>JASDDO010000001.1:454783675-457511328 GCA_030015575.1 Agapanthus africanus | reverse complement strand
GCGTGATGAACCTTTATTTGCTGGGCTATATATTCGTCCAGATCAGTCTTAGAGATTGTATCCTCTTTAGCCGTTGATAGAACGGGCTGAGGGTTTGATGTCTCTCCCCTATCATCCCCAAGGACAATCGGGGGTTCTTCAGTCGGGGGATCTTGTTGTATCATCATCCCTATCATGTCCTGGAAGAGGAGGCCCATACGCTGTATATTGGCTGTTTGTTCAGCAGCCTCTTTGTCTCTCTTTTCCAGTACTCGGCGGAGGAACTCGGCGTCGGTCTCTTCCTCTTGGCGTTCATCTAAGGACGCCTCAGGGTTCTCTTTTGGCTCCGTGAGTGCAGCCATTGTAGTCATCATCTCCTGGAGCTTTTGTTGCTGCTCCTGGGCCTTGGTCACTGATCGGGTAAGCGGTCGGTGACCCGTAGAAGTACGACTTTCTTCCTTTCCAGAAGCCATATAAACCGTATGAACTGTTATGCCCCCTGACTTGGGGCGTTTAGGTTCACCGCTTTTAAACTTTGTCAGCGTCACGGGAGCTTTCTCTAGCCTTTTTCTTTTGTGGACCATTGAGATTGAAGGAGCCGTTGAAGTGGGCATCCTAGCATTTGTTGCCCCCTGCTGTTTAATGGGGCGGTTTTTGTCCTTTTCCACCTTTGCCTTTTTCTGGCGATGAAAGTGGTCTGGGTCAATCACGGAGTCTTGAACCCTCCGCCAAACTTTATAAATTTTTGACGACAGCCGTTGAGGGGGCTGTTCCTGCTTTGTCTCCGGAGCTTTTTCCATAGGCGGAGGAGATCTTTTCAATGTAGCAATTGGAGAGTTCTTTCTCACCTTCCTCAGCAATTCAAAGCTGTTCCCAGTTGGAACAGCAGCGTTGACCTCCACCACTGGAGCAGGTGGGGTTAGCCCTGAGGGGGAGTTGCCCCCTGTTTTCCTTACTCGTTGCCAATGGTGACGTCGCGCACGACGAGCCGTTGGGACTGGCTCGGAAATCGAGATGGTTTCTCGTTGCCCCCTGTTTGAGTGTGGGGTAACTGCCGATGTCAGCCTATCGAAGACTGATGCCTTTTGACCAGCTGGGGGAGGAGTGGGAACCGTCAATCTTGTGAAGACCGACTCTCTGATGGGAGAAGCCGCTTTAACGACTTCCAGAGCAGCGGCCGTTGCCCTCTTTGGGACGGCCACTTTATAGTTCTGACCTAGCCTGGTGAAAACGGAGGCTGTTGGTTTAGTACCGGGGCGACCCGTTGACAGGGGTCGTGGTAGCAGTGAGCCGGTCGAACACCGACTTCTTGTTCGCTTCCAGTGCGGATATCGGCATAGAGAAGCTTGTAGGTGGGACCATGGTCCCGAAAAACAGGCCGGTGGTGGCCTGGGTCACCTGTTCTACCGGCAGAGCGAGGAAAGAGGCCGCTTGGGGCCCATATGTCACACCTCTCGGTGAGGTGGAGCGTCCGTTGCAGTGGCACTTTGAGCAGTTGGTGCAGTTAAAGGCCATTGAATCTTGAGTTCTGCGCCAGGCAAAAGACCAAATCTTAGTAACTTGAAATCCGAAGGCAACCATTTAACAGACCGCGATTGATTCGCGAGGACGACACACGAAGTGTGGAGTAGAAAGAGGAAAATGTCCCACCGGGCGTGCCAGAATCTGTTCCCCTCCGAACGGCGGCCTGGACTTGGCGTCTGTGCCTGAGGTTCGGGGCAGATGCTATTTGGTTTTATCCGTCTATCTCTCCGAAGATGCCAAGTTGATTTATGGCACCGTGTATTGGAGGTTTAGACGGATGCGGCCGATGTAGCAGACTTCGTCAGATTCCCCCTCAGGGTGAGGGGTTTTTGATTGTGGGGACGCTCTTCCCTGCAGGCGCAAGCCCCTGCAGTTAATTACGCTACCGCGTCGCGGTAACAACTTTCTCCTTCTCCAGAATTTCACTTCGTGTCGTGTGTGTTTGTTTTATTTGTGGTTGCCCGTGGATTGTATACGGAGACTGAGTAATGCCGTCGCCCGTAGGACGTGGATTAGACCAAATCCGTATTTACTTAGATTTGGGTTTTGGTGTTTTTAGTTTAAGGATGCATTAGTCGCGTTGCGGTTAAGATCAACTTAAACGTTCGTTAAGGATACGTTAGTCCTGTTTTAGACTAAGATCCACTTAACGTAGTGATTAACTTAATGTATGGCCATCGGGACTCGTCACCTCTCTGACGTCGTTGAAGGATTACAACGACATGTATCAGAGGAGTTCGGAGATGTACCCTCGAACCAGAGTTAATTGGGAGTTTTATAATCCATTTGAATGTTTAAGGATACGTTAGCCATGTTTGGGGGCTAAGATCAACTTAAACGGGACCATTTAGATCCGACAAAAGAGCGTTTGGAGGCTCTATTATTCCAGTTTGGGGGATTCATAGTCCAATTTGGGACTAAAGTCTGTTTGGAGGATACGTTAGCCATTTTGAGGCTAAGATCGACTCAAACGTTTGTTAAGGATACATTAGTCCAGTTGAGACTAAGATCAACTTAACGGGACCGTTTAGGTCCGACAAAAGAGCATTTGGGCTCTATTGTGCCAGTTTAGGGACGTGGTGGTCCACATTCCAGTTTAGGGACGTGGTGGTCCAATATTAGTTTATGGACGTCTCGGTCCGATATTAGTTTAAGGACGTCTCGGTCCAATATTAGTTTAAGGACGTCTCGGTCCATATTAATGTATGTGGTTGTTGGGACCCGTCACCTCTCTGATATCGCTGAAGGATTACAACGATAGGTGTCAGAGGAGCTCGGAGATGTACCCTCGAACCGGATATAGATTGATTTAAGAGAGCAATCTTTGCTCAACCGATTTAATTTAAGGACTTACGGCCAAAATTGGGCTAAGTCCAGTTGAAAATGTTCAACACCCTTATTTATTTTTGGTCTATTAGACCTGTGCTAGGGCTTTGCCCCCACTTAAATAATGCATTGCATTACTTCAGGTCATTTATGCCTATTTTGACTGGGCTCTGCCCTTTTTATTATGATGCAGATCATTTGTTTTGGTCCATTGGACCTTTCAGTTGGGCACTGCCCTTTCAAACAATGCACAGCATTTTATTTGTTAGGCCTGTTAAGCCTTTTAATTGGGCCTGACCCTTCAGGAAGTGAAATGCCTTGCATTTGTCAGACGCTTTGCGTCTATTACTGAGCGCAAGCGCTTGTGGTGAAGACACGTGTCATGCTCTGGCGAGCGCAAGCGCACTAGCGCAGTGCGCTGCGCTGTTGCGCTGGCGACACGTTGGCGCGCTCTCAGCGAGTTGCGCCAATTCCAAAGAGCAAAGCTCTATCTTAAGGGCGCTTAGCGCAAGTGGTTCTATAGCCGACACGTGGCTCTCTCTTAAGAGCGCAACGGCGCAGTTTGGAAGTTCAAAGCACTAAGAATTTTTTAGATTCAAGAAGGGAAGTGCAAAGCACTGTTTAATTTCTTGATCTAAATTAGATCAAAGAAAGAAAAAAAGTTTTTTCTTTGTTTGAAGAACCATAGGTTCATAAAAGTGCAAAGCACTATTATTATTTATTTTTTTATTTTTATTGTTTTTAAAGAACCGGAGGTTCACAAGAAGTGCAAAGCACTGTTTATTATATAGAGATCATTGATCTTGTTTTTAGATCAATGATCTATTAGAAGGAATTTCTTCTAATTCATGAAGGTTCTTTACCTTTTTCTTGAAATCTTCTCAGAATTCTCTCTGTTAAAGTTCTTGAGTTTTCAAGAAAAATGTTCATCCCTTTGAATTGAGGCTTAGGGTCCTTTTTATAGTGCTCACAAATTAGTTAAATTTGTTAAAGAGATCATTCTCTGAGTGATCTGGGGAATTTTCCCCACCGTTGGATCTTTAATCCAAGGGCTTCTGCTTTGCAGAAGAAAATCTTCTTGTTTTAACAAGAACAGAAAAGATTTCTTAAAATCTTAATTTAGTTTGGTGCAGATGCCCCAGCGCGTGACACGTGTCGCGCAGCGCAGAGCGCAGCGCAACTGCGCTAGCGCATCTGCGCTGACACGTGTCGCGCAGCGCAACTGCGCTAGCGCATCTGCGCTGACACGTGTCGTGCAGCGCAGAGCGCAGCGCAACTGAAGCGTTGCTTCAGACAAATAGAGCTCTGCTCTGATTGGGCGCGCCTTCTTGGGCGTTGCGCTGACGTATTAGCGCCTGACGCGTGGCGCGTTGCGCCCGAGACTTGAAGCGTTGCTTCAAAATTTGAATTTGAAATTGAACAGAGCTTTGCTCTGATTGGGCGAAACAGGTATGTCCTGCACTTTGAAGTCGGCATAGAATTCTTTGCTACAGACGACTACTGGACACAAACTGTATCCCATTGTTGCTTTTAGAACGCCATTCCCTGAACTGACATTCCAGCTGGATACAAGCGGTGTGACTGGAATCGCATGAGTTCGGACGAACCGTTGCGACATAAAGTAGTGAGATGCTCCAGTATCGAAGAGTGCCAGTGCAGGGAGTGAGGCTACTAAGATTGTACCTAAGGTATGTGGGATATGTTTTAGGTATAGGTAAAAGTATGTAGATAGGTAGTAAGGCTGAAAGAAAAGTTTGAGAAGAAAGGGTTACCAGTGATAACTTGGTCAGCGGCCTCAGCTTCTTCCACGGTCATCGTGAAAGCCTGTCGCCGTGGTACATTCCTCCTTGCCTGAGGAGCATTCCTCGGAACGTTCCTTTGAGCTTGATGGAACTGACGAGGAAGAGGTGCAGCTGGTGGTCCTCTAGGTGGTGGAGCAGGTAGTGCAAGTCTTGGAGCAGGTGCTTGAATGGCTGGCCTCTGCTGGTAGGTGATTGCTGGCCTGAGTGCAGCAACTGGGTTTTGCCTTTAGGGATAATACCCAATATCATGAGCAGCTGAGCCGCAGACTAAGCAAAGACGGTTGACTTGCCGGCAGTCTTTCATCACATGTCCAGTTCTCTTGCAGTAGGTACAAAAGGCTGGGCTAGGACGGTTGTTCAGTACTCGTCGCCTTAGCACAAAAGGTGGCCTTGACAAGGCTCCTCCTGCCATCTGGTTGGCAGGGCGCTTAAATCAAGCAGATTGAGGTCTTCCCCTCACCTTTACCACTGCCTTATAACGGCGGGCAGCTTTCAGAGCCGAGTCATGAGTCGGAAAAACTCCTGTGGCCAGTGCAACCTGAATTTCCGAATCCAAACCTTGTTGAAATCGACGGGCTCTGATCTCATCTGTCGGTATGAGGTGTGCCGCAAATCTGTTTAAAGTATTGTGTTAGCTGTGTAGTATGTGATATTAAAATTTTCGAATTTTTGAGACATATCTTACCAACTAAGCATGGTGAACTCAGCGTCATATTCATCTACCGACTTGGTCCACATCGAACCTTGTTGCAGATGTATGAACTGCTGTTCCATGTCGAACCTGGCAGTCTCTGGGAAGTACTTAGCGTCGAACATGTCGCGGATAGTCTTCCATTTGATGGGTGGTTCAAGACGGTTTTCTTCTGCCTTCCACCAGTTCCGTGCATTGTCCGTGAGCTGTAATTTTACAACACGAACCCAAGCTATTTCTGGCACTTGTGCCGCTGTCAGATCATCCTCAATACTCTGAGCCCATTCCTCAGCTTCCAGTGGGCTCCCCTTTCCTGAGAACTGTTTGGGATATAAAGCTCTGAATTGCTTCACCCCAGGTGCTTCAGCCTCGGTACGGTTCAAGAGCTGCTGCTGTCCCTCTAGGAGGCTGCGGATTGCCTCAAGCAGAACCGTTTGCTCGTTGGGTGGAGTAGAAACGACATGTGTGATTGGAGCAGAAACGACATGTGTGATTGGTAGTGGAGGTGGAGTGTTGTTGAAGTTGGTACTGGTGTTGTTTGGGGAATCCATAACCTTGAATGAAAAACTTTGGGTTAGGACAGATTCAAAATATATGGTTCAAAGAATATGAAATTGTAAGATTCAAGGAACATGAATTGTAAAGAATGTTTTAGTTGCTGGTTCTTGTGTTATATTGCTTAGGTTGTTCACGCAGAACAGAACTGCATGGTAGTGTTCCATATAGCTCTGACCTGCATGGGCCACCAACAAAACCTGTCACGCCCCGCTTCCCAGTATACGGGCAGTGGACGCGACGAGGCCGCTATGTATTTACTCTGAAGTAAATACGCTAAGCATATCTAAGCAATATAAATATAAATGCACAAGAGACAAGATATAATAAACCAACAACTTTATTTATTCGCATTCTTTTTGTACAATGCATGGAAAAGTAAATACATCTGATGAAAGCAATGCCTAAACAGTGGCATAACAGAAAAAGAAAATACTGAAATAAAAAGTGTACAATGTAGCCAGAGCTCTGGATCGTATGCAAGCTGGTCCAAGTCCTCGCTGGTGGGCTCGATCTATGGAAGATACGAATCACCTGACGACATTCAAGAAGAAATAAAGAGAATGTCATTAGTGAACAAATCGCTCGGTAAGTTCCAAAGATAAGGGAGAAATAGAATAGACAGAAAGAGAAGGTAGCTTTTAAAGTTGTATTATATTGTATTAGTGTTAACGCTGTTGTTGTAGTTTGGTACAGAAGGATGCCAGTGTATACGAGAGGAGCCCCTATATGCTAGGGACTAGGGCAAACGGAATATACAAGGAACCGTTATGCCACGGTACAACAACAACGGAATATAGGTTATGTGTCTTAATCTTGCAGTCTCGTGCCACTTCTAACACATTCCGTACCAATCTACCCTTTAAACCCCGCAATATTTTGTTTGTATTGTTTTGTATTGTATTGTCTTGTAATTTTGTATAGATGGATGACTTGCCGAAACCATGATATCAGTAAATGGATGTAACTGGAGAATCATGTAAATGGAAGTATATCCATGGTTCGGTTCAGTCAATAAAGATTGAATGTATTGAATATATGTATTCATGGATTCATTTTGAATTATAGATTGTAGATTGTACTTGAATCATATTCAAGTCAGATTATTAATGAGACTCAGTCTGAGTCAGACAATTAGAAAAGTAAATTGAAGTCCTGATTGTTTTGATGTTATCGGTAATCGCTGCACATGGGCGGCAGGATTTATGTCTTTTTCAAACACGATTATCGTATTGATAACACCGTTGTTAAATTATCTACCTTAGATAAGCAAGCACCCATATCTCCGGCTCCCTGAGGCTCAAGAGACTGGTCCCGCTTAAACCTATATTTACTAGGGTCCTTAGGGTAATTTATAGAACTTGAGCGTGTTTTATGTAAAAATATTTTTGTATGATTTTCAAAATACACCCCAAGTGTTTAATTATCGTCTTTATTATTTTAATAAATGTAGATTTTATACATATGGCATTTCTAGCGAGAATAACCTAATTTTCATAATATATGGTATTAAATTGTAATATTGCATTTGTATGGAATTCAAGGTATTTTAATGTAAGTGATTCTTGTGATTTGGAAAAGTTGGAATATTTATATTAATTAAAAATAGATATTTTGATATTACATATGTATATATATATTTTATAAAAATAAATTTTAATATATATTATATTTCTAGAAATCTCATTTTCCTAAGATTTTCGTATTTTAAATCTTCGAGACCGAATGCTCCTTGTAGAGGTCTGCATCTCGCACTACTAAGCCCAAGGACGTGCGATAATCCGCACCATCCCAAACGGGTTTCCCAAATGGGTTGTAGCGGTGCTTTGCAAAGATTTGTAAAACACTTAATCTTGTAGAAAACGGTTTTATTAGTAAATGGTATTTATTTGAAAGGTTTCGTTTTCCCGTATTCTAGGTTCCCGAAAGGTATTGTACTATGTTGCATATGAGTGTTGTGAGGAGGTAGGTCATTACCTCGTGATCTACTTAAAGGTATAGGAAGATTGTGATGTTTTAATGTCAAAATGAAACTACATGGTATTTTAGTGAAAAAGTACAGTAAAAGTTACAAAATGAATTAGATTGTCATGAAACTTGTTCAACATGTTTATTAATGTTTAATAGTCAATATGTAAGGGTTTTGTGTGTTTGTATTTAAGAAAATGTTGGATTTTGAGAAAGAACCGAATCGGAAATCGGATTAACTCCGATTCCGTCGGGTTTTGGAATTTCGTATTTTTAGAAAGAGAATAGAGAATTGGGAGGGGGACTTATTGGCTTAGATATTAGAAGAGAGGAAGAGGGAATGGTAGGAGGCACCAGTGCGCCGTTTCGTCGTCGGGAGCTCCTAAGGTGGTCGTCAGAATTTCGCCGAAGCTTTCGCCTTTCGCTAGCTCCAAAAGTACACTAAAAGTCTAGGGATTTCTTGAGAGTTTTGATCAGAATTTTAGAGTGAGGGGTGTGTGTTTAGGGGTTGTATTTGTAGGGTAAGGCTAAGGTTTAGGGTAGGTGAAAGGTTTAATAAAAAAAAATAATAATAAAATGTAATTAAAATGGAGTAATTGGTGTTTTAAAGGGGTTCTGTTACTGGTCTGAAGAAATAAAGTATGCAGGTGTACAGGGGAGTCCAAGAGGCAACCTTTTCATATTGTGGACTCGGCGGTCCGGCCGAGTCCGGCCGAGTCCGGCCGGCGGCGCCGGCCGAGTCGGCCGATCTCGTCCGAGTCCGGTGCCCGGAGTGTCCCCCGTCGCTTCATTATCCCTCTGGTCTAGTTTGGTTTTTAGGTGTAGTGGGGTTTTTGTGAGTTATGCACGTGTAAACCCTTAGTATTCTAAACATTCAAAATAAAACAATATTAAAAAATAATGTGGGGTATGGGATTTGAACTTTGGTGGCTTGGTTCAGCAGTGCAAGGTATTACTAATGAGCTACAAGCTCCTTCTTGCTATTAAAAAGCAAAACAATTACTTATAGCAATCACAGTAAATGCAAATACCCCAAGTATACATAAATTTTTAAACAAATTTTTGTACACTGAAATTGGAGTTGTTACACCTTGGGGGCAAGTTTACATGATAGGAATGACTCTCCGTCATTCGGCTGGCTATCTGCAGTGGGCTCGATATATCCTGTCGGCCAAGAAATCGCTGCTACTGAAGACCGGGCTGTATCCTGCGATTTATGTGTCCCTCTTTCACTACCACACTCCTCATGTGTAGTGGGTCAAATCTTTTCTGGAATAATGGAACATCCATACCCACACATTTCTCTTATCGGATCGGGAGGTTTCAATCTCATTGGAGGAGTTTGCGTAGATATCTGGTTACCCGTTTGAGGGGAACATTATGAGGAGATACTTCCCCCTGACGAGTATATCTTTTCTACCAAATCAGTGGTAATGGGTCTTACTCTGGAGAATGACGTTCAACACCAGTTTCCGAGCTTGATCAAGGTGTTGAACATGTACGGGAGCTTATTCCTGGAGTCTGGTGGACATGGAGTTAGCTTCATAGATTTCATGGCCCGCTTTCTTCGTCCGGAGGTTCTGTCTAAATAAGCTGCGAAGTTCGCCAAACTCGATGACCCGTTAGGATTTGGTTCGGACAACTTACCGACCGCGGAGGTAGATCTAAAGAACTTCTTTATTCCGGATACTCTAGTCGTCCCCTTCGCAGAGATTGCCGCTCCAGACATTGACGAGGAAACGTTCTTCATAGGGTTTATCGGCTCGTAGCTAAGTTGGTTTGCGCTTCCGATGCACCCCCGCTATATGAGACCATCTGTCTTTTATCCAGCTCATCGCATCACCGCGGGGACGCGCATGGCCATTAGGGTCGCGGGACTGGCTCATTTATATCATAGCCTGAGCTTAGCAGCCGACACTACTCAGCCGGGGGTAAAGCCCGTAAATCTCCCATTGCACTACTTCACCTCATGGATCGAGATGCACGTGCTGGGTGCTTTTGGTGTTCATAAACGACCTCGATTTTACGAAGGCTACAATTTTTCCTGGGTCATGCACCTAGTCGATGCTTCTGCTCCAGACCCAACACAGTGGAAGGCTCAGCGATTGCTCCTTCGCCCATACATGGTTGGGGACAGCATGATCTTTGTCGATAAAGTCCTGACCATCGGCAAAGAATCTTCTAAAGTGATCCAACCGTTGCATGATGTTTTCAAGGACGGGGCTTCTGTATTGAGGGCTCGAGAGGTTGTGCACCTGTATTATATCAGGTCAGGTTTTCTAGTATTTAGATAAAACGCCTTGGTACTGTTTATGACGTATATGTAAGTCGATGTACAACACCCCACAACTTGCGGGGAGGCGGAAATATGAAAAACGATCTTGTTCTTTGCATAAACATCGACTAACCGAAGAATCTTTGCTAAACTATAACTAACAAGAAACATAGAAGTTGTTAACTACTATGTGAAGTGATTATACCTAATGAACCGTGTCCTTCGTCTTTTCGTTCTCCACCTCCTCTCCGGCCTTCTCTATGTAGTAGATGATCCACCCGAGAGCTATACTTCAAGCTTCATCTCTAACTTGAGGTAACTAGGTTTCTTAAAGTGCTAATCTAAGTAACCTAGGTGATATAGAGTTGGATTATGAATTGATTAGTCTTTCTAATCCTTGATCTCAACACATGAGATGGGAGGATTAGGGTTTGAAGAGAGAGAGCTTGAGGAGAGAGAAGGTGAGCATGAGAATAAGAATGAGATAATGATCTCTCATGATATATATGAAGCATTATTATTTATCAAATAAATAAAATAAAGGATTTAACAACTATGCTTCATAAATACATATGAGTGATTCATCTACATGAGTCATTAACCATTTATGATGCATTAATGACAAGGATGAATCACACAAATGAGTCACTAATCTCATTTAATGCTTATGTCACCTAAACCCCCAAGTCACCATCCTTCTAGAAGCTTCTCGTGAAATTACGAGAACGCCCCTCCTATCCGTGAAAACACGGAAAAACTTTAGACTGTATAAATCCAATAACCCGATACTAGAAACTGGCTTAAACCAAAGCCGGCTAGTAAAAACCGTCCGAATGTCGTACGTGTGTAAACACACGTATGCGTCCGAACCCTTGTCGTAAAACCATACGACCTCTATATCGTTTCGCCTGGAGTAGGGAAACTCTCTGTGTGGGACTCTAATGACTCGACTACTACGCTGGCAGTGGGTTTAACCATAGACCGCAAGCGGCACTAGCTGTACGTAACGGTCCCCAGGTAGATGTCGATAAGAAGGCCGATGAGGAAACCCATCCGAACTCCTACTGAGCCTGATGTGACAATCTCCGTGCAGTCCGGTCTGTTCGTCTAAGACTATCGCATATCGGGCCAAGGGGGCGGCAAGCGTCAGTCCCCTAATAGCGGTATAAGTCGTGTCGGAGTGAAGCCCATTACACCCTGAGAAACTACTGGAACCTATCAGTAAATCTCGCTTGCCCTGGCCAGGGACTTTGCGTAATGGCTTTCTGACACAGCGCGATATCAACTCCCAATACCGGGAGAGACGAATCCTGTCTAACCGCCACTGCCTCCAAGTGCTCGGGACTGCACCCAACTGCTACCTGTTTGCACGACTCCTTTGAGCCGTGGTAGGGTAGCAATCTAAGAACAGTGGGACACACTCGAGGCGAAGTAGCAGTGTCAAGTCTACGGACTATGCTGTACTCATGTCACCTGGGAACTGTTAACTGACGACTGGTATAAAACCAACCAACAGTTCCCTGCGAGTCCTGTCCGGTGTACCCGTAACCCAACGAGCACTTGTATACTATCTCCAGTATGACTTACTGACGGCTGTGGGACAGACCATCTCCCCAACTGGGATGAGAAGCGTACACACTAGTCTACTCCGGAGTATCGATGCCCTGTCTTGATAATCCTACGACTAGGGACCTGAAAACGGATGTGCTTGTAGACTACCCAGCCCCCACTAGTGTGACTGCCATCACAACGCTGGTAGTCAAGCAAGATCCTAAGAGCTCTATCAATACGTATACTCACATATTAAGATATATAAAACCAAGTAGCATACTACCACGTTTAGCAAGACTGTTATACAACTGTGAATATCCCAAGCTTCCATTAAGTAATATACAAGCTAGTATGATACAATAATGGCCCTTAGGGTATATACACTAACAATCTCCCACTTGCACTAGGGCCATGTGCTGGCATATTAAAGACCGATGATCTCGAGTAGCCTCTCGAACTGAATCTGAGGTAGGGCCTTTGTGAATGGATCAGCAATGTTCTCTTCAGTAGCAACTCTCCGGACCTCGATCTCCCGGCGATCTATGATCTTCCTGATCAGGTGATACCGCCTTAAGATGTGTCTGGACTTCTGATGGGACCTTGGTTCCTTCGCTAAAGCTATAGCTCCATTGTTGTCGCAATACAGAGGTATTGGATCAACTATGGTAGGAACCACCTGAAGTTCTGTTAGGAACTTCTTCATCCGGACTGCTTCTTTTGCGGCATCGCAAGCAGCAATATACTCTGCTTCCATCGTCGAGTCAGCAACGGTGTCCTGCTTGTAACTCTTCCAGCACACCGCCCCTCCATTGAGGGTAAAGACATAACCAGACATGGACTTGGAATCGTCCTTATCACTCTGGAAGCCGGAATCAACAAAGGCCTCCATCTTGAGGTCTTTTCCGCCGTAAACCAATAACATCTCCTTAGTCCTTCTCAGGTACTTGAGAATGTTCTTTACCGCTATCTAGTGATTCTCCCCTGGGTCTGACTGATACCGGCTTACCACGCTAAGTGCGTAAGCTATATCTGGTCTGGTGCACAACATCGCATACATTATAGAGCCTACCGCAGAAGCGTAGGGTATAATAGACATGCGTTCCCTTTCCAAATCAGTCTTGGGAGACATCTCTTTGGATAGGGTGATTCCGTGACAAGCCGGTAGATTACCATGCTTAGAATCTTCCATACTGAATCTTTTCTGTATAGTGTTGATATACCTGGACTGCGAAAGTCCCAACATCCTCTTGGATCTATCACGATAGATCCGGATCCCCAGAATGTAAGAGGCATCACCCAGGTCTTTCATGGAGAACCTGTGTGACAAGAATCCTTTAACAGATTGTAGCATAGGAATGTCATTTCCTATCAATAGAATGTCATCCACGTACAAGACGAGAAATACGACAGTTCGTGCTACAACTTTACTATATATACATGGTTCATCTGGATTTTTGATAAAGTCATATTCTTTGACCGTTTCATCAAAACAGTTGTTCCAGCTCCGCGATGCCTGCTTTAGTCCATAAATGGACTTAAGCAACTTGCATACTTTCCCGCTGCTCCCACTCTGATTGAAACCCTCTGGCTGATCCATATAGACGCACTCTTCTAAATTACCATTCAGAAAAGCCGTCTTTACGTCCATCTACCAGATTTCATAATCATGGAAGGCAGCAATAGCAAGAAGGACCCGAATGGATTTGAGCATAGCCACTGGAGAAAAAGTTTCGTCATATTCCAAACCAGGTCTTTGACGAAAACCCTTTGCAACAAGTCTAGCCTTATAGGTTTCCACCTGTCCATCTACACCAATCTTTTTCTTGAAGATCCATTTGCATCCTATGGGTTTTACCCCATCTGGAGCAAAGTCCAAAGTCCATACTTTTTTGGTGTACATGGATTCCATTTCGGTCCGCATTGCATCTATCCATCGTACCGAGTCGCCGCTCTGGATGGCCTACTGGAAGCTAGTAGGTTCATCATCATCAATGATGCAATCCTCTCTATCCCCATCTATGAGAAAACCGTAGTATCTCTCAGACGGATGAGACGGCCTACTACTCCTGCGGAGGGGTGCGGGAATGTCCTGTTCTTCTTGAACTACTGGTTCTACCAAACTTTCAGTAGTTGTTTGTGGTTCTGGAATTTCTTCCAGTTCTATTTCGCTCCCACTTGTTTCCTTTTCTAAAAACCGATGTTCTAGAAAATGGGCATTACGAGAAACAAATACCTTTTGTTCCTCTGCGTAATAGAATAGATACCCCCTGGAGTTCTTTGGATATCCCACAAACTTACACTTTACTGATCGTGCCTCGAGCTTGTCCACATGCTGCTTTTTAACAAAAGCTGGACATCCCCATATCTTCAGATACTGAAGATAGGGTTTCTTCCCACTCCACATCTGATATGGAGTGGTAGGCACAGTCTTGGTAGGAACTATGTTCAAAAGATATGCCGCTGATTCTAGCGCATAACCCCAGAAAGATCGCGGTAACTCAGCATTACTCATCATGGAACGTACCATATCCAATAGGGTTCGATTCCGTCTCTCCGATACACCGTTATGCTGTGGAGTGTATAGAGAAGTAAGCTGAGAGAGAATTCCTTTCTCTTTTAGGTAACCTAGGAACTCGGCACTTAATTATTCACCACCTCGATCAGATCTCAGTGTCTTGATACTTTTGCCGGTTTGGTTTTCTACTTCATTCTTATACTCCTGGAATTTCTCAAAAGCCTCGGATTTATGTTTCATCAGATAAATGAATCTGTACCTTGAGTGATCATCCGTAAAATTAATGAAATAGGAAAAACCACCTCTTGCATGTGTAGACATTGGACCACATACATCGCTGTGTATGAGTCCTAAGAGCTCGCTCGCTCTTACTCCATGTCCAGTGAATGGAGTCTTTGTCATCTTTCCTTTGAGACATGATTGACAAGTGGCATAAGTTTGATATTCGAACGAGTCCAAATATCCTTCTCTATGTAACTTAGTTAACCTTGTTTCATTGATGTGACCTAGTCTACAATGCCATAAGAAAGCCTTATTTAAATCTGGAGACTTTCTTTTTAGTGTGTTCTGGACATTGAAAATCTGGAGTTGGTTTAAGACATATATACCGTTATTCAGTGTACCGGACTCAATCAAACTATGATTAAGGTGGATGTTAACAACATCGCTTACAAACGTGAAATCATAACCTTTATTTGATAACAAGGAAACTGATATGATATTACACGTTAAACTAGGTACACAAAAACAGTTATGTAAAACCAAAATATGTCCACTCGTCAATCCCAGGTGATAATCCCCTACGGACACAGCTCCCACGCTAGCTCCGTTAGCAACCTTTAGGGTTATATCACCATCCTTCAGCACTCTACGGTTTCTCAGTGCCTGCAATGAATTGCATATATGAGATCCTGATCCGGTATCCAATACCCAGTAAGTAGAGTTGATTGACAGACAATTCTCAATTACAAACACACCTGAAGTCGAAGCCACAGCTTGCTTCGGTCCCTGGTTCTTGGCGTTCCATGCCTTGCAATCTTTCTTCCAGTGCCTATTCCTATGACAATGGAAGCACTCATCCTGGGCCACTACTGGTACCGCAAATATTTTCTTTCCCTTCGCTCCCACCTTACTAACACCTCCTCTAGGTTTGGTGGCGGCCTTCTTCTTCCTTCCTTTGGCCCTAGCCTTGGACCCGGAAGAAGAAGCACCGCTAACAAACATAGCGGGTGTTTCCCTTGCCTTCTGCAAGGTGCTCTCTGCACTCCTCAACATGTTAAGGAGTTCTAGAAGTTCAACTTCTTTTCTTTGAATGTTGAAGTTCAGAATAAACTGGGTGTAGGTGGAAGGGAGGGACTGGAGAATAAGGTCTGTATAGAGCTCATTATCCAAAGTCGTCCCAAGGTCTGCAAGCTCTTCAATATAGCCTATCATCTTTAGGACTTGTTCTCCTACCGATGATCCGATGGCCAACCTCGCTCGAAACAAGTTCTTTGAGGTCTCGTATCTTGCTATACGAGATTTCTCTCCATACAGATCTTTTGTATGGAGAAATATGGATTCAAGATCCATATCCTCGTGCCTCCTCTGATGTTCATTGTTCATCGAGGCAAGCACGATGCACTTGGCCTTCGCGCAATCTATCTCCCAGGTTTTGTGGATTTCCTTATCCACATTACTGGATTTGGGACCTGGGACTTCAGGTGCCTTAGTGGTGAGGACATACCCCAACTTGTCATAGGTCAAAGCCATTTTGACATTCCGCAGCCAATCTTTATAGTTTGGCCTTGTCGGTATATTTTTCTCTAAAAGTAACTTAAGTCCAGTCATTTTCAGGGTCGCTGCAATTAGGAGAGAAAGAAGAAAACACTTTAGCATGATACTCTTGCAAGTTTAGAGTGGTTTTTAATTTATCTAAACTGGATGGCTTCCACTGTTTTTCGAATCCCTCCTCAAACCAAAAAGGAAGAACTAGCCAGGACTATTCTCACCGTACAATACTTGCTTAACCATTCGGCCAGGCCGGTGTCGGTACTTCGAGGGAGGTTTTCCAACGCTTTCGCGAAGTTCCTTAATTAAATAACCTCTTTTCTCTGGGGGCGTAGCCCCGCTGACACCTTTCTCGACACCTACTTGGTTTATAGCATTGATCGTTAAGTGACGAATCTCCTGATGAGTAGCATATACTCACAGTAGGATTGGGATCCAAATATCATCGTATGATAATGTTGAAGGAATCCGACCAACATTCATCAAACTCCAAATGGTATGCATCTCTTTGCAAATTTCAGTTTCTTTAGAAATTCCTGATATAAATTTTTGCCCCATGCTCTTATGACCTTGGCGTTAGGTCAAAATGTCATAAGTCACATGTCAAGTTCTACCCATCATTATCTTGTTAATTTGAACCCATCCGTATATATCCTTGACGTTCGGCCAAAATGATAATACGACTGTCCCAAACTAACTCATCTATCTATGCAACAAATGAATACCCAGCAGCTACCAAACACTATGCCTTGGCGTTAGGTCAAAATAAATAGCTTGAATACTACTGAATACTCAACTGAAATGACGGAGGGCTATGAATGGTTTTGGCTAAACCGTGAACGTAGTGAACTTGATATAACCGAAGGAACCTGATAGCTTTTAAAAGGAGTGGTTAAAGCTCCGCAATTAAAAATATCTTCTGTTTTAAAAATAACCGAGTGGTTTCTTTTAAATTGTTCCAACGATTAAACTTTGGTTTATTTTCTTTGCATTAATAATAATGCGTCCCATCATTAACCTATCATCGCAGAAAACAACGAAAATACAACGTCCTCTTATGCCATCCGCATTCGCCACTAGGTCCCGTCATCACCCGTTAGGTTACTTAACTAACGGCAGAGCGGAGGCTGGGTTAGCGCGGGTGTAAAACATAAGTGATGTCTAAATAGCTATCATATTGTCACGACCCGAAAGTACGGAACGTGATCGGCACTTAGATTACGAAGCGTCTAGAGGCGCCACGTAACCTAAGTAAGCCGAAGCCCAGAAATCTAAACCATGAAAAAGAAGAAGAAGAAAAAGAAAACAAGTTTAAAAGCATCAGCAAATTTTCTCAAAAATTTCGGCAGAGTCTCCTCTGTAAAAACTGGCCCCCAAACGGGTACAACAAGTATAATATACATAAACAATAAAAAGCATCCCCAACGGATGCTAGCTCAACGCCAACAGGCGGAGACAACCACAACAATCACAATAATATACAACGCCAAAGGACGAGGCTCAAAACTCAAAAGAAAAACAAAACCACCAGATCAGAATAATACATGCACGACTCTAAGGTCGAAATAAACAACTGATCCAATAAACTTATCAAGTAATACAAATATGGTTGATGGAGCTTACTAGATACAAATGAATGAATAAAAGTACAATGGTAGTTCGGATACAAGTGAACCAACCTACCGTGCAAATCACCCTGAAGAAAAGATGTGCCAACAAGCTGCCACGGAAACCTGTACATCGAACCTGTAAAGAATTTGGCACAACGGGGGTGAGTTGCCAACTCGTGAGTAGAAGATATCTACAAAAAGAAATTGAATGCACGACGCTATCCTAGGTCATAATAATACACTACTATATCCCAAACATCTAGTAATAGCAGGGTAATACTACGTGTAAGTGCAACTACTCCGTGTCGTGTCAGTACCTCATATAATACTATGTCATATGAATGAAATTCATGCACCATGAATGTAAAGTAACAAATCCTGAAATCCAGATATATATGTATAAGAAATCTTTAGCTGTTATCATAGTAGAATGTGTATAAGAATCTAAAATCTTAATAATGAAATCCATGGAAATCCGTGTCAAACATCGACACAACACATGTAATCTCAAGTCTCAATATCTCGGGCTCCGTCAGTCCGGATCGGCCCATATCATCAAATCTCACGACAACGGTCGGTATCCTCCGGATATCCGCCGCGCCAGACATCACCGGTAGGTAGCCTTCTCCTGCCAGGCTCATCGTCTACAACTCGATCTTCTTGCCCCGGGGTACCATACCGGGCCCACCATGTACCCGAGACGGTTCATCCACTCCTCGAATCGGGTCTCGAAATCCAACAGAAAACATGAAATCTCATGGTGGACGACACATACATCACGAGAAAACCGCATCTTATTTTAAAAAGAAAAGAGGGGAGAGAGAGAAGTTTTTATATATTTTTGCGGTTTTCCCCAAAAATCCAGAAATCTCATAGAAATCTAAATCTCAAAATCATGAGTAAGTATATGATAAGTGTCGGCATATGCCCATAATACTGCATGATAACATGAAAATATGAATGCATGAATGTCTAAGCAATAAATATCATGTCTGTACTAATGTCAGAGAATAATCACAATATTATAGCGGTCTAGTTGTTAACTGATTCTATCCATAAAAGTCAATATGATCTAAAGTGTACGTGACATAGCAATTACCGATGATGATGTGTGTGAGCTGGCAAATAAGTGTGCGTGGAATATGCGCATCATCGGTAATAGTGCTGG
Source organism: Agapanthus africanus (assembly GCA_030015575.1). Taxonomy (NCBI): domain Eukaryota; kingdom Viridiplantae; phylum Streptophyta; class Magnoliopsida; order Asparagales; family Amaryllidaceae; genus Agapanthus; species Agapanthus africanus. The sequence continues at coordinate 457,492,594 of JASDDO010000001.1, read as the reverse complement.
TGTCCTAACAGGTAAAGTTTATACTGATTATAGCAACATATAAAAGAACATGCACCATGATAATTACAGTATGAATGCAAGACAGATGTGCATTATCCACCCCTCTGCGACATACGAGAACAACTATCACTATATGAATCGAACCTAACCTAGTGTCCATCTAACCTCCTAAGGAACTTAACCTAAGAAACTAGTCATTAAGAAACAAGAGTCTACCTAGGTCTGAATCAATATCTCTAATAGTCGGCGATCCAGCCTCAATAGCGTCACGTACGAAGTACGGCTTCCTCGAATCAAGAGTGCGGATCAATCATCATATCTATGTCTCGTACGGTAAAATCCATCGTACGGCATCCCAATATCGCGGTACGGGTCAAGTATCTCCTAGGTGTCTCATCATTCGTATAATGTCATCATCAGCACATCTCATGATCAAGGTGTTAAACTGTGATCGCATACATCAATCATATATCATTGCCATCATGATAAGCATCATTAGTTTATCCTCAGAAATATCATGTCATATGTATCATATTGTGACTAGGTCATACTTATATGATATCGGCATCAGGTCACACCAATATAATGTCGTAATCAAGTTATACATATATCATATCGTGATCAGTCACAAGTTACAGTCCGGGTACTATTCTAGCGTCCCATGTACATCAATATCACCACCACTCTTTATAATTTATATATTCATGTTCATTATCTCATTCTCTAATGATCCGCTAACACTTTATTACGACTGTATAGTCAAGAATCACGACATCAAGCCCAGTTATACTGTTTCATCATACCTCGGATATCATATCACATCAAAGAATCACCTATACGTGTTGTATATATATGTATATACCTATACCTAGTTCTATATATATACACATACACGTACCCCATGTCGAGTTTCAGTGTGTGCGTGGGTGTGTTTCTATCTGAAACCTACGAACCTCTTCCAAGGTACTCATCTTCTGATATGGTTTTCCTAAATCAGTCTAGTCCAGCCTAGGGTCAATACTAGGGTCCTACTAGGGTCACGTCTGGTTTTCTAATGTCAATAAGTACTATTCCTATTCTACGTTGCGGGGGTGCTAAACGCCATCCACCCGACTTCCCCCCGTAGATATGCATCTACTCACCTGGTCCATGTCTGCCGAAGACGGTGTCGCCATCCTCCTCTTCATCGCCCGCAGTCCATGTGGGGGGGGGGTACCTAGATGCAAACATATAAATAGTATCGTAAACTGAATCACATACGAAAGTAAAACGATCTAAAGGAGCAAGCATAGGTTGAAACCTATGTCCCGTCCGCGCAAAAGAACCAAATACCGCTCGATATCGGCGTACAAACTCCGATGGATCTAGATAACATCATCAAACAACTTGTAGTTTTAAAACACATTACTTATATTATAAAACATGATTAAATCCATCGAAACCCTAAAATCCATCAAACCGTCCAATTTCGTAAAAACCGAAATTGGCAATTTACCGTTTTTCATCAAAACTTGACATTTAAATGAAACTAATAGTCATAAAACTCATTAAATAGCATTACTAGACTATACAAACCATTACTATATTTTTATTATACAATTTTGCATTTATTTGAAATTTCTAGTTTGCAACTTTTAACAATTTTAACATTTTTCAAGCAAAATACCACAATTCCACTACAAAACATGATTTTGCATGAATTAATGTATTAAACCACAATTCATGATGATAATGATTTAATGAAACTATAAATTATATTTTTAATCTCATTTATTTAGGAATTTTCAAAATCTAGTTTACAAAATAATAGCATTTTATTAGTATTTTCCAATTATCAAAGTAATCTAGTGATCAAACTAAGTTTTTCTTTCCATTTACATGCTAATATTCTCACTAAAACTACAATCTAATGATAGCAACTTTAATTGGAATTTTATATTACCCACAAACACATTTTAGAAAAATCTAGTTAGCTAATTCCCTTATTTAAAACAATTTTAAATGAAAATTTTACAATTTAACAACCATGCAATATTTTCCAATTCTAAAAGTGTTAAACTAAATATTATAACCCTAATTAATTATTAAAAACCCTAACTTGAATTTACAACCCTAACTTGCATTTTTAAAAAAAAACATAGAATTAATTCATTAAATCTAATTTAGCTTAAATGATCATCTAATAACAATAAATCAAAAGAAAGAAAATTATACCTCCAAAATGTGAAATCCAAACAAGAAATGAGCCTCCAAAATACATGATTTCCCACTCCAAAATCCATATAAAGAAGGGTAGAGAATAAAGGGTATGAAGAAATTAGGATTTTGTGTATTTTTTGTTGAATTTTTGATGTAATTTGATGGATTTTTGTGCAAAAATGAGGTGGGAAATGGAGGGGGCCAGCCATGGGGGGTTGTGGCCGGCCTTGGTGAGGTGAGAGAGAGAAAGAAGTGAGTGTGAAAGTGTGTAGAAGTTTCAATAGGAGAAATATCACTTAAAGGTCTTTTCCTGGTTTATTTAATTATTTATTTATTTGTTTACTATAGCAACTCAAGAAAGCTCTAGAAAATAGGAAAAATTTGCAAATAAATTTTGCATGATACACACTAATTTCTAATATGCCATGGTTTATTTTTACAAATTAAAACCATTTAAATTTGTAATTTACACTAATTTAGTGTAAAAATAAAGCTTATGTTAATATTTAAAATAATTAATTTAGGAAAAATATTTTATTAAACTAAAAATTTATAAGTGGCTAAATAAACACCATTTACTAGTAATTTCATAATTAAAATAGATATTTTAAAAATTATAATGAAAACAATCACGGTTTGGTTTTACGAAAATACATTTTACTTTACCGAAAATCCTAAAATTCACTTAAACACTTTTATTCATTTAATTATTTATTTAATTATTTTTAAAACGTTACAATCTTCCCCCCTTTAAGAAATTCGGTCCTCGAATTTAAATTAAAACTCCCTTTCCAAATACTAAAACATTTAGCAAAACACTCAAATCGTCGGGGCTCTGAAATCATCAATACATAACAAAAATCAACTCCGTCAAGCATGACGTAATCATCGGAGTTATGGAGATAATAAAATATTATAACCCAATGTGAAAACCATCATAATATACATCAATCTGTAACTTATATATAGTTCGCATCCTAGTAAAATCGCCGAATCATCATAATAAAGAAGTGGACGACACATACATCACGAGAAAACCGCAACTTTATTTTAAAAACGATAAATATAAGCTTTTGTTAAATTCTTGCGGTTTTCCCCAAAAATCCAGAAATCACAGAAATACTGAAATCCTCGAGAAAATCATAATGTTCACATGTTATATATGATAAATGTCTATGATATCAATGTATATGATGTGAGTTTTGGCTAGAAATCTATGTAGATATGATGGTAATGCGAGGTATATGCATGCTATGCAACTCCATATATCATGTATGAATGCAATGACGTTATTAAGTTAAACAGGTTCTATAGTGCACGTGGCATGACAATTACCAAAGGCGTGTGTGTCACATGATTAGTGCGCGTGCAACAGATGTCAATGGTAATGGCGTTCGTGCCCTACGAAGTGATATCGCATAAGTATAGATGAATGTCCATGCAATGTAATATACTGTTCGCTATAAGGGTATGCAGTGTACATGAATGGATAAGTTAGCTAATATATAAATCTTGCAAAAGTAGGGTAATCCTAACTAGGGGGCGCCTCGCGCCATCCAGACGATTCCCCCATAGATGAATATATCTACTCACTAGAAATCCACGCTAATCTGATTCGGCCACCGCTTTGCCTTTACGCGCCGTGTCCGATGTTTCTCCGACCGATCCTATATTGCACAACACCAAGTATAAGATTACATAACCTAAAACGATGCAAGTCACAATATACAATTATCGACGCTCTCAAATTAATCATAGCATGCACTCAGTGCGCGGAAAAACGCACGAAAATTGCTAACCTTTAACTAAAATAGTCATTTCGGGGAAATCGACAAAACTACAACCCGACTAGACGAAACCCCGCGTTCGCGCATTCTAATAATCCTATACGAAGCTAATAATATTGCTAACCTAACGCAAATTGAACGCATTCTATTTTTCGTAAAAATCTAGCAAGCAAATTCAACGCCGATTCAATGCAAACATCGAAATTTAACGATTTAGCGAGCATATAAATACACCATTAACCACAAAACATGATTAAATCCATCGAAACCCTAAAATCCATCAAACCGTCCAATTTCGTAAAAACCGAAATTGCCAATTTACCGTTTTTCATCAAAACTTGACATTTAAATGAAACTAATGGTCATAAAACTCATTAAATAGCATTACTAGACTATACAAACCATTACTATATTTTTATTACACAATTTTGCATTTATTTGAAATTTCTAGTTTGCAACTTTTAACAATTTTAACATTTTTCAAGCAAAATACCACAATTCCACCACAAAACATTATTTTGCATGAATTAATGTATTAAACCACAATTCATGATGATAATGATTTAATGAAACTATAAATTATATTTTTAATCTCATTTATTTAGGAATTTTCAAAATCTAGTTTACAAAATAATAGCATTTTATTAGTATTTTCCAATTATCAAAGTAATCTAGTGATCAAACTAAGTTTTTCTTTCCATTTACATGCTAATATTCTCACTAAAACTACAATCTAATGATAGCAACTTTAATTGGAATTTTATATTACCCACAAACACATTTTAGAAAAATCTAGTTAGCTAATTTCCTTATTTAAAACAATTTTAAATGAAAATTTTACAATTTAACAACCATGCAATATTTTCCAATTCTAAAAGTGTTAAACTAACTATTATAACCCTAATTAATTATTAAAAACCCTAAATTGAATTTACAACCCTAACTTGCATTTTTAAAAAAAAACATAGAATTAATTCATTAAATCTAATTAAGCTTAAATGATCATCTAATAACAATAAATCAAAAGAAAGAAAGTTATACCTCCAAAATGTGAAATCCAAACAAGAAATGAGCCTCCAAAATACATGCTTTCCCACTCCAAAATCCATATAAAGAAGGGTAGAGAATAAAGGGTATGAAGAAATTAGGATTTTGTGTATTTTTTGTTGAATTTTTGATGTAATTTGATGGATTTTTGTGCAAAAATGAGGTGGGAAATGGAGGGGGCCAGCCATGGGGGGTTGTGGCCGGCCTTGGTGAGGTGAGGGAGAGAAAGAAGTGAGTGTGAAAGTGTGTAGAAGTTTCAAGAGGAGAAATATCACTTAAAGGTCTTTTCATGGTTTATTTAATTATTTATTTATTTGTTTACTATAGCAACTCAAGAAAGCTCTAGAAAATAGGAAAAAGTTGCAAATAAATTTTGCATGATAGACACTAATTTCTAATATGCCATGGTTCATTTTTACAAATTAAAACCATTTAAATTTATAATTTACACTAATTTAGTGTAAAAATAAAGCTTATGTTAATATTTAAAATAATTAATTTAGGAAAAATATTTTATTAAACTAAAAATTTATAAGTGGCTAAATAAACACCATTTACTAGTAATTTCATAATTAAAATAGATATTTTAAAAATTATAATGAAAACAATCACGGTTTGGTTTTACGAAAATACATTTTACTTTACCGAAAATCCTAAAATTCACTTAAACACTTTTATTCATTTAATTATTTATTTAATTATTTTTAAAACGTTACAATCTTCCCCCCTTTAAGAAATTCGGTCCCCGAATTTAAATTAAAACTCCCTTTCCAAATACTAAAACATTTAGCAAAACACTCAAATCGTCGGGGCTCTGAAATCATCAATACATAACAAAAATCAACTCCGTCAAGCATGACGCAATCATCGGAGTTATGGAGATAATAAAATATTATAACCCAATGTGAAAACCATCATAATGTACATCAATCTGTAACTTATATATAGTTCGCATCCTAGTAAAATCGCCGAATCATCATAATAAAGAAGCATACAAAAACTCCTCTTGAAAATCGCCGTGCAATGCACGTGTCACGATATAAGTAGCGGACGTTTAATTTAAAAAAAAATAGCTATATATATATCTTTTATTTAACATACACGTCCCGCCTGGTTACTAAATCAAATAATAATAATTAGGAAAACATACTGCTCAAACTAAAATCAATCCCAATCACATCAATAAAATGTCATGTGCGTCCGGTGCGCACTGAAATCGAAGCCAAATGCAGAAACCATGAATACCCACAAAACAAAACTAAGTACAACAGGTGTGCACCAAAAACATCTGTCAAGTGCAACGGGCGTGCACGACTCAAAATCAGGTGCATCTAATCTGCACAAAACCCCGATTTAGTGCATCTGGTGTGCACAAAATCGCATCAAGTGCGCCAAGTATGCGCAAGAATCCTAATCAGGTGCACATGGAGCACGAAAACATACATCGAATATCAGACTCGAATCACAGTACGAAAATGGATAAAAACTAGGTCGAAGCATATATCAAAATCATGTGTAACCCATATGCACGAAATCAAATCAAAATCTCAAAATATATAAAACCAAATCAAGTGTACTGGGTGCGTACTAAACCACATCAATACAACTGATATATGAAACACAGATAGAATGAAGGTACACACAGGAAATACCAATCGTAGAACAAAGTCCTCAAAATACAAAAATCCAATCAACGAAAATAGGAAATTCAAATCACTAAATCACAATCGTAAACACTATCGTCAATGTGCGCCTCTTTCCTCTGATGTCGACTGCTTCGAACTCGTTCTTTCATAGGTGTGCTGACTGCGCTACCAACGGCAATACTCATGTCTAGAGTCTCCCACATAGTCGATCCCTTCACTTGATATCCGGACTACATTAAACTTTTCGATCGATCCATCAAAATCCCATAATTCCCCGAGAGCTCAACACTCAAGTACAGTTTAAAAATATCCGGTACATACCCCAGCATCGATGATCCAGCCGTAGAAGGGCAAACCCAAGCCTCACTAATGGCACCGCGGAACTGCCGTAAACCCTAAGGTTCAAGGGCGTTCTCGTGGTCATTATGTCGAGTTAGGGTTTCATTCTTCTAGAGGGTCCATCGAAATACCTGCATGTTCTTCCGAATACTTTAAACTTGGGAAAATGGTTTTCTGATAATCGTTCGAACCCTTTAACTTCATCCGGACGGCACGTGAATACCCTTCGTCCGCACGCTAAGCAATGCTTCAATCCTCAAGAATAACCAATACTCTAATGGTTATCGCATTCGAGCCGCAGCTCCCTCTGCCCGTGCGCCCGTGGTAACAGAACCACCCTCCGACATCGACGAAGATAGATCAAAGGAACGAAAGAAATACGGTGCAAACAAATGTACCTCCTAAGGCTCCTTAAGCAGAGTAGCGTATCGTAAGTATGCCGCAGACCATACCCACGGTACGTTACTCTACCTAAATCGCCTACTCCATCAACCAAGGGTCACCTAGACTTATACAGGGTTAAACCTAGCGCTCTGATACCAACTTTGTCACGACCCGAAAGTACGGAACGTGATCGGCACTTAGATTACGAAGCGTCTAGAGGCGCCACGTAACCTAAGTAAGCCGAAGCCCAGAAATCTAAACCATGAAAAAGAAGAAGAAGAAAAAGAAAACAAGTTTAAAAGCATCAGCAAATTTTCTCAAAAATTTCGGCAGAGTCTCCTCTGTAAAAACTGGCCCCCAAACGGGTACAACAAGTATAATATACATAAACAATAAAAAGCATCCCCAACGGGTGCTAGCTCAACGCCAACAGGCGGAGACAACCACAACAATCACAATAATATACAACGCCAAAGGGCGAGGCTCAAAACTCAAAAGAAAAACAAAACCACCAGATCAGAATAATACATGCGCGACTCTAAGGTCGAAATAAACAACTGATCCAATAAACTTATCAAGTAATACAAATATGGTTGATGGAGCTTACTAGATACAAATGAATGAATAAAAGTACAATGGTGGTTCGGATACAAGTGAACCAACCTACCGTGCAAATCACCCTGAAGAAAAGATGTGCCAACAAGCTGCCACGGAAACCTGTACATCGAACCTGTAAAGAATTTGGCACAACGGGGGTGAGTTGCCAACTCGTGAGTAGAAGACATCTACGAAAAGAAATCGAATGCACGACGCTATCCTAGGTCATAATAATACACTACTATATCCCAAACATCTAGTAATAGTAGGGTAATACTACGTGTAAGTGCAACTACTCCGTGTCGTGTCAGTACCTCATATAATACTATGTCATATGAATGAAATGCATGCACCATGAATGTAAAGTAACAAATCCTGAAATCCAGATATATATGTATAAGAAATCTTTAGCTGTTATCATAGTAGAATGTGTATAAGAATCTAAAATCTCAATAATGAAATCCATGGAAATCCGTGTCAAACATCGACACAACACATGTAATCTCAAGTCTCAATATCTCGGGCTCCGTCAGTCCGGATCGGCCCATATCATCAAATCTCACGACAACGGTCGGTATCCTCCGGATATCCGCCACGCCAGACATCACCGGTAGGTAGCCTTCCCCTGCCAGGCTCATCGTCTATAACTCGATCTTCTTGCCCCGGGGTACCATACCGGGCCCACCATGTACCCGAGACGGTTCATCCACTCCTCGAATCGGGTCTCAAAATCCAACAGAAAACATGAAATCTCATGGTGGACGACACATACATCACGAGAAAACCGCATCTTATTTTAAAAAGAAAAGAGGGGAGAGAGAGAAGTTTTTATATATTTTTACGGTTTTCCCCAAAAATCCAGAAATCTCATAGAAATCCAAATCTCAAAATCATGAGTAAGTATATGATAAGTGTCGGCATATGCCCATAATACTGCATGATAACATGAAAATATGAATGCATGAATGTCTAAGCAATAAATATCATGTCTGTACTAATGTCAGAGAATAATCACAATATTATAGCGGTCTAGTTGTTAACTGATTCTATCCATAAAAGTCAATATGATCTAAAGTGTACGTGACATAGCAATTACCGATGATGATGTGTGTGAGCCGGCAAATAAGTGTGCGTGGAATATGCGCATCATCGGTAATAGTGCTGGTGTCCTAACAGGTAAAGTTTATACTGATTATAGCAACATATAAAAGAACATGCACCATGATAATTACAGTATGAATGCAAGACAGATGTGCATTATCCACCCCTCTGCGACATACGAGAACAACTATCACTATATGAATCGAACCTAACCTAGTGTCCATCTAACCTCCTAAGGAACTTAACCTAAGAAACTAGTCATTAAGAAACAAGAGTCTACCTAGGTCTGAATCAATATCTCTAATAGTCGGCGATCCAGCCTCAATAGCGTCACGTACGAAGTACGGCTTCCTCGAATCAAGAGTGCGGATCAATCATCATATCTATGCCTCGTACGGTAAAATCCATCGTACGGCATCCCAATATCGGGGTACGGGTCAAGTATCTCCTAGGTGTCTCATCATTCGTATAATGTCATCATCAGCACATCTCATGATCAAGGTGTTAAACTGTGATCGCATACATCAATCATATATCATTGCCATCATGATAAGCATCATTAGTTTATCCTCAGAAATATCATGTCATATGTATCATATTGTGACTAGGTCATACTTATATGATATCGGCATCAGGTCACACCAATATAATGTCGTAATCAAGTTATACATATATCATATCGTGATCAGTCACAAGTTACAGTCCGGGTACTATTCTAGCGTCCCATGTACATCAATATCACCACTACTCTTTATAATTTATATATTCATGTTCATTATCTCATTCTCTAATGATCCGCTAACACTTTATTACGACTGTATAGTCAAGAATCACGGCATCAAGCCCAGTTATACTGTTTCATCATACCTCGGATATCATATCACATCAAAGAATCACCTATACGTGTTGTATATATATGTATATACCTATACCTAGTTCTATATATATACACATACACATACCCCATGTCGAGTTTCAGTGTGTGCGTGGGTGTGTTTCTATCTGAAACCTACGAACCTCTTCCAAGGTACTCATCTTCTGATATGGTTTTCCTAAATCAGTCTAGTCCAGCCTAGGGTCAATACTAGGGTCCTACTAGGGTCACGTCTGGTTTCCTAATGTCAATAAGTACTATTCCTATTCTACGTTGCGGGGGTGCTAAACGCCATCCACCCGACTTCCCCCCGTAGATATGCATCTACTCATCTGGTCCATGTCTGCAGAAGACGGTGTCGCCATCCTCCTCTTCATCGCCCGCAGTCCACGTGGGGGGGTACCTAGACGCAAACATATAAATAGTATCGTAAACTGAATCACATACGAAAGTCAAACGATCTAAAGGAGCAAGCATAGGTTAAAACCTATGTCCCGTCCACGCAAAAGAACCAAATACCGCTCGATATCGGCGTACAAACTCCGATGGATCGAGATAACATCATCAAACAACTTATAGTTTTAAAACACATTACTTATATTATAAAACATGATTAAATCCATCGAAACCCTAAAATCCATCAAACCGTCCAATTTCGTAAAAACCGAAATTGCCAATTTACTGTTTTTCATCAAAACTTGACATTTAAATGAAACTAATGGTCATAAAACTCATTAAATAGCATTACTAGACTATACAAACCATTACTATATTTTTATTACACAATTTTGCATTTATTTGAAATTTCTAGTTTGCAACTTTTAACAATTTTAACATTTTTCAAGCAAAATACCACAATTCCACCACAAAACATGATTTTGCATGAATTAATGTATTAAACCACAATTCATGATGATAATGATTTAATGAAACTATAAATTATATTTTTAATCTCATTTATTTAGGAATTTTCAAAATCTAGTTTACAAAATAATAGCATTTTATTAGTATTTTCCAATTATCAAAGTAATCTAGTGATCAAACTAAGTTTTTCTTTCCATTTACATGCTAATATTCTCACTAAAACTACAATCTAATGATAGCAACTTTAATTGGAATTTTATATTACCCACAAACACATTTTAGAAAAATCTAGTTAGCTAATTTCCTTATTTAAAACAATTTTAAATGAAAATTTTACAATTTAACAACCATGCAATATTTTCCAATTCTAAAAGTGTTAAACTAACTATTATAACCCTAATTAATTATTAAAAACCCTAACTTGAATTTACAACCCTAACTTGCATTTTAAAAAAAAAACATAGAATTAATTCATTAAATCTAATTAAGCTTAAATGATCATCTAATAACAATAAATCAAAAGAAAGAAAATTATACCTCCAAAATGTGAAATCCAAACAAGAAATGAGCCTCCAAAATACATGCTTTCCCACTCCAAAATCCATATAAAGAAGGGTAGAGAATAAAGGGTATGAAGAAATTAGGATTTTGTGTATTTTTTGTTGAATTTTTGATGTAATTTGATGGATTTTTGTGCAAAAATGAGGTGGGAAATGGAGGGGGCCAGCCATGGGGGGTTGTGGCCGGCCTTGGTGAGGTGAGGGAGAGAAAGAAGTGAGTGTGAAAGTGTGTAGAAGTTTCAAGAGGAGAAATATCACTTAAAGGTCTTTTCATGGTTTATTTAATTATTTATTTATTTGTTTACTATAGCAACTCAAGAAAGCTCTAGAAAATAGGAAAAATTTGCAAATAAATTTTGCATGATACACACTAATTTCTAATATGCCATGGTTCATTTTTACAAATTAAAACCATTTAAATTTGTAATTTACACTAATTTAGTGTAAAAATAAAGCTTATGTTAATATTTAAAATAATTAATTTAGGAAAAATATTTTATTAAACTAAAAATTTATAAGTGGCTAAATAAACACCATTTACTAGTAATTTCATAATTAAAATAGATATTTTAAAAATTATAATGAAAACAATCACGGTTTGGTTTTACGAAAATACATTTTACTTTACCGAAAATCCTAAAATTCACTTAAACACTTTTATTCATTTAATTATTTATTTAATTATTTTTAAAACGTTACACATATATAGATATTGTACATTCGTCAGACGCAATAATAGGCATTCCAGATCTCAGATGAACATTATTGGATATGCAAGCAATCCGCGTTTCTTTTGAGCCTGCAACGAAAGACGGATTACACAGTTGTGATGAATAGCCATTACCCCAACCTAGACCCCTACGGGTACGACAAACTACCCGCCAAGTACCCGAAGTGAAGCGGTCTCCCTCAATAACGTGAGTAGGCCACTAAACACTTCAAAGTACCCGGTAGTTTGTGCACCCCACCTTGGGTCTATCCTAGGAGCAAAAACAGTAAAATGAAATAATACAACGGTGGCTACAACCGCAACCTGGATGTGCCCCGCAAAATAATATTACAACATATTACAATTACATTGAATGAATTAAAATAATAACCCATCGCAAAACCCCGGCTAATCATCACAACAATCCAATACAGTTCATAATCACAAACAGTTAAAATCCATTACAGAAATGTGCAACCCCCTGCCAACCGACATACTAGCAGTTAGGGGAGGTTTACGAACACATTATACAATCATAGATATAATCAAATTAGCAAACATCGTATAATTTCGATCGAGCAAACATATCAGATTCTACTCCCAAAACTTCTCTGTGCACCTGAGACTTGAGCAGAAAATAAACATTCCAGAAAATACAAAAATATCACAGAAGAGTTACTGGAGCAAACTGGGTTGAATCGGCCCCAACTCGGCCGCGGATCCGCGGCGGATCGGTGGGATCGGCCGCGGTTCCACGGCTGTATGGCCGATTCAGGAACCCATTTTTCTCCAGTGTTCTTATATTTCTCTGCTTGTTATTCTGCAGCTCCCTGAAAAATTTTTAGAGCCTGTTTTAAAATCGACAGAAACTTAGTGATATCGATGTCTTTTTCGGTTCGTTTTGCGTTCAAAATTCATACGACTTTGCTAATGAGTTAATTATTGTTTAGCGAGGCTCTGATGCGACTGTAAGTCGATGTACAACACCCCACAACTTGCGGGGAGGCGGAAATATGAAAAACGATCTTGTTCTTTGCATAAACATCGACTAACCGAAGAATCTTTGCTAAACTATAACTAACAAGAAACATAGAAGTTGTTAACTACTTTGTGAAGTGATTATACCTAATGAACTGTGTCCTTTGTCTTTTCGTTCTCCACCTCCTCTCCGGCCTTCTCTATGTAGTAGATGATCCACCTGAGAGCTATACTTCAAGCTTAACTTGAGGTAACTAGGTTTCTTAAAGTGCTAATGTAAGTAACTTAAGTGATATAGAGTTGGATTATGGATTGATTAGTCTTTCTAATCCTTGATCTCAACACATGAGAGGGGAGGATTAGGGTTTGAAGAGAGAGAGCTTGAGGAGAGAGAAGGTGAGCATGAGAATAAGAATGAGATAATGATCTCTCATGATATATATGAAGCATTATTATTTATCAAATAAATAAAATAAAGGATTTAACAACCATGCTTCATAAATACATATGAGTGATTCATTTACATGAGTCATTAACCATTTATGATGCATTAATGACAAGGATGAATCACACAAATGAGTCACTAATCTCATTTAATGCTTATGCCACCTAAACCCCTAAGTCACCATCCTTCTAGAAGCTTCTCGTGAAATTATGAGAATGCCCCTCCAATCCGTGAAAACACGGAAAAACTTTAGACAGTATAAATCTAATAACCCGATACTAGAAACTGGCTTAAACCAAAGCCGGCTAGTAAAAACTGTCCGAATGTCGTACGTGCGTAAACACACGTATGCGTCCGAACCCTTGTCGTAAAACCATACGACCTCTATATTGTTTCGCCTGGAGCAGGGAAACTCTCTGTGTGGGACTCTAATGACTCGACTACTACGCTGGCAGTGGGTTTAACCACAGACCGCAAGCGGCACTAGCTGTACGTAACGGTCCCCAGGTAGATGTCGATAAGAAGGCCGATGAGAAAACCCATCCGAACTCCTACTGAGCCTGATGTAACAATCTCCGTACAGTCCGATCTGTTCGTCTAAGACTATCGCATATCGGGCCTAGGGGGCGGCAAGCGTCAGTCCCCTAATAGCGGTATAAGTCGTGTCGGAGTGAAGCTCATTACACCCTGAGAAACTACTGGAACCTACCAGTAAATCTTGCTTGCCCTGGCCAGGGACTTTGCGTAATGGCTCTCTGACACAGCGCTGTAGGGTGTTTTTCGTCACCCCATTGAGATGGGAATACGCGCGCGCTTTTCAGGCGCATTACAGATTCCCCCTGCCTAGGGTAGGCCGGGGTTTATTGATTGTGGGGATCCGAATCTCCGGCAGCCGCGGACTAAGCTGCCGTTAATTACCCCTCGCCTTTGGAGCGAGGGAACCTCCGATTGACGGGTTAAACTGGTCATGCGAACTCAATGTGCAGTGTACGTGTGTTGTGTTTTGAAATGGGGGTTTGGATATGTCGGGAGCCACGCAGAGTTTTTACGGGGGTCCCGCTACCCGGATAGCGGGCTGGGGGTCAAGGGGGCTAGCAGCCCCCTTGCGGGGTGCGGGGCAGCGCCCCGTTAGAAAATTTTCCTAACGGGGGAGACATATTTAGTATGGAGTGCATAAAAAAAAAGGGGGAAAAAGCGTCTTAAAGACGCGTGCATGACATATGGGGCATGGTGCCCGGGGTCACATGCGCGCGCATGGGCGCTTTAGTGCCCGGGGTCACGTGCGCGCACGTGACCATTGGGCGCCCCAGCGCCCGGGGTCACGTGGCGCACACGTGACCATTGGGCGCCTCAGCGCCCGGGGTCACGTGGGCACACGTGACCATTGGGCGCCTCAGCGCCCGGGGTCACGTGGGCACACGTGACCGAAGGGCGCCTCAGCGCCCGGGGTCACGTGGGCACACGTGACCCAAGGGCGCCTTGGCACCCCGGGGTCACGTGGGCACACGTGACCGAAGGGCGCCTCAGCGCCCGGGGTCACGTGGGCACACGTGACCATTGGGCACCTTGGCGCCCGGGGGTCACGTGGGCACACGTGACCTATGGGCGCCTTGGCGCCCCGGGGTCACGTGGCACCCACGTGACCACGGGAAGGGGGCTTAGCCCCTGGGTTGGGGAGTTAAACTCCCAAAGGGGATTTTTGGAGTTAAACTCCTAGCAGAAATTTGATTTATGGAGTTAAACTCCAGCAGATCTAGAAAGGAGTTAAACTCCTGGGGACTTATTGCTCTTCTTTTGAGCCTTGGGTCTGTCCAAAGTTAGATTTTTGGAGATGGGTCTCCTTCTTCTTCTTGTCTTTTGGCCGGATCTTGAAGATCAGGAGATGTGAGATTTAAAAATCTCTTCTTTTCGAGATCTGGTGGGAGATCTGAGTTCCCCTTTGTGGGTTTGGTGGTGGAAAACTATTTATTTTGGGGAAAGGAAGAGTTAAACTCTTGATTTAATCCAAAAGAAAGGAGAAGGTTTTTGGAACCTTGGAGAAGGAGCAGGAGGCACAAAGAACCCTAGTTTTTGAGGGAATGAAAAAAGTCTCTTTTTTTATTCATCATCATGTTGCCTTATATAGGCTTACATATTTACATGTAGCCCCTTGGGCTTTTCAAAATGGCTTTTTGCCATCCCATGGCTCATGTGCCATTTCATTTTTGCACATAAGCCATGGGCTTACAAAATATTGGCTTTGTGCCCATTTTGTTTACATTCATGCACAAAAATTACATAAAAATTATTTGTTACATGATTTTTGTTGTTGGCATGGAGGAGGCTGGCCGCGGGCTCAACTTGGACATGGGCCCGCTTGACCTGGGCTTGGGCCCACCTGGCTTGGGGTTGACCTTGACTTTGACTCGGTCAACGGGGGTGTAAATTTTTACCCCAACAAAGTGCCCCCCATCAATAAATGCACACAGCATATATGGGTCGTGTGCATGAAATTGATGGATCTTCTTTCACGTGGAGGCGACTTGCTTTGGTTCCCACTTTTTGGGACGCACTTCCCTTTTTACGACATGGACGGTCGACGCTTGACGCGTCTCCGAGACGGAGTGTCTGTGGTAGACGTTTCCCTGACCCGGAGTGATTTGGTTCCCGATTTGTGGGGAGCCTGCACTGCCCGTTTTACGACATGGACGGTCGACGCTTAACGCGTCTCCGAGATGGAGTGTCCGTGGTAGACGTTTCCCTGGCCCGGAGCGATCTGGTTCCTGCTTTGTAGGAAGCCTGCACTGCCTTTTTTTTGCGACATGGACGGTCGACGCTCTGTTACGGAGCGATTTGGGTTCCCAGTTTGCGGGAGCCTGCACTGCCCTTTTTGCGACATAGACGGTCGACGCTCTGATCCGGAGCGATTTGGGTTCCCAATTTGCGGGAGCCTGCACTGCCCTTTTTGCGACATAGACGGTCGACGCTCTGTTACGAAGCGATTTGGGTTCCCAGTTTGCGGGAGCCTGCACTGCCCTTTTTGCGACATAGACGGTCGACGCTCTGTTACGAAGCGATTTGGGTTCCCAATTTGCGGGAGCCTGCACTGCCTGTTTTACGACATGGACGGTCGACGCTTAACGCGTCTCCGAGACGGAGTGTCCGTGGTTTCCCTGGCCCGGAGCGATCTGGTTCCTGCTTTGTAGGAAGCCTGCACTGCCCTTTTTGCGACATGGACGGTCGACGCCCTGTTACGAAGCGATTTGGGTTCCCAATTTGCGGGAGCCTGCACTGCCCTTTTTGCGACATAGACGGTCGACGCTCTGTTACGAAGCGATTTGGGTTCCCAATTTGCGGGAGCCTGCACTGCCCTTTTTGCGACATAGACGGTCGACGCTCTGATCCGGAGCGATTTGGGTTCCCAATTTGCGGGAGCCTGCACTGCCCTTTTTGCGACATAGACGGTCGACGCTCTGTTACGAAGCGATTTGGGTTCCCAATTTGCGGGAGCCTGCACTGCCCTTTTTGCGACATAGACGGTCGACGCCCTGATCCGGAGCGATTTGGGTTCCCAATTTGCGGGAGCCTGCACTGCCCTTTTTGCGACATAGACGGTCGACGCTCTGTTACGAAGCGATTTGGGTTCCCAGTTTGCGGGAGCCTGCACTGCCCTTTTTGCGACATAGACGGTCGACGCCCTGATCCAGAGCGATTTGGGTTCCCAATTTGCGGGAGCCTGCACTGCCCTTTTTGCGACATAGACGGTCGACGCCCTGTTACGAAGCGATTTGGGTTCCCAATTTGCGGGAGCCTGCACTGCCCTTTTTGCGACATAGACGGTCGACGCTCTGTTACGAAGCGATTTGGGTTCCCAATTTGCGGGAGCCTGCACTGCCCTTTTTGCGACATAGACGGTCGACGCTCTGATCCGGAGCGATTTGGGTTCCCAATTTGCGGGAGCCTGCACTGCCCTTTTTGCGACATAGACGGTCGACGCTCTGATCCGGAGCGATTTGGGTTCCCAATTTGCGGGAGCCTGCACTGCCCTTTTTGCGACATAGACGGTCGACGCTCTGTTACGAAGCGATTTGGGTTCCCAATTTGCGGGAGCCTGCACTGCCCTTTTTGCGACATAGACGGTCGACGCTCTGATCCGGAGCGATTTGGGTTCCCAATTTGCGGGAGCCTGCACTGCCCTTTTTGCGACATAGACGGTCGACGCTCTGTTACGAAGCGATTTGGGTTCCCAATTTGCGGGAGCCTGCACTGCCCTTTTTGCGACATAGACGGTCGACGCTCTGATCCGGAGCGATTTGGGTTCCCAATTTGCGGGAGCCTGCACTGCCCTTTTTGCGACATAGACGGTCGACGCTCTGTTACGAAGCGATTTGGTAGACGTGCCCCCGGCACGGAGTGTCGCTGTTTGACGCAAAGGTCGATGTTGGAATTGGATGGTTTGATTTGTTTGACTTGAGTTGACATCAGCATCGCTATACTGGAATATGGTACCAGAAGCGAATCATCATTTGTCATGAGAGAATTTTGGGATTGGTATTTTTGTCGGCATCTGCATTGCTGCACTGGAATAATGCCAAGAGCAACTCATCATTTGCCCCGGGAGGATTTGGATTTGGATTTTTTTGTTTGGCATCTGCATTGCTGCACTGGAATAATTCCAGGAGCAACTCATCATGTGCCCCGGGAGGATTTGGATTTGGTTTGTTTGGCATCTGCATTGCTGCACTGGAATAATGCCAGGAGCAACTCATCATGTGCCCCGAGAGGATTTGGGAATTGGTGGCTTACGAGACAGGTTTAGATCCCTGCCACCTAAGGCTTTTCAATTTTATGGGCCGTGAGGGTCCCATAAAAGCATTTTCTCCCTACGAGTCGAAAGGATCTCGTAGGTGTATTTTCTCCTTAGGAGTCGTGGGGACTCCTAAGTGTATTGCCCCTTTGTGAGTCGTAAAGATCTCACGCGGGAATTTTCTCCTCACAAAGTCGAGAGGACTTTGCGAGTGCATTTCATCTCTTCTCTTTTTTTTTACGAGTTTGCGCCCTTTCGGGTTTTCACAAACTCGCCGGCAGTCCTGCTGTTTTTACTCACGGAGCCCTTTCGGGTTTTCATCCGTGCCCATTTTGCTTGTGGACATACCGTTCTTCTTCTTTTTTTCCTTTTTTTTTTCTTTTCTTCTTTTTTTTTCTTTTCTTTTTTCATTTTTTTTTCTTTTTTCTCTTTTTTTTTTGGAATCTTCCCTACCGGTGGGACTTTGAATATGGTCTCGCCGGTAGGACTTGGGAGAGATTGGTATCGTTTTACGCCCGTGGATTGTATACGGTTTTGCAGGATGTATGATCCAGACCGTAGGGCCAAAAACATTTCGGGACTTTGTTGGCGTCTGCATCGCTGCACTGGAATATGGTACCAGGTGCGACTCATCATTCGCCGTTGGGGTATGGGAGTTGGAATTTGGTTGGCGTCTGCATCGCTGCACTGGAATGTAGTACCAGGAGCGACTCATCATTCGCCACTTGGGGATTGGGGAGAGATGGCTTAGGAGACAGGTTTAGATCCCTATCGCCTAAGACTTTTCAATTTTATGGGCCGTGAGGGTCCCATAAAGGTATTTTCTCCCTGCGAGTCGTAAGGATCCCGCAGGTGTATGTTCTCCTTAGGAGTCGTGGGGACTCCTAAGTGTGTTTTTCCTTTGTGAGTCGTAAGGATCCCACAAAGGTTTGTTCTCCTCATGTATCGTGAGGACACATGAGTGGATTTCTCTCGTTCCCGGTTTAATGACTTAGAGGTCATCTGTTTCCAGTTTAACGACTTAGAGGTCGTCTGTTTCCAGTTTAACGACTTAGAGGTCGTCTGTTTCCAGTTTAAAGACGTAGAGGTCATCTGTTTCCAGTTTAACGACGTAGAGGTCATCTGTTCCCAGTTTAACGACTTGGAGGTCATATGTTTCCAGTTTAACGACGTGGAGGTCATCTGTTTCCAGTTTAAAGACTTAGAGGTCATCTGTTTCCAGTTTAACGACGTGGAGGTCATCTGTTTCCAGTTTAAAGACTTAGAGGTCATCTGTTTCCAGTTTAAAGACTTAGAGGTCTTTTGATGGCTAGCTTGGAATTTTAGGGTAGGGGCCGGCATCAGCGTTGCTAACACTGAAGCAGAGGCGCCAGGACACATGAGTGGGTCTTTCCAATGGAGCATAATTTCGAGGGCGCAGACCAACCGCTGGACTGGTGATTGCAGTGGGATATAGGTATGATGAGAATTATTTGAGCCCGTGGATTGTATACGGTAGTCAAGTTGGGGACTAACCGTAGGGCCGAAAGAATTTTGGGAAATTGGATTTTTGTTTGGCGTCTGCATTGCTGCACTGGAATAATGCCAGGAGCAACTCATCATCCGCCCTTGTTTTTTTTTTTGTTGTTTTTTTTTTTACCGCGATTGCTCTATCATTTCAGCTTTTCTTATCGCGAAGGTCGCGATCGCCCTATCATTTCGGCTATTTATTCGCGGTTGCCCCATCATTTCGGCTTTATTTTCATTTTCATTTTTACTCGCTGATTTTTATTGCGAGTTGCCCCATCATTTCGGCTTTTCTTTATTTTTCTTTTATTTACACATTTTTTTTATTTACATTTTTTTTTTTTTACATTCCCAGTTTAACGACTTAGAGGTCGACTGTTCCCAGTTTAATGACGTGGTGGTCGATTGTTTTCAGAGAAAGGCAGATGCCTGAGAGAATCGGTTTCACGAAGAACTTCGGTCTCCGTTTGTATGAAATTGGCGGTTGCAGCTTGACTGTTTGTTAACACGCCTTTGGACAGTTCTATCTCTCCTGCCTTGTATTGCTTTTCGACCCAATCTTTGAAGACGAAGCAGTCCTCAATGGCATGACCTATCACTCTGTGATAGGGGCAGTATTTGGGGTCGTCGGTCCTATTCGCTTCCTGCGGTCTTTTTGACTCTGGCAGTTGTAGACCGTTCTTCAGGGCATCTTTGAATATTTTACGGATTTTGTCCCTTCTGAAGGAATAGACCTTATCCAGCTTCTCTTTCAGTGGAGATTCTCCTCCCTCTCCGAACATTGGCTTTCGAGGCTGGTTGGCGCTAGGCCCGCTCAACCCTTGCTTATTTCGGTTGGCCAAGGCATTGAAAGATTCAGAATCGTCGGAATTTCCGCCTTTGCGATTATCATCCTTTCGGTTTCTCCAGGACCTATTGTTATTTTGGGAATCCGAGGAGGACTCCTGCTTTGAGCGCTCCAGCATTTGAACTTTTCTGGTCAGTTCTTGGAATGTTTTGAGACCCGCGGTGCATAGAAACGGGGCCATCCAATTGTTGAGATTTCCGACAAGGAGACTGACAGATTGGTCCTGCTCTATCGGTGGTTCACATTTGACGGAGAGATTGCGCCATCGGGTTATAAAATCCGTGTTGCTTTCGTTGTTCTTGGGCTTGGTCCTTACGAGCTCGGCAATGGTGATCTTATCGCTGACGCTCATGAATCTTTGTCGAAACAAAGACTCCATTTGGACGAAAGTAGTAACGGAGCCATCTGGTATGCTCGCGTACCAGTCGAAAGCAACATCGGTCAAGCTATTAACGAACTGGCGGAGGAGAAGCGCATCATTGCCCCCAGTATTCCCGCATGAGGCTTTGAAGTGGGCGATGTGCTGATTCGCATTTCCTGTCCCATCAAATCTTCCGAATTTAGGGATGATATAGCCGCTAGGAAATTCTACCAGATCATATTGAGCAGGATATGGTCTCCCGCTACTGTTAACATCTTTTTGAGCTTCAGCTTCGGCTACCAGTGTTTTGACTTTGCTGGCAACCAAATCCATAATTTGAACTTGAGTTAGCGGGCTACTGTCATCGGTAGCCAAGACATTTGCTGAGATAGGATGCGACTGATTTTCATGCGGTCCGCCCACTTTTGGATTTGAGGGAACGGGCGTCGGCTGTCTCGGGACACCGTTTCCCGGTTCATGAGCTGAACCCTGTGCTTGATTGGGCGGCTGAGAGGCAAGTTGGGCTGTAAGCCGTAAGACGACATTTGTCAAGTCGTCGATCTTTGAGTAGAGCTTGGCCATCTCCTTATCTTTGCTTCTGAGCTGTTTTCGGAGCTCTTGGAGAAGTTGCTGCTCTGCGGTCTTAGGACGGAAAGTTGGCTCATCTTCGCTTTCCGAGCCTGACTCCTCATGAATTGAGGGCTCCCTCTGCCTATCAGTCTCATCGAGAGGGTTTTCATCATCCAGCGGAGGCGGCTGTTCTTGGGAAGTGGCAACCACATTCAAGCCAGATTGGATTTGAGATGTGGTAGCCCCGTCCTTGCTCTTACTGCGCGTGCCTACCACGTAGACAGTGTGGATAACACATTCAGCCATCCCCTCATCTTTGGCGGGGTAACCCTGTTCTTCGAACCTCATGAGGTTTAGCCTGGCAGTAGCCCTGGCCCTTTTGTTGGCTCTATATCTGAGCCTTTTCTCCCTCAGCTTCTCGATTTTGAAGGCTTGGCGGGCATCTGCTACCCGGGAAGCCATTGTGAGTTGATCAGAGGGGAGCTTAGAGAAGACACCCGATCGAGCAGTGGTCAAGGGCACCGCTGGAGCTTGCTCGGGACGCGTTGTAGCTTTATTGGTGTTGATGGCCTTGCCCCCAGCTGGGGCCAAGGAAATTCGTTCAGACACCGACTTGCGTTTGGGTTGGGGCACCCTTGAGATCACCACATTTGGTCTCCTGCCTTTCGAGACCGGTTTGTCTGCCACCGGGGCTTGAGGAGCTGGGATGGCGCCAATCGGCATGAACACAATAGAGCCAAATGGTAGCAGCGGCTCCTCCCATTGCCGCCCGAGACTGGCCGGAAGGACCGTCCTAGAGTCTATCCTCATCGTGTAGGAGACGGGAGATGAGTTCATCATCGAAGACATCGTCGGAAGGTGATTGCTTGAAAATCTGCATGAAAAAGCATTATTTTTAGTATAAATACAGGTATGTATATTTATTGAGTTCGCATGAACGCTTAACCCGAAATATGGGAGGAGAGATTGGTCCCACCGGGCGTGCCAGAACCTGTAGGGTGTTTTTCGTCACCCCATTGAGATGGGAATACGCGCGCGCTTTTCAGGCGCATTACAGATTCCCCCTGCCTAGGGTAGGCCGGGGTTTATTGATTGTGGGGATCCGAATCTCCGGCAGCCGCGGACTAAGCTGCCGTTAATTACCCCTCGCCTTTGGAGCGAGGGAACCTCCGATTGACGGGTTAAACTGGTCATGCGAACTCAATGTGCAGTGTACGTGTGTTGTGTTTTGAAATGGGGGTTTGGATATGTCGGGAGCCACGCAGAGTTTTTACGGGGGTCCCGCTACCCGGATAGCGGGCTGGGGGTCAAGGGGGCTAGCAGCCCCCTTGCGGGGTGCGGGGCAGCGCCCCGTTAGAAATTTTTCCTAACGGGGGAGACATATTTAGTATGGAGTGCATAAAAAAAAAAGGGGGAAAAAGCGTCTTAAAGACGCGTGCATGACATATGGGGCATGGTGCCCGGGGTCACATGCGCGCGCATGGGCGCTTTAGTGCCCGGGGTCACGTGCGCGCACGTGACCATTGGGCGCCCCAGCGCCCGGGGTCACGTGGCGCACACGTGACCATTGGGCGCCTCAGCGCCCGGGGTCACGTGGGCACACGTGACCATTGGGCGCCTCAGCGCCCGGGGTCACGTGGGCACACGTGACCGAAGGGCGCCTCAGCGCCTGGGGTCACGTGGGCACACGTGACCCAAGGGCGCCTTGGCACCCCGGGGTCACGTGGGCACACGTGACCGAAGGGCGCCTCAGCGCCCGGGGTCACGTGGGCACACGTGACCATTGGGCACCTTGGCGCCCGGGGGTCACGTGGGCACACGTGACCTATGGGCGCCTTGGCGCCCCGGGGTCACGTGGCACCCACGTGACCACGGGAAGGGGGCTTAGCCCCTGGGTTGGGGAGTTAAACTCCCAAAGGGGATTTTTGGAGTTAAACTCCTAGCAGAAATTTGATTTATGGAGTTAAACTCCAGCAGATCTAGAAAGGAGTTAAACTCCTGGGGACTTATTGCTCTTCTTTTGAGCCTTGGGTCTGTCCAAAGTTAGATTTTTGGAGATGGGTCTCCTTCTTCTTCTTGTCTTTTGGCCGGATCTTGAAGATCAGGAGATGTGAGATTTAAAAATCTCTTCTTTTCGAGATCTGGTGGGAGATCTGAGTTCCCCTTTGTGGGTTTGGTGGTGGAAAACTATTTATTTTGGGGAAAGGAAGAGTTAAACTCTTGATTTAATCCAAAAGAAAGGAGAAGGTTTTTGGAACCTTGGAGAAGGAGCAGGAGGCACAAAGAACCCTAGTTTTTGAGGGAATGAAAAAAGTCTCTTTTTTTATTCATCATCATGTTGCCTTATATAGGCTTACATATTTACATGTAGCCCCTTGGGCTTTTCAAAATGGCTTTTTGCCATCCCATGGCTCATGTGCCATTTCATTTTTGCACATAAGCCATGGGCTTACAAAATATTGGCTTTGTGCCCATTTTGTTTACATTCATGCACAAAAATTACATAAAAATTATTTGTTACATGATTTTTGTTGTTGGCATGGAGGAGGCTGGCCGCGGGCTCAACTTGGACATGGGCCCGCTTGACCTGGGCTTGGGCCCACCTGGCTTGGGGTTGACCTTGACTTTGACTCGGTCAACGGGGGTGTAAATTTTTACCCCAACAAGCGCGATATCAACTCTCAATACCGGGAGAGACGAATCCTATCTAACCGCTACTGCCTCCAAGTGCTCGGGACTGCACCCAACTGCTACCTGTTTGCACGACTCCTTTGAGCCGTGGTAGGGTAGCAATCTAAGAACAGTGGGACACACTCGAGGCGAAGTAGCAGTGTCAAGTCTGCGGACTATGCTGTACTCATGTCACCTGGGAACTGTTAACTGACGACTG
The DNA here is from genome assembly GCA_030015575.1 of Agapanthus africanus. Lineage (NCBI taxonomy): Eukaryota > Viridiplantae > Streptophyta > Magnoliopsida > Asparagales > Amaryllidaceae > Agapanthus > Agapanthus africanus. Next base: position 457,468,104 of record JASDDO010000001.1, on the reverse strand, counting down.
GTATAAAACCAACCAACAGTTCCCTGCGAGTCCTGTCCGGTGTACCCGTAACCCAACGAGCACCTGTATACTATCTCTAGTACGACGTACTGACGGTTGTGGGACAGACCATCTCCCCAACTGGGGTGAGAAGCGTACACACTAGTCTACTCCGGAGTATCGATGCCCTGTCTCGATAATCCTACGACTAGGGACCTGAAAAAGGATGTGCTTGTAGACTACCCATCCCCCACTAGTGTGACTGCCATCACAACGCTGGTAGTCAAGCAAGATCCTAAGAGCTCTATCAATACGTATACTCACATATTAAGATAGATAAAACCAAGTAGCATACTACCATGTTTAGCAAGACTGTTATACAACTGTGAATATCCCAAGCTTCCATTAAGTAATATATAAGCTAGTATGATACAATAATGGCCCCTAGGGCATATACACTAACAGTATAACCTACATCGCTTTGCCCAGCAATCGGGTTACAACCAAGGCGTTCCTCTCGAGGCGTTCCTGATTGATCTGGTTGCTACAGAAGAGGGCGTTCACAGTGCGGCGTATCATTTCATGCGGTTAAATACGGGGTCCTATTTCCTCATCAGTGAGCCGAGTTATATTCCAAAGGCTTCGAATGCATACGTTGATTGGTACCAGCATACAACGGGTGCTGTCATCAAGGAGGAGAGGCGGCTGCTGCTTGACCACAAGGATGCTGTCCCAGCCAGTAATCCAGCGGTCCTACTGAAGCGACGAACAGTCGTGCTCCCTTCTTTGAGAGAGATCGCTATGGTTATAGCCCCACGCGCTTTTCCTAGTAAGCCTCGACCAGATGTTCCTGCGATAGTGGTAACCGTGGTGTCTCCGGAATCGAGCATTGGTTTGGAGATCAGGACCCGCCGTTCGAAGAAGCCTGTTAAGAGAAAGCTCTTATCATCGGCTGTTGGTGCCAGTTCGCAGAAGAAGAAATCCTTATACTCTGCTGACGTCGTATTCGGCCAGGAGCCTCATGCTCCTTATAGCGAGGGCTTGTGCGAGTATGGCACCAATGACGGTCTGTTCGATGCGCCTGTGACCAATACCGATCTTCAGGCTGCCATTGAAGCTTCCAAATGACTGGCCCATGATCATGCGGTGTTAGCCTCTATTGCGGAGTCGGGTATACTTTGTTTATACTCTCCTGTATATATTCCCCCTTTTTTTGAACTTATTACGCTTTACTGACGCTCTCTTCCTTAACAGGCATTTCTGCTAAAGAGGCTCTCTTGGCGTCCCTTAAGACGTTTGAGGAGGAGGAGAGGCTCCGCACCTCCTTGGGCCTTGGTATGATTCGTTTTACTATACCTTTACATCTTTAGTTCCTTTTATTCATGACCCGACTCTTTTCTTTATCCTATTACAAGAACCACCACGACCTAGGTTGTTCCGAGTGTAATGCTAATCCTGGGTGGTGATGCAGAAAAGCCTTCAGAGCCACCGACTACGGGTGAGGCCTTCCCAAGGCCACCACAGGAAGCGTTGCTGAAGCAGCCGATGATGGATGCCACAACGGATCCGGAGGCCGAGCCCGATTTGGACGACGATGTCCCCCTGTCAGAAGTTTTGAGGAGATCAGTTCATATAGCCCAGGCTAAGAGGAAGCGTAGAAAGCACGCTACAAGGGAACGTCAGGCTATCTTGGCCGCGGGCGCAGATCCGAGTAATGCTCAACCCTCTGGCATTCTTATGGTGGACGTTCCTTCTGTCCTGTCCACTGCCCATAGACAGGTTGTGCGTGTGGCTCGAGAAGAGGTTGAACGGCTACTTCAAGGTAGAATAACGCACAGTCCTTAGTAATAGCCTTTTTCTTGAATCATAACACAAGCATTTTTTTAACAGGGCCAAATTTAGGTGATGGCGTGGCAGGTGAAGTGCCGGTGATTAAAGAGCCTGAAGTGGCAAACCCTCCTTTGGAATCTTGGATTGTTTCGACTGCCGCTTCTTCTCTCTGTGGATCCTTGGTATCGGCGGGTGATACAAGCATTACAACGGCCCTTATCGAGTTAGGGAATGAAGGTGTCGATGTTGAATCCACTTTCCCAATGGAAACCGAGAAAGCTGTCACAACCGGTGACGCTTTGGGCACTGTCTCGGTTTCTGCCCTGTCAGGTACTTCTTGAGTTATTATCTTTGAGTTTTTAATCCCACGAGGTATCTCTAATGATATCTCTTTTATTCTGAGTATAAGCATGGTAAAACCTGATGCTGTACTGACTGAAGAATTACCGCCGGTCATTGCCCTTACTGTCACGGTTCCACCCCTTTCTTCTGCGTCTTCCCGAACTCTGGAAGGTGAAGATTTCTCATTTCTTTGCTTCAGTGTAGATACCATTTTCTTTTATTAACCATATATTGTCGCAAGCAGGAGTGCTCTTTGATCGCTTACACTAGGTGTTAAGCCCGCATTTTGCCTTCCAATCGGAATTCGTTCCCCCTTCCGGCATTGATTAATATATTCTTCGCTTGGTGTTTCTTGTTTTCATGAGTAAGCTTTCCGTTGCTAAGCTTTCCTCATATTGACCACAGTATAACGGCTCGAGGGAGGGAACGAAGGAATATCTAAGCCTCCTGTGCTCCCTTTCTTGCCACTTTCAACAGCTGGTATGGTAGATCTTATCCATCAGCTTTCTTCTTTATTTTTCAAGTTAAAATCTGACCCTTATTCGTGCGTGATTTTTTTTGCAGCAGCTACACCGGCTTCGGTTACTTTTAAGTCTCGCATTCCCATGCCTACGGGACCTTTTGCTAAGCGTCAATCTTCCAGGGGTGCGGTGACTAGCAGGCGGATGTTAAACGAATTTATCGAAGATCTTGATGCCGAGGCTCTCACTTCTACCACGGATTTCGCTGACGAAGTCAACCCTATGCTGGCGACGCTTGTGATTTTCCACAACGAAGATTTCGTTGGCCTTTAGGTTTATTATTGTAAGCAGATCGATACTTGTCTGCATGAGATTGAGCTCAAGCATCTCAATCCTGAAGTATTGACCTTGAAGGCTCAGCGGGTCGCGTGGATTGAGCAAAATGCCTATTCCATTCAATATTTTGAACAAAAGATGGCCCTGAAGTGAAAGGAGCATGAGACAGCTTCCGGAGAATCCATCCAATTGTGCGCTTAGATCGAAGCAAATGCCACGCAGCTGTAAGTTATTTTCGAAAACCTCTAACAATTTATTTCTAATGGGCTGTCACTGAGGCAGGTCTTTGATTTTACCAAGCAGGGCATGCAAGATTGCGAAGTTGCCAAGAAGGAAATCACTGGGAAACTGTCATCATGCTTGCAACAGCGGGCTCAAATAGAAGCGGGGCTGGCCGCAGTAGTAGCATGCGAGGAGGAGCTGCAGGGAGCGCGTGAGCAGGTTGCTAATTTTTTGAAAGCCCTGCCTTATTAACAATAGCAATTGTATTCCCCCCTTTTGTATTAATTGTATCTCTTAAACACTTTGATTCATGAATAAAGAATATACACTTTTTGCATGCGCTCATCTGTGTTTTGATGTCTTAATGTGGCGCTAATTAGTTTACTTACTCGTTTCGGAGTCCGTAGTTTATTCACTCATTTCGGAGTTTCTAATTTATGTACTCATTTCGGAGTTTATAGTTTATTCACTCGTTTTGGAGTCTCCAGTTTATATACTCATTTCGGAGTTTATAGTTTAACTACTCGTTTCAGAGTCTCTAGTTTATGTACTCATTTCGGTGTTTATTTAGTTTACCTTGCTTAGGTTTACAGGCAAACTTGTCCTAACGTTATATATAGATAACCTCCATTCTTTACGACAGAGGTCCGTTAGGTTTTGTGGTACTAGGATTTTGGTCCGTGGTACCGTCGCGTTGGCTGATGTATTCCTCGATATGCGGTCTGTTGGATATAGTGCCCTCAAAGTCAATTATTGGATTGCAGGCACGTGATTGCAATGATTGAGGGAGTACCTATACCGGTAGGACAGTCTTACTCGAGATGATAGTATGCTATCTGGTTTATCTTTAACATCGTGTACACGCTTTAGGTGACATTACAGATCACTATTACACGTTGATAGAGCCCATAGGATTCTTGCTTGACTGCCAGCAGTATGATGGTGATCATATATGTGGGAGCTGGGGTCTATAAGCACATCCTTAAATGGTCCCTAGTCGAGGGAGTTTCGAGACAGGGTATCGATACTCCAGAGTAGACTAGTGTATACAGATCGAGACCCCGACGAGGGCCGGTGGCTGGTCTCACAAGCCATTGGTGTCAGTTGGTTCACTTAAGATGTATACAAGTGCTCATTGGGTTATGAGTACACCGGACGGACTCGCCGGGAACATACTAGTTGGTATTATACCAGTCGTAAGATAGCAGTTCCCTGGTGACATGTGTATAGGTTAGTCTATCGACCTGAGATCGTCATTTGTCTCGTGTGAGTTCCCACTGTGCTTTGATTACTACCCTAACACGGCTCAAAGGAGTCGTGCAAACAGGTTTTAGTTGGGTACAGTCCCGAGCCACATGGAGGCAGTGAGCAGATCGACAGGGGATTCGTCTCTCCCGGTATTGGGGGTGAGATCGCGCTGTGTCTGGAGAGCCATTACACAAAGTCCTTGGCCAAGGCAAGTGAGATTTACTGGTAGGTATTCCAGTAGTTTCTCAGGGAGTTCTAGGCTACATTCCGACACGACTTATACCGCTATTGGGGGTCTGACGTTTACCAGCCCCCTAGGCCCGATATGCGATACTCATAGACGAACGGACTGGACTATACGGATATTGTCACTGTCAGGCTCAGTAGGGTTTTAGGATGAGTTCGCTCGTCAGCTTCCCTTTCGTTCAATACACGGGCAGCCATTACGTACAGCTAGTGCCACTGACGTACTTGTGGTTAAAACCACTGCCAGCGTATTGATGAGTCATTAGAGTCCCCCACAGAAAGTTTCCCAAGTTCGGGCGAAACGTTGTAGAGCCTGTATGGTTTTATAGCAGGGTTCGATCATATACGTGCACTTGTGCACGTATCATGATCGGACGGATCATACTAATGGGCTTTGGTTTAAGCCGGATCCTAGTATTAGATTGGTTGGATTACTTTCGTCTCGTTGTATTCGTATTCAGTCGGAATACGGATGTAGGTATGTATATACGGATGATGGGTATTCTTGTAATTCGTTACAAGATAACTTTAGTTGATGCCATTTCTTTTTGTTTGGATTTAACATTTTAGTTTAAATGTTAATAATGGAAATTGTGACTCATTTTTGGCATGACATAGATTTTGTCATGGCTAAGATATTTTTGTGTGACTTGTGAGATATTTTGGTGAGACCAATGGTAGATATTTTTTTATGTTGATTTTCTTTATTTACTCACAAAATAACTCACAACTCTCACTTGAATAAATGGGGCAGCCACTTGATAATTTTGGGCTTGCTCATTGTTTTTGCTTGAGCTCACACTTTCCTCTCACCTTGGGCATCTTATTCAACATCCACTCTATCCCTCTCATGTGTTGAGAATCTTAGAGTGTATTGAGACAAAGCAATCACACACCTTCTATACTTCATCTTGGTCATCTCTTTTAGCAAACTTGATGTCCGAGTTGCTTCGGTTTGAAGCGGGAGCCCGTATAAAGAATCCTTTACGTGGAGCCATTTCGACGAGCGAGATCGGAGAGCGAACTTCGTCGGGGGCAGCTGCGAGGAGATTGGCGCAGAGATTGAAGACCGAAGGATACGGATCGATCGGTATAATTTCTGAAACTCCTTTTACAGTTACTAGTATAAGGTTAATGGCACGATCCGTAGTTTAGGGTTACGATAGCGCCGGTTTATAAAAGTTTTTGTTTCGCATTTGGTTTCGGATTGACGGCTGGGGCGCTGCCGTAACCCAACATGGTATCAGAGCCAAACCCATTAACCGTATACTAGGTGGTTTAGACAATGTTAAAGTATCGAAATCGAAACGACTCAATTTCACTACCCTGCACATTCAGTTTCTGTCGATTTCAAAATTGTCTTCTAAAATTATTTAAACAAGTGTAGAAGACTACTTAAGTGACCACTAGAACACACCCCAAACACGAGACCAATCCCTCGGATTTTAGCCGAGCACATGCACACAAAATCCGAGGAGGCCGGCTTATTTGAGGCTTCTGGGTTTGGTTTTTGGGGTGTGGTCTTGTCTATGTAATGTTGGTTCAGTGGTGTTGTTTGTTTAGCCCAGTTTTGATATGGTTTTATCTAGTTGTTTGGGGCTATTCGAGGGTTATTTCGAAGTCGATATTTTCTAACATTGTTTAAAGTTTGCAGTACATTACATTTTTATCTGCGACCGTGAATGTCATTCGAGCGGTAAATCTTGTCTAATTGCTATAGCTCTTTTAGACGAGTTTGCAAACGTGACATGCACGTTGATGTTCTGTGTTGTGCTGTGATGATGCGGATTTGTCGTGGTGGATAGCTTGGGTGCAATGGTAGTGCAGTTAGGATTTATTTATACATTTGATATCGCGGGGCGAGCATCCGACATGTGGACTGCCGTCACTGCCTGTTTGTATATTATTCTTTTGGGGAACGACCGGGTTGAGGTCGATATCACCGTTGTACATATTTTCTTTTCTATACTAGGATTACCCTGCGATGGAGTGCACGGATAGTCAGGTTCTAGAGGGCAACGGGCTCGCATCTCATGGCTTTGAGACGGAGGGGGCTTCACTCTAGAATTTGTTGGATATGTATGCCCTAGAGGCCATTATTGTATAGTACTAGTTTGTATAATACATTTTGGAGGCTTGGGATATATATACGGGTTTACGACAGTCTTGCTCGATATAGTAGTATGCTACTTGGTTTGTTTCTATCTTAATATGTGTATATGTTTTTTTAGTATATCGTTAATACATATTGATGGAGCCTTTAGAATCTTTGCTTGACTACCGGCGTTGTGATGGAGATCATACTAGTGGAGACTGGGTAGTCTATAAGCACATCCTTATTTTGGTCCCTAATCGTAGGATTATCGAGACAGGGCATCGATACTCCAGAGTAGACTGGTGCATACGCTTCTCGTCCCAGCAGGGGAGATGGTCTGTCCCACAGCCATCAGTACGTCGTACTGGAGATATGCAGGTGCTCTTTAGGTTATGAGTACACTGGACAGGACTCGTCGGGAACTGTTGGTTGGTATTATACCTATCGTTAGTTAACAGTTCCCAGGTGACACGAGTACAGCTTAGTCCACTGACTTGATACTGTCATTTCGCCTCGAGTGTGTTCCCACTGTTCTTAGATTACTACCCTACCACGGCTCTACTGAGGCGTGCAAACAGGTAGTAGTTGGGTGCAGTCCCGAAGCACTTGGAGGCAGTGACGGTTAGACATGATTCGTCTCTCCCGGTATTGGGAGTTGATATCGCGCTGTGTCTAGGAGAGCCATTACACATAGTCGTCCCTGGCCAGGGCAAGCGAGAATTACTGGTAGGTTTTCCAGTAGTTTCTCAGGGTGTTCTGGGCTACACTCTGACATGACTTGTACCGCTATTAGGAGACTGACGTTTAACGCCCCCTTGGCCCACCATGCGATACTCTCAAACGAACAGACCGGACTGTACGGAGATTTTCACATTCAGGCTCAGTAGGAGTTCGGATGGGTTCACCTCATCGGTCTTCTTGTCGGCGTCTACCTGGGGACAGTTACGTACAGCTAGTACCGCTTGCAGCCTGTGGTTAAACCCACTGCCAGTGTAGTGTTGAGCCTTTAGAGTCCCACAAAGAGGGTTATTCCCCTTTGGGCAAAACAGATTAGAGGTCGCATGGTTTTGCGACGGGGTTCGTTCACATCCGCGCACTTGTGCACGTTTGGTGTTCGTGCAGTTATTACTAGTGGGATTTGTTTAAGCCAGATCCTAGTATTTGTTTTGGGATTGGTTTTGTCTTATTGTACTCGTGTTCCTCGAAACACGGATGCGGGTGTGTACGCACAGTTGATACAGGCAGAGGCAGAGGATTCTTATTAGGGTTGTTGACCGTTGACTTTTTCTAAACCCTAATGAAAATGAGAAATATGATTAATGATATTAATTAAAGATAATTGTGCTATGGTTAGGTTGACCATTTGACTTATGTTGACATTTTGACTTTGGTTGCTCGGTTGACTTATGTTGACAATTTGACCATCATCATTTCACATGGAAGATGCTTCTTGATTCATGCAAAATTCATTTAATGTGAAATGATAATAACCATTCCAAATGAACCATCACAATTTCTTTTTAATTATTATTATCAATTCATTATTCTTTCATATGAGAGTATGGTTGCAAAAGAGGTAGCTCATTCTCTCTTGCTCTTTCTCTCTCATGTTCTTGAGCTCTCCCTTTTCCTCTCAAAGCTTTAATCTTTCATGTGTTGAAAATCAAAAGCTCTTGAGTCAAAGCCACCAAAACTTCTCTCTACTTTTTCTAGGGTTCTTTGTCTAGCAAGCCAAGCACTCTAGTTACCTCTTGGATGAGGTAGGAGCTCAAGGTAGAGGCTCGGGTGGATCTATCTTCGGCAAAGGGAAGACGACGAGGAGGAGCCGTCTACGCCACTACAAGGAGCAAGAAAGAAGGAGAACCACAACAAGAAGGGAAGGAGTTCAAGATCTAGGTATAACCATTCTACATAGTAGCTAGAACTTGTAGTTAGTGTGTTAGGTTTTGTTTAGCAAAGATCTTTCATGGATGGTCCATGTCACCTTGTGAGAAAAATTTAATTTTTACCTATTCCGCCTCCCCGAAAGAACCGGGGTGGGTAACGTAGACCTAACAGTGGTATCAGAGCCTAGCTAAACAACAACTAGCATGTTAGCAAAGTGATTAGAACTTCGATCCGAAAAAAAATCGCGAAACATGTCAAAAAACCATACTTTCTGCCGATTTTAAAAACTGCTCTAAAAATAATTCCACATACCTTAAAAATCAGTGCAGGGTTTTTTAGGAACATGCAGGAAAAACGAGCCCACGACTCGGTCAACGTGCCGCGGAAGCGCGCCGAAACCACGCGTTTCCCCGCGGATCCGCGGCCGAGTTGACTCGGCCGCGACTCGGATTTCCTGCAGATTGTTCAGTGTAATGTTTCGGGATTTTTAATATATTTTGTTTCTGCCCAGATTATCCAGAGAACAATGTTGTGTTTAGGGTAGTTACAAATTGGTATTTTGATCGAAGTTCTACGTACTTTTGCTAAATGGTTATATCTGTAATGTGATATATGCACTGAACGTCAACTAATCGCTATATGTCGATAAGTGGGGGTTGTGCATATCTGTGATCTGTAATGTTGTTGGATTGTGTATATGAACTTGTTGGATTGTCGCGGATGAATAGCCGGGGTTTTGTGAGATGAGGGTTTCTATATCATTCATTTGATGTAAAATGTAAATTGATGTAATATTATTTTTATGGCCGCACATCCGGGATGAGGTTGTAGCCGCCATTGTATATTATTTCTTTTACTGTTTTTGCTCCTAGGGGTGGGGTGCACAAACTACCGGGTACTTTGAAGTGCCGAGTGGCCTACTCACGTTGTTGAGGGAGGTTGCTTCATTTCGGGTACTTGGCGGGTAGTTTGCCGCACCCGTAGGGGTCTAGGGTGGGGTTTGGCTATTCATCGGGACCGTGTAATCCGTCTTTCGTTGCAGGCTCGAATGAAACGCGGATTCCTAGCATATCCAATGTGTTCATCTATGATCTGGAATGGCTATCATTGCATCTGACGAATGTATATATCTATATATGATATATAGTAGGCGCTGCTTATGTTTTGCATCCGTGCTAGTCCAGCCCCCGCTCTGTCGTTAGTTAAGTAACCTAACGGGCGATGACGGGGCCCCGTGGAGAATGTGGATGGCATAAACGTACATCATATTTTTGTTGTTTTCTGCAATGGTAGGATTAATTGATGGGACGCATTATATTAATGCAAAGAAAAACAAACCTAAAAGACGTTGTTGGAAAATTTTTCAAAAAGTTGCTATTGCAAGGACGTTCTCTTTTGTTTTGCACAGAGGTATTCGGTTACGAATGCCCAGCACCTCATTCGACAAGGCAAGTGTAAGTCTACGGTAGCGTCCCGGCCGTCTTTCAGACGCCAAGATGAGGAACAAAACTTTTACAACTAGCGCTATCGTATACTATATCCCAGGATCTGCCATTAACGCTAAACTAACATACTGTAAAGTGGGTAGAAATGTTATACCGAACGATACGGGTCCTTCGGTCTTCAACCATCATCCCACGCTTTGTTGAAGCTGATCCAAACTCGCTCGATCTCCGGTCTCGTCGTCCAGGTGGCACCACGTCGACGGATCTTTAAACGGGCTCCCGCCTCTGAACCGAGACAACTCGATCATCAAGTTTGCTAAAAGAGATGACCAAGATTGATGTGGAGAATGAGTAGAACACTTTGTCTCGTTACGTCCAAAGTTATGGACAAACGGTTAATGAAGTTACCTTTTTGGATCGGGTGAAATGAGAAATCAACATATGAAAATTCCATGAAGCAAATTTCATAAGCTTTTTCTAAATGAATTAATCCCATATCTTTCCCACAAGGGGCCGGCGACTATAAGATGAGCAAGGGGGTGAGTATAGGAATTAAGGAAGGTGACTATATCAAGGATAGTTATCATAACCCATAAAGAAAAGAATGACACACTTAAATCATTAAATGAAAAGAATGAATCATGAAACCTAGTCATCAACCCATTAATGCAAATGAATGAGTCACTAACCTAGTCACTAATCTTGAAGCTTGCACACACAATGACTCACCCAAAGAAGGAAAGATAAATCCGTTTTTAACCGAATGTTAAAAACGGGTGATAGAAAACTGGAAACTGGCAACTTCCAAAAGCGATCCTGAAACGAATTTCAGGATAACCCCGTGATAGTATAAACATACCCGCATTTGTATTACGACCGAATACAAATGCAACTGAGACAAAGATATTATATCTACACAGTATAATACTCGGATCCGGCTTAAACCAAAGCCTACCAGTATTATCTGCCCGAAAAACGACACGTGCGAAAACGCACGTGCATTTTCCGAAACCTGCCATAAAATCGTACGGCTTCTACAACGTTTCACCCGAACTTGGGAAACTGTCTGTGGGGGACTCTAATGACTCATCAATACACTGGCACTGGGTATAACCACTAGCACGTCAGAGGTACTATCTGTACGTAACGGTTACCTACGTATTGATTGAAAGGGGAAGCTGATGAGCGAAGTCATCCTGAAACCCTACTGAGTCTAACAGTGACAATATCCGTGCAGTCCGGTCCGTTCGTCTATGAGTATCGCATATAAGGCCTAGAGGGCCGGTAAACGTCAGACCCCCAATAGCGGTATAAGTCGTGTCAGAGAGCAGCCCAGAACACCCTGAGATACTACTGGAATACCTACCAGTAAATCTTGATTACCCTGGCCAGGGATTTCGTGTAATGGCTCTCCTAAACACAGCGCGATCTCACCCCCAATACCGGGAGAGATGAATCCCCGACGATCTGCTCACTGCCTCCATGTGGCTCGGGACTGTACCCAAAAAATACCTGTTTGCACGACTCCTTTGACCCGTGGTAGGGTATAAATCAAAGCACAGTGGGAACTCACACGAGACAAATGACGACCTCAGGTCGATGAACTAACCTGTACACATGTCACCAGGGAACTGCTATCTGACGCTAGGTATAATACCAACCAGCAAGTTCCCGGCGAGTCCTGTTCGGTGTATTCATAACCCAATGAGCACCTGTATACATCTTAGGTGAACCAACTAACACCAATGGCTTGTGAGACCGGCCACCGCCCCTCGTCGGGGTCTCGAATGTATACACCAGTCTACTCTGGAGTATCGATGCCCTGTCTCGAAACTCCCACGACTAGGGACACTTTAAGGATGTGCTTATAGACCCCAGCTCCCACATATATGATCGCCATCATACTGCTGGCAGTCAAGCAAGAATCCTATGGGCTTTATCAACATTTACATGATGATAAAGACAAACCAGATAGCATACTATCATCTCGAGTAAGACTGTTATATCGGTATAGGTCCTCCCTTAATCATTGCAATCACGTACCTACGATCCAATAATTGACTTTGAGGGCACTATATCCAACAGCAAGGGCCGAGATCCCTTCATCGGGAGTGACCCCTTGGACAAAAGTTTGCGTCAGGGTAATAACTTCACTATAGTCGATTATTCTTTCTTTGCATCGAGGTATTCAGTTTGGAATATCCTGCACCTCATTCGACGAGGAAAGAGCCGAGATCCCTTCACAAGGAGTGACCTCTTTAGCAAAAGTTTTCGCCACTATATTTTAAAAAAAAAAGGCAATCATGTTCCTTCAACGATATCAAGTTCATTACGTTAACGGGTTTTTCACCAAAAACCCAGCCGTAGCCCTCCGTCATTTCCTCCAAGTACTACCTAGTATTTGAGCTACGTATTTTGGTATTGTCAAGGCGTAGTGATCGGTAGCTAAGTATTGCTTGTTTGCAGCTTTATTTTTCAGATTATTTAGGACAGTCGCATAGCTATGTTGGCATTGTCAAGAGATATGCGGGTGGGTCTAAGTTAATCAAGATAATGACGGGCCGAACTTGACTAGCGGTTCATGATATGTTGGCATTGTCAAGGTCATAAACCGTTAGGGGCAAAAATCCACATCGGGAGTTTTTAAAGAAACTGAAACTTGCAGATTTAGCATACCTTCTGGAGTGTGGTGACTAAGGTGGATTCCATCTAGGTCATCCCACAATGATAGTTGGATCCCGACCCCACTGATGAGTTGGATTACTCTCGGGAGATTATTTCACTTAACAATCAATACTATAAACCAAGTAGGTGTCTAGAACGGTGTTAGCGGGGCTACGCCTCCAGGGAAAAGAGGTTATTTAATTAATGAAATTCGCGAAAGCGTTGGAAAAGCTCCCTCGAAGTACCAACACTAGCCTGGCTGAAAGGTTAAGCAAGTATTGTGACGTGCGATTAATCCTGACTAGTTCTTCTTTTAGGGTTTGAAGAAGAATTTGAGAAAACAGTGAGAGCCATCCTGGTTAGATAAATTAATAAACCAATCTAATCTTGGAAGAGCACAAGCTGAGTGTTTCTTTTCTCTCTCTCCAGGTATCAACCATTTCATGCCCTAATCAAGATAATAAAATCTATCGCTTGACCGATCCGAATTCTTATTCGGGGCTGGGGAACGTCAGTTCGGCTCTAACTTGTGACAACAGTCATGAGTATGAGCAAGGGAAAGAGGATTGTATGGATTCCAAGGATACCCAGTTGAAGAAGAAGCATAGTTTTGCATCTACATCAAGTGTTCTTATAATTGAGAACTGCTTTACGGTCAACCCTACCTCCTGGGTACTTAATACCGGATCAGGATCTCATATCTGTAATTTATTGCAGGGACTGCGAAAAAGTAGGAGAGTTGCACCTGGTGATATGTCGCTCAGGGTAGCGAACGGAGCACAAGTTAATGCTGCAGCCGTCGGTGAATATCACCTAGTGTTGCCAAATGGCAATACTATGATTTTGAACGATTGCTACTTTGTACCTTCCAAGGTTTGCAACATCATATCGGTTTCTTTACTCCATAAAGATGGATATAACTTTGTTCTTGATAGAAATATCATGAACATTTACCTTCATAAGGTACTGGTTGCAGAAGGTATACTGTGTAATGGTATTTATGTTCTAAATTAGAATACAGTTCTCAATGTACAAAACGCACGCAAGAGGAAGAATTCAGAAACGAATGAATCCTACTTGTGGCACTGTAGACTTGGTCATATCGGAGAGAAAATACTAAGTAAGTTAAATAAAGATGGACTCTTGAATACGTTCGAGTTTTCATCTTATGAAACTTGTCAGTCTTGTCTCAAAGTAAAGATGACCAAATCTCCGTTCACCGGACATGGAGAAAGAGCAACAGAGCTCTTGGGACTCATACACAGTGATGTATGTGGTCCAATGTCTATACATGCAAGGGGTGGGTTCTCATACTTCATCATATTCACTGACAATCTTTCTAGATTTGGATATGTGTATCTTATGAAACATAAATTTGAAACTTTTGAGAAATTCAAGGAATTCAGAAACGAAGTAGAGAACCAGACTGGCAAAAGTATCAAGATCCTCCGGTCTGATAGAGGAGGGGAGTACTTAAGCACGGAATTTCTAAATTACTTAAAAGAGAATGGAATTCTCTCTCAGCTTACTCCTCCGTATACACCACAGCACAACGGCGTATCGGAGCAGACGAACCGTACCCTATTAGACATGGTTCGCTCCATGATGAGTAATGCTGAGTTACCTCTTTCATTCTGGGGACTTGCGCTAGAAACAACAGCATACTTACTGAATCAGGTTCCGTCTAAATCTGTGCCTAAGACTCCATATGAAATATGGAGTGGTAAAAAACTGTATCTTGAACGTATTAAGATATGGGGTTGTCCGGCCTATGTAAAGGTACAAAATCCGGACAAGCTTAAGGCACGGTCAGTCTTGTGCAAGTTTGTGGGATATCCTAGAAATTCTCTGGGATATCTGTTCTACCACACTGAGGAACAGAAGGTGTTCGTTGCTCGTCGCGCCACCTTTTTAGAGTGGCAATTTCTTGCAAAAGAAATAAGTGGGAGCATGGTAGAACTGGATGAAATATCTGATCCACAAACTCAAACTGAGAATTTAGTAGAACCAGAAAATTCAATAGTCCCAGACGAACCTCAGCCACTCCGCAGATTTGGTAGGATTTCTCATCCGCCCGAGAGATGCTACGGTTTTCTCATAGACGGGGATCGAGAGGATTGCATCTTGGAAGAAGATGACCCTACCAGTTTCAGGCAGGCCATTATCAGTAGGGACTCTGATAAGTGGCTGGATGCTATGCAATCCAAAATGGAGTCCATGTACACCAATAAAGTGTGGACCTTGGATATTGCTCCATCTAGGGTAAAACCCGTTGGATGCAAATGGATCTACAAAAGGAAACTTGGTGTAGATGGGCATGTGGAAACCTATAAGGCTAGACTCGTTGCAAAAGGTTTTCGTCAAAGACCTGGTGTGGACTATGACGAAACTTTTTCTCCAGTGGCTATGCTCAAATCCATTCGAATCCTACTTGCCATTGCTGCCTTCCATGACTCTGAAATCTGGCAGATGGATGTAAAAATGTCTTTTCTAAACGGCTGTTTGGAAGAGTGCGTTTACATGGATCAGCCAGAAGGTTTCGTAGACAGTGGGAGCAGCGGGAAGGTGTGTAAGTTGCTTAAATCCATTTATGGATTAAAGCAGGCATCGCGAAGCTGGAACATCTGTTTTGATGAGGCAATCAAGGAATTTGATTTTATCAAGAACGAAGATGAACCTTGTGTCTATAAGAAGATTGTGGGACGAACTGTCGTATTCCTAGTCTTGTACGTGGACGACATTCTTTTGATAGGAAATGACATTCATATGCTATAATCGGTCAAGCTATTCTTGTCACAACGGTTCTCCATGAAGGACCTGGGTGATGCTTCATACATTCTGGGGATCAAGATCTACAGAGATAGATCCAAGAGACTACTGGGAATTTCGCAGTCCAGGTATATAGAGACCGTACTAAAGAGATTTAGTATGGAAGGTTCCAAGAGCGGTAATATACCCGCATTGCACGGAATCACCCTCTCCAAGAAGATGTCTCCTAAGACTGATGAGGAGAGGGTTCGTATGAGCACTATACCCTATGCTTCGGCGGTAGGATCTATAATGTATGCATGCTATATACAAGACCAGATGTTGCTTACGCGCTGAGCGTGGTGAGCCGGTATCAGTCAGACCCAGGTGAGGACCACTGGACGGCAGTGAAGAACATTCTCAAGTACCTGAGAAGGACTAAGGAGATGTTCCTGGTTTACGGTAATGGAGACCTCAGGGTCGAGTCCTTTACCGATTTAAGCTTCCAGAGTGACAAAGATGACAGTAAGTCTGTCTCGGGTTTTGTGTTTACCCTCAACGGAGGGTCGGTGTGTTGGAGGAGTTCCAAACAGGATACCGTCCAAGACTCGACGATGGAGGATGAATACATTGCTGCAAGCGATGCCGCAAAAGAGGCGGTCTGGATGAAGAAGTTCATTAGTGAACTTCAGGTGGTTTCGTCCATTGTTGACCTAATACCATTGTATTGCGATAACAATGGGGCTATAGCTTTAGCGAAGGAACCAAGATCCCATCAGAAATCCAGACATATCTTAAGGCGGTATCACCTGATCAGGGAGATCATTGATCGCCAGGAGATCGAGGTACGGAGAGTGGACACAAAAGACAACACGGTGGATCCATTCACAAAGGCCCTCCCTCAAACACAGTTCGAGCGACTTTTTGAGCTATTGGGTATGCGGTACGCCAGCAGCTGGCCTTAGTGCAAACGTTGGGTATGTGGTACACCAATTACTGGCCTTTAGTGCAAGTGGGAGATTGTTGGATATGTATGCCCTAGAGGCTATTATTGTATAGTACTAGTTTGTATAATACATTTTGGAGGCTTGGGATATATATACGGGTTTACGACAGTCTTGCTCGATATAATAGTATGCTACTTGGTTTGTTTCTATCTTAATATGTGTATATGTTTCTTTTAACATATCGCTAATACATATTGATGGAGCCTTTAGGATCTTTGCTTGACTACCGGCGTTGTGATGGCGATCACACTAGTGGGGGCTGGGTAGTCTATAAGCACATCCTTATTTTGGTTCCTGGTCGTAGGATTATCGAGACAGGGCATCGATACTCCAGAATAGACTGGTGCATACGCTTCTCATCCCAGCAGGGGAGATGGTCTGTCCCACAGCCATCAGTATGCCGTACTGGAGATAGTATGCAGGTGCTCGTTAGGTTACGAGTACACTGGACAGGACTCATCGGGAACTGTTGGTTGGTATTATACCTATCGTCAGTTAACAGTTCCCAGGTGATATGAGTACAGCTTAGTCCACTGACTTGACACTGTCATTTTGCCTCGAGTGTGTTCCCACTGTTCTTAGATTACTACCCTACCACGGCTCTACTGAGTCGTGCAAACAGGTACTAGTTGGGTGCAGTCCCGAAGCACTTGGAGGCAGTGACGGTTAGACAGGATTCGTCTCTCCCGGTATTGGGAGTTGATATCGCACTGTGTCTAGGAGAGCCATTACATATAGTCATCCCTGGCCAGGGCAAGCGAGAATTACTGGTAGGTTTTCCAGTAGTTTCTCAGGGTGTTCTGTAGGGTTCCTAGGCAAACTAATGAGGTCTCACAAGGCATCAACCATGCCAATTTGAAATTTTACGGTGCCGAGAAACCCTAGACTAGATCGTTAACTAGAATTTTAGGCGACAAAAGAAACTAGTTAACAACTTAACTACAAGAACGGAAATACAACCTTTATAGATCCGGTTCTCCACCTCCATAGCTTCGTGATGAAGTCCCCTCGCTGTACAAATCGCATCCCGGACTCTAGCATCAGCTTCATCGGAGAAATGGGCGGGCTAGGTCATTGACTACGATGCCGAAGATGATCTACGTCGAGGCATCGCAAGATCAAGCTCCCACTTCACCAAGTCATGAAACTTGTGAAGAAAACACCCTATACTACT
Source organism: Agapanthus africanus (assembly GCA_030015575.1). NCBI lineage: Eukaryota > Viridiplantae > Streptophyta > Magnoliopsida > Asparagales > Amaryllidaceae > Agapanthus > Agapanthus africanus. The sequence goes on along the minus strand of JASDDO010000001.1, from coordinate 457,450,420 downwards.
TGGTATGAGGTAGAGGATGAAGAAATAGGAGGTGGGTTCACTTTAGAATTGGATTTCTCACTCATTTTCTCAAGTTGCCATTGATGGAGGCAAGCTTCTTCTTGAAGAAGAAGAAGAAGAAGATAATGAATATTATGATAAGTTATTTTCAAAAAGTAAATAAAATGAATACTTATCATAATCCAACCATGGTCAAGTGTAGAGAATGAACTAGGGTTAAGTGGAATGGTTAGGGTTAAGCATGAGACAAAATGGTGACTTAGTGAAAGCTTCATGAAGCTTCAATATCAAACAAAGAAAGCCACCATTTTCTCTTTATCATTTTCTTTTGTCAAAATGAACAAAAGAAATAAATAAATAAATAAGTAAATAAACCAAAACCCTAACCACTCATATAACCATGGTTTAATCTTTACACAAACTCAAGTAAGTATGCATCATCAAACATGATACAATCAAGTGCACAAAAGTATATCACATATACAACTTGTGAACTTCAAGTGAGAAAATCCATTTAAAGTGAACCAATACTAGTTAATGCAAAGTAATATATCAAATATATAATTATACATTAAATCATTAAATCAACACTTGATTCAATGATCCGGTCATGTCGCACATAACCGACTAGTATCCAATGTATCGATTTATCGAATCAATCCTTGATTCGATAACTAGGTTATATTGCATACAACCAATCGATACATTCATCGCGAGAATAGAATACGGTATCACATACACGCATTATTCTCGGTCCTGCACATATTTCATATGCGCTCCTATTTCGTTTCGCTTGAGCCAGGAAACCTCTGTGTAGGACTCTAAAGACTCGTTAATACGCCGGCAGCAGGTGATGATCATATCAAGCACCCACAAGCCGCAAGCGGTCTGCTAAACGTAACGGCCACCCGGGTATTGAGCGATCAGAAGATTGACGAGCAAGCCCGCTCATACTCCTGTGAATCCAACCAGTAACACTTACCGTACAGTCCGGTCTGATCGTCTGATATGTCGCATATCTTGCTTAGGGGTGGTAAACGTCAGACCCCAATAGCTCGATAAGTCGTGTCGATATGAGGTCTATAACAGTTCAAGAAACTACTGGTAGCACTTACCAGTAAATCTCAGCAACCCTGGCCAGGGATTTCCGGTTATAGCCAATAGAACACAGCGCAACATCAACCCCCTATACCGGGAGAGACGAATCCCCTCCTATCGCTCATTGCCTCCATGTGACTCGGGACTGTACCCAAAAACCACCGTTTTGCATGCCCTCTTGGACATGGTAAGGTGGAAATCAAAGCACAGTGGGAACCACACAAGACTCTATGACGATCTCGGGTCAACAGATTACTCTGTACCAGTGTCACCAGAGAACTGCCATCTGATGTAAGGTATAATACCATTTGGGAGTTCTCGGCGAGTCCGTCCAGTGTACCCAGTCTCCACTGAGCACCCGTATATCATCTCTGATGTCAAACACCAATAGATATGGGATCATCCATCGCCCATCTGTATGGGTCGAGAAGGTATACGCTAGTCTACTCTGGTATATCGATGCCCCGTCTCGATATACCCACGACTAGGGACTTTGAAGGATGTACTTATGGACTACCCTGTCCCCACTAGTATGATCCGCATCATAGTCCAGGTAGTCAAGTACACATCCTAAGGGCTTTACTAACATGTATCAGAGAGACAATCAGTGTACACGTTAAAGTAAAGATCAACCAGATAGCATACTATCATGTCGAGCAAGAAAGTCCTCCCTATATATGTCCCAGCATCCACTACAATATACATCCTATGTATAGCAATGGCCTCTAGGGCATACATATTACTAACAATCTCCCACTTGCACTAGGGCCATCTGACAGCAGTGGTTGTAGTATCTCATACTCAACCATCCCATAAAAGTCTCTCTCTGGGATAAGGCCTTTGTGAGTGGATCCGCCGTGTTGTCCTCTGAGTCTACTCTCCTAACCTTGATCACCCTGGAGATCAACTATCTCCATGATCAGGTGACACTGCCTTAGAATATGTCGGGATCACTGATGGGACGGGTGTTCCATGGCATAAGCCACAACTCCATTGTCACACAATGGGAGGAACGATGTTCATCTCATGAACTAATATACACCCAGACTTCCTCTTTGGTAGCATCTCAAGTAGCGATGTATCGAGCCTTTATCATCTAGTATGCCACGGTATCTAGCTTGGAACTCTTCCAACATACCGTCCCTTTAGTAAGGGTAAAGACAATGCCTGTGACTGACTTTCAGTCTTCCTTATCACCCTGGAACCCTTCCAGTGATTCTCCCCAGGATCGGTTGATACCATCTCACTACAACTAGTGAGAATCCTAACATCCAATTAGATCTATCTCATAGATCCAAAACCTAGTATTTTAGGAGGTATCATTTTGATCCTATATGGAGAATCATTGTGATAAGCGGAGATTGACCGAGCGTAGTATAGGAAACTCCTTTCTTATCAAGAGTATGTCATCCACGTACTCTACGAGGATCATCACCATACTCCCTACTACCTTTTTGTTTATACAAGGTTCATCTACTATTTTGATGATATCAAACTCTTTGACTAACACATCAAAACAGATGTTCCAACTCCGCGATACCTGCTTTATCCTATAAAGCATCTTGTACACGTCTCCGCTGCTCCCACTGTCTACGAAGCCCTCTGGCTGTGTACTTATAGACGTTCTCTTCTAAAACATCATTTAGAAAAGCAGTCATGGCACCCAACCGCCAGATATCGTAGTCATGGTATGTAGCCATGGCAAGTAGGATCTGGATGGACTTAAGCATAGCCACTTAAAAAGGTTTAATCATTTTCCACGCCTGGTCGATGACGAAAAGCTTTCACAAGTCTAGCTTTGAAAGTCTCAACTTTTCCATCTACACCAAGTAATCTTCTCAAGATATACTTGCTCCTGATGGGGATTTAACCCTTCAGATATAGCAACCAAAGTCCATACTTTGTTGGTGTACATGGATTCCATCTCAGATCGCTAAGCATCCAGCCATTCTTACAGAGTCCCACTCCTGATGGCCAGCTCGAAACTAGTTGGGTCATCATCTTATGATGCAATCCTCGCTCCCACTATCATAGAGAAACCGAAGTATCTCTCAGGTGGGTGAGGAACCCTACTAGATCGGTAGAGAGGCTGAGGTTCGTTGGTAACTATTGAATCCTTTGGTTCTATCAAATCATCAGCCGCAGTTTGTATAGCTGGAACATTTCCAGTTCTACATAACTGATCTTGCCTCGAGCTTGTCCGGATTTTGCTTTTAGACATAGGCCGGACAACCCCAAATCTTAACCAACTTAAGATATGGGCTCTTCCCTTTCCATATCACATATGAAGTGGTAGGCAACTGATTTGATTTGAACCCTATTCAATAGGTATGCAGCTTCTCAAGTGCATAACTCCCAATAAGGAAATAGGTAACTCAGTAGTACTCATCATAGAGCAGACCATATCATATAGGGTGTGATTGCTCCGCCCCGATATACCATCGTGCTATGGTGTATACGGAGGAGTAATGCTGAGAGAGAATCTCATTCTCCTTTAGAATAGTCCAGGAATTTCGTGCTAAAGTATTCTTCTCCTTGATCTCATCAAAGGACATAATACTTTTACCCATATTGGTTCTCTACTTCTAACTTATATTCTGTTAATATCTCAAAAGGTTCGGACTTGTGTTTCAATAAGAACATATGTCTGAATCTAAAGAGATTATCAGAGAATGTAATGAAGTACAAGGAACCGGTCTTGGCATGTGTAAACAGGGGACCTACATACATCAACATGTATCATCCCAAGAGTTCACTAACTCTTTCTCTGTTTCCAGTAAACGGAGCTATGGTCATCTTTATCTCTGTGACATGACTGGCAAGTTTCATAAGATGTAAATTCAAACTGATTTAAATATGCATCTAAAATGTAACTTCAGTCGGTCGGATCGCATTGATATGACCTAGTCTACAATGCCTCAAGAAGGATTCGTTCATTTCTGAACTCTTCCTCTTGTGTGTGTTCCGTATACTAAAGAACTGTAGTTTGATTTAGAACATCAATGCTTTTAGATAACGTGCCTGAACCGATCAACTTTTGATGTAGGAAATGTTCAAAACATTATCCAACTATACAAAATTTTATCATTTCTTTACTAATAAAGAGATAGATATGATTTTGTATATCAGGTTCGGTATCTAATAACATTCGTTCAGAATCAATGTATTTGGAATACAGGGTGACAGTGACCAACAGACTTGGCTGCAACACTTGCCCCGTTTTCTGCCTCATGAAACTTATCACCCGTTCTCAGTTCTCTACCTTTCTGTAGCCCTATGTAACAGATTACATATCTGGGATCCTGATCTGGTATCACATACCCAGGACGTAAAGCATACTGAGAAACAGTTCTTTGTAACGAACACACCCGAAGATGATGCATCAGCATGCACTCTCTTCGTTTGGGCGGCACGGGAATTCTGGTAATCCCTAATTTCCTGCTCTGTCTTATAACAATTATAAGTTGGAGCGGGACCAACGTTCCCCAGCTCGGTATAACAAGCGGGTTCGGTCAATATTCCGTATTATTATCTTGATTAAGGCGTGATATGGTCGCTACCTGGAGAGAGAGAGAAGAAAACACTCAGCGTATGCTCTTGCAAGATCAGATTGGTTATTATTTTATCTAATCAGGATGGCTCCCACTGTTTTTATCAAATCTTCCTTCAAACCCTAAAAGGAAAGACTAGCCGGGATTAATTACACACTACAAGTTCGCCAATCTTTCAGCCAGGCCAGTGTCGGTACTTTGAGGGAGGTCCCCCGTGCTTTCGCACGAACCTAATTAATGTAAACCTCGTTTTCCCAGAGGCGTAACCCCGTTAACACCTTTCTAGACACCTACTTGATCGGCTAATTGTAATGTATAAAACTCTCCCAGGAGTAACTCTTACTCGCAGCGGGTATCGGGATCCAACTATCTCATAGAAGGTATGCAATCTCATTGCAAATTTCAACACTTGAAATTCCCGATAATATTTTGCCCCTAGCGTCCTATGACCTTGACGGAGGTCAACAAACCATAGGCTACTAGTCAAGTTCAACCCGTCATTTCTTGATTGAATTAAACCCACCCGCACGACCCTTGATGGAGGTCAACAAGGCCGCACGACAACCCTAATCCAATCTGCATCATATGCATAAACAGATAAATACTAGTTAGCTACCGCACACTACGCCTTGACGGAGGTCAACAAACGCAGCACAAATACTAACCAGTACTTATCTGAAATGACGGAGGGCTACGACAGGTTTTTCTGAAAACCTATTGCGTAATGAACTTGATATCGTTGTAGAATCAAATGATTTTAAAAATGGAGTGCTTTTGAGGCTTTTCTAGTTTTGCTAAAGGAGTCACTCCCGGTGAAGGGATCGTCGGTCCTTTCCTCGTCGAATGAGGTGCGAGATATATCATATATATCACCGTGCAAAGCAAAAACTCTTAAAAGCAATCAAAAGACAAACCGAGTGTGTAGCATCTGCCAGTTATTGCTAAAGGAGTCACTCCCGGTGAAGAGATCTCGGTCCTTTCTTTATCGAATAAGGTGCAGGATATATCATATATACCACTGTGCAAAGCAAGAACTGTAGCTACCCTTTTTATTTTGAAATTCGATTCTACAACATCTTAGGTTTCTTTTATTTCATTAATCACATTAATGAAGTCCCATCATTTAAGTACCTAAACATCACAGATAAATACGACGTACACTTATGCTATCCGCATTCGCCTTGATGTCCCCTCGTGCACCGTTAGGTTAGGTAACTAACGGCAGAGCGGGGCAGGGCTAGCACGGGTGTAAAACATAAGTAACGTCTATATAATATATCATATATACTATATAAAGTATCCATCACAGAGTATATCACATGATCACATCACAGATATCGCAGCAGAAGAATCATATGAAATATTGGATATACTAGGACGTCCGTGTTTTGAATACGAGCCAGTATAAAACATGGATTCCATGGTCGCGATGAATAGCCAAACCCACACCCCTAGACCCTTACGAGAGCGGCAAGCAACCCTACCAATTCTGGAGTTAGGAGACCCGGACTCGACTCCTCGAGTTGGTCTCCCACTGGACTCCAGAACCCGGTTACTTGTGCTCCCCTCCTTGGGTCTATCCTAGTGCGGAAAAGTAAATAATATACAAAAGGTGACATCTTCCGCAACCTGGAAGCGCCCCAATAAAAGAATATTGCATACAAGTTTTTACATGAATGAAAATGAAAAACACTCATCTCACATAAAAACCCCCGGCTATTCAAACACGACGATCCAATATAACATATCCAGCAACACATAACATCACATGTCATCAACGTAAGTAAATATGCGCATCCCAATTGTCGTTGACATATAGCAACGAAACCGGCGATATCACATATTACACTTACGGTCACAGAAAAGAAAGTGTAAAACTACAACAGTTGGAATCCGCAACCTACATAGACATCGCATGCCTAATCAAATGAATTCCTTAGACATCGCATGCCTAACCATTATAAACCCCGCATTTTAGTCTCATTATCGGAAACACTTTTCAATATCAAGTCGGGCAATTCAACAAGATTCTCGACATCCTGATCGAATACTCGTCGCAAACTTTAGTAGACGGCCGCACCCCCGATACCGTCGACGAAGTGCACCAAGGCGGAACACCGCTGCCGCGAGCACCCGAACGGATGCTTTCGGTGACGGAGTTCTCCTACAATCACTTAGTCGGGGCTATGGGGCGTAGCTGTCTATTAAGTTTAACGGCGAGCATCCGCGTACGCTACGTGATTGCGACGGACTTTTGATCACATCAAAATTCCGTGGCAACCGATCAAGTGAAACTAAACTGCTATGTTTATAACATTCATTCAGTTATCTCATAACTTATTGTGAATTCCAATTATTGTATCCCATTCCAGATAAATAGAAAATGTTAAACTTTCCGATCGAACAATCGAACACCCAAGTTTTCTCGAAACAGCTCAACTCATGAAATAAGTTCAAAGACATTCACTTCGTGCCTCAGTACCAACGGTCCAGCCGTAGAAGGGTCAAGCCAATGCCTCACATGTGGCACGCCGTACTGCCCCAAACCCTAAGGTTCAAAGGGCAGTTCAAGACGGTCACATAATCGAGTTAAGGTTTGTTGTCTTCTAGAGGGACCATCGCGTTACTTGCACTACTTAGAACGTGATTAAACCTCGGAAAAATCCAACACTTGGAAATTTTCCGGCAGGGGAAAAGTTGGGTATTTATATCCGGTCGAACTTTTTAACATATTTAAAAATTATCCGGAAAACACATAGACAAGATTAGACAATCCGATCGAAGCACCGAGTCCCCAATATAACCCAGAAATTTCAACTCTTGAATAAATTTTAAAAATTCCCATAAAACTCAGCATTTAAATAAAGAAGTTACTGTACAAAAATGGTTGACTGAAGAGACTAAATGGGCGCGAAACCGCCGCAATAGGCGGCTAATGCCGCGGATCCACCGCGCTTTAGACAGATCATTAGGTAATTTTTGCACCGTAATTCTTAGAATTTCCTGCTGAATTTTTTAAGCATTTTTAATTTGGAAAAAACCACTTTTTCAGAAAAAGTCCAGAGAGGGTTAAAAGTTAGGGTTTCGGCGTTCGATCGGGTTTCTAACATCGTCTACGCATCGCCTAAGGCTCTAGCTAGGCTCTGATACCACTGTAGGGTTCCTAAGCACACTAATGAGGTCTCACAAGGCATCAACCATGCCAATTTGAAATTTTACGGTGCCGAGAAACCCTAGACTAGATCGTTAACTAGAATTTTAGGCGACAAAAGAAACTAGTTAACAACTTAACTACAAGAACGGAAATACAACCTTTGTAGATCCGGTTCTCCACCTCCATAGCTTCGTGATGAAGTCCCCTCGCTGTACAAATCGCATCCCGGACTCTAGCATCGGCTTCATCGGAGAAATGGGCGGGCTAGGTCATCGACTACGATGCCGAAGATGATCTACGTCGAGGCATCGCAAGATCAAGCTCCCACTTCACCAAGTCATGAAACTTGTGAAGAAAACACCCTATACTACTTGGCATGAGGTAGAGGATGAAGAAATAGGAGGTGGGTTCACTTTAGAATTGGATTTCTTACTCATTTTCTCAAGTTGCCATTGATGGAGGCAAGCTTCTTCTTGAAGAAGAAGAAGAAGAAGATAATGAATATTATGATAAGTTATTTTCAAAAAGTAAATAAAATGAATACTTATCATAATCCAACCATGGTCAAGTGTAGAGAATGAACTAAGGTTAAGTGGAATGGTCAGGGTTAAGCATGAGACAAAATGGTGACTTAGTCAAAGCTTCATGAAGCTTCAATATCAAACAAAGAAAGCCACCATTTTCTCTTTATCATTTTCTTTTGTCAGAATGAACAAAAGAAATAAATAAATGAATAAGTAAATAAACCAAAACCCTAACCACTCATATAACCATGGTTTAATCTTTACACAAACTCAAGTAAGCATGCATCATCAAACATGATACAATCAAGTGCACAAAAGTATATCACATATACAACTTGTGAACTTCAAGTGAGAAAATCCATTTAAAGTGAACCAATACTAGTTAATGCAAAGTAATATATCAAATATATAATTATACATTAAATCATTAAATCAACACTTGATTCAATGATCCGGTCATGTCGCACATAACCGACTAGTATCCAATGTATCGATTTATCGAATCAATCCTTGATTCGATAACTAGGTTATATCGCATACAACCAATCGATACATTCATCGCGAGAATAGAATACGGTATCACATACACGCATTATTCTCGGTCCTGCACATATCTCATATGCGCTCCTATTTCGTTTCGCTTGAGCCAGGAAACCTCTGTGTAGGACTCTAAAGACTCGTCAATACGCCGGCAGCAGGTGATGATCATATCAAGCACCCACAAGCCGCAAGCGGTCTGCTAAACGTAACGGCCACCCGGATATTGAGTGATCAGAAGATCGACGAGCAAGCCCGCTCATACTCCTGTGAATCCAACCAGTAACACTTACCGTACATCCGGTCTGATCGTCTGATATGTCGCATATCTTGCCTAGGGGTGGTAAACGTCAGACCCCAATAGCTTGATAAGTCGTGTCGATATGAGGTCTATAACAGTTCGAGAAACTACTGGTAACACTTAACAGTAAATCTCAGCAACCCTGGCCAGGGATTTCCTGTTATAGCCAATCGAACACAGCGCAACATCAACCCCCTATACCGGGAGAGACGAATCCCCTCCTATCGCTCATTGCCTCCATGTGACTCGGGACTGTACCCAAAAACCACCGTTTTGCACGCCCTCTTGGACGTGGTAAGGTGGAAATCAAAGCACAGTGGGAACCGCACAAGACTCTATGACGATCTCGGGTCAACAGACTACTCTGTACCAGTGTCACCAGAGAACTGCCATCTGACGTAAGGTATAATACCATCTGGGAGTTCTCGGCGAGTCCGTCCAGTGTACCCAGTCTCCACTGAGCACCCGTATATCATCTCTGATGTCAAACACCAATGGATATGGGATCATCCATCGCCCATCTGTATGGGTCGAGAAGGTATACGCTAGTCTACTCTGGTATATCGATGCCCCGTCTCGATATACCCACGACTAGGGACTTTGAAGAATGTACTTATGGACTACCCTGTCCCCACTAGTATGATCCGCATCATAGTCCAGGTAGTCAAGTACACATTCTAAGGGCTTTACTAACATGTATCAGAGAGACAATCAGTGTACACGTTAAAGTAAAGATCAACCAGATAGCATACTATCATGTCGAGCAAGAAAGTCCTCCCTATATATGTCCCAGCATCCACTACAATATACATCCTATGTATAGCAATGGCCTCTAGGGCATACATATAACTAACATGTTCTGGGCTACACTCCGACACGACTTGTACCTCTATTAGGGGACTGATGTTTACCTCCCCCCTAGGCCCGCCATGCGATACTCTTAGATGAACAGACCGGACTGTACGGAGATTGTCACATTCAGGCTCAGTAGGAGTTCAGATGGGTTCACCTCATCGGTCTTCTTGTCGGCATCTACCTGGGGACCGTTACTTACAGCTAGTACCGCTTGCGGCCTGTGGTTAAACCCACTTCCAGCGTAGTGTCGAGCCTTTAGAGTCTCACACAGAGGGTTATTCGCCTTTGGGCAAAACAGAGTAGAGGTCGCATGGTTTTGTGACGGGGTTCGTTCACATTCGCGCACTTGTGCACGTTTGGTGTCCGGGAAGTTATTACTAGCGGGCTTTGGTTTAAGCCAGATCCTAGTATTTGTTTTGGGATTGGTTTTGTCCCATTATACTCGTGTTCCTCGGAATACGGATGCGGGTGTGTATGCACAGTTGACAGAGGCAGAGTCAGAGGATTCTCATTAGGGTTGTTGACCGTTGACTTTTTCCAAACCCTAATGAAAATGAGAAATATGATTAATGATATTAATTAAAGATAATTGTCCCATGGTTAGGTTGACCATTTGACTTATGTTGACATTTTGACTTTGGTTGACCGGTTGACTTATGTTGACAATTTGACCGTCATCATTTCACATGGAAGATGCTTCTCGATTCTTGCAAAATTCATTTAATGTGAAATGATAATGGTCATTCCAAATGAACCATCACAGTTTCTTTTTAATTATTATTATTAATTCATTATTCTCTCATGTGAGAGTATGGTTGCAAAAGAGGTAGCTCATTCTCTCTTGCTCTTTCTCTCTCATGTTCTTGAGCTCTCCCTCCTCCTCTCAAAGCTTTAATCTTTCATGTGTTGAAAATCAAAAGCTCTTGAGACAAAGCCACCAAAATTTCTCTCTACTCTTTCTAGGGTTCTTTGTCTAGCAAGCCAAGCACTCTAGTTACCTCCTGGATGAGGTAGGAGCTCAAGGTAGAGGCCCTCGGGTGGATCTATCTTCGGCAAAGGGAAGACGACGAGGAGGAGCCGTCTACGCCACTACAAGGAGAAAGCAAGAAGGAGAACCACAACAAGAAGGGAAAGAGTTCAAGATCTAGGTATAACCATTTTACATAGTACCTAGAACTTGTAGCTAGTGTGTTAGTTTTTGTTTAGCAAAGATCTTTCATGGATGGTCCATTTCACCTTGTGAGAAAAATTTAATTTTTACCTATTCCTCCTCCCCGAAAGAATCGGGGTAGGTAACGTGGACCTAACAGAATTGGTGGGCTATTTGCTACACTCGTAGGGGGTTCAGGTTGACCCAAGGAGGGGTGCTCAAGTTACCGGATTCCGTGAAGTGCTGGGTGGTCCATTCACTTTGCTGAAGGGGGCTGCCTCGCTTCTGATTTTGGCGGGTAACTTGTCGCACTCGTAGGGGTCTAGGTTTTCATTGCACAGACTATCCACACGACCACGGGAACGTCGGGTTTCATTTGCGGCTCAAAGGAAACCCGGGACTCCCAGATTATCTGTATTGTTCTGTGATGCTTATTGCTTTTCTGTGATGTTGCATTTATCATGCCTGGAGCAATTATTATATATTGATATATATACTTATAGATGTTGTATATGTTTTACACCCGCGCTAGTCCAGTCCCCGCTCTGTCGTTAGTTAAGTAACCTAACGGGTGATGACGGGACCCAGTGGCGATTGCGGATGGCATATACGTACATCATATTTTCGTTCTTTATTGGTGTGATTAATTGATGGGACTGCGTTGATTCGGATCAATACAAGAAAAAAAAACCTATTCGATGTTGTTGGAACAATTTTCAAAAAGCTGTTATTACAAGGACGTTCTCTTTTGTTTTGCACAGTGGTATTCGATTATGAATATCCAGCACCTTATTCGATGAGGCAAGGGCCGAGATCCCTTCATCGGGAGTGACCCCTTGGACAGAGGTTTGCGTCAGGGTAATAACTTCACTACAGTCGATTACTTTTTTCTTTGCATCGTGGTATTCAGTTGGAATATCCTGCACCTCATTCTACGGGGAAAGAGCCGAGATCCCTTCACCGGGAGTGACCTCTTTAGCAAAGGTTTTCGCCACAATATTTTTGTAAAAAGCTATCCGGTTCCTTCAATAATATCAAGTTTAACGTTAAAGGTTTTTCGCCAAAAACCATTCGTAGCCCTCTGTCATTTCAGACGGGTAGCACTTAGTATTCATGCTATGTTTGTTGACCTTCGTCAAGATACAGTGTATGGTAGCTGCTTGTTACCTTTCTGTTGCATAGATAAATGCGTTGGTATAGGACAGTCGTACTACTTTGTTGACCTTCGTCAAGGGTATGTCCGGGTGGGTTCAAATTAACCTGGACAATGACGGGTAGAACTTGACATGTGACTTATGATTTGTTGACCTTCGTCAAGGTCATAAGAGCATGGGGTAAAAATCACATCGGGAGTTTCAAATATACAGGAAACTTGCCAGGCATGCGCATACCTTCTGGAGTGTGATAACGTGAGTAGATTCCATCACGTTATCATGTGATGATAGTTGGATCCTGATCCCACTGATGAGTTGGCTTACACCTCGGATGATCCCGACTAATTCTTTTTTCAGGTTTGGAGGAGAATTTGAGGTTACAGTGGGAGACATCCTGATTAGATAAAGTGATAACCATTCTGATCTAGGTTAGAGTGCACGCAGAGTGTTTCCTTTCTCTCTCTCTTTGGCAGTGACCATGGCCCAACCCTAGACTATGACTCAGTGACCAAGTTAACCGAACTTTCTTAAAACACTGGCTTTTGGATTGTCTGAGTTGCATACAACATTTCTTTCTTTTACCCTTTGCTTTTCTCCAGAACACCTCGTATCACTACGAACATCCACTTCCATTGGATAAATACATCGTATAGTTACATACGAACTCGAAGGAACTTTTTCGAGGATGGATTCTGGTTCAGGACAAAATGAATATGACTATTCAGTTGTCTTTTCCTTTTACCTTCTCTCAGGTTGCGAGTACTTCTAGGATTAGGAGAGGGTACCCATTGCGCTTATTGGATGGTCTTCTTCCAAACCATAGGCAGGTGCCAAAAGGTAGGAAAAGAAGAAAACCAATTAGCCTAAGTGTGGTGTACAGAAGGTAATATGTAAAGACAGATAAAGGGATTAGAAAGAGAGCAAAGTAAATTGTGACTGCTATTATTCACGACCAAATCAAGTATTTCATCGCCACTCCTAGTTCACCTTTGTATTTCTCCGGAACACCCCGTGTCACTACGAAGATCCACTTCCATTGGATAAATCCATCGTATAATTACATACGAACTCGAAGGAACTTTTTCGAGGATGGATTCTAGTTCAGGAGAAATAGGAATAAGGTTTATTTAGTTGTCTTTTATCATCACCTTCTCTCAGGTTGCGATTACTCCTAGGATTAGGAGTGTACACCTATTACGCTTATTGGATAGTATTCTTCCAAACCATAGGCTGGTGCCGAACGGTAGGGAAGGAAGAAAACCATTTAGCCTAACGATGGTGTACAGAAGATAACGACTAAAGACAAATAAAGGGACTTGGAGAGATGACAAAGAAATATACGGTTACAGTCATAAATCTGGATAATGGAAGAGACATTACTAGGAATACCCGGATACCCCTTCGAAACATTTTCATATTTCAGTTTCACTATGCGTTGTTAATTGAAAACTGATTTCCCAATTAGATCCTTACTCCAGGGTATGTATTTACCAGGTTTGATTTTCATATCTGTATGGTTTTACAGATGATGAGTGGGAGTAAGTTATTGGGAATTAGTGATCATCCTCATTATATTAGAATTCGTTGTAATTGGTGATATTTGAGGAAATCGCCTGGATGTTTTGCCGGAAGGCAAATATTTAGTTTTGAATATCCGTTGTTATGCACCAATTTCAAACTGATATATCTGTACGTTTATTTTATAAAGTGAGATATAACTTTTTGAAATTATGTCCATGACATTTACCTATATCAGTTGATGGTTAGGTAAGGAGCATTCAACAGCGGTGCAATTCTTCATAACCATAGTACAGTTTTCAACCTACGACGCAAAGGGTTTGAGTTATTCAACTCAGGAGACTTATACAAAGTATTATATGTTGTCCAGTGTCCATTAAAACAAAGGGTTGGTCCTCATATTATATTCTGTTTACTTGTGACTTCTCTAGTTTTAGACAAGTATTTCGTAGAAATACAAGGTCCAAGTTTTGAGAAGTTATAGGTACAAGAATAAAGTAGAGAACCATGTGTCACAAGTATCGGGATTCTTCAAGGCAATCGAAGATGTAGATACTTGTGTTTTAGTATTCAGTTGATAGTAATAGTTTTGAGAAACTTGTTTCTCTTTCAGGTTACTCATGTTTGGATGCACTCCTAAGTTGAGTAATGCTGATCGGCCTCTCTCCATTTAGTTGACATGCACTGGAGACAGCTGCATGATTTGAATCTGGTTCCAATTAAATCAGTGCCTCTGTTTTTATATTGTATATAGAACGGTTCATATCTTAACGTTGTTAAGGTACGGGGAGTTGTCCGGCTTATGCTTAAAACCAGACTCTGGATAACACAAGGCACGTTTCTGTAATGGCAGTTTGTGGGTTAACCCTGGCTCTGACGAGGGTTAATTTTCTACCATCTGGAAGATCAATAGTGATATTGTTCTTGACTCTCCACAGTTTTAGTAAAATGGACTTTTTCAGAAAACAGTAGTGGGAGTATGGTAGAACTGGAAGAGATTCCAGAACCGCATACGATTACGGAAAATTTAATAGGACCTAAAGATTCAATCAGGTTTGACATTCCATTAGCCACTCCGCAGATATGGTGGGTAACCTCAGCCACCCGAGAGGTACTTCGATATTCTCAAAGACGTTGACAAAGAGGTTCTTGTTTACCCAGACATGACACTATTGTTGTTCCAGACTATAAGACCCGGCAGGAGGATGAGTATAGCGTCGTTCTAAACTAGTTTTAGAAGTGCACGTGTATATGACTCTGCCAGAGGGTTGTCGTAGTCAGTAGGAGCAGCGGAAGCATAGTGGACAAGTAGCTTATATCTATTTATAGACTAAAGTAGATATAGCGGAGATAGATCATCTAATTTTGATGTGACAGTCATAGGCTTTGACTGCATCAGAATGGGAGATGGATCTGTTAAGAAGGTAGTAGGGTGTGATGTCCTGGTATTTGGATGACATGCACTTTTTAGGAAGTAAAATTCCTATCCTACAATCGGTTATACTGTGGTTGTCACACAGTGGTTTCTCCACATAGGAAATGGATATAATATCAGGCATTCTGGTTACTAGATCTATGGTTTTAGATCTAGATTTGGGTAGTGTCCTAATCTGGGTACTTTGACAGCATTCTAAAGGTATTTTAGAATGGACGACTCCTGGCATGGTGGTGTACCAGCAGGTGATGGAGTCACCCTCTTAAAAGGTGTCTGATTTAGTGTAATTCTCGGATGTGTTTGTAAAAAGCAAGTATCGAATCAATTGTTTCCCGATAACGGTTTCATTTGATCGATAATAGTATCTTGTATCGGTATTTAGAAAATTGTATAAAGAACTCACTATCAAAGAATTATATTTGACCGCAATCAACTACGGTGTCAGTTGTAGATCGTAAGCGAGTGCGGATCGTCCACGGGGATTGTGCGATTCGTTTCAATGTTTAATTTGTTTGAATCGAAAAGTTAATTGAAAAGAAAAGAAAACATGATTCAAGAATTTATCGATTGATTCAGGTGTCACGATGTTTAATCAAGAATCAAGAAATGATAAACAATCAAGAATCGGGTTTCGATGATATTTTTCCAACCAAAATGTCAAGAATCTAAATGAGGCTCGTAGGAATCGATTGGATCCATAGACGTGATGTAATTTCAAGATTTCGTGTTCTTGTCCTTCGAAGGATTGATACTAGATCGATGATGATCGATGAGAGTTAGGGCTTTCTTGATGAAACTAGGGTTTCATCGTTTAACCCTTGTTCTTTCATCGATATCATTCACATTCTAGCCTCTAGCAATTTCAAGAAACGATCGTAACTTCCCAATCTCAAGCGATATCAATCAAGAAAGCATCGCATCGAATTGGGTC
Organism: Agapanthus africanus; assembly: GCA_030015575.1. Lineage (NCBI taxonomy): Eukaryota > Viridiplantae > Streptophyta > Magnoliopsida > Asparagales > Amaryllidaceae > Agapanthus > Agapanthus africanus. Next base: position 457,434,212 of record JASDDO010000001.1, on the reverse strand, counting down.
GTCGATTCTTGAACTTACTAGGGTTTACAAAACTCGTAGGATTCAAGAATCGATTTATGATATATTACATCATCATTCTATTGATCGTCTCAACTCCTCGACGAGCGGAGTATTACTCAAACATTATCACACAGAAAGTATTCAAGAATTGAAAAGATATCATGATGCGAGAATTTAAAGAAAACAAGATAAAAGAATATCACCTTTTATTTATATCAACAATTTGATTACAGTCGCTCAAGAACTACAAGAGGAAGAACTAAATTGTTGAATTGGCGTCGCTCGGCTCCGTGAGTCGTGAATCGGCTTTGGACCACTTGCTCCGTTGAAGATCGGCCCGGCTCATAAAAGGTTGCAAGGCTTCTTGCTTGATGGGTACTCGGGATCTTGGCTTTTGATTAGAATTAGGGTTAGGGTTTCACACAAGCCCTCTCACTAGACTTGTGGAAGAAGAAGATGAAGAAGGAGATAGAATGGATCTAAATTGGCTAAAAATGAATTAGTCAAGGATCAAGTCCTTTTTACAAGTGAGCCTAGGGTCTTATTTATAGATCACCCAAACCCTAAACCTTTGAGTTCCCTCCAAAAGTTTGTTGAAAGACTTCTAGAAAGAGTTTGTTAGGCTTAGCTTAGGGTTTAAGCTAGGGTTTAGGGAGAAGGTTCTAGAATACAAGGCTAGTTTAGTGTTGATCCCAAAGCTTGCTGATCTGGCAGAATTCTCTGGAGTCTTATGGAATTTGTTGTGCCTTTTTGAAGTCTGTACCCTGAGATAAGCATTATGGACCAAATTTGAAGTGGTGACGTCAACAATCCGCCGCGGAACCGCGGCACAAGGCGGCTTAGGCCGCGGTTCCGCGGCCAAGTATGCTCCTTGGGCCTTTGTATTTTTGCAGAGGTCTTGGGCCACTATTTGGGGATTCTTCTGATATGTTGATTTTTGTTTTCCCTTTTGGATTGATACCAAAATTGAAATCATTGAGTTGGCGTAATGTTTGATCGGTGCCCTGTACATTTTGGCCTTTCTTCTGGATTTTCCTGTACAGATCTCAAAACAAGTGTTGCGCAATATAGGGATGATGCGATGCCATGAAATGCAGTCAATTTTCTTTATAGTGCCGGTTGTAGAGTCTAACACATGCAATCTGATATTTTGCGACAGTTTTGCTAATATGTGAAATATGAATACCGTACACTTCTAAATGAATGCAAATGGTGAGGAAATTGCCGGCTGAAATATGCAATATTTTCGACTAATCAAATTCCCCAAACTTAATTTCGATCGTCTCTAGCGAACTGTTTTATTAAAAAGAGAAGGAGAAAATAAAGAAAAATAAAAAATAACTAGCACACTTTCGTAGGCAACACGATTGCACTGAGCACGTGCAACAAGCCTTTAAACCTCTAGGTGTCCCTAGTAGGAGGAGTGTTGTCTCCTGAGGGTTTTCAGCGGATTGCACCCACAAAATCCCATAATAAAAGAAAGATCATGAATATTACATTTAAAGACAAGAATTGTAAAAGAAAGACTTTGAAAATTAGGGTTTCCAACTAAGCTAGCTTTTCGGTTGTCATGAGCCCTATCTTAATGGTCATGAAAAGATGTTAGAAATCACGTCCTCCCTCAATAAAACATTGTCTTATTTTTCATTCCTATCTTTCTTCCAAACATCGATCATATAACCCTGCGTGTGTGTAAAGACATCCCTACACCCGGAGAATTCAATTCAAGTTATCATACTCTTGCCCATCTGCCTCAGTACTTTTTAATTAATGAATATTTAGATGAGATTGCTCACACACTTTCATGCGACCGTTAATACTTCTTGATGTACTAACCGACCGATTACTCCTGTGCTTGCTTACTTGGTGTATTTTCCTCGTCTTGCACCACCTCAGGCATAGCAGTGACTCCCAGACCAGTTGGCCTTAGGGCACTAGGTGAAGAAGCACCCTCGCTATATATTTTTTTATTGTCCTCGGTGATAACAAAACCAGTGTCCATTTTTCTCACCACTTTATATATATTTTTTTTTATTCACTTTTTTTTTATTTCCTTCATACATCGGCTTTAAGACAAGAGCATTTTAAGGTATCCTCTACTATCCCAGGCTTCAAGACGTGTGTAAGTGCGAATAGCAGGGTAGCAAAGTTCAAAATGTTTGGCTTCCAGAATAGAAATTATTTTTCAGACTTATTTTTATCCTCAGATTAGTGACGTCTTTCATCTTACTAACCCTTGGGATAACGGCTCATAACTACTTATTACTAGTTCGTATAAGAAAACTTCTAATTTTCTTAGTTTTCTTAAATTTTCCTAATCTCATGGATGTAAATGTTCACTATCTAAAATTTCATTATCTTATTTATGTACAAAAAAGTGTAAATATTAAAATTATTTTTATACTTGGAAATTTTTTAAATTTTTATGGGTTTTGAAAATTTTTCAATTTTTATAGATTTTTAAAGAAATGTTTTGTGCTTATGCAAATGATATGCAAATGATGCAAAAATAAGCACAAACCTCCCCCAAACTTGTTTTCAACAGTGTCCTCACTGTTACCAACCGCTATATCTACAAAACTGTAAGCCTGGGGGGAATTATTAGTGGGGGCAAAATATGTAAGTGAAGAACTTCCCCCAAACTTACTCTTTTCACTCACCTTCATTCGAAAAGCTGATGCAATGATATGCTGGATATGAAGGTGAGACGGAGGAATTTTAATCAAAATAAACTGGCTCTTGTAAGAACAAGAGCTCCTCCGTGGGGTCAGTGGAAAAATACGGCTTTAGTCTATATCCATTCACTTTGAAAAATGTGCCGTTTTTAACATTTTCTATCTCTACTGCCCCGTGCGGGTATACAGACCGCACAACAAAAGGTCCCTTCCATCGAGATCGGAGCTTACCCGCGTGAATGTGTAATCGTGAATCATAAAGAAGGACTTGTTGACCAGGTGAAAATGTTTTCCTCAAAATGTTTTTATCGTGAAAAACCTTAGTCCTATTCTTTGTGATTACAGCGTTATCATAAGCTTCATCGCGGAGTTCGCTTAGCTCATTTATTTGCAGCTTCCAAAAGTTGCAAGTAAGGTTTAGATCAAAATTTATTTCTTTTATAGCCCACAATGCTTTATGCTCTATCTCGACGGGTAAATGACATGCTTTCCCAAACACTATCCTATATGGAGACATTCCTAGGTCGGTTTTATATGCAGTTCTGAATGCCCAAAGAGCATCCGTCAGTTTGGTCGACCAGTCTTTTCTATTTTTAGCAACAGTTTTCTCCAGGATAAGTTTGATTTGTCTGTTTGAAATTTCAACCTGCCCGCTTGTTTGGGGATGATAGGGTGTAGAAAGTCGGTGGTTGATTGAGTATTTTCGCATCAGAGTCTCGAAAGATCTGTTGCAGAAATGTGTCCCATTATCGCTAATGATAGCGCGTGGGTGTCCAAATCGCGAAAAGATATTCTCTTTCAAGAACTTAATGACAACTTTCTTGTCATTAGTGCGACATGGAATGGCTTCTACCCACTTGGACACATAATCAACCGCCAGCAGTATGTACAAATTCCCAAAGGAGTTAGGAAAAGGACCCATAAAATCAATGCCCCAAACATCAAATATTTCAACAACCAAGATGGGTTGCTGAGGCATTTCATTCCTCTGGGATATTCTACCCGTGTACTGACATTGTGTACAGGTTTTGCAATAGTCAAATGCGTCCTTGAATAAGGTCGGCCAATAAAATCCACATTGCAAAACCTTTTCCGCAGTCTTTCTAGGACCAAAGTGACCCCCACAGGCCTGATCATGACAAAATGAAAGAACACTCTTGAACTCTTCATTCGGGACACACCGGCGAATGATCTGATCAGGACAATATTTAAACAAATAGGGCTCATCCCAGTAAAAGTGTTTTACTTGGGAAAGAAAACGATATTTGTCCTGTTTTGACCAATCGCTCGGTATTAGTCCCGTGGCATGATAGTTCACAATATCCCTGAACCATGGTTCAGCGGATACGCTCAAGAGTTGTTCATCAGGGAATGAATCATTGATCGGCAGGGTCACAGGGAAAGAAGAGATGCGTGAAAGATGGTCAGCTACTACGTTTTCACATCCTTTCTTATCTTTGATAACAAGATCGAATTCTTGTAACAGAAGGATCCAACGTATTAGTCGACCTTTTGCATCTTTCTTCGCCAGAAGATGTTTTAAAGCGGAATGGTCAGTATATACAACTATAGGTGAGCCAATTAAGTAAGGCCTGAATTTTTCTAATGCAAATACAACCGCTAAGAGTTCTTTTTCTGTGGTTGTATAATTAATTTGCGCATCATTCAGGGTCTTACTAGCATAGTATATCACGTGTGGCATCTTATCGATGTGCTGTACTAAGACTGCACCTACTGCAAAATCAGATGCGTCACACATCAGCTCAAAGGGGTAGTCCCAGTTTGGTGATGATAAAACGGGGGCTGAAGTGAGTGAGTGTTTAAGTGAGTCGAAAGCTGTCTCGCAATCCGAGTCAAAATGGAAGGTCGTATCCTTGGCCAGGAGAAGAGTTAAAGGTCTAGCAATTTTGCTAAAGTCCTTAATGAATCTCCTATAAAAGCCCGCATGGCCAAGGAAAGATCGAATATCTTTGACGCTTTTGGGATGAGGGAGGTTTTGAATGACATCTATTTTAGCTCTATCAACCTCAATGCCTTTCTGTGAAATGACATGTCCAAGTACTATTCCTTCTTGGACTATAAAATGGCATTCTTCCCAGTTCAAAGTCAAGTTTTTCTCTTTGCAACGAGTAAGAACAGCGTCAAGATTCGCAAGGCAATCAGAAAAAGAGTCTCCAAAAATCGAGAAATCGTCCATAAAGATCTCCAGAAAATTCTCTACCATATCAGAGAATATCCCCATCATACACCGCTGAAAGGTAGCGGGAGCATTGCATAACCCAAAGGGCATGCGACTGTAAGCAAAGGTACCAAAAGGACAAGTAAAAGTGGTTTTATATTGATCTTTTTTGGCGATGGGGACCTGATTGTAGCCTGAGTATCCGTCCATAAAGCAATAATACTCTCGTCCCGCTAAGCGTTCCAACATCTGATCAATGAATGGTAGAGGAAAGTGGTCTTTCCTCGTGGCAGCATTGAGTTTTCTATAATCGATACATACACGCCACCCAGTTTGGGCACGTGTCTGAATCAACTCATTCGCCTCATTGGTTATAACAGTGATGCCGGATTTCTTAGGAACGACATGTATAGGACTCACCCACTGGCTATCGGAGATGGGGTATACAATACCATTATCTAAGCATTTGACGATCTCTTTCATCACTGCTTCCTTCATGACGGGATTCAACCGTCTCTGTGGTTCTCGGGTTGGTCTGGCATCATCCATCACATGTATATGATGTTCAACTACCAAGGGACTAATCCCTTTGATGTCCGCCATACTCCAACCAAACGCCTCTTTGTTAGATCTCAATACCGATAAAAGTGCATTTTCTTGCTCTGATGCAAGAGAAGCGGATATGATAATCGGTAAAGACTCATTCTCACCAAGATATGCATATTTAAGGTGAGAAGGTAAAATTTTGAGATCTAACTCAGGCGGAGACATGATAGAAGGAGGGATCATTGAGTGATTTTTGGATTTACAAAGAAGCTCAGAGCCTGTGAAAGATACAGACTCGGGTGGAGAAAAGTCAGAAGTGCAGGACTCAAGTGTAGGTAAAGTGTCCTCACTAAGATCATGCGTGAAATTAAACAGAGATGTGGTAATGTCATCGAGATCAGTAAAGCAAAGTTCCTCAGCTCCACAACTATCGGGAGCGATCTCATGGACAGAGCACACATCTAAAATATGAGCAGAGGGTTCTGATAGTTGACTTCCAACTTTGTAGATATTTAGTTCAATGGTCATATTTCCAAATGATAAGTTCATTGAACCATTTCTACAGTTTATAACAGCGTTGGAAGTGGCAAGGAAAGGACGACCCAGAATCACTGGAATTTGGCCCCGGGGGTTTGCTACAGAATGTGTGTCGAGCACAATGAAGTCTACAGGGAAAACAAATTCCCCGACCTTTATCAACACATCCTCTAATTCACCCCTTGGTTTGGTGATAGATCGGTCTGCCATCTGGAGAGTGCAATGAGCAGGTTTCAGCTCTCCAATCCCTAATTGCTCATAGACAGAATAAGGGAGCAGGTTAACACTTGCGCCAAGGTCTAAAAGAGCACGATTTATGTTTTTACCCCCAATCGAAATCGATATTGTAGGACATCCTGGGTCCTTTCGTTTCTTTGGTAGCTGGGGTATAAAAGCAGTGCTAATATTATTAGACATGAAGACCTTCTTCGGCACTTGAGTCTTCCTCTTCCTAGTGCACAAGTCCTTAAGAATTTTCACATAAGCGGGGACTTGTTGAATCGCATCTAGGAGAGAGATATTGATGTTAACCTGTTTGAACATTTCCAAAATTTTCTCCATATGAGGACTCGTTCTATTAGCCCTTAACCGGTTCGTGTAAGGAGCTTTCGCAATAAGCGCAGGGTCCATCACAGGAGAAGGAAGAGGGGGTAGACGAAGTCCCAAAAGAGGTGTGGGGACCGTCTGTGGAGAACTATAAGGGTTGGGAGAAGGTGTCGAGCCTAGTGGGAAATGGAGAATAGGCTCTCGAGAAGATGGTGTGGTAGAAGAAGAAGGATCAGAAGGAGAAGTGTGTGTGTGTGGAAAGGTCTCAGCCGGGATGTTGATATGATTTTCAGTATCATCAATACCTTCCCCGACATGGTTGTTCAGCACTCTTCCCGATCTCAACGTTGTGATGGCATTTACATTGTAATGCCCAGGATTCTGTAGGGGTTGAGAGGGAAGTTTCCCTTTTTCTCTCGCACTCATTTCGGCTTTAAGTCGTGCGATTTCAACTTCCATCGTTCTGATACTCTCAGCTTGTGACGCTGAGTTTTTCTTTATCTCACCGACGGAAGATCTAACCTCAGCCGAAACCTCTATGAAATTTGACAAAAGTGATTTCATGGTTTGAGTGAATTGAGAGAACTCGTCAGAACAGGACTGCATAGGATTAGACTGTGTAGGAGTGTTGCCCTGGTTTTGGAAATTTTGTGACTGATAGGGGTGCTGAGTGAGTTGAAGGGGTTGCTGTTGTGGTGGAGGAAGAGCCCTTTGAAAATTATTCGTGTTTGGAACCGTGTTTTGAGATTGGTTTTGGTTCCAAGCAAAATTCGGGTGATTCCTCCTACCCTGATTGTACGTGGAAGAATAAGGATCGTTTCGAGGTCTTTGAAATGTGGCATTAGAATGCTCGTGGCCTTGAAACGCAGAGTTTAATGGACATTCTTCCGTTAAATGAGACGGATCAGAACAGCAACCACAAACAGTTTTGGGGAGTGACACTGGGTTTAGGGAGGCTGCTGCAAATTTGTGTTCCATAGCGTCGAGCTTCTTTTGCATTGCTGCCATTTCAGCTCGAACACCTATGGACACATCTATTTGGTATATGCCACCCCTATTCAATGGTTGGGTTCCACTCTCCCACTGTAGTGATTTTTCAGCGAACTCTTCTAAATACTTCCAAGCATCCCCATCATCTTTGGTCATAAAAGTACCTTGACACATGTTTTCAAGGCTCTGTTTAGTGTTTGGGTTAATGCCCTCATAAATGATTCGGCACAATTCCCATCTCGGGATGCCGTGATGAGGACACTGAACCAAAAGATCCTTGAAACATTCAAAGCATTTAGAGAATGGTTCAGCAGGGAGCTTGGCAAATTGATTCAGTTCGCTACGGATTCGAGCTGTCTTTTGTATTGGGTAAAATTTCTTAAGGAATGCAGCGACGAATTCTTCCCAATTCGTGATAGAATGTGCGGTAGTGTTATATAGCCACTTCTCGGCTATATCGCACAATGTAAATGGAAGAAGTCGTAGACACATAGCATCCACTGAAAGTTGTGACGTACCCATCATTGCGCATACATTTTCAAATTTAGTAATGAAAACGTAAGCGTCCTCAGTCTCGAGTCCGTGGAATTTGTGTAAAAGATTGATATACTGGGGCTTAATCTCAAAGTTATCCCCGTTGGCTGGTGGTGTGGATAAGCAGGTCGAAAGAGGACCTCGAATAGGGTAGCACCTCTCCTGGAGAGAGATGCGGGGTGGATTCTGCACACCAACGGACGGCGGCAGATTAGGGTTAAAGAAGTTTGATGGATTCGGATCCATCGGTGTGGGTGTGGTAGTGGGTAAAGGAAAGGTAAATGGAGAAATATCGACTTCGGAGTCGATAAAGGGTACGCGGACTAAATGGGCACTAGAATCCCGTGTCCAGCCTATCTTGTACTAAAAAGGGTTAGTACAAGTGGCAGCGTTGACTTATAATTAGGGGTAATGAATGCGGTGTTTGCTTTTGAAAAAGGGACGGATTTTTGAAAAAATGATGCGACAAAACAAATGCAGCACACAAACCCTAGAATCTAGTGGTCACCTAGGTCCGGCTCTAGACCGCTCCTAACTGCCAAAAGACAAGTCGCAGGATAGAATCCTCCACTGCCTCTTTGTCCCCCTGTGGCCGGATAAGTGCCAGGTAAGTGGGAAGGTACTCCACTACGTAAGTAGTGGGCCTAATTAAAAACCACTAGCCTTAGACACACTCGCCTTAGGCACCACAAGAAAACGCGGATAAGCAATGAATTACCCACGGCCTTCTCTTGTCCTAATTGAGCGCGACAGTCCTTAGAGTCTTCTCTAGATTTCTTTTAGTTAATGTGGGTCAATGCGAATGCAAGTTTTGTGGTTTTCGGGGTCTAGGAAGGGTAATGAAATCCCCACCTAATTTGGATTTGGCCGTGCCCCTTAATTTCCGTATTTAGAATGCAAACAACCAAGAAATCAAAATCACGCACAAATTTAATTTTGCTTTTGCGGCGCTGCGATTATTTGCAAAGAATCCTGCAGCAAAGTGTTAGTTGGAGCTAAAAAGAGGAGAGAGAAGGAGGTAAGAAATCACCTGAAGAAAAATTGTACAGAGAACCCTCCAAAGAGCCGCGTTTCTGCCGCGTTTGGGCACTCCCACCGCGCTTCCGCGGTTGAACAATAGGATCAATGCACAAAACTATACCAGGGAGCTTCTGTAGACTCCCTCTGCTCTCTGGTATATTCCAAAAATTTTCTTCAATTTCCAAACAGCTCCAAATTTCCTTGCAATGAACAACAGCAAATCGTTTAGGGTTTGCACGAATTTTGATCTCAAAAACAACAATGGAATAATTCTTTCAATTCAAACTATAATATGAAACGAATTAGCGCGCGATCCTCGGCAACGGCGCCATTTTGGTTTAGTGTAATTCTCGGATGTGTTTGTAAAAAGCAAGTATCGAATCAATTGTTTCCCGATAACGGTTTCATTTGATCGATAATAGTATCTTGTATCGGTATTTAGAAAATTGTATAAAGAACTCACTATCAAAGAATTATATTTGACCGCAATCAACTACGGTGTCAGTTGTAGATCGTAAGCGAGTGCGGATCGTCCACAGGGATTGTGCGATTCGTTTCAATGTTTAATTTGTTTGAATCGAAAAGTTAATCGAAAAGGAAAGAAAACATGATTCAAGAATTTATCGATTGATTCAGGTGTCACGATGTTTAATCAAGAATCAAGAAATGATAAACAATCAAGAATCGGGTTTCGATGATATTTTTCCAACCAAAATGTCAAGAATCTAAATGAGGCTCGTAGGAATCGATTGGATCCATAGACGTGATGTAATTTCAAGATTTCGTGTTCTTGTCCTTCGAAGGATTGATACTAGATCGATGATGATCGATGAGAGTTAGGGCTTTCTTGATGAAACTAGGGTTTCATCGTTTAACCCTTGTTCTTTCATCGATATCATTCACATTCTAGCCTCTAGCAATTTCAAGAAACGATCGTAACTTCCCAATCTCAAGCGATATCAATCAAGAAAGCATCGCATCGAATTGGGTCGTCGATTCTTGAACTTGCTAGGGTTTACAAAACTCGTAGGATTCAAGAATCGATTTATGATATATTACATCATCATTCTATTGATCGTCTCAACTCCTCGACGAGCGGAGTATTACTCAAACATCATCACACAGAAAGTATTCAAGAATTGAAAAGATATCATGATGTGAGAATTTAAAGAAAACAAGATAAAAGAATATCACCTTTTATTTATATCAACAATTTGATTACAGTCGCTCAAGAACTACAAGAGGAAGAACTAAATTGTTGAATTGGCGTCGCTCGGCTCCGTGAGTCGTGAATCGGCTTTGGACCACTTGCTCCGTTGAAGATCGGCTCGGCTCATAAAAGGTTGCAAGGCTTCTTGCTTGATGGGTACTCGGGATCTTGGCTTTTGATTAGAATTAAGGTTAGGGTTTCACACAAGCCCTCTCACTAGACTTGTGGAAGAAGAAGATGAAGAAGGAGATAGAATGGATCTAAATTGGCTAAAAATGAATTAGTCAAGGATCAAGTCCTTTTTACAAGTGAGCCTAGGGTCTTATTTATAGATCACCCAAACCCTAATCCTTTGAGTTCCCTCCAAAAGTTTGTTGAAAGACTTCTAGAAAGAGTTTGTTAGGCTTAGCTTAGGGTTTAAGCTAGGGTTTAGGGAGAAGGTTCTAGAATACAAGGCTAGTTTAGTGTTGATCCCAAAGCTTGCTGATCTGGCAGAATTCTCTGGAGTCTTATGGAATTTGTTGTGCCTTTTTGAAGTCTGTACCCTGAGATAAGCATTATGGACCAAATTTGAAGTGGTGACGTCAACAATCCACCGCGGAACTGCGGCACAAGGCGGCTTAGGCCGCGGTTCCGCGGCCAAGTATGCTCCTTGGGCCTTTGTATTTTTGCAGAGGTCTTGGGCCACTATTGGGGATTCTTCTGATATGTTGATTTTTGTTTTCCCTTTTGGATTGATACCAGAATTGAAATCATTGAGTTGGCGTAATGTTTGATCGGTGCCCTGTACATTTTGGCCTTTCTTCTAGATTTTCCTGCACAGATCTCAAAACAAGTGTTGCGCAATATAGGGATGATGCGATGCCATGAAATGCAGTCAATTTTCTTTATAGTGCCGGTTGTAGAGTCTAACACATGCAATCTGATATTTTGCGACAGTTTTGCTAATATGTGAAATATGAATACCGTACACTTCTAAATGAATGCAAATGGTGAGGAAATTGCCGGCTGAAATATGCAATATTTTCGACTAATCAGTGTCTTACAGACTAAAGGGGAGAGGGATGTGCATGATTGGTATATCACTTGCTTAGGCAATTGAGTCGATCATGAGATGTCAAGTACCACACCAGATGTTGTTTTTGCACGAGATGTAGTAAGTTTATATATATTAATCCAATCCTGGAGAAACATTCGGAAGCCGTTTATGAGCATAAGTAGATGTTCTAAGGATTTGATAACGGCAGCCTCCTTCGGGAGACAGTTATCATTCCAGGCTTCCAAGGTGACCTGGATGACAGAGTGATTGTCAGAGTTATAGTTTCCTTCTGACGAGGGGCAATAGTTTGGACAGGTGGTCCAAGCGGATACTGAGGGAGGCATAGCGCAGGATACTGATTAAATTCAGTTATCGATACAGTCTAAGAAGTTTACTGGATTTGGAGTTCATTTGTGAACTGGTCCCATCAGATATCCAGACATATTCTAAGATATGTATTGCTCATTTCGGGAGATGGCTTTCTCCGTAAACTTGAAATTAAGAGAGACATAGAAAGAAACATCAGGGCGGATCCACTCACTGAGGCTATTTCTCGAACGCAATAGTTTTACAAACGAGATTTGTGAAACTGATTAGTAGAGGAGTTGGGTGTTCGGTATCACACGGGCTATGAGTATGCGACATCGTAATAATTAGCGTTAAGTGCAAGTGGGAGATTGTTGGATATAGTGCCCTCAAAGTCAATTATTGGATCGCAGGCATGTGATTGCAATGATTGAGGGAGGACCTATACCGGTAGGACAGTCTTACTCGAGATGATAATATGCTATCTGGTTTATCTTTATCATCGTGAACACGCTTTAGGTGACATTACATATCACTATTACACATTAATAGAGCTCATAGGATTCTTGCTTGACTGCCAGCAGTATGATGGCGATCATATACGTGGGAGCTGGGGTCTATAAGCACATCCTTAAATGGTCCCTAGTCGAGGGAATTTCGATACAGGGCCTCGATACTCTAGAGTAGACTAGTGTATATAGATCGAGACCCCGACGAAGGGCTGTGGCTGGTTTCACAAGCCATTGGTGTCAGTTGGTTCACCTAAGATGTATACAGGTGCTAATTGGGTTATGAGTAAACCGGACGGACTCGCCGGGAACATGCTAGTTGATATTATACCTGTCGTCAGATAGCAGTTCCCTGGTGACATGTGTACAGGTTAGTCTATCGACCTGAGATCGTCATTTGTCTCGTGTGAGTTCCCACTGTGCTTTGATTACTATCCTACCACGGCTCAAAGGAGTCGTGCAAACAGGTTTTAGTTGGGTACAGTCCCGAGCCACATGGAGGCAGTGAGCGGATCGGCAGGGGATTCGTCTCTCCCGGTATTGGGGGTGAGATCGTGCTGTGTCTGGAGAGCCATTACACAAAGTCCTTGGCCAAGGCAAGTGAGATTTACTGGTAGGTATTCCAGTAGTTTCTCATGGTGTTCTGGGCTACACTCCGACACGACTTATACCGCTATTGGAGGTCTGACGTTTACCAGACCCCTAGGCTCGATATGCGATACCCATAGACGAACGGACCGGACTGTACGGATATTGTCACTGTCAGGCTCAGTACGGTTTCAGGATGAGTTCGCTCATCAGCTTCCCTTTTGTTCAATACATGGGTAGTCGTTACGTACAGCTAGTGCCACTGACGTGCTTGTAGTTAAGACCACTGCCAGCGTATTGATGAGTCATTAGAGTCCCCCACAGAATGTTTCCTAAGTTTGGGCGAAACGTTGTAGAGGCCGTATGGTTTTATGGCAGGGCTCGATCATATACGTGCACTTGTGCACGGATCATGATCGGACATATCATACTAGTGGGTTTTGGTTTAAGCTGGATCCTAGTATTAGATTGGTTGGATTACTTTCGTCTCGTTGTATTCGTATTCAGTCGGAATACGGATGCAGGTATGTATATACGGATGAGGGGTATTCTTGTAATTCGTTATAAGATAACTTTAGTTGATGCCATTTCTTTTTTGTGTGGATTTAACATTTTAGTTTAAATGTTAGTAATGGAAATTGTGACTCATTTTTGGCATGACATAGATTTTGTCATGGCTAAGATATTTTTGTGTGACTTGTGAGATATTTTGGTGAGACCAATGGTAGATATTTTTTATGTTGATTTTCTTTATTTACTCACAAAATAACTCACAACTCTCACTTGAATAAAATGGGGCAGCCACTTGACATTTTTGGGCTTGCTCATTTGCTCATTGTTTTTGCTTGAGCTCACACTTTCCTCTCACCTTGGGCATCTTCTTCAACCTCCACTCTATCCCTCTCATGTGTTGAGAATCCTAGAGTGTATTGAGACAAAGTAATCACACACCTTCTCTACTTCATCTTGGTCATCTCTTTTAACAAACATGATGTCCGAGTTGCTTCGGTTTGAAGCAGGAGCCCGCATAAAGAATCCTTAACGTGGAGCCACTTCGACGAGCGAGATCAGAGAGCGAACTTCATTAGGGGCAGCCACGAGGAGATTGGCGCAGAGATTGAAGACCGAAGGACACGGATCGATCGGTATAATTTCTGAAACTCCTTTTACAGTTACTAGTATAGGGTTAATGGCACGATCCGTAGTTTGGGGTTACGATAGAGCCGGTTTATAAAAGTTTTTATTCCGCATTTGGCCTCGGATTGACGGCCGGGACGCTGCCGTAACCCAACACGGTCTTTAAGCCGTTGTTCGAGTAGCCCCACGACTGTCGTGTCTCTGATCCCTTCGGGGGCTGGACAAGACATCTTCAAGTAATCTCCTTAGGATATATTACCGCCGATAGAGCAAGCGTTAAGAAATTTCCATGTCGCTTTTTACTTGAGGTTAGGCTCAATTTGGAGCCCCGATGAGTCATAACCACTCCGCAGTGGAGTGAAATGATCTCCGATAGTCTTTTAGGCTTTATATGAGTTGCCGTCAAGACCTGAAGCTAAGAATATGCCGTCACTTCATTTTTGTTTTACGATGCCGTGCTGTTTCTTTGCCGAAGTAGGGCAGACATTTGTTGGACCTCTATGCTGTACGTATTGCAGTTGAATTCCGGAGCTAGGAATATGCCTTTGCTCCAATTTGATTTGGTTCATTAGAGCTTTGTTGACGTCATGTCTTCACCGTGATGGAATGAGAAGGTACGTCGGAGTAGTCTTTAGGTTGTATATGTACCGTCAAGACTTGGAGCTAGGATATTTCCATGGCTCCGTTTTTGACTTGACCCTTGGGTCTTTGTTAACGTCGCATCTACATCGAGAAGGAACGTCGGGCCAGAGCTTGGATTTTGCCGTCACTCCGTTTTTGATTTGACCCTTGGGTCTTTGTTAATGTTGCGTCTGTATCCTGCTGGAATGATAAGGAACGTCAGGCTGGAGCTAGGAATATGCCATTGCTCCATTTTGTTCGACCCTTGGGTCTTTGTTGACGTTGCGTTTGCATCGAAAAGGAACGTCAAATTGGAGCTGGGATTTTGCCATTACTCCATTTTTATTTGTCTCCTTGGAGCTTTGTTGATGTCACGTCTGTTTCCCCCAATCAGAGTAAAGCTCTGTTTTGAATTTCAAAATTCAAAAATTGAAGCAACGCTTCAGATCCAGCGTTTTGCGCTGCGCACCACGTGTCAAACACAGACGGGCTAGCGCCAGGAGCGCTGCGCCCTAGGCAACGCACCCCCAATCAGAGCAAAGCTATGTTTTAAATTTCAAAATACAAAAGTTGAAGCAACGCTTCAGATCTGGCTCTCTGCGCTGCGCGCCACGTGTCAAACAAGGGTGCGCTAGCGCAGCTGCGCTGTGCTCTGCGCTGCGCGCCACGTGTCAAACACGGGTGCGCTAGCGCAGCTGCGCTGCGCTCTGAGCTACGCGCCATGTGTCGAACGCAGGTGCGCCGCGCCGGGATTAAAAATCCCCCACCGTTAGATCAAAAGATCAACTAATAATAAATTATTAATCAATCAGAACTAAAATTCTGTTATGGAAAGATCTTTCCAATCTTATTAAAACAAGAAGATTATCTTCTGTAAAATAGAAGCCTTAGATCTGTTGGATATATATGCCCTAGAGGCCTTCATTGTATAGGATGCTAGGGATATATATGTACATGACAATCTTGCTTGATATGATAGTACGCTATTTGGTTTGTCTTTATCTTAACGTATGATATATTTTACTTGGTATTTATAAAAACATGTTGATAAAGCCCATAGGGTGTTTGCCTGACTACCGGCGTTGTGATGACAGTCATACTTGTGGGAGCTGGATAGTCAATAGGCACATCCTTAGATGTCCCTGGTCATAGGAGTGTCGAGACTGGGTATCGACACTCCAGAGTAGACTAGTGTATACATATCTAGACCCTAACGAGAGGCGATGGATTGGTCCCGCAGCCATTGGTGATGTACACCTAAGATTGTATACAGATGCTCACTGGGTGTGAGTACACCGGATAGGACTCGCCGAGAACTGACTGGATGGTATTTATACCTAACGTCAAACAGCAGTTCTCAGGTGACATGTGTGCAGATAGTCCGTTGACTTAAGGTCGTCATTTATCTCGTGTGAGTTCCCACTGTGCTTTGATTACTACCCTACCACGGTTCAAAGGAGTCGTGCAAACAGGTTTTAGTTAGGCACAGTCCCGAGCCATGTGGAGGCAGTGAACGACTGTTAGGGATTCGTCTCTCCCGGTATAGGGTGTTGATATCACACGGTGATCAGTTGGTCATTACCATAATTCCCTGGCCAGGGCTGATTGAGAATTACTGATGGAATGATCAGTAGATTCTCGGATGGTCTTGAGCCATGCCGACACGACTTGTACGGTTATTAGGGGTCTGACGTTTACCATCCCCTAGACCATACATGCGATACTCTTAGACGAACAGACCGGACTGCGCGGATATTGTCACGGACATTCTCAGTAGGAGTTCGGATGGGTTTCCTCATCGGCCTTCTTATCGACATCTACCTGGGGACCGTTACGTACAGCTAGTGCCGCCTGCGGTCTGTGGTTAAACCCACTGCCAGCGTAGTAGTCGAGTCTTTAGAGTCCCACACAGAGATTTCCCAACTCCAGGCCAAACAATATAGAGGTCGTATGATTTTACGACAAGGATTCGGACGCATACGTGTTTAAACGCACGTACGACGTTCGGACAGTTTTTACTACCCGGCTTTGGTTTAAGCCAGATTCTAGTATCGGGTTATTAGACTTATACAATCTAAAGTTTTTCCGTGTTTTCACGGACAGGAGGGGCGTTCTCGTAATTTTTTGCGGGAAGCTTCTAGAAGCATGGTGACTTGGGGGTTTTTGTGGCATTTTCATTAAATGTAATTGTGACTCATTTTGTGTGATTCATCATATCATTAATGCATCATTAAATGCTTAATGACTCATATAGTGAATCACTCATATTGAATTAATGAAGCATGGTGAATAATCATATTTATTTATTTATTTGATAATTCATTATGCTTCATATATATTCAAGTGAGAAGCTTTTTCATTATCATTATCATCTCCACCTTCTCTCTCCTCAGGCTCACTCTTTCTTCAAACCCTAATCCTACCACTCATGAGTTGAGACCAAGAATTAGAATAGACTAAACACTCCATAACCTAACTCTATATCATCTTAGTTCCTTTGATTAGCAACTAGAGAAACTATGTTACCTCAAGTTTAGAGGTGAAGCTTGGATTAGGGTTCTCGGATGGATCATCTATCACTTAGAGGAGGCCGAGGAGGACGTAGAGATTAAAAAGACGAAGGACACGATTCACTAGGTATAATCTCTTTACATAGTAGCTAAAAACTTCTATGGTTGTTGTTAATTATCGTTTAGCAAAGATCTTCGGTTAGTCGATGTATGCTTAAAGAACAAGATCGTTTTTCATATTTCCGCCTCCCCGCAACTCGTGGGGGTGTTGCACATCGACTTACAGTGGTATCAGAGCCTCACTAAATAATAATTAACTCATTTGCAAAGTGATATAAATTTCGAACGCAAAACGAACCGGAAAACATATCGTATTCACATAGTTTCAGTCGATTTTAAATTGAGGTCCAAAAATTTTTCAGGGACCTCCAGAATAACCTACAGAGATACCTAAGTACATTGGAGAAATTTGGGTGCATGAATCGACCAACACACTGCGGAACCGCGGCCGATCCCATCGATCCTCCGCGGATCCGCGGCCGAGTTGAGCCTGATTCACCCCAAATCTCCCCAGTAACTCTTCTGTGAATATTTTGTCTTTTCTGGAATGTTGATTTTTTGCTCAGGTCTCAGGTTTACAGAGAAGTTTTGGGGTAGAATCTAATGTGTTTGATCGATCGA
This sequence comes from Agapanthus africanus, assembly GCA_030015575.1. Classification (NCBI taxonomy): domain Eukaryota; kingdom Viridiplantae; phylum Streptophyta; class Magnoliopsida; order Asparagales; family Amaryllidaceae; genus Agapanthus; species Agapanthus africanus. Next base: position 457,416,584 of record JASDDO010000001.1, on the reverse strand, counting down.
AATTATACGATGTTTGCTTATTTGATTATATCTGTGTACTGTATTATGTGTTCGTAAACCTCCCCCAACTGCTAGTATGTCGGTTGGCAGGGGGTTGCATATATCTGTGATTTTTTTTAACTGTTTGTGATTATGAACTGTATTGGATTGTTGTGATGATTAGCCGGGTTTTGTGATGGGTTGTTGTATTAATTCATTCGATGTAAATGTAATAAGTTGTAATATTATTTTGCGGGGCACATCCAGGTTGCGGTTGTAGCCACCGTTGTATTATTTCTTTTTACTGTTTTTGCTCCTAGGATAGACCAAAGGTGGGGTGCACAAACTATCGGGTATTTCGAAGTGTTTAGTGGCCTACTCACGTTGTTAAGGGAGACCGCATCACTTTGGGTACTTGGCGGGTAGTTTGCCGTACCCGTAGGGGTCTGGGGTGGGGTAATGACTATTCATCATAACTGTGTAATCCGTCTTTCATTGCAGGCTCAAAAGAAATGCGGATTGCTTGCATATCCAATATTGTTCATCTGTAATCTGGAATGCCTATTATTGCGTCTGACGAATGTACAATATCTATATATGATAGCTATTTAGACGTCACTTATGTTTTACACCCGCGCTAACCCAGCCCCTGCTCTGCCGTTAGTTAAGTAACCTAACGGGTAATGACGGGACCCCGTGGCGAATGCGGATGGCATAAAAGGACGTTGTATTTTCGTTGTTATCTGTAATGATAGGTTAATGATGGGACGCATTATTTTTTTAATGCAAAGAAAATAAAACCTAAACTGAATCGTTGGAACAATTTCAAAACCACTCGGTTTTCTTCAAAAAGCAAATTTTAAATGCAGAGCTTAAACCACTCCTTTTAATAAAGGCTATCATGGTTCCTTCGATCATATCAAGTTCACTACGTTAACGGTTTTTTGCTAAAAAACCAGCCGTAACCCTCCGTCGTTTCAAATAGACAGCACATCGTATTCATGCTATGCTTGTTGGCCTACGTCAAGGCATAGTGGATGGTAGCAGTGTGGTTTGCTTATTTGTTGCATAGATAGATGCATTAGTATAGGACAGACGTACAGCCTTGTTGGCCTACGTCAAGGGCATGTACGATGTACCTAAATTAATCAGGACAACGACGGGTAGAACTTGACTTGCGTCTTATGATTTGTTGGCCTACGTTAAGATTATAAGAGCTTGGGGTAAAAATCATATCGGGAGTTTCAAACATAAAGGAAACTTGCAGATTTAGCATACCTTCTGGAGTATGGTGACTAGAGTGGCTTCCATCTAGTACATCATGCAATGATAGTTGGATCCTGATCTTACTGATGAGTAGGATTACTCTCGGGAATTTTTCTCACTTAACAATGAATGCTATAAACCAAGTAGGTGACTAGAAAGGTGTTAGAGGGGCTACGCCTCTAGGGAAAAGAGGTTATTTAATTAAGGAACTTCGCGAAAGCGTTGGAAAACCTCCCTCGAAGTACCAACACTGGCCTGGCTGAAAGGTTAAGCAAGTATTGTGACGTGTGATTAAATCCTGACTAGTTCTTCTTTTAGGTTTTGAAGAAGGATTTGAGGAAACAGTGGGAGCCATCCTGTTTAGATAAACTAATAACCAATCTAAACTTGCACGAAGCATATGCTGAGTGTTTTCTTTTCTCTCTCTCTGGCAGCTACCATGACAGGACTAAAACTATTACTTGAAAAAAATATACTGACCGGACAGAACTATAAAGATTGGCTAAGGAACGTCAACATTGCACTGACTTATGACAAAGTAGCATATGTTACCACCGTTGTTCCTCCCTTTATCCCAGGACCAGATTCTTCAGTTATGGACAAGGAAGTCCGCAAAACCTGGGATCTAGACTGTGAGCGAGCTAAGTGTATCGTGCTGGCGTCCATGAACAATGAACTCCAGAAACAGCACGAGAGTATGGATATTATATCCATCTTTCTCCATTGCAAGGAATTGTATGGGGAGCACTCCCGTATCGAGAGGTACGAGACCTCAAGGAAACTCTTCCAGATAAGGTTAGCTCCAGGATCGCCTGTAGGAGAGCACGTCCTCAAAATGATCAGCCTCATTGAGGAACATGCAAACCTGGGATGCGTGCTAGAGAATGATTTGTACATCGACTTGATTTTGCAGTCCCTTCCCCACACCTTCTCTCAGTTCGTGCTAAGCTTCAACATGCACGAAATGGAAGCTGATCTTCCAAAGCTCTTCAACATGTTGAGGGTAGCAGAGACCTCCTTGAAAAAGGAGAAGACCCCCATTCTGTATGTTGGCCAATCATCCTCTTCTAAATCTAAAGCGAAAGCTAAAGGGAAGAAGAAGATGAAAGCCACCAAACCGAAAGGCGGGATCAAGAAGGTGCAGGGAACGAACAAGGCAGGAAGGGTGAAGGCAAATATAAATGAATGCTATTATTGTCACAAGCAAGGGCACTGGAAGAAGGACTGTATGGCCTTCAAAGCCAAGGACAAGAAGTAAGCTGTTGCTTCTGCTTCAGGCGTGTTCGTAATCGAAAATTGTCTTTCAGTAAACTCTACATCATGGATACTTGATACCGGTTCTGGTTCTCACATCTGTAATTCATTGCAGGATCTGAGAAATAGTAGAGTACTGAGGACTGGTGATATGACTCTCCGGATGGGCAATGGAATGCATGTAGATGCTATTACAATAGGAGAATATCACCTAGGGTTGACTAGTGGGCACATTTTGGTGTTGTACAGCTGTTTTTGTATTCCCAGTATGTTGTGTAATATTATATCAGTATCTTTGTTGTCTAATGAAGGATATAATTTTGCGCTTGAAAGAAATGTCATGAACATTCTCCTAAATCAAGAACTGATTGGGTATGGCACACTGGAAAACGGCATATACATACTTAATCAACCTCGAATTTTCAATATTCAAAACACACTTAAAAGAAAGGCTCCAGATTCAAATCAAGCCTTCCTATGGTATTGTAGACTTGGTCATATAAACGAAACAAGGTTGACTAAGTTACATAAAGATGGATATCTAGATCCGTTTGAATATTCATCATATGCAGCTTGTCAATCATGTATCAAAGGAAAAATGACCAAATCTCCGTTCACCGGACACGGAGAAAGAGCCGTAGAACTCTTGGGACTTGTACATAGTGATGTATATGGTCCAATGTCTACACATGCGAGAAGCGGTCACTCCTACTTCATCACTTTTACTGATGACTTCTCTAGGTATGGACATGTGTTCTTAATGAAACATAAATCCGAGGCCTTTGAGAAGTTTAAAGAGTATAAAAATGAAGTAGAGAAACAAACTGGTAAAAGCATCAAGACACTTCGATCTGATCGAGGTGGAGAATACTTGAGTACCAGTTTCCTTGATTGCTTAAAAGAGAATGGAATTCTCTCTCAGCTTACTCCGCCTTATACACCTCAGCATAACGGTGTATCAGAAAGGAGGAATCGCACGCTATTAGATATGGTGCGCTCAATGATGAGTAGTGCTGAGTTGCCACTTTCCTTCTGGGGTTATGCTCTAGAATCAGCAGCATACCTATTGAATAGAGTTCCAACTTAAGTCTGTGCCTACCACTCCATATAAAATGTGGAGCGGGAAGAGACCATATCTCAAGTATATCAAGATATGGGGGTGTCCGGCATATGTTAAAAAGCATGGTCCGAACAAGCTCGAGGCACGATCGGTTTTGTGCAAGTTTTTAAGATACCCCAAAACATTCAAGAGGGTACATGGTCTACCACACTGAAGAATAAAAGGTGTTTGTCGCTCGCCACATTGTCTTCTTAGAGAGCGAATTTCTTGCAAAAGAAATTAGTAGGAGTGCAGTAGAGCTGGAAGAAATTCCAAAACCTCAAACTGCTACCAAGGACTTAGTAGAACCTCAGATTTCAATAGAACCCGACAAACCAACGCCACTCCGCAGTTCTAGTAGGCTTTCTCATCCTCCTGAAAGATACTATGGTTTTCTTCTAGTTGGGGATCGAGAGGATTGCATCATCGATGATGACGAGCCTACTAGTTTTCAGCAGGCTATCATGAGTATTGACTCGGTGAAGTGGCTGGATGCTATGAGATCCGAAATGGAATCCATGTACACCAATAAAGTATGGACTTTAGAAGTTGCTCCTCCTGGGGTGAAACCAGTTGGATGCAAATGGATCTTCAAAAAGAAGATTGGTGCATTTGGACAAGTGGAAACCTACAAAGCTAGACTCGTTGCAAAATGTTTTCGTCAAAGACCAGGATTGGACTATGATGAAACCTTTTCACTTGTAGCTATGCTTAAATCCATTCGGATCCTGCTTGCCATTGCTGCCTTCCATGACTATGAAATCTGGCAGATGGACGTAAAAACAGCTTTTCTAAATGGACATTTAGAAGAGAGTGTTTACATGGATCAACCAGAAGGTTTCTTAGACAGTGGGAGCAGCGGAAGAGTGTGCAAGTTGCTTAAATCCATCTATGGATTAAAGCAAGCATCGCGGAGTTGGAACATCTGCTTTGATGAGACAGTCAAAGAATTTGACTTTATCAAAAATGTAGATGAACCATGTATTTGTAGGAAGATTGTAGAAGGAGCAGTAGTCTTCCTCGTTTTGTACGTCGACGACATACTACTGATAGGGAATGATATCCCTATGCTACAATCAGTAAAGGTCTTCTTATCACACAAATTCTCCATGAAAGACTTGGGTGATGCAACCTACATTTTGGGCATTAAGATCTACCGTGATAGATCTAATAGAATGTTGGGACTTTCACAGTCCAGGTATATTGACACTATAGTAAAGAGATTTAGTATGGAAGATTCCAAGCGCGGTAATATACCCGCTTGTCATGGGATCACCCTCTCCCAAGAGATGTCTCCAAAGACTGATGAAGAGAGGGCTCGCATGGGAATTATACCCTACGCTTCGGCAGTAGGATCTATAATGTATGCGATGTTATGTACCATACCAGATGTAGCTTATGCACTTAGTGTAGTAAGCAGGTATCAGTCTGACCCAGGTGAGAAGCATTGGATAGCGGTAAAGAACATTCTCAAGTACCTGAGAAGGACTAAGGAGATGATCTTGATTTACGGTAATGGGGACCTCCAGGTTGAGGCTTTTACCGACTCCGGATTCCAAAGTGATAAAGATGATTCTAAATCCATTTCGGATTTTGTGTTTACCCTCAATGGAAGGGCGGTATATTGGAGGAGTTTCAAACAGGATACCGTCGCAGACTCAACTATGGAGGCTGAGTATATAGCTGCTAGTGAAGCCGCAAAAGAGGCTGTCTGGATAAGGAAGTTCATCCCTGAACTTCAGGTGGTTCCGTCCATTGCCAATCCAATACCTTTGTATTGTGATAACAATGGGGCTGTAACATTAGCGAAGGAACCAAGGTCCCATTAGAAATCCAGGCATATCTTAAGGCGGTTTCACCTGATCAGGGAGATCGTGGATCGTCGGGAGATCGAGATACGGAGAGTGGACACAAAAGACAACACGGCAGATCCATTCATCAAGGCTATCCCTCAAGTCCAGTTCGAGAGGCTGTTTGAGATGTTGGGCATGCGGTACGCCAGCAACTGGATCTAGTGCAGACAGTGGGTGATCATTGCGCCAATTATAGGCCTTAGTGCAAGTGGGAGATTGTTGGATATATATGCCCTAGAGGCCTTCATTGTATAGGATGCTAGGGATATGTATGTACATGACAATCTTTCTTGATATGATAGTACGCTATTTGGTTTGTCTTTATCTTAATGTATGATATATTTTACTTGGTATTTATATAAACATGTTGATAAAGCCCATAGGGTGTTTGCCTGACTACCGGCGTTGTGATGGCAGTCATACTTGTGGGAGCTGGATAGTCAATAGGCACATCCTTAGATGTCCCTGGTCGCAGGAGTATTGAGACTGGGCATCGACACTCCAGAGTAGACTAGTCTATACATATCTAGACCCTGACGAGGGGCGATGGATTGGTCCCGCAGCCATTGGTGATGTGCACCTAAGATTGTATACAGATGCTCACTGGGTGTGAGTACACCGGACAGGACTCGCCGAGAACTGACGGGATGGTATTTATACCTAACGTCAGACAGCAGTTCTCAGGTGACATGTGTGCAGATAGTCCGTTGACTTAAGGTCGTCATTTGTCTCGTGTGAGTTCCCACTGTGCTTTGATTACTACCCTACCACGGTTCAAAGGAGTCGTGCAAACAGGTTTTAGTTAGGTACAGTCCCGAGCCACATGGAGGCAGTGAACGACTGTTAGGGATTCGTCTCTCCCGGTATAGGGTGTTGATATCGCACGGTGATCGGTTGGTCATTACCATAAGTCCCTGGCCAGGGCTGATTGAGAATTACTGATGGAATGATCAGTAGATTCTCGGATGGTCTTGAGCCATGCCGACACGACTTGTACGGTTATTAGGGGTCTGACGTTTACCACCCCCTAGACCATACATGCGATACTCTTAGTCGAACAGACCGGACTGCGTGGATATTGTCACGGACAGGCTCAGTAGGAGTTCGGATGGGTTTCCTCATCGGCCTTCTTATCGACATCTACCTGGGGACCGTTACGTAAAGCTAGTGCCGCTTGCGGTCTGTGGTTAAACCCACTGCCAGCGTAGTAGTCGATTCTTTAGAGTCCCACACAGAGATTTCCCTACTCCATGCGAAACGATATAAAGGTTGTATGATTTTACGACAAGGGTTCGGACGCATACGTGTTTAAACGCACGTACGACGTTCGGACAGTTTTTACTAGCCGGCTTTGGTTTAAGCCAGATTCTAGTATCGGGTTATTAGACTTATACAGTCTAAAGTTTTTCCGTGTTTTCACGGATATGAGGGGCGTTCTCGTAATTTTGCGGGATGCTTCTAGAAGCATGGTGACTTGGGGGTTTAGGTGGCATTTTCATTAAATGCAATTGCGACTCATTTTGTGTGATTCATCATATCATTAATGTATCATTAAATGCTTAATGACTCATATAGTGAATCACTCATATTGAATTAATGAAGCATGGTGAATAATCATATTTATTCATTTATTTGATAATTCATTATGCTTCATATATATTCAAGTGAGAAGCTTTTTCATTATCATTATCATCTCCACCTTCTCTCTCCTCAAGCTCACTCTTTCTTCAAACCCTAATCCTACCACTCATGAGTTGAGACCAAGGATTAGAATAGACTAAATACTCCATAACCTAACTCTATATCATCTTAGTTCCTTTGATTAGCAACTAGAGAAACTATGTTACCTCAAGTTTAGAGGTGAAGCTTGGATTAGGGTTCTCGGGTGGATCATCTATCACTTAGAGGAGGCCGAGGAGGACGTAGAGATTGAAAAGACGAAGGACACGATTCACTAGGTATAATCTCTTTACATAGTAGCTAAAAACTTCTATGGTTGTTGTTAATTATCGTTTAGTAAAGATCTTTGGTTAGTCGATGTATGCTTAAAGAACAAGATCGTTTTTCATATTTCCGCCTCCCCGCAACTCGTGGGGGTGTTGAACATCAACTTACAGGATCAAAGATTCAACGGTGGGAAATATTCTCAAATCAATCAGAGAAAGATCTCTTAAACCTGATTTAACAAATCAATTGGCTCTATATAAAGGCCCCTAGACTTCAAGTCTGGGATAGAGAAAAAGAGAGAGAAAACCCTCTGCAAAAACTTGGAGAAAAAGAAGAGCAAGCTCTTAGAAAGAAAAGAAGATTTTTTCTTCATTTTAAAGATAAAGAACTATGTTCTTGAATAACAGAGATGAAACCATCTCGTAAAAAGAAGAACCATCTTCTAAAAAGATCATAGATCTAAAAAAGCAAAAGATCAAAAGATCTAATCATAAAAAAATAATAGTAAAAGAAGTATTTTACTTCATATTTGATCTATAAAGGCAGAGCCTTTTTATAAAACAAGAACTTTTGTTCTTGGATCTTGAGGCAAAGCCTCCTTTAAGAAGAACATAAATTTGTTCTTTGATCTTAAATCTGATCAGATGCGCTTTGCGCTACTGAAAAGTGCCTTGTACTCATGAACTGCGCCTTTGCGCTCCTTAGATCGGCGCTCAGCGCCAAAATATGCCACGTGTCAACCATAAACACCACTTGCGCTTTGTGCTCCTGAAACAGCGCACTGCGCTCATGGGCTGGCGCTCAGCGCCAAGCACACCACGTGTCACTTGCTGGCGCGCCAACAGACTAGCGCAACGCGCTCATAAATTAAAAGCGCAATACGGTAATAAACTAGCGCTTAGCGCTAAGCATGACACGTGTCCTCTTCGTGTGCGCTACATGACAGAAGCGCAATGCGCACTTTGACTGGCGCAAAGCGACTGACACGCCATGTGGCGCACTATCAGAACACACATTATTTCTGATCAATGCTATCCATTCAATACAAAACAAAAAATGTCAGGATCTAATGCTCAGCATTATTAAAAGGGCCAAGCCCAAATAAAGGCTCAACAGCCCAGAACAATAAAATATTAAACATTTGTTGAACTTAGCCTAAATTGGCTATAAGTCCTCAATTCGGATTAACCGAGCACATCGGCTAATAAACATTCAACCGGTCTTAGTCCCAAACTGGGTTACAGATCTCTCAAACAATTCATACTTGTTTATCGCCGGAAATCGGGAAGACTGACGTCTTGCCTGAATCTGGGGGTAGATGCTAATTGGTGCTATCCGTCCACCTCTCCGAAGAAGCCAAGTTGATTTATGGCACCGTGTATCGAAGGTTTAAACGGATGCGGCCGATATAGCAGACTTCGTCAGATTCCCCCTCGCTTGAGAGGTTTTTTATTGTGGGGACGCTCTTCCCTGCAGGCGCAAGCCCCTACCATTAATTACGCTACCGCATCGCGGTAACAACTTTCTCCTTCTCCAGATGGTCACTTCGTGTCGTGGGTGTTTGTTTTGTGTTTGGTTGCCCGTGGATTGTATACGGAGACTAAGTTCTGTTGTTGCCCTAGGGCGTGGACTAATCCAAATCCGTATCTTTCTTAGATTTAGATTTGGGAGTTTGGGTTTAAGGATACGTTAGCCTCATTTGAGACTAAGATCAACTCAAACGTTTGTTAAGGATACGTTAGTCTAATTTTAGACTAAGATCAACTTAACGGGATCGTTTAGATCCGACAAGAGAGCAATTGGGCTCTATTGTTTAGTTTAATGACATTGCGGTCGATAATTAGTTTAAGGACATTGTGGTCCAATGTTAGTTTTAAGACATCGCGGTCGAGGTTAAGGACATCATAGTCTGTGAGTTTAAGGACCTCACAGTCCGATGTTAGTTTTAAGACATCACGGTCGAGGTTAAGGACATCATAGTCCATGAGTTTAAGGACCTCACAGTCCAATGTTAGTTTTAAGACATCGTGGTCGAGGTTAAGGACATCATAGTCCATGAGTTTAAGGACCCCACAGTCCAATGTTAGTTTTAAGACATCACGGTCGAGGTTAAGGACATCATAGTCCATGGGTTTAAGGACCCCACAGTCCGTGAAATGTATGGTTGTCGGGACCCGTCATCTCTTTGAAGACGTTGAGGAATTACAACGACAAATATCAAAGGAGTGAAGAGATGTACCCTTGAACCAAGGTGAGTTGGTTGAAAGAGCAGATGTGCTCAATTCAAAATAATTTGAGGACTTATGGCCAGAATTATTCTAAGTCCAATTAAAATGTTTTAACATTTTATTTTTGTTCTGGCTATTAAGCCTTTATTTGGGCCCAGCCCTTTTAATAATGCTATGCATTTTGACTTGTATCAAAACAGAGCATGTTCTGACAGTGCGCCACGTGGCGCGTCAGGCGCTTTGCGCCAATTAAAGAGCGCATTGCGCTAGCGCACACGAAGGTGACACGTGTCGCGCTCAGCGCTAAGCGCTGGTTCATTAGCGCACTTGCGCTTTCTATTTATGAGCACTTTGCGTTAGCGCGCCATCGAGCGACACGTGGCGCATTTGGCGCTGAGCGCCAGTCTATGAGCGCGGCGTTCTGTTTTAAAAGCGTAAAGCGCAAGTGGTGTCTATGGTTGACACGTGGAAAATTATAGCACTGTGCGTCAGTCCAATGAGCGCAAGGGCGCAGTTCATGAGTGCAAGACACTTTTCAATAGCGCAAAGCGCATCTGATCAATTTTAAGATCACAGAACAACTTTTATGTTCTTCTAAGGAGGCTTTGCCTCAAGATCCAAGAACAAAAGTTCTTGTTTTAATAAAAGGCTCTGCCTTTATAGATCAAAGATCTGTGGACGAAGTAAAAATACTTCTTTTATTTTTTTATGATTAGATCTTTTGATCTTTTTCTTTTTATCAAAGACCTTGGACTTTTTTCAGATCTATGATCTTTTTAGAAGAGGGTTCTTCTTTTTACGAGATGATTTCATCTCTGTTGTTCAAGAACATAGTTCTTTTTTTTTTACCTTGATTATGAAGAAAAAATCTTCTTTTCTTAAGAGCTTGCTCTTTTTTTGCAGAGGGTTTTTTTCTCTCTTCTTCTGTAGTCTCTCTATATCTTTTGACTTGAAGTCTAAGGTCCTTTATATAGGGCCAATTGATTTATTAAATCAGTTTTAAGAGATCTTTCTCTTGATTGATTGGAATATTTCCCACCGTTGGATCTTTTGATCCTAAGGCTTCTATTTTATAGAAGATAATCTTCTTGTTTTAATAAGATTGAGAAATCTTTCCATGCAGAATTTGTTCTGTCTTTGGTAATTTATTATTTACCATTGGATCGTTGATCCAGCGGTGCTTAAAGCACAATCTTGTTGTTTGGAAAGATTTTGAGGAATCTTTCCTTAACAGAATTTAATTCTGGTTAATTAATGATTCATCATTATTATTAGATCTTTTGATCTAATGGTGGGAATTTATTAATTCCAGCGCTGGCGTACCTACGTTCGACACGTGGCGCGCAGCGCAACTGCGCTAGCGCACCCGTGTTTGACACGTGTCGCGCAGCGCAGAGCACTGGATCTGAAGCGTTGCTTCAACAGAGGTGTCTTTTCACCTTCCTTTTTAAGTCAAACTTGTATTCCCTAGAATCCATCATTTCCCGAGTCTTGGAAATAGTTCCATTGTGCACAAAATTTTCTGTGCCTAGTCTTTATAACTCGAAGCAAAGCTTCTTTCTTTTCTCATCTCCAAAGAACCCTCTCAATTATGGCTTGTAACCGACCTCATGCTCGTAGACAACCGTGGGAAGTGCCCATTGAGGACATTGTTCCTCGGTTTGCTGCGCGCTTGGTGGATCCTTCTCTCACGGATGCCGAGTGTGATGCGGTGATGTATGAACTTGTGATCCGTAAGGGGTCCCCTCTTCCAATGGGATCCATTTGGCATCGGATGATTCTTCTTGCCGTGGTCGAAGACATCCCCCCTCACTCAGCGGAGATGACCCTGGCGATGCTCGATGAGGTTGAAGACAAGCTCGAGTGTTTCCATGAGGCGTGCCTGATTACTCAGGCTCTGAAAGATTGCTCGGTTCACCTGTTGAGCCAAATAAGAGCCCGGCGGGCTATCATGTCTGCTTTTGCGGATGAACACAGCGCCAATCGGTGGGGAGCCACTCCTCGTGAAAATCGTCGTTTTGATGTGTTGGAGAAGGCGGCGAGGGAGTTAGAAAATTTTGTTTATTGTTTTGTTCACTCTTGTGCCACTGATCCCTTATTTGGTGATCTTTTTAAATGTAATAATAAATAAATGTTTTAATTAAGTATGTTATTATCTGTTAAGTGTTCCTTTGTTTTTAATTCTTTGTTATTCCTCTGTAAGGTGTTTATGCGCTGCATAATTTAATTTTCTATAATCATGTGCAAGTAATTCTTGTAAGGATGAAGCGCTTCTGGCGCTTAGCGCTTCTGACGCCTAACGCTCTCGTGCTTTGCACGTGGGTGCCGTTTTAGAGGCTTTGACTCTTGTTGTAAGCGCAATTGATGTTAGTACCTTTCATGAAGCGTTGCTTCGCTTTCCAACCTTAGAAACAGAGCTTTGCTCTAATTTGGGGTGCCTAGCGCAGAGCGCAGCGCAATTGCGCTAGCACTAGCGCACTCGTGTTTTGACACGTGGCGCGCAGCGCGCCTAGCGCTAGCGTACTCGTGCTTGACACGTGGCGCGCCGCGCCTGGCGCAGAACCTGAAGAGTAGCTTCAATTTTTCCCTTTTAGAATTTTAATATAGAGCCTTGCTCTTCTGAATCATATGTAGATTTCTTAATCTTTGATGAAGAACTCTTAAGAGTTTTCTCATGGATCTTGAAGATCCCAGAATTCATAAAAATTAATTGATTTTAATTTTCTGTTCTGATGGGTTTTTTCATCATTATTACAGAGCCAGGCATCACAGCGCAACTGCGCTAGCGCACCTGTGTTAGACACGTGGCGCGCAGTACAACTGCGCTAGCGCACCTGTGTTTGACACGTGGCGCGCAGCGCAGAGCGCAGCGCAACTGCGCTAGCGCACCTGTGTTAGACACGTGGCGCGCAGCGCAGAGCGCCGAATCTGAAGCGTTGCTTCAATTTTTGACTCTTGAATTTTTAAACAGAGCTTTGCTATGATTGGGGGAAACAGAAGCGTCGCTCCCTTTTAAGTATTAGAATTTGAATAGAGCTTTGCTCTGATTGGGGAAAGCAGAAGCGTCGCTTCATTTCCAATCTTGGAATTTGAACAGAGCTTTGCTCTGATTGGGGAAACAAATGCCCCCCCACCGTTGTGCTTGCGTGGCCCACACGTGAGTGCAGCGGTGGCAACATCTGAGCCCTTGGATCAACTCAGAAGTTGTAGAGACATTTTAACGCCTATAAATAGGACCTTTGGTCCTCTAGATGATTATCATCCTCTTTGAGAATTTTGTTCAGAGCACAGCTCTTCTGTTTGAGAATTTCTCAAAAGTAGAAAAGGAACTCTTTCCAAACTTAGGTAAAATTTTAACAAATCTTAATGAGTTAGGGTTTTACCTATTAACAGAGCCTTGCTCTTAATAGATCTTTGATCTTCAAAAAACCCATTTAGGGTTTCACTAGCAGAGCTTTGCTCCGTAGGTCTAAAGAGATCTAAAGAGAACCCTATTAGGGTTCCATTAATAGAGCTCTGCTCTCTAAAAGGATTTTACTTATGATTTCTTAATTCATTAATGGAGCTTTGCTCCTTTCAAATCATATAGAAGAACTCTTAAGAGTTTTTCATGGATCTTGAAGATTAAAGATGGAATTTTATTTTTTGATGAATTATATCATCTTCTCAGAGCAAAGCTCTCAATGTTCTCGGGGGATTTCTTTAACTTCCCGTTATAATTGATTTTGACAGGTGTCACTCCTGTCTGCAGAGCATTGCTCTCGAGGAGTTTAACTCCCTGTGCCTGGCTTGAATAAGAAATTGCGTAATCAGTCTGTCTGCTAATTTTGTTGATTTTCTTTTACAGAAGTAATGGACGCTCACATGTATAATCTCGACGAGATTATCTCTTACGGAGACATTCGCTTACTCGGCCGTTCTCAGAATCGAGAATTCACAAATGCCGAGTGTGCCAAAATTATGAGTCGCTTTGACGCATACAATGGTGAACTGCTTTCTCGGCGTTCCCCTCTTCTGAAGCTTATTGTGGGAGCGATCTGAGAAGCGCTTCCTCTATTCTTTACCGGCGTGCCGCTTAGGGTATTGGATGCCGCCGAGGATAAGGTGCACTCGGTGTATCTGATGAGCCTAATCTCAAAGAGAAGGCAAGACAATCTTGTCGACCTCCTGCACCAGGCTTTTCAACAGTCGGCCATACTTGCTGCCTATCGGAGGGTGGAGGACATCCGTGGGGATCCCGTCGCTTGCGATCGTGAAAGAAAGCATACTAGGATGGTTCTCCAGGCCTAGAAAATTCTGGACAAAGTCATTTTTGAGTTCCTCATTCCATGCCCTGGATCTGAGGTTTTTCCATTGTAATTATTTTGATAATGTCTTTGTTTATTGCTTTCATAATTGTAAGAAATTTTCCGCGGTATGAATGGCAAATTTCTCATTTTAGCGTGTTTTATTTTATGTACTAAATCTTTTGCACATGCATGAATGGGTATGCCTCGAACGCTTAATTAAATGCAAATCAGATGTTCTTTCTGTCACTTTCTTCTCTTTTCTTTGTTGTTGCCATATGATTTTAGTAAGTGCGATCTGTAGATAGCATATAGCCGTAAGTCTTGGGCTCTTTGTAGAGTGGCGATAGCTTAGAAAACAGGGTTAGGATCTGTCACCTAAGACTTCTCAACTTTATGAGCCGTGAGGGTCTCATAAAGAATTTTCTCCCTATCGGTCAAGAGGATCCCGTAGGTGTAATTTCTCCTTAAGAATCGTGAGGATTCCCAAGTGCGTTTTCTTTTGAAGGTCATAAGGATATCACAAGAGAATTTACTCCCTTACGAGTCGTGAGGACCCACAAGTGATGGGTAAAGTTGTCCTTATCCGCATTTCACAGAGTTAAGGGTTGCTCTGGATGCTTCCTACGGGTTCACTGCCGTGTTTGGCGGGGACCATACTTCGCTCCGGACATTTTCCAGGATACCGTAGTTTAAATACATCGCGGTTGAGGTTAAGGACCTCATATTCCGTGGATTTAAGGACTCCACAGTCCGTTGTTAGTTTTATGACATCACGGTCGAGGTATATCATAGTCCATGAGTTTAAGGACCTTACAGTCCAATGTTAGTTTTAAGACATCACGGTCGAGCTTAAGGACATCATAGTCCATGAGTTTAAGGACCTCACAGTCCAATGTTAGTTTTAAGACATCGCGGTCGAGATTAAGGACATCATAGTCCGTGGATTTAAGGACTCCACAGTCCGTTGTTAGTTTTAAGACATTACGGTCGAGGTTAAGGACATCATAGTCAATGGGTTTAAGGACCCCACAGTCCGATATTAGTTTTAAGACATTACGGTCGAGGTTAAGGACATCATAGTCCATGGGTTTAAGGACCCCACAATCTGATATTAGTTTTAAGGCATTACGGTCGAGGTTAAGGACATCATAGTCCATGGGTTTAAGGACCCCACAGTCCGATGTTAGTTTTAAGACATTACATCAAGGTTAAGGACATCATAGTCCATGGGTTTAAGGACCCCACAGTCCGATGTTTGCTCTGGATGCTTCCCACGGGTTCACTGCCGTGTTCGGCGAGGACCAGGCTCTGCTCTGGATGCTTTACACGGGGTCATTGCCGTGCTCTGCGAGGACCAGGATCCGCTCTGGTCGTTTTCTACGGGGTCAGAAGTGACATAATCCGCGTTCCATGTAGCCAGGAATTTTGCTCTAG
Organism: Agapanthus africanus; assembly: GCA_030015575.1. Lineage (NCBI taxonomy): Eukaryota > Viridiplantae > Streptophyta > Magnoliopsida > Asparagales > Amaryllidaceae > Agapanthus > Agapanthus africanus. The sequence continues at coordinate 457,401,235 of JASDDO010000001.1, read as the reverse complement.
ATACTTCCCACGGGTTCACTGTCGTATTCGGCGAGGACCAGGCTCCACTCTTGATGCTTCACACGGGGTCATTGCCGTGCTCTGCGAGGACCAGGATCCGCTCTGGACATTTTCCACGGGGTCAGAAGTGACATAATCCGCGTTCCATGTAACCAGGAATTTTGCTCTGGATGCTTTCCACGGGTTCACTGCCGTGTTCGGCGAGGACCAAGCTCCGCTCTGGATGCTTCACACGGGGTCATTGCCGTGCTCTGCGAGGACCAGGATCCGCTCAGGACGTTTTCCACGGGGTCAGAAGTGACATAATCCGCGTTCCATGTAGCCAGGAATTTTGCTCTAGATGCTTCTAATGGGTTCACTGCTGTGTTCGGCGAGGACCAGGTTCCGCTCTGGATGCTTCACACGGGGTCATTGCCGTGCTCTACGAGGACCAGGATCCGCTCTGGACATTTCCCACGGGGTAGAAGTGACATAATCCACATTCCACGTAACCAGGAATTTTCCTCTGGATGCTTCCCATGGGTTCACTGCCGTGTTCAGCGAGGACCAGGCTCTGCTCTGGATGCTTCACACGGGGTCATTGCCGTGCTCTGAAAGGAACAGGATCCGCTCTGGACGTTTTCCATGGGGTCAGAAGTGACATAATCCGCGTTCCGCGTAGCCAGGAGTTTTGCTTTAGATGCTTCCCACGGGTTCACTGCCGTGTTCGGCGAGGACTAGGCCCCGCTCTGGATGCTTCACACGGGTTCACTGTCGTGCTCTGCAAGGACCAGGATCCGCTCTGGACATTTCCCACGGGGTCATTGCTGCCTTCCACATAACCAGGAATTTTGCTCTGGATGCTTCCCACGGGTTCACTGCCGTGTTCGGCAAGGACCAGGCTCCGCTCTGGATGCTTCACATGGGTTCACTGCCGTACTCTGCGAGGACCAGGATTCGCTCTGGACGTTTTCCACGTGGTCAGAAGTGACATAATCCGTGTTCCACGTGTAGGGTTCCTACGCACACTAATGAGGTCTCACAAGGCATCAACCATGCCAATTTTAAATTTTACAAGTGCCGAGAAACCCTAATACGGATCGTTAACTAGAATTTTAGGCGAAAGATGCAACTAGTTAACAACTTAACTAAGTGAACGGAAATACAACCTTTGTAGATCCGGTTCTCCACCTCCATAGCTCCCTGATGAAGTCCCCTCGCTGTACAAATCGCATCCCGGACTTTAGCATCGGCTTCATCGGAGAAATGGGCGGGCTTGGTCGTCGGCTTCGATGCCGAAGATGATCTATGTCGAGGCATCACAAGATCAAGCTCCTACTTCACCAAGTCATGAAACTTGTGAAGAAAACACCCTATACTACTTGGCAAGAGGTAGAGGATGAAGAAATAGGAGGTGGGTTCACTTTAGAATTGGATTTCTCACACTTTTGCTCAAATCACCATTGATGAAGCAAGCTTTTCTTCTTGTGAAGAAGAAGAAGAAGATGAATATTATGATAAGTTAAAAGAAAATAATACTTATCATATATTTAACCATAGTCAAGTGTAGAGAATTAACTAAGGTTATATGAATGGTTAGGGTTAAAAGAAGAAGACAAAATGGTCACTTGGTCAAAGCTTCATGAAGCTTCAACAAGCTTCATGAAGCTTCAACAAGCTTCATGAAAGAAACAAAGAAAGAAACCATTTTGTTCATTATCTTTTCCATAATAAATAAATGAACAAATAGATATGAAAAACAAAACCCTAACCATTTAAATAACCATGGTTTAATCTTTACACAAAACTTAAGTAAGAATGTATCATCAAACATGATACAATCAAGTGCACAAAAGTATATCACATATACAACTTGTGAACTACAAGTGAGAAAATCCATTTAAAGTGAACCAATACTAGTTAATGCAAAGTAATATATCAAATATATAATTATGCATTAAATCATTAAATCAACACTTGATTTAACGATCCGGTCATATCGCATATAACCGACTAATATCCAATGTATCGGCTTATCGAATCAATCCTTGATTCGATAACTAGGTTATATCGCATACAACCAATCGATACATTCATCGCGAGAATAGAATACGGTATCACATACACGCATTATTCTCGGTCCCGCACATATCTCATATGCGCTCCTATTTCGTTTTGCTTGAGCCAGGAAACCTCTGTGTAGGACTCTAAAGACTCGTCAATACGCCGGCAGCAGGTGATGATCATATCAAACACCCACAAGCCGCAAGCGGTCTGCTAAACGTAACGGCCACCCGGGTATTGAGCGATCAGAAGATCGACGAGCAAGCCCGCTCATACTCCTGTGAATCCAACCAGTAACACTTACCGTACAGTCCGGTCTGATCGTCTGATATGTCGCATATCTTGCCTAGGGGTGGTAAACGTCAGACCCCAATAGCTCGATAAGTCGTGTTGATATGAGACCCATAACAGTTCGAGAAACTACAGGTAACACTTACCAGTAAATCTCAGCAACCCTGGCCAGGGATTTCCGGTTATAGCCAATCGAACACAGCGCAACATCAACTCCCTATACCGGGAGAGACGAATCCCCTCCTATCGCTCATTGCCTCCATATGATTCGGGACTGTACCCAAAAACCACCGTTTTGCACGCCTTCTTGGACGTGGTAAGGTGGAAATCAAAGCACAGTGGGAACCACACAAGAATCTATGACGATCTCGGGTCAACAGACTACTCTGTACCAGTGTCACCAAAGAACTGCCATCTGACGTAAGGTATAATACCATCTGGGAGTTCTCGGCGAGTCCGTCCAGTGTACCCAGTCTCCACTGAGCACCCGTACATCATCTCCGATGTCAAACACCAATGGATTTGGGATCATCCATCGCCCATCTGTATGGGTCGAGAAGGTATACGCTAGTCTACTCTGGTATATCGATACCCCGTCTCGATATACCCACGACTAGGGACTTTGAAGGATGTATTTATGGACTACCATGTCCCCACTAGTATGATCCGCATCATAGTCCAGGTGGTCAAGTACACATCCTAAGGGCTTTACCAACATGTAACAGAGAGACAATCAGTGTACACGTTAAGGTAAAGAGCAACCAGATAGCATACTATCATGTTGAGCAAGAAAGTCCTCCCTATATATGTCCCAGCATCCACTACAATATACATCCTATGTATAGCAATGGCCTCTAGGGCATACATATAACTAACAATCTCCCACTTGCACTAGGGCCATCTGATAGCAGTGGTTGTAGTATCTCATACTCAACCATCCCATAAAAGTCTCTCTCTGGGAAAAGTCCTTTGTGAGTGGATCCGCCGTGTTGTCCTCTGAGTCTACTCTCCTAACCTTGATCATCCTGGAGATCAACCATCTCCATGATCAGGTGATACTGCCTTAGAATATGTCTGGATCACTGATGGGACGAACGTTCCTTGGCATAAGCCACAACTCCATTGTCACACAATGGGAGGAACTAAGTTCATCTCATGAACAAAAATACATCCAGACTGCCTCTTTGGTAGCATCTTAAGTAGCGATGTATTGAGCCTTTATCGTCTAGTATGCCACGATATCTAGCTTGGAACTCTTCCAACATACCGTCCCTTTACTGAGGGTAAAGACAATGCCTGTGACTGACTTTCAGTCGTCCTTATCACCCTGGAACCCTTCCAGTGATTCTCTCCAGGATCGGTTGATACCATCTCACTACAACTAGTGAGAATCCTAACATCCAATTAGATCTATCTCATAGATCCAAAACCCAGGATTTAGGAGGTATCACTTTGATCCTATATGGAGAATCCTTGTGATAAGCGGAGATTGACCGAGCGTAGCATAGGAAACTCCTTCCTTATCAAGAGCATGTCATCCACGTACTCTACGAGGATCGCCACCATACTCCCTACTACCTTTTTGTTTATACAAGGTTCATCTACCATTTTGATGATGTCAAACTCTTTGACTAACACATCAAAACAGATGTTCTAGCTCCGCGATACCTGCTTTATCCTATAAAGCATCTTGTACACGTTTCCGCTGCTCCCACTGTCTACGAAGTCCTCTGGCTGTGTACTTATAGACGTTTTCTTCTAAAACATCATTTAGAAAAGCAGTCATGGCACCCAACCGCCAGATATCGTAGTCATTGTATGTAGCCATGGCAAGTAGGATCTGGATGGACTTAAGCATAGCCACTTGAAAAGGTTTCATCATTATCCACGCCTGGTCTATGATGAAAAGCTTTAACAAGTCTAGCTTTGAAAATCTCAACTTTTCCATCTACACCAAGTAATCTTCTCAAGATATACTTGCTCCTGATGGGGATTTAACCCTTTAGATAGAGCAACCAAAGTCCATACTTTGTTGGTGTACATGGATTCCATCTCAGATCGCTAAGCATCCAGCCATTCTTACAGAGTCCCACTCCTGATGGCCAGCTCGAAACTAGTTGGGTCATCATCTCATGATGCAATCCTCGCTCCCACTGTCATAGAGAAACCGAAGTATCTCTCAGGCGGGTGAGGAACTTTACTAGATCGGCGGAGAGGCTGAGGTTCGTTGGTAACTATTGAATCCTTTGGTTCTTTCAAATCATCAGCTGCAGTTTGTATAGCTGGAACCTTTCCAGTTCTACATAACAGATCTTTCCTCGAGCTTGTCCGGATTTTTCTTTTCAGACATATGCTGGACAACCCCAAATCTTAACTAACTTAAGAGATGGGCTCTTCCCTTTTCATATCAAATATGAAGTGGTAGGCAACTGATTTGATTTGAACCCTATTCAATAGGTATGCAGCTTCTCAAGTGCATAACTCCCAAAAAGGAAATAGGTAACTCATTAGTACTCATCATAGAGCACACCTTATCATATAGGGTGTGATTGCTCCGCCCCGATATACCATCGTGCTATGGTGTATACGGAGGAGTAATGCTGAGAGAGAATCTCATTCTCCTTTAGAATAGTCCAGGAATTCCGTGCCCAAGTATTCTCATCCTTGATCACATCAAAGGACATAAGACTTATACCCGTTTTGGTTCTCTACTTCTAACTTATATTCTGTGAATATCTCAAAAGGTTCGGACTTGTGTTTCAACAGGAACATATGTCTGAATCTAAAGAGATTATCAGAGAATGTAATGAAGTACAAGGAACCGGTCTTGGCATGTGTAGACAGGGGACCTTACATACATCAACATGTATCATCCCAAGAGTTCACTAACTCTTTCTCTGTTTCCAGTAAACGGAGCTATGGTCATCTTATCTCTGTGACATGACTGACAAGTTTCACAAGATGTAAATTCAAACTGATTTAAATATGCATCTAAAATGTAACTTCAGCCAGTCGGATCGCATTGATATGACCTAGTCTACAATACCTCAAGAAGAATTCGTTCATTTCTGAACTCTTCCTCTTATGTGTGTTCCGTATACTAAGAACTGTAGTTTGATTTAGAACATCAATGCTTTTAGATAACGTGCCTGAACCGATCAACTTTTGATATAGGAAATGTTCAAAACATTATCCAACAATACAAAATTTTATCATTTCTTTACTGATAAAAAGACTGATATGATTTTGTATATCAGGTTCGGTATCTAATAACATTTGTTCAGAATCAATGTACTGGTCATACAGGGTGACAGTGACCAACAGACTTGGCTGCAACACTTGCCCCGTTCTCTGTCTCATGAAACTTATCACCCGTTCTCAGTTTTTCTACCTTTTTGTAGCCCTATGTAACAAATTACATATCTGGGATCCTGATCCGGTATCATATACCCAGGATGCGGAGGATACTGAGAAACAGTTCTTTGTAATGAACACACCCGAAGAAGATGCATCATATGCACTTCCATCGTTTGGGCGGCAAAGGAATTCTGGTATTCCCCTATTTCCTGCTCTGTCGTATAACAATTATAAGTTGGAGCGGGACCAACGTTCCCCAGCTCAGTATAACAAGCGGGTTCAGTCAATATTCCGTATTATTATCTTGATTAAGGCGTGATATAGTCGCTACCTGGAGAGAGAGAGAAGAAAACACTCAGCGTGCGCTCTTGCAAGAATAGATTGGTTATTATTTTATCTAATCAGGATGGCTCCCACTGTTTTAATCAAATCTTCCTTCAAACCCTAAAAGGAAAGACTAGCCGGGATTAATTACATACTACAAGTTCGCCAATCTTTCAGCCAGGCCAGTGTCGGTACTTTGAGGGAGGTCCCCCGTGCTTTCGCACGAACCTAATTAATGTAAACCTCGTTTTCCCAGAGGCGTAACCTCATTAACACCTTTCTAGACACCTACTTGATCGGCTAATTGTAATGTGTAAAACTCTCCCAGGAGTAACTCTTACTCGCAGTGGGTATCGGGATCCAACTATCTCATAGAAGGTATGCAATCTCATTGCAAATTTCAACACTTGAAATTCCCGATAATATTTTGCCCCTAGCGTGCTATGACCTTGACGCATGCCAAACAACCCATAGTCCGCTAGTCAAGTTCAACCCGTACATTTCTTGATTGAATTAAACCCACCCGCACGACCCTTGACGCATTCCAAACAACGCCGTGCGAATACCCTAATCCAATCGCATCGTATGCTAGCAGATAAGCACCAGTTAGCTACCGCACACTGCGCCTTGACAAAGGCCAACAAACGCAGCACGAATACTAACTACTACTTATCTGAAATGACGGAGGGCTATGACAGGTTTTTCTGAAAACCTATTGCGTAATGAACTTGATATCGTTGTAGAATCAAATGATTTTAAAATGGAGTGTTTCTGAGGCTTTTCTAGTTTTGCTAAAGGGGTCACTCCCGGTGAAGGGATCGTCGGCCCTTTCCTCGTCGAATGAGGTGCGGGATATATCATATATATCACTGTGCAAAGCAAAAACTCTTAAAAGCAATCAAAAGACAAACCGAGTGTGTAGCATCTGCCAGTTATTGTTAAAGGAGTCACTCCCGGTGAAGGGATCTCGGTCCTTTCCTCATCGAATAAGGTGCAGGATATATCACATATACCACTGTGCAAAGCAAGAACTGTAGCTACCTGTTTTATTTTTGAAATTCGACTCTACAACATCTTAGGTTTCTTTTCTTTCATTAATCACATTAATGAAGTCCCATCATTTAAGTACCTAAACATCACAGATAAATACGACGTACACTTATGCCATCCGCATTCGCCTCGATGTCCCCTCATGCACCGTTAGGTTAGGTAACTAACGGCAGAGCGGGGCAGGGCTAGCGCGGGTGTAAAACATAAGTAACGTCTATATAATATATCATATATACTATATAAAGTATCCATCACAGAACATATCACATGATCACATCACAGATATCGCAGCAGAAGAATCATATGAAACATTGGATATACTAGGACGTCCGTGTTTTCAATACGAGCCAGTATAAAACACGGATTCCACGGTCGTGATGAATAGCCAAACCCACACCCCTAGACCCCTACGAGAGCGGCAAGCAACCCTACCAATTCTAGAGTTAGGAGACCCGGACTCGACTCCTCGAGTTGGTCTCCCACTGGACTCCAGAACCCGGTTACTTGTGCTCCCCTCCTTGGGTCTATCCTAGTGCGGAAAAGTAAATAATATACAAATGGTGACATCTTCCGCAACCTGGAAGTGCCCCAATAAAAGAATATTACATACAAGTTTTTACATGAATGAAAATGAAAAAACACTCATCTCACATAAAAACCCCCGGCTATTCAAACACGACGATCCAATATAACATATCCAGCAACACATAACATCACATGTCATCAACGTAAGTAAACATGCATATCCCAATTGTCGTTGGCATATAGCAACAAAACCGGCGATATCACATATTACACTTACGGTCGCAGAAAAGAAAGTGTAAAACTACAACAGTTGGAATCCGCAACCTCTTTTGACATCGCATGCCAACACAAATGAATTCCTTAGATATCGCATGCCTAACAATTATAAACCCCGCATTTTAGTCTCATTATCAAAAACACTTTTCAATATCAAGTCGGGCAATTCAACAAGATTCCCAACATCCTGATCGAATGCTCGTCGCAAACTTTAGTAGACGGCCGCACCCCCGACGCTGTCGACGAAGTGCACCAAGGCGGAACACCGCTGCTGCGAGCACCCGAACGGATGCTTTCGGCGATGGGGTTCTCCTACAGTCACTTGGTCGGGGCTATGGGGTGTAGCTGTCTATTAAGTTTACCCGGCGAGTATCCGCGTACGCTACGTGATTGCGACGGACTTTTGATCACATCAAAATTTCGTGGCAACTGATCAAGTGAGACTAAACTGCTATGTTTATAACATTCATACAGTTATCTCATAACTTCTTGCGAATTCCAATTGTTGTATCCCATTCCAGATAAATAGAAAATGTTAAACTTTCCGATCGAACGATCAAACACCCAAGTTTTCCCGAAACAGATCAACACATGAAATAAGCTTAAAAACATTCATTTCGTGCCTCAGTAGCAACGGTCCAGCCGTAGAAGGGTCAAGCCAACGCCTCACATGTGGCACGCCGTACTGCCCCAAACCCGAAGGTTCAAAGGGCAGTTCAAGACGGTCACATAATCGAGTTAAGGTTTGTTGTCTTCTAGAGGGTCCATCGCGTTACTTGCACTACTTAGAACGTCTTTAAACCACGGAAAAATCCAACACTTGGAAATTTTCCGGCAGGGGAAAAATTGGGTATTTATATCCGGTCGAACTTTTTAACATATTCAAAAAATTATCCGGAAAACCACAAACAATGTTTGATAATTCGATCGAATCTTCGATTCCCAATACAACCCCAGACCACTCAACTCTTGAGTCAAATTAAAAATTCCCAGAAAATACAGCAATAAAATGTAAGAGTTACTGTGCAAAAATTACTGGGAGAAGGGACAAAGTTGCCGCGGAACCGCCGCATTAGCCATGCTAATGCCGCGGTTCCGCCGCAATGTAGTGGAATCTTGGGTACGGGCTTCACAGTAATTCTTACAATTCCCTGCTGAATTTTCTGCATATTTTTAATGTGGAAAAATCTCCGAAGTTGAAAAATGTTCAGAGAGCAATTTTGGGTTTAGGGTTTCGGTTCGATCGGGTTTCAAACTTCGTCTACGCATCGCCTAAGGCTTTAGCTAGGCTCTGATACCACTGTAGGGTTCCTAGGCACACTAATGAGGTCTCACAAGGCATCAACCATGCCAATTTCAAATTTTACAAGTGCCGAGAAACCCTAATACGGATCGTTAACTAGAATTTTAGGCGAAAGATGCAACTAGTTAACAACTTAACTAAGTGAACGGAAATACAACCTTTGTAGATCCGGTTCTCCACCTCCATAGCTCCCTGATGAAGTCCCCTCGCTGTACAAATCGCATCCCGGACTCTAGCATCGGCTTCATCGGAGAAATGGGCGGGCTTGGTCGTCGGCTTCGATGCCGAAGATGATCTATGTCGAGGCATCACAAGATCAAGCTCCTACTTCACCAAGTCATGAAACTTGTGAAGAAAACACCCTATACTACTTGGCAAGAGGTAGAGGATGAAGAAATAGGAGGTGGGTTCACTTTAGAATTGGATTTCTCACACTTTTGCTCAAATCACCATTGATGAAGCAAGCTTTTCTTCTTGTGAAGAAGAAGAAGAAGAAGATGAATATTATGATAAGTTAAAAGAAAATAATACTTATCATATATTTAACCATAGTCAAGTGTAGAGAATTAACTAAGGTTATATGAATGGTTAGGGTTAAAAGAAGAAGACAAAATGGCCACTTGGTCAAAGCTTCATGAAGCTTCAACAAGCTTCATGAAAGAAACAAAGAAAGAAACCATTTTGTTCATTATCTTTTCCATAATAAATAAATGAACAAATAGATATGAAAAACAAAACCCTAACCATTTAAATAACCATGGTTTAATCTTTACACAAAACTTAAGTAAGAATGTATCATCAAACATGATACAATCAAGTGCACAAAAGTATATCACATATACAACTTGTGAACTACAAGTGAGAAAATCCATTTAAAGTGAACCAATACTAGTTAATGCAAAGTAATATATCAAATATATAATTATGCATTAAATCATTAAATCAACACTTGATTTAACGATTTGGTCATATCGCATATAACCGACTAATATCCAATGTATCGGCTTATCGAATCAATCCTTGATTCGATAACTAGGTTATATCGCATACAACCAATCGATACATTCATCGTGAGAATAGAATACGGTATCACATACACGCATTATTCTCGGTCCCGCACATATCTCATATGCGCTCCTATTTCGTTTTGCTTGAGCCAGGAAACCTCTGTGTAGGACTCTAAAGACTCGTCAATACGCTGGCAGCAGGTGATGATCATATCAAACACCCACAAGCCGCAAGCGGTCTGCTAAACGTAACGGCCACCCGGGTATTGAGCGATCAGAAGATCGACGAGCAAGCCCGCTCATACTCCTGTGAATCCAACCAGTAACACTTACCGTACAGTCCGGTCTAATCGTCTGATATGTCGCATATCTTGCCTAGGGGTGGTAAACGTCAGACCCCAATAGCTCGATAAGTCGTGTCGATATGAGACCTATAACAGTTCGAGAAACTACAGGTAACACTTACAAGTAAATCTCAGCAACCCTGGCCAGGGATTTTTGGTTATAGCTAATCGAACACAGCGCAACATCAACTCCCTATACCGGGAGAGACGAATCCCCTCCTATCGCTCATTGCCTCCATATGATTCGTCACTGTACCCAAAAACCACCGTTTTGCACGTCCTCTTGGACGTGGTAAGGTGGAAATCAAAGCACAGTGGGAACCACACAAGACTCTATGACGATCTCGGGTCAACAGACTACTCTGTACCAGTGTCACCAGAGAACTGCCATCTGACGTAAGGTATAATACGATCTGGGAGTTCTCGGCGAGTCCGTCCAGTGTACCCAGTCTCCACTGAGCACCCGTACATCATCTCCGATGTCAAACACCAATGGATATGGGATCATCCATCGCCCATCTGTATGGGTCGAGAAGGTATTGTAGGGTTCCTAGGCACTCTCAAGAGGTCTCACAAGGCATCAACCATGCCAATTCTAAAAAATTATGGCGCCGAGAAACCCTAGTGTACGGATCGTTGGCTAGATTTCTAGGCGAAAAGATAACTAGTTAACAATTAACTAATGGGAAAACGGAAATACAACCTTTGTAGATCCGGTGCTCCACCTCCATAGCTCCGCAACGAAGTCATCTCCGCTGTCCAAAAGGAATCCGGGCTCTAGAGTCGGCTTCGTCGGAGAAAAAGCGAGCTAGGTCGTCGATGTCCATGCCGAAGATGATCTACGTCGAGGCATCGCTAAATCAAGCTCCGACTTCACCAAGTCAAGAAACTTGTGAAGAAAACACACTCTACTACTTGGCAAGAGGTAGAGGATGAAGAAATAGGAAGTGGGTAGACTTTAGAATTGGATTTCTCACTCAAATCATCAATCCACCATTGATGACCTCAAGCTTCTTCAAAGAAGAAGATGAAGAAGAAGATGAAGAAAGTTATGATAAGTTAATTAAAAATCAAAAGAAAAATGAATACTTATCATATTAGAACCATGGTCAAGTGTAGAGAATTAACTAAGGTTAGATTAATGGTTAGGGTTAAAGATGAAGACAAGAATGGTTACAAAGTCAAAGCTTCATGAAGCTTCAACTAAACTCCAAAATTAGCAACCATTCTTTTCTTATCTATTCAAAATAAATAAGTAAGAAAAGAAAACCCTAATCATTAGTTTAACCATAGCTTAATCCATTACACTTAACTATAGTTAAACATGTATCATCAAACATGATACAATCAAGTGCACAAAAGTATATCACATATACAATGTGTACAAACCGAGTGAGAAAATCCATTTAAAGTGAACCAATACTAGTTAATGCAAAGTAATATATCAAATATATAATTATGCATTAAATCATTAAATCAACACTTGATTTAACGATCCGGTCATATCGCATACAACCGACTAATATCAACAGTAACAACTTATCGAATCAACACTTGATCCGATAACCCGGCTATATCGCATATAACCGATCAATGTCACATATCGTGAGAATCGAATACAGTATCACATACTGGTATCATTCTCGGTCCCGCACATATCTCATATGCACTCCTATTTCGTTTCGCTTGAGCCAGGAAACCTCTGTGTAGGACTCTAAAGACTCGTCAATACGCCGGCAGCAGGTGATGATCATATCAAACACCCACAAGCCGCAAGCGGTCTGCTAAACGTAACGGCCACCCGGGTATTGAGCGATCTGAAGATCGACGAGCAAGCCCGCTCACACTCCAGTGAATCCGACCAGTAACACTACCGTACAGTCCGGTCTGATCGTCTGATATGTCGCATATCTCGCCTAGGGGTGGTAAACGTCAGACCCCAATAGCTCGATAAGTCGTGTCGATATGAGGTCTATAACAATTCGAGAAACTACTGGTAACACTTACCAGTAAATCTCAGCAACCCTGGCCAGGGATTTCCTGTTATAGCCAATCGAACACAGCACAACATCAACCCCCTATACCGGGAGAGACGAATCCCCTCCTATCGCTCATTGCCTCCATGTGACTCGGGACTGTACCCAAAAACCACCGTTTTGCACGCCCTCTTGGACGTGGTAAGATGGAAATCAAAGCACAGTGGGAACCACACAAGACTCTATGACGATCTCGGGTCGACAGACTACTCTGTACCAGTGTCACCAGAGAACTGCCATCTGACGTGAGGTATAATACCATCTGGGAGTTCTTGGCGAGTCCGTCCAGTATACCCAGTCTCTACTGAGCACCCGTATATCATCTCTGATGTCAAACACCAATGGATATGGGATCATCCATCGCCCATCTGTATGGGTCGAGAAGGTATACGCTAGTCTACTCTGGTATATCGATGCCCCGTCTCGATACACCCACGACTAGGGACTTTGAAGGATGTACTTATAGACTACCATGTCCCCACTAGTATGATCCGTATCATAATCCAGGTTGTCAAGTACAGATCCTAAGGGCTTTACCAACATGTAACAGGGAGACAATCAGTGTACACGTTAAGGTAAAGATTAACCAGATAGCATACTATCATGTCGAGCAAGAAAGTCCTCCCTATATATGTCCCAGCATCCACTACAATATACATCCTATGTATAGTAATGGCCTCTAGGGCATACATATAACTAACAATCTCCCACTTGCACTAGGGCCATCTGATAGCAGTGGTTGCAGTATCTCATACTCAACCATCCCATAAAAGTCTCTCTCTGGGAACAGGCCTTTGTGAGTGGATCCGCTGTGTTGTCCTCTGAGTCTACTCTCCTAACCTCGATCTCCTTGGAGATCAAGCATCTCCATGATCAAGTGATACTGCCTTAGAATATGTCTGGATCACTGATGGGACCGGCGTTCCTTGGCAAAAGCCACAACTCCATTGTCACACAATGGTAGGAACATAGTTCATCTCATGAACCTATATACACCCAAACAGCCTCTTTGGTAGCATCTTAAGTAGCGATGTATCCTGCCTTTATCGTCTAGTATGTCACGGTATCCAGCTTGGAACTCTTCCAACATACCGTCCCTTTACTGAGGGTAAAGACAATGCCTGTGACTGACATTCAGTCGTCTTTATCACCCTGGAACCCTTCCAGTGATTCTCCTCAGGATCGATTGACACCATCTCACTACATCTAGAGAGTATCCTAACATCCATTTAGATCTATCTCATAGATCCAAAATCCAGGATTTAGTAGGTATCACTTTAATCCTATATGGAGAATCTTTGTGATAAGCGGAGATTGATCGAGCGTAGCATAAGAAACTCCTTTCTTATCAAGAGTATGTCATCCACGTACTCTACGAGGATCGTCACCATACTCCCTACTACCTTTTTGTATATACAAGGTTCATCTACCATTTTGATGATGTCAAACTCTTTGACCGCTTCATCAAAACAGATGTTCCAACTCCGCGATGCCTGCTTTATCCTATAAAGCATCTTGCACACGTTTCCGCTGCTCCCACTGACTACGAAGCCCTCTGGCTGTGTACTTATAGACGCTTTCTTCTAAATCATCATTTAGAAAAGCAGTCAAGACACCCAACCACCAGATATCGCAGTCATGGTATGTAGCCGTGGCAAGTAGGATCTGGATGGACTTAAGCATAGTCACTTGAAAAGGTTTCATCATGATCCACACCTGGTCAATGATGCAAACCCTTAACAAGTCTAGCTTTGAAAGTCTCAACCTTTCCATGTACACCAAGTAATCTTCTCAAGATATACTTGCTCCTGATGGGGATTTAACCCTTCAGATATAGCAACCAAAGTCCATACTTTGTTGGTGTATAAGGATTCCATCTCAGATCACTAAGCATCCAGCCATTCTTACAGAGTCCCACTCCTGATGGCCAGGTCGAAACTAGTTAGGTCATCATCTCATGATGCAATCCTCGCTCCCACTGTCATAGAGAAACCAAAGTATCTCTCAGGTGGGTGAGGAACCCTACTAGATCGGCGGAGAGGCTGAGGTTCGTTGGTAACTATTGAATCCTTTGGTTCTATCAAATCATCTGCTGTAGTTTGTATAGCTGGAACCTTTCCAGTTCTACATTATAGACTTTGCCTTGAGCTTGTCCGGATTTTGCTTTTAGACAAAGGCCGGACAACCCCAAATCTTAACTAACTTAAGAAATGGGCTCTTCCTTTTCCATATCACATATGAAGTGGTAGGCAACTGATTTGATTGGAACTCTATTCAATAGGTATGCAACTTCGTAAGTGCATTACTCCCAAAAGGAAAAAGGTAACTCAGTATTACTCATCATAGAGCACACCATATCAAATAGGGTGTATCTGCTCCGCCCCGATATACCATCGTGCTATGGTGTATACGGAGGAGTAATGCTGAGAGAGAATCTCATTCTCCTTTAGAATAGTCCAGGATTTTCGTGCTCAAGTATTCTCCTCCTTGATCTCATCAAAGGACATAATACTTTTACCCGTATTCTGGTTCTCTACTTCTAACTTATATTCTGTGAATATCTCAAAAGGTTCAGACTTGTGTTTCAACAGGAACATATGTCTGAATCTTGAGAGATCATCAGAGAACGTAATGAAGTATAAAGAACCAGTCCTGGCATGTGTAGACAGGAGACCTTACATACATCATCATGTATCAGTCCCAAGAGTTTACTAACTCTTTCTCTGTTTCCAGTAAACGGAGCTATGGTCATCTTATCTTTGTGACATGACTGGCAAGTTTCACAAGATGTAAATTCAAACTGATTTAAATATGCATCTTCATGTAACTTCAGCGAGTCGGGTCGCATCGATATGACCTAGTCTACAATACCTCAAGAAGAATTCGTTCATTTCTGAATTCTTCCTCTTGTGTGTGATCCGCATACTAAGAACTGTAGTTTGATTTAGAACATCAATGCTTTTAGATAACGTGCCTGAACCGATCAACTTTTGATATAGGAAATGTTCAAAACATTATCCATCAATAAAAAATTTTATCGTTTCTTTACTAATAAAGAGACAGATATGATTTTGCATAACAGGTTCGGTATCTAATAACATTCATTCAGAATCAATGTATTGTAATACAGGGTGACAGTGACCAACAGACTTGGCTGCAACACTTGCCCCGTTTTCTACCTCATGAAACTTATCACCCGTTCTCAGTTCTCTACCTATCTGTAGCCCTATGTAACAGATTACATATCTGGGATCCTGATCCGGTATCATATACCCAGGACGTAAAGGATACTGAGAAACAGCTCTGTATAATGAACAAACCCGAAGATGATGCATCAGCATGCACTCTCTTCGTTTGGGCGGCACGGGAATTCTGGTAATCCCCAATTTCCTGCTCTGTCTTATAACAATTATAAGTTGGAGCGGGACCAACGTTCCCCAGCTCAGTATAACAAGCGGGTTCGGTCAATAATCCGTTTTATTATCTTGATTAAGGCATGATATGGTCGCTACCAGGAGAGAGAGAAGAAAACACTCAGCGTGCGCTTTTGCAAGAATAGATTGGTTATTATTTTATCTAATCAGGATGGCTCCCACTGCTTTTTATCAAATCTTCCTTCAAACCCTAAAAGGAAAGACTAGCCGGGATTAATTACACACTACAAGTTTGCCAATCTTTCAGCCAGGCCAGTGTCGGTACTTTGAGGGAGGTCCCCCGTGCTTTCGTACGAACCTAATTAATGTAAACCTCGTTTTCCCAGAGGCGTAACCTCGTTGACACCTTTCTAGACACCTACTTGATCGGCTAATTGCAATGTATAAAACTCTCCAGGAGTAACTCTTACTCGTAGCGGGTATCGGGATCCAACTATCTCATAGAAGGTATGCAATCTCATTGCAAATTTCAACACTTGAAATTCCCGATAATATTTTGCCCCTAGCACCCTATGACCTTGACGGAGGTCAACAAACCATAGGCTACTAGTCAAGTTCAACCCGTCATTTCTTGATCGAATTAAACCCACCCGCACGACCCTTGACGGAGGTCAACAAGGCCGCACGACTATCCTAACTCAATCTGCATCATATGCATAAGCAGATAAATACTGGTTAGCTACCGCACACTGCGCCTTGACGGAGGCCAACAAACGCAGCACGAATACTAAACAGCACTTATCTGAAATGACGGAGGGCTACGACAGGTTTTTATGAAAACCTATTGCGTAATGAACTTGATATCGTTGTAGAATCAAATGATTTTAAAATGGAGTGCTTTTGAGGCTTTTCTAGTTTTGCTAAAGGAGTCACTCCCGGTGAAGGGATCGTCGGTCCTTTCCTCGTCGAATGAGGTGCGGGATATATCACATATATCGCTGTGCAAAGCAAAAACACTTAAAAGCAATCAAAAGACAAACCGAGTGTGTAGCATCTGCCAGTTATTGCTAAAGGAGTCACTCCCGGTGAAGGGATCTCGGTCCTTTCCTCATCGAATAAGGTGCAGGATATATCACATATACCGCTGTGCAAAGCAAGAACTGTAGCTACCTGTTTTATTTTGAAATTCGATTCTACAACATCTTAGGTTTCTTTTATTTCATTAATCACATTAATGAAGTCCCATCATTTAAGTACCTAAACATCATAGATAAATACGACGTACACTTATGCCATCCGCATTCGCCTCGATGTCCCCTCGTGCACCGTTAGGTTAGGTAACTAACGGCAGAGCGGGACAGGGCTAGCGCGGGTGTAAAACATAAGTAACGTCTATATAATATATCATATATACTATATACTGTATCTATCACAGAACATCACATGATCACATCACAGATATCGCAGCAGAAGAAACATATGAAATATTGGATATACTAGGACGTCCGTGTTTTCAATACGAGCCAGTATAAAACACGGATTCCACGGTCGCGATGAATAGCCAAACCCACACCCCTAGACCCCTACGAGAGCGTCAAGCAACCCTACCAATTCTGGAGTTAGGAGACCCGGACTCGACCCCTCGAGTTGGTCTCCCACTGGACTCCAGAACCCGGTTACTTGTGCCCTCCTCCTTGGGTCTATCCTAGTGCGGAAAAGTAAATAATATACAAATGGTGACAACTTCCGCAACCTGGAAGCGCCCCAATAAAAGAATATTACATACAAGTTTTTACATGAATGAAAATGAAAAACACTCATCTCACATAAAAACCCCCGGCTATTCAAACACGACGATCCAATATAACATATCCAGCAACATATAACATCACATGTCATCAACGTAAGTAAATATGCGCATCCCAATTGTCGTTGACATATAGCAACGAAACCGGCGATATCACATATTACACTTACGGTCACAGAAAAGAAAGTGTAAAACTACAACAGTTGGAATCCGCAACCACCTCAGACATCACATGCCTGACCAAATGAATTCCTTAGACATCGCATGCCTAACAATTATAAACCCCGCATTTTAGTCTCATTATCGAAAACACTTTTCAATATCAAGTCGGGCAATTCAACAGGATTCCCGACATCCTGATCGAATGCTCGTCGCAAACTTCAGTAGACGGCCGCACCCCCGATACCGTCGACGAAGTGCACCAAGGCGGAACACCGCTGCCGCGAGCACCCGAACGGATGCTTTCGGCGACGGGGTTCTCCTACAGTCACTTGGTCGGGGCTATGGAGCGAGGCTGTCTATTAAGTTTATCGGCGAGTATCCGCTTACGCTACGTGATTGCGACGGACTTTTGATCACATCAAAATTCCGTGGCAACCGATCAAGTGAGACTAAACTGCTATGTTTATAACATTCATTTAGTTATCTCATAACTCATTGTGAATTCCAATTATTGTATCCCATTCCGGATAAATAGAAAATGTCAAACTTTTCGATCGAACAATCGAACACCCATGTTTTCCCGATACAGATCAACACATGAAACAAGTCTAACAACATTCCGTTCGTGCCTCAGTACTAACGGTCCAGCCGTAGAAGGGTCAAGCCAACGCCTCACATGTGGCACGCCGTACTGCCCCAAACCCGAAGGTTCAAAGGGCAGTTCAAGACGGTCACATAATCGAGTTAAGGTTTGTTGTCTTCTAGAGGGTCCATCGCGTTACTTGCACTACTTAGAACGTCGTTAAACTACGGAAAGATCCAACACTTGGAAATTTCCCGACAGGGGAAAAGTTGGGTATTTATATCCGGTCGAACTTTTTAACATATTCTAAAATTTATCCGGAAAGACACACAGACAAAATTTGATAATCCGACCGAACATTCGAATCCCTAAAACAACTCAGAAAATAACACTCTGGAAAAATTATTAAAAATTCCCAGAAAAACCAGAACTGAAAACTAAGAATTAGGGTGCAAATTTCGAAGCACAAAACAACAAATGGGCCGCGGATCCGCCGCGTGAGCCTCTTGTAAGGCCACGGATCCGCGCTCCCTTTGAGGAATCACGCGCTCGAAATTTGCAGTTAACCTTATATCTTCCTGCTGATATTTCTGAATATTTTTAATTTGGAAAAAATCACGATTTTGAAAATTGTCCAGAGAGCTATTTTGAGTTGGGTTTCGGATTCGTTCGGGTTTCAAATTCCGTCTAGACTTCGCCTAAGGCTCTAGCTAGTCTCTGATACCACTGTAGGGTTCCTAGGCACTCTCAAGAGGTCTCACAAGGCATCAACCTTGCCAATTCTAAAAAATTATGGTGCCGAGAAACCCTAGTGTACGGATCGTTGGCTAGATTTCTAGGCGAAAAGATAACTAGTTAACAATTAACTAATGGGAAAACGGAAATACAACCTTTGTAGATCCGGTGCTCCACCTCCATAGCTCCGCAACGAAGTCATCTCCGCTGTCCAAAAGGAATCCGGGCTCTAGAGTCGGCTTCGTCGGAGAAAAAGCGAGCTAGGTCGTCGATGTCCATGCCGAAGATGATCTACGTCGAGGCATCGCTAAATCAAGCTCCGACTTCACCAAGTCAAGAAACTTGTGAAGAAAACACACTCTACTACTTGGCAAGAGGTAGAGGATGAAGAAATAGGAAGTGGGTAGACTTTAGAATTGGATTTCTCATTCAAATCATCAATCCACCATTGATGACCTCAAGCTTCTTCAAAGAAGAAGATGAAGAAGAAGATGAAGAAAGTTATGATAAGTTAATTAAAAATCAAAAGAAAAATGAATACTTATCATATTAGAACCATGGTCAAGTGTAGAGAATTAACTAAGGTTAGATTAATGGTTAGGGTTAAAGATGAAGACAAGAATGGTTACAAAGTCAAAGCTTCATAAAGCTTCAACTAAACTCCAAAATTAGCAACCATTCTTTTCTTATCTATTCAAAATAAATAAGTAAGAAAAGAAAACCCTAATCATTAGTTTAACCATGGCTTAATCCATTACACTTAACTATAGTTAAACATGTATCATCAAACATGATACAATCAAGTGCACAAAAGTATATCACATATACAATGTGTACAAACCGAGTGAGAAAATCCATTTAAAGTGAACCAATACTAGTTAATGCAAAGTAATATATCAAATATATAATTATGCATTAAATCATTAAATCAACACTTGATTTAACGATCCGGTCATATCGCATACAACCGACTAATATCAACAGTAACAACTTATCGAATCAACACTTGATCCGATAACCCGGCTATATCGCATATAACCGATCAATGTCACATATCGCGAGAATCGAATACAGTATCACATACTGGTATCATTCTCGGTCCCGCACATATCTCATATGCACTCCTATTTCGTTTCGCTTGAGCCAGGAAACCTCTGTGTAGGACTCTAAAGACTCGTCAATACGCCGGCAGCAGGTGATGATCATATCAAACACCCACAAGCCGCAAGCGGTCTGCTAAACGTAACGGCCACCCGGGTATTGAGCGATCTGAAGATCGACGAGCAAGCCCGCTCACACTCCAGTGAATCCGACCAGTAACACTACCGTACAGTCCGGTCTGATCGTCTGATATGTCGCATATCTCGCCTAGGGGTGGTAAACGTCAGACCCCAATAGCTCGATAAGTCGTGTCGATATGAGGTCTATAACAATTCGAGAAACTACTGGTAACACTTACCAGTAAATCTCAGCAACCCTGGCCAGGGATTTCCTGTTATAGCCAATCGAACACAGCGCAACATCAACCCCCTATACCGGGAGAGACGAATCCTCTCCTATCGCTCATTGCCTCCATGTGACTCGGGACTGTACCCAAAAACCACCGTTTTGCACGCCCTCTTGGACGTGGTAAGATGGAAATCAAAGCACAGTGCACAAGACTCTATGACGATCTCGGGTCGACAGACTACTCTGTACCAGTGTCACCAGAGAACTGCCATCTGACGTGAGGTATAATACCATCTGGGAGTTCTCGGCGAGTCCGTCCAGTGTACCCAGTCTCTACTGAGCACCCGTATATCATCTCTGATGTCAAACACCAATGGATATGGGATCATCCATCGCCCATCTGTATGGGTCGAGAAGGTATACGCTAGTCTACTCTGGTATATCGATGCCCCGTCTCGATACACCCACGACTAGGGACTTTGAAGGATGTACTTATAGACTACCATGTCCCCACTAGTATGATCCACATCATAATCCAGGTAGTCAAGTACAGATCCTAAGGGCTTTACCAACATGTAACAGGGAGACAATCAGTGTACATGTTAAGGTAAAGATTAACCAGATAGCATACTATCATGTCGAGCAAGAAAGTCCTCCCTATATATGTCCCAGCATCCACTACAATATACATCCTATGTATAGTAATGGCCTCTAGGGCATACATATAACTAACAGGTATACGCTAGTCTACTCTGGTATGTCGATACCCCGTCTCGATATACCCACGACTAGGGACTTTGAAGGATGTACTTATGGACTACCATGTCCCCACTAGTATGATCCGCATCATAGTCCAGGTGGTCAAGTACACATCCTAAGGGCTTTACCAACATGTAACAGAGAGACAATCTGTGTACACGTTAAGGTAAAGTGCAACCAGATAGCATACTATCATGTTGAGCAAGAAAGTCCTCCCTATATATGTCCCAGCATCCACTACAATATACATCCTATGTATAGCAATGGCCTCTAGGGCATACATATAACTAACACCATGTAGCTAGGAATTTTGCTCTGGATGCTTCCTACGGGTTCACTACCATGTTCGGCGAGGACCAGGCTCCGCTCTGGATGCTTCACACGGGTTCTTTGCCGTGCTCTGCGAGGACCAGGATCCGCTCTGGACATTTTCCACGGGGTCAGAAGTGACATAATTCGCGTTCCACGTAGCCAGGAATTTTTCTCTGGATGCTTCCCACGGGTTCACTGCCGTGTTCGGCGAGGACCAGGCTCTGCTCTGGACGTTTTCCATGGGGTCAGAAGTGACATAATCCGCATTCCACGTAGCTAGGAATTTTGCTCTGGATGCTTCCCACGGGTTCACTGCCGTGTTCGGCGATGACGAGGCTCCGCTCTGGATGCTTCACACGGGTTCACTGCCGTGCTCTGTGAGGACCAGGATCCGCTCTGGATGTTTTCCACGTGGTCAGAAGTGACATAATCCGCATTCCACGTAGCCAGGAATTTTTCTCTTGATGCTTCACACGGGTTCACTGCCGTGTTGAGCGAGGACCAGGCTCCGCTCTGGACGTTTTCCATGGGGTCAGAAGTGACATAATCCGCGTTCCACGTAGCCAGAAATTTTGCTCTGGATGCTTTCCACGGGTTCACTGCCGTGTTCGGTGAGGACCAGGCTCCGCTCTGGATGCTTCACACGGGTTCACTGCCGTGCTCTGCGAGGACCAGGATCCGCTCTGGACGTTTTCCACGGGGTCAGAAGTGACATAATCCGCGTTCCACATAGCCAGGAAGGGTTGACTTTATCCGCATTTAGTCGGAGTTTGACTCTCGGTCATCTGTACACCGCCGAGTCATGGAACTGGGAGTTGCCGTTGTTCCACTTTGCTTGATGTTATGTGTGTTGTAATGAGACGAATGTTGAGATGCTCTCTAGGCTATCTGTGAACCGTCGAGATTTGGCTTCTTCTTCTGATGAAACCTGGGGAGAAGGAGTGTGATTCCTTCTTTGTTTGCGCCCCAGGATTGTATACAGGGATTGATGTAATATCACCTGTAGGGCATAAATTTCATTCATTCATTTTTTTCCGCGATGCTCTATCGTTTCATATTTTATATCGCGGAGGTCGCGATTGCCCTATCATTTCGGCTATTTTTTCGCGGTGCCCAATCATTTCGGCTATTTGTTTTATTTTTACTCGCTGCTTTTTATTGTGAGTTGCCCAATCATTTCGGCTATTTGTTTTATTTTTATTCGCTACTTTGTATTGCGAGTTGTCCAATCATTTCGGCTATTTTGCATGCATATATTTTTACTTGCTAATTTTGTTGCAAGTTGCTCCATCATTTTGGCTATTTCGTATGCATTTGTGGCTTGCTGGCTTTTCGCTGCAAGCTCGGGATTAGACACCAATTTCGGCATCAGCACCGCTACAACTGGAATATTGCTAGGAGCGAATCATCATTTGCCTCTGTCGATATCGAACAAAGGTGGCTTAGCGAACAGGGTTAGGATCATGTCGACTAAGGCTTTTGACATCATGAGCCGTAAGGGTCCCATAAAGGCATTTCTCCCTGCGAGTCTTGAGGATCTCGTAGGTGCGTTTTCTCCTTAAGAATCGTGAGGACTCCTATGTGTATGTTCTCTTATAAGTCGTAAGGATCTTATAAGAGTGTTTTCTCCTTATAAGTCGAGAGGACTCACAAGGGTTGTTCACCGTGCGAACATATCCCAAGTCACGGATGAGACTTTGTTAGGGAAATGTTTATTCGTGCCCATGGATTGTATATAAGGGTCAGTATTGAGCCGCTTGTAGGGCAGTAGTGGATGTTGTGGAGGCTGCTTGGGAACAGGTTCAGATCCCTGTAGCTTAAGACTTTTGAATCTTATGAGCTGTGAGGGTCTCATAAGAGGATTCTCCTTACGAGTCGTGAGGATCTCGCAAGTGTAATTTCTCCTTAGGAATCATGAGGATTCCTAAGTGTGTTGCTCCCTTGTGAGTCGTAAGGATCTCACGCGGGTGATTTCTCCTCATAAGGTCGAGAGGACCTTGCAAGTGTCTTTTAACGAGGTTGTGCCCTTTCGGGTTTTCACAAACACTCGCCGGTAGCCCTGCTGTTTTTACTCACGGAGCCCTTTCAAGTTTTCATCCGTGCCCATTTTGCTTATGGACATACCGTTTTTTTTGTTTATTTATTTATTTTTCTAACGAGGTTGCGCCCTCTCGGATTTTCACAAGACTCGCCGGTAGCCCTGCTGTTTTTACTCACGGAGCCCTTTCGGGTTTTCATCCGTGCCCATTTTGCTTATGGACATACCGTTTTCTCTTTTTTTTTATTCTTTTTTTTATCAGCTTTGGGATGCTGCGATCCACCGTAGTTTATCGACGTCTCGGTCAATAGCTAGTTTTAGGACATAGTGGTCCGTTGTTAGTTTTAAGGACGTTTCGGTCCGTCGTTAGTTTAAGGACGTTTCGGTCCGTTGTTAGTTTAAGGATGTTTCGGTCCGTGAAAAGAAAGCCGGTTACTACTTACCGAGTTTAGGCTTAGGAAGATAGCGAGCAGACATAGTCGTCGTCATCTATCATTGACCTAGGCCATGACTCGTCAGGCATAGTACTTTTTTAGGAAGCGGCCGTTTATTGGCCTGAAAGGCTTTCACCATGCATGTCCATGAGTAGATAGGCCCCACCCTGATAGACCTTGTCTATGATATACGGGCCTTCATAATTCGGCTCGAATTTCCCTCGTTTAGCACGATTAGGGATCGTGGGTCTTTTGATCACTAGCACGAGTTCGCCTTGGCGGAATGTCCTCCGCCTGATCAATCTTTCATATGAGCGCGTCATCTTTGCTTTATAAGCTTCCAGATTTTGCTGCGCCAGGAGCTGGGTTTCATCAAGGGCATCGAGCTCCTCAAGGCGAAGATGAGCATTCTCTTCGTCCGTTAGCTCATAATGAATTGCCACTCGTAGAGAGGGTAACTCTATCTCGAGGGGGAGTACTGCTTCTGTACCGAATACCAATGCGTATGGAGTTGTGTTCGTGGCTGTCTTGAACGTAGTTCGATACGCCCAGAGAGCTTCTTGCAGTCTCTCGTGCCAGTCCTTCTTATTTCGGGACACCGTCTTCTTCACGATCTTTGTCAGGGTCTTATTGAAAGCCTCAGCTAGACCGTTAGCTCGGGGATTATAGACTGAGGAGTACCTCCAGTCTATGTTATGCTGTTGTGCGAAGCGGCTGATCTTGTGGCTTCTGTAGACTGGCCCGTTATCGGATATGATTCATCTCGGAGTTCCAAACCGATAAATGACGTGGGTCTTGAAGAAGTAGAGGATATTCTCCGTCTTCACTTCCCTCGGCGGTACTGCTTCTGCCCATTTGGAGAAGTAATCAATCGTCGCTAGAATGAACCGATGTCCTCTGGAAGATGCTGGTTCGATGGGACCGATTATGTTAGTCCCCCACATTTCAAACGGCCAGCTACCCACTGTCGGGTGTAGTGGATTTGGGTGCTAATGGATAAAGTCCTCGTGGATCTGGCACGAGTGGCATTGCTTCGCATACTCGAGGCAATCCTGAATCATCGTAGGCCAATAGTAGCCTATCCTTTTAATCTTCAACTTCATCTTCGGCCCGGCTTGGTGAGAACCGCAGAGTCCGTCATGAGTTTCCTGAACGACTCTCTTCGCTTCTTCAGGTCCCAGGCATCTCAACCACAGAGAATCAAATGACCTCTTGTACAGAGTATCATTGACGAAGGCAAAAGATAGGGCTCGCTTCATGAGCTGATGTTTTGAGGATGCATCTTCAGGCGTTCGACGGGATTTGAAGTAGTCTATAAAGACTTCTCTCCAATCCTCAGCCTTTTCCTGGTCCTTTATTTGCATAGCCATTTGCTCAGTCGCTCCCTTTTATTCGGACGACTTTGGAGATATTTCCGCCGGTGCAAGAACTCGACGGCTTTGCACAACGATCCTCATGTCATCGAGGTTCTCGTTGGCTAGTTCCTTAGCGAGCTTAGCTAATGCATCCGCCTTGCTATTTTCCGAACGCGGTATGCTTTCCAAGGTGTAGGAAGGAATTTGAGTTAGCAGTTGCTGTACTCTCCCACCGTACTTCACCGGTTCTAGTTTGCACGTTTGATAGTCGCCGTTTACTTGACTAACAACCAGTTGGGAGTCTCCGTATATGAGGAGGTTTTCAATTCCCATGTCGATAGCGATCTCGAGACCTTCTATCAAAGCTTCATACTCGGCTTCATTGTTTGTCCTCGGCTCTGTTAAGGAGAAAGCAAAGCGCATTATCCCTCCTTGTGGAGTTACGAAGATAAGGCCTACCCCTGATTTGATTACAGGGGTGCTTTGCTTGCACTTCTTCATGGAAGACGCTCCATCAAAATAAAGTTCCCATTGGGTGCCATTACCGTCGATCGTGTCAAATGCATGCTTATCTGGCAGTTCGCAATTCAAAGGAGAATCGGCAGGTATTGGATGCTCAGTGAAGAAGTCGGCGATGGCCTGGCCTTTCACTGCCTTAAGAGGCTGATAGGTTATTGAGAACTCCATCAAGAGCAGGGCCCACTTAGCGATCCTTCCAGTCAATATGGCCTTTGACATCAAATATTTGAGAGGATCCACCTTCGATATGAGATGAACCTCATGCGCCAACGCATAGTGCCTGAGCTTCGTTATTGCGAAGATCAATGCCAGGCAGTGTTTTTCGATGGGAGAATAATTGCTTTCTGCCCCCAGGAGAACTCGACCCAAGTAGTAGAGAGATCTTTCTTTCCCTTGGTCGTTCTCTTGTGCCCATAATGCGCCTAAGGAACCTTCAAGGGCGGTTGTATACGGAATGAGAGGCTTTCCCTTGACCAGAACAGCCAGCACTGGCAGATTCTGCAGGTATTGCTTGATTTCATCCAGTGCGCTCTGGCATTTGTGATCCTAAACGAACGGGGTTCCCTTTTTCATCAAGTGACTGTAGGGGCGGCACTTTCCGGAGAGATTGGCTATAAATCGTCGGATATACGCGAGCTTCCCTTGGAGAGACCGCAATTGTTTGAGAGTCCTTGGCGGGGGCATATCCATAATTGCTTTAATCTTTGACGGATCTATCTCGATGCCTCGGTGCCGGACAATGAATCCTAGGAATTTGCCCGAGAAAACTCCGAATGCGCATTTGAGAGGGTTTATCTTCAAGTTGTATTGCCGAAAGTGTTGAAATACGATCTTTAGATGCTCGAGATGTTCCTCGTATGATTTGCTTTTAACCACGAGATCGTCGATATAGCATTCGACGATTTCATGTATGAGGTCATCGAAGATCTTCATCATAGCCCTCTGATAGGTGGCACCGGCGTTCTTTAAACCGAAGGGCATCACTTTGTAGCAGAATATACCCAAAGGGGTCCGGAAAGCGGTGTGCCTTTGGTCCTCAGGATGCATCTTTATCTGATTGTATCCTGATGATCCGTCCATAAAGGAGAAGAATTCGTGGGTGGATGTATTGTCTATCATTAGCTCGGTGACTTGGTACTGGGAAGTCGTCTTTCGGGCAGGCTTTATTGAGATCCCGAAAGTCCACACATATACGTACTGTCCCATTTTTCTTCATCACCGAGACGATGTTGGCGATCCAGTCAGGATACTGAACTTCTTGGATGAAACCAGAGTCAATTATTTTCTTGACTACGGCGTTAATGCTCATCTCAATCTCAAGCCGCATTCTCCTTGGTGCTTGTTTGATTGGCTTAACGTCTGGGGATATCGCCAATTTGTGCACAGCAATCTCTGGATCTAATCCTGGCATCTCGGAATTGTTCTATGCAAAGCAATCTCTATGCTGCATAAGCACGTCTTTTAGCACGACCACCCTTTCTTTAGATAGCAGCTCACTAACGAATGTCGGTCGCGGGTTATTTGCTGTCCCCAAATCAATTTTCTTGAGGTTATCTGCAGTGGTGTGTATTCCATCTTCCAACTCTTTTGGCGCCGGTGGAAATTCTGAGATCCCCTCGTCATCATTGTTTTCGAAGCATCAGGGGAGGTCATCCTTATTCTCAGGCTCTTCTTTTGATAGTGTTATCATATGACAAGTACGAGCTCGCTTCCATGACCGATGTTGATCTGGTTCTACTCTCGCGAATTTGGGTTCATGCTTCTGCGGCAGTGTTACCCTCCAACTGCTGGATAGAGCGAATTTGCCAAGCTGATATTGGTCTTCGACCTAATTCTTAAAGGTGAAGCAGTCTTCGAGAGGATGTCCTATCGTTCGGTGATAATAGCAATAGTCTGGATGAGAGATCTCGTTGGTTTGCTCGGGTGTTTGGATTCCGGAAGTATGATCATCTGATGTCTTATGGCGAGATCAAGTATCTTCCGTGTTTTGCTATGAGGAAAAGAGTATGCTCGACTCATCTTCTTCATAAGGGACGAATCCGGATTGCTTGGCTCCTGATCGCGTGGCTTCTTGGACCCGTTTTGTCGCTGTCGAATGCCTTTCCCGCTCTTTGGTTTGTTTCTGCCTCTGCGTCGGGCATTTTGCACAACGGGTTGACAGGGAGGAGCATTTTCATCTTTCGCAGGCTGTTGAAGAAAGCATTGCTTCCTGGCTTTCTCGTAAATGGCCATTTCGCGATTATGGTCATCTCGAACCTTTTGACCCACTTCCCTTATAAGCTTGTCCATTTGTTCTTCGAATGACGGACTGGGAATTTTTATGGCGGGAGCCTTTTCTGGTTCAGGGTTCGCATTCTCCTATTGAGCATCCCCTTCTTCATCAAAGTCATGTACGACGTAGCAGTCGCGGAGTAGCTCCCGTTTCTTGGACCGAACATATCCAAGCCCTATCGTTTCCATTCTCCCATTGGGCATCTTGCGCTGAGTTCTGGGAACGTTCCAGATCCTGTCATAGAACTTAGCTTTTCGAGCGGTCTGTTTGAAGGGTATCCCTTGGCGCTTTAATAGCCTTTTTAAGCCTTCTGTGTAATATCTAGGCAGAAGGATGGGCTGGAGCCTGTCAAGTGTAGAATCCGCGCCATGCCAAACTTCTTTCTCCACTCTAGTTTCTGTGGATCTATAGAATAAGATTGCCTGGTCACCTTTTCGCCTGGGAGGGACGTAAAATGTTTGTAGCTCTTGCACGCTATAAGCTTCAAGTGCGTCGAGATCTTTGTAGTGCTCCCGCGGAATCATGGTAATTTGCAAACTCTGATTATCACCATCGAATGCTTGTATTGGTGGCCGAGCGGAGAATATAGCATGGACCTCATCTTCCGAGTCGCTGCCAAAGATCAACATAGGAGCGGACGGTCCCGGCTTGTTGTACTGGGGTGGACCTGAATAAACTATCTCTTCCTCTTCCTCAGTATCACTCCCGAAGACCGGAATGGTGGTGATAGCTTTGTTTTCCGGTTTGTGACATCTCTCCGTGTCTTCGAAATCTGGCAAAAAGTATTTTGCATCTTCGTACTTGCGGACTTCGTTCACCGAGAATGGGTTTAGCTATCCTGTTACGGTATACTCGAGACCATCCTTAAAGTATTTCATACACTGATGTTGTGTAGAAGGGATGATGTTGTACTCGTGTAACCAAGGCCGGCCGAGCAAAGCGTTATAGCATGTCTTGGCGTCAATGACATGAAATTTAATATCCATGACAAGTAGCCCGAATCGTAATGTCAATATCACAGACCCGAGAGTCTGCGATGACTGGGAGTCAAAACCGGAGATGGTGATTTTATCATGAGCGAGGTGCTGGACGCTCATGCAGATTTCTTTCAACACTCGCACGTTAAGGAGATTGACGGAGGACCCATTGTCGCCCAGGATTTTTCCTATCTTTATATCGTGGCAGTATCCTGAGACATAGAGAGGACGGTTGTGCTCGCGCGTCTCAAGGAGGAGGTCTTCATCGCCCGAGGTGATATCGGCTGTGTGTACTTCCTCCAGCTCGTCCTTCATCTTTCTTCGGCGAGGGAAGCTTGGAATCGCTCTGGCTCTTGTAGCGCCTTGATCAATGAATCTTTTTCTTCTTTGGATAGTAAAAGGGCGTCGAGAATGCTGAGCTGCGGGGTAACTTCCTCAAGTGCGCCAGAACGTTGTAGTCCACCTTGCTTTTCTTTGGCGGGTCCTTGACGGTCAGCTCTTTCATGACTTGGTCATCCAGGGCGATATCCTCAGTGATCTTTTCTTTTCCCTTATCTTTTCTATTCGTGGGTCCGAGATTCTTTTCTGGAAGCGTACGGTTGTGCAGCTGGATATTTTCACAGGCCTTCGGCTCTTTCTCTTTTCCTAAGGTGGATTCTTTAAAGAGAGGGCCCAGAGCCATTTCCTCGTCAGAGTCGCTCCCAAAGGTGAGAACCTACGATCCTCCGGCGTTGACCGTGCGACATTTACCAGTAGTTCTTTTATGCTCCTCGGTCGTACTTCTCTGCTCCCGACGAGTTTTGCGTTTCATCCGCTTAAAATGTTGCCGGTGAGCAACATATCCCTGCCACCATCTTTTAAAAGCATTGCATTCCTCAGTGGGGTGCGCCATCTTTTGGTGATATAGGCAGTAGCTAGGATGCATCTCTGCTTCACCGGGAGTGTTTCCTTCGGAGGGTTGTAGCATCATTCCCATTGATATGGTTTTAGCAAACCTTTTCCTCATCTTGAACTTGTTTTTATCCGCGGCGGATGTTCCTTGATTTGGCGAGAGTGTCTCGACTCTTTCGTCTAGTCGTCGGCATTTGGCTTTTTCAAATATGGCCATCTCACGTTCCCGATCGTCTTTACTTTTCAGATGAATGTAACGCTTCGAAAATCGTTTAGGCAGTTTTTCGGTAATCGGCTAAATTTGCAGTCTTTTCCGTAAAAAGTCAAAATAGGTATTTTTCATTATAGACCTAATTATACAAAATTTAGATAAGATATTGCTTTAAATTGGTCACTAAAATGTCACTTAAAATTTTCTAGTTAATTAAAAAAAATTCCGTAATTAATTATTTTTAATATTATTTTAAGCTTTTAAAAATACATTAAATTAGTGATAAATACAAATTTAATTAGGTAAATTACATAATTAGGAACCATAATAAACTAAAATTTAGTGCAACAAAAATTTTGACAAACCATTTCATGTTTGGTTGTTTTGGTAAAAAGGGTTGGAAATTTGAAAAGAAAAAGGGTTTTTTTTGAAAAACTTTGATGTAACATGCATTAATTGACTTAGATGATATTTTCTTTGTGGAAATTTCCACACAATTCACTCACTTCTCCACCTCCCAACCCCTGGCCGACCTTGCTGCTGCTGCACTTCTGTTTTCCCCTCAATTCTTTTGCTTCAATTCTTGCAAAAATAATCAAAATCCACACAAAAATACACTCTTTTTCTTCACAAATTCAAACCAAAACCCTAATCCATCCCTTCCCTAACCCTAATTTGTTTAAAAAGTGGAGAAAACAGGTGTCTTGGAGGCTAGTGAAAGTTTGGAATCAACTCTTGTAAGGTATAAATCCTAAACTAGTTGTTAAATTTGTAGTTTAAATAAGCTAAATTAGTATTTTAAAGTGTTAATTTCATTGTAATGGTTGGTTTTTGAAAATTCAAGAGAGGTGTTGATGCCCAAATTAGGGTTTGTTGTAGGATAAGTGAGTTTAAGCTAGGGTAGTGGTTATCTAGTGGGTTAGAATGGTTGTTTGTGCGATGTAGCGATCGCTACACCGTTAAATCGTGACGATTGCATCGATATTTCTATGTCAATGCTTACTAGTTTTTCTAAATTTTTAGGAGGCGATCTAATTGCGTTATATTAATGATATAATTAGCATCATATACGACTATTAGTGTGCGCGAATGCGGGGTTTTGTCTATTCGGGTTTTAGTTTTGACGATTGCCCCGAAACGGCGATTTTAGTTAAGGTTTTAGCGATTTTCGTGCGTTTTCTGCGCACTGAGTGCACGTTGTGATAAATTCGAGAGTGTCGATCTTTTCATATTATGAGTTGCGTCATTTCAGGAACCTGTAATCTTATATTGTATGTTATGCAATTCTAGGATCGGTCGCGGAAACATCGGACGCGGCGCGCAAAGGCAAGGCGGTGGTCGGATTGGATTAGCGAGGCATTCAGGTGAGTAGATGTATTCATCTATGGGGGAATCGTCTGAATTGCGCGGGGCGCCCCTAGTTAGAATTACCTTATTTCTTGCTACATATGCATTGTTAGTTAGCTAACCCCCCTCATTCACATTTCATACATTTATAGCTTTTCGTCTGCAAGATTTGCATAGGATATCCATATACACATGTGCGATATCACTTCGTAGGACACGTACAACATTACCATTGGCTCCTGTTGCACGCGCACTATTCATGTGACACACACGCCTTTGGTAATTGCCATGCCACGAGCACCATAGAACCTGTTTAGCCTAGTATCACCACTTGCATCATACATGATATATGAAATCGCATAGCATGTATATACCTCGCATCATCATCATACTTACATAGATTTCTAGCCACAAATCACATCGCATACCTTGATATCATAGACATTTATCATATACAACATGTTGGGTATTATGATTTTCTTGAGGATTTCAGTATTTCTGCGATTTCTGGATTTTGGGGAAAACCGCAAAAATTTAACAAAAGCTTATATTTATCATTTTTAAAACAAAGTTGCGGTTTTCTCGTGATGTATGTGTCGTCCACCAAGAGTTTTCATGTTTTCTGTTGGATTTCGAGACCCGATTCGAGGAGTGGATGAACCGTCTCGGGTACATGGTGGGCCCGGTATGGTACCCCGGGGAAAGAAGATCGAGTTGTAGACGATGAGCCTGGCAGGGAAAGACTACCTACCGGTGATGTCTGGCGCGGCGGATATCTGGAGGATACCGACCGTTGTCGTGAGATTTGATGATATGGGCCGATCCGGACCGACGGAGCCCGATGTATTGAGACATTGATACAGTGAGACATTGAGACAGATATGTTTTCATATTTGGTGTCGATACTTGACATGGGTTTCAGATGATTTCTTGATGGTATTTAGCTATTATACAGAGATTCTTTTTCTAAAGTTAAGAATGCAGAACTCACAGCATTTAAAACACTTAAAGATTTAGTATTGACATTACATACATGTGCATGCATACTAGAGGTATTACATCATATCTGGACATACATGCTGTGACGCATTTGCGTGCATTCTTACGATAGCCTTACTAGATGTTATATTGTACTCACGAGCTGGCAACTCACCCCCGTTGTGCCACAGTGTCTTGCAGGTCGGACTCATCAGCCTAGTAGCGACGGCTTATCTTATTAGTGATCTCTTTTGCTCAGACTCGCGACATTGCTCGTAGGTGGGTTGCGAGAGCACTTTTATCTCTTTTGTACTATTTTTGTATCTAGTATTCTCTATCTACCACTTCTTATGTGTATATGCGACCTAGTGATGAGACTGAGAGATTTGTGTAGATGTGGTTTCTTTTGGGTCGAGCTCACTTGAGCCGACGTTATGTTTTCTTATATTTTGCATTTATTTATGCTCTTTTCTTGATATTACATATATATATTGTGTGTGGTTGTGATCCGCCTTGGGCGAAGAGCTAGCTCCCGCTTGGGGATGCCATTTTGTGATTACAGGTTATATATCTTGTTGTACCCATTTTAGGGGATAGAATTTACAAAGGAGACTGCCGAAATTTTCGGAAATTTTTGATGTTTTTAAAAAGGGGTTCAATGCAACTTAATTGATTTCAAAATCGTTTTCATGTAAGGTTTCCTTCACTCTTTTGGTTTTGGTTTAGATTTTTCTGGGCTTTGGCTGACTTAGGTTACGTTACGCCTTTAGACGTCTCGTAATCTAAGTGCCAGTCACGTTTCATACTTTCGGGTCATGACAACGTTGGTATCAGAGCGTAGGTTTTACCTTTCTGAGTGTAGGACGACCTTGGTAGATGGAGTGGGTGACTTAAGCGAGTGGCGTAGCGTGGGTATGATCCGCGGCATACTTACGATACGGTACTCCGCCTAAGTGACCTTAGGACAAAATTGCTTGTATTTACCTTCTTGATTCCTTGCATTCCTTGATTCAATTGCAATGTTCTTATCAGTCCTGTTTCTTATTCCAGCTTCGATGCCGCCAAAGACTACGAGAGCTCAGCGGGCTGCCGGTAGGGATGAGATTCGAGCGGGCTCGTCTGAGGCGAGGATCGAGCAGGATGATACACCTACCCCTCAGGGGCATATTGATCCGCCTTATCCAGAACGTATTGGCAGATTAGAGGACGGCATGCAGGAGTTGCGATAGATGATAGGATCTTTAGTTGAGTCCAGTCGGGCACAGAGATCCGAGGACATTCCTTCCACCGCACAGACCACGATTGTACCTGCTGCACCGATGGTCACTCCTGCTGCTACTGTGACTATCCCTGTTTCACTACAGGAGTTCATGAGATTGAGACTTCCAGCTTTTACCGGTACGGATGCGACAGAGGACCCACAGGCATTTCTTGATAGGATGGCTCAGATTTGCCGTTCGTTGAGGTGTTCTGATGATAGATTGGTGGAGTTTGCGAGTTTTCGCCTGGAGGGTCTTGCCCAGACATGGTACGACTCAGTAGAGAGAGGCCGAGCTGCAGGTCTACCTTCTATGACCTGGGACGAGTTTACAGCTGCATTTCTTGCCCATTTTCTTCCGGAGAGAGTCCGAGATGCTCGAGCCCGTAGTTTTGAGTCTCTGCACAAGACTCCTGGGATGACGGTGTCGGAGTATGATATACAGTTTACCCAGTTGTCTCGATATGCTCCGTACCTAGTAGACACAGAAGAGAAGAGAATAAAGAGGTTTGTGCGAGGGCTTGATACACAGCTATTCCTTGCTATCGGCACTCAGCACTTTGATACATACGCAGCCGCGATGGACGCAGCCCTACTTTTGGAGGAGCGTATTTCTGAGACTCCGGTCGTTTCTGGGCCGAAGAGGATCCGTACTGATAC
The DNA here is from genome assembly GCA_030015575.1 of Agapanthus africanus. Lineage (NCBI taxonomy): Eukaryota > Viridiplantae > Streptophyta > Magnoliopsida > Asparagales > Amaryllidaceae > Agapanthus > Agapanthus africanus. The sequence continues at coordinate 457,366,558 of JASDDO010000001.1, read as the reverse complement.
ACCAGCTCAGCGGAAGATGGGTAGACACCACGACAGATTATTTCCGGGAGATGGTGGAGGCCGAGGATTGAGACGAGGTCAGTTATTTGGTTCATATCCACAGACCCAGCAGTCGTCGCCAGGATGTTTTCGGTGTGGGAGTCAGTACCACCGTGTCAGAGACTGTACCATGGGATGCCAGGGTGCGGTGACAGTCCCGCATATGACCTTACCACCCTCACCACCTCTTCAGAGAGCTCTACTTCCTACCCCTGATGATGTTCCACGCCAGCCAGATGCTTCTAGAGGTCGTGGGCGTGGCGGTCCGTTTCAGAGAGGACGAGGCGACAGAGGCAGAGACAGAGGCCGAGGTAGAGGCAGAGGACAGCCAGCTACTAGTGGTGGACAGGCCCGAGTGTTCGCGTTGACTCCTCAGGATGCACAGGCATCCAATGCCGTCGTGACAGGTACTCTGCCAGTATGTTCTTTTAATGCACGGGTATTATTTGATCCAGGCTCCACACATTCCTATGTATCCACGTACTTTGCACCGAGGTTGGGCCGAGAGTCTTCTGCGTTAGATCAGCCGCTTGTCGTTCTTACACCGGTAGGCGAGTCGTTTGTTGCCCGTTTCGTGTACCGATCATGTTCCGTTCGTATCGGGGAGAGAGATTCTTCAGTTGATTTGATTCTCCTCGATATGCTAGACTTTGACGTTCTTCTTGGTTTGGACTGGCTAGCCACCTGGTATGCATCCGTGGACTGCTGTGAGAAAGCAGTCAGATTCAGTTTTCCTGGTGAGCCGCTTCTTGTTATTCAGGAAGATCGTAGAGCTACCCTTCCCAGCTTGATTTCTTCTCTTCGCGCTGATCAGCTCTTAAGGAAAGGGTGTCAGGGATTCTTAGCCTATGTTTGTGATACTAGCTCCACAGAGGTTCCGTTGGACCAGGTCCCTGTTGTGAGAGAGTTTCCTGATGTATTCCCTGACTAGCTGCCTGGTCTGCCACCAGAGCGCGAGATTGAGTTCTGCATCGACTTGATCCCCGGCACGGGGCCTATCTCCATACCGCCTTATCGAATGGCCCCGGCGGAGCTGAGAGAGCTGAAGGATCAGTTACAGAACTTGCTGGACAAAGGGCTTATCCGACCGAGTGTGTCACCGTGGGGTGCTCCCGTCCTGTTTGTTAAGAAGAAGGACGGAAGTATGCGCTTATGCATTGATTATTGTCAGCTGAACCGGGTTACTGTACGGAACAGATATCCCCTACCCCGCATTGATGACTTATTCGATCAGCTCCAGGGTGCAGGGTTTTTCTCGAAGGTTGATTTACGGTCAGGTTATCACCAGTTGCGGGTTCGGAAGGAGGATATTCCGAAGACAGCTTTCCGTACTCGTTATGGTCATTATGAGTTCTGGGTGATGTCGTTCGGGCTCACCAATGCCCCGGCAGCATTTATGGACTTGATGAACCGTGTATTCAGGCCGTATCTCGATCAGTTCATCATTGTGTTCATTGACGACATCTTGGTTTATTCTCGGAGCCGGGAGGAGCATGAGCAGCACTTACGTATCACATTGCAGACTTTGAGGGAGCATCAGCTGTTCGCCAAATTTTCCAAGTGCGCATTTTGGCTAGACAGTGTCGACTTCTTGGGTCATGTGGTGACGAGAGATAGTATTTGTGTGGACCCGAAGAAGATCGAGGCAGTTCAGCGTTGGCCTAGACCGGTATCAGTTACAGAGGTTCGCAGCTTTCTAGGTCTGGCCAGCTATTATCGACGTTTTGTCCAGGATTTCTCCCGCATTGCTGCACCGTTGACCGGATTAACCCGGAAGGGGGTTCCTTTCAATTGGACCCAGGCATGTGAGGATAGTTTCCAGCAGTTGAAGACTCGTCTGACTACTGCACCAGTGTTAGCTTTGCCTTCAGGGTCAGGCGGTTTCGTGGTATATTGTGATGCTTCTTGAGTGGGGCTGGGCTGTGTATTGATGCAGCACGACAGAGTTATCGCGTATGCTTCTCGGCAGCTGAGGAAACACGAACAGAACTACCCCACCCATGATTTAGAGATGGCTGCAGTGGTATTTGCACTTAAGATCTGGAGACATTACCTATACGGTGAGTCATGCCAGATATTCACTGACCACAAGAGTTTGAAGTATATCTTTCAGCAGCGAGATCTGAATCTGAGACAGCGCCGTTGGATGGAGTTGATGAAAGATTATGACTGCAAGATTCTATACCATCCGGGCAAGGCGAATGTGGTGGCAGATGCTTCGAGTAGGAGGCCCGGAGGTAGCTTATCTTGTTTGAGCGCAGTACAGATGCAGTCGACGGCGGATTGGCAGGTTTTATGTAACAGCAGAGTGCAGTTTGAGTTTACTCCTACAGGGGGACAGCTGGCCCATTTTAGAGCACGCCCACAGTTGCTTGACCGTATCCATGAGGCACAGTCCGGCGATGCCCGTATTTTAGAGATTATTGAGCAGATTCGGCAGGGCAGGGTTTCTGAGTTCGTGATTGATGATCAGGGATACTTCGATTTGGGACTCGACTGTGCGTACCAGATTCTGAGGGACCGAGGCGCGATATCCTCGAGGAAGCACATAGATCAGTATACAGTGTTCATCCAGGTTCCACCAAGATGTACCGTGATTTGAGAGAGGTTTACTGGTGTGACGGAATGAAGAAGGATGTTACAGACTTTGTGTCGAGATGCCTGACTTGTCAGCAAGTCAAGGCCGAGCACCAGAGTCCAGCCGGCGAGTTACATCCTTTTTCCATCCCCGAGTGGAAGTGGGAACAGGTCTATATGGACTTCATTGTGGGTCTACCCAGGACCAGTCGAGAGTATGACTCTATTTGGGTGATTATGGATCGACTGACGAAAGCGGCTCACTTCCTGCCAGTGAAGACCACCTTTGGATTTTCTCAGTACGCCCAGGTTTATATTGATGAGATCGTGCGACTGCATGGTGTTCCAATTTTATCGTGTCCGACCGGGGCACCCAGTTTACCAGCCGATTATGGCAGAAACTTCAGGAAGCTTTGGGCACCCGATTGAGTTTTAGCACAGCCTTTCACCCACAGACTGATGGTCAGTCGAAGCGTACTATTCAGACTCTTAAGGACATGCTCAGAGCTTGTGTTTTAGATTTCGGTGGTAGCTGGGATCGTCATTTGCCTTTGATCGAGTTCTCTTACAATAATAGCTTCCAGGAGACGATTCAGATGGCACCTTTCGAGGCTTTATATGGGAGGAGATGTCGATCGCCTGTATGTTGGACAGAGCTCAGGGAGAGCAGTGTTTTGGGGTCGCAGATCGTACAACAGACGACCGAGAAGATACAGCTGATTCGGGACAGGATGAGAGCGGCACAGAGTAGGCAGAAATTATATGCTGACAGGCGCCGTCGCCGACTCGAGTTCGCTGTTGGCGATCATGTTTTTCTGAAGGTCTCTCCGATGAAGGGTGTGATGAAATTTGGGCGGAAAGGGAAGCTTAGTCCTAGATATGTTGGTCCCTGTGAGATCCTAGAGCGTATTGGTCCAGTCGCTTATCGGTTAGCTCTCCCGCCCAGCTTCCCAATGTTCACCCCGTATTCCATGTTTCGATACTCCGCAAGTACCTTCATGATCCTTCCCATGCGATTCAGCACCAGACGATCCAGCTAGAGCGTGATATTTCATTCACCGAGCAGCCGGTGGTCATTTTGGATCGACAGGTGAAGAAATTGAGGTCGAAGGTTATACCGTCCATCAAGGTCCTTTGGCGTGGCCCGAACAGTGAGGAGGTCACCTGGGAGACCGAGGTCGAGATGAGGAAGAGATATCCCCATCTTTTTGAAGGTACGCGTAGTTAAATTTTTAAATTCGGGGACCGAATTTTTTTAAGGAGGAAAGATTGTAACGCTTCGAAAATCGTTTGGGCAGTTTTTCGGTAATCGGCTAAATTTGCAGTCTTTTCCGTAAAAAGCCAAAATAAGTATTTTTTATTATAGACCTAATTATACAAAATCTAGATAAGATATTGCTTTAAATTGGTCACTAAAATGTCACTTAAAATTTTCTAGTTAATTAAAAAAATTTCCGTAATTAACTATTTTTAATATTATTTTAAGCTTTAAAAAATACATTAAATTAGTGATAAATACAAATTTAATTAGTTAAATTACACAATTAGGAACCATAATAAACTAAAATTTAGTGTAACAAAAATTTTGACAAACCATTTCATGTTTGGTTGTTTTGGTAAAAGGGGTTGGAAATTTGAAAAGAAAAAGGGTTTTTTTTGAAAAACTTTAATGTAACATGCATTAATTGACTTAGATGATATTTTCTTTGTGGAAATTTCCACACAATTCACTCACTTCTCCACCTCCCAACCCCTGGCCAACCTTGTTGCTGCTGCACTTCTCTTTTCCCCTCATTTCTTTTGCTTCAATTCTTGCAAAAATAATCAAAATCCACACAAAAATCCACTCTTTTCCTTCACAAATTCAAACCAAAACCCTAATCCATCCCTTCCCTAACCCTAATTTGTTTAAAAAGTGGAGAAAAGAGGTGTCTTGGAGGCTATTAGAAGTTTGGAATCAACTCTTGTAAGGTATAAATCCTAAACTAGTTGTTAAATTTGTAGTTTAAATAAGCTAAATTAGTATTTTAAAGTGTTAATTTCTTTGTAATGGTTGGTTTTTGAAAATGCAAGAGAGGTGTTAATGCCCTAATTAGGGTTTGTTATAGGATAAGTGAGTTTAAGCTAGGGTAGTGGTTATCTAGTGGGTTAGAATGGTTGTTTGTGCGATGTAGCGATCGCTACACCGTTAAATCGCGACGATTGCATCGATATTTCTATGTCAATGCTTACTAGTTTTTCTAAATTTTTAGGAGGCGATCTAATTGCGTTATATTAATGATATAATTAGCATCATATATGACTATTAGTGCGCGCGAATGCGGGGTTTTGTCTAGTCGGATTTTAGTTTTGACGATTGTCCCGAAACGGCGATTTTAGTTAAGCTTTTAGCGATTTTCGTGCGTTTTCCGCGCACTGAGTGCACGTTGTGATAAATTCGAGAGTGTCGATCTTTTCATATTATGAGTTGCTTCATTTCAGGAACCTGTAATCTTATATTGTATGTTATGCAATTCTAGGATCGGTCGCGGAAACATCAGACGCGGCGCGCAAAGGCAAAGCGGTGGTCGGATCGGATTAGCGAGGCATTCAGGTGAGTAGATGTATTCATCTATAGGGGAATCGTCTGGATGGCGCGAGGTGTCCCTAGTTAGAATTACCTTATTTCTTGCTACATATGCATTGTTAGTTAGCTAACCCCCCTCATTCACATTTCATACATTTATAGCTTTTCGTCTGCAAGATTTGCATAGGATATCCATATACACATGTGCGATATCACTTCGTAGGACATGTACAACATTACCATTGACTCCTGTTGCACGCGCACTATTCATGTGACACACACGCCTTTGGTAATTGCCATGCTACGAGCACCATAGAACCTGTTTAGCCTAGTATCACCACTTGCATCATACATGATATATGAAATCGCATAGCGTGTATATACCTCGCATCATCATCATACTTACATAGATTTCTAGCCAAAAATCACATCGCATACCTTGATATCATAGACATTTATCATATACAATATGTTGGGTATTATAATTTTCTTGAGGATTTCAGTATTTCTGCGATTTCTGGTTTTTGGGGAAAACCGCAAAAATTTAACAAAAGCTTATATTTATCATTTTTAAAACAAAGTTGCGGTTTTCTCGTGATGTATGTGTCGTCCACCATGAGTTTTCATGTTTTTTGGTTGATTTCAAGACCCGATTCGAGGAGTGGATGAACCGTCTCGGGTACATGGTGGGCCCGGTTATGGTACCCCGGGGCAAGAAGATCGAGTTGTAGATGATGAGCTTGGCAGGGAAAGACTACCTACCGGTGATGTCTGGCGCGGCGGATATCCAGAGGATACCGACCGTTGTCATGAGATTTAATGATATGGGCCGATCCGGACTGACGGAGTCCGATGTATTGAGACATTGATACAGTAAGACATTGAGACAGATGTGTTTTCATATTTGGTGTCGATACTTGACACGGGTTTTAGATGATTTCTTGATGGTATTTAGCAATTATACAGAGATTCTTTTTCTAAAGTTAAGAATGCAGAACTCATAGCATTTAAAATACTTAAAGATTTAGTATTGACATTATATACATGTGCATGCATACTAGAGGTATTACATCACATCTGGACATACATGCTGTGACGCATTTGCGTGCATTCTTACGATAGCCTTACTAGATGTTATATTCTACTCAAGAGCTGGCAACTCACCCCCGTTGTGCCACAGTGTCTTGCAGGTCGGACTCATCAGCCTAGTAGCGGCGGCTTATCTTATTAGTGATCTCTTTTGCTCAGACTCGCGACATTGCTCGTAGGTGGGTTGCGAGAGCACTTTTATCTCTTTTGTACTATTTTGTATCTAGTATTCTCCATCTACCACTTCTTATGTGTATATGCGACCTAGTGATGAGACTGAGAGATTTGTGTAGATGTGGTTTCATTTGGGTCGAGCTCACTTGAGCCGACGTTATGTGTTCTTATATTTTGCATTTCTTTATGCTCTTTTCTTGATATTACATATATATATTGTGTGTGGTTGTGATCCGCCTTGGGCGAAGAGCTAGCTCCCGCTTGGGGATGCCATTTTGTGATTACAGGTTATATATCTTGTTGTACCCATTTTGGGGGATAGAATTTACAAAGGAGACTGCCGAAATTTTCGAAAATTTTTGATGTTTTTGAAAAGGGGTTCAATGCAACTTAATTGATTTCAAAATCGTTTTCATGTAAGGTTTCCTTCACTCTTTTGGTTTTGGTTTAGATTTTTCTGGGCTTTGGATGAATTAGGTTACGTTACGCCTTTAGACGTCTCGTAATCTAAGTGTCAGTCACGTTCCATACTTTCGGGTCGTGACAATGAATTTCATTCAGGAAGGCGTCGATCATTTCGTCTGACGGCCATAGAAGTTCCGGCTAGGGAGCTGCCCCCGGTCTCTCTGTGCAAGGTGCTTCTTCATCGTCTGTAGATGAATGAGAGATCACATGATAACTTGCTACGTAATCCTCAGATCCATCCGACGAGTCTTCTCCATCATTTTCGTCCTCAAGGACGTGGCCGAAGAACTCTTGAAGCGTGATTCGGGTTCGCGCCTTTTGGTTGTACTCTTCCAGCGCGTCAATCTGCTTCTGTAGTGTTAGTGTATATGCCTTAGGGGCCATTATTGTATCATACTAGCTTGTATATTACTTAATGGAAGCTTGGGATATTCACAGTTATATATCAGTCTTGCTAAAAATGGTAGTATGCTACTTGGTTTGTTTCTACTTTAATATGTGCATATGTTTCTTATAACGTATCATTTATACATATTAGTAGATCCCATAGGATCTTTGCTTGATTACCAGCGTTGTGATGGCAGTCACACTAGTGGGGGCTGAGTAGTCTATAAGCAACATCCTGTACAGGTCCCTTGTCGTTGGATTATCGAGACAGGGCATCGATATTCCGGAGTAGACTAGTGTGTACGCTTCTCATCCCAGTTGGGGAGATGGTCTGTCCCACAGCCATCAGTACGTCGTACTGGAGATAGTATACAGGTGCTCGTTAGGTTACGGGTACACCGGACAGGACTCGCAAGGGAACTGTTTGTTGGTATTGTACCCGTCGTCAGTTAACAGTTCCCAGGTGACATGAGTAAAGCATAGTCCGCAGACTTGACACTGCTACTTCGCCTCGAGTGTGTCCCACTGTTCTTAGATTGCTACCCTACCACGGCTCAAAGGAGTCGTGCAAACAGGTAGCAGTTGGGTGCATTCCCGAGCACTTGGAGGCAGTGGCAGTTAGACGGGATTCGTCTCTCCCGGTATTGGGAGTTGATATCACGCTGTGTCAGAGAGCCATTACGCAAAGTCCCTGGCAAGGGTAAGCGAGATTTACTGGTAGGTTCCAGTGGTTTCTCAGGGTGTAATGGGCTACGCTCCGACACGACTTATACCGCTATTAAGGGACTGACGCTTGCCTCCCCCTAGGCTCGATATGCGATAGTCTTAGACGAACAGAACGGACTGTACGGAGATTGTCACATCAGGCTCAGTAGGAGTTCGGATGGGTTTCCTCATCGGCCTTCTTATCGACATCTACCTGGGGACCGTTACGTACAGCTAGTGCCGCTTGCGGTCTGTGGTTAAACCCACTGCCAGCGTAGTGTCGAGTCTTTAGAGTCCCACACAGAGAGTTTCCCTGCTCCAGGCGAAACGATATAGAGGTTGTATGGTTTTACGACAAGGGTTCGGACGTGTACGTGTGTTTACGTACGTACGACGTTCGGACAGTTTTTACTAGTCGGTTTTGGTTTAAGCCAGATTCTAGTATCGGGTTATTGGATTTATACAGTCTAAAGTTTTCCATATATTCCGCCTCCCCGCAAGTTCGTGGGGTGCGTGACATGGACTTACAGTAGTATCAGAGCCAACTAAACCTTTACTAGCTTGTTAGCAACTAATTAGAACTTCGATCTTCGGAAAAACGCGAAAACAACACCCCGAAACCCTATCAGTTTCTGTTAATTTTAAAAGTGTCGAAAAAAATATTTGATATGCCTTAAAATTCACAGTAGGGAAATATAAGAATTCTGGGAAAATACGATGTCCTAACTCGTCAAGATGGCCGCGGATCCGCGGCAATATGGTGCTTTTGGCCGCGGATCCGCTGCCGAGTCAACCCCGAGTTGACTCGGATTTGCACAATAATTCATATATTTTGGTGTTTAGGTTTCCTATATATTCTGTTTCTGCCCAGGTTACTTCTATGCTGGCTTGCTTTTGGGGTAGACACGGAAAGAGGTTGTCGATCGATGTTCTACATTATTTGCTAATCGGGTTTTTATTTTAATGTGTTCGTAAACCTCCCCTAACTGCTAGTATGTCGGTTGGCAGGGGGGTTGCACATTTCTGTAATGTTTACTGTTTGTGTATATGAACTTGATTGGATCATTGTGATGATTAGCCGGGGTTTGAGATGGGTTTAATATTCATTCATTCGATGTAATTGTAATATGTTGTAATATTATTTTGCGGGACACATCTAGGTTGCGGTTTTAGCCACCGTTGTATTATTTCATTTTTACTATTTTTTCTCCTAGGATAGACCCAAGGTGGGGTGCACAAACTACCGGGTACTTTGAAGTGTTTAGTGGCCTACTCACGTTGTTGAGAGAGTCCGCTTCACTTCGGGTACTTGGCGGTGTTAGTTGTATGTATGCCCTAGAGGCCAGTATTGTACAGATGATGTATATTATATTGGATGCTTGGACATATATAGAGATGACTTTCTTGCTCGATATGATAGTATGCTATTTGGTTACTCTTTATCTTAACATGTACACTAGTCTCTTTAAACTGTCTTATAGTTACATGTTGGTAAAGCCCTTAGGATGTATACTTGACTACCTGGACTATGATGCAGATCATACTAGTAGGGACATGGTAGTCCATAAGTACATCCTTCATGGTCCCTAGTCGTGGGTGTATCGAGACGGGGCATAGATATACCAGAGTAAACTAGCGTATATGCTTCTCGACCCATGAGATGGGCGATGGATGATCCCATATCCATTGGTGTTTGACATCAGAGAGGGTATACGGGTGCTCAGTGGAGACTGGGTACACTGGACGGACTCGCCGAGAACTCCCAGATGGTATTATACCTCACGTCAGATGGCAGTTCTCAGGTGACACTTGTACAGGTTAGTCTGTAGACCCGAGATCGTCATAGAGTCTTGTGTGATTCCCACTGTGCTTTGATCTCCACCTTACCACGTCCATGAGGGCGTGCAAAACGGTGGTCTTTGGGTACAGTCCCGAGTCACATGGAGGCAATGAGCGATAGGAGGGGTTTCGTCTCTCCCGGTATTGGGGGTTGATGTTGCGTTGTGCTCGATTGGCCGTAACAGGGAAGTCCCTGGCCAGGGCTGATCAGAGATTTGCTGGTAAGTGTTACCAGTAGTTTCTCGACCCGTTATGAGCCTCATATCGGCACGACTTATCGGTTATTGGGGTCTGACGTTTACCACCCCTAGACTTGATATGCGACATATCAGACGAACAGACCGGACTGTACGGTAAGTGTTACTGGTTGGATTCACAGGAGTGTGAGCGGGCTAGCTCGTCGATCTTCTGATCGCTCAATATCCGGATGGCCGTTACGTTTAGCAGACCGCTTGCGGCTTGTGGGTGCTTGATATGATCATCATCTGCTACCGGCGTATTGACGAGTCTTTAGAGTCCTACACAGAGGTTTCCTGGCTCAAGCGAAACGAAATAGGAGCGCATATGAGATATATGCAGGACCGAGAATAATGCGTGTATGTGATACCGCATTTCATTCTCGCGATATATGTTTCGATTGGTTATATTCGATATGACCTAGTTATCGAATCATTGATTCGATAAATCGATACATTGGATTCTAGTCGGTTATGTGCGACATGACCGGATCATTGAATCAAATGTTGATTTAATGATTTAATGTATAATTATATATTTGATATATTGCATTGCATTAACTAGTATTGGTTCACTTTAAATGGATTTTCTCACTTGATGTACATGTTGTATATGTGATATACTTTTGTGCACATCTTTGTATCATGTTTGATGATACTTGATTATTTTGTTAAGTGTAAAGAATTAAAACCATGGTTAAGTGTTGATTAGGGTTTTGCATATTTATTTATTTATTTATTTGAAAAGGATTATGATGAGAATGGTGGCTTTCTTTGTTTTAAGTTGAAGCTTCATGAAGCTTTGACTTTTGTAACCATTCTTGTCTTCATGCTTAACCCTAACTCATCCATGTTAGTTGTATGTATGCCCTAGAGGCCAGTATTGTACAGATGATGTATATTATATTGGATGCTTGGACATATATAGAGATGACTTTCTTGCTCGATATGATAGTATGCTATCTGGTTACTCTTTATCTTAACATGTACACTAGTCTCTTTAAACTGTCTTATAGTTACATGTTGGTAAAGCCCTTAGGATGTGTACTTGACTATCTGGACTATGATGCAGATCATACTAGTGGGGACATGGTAGTCCATAAGTACATCCTTCATGGTCCCTAGTCGTGGGTGTATCGAGACGGGGCATCGATATACCAGTGTAGACTAGCGTATACGCTTCTCGACCCATGAGATGGGCGATGGATGATCCCATATCCATTGGTGTTTGACATCAGAGATGGTGTACGGGTGCTCAGTGGAGACTGGGTACACTGGACGGACTCGCCGAGAACTCCTAGATGGTATTATACCTCACGTCAGATGGCAGTTCTCAGGTGACACTTGTACAGGTTAGTCTGTAGACCCGAGATCGTCATAGAGTCTTGTGTGATTCCCACTGTGCTTTGATCTCCACCTTACCACGTCCATGAGGGCGTGCAAAATGGTGGTCTTTGGGTACAGTCCCGAGTCACATGGAGGCAATGAGCGATAGGAGGGGTTTCGTCTCTCCCGGTATTGGGAGTTGATGTTGTGCTGTGCTCGATTGGCCGTAACAGGGAAGTCCCTGGCCAAGGCTGATCAAAGATTTGCTGGTAAGTGTTACCAGTAGTTTCTCGACCCGTTATGAGCCTCACATCGGCACGACTTATCGGTTATTGGGGTCTGACGTTTACCACCCCTAGACTTGATATGCGACGTATCAGACGAACAGACCGGACTGTACGGTAAGTGTTACTGGTTGGATTCACAGGAGTGTGAGCGGACTAGCTCGTCGATCTTCTGATCGCTCAATACCCGGATGGCCGTTACGTTTAGCAGACCGCTTGCGGCTTGTGGGTGCTTGATATGATCATCATCTGCTACCGGCGTATTGACGAGTCTTTAGAGTCCTACACAGAGGTTTCCTGGTTCAAGCGAAACGAAATAGGAGTTCATATGAGATATGTGCAGGACCGAGAATAATGCATGTATGTGATACCGCATTTCATTCTCGTGATATATGTTTCGATTGGTTATATTCGATATGACCTAGTTATCGAATCATTGATTCGATAAATCGATACATTGGATTCTAGTCGGTTATGTGCGACATGACCGGATCATTGAATCAAATGTTGATTTAATGATTTGATGCATAATTATATATTTGATATATTGCATTGCATTAACTAGTATTGGTTCACTTTAAATGGATTTTCTCACTTGATGTACATGTTGTATATGTGATATACTTTTGTGCACATCTTTGTATCATGTTTGATGATACTTGCTCATTAGGTTAAGTGTGAAGTATTAAACCATGGTAAAGACATGATTAGGGTTTTGCCTTTTTATTTATTTATTTGTTTATTTATTTAGAAAAGGTTTAGATGAGAATGGTGGCTTTCTTTGTCTCTTGTTGAAGTTTCTTGAAGCTTTGACAAAGTCCACCATCCTTATCTCATCCTTAACCCTAACCATTCCTATTAACCTTAGTTTAATCTCTACACTTGACCATGGTCAAGATATGATAAGTATTCATATTAGTTTCTTTTTCAAATAAGAAACTTATCATATTCTTTCTTCTTCATCATCTTCTTCTTCAAGAAAAGCTTGATGCCATCAATGGCAACTTGAGCAAAAGTGAGTGAAATCCAATTCTAAAGTGAACCCACCTCCTATTTCTTCACCCTCTACCTCTTGCCAAGTTGTTTTGGGTGTTTTCTTCACAAGTTTCACAACTTTGTGAAGTCGGAGCTTGAACTTGTGATGCCTCGACGTAGATCGTCTTTGACACGAAGCCGACGACCTATTCCGCTCGTTTTCCCGATGAAGCCGACGAATGAGTCTAGGATTCGAAAAGGACAGCGAGAGGATGACTACGTGGAGCTAAGGAAGTGGATATCCGGATCTACAAAGGTTGTAGCATCTAACTTTTAGTTAAGTAGTTAACTAGTTTACCGTTTCGCCTAGAAATCTAGCCGACGATCCGTATTAGGGTTTCTCGGCACCCATAAAATTTTAAATTGGCATGTTCGATGCCTTGTGAGACCTCTATAGTGTGCCTCGGAACCCTACAATCCAAGTAACCATGGTCTATTCTCTACACTTAACTATAGTTAGCTTATGATAAGTATTGAATTATTATTCATTTTAACTTAACACTTATCATAATTCTAGCTTCATCTTCTTCATCTTCAAAAGGAAAAGCTTGATGCCATTAATGGCAACATGAGTTCCAAAGTGAGAAATCCAATTCTAAAGTGAACCCACCTCCTATTTCTTCACCCTCTACCTCTTGCCAAGTTGTTTTGGGTGTTTTCTTCACAAGTTTCACAAATTTGTGAAGTCGGAGCTTGAACTTGTGATGCCTCGACGTAGATCATCTTCGGCACGAAGCCGACGACCTAGTCCGTCCAAATTTCCGATGAAGCCGACGTATGAGTTCGGGATTCGAGATGGACAGCGAGAGGATGCCTACATGGAGCTAAGGAAGTGGATAACCGGATCTACAAAGGTTGTAGCTCTCTTCTTTTAGTTAAGTTGTTAACTAGATTCACATATCGCCTAAATTTCTAGTCAACAATCCGTATTAGGGTTTCTCGGCACCCATAAAATTTGAAATTGGCATGGTTGATGCCTTGTGAGACCTCTAGTGTGTGCCTAGGAACCCTACAGTGGTATCAGAGCCTAGCTAGAGCATTAGGCGAAGTCTAGACGACGTTTGAAACCTGAACGAACCGAAACCCTAACTCAAAAAATGCTCTCTGTCCAATTTTTAAAAATCGGGATTTTTCAATATTAAAAATATGCAGAAAAATCAGCAGGTGTTTTTAAGAGTTACTGTGAATTTCGTGTGCCTAACTCCATCAAACCGCCGCGGTTCCGCGGCACGAGCATGGCTCGTGCGGCGGTTCCGCGGTCGTACGGCCTCCTTATTCAATAAACTTTATACAGTAACTCCGAATTGATAGTGCTGGTTTTCCTGGGAATTTTTAAAATTTATTCAAGAGTTGCATTTTCTGGGGTTGTTTTGGAGCTTCGATAGTTCGATCAGATTATCAAATTTCGTCTATGTGTTTTTCGGATATTTTAAGAATATGTTAAAAAGTTCGACCGGATGAAAATACCCAACTTTTCCCCTGCCGGAATATTTCCAAGTGTTGGATCTTTCTATGGTTTAAAGACGTTCTGAGTAGTGCAAGTAACGCGATGGTCCCTCTAGAAGACAACAAACCTTAACTCGATTATGTGACCGTCTTGAACTGCCCTTTGAACATTCGGGTTTGGGGCAGTACGGCGTGCCACATGTGAGGCGTTGGCTTGACCCTTCTACGGCTGGACCGTTGGTACTGAGGCATGAAGCGAATGTCATTGAACCTATTTCATGTGTTGAACGGTTTCGGAAAAACTTGGGTGTTCGATTGTTCGATCGGAAAGTTTAACATTTTCTATTTATCCGGAATATGATACAATATTTGGAATTCACAAACAGTTATGAGGTAACTGGATGAATGTTATAAATCTAGCGGTTTAGTCTCACGTGATATTGAAAAGAGTTTTCGATAATGGGACTAAAATGCGGGGTTTATAACTGTTAGGCATATGATGTCTAAGTATTTCATTTGATTAGGCATGTGATGTCTAAAGAGGTTGCGGATTCCAACTGTTGTAGTTTTACACTTTCTTTTCTGTGACCGTAAGTGTAATATGTGATATCGCCGGTTTCGTTGCTATATGTCAACGACAATTGGGATACGCATGTTTACTTACGTTGATGGCATGTGATGTTATGTGTTGCTGGATATGTTATATTGGATCGTCGTGTTTGAATAGCCGGGGTTTTTTTTATGTGAGATGAGTGTTTTTCATTTTCATTCATGTAAAAACTTGTATGTAATATTCTTTTATTTGTGGCACTTCCAGGTAGCGGAAGTCGTCACCTTTTGTATATTATTTACTTTTCCGCATTAGGATAGACCCAAGGAGGGGAGCACAAGTAACCGGGTTCTGGGGTCCAGTGGGAGACCAACTCGAGGAGTCGAGTCCGGGTCTCCTAACCCTAGAATTGGCAGGGTTGCTTGCCGCTCTTGTAGGGGTCTAGGGGTGTGGGATTGGCTATTCATCACGACCGTGGAATCCGTGTTTTATACTGGCTCGTATTGAAAACACGGATGTCCTAGTATATCCAATATTTCATATGTTACTTCTGCTGCTTTATCTGTGATGTGATCATGTGATGTTCTGTGATAGATACAGTATATAGTATATATGATATATTATATAAACGTTACTTATGTTTTACACCCGCGCTAGCCCTGCCCTGCTCTGTCGTTAGTTACCTAACCTAACGGTGCACGAGGGGACATCTAGGCGAATGCGGATGGCATAAGTGTACGTCGTATTTATCTGTGATGTTTAGGTACTTAAATGATAGGACTTCATTAATGAGATTAATGAAAGAAAATAAACCTAAGATGTTGTAGAATCAAATTTTAAACAAAACAGGTAGCTACAGTTCTTGCTTTGCATAGCGGTATATATGATATACCCTGCACCTTATTCGATGAGGAAAGGACCGAGATCCCTTCACCGGGAGTGACTCCTTTAGCAGTAACTGGCAGATGCTACACACTCGGTTTGGCTTTGATTGCTTTTAAGAGTTTTTGCTTTGCATAGTGATATATATGATATATCCCGCACCTCATTCGACGAGGAAAGGGCCGACGATCCCTTCACCGGGAGTGACCCCTTTAGCAAAACTGGAAAAGCCTCAAAATCACTCCATTTCAAAACTTCATTTGATTCTACAACGATATCAAGTTCATTACGCTCATGGTTTTATGAAAACCTGCGTAGCCCTCCGTCATTTCAGATAAGTACTACTTAGTATTCGTGCTATGGTAGTTTGGCATTCGTCAAGGCGTAGTGTACGGTAGCTAACTAGTATTTATCTGCTTATACATATGATGCAGATTGGATTAGGGTATTCGTACGGCGTTGTTTGGCATTCGTCAAGGGTCGTGCGGGTGGGTTTAATTCAATCAAGAAATGTACGGGTTGAACTTGACTAGTGGACTATGGGTTGTTTGGCATTCGTCAAGGTCATAGAACACTAGGGGTAAAATATTATCGGGAATTTCAAGTGTTGAGATTTGCAATGAGATTGCATACCTTCTATGAGATAGTTGGATCCCGATACCCATTGCGAGTTAGAGTTACTCCTGGGAGAGTTTTACACATTACAATTAGCCGATCAAGTAGGTGTCTAGAAAGGTGTTAACGAGGTTACGCCTCTGGGAAAACGAGGTTTACATTAATTAGGTTCGTGCGAAAGCACGGGGGACCTCCCTCAAAGTACCGACACTGGCCTGGCTGAAAGATTGGCGAACTTGTAGTGTGTAATTAATCCCGGCTAATCTTTCCTTTTAGGGTTTGAAGGAAGATTTGATAAAAACCAGTGGGAGCCATCCTGATTAGATAAGATAATAACCAATCTGATCTTGCACGAGCATACGCTAAAGTGTTTTCTTCTCTCTCTCTCCAGGTAGCGACCATTTCATGCCTTAATCAAGATAATAATATGGATGTATTGACCGAACCCGCATGTTATACTGTGCAGGGGAACGTTGGACCCGTTCTATCTTATAAGTGTTATAAGAATGAATAGGAAACAGGAGAATATCTGGATTCTCACACCGCCCAAACGGAGAACATGCATGTTGATGTATCATCTTCGGGTGTGTTTGTCATTGAGAACTGTTTCTCAGTTCACCCTACGTCCTGGGTATTAGATACCGGATCAGGATCCCACATATGTAAGATGTTACATGGGCTGCGAAAAGGTAGAGAACTGGGAAAAGTTGATCATTCCGTTCAAGTAGGGAACGGTGCAAATGTTGCAGCCAAAGCAGTTGGCGAATATCACCTAGTATTACCAAGTGGTGATACAATAATTCTGAATGAGTGCTATTATATACCAAACATGATGTGCAACATTATATCAGTTTCTTTATTGAGTAAAGAAGGATATAATTTTGTAGTAAAGGATAATGTTATGAACATATTCCTAGATCAAAAGTTGATTGCATCAGGCTCGCTACATAATGGCATATTCATTCTAAATCAAAATACAGTCCTCAATATACAAAACACACACAAGAGGAAAAGTTCAGAAATGAACGAATCCTTCTTGTGGCATTGTAGACTTGGTCATATCAATGCGACACGACTGGCTAAGTTACATAAGGATGGTTATTTGAATCCGTTCGAATTATCATCTTATGATACTTGCCATTCATGTCTCAAAGGAAAAATGACCAAAGCTCCGTTTAGTGGACACGGAGAAAGAGTTACTGAACTCTTAGGACTGGTACATAGTGATGTATGCGGTCCCATGTCTACCCTTGCCAGGAACGGTTCTTCCTACTTCATTACATTCACTGACGATCTCTCTAGATACGGGCATGTGTTCCTATTGAAACATAAGTCTGAAGCTTTTGAGAAATTCAGAGAATATAAGCACGAAGTAGAGAACCAAACGGGCAAAAGTATTAAGATCCTTCGATCTGATCGAGGAGGAGAATACTTGAGCAATGAGTTTCAAGATTATCTAAAAGAGAATGGGATTCTCTCTCAGCTTACTCCACCTTATACACCACAGCACAACGGTGTATCGGAACGAAGGAATCGCACCCTATTAGATATGGTGCGTTCAATGATGAGTACAGCTGAGTTACCTATTTCCTTCTGGGGGTATGCGCTTGAGACAGCCATACACTTATTGAATATGGTTCCTACCAAATCAGTGCCTACCACTCCATATGAGATAAGGAAAGGGAAGAGACCATCTCTTAAGTATGTTAAGATATGGGGTTGTCCAGCCTATGTCAAAAGACAAAATCCGGACAAACTCGAGGCAAGATCTGTCTTATGTAAGTTTGTAAGATATCCTAAAAATTCACAAGGGTATATCTTCTACCACCCCGAGGAACAAAAGGTGTTTGTTTCTCGACATGCCACTTTCTTAGAAAAAGGTTTTCTTATGAAACAGATTAGTGGCATTGAGGTAGAACTGGAAGAGGTTCCAGCAACACAAACTGTAACAGAAGACTTGGTAGAACCAGAGGATTCAGTAGAACTCGACGAACCCCAGCCTCTCCGCCGATCTAGTAGGGTATCTCGACCACCTGAGAGATACTACGGTTTTCTCATTGACGGTGAAAGCGAGGATTGCATCATGGAGGATGATGACCCACCTAGCTTCGAGCAGGCCATCACGAGTAGGGACTCAGTGAAATGGCTGGATGCTATGCGATCTGAGATGGAATCCATGTACACCAACAAAGTATGGACTTTGGAAGTTGCTCCTGAAGGGGTAAAACCCATTGGGAGCAAGTGGATCTTCAAGAAGAAACTTGGTGTAGATGGGAAAGTGGAGACTTTCAAAGCTAGACTTGTTGCAAAAGGTTTTCGCCAAAGACCAGGTGTGGACTATGACGAAACCTTTTCTCCAGTGGCTATGCTTAAATCCATCCGGATTATGCTTGCCATCGCTGCATATCATGATTACGAAATCTGGCAAATGAATGTTAAGACCGCCTTTCTAAACGGTGATTTAGAAGAGTGCGTGTACATGACTCAGCCAGAGGGCTTCGTAGACAGTGGGAGCAGCGGAAAGGTGTGCAAGCTGCTTAAATCCATTTATGGATTAAAGCAAGCATCGCGGAGTTGGAACATCTGCTTTGACGTCGTTATCAAAGAGTTTGATTTCGTCAAAAACCCAGATGAACCTTGTATCTACAAGAAGGTAGCAGAGAGTAAGGTTGTCTTCCTCGTATTGTACGTGGACGACATACTCTTGATAGGAAATGATATTCCTATGCTGCAAGCGGTCAATCTCTTCTTATCACAAAGATTCTCAATGAAAGATCTTGGTGATGCCTCCTGCATATTGGGAATTAGGATCTATAGAGATAGATCCAAACGGATATTGGGATTGTCCCAATCCAGGTACATTGACACCATACTAAAGAGGTTTAGTATGGAAGAATCCAAGCGTGGGAACTTACCCACGATCTCTGGAGTCACTCTCTCCAAAGAGATGTCTCCCAAGACTGATTTGGAGAGAGCTCGCATGCAAGGGATACCCTATGCTTCGGCAGTAGGCTCTATCATGTATGTGATGCTATGTACCAGACCCGATGTTGCATACTCACTAAGTGTAGTGAGCAGGTATCAAGCTGATCCTGGAGAGAATCACTGGACAGCTGTGAAGAGCATTCTCAAGTACTTGCGAAGGACTAAAGAGATGCTCTTGGTGTCTGGTAACGGAGAACTCCAAGTGGAGTCCTTTACCGATTCGAGCTTCCAGAGTGATAAGGACGACTCTAAGTCGCAGTCGGGCTTTGCCTTTATCCTTTACGAAGGGGCGGTTAGCTGGAAGAGTTCAAAGCAGGAAACCGTGGCAGACTCGACAATGGAGGCTGAATACATCGCTGCCAACGATGCTGCCAAAGAGGCTGTCTGGATCAAGAAGTTCATTGCTGAACTTGGAGTGGTTCCATCCATTGAGCATCCAATACCTTTGTATTGCGATAACAATGGAGCGGTGGCTTTGGCCAAGGAACCCAGGTCCCATCAGCGATCCAGGCATATTCTGAGGCGGTATCACCTGATCCGGGAGATAGTTGATCGCCGGGAGATCGAGGTCAGGAGGGTTGACACGAAGAACAACACGGCGGATCCACTCACTAAGGCCATTCCCCAGATACAGTTTGAGAGACTCTTCGGGATGCTCGGTATGCGATACTACAGCAGCTGGCCCTAGTGCAAGTGGGAGATTGTTAGTTGTATGTATGCCCTAGAGGCCAGTATTGTACAGATGATGTATATTATATTGGATGCTTGGACATATATAGAGATGAATTTCTTGCTCGATATGATAGTATGCTATCTGGTTACTCTTTATCTTAACATGTACACTAGTCACTTTAAACTGTCTTATAGTTACATGTTGGTAAAGCCCTTAGGATGTGTACTTGACTACCTGGACTATGATGCAGATCGTACTAGTAGGGACATGGTAGTCCATAAGTACATCCTTCAAGGTCCCTAGTCGTGGGTGTATCGAGACGGGGCATCGATATACCAGAGTAGACTAGCGTATATGCTTCTCGACCCATGAGATGGGCGATGGATGATCCCATATCCATTGGTGTTTGACATCAGAGAGGGTATACGGGTGCTCAGTGGAGACTGGGTACACTGGACGGACTCACCGAGAACTCCCAGATGGTATTATACCTCACGTCAGATGGCAGTTCTCAGGTGACACTTGTACAGGTTAGTCTGTAGACCCGAGATCGTCATAGAGTCTTGTGTGATTCCCACTGTGCTTTGATCTCCACCTTACCACGTCCATGAGGGCGTGCAAAACGGTGGTCTTTGGGTACAGTCCCGAGTCACATGGAGGCAATGAGCGATAGGAGGGGTTTCGTCTCTCCCGGTATTGGGGATTGATGTTGCGCTGTGCTCGATTGGCCGTAACAGGGAAGTCCCTGGCCAGGGCTGATCAGAGATTTGCTGGTAAGTGTTACCAGTAGTTTCTCGACCCGTTATGAGCCTCATATCGGCACGACTTATCGGTTATTGGGGTCTGACGTTTACCACCCCTAGACTTGATATGCGACATATCAGACGAACAGAACGGACTGTACGGTCAGTGTTACTGGTTGGATTCACAGGAGTGTGAGCGGGCTAGCTCGTCGATCTTCTGATCGCTCAATACCCGGATGGCCGTTACGTTTAGCAGACCGCTTGCGGCTTGTGGGTGCTTGATATGATCATCATCTGCTACCGGCGTATTGACGAGTCTTTAGAGTCCTACACAGAGGTTTCCTGGCTCAAGCGAAACGAAATAGGAGCGCATATGAGATATGTGCAGGACCGAGAATAATGCGTGTATGTGATACCGCATTTCATTCTCGCGATATATGTTTCGATTGGTTATATTCGATATGACCTAGTTATCGAATCATTGATTCGATAAATCGATACATTGGATTCTAGTCGGTTATGTGCGACATGACCGGATCATTGAATCAAATGTTGATTTAATGATTTAATGTTTAATTATATATTTGATATATTGCATTGCATTAACTAGTATTGGTTCTCTTTATATGGATTTTCTCACTTGATGTGCAAGAAGTATATGTGATATACTTTTGTGCACATATTTGTATCATGTTTGATGATACTTGATTATTTTGTTAAGTGTAAAGAATTAAAACCATGGTTAAGTGTTGATTAGGGTTTTGCATATTCATTCATTTATTTATTTATTTATTTGAAAAGGATTATGATGAGAATGGTGGCTTTCTTTGTTTTAAGTTGAAGCTTCATGAAGCTTTGACTTTTGTAACCATTCTTGTCTTCATGCTTAACCCTAACTCATCCAAGTAACCATGGTCTATTCTCTACACTTAACTATAGTTAGCTTATGATAAGTATTGAATTATTATTCATTTTAACTTAACACTTATCATAATTCTAGCTTCATCTTCTTCTTCATCTTCAAAAGGAAAAGCTTGATGCCATTAATGGCAACTTGAGTTCCAAAGTGAGAAATCCAATTCTAAAGTGAACCCACCTCCTATTTCTTCACCCTCTACCTCTTGCCAAGTTGTTTTGGGTGTTTTCTTCACAAGTTTCACAAATTTGTGAAGTCGGAGCTTGAACTTGTGATGCCTCGACGTAGATCATCTTCGGCACGAAGCCGACGACCTAGTCCGCCCAAATTTCCGATAAAGCCGACATATGAGTTCGGGATTCGATATGGACAGCGAGAGGATGCCTACATGGAGCTAAGGAAGTGGATAACCGGATCTACAAAGGTTGTAGCTCTCTTCTTTTAGTTAAGTTGTTAACTAGATTCACATATCGCCTAAATTTCTAGTCAACAATCCGTATTAGGGTTTCTCGGCACCCATAAAATTTGAAATTGGCATGGTTGATGCCTTGTGAGACCTCTAGTGTGTGCCTAGGAACCCTACAGGCGGGTAGTTTGCCGTACTCGTAGGGGTCTAGGGTGGGGTAATGGCTATTCATCACAACTATGTAATCCGTCTTTTGTTGCAGGCTCAAAGCAAACGCGGATTGCTTGCATATCCAATATAGTTCATCAGTGATCTGGTATGCCTATTATTGCGTCTGACGAATGTACAATATCTATATATGATAGCTATTAAACGTCACTTGTGTTTTACACCCGCGCTAGCCCAGCCCCCGCTCTGTCGTTAGTTAAGTAACCTAACGGGTGATGACGGGACCCAGTGGCGAATGCGGATGGCATAAGAGGACGTGGTATTTTCGTTGTTTTCTGCAATGATAGGATAAATGATGGGACGCATTATCATAATGCAAAGAAAATAAACCAAAAATGAATCGTTCGAACAGTTTAAAAGAAACCACTCGGTTATTTTTAAAACAGAAGATATTTTTTAATTGCGGAGCTTTAACCACTCCTTTTAAAAGCTATTAGGTTCCTTCGGTTATATCAAGTTCACTACGTTCACGGTTTTGCCAAAACCAGTCGTAGCCCTCCGTCATTTCTTATGGATGGTCAGTAGTATTCAAGCTATGTTTGTTGGCTTTCGTCAAGGCATAGTGTTTGGTAGCTGCTGGGGTATTCATTTGTTACATAGATAGATGAGTTGGTTTGGGACAGTCGTATTACCTTGTTGGCTTTCGTCAAGGGTATGTACAGGTGGGTTCAAATTAACAAAGATAATGATGGGCAGAACTTAACATGTGACTTATGATTTGTTTGCTTTCATCAAGATCATAAGAGCATGGGGCAAAAATCCACATCGGGAGTTTCTAAAGAAACTGAAACTTGCTAGTGTTGCATACCATTTGGAGTTTGATGAATGTTGGTAGGATTCCTTCAACATTATCATACGATGATATTTGGATCCCGATTCTACTGTGAGTACATGCTACTTATCAGGAGATTCGTCACTTAACGATCAATGCTATAAACCAAGTAGGTGTCGAGAAAGGTGTCAGCGGGGCTACGCCCCCAGAGAAAAGAGGTT
This sequence comes from Agapanthus africanus, assembly GCA_030015575.1. NCBI lineage: Eukaryota > Viridiplantae > Streptophyta > Magnoliopsida > Asparagales > Amaryllidaceae > Agapanthus > Agapanthus africanus. The sequence continues at coordinate 457,343,399 of JASDDO010000001.1, read as the reverse complement.
ATTTAATTAAGGAACTTCGCGAAAGCGTTGGAAAACCTCCCTTGAAGTATCGACACTGGCCTGGCTGAACGGTTAAGCAAGTATTGTACGGTGAGAATTGTCCTGACTAATTCTTCTTTTATGCTTTGAGGAAGGATTCGAGAAACAGTGGGAGCATCCAGTTTAGATAAACTAAAAACCAATCTAAACTTGCAAGAGCATCATGCTAAAATGTTTTCTTCTCTTTCTCTCATTGCAGTGACCTTATGACCACGACTAGGTTACATCTAGATAACAAATTGACTGAATCTGACTTATATAACTGGCAAAGGTCTGTCCAGATGTCCATTGCCTATGACAAGCTGGACCACCCTATTACTACTCAAGATCCCGCCGTCCTAGGTCTAGTTTCCACCGCCGCGGATATGGATATCCGTCAGACAATGGAAAAGGATAAAGCGAAAGCTAAATGTCTCGTGTTGGTTTCAGTTGATGGTGTATACCAGAAGCAGCACGAGAAGATGGACTTAGTTTCCATATTTCTCCATAACAAAGATTTATATGGAGAGCAATCTCATATCGCAAGATATGAGACCTCGAATGAATTAATTCAAGCGAGGTTGGCTGTCGGGTCATCTGTAGGGGACGGCGTCCTTACAATGACTAGCTATTTTAATAAGCTCAAGGACCTGGAGACTACATTGGGAAACAGGTCATATGTTGACTTATTTCCACAGTCCCTACCCTCTACTTACACCAGTAAAGTAGGAGGAAAAGGAAGATCAAAAGTTTTGGGACTTGGTGTAGCTAAAGAGGGATGTTCCTATTGTTATGAGATTGGGCATTGGCAGAAAGATTGCAGGGCTTTGGAAGCCAGTAGCCAAGATACGAAGCATGTTGTGGCTTCGACCTCAAGTGTGTTTGTTATTGAGAACTGTTTGTCAATTAACTCTACTTCCTGGGTACTAGATACCGGAGCAGGATATCATATCTGTAATTCATTACATGCTTTGAGAAACCGTAGAGTTATGAAGATAGGTGATTTGTCTCTCATAGTTGCAAACGGAATGAGCGTGGACGCTGAATCCGTAGGAGAATATCGCCTAGGTTTAACAAATGGACAGATATTGATTCTACGTAACTGTTTGTATATACCTAGTTTGACTTGTAATATCATATCGGTATCCTCACTTTCGAGAGAGGGATATGATTTTACATTCGTAAGCGATGTAGTTCACATCCACCTAAAACAAGTTCTGATTGGGTCCGGTACATTAGATGACGGTATATACGTATTGAGTCAAGCTCAGGTTTTCAATGTCCAGAACACACTTAAAAGAAAGTCTTTAGAAATAAATCAAGCTTTCTTATGGCATTGTAGACTAGCTCACATCAATGAAACACGGTTAACGAAGTTACATAGAGAAGGATATTTGAATCCGTTCGAATATCAATTTTATGCTACTTGTGAATCTTATCTCATGGGAAAGATGACAAAGACTCCGTTTACTGGACACGGAGTAAGAGCGAGCGAGCTCTTAGGACTCATACACAGTGACGTGTGCGGTCCAATGTCTACACATGCGCGAGGTGGTTATTCCTACTTCATTACTTTTACGGATGATTTCTCTAGGTATGGACATATCTTCTTGATGAAGCATAAATCTGAGGCCTTTGAGAAATTCCAGGAATATAAGAATGAAGTGGAAAGCCAAACAGGCAAAAGTATCAAGACACTGAGATCTGATCGAGGTGGTGAATACTTAAGTGCCGAGTTCCTGGGTTACTTAAAAGAAAATGGAATTCTCTCTCAGCTTACTCCTCCATACACACCACAACACAACGGTGTATCGGAAAGGAGGAATCGAACAATATTAGATATGGTTCGTTCCATGATGAGTAAGGCTGAGTTACCGCGATCTTTCTGGGGTTATGCACTAGAATCAGCTGCATATCTTTTGAACAAGGTTCCAACCAAGACTGTGCCTACCACACCATATCAGATGTGGAGTGGGAAGAAACCCTGTCTTCAGTACCTGAAGGCATGGAGATGTCCAGCTTTTGAAAAAAGGCAGCATCCGGACAAGCTCGAGGCACGCTCAGTACAGTGTAAGTTTGTGGGATATCCAAAGAACTCTATGGGATATTGTTTCTATTACACAGAGGAACAAAAGGTTTTTGTTTCTCGTCATGCCCACTTCTTAGAAGCTGAATTTTTAGAAAATCAAAAGAGTGGGAGCGTAGTAGAACTGGAAGAAATTCCAGAACCACAAGCTGTTACTGAAAGTATGGTAGAACCAGAGATTTCAGAAGAAAGGGAGATCCCAGCGCCTATCCGCAGAAGTAGTAGGCAGTCTCATCCGCCCGAGAGATACTACGGTTTTCTCATAGATGGGGATAGAGAGGATTGCGTCATTGATGATGATGACCCTACTAGCTTCCAGCAAGCCATTCAGAGCGGCAACTTGGAAAAATGGCTGGATGCAATGCGGACCGAAATGGAGTCCATGTACACTAACAAAGTATGGACTTTGGACATTGCTCCAGATGGGGTAAAACCCGTAGGATGCAAATGGATCTTCAAAAGAAAGATTGGTGTAGATGGACGGGTTGAAACCTAAAAGGCTAGACTTGTTGCAAAGGGTTTTCGTCAAAGACCTGGTTTGGACTATGATGAAACTTTTTCTCCAGTGGCTATGCTCAAATCCATTCGGGTCTTTCTTGCTATTGCTGCATTCCACGATTATGAGATCTGGAAGATGGACGTAAAGACGGCCTTTCTAAATGGTAATTTTGAAGAGTGCGTCTATATGGATCAGCCAGAGGGATTCATTCAGAGTGGGAGCAGCGGTAAAGTGTGCAAGCTGCTTAAGTCCATTTATGGACTAAAGCAAGAATCGCGGAGTTGGAACATCTGTTTTGATGATACTGTCAAAGAATTCAACTTTATCAAAAATCCATATGAACCATGCATATACAGTAAGATTGTAGGGAGAGTTGTTGTATTCCTCGTCTTGTACGTGGATGACATTCTCCGAATAAGAAATGATATTCCTATGTTACAGTCAGTCAAAAGATTCTTATCACAGAAATTCTCCATGAAAGACCTGGCTGATGCCACCTACATTCTAGGATCTGGATCTATCGTGATAGATCAAAAAGGATGTTGGGACTTTCGCAGTCCAGGTACATAGACACCATATTGAAGAGATTCAGTATGGATGATTCTAAGCGCGGTAACCTACCGGCTTGTCTTGAAATCACCCTTTTCAAAGAGATGTCTCCCAAGATTGATTTGGAAAGAGATCACATGTCGATTATACCCTACGCTTCTGATGTAGGCTCTATAATGTATGCGATATTATGTACCAGACCAGATGTAGCATACGCATTGAGCATTGTAAGCCGGTATCAGGCAAACCCAGGGGAGAAGCACTGGATAGCAGTAAAGAACATTCTCAAGTACCTGAGGAGGACTAAGGAGATGTACTTGGTGTATGGCGGAAAAGACCTCCAGATCGAGGCCTTTGCCGACTCTAGCTTCCAGAGTGACAAGGATGACTCCAAGTCCATGTCCGGTTATGTCATTACCCTCATTGGAGGGGCGGTCTGTTGGAAGAGTTCCAAGCAGGAGACCGTTGCTGACTCAACGATGGAAGCGGAGTACATAGCTGCTTGCGATGCCGCAAAAGAAGCTGTCTGGATGAAGAAGTTCCTCACAGAACTTCAGGTGGTTCCTACCAGTGTTGGTCCAATACCTCTGTATTGCGACAACAACGGCGCTATAGCTTTAGCGAAGGAACCCAGGTCCCATCAGAAGTCCAGACACATCTTAAGGCGGTATCACCTAATCAGGGAGATCATAGATTGCCAGGAAATCAAGACAAAGAGAGTAGAGACGGAGAATAACATTGCTGATCCATTCACAAAGGCCATTCCTCAGACGCAGTTCGAGAGGCTATTCGAGATGATAGGTCTACGATATGCCAGTACATGGCCCTAGTGCTAGTGGGAGATTGTTAGTGTATATGCCTTAGGGGCCATTATTGTATCATACTAGCTTGTATATTACTTAATGGAAGCTTGGGATATTCACGGTTATATATTAGTCTTGCTAAAAATGGTAGTATGCTATTTGGTTTGTTTCTACTTTAATATGTGCATATGTTACTTGTAATGTATCATTTATACATATTAGTAGAGCCCATAGGATCTTTGCTTGATTACCAGCGTTGTGATGGCAGTCACACTAGTGGAGGCTGGGTAGTCTATAAGCAACATCCTGTACAGGTCCCTGGTCGTTGGATTATCGAGACAGGGCATCGATATTCCGGAGTAGACTAGTGTGTACGCTTCTCATCCCAGTTGGGGAGATGGTCTGTCCAACAGCCATCAGTACGTCGTACTGGAGAGATAGTATACAGGTGCTCGTTAGGTTACGAGTACACTGGACAGGACTCGCAAGGGAACTGTTTGTTGGTATTATACCCGTCGTCAGTTAACAGTTCCCAGGTGACATGAGTACAGCATAGTCCACAGACTTGACACTGCTACTTCGCCTCGAGTGTGTCCCACTGTTCTTAGATTGCTACCATACCACGGCTCAAAGGAGTCATGCAAACAGGTAGCAGTTGGGTGCATTCCCGAGCACTTGGAGGCAGTGGCGGTTAGACGGGATTCGTCTCTCCCGGTATTGGGAGTTGATATCGCGCTGTGTCAGAGAGCCATTACGCAAAGTCCCTGGCCAGGGCAAGCGAGATTTACTGGTAGGTTCCAGTAGTTTCTCAGGGTGTAATGGGCTACGCTCCGACACGACTTATACCGCTATTAGGGGACTGACGCTTGCCGCCCCTAGGCTCGATATGCGATAGTCTTAGACGAATAGACCGGACTGTACGGAGATTGTCACATCAGGCTCAGTAGGAGTTCGGATGGGTTTCCTCATCGGCCTTCTTATCGAAATCTACCTGGGGACCGTTACGTACAGCTAGTGCCGCTTGCGGTCTGTGGTTAAACCCACTGCCAGCGTAGTGTCCAGTCTTTAGAGTCCCACACAGAGAGTTTCCCTGCTCCAGGCGAAACGATATAGAGGTCGTATGGTTTTACGACAAGGGTTCGGACGCGTACGTGTGTTTACGCACGTACGACGTTCGGACAGTTTTTACTAGCCAGCTTCGGTTTAAGTCAAATTCTAGTTTCGGGTTATTGGATTTATACAGTCTAAAGTTTTTCCGTGTTTTCACGGATAGGAGGGGCGTTCTCGTAATTTGTCGGGAAGCTTCTAGAAGGATGATGACATAGAGGGTAAGGTGGCATTAGCATTTAATGCATTTGTGACTCACTTAGATGAATCATTCAAGTGAGTTAATGAAGCATTTATTGCTTAATGACTCACTTGATGATTCATTGCATATATTTAATGAAGCATGGTGATAATGCATTTTGATTTATTCATTTTGATTTTCTTATGCTTCATAATATATTAGAAGCGAGAAGCTTTTTCATTCATAACTCATGCTTACCTTCTCTCTCCTCAAGCTCTCTCTTGAAACCCTAATCCTCCCCTCTCATGTGTTGAGATCAAGTATTAGATAGACTAATTAATCCATAACCTCACTCTATATCACCTAGGTCACTTTGATTAGCAACTAAAGAAACCTAGTTATCTCAAGTTAGAGATCAAGCTTTGAGTATGAGCTTTCGGGTGGATCGTCTTTGACTCGAGGAGGCTGTTGAGGTGTCGATGTTCCAAGGAGCCTACGAGGAGTGAGGACAGCGATGAAGACCCGAATGATAAGTAACGTGAGGTATAACTTCGAATCCGAGTAGTTAAACCTTTCGTAGTATGCTAGTAACGGTTTAGATACGATTCATACGCTCAGTCCGTGTTACGAAGCTTTGATAATCGTTTTTCATATATTCCGCCTCCCCGCAAGTTCGTGGGGTGCGTGACATGGACTTACATGTAGGTCCGTGCGCTTTTCGCCAGGCTTCACGGGCTTCTTGGATTTCTTCTTCTTTTTCGAAGATTTCGGCGGCTGGGTGTGAGCACTTTGGCTATCACCATCAATCATTGGAGTTGGGCGCGACTTCAGCATCCCCTTGATGATCTCGGGTTCCAACGGATTCTTCTACCTGATCGCCGGGCATGTCTGGAGATCATTCAGCATTCTTTTGGTTTTGTCTGAAAGCACGACCTCCCATGGAGCTTCTTCAACAAAAGAGCACATTGCCCCCTGTAAGTCCATGTCACGCACCCCACGAACTTGCGGGGAGGCGGAATATATGAAAAACGATTATCAAATCTTTGTAACATTGACTTGAGCGCATGAATCGTTATCTAAACCATTGCTAACTATCTACTAGAGGTTTAACTACTCGGATTCGAAGTTATACCTCACGTTACATGTCCTTCGGATCTTCATCACTGTCCTCCACTCCTCGTAGGCTCCTTGGAACATCGGCACCTCTACGGCCTTCTCGAGTCAAAGACGATCCACCCGAAAGCTCCTACGCCAAGCTTAATCTCAAACTTGAGATAACTAGGTTGCTTAAAGTGCTAATCTAAGCTACCTAGGGGATATAGAGTGAGGTTATGGATGTATTAGTCTAGCTAACCCTTGATCTCAACTCATGAGAGGTTAGGGTTAGGGTTTGAACAATGAGAGAGCTTGAGGAGAGAGAAGGTGAAGATGAGAATGAAATAAGATAATGATCTATCATAATATTTATGAAGCATTATTATTTATCAAATAAATAAATAAATGATTAATCAACCATGCTTCATAAATGCATTTGAGTGATTCATCTCCATGAGTCATTAAGCATTTATGATGCATTAATGACATGGATGAATCACACAAATGAGTCACTAATCTCATTTAATGCAATGCCACCTTACCCCCCAAGTCACCATGCTTCTAGAAGTTTCTCGACAAATTACGAGAACACCCCTCCAATCCGTGAAAACACGGAAAAACTTTAGACAGTATAAATCCAATAACCCGATATTAGAATCTGGCTTAAACCAAAGCCAACTAGTAAAAACTGTCCGAAAAGTCATACGTGCGTAAACATACGTACGCGTCCGAACCCTTGTCGTAAAACCATACAAACTCTATATCGTTTCGCCTGGAGTAGGGAAACTCTCTGTTTGGGACTCTAAAGACTCGACACTATGCTGGCAGTGGGTTTAACCACAGACCGCAAGCGGCACTAGCTGTACGTAACGGTCCCCAGGTAGATGTCGATAAGAAGGCCGATGAGTAAACTCATCCGAATTCCCACTGAGCCTGATGTGACAATCTCCGTACAGTCCGGTCTGGTCGTCTAAGACTATCGCATATCGAGCCTAGGGGGCGGCAAGCGTCAGTCCCCTAATAGCGGTATAAGTCGTGTCGGAGTGAAGCCCATTACACCCTAAGAAACTACTGGAACCTACCAGTAAATCCCACTTGCCCTGGCCAGGGACTTTGCGTAATGTCTCTCTGACACAGCGCGATATCATCTCCCAATACCGGGAGAGACGAATCCTGTCTAACCACTACTGCCTCCAAGTGCTCGGGACTGCACCCAGCTGCTACCTATTTGCATGACTCCTTTGAGCCGTGGTAGGGTAGCAATCTAAGAACAGTGGGACACACTCGAGGCGAAGTAGCAGTGTCAAATCTGCGGACTATGCTGTACTTATGTCACCTGGGAACTGTTAACTGACGACGGGTATAATACCATCTAACAGTTCCCCTGCCAGTCCTGTCCGGTATACCCGTAACCTAACGAGTACTTGTATACTATCTCCAGTACGACGTACTGATGGCTATGGGACAGACCATCTCCCCAACTGGGATGAGAAGTGTACACACTAGTCTACTCTGGAGTATCGATGCCCTGTCTCGATAATCCTATGACTAGGAACCTGTATAGGATGTTGCTTATAGACTACCCAGCCCCCGCTAGTGTGACTGCCATCACAACGCTGGTAATCAAGCAAAGAACCTATGGGCTCTACTAATATGTATAAGTGATACGTTACAAGAAACATATGCACATATTAAAGTAGACACAAACCAAGTAGCATACTACCATTTTTAGCAAGACTGTATATACAACTGTGAATATCCCAAGCTTCCTTTAAGTAATATACAATCTAGTATGATACAATAATGGTCCCTAGGGCATATACACTAACAATCTCCCACTTGCACTAGGGCCATGAGCTGGCATATCGTAGACCTATCATCTCGAATAGCCTCTCGAACTGCGTCTAAGGAATGGCCTTTGTGAATGGATCAACAATGTTATTCTCCGTCTCTACTCTTTTCACCTCGATCTCCCGGCGATCTACGATCTCCCTGATCAGGTGATACCGCCTTAAGATGTGTCTGGACTTCTGATGGGACCTGGGTTCCTTCGCTAAAGCTATAGCGCTGTTGTTGTCACAATACAAAGGTATTGGACCAACACTGGAAGGAACTACCTGAAGTTCTGTGAGGAACTTCTTCATCCAGATAGCTTTTTTGCGGCATCGCAAGTAGCTATGTATTCCGCTTCCATTGTTGAGTCAGCAACGATCTCCTGCTTGGAACTCTTCCAACAGACTGCCCCTCCATTGAGGGTAAAGACATAACCCGACATGGACTTGGAGTCATCTTTGTCACTCTGGAAGCCTGAGTCGGCAAAGGCCTCCATCTGGAGGTCTTTTTCGCCATACACCAAGAACATCTCCTTTGTCCTCCTCAGGTACTTAAGAATGTTCTTTACTGCTATCAAGTGATTCTCCCCTGGGTTTGCCTGATACCGGCTTACAACGCTCAATGCGTATGCTACATCTGGTCTGGTACATAACATCGCATACATTATAGAGCCTACCGCAGAAGTGTAGGGTATAATCGACATGCGATCCCTTTTCAAATCAGTCTTGGGAGACATCTCTTTGGAGAGGGTGATTCCTTGACAAGCTGGTAGGTTACCGTGCTTAGAATCATCCATTTTGAATCTCTTCACTATGGTGTCTATGTACCTGGACTGTGAAAGTTCCAACAATCTATCACGATAGATCCGGATACCCAGAATGTAGGTGGTATCACCCAGGTCTTTCATGAAGAATTTCTGTGATAAGAATCTTTTGACTGACTGTAATATAGGAATATCATTTCCTATTAGGAGAATGTCATCCACGTACAAGACGAGGAATACTACAGCTCTCCCTACAATCTTACTGTATATGCATGGTTCATCTGGATTTTTGATAAAGTCAAATTCCTTGACAGTATCATCAAAACAGATGTTCCAACTCCGCGATGCCTGCTTTAGTCTATAAATGGACTTAAGCAGCTTGCATACTTTACCGCTGCTCCCACTCTGATTGAATCCCTTTGGCTGATCCATATAGACGCTTTCTTCCAAATTTCCATTTAGAAAGGCCGTCTTTACGTCCATCTGCCAGATTTCATAATAGTGGAAGGCAGCAATAGCAAGAAGGACCCGAATGGATTTCAGCATAGCTACTGGAGAAAAGGTTTCGTCATAGTCCAATCCAGGTCTTTGACGGAAACCCTTTGCAACAAGTCTAGCTTTATAGGTTTCAACCTGTCCATCTACACCAATCTTCTTTCTGAAGATCCATTTGCATCCTACGGGTTTTACCCCATCTGGAGCAAAGTTCAAAGTCCATACTTTGTTAGTGTACATGGACTCCATTTCGATCCGCATTGCATCCAGCCATTTTACTGAGTCACCGCTCTGAAAGGCTTGCTGGAAGCTAGTAGGCTCATCATAGTCAATAGTGCAATCCTCTCTATCCCCGTCTATGAGAAAACCGTAGTATCTCTCGGGCGGATGAGACTGCCTACTACTCCTGCGGAGTGGCGCTGGGATGTCCGGTTCTCCTGAAACCTCTGGTTCTACCATACTTTCAGTAGTAGTTTGTGGTTCTGGAATTTCTTCCAGTTCTATTTCGCTCCTACTTGTTTCCTTTTCTAAAAACTGATATTCTAGAAAATGGGCATTACGAGAAACAAAAACCTTTTGTTCCTCTGCGTAATAGAAAAAATACCCCCTGGAGTTCTTTGGGTATCCCACAAACTTACACAGTACTGAGCGTGCCTCGAGCTTGTCCGGATGCTGCTTTTTTACAAAAGCTGGTCATCCCCATGTCTTCAGGTACTAAAGACAGGGTTTCTTCCCACTCCACATCTGATATGGTGTGGTAGGCACAGTTTTGGTTGGAACCTTGTTCAAAAGATATGCAGCTGATTCTAGTGCATAACCCCAGAAAGATCGCGGTAACTCAGTCTTACTCATCATGGAACGAACCATATCCAATAGGGTTCGATTCCTTCTTTCCGATACACCGTTGTGTTGTGGTGTGTATGGAGGAGTAAGCTGAGAGAGAATTCCATTCTCTATTAAGTAATTCAGGAACTCAGCACTTAAGTATTCACCACCTCGATCAGATCTCAGTGTCTTGATACTTTTGCCTGTTTGGTTTTCCACTTCATTCTTGTATTCCTGGAATTTCTCAAAGGCCTCGGATTTATGCTTTATCAAGAAGATATGTCCATACCTAGAGAAATCATCCGTAAAAGTAATGAAGTAGGAATAACCACCTCGCGCATGTATAGACATTGGACCACACACGTCACTGTGTATGAGTCCTAAGAGCTCGCTCGCTCTTACTCCGTGTCCAGTGAATGGAGACTTTGTCATCTTTCCTATGAGACAAGATTCCTAAGTGGCATAAGACTGACACTCGAACGGATCTAAGTATCCCTCTCTATGTAACTTTGTTAATCTTCTCTCATTGATGTGACCCAGTCTACAATGCCATAAGAAAGCTTGATTTGTTTCTGGAGACTTTCTTTTAAGTGTGTTCTGGACACTGAAAATCTGAGCTTGATTTAATACGTATATTCCGTTTTCTAATGTACCTGACCCAATCAAAACTTGATTTAGGTGGATGTGAACTACATCTCTTGCAAAAGTAAAATCATATCCTTCCTTAGAAAGTAAGGGTACAGATATGATATTACAAGTCGTACCTGGTACATAAAAACAGTTACGCAGAATCAGTATCTGCCTAGTTGTCAGTCCAAGATGATATTCCCCTACGGATTCAGCATTCATGCTCATTCCGTTAGCAACCGTGAGGGTCATATCACCTATCCCGATAACTTTACGGTTTCTTAGAGCCTGTAATGAATTACAGATGTGAGATCCTGACTCGGTATCCAATACTCAGGAAGTAAGGTTAACTGACATACAGTTCTCTATTACAAATACACTTGAGGCTGAAGACACAACATGCTTCATATCCTGGCTACTGGCTTTTAAAGCCCTGCAATCTTTCTGCCAATGTCCAATCCCATAATAATAAGAACTACCCTCTTTTACTACATTTAGTCCGGAAACTTTTTCCCTTCTCTTTCCTTCTGTTTCCTTGGTTTCCTTTAGGGTAGAAGGTAGAGACTGTAGAATCAAGTCAGTGTCTGACCTGTTTCCCAACGTGGTCTCCAGGTCCTTGAGCTCATCAATATAGCTAGTCATTGTAAGGACGTTGTCCCCTACAGATGACCCGAAAACTAACCTCGCTTGAATTAATTCGTTCGAGGTTTCATATCTTGTGATATGAGATTGCTCTCCATATAAATCTTTGTTATGGAGAAAGATGGAAACTGAGTCCATCTTCTCATGCTGCTTCTGGTTTACACCATCAACTGAAGTCAACGTGAGGCACTTGGCTTTCGTTTTATCCTTTTCCCTTGTCTGACGGATGTCTATATCCGCGACAGTGGAAACTGGACCTGGGACGGCGGGATCTTGAGTAGTAATAGGGTGGTCTAGTTTGTCATAGGCAATGGACATCTGGACAGACCTTTGCCAGTCATATAAGTCAAATTCAGTCAAATTGTTATCTAGATGTAACCTATATGTGGTCACAAGATCGCTGCAATTAAGAGAGAGAGAAGAAAACATTTTAGCATGATGCTATTGCAAGTTTAGATTGGTTTTTAGTTTATCTAAACTGGATGGCTCCCACTGTTTCTCGAATCCTTCCTTAAACCATAAAAGAAGAATTAGCCAGGACTATTCTCACCGTACAATACTTGCTTAACTGTTCAGCCAGGCCGGTGTCGGTACTTCGAGGAAGGTTTTCCAACACTTTCGCGAAGTTCCTTAATTAAGCAACCTCTTTTCTCTGGGGGCGTAGCCCCGCTGACACCTTTCTAGGCACCTACTTAGTTTATAGCATTGATCGTTAAATGACAAATCTCCTGATAAGTAGCATGTACTCACAGTAGGATCGGGATCCAAAATATCATCGTATGATAATGTTGAAGGAATCCTACCAACATTCATCAAACTCCAAAATGGTATGCATCTCTCTGCAAATTTCAGTTTCTTTAGAAATTCCCGATATGGATTTTTGCCTCATGCTCTTATGACCTTGACGAAGGCCAACATATCATAAGTCACATGTCAAGTTCTACCTGTCATTATCCTGGTTAATTTGAACCCACCCGTACATACCCTTGACGAAGGCCAAAATAGTAGTACTTGTTAGTTATATGTATGCCCTAGAGGCCATTATTGTACATACGATGTATATTGTAGTGGATGCTAGGACATATATAGGGAGGACTTTCTTGCTCGACATGATAGTATGCTATCTGGTTGTACTTTATCTTAACATGTGCTCTGATTGTCTCTATGTTACATGTTGATAAAGCCCTTAGGATGTGTACTCGACTACTGGGACTATGATGAGATCATACTAGTGGGGCCACGGTAGTCGACGAGTACATCCTATAACTGTTCCTAGTCGAGGGTGTATCGAGATAGGGCATCGATACACCAGAGTAGACTAGCGTATACGCATCTTGACCCATATGATGGGCGATGGATGATCCCATATCCATCGTTGTTTGACATCAAGGATGGTGTACGGGTGCTCAGTGGAGACTGGGTACACTGGACGGACTCGCCGAGAACTCCCAGATGGTATTGTACCTCACGTCAGATGGCTGTTCTCCGGTGACACTGGTACAGAGTAGTCTGTTGACCCGAGATCGTCATAGAGTCTTGTGTGATTCCCACTGTGCTTTGATTTCCATCATACCACGTCCAAGAGGGCGTGCAAAAAGGTGGCTTTTGGGTACAGTCCCGAATCACATGGAGGCAATGAGCGATAGGAGGGGATTAGTCTCTCCCGGTATAGGGAGTTGATGTTGCGCTGTGTTCGATTGGCTATAACCGAAAATCCCTGGCCAGGGTTGCTGAGATTTACTGGTAAGTGTTATCATTAGTTTCTCGAACTGTTATAGACCTCATATCGACACGACTTATCGAGCTACTGGGGTCTGACGTTTACCACCCGTAGGCGAGATATGCGACATATCAGATGACGAGACCGGACTGTACGGGAGTGTTACTGTTTGGATTCATAGGAGAATGTACAGGCTTGCTTGTTGATCTTCTGAGCGCTCAATACCTGGGTAGCTGTTACGTTTAGCTGACCGCTTGCAGCTTGTGGGTGTTTAATATGATCATCACTTACTGCCGGCGTATTGACGATTCTTTAGAGTCCTACACAGAGGTTTCTTGGCTCAGGCAAAACGGAGTAGGAGCACATATGTGATATGTGCGGGACCGAGGATAATGTGGTATGTGATATCGTATTGTATTCTCGCGATATTTGATATCAGCCGGGTCATCGGATCAAGTGTTGATTCGATGAATCGGTGCGGATAAATATTAGTCGGTTATATGCGATATAGCCGGATTGTCGGATCAAGTGTTGATTCGATAATTTAATGTATAATAATATATATGATATATTAAATTACATTAACTAATATTTGCTCAGTAAAAGATTCTTTTTCTCACTCGGGTAATACATTGATATATATGCGATATATGTTAAATGTATTATTTTATTTTGTTACGATAAATATTATATATGTGATATATAATATTGTAACATGATATGATAACTAATGCAACATATTTAGTGGAGTTTAAACATGATTAGGGTTTGGATTAGGGTTAACACTTCTAGTTGATTCTAGAAGCTTTTCTTTTGTCATGATAAAGATATTTATGTAGATTTTTATCTATGACTCATACTTAACCCAACCCAAACCCTAGCCCTTGGTTAATTCTCTACAATGGTTTAGTTGACCATGGTTGCATTATTTATCATATTAATTCTTTCTATTCATCACAAAAAGAAAATGGATCACTATTCTTTTTCTTCCTTGAGTTCTTCATGCAAAGCTTTCTTGCTTTGATATTTGTGATGAAAATATGTGAGAAAAAGATAAATAAAGAGAGCAAAAATCCTACTTCATCATCCTCATCTTCCCTTGCCCTTTAGATGAGAGTGTTCACTCAATTTTAGTGAGTGTTAGCTTGTGTTAATGAAACTTCAAGGTAGATTATCTTTGTATCGAAGATCGGAAGCAAGACTGCACCTTTCTCTTTATGGAGCCTCTCGAGAGTCCGGAGCATGATGATCGCAGCGAAGGGACTTCAACACGGAGCTTATGAAGTGAAGGACCGGATCTACAAAGGTTGTAATCCCTCTCACTTAGTGTTAAAGTGTTTAGCATGTTAGTTTTCGCCTAATCTCTAGTTTAAAAATCCGTATTCGGGTTGTTCGGCACGGCTAAATTTTTAATCGGGCATGGTTGATGCCTCGTAGACCCTTGTGCGCGTGCCTAGCAACCCTACAGTGGTATCAGAGCCAAGCTAGAGCTTTAGGCGAAGTCTAGACGAAGTTTAAAGTCCGATCGAAACCCGAAACCCCGATGTTTACCCTTCTCTGTACATTTTTCAAAAATGTGGTTTTTTATTAATTAAAAATTCTCAGAAAAACAAACAGGAAAAACTAAGAATTAATGTGAAGTATGGACTTCTAATTCGCCAAAATGACCGCGGAACCGCGGCGAAACCATGGGTTTTGGGGCGGTTCCGCGGCCAAAATTTCGAGTTAGTCCCTGAAATTTCTTGTATTTATTCTTAGGTCCTTTCTTGGAAATTTTTTCTGTGAATATTTTAATTCCACTCAAATGTTGAGTTTTCAAGGGTTGTATTGGGGAATCGTTGATTCGATCGGATGATTTGACTTTGTTTAGTTTGTCCGAATAATTTTTAGAAACTGTTAAAAAGTTCGAACGGATATCAATAACTCACTTTTTCCCCTGTCGGAAATTTTTTCAAAAGTTGGATTTTTTCTCGTGTTTAAGAACGTTCTAAGTCGTGCAAGTAACGCGGTGGACCCTCTAGAAGACAACAAACCTTAACTCGATTATGTGACCGTCTTGAACTGCCTTTTGAACCTTAGGGTTTGGGGCAGTACGGCGTGCCACATGTGAGGCGTTGGCTTGACCCTTCTACGGCTGGACCATTGGTACTGTGGCATGTGATGGATGTTTTTAAACTGATTTCAAGTGTTGAGATAAATTGGGGAAATCTTGGGTGTTTGATTATTCGATCGGAAAGTTTAACATTGTCTATTTATCTGGAATGTGATACAATATTTGGAATCCACAGGTAGTTATGAGATAGCTAATTTGAATGTTATAAATCTAGCAGTTCAGTCTTAAATGATCGGTTGCCACGGAATTTTGATGTGATCAAAAGTCCGTCGCAATCACGTAGCGTACGCGGATACTCGCCGGGTAAACTTAATAGACAGCTACACCCCATAGCCCCGACTAAGTGACTGCAGGAGAACCCCGTCGCCAAAAGCATCCGTTCGGGTGCTCGCGGTAGCGGTGTTCCGCCTTAGTGCACTTCGTCGACGGCGTCTGGGGGTGCGGCCGTCTACTAAAGTTTGCGACGAGCATGCGATCATGACGTCGGGAATCTTGTTGAATTGCCCGACTTGATATTGAAAAGAGTTTTCGATAATGAGACTAAAATGCGGGGTTTATAATAGTTAGGCATGCGATGTCTAAGGAATTCTTTTGGTTAGGCATGCGATGTCTAAGGAGGTTGCGGATTCCAACTGTTGTAGTTTTACACTTTCTTTTCTGTGACCGTAAGCGTAGTATGTGGTGTAT
Source organism: Agapanthus africanus (assembly GCA_030015575.1). Lineage (NCBI taxonomy): Eukaryota > Viridiplantae > Streptophyta > Magnoliopsida > Asparagales > Amaryllidaceae > Agapanthus > Agapanthus africanus. The sequence goes on along the minus strand of JASDDO010000001.1, from coordinate 457,327,356 downwards.
CGCCGGCTTCGTTGCTATACATCAACGACAATCGGGATACGCATACTTGCTTACGTTGATGATATGAGATATTATGTGTTGCTGTGATATGTTATATTGGATCGTCGCGTTTAAATAGCCCGGGGTTTTATGTGAGATGATAGTTTTTTTTCATTCATGTAAAATTCTTTTGTATGTAATATTCTTTTATTGGGGCACTTCCAGGTTGCGGAAGATGTCACCGTTGTATATTATTTACTTTTCCGCATTAGGTAGACCCAAGGCGGGGAGCACAAGTAACCGGGTTCTAGGGTCCAGTGGGAGACCATCTCGAGGAGTCGAGACCGGGTCTCCTAACCCTAGAATTGGCAGTGTTACTTGCCGCTCTCGTAGGGGTCTAGGGATGTGGGTTTTGCTATTCATCGCGACCGTGGAATCCGTGTTTTATACAGGCTCGTATTGAAAACACGGACGTCCTAGTATATCCAATATTTCCTATATGTTTCTTCTGCTGCAATGTTCTGTGATGAGATCATATTACTGCCTGTGACGAATGTTTATATTATATATATGAGATATATGTTATATTGCAGATTTCGTTTCAAAAGAGATGCTTGTGAAGCATATTAAAATAGGACTTCATTAATGAGATTAATGAAATAAAAGAAACCTAAGATGTTGTAGAAACTTGTTTAAAAACCGGTAGCTCTAGTTCTTGCTTTGCATAGCGGTGTTCCTTGTAGAACATCCAGCACCTTATTCGATAAGGAAAGAGCCGAGATCCCTTCACCGGGAGTGATCTCTTTAGTGAAACTAGCAGATGCTACAAACTCGGTTTGTCTTTTGATTGCTTCTATAGTTCTTACTTTTCATAGTGATATTTGTGAAATATCCTGCACCTTATTCGATGAGGAAAGGGCCGACGATCCCTTCACCGGGAGTAACCCCTTTAGCAAAACTAGAAAAGCCTAAAAAACACTCCATTTAAAATCACTCGATTCTACGATGATATCAAGTTCATTACGCTCAGGGTTTTCTGAATAACCTGCGTAGCCCTCCGTCATTTCAGATAGATATTATTTAGTATTCGTGCTATGTTTGTTGACTTAGTTAAGGCATAGTGTACGGTAGCTAAGTAATGTTTATCTGCTAAAACATGAGATGTGATTGGATTAGGGTATTCGTACGGCCTTGTTGACTCAGTTAAGGGTCATACGGGTGGGTTTAATTCAATCGGGAAATGTACGGGTTGAACTTGACTTGCGATTTATGGTTTGTTGACTTAGTTAAGGTCATAGATCGCTAGGTGCAAAATATTATTGGGAATTTCAAGTGTTGAAATTTGCAATGAGATTGCATACCTTCTATGAGATAGTTGGATCCTGATACCCGCTGCGAGTAAGAGTTACTCCTGGGAGAGTTTTACACATTACAATTAGCCGATCAAGTAGGTGTTTAGTAAGGTGTTAACGGGGTTACGCCTCTGGGAAAATGAGGTTTACATTAATTAGGTTCGTGCGAAAGCATGGGGGACCTCCCTCAAAGTACCGACACTGGCCTGGCTGAAAGATTGGCGAACTTGTAGCGTGTAATTAATCCCGGCTAGTCTTTCCTTTTAGGGTTTGAAGGAAGATTTGATTAAAACAGTGGGAGACATCCTGATTAGATATATTAGATAACCAATCTAATCTTGCAAGAGCATACGCTGAGTGTTTTCTTCTCTCTCTCTCCAGGAAGCGACCATATCACGCCTTTATCAAGATAATAAAATGGATATATTGACCGAACCCGCTTGTTATACTGAGCTGGGGAACGTTGGTCCCGCTCCAACTTATAATTGTTATAAGAATAGAGCAGGAAATTGGGGAATACCAGATTTCCCGTGCCGCCCAAACGAAGAAAGTGCATGTTGATGCATCTTCTTCGGGTGTGTTCATTACAGAGAACTGTTTCTCAGTATCCTTCACGTCCTGGGTATGAGATACCAGATCAGGATCCCGCATATGTAATCTGTTACATGGGCTACAGAAAGGTAGAGAACTGAGAACGGGTGATAAGTTTCATGAGACAGAAAATGGTGCAAGTATTGCAGCCAAGTCTGTTGGTCACTATCACCCTGTATTACCAAAATACATTGATTCTGAACAAATGTTATTAGATACCGAACATGATATACAACATCATATCAGTCTCTTTATTAGTAAAGAAAGGATATAATTTTGTATTGTTGGATAATATTTTGAACATTTCCTATATCAAGAGTTGATCGGTTCAGGCACGTTATCTAAAAGCATTGACGTTCTAAATCAAACTACAGTTCTTAGTATATAGAACACACATAAGAGGAATAGTTCAGAAATGAACGAATCCTTCTTGAGGTATTGTAGACTAGGTCATATCAATGCGACCCGACTAGCCAAGTTACATTTAGATGCATATTTAAATTAGTTTAAATTTACATCTTATGAAACTTGCCGGTCATGTCACAAAGATAAGATGACCATAGCTCTGTTTATTGGAAACAGAGAAAGAGTTAGTGAACTCTTAGGATTGATACATGCTGATGTATGAAAGTCCCCTGTTTACATATGCCAAGACCGGCTCTTTGTACTTCATTACATTCTCTGATGATCTCTCAAGATTCAGACATATGTTCCTGTTGAAACACAAGTCTGAACCTTTTGAGATATTCACAGAATATAAGTTAGAAGTAGAGAACCAATACGGGTATAAGTATTATGTCCTTTGATGTGATCAAGGAGGAGAATACTTGAGCACGGAATTCCTGGACTATTCTAAAGGAGAATGAGATTCTCTCTCAGCATTACTCCTCCGTATACACCACAGCACGTTGGTATATCGGGGCGGAGCAATAGCACCCTATTTGATATGGTGTGCTCTATGATGAGTACTACTGAGTTTCCTATTTCCTTTTGGGAGTTATGCACTTGAGAAGCTGCATACCTATTGAATAGGGTTCAAATCAAATCAGTTGCCTACCACTTCATATATGATATGGAAAGGGAAGAGCCCATATCTTAAGTTCGTTAAGATTTGGGGTTGTCCGGCCTAGGTTTAAAAGGAAAAATCTGGACATGCTCGAGGCAAGGTCTGTTATGTAGAACTGGAAATGTTCCAGCCATACAAACTGCAGCTGATGATTTGGTAGAACCAAAGGATTCAATAGTTTCCAACGTAGCTCAGCCTCTCCGCCGATCTAGTAGGGTTCCTTACTCACCTGAGAGATACTTCGGTTTCTCTATGATAGTGGGAGCGAGGATTGCATCATGAGATGATGACCCAACTAGTTTCGAGCTGGCCATCAGGAGTGGGACTCTGTAAGAATGGCTGGATGCTTATCGATCTGAGATGGAATCCTTATACACCAACAAAGTATGGACTTTGGTTGCTTTATCTGAAAGGTTAAATCCCCATCAGGAGCGAGTATATCTTGAGAAGATTACTTGGTGTGCATGGAAAAGTTGAGACTTTCAAAGCTATGCTTAAGTCCATCCAGATCCTACTTGCCACGGCTACATACCATGACTACGATATCTGGTGGTTGGGTGTCATGACTGCTTTTCTAAATGATGTTTTAGAAAAGAGCGTCTATAAGTACACAGCCAGAGGGTTTCGTAGACAGTGGGAGTAGCGGAAACGTGAGCAAGATGTTTTATGTGATAAAACAGGCATCGCGGAGTTGGAACATCTGTTTTGATGTGGTAGTCAAAGAGTTTGACTTCATCAAAATGGTAGATGAACCTTGTATATACAAAAAGGTAGTAGGGAGTATGGTGGTGATCCTCGTAGAGTACGTGGATGACATACTCTTGATAGGGAAGGAGTTTCCTATGCTACGCTCGGTCAATCTCCGCTTATCACAAGGATTCTCCATATAGGATCAAAGTGATACCTCTTAAATCCTGGGTTTTGGATCTATGAGATAGATCTAATTGGATGTTAGGATACTCACTAGTTGTAGTGAGATGGTATCAATCGATCCTGGGGAGAATCACTGGAAAGGTTCCAGGGTGATAAGGACGACTGAATGTCAGTCGCAGGCATTGTCTATACCCTCAGTGGAGGGACGGTATGTTGGAAGAGTTCCAAGCAAGAGACCGTGACTTACTAGACGATTAAAGGCAAGATACATCGTTACTAAGGATGCTACCAAAGAGGCAGTCTGGATATATATAAGTTCATGAGATGAACTTCGTTCCTACCATTGTGTGACAATGGAGTTGTGGCTTTAGCCAAGGAACTACCGTCCCATCAGAAATCCAGATATAATTCTTAGGCAGTATCACCAGATCATGGAGATGGTTGATCTCCAGGGAGATCGAGGTTAGGAGAGTAGACACAGAGGACGACAGCGCGGATCCATTCACAAAGGCCTTTTTCCCAGTAGAGACTTTTATGGGATGGTTGAGTATGAGATACTTCAACCACAGCTAATTGTTGGGTATGCGATACCATAACAGATGGCCCTAGTGCAAGTGGGAGATTGTTAGTTATTTGTATGCCCTAGAGGCCATTACTGTACATACGATGTATATTGTAGTGGATGCTAGGACATATATAGGGAGGACTTTCTTGCTCGACATGATAGTATGCTATCTGGTTGTACTTTATCTTAACATGTACTCTGATTGTCTCTATGTTACATGTTGATAAAGCCCTTAGGATGTGTACTCGACTACTGGGACTATGATGAGATCATACTAGTGGGGCCACGGTAGTCGACGAGTACATCCTATAACTGTTCCTAGTCGAGGGTGTATCGAGATAGGGCATCGATACACCAGAGTAGACTAGCGTATACGCATCTTGACCCATATGATGGGCGATGGATGATCCCATATCCATCGTTGTTTGACATCAAGGATGGTGTACGGGTGCTCAGTGGAGACTGGGTATACTGGACGGACTCGCCGAGAACTCCCAGATGGTATTGTACTTCACGTCAGATGGCAGTTCTCTGGTGACACTAGTACAGAGTAGTCTGTTGACCCGAGATCGTCATAGAGTCTTGTGTGATTCCCACTGTGCTTTGATTTCCATCATACCACGTCCAAGAGGGCGTGCAAAAAGGTGGCTTTTGGGTACAGTCCCGAATCACATGGAGGCAATGAGCGACAGGAGGGGATTCGTCTCTCCCGGTATAGGGAGTTGATGTTGCGCTGTGTTCGATTGGCTATAACCGGAAATCCCTGGCCAGGGTTGCTGAGATTTACTGGTCAGTGTTATCAGTAGTTTCTCGAACTGTTATAGACCTCATATCGACACGACTTATCGAGCTACTGGGGTCTGACGTTTACCACCCCTAGGCGAGATATGCGACATATCAGACGACGAGACCGGACTGTACGGGAGTGTTACTGTTTGGATTCACAGGAGAATGTACAGGCTTGCTTGTTGATCTTCTGAGCGCTCAATACCTGGGTAGCTGTTACGTTTAGCTGACCGCTTGCAGCTTGTGGGTGTTTGATATGATCATCACTTACTGCCGGCGTATTGACGATTCTTTAGAATCCTACACAGAGGTTTCTTGGCTCAGGCAAAATAGAGTAGGAGCACATATGTGATATGTGCGGGACCGAGGATAATGTGGTATGTGATATCGTATTGTATTCTCGCGATATTTGATATCAGCCGGGTCATCGGATCAAGTGTTGATTCGATGAATCGGTGCGGATAAATATTAGTCGGTTATATGCGATATAGCCGGATTGTCGGATCAAGTGTTGATTCGATAATTTAATGTATAATAATATATTTGATATATTAAATTACATTAACTAATATTTGCTCACTAAAAGATTCTTTTTCTCACTCGGGTAATACATTGATATATATGCGATATATGTTAAATGTATTATTTTATTTTGTTACGATAAATATTATATATGTGATATATAATATTGTAACATGATATGATAACTAATGCAACATATTTAGTGGAGTTTAAACATGATTAGGGTTTGGATTAGGGTTAACACTTCTAGTTGATTCTAGAAGCTTTTCTTTTGTCATGATAAAGATATTTGTGTAGATTTTTATCTATGACTCATACTTAACCCAACCCAAACCCTAACCCTTGGTTAATTATCTACAATGGTTTAGTTGACCATGGTTGCATTATTTATCATATTAATTCTTTCTATTCATCACAAAAAGAAAATGGATCACTATTCTTCTTCTTCCTTGAGTTCTTCATGCAAAGCTTTCTTGCTTTGATATTTGTGATGAAAATATGTGAGAAAAAGATAAATAAAGAGAGCAAAAATCCTACTTCATCATCCTCATCTTCCCTTGCCCTTTAGATGAGAGTGTTCACTCAATTTTAGTGAGTGTTAGCTTGTGTTAATGAAACTTCAAGGTAGATTATCTTTGTATCGAAGATCGGAAGCAAGACTGCACCTTTCTCTTCGTGGAGCCTCTCGAGAGTCCGGAGCATGATGATCGCAGCGAAAAGACTTTAACATGGAGCTTATGAAGTGAAGGACCGGATCTACAAAGGTTGTAATCCCTCTCACTTAGTGTTAAAGTGTTTAGCATGTTAGTTTTGACCTAATCTCTAGTTTAAAGATCCGTATTCGGGTTGTTTGGCACGGCTAAATTTTTAATCGGGCATGGTTGATGCCTCGTAGACCCTTGTGCGCGTGCCTAGCAACCCTACAGTACGACTGTCCCAAACCAACGCATCTATCTATACTACAGATAAATATCCAGCAGCTACCAATCACTATGCCTTGACGAAGGTCAAAATACATAGCTTGAATACTACTGAATATCCAACTGAAATGACGGAGGGCTACGACTGGTTTTGGCAAAACCGTGAACGTAGTGAACTTGATATAATCGAAGGAACCTGATACTTTTTTAAAAAGAGTGGTTAAAGCTCCGCAATTAAAAATTCTGATCTTTTAAAATAACCGAGTGGTTTCTTTTAAATTTGTTCCAACGATTGAACTTTGGTTTATTTTCTTTGCATTATAATAATGCGTCCCATCATTTATCCTATCATTGCAGAAAACAACAAAAATACCACGTCCTCTTATGCCATCCGCATTTGCCACTGGGTTCCGTCATCACCCGTTAGGTTACTTAACTAACGACAGAGCGGGGGCTGGGCTAGCGCGGGTGTAAAACATAAGTGACGTCTAATAGCCATCATATATAGATATTGTATATTCGTCAGACGCAATAATAAGCATTCCAGATCACTGATGAATTTTATTGGATATACTAGCAATCCGCATTTGCTTTGAGCCTGCAACAAAAGACGGATTACACAGTTGTGATGAATAGCCATAACCCCACCCTAGACCCCTACGGGTACGGCAAACTACCCGCCAAGTACCCGAAGCAAAGCGGTCTCCCTCAACAACGTGAGTAGGCCACTAAACACTTCAACGTACTCGGTAGTTTGTGTACCCCACCTTAGGTCTATCCTAGGAGCAAAAACAGTAAAAAGAAATAATACAACGGTGGCTACAACCGTAACCTGGATGTGCCCCGCAAAAGAATATTACATCATATTATAATTACATCGAATGAATGAATATTAAACACATCTCAAACCCCAGCTAATCATCACAACATCCCAATCAAGTCCATATACACAAACAGTAAACATTTCAGAAATGTGCAACCCCCTGCCAACCGACATACTAGCAGTTAGGGGAGGTTTACGAACACATTAAACATTACAGATAAAAACCCAATTAGCAAATGTCTTAAAATAACGATCGATTACCATATTCCGTGTCTACCCCAAAAGAAAACCTGTACTGAAGTAACCTGGGCAGAAACAGTATATACAGGAAAACAAAACACCATAAAAAATGAATAATAGAGAAAATCAGAGTCAAAACCGAGTTGACTCTGCGGCGGATCCGCGGCCAAAAGCACCATTTGGCCATGGATCCGCGGCCGTCTTTCCGTTTAGTGTGCTCGTATTTTCCCAGAATTCATCAAATTCCCTGCTTTGAATTTTAAGGTATGTCAAATATTTTTTCAGACACTTTTAAAATTAACAGAAACTTAGGGTACGGGGCATTTCGTTTTCGTGTTTTCCGTCGATCGAACTTCTAATTAGTTGCTAACAAGCTAGTAATGGTTTAGTTGGCTCTGATACTACTGTAAGTCCATGTCACGCACCCCACGAACTTGCGGGGAGGCGGAATATATGAAAAACGATTATCAAAGCTTCGTAACACGGACTTGAGCGCATGAATCGTTATCTAAACCATTGCTAACTATCTACTAGAGGTTTAACTACTCTGATTCGAAGTTATATCTTACGTTACATGTCCTTCGGGTTTTCATCGCTGTCCTCCACTCCTCGTAGGCTCCTTGGAACATCGGCACCTCTACGGCCTCCTCGAGTCAAAAACGATCCACCCGAAAGCTCCTACGCCAAGCTTAATCTCAAACTTGAGATAACTAGGTTGCTTAAAGTGCTAATCTAAGCTACCTAGGGGATATAGAGTGAGGTTATGGATGTATTAGTCTAGCTAATCCTTGATCTCAACTCATGAGAGGTTAGGGTTTGAAGAATGAGAGAGCTTGAGGAGAGAGAAGGTGAAGATGAGAATGAAATGAGATAATGATCTATCATAATATTTATGAAGCATTATTATTTATCAAATAAATAAATAAATGATTAATCAACCATGCTTCATAAATTCATTTGAGTGATTCATCTCCATGAGTCATTAAGCATTTATGATGCATTAATGACATGGATGAATCACACAAATGAGTCACTAATCTCATTTAATGCAACGCCACCTTACCCCCCAAGTCACCATGCTTCTAGAAGCTTCCCGACAAATTACGAGAACGCCCCTCCAATCCGTGAAAACACGGAAAAACTTTAGACTGTATAAATCCAATAACCCGATACTAGAATCTGGCTTAAACCAAAGCCAACTAGTAAAAACTGTCCGAAAAGTCGTACGTGCGTAAACATACGTACGTGTCCGAACCCTTGTCGTAAAACCATACGACCTCTATATCATTTCTCCTGGAGCAGGGAAACTCTCTGTGTGGAACTCTAAAAACTCGACACTACGCTGGCAGTGGGTTTAACCACAGACCGCAAGCGGCACTAGCTGTACGTAACGGTCCCCAGGTAGATGTCGATAAGAAGGCCGATGAGTAAACTCATCCGAACTCCCACTGAGCCTGATGTGACAATCTCCGTACAGTCCGGTCTGTTCGTCTAAGACTATCTCATATCGAGCCTAGGGGGCGGCAAGCGTCAGTCCCCTAATAGCGGTATAAGTCATGTCGGAGTGAAGCCCATTACACCCTGAGAAACTACTGGAACCTACCAGTAAATCCCGCTTGCCCTGGCCAGGGACTTTGCGTAATGGCTCTCTGACACAGCGCGATATCATCTCCCAATACCGGGAGAGACGAATCCTGTCTAACCACTACTGCCTCCAAGTGCTCGGGACTGCACCCAACTGCTACCTGTTTGCACGACTCCTTTGAGCCGTGGTAGGGTAGCAATCTAAGAACAGTGGGACACACTCGAGGCGAAGTAGCAGTGTCAAGTCTGCGGACTATGCTGTACTCATTTCACCTGGGAACTGTTAATTGACGACGGTTATAATACCATCTAACAGTTCCCCTGTGAGTCCTGTCCGGTGTACCCGTAACCTAACGAGCACCTGTATACTATCTCCAGTACGACGTACTGATGGCTATGGGACAGACCATCTCCCCAACTGGGATGAGAAGCGTACACACTAGTCTACTCTGGAGTATCGATGCCCTGTCTCGATAATCCTACGACTAGGGACCTGTATAGGATGTTGCTTATAGACTACCCAGCCCCCACTAGTGTGACTGCCATCACAACGCTGGTAATCAAGCAAAGAACCTATGGGCTCTACTAATATGTATAAGTGATATGTTATAAGAAACATATGCACATATTAAAGTCGACACAAACCAAGTAGCATACTACCATTTTTAGCAAGACTGTATATACAACTATGAATATCCCAAGCTTCCATTAAGTAATATACAATCTAGTATGATACAAAAATGGCCCCTAGGGCATATACACTAACACCCCCGGTGTGTCCATCTTCTTAGGAGTGTGCGGTTGTGGTGGGCTCACTTTCCACTTTTCGGACAGCGCGAACTTGCCCTGTTGGTACTGATTCTCGATCCATCCCTTAAAGACGAAGCAATCTTAGATCGGATGGCTTACCGTTTGGTGGTAAGGGCAATAATTGTGATTATTCACTTCGCTGGGTTACGGTGGTTGCCTTGGATTTGGCAAATTGATAAGCCTATTGCGCACCACCAGCTCGAATAGCCTCTTCGTTTTATCCTGTGGGAATGAATAAGGGCGCTTCATTTTCTCATTGTAATAGCGCCGTCTCTCTTCAAATTGATCCGTTAGTCTTGGAGCACTGGGCTGTTGTTGAGTGTTCGCAACGAAGATCGCCTTCCCTTTACCCTTTTCGTTCCGTGGCTCCGGTTTCGGAGGAGACGGTCTATGACCCATCTGATCCATCTGGGCTAGCTTGTCGATTAAAGCCTGAAACGTGGTCGGTTTGAAGAACATCATGAACTGTGAAATAGTTGCATGAGGGTCTAGGGTGCCCATGAACATGCCCACCGCTGGTGCTTCTTCGATGCGCTGCTCGCACTTCGACTACAGGTTCCGCCATCGGATTGCGTATTGAACCCAAGTTTCGCCCGGCTTCACCCTTGCATTGATCAATGCCGTTATTGGAGTGCGTTCACTAGCACTCGTGAATCGCAGGGTGAATAACAACTCCATCTCTGCGAAAGTTTTTACGGAGTCGTTTGGAAGTTCGGAGTACCACTCAAACGCCATTTCCGATAAGCTGCCGACGAATTGACGGAGCAAAAGCTTATCATCGCCCCCGGTGTTGCCGCACAGAGCTCTGAACTGGGCGTCGTGCTAGTAGGGATTGCATGTCCCCTTGTATACATGGAATTTGGGGATTGTGTAGCCCGGCGCGTACTTTATCTGATCATACCAGCCTGGATACGGTCTCCCAGTTTTGACAACTTGGCCGGCTGCCTTATTTGCCTGGTGAACTCTTATTTGCTAAGCAATATAGTCATCCAAGGCAGCTTTGGAAATCGTTTCCTCCTTGGCTGCTGAAAGAGCTGAAGGTGGATTTGATGTTTCTCCTCTATCATCTTCAATTATCACTGGAGGATCTTCGACTGGGGGATCCGGCTGGATCATCATGCCCACCATATCTTGGAATAGCAGGGCCATTCACTTTATGTTAGCCGCTTGCTCCGCGGCTTCTTTGTCCTTCTTTTCAAGCATCCTCTAAAGGAATTCAACATCAGTTTCCTGATCACGGCGCTGTTCTGATGATGCCTCCGGGCTTTCTTTTGGCCCAGTGAGTGCGGCCATTGCAGTCAGCATCTCTTGAAGCTTCTGCTGCTGTTGTTCCTGAGCTCTTATGATGGATCGGGTGAGTGGTCGGTGGCCCGTAGAAGCTCGGCTATCCTCTTTCCCGGATGCCATATAGATGGTATGCACCACCATGCCCCCAGACTTAGGGCGTTTGGGCTCAGTGCCTTTGACATTTCTCGCAGGCATGGGGATTTTCTCCGGCCTTCTCCTCTTATGAGTGGTCGAAGTTGAGGGGGCCGTTGCAATGGGCACCTAAGTAGCCGTCGCCTTTTGTGGCTTAACAGGACGGTTTTCTTCCTGTCGGGCCTTCATCTTCTTCTGCCGGCGGGGATAGTCTTGATCCACCACCGATTCTCGGTCTTGTCGCCAGATTTTGTAAACTTTGGAAGACAACCGTTGAGGGGACTGCTCCTGCTTCATTTGTTACGACCCAAAGTTTGGCCCGTGACCGGCACTTAACCACGTAACGTCTACAGGCGTAACGTGACTAAGTGAACCGAAAACCCAGAAATCAAACCAATAAAAGTATAGAGTGTTATAAGTTTTAATGAAAGCACTTACTAACATGATAAGAAATCTAAGTAAACAATCACCAAGATAGTAATATACGACGCCGTAGCGAAGATCAAGATCCACAAGTGGTAACAACACAGATAGGATAAACTGCAAATACAGTCGGCTCACAACGAGCTCGACACCAGAATACAAATAAAATACATCATCATCCTCACACTGTCTCTAAGTCAAATACATATATGGTAGATGGAGAATACTAGATACAACAATGTACATACTGAAAGATAAACAGATACCGCACAAAACCCACCTATCAGCAAAAGAGCTAATACACTAACTATGGGGGTATCTGTATCAAAAGATGCAACCGCAGCCTGCCGCGACTACTCCGAAGGGCAACCTGCAAACACTGTAGCACAACGGGGGTGAGTTGCCAATTCGTGAATAGAGATAACATATAAAGGTAATCACGAGCATGCACGTACTGCGCTACTCTATCATATGCCAACAGATGATATCAATGTGTGATAAGCAGTATGTGCAATAATCATGCAAATGCTCTATCAGGTAATGTAACTACAGGATGAGGTAGCAAATGCTCTATCAGGTAATGTAACTACAGGATGAGGTACAGTAGTAAATGCTGAGCAGGGCAATATAATATCTACACGGAATGTCAACATGGAATATATAATCGGTGTCCATCAATGCACCCAGATCCCCCAAATAGCTCAGGCGCCGGCACTCTCATCGGCTCTCAAATCCTGTACATCTTTGAGAATCCCGAGTGCCCAACATCGGCACCCAAATATCATAAATACTCGTGTCCAGCATCGACACGCAAATCCTCATCCCTCGGGCCCCGTCTGTCCGGGTCAGCCCACGGGCTCCGTCTGCAGTATCGGCCCTCGGCCCCGGCAGTACGGATCACCCCGCATCCATCTATAGACTCTGATCAGTATCCTCCGGATAACTGTCAGGTCCAACCAATCACCGGTAGGTAGTAGTCCCTCTGCCAGGCTCACCGTCTACTGCACAGCGAAACCGTTCTTGCCCCGGGGTACCATACCGGGTCCACCATGTAGCCGTAATCGGCCTCAACCAGCTCCTCGATTCGGGTTCACATATATCACTCTAGCACCGAGGAAACACATGGTGGACGCACCGAAATATCATATCAAGGGAACCGGGTTTTTAAATGATTACATATTTGAAATAGCCACGGTTCCCAATTCCAGAAATCACATGCAATCCAAATCAATATGCAAGTCAATGATCCGATATGATATGTGCCTCAAATATGAATATCATGTCAAGTCACATATAGCTGAGCTACAATATAATGATCCGATGTGATATATGCATCAAGTATGAACATCAAGTCATGTCACATATAGATGAGCTATAATATAATGATCCGATATGATATATGCATCAAGTATGAACATCAAGTCATGTCATATATAGATGAGCTACAATATAATGATCCGATATGATATATGCATCAAGTATGAACATCAAGTCATGTCACATATAGATGAGCTACAATATAATGATCCGATATGATATATGCATCAAGTATGAACATCAAGTCATGTCACATATAGATGAGCTACAATATAATGATCCGATATGATATATGCATCAAGTATGAACATCAAGTCATGTCACATATAGATGAGCTACAATATAATGATCCGATATGATATATTCTACAGTGTGAGTGTCATGGCAATTACTAACGGTGTGTGTGTAACATGCAGGATAGTGCTCGTGCAACATGGACCGTTAGTAATGGTGCGGTGTTCTATCAATTCTAGCTTATATCCAAATAGCAGAGAATGCAGCATGCACTAAAAAGTAGCCATGAATAGTCAATGTATACAAAGGAAACTATAAGGTCCTATCAGCCCTGACGTAGAACGCCATGCGGGCGATATCCCCGTAAATGTGAAATCTACTCACTGTAGTCACTCGCTAGGTGTAGCCAACAACTTATTTCCCCTTCTGCGCGGCGTCCGCCGTACTCGCCTGCGAACCTAGAATTACACAATATATCGCACGTAAGCTTGAAGTCACACAAACGCGACATTAAAGCCGAACTAGTAACTCGTGTCGTGAACCAAGCGCGCGTGTGCGCGATACGCTAAAATGTGTGATTACGCGTCTGAAGTCACTCCGACGCGTCGCGATACGCAGAAACCCAAAACCCACAAACACGTATCACGCGTGTCGCGAAGACTAAAAATACGGGAAAATAGGTAATCACCTCCAGATTTTGATACAGGAAAGATATTGTAAAACTATATATACCAAAACAACCCACATAGCAGCAGTGTAGGGTTCCTAGACACGCTAATGAGGTCTCACAAGGCATCAACCATGCCAATTTCAAATTTTACAAGTGCCGAGAAACCCTAATACGGATCGTTAACTAGAATTTTAGGCGAAAAAGGAAACTAGTTAACAACTTAACTAATAGAACGGAAATACAACCTTTGTAGATCCGGTCCTCCACCTCCATAGCTCCATGATGAAGTCTCCTTGCTGTCCAAATCAAATCCCGGGCTCTAGCGTCGGCTTCATCGGAGAAATGGGCGGGCTAGGTCATCGACTACGATGCCGAAGATGATCTACGTCGAGGCATCACAAGATCAAACTCCCACTTCACCAAGTCATGAAACTTGTGAAGAAAATACCCTATACTACTTGGCAAGAGGTAGAGGATGAAGAAATAGGAAGTGGGTTCACTTTAGAATTGGATTTCTCACTTGATTTCATCACTTGCCATTGATGAGGCAAGCTTTTCTTTCTTGTGAAGAAGAAGAAGAAGAAGATGATAATCATATGATAAGTTAAAAGAAAATAATACTTATCATATATTTAACCATAGTCAAGTGTAGAGAATTAACTAAGGTTATATGAATGGTTAGGGTTAAAAGAAGAAGACAAAATGGTCACTTGGTCAAAGCTTCATGAAGCTTCAACAAGCTTCATGAAAGAAACAAAGAAAGAAACCATTTTGTTCATTATCTTTTCCATAATAAATAAATGAACAAATAGATATGAAAAAAAAAACCCTAACCATTTAAATAACCATGGTTTAATCTTTACACAAAACTTAAGTAAGAATGTATCATCAAACATGATACAATCAAGTGCACAAGAGTATATCACATATACAACTTGTGAACAACAAGTGAGAAAATCCATTTAAAGTGAACCAATACTAGTTAATGCAAAGTAATATATCAAATATATAATTATTCATTAAATCATTAAATCAACACTTGATTTAACGATCCGGTCATATCGCATATAACCGACTAATATTCAATGTATCGGCTCATCGAATCAATCCTTGATTCGATAACCAGGTTATATCGCATACAACCAATCGATACATTCATCGCGAGAATAGAATACGGTATCACATACACGCATTATTCTCGGTCCCGCACATATCTCATATGCGCTCCTATTTCGTTTCGCTTGAGCCAGGAAACCTCTGTGTAGGACTCTAAAGACTCGTCAATACGCCGGCAGCAGGTGATGATCATATCAAACACCCACAAGCCGCAACCGGTCTGCTAAACGTAACAGCCACCCGGGTATTGAGCGATCAGAAGATCGACGAGCAAGCCCGCTCATACTCCTGTGAATCCAACCAGTAACACTTACCGTACAGTCCGGTCTCGTCGTCTGATATGTCGCATATCTTGCCTAGGGGTGGTAAACGTCAGACCCCAGTAGCTCGATAAGTCGTGTCGATATGAGGTTTATAACAGTTCGAGAAACTACTGGTAACACTTACCAGTAAATCTCAGCAAACCTGGCCAGGGATTTCCGGTTATAGCCAATCGAACACAGCGCAACATCAACCCCCTATACCGGGAGAGACGAATCCCCTCCTATCGCTCATTGCCTCCATGTGACTCGGGAATGTACCCAAAAACCACCGTTTTGCACGCCCTCTTGGACGTGGTAAGATGGAAATCAAAGCACAGTGGGAACCACACAAGACTCTATGACGATCTCGGGTCAACAGACTACTCTGTACCAGTGTCACCAGAGAACTGCCATCTGACGTAAGGTATAATACCATCTGGGAGTTCTCGGCGAGTCCATCCAGTGTACCCAGTCTCCACTGAGCACCCGTATATCATCTCTGATGTCAAACACCAATGGATATGGGATCATCCATCGCCCATCTGTATGGGTCGAGAAGGTATATGCTAGTCTACTCTGGTATATCGATGACCCGTCTCGATATACCCACGACTAGGGACTTTGAAGGATGTACTCATGGACTACCATGTCCCCACTAGTATGATCCGCATCATAGTCCAGGTAGTCAAGTACACAACCTAAGGGCTTTACCAACATGTATCAGAGAGATAATCATTGTACACGTTAAGGTAAAGAGCAACCAGATAGCATACTATCATGTCGAGCAAGAAAGTCCTCTCTATATATGTTCCAGCATCCACTACAATATACATCCTATGTATAGCAATGGCCTCTAGGGCATACATATAACTAACAATCTCCCACTTGCACTAGGGCCATCTGATAGCAGTGGTTGTAGTATCTCATACTCAACCATCCCATAAAAGTCTCTCTCTGGGAAAAGGCCTTTGTGAGTGGATCCGCCGTGTTGTCCTCTGAGTCTACTCTCCTAACCTCGATCACACTGGAGATCAACCATCTCCTTGATCAAGTGACACTGCCTTAGAATATGTCCGGATCACTGATGGGACGGACGTTCCTTGGCATAAGCCACAACTCCATTGTCACATAATGGGAGGAACTAAGTTCATCTCATGAACAAATATACACCCAGAAAGCCACTTTGGTAGCATCTTAAGTAGCGATGTATCTAGCCTATATCTTCTAGTATGCCACGGTATCTAGCTTGGAACTCTTCCAACAAACCGTCCCTTTACTGAGGGTAAAGACAATGCCTGTGACTGACATTCAGTCGTTCTTATCATCCTGGAACCCTTCCAGTGATTCTCTCCAGGATCGGTTGATACCATCTCACTACAACTAGTGAGAATCCTAACATCCAGTTAGATCTATCTCATAGACCCAAAACCCAGGATTTAGGAGGTATCACTTTGATCCTATATGGAGAATCATTGTGATAAGCGGAGATTGACCGAGCGTAGCATAGGAAACTCCTTCCCTATCTAGAGTATGTCATCCACATACTCTACGAGAATCATCACCATACTCCCTACTACCTTTTTGTATATACAAGGTTCATCTACCATTTTGATGATGTCAAACTGTTTGACTACTACATCAAAACAGATGTTTCAACTCCGCGATACCTGCTTTATCCTATAAAGCATCTTGTACACGTTTCCGCTGCTCCCACAGTCTACGAAGTCCTCTGGCTGTGTACTTATAGACGTTCTCTTCTAAAACATCATTTAGAAAAGCAGTCATGGCACCCAACCGCCAGATATCGTAGTCATGGTATGTAGCCGTGGCAAGTAGGATCTGGATGGACTTAAGCATAGCTACTTGAAAAGGTTTCATCATTATCCAAGCCTGGTCGATAACGAAAGGCTTTAACAAGTCTAGCTTTGAAAGTCTCAACTTTTCCATCTACACCAAGTAATTTTCTCAAGATATACTTGCTCCTGATGGGGATATAACCCTTCAGATATAGCAACCAAAGTCCATACTTTGTTGGTGTACATGGATTCCATCTCAGATCGCTAAGCATCCAGCCATTCTTACAGAGTCCCACTCCTGATGGCCAGCTCGAAACTAGTTGGGTCATCATCTCATGATGCAATCCTCGCTCCCACTGTCATAGAGAAACAGAAGTATCTCTCAGGTGGGTGAGAAACCCTACTAGATCGGCGGAGAGGCTGAGGTTCGTTGGTAACTATTGAATCCTTTGGTTTTATCAAATCATCTGCTGTAGTTTGTATAGCTGGAACCTTTCCAGTTCTACATTACAGACCTTGCCTCGAGCTTATCCGGATTTTGCTTTTCAGACATAGGCTGGACAACCCCAAATCTTAACTAACTTAAGAGATGGGCTCTTCCCTTATCATATCAAATATGAAGTGGTAGGCAACTGATTTGATTTGAACCCTATTCAATAGGTATGCAGCTTCTCAAGTGCATAACTACCAAAAAGGAAATAGGTAACTCAGTAGTACTCATCATAGAGCACACCTTATCATATAGGGTGAGATTGCTCCGCCCCAATATACCATCGTGCTATGGTGTATACGGAGGAGTAATGCTGAGAGAGAATCTCATTCTCCTTTTGAAAAGTCCAGGAATTCCATGCACAAGTATTCTCCTCCCTGATCTCATCATAGGACATAATACTTATACCCGTATTTTGGTTCTCTACTTCTAACTTATATTCTGTGAATATCTCAAAAAGGTTCGGACTTGTGTTTCAACAGGAACATAGGTCTGAATCTCGAAAGATCATCAGAGAATGTAGTGAAGTACAAAGAACCAGTCCTGGCATATGTAGACAGGGGACCTTACATACATCAACATATATCATCCCAAGAGTTTACTAACTCTTTCTCTGCTTCTAGTAAACAGAGCTATGGTCATCGTATCTTTGTGACATGACTGGCAAGTTTCATAAGATGTAAATTCAAACAGATTTAAATATGCATCTAAATGTAACTTCAGCTAGTCAGGTCGTATTGATATGACCTAGTCTACAATGCCTCAAGAAGGATTTGTTCATTTCTGAACTCATCCTCCTGTGTGTGTTCTGTATACTAAGAACTGTAGTTTGATTTAGAACATCAATGCTTTTAGATAACGTGCCTGATCCGATCAACTTTTGATATAGGAAATGTTCAAAACATCATCCAACTATACAAAATTTTATCATTTCTTTACTAATAAAGAGATTGATATGATTTTGTATATCAGGTTCGGTATCTAATAACATTCGTTCAGAATCAATGTATTTAGAATACAGGGTGACAGTGACCAACAGACTTGGCTGCAACACTTGCCCCGTTTTCTGCCTCATGAAACTTATCACCCGTTCTTAGTTTTTCTACCTTTTTGCAGCCCTATGTAACAGATTACATATCTGGGATCCTGATCCGGTATCATATACCCAGGATGCGGAGGATACTGAGAAACAGTTCTTTGTAACGAACACACCCGAAGATGATGCATCAGCATGCACTCTCTTTGTTTGGGCGGCACGGGAATTCTGGTAATCCCCAATTTCCTGCTCTGTCTTATAACAATTATAAGTTGGAGCGGGACCAACCTTCCCCAGCTCAGCATAACAAGCGGGTTCGGTCAATATATCCGTTTTATTATCTTGATTAAGGCGTGATATGGTCGCTACCTGGAGAGTGTTAGTGTATATGCCCTAGAGGCCATTACTGTATCATACTAGTTTGTATATTACTTGATGGAAGCCTGGGATATTCACCTTGTATAAACAATCTTGCTCAATATAGTAGTATGCTACTTGGTTTGTTTCTACTTCAATGTGTACTTGTGTTTATTTCAGTATATCACTTATACGCATTAGTGGAGCCCTTAGGATCTTTGCTTGATTACCAGCGTTGTGATGGCAGTCACACTAGTGGGGGCTGGGTAATCTATAGGCACATCCTTATACAGGTCCCTAGTCGTAGGACTATCGAGACAGGGCATCGATACTCCGGAGTAGACTAGCGTATGCGCTTCTCATCCCAGTGTGGGAGATGGTCTGTCCCACAGCCATCAGTACGTCGTACTGGAGATAGTATACGGGTGCTCGTTGGGTTACGAGTACACTGGACAGGACTCGTCGGGAACTGACAGGTTGGTATTATACCTATCGTCAGTTATCAGTTCCCAGGTGACATGAGTACAGCTTAGTCCGCTGACTTGACACTGGCACTTCGCCTCGAGTGTGTTCCCACTGCACTTTGATCACTACCCTACCACGGCTCAAAGGAGTCGTGCAAACAGGTGGTGGTTGGGTGCAGTCCCGAAGTACTTGGAGGCAGTGACGGTTAGACAGGATTCGTCTCTCCCGGTATTGGGGGTTGACATCGCGCTGTGTCTAGGAGAGCCATTACACGAGTAGTCCCTGGCCAGGGCAAGCGAGATATACTGGTAGGCTTCTAGTGTTATCTCAGGGTGTTTTGGGCTTCACTCCGACACGACTTGTACCGCTATTGGGGGACTGACGTTTTACCGCCCCCTAGGCCCGACATGCGATGTATCAGACGAACAGACCGGACTGTACGGAGAATGTCACATTCAGACTCAGTAGGAGTTCAGATGGGGTTTCACCTCGTCAGCCTTCTTGTCGGCATCTGCCTGGGGACCGTTACGCACAGCTAGTGCCGCTTGCGGTCTGTGGTTAAACCCACTGCCAGCGTAGTGTCGAGTCTTTAAAGTCCCACACAGAGGGTATTCGCCTCTGGGCAAAACAGAGTAGAGGTCGCATGGTTTTGCGACAGGGTTCGTTCTCATCCGCGCACTTGTGCACGTTTGGAGTCCGGACGGATTATACTGGCAGGCTCTGGTTTGAGCCAGATACTGGTATATGTTTTGGGGTTGCTTTTATATCTTGGTATTCTTGTTCCTCGGAACGAGAATGCAGGTGTGTATGCACAGTTGCTTGAGGCGGAGGATGAGGTATTTCATTAGGGTTTCGGAACGGGTGCGTATGCACAGTTGACAGTCATCATTTTCCAAACCCTAATGGATTTATAAATTATCTATTAATAATAGTAATTAAATGAGAATTTTGTTATGGTTGATTTTGTTGACTTGTTGACCATGGTTGACTTGTTGACCATGGTTGAATGTTGACCACCATCATGCTTTGTAAAGATCCTCCTTGATTCATGCTTACATTTCATTTAATGAAGCATGATAGTGGTCATTCCAAATTACCATCAACTATTCTTATTTTGAATTATTATTATTTAGATAATTTTTTTTCTTTTGGCATTATGGTTGCAAGAAAGAAAAAGATAGCTCATTATCTCATTTAGCTTCTCTCTCCTCACTTCATCTTCTTCTTCCTCTAGCAAAAGAGAACCCTTCTCATGTGTTGAGAATCCTTCTCTTTAAAAAGAAAAGCAACCCCTAGTCACTCTCTACTCATTCTAGGTTCAAGGTTTAGCAAGCCGGAAACCCTAGTTCACTCAAAGATCGAGGAAGAGCCCAAAGGTCGAACCTTCGAGGTGGATCCATCTTCGACGGAAGAAGGCGACACGAAGAGAACCATCAACCTCTACAAGTTTTGAAGAAGAAGGAGTTCAAGTTTAGGTATAACCTTCATCCGAGTAGCTAACTCCCTTTAGCGTATTTTCTAGTTTAGTTTAGACACGATCCCGACCTTGTTTAGTCCATGTTGCCTCTTGCGATAAAAATTTGTTTTTTATACCGTTTCCGCCTCCCCGTAAGCTCCGGGGGTCGCAACGTGGACTTACAGAGAGAGAAGAAAACACTCAGCGTGCGCTCTTGCAAGAATAGATTGGTTATAATTTTATCTAATCAGGATGGCTCCCACTGGTTTTATCAAATCTTCCTTCAAACCCTAAAAGGAAAGACTAGCCGGGATTAATTACACACTACAAGTTCGCCAATCTTTCAGCCAGGCCAGTGTCGGTACTTTGAGGGAGGTCCCCCGTGCTTTCGCACGAACCTAATTAATGTAAACCTCATTTTTCCAGAGGTGTAACCTCGTTGACACCTTTCTAGACACCTACTTGATTGGCTAATTGTAATGTGTAAAACTCTCCCAGGAGTAACTCTTACTCGCAGCGGGTATCGGGATCCAACTATCTCATAGAAGGTATGCAATCTCATTGCAAATTTCAACACTTGAAATTCCCGATAATATTTTGCCCCTAGTGTTCTATGACCTTGACGAATGCTAAACAACCCATAGTCCACTAGTCAAGTTCAACCCGTACATTTCTTGATTGAATTAAACCCACCCGCACGACCCTTGACGAATGCCAAACAACGTCGTACGAATACCCTAATCCAATCTGCATCATATGCATAAGCAGATAAATACTAGTTAGCTACCGTACACTACGCCTTGACGAATGCCAAACTACCGCAGCACGAATACTAACTAGTATTTATCTGAAATGACGGAGGGCTACGATAGGTTTTTCTGAAAACCTATTGCGTAATGAACTTGATATCGTTGTAGGATCGAATGAATTTTGAAATGGAGTGTTTTTGAGTCTTTTGTAGTTTTGCTAAAGGAGTCACTCCCGGTGAAGGGATCGTCGGTCCTTTCCTCGTCGAATGAGGTGCGGGATATATCATATATATCACTGTGCAAAGCAGAACTCTTAAAAGCAATCAAAAGACAAACCGAGTGTGTAGCATCTGCCAGTTATTGCTAAAAGAGTCACTCCCGGTGAAGGGATCTCGGTCCTTTCCTCATCGAATAAGGTGCGGGATATATCACATATACCTCTGTGCAAAGCAAGAACTGTAGCTACCTGTTTTTATTTTTGAAATTCGATTCTACAACATCTTAGGTTTCTTTTATTTCATTAATCACATTAATGAAGTCCCATCATTTAAGTACCTAAACATCACAGATAAATACGACGTACACTTATGCCATCCGCATTCACCTCAATGTCCCCTCGTGCACCGTTAGGTTAGGTAACTAACGGCAGAGCGGGGCAGGGCTAGCGCGGGTGTAAAACATAAGTAACGTCTATATAATATATCATATATACTATATAAAGTATCCATCACAGAACATCACATGATCACATCACAGATATCGCAGCAGAAGAAACATATGAAATATTGGATATACTAGGACGTCCGTGTTTTCAATACGAGCCAGTATAAAACACGGATTCCACGGTCGTGATGAATAGCCAAGCCCACACCCCTAGACCCCTACGAGAGCGGCAAGCAACCCTACCAATTCTATGGTTAGGAGACCCGGACTCGACTCCTCGAGTTGGTCTCCCACTGGACCCCAGAACCCGGTTACTTGTGCCCTCCTCCTTGGGTCTATCCTAGTGCGGAAAAGTAAATAATATACAAAGGGTGACATCTTCCGCAACCTGGAAGTGTCCCAATAAAAGAATATTACATACAAGTTTTTACATGAATGAAAAGGAAAAACACTCATCTCACATAAAAACCCGCCCCGGCTATTCAAACACGACGATCCAATATAACATATCCAGCAACACATAACATCACATGTCATCAACGTAAGTAAACATGCGTATCCCAATTGTCGTTGACATATAGCAACGAAACCGGCAATATCACATATTACACTTACGGTCACAGAAAAGAAAGTGTAAAACTACAACAGTTGGAATCCGCAACATGCATAGACATCGCATGCCTAATCAAATGAATTCCTTAGACATCGCATGCCTAACAATTATAAACCCCGCATTTTAGTCTCATTATTGAAAACACTTTTCAACATCAAGTCGGGCAATTCAACAAGATTCCCGACATCCTGATCGAATGCTCGTCGCAAACTTCAGTAGGCGGCCGCACCCCCGACGCCGTCGACAAAGTGCACCAAGGCGGAACACCGCTGCCGCGAGAACCCGAACGGATGCTTTCGGCGACGGGGTTCTCCTACAGTCACTTGGTCGGGGCTATGGAGTGAGGCTGTCTATTAAGTTTACCCGGCGAGTATCCGCGTACGCTACGTGATTGCGACGGACTTTTGATCACATCAAAATTCCGTGGCAACCGATCAAGTGAGACTAAAGTGCTATGTTTATAACATTCATTCAGTTATCTCATAACTACTTGTGAATTCCAATTATTGTATCACATTCCAGATAAACAGAAAATGTTAAACTTTCCGATCGAACAGTCGAAC
Source organism: Agapanthus africanus (assembly GCA_030015575.1). Taxonomy (NCBI): domain Eukaryota; kingdom Viridiplantae; phylum Streptophyta; class Magnoliopsida; order Asparagales; family Amaryllidaceae; genus Agapanthus; species Agapanthus africanus. The sequence goes on along the minus strand of JASDDO010000001.1, from coordinate 457,303,576 downwards.
ACCCAAGTTTTCCCGATACTGCTCAACACATGAAACAAGTTTAAAAACATCCAGTTCATGCCTCAGTACTAACGGTCCAGCCGTAGAAGGGTCAAGCCAATGCCTCACATGTGGCACTCCGTACTGCCACAAACCCTAAGGTTCAAAGGGCAGTTCAAGACGGTCACATAATCGAGTTAAGGTTTGTTGTCTTCTAGAGGGACCATCGCGTTACTTGCACTACTTAGAACGTGATTAAACTACAGAAAAATCCAACAATTGGAAATTTCCCGGCATGGGAAAAAGTGGGTATTTATATCCGGTCGAACTTTTTAACATATTCAAAAATTATCCGGAAAGACACATAGACAAAGTTTGACAATCCGATCGAATAATCGAATCCCCAAAACAACCCCAGAAAATTCAACTCTTGAATAAATATTAAAAATTCTCATAAAACTCAGCACTGTTAAATAGGAATTACTGTGCAAATGTAGAGGGGTGACGTCACCAGAGGGCCGCGGAACCGCCGCAGAAGCTAGGCTTCTGCCGCGGTTCCGCCGCATGTTAGAGGAATCTTTGGTCAAATTTTGCACCGCAATTCTTATAATTCGCTGCTGAATTTTTTAAGCATTTTTAATCTGGAAAAAACCCAGTTTTTGAAAAAAGTACAGAGAGCAATTTTGGGTTTAGGGTTTCGGTTCGATCGGGTTTCTAACATCGTCTAAGCATCGCCTAAGGCTCTAGCTAGTCTCTGATACCACTGTAGGGTTCCTAGGCACGCTAATGAGGTCTCACAAGGCATCAACCATGCCAATTTCAAATTTTACAAGTGCCGAGAAACCCTAATACGGATCGTTAACTAGAATTTTAGGCGAAAAAGGAAACTAGTTAACAACTTAACTAATAGAACGGAAATACAACCTTTGTAGATCCGGTCCTCCACCTCCATAGCTCCATGATGAAGTCTCCTTGCTGTCCAAATCAAATCCCGGGCTCTAGCGTCGGCTTCATCGGAGAAATGGGCGGGCTAGGTCATCGACTACGATGCCGAAGATGATCTACGTCGAGGCATCACAAGATCAAACTCCCACTTCACCAAGTCATGAAACTTGTGAAGAAAACACCCTATACTACTTGGCAAGAGGTAGAGGATGAAGAAATAGGAAGTGGGTTCACTTTAGAATTGGATTTCTCACTTGATTTCATCACTTGCCATTGATGAGGCAAGCTTTTCTTTCTTGTGAAGAAGAAGAAGAAGAAGATGATAATCATATGATAACTTAAAAGAAAATAATACTTATCATATATTTAACCATAGTCAAGTGTAGAGAATTAACTAAGGTTATATGAATGGTTAGGGTTAAAAGAAGAAGACAAAATGGTCACTTGGTCAAAGCTTCATGAAGCTTCAACAAGCTTCATGAATGAAACAAAGAAAGAAACCATTTTGTTCATTATCTTTTCCATAATAAATAAATGAACAAATAGATATGAAAAACAAAACCCTAACCATTTTAATAACCATGGTTTAATCTTTAAACAAAACTTAAGTAAGAATGTATCATCAAACATGATACAATCAAGTGCACAAAAGTATATCACATATACAACTTGTGAACAACAAGTGAGAAAATCCATTTAAAGTGAACCAATACTAGTTAATGCAAAGTAATATATCAAATATATAATTATTCATTAAATCATTAAATCAACACTTGATTTAACGATCCGGTCATATCGCATATAACCGACTAATATTCAATGTATCGGCTCATCGAATCAATCCTTGATTCGATAACCAGGTTATATCGCATACAACCAATCGATACATTCATCGCGAGAATAGAATACGGTATCACATACACGCATTATTCTCGGTCCCACACATATCTCATATGCGCTTCTATTTCGTTTCGCTTGAGCCAGGAAACCTCTGTGTAGGACTCTAAAGACTCGTCAATACGCCGGCAGCAGGTGATGATCATATCAAACACCCACAAGCCGCAACCGGTCTGCTAAACATAACGGCCACCCGGGTATTGAGCGATCAGAAGATCGACGAGCAAGCCCGCTTATACTCCTGTGAATCCAACCAGTAACACTTACCGTACAGTCCGGTCTCATCGTCTGATATGTCGCATATCTTGCCTAGGGGTGGTAAACGTCAGACCCCAGTAGCTCGATAAGTCGTGTCGATATGAGGTCTATAACAGTTCGAGAAACTACTGGTAACACTTACCAGTAAATCTCAGCAACCCTGGCCAGGGATTTCCGGTTATAGCCAATCGAACACAGCGCAACATCAACCCCCTATACCGGGAAAGACGAATCCCCTCCTATCGCTCATTGCCTCCATGTGACTCGGGACTGTACCCAAAAACCACCGTTTTGCACGCCCTCTTGGACGTGGTAAGATGAAAATCAAAGCACAGTGGGAACCACACAAGACTCTATGACGATCTCGGGTCAACAGACTACTCTGTACCAGTGTCACCAGAGAACTGCCATCTGACGTAAGGTATAATACCATCTGGGAGTTCTCGGCGAGTCCGTCCAGTGTACCCAGTCTCCACTGAGCACCCGTATATTATCTCTGATGTCAAACACCAATGGATATGGGATCATCCATCGCCCATCTGTATGGGTCGAGAAGGTATATGCTAGTCTACTCTGGTATATCGATGCCCCGTCTCGATATACCCACGACTAGGGACTTTGAAGGATGTACTCATGGACTACCATGTCCCCACTAGTATGATCCGCATCATAGTCCAGGTAGTTAAGTACAAAACCTAAGGGCTTTACCAACATGTATCATAGAGATAATCTGTGTACACGTTAAGATAAAGAGCAACCAGATAGCATACTATCATGTCGAGCAAGAAACTTCTCCCTATATATGTCCCAGCATCCACTACAATATACATCCTATGTATAGCAATGGCCTCTAGGGCATACATATAACTAACAAGCAGACACCCACACCCCAAACCCCAACCCAAATCACCCCCATCTGGCCGCAAATTGCGGCCAGAAAGCTTATTTCGGCGGCCACGCTTTGGAATTGGGCTCCCAGGTTTGGTGTGTGCACTCTATACCCCCCATACATGCTACAGTAATCTCTAGTTTTACTCTGAAAAATCTCGTGTAGCAGCAGATCCTACAGGGCCTTATTTCTAGTTAAAATCCACACTTTTGCACTAAAATGGAACTTTAGGGTATTTTTGTGCAAACTGAAACAAAACTTGGCCTAAGATAGCTCTAATAACACATAATAGAGCTAACACAACTAGCAAAACCCTAATCTAACATGTGAATCACAAATATCCTTAAATATCACTAAAAAAGCACAAAAATGAGATTTTTACTAAAGAATACAACAAGTCTAAGGAAAAGAAGTGCTAATATGAATTAATACCTTCTAAGAACCTTGTAGAACACCAAAAGTTTCAGCTTTCCCCTCTAGTGTGCAGATTTGCCTTTAACACCTCAAAAAGCTCACTTTTCCTAAGGTTTTGTGAAGGAAATGTGTGGTTTTTGTGTAGGATTTGTGTGGAGATCAAAGAGAAGTGAAAAGGGAGAGGAAAGATGGAGGAAGGCCAAGGTTTTTCTGCTGGAAGTTGCAGAAATTCTGAAGTGGGGAGAAGAGAGAGAGGGAAGAGAAGGAAATGAGTCAAAAGTCAATGTTTTCTACCTAACACCATGCCTCATTTGTTTAATAGGATTTGAATTATGAAAAGGGTTTTGAAAAGATTAAAATGGTGGGGAAAAAGCTAGCAACCAAGCAACAAAAGAATTTGGCTAACACTTAAACCTATGTCTCAAAAGTGGCTAAGTGTGCAAGTGTGCACACTACAAAGGAAAATTCCCAATATGCTAACACTACTAAAATTAACTAATAATCCTAGGAACACATATATATATAATAACACGTACGATCACTAATTATCATGAAAGACATTAAAACGGAAAATCAAAGTGTTACAATCTACCCCCCTTAAAGAAATTCGGTCCCCGAATTTAAAAATCTAACTATACGCACCTTCAAAAAGATAGGGATACCTCTTCCTCATCTCGCTCTCGGTCTCCCAAGTGACTTCCTCGCCGCTCTGGCTACGCCAAAGTACCTTGACGGACGGTATCTCTTTCGACCTCAGTTTCTTTACTTGCCGATCCAAGATCATCACCGGCTGCTCTGCATAGGAAAGGTCGCGCTCAAGCTGGATCGTCGGGTGCTGAATCGCATGCGAAGGATCATGAAGATATCTGCGGAGCATCGAAACGTGAAATACGGGGTGCACGTCTGGAAAACTGGGTGGAAGGCTAATCGATACGCAACCGTACCAATACGCTCAAGGATCTCGAAGGGGCCCACGAATCTGGGACTGAGCTTCCCTTTCTTCCCAAACCTCATCACGCCTTTCATTGGGGAGACCCTCAAGAAAACATGATCACCAATGGAAAACTCAAGTCTGCGCCGACGACGGTCCGCATAAGATCTCTGCCTACTCTGGGCTGCTCTCATCCTATCGCGAATCAACTGGATCTTCACGGTCGTCTCCTCCACAATCTGCGGTCCTAAGATACTGCTCTCACTAAGCTCCGTCCAACAGATGGGCGATCTGCATCTCCTCCCATAAAGAGCCTCAAACGGTGCCATCTGAATGGTCTCCTAGTAGCTGTTGTTGTAGGAGAACTCTACTAAGGGCAAATGATGATCCCAGCTACCTCCGAAGTCTAAAACGCATGCTCTGAGCATGTCCTCGAGAGTCTGAATAGTCCGCTCTGACTGTCCGTTGGTCTGCGGATGGAATGCTGTGCTGAAACTCAAGCGAGTGCCCAAAGCCTCCTGAAACCTCTGCCATAGCCGGCTGGTAAACTGGGTGCCTCTATCGGACACGATGCAAGTCGGAACTCCATGCAGTCGTACAATCTCATCAATGTAAATCTGGGCATACTGAGCAAATCCGAAAGTCGTCTTCACCGGTAGGAAGTGAGCCGCTTTCGTCAAACGATCCATGATCACCCAGATGGGGTCATACCCTCGACTAGTCCTGGGTAGACCCACAATGAAATCCATAGATATCTGTTCCCATTTCCACTCCGGAATGGGTAACGGCTGTAGCTCTCCCGCGGGCCTCTGGTGCTCAGCCTTGACTTGCTGACAAGTCAGGCATCTCGACACAAAATCTGCAATGTCCCTCTTCATACCGTCCCACCAGTAAACATCTCTCATATCATGGTACATCTTGGTGGAACCGGGATGAACACTATATATCGACCAATGTGCCTCCTCAAGAATCTCGCGCCGCAATCCCTCAGCATCTGGTACGCACAGTCTAGCTCCAAATCGTAGTATCCCCTGATCATCGATCACGAACTCAGAAAATCTGCCCTGTCCCATCTGTGTCCTGATCTCTGAACAGTGGTCATCACTGTGCTGTGCCTCATATATACGGTCAACCAACTGTGGGCATGCACGAACATGCGCAATCTGCCCTCCGATCAGCGTAAACTCGAACTGTATCCGACTGTCACATAAGATCTGCCAATCCGCCGACGACTGCCTCTGCACTGCGCTCAAACAGGATAGACTACCCCCGGGCCTCCTGCTCAAAGCATCCGCCACTACATTCGCCCTGCCCGGGTGATACAAGATCTCACAATCGTAGTCCTTCACTAACTCCATCCATCGGTGCTGTCTAAGGTTCAGGTCTCGCTGCTGAAATATGTACTTTAAGCTCTTGTGGTCAGTGAATATCTGGCACGACTCTCCATACAGATAATGTCGCCAGATCTTGAGTGCAAAGACCACTGCAGCCATCTCCAGATCATGAGTGGGGTAATTCTGTTCATGTTTCTTTAATTTCCGCGAAGCATACGCGATCACCCTGTCATGCTGCATCAAAACGCACCCTAGCCCTACACATGAAGCATCACAGTAGACCACAAATCCGCCTGATCCTGAAGGCAATGATAGCACTGGTGTCGTAGTCAGTAGAGCCTGTAGACGCTGAAAACTGTGCTCACACTCCTCCGTCCAATCGAAGCGAACTCCCTTCCGGGTCAACCCGGTCAAAGGTGTAGCAATACGAGAGAAGTCCTGCACGAATCGCCTGTAATAGCCTGCCAGCCCTAGAAAGCTGCGAACCTCCGTCACTGATGTGGGTCTAGGCCAACTCCGAACTGCCTCGATCTTCCTCGGGTCGACGCATATACCATCTCGTGTAATCACGTGCCCCAAGAAGTCTACGCTGTCTAGCCAGAAGGCACACTTTGAAAATTTGGCGAAAAGCTGATGCTCCCTCAAGGTCTGCAGTGTAATTCGCAGGTGCTGCTCGTGCTCCTCTCTACTCCGAGAATACACCAAGATATCGTCAATAAACACTATGATGAACAGATCAAGATACGGCCGGAAAATACGGTTCATCATGTCCATAAATGCTGCTGGCGCGTTGGTGAGTCCGAACGACATCACCAAAAACTCATAATGGCCGTAACGCGTGCGGAAAGCTGTCCTAGAAATGTTCTCCTGTCGAACCCGCAGCTGATGGTAGCCTGATCGCAAATCGATCCTCGAAAAGTATCCTGCCCCCTGAAGCTGGTCGAACAAATCGTCGATGCGTGGCAAAGGATATCTGTTCCGCACTGTCACCCTGTTCAGCTGACGGTAGTCGATACACAAACACATACTGCCGTCCTTCTTCTTGACGAACAGGACTGGAGCACCCCAAGGAGAAACACTGGGTCGAATAAGTCCCTTATCCAGCAGATCCTGCAACTGACCCTTCAATTCTCTAAGTTCCGCCGGGGCCATCCGATAAGGCGGTACAGAAATAGGCCCCGTGCCAGGAACCAAGTCAATGCAGAAAGAATTATCACGCTCGGGCGGTAGCCCAGGAAGCTCGTCAGGGAACACATCAGGGAACTCGCTAACAACCGGAACCTGATCCAGAGGAACCTCTGTAGCTCTAGTATCGCAAACATATGCGAGAAATCCCTGACATCCCTTCCTCAAAAGCTGTCCAGTGCGAAAAGAAAAAATCACACTGTGAGGGGTGGCACCACGGTCCCCCAACACAACAACAACCGACTCGTCGGGAAAACAAAATCGAACTGTCTTCTCGCGGCAGTCAACAGAAGCATAGCACGTGGCTAACCAATCCATGCCCAAAAGAACGTCGAAGTCCAACATCTCAAGAAGGATCAAATCAACCGGCAACTCTCTCTCGCCAATACGGACGGTACAGGATCGGAACACGTGCTGTAGGGTTACTAGGCATACTATAGAGGTCTCACAAGGCATCGAACATGCCAATTTAAAATTTTATGGGTGCCGAGAAACCCTAAAACGGATCGTCGGCTAGATTTCTAGGCGAAACGGTAAACTAGTTAACTACTTAACTAAAAGTTAGATGCTACAACCTTTGTAGATCCGGATATCCACTTCCTTAGCTCCTCGTAGTCATCCTCTCGCTGTCCTTTTCGAATCCTAGACTCATTCGTCGGCTTCATCGGGAAAACGAGCGGAATAGGTCGTCGGCTTCGTGTCAAAGACGATCTACGTCGAGGCATCACAAGTTCAAGCTCCGACTTCACAAAGTTGTGAAACTTGTGAAGAAAACACCCAAAACAACTTGGCAAGAGGTAGAGGGTGATGAAATAGGAGGTGGGTTCACTTTAGAATTGGATTTCTCTCACTTTAGCTCAAGTTGCCATTGATGGCATCAAGCTTTTTTCTTGAAGATGAAGATGAAGAAGAAGAAAGAATATGATAAGTGTTGAGATAAAATAAAAAATAAATCAATACTTATCATAATGTGAACCATAGTTAAGTGTAGAGAATTAACTAAGGTTAGAAGAATGGTTAGGGTTTAGTGTGAAGACAAAATGGTCACAAAGTCAAAGCTTCCTGAAGCTTCAACAATGTTCAAGAATGAAAGCAACCATTTTGTATTTTTATCCCATTCTTTTTCCAAAAATGAATAAATAAAAGAATGGATAAATAAAAACCCTAATCACTTTCTTAACCTAAGTTTAATTCTATACACTTAACCAAATAAGCATGCATCATCAAACATGATACAATCATGTGCACAAAAGTATATCACATATACAATTTGCACATCAAGTGAGAAAATCCATATAAAGTGAACCAATACTAGTTAATGCAATGCAATATATCAAATATATAATTATACATTAAATCATTAAATCAACATTTGATTCAATGATCCGGTCATGTCGCACATAACCGACTACAATCCAATGTATCGATTTATCGAATCAATGATTCGATAACTAGGTCATATCGAATATAACCAATCGAAACATATATCGCGAGAATGAAATGCGGTATCACATACACGCATCATTCTCGGTCCTGCACATATCTCATATGCGCTCCTATTTCGTTTCGCTTGAGCCAGGAAACCTCTATGTAGGACTCTAAAGACTCGTCAATACGCCGGTAGCAGATGATGATCATATCAAGCACCCACAAGCCGCAAGCGGTCTGCTAAACGTAACGGCCATCCGAGTATTGAGCGATCAGAAGATCGACGAGCTAGCCCGCTCACACTCCTGTGAATCCAACCAGTAACACTTACCGTACAGTCCGGTCTGTTCGTCTGATATGTCACATATCAAGTCTAGGGGCGGTAAACATCAGACCCCAATAACCGATAAGTCGTGCCGATATGAGGCTCATAACGGGTCGAGAAACTACTGGTAACACTTACCAGCAAATCTCTGATCAGCCCTGGCCAGGGACTTCCCTGTTACGGCCAATCGAGCACAGCGCAACATCAACCCCCAATACCGGGAGAGACGAAACCCCTCCTATCGCTCATTGCCTCCATGTGACTCGGGACTGTACCCAAAGACCACCGTTTTGCACGCCCTCATGGACGTGGTAAGGTGGAGATCAAAGCACAGTGGGAATCACACAAGACTCTATGACGATCTCGGGTCTACAGACTAACCTGTACAAGTGTCACCTGAGAACTGCCATCTGACGTGAGGTATAATACCATCTGGGAGTTCTCGGCGAGTCCGTCCAGTGTACCCAGTCTCCACTGAGCACCCGTATACCATCTCTGATGTCAAACACCAATAGATATGGGATCATCCATTGCCCATCACATGGGTCGAGAAGCGTATACGCTAGTCTACACTGGTATATCGATGCCCCGTCTAGATATACCCACGACTAGGGACCATGAAGGATGTACTTATGGACTACCATGTCCCCACTAGTATGATCTGCATCATAGTCCAGGTAGTCAAGTACACATCCTAAGGGCTTTACCAACATGTAACTATAAGACAGTATAAAGAGACTAGTGTACATGTTAAGATAAAGAGTAACCAGATAGCATACTATCATATCGAGAAAGAAAGTCATCTCTATATATGTCCAAGCATCCAATATAATATACATCATTTGTACAATACTGGCCTCTAGGGCATACATACAACTAACAATCTCCCACTTGCACTAGGGCCAGCTGCTGTAGTATCGCATACCGAGCATCCCGAAGAGTCTCTCAAACTGTATCTGGGGAATGGCCTTCGTGAGTGGATCCGCCGTGTTGTTCTTCGTGTCAACCCTCCCGACCTCGATCTCCCGGCGATCAACTATCTCCCGGATCAGGTGATACCGCCTCAGAATATGCCTGGATCGCTGATGGGACCTGGGTTCCTTGGCCAAAGCCACCGCTCCATTGTTATCGCAATACAAAGGTATTGGATGCTCAATGGATGGAACCACACCAAGTTCAGTAATGAACTTCTTGATCCAAACAGCTTCTTTAGCAGCATCGTTGGCAGCGATGTATTCAGCCTCCATCGTCGAGTCTGCCACGGTTTCCTGCTTGGAACTCTTCCAGCTAACCGCCCCTCCGTAAAGGGTAAAGACAAAACCCGACTGCGACTTAGAGTCGTCCTTATCACTCTGGAAGCTCGAATCGGTAAAGGACTCCACTTGGAGATCTCCATTACCATACACCAAGAACATATTTCTAGTCCTTCGTAAGTACTTGAGAATGCTCTTCACAGCTGTCCGGTGACTCTCTCCAGGATCAGCTTGATACCTGCTCACTACACTTAGTGAGTATGCTACATCGGGTCTGGTACATAGCATCGCATACATGATAGAGCCTACTGCCGAAGCATAGGGTATCCCTTGCATGCGAGCTCTCTCCAAATCAGTCTTGGGAGACATCTCTTTGGAGAGAGTGACTCCAGAGATCGTGGGCAAGTTCCCACGCTTGGACTCTTCCATACTAAACCTCTTTAGTATGGTGTCAATGTACCTGGATTGGGACAATCCCAAAATCCTTTTGGATCTATCTCTATAGATCCTGATTCCCAATATGCAGGAGGCATCACCAAGATCTTTCATTGAGAATCTTTGTGATAAGAAGAGCTTGACCGATTGCAGCATAGGAATATCATTTCCTATCAAGAGTATGTCGTCCACGTACAATACGAGGAAGACAACCTTACTCCCTGCCACCTTCTTGTAAATACAAGGTTCATCTGGGTTTTTGACGAAATCAAACTCTTTGATAACGACATCAAAGCAGATGTTCCAACTCCGCGATGCTTGCTTTAATCCATAAATGGATTTAAGCAGCTTGCACACCTTGCCGCTGCTCCCACTGTCTACGAAGCCCTCTGGCTGAGTCATGTACACGCACTCTTCTAAATCACCATTTAGAAAGGCGGTCCTAACATCCATTTGCCAGATTTCATAATCATGATATGCAGTGATGGCAAGCATGATCCGGATGGATTTAAGCATAGCCACTGGAGAAAAGGTCTCGTCATAGTCCACACCTGGTCTTTGACGAAAACCCTTTGCTACAAGTCTAGCTTTGAAAGTCTCCACTTTCCCATCTACACCAAGTTTCTTCTTGAAGATCCACTTGCTCCCGATGGGTTTTACCCCTTCAGGAGCAACTTCCAAAGTCCATACTTTGTTGGTGTACATGGATTCCATCTCGGACAGCATAGCATCCAGCCATTTCACTGAGTCCCTACTCGTGATGGCCTGCTCGAAGCTAGTTGGGTCATCATCCTCCATGATGCAATCCTCGCTCCCTCCATCCATGAGAAAACCGTAGTATCTCTCAGGTTGGCGAGGAACCCTACTAGATCGGCGGAGTGGCTGGGGTTCATCGGGAACTACGGAATCCTCTGGTTCAACCAAATCTTCTGTAGTAGTCTGTGTCGCTGGAACCTCTTCCAGTTCTACCTAAATGCCACTTATCTGTTTCATAAGAAAACTTTTTTCTAAGAAAGTGGCATGTCGAGAAACAAACACCTTTTGTTCCTCGGGGTGGTAGAAGATATACCCTTGTGAATTTTTGGGATATCCTACAAACTTACATAAGACAGATCTTGCCTCGAGTTTGTCCGGATTTTGTCTTTTGACATAGGCTGGACAACCCCATATCTTAATATAATTAAGATGTGGTCTCTTCCCTTTCCATATCTCATATGGAGTGGTAGGCACTGATTTGGTAGGAACTCTATTCAATAGGTCCATGGCTGTCTCAAGCGCATATCCCCAGAAGGAAATAGGTAACTCAGCTGTACTCATCATTGAGCGCACCATATCTAATAGGGTGCGGTTTCTCCGTTCAGATACACCGTTGTGCTGTGGTGTATATGGAGGAGTCAGCTGAGAGAGAATCCCATTCTCTTTTAGGAAGTCCAGGAATTCATTGCTCAAGTATTCCCCTCCTCGATCAGATCGTAGGATTTTAATACTTTTTCCGGTTTGGTTCTCGACTTCTTGTTTATATTCTCTAAATTTCTCAAAAGCTTCTGATTTGTGTTTCATCAGGAACACATATCCGAATCTAGAGAGATCGTCAGTGAATGTAATGAAGTACGAAGAACCATCCCTGGCATGTGTAGACATGGGACCGCATACATCACTATGTATCAGTCCCAAGAGTTCGGTAACTCTTTCTCCGTGTCCCGTAAACGGAGCTTTGGTCATCTTGCCTTTGAGACATGACTGGCAAGTGTCATAGGATGAAAATTCAAACGGATTTAAATATCCATCCTTATGCAACTTAGCCAGTCGTGTCGCTTTGATGTGACCCAGTCTACAATGCCACAAGAAGGATTCGTTCAGTTCAGAACTCTTCTACTTGTGTGTGTTTGTTATGCTCAGAACTGTTGATTGGTTTAGAACATAAATGCCATTGCACAACGTGCCTGATCCAACCAACTTTTGGTTACGGAAAATGTTCATAACATTATCCTGTAATACAAAATTATATCCCTCTTTACTCAATAAAGAAACCGATATAATGTTGCATATCAGGTTCGGCATGTAATAGCATTCGTTCAGAACCAATGTATTACCAGTTGGTAATGCAAGGTGATATTCCCCGACAGTCTTAGCTGCAACAATTGCACCATTTCCAACTCTAATGTCTTTATCACCTTCTCCAAGTTCTCTACCTTTCCTAAGCCCATGTAACTGATTACATATATGGGATCCAGACCCGGTATCTAATATCCAGGACGTGGAGCAAATGGAGAAACAGTTCTCTGTAACGAACACACCCGAAGAAAATGCATCAACATGTACTTTCTTCATTCGGGTGGCATGGGAATCCTGGTATTCCCCTATTTCCTGTTCATTCCTATAACTCTTATAAGAAGGAACGGAACCAACGTTCCCCAGCACAGTATAACATGCGGGTTCGGTCAATACATCCATATTATTATCTTGATTAAGGCATGAAATGGTCGCTACCTGGAGAGAGAGAGAAGAAAACACTTTAGCGTAAGCTCGTGCAAGATCAGATTGGTTATTATCTTATCTAATCAGGATGGCTCCCACTGCTTTTTATCAAATCTTCCTTCAAACCCTAAAAGGAAAGACTAGCCGGGATTAATTACACACTACAAGTTCGCCAATCTTTCAGCCAGGCCAGTGTCGGTACTTTGAGGGAGGTCCCCCGTGCTTTCGCACGAACCTAATTAATGTAAACATCGTTTTCCCAGAGGCGTAACCTCGTTAACACCTTTCTAGACACCTACTTGATCGGCTAATTGTAATGTGTAAAACTCTCCCAGGAGTAACTCTTACTCGCAGTGGGTATCGGGATCCAACTATCTCATAGAAGGTATGCAATCTCATTGCAAATTTCAACACTTGAAATTCCCGATAATATTTTGCCCCTAGCGTGCTATGACCTTGACGCATGCCAAACAACCCATAGTCCGCTAGTCAAGTTCAACCCGTACATTTCTTGATTGAATTAAACCCACCCGCACGACCCTTGACGCATGCCAAACAACGCCGTGCGAATACCCTAATCCAATCGCATCGTATGCTAGCAGATAAGCACTAGTTAGCTACCGTACACTACGCCTTGACGCATGCCAAACAACCGCAGCACGAATACTAACTAGTACTTATCTGAAATGACGGAGGGCTACGACAGGTTTTTCTGAAAACCTATTGCGTAATGAACTTGATATCGTTGTAGAATCAAATGAAGTTTTGAAATGGATTGATTTTGAGGCTTTTCTAGTTTTGCTAAAGGGGTCACTCCCGGTGAAGGGATCGTCGGCCCTTTCCTCGTCGAATGAGGTGCGGGATATATCATATATATCACTGTGAAAAGCAGAAACTATAGAAGCAATCAAAAGTCAAACCGAGTGTGTAGCATCTGCCAGTTATCCCTAAAGGAGTCACTCCCGGTGAAGGGATCTCGGTCCTTTCCTCATCGAATAAGGTGCAGGGTATATCATATATACCGCTATGCAAAGCAAGAACTGTAGCTACCTGTTTTATTTCAAATTTGATTCTACAACATCTGAGGTTTCTTTTCTTTCATTAATCACATTAATGAAGTCCCATCATTTAAATACATAAACATCACAGATAAATACGACGTACACTTATGCCATCCGCATTCGCCTCGATGTCCCCTCGTGCACCGTTAAGTTAGGTAACTAACGACAGAGCAGGGCAGGACTAGTGCGGGTGCAAAACATAAGTAACTTCTATATAATATATCATATATACTATATACTGTATCTATCACAGAACATCACAAGATCACATCACAGATATCGCAGCAGAAGAAACATATGAAATATTGGATATACTAGGACGTCCGTGTTTTTAATACGAGCCAGTATAAAACACGGATTCCACGGTCGTGATGAATAGCCAATCCCACACCCCTAGACCCCTACGAGAGTGGCAAGCAACCCTGCCAATTCTAGGGTTAGGAGACCCGGACTCGACTCCTCGAGTTGGTCTCCCACTGGACCCCAGAACCCGGTTACTTGTGCTCCCCTCCTTGGGTCTATCCTAATGCGGAAAAGTAAATAATATACAAAAGGTGACAACTTCCGCAACCTGGAAGTGCCCCAAATAAAAAGAATATTACATACAAGTTTTTACATGAATGAAAATGAAAAACACTCATCTCACATAAAAACCCCCGGCTATTCAAACACGACGATCCAATATAACATATCCAGCAACACATAACATCACATGTCATCAACGTAAGTAAGTATGCATACCCCAATTGTCGTTGACGTATAGCAACGAAACCGGCGATATGAACATACTACACTTACGGTCACAGAAAAGAAAGTGTAAAACTACAACAATTGGAATCCGCAACCTCTTTAGACATCACATGCCTAACAGATATAAATCCCGCATTTTAGTCTCATTATCGAAAACTCTTTTCAATATCATATAGGACTAAATTGCTAGATTTATAACATTCATTCAGTTATCTCATAACTACTTGTGAATTCCAATTATTGTATCACATTCCAGATAAACAGAAAATGTTAAACTTTCCGATCGAACATTCGAATACCCAAGTTTTCCCGATACAGCCCAACACATGAAATAAGTCTAACAACATTCAGTTCGTGCCTCAGTACCAACGGTCCAGCCGTAGAAGGGTCAAGCCAACGCCTCACATGTGGCACGCCGTACTGCTCCAAACCCGAAGGTTCAAAGGGCAGTTCAAGACGGTCACATAATCGAGTTAAGGTTTGTTGTCTTCTAGAGGGTCCATCGCGTTACTTGCACTACTTAGAACGTCGTTAAACTACGGAAAAATCCAACACTTGGAAATTTCCCGACAGGGGAAAAGTTGGGTATTTATATCCGGTCGAACTTTTTAACATATTCTAAAATTTATCCGGAAAAACACTTAGACAAGGTTCGATAATCCGATCGAAACATCATTTCCCAATTTAACCCCAGAACACTCAACTAAAGAGCCAATTTAAAAATTCCCAGAAAACTCAGAATAATTAATCAGGAATTACTGTGCAAACACTTAGGGCTGACGTCACCATATAGCCGCGGAACCGCCGCAGAAGCTAGGCTTCTGCCGCGGTTCCGCCGCACAAAGTACTGTTCATGGGAAACTTTTTGCACCGTAATTCTTAGACTTCATTGCTGAATTTTTAAAGCATTTTTAATTGACAAAAAACCACAAATTTGGAAAAAGTCCAGAGAGCATTATCGGGTTAGGGTTTCGGGTTCGTTCGGACTTCAAACTCCGTCTAGACTTCGCCTAAGGCTCTAGCTAGGCTCTGATACCACTGTAGGGTTCCTAGGCACACTATAGAGGTCTCACAAGGCATCGAACATGCCAATTTAAAACTTTATGGGTGCCGAGAAACCCTAATACGGATCGTCTGCTAGATTTCTCGGCGAAACGGTAAACTAGTTAACTACTTAACTAAAAGTTAGATGCTACAACCTTTGTAGATCCGCTTCCTTAGCTCCACGTAGTCATCCTCTCGCTGTCCTTTTCGAATCCTAGACTCATTCGTCGGCTTCATCGGGAAAATGAGCGGAATAGGTCGTCGGCTTCGTGTCAAAGACGATCTACGTCGAGGCATCACAAGTTCAAGCTCCGACTTCACAAAGTTGTGAAACTTGTGAAGAAAACACCCAAAACAACTTGGCAAGAGGTAGAGGGTGAAGAAATAGGAGGTGGGTTCACTTTAGAATTGGATTTCTCTCACTTTAGCTCAAGTTGTCATTGATGGCATCAAGCTTTTTTCTTAAAGATGAAGATGAAGAAGAAGAAAGAATATGATAAGTGTTGAGATAAAATAAAAAATAAATCAATACTTATCATAATGTGAACCATAGTTAAGTGTAGAGAATTAACTAAGGTTAGAAGAATGGTTAGGGTTTAGTGTGAAGACAAAATGGTCACAAAGTCAAAGCTTCATGAAGCTTCAACAATGTTCAAGAATGAAAGCAACCATTTTGTATTTTTATCCCATTCTTTTTCCAAAAATGAATAAATAAAAGAATGGATAAATAAAAACCCTAATCACTTTCTTAACCTAAGTTTAATTCTATACACTTAACCAAATAAGCATGCATCATCAAACATGATACAATCATGTGCACAAAAGTATATCACATATACAATTTGCACATCAAGTGAGAAAATCCATATAAAGTGAACCAATACTAGTTAATGCAATGCAATATATCAAATATATAATTATACATTAAATCATTAAATCAACATTTGATTCAATGATCCGGTCATGTCGCACATAACCGACTACAATCCAATGTATCGATTTATCGAATCAATGATTCGATAACTAGGTCATATCGAATATAACCAATCGAAACATATATCGCGAGAATGAAATGCGGTATCACATACACGCATCATTCTCGGTCCTGCACATATCTCATATGCGCTCCTATTTCATTTCGCTTGAGCCAGGAAACCTCTGTGTAGGACTCTAAAGACTCGTCAATACGCCGGTAGCAGATGATGATCATATCAAGCACCCACAAGCCGCAAGCGGTCTGCTAAACGTAACGGCCATCCGGGTATTGAGCGATCAAAAGATCGACGAGCTAGCCCGCTCACACTCCTGTGAATCCAACCAGTAACACTTACCGTACAGTCCGGTCTGTTCGTCTGATATGTCGCATATCAAGTCTAGGGGTGGTAAACGTCAGACCCCAATAACCGATAAGTCGTGCCGATGTGAGGCTCATAACGGGTCGAGAAACTACTGGTAACACTTACCAGCAAATCTCTGATCAGCCCTGGCCAGGGACTTCCCTGTTACGGCCAATCGAGCACAGCGCAACATCAATCCCCAATACCGGGAGAGACGAAACCCCTCCTATCGCTCATTGCCTCCATGTGACTCGGGACTGTACCCAAAGACCACCGTTTTGCATGCCCTCATGGACGTGGTAAGGTGGAGATCAAAGCACAGTGGAAATCACACAAGACTCTATGACGATCTCGGGTCTACAGACTAACCTGTACAAGTGTCACTTGAGAACTGCCATCTGACGTGAGGTATAATACCATCTGGGAGTTCTCGGCGAGTCCGTCCAGTGTACCCAGTCTCCACTGAGCACCCGTATACCATCTCTGATGTCAAACACCAATAGATATGGGATCATCCATTGCCCATCACATGGGTCGAGAAGCGTATACGCTAGTCTACACTGGTATATCGATGCCCCGTCTCGATATACCCACGACTAGAGACCTTGAAGGATGTACTTATGGACTACCATGTCCCCACTAGTATGATCTGCATCATAGTCCATGTAGTCAAGTACACATCCTAAGGGCTTTACCAACATGTAACTATAAGACAGTATAAAGAGACTAGTGTACATGTTAAGATAAAGAGTAACCAGATAGCATACTATCAAATCGAGCAAGTGACACGTCCCGAAAGTACGTAACATGACCGGCACTTAAACTACGAAACGTCTCGAGGCGTACGTAATCTAAGTAAACCATAAACCCAGAAATCCAAACCAAGAAAAGAAGTAGAGTGAAGGAAAACCAATTTAAAACAAGTAGTTTTAATAGCATAAGCCGAATTATGCGGTTTTTAAGAACATCAAAATTTACTGAAAATTTCGGCAGAATCTCCTTTGTAAAAACTGGCTCCCAAACGGGATACAACATGAAAAGTATACGAAATCAATAAAAAGGCATCCCCAAGCGGGAGCTAGCTCTTCGTCAATCGACGGTCACAACCACACAAGCAATATAATATACAACGCCAACGGCGAGGATCAAAATTCAAAAGGAAACTAAAATCCACAAGAAAACCGCAGAAAAATAACGCGCGACTCTAAGGTCGAAGGAATAACATCACTGGTCTCTATCTCAAAATAAATACATGTTTGGTTGATGGAATTTACTAGATACAACGGAATAATATTATACAAGGTAATAGGATGGGTACGATACAAGAAAAACCCACCTACTGACAAGTCACCCGAATGAAACTGAGCCCGCAAAGCCGTAATGAAACCTGTACGGCAAACCTGCAAGAAACTGGGGCACAACGGGGGTGAGTTGCCAACCCGTGAATAGAAAAACATCTACGCACAGAAATCGCATGTATGACGCAATCCTAGGTCATACGATCATAATATATCCTCAAAAAAGTATATAACATGCAGCCTATAACAAGGCTAGGGTAAATATCTAACCCGAGTGTAATCTCATGTGCCCGTGTCAGTGCTTCAGGTAGCAATATATCATATGAATGAGGTATGAATGCATGAAAACAGAATACATGTAAATGAAGAACTGTTTTCATAATTTAGTGAGATTTCCTTTGTATTTTTAAAATGAGGTATCATAATGAAATCAGCATAAAACAGTGCCTAGCATCGGCACAAAACGTAATCCCAATATCTCGATATCTCTGTATCACAGTCTCTGTACCTCAATATCTCGAAATCTCAACGTCTCAATCACAATATCTAGAGCGCCGTCAGTCCAGACCGGCCCCTACCATCCATCTCAAGACCACGACGGTATCCTCCGGATATCCGACTCGTCGGGTAAAATCACTGGTAGGTAGTGCTCCCCTGCCAGGCTCACATCGTCATCATCACGCGCTTCTTGCCCCGGGGTACCTTACCGGGTCCACCATGTACCCGAAACGGTTCATCCGCCTCCTCGAATCGGGTCTCGAAATCCATTAGCAAACTCATGGTGGACGACTCATACATCATGGGAAAACCGCACTTTTTATTTTAAAGAGAGAAAGAAGCTTATATAAGTTTTGCGGTTTTCCCCCAAAACCAGAAAATCTCATAGAAATCCGAATCCAATCCTCAATAGCATGTAAACAGTGCATATCGGCATAAAAATCCATGAATGCGGCATAACAATGAATATTAACATGCATGAAGTAACAAGTAATATCTACAATGTCTAATCTAGCATATAAGGCGAGTACACTAATGTCATGTCTAAATTATTAGCTAACAACCTATGTCAATCCAATAGTATTTCTAAAGTGTACGTGGCATGACAATTACCGATTAAGATGTGTGTGAGCCGGCAAGTAAGTGTACGTGGTACATACGCATCATCGGTAATGGTGCTGGTGTCCTAACAGCATGATATCAATAATGGAGTATGAAACATAATATAAGCATGCGATGTGAAGTGAACCACAATAAAGAGCGGGAGCTGAATACTAGACGCAACTATAACTAATCTGCATTAACCTAATATAAGTCCTACAAATGGTGCCTTTTGAAATAACATGAATCATGGGGTTTTGAAAATAGGGGCTACGGTGTTTTTATGAAAAGATACGTCTTTTGAAATATCCGTAGGATCCCTTGGGCTGTCTTTTAAAATACCCACGATTCGTTAGTTTTTGAAATAGGTAAGAATCGAATCTAATCTAACAACTAAACTAAACTAAAGGGCTAAGCTAACCAGCTGGACTACAGGTAAGGAAACCGCCTAACATCTGAATCGATGTATATACATACCTGTATATATATTAGACACGCACATATGAAATAAGGAATGTATGCAAGTATGTATATGTGTGTATGTGTAAGTGTAGTGCACCCACTACCTAAGGTTTCGTAACCATGCACCAATCCAACACCAATATCCATCTAAAATCATCAATAATAAATCCTAACAACATATCATAAATTGTTGGTGTGTATACGCATCCGTATACATCACTACGGACTGCGGGGGTGCTATACGCCATCCACCCGACTTCTCCCCGTAGATATAATCTACTCACCTGGTCCTCGCTAGCCGGTGCCGACGTCGCCACGCGCTTGCTTGTCGTCTCGAAGTCCACATGGGGTACCTACATATCATAACGCACCGTATCGCATTAAAACTAAATTCGAAATCGAAACGGCATACGAAAATCAAATCGGCACGCGTATCACGCGTAGGTCCAAACCTATCGCCTACGTATGCAAGAATAGTCAAACCAACCCTCGATGTCGATGTAAAAACGTCAAACCATCGAGAAAAATCCAATCACACTCATTTGCACAATTACAAGCACTAATTATAATATAAAATAGCTTACAATTCCCAAAAACCCCAATTTCACTTAAAAAGTCGTTTTTCCGAAAATCTAGCAAGCACAATTCGCCGTTTTTGTACAAAACATGATGTTTAAATGAATGTAGCGGCCAATATACTTATTAAATATCTTAAATAAGTCATAGAAATAATTCCCGGAATTTAATCTCATTAAATTCCAAAAACCCTAATATTCTAGTTTACAAAATACCCTTTTTAACAATTTCATAGCAAAAATGCACAACTACAATTTAGGTTGGATTTCTATGAACTAAAGTGTTAAACTACACTTAATAAAGTTAATAATATGATAAAAACCCTAACCATATTTTTAATCTCATATTTCGAATTAAATCAAAAAAACTAGTTTGCAACAAAAAGCTTAATTTGGACATTTTTCAAGTAACAACTTGTAATTAACAACTAGATTGGTTTTCTACAAAACTAAATATGTTAATCCACCTCACTAAACCATACACAATCAAACACAACTCATTTCCACAACAAACCCTAACTTGAAATCTTTAATCATGCAAGTAAACTCACATAACCCAAATTAACACTTAATTAACTTAACTTTAAGAAATTAAGTAACAAACTAAGCAAAAAGTTTAGAATTATACCCAAAAATATTTGAAGATCCACAAGCATCCATGGCCCTCCAAAATGCTCTCTTTTCACAAGGATCCATGCTATACGGGCTAAGCTAAAATGGGTAGGAGTCGGATTTGGGTTTTGGGATTTTTTTGATGGATTTTGGGGCAATTTTTGATGAAGTTTTGAAGAGAAAAGAGAAGGGAAATGGGGGGGGCTGTTGCTGCAGTAGGAGAGGGGGGGGGTCGGCTGGAATGGGATGGGGAGAGGAGAGAGAGGGAGGTAGAGAAAGTGGGGGGAGAAAGTCAAGGTCAAAGCAAAGTCAAAAGTCTAACTAATTTATCCATTTTCTTTTCTTTTCTTTCATTTCATTTCCTTTGAAATTCAAGTGGGGAAAAAGATGGTGGCTGCTGAATTCAGCCATGGGAAGAAGTGAATGGGGGTGTGTGGGTGTGGGTACGGGTGTGGGGTGATGAAAAATGATAAATACAATACCCCAAACATCCATTTACGCTAAAAAAAAAGCCTTTTTTCTTCAATAATTTCTAAACCGTTTTGGCAAATGATTTCGTTCCAAAAACCACATGATAAAATTTTATTTAATGTTTTATGATGCACAAAATTTGTTTCAACTCATTCCAATTTATAATTTTCCCTAATTAAATGTATTAGTGACGGCTTAAAATAATAATAAAATAATATTTTTTTCAGAAAATTTGAAATTTCACCAGCGGCTCAATAAACACCAAATAATAGCAATTACATAGCTAGAATATGTATATTTAATTTTTATAATAAGATATTTGTATTTTGACTTTTTACAGAAAACCCCCTTATTTTACCGATTTTTTCGAAATTTCACCGAAACGATTTTCAAAACGTTACAATCTTCCCCCCTTAAAGAAATTCGGTCCCCGAATTTAAATTCAAACTCCCCCAAATACTAAAACATCTAAGAAAACCCATCAAGTCGTCGAGGCTCCGAAATTGTAAATACATAAAACAAATCGTAGCGCAGCGCATGCGCTTGAAAAATGAGCATATAACTCAAATCAAAACTCCGTCAAGCATCCCGCAATCATCGGAGTCATGGAGAAGACATCAATGCCAAATCCAAATCAAAACCAATATGACATAACTCGGAACTATACATGTAAATATCGAATCTATATCTGTAAGTATCTGAAGGAAATGCATGCCAAATCTCTTTAAGTCGCTGTGCAACGCATATAACACTGCACAGTGGCGGACGTCTATCATAAGAAAATAACTATATACATATATACCTTTGTTTGAAATGTACGTTCCGCCATTTTGAAAACAATTTAGAAGGGTCTCCTTGTTTTAAACATTTCGTGTCATATCAGACACGTAGGTAAATACTGAGGCTATAGCTCGCTTTTTGGAAATCCCTTCAATAACTATCAATGCATGCAAAAATATATTCAGGTACTGTCCTCTGACTAGTCCTGCTCAGTACGAAAACACATAGCAATATCATAAAAACGTACTGCTCTATACGAAGTCAATCCCAAAATATGCACATGAATGCTATGTGCGTCTGGTGCGCACGGAAATCAAAATCCATGAATGTGCCATACATGCGCACAGAAACAACATCTAAGTGTATCGGGTGTGCACGAAACATCTGTCGTAGGCAACATGTGTGCCTGACAGCAAAATCAGGTGGACCTGACATGCACGAAAAATTCTCAATTAAGTGCCTCTGGTGTGCACCAAAATCACCCTTCAAAACATGCGCCCAACATGTGCGAAAATCCAAATCAGGTGCATCCACCGTGCACGAAATCATGAAATCCAATATGAAGCACCGAACGTGCGCAAAATCAATCAGGAGCACAAGGTGCACAAAACAAATATCGAGTATCACAATCGAAATCGAAGTCCAGTGCACACTGCAAGCATATAATAACTATACAGAGTGCAGGAACCAATTCGTGTGCATGCATACGCACAAAACCAACTCAACTGTTTAAAACCGTAAAATCACAAACATGTGAAACTAAAGCACGAAAACGATATCAAGTGCAACACTGTGCAAAGATCGTAAATCCTCAATCATCAAAATCAAATCATACGAATAAATCACCCAAAACATCGAAATCAATAATGGCGGAACAGTACCGCTCAAGTGCATCCTCTAAGAATCTCGGGCCAACTGCCGTGGTCACTAGTGGGACGTCTCGTCGATGATCATGAACTCTGGCCTGCTGGTGTGCGTAACATGACCACTCCTGGGTCCAAGTCTTCTCCGTGGATTACCAATCTCACAATCCATCGGCTCATCGGCCCTGTCAAGGCAGCATATCACTGGCGTCGGCCTCTGGATCTCTAAATGCACGTGACACATCTGATCCTGGGTGCAAATATCATTGCATCAGTGGCCTGGAAGGAATCCTGCTCACGGTCTATTCCATGCCTCGTCTCTGCCAACTGTCCGGAAGTAGTCGTCCTTTCCTATATCTGCATCTTGCTCTGGAACGACTGCATACTCATCGCGACTCCTTCTGGAAGGTAAGTCCAAGTACCATGCCTCGGCATGCGCATCGCATCTCTGATGTCGACGGAGTGGAACGTCATCTCATCTAGATCTGGTACGAACCTCTTACTCCACTTTTCTCTAATGTCGTCTGCTTTGGACTCGTCTCGTCGCGGCCGCATGGACTGAGCTCCAACGACTATCCTCGTATCTGGAGTCTCCCAAGAATGCATCTCACCACCTAGCATCCGAATTAAGTCGAGCCATCCAATCGATTCGTCAAAACCTCATAATCCCCCAAGAGCTCAACATCTTGGGTACAGTTTAATAGTATCGAGTACATACCACAGCATCGGTGGTCCAGCCGTAGAAGGGCAAACCCAAGCCTCACTAATGGCGCCGCAGAACTGCCGCAAACCCTAAGGTTCAAAGGATTTCACACGGTCATTAAGTCGAGTTAGGGTTTCATTCTTCTAAAGGGACCATAGAATTGCCTGCATGTCTTTCCGACTATCTTAAACTTGGAATAATAGGTTTCTGACATTCGATCGTCTCTGTCGACTCCCAACGTATCCACGTGAAGGCGTCTTTAGCTGGAATCAATCTATCTGATGACCTCGCATCGGGGTAGGCGAACGATCCACATGTCCTAGTCATTCATCCTCGATGACTAGCGACCTTCTATCATCTCTTAGTACAACTTATACTGCAATAGCTCCAACATCTGGGGCGATATCTCGTCGTTCGCAGCAATAACTGGCTCACTCGTCTGCATGCTGAACCGTGCCTCAATCATCAGGAGTAAGCAACACACCAACGGTCATCAAAATCTGGCTGGCCTCCATCATTAGCTCAATTCTCTAGTGTCGATCAGCACCTCCGAGTAACCTCATAAAAGCGATCCGCCAAACGCTCGTGGCGCGGAAACACAGTAAAAAGACACATCTCTGCAATCGTGTGTCGCCGGAATTTCGCCCTGGTCAGTCCTCGTTCGTGACGAGCTTGTGCTGACCGCAACTCTAGCCGTAGCTCTCCCTGCCAGTAACCGTAACAGCAAAACCAAACTGGAACCGATGAGGCTAAATCAGGAAGGAATATAATACTGAACAAGGAAATGTACATCCTAAGGCTTCATAAGTGGAGTGGCGTGTCGTAAATATGCCGCGGAACATACCAACGGTACGTCACTCTACTTTAGTCACCTATTCCATCAACCAAGGGTCATCCTACGCTCCGAAGGTTAAAACCTAACGCTCTGATACCAACTTTGTCACGTCCCGAAAGTACGGAACATGACCGGCACTTAAACTACGAAACGTCTCGAGGCGTACGTAATCTAAGTAAACCAAAAACCCAGAAATCCAAACCAAGAAAAGAAGTAGAGTGAAGGAAAACCAATTTAAAACAAGTAGTTTTAATAGCATAAGCCGAATTATGCGGTTTTTAAGAACATCAAAATTTACTGAAAATTTCGGCAGAATCTCCTTTGTAAAAACTGGCTCCCAAACGGGATACAACATGAAAAGTATACGAAATCAATAAAAAGGCATCCCCAAGCGGGAGCTAGCTCTTCGTCAATCGACGGTCACAACCACACAAGCAATATAATATACAACGCCAACGGCGAGGATCAAAATTCAAAAGGAAACTAAAATCCACAAGAAAACCGCAGAAAAATAACGCGCGACTCTAAGGTCGAAGGAATAACATCACTGGTCTCTATCTCAAAATAAATACATGTTTGGTTGATGGAATTTACTAGATACAACGGAATAATATTATACAAGGTAATAGGATGGGTACGATACAAGAAAAACCCACCTACTGACAAGTCACCCGAATGAAACTGAGCCCGCAAAGCCGTAATGAAACCTGTACGGCAAACCTGCAAGAAACTGGGGCACAACGGGGGTGAGTTGCCAACCCGTGAATAGAAAAACATCTACGCACAGAAATCGCATGTATGACGCAATCCTAGGTCATACGATCATAATATATCCTCAAAAAAGTATATAACATGTAGCCTATAACAAGGCTAGGGTAAATATCTAACCCGAGTGTAATCTCATGTGCCCGTGTCAGTGCCTCAGGTAGCAATATATCATATGAATGAGGTATGAATGCATGAAAACAGAATACATGTAAATGAAGAACTGTTTTCATAATTTAGTGAGATTTCCTTTGTATTTTTAAAATGAGGTATCATAATGAAATCAGCATAAAACAGTGCCTAGCATCGGCACAAAACGTAATCCCAATATCTCGATATCTCTGTATCACAGTCTCTGTACCTCAATATCTCGAAATCTCAATGTCTCAATCACAATATCTAGAGCGTCGTCAGTCCAGACCGGCCCCTACCATCCATCTCAAGACCACGACGGTATCCTCCGGATATCCGACGCGTCGGGTAAAATCACCGGTAGGTAGTGCTCCCCTGCCAGGCTCACATCGTCATCATCACGCGCTTCTTGCCCCGGGGTACCTTACCGGGTCCACCATGTACCCAAAACGGTTCATCCGCCTCCTCGAATCGGGTCTCGAAATCCATCAGCAAACTCATGGTGGACGACTCATACATCATGGGAAAACCGCACTTTTTATTTTAAAGAGAGAAAGAAGCTTATATAAGTTTTGCGGTTTTCCCCCAAAACTAGAAAATCTCATAGAAATCCGAATCCAATCCTCAATAGCATGTAAACAGTGCATATCGGCATAAAAATCCATGAATGCGGCATAACAATGAATATTAACATGCATGAAGTAACAAGTAATATCTACAATGTCTAATCTAGCATATAAGGCGAGTACACTAATGTCATGTCTAAATTATTAGCTAACAACCTATGTCAATGCAATAGTATTTCTAAAGTGTACGTGGCATGACAATTACCGATTAAGATGTGTGTGAGCCGGCAAGTAAGTGTACGTGGTACATACGCATCATCGGTAATGGTGCTGGTGTCCTAACAGCATGATATCAATAATGGAGTATGAAACATAATATAAGCATGCGATGCGAAGCGAACCACAATAAAGAGCGGGAGCTGAATACTAGACGCAACTATAACTAATCTGCATTAACCTAATATAATTCCTACAAATGGTGCCTTTTGAAATAACATGAATCATGGGGTTTTGAAAATAGGGGCTACGGTGTTTTTATGAAAAGATACGTCTTTTGAAATATCCGTAGGATCCCTTGGGCTGTCTTTTAAAATACCCACGATTCGTTAGTTTTTGAAATAGGTAAGAATCGAATCTAATCTAACAACTAAACTAAACTAAAGGGCTAAGCTAACCAGCTGGACTACAGGTAAGGAAACCGCCTAACATCTGAATCGATGTATATACATACCTGTATATATATTAGACACGCACATATGAAATAAGGAATGTATGCAAGTATGTATATGTGTGTATGTGTAAGTGTAGTGCACCCACTACCTAAGGTTTCGTAACCATGCACCAATCCAACACCAATATCCATCTAAAATCATCAATAATAAATCCTAACAACATATCATAAATTGTTGGTGTGTATACGCATCCGTATACATCACTACGGACTGCGGGGGTGCTATACGCCATCCACCCGACTTCTCCCCGTAGATATAAATCTACTCACCTGGTCCTCGCTAGCCGGTGCCGACGTCGCCACGCGCTTGCTTGTCGTCTCGAAGTCCACATGGGGTACCTACATATCATAACGCACCGTATCGCATTAAAACTAAATTCGAAATCGAAACGGCATACGAAAATCAAATCGGCACGCGTATCACGCGTAGGTCCAAACCTATCGCCTACGTATGCAAGAATAGTCAAACCAACCCTCGATGTCGATGTAAAAACGTCAAACCATCGAGAAAAATCCAATCACACTCATTTGCACAATTACAAGCACTAATTATAATATAAAATAGCTTACAATTCCCAAAAACCCCAATTTCACTTAAAAAGTCGTTTTTCCGAAAATCTAGCAAGCACAATTCGCCGTTTTTGTACAAAACATGATGTTTAAATGAATGTAGCGGCCAATATACTTATTAAATATCTTAAATAAGTCATAGAAACAATTCCCGGAATTTAATCTCATTAAATTCCAAAAACCCTAATATTCTAGTTTACAAAATACCCTTTTTAACAATTTCATAGCAAAAATGCACAACTACAATTTAGGTTGGATTTCCATGAACTAAAGTGTTAAACTACACTTAATAAAGTTAATAATATGATAAAAACCCTAACCATATTTTTAATCTCATATTTCGAATTAAATCAAAAAAACTAGTTTGCAACAAAAAGCTTAATTTGGACATTTTTCAAGTAACAACTTGTAATTAACAACTAGATTAGTTTTCTACAAAACTAAATATGTTAATCCACCTCACTAAACCATACACAATCAAACACAACTCATTTCCATAACAAACCCTAACTTGAAATCTTTAATCATGCAATTAAACTCACATAACCCAAATTAACACTTAATTAACTTAGCTTTAAGAAATTAAGTAACAAACTAAGCAAAAAGTTTAGAATTATACCCAAAAACATTTGAAGATCCACAAGCATCCATGGCCCTCCAAAATGCTCTCTTTTCACAAGGATCCATGCTATACGGGCTAAGCTAAAATGGGTAGGAGTCGGATTTGGGTTTTGGGATTTTTTTGATGGATTTTGGGGCAATTTTTGATGAAGTTTTGAAGAGAAAAGAGAAGGGAAATGGGGGGGGCTGTTGCTGCAGTAGGAGAGGGGGGTCGGCTGGAATGGGAGGGGGAGAGGAGAGAGAGGGAGGTAGAGAAAGTGGGGGGAGAAAGTCAAGGTCAAAGCAAAGTCAAAAGTCTAACTAATTTATCCATTTTCTTTTCTTTTCTTTCATTTCATTTCGTTTGAAATTCAAGTGGGGAAAAAGATGGTGGCTGCTGAATTCATCCATGGGAAGAAGTGAATGGGGGTGTGTGGGTGTGGGTACGGGTGTGGGGTGATGAAAAATGATAAATACAATACCCCAAACATCCATTTACGCTAAAAAAAAAGCCTTTTTTCTTCAATAATTTCTAAACCGTTTTGGCAAATGATTTCGTTCCAAAAACCACATGATAAAATTTTATTTAATGTTTTATGATGCACAAAATTTGTTTCAACTCATTCCAATTTATAATTTTCCCTAATTAAATGTATTAGTGACGGCTTAAAATAATAATAAAATAATATTTTTTTCAGAAAATTTGAAATTTCACAAGCGGCTCAATAAACACCAAATAATAGCAATTACATAGCTAGAATATGTATATTTAATTTTTATAATAAGATATTTGTATTTTGACTTTTTACAGAAAACCCCTTTATTTTACCGATTTTTTCGAAATTTCACCGAAACGATTTTCAAAACGTTACAGCAAGAAAGTCATCTCTATATATGTCCAAGTTTCCAATATAATATACATCATCTGTACAATACTGGCCTCTAGGGCATACATACAACTAGCACGTGCCTAGCAACAAACGACTCTCCCACAGGAGTAGTCACAACAAGCGGCTGGTCAAGCAAACCGGACTCTCTACCCAAACTCGGCACAAAGTGTGTGGATACGTACGAGTGCGTGGATCCGGGATCGAATAACACGTGTGCATCAACCGAACATACAGAGAGGATACCTGAGACCACCGCATTGGACGCCTGCGCGTCCTGATGCGTCAAAGCAAAAACTCGCGCCTGTCCTCCACCTGCAACTAACTGTCCCTTGCCGGCCGCTGCCTGCCCTCTGCCTCGGTCACCTCGTCCTCTATGAACAAATCCTCCGCGACCACGACCTCTCTGTGCATGCGTCTGATGCGGAGTGACAGTAGGTACTATCGGCAATGCCGTCTGGGGTGGTGAAGGTGGTAATGTAACATGCGGTGCCGCCGCCCCACTACGGGGTACCTCAGGACAATCCCGCACACGATGATAAGAACTCCCGCAACGGTAACATCCCGATGATGGTCGCTGACCCTCCTGGGGATAGGAGCTAAATAACCGGCCTCGCCTCGGATCTCTTCCACCTGCAAGGTGCCTGTCACGACGCCGGAACGGCCGTCTCTGCACTGACGTATCTGCACGAACTCTCTTCAGCCCTGGAACTGCCGAAGTCTCAGCAAGGCGCTCCTCAACTAATAATGCTGCATCTACTTCTGCTGCGTATGTCTCGTAATGCTGCGCGCTAATAGCAAGGAATAGTGGTGTAAGCAAGCCTCGGACAAATCTCTTGACTCGCAACTCCTCAGTAGCCACTAGATACGGAGCATAAACGGATAGCTCGGTGAACAGCACATCGTACTCTGCCACTGACATCTCTGGCGTCTGGCGTAAGGACTCGAACCTGCGTGCTCTAGCATCTCTGACACTCAGGGGAAGAAAGCGGGCAAGGAATAGTGCCACAAACTTTGTCCAGGTCATAGGAGGAAGACCTGCTGCTCTACCCTTCTCGACTGATTCGCACCATTTCTGCACAAGACCTTCCAAGCGAAAGCTCGCGAACTCAACCCATCTCGCATCTGCGCATCTAAGTGAACGACATATCCGCGCCATCCTATCAATGAAAGACTGTGGATCCTCAACCACATCGGTGCCTGTGAAGACTGGAGGCTTCAGCCTCATAAACTCTGACAGCGATACTGTAATAACCTCTGTAGTCGCAGGTGCAACTGCCTGAACTGTGGGTACCACCGCGGTCTCCGCAACGGGTGAAACTACCTCTGGTCGCTGCGCTCGAAGTGTCTCAACTAGAGATCCCATCATCTGGCGCATCTCCTGCATACTGGATCCCATCGTCTGGCGTATCTCCTGCACACCAGCCCCTAACATAGCAATCTGATCTGTCACGGTAGGAACAGCCTGGTCGGGCACAACCGGTGTACTACCCGGATCAGTCCTCGTCTCCGACGAGTCAACTCGAATCTCGGCCCTCGCGGCCGCTCTCTGCGCCCTCGTAGTCTTTGGCGGCATATTGGCTGAAAGGAACAATAGGATTCGATAAAGATCCGGAAATCGAATCGCAAGAATGTATATACTCAAGAAGGAATTTAAATCAACAAGTCCTAAGGTCGCGTAGGCGGAGTACCGTATCGTGAGTATGCCGCGGAACATACACACGCTACGCTACCCTGCTGCAGCTACCTACTCCATCATACCAGGGTCATCCTACACTCCGAAAGGTAAAACCTACGCTCTGATACCAACTTTGTCACGACCCAAAGTTTGGCCTGTGACCGGCACTTAACCACGTAACGTCTACAGGCGTAACGCGACTAAGTGAACCGAAAACCCAGAAATCAAACCAATAAAAGTATAGAGTGTTATCAGTTTTAATGAAAGCACTTACTAACATGATAAGAAATCTAAGTAAACAATCACCAAGATAGTAATATACGACGCCGTAGTGAAGATCAAGATCTACAAGTGGTAACAACACAGATAGGATAAACTGCAAGTACAGTCGGCTCACAACGAGCTCGACACCAGAATACAAATAAAATACATCATCGTCCTCACACTGTCTCTAAGTCAAATACATACATGGTAGATGGAGAATACTAGATACAACAATGTACATACTGAAAGATAAACAGATACCGCACAAAACCCACCTATCAGCAAAAGAGCTAGTACACCAACTATGGGGGTATCTGTATCAAAAGATGCAACCGCAGCCTGCCGTGACTACTCCGAAGGGCAACCTGCAAACACTGTAGCACAACGGGGGTGAGTTGCCAACTCGTGAATAGAGATAACATATAAAGGTAATCGCGAGCATGCACGTACTGCGCTATTCTATCATATGCCAACAGATGATATCAATGTGTGATAAGCAGTATGTGCAATAATCATGCAAATGCTCTATCAGGTAATGTAACTACAGGATGAGGTAGCAAATGCTCTATCAGGTAATGTAACTACAGGATGAGGTACAGTAATAAATGCTGAGCAGGACAATATAATATCTACACGGAATGCCAACGTGGAATATATAATCGGTGTCCATCAATGCACCCAGATCCCCCAAATAGCTCAGGCGCCGGCACTCTCATCGGCCCTCAAATCCTGTACATCTCTGAGAATCCCGAGTGCCCAACATCGGCACCCAAATATCATAAATACTCGTGTCCAGCATCGACACGCAAATCCTTATCCCTCGGGCCCCATCAGTTCGGGTCAGCCCACGGGCTCCGTCTGCGGTATCGGCCCTCGGCCCCGGCAGTACGGATCACCCCGCATCCATCTATAGACTCTGATCAGTACCCTCCGGATAACTGTCAGGTCCAACCAATCACCGGTAGGTAGTAGTCCCTCTGCCAGGCTCACCGTCTACTGCACAGCGAAACCGTTCTCGCCCCGGGGTACCATACCGGGTCCACCATGTACCCGTAATCGGCCTCAACCAGCTCCTCGATTCGGATTCACATATATCACTCTAGCACCGAGGAAACACATGGTGGACGCACCGAAATATCATATCAAGGGAACCGGGATTTTAAATGATTACATATTTGAAATAGCCACGGTTCCCAAATCCAGAAATCACATGCAATCCAAATCAATATGCAAGTCAATGATCCGATATGATATGTGCATCAAATATGAATATCATGTCAAGTCACATATAGCTGAGCTACAATATAATGATCCGATGTGATATATGCATCAAGTATGAACATCAAGTCATGTCACTTATAGATGAGCTACAATATAATGATCCGATATGATATATGCATCAAGTATGAACATCAAGTCATGTCACATATAGATGAGCTACAATATAATGATCCGATATGATATATGCATCAAGTATGAACATCAAGTCATGTCACATATAGATGAGCTACAATATAATGATCCGATATGATATATGCATCAAGTATGAACATCAAGTCATGTCACATATAGATGAGCTACAATATAATGATCCGATATGATATATTCTACAGTGTGAGTGTCATGGCAATTACTAACGGTGTGTGTGTAACATGCAGGATAGTGCTCGTGCAACATGGACCGTTAGTAATGTTGCGGTGTTCTATCAATTCTAGTTTATATCCAAATAGCAGGGAATGCAGTATGCACTAAAAAGTAGCCATGAATAGTCAATGTATACAAAGGAAACTATAAGGTCCTATCAGCCCTGACGTAGAACGCCATGCGGGCGATATCCCCGTCGATGTGAAATCTACTCACTATAGTCTCTCGCTAGGTGTAGCCAACAACTTGTTTTCCCTTCTACGCGGCGTCCGCCGTACTCGCCTGCGAACCTAGAATTACACAATATATCGCACGTAAGCTTGAAGTCACACAAACGCGACATTAAAGCTGAACTAGTAACTCGTGTCGTGAACAAAGCGCGCGTGTGCGCGATACGCTAAAACGTGTGATTACGCGTCTGAAGTCACTCCGACGCGTCGCGATACGCAGAAAACCAAAACCCACAAACACGTATCACGCGTGTCGCGAAGACTAAAAATACGGGAAAATAGGTAATCACCTCCAGATTTTGATACAGGAAAGATATTGTAAAACTATATATACCAAAACAACCCACATAGCAGCAGACACCCACACCCCAAACCCCAACCCAAATCACCCCCATCTGGCCGCAAATTGTGGCCAGAAAGCTTATTTCGGCGGCCTCGCTTTGGAATTGGGCTCCCAGGTTTGGTGTGTGCACTCTATACCCCCCATAATGCTACAGTAACCTCTAGTTTTACTCTGAAAAATCTCGGGTAGCAGCAGATCCTACAGGGCCTTATTTCTAGTTAAAATCCACACTTTTGCACTAAAATGGAACTTTAGGGTATTTTTGTGCAAACTGAAACAAAACTTGGCCTAAGATAGCTCTAATAACATATAATAGAGCTAACACAACTAGCAAAACCCTAATCTAACATGTGAATCACAAATATCCTTAAATATCACTAAAAAAAGCACAAAAATGAGATTTTTACTAAAGAATACAACAAGTCTAAGGAAAAGAAGTGCTAATATGAATTAATACCTTCTAAGAACCTTGTAGAACACCAAAAGTTTCAGCTTTCCCCTCTAGTGTGCAGATTTGCCTTTAACACCTCAAAAAGCTCACTTTTCCTAAGGTTTTGTGAAGGAAATGTGTGGTTTTTGTGTAGGATTTGTGTGGAGATCAAAGAGAAGTGAAAAGGGAGAGGAAAGATGAAGGAAGGCCAAGGTTTTTCTGCTGGAAGTTGCAGAAATTTTGAAGTGGGGAGAAGAGAGAGAGGGAAGAGAAGGAAATGAGTCAAAAGTCAATGTTTTCTACCTAACACCATGCCTCATTTGTTTAATAGGATTTGAATTATGAAAAATGGTTTTGAAAAGATTAAAATGGTGGGGAAAAAGCTAGCAACCAAGCAACAAAAGAATTTGGCTAACACTTAAACCTATGTCTCAAAAGTGGCTAAGTGTTCAAGTGTGCACACTACAAAGGAAAATTCCCAATATGCTAACACTACTAAAATTAACTAATAATCCTAGGAACACATATATATATATAATAACACGTACGATCACTAATTATCACGAAAGACATTCAAACGGAAAATCAAAGTGTTACATCATTTCTGCAACAGTCTCCACCGGTGGCGGGGATCTTTTCAGTACAACAGTAGGCGAGTTCCTGCGTACTTTTTCAGCAGCTCAAAACCGTTCCCGGTTAGAACAGCAGCATTGATTTCCACCGTTGGGGCTGGTGGAGTTAGCCCAGAGGGGGAGTTGCCCCCGGCCTTCCTTACCCGGTGCCAGTGGCGACGTTGAGCGTGCCGAGCTGATGGAGTTGGTTCGGTGACGGGGATGGCTTTGTCTTGCCCCCTGTTCAGGTGAGGGGCTGTTGCTGGTGTCAGCCTCTTGAAGACCGATGTCCGTTGAGAGGCGGTATCCAACCGGTCAAAAACAGATTTTTAAGCAGGGACAGGAACCGTAATAGGAACCGGAACAGCCAGTCTTGTAAAAACTGACCCTTTGGTAGGAGAAGCCTCCTTGACGACTTCGGGAGAAGGGTTAGTTACTCTTTTAGGAATAACCTTTTCTTGAGGTGCAGGCTTCATCATGGGCCCACCTGAACTTTGGCCAAGTCTAGCGAAGACTGAGGCGCTGGAGCCGGATGACCCGTTGAGAGGGGCCGTGGTAGTAGCAAGCCGATCGAAGACCGACTTCTTGGGAGTTTCTGGAGCGGGCACAGGAGTGGTGAAGCTCGTTGGCGGGAGCATGGTCCCAAAAAACAATCCCGTGGTGGCTTGAGTGACCTGTTCCATCGGCATT
The DNA here is from genome assembly GCA_030015575.1 of Agapanthus africanus. NCBI lineage: Eukaryota > Viridiplantae > Streptophyta > Magnoliopsida > Asparagales > Amaryllidaceae > Agapanthus > Agapanthus africanus. The sequence goes on along the minus strand of JASDDO010000001.1, from coordinate 457,268,796 downwards.
GTGAACAGGGAGGCTGCTTGGGGACCGTAGGCTATGCCCCCAGATGAGGCAGAGCGCGAATTGCAGTTGCAGTTGGAGCACTTTGCATAAGTGAACGCCATTGATCCTTCGCTTTCTACACCAAGCAAACGCCAAATCTTAGTATCTCGAACCCAAGGGCAACCATTAGCAAACCGCGATTCGTTCGCGAAACACGACACACGAAGTGTGGAGTGGAAAGAGGAAGAGGTCTCATCGGGCGTGCCAGAATCTGTTTACCGCCGAAAACCAGGAAGACTGACATCTTGCCTTAATCTGGGGGCAGATGCTAATTGGTGCTATCCGTCCACCTCTCCGAAGATGCCAAGTTGATTTATGGCACTGTGTATCGAAGGTTTATATGGATGCGGCCAATATAGCAGACTTCGTCAGATTCTCCCTCGCTTAAGGGGTTTTTGATTGTGGGGACGCTCATCCCTGCAGGCGCAATCCCCTACAGTTAATTACGCTACCGCATCGCGGTAACAATTTTCTCCTTCTCTAGATGGTCACTTCGTGTCGAGGGTGTTTGTTTTGTGTTTGGTTGCCCGTGGATTGTATACGGAGACTAAGTTATGTTGTCGCCCGTAGGGCGTGGACTAGTCCAAATCCATATCTTTCTTAGATTTGGGTTTAAAGATACGTTAGCCTCATTTGAGACTAAGATCAACTCAAACGTTTGTTAAGGATACATTAGTCTAATTTTAGACTAAGATCAACTTAACGGGATCGTTTAGATCCGACAAGAGAGCAATTAGGCTCTATTGTTTAGTTTAATGATATTGCGGTCGATAATTAGTTTAAGGACATTACGGTCCAATGTTAGTTTTAAGACATCGCGGTCGAGGTTAAGGACATCCTAGTCCGTGAGTTTAAGGACCTCACAGTCCGATGTTAGTTTTAAGACATCACGATCGAGGTTAAGGACATCATAGTCCGTGGATTTAAGGACTCCACAGTCCGATGTTAGTTTTAAGACATCACAGTCAAGGTTAAGGACATCATAGTCCGTGAGTTTAAGGACCCCACAGTCCAATGTTAGTTTCAAGACATTACGGTCGAGGTTAAGGACATCATAGTCCATGAGTTTAAGGACCCCACAGTCCGTGAAATGTATGGTTGTCGGGACCCGTCACCTTTTTGAAGACGTTGATGAATTACAACGACAAATATTAAAGGAGTGAAGAGATGTACCCTTGAACCAAGGTGAGTTGGTTGAAAGAGCAGATGTGCTCAATTTTAAATAATTTGAGGACTTATGGCCAGAATTGGGCTAAGTCCAATTAAAATGTTTTAACATTTTATTTTTGTTCTGGCTATTAAGCCTTTATTTGGGCTCGGCCCTTTTAATAATGCTATGCATTTTGTCTTGTATCAGAACAGAGCATGTTCTGACAGTGCGCCACGTGGCGCGTCAGGCACTTTGCACCAATTAAAGAGCGCATTGTGCTAGCGCACACGAAGGTGACACGTGTCGCGCTCAGTGCTAAGCGCTGGTTCATTAGCGTACTTGTGCTTTCCATTTATGAGCACTTTGCGCCAGCGCGCCAGCGAGCGACACGTGGCGCATTTGGCGCTGAGCGCCAGTCTATGAGCGCGGCGCTCTGTTTTAAAAGCGCAAAGCGCAAGTGGTGTCTATGGTTGACACGTGGCAAATTATGGCACTGTGCGTCAGTCCAATGAGCGCAAGGGCGCAGTTCATGAGTGCAAGGTACTTTTCAATAGCGCAAAGCGCATCTGATCAATTTTAAGATCACAGAACAACTTTTATGTTCTTCTAAGGAGTCTTTGCCACAAGATCCAAGAACAAAAGTACTTCTTTTAATAAAAGGCTCTGCCTTTATAGATCAAAGATCTGTGGACGAAGTAAAAATACTTCTTTTATTTTTTTATGATTAGATCTTTTGATATTTTTCTTTTTATCAAAGACCTTGGTCTTTTTTCAGATCTATGATCTTTTTAGAAGAGGGTTCTTCCTTTTACGAGATGGTTTCATCTCTGTTGTTCAAGAACATTGTTCTTTTTTTTTTAGCTTGATTATGAAGAAAAAATCTTCTTTTCTTAAGAGCTTGCTCTTTTTTTGCAGAGGGTTTTTTTCTCTCTTCTTCTGTAGTCTCTCTATATCTTTTGACTTGAAGTCTAGGATCCTTTATATAGGGCCAATTGATTTGTTAAATCAGTTTTAAGAGATCTTTCTCTTGATTGATTGGAATATTTCCCATCGTTGGATCTTTGATCCTAAGGCTTCTGTTTTATAGAAGATAATCTTCTTGTTTTAATAAGATTGAGAAATCCTTCCATGCAGAATTTGTTCTGTCTTTGGTAATTTATTATTTACCATTGGATCGTTGATCCAGCGGTGCTTAAAGCACAATCTTGTTGTTTGGAAAGATTTTGAGGAATCTTTCCTCAACAGAATTTAATTCTGGTTAATTAATGATTCATCATTATTATTAGATCCTTTGATCTAACGGTGGGAATTTATTAATTCCAGCGCTGGCGCACCTACGTTCGACATGTGGCGCACAGCGCAACTGCGCTAGCGCACCCGTGTTTGACATGTGGCGCGCAGCGCAGAGCGCTGGGTTTGAAGCGTTGCTTCAACAGAGCGCTGGATCTGAAGCGTTGCTTCAACAGAGGTGTTTTTCCACCTTCCTTTTTAAGTCAAACTTGTATTCCCTAAAATCCTTCATTTCCCGAGTCTTGGAAATAGTTCCATTGTGCACAAAATTTTCTGTGCCTAGTCTTTATAACTCGAAGCAAAGATTCTTTCTTTTCTCATCTCCAAAGAACCTTCTCAATTATGGCTTGTAACCGCCCTCATGCTCATAGACAACCGTGGGAAGTGCCCATTGAGGACATTCTTCCTCGGTTTGCTGCGCCCTTGGTGGATCCTTCTCTCACGGATGCCGAGTGTTATGCGGTGATGTATGAACTTGTGATCCATAAGGGGTCCCCTCTTCCAATGGGATCTATTTGGCTCCGGATGATTCTTCTTGCCGTGCTCGATGACATCCCCCTCACCCAGCGGAGATGACCCTGGCGATGCTCGATGCGGCTGAAGACAAGCTCGAGTGTTTCCATGAGGCGTGCCTGATTACTCAGGCTATGAAAGATTGCTCAGTTCACCTGTTGAGCCAAATAAGAGCCTGACGGGCTATCATGTCTGCTTTTGCGGATGAACACGGTGCCAATCGGTGGGGAGCCACTCCTCGTGAAAATCGTCGTTTTGATGTGCCGGAGAAGGCGGCGAGGGAGTTAGAAAATTTTGTTTATTGTTTTGTTCACCCTTGTGCCACTGATCCCTTGTTTGGTGACCTTTTTTAAATGTAATAATAAATAAATGTTTTAATTAAGTATTTTATTATCTGTTAAGTGTTCCTTTGTTTTTAATTCTTTGTTATTCCTCTGTAAGGTGTTTATGCGCTGCATAATTTAATTTTCTATAATCATGTGCAAGTAATTCCTGTAAGGATGAAGCGCTTCTGGCGCTTAGCTCTTCTGACGCTTAGCGCTCTCGTGCTTTGCACGTGGGCGCCGTTTCAGAGTCTTTGACTCTTATTGTAAGCGCATTTGATGTTAGTACCTTTCATGAAGCGTTGCTTCGCTTTCCAATCTTGGAAACAGAGCTTTGCTCTAATTTGGGGTGCGTAGCGCAGAGCACAGCGCAATTGCGCTAGCGCTAGCGCACTCGTGTTTTGATAAGTGGCGCGCAGCGCGCCTAGCGCTAGTGCACTCGTGCTTGACACATGGCGCGCCGCGCGCCTGGCACAGAACCTGAAGCGTTGCTTCAATTTTTCCCTTTTAGAATTTTAATACAGAGCCCTGCTCTTCTGAATCATATGTAGATTCTTTAATCTTTGATGAAGAACTCTTAAGAGTTTTCTTATGGATCTTGAAGATCCCAGAATTCATAAAAATTAATTGATTTTAATTTTCTGTTCTGATGGGTTCTTCATCATTATTACAGAGCCAGGCATCTTGGCCTTCAGCGCAGCGCACCTGTGTTAGACACATGGCACGCAGCGCAGAGCGCGGCGCAACTGCGCTAGCGCACCTGTGTTAGACACGTGGCGCGCAGCGCAGAGCGCCGAATCTGAAGCGTTGCTTCAATTTTTGACTCTTGAATTTTTAAACAGAGCTTTGCTCTGATTGGGAGAAGCAGAAGCGTCGCTCCCTTTTAAGTCTTGGAATTTGAACAGAATTTTGCTCTGATTGGGGAAAGCAGAAGCGTCGCTTCATTTCCAATCTTGGAATTTGAACAGAGCTTTGCTCTGATTGGGGAAACAACACTGGTTTGAGGGTACATCTCGTTACTCCTCTAATATCTGTCGTTGTAATCCTTCAACGTCGTCAGAGAGGTGACGGGTCTTGGCAACCACACATCTCTATAGACTGTGGGGTCCTTAAGCCCATGGACTATGATGTCCTTAACCTTGACTGTGAGGTCTTAAAACTCACGGACTATGATGTCCTTAACCTCGACCGTGATGTATTTAAACTAAACATCGGACTGTGGAGTCCTTAAATCTACGGATTATGATGTCCTTAACCTCGACCGTGATGTCTTTAAACTAACATTGGACTATGGGGTCCTTAAACCCACGGACTATGATGTCCTTAACCTCGACCGCGATGTCTTTAAACTAACAATGGACCGAGATGTCCTTAAACTAACAATGGACCGTAATGTCCTTAAACTAATTATTCACCGCAATGTCTCTAAACTAAGCAATAGAGCCCAAATGTTATTTTGTTGGATCTAAACGATCCCGTTAAGTTGATCTTAGTCCAAAAATTAGACTAACGTATCCAAAACAAACGTTTAAGTTGATCTTAGTCTCAAATGAGACTAACGTATTCTTAAACCCAACCCCCAAACACAAATCGAAGAAAATACAGATTTGGACTAATCCACATCCTACGGGCGACAAAATAAATTAGTCTCCGTATACAATCCATGGGCAACCAAAAAACAAAACAGACACCCACGACACGAAGTGACCATCTGGAGAAGGAGAAAGTGGTTACCGCGATGCGGTAGCGTAATTAACTTCAGGGGCTTGCGCCTGCAGGGAAGAGCGTCCCCACAATCAAAAACCCTTCAATGAGGGGGAATCTGACGAAGTCTGCTACATCGGCCGCATCCGTTTAAACCTTCGACACACGGTGCCATAAATCAACTTAGCATCTTCGGAGAGGTGGACGGGTAGCACCAATTAGCATCTGCCGTCAAAATTCAGGCCCGGACGTCCCAACGTCCCGGGTCGCGTCTTCTGACGGGGAACAGATTCTGGCACGCCCGGTGGGACCTTTTCCTCTTTCCACTCCACACTTCCTGTGTCGTGTTCGCGAACCAATCGCGGTTTGCTAATGGTTGCCCTTGGGTTTCGAGGTACTAAGATTTGGCATTTGCTTGGTGCAGAAAGTGAAGGATCAATGGCGTCCACTTATGCAAAGTGTTCCAACTGCAGTTGCAACTCCCGCTCCGCCTCATCTGGAGGCATAGCTTATGGGCCTCATGCAGCCTCTTTGTTCACGATGCCAGTGGACCAGGTCACTCAGGCCACCACCAGATTGTTTTTCGGGACCATGCTTCCGTCGATGAGCTTCAGCACCCCTATACCAACACCAGAAGCTCCCAAGAAGTCGGTCTTTGATCGGCTTGCTACTACTGCGGCCCCCCTCAACGGGTCATCTAGATCCAGCGCCTCAGTCTTCGCCAGATTGGACCAAAGCCCATTTGGGCCCATGATGAAGCCTGCAATCCCAGAGAAGGTTGTTCCGAAGAGGATAGCCATCCCTGCTCCTGAAGTCGTCAAGACGGCTTCTCCTACCAAAGGGTCAGTTTTTACAATACTGGTTGTTCCAGTTCCCACTACGGTTCCTTTCCTGCTCAGAAGTCTATTTTTGACCGGTTGGATACCGCTTCTCGACGAACATCAGTCTTCAAGAGGCTGACACCAGCAATAGCCCCTCACCTGAACAGGGGGCAAGACGAAGTCGCCCCTCAAGCTGAAACCATCCCAACAGCTCGACACGCTCAACGTCGCCACTGGCACCGAGTGAGGAAGGCTGGGGGCAACTCCCCCTCTGGGCTAACTCCGCCAGCCCTGACGGTGGAAATCAATGCTGCTGTTCCAACTGGGAATAGCTTCGAACTGCTGAACAAGGTGCGCAGGAACTCTCTTACCGCCGTACTGAAAAGATCTCCTCCTCCGATGGAGAATGTTACAGAAATAAAGCTGAAACAGCCTTCTCAACGGCTATCCTCCAAAGTTTACAAAGTCTGGCGATGGGTCCAGGAGCCGGTGATTGATCAGGACTATCTTCGCCGACAGAAGAAGCTGAAGGTTCAGAAGGAGGAGAATCGTCCTTTCAAACCACAAAGGACGACAACCACCTGGGTGCCCGCCGCAACGGCCCCCTCAACGTCAACCACTCAGAAAAAAAAGAGGCCGGAGAATGCCCCTGTGACTATGGAAGATCACAAAGACGCCGAGACTAAACGCCCCAAGTCTGGGGGCATAACGGTCCATACTATTTATATGGCATCCGGGAAAGAGGATAGCCGCGCTTCTATGGGCCACTGACTACTCACCCGATCCATCACAAGAGCTCAGGAACAACAGCAGCAGAAGCTTCAAGAGATGTTGACTGCAATGGCTGCGCTCACCGGACCAAAAGAAAGCCCAGAGGCGTCATCGGAACATCGTCATGAACAAGAAACCGATACTGACTTCCTTTGCAGAGTACTCGAAAAGAAGGAAAGAGAAGCCGCAGAACAAGCGGATAATATAAAGCGAATGGCGCTCCTCTTCCAAGACATGGTCGGGATGATGTTACAGCCGGATCCTCCAGCCGAAGACCCTCCGATCATTATTGAAGACGACAAAGGGGAAACGTCGAATCCTCCTCCGGCTCTTTCAGCAGCCAAAGAGGAAACTATCTCCAAGGCCGTCCTGGATGATTATATTGCTCAACAAATACGAGTTCACCAGGCAAATGAAGCGGCTGGCCAGGTCGTGAAAATTGGCGACCATATCCAGGCTGGTATGACCAGATAAGGTACCCGCCGGGCTACACGATCCCCAAATTCCATGTATACAAGGGGACAGGCAATCCCCATCAACATGTCGCTCAGTTCAGGGCACTTTGTGGCAACACCGGTGGCGATGATAAGTTTTTGCTCCGCCAATTTGTCGGCAGCTTATCGGAGACAGCATTTGAGTAGTACTCCGAACTTCCAAAGGACTCCGTCAAAACTTTCGCAGAAATGGAGTTGTTGTTCACCCAGCGATTCGCAAGTGATAGTGAACGCACCCCAATCACGGCATTGATCAATGCCAGGGTGAAGCCAGGCGAGACGTGGGTTCAATACGCAATCCGATGGCGAAATCTGTGGTCAAAGTGCGAACAACGCATCGAAGAAGCACCAGCGGTGGGCATGTTTGTGGGAACCCTAGACCCTCATGCAACTATTTCACAGTTCATGATGTTCTTCAAACCGACCACGTTCAAGGCTTTAATCAACAAGCTAGCCCAGATGGACCAGATGGGTCATAGGCCGTCTCCTCCGAAGCCGGAGCCGCGGAACGAAAAGGGTAAAGGGAAGGTGACCTCCGTTGCGAATACCCAACAGCAGCCCGGTGCCCTAAAACTAACGGATCAACTGGAAGAAAGATGGCGCTATTATAATGAGAAAATGAAGCGTCCATACTCATTCCCACGGGACAAAACGGGGAGACTATTAGAGCTGGCGATACGCAACAGGCTTATCAATCTGCCAAATCCAAAGTGACCATTGCAACCCGGCGAAGCGAATAATCCCAATTATTGCCCTTACCACCAAACGGTAAGCCATCCGATTGAGTACCAGTAAGGGAAGTTTGCACTGTCTGAGAAGTGGAAAGTAAGCCCACCACAACTGCACACTCCTAAGAAGACGGAAAAACCGGGGGCATCGTGCTCTTTTGTTGATGAAGCTCTATGGGAGGTCGCTCTTTCAGCGAAAACCAAAAGAATGCTGAATGATCTCCAGACATGCCCGGTGATCAGGTGGAAGAATCCGCTGGAACCCTAGATCATCGAAGAGATACTGAAGCCGCACCCAACTCTAAAAATTGGTAGTGATAGCCAAAACACTCACACCCAGCCGTCAAAATCTTCAAAGAAGAAGAAGAAGAGATCCAAAAAGCTCGTGAAGCCTGGCGACAAGCGCACGGACCTACAAAAATAGATTGACGCGCTGGAAGAGTATAACCAGATGGCGCGGACTCCAATCACGCTCCAAGAGTTTCTCGGCCACGTCCTTAAAGACGGAGATGATGGATAAGACTCGTCGGATGGATCTGAGGATTACGTAGCAAGTTGCCATATGATCTACCATTCGTCGACAGACGACGAAGAAGCCCTTTGCACCAAGAGACCGGGGGCAAGGCCTGAACCGGAACTTCCAGGGCCATCAGACGAGATGATCGACGCATTCCTAAACGAAGCTTTTTTGAAAAGCAAAGCTGATCGGGAGCGTGAGATGGCCATATTTGAAAAGGCCAAACGACGGCGATTGGACGAAAGGGGTGAAATACCCTTGCCAGATCAAAGTACATCCGCCACGAATAAAAGTAAGTTCAAGACGAGGAAAAGGTTCGCCAAAGCCATATCAATGGGGATGAAGCTACCACCCTCCGAAGGAAATACTCTTGGTGAAGCAGAAATGCATCCTAGCTACTGCTTATATCATCGAAAGATTGCGCACCCTACCGAAGAGTGCAACGCTTTTAAAAGATGGTGGCAGGGATATGTTGCTCACTGACAACATTTTAAGCGGATGAAACGTAAAACTCGTCGGGAGCGAAGAAATACGATTGAGGAGCGTAAAAGAACTATCGGCAACTGTCGCATGGTCAACACCGGGGGATCGCAGGTTCTCACCTTTGGGAGCGACTCTGGCGAGGAAATGGCTCTTGGCCCTCTCTTTAAAGAATCCACCTTGGGGAAAGAGGAAGATCCGAAGGCCTGTGAAAATATTCAGCTGTGCAACCGTACGCTTCCAGAAAAGAATCTCGGACCCAAGAATAGAAAAGATAAGGGAAAAGAAAATGTCTCTAAGGATATCGCCCTGGATGACCAAGTCATGAAAGAGCTGACCGCCAAGGACCCGCCGAGGAAGAGTAAGGTGGACTATAACGTTCTGACGCACCTGAGGAAGTTACCCTCACAGCTCAGCATTCTCGACGCCCTTTTACTATCAAGAGAAGCAAGGGATTCATTGATCAAGGCGCTACAAGAGCCAGAACGATTCCAAGCTTCCCTCGCCGAATAAAAGATGAAGGGCGAGCTGGAGGAAGTATACACAGCCGATATCACCTTCAGCGATGAAGATCTCCTCCTTGGGACGTGCGAGCACAACCGTCCCCTTTATGTCTCCGGATACTATCACGATATAAAAATAGGCAAAATCCTGGTTGACAATGGGTCTTCCGTCAATCTCCTCAATGTGAGAGTGTTGAAGGAAATTTGCATGAGCATTCAGCACCTCGCTCGTGATAAAATCACCATCTCCGGTTTCGACTCCCAGTCATCACGGACTCTCGGGTCTGTGATACTGACGTTACGATTCGGGCTACTTGTCACGGATATTAAATTTCATGTCATTGACGCCAAGACATGCTATAACGCTTTGCTCGGCCGGCCTTGGTTACATGAGTACAACATCATCCCTTCTACACAACATCAGTATATGAAATACTTTAATGATGGTTTCGAGTATACCGTAATAGGAGAGCTGAACCCATTCTCCGTGAACGAAGTTCGCAAGTATGAAGATGCAAAATATTTCTTGCTAGATTTCGAGGACATAGAGAGATGCCACAAACCGGAGAACAAAGCTATCACCACCATTCCGGTCTTCGGGAGTGATACTGAAGAAGAGGAAGAGATAGTTTATTCAGGTCCACCCCAGTACAACAAGCCGGGACCGTCCGCTCCTATATTGATCTTTGGCAGCGACTCGGAAGATGAGGTTCATGTTATATTCTCTGCTCGGCCTTCAATACAAACATTCGCTGATGAAGAGCAAAGTCTGCAAGTTGCCATAGTGCACCCAAGCATCATAAAGAACTAGACGTATTTGATACCTACGGTGTGGAAGAGTTGCAGACGTTCTATGTCCCTCCCAGACGAGAAGGCGAAAAGGCGATCCTATTCTACCGATCCCGGGAAACCAAAATGGAGAAAGAAATCTGGCACGGCGCGGATTCTACACTTGACAGGCTCCAGCCCATCCGTTTGCCCAGATATTACAGAACGGACTAAAAAGGCTGTTAAGGCACCAAGGCGTACCTCTTAAGCAAACTGTGCGACAAGCACGATTCTATAACAGGATCTGGAACGTTCCCGGAACTTAGCGCAAGTTACTCAACGGGAGAATGGAAACGATCGGGCTTGGATATGTTCGGTCCAAGAAACGGGAGCAATCCGGCGACTGCTACGTCATACATGACTTTGATGAAGAAGGAGATACTCTGTGGGAAGATTCTAATCCTAAACCAGAAAGAGCTCCTGCCGTGAAAATGCCCAGTTCGTCGTTCGAAGAACAAATGGACAAGCTTATAAGGGAAGCGGGTCAAAAGGTTCGAGACGACCATAATTGCGAAATGGCCATCTACGAGAAAGCCAGGACGCAACGCCTTCTTCAACAGGCCGTGAAAGATGAAAATGCTCCTCCCTATCAACCCATTGTGCAAAAGGCCCGACGCAGAGGCAAAAATAAATCGAAAAGCGGGAAAGGCGTTCGACAGCGACAAAGCGGGACCAAGAAGCCACGCGATCGGGAATCGGGCAATCCGGATTCATCCTTTATAAAGAAGATGAGTCGAGCATACTCTTTTCCTCAGAACAAAACACGGAAGATACTTGATCTTGCTATTAAACATCAACTGATTACACTCCCAGAGTCTAAGCACCCCGAGCAAGCCAACGAGGTCTCTCATCTAGACTATTGCTCTTACCACCGAGCAATAGGGCATCCCCTCGAAGACTGCTTCAGCATCAAGAACTGGGTCGAAGACTAATATCAACAAGGCAGGTTCGCTCTATCCAGCAGCTGGAGGGTAACCCCGCCGCAGAAGTATGAACCCAAAGCCACGTATGCAGTGAAAGTAGAACCGGATCAACACCGGTCCTGGAAGCGATCTCGTACTTGTCATATGATAACGCTGTCAGAAGAAGAACCTGAGAATATGGATGACCTCCCCGGGTGCTTCAAAAACGATGATGACGAGGTGATCTCAGAATTTCCACCAGCACCGAAAGAGCTGGAAGATGGAATACATACCACTGCAGATAATCTCTAGAAAATTGATTTTGGAACGGCAAGTGACCCGCGGCCGACATTCGTCAGTGAACTATTGTCTGAAGAAAGGGTGGCTATGCTAAAAGACGTGCTCATGCAGTATAAAGACTGCTTCGCATGGAACTATTCCAAAATGCCCGGATTAGATCCAGAGATTGCTGTGCACAAATTGGCGATATCTCCGGACGTCAAGCGATTAAACAAGCACTAAGAAGAATGCGGCTCGAGCTTGAAATGAGCATCAACGCCGAGGTCAAGAAGCTAATTGACTCTGGCTTCATCCAAGAGGTTCAGTACCCCGACTAGATCGCCAACATTGTCCCAGTGATGAAGAAAAATGGGACGGTGCGCATATGTGTGGACTTTCGGGATCTCAATAAAGCCTGCCCGAAGGACGACTTCCCAGTACCGGTCACTGAGCTGATGATAGACAACACGTCCACTCACAAAGTTTTCTCCTTCATGGACGGCTCGTCGGGATACAATCAGATAAAGATGCATCCCGAAGACCAGAAGCATACCGCTTTCCGGAATCCTCTGGGCATATTCTGCTACAAAGTGATGCCCTTCGGTCTGAAGAACGCCGGTGCTATCTATCAGAGGGCCATGACGAAGATTTTCGATGACCTCATACATGAAATCGTCGAATGCTATATCGACGATCTCGTGGTTAAAAACAAATCATACGAGGAACATTTAGAACTTCTGAAGATCGTGTTTCAGCGCCTTCGGAAATACAATTTGAAGATGAATCCTCTAAAATGTGCGTTCGGAGTTTCCTCAGGCAGATTCCTAGGATTCGTCGTCCGCTACCGAGGAATCGAGATAGACCCGTCGAAGATCAAGGCGATCATGGAAATGCCACCACTAAGGACTCTCAAGCAACTGCGTTCTCTCTAAGGAAAGTTCGCGTATATCCGGCGATTTATAGCCAATCTCTCCGGCAAGTGCCGCCCTTACAGTCACTTGATGAAGAAGGGGACCCCGTTCGTCTGGGATCACAAATGCCAAGGCGCACTGGACGAAATCAAGCAGTACCTGCAGAATCCGCCGGTGCTGACCGCTCCGGTCAAGGGAAAGCCTTTCATTTTGTATACAACCGCCCTCGAAGGATCTTTAGGCGCACTATGGGCACAAGAGAACGACCAAGGGAAGGAGAGAGCCCTCTATTACTTGAGTCGAGTTCTACTGGGGGCAGAAAGCAATTATTCTCCCATCGAAAAACACTGCCTGGCATTGATCTTCGCAATAACGAAGCTCAGGCACTATGCGTTGGCGCATGAGGTCCATCTCATATCAAAGGTGGATCCTCTCAAATATTTGCTGTCAAAGGCCATATTGACGGGGCATCTCGCTAAATGGGCCTTGCTCTTGATGGAATTCTCGATAACCTATCGTCCCCTCAAGGCAGTGAAAGGCCAGGCCATCGCCGACTTTCTCATTGAGCATCCGATACTTGCCGATTCTTCCTTAAACTGCGACTTGCCAGTGTTGGCTATAGTGCCCTCAAGGCAATTATCATAGTCGCGGACTTGTGGTTATGATGATTGAGGCAGGACCTATACCGATGAAACGGTCTTACTCAAGATGATAGTATGCTATCTGGTTTGTGTTTATCATCATATACATGTTGATAGAGCCCATAAGATTCTTGCTTGACTGCCAGCATTGTGATGGCGATCACATATGTCGGAGCTGGGGTCTATAAGCACATCCTTAAATGTCCCTAGTCGTAGGAGTATCGAGACCGGGCATCGATACTCCAGTGTAGACTAGTGTATACTGATCGAGACCCCGACGAGGGGTGGTGGCCAGGTCTTACAAGCCATTGGTGTTAGTTTGTTCACCTAAGATAGTATACAGGTGCTCATTGGGTTATGAGTACACTGGACGGACTCGCCGGGAACCTGCTACTTGGTATTATACCTATTGTCAGATAGCAGTTCCCAGGTGACATGTGTACAGGTTAGTCTGTCGACCTGAGATCGTCATTTGTCTCGTGTGAGTTCCCACTGTGCTTTAATTACTATTCTACCACGGCTCAAAGGAGTCGTGCAAACAGGTTTTAGTTGGGTACAGTCCCGAGCCACATGAAGGTAGTGATCGGATCGTCGGGGATTCGTCTCTCCCAGTATTGGGGGTTGATGTCGCATTGTGTACGGATGTCCATCACCATAAATCTGTGGCCATGGTGGACGAGAATTATCGATCCAGGATTGATAGTTTCTCAGGTGGTGATGGATTTCATACCAACACTAAATGTCGCGTTGTTGGGGTCTAACTTTATCCACCCCCTAGACTCGATATGCAATACTCTTAGACGAACAGACCGGACTGTACGGATATTGTCACTGACAGGCTCAGTAGGGGTTCAGGATGAGTTTGCTCGTCGGCCTCCCTTTCGGTCAATACCTGGGTAGCCGTTACGTACAGCTAGTGACGCTGACGTGCTTGTGGTTAAACCCACTGCCAGTGTATTGACGAGTCTTTAGAGTCCCACACAGAGGGTTTTCACGGTTCAGGCGATATGGTGCACATGAGGTATGTTGATACATACAGGTGTCCGATTAAATATGTGCAAGTGCTGCGCAGACTTTAATCGGACGGTTGATAATACTAGCGGCTCAGGAATAAGCCGAATTATTAAATCGGGTTTTGATTTAATAATTGATATATGTATTTATATATACGTATTCTAGTGTTATTGTTCACTATTCGTTTTCTCTCTCGGCTATTTGTATTTTGATACGAATACGGGTATATGTATTTCGGTACATGTACCGGGAAGTATTCCGTATTTTGTACGGAATAGCTTCTGGAAGAAGTTGCCACCTCATTTATATTATTTCCCTTTTTGGAAAATCATTTGTTTTATAAATGAGGTGGAAGGGATGATGTGGCAAAAGCATGGGTCAAAGCATGGTATTTAAGTATGGTGTGCAATTGTTTAATTGAAAAAGAAAATTGATTTTTTATGATGGGAATGGGAGAGGGGGCCGGCCACTTCTAGTGGGCATGGGGATTATTTCATTTTGATTGATTTTTGAAGAGCCCACTCTCTCTCTCTTATGCACAAAAAACACTTAACCATTTTTGCCTCATGCTAAGTTTTCGTCACCTCATTCATTCTTCTTCTTGAGTTGCTCCATGGAGCACATGGATGAGAGGAAAATCATAGTGACACTTTCATACACCCCCACTCTCCATCGCTAGCGACGTTGGAGCGTCGGTTACCTCGTTTGACGAGGTTGGAGCTTGCACCATTTCCCTTGGGTGGATCATCGGAGACGAAGGAAGACCGGCAACCAAACATCATCAAAGGACCGCTAGGAGCTTGGAATGAAGACCGAAGGACTCGGATCAACTCGGTATAACGATTATAACTCTTAGTTAGTTTGCTAGTTTAGGGTTTAAGGTCGATCCGGGATTCGGGTAGCGGTAGCGCCGGTTTAGAAAAAATTTGTTCCTCATTTTGGCCGCGTTTCGACGGCCGGGGTGCTGCCGTAACCCTTCATGGTATCAGAGCCACCCTTTAAACCCCTTACTAGCTTTTTTAAACGTGTTTAAAAGATCGATTGACGGAAAATGCCAAAATCACATTTTCAATTATCTGTTCTCTGCCGATTTTCAAAAGTGGTCAGAAAATTATTTGCAGTAGCTTAAAAATCCGTGCAGGCGATTTTATGGGTACAGAAAAAATTTGAGCCCCTGACACCTCCAATGCGCCGCAGAACCGCCCCACTAACCCCACATTGGCGGTGGATCCGTGGCCATTTATTGGCGACGGGCTTTCAAATTTTCACTGTAGCTCAGAGACTTGGAATTGTGATTTTTTTGATATTCTGTTTTGGCCCAGGTTTCAGTGAAGTGTTGTTTTGCTATTGGGGCCAATTTGGAACTTAGTCGTTCGATAATTTAAGTGTGCGTTTGACAGTACATACATTATATTCTGCGACCGTGAATGTCACTTGATTGGTAAACTCGTCTAATTGCTATATGTCTTTTAGACGGGTTTGCGAACGTGACATTCACGTTGATGTTCTGTGTTGTGCTGTGATGTTGGTTGGATAGTTGTGGTGGATAGCAATGGTGCAATGTTAGTACATTTTTATTTCATTTGTTCATTTGATATTGCGGAGCGAGCGTCCAACATGTGGACTGCCGTCACTGCCAGTTTGTATATTATTCTTTTAGGGCACGACCGGGCTGAGGTCGATGTCGCCCTTGTATATTATTTTATTTTCTTTACTAGGATTACCCCGCGGTGGAGTGCACGAATAGCCGGATTCTAGAGAGCAACGGGTCCGCATCTCATGGCATTGGGACGGAGGGGACCTTACTCTAGAATTAGCGGGCTATTCGCCGCACTCGTAGGGGGTATAGGTGACCCAGGAGGGGTGCTCAAGTTACCGGATTCCGTGAAGTGCTGGGTGGTCCATTCACGTTGCTGAAGGGGGCTGCCTCACTTCTGGTTTTGGCAGGTAACTTGCCGCGCTCGTAGGGGTCTAGGTTTCTGTTAGTTGTATGTATGCCCTAGAGGCCAGTATTGTACATATGATGTATATTATATTGGATGCTTGGACATATATAGAGAGGACTTTCTTGCTCGATATGATAGTATGCTATCTGGTTGCTCTTTATCTTAACATGTATACTTGTCTCTTGATACTGTCTTATAGTTACATGTTGGTAAAGCCCTTAGGATGTGTACTTAACTACCCGGACTATGATGCGGATCATACTAGTGGGGACATGGTAGTCCATAAGTACATCCTTCAAGGTCCCTAGTCGTGGGTGTATCGAGACGGGGCATCGATATACCAGAGTAGACTAGCGTATACGCTTCTCGACCCATGAGATGGGCGATGGATGATCCCATATCCATTAGTGTTTGACATCAGAGATGGTATACGGGTGCTCAGTGGAGACTGTGTACACTGGACGGACTCGCTGAAAACTCCAATATGGTATTATACCTCACGTCAGATGGCAGTTCTCTGGTGACACTTGTGCAGGTTAGTCTGTAGACCCGAGATCGGCATAGAGTCTTGTGTGATTCCCACTGTGCTTTGATTTCCACCTTACCACGTCTATGAGGGCGTGCAAAACGGTGGTTTTTGGGTACAGTCCCGAGTCACATGGAGGCAATGAGCGATAGGAGGGGTTTCGTCTCTCCTGGTATTGGGGGTTGATGTTGCGCTGTGCTCGATTGGCCGTAACAGGGAAGTCCCTGGCCAGGGCTGATTTAGAGATTTACTGGTAAGTGTTACCAGTAGTTTCTCGACCCGTTATGAGCCTCACATCGGCACGACTTATCGGTTATTGGGGTCTGACATTTACCACCCCTAAACTTGATATGCGACATATCAGACGAGGAGACCGGACTGTACGGGAAGTGTTACCGGCAGGCTTTTACAGGAGTTGGAGCGGGCTTGCTTGCTGATCTTCTGATCGCTCAATACCCGGGTGGCCGTTACGTCCAGCTAGTACCGCTGACGGCTTGTGGGTGCTTGATGTGATCATCACCTACTGCCGGCGTATTGACGAGTCTTTAGAGTCCTACATAGAGGTTTTACTGGCTCAGGCAAAACGAAATAGGAGCGCATATGTGATATGTGCGGGACCGAGAATGATGCGTGTATGTAATACCGTATTCTATTCTCGTGACTTTTTGTATCGGCCGGTTATATGCGATGTAGCCGGGTTATCGAATCAAGTGTTGATTCGATAAATCGATACATTGGATGTTAGTCGGTTATATGAGATATGACCGGATTATTAAGTCCAGTGTTGATTTAATAATTTAGTGTATAATTGTATATTAGATATACTAATTTACATTAACTAACACATGTTCACTTTAGGATTTTTCTCACATAAGCACAACTTTAATATATATGTGTTATATATTAAAATGTGTTTTCTTTTTGTATCATGGTTGATGATACAACATTAAAGAGTGTATGAGACATACACCATCCTATTTGTTATGTTGGATTTAAAGTTTAAAAGTAATTTCAAAATTAGTGGAAAATTATAAAATGCATGAAGCTTGTGGAAGCTTGTGGATGCATTGACTAAAGTCCACTAAATTTGTTTTTACTTTGGATTTTAACCTAACCATTACACTTAGCTATGGTAATGTCTCTACATGAGTTGGTATATGATACTCACTCACCATGGTTAACTCACTCACTTAATCATTATCCTCATCTTTTTCTTTGGTTCATCTTCTTCTTTCTTTAGTTCAAAAGAAAAAGCAAGTTAGGGTTTGATCCAAAGTGAGAAACCTTGTGAGAAATAAAAATCTAAAGAGAACCCACTTCCTATTTCTCCATCCTCTACTAGACTAGCACTTTAGTTTAAGGTGTTCACTAATTCTCTAGTTAGTGAAGTAGAAGCTTGAGTTGGCATCCCCTCGACGTAGATCATCTTCGGCCTCGAAGACTTCAAGTAAGGACGCTCTTTAGCCTCGTGAAGCCATGCAAGAGTCCGGGAGAACCACGATCGCAGCGAAGGGACTTCAACAAGGAGCTAAAGAAGTGAAGGACCAATCTACAAAGGTTGTATTTCGTATTCACTTAGTCGTAAACGTAGTTTACTTGCATATGAAACCCTAATTTTCTAGCAACGATCTTGTTTAGGGTTATTCGGCACGGCTAAAATTTTAAACGGGCATGGTTGATGCATTGTAGAACCTTATTAGAGTGCCTAGTAACCCTACAGTGGTATCAGAGCCTAGCTAGAGCATTAGGCGATGTGTTAACAAAGTTAAAACTCCGAAAGAGCCCGAATACGTCAAGATAACCCCCTCTCTGTACATTTTTTAAAAACCGAGTTTTTTCAGAATTAAAAATACCTAAAAAATTCAGCAGGGTTTTCTAAGAACTACGGTGAAAATTGAGCGCGTAATCCGTACACACCACCACGGAACCGCGGCCGTACCTCCCTTAGGCCGTGGATCTGTGGCAGTAATGAGGATTCATGCACTTATGTTTTCACTGTAATTACTATTTCTGTTATTTGTATTTTCTGGGTATTTTTATATTAACTCAAATGTTGAGCATTTTGGGGTTTATTTTGTAATCGTCAATTCGATCGGAGAATTTAATTTTGTTATGTTATTCCGGATAATTTAGAAAGTTCTAAAATGTTCGAACGGATATCATTAACTCAATTTTTCCCGGCACGAAAAACATTCAAGTGTTGAATTTTTCTCGGGTTTAAATCTTTCGGAAAAACGTGCATGTGACGCAATGGACCCTCTAGAAGACAACAAACCTTAACTCGATTATGTGACCGTCTTGAACTGCATTTTGAACCTTAGGGTTTGGGGCAGTACGGCGTGCCACATGTGAGGCATTAGCTTGACCCTTCTACGGCTGGACCGTTGCTACTATGACGTATTCTGGAAATTTCGAACTCCGCTCAAGTGTTGAGCTATTTAGGAAATCTTGGGTATTTGATTATTCGATCGGAAAGTTTAATACTGTCTATTTATCTGGAATACGATACAATATGTGGAATTCATAAAGTTAGGCATGAAATGCGAAATATGTGATATTTCGGATTTACGATGTCTAAAGAGATTGTGGAATCCAAATGTTGTAATTTTACACTTTCTTTTCTGCGACCGTAAGTGTAATATGTGATATCGCCGGTTTCGTTGCTATATGTCAACGAAAATTGGGATGCACATATTTACTTACGTTGATGACATGTGATATTATGTGTTGCTGGATATGTTATATTGGATCGTCGCGTTCTGAATAGCCGGGGGGTTTTATGTGAGATAAGAGTTTTTATTTTCATTCATGTAAAATTAAATGTATGTAATATTCTTTTATTGGGGCACTTCCGGGATAAGGTCGATGTCACCATTTGTATATTATTTACTTTTCCGCACTAGGATAGACCCAAGGAGGAGAGCATAAGTAACCGGGTTCTGGAGTCCAGTGGGAGACCAACTCGAGGAATCGAGTCCGGGTCTCCTAACTCTAGAATTGGAAGGGTTGCTTGCCGCTCTCGTAGGGGTCTAGGGGTGTGGGTTTGGCTATTCATCGCGACCGTGGAATCCGTGTTTTATAGAGGCTCAAAATAAAACACGGACGTCCTAGTATATCCAATGTTTCATATGTTTCTTCTGCTGCGATATCTGTGATGTGATCATTTGATGTTCTGTGATAAATACTGTATATAGTATATATGATATATTATATAGACGTTACTTATGTTTTACACCCGCACTAGCCCGTTCCAGCTCTGCCGTTAGTTACCTAACCTAACGGTGCACGAGGGGACATCGAGGCGAATGCGGATGGCATAAGTGTACGTCGTATTTATCTGTGATGTTTAGGTGACTTAAATGATGGGACTTCATTAATGTGATTAATGAAAGAAAAGAAACCTAAAAGATGTTGTAGAATCAAATTTTTCAAAAAGGATAGCTACAGTTTTTCTTTGCATAGCGATATATATGATATATCCTGCACCTTATTCGATGAGGAAAGAGCCGAGATCCCTTCACCGGGAGTGACCTCTTTAGCAAAACTGGCAGATGCTGTTAGTTATATGTATGCCCTAGAGGCCATTACTGTACATACGATGTATATTGTAGTTGATGCTTGGACATATATAGGGAGGACTTTCTTGCTCGACATGATAGTATGCTATCTGGTTGTACTTTATCTTAACATGTACTCTGATTGTCTCTATGTTACATATTGATAAAGCCCTTAGGATATGTACTCGACTACTGGGACTATGATGAGATCATACTAGTGGGGCCACGGTAGTCGACGAGTACATCCTATAATTGTTCCTAGTCGAGAGTGTATCGAGACAGGGCATCGATACACCAGAGTAGACTAGCGTATACGCATCTTGACCCATATGATGGGCGATGGATGATCCCATATCCATCGGTGTTTGACATCAAGGATGGTGTACGGGTGCTCAGTGGAGACTGGGTACACTGGACGGACTCGCCGAGAACTCCCAGATGGTATTATACCTTACGTCAGATGGCAGTTCTCTGGTGACACTGGTACAGAGTAGTCTGTTGACCCGAGATCGTCATAGAGTCTTGTGTGATTCCCACTGTGCTTTGATTTCCATCATACAACGTCCAAGAGGGTGTGCAAAAAGGTGGCTTTTGGGTACAGTCCCGAATCACATGGAGGCAATGAGCGATAGGTGGGGATTCGTCTCTCCCGGTATAGGGAGTTGATGTTGCGCTGTGTTCGATTGGCTATAACTGGAAATCCCTGGCTAGGGTTGCTGAGATTTACTGGTAAGTGTTATCAGTAGTTTCTCGAACTATTATAGACCTCATATCGACACGACTTATCAAGCTACTTGGGTCTGACGTTTACCACCCCTAGGCGAGATATGTATCAGATGACGAGACCGGACTGTACGGGAGTGTTACTGATTGGATTCGCTGGAGTACTAGCAGGCTTGCTTGTTGATCTTCTGATCGCTCAATACCCGGGTGGCCGTTACGTTTAGCAGACCGCTTGTGGCTTGTGGGTGTTTGATATGATCATCACCTACTGCCGGCGTATTGACGAGTCTTTAGAGTCCTACACAGGGGTTTTCTGGCTCAAGCGAAACCGAGTAGGAGCACATATGTGGTATGTGCGGGACCGAGATTAATACGATATGAGATACCGTATTCTATTCTCACGATTCGTGACATTGATTGGTTGAATGCGATATAGCCGGGTTATCGGATCAAGTGTTGATTCGATAAGTTGTTACATATGATATTAGTCGGTTATAGCCGAGTTATTAAATCAAGAGTTGATTTAATAATTTAATGTATAATTATATATTTGATATATTACATTACATTAACTAGTATTAGCTCACTTATGATTTATTTTCTCACTAGATTGTGCACATTGTTTATATGTGATATATGCAATTGTACATGTTTGTATCATGCTTGATGATACATACAAGATGGGTGTATGAGACTTATATCAAGTTTAGGTTAAATTAGGGTTTCCTTATTTCCTTAACAATAACAAAAGATAGGAGACTTTAGTCAATGTTATCAAGCTTGTAGAAGCTTGTATGCAACATTGACAAAGTCAACTCTTTTGTCATTCCTTAGGATATTAGTTAACCCAACCCTTAATCTCATACTTTGGTTAATTCTCTACATGAGTTAAGCATGAGGGCTTAACTCAACCATGGTGCAATAATTCATTGGGTAAGTTTTCATTTGGATGGATTATTCTTTCTTCTTCTTCTTCATCATCAAGCTCCATCCAAAAGCTTACTAGCTCCAATGGTGCCATGAGAAAAGGAGTGAGAAAATCAATTCTAAAGTGAGCCCACTTCCTACTTCTTCATCCTCTACCACTTGCCATGTAGTAGAGTGCGTTCTCTTCACAAAGTTTATGACCTAGTGAAGGAATAGCTTGAGTTAGTGTCTCCCCGACTTAGATCATCTTCGGCCTTGAAGTCATCGAAGCAAGCACGTTCGTTCTTCTTGTGGAGCTTCTCTAGAGTCCGGAGTTCACGATCGCAGCGAAGGGGACATCTACACGGAGCTTAAGAAGTGAAGGACCGGATCTACAAAGGTTGTAATCCCTCTCACTTAGTGTTAAAAAGTTTAACATGTTAGTTTTCGCCTAAACCCTAGTTTAAAGATCCGGCTTCGGGTTGTTCGGCACGGCTAAAATTTTAATCGGGCATGGTTGATTCCTTGTAGACCCTTGTGCGCGTGCCTAGCAACCCTACAGTGGTATTAGAGCCAAGCTAGAGCTTTAGGCGAAGTCTAGGCGAAGTTTAAAGTCCGATCGAACTCCGAATACCCGGTTTATACCCCTCTCTGTACATTTTCCAAAAATGTGATTTTTTATGAATTAAAAATGCTCAGAAAAACAAGCAGGAAAAACTAAGAATTACTGTCAATTACGGTCCACTAAGTCCCTGAAATGACCGCGGAACCATGGCCAAACCAAGGGTTTGGCGGCAGTTCCGTGGCCAAAATTTGGACTTAGTCCCTCATATTTCATATATTTATTCTTAAGTCCTTTCTTGTCAATTTTTTCTGGGAATTTTTTTTATTCCACTCAAGTGTTGAGTTTTCTAGGGTTGTATTGGGGACTCGTTGATTCGATCGGATAATTTAACTTTGTTTAGTTTGTCCGGATAATTTTTTTTGGAAATTGTTAAAAAGTTCGACCGGATATCAATAACTCATTTTTTCCCCTGTCGGAAAATTTTTCAAAAGTTGGATTTTTTCTCGAGTTTAAGAACGTTCTAAGTCGTGCAAGTAACGCGGTGGACCCTCTAGATGACAATAAACCTTAACTCGATTATGTGACCGTCTTGAACTGCCTCTAAACCTTAGGGTTTGTGGCAGTACGGTGTGCCACATGTGATGCGTTGGCTTGACCCTTCTACGGCTGGACCATTGGTACTGTGGCATGTGATGGATATTTTTGAACTCCGCTCAAGTGTTGAGCTATTGGGAAAACTTGGGTGTTTGATTATTCGATCGGAAAGTTTAACATTGTCTATTTATCTGGAATGTGATACAATATTTGGAATCCACAAAAAGTTATGAGATAACTAATTTGAATGTTATAAACATAGCAGTTTAGTCTCAGATGATCGGTTGCCACGGAATTTTGATGTGATCAAAAGTCCATCGCAATCACGTAGCGTACGCGGATACTCGCCGGGTAAACTTAATAGACAGCCATGCCCCATAGCCCCGACCTAGTGACTGTAGGAGAACCCCCGTCGCCAAAAGCATCCGTTAGGGTGCGGCCGTCTACTAAAGTTTGTGACGAGCATTCGATTAGGTTGTCGGGAATCTTTTTGAATTGCCTGACTTGATATTGAAAAGTGTTTTCGATAATGAGACTAAAATGCGGGGTTTATAATTGTTAGGCATGCGATGTCTAAGGAATTCATTTGGTTAGGCATGCGATGTCTAAAGAGGTTGCGGATTCCAACTGTTGTAGTTTTACACTTTCTTTTCTGTGACCGTAAGCGTAGTATGTGGTGTATCGCCGGATTCGTTGCTTTACATCAACGACAATCGGGATACGCATACTTACTTACGTTGATGATATGAGATATTATGTGTTGCTGTGATATGTTGTATTGGATCATCGCATTTGAATAGCCGGGGGTTTTATGTGAGATGAGAGCTTTTCTTTTTCATTCATGTAAAATTCATTTGTATGTAATATTCTTTTATTGGGGCATTTCCGGGCTAAGGATGATGTCACCTTTGTATATTATTTACTTTTCCGCATTAGGTAGACCCAAGGCGGGGAGCACAAGTAACCGGGTTCTAGGGTCCAGTGGAAGACCATCTCGAGGAGTCGAGACCGGGTCTCCTAATCCTAAAATTGGCAGTGTTGCTTGCCGCTCTCATAGGGGTCTAGGGATGTGGGTTTGGCTATTCATCACGACCGTGAAATCCGTGTTTTATAGAGGCTCAAAATAAAACACGGACGTCCTAGTATATCCATTATTTCATATGTTTCTTCTTCTGCGATATCTGTGATGTGATCATTTGATATGTTGTGATAAATACTGTATATAGTATATACGATATATTATATAGACGTTACTTATGTTTTACACCCGCGCTAGCCCTGTCCCGCTCTGCCGTTAGTTACCTAACCTAACGGTGCACGAGGGGACATCGAGGCGAATGCGGATGGCATAAGTGTACGTCGTATTTATCTGTGATATTTAGGTGACTTAAATGATGGGACTTCATTAATGTGATTAATTAAAGAAAAAGAAACCTAAAAGATGTTGTGGAATCGAATTTTCAAAAACAGGTAGCTACAGTTTTTGCTTTGCATCGCGGTGTTCCTTGTAGAACATCCTGCACCTTATTCGATAAGGAAAGGGCCGGGATCCCTTCACCGGGAGTGACCCCTTTAGCAATAACTGGCAGATGCTACAACACTCGGTTTGTCTTTTGATTGCTTTTGGAGTTTTGCTTTGCATAGTGATATATATGATATGTCATGCACCTTATTCCATAAGGAAAGAGCCGAGATCCCTTCACCGGGAGTGACCTCTTTAGCGAAACTAGTAAAAGTCTCAAAAACACTCCATTTTAAAATCATTTGATTCTACAACGATATCGAGTTCATTATGCAATAGGTTTTCTGAAAAATCTGTCGTAGCCCTCCGTCATTTCAGATAAATCCTACTTAGTATTCGTGCTACGTTTGTTGACCTCCGTCAAGGCGTAGCGTGCGGTAGCTAACTAGTATTTATCTGCTTATGCATATGATGCAGATTGGATTAGGGTAGTCGTACGACCTTGTTGACCTCCGTCAAGGGTCGTACGGGTGGGTTTGATTCAATCAAGAAATGACGGGTTGAACTTGACTTGCACCCTGTGGTTTGTTGACCTCCGTCAAGGTCATAGGATGCTTGGGGCAAAATTATCGGGAATTTCAAGTGTTGAAAT
The DNA here is from genome assembly GCA_030015575.1 of Agapanthus africanus. Taxonomy (NCBI): domain Eukaryota; kingdom Viridiplantae; phylum Streptophyta; class Magnoliopsida; order Asparagales; family Amaryllidaceae; genus Agapanthus; species Agapanthus africanus. The sequence goes on along the minus strand of JASDDO010000001.1, from coordinate 457,243,957 downwards.
TTGCAATGAGATTGCATACCTTTTATGAGATAGTTGGATCCTGATACCTACTGCGAGTAAGAGTTACTCCTGGGAGATTTTTACACATTACAATTAGCCGATCAAGTAGATGTCTAGAAAGGTGTTAACGGGGTTACGCCTCTAGGAAAACAAGGTTTACTTTAATTAGGTCCGTGCGAAAGCACGGGGAACCTCCCTAAAAGTACCGACACTGACCTGGCTAAAAGATTGGCGAACTTGTAGTGCGTAATTAATCCCGGCTAGTCTTTCCTTTTAGGGTTTGAAGGAAGATTTGATTAAAACAGTGGGAGACATCCTGATTAGATATATTAGATAACCAATCTAATCTTGCAAGAGCATACGCTGAGTATTTTCTTCTCTCTCTCTCCAGGTAGCGACCATATCATGCCTTAATCAAGATAATATTACGGATGAATTGACCGAACCCGCTTGTTATACTGAGCTGGGGAACGTTGGTCCCGCTCCAACTTATAATTGTTATAAGACAGAGCAGGAAATTGGGAAATACCAGATTTCCCGTGCCGCCCAAACGAAGAAAGTGCATGCTGATGCATCATCTTCGGGTGTGTTCATTACATAGAACTGTTTCTCAGTATCCTTTACGTCCTCGGTATGAGATACCGGATCAGGATCCCGCATATATAATCTGTTACATGGGCTACAGATAGGTAGAGAACTGAGAACGGGTGATAAGTTTCATGAGACAGAAAACGGTGCAAGCGTTGCAGCCAAGTCTGTTGGTCACTATCACCCTGTATTACCAGAATACATTGATTCTGAACAAATGTTATTAGATACCGAACCTGATATACAACATCATATCAGTCTTTTTATTAGTAAATAAAGGGTATAATTTTGTATTGTTGGATAATGTTTTTAACATTTCCTATATCAAGAGTTGATCGGTTCAGGCACGTTATCTAAAAGTATTGACGTTCTAAATCAAACTACAGTTCTTAGTATACAGAACACACACAAGAGGAAGAGTTCAGAAATGAATAAATCCTTCTTGAGGCATTGTAGACTAGGTCATATCAATGCGACCCGACTAGCTAAGTTACATTTAGATGCATATTTAAATCTGTTTGAATTTACATCTTATGAAAATTGCCGGTCATGTCACAAAGATACGATAACCATACCTCTGTTTGTTGGAAACAGAGAAAGAGTTAGTGAACTCTTGGGATGATACATGTTGATGTATGAAGGTCCCTTATCTACACATACCAAGACCGGTTCTTTGTACTTCATTACATTCTCTGATGATCTCTCAAGATTCAGACATATGTTCCTGTTGAAACACAAGTCCGAACCTTTTGAGATATTCACAGAATATAAGTTACAAGTAGAGAACCAAAATGGGTATAAATATTATGTCCTTTGATGTGATCAAGGAGGAGAATACTTGAGCACGGGATTCCTAGACAATTCTAAAGGAGAATGAGATTCTCTCTCAGCATTACTCCTCCGTATACACCACAGCACGTCGGTGTATCGGGGCGGAGCAATAGCACCCTATGTGATATGGTGTGCTCTATGATGAGTACTACTGAGTTTCCTATTTTCTTTTGGGAGTTATGCACTTGAGAAGTTGCATACCTATTGAACAGGGTTCAAATCAAATCAGTTTCCTACCACTTCATGTGTGATATGGAATGGGAAGAGCTCATATCTTAAGTATGTTAAGATTTGGGGTTGTCCGGGCTATGTCTAAAAGCAAAATCCGGACAAGCTCGAGGCAAGGTCTGTTATGTAGAACTGGAAAGGTTCCAACTATACAAACTACAGTAGATGATTTGATAGAACCAAAGGATTCAATAGTAACCAACGAACCTCAGCCTCTCCGCCGATCTAGTATGGTTCCTCACCTACCTGAGAGATACTTTGGTTTCTCTATAACAGTGGGAGCGAGGATTGCATCATGAGATGGTGACCCAACTAGTTTCGAGCTGGCCATCAGGAGTGGGACTCTGTAAGAATGGCTGGATGCTTATCGATCTGAGATGGAATCCTTATACACCAATGAAGTATGGACTTTGGTTGCTTTATCTGAAGGGTTAAATCACCATCAGGAGCAAGTATATCTTGAGAAGATTACTTGGTATACATGGAAAAGTTGAAACTTTCAAAGCTATGCTTAAGTTCATCCAGATCCTACTTGCTACGGCTACATACCATGACTACGATATCTGGTGGTTATGTGTCATGACTGCTTTTCTAAATGATGTTTTAGAAGAGTGCGTCTATAAGTACACAGCCAGAGGGCTTCGTAGACAGTGGGAGCAGCGGAAACGTGTGCAAGATGTTTTATATGATAAAGCAGGTATCGCGGAGTTGGAACATCTGTTTTGTTGTGGTAGTCAAAGAGTTTGACTTCATCAAAATGGTAGATGAACCTTATATTTACAAAAAGGTAGTAGGGAGTATGGTGGTGATCCTCGTAGAGTACGTGGATGACATACTCTTGATAGGGAAGGAGTTTCCTATGCTACGCTCGGTCAATCTCCGCTTATCAAAAAGATTCTCCATATAGGATCATAGTAATACCTTCTAAATCCTGGGTTATGGATCTATGAGATAGATCTATTTGGATGTTAGGATTCTCACTAGTTGTAGTGAGATGGTATCAATCGATCCTGGGGAGAATCACTGGAAAGGTTCCAGAGAGATAAGGACGACTGAATGTCAGTCGCAGGCATTGTCTATACCCACAGTGGAGGGACGGTATGTTGGAAGAGTTCCAAGCTAGATACCGTGACTTACTAGACGATTAAAGGTAAGATACATCGTTACCAAAGATGCTACCAAAGAAGCAGTCTGGATATATATAAGTTCATGAGATGAACTTCGTTCCTACCATTGTGTGACAATGGAGTTATGGCTTTTGCTAAGGAACCCCCCGTCCCATCAGAAATCCAGATATAATTCTTAGGCAGTATCACCTGATCATGGAGATGGTTGATCTCCAGGGAGATCGAGGTTAGGAGAGTAGACACAGAGGATAACAGCGCGGATCCACACACAAAGGCCTTTTTCCCAGTAGAGACTTTTATGGGATGGTTTAGTATGAGATACTTCAACCATAACTAATTGTTGGGTATGTGATACCACAACAGATGGCCCTAGTGCAAGTGGGAGATTGTTAGTTATATGTATGCCCTAGAGGCCATTACTGTACATACGATGTATATTGTAGTGGATGCTTGGACATATATAGGGAGGACATTCTTGCTCGACATGATAGTATGCTATCTGGTTGTACTTTATCTTAACATGTACTCTGATTGTCTCTATGTTACATGTTGATAAAGCCCTTAGGATATGTACTCGACTACTGGGACTATGATGAGATCATACTAGTGGGGCTACGGTAGTCGACGAGTACATCCTATAACTGTTCCTAGTCGAGGGTGTATCGAGACAGGGCATCGATACACTAGAGTAGACTAGCATATATGCATCTTGACCCATATGATGGGCGATGGATGATCCCATATCCATCGGTGTTTGACATCAAGGATGGTGTACGGGTGCTCAGTGGAGACTGGGTACACTGGACGGACTCGCCGAGAACTCCCAGATGGTATTATACTTTACGTCAGATGGCAGTTCTCTGGTGACACTGGTACAGAGTAGTCTGTTGACCCGAGATCGTCATAGAGTCTTGTGTGATTCCCACTGTGCTTTGATTTCCATCATACCACGTCCAAGAGGGCGTGAAAAAAGGTGGCTTTTGGGTACAGTCCCGAATCACATGGAGGCAATGAGCGATAGGAGGGGATTCGTCTCTCCCGGTATTGGGAGTTGATGTTGCGCTGTTTTCGATTGGCTATAAGTGGAAATCCCTGGCCAGGGTTGCTGAGATTTACCGGTAAGTGTTATCAGTAGTTTCTCGAACTGTTATAGACCTCATATCGACACGACTTATCAAACTACTGGGGTCTGACGTTTACCACCCCTAGGCGAGATATGCGACATATCAGACGACGAGACCGGACTGTATGGGAGTGTTACTGATTGGATTCGCAGAAGTACTAGCGGGCTTGCTTGTTGATATTCTGATCGCTCAATACCCGGGTAGCCGTTACGTTTAGCAGACCGCTTGCGACTTGTGGGTGTTTGATATGATCATCACCTACTGCCGGCGTATTGACGAGTCTTTAGAGTCCTACATAGGGGTTTCCTGGCTCAAGCGAAACGGAGTAGGAGCACATATGTGATATGTGCGGGACCGAGATTAATACGATATGAGATACCGTATTCTATTCTCGCGATTCGTGACATTGATCGGTTGTATGCGATATAGCCGGGTTATCGGATCAAGTGTTGATTCGATAAGTTGATACATATGATATTAGTCGGTTATAGCCGGGTTATTAAATCAAGAGTTGATTTAATAATTTAATGTATAATTATATATTTGATATATTACATTACATTAACTAGTATTAGCTCACTTATGATTTATTTTCTCACTAGATTGTGCACATTGTTTATATGTGATATATGCAAGTGTACATGTTTGTATCATGCTTGATGATACATACAAGATGGGTGTATGAGACTTATATCAAGTTTAGGTTAAATTAGGGTTTCCTTATTTCCTTAAGAATAACAAAAGAGAGGAGACTTTAGTCAATGTTATCAAGCTTGTAGAAGCTTGTATGCAACATTGACAAAGTCAACTCTTTTGTCATTCCTTAGGATATTAGTTAACCCAACCCTTAACCTCATACTTTGGTTAATTCTCTACATGAGTTAAGCATGAGGGCTTAACTCAACCATGGTGCAATAATTCATTGGGTAAGTTTTCATTTGGATGGATTATTCTTTCTTCTTCTTCTTCATCATCAAGGTCCATCCAAAAGCTTACTAGCTCCAATGGTGCCATGAGAAAAAGAGTGTGAAAATCAATTCTAAAGTGAGCCCACTTCCTACTTCTTCATCCTCTACCACTAGCCATGTAGTAGAGTGTGTTCTCTTCACAAAGTTTATGACCTAGTGAAGGAATAGCTTGAGTTAGTGTCTCCCCGACGTAGATCATCTTCGGCCTCGAAATCATCGAAGCAAGCATGTTCGTTCTTCTGGTGGAGCTTCTCTAGAGTCCGGAGTTCACGATCGCAGCGAAGGGGACATCTACACGGAGCTTAAGAAGTGAAGGACCGGATCTACAAAGGTTGTAATCCCTCTCACTTAGTGTTAAAAAGTTTAACATGTTAGTTTTCGCCTAAACCCTAGGTTAAAGATCCAGCTTCGGGTTGTTCGGCACGGCTAAAATTTTAATCGGGCATGGTTGATGCCTCGTAGACCCTTGTGCGCATGCCTAGCAACCCTGGAGATGCTACAACACTCGGTTTGTTTTTTATTGCTTTTGAAGTTTTGCTTTGCATAGTGATATATATGATATGTCCTGCACCTTATTCGATGAGGAAAGAGCCGAGATCCCTTCACCGGGAGTGACCTCTTTAGCAAAACTAATGAAAGCCTCAAAATCACTCCATTTCAAAATTCACTCGATTCTACAACGATATCAAGTTCATTACGCAATAGGTTTTCAGAAAAACCTGCCGTAGCCCTCCGTCATTTCAGATAAGTCCTACTTAGTATTCGTGCTACGTTTGTTGACCTCCGTCAAGGCGTAGTGTGCGGTAGCTAACTAGTATTTATCTGCTTATGCATATGATGCTGATTGGATTAGGGTAGTCGTACGACCTTGTTGACCTCCGTCAAGGGTCGTGCAGGTGGGTTTGATTCAATCAAGAAATGACGGGTTGAACTTGACTTGCACCCTATGGTTTGTTGACCTCCGTCAAGGTCATGGGATGCTTGGGGAAAAATATTATCGGGAATTTCAAGTGTTGAGATTTGCAATGAGATTGCATACCTTCTATGAGATAGTTGGATCCCGATACCCACTGCGAGTAATTGTTACTCCTGGTAGAGTTTTATACAGGACAATTAGCCGATCAAGTAGGTGTCTAGAAAGGTGTCAACGAGGTTACGCCTCTAGGAAAACGAGCTTTACTTTAATTAGGTCCGTGCGAAAGCATGGGGAACCTCCCTCAAAGTACCGACACTGGCCCGGCTGAAAGATTGGAAAAGTTGTAGGGTGTAATTAATCCCGGCTAGTCTTTCCTTTTAGGGTTTGAAGGAAGATTTGATAAAAACAGTGGGAGCCATCCTGATTAGATAAAATAATAACCAATCTGATCTTGCAAGAGCATACGCTAAAGTGTTTTCTTCTCTCTTTCTCCCCAGGTAGCGACCATATCATGCCTTAATCAAGATAATAATATAGATGTATTGACCGAACCCGCATGTTATTCTGTGCTGGGGAACGTTGGTTCCGTTCTTTCTTATAAGAGTTATAGGACTGAACAGGATATAGGGGAATGCCAGGATTCCCATGCCACCCGTGTGAAGAAAGTACATGTTGATGCATTTTCTTCGGGTGTGTTCGTTACGGAGAACTGTTTCTCCATTTGCTCTACGTCCTGGGTATTAGATACCGGGTCAGGATCCCATATATGTAATCAATTACATGGGCTTAGGAAAGGTAGAGAACTTGGGGAAGGAGATAAAGACATAAGGATTGGAAATGGTGCAATTGTTGCAGCTAAAACCGTTGGGGAATATCACCATGTATTACCAACTGGTAATACATTGATTCTGAACGAATGCTATTACATGTCGAACCTGATATGAAACATTATATCGGTTTCTTTACTAAGTAAAGAGGAATATAATTTTATGTTACAGGACAATGATATGAACATTTTTCTTAACCAAAAGTTGGTTGGATCAGGCACGTTGTGCAATGGCATTTATGTTCTAAATCAATCAACAGTTCTGAGCATAACAAACACACACAAGAGGAAGAGTTCAGAACTAAACGAATCTTTCTTGTGGCATTGTAGACTGGGTCACATCAATGCGACACAACGAGCTAAGTTGCATAAGGATGGATATTTAAATCCGTTTGAATTTTCATCTTATGATACTTGCCAGTCATGTCTCAAAGGCAAGATGACCAAAACTCCGTTTACGGGACACGGAGAAAGAGTTACCGAACTCTTGGGACTGATACATAGTGATGTATGCGGTCCCATGTCTACACATGCCAGGGATGGTTCTTCATACTTCATTACATTCACTGACGATCTCTCTCGATTCGGATATGTGTTCCTGATGAAACACAAATCAGAAGCTTTTGAGAAATTTAGAGAATATAAATAAGAAGTCGAGAACCAAACCGGGAAAAGTATTAAAATCCTTCGATCTGATCGAGGAGGTGAATACTTGAGCAATGAATTCCTGGACTTCCTAAAAGAGAATGGGATTCTCTCTCAGCTAACTCCTCCATATACACCATAGCACAACGGTGTATCAGAATGGAGGAACCGCACCCTATTAGATATGGTGCGCTCTATGATCAGTATAGCTGAGTTACCTATTTCCTTCTGGGGATATGCACTGGAGACAGTAGCATACCTACTGAATAGGGTTCCTACCAAATCTGTGCCTACCACCCCATATGAGATATGGGAGGGGAAGAGAACATATCTTAATTTTATTAAGATATGGGGTTGCCCGGCCTATGTCAAAAGACAAAAACCGGACAAACTCGAGGCAAGGTCTGTTTTGTGTAAGTTTGTTGGATATCCCAAGCATTCGCGAGGGTATATCTTCTACCAAAGTAAGGAACAAAGGGTATTTGTTGCTCAATACACCACCATTTTAGAAAAGGAATTTCTTGCAAAGAGATTAGTGGCTCTAAGGTAGAACTGGAAGAGGTTACAGTTGTACAAACCACAACAGAAGATTTGGTAGAACCAGAGGATTCGGTAGTTCCCGATGAGCCTCAGCCACTCCGCCGATCTAGTAGGGTTCCTCACCCACCTGAGAGATACTACGGTTTTCTCATGGATGGTAGGAGCGAGGATTGCATCATGGTTGATGATGACCCAACTAGCTTCGAGCAGGCCATCACGAGTGGAGACTTAGTGAAATGGCTGGATGCAATGCGGTCCGAGATGGAATCCATGTACACCAACAAAGTATGGACTTTGGAAGATGCTCCTGAAGGGGTAAAATCCATTGGGAGCAAGTGGATCTTCAAGAAAAAACTTGGTGTAGATGGGAAAGAGGAGACTTTCAAAGCTAGACTTGTTGCAAAGGGTTTTCGTCAAAGACCAGGTGTGGACTATGACGAAACCTTTTCTCCAGTGGCTATGCTTAAATCCCACCGGATCATGCTTGCCATCGCTGCATATCATGATTACGAAATCTGGCAAATGGATGTTAAGACCTCCTTTCTAAACTGTGATTTAGAAGAGTGCGTGTACATGACTCAGCCAGAGGGCTTCGTAGATTGTGGAAGCAGCGGGAAGGTGTGCAAGCTGCTTAAATCCATTTATGGATTAAAGCAAGTATCGTAGAGTTGGAACATCTGCTTTGACGTCGTTATCAAAGAGTTTGATTTCGTCAAAAACGTAGATGAACCTTGTATCTACAAGAAGGTGGCAGAGAGTATGGTTGTCTTCCTCGTATTGTACATGGACGACATACTCTTGATAGGAAATGACATTCCTATGCTGCAATCGGTCAAGCTCTTCTTATCACAAAGATTCTCAATGAAAGATCTTGGTGATGCCTCCTGCATATTGGGAATTATGATCTATAGAGATAGATCTAAAAGGATATTGGGATTGTCCCAATCCAGGGACATTGACACCATACTAAAGAGGTTTAGTATGGAAGAGTCCAAACGTAGGTTTTTACCCACGATCTCAGGGCTCACTCTCTCCAAAGAGATATCTCCGAAGACTGATTTGGAGAGAGCTCACATGCAAGGGATACCCTATGCTTCGGCTGTAGGCTCTATCATGTACGCGATGCTATGTACCAGACCCGATGTAGCATACTCACTAAGTGTAATGAGTAGGTATCAAGCTGATCTTGGAGAGAGTCACTGGACAGCTGTGAAGAGCATTCTCAAGTACTTACGAAGGACTAAGGAGATGCTCTTGGTGTATGGTAATGGAGAACTCCAAGTGGAGTCCTTTACCGATTCGAGCTTCCAGAGTGATAAGGACGACTCTAAGTCGCACTCGGGATTTGTCTTTACCCTCTATGGAGGGGCGGTTAGCTGGAAGAGCTCCAAGCAGGAAACCGTGGCAGACTCGACGATGGAGGCTGAATACATCGCTGCCAACGATGCTGCAAAAGAGGTTGTCTGGATCAAGAAGTTCATTACTGAACTTGGAGTGGTTCCATCCATTGAGCATCCAATACCTTTGTATTGCGATAATAATGGAGCGGTGGCTTTGGCCAAGGAACCCAGGTCCCATCAGCGATCCAGGCATATTCTGAGGCGGTATCACCTGATCCAGGAGATAGTTGATCGCCGGGAGATCGAGGTCAGGAGGGTTGACACGAAGAACAACACAGTAGATCCACTCACGAAGGCCATTCCCCTGATACAGTTTGAGAGACTCTTCGGGATGCTCGGTATGCGATACTACAGCAACTGGCCCTAGTGCAAGTGGGAGATTGTTAGTTGTATGTATGCCCTAGAGGCCAGTATTGTACAGATGATGTATATTATATTGGATGCTTGGACATATATAGAGAGAACTTTCTTGCTCGATATGATAGTATGCTATCTGGTTGCTCTTTATCTTAACATGTATACTTGTCTCTTGATATTGTCTTATAGTTACATGTTGGTAAAGGCCTTAGGATGTGTACTTGACTACCTGGACTATGATGCGGATCATACTAGTGGGGACATGGTAGTCCATAAGTATATCCTTTAAGTTCCCTAGTCGTGGGTGTATCGAGACGGGGCATCGATATACCAGAGTAGACTAGCGTATACGCTTCTCGACCCATGAGATGGGCGATGGATGATCATATATCCATTGGTGTTTGACATCAGAGATGGTATACGGGTGCTCAGTGGAGACTGGGTACACTGGACGGACTCGCTGAGAACTCCCAGATGGTATTATACCTCACGTCAGATGGCAGTTCTCTGGTGACACTTGTGCAGGTTAGTCTATAGACCCGAGATCGTCATAGAGTCTTGTGTGATTCCCACTGTGCTTTGATTTCCACCTTACCACGTCCATGAGGGCGTGCAAAATGGTGGTTTTTGGGTACAGTCTCGAGTCACATGGAGGCAATGAGCGATAGGAGGGGTTTCGTCTCTCCCGGTATTAGGGGTTGATGTTGCGCTGTGCTCGATTGGCCGTAACAGGGAAGTCCCTGGCCAGGGCTGATTTAGAGATTTACTGGTAAGTGTTACCAGTAGTTTCTCGACCCGTTATGAGCCTCACATCGGCACGACTTATCGGTTATTGGGGTCTGACCTTTACCACCCCTAGACTTGATATGCGACATATCAGACGAGGAGACCGAACTGTACGGGAAGTGTTACCGGCAGGCTTTTACAGGAGTTGGAGCGGGCTTGCTTGCTGATCTTCTGATCGCTCAATACCCGGGTGGCCGTTACGTCCAGCTAGTACCGCTGACGGCTTGTGGGTGCTTGATGTGATCATCACCTACTGCCGGCGTATTGACGAGTCTTTAGAGTCCTACATAGAGGTTTTTCTGGCTCAGGCAAAACGAAATAGGAGCGCATATGTGATATGTGCGGGACCGAGAATGATGCATGTATGTGATACCGTATTCTATTCTCGCGACTTTTTGTATCGGTCGGTTATATGCAATATAGCCGGGTTATCGAATCAAGTGTTGATTTGATAAATCGATACATTGGATGTTAGTCGGTTATATGAGATATGACCAGATTATTAAGTCAAGTGTTGATTTAATAATTTAGTATATAATTGTATATTAGATATACTAATTTACATTAACTAACACATGTTCACTTTAGGATTTTTCTCACATAAGCACAACTTTAATATATATGTGTTATATATTAAAATGTGTTTTCTTTTTGTATCATGGTTGATGATACAACATTAAAGAGTGTATGAGACATACACCATCCTATTTGTTATGTTGGATTTAAAGTTTAAAAGTAATTACAAAATTAGTGGAAAATTATAAAATGCATGAAGCTTGTGGAAGCTTGTGGATGCATTGACTAAAGTCCACTAAATTTGTTTTTACTTTGGATTTTAACCTAACCATTACACTTAGCTATGGTAATGTCTCTACATGAGTTAGTATATGATACTCACTCACTATGGTTAACTCACTCACTTGATCATTATCCTCATCTTTTTCTTTGGTTCATCTTCTTCTTTCTTTAGTTCAAAAGAAAAAGCAAGCTAGGGTTTGATCCAAAGTGAGAAACATTGTGAGAAATAAAAATCTAAAGAGAACCCACTTCCTATTTCTCCATCCTCTACTAGACTAGCACTTTAGTTTAGGGTGTTTGCTTCACTAATTCTCTAGTTAGTGAAGTAGAAGCTTGAGTTGGCATCCCCTCGACGTAGATCATCTTCGGCCTCGAAGACTTCAAGCAAGGACGCTCTTTAGCCTCGTGAAGCCATGCAAGAGTTCGGGAGAACCACGAGCGCAGCGAAGGGACTTCAACAAGGAGCTAAAGAAGTGAAGGACCGATCAACAAAGGTTGTATTTCGTATTCACTTAGTCGTAAACGTAGTTTACTTGCATATGAAACCCTAATTTTCTAGCAACGATCTTGTTTAGGGTTATTCGGCACGGCTAAAATTTTAAACGGGCATGGTTGATGCATTGTAGAACCTTATTAGAGTGCCTAGTAACCCTACAGTTTCATTGCACATGCTATCCACACGACAGGGAACGTCGGGTCTCACTTGCGACTTAAGTGAAACCCGGGGCTCCAGATTATCCACCATTCTGTGTTGCTTCTGTGATGTTTCTGTGATGTTGCTTTATATCATGCCTGGGACGAATGTTATATATATTTATATATACTAGTAGATGTTGTATATGTTTTGTACCCGCGCTAGCCCAGTCCCTGCTCTGTCGTTAGTTAAGTAACCTAACGGGTGATGACGAGACCCAGTGGCGAATGCGGATGGCATATACGTATATTTTATTTTCGTTCTTTTCTGCTGTGATTAATTGATGAGACTGCATAGATTCTTATCAATGCAAAGATAAAACAAACCTATATATGATGTTGTTGGAACCAAGTTTTTAAAAACTGACATTACAGACGTACACTTTTTCTTTGCATCGTGGTATTCATTTTGGAATATCCTGCACCTCATTCGATGAGGCAAGGGCCAAGATCCCTTCATTGGGAGTGACCCCTTGGGTAAAAGTTTGCGTCAACGTAATAACTTTACTATAGTAGATTATTTTTGCTTTGCATCGTGGTATTCAGTTTGGGATATCCTGCACCCCATTCGATGGGGAAAGAGCAAAGATCGCTTCACCGGGAGTGACCACTTTAGCAAAAGTTTTTCGCCACTATTTATTTATAAAACCACTTGGATTCCTTCAATGATATCAAGTTTATTACGTTAAAGGTTTTTTGCCAAAAACCAGCCGTAGCCCTCCGTCATTTCAGACGAGTATTGCTTAGTATTCGTGCTACGTATGTTGACCTAGTCAAGGCGTAGTGTTCGGTAGCTCTGTAGTACTTTTCTGTTGCATGGATATGCGATCGGTTAGGACAGTCGTACGGTCATGTTGACCTAGTCAAGGGCTCGTATGGGTGGGTCAAATTAATCCAGGATAATGACGGGTTGAACTTGACTTATGACTTATGATATGTTAGTCAAGGCCATAAGCCGCTTGGGGTAAAAATCATATCGGGAGTTTCAAACATACAGGAAACTTTCCAGGCTTGCGCATACCTTATGGAGTGTGGTGACTTGACTGGCTTCCATAAAGTTATCATGTGATGATAGTTGGATCCCGATTCCCACTGATGAGTAGGACTACTCATCGGGTAATTCCGACTAATTCTTCTTTTGGGTTTGGAAGAGAATTTGAGAAAACAGTGGGAGCCATCCAGATTAGATAAAATGATTAACCATTCTGATCTAGGTTAGAGTGCACGCTGAGTGTTTCTTCTCTCTCTCTTTCTGGCTGCGATGATGACCCGACCTTTGACTAAAACTCATAAAACTAAGTTGACCGAACCTTCTTAAAACACTATGGATTTTAGAATGTCACGGTATCACATACATCTTTACCACTTCTATATCACCTTTGATTTTCTCCAGAACACCTTGTATCACTGTGAGTATCCACTTCCATTGGATAAATCCATCGTATAGTTACATACGAACTCGAAGGAACTTTTTCGAGGATGGATTCTGGTTCTAGAGAGAATGAATAGGATTATTCGGTTGTCTTTTCTCTTTACCTTCTCTTAGGTTGTGAGGGCTCCTAGGATTAGGAGAGGGTACACCTATTGAGCTTATTGGATAGTCTTCCTCCAGACCATAGGCAGGTGCCGAACGGTAGGGCAGAAAGAAAACCAATTAAGCTTAACTGTGGTGTACAGAAGGTAATAAGTAATGACATATAAAGGGATTAGAATAATGGCAAAGGAAATTGCGATCACCATCATTCACGACAAAGACAGTGTATACCCTTGCCACTCCTACATCCACTTTGCTTTTCTCTAGAACACTCCGTATCACTACGGATATCCACTTCCATTGGATAAATCTATCGTATAGTTATATACGAACTCGAAGGAACTTTTTCGAGGATGGATTCTGGTTCAGGAGAAAAAGAATAGGATTATTCAGATGTCTTTTCACTTTACCTTCTCTCAGGTTGCGAGGGCTTCTAGGATTAGGAGAGTACACCTATTACGCTTATTGGATATTCTTCTTCTAAACCTTAGGCTGGTGCCGAAAGGTAGGGAATGAAGAAAACCAATTAGCGTAAAAGTGGTGTACAGAAAGTAATAAGTAAAGACATAATAAAGGGATTGGAGTGAGGGCAGGTAAGTATATGGTTACTGTCGTGAATCAGGATAGTGGAAGAGGCGTTACTAGGAATACCCGGTTACCCCTTCGAAACATTTTCATGTTTCAGTTTTACTATGCGATGTTAATTGATAACTGTTTTCCCAATTGGAATCTAACTCCAGGGCATGTATTTACCAGATCAGTTTCTCACATCTGCATGTTATTACGGATGGTGAGTGGGAGTAAGATATTGGGAATTGGATGATTAGATCCTCATTATATCGGAGTTCATTGTAATTGGTGATATTTAAAGAAATCATCTGGATTTTGCCGGATGGCAAATATTTGGTTTTGAGTATCCGTTGTTATGCACCAATTTCAAACTGATATATCTGTACATTTATTTTATAAAGTGAGATATAACTTTTTGATATTGTGTCTATGACATTTGCCTATATTAGTTGGTGATTAGGTAAGGTGCATTCAACAGCGGTGTAGCTCTTCTTAACTAAAGTACAGTTTTTCAACTTACGACACACAGAGTTTGAGTTATTGAGCTCAGGGGACTTATACAAAGCATTGTATGTTGTCCAGTGTCCATTAAGACAATGGGGTTGGTACTCATACTATATTCTGTTTACTTATGGCTTCTCCAGTTCTGGACATGTATTTCGTTGAAATGCAAGGTCCAGATATTCAGAAGTTATAGGTATAAGAATAAAGTAGAGAACCATTTGTTGGAAGTATCAGGATTCCTCGATGAAGTCGAAAATGTAGATACTTGTGTTTTGTATTTAGTTAATAGTAATGGTTTTGAGAACTTGATTCTCTTTCGGGTTACTCATAAATGGATGCACTCCTAGATAAGTAATGTTGATTGTCCTCTTTCCATTTGGTTGATATGCACTGGAGAAAGATGCATGATTTTGAATCTGATTCCAATTAAATTAGTGCTTTTATTTCTATATCGGACATATATAGAATCGATTTATATCTTAACGATGTTGAGGTATAGGGAGTTGTCCGGCTGATGCTTAAAACCCGAATCCGGATAAACTCAAGGCACGTTTCAGTAATGGCTGTTTGTGGGTTATCCCGGGCTTTGACGAGGGTTAACTTTCTACCATCAGGAAGATCAATATTTATATTGTTCTTGACTCGCCACAGTTTTAATAAAATGGATTTTTTCAGAAATTAGAAGTGGGAGTATGGTAGAACTGGAAGTCATTCCAGAACCACAAACGATTACTGGAAATTTAATAGAACCTAAGAATTCAATTGGATTTGATGTTCTATTAGCCACTCCGTAGATTTGGTGGGTAACCTCAGTCACCCGAGAGGTACTTCGGTCTTCTCAGAGACGGTGACAGGGAGGTTCTTGTTTACCCAGACGTGCCATTGTTGCTGTTCTGGACTATAAGACCCAGCAGGAAGATGAGTACAGCGTCGTTCTAAACTAGCTTTAGAAGTGCACGTGTATATGACTCTGCCAGAGGGTTGTTGTAGTCAGTGGGAGCAGAGGAAGCATAGTAGGCAAGTAGCTTATGTCTATTTATAGACTAAAGCAGCTATAGCGGAAATAGATCATCTAATTTTGATGTGACAGTCATAGGCTTTGACCTCACCAGAATAGGAGATGGATCTGGTAAGAAGGTAGTAGAGAATGATGTCCAGGTATTGGGATGACATGCACTTGATAGGAAAGGACATTCCTATACTACGATCGGTTATATTGTGGTTGTCACAAAGTTGTTTCTCCACAGAGGATATGGAAATAATATCAGGTTTTCTTGTTACTGGATCTATGGTTTTAGATTTAGATTTGGGAAGTATCCTAATCTGGGTACTTTGACATTAAATAAACGACTCCTGGTATGGTGGTGAACCTGCAGGTGATGAAGTCAACCTCTCTAAAGGTGTCTTACAGACTAAAGGGGAGAGGAATCTACATGAATAACATATCATTTGCTTAGGCAATTGAGTTAATCATGAAATGTCGAGTACCACACCAGATATTGCTTTTGCACTAGATGCAATAAGCAGATATATTAATCCAATCCTGGAGAAACATTGGGAAGCAGTTATTGAACATAAGTGAATGTTCTTGGAAAATGATTACGGCAGCCTCCTTCTGGAGACGGTTATCATATCAGGCTTCAAAGGTGACCTAGATGACAGAGTGACTGTCAGAGTTATAGTTTTTCCCTCTTTTGAGGGACAGTATGTTGGACAGGTGGTCCAAGCGGATACTGAGGAAAGGCATGGTGCAAGATACTGATTAAATTCAGTAGACGATACAGTCTAAGTAGTTTGCTGGATTTGTAGTTCATTTGTCAACTGGGTCCCATCAGATATCCAGACAAATTCTAAGACAAGTATTGCTCATTTCAGGAGATAGTTTTCTCCGCGAAGTTGAGATTAAGAGAGATACAGAAAACATTGGAGCGGATCCACTCACTGAGACTATTTCTCGAACGCAATCATTTTTCGTAAACGGGCTTTGCGAAGCTGATTAGTAGAGATGTTGGGTGTTCGGTATCACAAGGGCTGTGAGTATGCGACATCGCAATAATTGGCCTTAAGTGCAAATGGAAAATTGTTGGCTATAGTGCCCTCAAGGCAATTATCATAGTCGCGGACTTGTGGTTATGATGATTGGGGCAGGACCTATACCGATGAAACAATCTTACTCAAGATGATAGTATGCTATCTGGTTTGTCTTTATCATCATATACATGTTGATAGAGCCTATAGGATTCTTGCTTGACTGCCAGCATTGTGATGGCGATCATATATGTGGGAGCTAAGGTCTATAAGCACATCCTTAAATGTCCCTAGTCGTAGGAGTATCGAGACCGGGCATCGATACTCCAGTGTAGACTAGTGTATACTGATCGAGACCCTGACGAGGGGCAGTGGCCAGGTCTCAAAAGCCATTGGTGTTAGTTTGTTCACCTAAGATAGTATACAGGTACTCATTGGGTTATGAGTACACAGGACGGACTCGCCGGGAACCTGCTAGTTGGTATTGTAAGTCCACGGTAGCGCCTCGGCCGTCTAACAGATGCCAAATGCGGAACAAAAACTTTTACAACCGGCGTTATCGCGTACTATAACCCGGATCTGCCATTAAAGCTAAACTAACAAACTACAAAGTGGGTAGAAATGTTATACCGAACGATCCAAGTCCTTCGGTTTTCAACCATCATCCCACACATTGTTACGGCTGCTCCGATCTCCTGAATCTCTAGTCTTCTCGTCCAGGTGGCACCACGTCGACGGATCATTAAACGAGCTCCCGCCTCTGAACCGAGACAACTCGATCATCAAGTTTGCTAAAAGAGATGACCAAGATTGATGTAGAGAATGAGTAGAACACCTTGTCTCCTTACGTCCAAAGCTATGGACGAACGGTTAATGAAGTTGCCTTTTGAATCGGGTGATAAGAAAATGAACTGTGAAATTTCCATGAACAAATTTATCATCTCATTTTTTCAAAGCACAACCATGATCTTTTGCAAATGAGGGGCCGGCCACTTAAGGAGAGGGGGAGGTGAGTGTAGGAGAAGCGGGGTGACCACAACAATAAATGAGAAAGAATGATTCATAATACACCTTGTATGAACACATTAAAAGCAAAGAATGAATCATAAACCTAGTCACCCATGCATTAAATGAATCATTAAATGCACTAATGAGTCACTTAACACCTCACCATCCTTGTCACCATCTAGAAGCATCCACACTCATTTCAAGAAAAGATAAATCCGCATTTAACCGAATGTAAAATACGGGTGATAGAAAACTGGAAACTGGCAACTTCCAAAAGCGATCCTGAAATGAATTTCAGGATAACCCCGTAACAGTATAAACATACCCGAATTTGTATTACGACCGAATACAAATACAACTGAGACAAAGATATTATATCTACACAGTTTAATATTCGGATCCGGCTTAAACCAAAGCCCACCAGTATTATCTGCCCGAAATATGACACGTGCGTAAACGCACGTGCATTTTCCGAACCTTGCCATAAAACCATACGGCCTCTACAACGTTTCGCCCGAACTTGGGAAACTGTCTGTGGGGGACTCTAATGACTCATCAACACACTGAAACTGGGTATAACCACTAGCACGTCAGAAGTACAAGCTGTACGTAACGGTTGCCTATGTATTGATTGAAAGGGAAGCTGACGAGCGAACTCATCAAGAAACCCTACTGAGCCTAACAGTGACAATATACATACAGTCCGGTCCGTTCGTCTATGAGTATCGCATATCGGCCTAGGGGCTGGTAACGTCAGACCCCCAATAGCGGTATAAGTCGTGTCAGAAAGTGGCCCAGAACACCCTGAGATACTGCTTGAGTACCTACCAGTAAATCTCCTTCCTCGGCTGAGGGCTTTATGTAATGGCTCTCCTAGACACAGCGCGATCTCACCTCCAATACCGGGAGAGACGAATCCCCTGCCGATCCGCTCACTTGCCTCCATGTGGCTCAGGACTGTACCCAAAAAAGACTTGTTTGCACGACTCCTTTGAGCCGTGGTAGGGTAGAAATCAAAGCACAGTGGGAACTCACACGAGACAAATGACGACCTCAGGTCGATGAACTAACCTGTACTCATGTCACCAGGGAACTGCTATCTGACGATATGTATAATACCAACTAGCATGTTCCCGGCGAGTCCTGTCCGGTGTACTCATAACCCAATGAGCACCTGTATACATCTTAGGTGATCCAACTGACACCAGTAGCTTGTGAGACCGGCCACCGCCCCTCATCGGGGTCTCGACTGTATACACTAGTCTACTCTGGAGTATCGATGCCCTGTCTTGAAACTCCCACAACTAGGGACACTTTAAGGATGTGCTTATAGACCCCAGCTCCCACGTATATGATCGCCATCATACTACTGGCAGTCAAGCAAGAATCCTATGGGCTCTATCATCATGCAATAGTGAACTAAAACATATATACGATGATAAAGACAAACCAGATAGCATACTATCATCTCGAGCAAGACTGTCATATCGGTATAGGTCCTCCCTCAATCATTGGAATCACGTATCTGCGATCCAATAATTGACTTAGAGGGCACTATATCCAACAATCTCCCACTGGCACTTAAGGCTAATTATTGCGATGTCGCATACTCACAGCCCGTGTGATACCGAACACCCAACTCCTCTACTAATCAGTTTCACAAAACCGGTTTGTAAAACTATTGTGTTCGAGAAATAGCCTCAGTGAGTGGATCCACCCTGATGTTTCTTTCTATATCTCTCTAAATCTCAAGTTCGCGGAGAAAGCCATCTCCCGAATCGAGTAATACCTGTCTTAGAATATGTCGGGATATCTGATGGGACTTAGTTCATAAATGAACTCCAAATCCAAACTTCTTAGACTTTATTGATAACTGAACCTAATCAGTATCCAGCACCATGCGTCCCACAGTATCCTCTTGGACCACCTATCCATAATACTGTCCCTCGTCAGAGGGAAAACTATAACTCTGACAATCACTCTGTTATCCATGTCACCTTTGAAGCCTGGAATGATAACCGTCTCCCGAAGGAGGCTGCCGTCATCAAATCCGTAGAACATGCATTTATGTTCTATAACTGCTTCCTTATGTTTCTTCAGGATTGGATTAATATAAACTTATTGCATCTAGTGCAAAAACAACATCTGGTGTGGTACTTGACATCTCACGATTGACTCAATTGTCTAAGCAAGTGATCTGCCAATCATACGCATCCCTCTCCCCTTTAGTCTGTAAGACACCTTTAGAGAGGGTGACTCCATCACCTGCAGGTACACCACCATGCCAGGAGTCATCTATTCTAAAAACCATTAGAATACTGTCAAAGTACCCACATTGGGAAACTATCCAAATCTAGATCTAAAACCATAGATCTAGGAACCAGAATATCTAATATTATATCCAAATCCTTTGTGGAGAAACAACTGTGTGACGACCAAAGTACAACCGATCGTAGTATAGGAATTTTGCGTCCTACTCTGTGTATGTCATGCATATACCAGGACATCATACCCTACTACCTTCTTAACAGATCTATCCCCTATTCTGATGAAGTCAAAGCCATGACTGTCACATCAAAATTAGATGATCTTATCTCCGCTATATTTGCTCAAGCCTATAAATAGACATAAGCTTCTTGCCCACTATGCTTCCGTTGCTCCCACTGACTACGACAACCCTCTGGCAGAATAATATATACGTACACTTCTAAAGCTAGTTTAGAACGACGCTATACTGATCCTCCTGCCGGGTCTCATAGCCTGGAACAGCAGTAGTGTCAAGTCTGGGTAAACAAGAACCTCCCTGTCACCGTCCTTGAGGCTACCGGAGTACCTCTCGGGTGTCTGAGGTTATCCACCATATCTGCGGAGTGGCTATTGGAATGTCAAAACTGATTGAATATATAGGTCCTATTAAATTTTCCGTAATCATTTGCGGTTCTGGAATCACTTCCAGTTCTACCATACTCCCACTACTGTTTTCTGAAAAAATCCATTTTACTAAAACTGTGGCGAGTCAAGAACAATATCACTATTGATCTTCCAGATGGTAGAAAGTCAACCCTCGACATAGCCCGGATCAACCCACAAACTGCTATTACAGAAACGTGCCTTGAGTTATCCAGAGTCTGGTTTTAAGCATAAGCTGGACAACTTCCCGTATCTTAACATCGTTAAGATATGAACCATTCTATATACAATATAGAAAATTTGGCACTTATTTAATTGGAACCAGATTCTAATCATACAGATGTCTCCAGTGCATATCATCTTAATGGAGAGAGGCTAATCAGCATTACACAACTTAGGAATATATCCAATTATGAGTAACCTGAAAGAGAAACAAGTTTCTCAAAACTATTACTATCATCTGAATACCAATTACAAGAATCTACATCTTTGATCTCTTTGAAGAATCCCGATACTTGTGACACCTGGTTCTCTACTTTATTCTTATACCCACAACTTCTTAAAACTTAAACATTGTATTTATACGAAACACTTGTCTAAAAACTAGAGAAGTCATAAGTAAACAGAACATAGCACGAGGACCTACCCCTTTGTCCTGATAGACACTGGACAACATACAATACTCTGTATAAGTCCACTGAGTTGAATAACTCAAAACTTGTGAGCCGTAGGTTGAAAACTGTACCCTGGCTATTTTCTCAAATATCACCAATTACAACGAATTCCGATATAATGAGGATGATCACCTAATTCCTAATAACTTACTCCTACTCATCATCTGTAAAACCATACAGATGTGAGAATCTTACCTGGTAAATACATACCCTGGAGTAAGTATCTAATCGGGAAATCAGTTTTCCATTAACAATGCACTGAAACATAAAAATGTTTCGTAGGGGTATCCTGGTATTCCTAGTAATGCCTCTTCCATGACTTTAACCGTATATTTCATTGCTACCTCTCCAAATCCCTTTATTTGTCTTTTGCCATTACCTTCTGTACACCATCATTAGGCTAAATGGTTTTCTTCCTTCCTTACCATTCAGCACCAGCCTATGGTTTGGAAGAAGACTATCCAGTAAGCATAATAGGTGTACTCTCCTAATCCTAGGAGTACTCGTAACTTGAGAGAAAGTGATGATAAAAGACAACTGAATAATACCTTATTCTATTTCTCCCGAACTGGGGAAAAAGGCAAAGGTGAAAAAGGAGTGGCGATGAAGTACGTGTTTTGGTCATGAATGATAACAGTCGCAATTTACTTTGCCCTCTTTCTAATCCCTTTATTTTGTCTTTACATATTACCTTCTGCACACCCTACTTAGGCTAATTGGTTTTCTTCATTCCCTACCTTTCGGCACCAGCCTATGGTTTGGAATAAGACTATCCAATAAGCGTAATAGGTGTACTCTCCTAAACTAAGGAGCCCTCGCAACCTGAGAGAAGGTGATAATAAAAGACAACTGAATAAACCAATTCTATTTCTCCTGAACCTGGATCCATCCTCGAAGAAGTCCCTTCGAGTTCGTATATAACCATACGATGGATCTATCCAATGGAAGTGGATGTCTGTAGTAATAGGGGGTGTTCTGAGAAATACAAAGGGTAAAAGAAGGAGCGGCAATGACTTATGCAACTCAGATAATCCAAAAGCCAGTATTTTAAGAAGGTTCGGTTAACTTGGTCACTGAGTCATAGTCTAGGGTCGGTCAAAGGTCGCTGCCAAAGAGAGAGAGAAAAGAAACACTCTGCGTGCACTCTAACCTAGATCAGAATGGTTATCACTTTATCTAATCAGGAAACCTCCCACTGTTATATCAAATTCTCCTCCAAACCTGAAAGAAGAATTAGTCGGGATCATCCGAAAAGTAAACCAACTCATCAGTGAGAATCGGGATCCAACTATCATCGCATGATAAGTTGATGGAAGCCACTCAAGTTATCACACTCCAGAAGGTATGCGCATACTTGGCAAGTTCCAGTTTCTTTAGAAACTCCCGATATATATTTTTGCCCCATGCTCTTATGACCTTGACTAAGGGCCAAAAATCTCATAAGTCACATGTCAAGTTCTATCCATCATTATCCAGGTCAATTTGAACCCACCCGTACATACTCTTGACTAAGGGCCAAATATAGTAATACGACTGTCCCAAACCAACGCATCTATCTATGCAACATGTGAACACCCCAGCAGCTACCAATCACTATGTCTTGACTAAGGGCGAAGTATACATAGCTTGAATACTACTGACCATCCAAAAGAAATGATGGAGGGCTACGGCTGGTTTTTGGCGAAAAACCTTTAACGTAATGAACTTGATATCGCTGAAGAAACCTGATAGCTTTTTATAAAGATATAGTGACGAAAACCTTTTGCTAAAGAGGTCATTCCCGGTGAAGGGATCTCGGCTCTTTCCTCGTAGAATGAGGTGCAGGATATTCTAACTGAATACCCCGATGCAAAGCAACTTGTAATCGACTATAGTGAAGTTATTACCCTGACGTAAATTTCTGCCCAAGGGGTCACTCCCGATGAAGGGATCTCGGCCCTTGCCTCGTCGAATGAGGTGCAGGATATTCTAACTGAATACCGCTATGCAAAACAAAAAGAAACATCTTTGTAATAAAATTTTTTAAATTGGTTCCAACAACATCAAATATAGGTTTGTTTTCCTTTGCATTGATCAGAATCAATGCAGTCCCATCAATTAATCACACCAAAAAAGAACGAAAATAAAATGTACATATATGACATCCGCAATCGTCACTGGGTCCCGTCATCACCCGTTAGATTACTTAACTAACGACAGAGCGGGTACTGAACTAGCACGGGTGTAAAACATATACAACATCTAATAGTATATATACCAATATACAATAATCGCTCCAGGCGTGATAATATGCAACATTACAGAAAAGTAATAAGCATCACAGAACAATACAGATAATCTGAGATCCCCGGGTTTCACAGAGCCGCTACTGAAACCCGACGTTCCCCTGGTCATGTGGATAGCCTGTGCAATGAAACCTAGACCCCTATGGGTGCGGCAAGTTACCCGCCAAAACCTAAAGCGAGGCAGCCCCCTACAGCAAAATGAATGGACCATCCGGTACTTCACGGAATCCGGTAACTTGAGCACCCCTCCTTGGGTCAACCTGTACCCCCTACGAGTGCGGCGAATAGTCTGCCAATTCTAGAGTGAGGCCCCTCTGCCTCTCAAAGCCATGAGATACGGACCCGTTGCCCTCCAGAACCCGGCTATCCGTGCACTCCGTCGCGGGATAAACCTAGTACAGAAATAAAAATATGTACAAAGGGTACATCGACCTCAACCCGGTCGTGCCCCAAAAGAATATAATACAAACAGGCAGTGATGGCAGTCCACATGTTGGACGCTCGCCCCGCAATATCAAATGTACAAATAAATCCAAACAGCACTATCATTGCACCCTGCTATCCACCACGACAAATCCGCAACATCACAGCACAACACAGAACATCAACGCGAATGTCACGTTCGCAAACCCGTCTAAAAGAACTATAGCAATTAGACGCGGTTTATCGCTCGAATGACATTCACGGTCGTAGATATAAAGTAAGTACTGTAAACTAACACGTTTAAATTTCGATCGACAAATTTCCCAAAGTGGGCCCCACGAACATCTGCTGTACTGTAACAAAAACTGGGCCCAAAAGATATATACCAGAAACCATAATTTTCAAAGTAGACCCAACAGAAGAAATTTGGCACAGTGAAGCTCCAATATGGCCGCGGATCCACGGCCAAAGCATGGCTTTGGCGGCGGTACCGCGGCCGTACGGACGGTTCACAGTATCAAATTTCTTCTGTGTTCTTCAAAAAGAATGCTTAGTTTTCTGTGATATGCAAAATAATTTTTAGACCCTTTTAAAAAACGACAGAAACTTTAACCCAGAAAATTGTAGTTTCGGAAATTCCGTTCGATCGAAGTTTTAAACGTGTTAGCACAAGTTAGTAAAGCTTAATGGTGAGGCTCTGATACCACTGTAAGTCCACGGTAGCGCCCCGGCCGTCTAACAGACGCCAAATGCGGAACAAAAACTTGTACAACTGGCGCTATCGCGTACTATAACCCGGATCTGCAATTAAAGCTAAACTAACAAACTACAAAGTGCGTAGAAATGTTATACCGAACGATCCGAGTCCTTCGGTCTTCAACTATCATCCTACGCTTTGTTGCGGCTGATCCGATCTCCTGAATCTCCAGTCTTCTCGTCCAGGTGGCACCACGTCGACGGATCTTTAAACGGGCTCCCGCCTCTGAACCGAGGCAACTCGATCATCAAGTTTGCTAAAAGAGATGACCAAGATTGATGTAGAGAATGAGTAGAACACTTTGTCTCGTTACGTCCAAAGGTATGGACGAACGGTTAATGAAGTTGCCTTTTGAATTGGGTGATAAGAAAATGAACTATGAAATTTCCATGAACAAATTTATCATCTCATATTTTCAAAACACAACCACGATCTTTTGCAAATGAGGGGTCGGCCACTTAAGGAGAGGGGGGAGGTGAGTGTAGGAGAAGGGGGTGACCACAACAATAAATGAGAAAGAATGATTCATAATACACCTTGTATGAACACATTAAAAGCAAAAGATGAATCATAAACCTAGTCACCCATGCATTAAATGCACTAATGAGTCACTTAACACCTCACCATCCTAGTCACCATCTAGAAGCTTCCACACTCATCTCAAGAAAAGATAAATCCGCATTTAACCGAATATAAAATACGAGTGATAGAAAACTGGAAACTGGCAACTTCCAAAAGCGATCCTGAAATGAATTTCAGGATAACCCCGTAACAGGATAAACATACCCGTATTTGTATTACGACCGAATACAAATGCAACTGAGACAAAGATATTATATCTACACAGTATAATACTCGGATCCGGCTTAAACCAAAGCCCATCAGTATTATCTGCCCGAAATATGACACGTGCGTAAACGCACGTGCATTTTCCGAACCTTGCCATAAAACCATACGGCCTCTACAACGTTTCGCCCGAACTTGGGAAACAGTCTGTGGGGGACTCTAATGACTCATCAACACACTGGTACTGGGTATAACCACTAGCACGTCAGAGGTACAAGCTGTACGTAACGGTTGCCTATGTATTGATTGAAAGGGAAGCTGACGAGCGAACTCATCAAGAAACCCTACTGAGCCTAACAGTGATAATATACATACAGTCCGGTCCGTTCGTCTATGAGTATCGCATATCGGCCTAGGGTCTGGTAACGTCAGACCCCCAATAGCGGTATAAGTCGTGTCAGAGAGTGGCCCAGAACACCCTGAGATACTACTGGAGTACCTACCAGTAAATCTCCTGCCTCGGCCGAGGGCTTTGTGTAATGGCTCTCCTAGACACAGCGCGATCTCACCCCCAATACCGGGAGAGACGAATCCCCTGCCGATCTGCTCACTTGCCTCCATGTGGCTCGGGACTGTACCCAAAAAAGATCTGTTTGCACGACTCCTTTGAGCCGTGGTAGGGTAGAAATCAAAGCACAGTAGGAACTCACACGAGACAAATGACGACCTCAGGTCGATGAACTAACCTGTACACATGTCACCAGGGAACTGCTATGTATAATATCAACTAGCATATTCCCGGCGAGTCCTGTCCGGTGTACTCATAACCCAATGAGCACCTGTATACATCTTAGGTGATCCAACTGACACCAGTGGCTTGTGAGACCGGCCACCGCCCCTCGTCGGGGTCTCGACTGTATACACTAGTCTACTCTGGAGTATCGATGCCCTGTCTCGAAACTCCCACGACTAGGGACACTTTAAGGATGTGCTTATAGACCCCAGCTCCCACGTATATGATCGCCATCATACTGCTGGCAGTCAAGCAAGAATCCTATGGGCTCTATCATCATGCAATAGTGAACTAAAGAATATATACGATGATAAAGACAAACCAGATAGCATACTATCATCTCGAGCAAGACTGTCATATCGGTATAGGTCCTCCCTCAATCATTGCAATCACGTATCTGCGATCCAATAATTGACTTAGAGGGCACTATATCCAACAGGTATTATACATATTGTCATATAGCAGTTCGCCGGTGACATGTATACAGGTTAGTCTGTCGACCTGAGATCGTCATTTGTCTCGTGTGAGTTCCAACTGTGCTTTGATTACTACCCTACCACGGCTCAAAGGAGTAGTGCAAATAGGTTTTAGTTGGGTACAGTCCCGAGCCACATGAAGACAGTGATCGGATCGTCGGGAATTCTTCTCTTCCGGTATTGGGGGTTGATGTCGCGTTGTGTACGAATGGCCATCACTATAAATCCGTGGCCACGGTGGACGAGAATTATCGATCCAGGATCGATAGTTTCTCAGGTGGTGATGGGTTTCATACCGACACTAAATGTCGCGTTTTTGGAGGTCTGACTTTATCCACCCCCTAGACTCGATATGCAATACTCTTAGACAAACAGACCAGACTGTACGGATATTGTCACTGAAAGGCTCGGTAGGGGTTCAGGATGAGTTTGCTCGTCGGCCTCCCTTTCGCTCAATACCTGGGTAGCCCTTACGTACAGCTAGTGTCGCTGACGTGCTTGTGGTTAAACCAACTGCCAGCGTAATGACGAGTCTTTAGAGTCCCACACAAAGGGTTTTCATGGTTCAGGCGATATGGTGTACATGAGGTATGTTGATACATACAGGTGTCCGATTAAATATGTGCAAGTGCTGCGCAGACTTTAATCGGACGGTTGATAATACTAGCGGCTCAGGAATAAGCCGGATTATTAAATAGGGTTTTGATTTAATAATTGATATATGTATTTGTATATACGTATTCTAGTGTTATTGTTCACTATTTGTTTTCTCTCTCGGCTATTCGTATTTTGGTACGAATACGCGTATATGTATTTCGGTACATGTACCGGGAAGTATTCCGTATTTTGTACGGAATAGCTTCTGGAAGAAGTTGCCACCTTATTTATATGATTTCCCTTTTTGGAAAATCATTTGTTTTATAAATGAGGTGGAAGGGATGATGTGGCAAAGGCATAGGTCAAAGCATGGTATTTAAGTATGGTGTGCAATTGTTTAATTGAAAAAGAAAATTGATTTTTTATGATGGGAATGGGAGAGGGGGCCAGCCACTTCTAGTGGGCATGGGGATTATTTCATTTTGATTGATGATTACATTTTTGAAGAGCCCACTCTCTCACTCTCTTATGCACAAAAAACACTTAACCATTTTTGCCTCATGCTAAGTTTTCATCACCTCATTCATTCTTCTTCTTGAGTTGCTCCATGGAGGACATGGATGAGAGGAAAATCATAGTGACACTTTCATACACCCCCACTCTCCATCGCTGGCGATGTTGGAGCGTCGGTTACCTCGTTCGACGAGGTTGGAGCTTGCGCCGTTTCCCTCGAGTGGATTATCGGAGACGAAGGAAGACTGGCAACCAAATATCATCAAAGGACCGTTAGGAGCTTGGTATGAAGACCGAAGAACTGAGATCAACTCGGTATAACAATTGTAGCTCTTAGTTAGTTTGCTAGTTTAGGGTTTAAGGTCGATCCGGGATTCAAGTAGCGATAGCGCCGATTTAGAAAATTTTTGTTCCGCATTTTGGCCGCGTTTCGACGGCCGGGGTGCTGCCGTGACCCTTCGGCCAGACGAGCACGTGTTTGACATGATCGACAGTGAGAGAAGAGAGAGTGATACCCGATGGGAACTCTACTTCGACGGGGCATATTCCATGAAGAAACGCAAACAAAGCACCCCCATAATCAAATCAGGGGTAGGCCTCATCTTCATAACTCCACAAAGGGGGATAATGCGCTTCGCCTTCTCTTTAACAGAGCCGAGGACAAACAATGAAGCCGAGTATGAAGCTTTGATAGCAGGTCTTGAGATCGCAGTCGACATGGGAATCGAAAACCTCCTCATATACGGAGACTCCTAGTTGGTCATTAGCCAAGTAAACGGCGACTATCAAACATGCAAGCCAAAGTTAGTGAAGTATGGCAAGAGGGTACAACAATTACTGACTCAAATCCCTTCCTACATTCTGGAAAGCATACCGCGTGCGGAAAATAGCAAAACAGATGCATTAGCCAAGCTCGCTAAAGAATTAGCCGACGAGAACCTCGATGATGTGAGGATCGTTGTGCAAAGCCGTCGGGTTCTTGCACTGGCAGAAATATCTCCGGAGTCATCCGAAGAAAAGGGAGTTACCGAGCAAACGGCTCTACAAATAAAAGACCAGGAAAAGGCTGTGGATTGGAGGGAAGTCTTTATAGATTACTTCAAATCCCGTCGAACACCTGAAGATGCGTCCTCAAGACATCAGCTTATGAAACGAGCTCTGTCTTTTGCTTTCGTCAATGATACTCTGTATAAGAGATCGTTTGATTCTCTGTGGCTAAGATGCCTGGGACCTGAGGAATTAAAAAGAGTCGTCCAAGAAACTCACGACGGACTCTATGGTTCTCACCAAGCTGGCCCTAAGATGAAGCTGAAGATCAAACGGATGGGTTACTATTGGCCCACGATGATTCAGGACTGCCTCGAATATGCGAAGCCGTGCCACTCATTCCAGATCCACGGGGATTTTATCTATCAGCATCCGAATCCACTACATCCGACAGTGGCTAGCTGGCCGTTCAAGATGTAGGGCACTGACATAATCGGCCCCATCGAACAAGCATCGTCCAGAGGACATCGATTCATTTTGGCGATAACTGATTACTTCTCCAAATGGGCAGAAGCAATACCGCTGAGGGAAGTGAAGACGGAGAATATCCTCCATTTCTTCAAGACACACGTTATTTATCGGTTTGGCACTCCGCGACGGATCATCTCCGATAACGGGCCAGCCTACAGAAACCATAAGATCAGCCGCTTCGCACAACAGCATAATATAGACTGGAGATATTCATCAGTCTATAATCCCCGAGCTAACGGTCTAGCTTAGGCTTTCAACAAGACCTTGACAAAGATCGTGAAAAAGACGGTGTCCCGAAATAAGAAGGACTGGCACGAGAGACTGCATGAAGCTCTCTGGGCGTACCGGACTACGTTCAAAATGGCCACGAACACAACTCCATACGCATTGGTGTTCGGTACAGAAGCGGTACTCTCTCTCGAGATAGAGTTACCCTCTCTACGAGTGGCAGTTTATTACGAGCTAACGGACGAAGAGAACGCTCACCTTCGCCTCGAGGAGCTCGATGCCCTTGATGAAACCTGGCTCATAGCGCAACAAAATCTGGAGGCTTATAAAGCCAAGATGACGCGCTCATATGAAATATTGATTAGGCCGAGGACATTCCGCCAAGGCGAACTCGTGCTAGTGGTCAAAAGACCTATGATCCCCAATCGCGCCAAGCGGGGGAAATTCGAGCCGAACTATGAAGGCCCGTATATTATAGACAAAGTTTACCAGGGTGGAGCCTATCTACTCATGGACATGCATGGCGAAAGGCCCTTCAGGCCAATAAATGGTCGCTTCCTAAAGAAATACTACGCCTGACGAGTCACGGCCTAGGTTAACGATAGATGACGACGCCTATGTCCGCTCGCTATCTTCCTAAGCCCAAACTCTATAAGTAGTAACCAACGATGGACCGAAACGTCCTTAAACCAACGATGGACTGAAACGTCCTTAAACTAACAACGGACTGAAACGTCCTTAAACTAACAACGGACCGAGATGTCCTTAAAACTCACAATGGACCGCAATGTCCCTAAACTAACCGTTGACCGAGACGTCGATAAACTACGATGGATTGCAGCATCCCAAAGCTGATACAAAAAAAAGAAAAAAGAATAAGAAAAAATATAGAAAAAATATAAAAGCGGTATGTCCATAAGCAAAATGGGCACGGATGAAAACCCGAAAAGGCTCCGTGAGTAAAAACAGCAGGGCTACCGGCGAGTGTTTGTGAAAACCCGAAAGGGCGCAATCTCGTTAAAAGACACTTGCAGGGTCCTCTCGACCTTGTGAGGAGAAACCACCTGCGTGAGATCCTTTTGACTCACAAGGGAGAAACACACTTAGGGATCCCCACGATTCCTAAGGAGAAATTACACTTGCGAGATCCTCACGACTCGTAAGGAGAACCCTCTTATGAGACCCTCACGGCTCATAAGATTCAAAAGTCTTAAGTTACAGAGATCTGAACCTGTTCTTAAGCAGCCATCCCAACCTCCAATGGCGCCCTACAAGCGGCTCAATGCTGACCCTTGTATACAATCCACGGGTGTAAATAAACATTTCCCTAACAAAGTCTCATCCGTGACTAGGGATATGCTTACATGGTGAACAACCCTTGTAAGTCCTCTCGGCTTATAAGGAGAAAACACACTTGTAAGATCCTTACGACTTATAAGAGACCATACACTTAGGAATCCTCATGATTCCTAAGGAGAAAACGCACCTACGAGATCCCTACGACTCGCAGGGAGAAATACCTTTATGAGACCCCTACGGCTCATGAAGTCAAAAGCATTAGTCGACAGGATCTTAACCCTGTTTACTGAGCCACCTTTGTTCGTCATCGACAGAGGCAAATGATGATTCGCTCTTGGCAATATCCCAGTTGTAGCTGTGCTGATGCCGAAATCGGTGTCTAATTCCAGGCTTGCAGCGAAAAGCTAGCAAGCCACACATGCATACGAAATAGCCGAAATGATGGGGCAACTTGCAAACAAAATCAGCAAGTAAAAATATATGCATGCAAAATAGCCGAAATGATTGGGCAAATCGCAATAAAAAGCAGTGAGTAAAAATAAAACGAATAGCCGAAATGATTGGGCACCGCGAAAAATAGCCGAAATGATTGGGCAAATCGCGACTTTCGTGATATAAAAGCTGAAATAATAGAGCATCGCGGAAAGAAATAAGAAAAAAGAAATTTTTTCCCTGCAGGTGATATCGCATCAATTTCTGTATACAATCCAGGGGCGCAAACAAAGAAAGAATCACACCTTTCCTCCCCAGGCTTCATCAGAAGAAGAAGCCAAATCTCAACGGTTCACCGATAGCTTGGAGATTATCTCAACATTTGTCTCATTACAACAGACACAACATCAAGCAAAGTGGAATAGCGGCAACCCCCAGTCCATGACTCGGTGATTAATCCAAAAATTTGTAGTTTACCGTAATCAGAAACGGCGTCGCTTCGCAGCTAGCCGGTGAATACGGGTCGATCCACAGGGATGGTTAATTTCCGATTTTGTGTTATAACGAGTTGATTCAAATCGTTGTTGGTTTTTTTATCGATTGAGTTTAAGACGAATTTATGTGATGAGAAAGAACTCATTAGGGTTAGGTCGAAGGTAGGTGTGTTGAGATCAATGTGTTCACCCCTTTCAATGTCGTGATTTAAGCTTTTAGGAAAGTCACAACAATCAATAGGAAAAGGGATTAGGATGATCGGGAAGAAACAAAGTTTCTTCCTCTAGATCCTTGTCCGTCTTTTCTTATTCATTGATGTGAGCTTCATGGACATCATATAAGTCCGGCCTTTTATACTACGGAACACCGTTACCTTATAGGTAGGGTGCCGTAGGGGGCGGATCGTATATGTGTGCATGATGGTTTCGTTTAAAAATAAGTTGACATTGAAGGAGGTGAGAGACATCCATCTCTCACTCACTCCCTTGTTCCTAACCCTAACGAGCGAGAATTTTTAGTCGCACATTAGGGAATTATAAGTAAGAAACATTTTTATGTTTTATGTTTTAAATAGTTATCTTACGACAGATTTAGAAATTAGCTAACTAGCAATTAAATGATTCCTAGGGCAAGCAAAAAATTATACTAAGGCAGAAATTAAATAAATTAAAGACTTACAAGAAGAAGATGATGCTCTTGATTCCTTCAACAAATCTCACTTTTATTGAATATAAAGAGGCATACATTTTTTAAGATCTAGATTACAATTTATAAGTAACTAGTGAAGCTAGGGTTACAGACTCTCGTAGATATGAATTTACTGATTTAACCCCTAAAAATCCCAACAATGAAACGACACACCGACACAAGAAGTCGGTGCCAACACGGGCACCATATGGCCGCGGTTCCGCGGCAAAGACATGCCTTTGGCCGCGGATCCGCGGCCATTTAGTGGGATTGGCCCACCAGCTTTCTGTACTTTGTTGCTCTTCTCTTGGGCTCTCTTTTTTTACTATTCTTTTCTCTGTTGGGCTTTCTAGTATTCTCCAGATTCTCAGTGAACCTTGTAAGGATCTTTTTGACCGTTTCTCTTGACGTTCGTCTCGGCTTGAGTAGGATCCGTGTGCTGGTTGGTCAAAAGTCCATTTCCTGTATCATCTTTGTCTTTTTCACTGTATTTGCTTCAAAAGTCTGTATCCTGTATCATGTAACAAACGATCGTCAAAAGCACCTGTTTACTTATAAATTGCACAAAAAATGGGGCGTATGAATTGCAATATTATGATGTGAACAAATACCCCCAAACTTACCTTTTGCTCGTCCTCGAGCAAATTTATTAGTTTATTCTAACCTAGCCACATTTTCGCAGGGAAACGCGATTGCACTGAGCACGTGCAACAAGCCGTTAAACCTCTAGGTGTCCCTAGTAGGAGGAGTGTTGTCTCCTGAGGGTTTTCAGTGGATTACACCCACAAAATCCTATCAACTTGGTTTTTCGACTTTTGTTCTCCATTTAGGTTTTCGAACAAGGAAATCTATTATCGTTGACCCGCAAATTATCCACCCATATTCTTCACGCTTGCTCATTATTTAACTTAAGATTACACATATCCTGTAGAATTACCTAGCTTTCGGCATTTCTTAAGTTTTCCTTCTAGAGTTCCATCTCCACTTAGGAATTTCTATCAACTCTATTAAAGACACAAGTTCTATTCTTCATTCCTTTCTCTTATCTAAACTCTAATCACATATCCCCACGTGTGTGTAAATATCACCCCTACACTTGGAAATTCAAATCAAGCAATCATACTCCAGCCCATTGTCCAAAGCACTTGTGAGACTTCGCTTTCACATCCTTCATGCGATTGCTAATACTTCTTGAGGTACCAACAACTGATTACCAGATGCGTTAGCACTTTAAGGCGTACTTCCTAGTTTTGCAACACCCAAGGCTTTTAGCAGTAGCACCTTCGCTAAATATTTTTCTTTTTTTTTCTTTTTTTTAGCCTTAAGTAATCACAAAAACCAGTGTCCATTTTTTTCTTTATTCACTCTTTTTTTTCTTTTTCATTGTGCTAAGGACGTTAGACAAGAGTATTTCAAGGTCTCTTCTACTAATCCAAGTTTCAAGGTGCGTGTTTGTGCAATTTGTAGGGTATACATTTTCAGAATCTAGACTTAAGTTAGGAACTATTTTTCAAACTTATACTCTAATAAGAGTTTTAATACTTTTCCTTTGTTTCGACTTAGCCCAAGAACTGAACCCAAGATTTGCCTATTTCTAAATAGCCTACAAAGACATATGCTTTCCACAGTTAAACTTTAAGGAAGGTTATTTTTAGGGTTTTTAATTTGCTAAGTCTAAGATTTAGTTTTTCCTAGCCAGTTAACCTATTTATCAAACTCAAGTCAATTAACCAGAATTGAATACATTAATTTTTTTACTTTTTGAAATTTTTCAATTTTTATGGGTTTTACTGTTTTCTAATTTTTTTATTTTTCAAACTTTCAAAATTTTTTATGATTTTTTATAAAAATGCAATGCAGAAATTAAATATGCAAAAGGAAAACAAAGATATATACAATATGCAATGCAAGGATAACTATATACATCACCTCTAATACCCCCAAACTTGAACCAAGCAGTGCCCTCACTGCCCGGCCCCACGTCGCGCTCGTGAGCGTGAACGTGATCTCTCCCCCCTAGCCAACAGTGTTTGTATCCCCCTCTCAATCTCCGTCAACCGACGGTCGTGTTCTCGTGCCGTTTCCCGAAACTCATCCCGCAAAGAGTCTAATCTCCTCACTGTTCTTCTCATTAATCGCGCATGTTCTTGGGGAGTTAGTTCTTCCCCGCTCGAAGTCGAGCTCGAGCTGGGGGTGTGTGCAGGTATGTTTTCTCCCGGCTCAGTCCGTGTCCAAATATCCGTCAGTCTAGAGTAAGACGACGAGACGCCCTCTAAAAGTGGTCGAACTGCGGTACCTTCTGTCAAATAAGAGTCAAATTCTTCGGCCGGGAGGAAATAACGGCAGAGTTGGGTCACGAGCATGGGACATGGATATACACTCCCTCGTTTACCCGAACCTATGGAGTATAGCAAAACTGTGCACATGTCGAATCTAGGGTTTTTCGTCATTAAAGTATGAACAACATGTAAGGAAGGGGTGAAAAAGGTTGTGTTGTGAGAACTTCCAAAAATATTGTTTTGTGCCCACCGGCACACAGTTAAAACATTTGCGAAGAGGGTCCGTGCTTGGATCCCCTTGCGCGGTTCTCGCGCACAGTCATTACCCATTAAAGGAATATAGTCTTCAAAGCGAAGGGGTTGTTCGTGTGCCGGTACACGTGGTATTAGTGTCACCTCGTGTATCATATCCCTATCAATGCGAATTTCATTATTTCCCCAAATCAGTTTAATATAACCTAAGTTGTCTAGGCTATTTTCTTCCATTGACTCATAAAATTGGGTAACTAAGCTAGGGACAGCAAATGCAGATCCATGGTTATAGAGGAGGAAATTCCATCCCCTTTGTGCAATTTCGTGTGGAAAGTATGATCCATAGATCTCGTGTGCGAACACCGGTGAGAAATCTCTCTCGTACTGCATTTTGTGGGCCATCACAAGTTTACAGAGAAAGGTCTATGAAGAAACAGAGATCAAGGGTTTAGGTTTACCTCCCCTGAAAATTTCAGGGGGTGACGAGGCAGATCGGCGGCGGTTGCGCGGCTGGAGACGGCAGGAGCGGCGGTTCCGCGGTTGGATGGTGGCGGCGCGTCTCGAGATTTCTGCAGAGGGAAGGGCGGCGCCTAGGGTTTTTATGAAGAGAAAATGTTTTAGGGTATGAGGGCAGGAGGGCTCGGGTTCCATTATATAGGGGGAAAGGGGTGATTTACAAAAAACACCCTCAAAGGTGAGGGTTTTATTCGTAAATGCAGCTATTAATCTGCACATTTGCAATTTAGTCCAGAAAATATTATTATTCTTATTAATTTTTTTATTTTTTATTTTTTTTTATTTTATATTATCTTATTTTTATGGTATTTTGGAAATGTACGTACAAATGATATACACACCCCCAAACTTATTTGAAATAGTGTCCTTGGGAAACAAAGTTTGGGGGTGAAAGCGGAGGAAGATCAATCAGTGTAAAGCGGCTCCTGCAAAAACAGGAGCTCCTCCGAAGGATCCGCAGTGAAGAACGGTTTTATTCGATGCCCATTTACCTTAAATAAGGTACCGTCTTCAGGGTTCTCAAGATCAACCGCACCGTGCGGATAAACGGTGCGGACCACAAAAGGTCCTCTCCATCTGGACCTGAGCTTACCAGGATGCAAGTGTAACCGAGTGTCATAAAGTAGAACCTGTTGACCAGGTTCAAAAGTTTTTCGTAAAAGGTGTTTATCGTGGAACACCTTGGCTCGGTTTTTAGCAGTTATGGCATTGTCATATGCCTCATCCCTTAGCTCCTCCAACTCATTCAGTTGCAGCTTTCTGTTGCTGCCCGCATCTCCTAAAGACAAATTTAGCTCTTTTATAGCCCAGAAAGCTTTGTGCTCGATCTCCACTGGGAGGTGGCAAGCCTTCCCGTACACAAGCCGATATGGAGACATACCAAGGTCGGTCTTATATGCAGTACGGAAAGCCCATAGTGCATCTATCAGTTTTAATGACCAATCCTTACGGTTTTTGGAAACCGTTTTCTCCAAAATTTGCTTTATCTGCCGATTTGAAACCTCGGCTTGCCCACATGTTTGGGGGTGATATGGCGTTGACAATTTGTGGGTGATAGAGTATTTACGCATTAAGGACTCGAAAGTCCTATTGCAGAAGTGAGAACCATTATCACTTATTATCGCTCGAGGGTGCCCGAATCGAGAAAATATGTGTTCTTTAAGGAATCGAACGACAACTTTATTATCGTTCGTTCGACTGGGCACAGCCTCGACCCACTTAGAAACGTAGTCAACCGCCAACAGAATATACACATTTCCAAAAGAGTTAGGAAATGGTCCCATAAAATCTATACCCCAAACATCAAAAATGTCCACTACCAAAATGGGTTGGAGTGGCATTTCGTTTCTCCGCGAAATCCGGCCCAAATGTTGGCACCGGGAGCAAGTTTTGCAGTATTCAAATGAATCCTTGAAGAGTCGTGGCCAATAGAAACCACACTGCAAAACTTTTTCGGCTGTCTTCTTTGGGCCAAAGTGCCCGCCACATGCTTGATCGTGGCAGAAAGACAGCACGCTCTTGACCTCACTCTCGGGCACACACCGACGAATGATTTGGTCGGAACAGTATTTGAAAAGATAGGGTTCATCCCAGTAAAAATGCTTTACTTGGGACAAAAATCGAAGCTTATCTTGTTTCGACCAATCATTAGGAATCAGGCCGGTGGCTAAATAATTTACAATATCGGCGAACCATGGTTCGCAAGAAACGGTCAAGAGCTGCTTGTCGGGGAAAACGTCAGAGATTGGAAGATCGAGCGTGGGCGAAGAAGGAAGTCGTGATAGGTGATCAGCTACTACGTTTTCACATCCCTTTTTGTCCTTAATGACAAGGTCAAATTCTTGCAATAAAAGGATCCAACGTATTAGCCTAGACTTAGCATCCTTCTTCGCAAAGAGGTGGCGAAGAGCCGAATGATCAGTATAAACAACGACTGGAGAGCCGATTAAATAAGGCCGAAATTTCTCGAGTGCAAACACAACAGCTAAAAATTCTTTCTCTGTTGTTGTGTAATTAAGTTGGGCCTCATTTAGTGTTCGGCTGGCATAATAAATCACGTGCGGCATCTTATTAATGTGCTGTCCAAGAACAGCTCCAATTGCAAAGTCTGATGCGTCGCACATGATTTCAAAAGGGTGCGTCCAGTCGGGAGATGAGAGGATGGGTGCAGTGATGAGTGAATGTTTTAAAGACTCAAATGCTTCAGTGCATGTGGAGTCAAAAGCGAAGGTCGTGTCCTTGGCCAGTAAAAGGGTCAAGGGTCTAGCAATCTTGCTAAAGTCCTTGATAAACCGTCTGTAAAAACCGGCGTGGCCAAGGAAGGCTCTAATATCTTTGACGCATTTTGGGGGAGGTAGGTTAGAAATCACTTCGATTTTAGCCCTGTCTACCTCGATGCCGTTTTGCGAGATAACATGTCCTAAGACAATGCCCTCTCGTACCATGAAATGGCACTTTTCCCAATTTAATGTTAGGTTCTTATCCCTGCAGCGGGTAAGAACAGCGTCAAGATGGCGTAAACACTCGTCGAAGGAGTCGCCAAAGATGGAGAAATCGTCCATAAAAATCTCCAAGAACTTTTCGACCATGTCTGAAAAGATCCCCATCATACACCGCTGAAATGTAGCGGGCGCGTTGCATAACCCGAAGGGCATGCGACGATAAGCAAAGGTGCCAAAGGGACAAGTAAAGGTTGTCTTGTCTTGGTCCTCTTTGGCGATGGGGACTTGATTGTAACCGGAATAGCCGTCGAGAAAGCAATAGAATTTGTGCCCTGCCAATCGCTCGAGCATTTGGTCAATGAATGGTAAAGGAAAGTGGTCTTTCCTTGTAGCGGCATTGAGTTTCCTATAGTCTATGCAGACTCGCCACCCAGTTTGGGTGCGAGTGGGAATCAACTCATTTGCCTCGTTTGCAATGACCATAATGCCTGATTTCTTGGGCACGACGTGGATTGGGCTAACCCACTGGCTATCCGAGATAGGGTAAATGATACCGCTATCCAGACATTTGACAATTTCCTTCTTAACCGCCTCTTTCATGATGGGGTTGAGGCGCCTTTGTGGATCTCGTGCTGGCCTGGCATCATCCATTAAGTGTATATGATGTTCGACTATGAGGGGACTAATCCCCTTTATGTCCGCCATAGACCAGCCGAAAGCTTGCCGATTATTAAGTAAGACCGTCAAGAGAGCCTTCTCTTGCTCAAGAGCTAGAGAAGTTGATATAATGACAGGTAAGGTCTCATTATCACCTAGATATGCATATTTTAGGTGTGTCGGCAAAAGCTTTAATTCGAATTTAGGAGGTGAAACAATAGATGGTAGCAAA
This sequence comes from Agapanthus africanus, assembly GCA_030015575.1. NCBI lineage: Eukaryota > Viridiplantae > Streptophyta > Magnoliopsida > Asparagales > Amaryllidaceae > Agapanthus > Agapanthus africanus. The sequence continues at coordinate 457,205,236 of JASDDO010000001.1, read as the reverse complement.
GGGGTAGTTGTTTCAAACTCGAATGATTCCATCAAAGGTTCGTACCGAGTGTACGCAACAGTGTCGGATGGTTCTACTAACTCATCCGCAAAAGCAAAAGACTCCAAATCAGGTGATGAGTCTTCGAAGTCGTCGACGAATGTAAAACATTCAAAATCATTATCCGCCGCGAAAACTGAGTCGGATTCTAGGAGGAACGCACTAGTGGCGTTAACATTGCTGTGGTCGAATAAAAAATTCTCGAACTCACAGTCCTCCTCCGCGATCTCATTGATCGAGCAAACGTCTAGTACGCTAGCATTGGGCTCAGCAGGCTGACTTCCTAACTTGAAAATATTGAGCTCAATTGTCATATTGCCGAAAGATAAGTTCATTGAACCGTTACGACAATTGATCACTGCGTTGGAAGTAGCCAAAAATGGTCGACCTAATATAACCGGAATTTGGTTCCGGGGGTTCGCAACAGGTTGTGTATCCATCACTATAAAGTCTACGGGGAAAATGAAATCCCCTACTCTTATTAACACATCCTCGAGCTCTCCCCTAGGATGAGTGATCGACCGGTCAGCCATTTGGAGAGTACAGTGAGTGGGCTTAAGCTCTCCAACGCCCAATTCCTCGTACACAGAATAGGGTAGCAAATTGACGCTCGCACCAAGATCTAATAGTGCTCTATTGATGTTCTTGTCCCCAATTGTTATCGAAATGGTAGGACACCCGGGGTCCTTTTGTTTTGGGGGAAGGGAATTTACAAGAGCATCGCTAATAGCACTAGCCACAAAAACTTTCTTTGGCACTTGCGACTTCCTCTTTTTGGTGCACAAGTCCTTTAAAATTTTGGCATATGAAGGAACTTGCTGAATTGCATCCAAAAGAGGGATGTTTATGCTAACCTGTTTGAACAACTCGACAATCTTCTCCATTTGAGGAGTTGGTTTATTGGATCTCAACCTATTAGGAAAAGGAACATTTTGAAAAGTGGTTGAGTCCAACTTTTGTGGATCAGATTGTCGAGTTGGAACGGTACCTCGTGTAGATGTGTTCGTGTCGTGAGAATTAGGTCCGTTCAAGCTAGAAGAGGTAGAGCCATGTGAAGGGTGGAGAATAGGCTCTAAAGAAGAAGAAGAAGAAGAAGAAGAAGAAGACCCACGGGCAGGGGTGTCATTGTTAATGCCCACATTGTTCCGCAACACTTTTCCCGATCTCAACGTGGTCACCGCATTCACGTTATGATTTTGCTGATTGTGTGCAGCATGTGCGTGACCGGGGTTGGGCAACGGTTGAGACGGGAGTTTTCCTTTTTCGCGCTCGCTCAAAGCTGCATTAAGTTGTGCAATTTGTGCCTCAATAGATTTGATACTCTGATCGTGGGAGGCACTATTTTGCACTAAAGATTGAATAGAAGTCTCAAGTCTTGCTGTAGACTGTGTAGATTGCTTAAGGAATGCATCTAGACTTCTCTCGAGCGAGCTAACCTTATCATTATTAGGTTGAACATAATTGTTTGGCTGGTAAGCATTGTTCGGCACAAAATTGTTCACCTGATTAGGGTAAGGTTATTGTTGAAATTGTTGCGGTTGATATTGAGTTTGCGAGGGTGCTTGTTGTTGTTGAGGAGGAGGAGGTCTTTGAAAATTATTATTATTTCCTTAGAATTGTTGATTTTGGTTCCAAGCGAAATTTGGGTGACTCCTCCACCCCGGATTATACGTCGAAGAGTACGGATCGTTCCTTTGTCGTTGCTGAAATGCAGCATTGACTTGATCCTGTCCTTGAGTGGATGCATTATAAGGACACTCTTCAGTTAAGTGCGATGGATCTGCACAACAAGCACAGACAGTTCGTGGGGGCATAGCAGGGGCAGGAGAAGACGACGAGATTTTGGTCTCGATCGCTTCTAGCTTTTTCGTAAGAGCGGCCATCTCGGCCTTCATAGCAATCGACATCTCTATTTGATGTATGCCCACCCTAGATTGACCACTAGAAGTTGATGTGGTCTTGGTGCTCTCCCACTGTATTGTCTGCTCACTAAGATCCTCGAGAAACTGCCACGCCTCATCATTAGACTTAGAGAGAAAATGACCTTGACAGATGGTTTCTAGCAACTGCTTCGTTGCCGAGTTCAATCCCTCATATAATGTTTGGCAAAGTTGCCAACTTTCTATCCCATGGTGAGGGCATTGAACTAGTAGGTCTTTAAATCTCTCGAAGCACTTCCAGAATGGTTCGGAAGGAAGTTGTGAAAATTGAATTATTTCATTTCGAATTCTGGCAGTTTTATGGTGAGGATAGAACTTTTTCAGAAAAGCCTTCACAAACTCATCCCAATTTCTTATAGAATGTGATGCGGTGCTATATAGCCACTTCTCGGCTAGGTCACATAAGGTGAAAGGAATGACCCTTAGCCTTATAGCGTCATCACTTAATTGGGTTGTCTTCATCATGCTGCAAACGTTTTGGAATTTATTAATGAAAATATATGCATCTTCGGATTCCAAACCATGAAACTTAGGCAGCATATTGATGAAGTGTGGTTTTATCTCAAAATTGTCCCCATTTGCCGGTGGGGGTGAAAGACATGTGGGTAAAGAAGTGCGAACGGGGTAGAAGAGATCCTGGAGCGCAACTCGTGCGGGCGCTACAACAGGCGGTAGATTCGGGTTATTCGCACCTGGCGGAGGTGGAATCATTCCCGTCGGTAAGGTATCGTTGGGATTGAATCCCGACATACCTTCGAATGAAGAATTTGAATGTGGAGGTAAGGAAGTGGACGGAAGATCGACGAAGGGTTCGTCGAAGGGTTCGTTGGTCGGTATCAACGAAACGCGGACTAATCGGGCGTTAGTATCCCTAGTCCAAAATGACATACACTATAGGGTAGTGCAGTCAGAAAAAAAGAGAAAAACAGAAGGTGGGGGTAAGATAACGTCAGTGAGAAGAAGTGGTGGAAGTGAGGTTTCAAGTTTCTTTAGCGGCAAGTTGCAAGTTTTTAAAAGATTTTATTATTATTATTTTTTGTGAATTTTGCAAGGAAGTTTTTGAAAACGGACTCGTGACACAAAAAGTATCAACCTCACATGCACAATCAGGCCTAGATCTAGGGTCGCCTAGGTCTACTAGACAGCTCCTAACTAGGGCTAGAAATAGACCTCAAACCGCCTCTTCACGGACAAATACGGCCAGGTAAGTGGGAAGGAACCACCACTACAGTGGGCCTAATTAATAACCACTAGCCTAGACACCGCAATGTCGGTTAGGATAAACGGCCGATGCCTACCCTAGTCCTTTTCCTATTGAGCTCGCTGTCCTTAGGTCTGAGTCTAATCTTTTTTTAATTAGAGGTGGTCGATGCAAAATGCTTTAGGTGTTTTCTGGGGTCCTGGGAAGGGTGATGAAATCCCCACCCAATCTGAGTTTGGTCAAATAGCCCCTTAAGTCCGATTAAAATATGCAAAACAACAATTCACTTGCAATCAAATTTTTTTAGCGCGGCGCAAAGAAACCTGCAGAAATCTGTTATTTAGAAGGGGGAGAAAGACTCTTTACGCAAAGAAATCCTGCAGAAAAGTTTACAGTGGAGATATGGAGGTTTCAGAGGGGAGATACAGAGATGACTAACCCTAGAAAAATTCAAGCAGTGAGTCCAACAATTGGCCGCGTTTCCGCGGTCTTTGGTGCTCCTTGGCCGCGGTTCCGTGGTCTGATGAAGGGATCGGGCTCTGTAAAAATTTTTGATGTTCTGGGCTGTTAAGTACTCTCTGTTTTTATGTTCTCTTTTCTGTTTCCACCTTCTGTAAAACTCCAGATCCAAAATTCCTTGTCATTCCTGCAAGATTCAAACGGGAAACCCTTCAAACAGATAAAGATAATGAAAAGATTTTTTTTTTTTTTGTATTTTTTATTTTCAGATTTTTATAATTTTAAAATTTTATATCAACCCGAAATCATACAAAAAGAGAAAATTACGCCATCCCCGGCAACGGCGCCATTTGATTAATCCAAAAATTTGTAGTTTACCGTAATCAGAAACGGCGTCGCTTCGCAGCTAGCCGGTGAATACGGGTCGATCCACAGGGATGGTTAATTTCCGATTTTGTGTTATAACGAGTTGATTCAAATCGTTGTTGGTTTTTTTATCGATTGAGTTTAAGACGAATTTATGTGATGAGAAAGAACTCATTAGGGTTAGGTCGAAGGTAGGTGTGTTGAGATCAATGTGTTCACCCCTTTCAATGTCGTGATTTAAGCTTTTAGGAAAGTCACAACAATCAATAGGAAAAGGGATTAGGATGATCGGGAAGAAACAAAGTTTCTTCCTCTAGATCCTTGTCCGTCTTTTCTTATTCATTGATGTGAGCTTCATGGACATCATATAAGTCCGGCCTTTTATACTACGGAACACCGTTACCTTATAGGTAGGGTGCCGTAGGGGGCGGATCGTATATGTGTGCATGAAGGTTTCGTTTAAAAATAAGTTGACATTGAAGGAGGTGAGAGACATCCATCTCTCACTCACTCCCTTGTTCCTAACCCTAACGAGCTCTTTCTCATCACATAAATTCGTCTTAAACTCAATCGATAAAAAAACCAACAACGATTTGAATCAACTCGTTATAACACAAAATCGGAAATTAACCATCCCTGTGGATCGACCCGTATTCCCCGGCAACGGCGCCATTTGATTAATCCAAAAATTTGTAGTTTACCGTAATCAGAAACGGCGTCGCTTCGCAGCTAGCCGGTGAATACGGGTCGATCCACAGGGATGGTTAATTTCCGATTTTGTGTTATAACGAGTTGATTCAAATCGTTGTTGGTTTTTTTATCGATTGAGTTTAAGACGAATTTATGTGATGAGAAAGAACTCATTAGGGTTAGGTCGAAGGTAGGTGTGTTGAGATCAATGTGTTCACCCCTTTCAATGTCGTGATTTAAGCTTTTAGGAAAGTCACAACAATCAATAGGAAAAGGGATTAGGATGATCGGGAAGAAACAAAGTTTCTTCCTCTAGATCCTTGTCCGTCTTTTCTTATTCATTGATGTGAGCTTCATGGACATCATATAAGTCTGGCCTTTTATACTACGGAACACCGTTACCTTATAGGTAGGGTGCCGTAGGGGGCGGATCGTATATGTGTGCATGAAGGTTTCGTTTAAAAATAAGTTGACATTGAAGGAGGTGAGAGACATCCATCTCTCACTCACTCCCTTGTTCCTAACCCTAACGAGCGAGAATTTTTACTCGCACATTAGGGAATTATAAGTAAGAAACATTTTTATGTTTTATGTTTTAAATAGTTATCTTACGACAGATTTAGAAATTAGCTAACTAGCAATTAAATGATTCCTAGGGCAAGCAAACAATTATACTAAGGCAGAAATTAAATAAATTAAAGACTTACAAGAAGAAGATGATGCTCTTGATTCCTTCAACAAATCTCACTTTTATTGAATATAAAGAGGCATACATTTTTTAAGATCTAGATTACAATTTATAAGTAACTAGTGAAGCTAGGGTTACAGACTCTCGTAGACATGAATTTACTGATTTAACCCCTAAAAATCCCAACAATGAAACGACACACCGACACAAGAAGTCGGTGCCAACACGGGCACCATATGGCCGCGGTTCCGCGGCAAAGACATGCCTTTGGCCGCGGATCCGCGGCCATTTAGTGGGATTAGCCCACCAGCTTTCTGTACTTTGTTGCTCTTCTCTTGGGCTCTCTTTTTTTACTATTCTTTTCTCTGTTGGGCTTTCTAGTATTCTCCAGATTCTCAGTGAACCTTGTAAGGATCTTTTTGACCGTTTCTCTTGACGTTCGTCTCGGCTTGAGTAGGATCCGTGTGCTGGTTGGTCAAAAGTCCATTTCCTGTATCATCTTTGTCTTTTTCACTGTATTTGCTTCAAAAGTCTGTATCCTGTATCATGTAACAAACGATCGTCAAAAGCACCTGTTTACTTATAAATTGCACAAAAAATGGGGCGTATGAATTGCAATATTATGATGTGAACACTCGGCGGTGCACAGATGACCGAGAGTCAAACCCCGACTTTGTGAAATGCGGATAAAGTCAACCCTTCCTGGTTACGTGGAACGCGGCTTACATCAATCCTGACCCCGTGGGAAACGTACAGAGCGGATCCTGGTCCTCGCAGAGTACGGTAGTGAACCCGTGTGAAGCATCCAGAGCGGAGCCTGGTCCTCGCCGAACACGGCAGTGAACCCGTGGGAAGCATCCAGAGCAAAAATTCCTGGTTACGTGGAACGCGGCTTACGTCAATCCCGACCCTATGGGAAACGTCAAGAGCGGATCCTGGTCTTCGTAGAGCACTGTAGTGAACCCGTGTGAAGCATCCAGAGCAGATCCTAGTCCTCGCCGAGCACGGCAGTGAACCCGGAGGAAGCATTCAGTGCAAAAATTCCTGGTTACGTAGAACGCGGCTTACGTCAATCCTGACCCCGTGGGAATCATCCAGAGCAAAATTCCTGGTCCTCCCAGAGCACGGCAATGACCCCGTATGAAGCATCCAGAGCGGAGCCTGGTCCTCGCAGAACACGGCAGTGAACCCGTGGGAAGCATCCAGAGCAAAATTCCTGGTCACGTGGAACGCGGCAATGACCCCGTGGGAAACGTCCAGAGCGGATCCTGGTCCTCGCAGAGCACGGCAATGACCCCGTGCGAAGCATCCAGAGCGGAGCCTGGTCCTCGCAGAACATGGCAGTGAACCCGTGGGAAGCATCCAGAGCAAAATTCCTGGTCACGTGGAACGCGGCAATGACCCCGTAGGAAACGTCCAGAGCGGATCCCGGTCCTCGCAGAGCACGGCAATGACCCTGTGCGAAGTATCCAGAGCGGAGCTTGGTCCGCGCAGAACACGGCAGTGAACCCGTGGGAAGTATCCAGAGCAAAATTCCTGGGCACGTGGAATGCGGATAATGTCAACCCTGACCCCGTGGGAAACGTCCAGAGCGGAGCCTGGTCCTCGCAGAACACGGCAGTGAACCCGTGGGAAGCATCCAGAGCAACCCCTGAATCCATGAAATGCGGATAAGGGAAACTTCACCCATCACCTGCGAGTCCTCACGACTCGTAAGGGAGTAAATTCTCTTGTGAGATCCTTACGACTTTCAAGAGAAAACACACTTAGGAATCCTCACGATTCTTAAGAAATTACACCTGCGGGATCCTCTCGACCGGTAGGGAGAAAATTCTTTATGAGATCCTCACGGCTCATAAAGTTGAAAAGTCTTAGGTGACAGATCCTAACCCTGTTTTCTAAGCCATCACCGCCCTACAAAGAGCCCAAGACTGACAGCTAAATACTATCTACAGATCGCACTTGCTAAAATCACATGGCAACAACACAGCAAAGAGAAGAAAGCAACAAGGAGAACATCTAATCTGCATTTAATTAAGCGTTCGAGGCATACCCATTCATGCATATGCAAAAGATTTAGAACATGAAATAAAACATGCTAAAATGAGAAATTTTCCATTCATACCGCGAAAAAGTTCTTACAATTATGAAAGCAGTAAACAAAAACATTGTCAAAATAATTACAATGGCAAAACCTCAGATCCAGGGCATGGATTGAGGAACTCAAAAGTGACTTTATCCAGAATCTTCCAGGCATTTCGGACCATCCTAGTATACTTTCTTTCGCGATCACAAGCGTTGGGATCCTCATGGATGTCCTCCACCCTCCGATAGGCAACAAGTATGGCCGATTGTTGAAAAACCTGATGCAGAAGATCAACAAGATTGTCTCGCCTTCTCTTTGAGATTAAGCCCATTAGGTACACCGAGTGCACCTTGTCTTCGGCATCATCCAATGCCTTAAGCAGTATGCTGGCACAGAATAGAAGAAGCGCTCCCCAGATCGCTCCCACAATAAGCTTCAAGAGGGAGAAACGTCGAGGAAGCAATCGACCATTGTACGCATCGAAACGACCCATGATTTCAGCACACTGGGCGTTTGTGAATTCTCGATTTTGAGAACGACCGAGTATGCGAATGTCGCCATAAGAGATAATCTCACCAAGGTCATACATATGAGCATCCATAACGTCTGAAAAAGAAAATCAGCAAGAGTTAGCGGACAGAATGATTAAGAAAATTCTTATTAAAAATAGGCACAGGGGTTTAAACGATTCTTAATATCCCTATGGAGAAAACAAATTCTAATTATGACACCTAACAAATTCGAATTTGCGAGAAATCCTAGAAAAGGAATCTCATTTAATGAGCGACCCCTCGGGTCAAGGAGTTAAACTCCTCTAGAGCAATGCTCTGCAAATAGGAGTGACACCTATCAAAGTCAATTATTAGGAGAATTTAAAGAAATTCCCCAAGAATGCTAAGAGCCATGCTCTGCGAAGAAGATGAACTAACCCATCAGGGACCCTAAAAAGCAAAGCTTTTAATGAATTTAAAATCCATGAATAAAAATCTTGAGAGTTCTTCATCAAAGATTAAGAAATCAACATGATTCAGAAGATCAGAGCTCTGTTCATGGGCTAAGAAACCCCAAGGAAATATCTCTTTAGATCTATGGGTTCATCAGAGCAAAGCTCTGTTAATAAAACCCTAAATGGGTTTTCTTTAGATCAAAGATCTACGAAGAGCAAGGCTCTGTAAAAAGCTAATTTATTAAAATTTAATTTTTTAAATTTTACCTAAGTTTGGAAAGAGTATTTACTCTTGGGAAGTTCTTAAACAAAAGAGCAAGGCTCTGAATAAAATTCTCAAGAAGAAGTTGGAAATCATCTAAGGCACCAAAGGTCCTATTTATAGGCACTAAACCGCCTCTTCAACTTCTGAGTTGATCCAAGGGCTCAGATGTTGCCACCGCTGCACTCACGTGTGCGCCACGTGAGCGCAACGATAGGGGGGCATTTGTTTCCCCCAATCAGAGCAAAGCTCTGTTTTGAATTTCAAAATTCAAAAATTGAAGCAATGCTTCAGATCCAGCGCTCTGCGCCGCGGGCCACGTATCAAACACAGATGGGCTAGCGCCAGGAGCGCTGCGCCCTGTTAGTTGTATGTATGCCGTAGAGGCCAGTATTGTACAGATGATGTATATTATATTGGATACTTGGACATATATAGAGAGGACTTTCTTGCTCGATATGATAGTATGCTATCTGGTTGCCCTTTATCTTAACATGTATACTTGTCTCTTGATACTGTCTTATAGCTACATGTTGATAAAGCCCTTAGGATGTGTACTTGACTACCTGGACTGTGATGCAGATCATACTAGTAGGGCCATGGTAGTCCATAAGTACATCCTTTAATGTTCCTAGTCATGGGTGTATCGAGACAGGGCATCGATATACCAGAGTAGACTAGCGTATATGTCTCTTGACCCATAAGATGGGCGATGGATGATCCCATATCCATTGGTGTTTGACATCAGAGATGGTATACGGGTGCTCAGTGGAGACAGGGTACACTGGATGGACTCGCCGAGAACTCCCAGATGGTATTATACCCCACGTCAGATGGCAGTTCTCTGGTGACACTTGTGCAGGTTAGTCTGTAGACCCGAGATCGTCATAGAGTCTTGTGTGATTCCCACTGTGCTTTGATTTCCACCTTACCATGTCTATGAGGGCGTGCAAAACGGTGGTTTTTGGGTACAGTCCCGAGTCACATGGAGGCAATGAGCGATAAGAGGGGTTTCGTCTCTCCTGGTATTGGGGGTTGATGTTGCGCTGTGCTCGATTGGCCATAACAGGGAAGTCCCTGGCCAGGGCTGATTTTGAGATTTACCGGTAAGTGTTACCAGTAGTTTCTCGACCCGTTGTGAGCCTCACATCGGCACGACTTATCAGTTATTGGGGTCTGACGTTTACCACCCCTAGACTTGATATGCGACATATCAGACGAGGAGACCGGACTGTACGGGAAGTGTTACCGGCAGGCTTTTACAGGAGTTAGAGCGGGCTTGCTTGCTGATCTTCTGATCGCTCAATACCCGGGTAGCCGTTACGTCCAGCTAGTACCGCTGACGGCTTGTGGGTGCGTGATGAGATCATCACCTACTGCCGGCATATTGACGAGTCTTTAGAGTCCTACATAGAGGTTTTACTGGCTCTGGCAAAACAAAATAGGAGCACGTATGTGATATGTGCGGGACCGAGAATAATGCGTGTATGTGATACCGTATTCTATTCTCGCGACTTTTTGTATCGGTCGGTTATATATGATATAGCCGGGTTATCGAATCAAGTGTTGATTCGATAAGTCGATACAATGGATATTAGTCGGCTATATGAGATATGACCGGATTATTAAGTCAAGTGTTGATTTAATAATTAAGTGTATAATTGTATATTAGATATACTAGTTTACATTTATCAACACTTGTTCACTTTAGGTTTTTTCTCACATGTACACAATTTTAATGTATATATGATATATATTAAAAATGTGTTTTCTTATTGTATCATGGTTGATGATACACATGACTTGGGTGTATGAGACTTACACCATGCTATCTATTATGTTGGGTTTTTATATTTTAAGCAATTACAAAATTAGTGGAGGATTAGCACAATGCATGAAGCTTGTGGAAGCTTGTGGATGCATTGACTAAGTCCACTTGAGTTTGTTTTTTCTATGGATATTTGTTAACCCAACCATAACGATTAGCCATGGGTTAAGTTTCTACAAGAGTTAGTATATGATACTCACTCACCATGGTTAGCTTTCTCACTTGATCATTATCCTCATCTCTTTCTTTTGTTCTTCTTCTTCATTGCTAAAAAAAAAAAGCTTGGTAGGGTTTGATCCAAAGTGAGAAAGATTGTGAGAAATAAAATTCTAAAGAGAACCCACTTCCTATTTCTCCATCCTCTACTAGACTAGAACTTTAGTTTAGGGTGTTTGCTTCACTAATTCTCAAGTTAGTGAAGTAGAAGCTTGAGTTGGCATCCACTCGACGTAGAACATTTTCGGCCTTGAAGACTTCAAGCAAGGACGCGTCTTTCGCCTCGTGAAGCCATGCAAGGGTTCGGGAGAACCACGATCGCAGCGAAGGGACTTCAACAAGGAGCTAAAGAAGTGAAGGACCGATCTACAAAGGTTGTATTTCGCATTCACTTAGTCGTAAACATAGTTTACTTGCATATGAAATCTTAATTCTCTAGCAACAATCTTGTTTAGGGTTATTCGGCACGGCTAAAATTTTAAACGGGCATGGTTGATGCATTGTAGAACCTTATTAGAGTGCTTAGTAAACCTACAGTGGTATCAGAGCCTAGCTAGAGCATTAGGCGATGTGTTAACGAAGTTAAAACTCCGAACGAACCCGAATACGTCAAGATAACCCCCTCTCTATACATTTTTTAAAAACTGGGTTTTTTCAGAATTAAAAATACCTAAAAAATTCAGCAGGGTTTTCTAAGAACTACGGTGAAAATTGAGCGCGTAATCTGTACACACCGCCGCGTAACCGCGGCCGTACCTCCCATGGGGCGTGAATCCGCGGCAGTAATGAGGATTCATGCACTTATTTTTTCACTGTAATTACTATTTCTGTTATTTGTATTTTCTGGGTATTTTTATATTAACTCAAGTGTTGAGTATTTTGGGGTTTATTTTGTAATCGTCAATTCGATCGGAGAATTTAATTTTGTTATGTTATTCCAGATAATTTAGAAAGTACTAAAATGTTCGAACGGATATCATTAACTAAATTTTTCCCGGCACGAAAAACATTCAAGTGTTGAATTTTTCTTGGGTTTAAATCTTTCGGAAAAACGTGCATGTGACGCGATGGACCCTCTAGAAGACAACAAACCTTAACTCGATTATGTGACCGTCTTGAACCGCCTTTTGAACTTTAGGGTTTGGGGCAGTACGGCGTGCCACATGTGAGGCGTTGGCTTGACCCTTCTACGGCTGGACCGTTGCTACTGTGACGTATTCTGGAATTTTTGAACTCCGCTCAAATGTTGAGGTATTTAGGAAATCTTGGGTATTTGATTATTCGATCGGAAAGTTTAATACTGTCTATTTATTTGGAATGTGATACAATATGTGGAATTCATATAGTTAGGCATGAAATGCGAAATATGTGATATTTCGGATTTACGATGTCTAAAGAGATGGTGGATTCCAAATGTTGTAGTTTTACACTTTCTATCTGCGACCGTAAGTGTAATATGTGATATCGCCGGTTTCGTTGCTATATGTCAACGACAATTGGGATGCGCATATTTACTTACGTTGATGACATGTGATGTTATGTGTTGCTGGATATGTTATATTGGATCGTCGTGTTCTGAATAGCCGGGGGTTTTATGTGAGATGAGGGTTTTTAATTTTCATTTATGTAAAATTAAATGTATGTAATATTCTTTTATTGGGGCACTTCCTGGATGAGGTTGATGTCACCATTTGTATATTATTTACCTTTCCGCACTAGGATAGACCCAAGGAGTAGAGCACAAGTAACCGGGTTCTAGAGTCCAGTGGGAGACCAACTCGAGGAGTCGAGTTCGGGTCTCCTAACTCTAGAATTGGTAGAGTTGCTTGCCGCTCTCGTAGGGGTCTAGGGGTGTGGGTTTGGCTATTCGTCGCGACCGTGGAATTCGTGCTTTATAGAGGCTCAAAATAAAACACGGACGTCCTAATATATCCAATGTTTCATATGTTTCTTCTGCTGCGATATCTGTGATGTGATCATTTGATGTGTTCTGATAAATACTGTATATAATATATATGATATATTATATAGACGTTACTTATGTTTTACACCCGCGCTAGCCCTGCCTCGCTCTGCCGTTAGTTACCTAACCTAACGGTGCACGAGGGGACATCGAGGCGAATGAGGATGGCATAAGTGTACGTCGTATTTATCTGTGATGCTTAGGTGACTTAAATGATGGGACTTCATTAATGTGATTAATGAAAGAAAAGAAACCTAAAAGATGTTGTAGAATCAAATTTTTCAAAAAGGGTAGCTACAGTTTTGATTTGCATAGCGGTATATATGATATACCCTGCACTTTATTCGATGAGGAAAGAGCCGAGATCGCTTCACCGGGAGTGACCTCTTTAGCAAAACTGGCAGATGCTACAAAACTCAGTTTGGTTTTTGATTGCTTTTGGAGTTTTCCTTTGCATAGTGATATATATGATATGTCCTGCACCTTATTCGATGAGGAAAGAGCCGATATCCCTTCACCGGGAGTGACCTCTTTAGCAAAACTAATGAAATCCTCAAAATCACTCCATTTCAAAATTCACCCGATTCTACAATGATATCAAGTTCATTACGCAATAGGTTTTCAGAAAAACCTGTCGTAGCCCTCCGTCATTTCAGATAAGTCCTACTTAGTATTCGTGCTACGTTTGTTGACCTCCGTCAAGGCGTAGTGTGTGGTAGCTAACTAGTATTTATCTTCTTATGCATATGATGCAGATTGGATTAGGGTAGTCGTACGACCTTGTTGACCTCAGTCAAGGGTCGTGAGGGTGGGTTTGATTCAATCAAGAAATGACGGGTTGAACTTGACTTGCACCCTATGGTTTGTTGATCTCCGTCAAGGTCATGGGATGCTTGGGGCAAAATATTATCGGGAATTTCAAGTGTTGAGATTTGCAATGAGATTGCATACCTTCTATGAGATAGTTGGATCCCGATACCCACTGCGAGTAATTGTTTCTCCTGGAAGAGTTTTACACAGGATAATTAGCCGATCAAGTAGGTGTCTAGAAAGGTGTCAACGGGGTTACGCATCTGGGAAAATGAGGTTTACTTTAATTAGGTCCGTGCGAAAGCACGGGGAACCTCCCTCAAATTACCGACACTGGCCTGGCTGAAAGATTGGCAAAGTTGTAAGGTGTAATTAATCCCGGCTAGTCTTTCCTTTTAGGGTTTGAAGGAAGATTTGATAAAAACAGTGGGAGCCATCCTGATTAGATAAAATAATAACCAATCTGATCTTGAAAGAGCATACGCTAAAGTGTTTTCTTATCTCTCTCTCCAGGTAGCGACCATATCATGCCTTAATCAAGATAATAATATGGATGTATTGACCGAACCCGCATGTTATACTGTGCTGGGGAACGTTGGTTCCGTTCTTTCTTATAAGAGTTACACGATTGAACAGGATATAGGGGAATACCAGGATTCCCATGCCACCCGAATGAAGAAAGTACATGTTGATGTACTTTCTTCGGGTGTGTTCGTTACAGAGAACTATTTCTCCAACGTCCTGGGTATTAGATACCGGGTCAGGATCCCATATATGTAATCAGTTACATGGGCTTAGAAAAGGTAGAGAACTTGGAGAAGGTGATAAAGACATAAGGGTTGGAAATGGTGCAATTGTTGCAGCTAAAACCGTCGGGGAATATCACCTTGTATTGCCAACTGGTAATACATTGATTCTGAATGAATGGTATTACATGCCGAACTTGATATGCAACATTATATCGGTTTCTTTACTAAGTAAAGGGGGATATAATTTTATATTACAGGATAATGTTATGAACATTTTCCTTAACCAAAAGTTGGTTGGATCAGGCAAGTTGTGTAATGGCATTTATGTTCTAAATCAATCACCCGTTCTGAGCATAACAAACACACACAAGAGGAAGAGTTCAGAAATAAACGAATCCTTCTTGTGGCATTGTAGACTGGGTCACATCAATACGACACGATTAGCTAAGTTGCATAAGGATGGATATTTAAATCCGTTTGAATTTTCATCTTATGATACTTGCCAGTCATGTCTCAAAGGAAAGATGACCAAAACTCCGTTTACGGGACACGGAGAAAGAGTTACCGAACTCTTGGGACTGATACATAGTGATGTATGCGGTCCCATGTCTACACATGCCAGGGATGGTTCTTCGTACTTCATTACATTCACTGACGATCTCTCTAGATTCGGATATGTGTTCCTGATGAAACACAAATCAGAAGCTTTTGAGAAATTTAGAGAATATAAACAAGAAGTCGAGAACCAAACCGAGAAAAGTATTAAAATCCTTCGATCTGATCGAGGAGGTGAATACTTGAGCAATGAATTCCTGGACTTCCTAAAAGAGAATGGGATTCTCTCTCAGCCAACTCCTCCATATACACCACAGCACAACGGTGTATCGGAACGGAGGAACCGCACCCTATTAGATATGGTGCGCTCTATGATGAGTATAGCTGAGTTACCTATTTCCTTCTGGGGATATACACTGGAGACAGCAGCATACATACTGAATAGGGTTCCTACCAAATCTGTGCCTACCACCCCATATGAGATATGGGAAGGGAAGAGACCATATCTTAATTTTATTAAGATATAGGGTTGCCCGGCCTATGTCAAAAGGCAAAAACCGAACAAACTCGAGTCAAGGTCTGTTTTGTGTAAGTTTGTTGGATATCCCAAGCATTCACGAGGGTATATCTTCTACCACAGTGAGGACCAAAGGGTGTTTGTTGCTCAACACGCCACCTTTTTAGAAAAGAAATTTCTTGCAAAAGAGATTAGTGGCTCTGAGGTAGAACTGGAAGAGGTTCCAGCTGTACAAACCACAACAGAAGATTTGGTAGAACGAGAGGATTCGGTAGTTCCCGATGAGCCCCAGCCACTCCGCCGATCTAGTAGGGTTCCTCACCCACCTGAGAGATACTACGGTTTTCTCATCGATGGTAGGAGCGAGGATTGCATCATGGTTGATGATGACCCAACTAGCTTCGAGCAGGCCATCACGAGTGGAGACTCAGTGAAATGGCTAGATGCAATGCGGTCCGAGATGGAATCCATGTACACCAACAAAGTATGGACTTTGGAAGATGCTCCTGAAGGGGTAAAACCCATTGGGAGCAAGTGGATCTTCAAGAAAAAACTTGGTGTAGATGGGAAAGTGGAGACTTTCAAAGCTAGACTTGTTGCAAAGGGTTTTTGTCAAAGACCAGGTGTGGACTATGACAAATGGACTTTGGAAGATGCTCCTGAAGGGGTAAAACCCATTGGGAGCAAGTGGATCTTCAAGAAAAAACTTGGTGTAGATGGGAAAGTGGAGACTTTCAAAGCTAGACTTGTTGCAAAGAGTTTTCGTCAAAGACCAGGTATGGACTATGACGAAACCTTTTCTCCAGTAGCTATGCTTAAATCCATCCGGATCATGCTTGCCATCGCTACATATCATGATTACGAAATCTGGCAAATAGATGTTAAGACAGCCTTTCTAAACTGTGATTTAGAAGAATGCGTGTACATGACTCAGCCAGAGGGATTCATAGATTGTGGAAGCAGCGGGAAGGTGTGCAAGCTGCTTAAATCCATTTATGGATTAAAGCAAGCATCGCGGAGTTGGAACATATGCTTTGACGTCGTTATCAAAGAGTTTGATTTCGTCAAAAACGTAGATGAACCTTGTATCTACAAGAAGGTGGCAGAGAGTAAGGTTGTCTTCCTCGTATTGTACATGGACGACATACTCTTGATAGGAAATGACATTCCTATGCTGCAATCGGTCAAGCTCTTCTTATCACAAAGATTCTCAATGAAAGATCTTGGTGATGCCTCCTGCATATTGGGAATTATGATATATAGAGATAGATCTAAGAGGATATTGGGATTGTCCCAATCCAGGTACATTGACACCATACTAAAGAGGTTTAGTATGGAAGAGTCCAAACGTAGGTTTTTACCCACGATCTCACGGCTCACTCTCTCCAAAGAGATATCTTCCAAGACTGATTTGGAGAGAGCTCGCATGCAAGGGATACCCTATGCTTCGGCTGTAGGCTCTATCATGTACGCGATGCTATGTACCAGACCCGATGTAGCATACTCACTAAGTGTAGTGAGTCGGTATCAAGCTGATCCTGGAAAGAGTCACTGGACAGCTGTGAAGAGCATTCTCAAGTACTTACGAAGGACTAAGGAGATGCTCTTGGTGTATGGTAATGGAGAACTCCAAGTGGAGTTCTTTACCGATTCGAGCTTCCAAAGTGATAAGGACGACTCTAAGTCGCACTCGGGATTTGTCTTTACCCTCTACGGAGGGGCGGTTAGCTAGAAGAGTTCCAAGCAGGAAACCGTGGCAGACTCGACGATGGAAGCTGAATACATTGCTGCCAACGATGCTGCCAAAGAGGCTGTCTGGATCAAGAAGTTCATTACTGAACTTGGAGTGGTTCCATCCATTGAGCATCCAATACCTTTGTATTGCGATAACAAAAGAGTGGTGGCTTTGGCCAAGGAACCCAGGTCCCATCAGCGATCCAGGCATATTCTGAGGCGGTATCATCTGATCCGAGAGATAGTTGATCGCCGGGAGATCAAGGTCAGGAGGTTAGACACAAAGAACAACACAGCGGATCCACTCATGAAGGCCATTCCCCAGATACAGTTTGAGAGACTCTTCGGGATGCTCGGTATGCGATACTACAGCAGCTGGCCCTAGTGCAAGTGGGTGATTGTTAGTTGTATGTATGCCCTAGAGGCCAGTATTGTACAGATGATGTATATTATATTGGATGCTTGGACATATATAGAGAGGACTTTCTTGCTCGATATGATAGTATGCTATCTGGTTGCCCTTTATCTTAACATGTATACTTGTCTCTTGATACTGTCTTATAGCTACATGTTGATAAAGCCCTTAGGATGTGTACTTAACTACCTGGACTGTGATGCAGATCATACTAGTGGGGCCATGGTAGTCCATAAGTACATCCTTTAATGTTCCTAGTCATGGGTGTATTGAGACAGGGCATCGATATACCAGAGTAGACTAGCGTATACGCTTCTCGACCCATGAGATGGGCGATGGATGATCCCATATCCATTGGTGTTTGACATCAGAGATGGTATACGGGTGCTCAGTGGAGACTGGGTTCACTGGACGGACTCGCCGAGAACTCCCAGATGGTATTATACCTCACGTCAGATGGCAGTTCTCTGGTGACACTTGTGCAGGTTAGTCTGTAGACCCGAGATCGTCATGGAGTCTTGTGTGATTCCCACTGTGCTTTGATTTCCACCTTACCACGTCCATGAGGGCGTGCAAAACGGTGGTTTTTGGGTACAGTCCCGAGTCACATGGAAGCAATGATCGATAGGAGGGGTTTCGTCTCTCCCGGTATTGGGGGTTGATGTTGCACTGTGCTCGATTGGCCATAACAGGGAAGTCTCTGGCCAGGGCTGATTTTGAGATTTAATGGTAAGTGTTACCATCGACCCATTATGAGCCCCACATCGGCACGACTTATCGGTTATTGGGGTCTGACCTTTACCACCCCTAGACTTGATATGCGACATATCAGACGAGGAGACCGGACTGTACGGGAAGTGTTACCGGCAGGCTTTTATAGGAGTTGGAGCGGGCTTGCTTGTTGATCATCTGATCGCTCAATACCCGGGTAGCTGTTACGTCCAGCTAGTACCGTTGACGGCTTGTGGGTGTGTGATGAGATCATCACCTACTGCCGGCGTATTGACGAGTCTTTAGAGTCCTACATAGAGGTTTTACTGGCTCAGGCAAAACGAAATAGGAGCACGTATATGATATGTGCGGGACCGAGAATAATGCGTGTATATGATACCGTATTCTATTCTCGCGACTTTTTGTATCGGTCGGTTATATATGATATAGCCGGGTTATCGAATCAAGTGTTGATTCGATAAGTCGATACAATGGATGTTAGTCGGCTATATGAGATATGACCGGATTATTAAGTCAAGTGTTGATTTAATAATTAAGTGTATAATTGTATTTTAGATATACTTGTTTACATTTACTAACACTTGTTCACCTTAGGTTTTTTCTCACATGTACACAATTTTAATGTATATATGATATATATTAAAACTGTGTTTTCTTATTGTATCATGGTTGATGATACACATGACTTGGGTGTATGAGACTTACACCATGCTATCTATTATGTTGGGTTTTTATATTTTAAGTAATTACAAAATTAGTGGAGGATTAACACAATGCATGAAGCTTGTGGATGCTTGTGGATGCATTGACTAAGTCCACTTGAGTTTGTTTTTACTATGGATATTTGTTAACCCAACCATAAGGATTATCCATGGGTTAAGTCTCTACAAGAGTTAGTATATGATACTCACTCACCATGGTTAGCTTTCTCACTTGATCATTATCCTCATCTCTTTCTTTTGTTCTTCTTCTTCATTGCTAAAAAGAAAAAGCTTGCTAGGGTTTGATCCAAAGTGAGAAAGATTGTGAGAAATAAAATTCTAAAGAGAACCCACTTCCTATTTCTCCATTCTCTACTAGACTAGCACTTTAGTTTAGGGTGTTTGCTTCACTAATTCTCAAGTTAGTGAAGTAGAAGCTTAAGTTGGCATCCTCTCGATGTAGATCATCTTCGGCCTCGAAGACTTCAAGCAAAGACGCGTCTTTCGTCTCGTGAAGCCATGCAAGGGTCTGGGAGAACTACGATCGCAGCGAAGGGACTTCAACAAGGAGCTAAAGAAGTGAAGGACCGATCTACAAAGGTTGTATTTCGCATTCACTTAGTCGTAAACATAGTTTACTTGCATATGAAACCCTAATTCTCTCGCAACGATCTTGTTTAGGGTTAATCGGCACGGCTAAAATTTTAAACGGGCATGCTTGATGCGTTGTAGAACCTTATTAGAGTGCCTAGTAACCCTACACGCCCTAGGCAGCGCACCCCCAATCAGAGCAAAGCTCTGTTTTAAATTTCAAAATTCAAAAGTTGAAGCAACGCTTCAGATCTGGTGCTTTGCGCTGCGCGCCACGTGTCAAACATGGGTGCGCTAGCGCAGTTGCGCTGCGCTCTGCGCTACGCGCCACGTGTCGAACACAGGTGCGCTAGCGCAAGGTACGCCAGCGCTGGGATTAAAAATCCCCCACTGTTAGATCAAAAGATCTACTAATAATAAATTATTAATCAATCAGAACTAAAATTCTGTTATGGAAAGATCTTTCCAATTTTATTAAAACAAGAAGATTATTTTCTGTAAAATAGAAGCCTTAGGATCAAAGATCCAATGGTGGGAAATATTCCCAAATCAATCAGAGAAAAATCTCTTAAAACTGATTTAACAAATCAATTGGCCCTATATAAAGGCCCCTAGACTTCAAGTCTGGAAGAGAGAAAAAGAGAGAGAAAACCGTCTGCAAAAACTTGGAGAAAAAGAAGTGCAAGCTCTTAGAAAGAAAAGAAGATTTTTTCTTCATTTTAAAGGTAAAGAACTATGTTCTTGAATAACAGAGATGAAACCATCTCGTAAAAAGAAGAACAATCTTCTAAAAAGATCATAGATCGAAAAAAGCAAAAGATCAAAAGATCTAATCATAAAAAAAAAAATAATAAAAGAAGTATTTTACTTCATCATTGATCTATAAAGGCATAGCCCTTTTATAAAACAAGAACTTTTGTTCTTGGATCTTGAGGCAAAGCCTCCTTTAAGAAGAACATAAATTTGTTCTTTGATCTTAAATCTGATCAGATGCGCTTTGTGCTACTGAAAAGTGTAAGTCTACGGTAGCGTCCCGACCGTCAATCCGAGGCCAAAATGCGGAAACAAAAACTTTTTCATGAACTTGAAACTGGCGCTAACGTATACTATAAACCCGGATCGAACCATTAACATTAACTAGCAACTAGAGAAAGGATAGAAAAGCTATACCGATCGATCCGTGTCCTTCGGTCTTAGGCCACCATCCCTAGCTCCTCGCGGCATCTCCGATCTCTGGTCTCCTCGTCGGAAGGGCACCACATCAATGAGTCTTTTTACGGGCTCCCGCTTCATCCGAAGCAACTCGAATGCGAAGTTTGCTAGCCGACATGTCCAAGGTGAAGTAGAGAATGTGTGCGATCACTTTGTCTCAAGCATCCATTGATTCTCAACGCATGAAAATGTATGGATGGAGGTTGAAGATGATGGCATTAATGGAGATAGTGAGCTCAAGAAGAAAGAGGAAGATGAAGAGCTTTTTTCTTTTTGTGTTGGAATGATAATATGTGAGAACAAGAATGATAAACACAAGAGCAAAACCCAACCCTATGGCTGCCTTCCCTCTCTCCTCTCATGATTTTAACACTTAAATCAATCAATAATGTAACATATGCACAAATAAAGAGACCATAAGTCATCACTTGTGCATGTGTCACAATTAATGCTCCTAATCAAGACTTTGAGCTCATTATTTCCATTTGCAAACATTAATCCAAATGTTTGCAACAATAAAAAGAGAATGGCATCTACTAAAGTAAACTCGTGACGGATCATAAGGATACCCCTCACCTGTATATACATACCTGCATCCACATTCCGACTGAATGCAAATGCGATGAGACTAAAGTAATCCAACAAATCTAATACTAGGATCCAGCTTAAACCAAAGCCCACTAGTATGATCTATCCGATCATAATCCGTGCACTACTGCATGTATATGATCGAACCCTGCCATAATACCATACGGCCTCTACAACGTTTCGCCCGAAACATGAGAAACTGTCTGTGGGGGACTCTAAAAACTCGTCAATACTTTGGTTATGGATTTAAACACTAGCACGTCAGTGGTACTAGCTGTACGTAACGGGCTACCAGGTATTGACCAAAAGGGAGGTCGATGAGCAAACTCATCCTGATACCCTACTTAGCCTGTCAGTGACAATATCCGTACAGTCCGGTCCGTTCATCTATGAGCATCGCATGTCGGGCCTAGGGGGTTGGTAAAAGTCAGACCCCCCAAAGCTGTACAAGTCGTGTCGGAGTGTAGCCCAGAACACCCTGAGATACTACTGGAATACCTACCAGTAAATCTCTTGCCTTGGCCAAGGACTTCGTGTAATGGCTCTCCTAGACACAACGCTATCTCATCCCTAATATCGGGAGAGACGAAACTCCTGCCGATCCGCTCACTGCCTCCATGTGGCTCGGTACTGTACCCAACTAAAACCTGTTTGCACGACTCCTTTGAGCCGTGGTAAGGTAGTAATAAAAGCACAGTGGGAACTCACACGAGGCAAATGACGATCTCAGGTCGATGAACTAACCTGTACACATGTCACCAAGGAACTGCTATCTGACGCTAGGTATAAAACCAACTAGCATATTCCCGGCGAGTCCTGTTTGGTGTACTCATAACCCAATGAGCACCTGTATACATCTTAGGTGATCCAACTGACACCAATGGCTTGTGATACCGGCCACCGCCCCTCGTCGGGGTCTCGATTGTATACACTAGTCTACTCCGGAGTTTCGATGCCCTGTCTCGAAAACTCCCACGACTAGGGACCTTTTAAGGATGTGCTTATAGACCCCAGCTCCCTCGTATATGATCGCCATCATACTGCTGGCAGTCAAGCAAGAATCCTAAGGGCTCTATCAACGTGTAATAGCGACCTGTAAGGTCACCTAAAGCAGTACACGATGATAAAAAGAAACCAGATAGCATACTATCATCTCGAGTAAGACTGTCCTACAGGCATAGGTCCTCCCTCAATCATTGCAATCACGTGCCTGCGATCCAATAATAGACTTTGAGGGCACTATATCCAACAATCTCCCACTTGCACTCGAGGCTAATTATTGCGGTGTCGCATACTCACAGCCCGTGTGATACCGAACACCCAACTCCTCTACTAATCAGTTTCATAAAGCCCGTTTGTAAAACTATTGCGTTCGAGAAATAGCCTCAGTAAGTAGATCCGCCCTGATGTTTCTTTCTATGTCTCTTTTTATCTCAAGTTTGCGGAGAAATCCATCTCCCGAAATGAGCAATACCTGTCTTAGAATATGTCTGGATAACTGATAGGACCTAGTTCATAAATGAACTCCAAATCCAAACTTCTTAGACTGTATCGTCAACTGAACTTAATCAGTATCCTGTGCCATGCCTCCCTCAGTATCCCCTTGGACCACCTGTCCAAAATACTGCCTCTCGTCAGAGGGAAAACTATAACTCTGACAGTCACTCTGTCATCCAGGTCACCTTGGAAACCTGGAATGATAACCGTCTCCCGAAGGAGGCTGCCGTTATCATATCCCTAGAATATCCACTTATGTTCTAAAAATGCTTCCAAACGTTTCTCCATTATTGGATCAATATCAACTTATTGCAGTTTGCGCAAAAACAACACCTGGTGTGGTACTTGACATCCGATGATTGACTCAATTGCCTAAGCAAGTGATACGTCAATCATGCACATCCCTCTCTCCTTTAGTCTGTAAGACACCTTTAGAGATGGTGACCCCATCACCTGCAGGTACACTACCATGCAGGAGTCATCCATTCTAGAACACCTGTAGAATGTTGTCTAAGTACCCAGATTGGGAAACTACCCTAATCTAGATCTAAAACCATAGATCTAGTAACCAGAATGTCTGATATTATATTTATATCCTATGTGGAGAAACCACTGTGTGACAACCAAAGTATAACCGATGGTAGTATAGGAATTTCACTTCCTACTCTGTGTATGTCATCCAAATACCAGGACATCACACCCTACTACCTTCTTAACAGATCCATCCCCTATTCTGATGAAGTCAAATCTATGACTGTCACATCAGAAATAGATGATCTATCTCCGCTATATCTGCTTTATTCCATAAATAAACATAAGCTACTTGTCCACTATGCTTCCGCTGCTCCCACTGACTACGACAACCCTCTGGCAAAGTCATATACACGTACACTTCTAAAGATAGTTTAGAACGACGCTGTACTCATCCTCCTGCCGGGTCTCACAGTCTGGAACAACAGCAATGGCAAGTCTGGGTAAACAAGAACCTCCTTGTCACCATCTTTGAGCATACCGAAGTACCTCTCGAGTGCCTGAGGTTACCCACCTTATCTGCGAAGTAGCCAATGGAATGTCAAACCTGATTGAATGTTTAGGTCCTATTAAATTTTCAGTAATCGTTTGTGGTTCTAGAATCACTTCCAGTTCTACCATACTCCCACTACTGTTTTCTAAAAAAATCCATTTTACTAAAACTGTGGCGAGTCAAGAACAATATCACTATTGATCTTCCAGATAGTAGAAAGTCAACCCTCGTCATAGCCCGGGTTAACCCACAAACAGCCATTACAGAAACGCGCCTTGAGTTATCCAGAGTCTGGTTTTAAGCATAAGCCGGACAACTCCCCGTACCTTAACATTATTAAGATATGAACCATTCTATATCCAATATAGAAACAGAGGCACTGATTTAATTGGAACCAGATTCAAATCATGCAGCTGTCTCCTGTACATGTCAACTAAATAAAAGGAGGTTGATCAGCATTACTCAACTTAGGAGTGCATTCAAACATGAGTAACCTGAAACAGAAACAAGTTTCTCAAAAGCATTACTATCAACTGAATACCGAATACAAGTATCTACATCTTCGATCATCTTGAAGAATCCTGATACTTGCAACCCCTGGTTCTTTACTTTATTCTTATACCTATAACTTCTCAGAACTTAGACCTTGCATTTCTACAGAACGCTTGTCTAAAAACTAGAGAAGTCACAAGTAAACAGAATATAGTACGAGGACCAACCCCTCTGTCCTAATGGACACTGGACAATATGCAATGCTTTGTATAAGTCCCCTGAGTTGAATAACTCAAACCCTGTGCGTCGTAGGTTGAAAACTGTACTATGGTTATGAAAAATTACACCGCCGTTAAATGCTCCTTACCTAACTATCAACTGATATAGGTAAATGTCATGGACATAATTTCAAAAATTTATATCTCACTTTATAAAAATAAACGTACAGATATATCAATTTGAAATTGGTGTATAACAACGGATATTCAAAACCAAATATTTGTCGTCCGGCAATAACCCAGGCGATTTTCTCAAATATCACCAATTACAACGAATCCCGATATAATGAGGATGATCACCTAATTCCCAATAAGTTACTCCCACTCATCATCTGTAAAACCATACAGATGTGAGAATCAAATCTGGTAAATACATACCCTGGAGTAAGGGCTAATTGGGAAATCAATTTTCTTTTAACAATACACAGTGAAACTGAAACATGTAAATGTTTCGAAGGGGTATCCGGGTATTCCTAGTAATGCCTCTTCCATTATCAGATTCATAACTGTAACCGTATATTTCTTTGCCATCTCTCCAAATCCCTTTATTTGTCTTTAGTCATTAGCTTCTGTACACCACCTTTAGGCCAAATGGTTTTCTTCATTCCCTACCGTTCGGCACCAGCCTATGGTTTGGAAGAAGACTATCCAATAAGCGTAATAGGTATACTGTCCTAATCCTAGGAGCACTCGCAATGCGAGAGAAGGTAAAGATAAAAGACAACTGAATAAACCTTATTCTATTTCTCCTGAACCAGAATCTATCCCCGAACTGGAACAAGTCCCTTCGAGTTCGTATATAACCATACGATGGAGTATCCAAATAACCGTGTATCTTCGTAGTGATACGGGGTGTCCTGGAGAAATACAAAGGTGAAGTAGGAGTGGCGATGAAATACTTGGTTTGGTCGTGAATGATTGCAGTTGCAATTTACTTTGCCCTCTTTCTGATCCCTTTAATTGGCTTTACTTAATACCTTCTATACACCACACTTAAGCTAATTGGTTTTCTTCATTCCCCACCTTTCGGCACCAGCCTAAGGTTTGGAAGAAGACTATCCAATAAGCGTAACAGGTGTGTTGTCCCCTAATCTAAGGAGCACTCGCAACCTGAGAGAAGGTAAAAGGAAAAGACAACTGAATAGTCCTATTCATTTTCTCCAGTACCGGAAACCATCCTCGAATCTGGAACAAGTTCCTTCGAGTTCGTATATAACCATACGATGGTTTTATCCAATGGAAGTGGACGTTCGTAGTGATACGAAATGTTCCGGAGAAAAAGGGTAAAAGTGGGAGTGGCAATGAGGTATGCAACTCAGACAATCTAAAAGCCAGTGTTTTAAGAAGGTTTGGTTAATCTTGGTCACTGAGTCATAGTCTAGGGTCGGGCCATGGTCGCTGCCAAAGAGAGAGAGAAAAGAAACACTCTGCGTGCACTCTAACCTAGATCAGAATGATTATCACTTTATCTAATCAGGAAACCTCCCACTGTAACCTCAAATTCTCCTCCAAACCTGAAAGAAGAATTAGTCGGGATCACCCGAGGAGTAAACCGACTCATCAGTGGGAATCGGGATACAACTATCATCGCATGATAACGTGATGGAATCCACTCACGTTATCACACTCCAGAAGGTATGCGCATGCCTGGCAAGTTTCAGTTTCTTTAGAAATTCCCGATGTGATTTTTACCCCATGCTCTTATGACCTTGACGAAGGCCAACATATCATAAGTCACATGTCAAGTTCTACCCGTCATTATCCAGGTTAATTTAAACCCACCCGTACATACCGTTGACGAAGGCCAAAATAGTAGTACGACTGGCCCAAACTAACGCATCTATCTATACAACAGAAAATTAACAAATAGCTACCATACACTATGCCTTGACGAAGGCCAACATACATAGCATGAATACTAAGTGCTACTTTTCTGAAACGACGGAGGGCTACGAATGGTTTTTAGCGAAAAACTTTTAATGTAATGAACTTGATATCGTTGAAGGAACAGGATAGCTTTTTATAAGTATAGTAGCGAAAAACTTCGCTAAAGGGTCACTCCCAGTAAAGGGATCTCGGCTCTTTCCCCGTAGAATGAGGTGCAGGATATTCTAACGGAATACCATGATGCAAAGCAAAAAGTAATCGACTATAGTGAAGTTATTACCCTTACGTCGACTTCTGTCCAAGAGGTCACTCCCGGTGAAGGGATCTCGGCCCTTGCCTCGTCGACTGAGGTGCTGGATATTCATAACCGAATACCACTGTACAAAACAAAAGAGAACGTCCTTGCAATAACAGCTTTTTGAAAAATGTTCCAACAA
Source organism: Agapanthus africanus (assembly GCA_030015575.1). Lineage (NCBI taxonomy): Eukaryota > Viridiplantae > Streptophyta > Magnoliopsida > Asparagales > Amaryllidaceae > Agapanthus > Agapanthus africanus. The sequence continues at coordinate 457,178,333 of JASDDO010000001.1, read as the reverse complement.
CATCAAACAGGTTTGTTTAGCTTGCATTGATCCGAATCAACGCAGTCCCATCAATTGATCACACCAATAAAGAACGAGAATATGATCTACGTATATGCCATCCGCATTCGCCACTGGGTCCCGTCATCACCCGTTAGGTTACTTAACTAACGACAGAGCGGGGACTGGACTAGCGCGGATGCAAAACATATACAACATCTACTAGTATATATATCAATATATAATAATTGCTCATGGCGTGATAAATGCAATATCATAGAAATGTAATAAGCATCACAGAACAATATAGATAATCTAGGATCCCCGGGTTTTATAGAGTCGCAACTGAAACCCGACGTTTTCCTGGTCGTGTGGATAGCCTGTACAATGAAATCCTAGACCCCTGCGGGTGTGGCAAGTTACCCGCCAAAACCTGAAACGAGGCAGCCCTCTTCAACAAAGTGAATGGACCACCCAGCACTTCACGGAATCCGGTAACTTGAGCACCCCTCCTTGGGTCAACCTATACCCCCTACGAGTGCGGCGAGTAGCCCGCAAATTCTAGAGTGAAGCCCCCTCCGTCTCAAAGCTATGAGATGCGGGCCCGTTGCCTTCTAGAAACCGACTATCCGTGCACCCCACCGTGGGGTAATCCTAGTACAGAAAAGAAAAATATATACAACGGGTACATCGACCTCAGCCCGGTCGTGCCCCAAAAGAATAATATACAAATAGGCAGTGACGGCGGTCTACATGTCGGACGCTCGCCCTGCAATATCAAATGTATAAATATAATCAAACTGTACTACCATTGCATCTAGGCTATCCACCATGACAAATCCGCAATATCACAGCACAACACAGAACATCAACATGAGTGTCACGTTCGCAAATCCGTCTAAAAGGGCTATAACTAATAGACAAGATTTACCGCTCGAATGACATTCACGGTCACAGATAGTAATGTAAGTACTGCGAAATAACTTATTTAAAATTTCGATCGACAAAATTTCCCGAAATGGGCCCCAAGTACAATTCCAGCACTCAAAATAATCTGGGCCAAAACTATATATCACAAAAATCATATTTCCATGAACTAAACCCTCAGAAAACATTTGGGGCACTGTAGCCCAAATAGGGCCGCGGAAGGGCCGCCAAATGCGACATTTCGCGGCGGTTCCGCGGTGTAATTTTGGACTTAGGTCTCCAAGCTTTTTCTGTAACTTTAGTTATGCCTGCATGATTTTCTGACATACTCAAAATAATTTTTCGACCACAAAAAAATTTTGATAGAAACTTAGAAAATGGAAATGCAGTTTCGGAAATTTTGATCGATCGATATTTTAAACAAGTTAGAACAAGCTAGTAAAGGTTAATGGCGTGTCTCTGATACCATGTAAGTCTACAGTAGCGCCCCGGCTGTCAATCCGAGGCCAAAATGCGGAAACAAAAACTTTTTCATGAACTTGAAATTGGCGCTAACGTATACTAAAAACCCGGATCGAACCATTAACATTAACTAGCAACTAGAGAAGGGATAGAAAAGCTATACCGATTGATCCGTGTCCTTCGGTCTTAGGCCACCATCCCTAGCTCCTCGCGGCATCTCCAACCTCCGGTCTCCTCGTCGGAAGGGCACCACATCAATAAGTCTTTTTACAGGCTCCCACTTCATCCAAAGCAACTCGAACACGAAGTTTGCTAGTCGACGTGTCCAAGGTGAAATAGAGAATGTGTGCGATCACTTTGTCTCAAGCATCCATTGATTCTCAACGCATGAGAGTGTATGGATGGAGGTTGAAGATGATGGCATTAATGGAGATAGTGAGCTCAAGAAGAAAGAGGAAGATGAAGAGCTTTTTCGTTTTTGTGTTGGAATGATAATATGTGAGAACAAGAATGATAAACACAAGAGCAAAACCCAACCCTATGGCTGCCCTCCCTCTCTCCTCTTATCATTTCAACACTTAAATCAATCAATAATGTGACATATGCATAAATAAAGAGACCATGAGTCATCACTTGTGCATGTGTCACAATTAATGCTCCTAATCATGACTTTGAGCTCATTATTTTCATTTACAAACATTAATCCAAATGTTTGCAACAATAAAAAGAGAATGGCATCTACTAAAGTAAACTCGTGACGGATCACAAGGATACCCCTCACCTGTATATAGATACCTGCATCCGCATTCCGACTGAATGCAAATGCGATGAGATTAAAGTAATCCAACAAATCTAATACTAGAATCTGGTTTAAACCAAAGACCACTAGTATTATCCGTCCGATCTTAATCCGTGCACTATTGCACGTATATGATCGAACCCTGCCATAATACCATACGGCCTCTACAACGTTTCGCCCGAAACTTGAGAAACTGTCAGTGGGGGACTCTAAAGACTTGCCAATACTTTGGCTGTTGATTTAACCACTAGCACATCAGTGGTACTAGCTGTACGTAACAGGCTACCAGGTATTGACTAAAAGGGAGGTCGATGAGCGAACTCATCCTGACACCTTACTGAGCCTGTCAGGGACAATATCCGTACAGTCCGGTCCGTTCATCTATGAGCATCGCATGTCGGGCCTAGAGAGTTGGTAAAAGTCAGACCCCCAAAAGCGGTACAAGTCGTGTAGGAGTGTAGCCCAGAACACCCTGAGACACTACTGGAATACCTACCAGTAAATCTCTTGCCTTGGCCAAGAACTTCGTGTAATGGCTCTCCTAGACACAGCGCGATCTCACCCCCAATACCAGAAGAGACGAAACCCCTGCCGATCCGCTCACTGCCTCCATGTGGCTCGGGACTGTTCCCAACTAAAACCTGTTTGCACTACTCCTTTGAGCCGTGGTAGGGTAGTAATCAAAGCACAGTGGGAACTTAGACGAGACAAATGACGATCTCAGGTCGATGAACTAACCTGTACAAATGTCACTAGGGAACTGCTATCTGACGCTAGGTATAAAACTAACTAGCATGTTCCCGGTGAGTCCTGTCCGGTGTACTCATAACCCAATGAGCACCTGTATACATCTTAGGTGATCCAACTGACACCAATGGCTTGTGAGACCGGCCACCGCCCCTCGTCGTGGTCTCGACTGTATACACTAGTCTACTCCGGAGTATCGAAGCCCTGTCTCGAAAACTCCCACGACTAGGTGTTGGATATAGTGCCCTCAGAGTCAATTATTGGATCACAGGCACGTGATTGCAATGATTGGGGATGACCTATGCCGGTAGGACAGTCTTACTCAAGATGATAGTATGCTATCTGGTTTATCTTTATCATCGTGTACTGCTTTAGGTGACCTTACGAGTCGCTATTGCACGTTGATAGAGCCCCTAGGATTCTTGCTTGATTACCAGCAGTATGAGGGCGATCATATACGTGAGAGCTGGAGTCTATAAGCACATCCTTAAAAGGTCCCTAGTCGTGGGAGTTTCGAGACAAGGCATCGATACTCCGGAGTAGACTAGTGTATACAGTCGAGACCCCGACGAGGGACGGTGGCTGGTCTCACAAGCCACTAGTATCAGTTGGTTCACCTAAGATGTATACAGGTGCTCATTGGGTTATGAGTACACCGGACAGGACTCGCCGGGAACCTGCAAGTTGGGATTATACCAGACGTCAGATAGCAGTTCCCTGGTGACATGTGTACAGGTTAGTTCATCGACCTGAGATCGTCATTTGTCTCGTGTGAGTTCCCGCTGTGCTTTGATTACTACCCTACCACGCTCAAAAGAGACGTGCAAACAGGTTTTAGTTGGGTACAGTCCCGAGCCACATGGAGGCAGTGAGCGGATCTGCAGGGGTTCGTCTCTCCCGGTATTGGGGGTGAGGTCGCGCTGTGTCTAGGAGAGCCAGAACATGAAAAGTCCTTGGCCAAGGCAGGAGATTTACTGGTAGGTATTCTAGTAGTATCTCAGGGTGTTCCGGGCTACACTCCGACACGACTTGTACCGCTATTGGGGGTCTGACTTTTACCAAACCCCTAGGCCCGCCATGCGATGCTCATAGATGAACGGACCGGACTGTACGGATATTATCACTGACAGGCTCATTAGGGTGTCAGGATGAGTTCGCTCATCGACGTCCCTTTTGGTCAATAGCTGGTGGCCCGTCACGTATGGCTGATACCTCTGACGTGCTAGTGGGTAAATCCACAACCATAGTATTGACGAGTCTTTAGAGTCCACCACACACAGTTACTCAGGTTTCGGGCGAAACACTGTAGAGGCCGTATGGAGATATGGCAGGGTTCGATCAGATACGTGTGGTATTGCATGGATCGTGATCGGACGGTTTTTACTAGCCGGCTTTGGCTTAAGCCGGATCCTAGTATTAGATAGTATAGATATTGTCTCTCTGCATTTGTGTTCAGTGGGAATACAAATGCGGGCATGTATTTGCAGTAGCGGGGTTTTCCTGTAATTTATTACGGGATCAGTTTTCTGAAGTTGCCAGTTTGCATTCCGTTCCGGCCGGTTTTCCTTTGTTCCTTCACGGCCGGACTTTATCGTTGGAGGGTGTTATTTGCAGTTTGCAAATAACATTTTGTGGAGGGGTTATCTTGCATATGTGAGGCATCATGATTGTTTATTCATCATGAGATTCCATTTTGGTCATTCCATTGCCTTTATGAGAATGGAATTGAAAACACTACTACAATATGGTGTTGCCCCTACGGATGATGAAATCCGTAGGGGCAGATTTTTCTTGCCCCTACGGACTAAGCCGTAGGGCCAAATGGTTGTCCCTACGGTGCCCGACATTTTAATTTAAAAATATTAAATCTTAATTTGTTGTTTGGCCCTACGGAGCCGCAAACCAACAACCTACGGTTATGTCCGTAGGGGCATCTAAATGGGAATTTAATAAAAAAAGGCACAGAAATGCCCTACGCCTCGATCTCGATCTTTCCCTCTCGTTCCCAAAATTTTCTCTCGTTCCCGCGTCTCCAATTTTCTCTTCGTCGCCACCGCAAGCCCTCAGTTCTCAGCCCGCCACCGCCTTCCGTTCTTGGCCCACCACCGCCCTCGTTCTTCCTCGTCGAGTTCCTCATCGCCGATTGCGTGCGTCGTCAACCGCCAAGCATCTCCGTCGTCTCTTCCACTGTCTACAGGTAAGTAAATCTCCAATTAAACATAATTGTGATGATGTTAGGGCTAGTGTTCAGGGTTCGGGTAGGGATGAGGGTTAAGGTTAGGCATCGGGTTCAGTTTATGTTAGGGTTAGGGTTAGGGTTAGGGTTAGGGTTGGGGATCGGCTGGGGCTGGGGCTGGGGTTGGGGTTTAGCTGGGGCTGGGTCTGGGGTTAGGGTTAGGTTGGGGCTGGGGTTGGGGTTGGGGTGGGGCTGGGCTGGGCTGGGGCTGGGGTTAGGATTAGGTTGGGGTCAGGGTTTGCTGAATTTGGCAAACCTGAGAAGAATTTCCAGAAATTTTAGCCTAGTTTGATTACTATAATTATTGTTGATCGAGAAAATCTTGGGTCCTTCTAATCAAACATTGTTTGTTACTGTATGTTCAACGAGTACTGATAAAAGAAAAAACCGATTTCAAGTGGAAATTAGGTATGTACAATGTTCTAATATAAAAATTAAGAAATCCCTTTTATTTAAATATAAAGCATATGTTTCATGTTAACAATAGGAGTTTGGCTTCAAGCATGGTTAATTATATATGGATCTATGTTTATAATTATGAAAAAGAGTATCAACTTAGAACTATCATACAATCATGTTGATCTGCATGGTGATCTGATGAATGTGTCTAAATTTTATATAATCTCCTAGAAATACCTTGATGCCTTGTATCGATAAATTTCAGGTTAATTAGTTAATTAGGCATATGGATTGTTATATTATAGGTGAGCCGAATATCAAGAAATTGTAGAATTATTGGATTTATGAGTTTTGATAAACATTGATTTGATAAAAAAAATGGTAATTTGTAATATCTTAGTTTTTCCCAAGTTAGGGCTTCAAGCCAAGGTTGTTCTCCTCGTCGCCACCGCCGGTTTCGTCGCCACCGCGGTTCAGGTCGTCGCCACCGCGGTTCAGGTCGTCGCCACCACCGTTCAGGTCGTCGCCCCAGCCCCAGCAGCCGTTCAGGTGAGTAAATTTCGAGGTAAGTTAAAGAATTTATTGGATTATTTTGGGCTTAGGGTTCATGGCGTGCGAGTTGGGGTTGGGCTGGGGTCGCGGTCGCAGTCGGGGTCGGGTTAGGGTTGGGGCAGGGGCTGGGCTCCGGGGTCGGGTTCGGGGTAGGGTTAGGGTCGGGGTCGGGGTCGGGGAAGGGTCAATTTATCAAATTTTTTATTGGGGGTGCGGCCGGGGCTGCGGGCTGGGCTGCGGCTAGGGCTAGGGTTGGGGCTGGGGCTGGGGCTAGGGCTGTGCGTCATCCAGAGGGCGATCATAGGATCGGTGAAGTGAGGTGGCTGGATATGAGATACGATGGATTTCCATGTGTTCAATGGAATGCTGAGGGTCAGAGTCGGTTATTCATATATCTCCCAAAAAAGAATGAGTTTGTTGTCAAAGGTGTATTGACTTCTACATCAAGGAATATCAGTTATATGTCATCCAGTGACTAAGTCTGTTTCTGACCCAACCATATTTATGAATCGTTTCTTCTTTTTCCTTCTTACGTATATTTACTAGTTCAGACTGTATGCACCTCTGCAATCAACGCCGAGAACTTGTACATTATAGGTTAATAGACATATGCTATGAAATCACGGTGCATATCGAATTCATGATATGTTATAGTCCCTCATTATTTTTACTGTGGTGAGAAAGCAGTCGCTGGTGGCCACAAGCCATAGAATTGGCAGTTGTCCTACCTGCGATAACATCTTACAAATCATCAGTAGACATCTCTGTTATATTAATCTTTTAATGTCTGCATGCATGCATGCTTATTTGCATATTTCCACTTGTTTGTGCCATAGTTTTTGTGTGCATGTGTGCGTGTGTGCCACAGTTATATTTACTTCTACATCAAGGAATATCAGTCGCATGGCAGGATTTAGTCCGGTTTTGGCCTAACCGCATTTATGAATTTGTCTTTTAGATGTTTTCCTGAGTGTCACATCGTTCTCACCCAAGTTTGTAAGCCATGTTCATTATTCTTTCAATTCTTTTAACTTGAATATGCCAGTTATTGTTCCGTTTACTATAAAGTTGCAACAAAGAGTCTCTGTTAGCACTTCCATGCACCCTTTACATGTTTTTATCATATCCACTCCTATCTACCCAGAAAGTCAACATCTTCTGGTATTTGTTTTCAAAAAGAAAAGATAAGAGAGGAAAAGATATTTGTCCGTCTCATATTTGAGCCATACTTTTGATTTTCTTGCAGATTCTGGGTTGATTTTCTGTGATAATTCATAAACATAGTAATATTTGTAATGTTTCTTCTTGTTAGTCTAGCTTTCCTTTTATGAATGCCAACACTGTTTTTGCCCTCCTTTTCTTCGTGGCACATGATATCTTGCACCTCTCCTCTCGAAAACTTATTTTCTCCTTTACTAATCTATCCGAGGCTTAGCATAATCTAGTTGCGATAAACAATTCCATCTTCTGCTACTATGGTGGCACTGAGAAACTTCCATTTAGAAATGACAGCACGTATTTTGTGGAAGTACTGTACAGAAGTAAAACCACAACGGGCATGACAAATTTGTTGACCAGGTTCCGATTACTGTGTGAAAGTTGTTCGGATGAAATTCTAATTCTGGTGGAATTGAAATCGATAACCGGTTCATATGGTGATTTAGGCTGCTTCAGTGATATTTGTGCCTACATTGATGCCTCAAGCAACGAATCAAATGATATGGATCACAAACTAATTAAATAAATTTTGAATACCAATCTGGACTGGGATTTGAATACCAATCCTAGTTTGCTACATTTTTTTATATATAGTAGATGGTGATACTTCTTTAAGTAAAAACAACCCTACACTTAAGCGAAATCATAAATCGAAACACACATATATAGAATACAACTCACATTCCTTGTTCTCTGTTTCAGCATCAATCTTCTGATATGAACTAATGATGGCTTTCACATAGGCTTTTCCCTTTAGAGACTTCTTAGTGTCCAATGGAAAGCATACATCAGATTTGTGCAAGTCGAGTTCTTCTATGACTTTCAAGAGTCTCAACTGATTCTGTAAATTACACCCTAGTTGGGTGATACTTTTACCACTTCTCACTGCAGGTGCGCTCTCGATATTCAAAATGGATATTAGAGAGCGCACCTGCAGTGAGAAGTGGTAAAAGTATCACCCAACTAGGGTGTAATTTACAGAATCAGTTGAGACTCTTGAAAGTCATAGAAGAACCCGACCTGCACAAATCTGATGTATGCTTTCCATTGGACACTAAGAAGTCTCTAAAGGGAAAAGCCTATGTGAAAGCCATCATTAGTTCATATCAGAAGATTGATGCTGAAACAGAGAACGAGGAATGTCATTTTTTTCTTCTTCTGCCACATTACAGTCTTCTCCTTCTGCCACATTACTGTCTTCTCCTTCTTATTATGTGCGCGTGCAAATTCAATGACTATATTGAGAATATGGATTAATAGTGGGTAGGAAAAGTATTTCTCAAATGGCTTTTGCGTCTTAAAACCATAAACTACTAAGTAATGGCATACATAATTTTTTTAGTATAAAGGTTGTTATTTTAAGTTTTCCCTTATAAAGATATGATCTAACTGCATCTATAAACTATAAGTGTGCAAGAAATTATGATAAGAAACCATAAGAAAGGGTCGTAGCCATGCATAACCTTGAATCTACATACCAAATCATGCAAAAGCATGCACTTATTGTCACCTTGCCTTGGAATATAAAATATCTTGGAAAACTATAAGCGAGCATTTAAATCTTGATAGCTTTTGACTTCAACATATATTTTTCTCAAGTACCATGAAATATACTTCCTCCGTATAAACCGTTTTCAGGAAGATGGATTAATAATGACAAATTATCCATTGTGGCTCACTAGGTTAGCATTTTCTCTTCTATTGACCATCTTACTAATCTGCTTGGTAAATTTATTCGGAACCGGCTGCGAATCATTAAAAGACTGTAAGTCCGCGGCGGCGCCCCGGCCGTCAATCCGACGCCGGAATGCGGAAGCGGTGAAAAACTTTAATTTTTTTGCGGACTTTGCAAACCGGCACCACCGCGCACTAAACACCCGGATCGGGCCATTAAACTAGATCTAGCTAACTAAAAGACGGGTTAGAGATATACCGACTGATCCGAGTCCTCCGGTCTTCATCTCCACTCCGATCTCGTCGCGGGATCTCCGGTGGTCGCCTCCTCGCCGGAAAGGCACCACGTCGCCTGTATCTTTTACGGGCTCCCACCTCAATACCGAGGCAACTCGGGCGCGAAGTTGGCTGGCCGACGCGTCCAAGATTTGCTGTAGAATAATGTAGAATCGTTATCTCTCTGGGGTTTAGGAGATGGCCATGATGGATGAATTTTGCACAAGGATTTTTCATGAACACTTGATGAAAAATGGAGCTTGCTTAGGAAATGAAATGGAGCATCCATAAGGAATGAGCTCGGCCACAGAATGAAAATGTGCCCACTGGAAAATTAATAAGATGAAGCAAGCACTCACTAATTCCCTCAATGCAACCAAATGAATTTATATATAAATAAATTAATCCCTCATGAAACTTCCAGCACACTCATGTTTAATACATTCCTTACAAGGAAATAAATCCACACAATTAAACAATACACCCTCCATACTTCAAACAGTGGCCGGCCATATCCAATATCCACTCAAACAGTGGCCGGCCCCACCACTAAACCCATACTCATTTAAATTCCATCATATCAAACCTTTTGCAATAAACCCCCTCCTCAAAGTGTTATTTGCAAACTTGCAAATAACCCCCTCCATCGGAAAAGTCCGGCCGGGAAAGAACAAAGAAAAACCGGCCGGAACGGAATGCAAACTGGCAACCCCAGAAAACTGGTCCCATAATAAATTACAGGAAAACCCCGATACTGTGCATACACACCCGCATTTGTATTCCGACTGAAATACAAATGCAAAGAGACAAAACTACACTATCAAATACTAAGATCCGGCTTAAGCCAAAGCCGGCTAGTAAAAACCGTCCGATCATGATCCGTGCAATACCGCACGTATCTGATCGAACTCTGCCATATCTCCATACGGCCTCTACAGCGTTTCGCCCGAAAGCTTGAGTAACCGAAAGTGTGGTGGACTCTAAAGACTCGTCAATACTATGGCTGTGGATTTAACCACTAGCACGTCAGAGGTATAAGCCAATACGTAACGGGCCACCAGCTATTGACTAAAAGGGACGTCGATGAGCGAACTCATCCTGACACCCTACTGAGCCTGTCAGTGACAATATCCGTACAGTCCGGTCCGTTCGTCTATGAGCATCGCATGTCGGGCCTAGGGGGTGGGTAAAAGTCAGACCCCCAAAAGCGGTACAAGTCGTGTCGGAGTGTAGCCCAGAACACCCTGAGATACTACTGGAATACCTACCAGTAAATCTCCTGCCTTGGCCAAGGACTTCGTGTAATGGCTCTCCTAGACACAGCGCGACCTCACCCCCAATACCGGGAGAGACGAACCCCCGAAGATCCGCTCACTGCCTCCATGTGGCTCGGGACTGTACCCAACTAAAACCTGTTTGCACGACTCCTTTGAGCCGTGGTAGGGTAGTAATCAAAGCACAGTGGGAACTCACACGAGACAAATGACGATCCCCAGGTCGATGAACTAACCTGTACACATGTCACCTGGGAACTGCTATCTGACGTCAGGTATAAGACCAACTAGCATGTTCCCGGCGAGTCCTGTCCGGTGTACTCATAACCCAATGAGCACCTGTATACATCTTAGGTGATCCAACTGACACCAGTGGCTTGTGAGACCGGCCACCGCCCCTCGTCGGGGTCTCGACTGTATACACTAGTCTACTAATGGAGTATCGATGCCCGGTCTCGAAACTCCCACGACTAGGGACCTTTTAAGGATATGCTTGTAGACCCCAGCTCTCACGTATATGATCGCCCTCATACTGCTGGTCGTCAAGCAAGAATCCTAGGGGCTCTATCAACGTGCAATAGCGACATGTCAGGTCACCTAAAGCAGTACACGATGATAAAGATAAACCAGATAGCAAACTATCATCTCGAGTAAGACTGTCGTACCGGGATAGGTCCTCCTTCAATCATTGCAATCACGTGCCTGTGATCCAATAATTGACTCTGAGGGCACTATCTCCAACAATCTCCCACTTGCACTCAAGGCTAATTATTGCGATGTCGCATACTCACAGCCCGTGTGATACCGAACATCCAACTCCTCTACTAGTCAGTCTCACAAAGCTCGTTTATAGAACTATTGCGTTCGAGGAATAGCCTCAGTGAGTGGATCCGCTTAGTTGTTTCTTTCTATGTCTCTCTATATCTCAAGTTCGCGGAGAAAGCCATCTCCCGAAAAGAGCAATACCTGTCTTAGAGTGTCTGGATGTCTGATGGGACTGAGTTCATAAATGAACTCCAAATCCAAACTTCTTAGACTGTATCGTCAACTGAACTTAATCAGTATCCTGCGCCATGCCTCCCTCAGTATTGCCTTGGACCACCTGTCCAAAATACTGCCCCTCGTCAGAGGGAAAACTATAACTCTGACAACCTCCTTGTCGTCCAGGTCACCTTGGAAGCCTGGAATGATAACTGTTTCCCGAATGAGGCTGTCGTTATCATCTCCCTAGAACATCCACTTATGTTCTAAAACTGCTTCCGACTGTTTCTCCAGGATTGGATTAATGTCAACTTATTGCATCTAGTGCAAGAACAACATCTGGTGTGGTACTTGACATCTCATGATTGACTCAATTGCCTAAGCAAGTGATCTGCCAATCATGCACGTCCCTCTCCCCTTTAGTCTGTAAGACACCTTTGGAGAGGGTGACTCCATTACCTGCAGGTACACTACCGTGCCAGGAGTCGTCCATCCTAAATACTCTTAGAATGCTGTCAAGTACCCTGATTGGGAAACCACCCAAATCTAGATCTAAGACCATAGATCTAGTAACCAGTATGTCTGATATAAAATCCATTTCCTTTGTGGAGAAACAACTGTGTGACGACCAAAGTATAACCGATTGTAGTATAGGAGTTTCCTTTCCTACTCTGTGTATATCATCCAAATACCAGGATATCACACCCTACTACCTTCTCAACAGATCCATCCCCTATTCTGATGAAGTCAAACCCATGACTGTCACGTCAGAAATAGATGATCTATCTCCGCTACATCTGCTCTAGTCTATAAATAGACATAAGCAACCTGTCCACCAATGCTTCCGCTGCTCCCACTGACTACGACAACCCTCTGGCAGAGTCATATAGACGCACACTTCTAAAACTGGTTTAGAACGACGCTATACTCATCCTCCCGCCGGGTCTCGTAACCTGGAACAACAGCAATGGCAATTGTGGGAAAACAAGAACTTCCCTGTCACCGTCCTTGAGGCTACCGTAGTACCTCTCGGGTGCCTGAAGTTACCCACCTTATCTGCGGAGTGGCCAATGGAATGTCAAATCAGATTGAATCTTTAGGTTCCTTATCAAATCTTCAGTAATCGTTTGCGGTTCTGGAATCGCTTCCAGTTCTACCATACTCCCACTACTGTTTTCTGAAAAAATCCATTTTTATTAAACTGTGGCGAGTCAAGAACAATATCACTATTGATCTTTCTTATGGTAGAAAATCAACCCTCGTCATAGCCTGGGTCAACCCACAAACAGCCATTACAGAAACGTGCCTTGAGTTATCCAGAGTCTGGTTTTAATCATAAGCCGGACAACTCCCCGTACCTTAACAATGTTAAGATATGAACTGTACTATATCCAATATAGAACCAGAGGCACTGATTTAATTGAACCAGATTCAAATCACGCAGCTGTCTACAGTGCATGTCAACTAAATGGAGAGAGGCCGATCAGCGTTACTCAACTTAGGAATGCTTCCAATTATGAGTAACCTGAAAGAGAAGCAATTTCTCTTTATTATTACTATCAACTGAATACCATATACGAGTATCTACATCTTCGATCACCTTGAAGAATCCCGATACTTGCTACACCTGGTTCTCTACTCTATTCAAATACCTATAACTCCTCAAAACTTAGACCCTGTGTTTCTACGAAACACATGTCTAAGAACTAGAGAAGTTAAAAGTAAACAGAATATAGTATGAGGACCAACCCCTCTGTCCCAATGGACACTGGACAACATACAATACTCTGTATAAGTCCGCTGAGTCTAACAACTCTTTCACTGTGTGTCGTAGGTTGAAAACTGTACTTATGGTTAAGAAGAATTACACCGCTGTTTAATGCTCCTTACCTAACCATCCACTGATATAGGTAAATGTCATCGACATAATATCAAAAGGTATATCTCACTCTATGAAAATAGACGTACAGATATATCAATTTGAAATTGGTGCACAACAGCGGATATTCAAAACCAAATATTTGCCGACCGGCAAACAGCCCAGGTGATCTCCTCAAATATCACCGATTACAATGAATCCCGATAAAATGAGGATAATCACCTAATTCCCGATAACTTACTCCCACTCATCATCTGTAAAACCATACAGATGTGAGAATCATACCTGGTAAATACATACCCTGGAGCAAGTGTCTAATCGGGAAATCAGTTTTCTTTTAATAGTACACAGTTGAACTGAAACATTGAAATGTTTCGATGGGGTATCCTGGTATTCCTAGTAATGCCTCTTCCATTATCCAGATTCATAACTATAACCGTATAATTCTTTGCCACCTCTCCAAATCCCTTTATATGTCTTTAGTCATTACCTTCTGCACATCCCTTTAGGCCAAATGGTTTTCTTCCTTCCCTACCGTTCGGCACCAGCCTATGGTTTGGAAGAAGACTATCCAATAAGCATAATGGGTGTACTGTCCCAATCCTAGGAACACTCGCAATGCGAGAGAAGGTGAAGATAAAAGACACCTGAATGTACTTTATTCCTATTTCTCCTGAACCAGGATCCATCCCCGAACTGGAACAAGTTCCTTTCGAGTTCGTATATAACCATACGATGGATTATCCAAATAAACTGTGGATCTTCGTAGTGATACGGAGTGTCCTGGAGAAATACAAAGGTGATGTGGGAGTGGTAACGAAATATTTGGTTCGGTCGTGAATGTCTGTTGCAATTTACTTTGCCCTCTTACTAATCCCTTGCTTTGTCTGAACTTAATACCTTCTGCACACCATCGTTATGCTAATTGGTTTTCTTCATTCCCTACCGGTCGGCACCAGCCTAAGGTTTGGAAGAAGAAAATCCAATTTGCGTAATAGGTGTACTACCCCTAAACCAAGGAGTACTCGTAACCTGAGAGAGGGTAAAAGGAAAAGACAACTGGATAATCCTATCCGTTTTCTCCAGAACCGGAAACCATCCTCGAATAAATTCTTTCGAGTTCGTATCTAACCATACGATGGTTTTGTCCAATGGAAGTGGACGTTCGTAGTAAAACGGGGTGTCCTTGAGAAAAGGGTAAAAGTAGGAGTGGCAATGAGGTTTGCAACTCTGACAATCCAAAAGCCAGTGTTAAGAAGGTTCGGTCAACTTGGTCACTGAGTCAAAGTCTTAGGGTCGGGTCAATGGTCGCTGCCAGAGAGAGAGAGAGAAGAAACACTCAGCGTGCACTCTAACCTAGATCAGAATGGTTACCAATTTATCTAATCTGGAAACCTCCCACTGTACCTCAAATTCTCCTCCAAACCTGAAAGAAGAATTAGTCGGGGTCACCCGAGGAGTAAACTAACTCATCAGTGGGAATCGGGATCCAACTCTCATCGCATGATAACGTGACGGAATCCGCTCACGTCATCACACTCCAGAAGGTATGCGCATATCTGGCAAGTTTCAGTTCTTTTGAAACTCCCGATGTGATTTCTGCCCCATGCTCTTATGACCTTGACTAAGGCCAACAAATCATAAGTCACATGTCAAGTTCTACCCGTCATTGTCCAGGTTGATTTGAACCCACCCGTACAAGCCCTTGACTAAGGCCAACAAGGCTATACGACTGTCCCAAACCAACGCATCTATCTATGCAGCATATGAATATCCAATAGCTACCAAACACTGTGCCTTGACTAAGGCCAACAAACACAGCTTGAATACTATTGACTACCCATATGAAACGACGGAGGGCTACGAATGGTTTCTGGCGAAAACCTTTAACGTAATGAACTTGATATCGTTGAAGGAACGGATAGCTTTTTAGAAAATATAGTGACGAAAACCTTCGCTAAAGAGGTCACTCCCGGTGAAGGGATCTCGGCTCTTTCCACGTAGAATGGGGTGCTGGATATTCATAACCGAATATCACTGTGCAAAGCAAAAGTAATCGGCTATAGTGAAGTTAATGCCCTGACGCAAACTTCTGTCCAAGGGGTCACTCCCGGTGAAGGGATCTCGGCCCTTGCCTCGTCGACTGAGGAGCAGGATATTCCAAATGAATACCACGATGCAAAACAAAAGTGAACGTCCTTGCAATAACAGCTTTTTGAAAAGTGTTCCAACAACATCAGAATAGGTTTGTTTATCTTGCATTGATCCGAATCAATGCAGTCCCATCAATTGATCACACCACAAAGAACGAAAATATACTGACGTACGTATATGCCATCCGCATTCGCCACTGGGTCCCGTCATCACCCGTTAGGTTAGCTAACTAACGGCAGAGCGGGGACTGGACTAGCGCGGATGAAAAACATATACAACATCTACTAATATATATACCAATATATAGTATTTCGCTCAAGGCGTGAATAAAATGCAACATCACAGAAATGTACAGCATCACAGAACAAATCAGATATCTGGGATCCCCGGGTTTCACAGAGCCACTACTGAAACCCGACGTTCCCCTGGTCGTGTGGATAGCCTGTGCAATGAAATCCTATACCCCCTACGAGTGCGGCGAATAGCCAGCCAATCCTGGAGTGAAGCCCCCTCCGTCCCAATGCCATGAGATGCGGGCTAGTTGCCTTCTAGAACCCGGCTATCCGTGCACCCCTCCGCGGGGTAAACCTAGTACAGAAAGTAAAATATACATACAACGGGTACATCGACCGCAACCAGGTCGTGCCCCAAAAGAATAATACAATCAGGCAGTGACGGCAGTCCACATGTCGGACGCTCGCCCCGCAATATCAAATGTACATAATACAACAAAAACACTGTACTAGCATTGCATCCAGGCTATCCCCCACGACCGATCCGCAACATCACAGCAAATACATAGAACATCAACGTGAAAGTCACGTTCGCAAATCCGTCTAACCGGGCTATAGCAGTTAGACCGGATTTACCGATCGAGTGACATTCACGGTCGCAGATATAATGTAAATACTGTGAAAAATGTGTTTAAAATATCCGACCGATCAAATTATAACAAGTGGGCCCCAAAACAATACTGTAGCAGTTAAGGAAATTATGGGCCCAATTTTAATATTCCAGAAACCCAATTTTAACCCATAGGCCCACTGGAAAATTCCCACACACTGATCAATTAATAAAGCGGCGGAAGCGCGGCAATAAGTGGGTATCTGCCGCGCTTCCGCGCTCCAATGGAATAATCAGTGTGTCGAATTTTTCCCCTGGTCTAAGATCATCGAGCACAGTACTTTAATGCAACCTAAAAAATTTTTGGAGACTGAAAAATTTCAACAGAAACTGTCGTGGGTGTATTTGGGTTTTCGGACATTTCGATCGATCGGAACAGAAAAACACATTACACAAAGCTAGACTAAGTTAATGGCGAGGCTCTGATACCACTGTAAGTCCGCGGCGGCGCCCCGGCCGTCAATCCGACGCCGGAATGCGGAAGCGGTGAAAAACTTTAATTTTTTTGCGGACTTTGCAAACCGGCACCACCGCGCACTAAACACCCGGATCGGGCCATTAAACTAGATCTAGCTAACTAAAAGACGGGTTAAAGATATACCGACTGATCCGAGTCCTCCGGTCTTCATCTCCACTCCGATCTCGTCGCGGGATCTCCGGTGGTCGCCTCCTCGCCGGAAAGGCACCACGTCGCCTGTATCTTTTACGGGCTCCCACCTCAATACCGAGGCAACTCGGGCGCGAAGTTGGCTGGCCGACGCGTCCAAGATTTGCTGTAGAATAATGTAGAATCGTTGTCTCTCTGGGGTTTAGGAGATGGCCATGATGGAGGAATTTTGCACAAGGATTTTTCATGAACACTTGATGAAAAATGGAGCTTGCTTAGGAAATGAAATGGAGCATCCATAAGGAATGAGCTCGGCCACAGAATGAAAATGTGCCCACTGGAAAATTAATAAGATGAAGCAAGCACTCACTAATTCCCTCAATGCAACCAAATGAATTTATATATAAATAAATTAATCCCTCATGAAACTTCCAGCACACTCATGTTTAATACATTCCTTACAAGGAAATAAATCCACACAATTAAACAATACACCCTCCATACTTCAAACAGTGGCCGGCCATATCCAATATCCACTCAAACAGTGGCCGGCCCCACCACTAAACCCATACTCATTTAAATTCCATCATATCAAATCTTTTGCAATAAACCCCCTCCTCAAAGTGTTATTTGCAAACTTGCAAATAACCCCCTCCATCGGAAAAGTCCGGCCGGGAAAGAACAAAGAAAAACCGGCCGGAACGGAATGCAAACTGGCAACCCCAGAAAACTGGTCCCATAATAAATTACAGGAAAACCCCGATACTGTGCATACACACCCGCATTTGTATTCCGACTGAAATACAAATGCAAAGAGACAAAACTACACTATCAAATACTAAGATCCGGCTTAAGCCAAAGCCGGCTAGTAAAAACCGTCCGATCATGATCCGTGCAATACCGCACGTATCTGATCGAACTCTGCCATATCTCCATACGGCCTCTACAGCGTTTCGCCCGAAAGCTTGAGTAACCGAAAGTGTGGTGGACTCTAAAGACTCGTCAATACTATGGCTGTGGATTTAACCACTAGCACGTCAGAGGTATAAGCCAATACGTAACGGGCCACCAGCTATTGACTAAAAGGGACGTCGATGAGCGAACTCATCCTGACACCCTACTGAGCCTGTCAGTGACAATATCCGTACAGTCCGGTCCGTTCGTCTATGAGCATCGCATGTCGGGCCTAGGGGGTGGGTAAAAGTCAGACCCCCAAAAGCGGTACAAGTCGTTTCGGAGTGTAGCCCAGAACACCCTGAGATACTACTGGAATACCTACCAGTAAATCTCCTGCCTTGGCCAAGGACTTCGTGTAATGGCTCTCCTAGACACAGCGCGACCTCACCCCCAATACCGGGAGAGACGAACCCCCGAAGATCCGCTCACTGCCTCCATGTGGCTCGGGACTGTACCCAACTAAAACCTGTTTGCACGACTCCTTTGAGCCGTGGTAGGGTAGTAATCAAAGCACAGTGGGAACTCACACGAGACAAATGACGATCCCCAGGTCGATGAACTAACCTGTACACATGTCACCTGGGAACTGCTATCTGACGTCAGGTATAAGACCAACTAGCATGTTCCCGGCGAGTCCTGTCCGGTGTACTCATAACCCAATGAGCACCTGTATACATCTTAGGTGATCCAACTGACACCAGTGGCTTGTGAGACCGGCCACCGCCCCTCGTCGGGGTCTCGACTGTATACACTAGTCTACTAATGGAGTATCGATGCCCGGTCTCGAAACTCCCACGACTAGGGACCTTTTAAGGATATGCTTGTAGACCCCAGCTCTCACGTATATGATCGCCCTCATACTGCTGGTCGTCAAGCAAGAATCCTAGGGGCTCTATCAACGTGCAATAGCGACATGTCAGGTCACCTAAAGCAGTACACGATGATAAAGATAAACCAGATAGCAAACTATCATCTCGAGTAAGACTGTCGTACCGGGATAGGTCCTCCTTCAATCATTGCAATCACGTGCCTGTGATCCAATAATTGACTCTGAGGGCACTATCTCCAACAAAGACATGCATAAGAAAGAAAGCTAAAATACAGATATATAGCATACCGATACATCGAAACTTCATAGTTGCGATGGCAATCCAGAGATATTTATTTCTACACACGTGGTGCGCGTGCGAATGCGTCAGGCATCATGGACAAATATTTCAGAACATGGAAAGTATTATTCGTATAAAGTAATTAAAACTTTTAAACATCTTGGGTAGATATTTTCTTAGTTGATGCAATCATATCATGAGGACTAAATTTAAGCTATTATACATATGCATATGTATTTTTCTAACCTAATATATCTCACACACACACAGAGAGAGAGAGAGAGAGAGAACACCAGTTTGGTAGAGAAATCAGCTAGCAGGACCCTGAAGAAATGGAGTCCATAGCATTGCTCATCATCATCATCCGTGATCCCTTTGAAAAAATATTATCAAAGGGATCATGGATGATGATGATGAGCAATACTATGGACTCCATTTCTTCAGGATCCTGCTACCTGATTTCTCTACCTACCTGGTGTTCTCTCTCTCTCTCTCTGTGTGTGTGTGTGTGATATATTAGGTTAGAAAAATACATATGCATATGTATAATAGCTTAAATTTAGTCCTCATGATATGATTGCATCAACTAAGAAAATATCTACCCAAGGTGTTTAAAAGTTTTAATTACTTTATACGAATAATACTTTCCATGTTCTGAAATATTTGTCCATGATGCCTGACGCATTCGCACGCGCACCACGTGTGTAGAAATAAATATCTCTGGATTGCCATCGCAACTATGAAGTTTCGATGTATCAGTATGCTATATATCTGTATTTTAGCTTTCTTTCTTATGCATGTCTTTTAATGATTCGCAGCCGGTTCCGAATAAATTTACCAAGCAGATTAGTAAGATGGTCAATAGAAGAGAAAATGCTAACCTAGTGAGCCACAATGGATAATTTGTCATTATTAATCCATCTTCCTGAAAACGGTTTATACGGAGGAAGTATATTTCATGGTACTTGAGAAAAATATATGTTGAAGTCAAAAGCTATCAAGATTTAAATGCTCGCTTATAGTCTTCCAAGATATTTTATATTCCAAGGCAAGGTGACAATAAGTGCATGCTTTTGCATGATTTGGTATGTAGATTCAAGGTTATGCATGGCTACGACCCTTTCTTATGGTTTCTTATCATAATTTTCTGCACACTTATAGTTTATAGATGCAGTTAGATCATATCTCTATAAGGGAAAACTTAAAATAACAACCTTTTTACTAAAAAAATTATGTATGCCATTACTTAGTAGTTTATGGTTTTAAGACGCAAAAACCATTTGAGAAATACTTTTCCGACCCACTATTAATCCATATTCTCAATATAGTCATTGAATTTGCATGCGCACATAATAAGAAGGAGAAGACAGTAATGTGGCAGAAGGAGAAAACAGTAATGTGGCAGAAGAAGAAAAAAATGACATTCCTCGTTCTCTGTTTCAGCATCAATCTTCGGATATGAACTAATGATGGCTTTCACATAGGCTTTTCCCTTTAGAGACTTCTTAGTGTCCAATGGAAAACATACATCAGATTTGTGCAGGTCGGGTTCTTCTATGACTTTCAAAAGTCTCAACTGATTCTGTAAATTACACCCTAGTTGGGTGATACTTTTACCACTTCTCACTGCAGGTGCGCTCTCTAATATCCATTTTGAATGTAATATTATAGATATCCATGCCTGTTTATGTCAAAATTACTTATATTGTCAATATTTGATTGTCTAGTTGTTGGTGATGCGTCCATATCAGGGACAGAGGCCACTCCCGTTTCTCCAGGTATGTTTATATATTATATAGGGCATGTATATTGATTTAGAATGCTATATCATAAATATACACACATTCCTTTTGCTCTTAGTCGTCCAACTCATTATCATGGGCTGCTTGATGAGATTAGATTTGGGCCTGATGATCTACAAGAGCTTGTTCACTCCCTGTCATATGTGTAAGCAGCGCTATATGCGAGTTTACCTTGTTAGTATGTATGTACTGAAATTAATTAATATTATTCAAATTTTGATACATGCAGATACCAGAGGAGCACATCTTCTATCTCTGTAGGTAAGGCTTTGAATTTGTTGATTTTGGTATTTCTTGTCAATTTTATAGACCAGTATGTGCTAAATATAATGTTCTGACAGTTGCTAGGGGAAGGCAGCATTCGAGGCTGCTGACCCCAGTCCTGGACGCCGCACAATGACGGCACCACGGAGGTTGGGAGAGAGGCCGAGGACTGGGCTCTAGCAGGGCCCATATGAGGTTGGACTCCACCCCGGTGGTTACTTCCTCCGTCTCCAGTGAGCGACGTATCCAGCAGGAACTGGAGAGCTTGAAGGCCACCGTTCAGGAGTTGAATGAGATGCTGGTATGTATACTACTTAATAGTAAAATATAATGTCATATTATAGATATCAACATATCCAATATCAGTACATAGCCTGAGCTTATTTGGTTGTAGACTTATGTTTTATTAATCATACATGTACATATCTAATTAAAATAAACTACAGTTTTCCAAACTAGATATCCAAATGGGGTTTCGAAATAACTCGATAATGATAAGAATTCGAATGTGGGTGTAGGAGCTGGTGGTTGAGCAGGCCCAGGCCTCGGGGATCGATTTTACCGGACAGAACGATCCGAGGCTGCTGACCCCAGTTCTGGACGCCGCACACGGAGGGCACCACGGAGGTTGGGAGAGGCCGGGGATTGGGCCCTAGCAGGGCCCATATGAGGTTGGACTCCACCCCGGCGGTTACTTCCTCCGTCTCCAGTGACCGGCATGTCCATCATGAACTGGATAGCTTGAGGGCCAGCGTTCAGGAGTTGAAGGAGATGCTGGTATGTATACTACTTTATAGTAAAATATCATTTCATATTATATACATATCAACATATCCATAATTAGTACGTAGCTTGAGCTTATTTGGTTTTAGACTTAAGTTTGATTAATCATACATACATATGTAATTGAAATAAACAACGCTTTTCCAAACTAGATATCCAAACAGGGTTTCGAAATAACTTAATAATGATACGAATTCGAATAATAAACAGTTCTTACACGCTTCTTACACACGTTATATCCAGACGCGACAGGGTAGATCGGCCGAGCCTCCACACGCATCTCCTTCGGCTGCGGCTCCGCAAGCCACTACATCGGCTGCGGTTCCGCAGACAGCTCCTGTAGCTCCACCGCCCACTCAGACTCCCGCAGCCGCGGCTCCGCAAGCGACTACCTCGACAGCGGCTGCGCAGACCACATCGCCGGCTCCACATGCCGCTCAGACTCCCGCTCGCGACGAATTGCAGAGTTTATTGACCGAGGAGCAGGCGCGCGTTATTCTATCGTTATTCAGAGATGGAGCTGGACCGAGCTAGGGTAGATTTTTGGTTCTTTTTTTTTGAAACATGTATTTATTTATATCATACACATTGTACTACATTTTGAAACGATATTGATATTGGTTTGTATTTATATCATATTCAGTTTTTGTGTTTCTTTTGTATATTATATATATGCGTGAGATGTGATTATGAATACTGCAATATATGATTTGATTGATGTATATATTATTGTGCACAGGGCGGGAAAAAATCAAGCAGCCCATTTTTTAAAAAAAATTACAGAAAAAATGTACCTACGGATTAATCCGTAGGCACACATGTTACCCCTACGGATATGTCCGTAGGGGCAAAATATCAGCAGTAACTGATATTTCCCCCAGATCACAGTGCCAGGGGGTTGGGAAAGCCCCTACGAATATATCCGTAGGGCAACTGAATCTCCCATACGGCGTTATCCGTAGGGGCAAAATATCAGGAATCCTGAATTTGTGCCCCTACGGAAACGTACCTACGCATATATACGTAGGGGGTAGTACATGCCCCTACGGGTATATCCGTAGGGCCAAGTAATTTATTAAAATAAACCGTAAATAATATAAAATCTTATACCCTACGGCTTAATCCGTAGGGGAAACTGGACCTACACATATATCCGTAGGGGCAAGAATTTAACCGTAGGGGCAAGTTCAGGGCCTCAACTTGCACCTGCGGCCTTTGCACCTACGGGGTGTTTTTTCGCCCCTACGTATATATCCGTAGGGGCAGTGGGTTGCCCCTACGGATAAATCCGTAGGGGCAACCCATATTTGTAGTGGTGAAAGATTGATTTTGTGAAATGGGTGTGACCTTTTTATCTTGCATTATCTTTTCTTTTCTCCATGGATTATTTTTCCATTCCATTATCTCCACCATGGAGAGTTAAGGCCGGCCATTTTGGGCAAGAGGGGAGAGATGAGAGGAATTTCTTTTTGGTGTGGTTCTCATTTTGCTTGCTAAAATTACATTGCTCATCTCTCTCAAGTTATTCTTCCCTCCACATCAAAGGCAACTAAACCCCAAGAGACAATAGATTCTACACTACATCTACAGCAAACCTTGGACGCGTCGGCTAGCCAACTTTGCGTCCGAGTTGCCTCGGTCCAGAGGTGGGAGCCCGTAAACGAACCCGGCTACGTGGTGCCCTTTCCGACGAGGAGGAGATGAACGGAGATTCCGCAGGAGATCGGAGTGGAGACGAAGACCGAAGGACACGGATCGCTTGGTATACTTCTCTACCCATCTTGTATTTTGCTAGTAGCTAGGTTAATGGCCCGATCCGGGTGAAAAGTGCGCGGTGGTGCCGGTTTGCTAGTTTGCAAAGTTTTTTATTTCCGCGTTTCCGGCGTCGGATCGACGGCCGGGACGCCGCCGCGGACTTACATTGGTATCAGAGCCACGCCATTAACCATGCCTAGCTTGCTCTAGTATGTTTAGTACTCGATCGAACAAAATTCCCCCAAAACCGTATTTTGTATGCACATGTGTTCTCTGTCGAAATTTTTTCAGCTCCAAAAATTTTTCAGGTTCTTTCAGAATACTGTGCATAAAAATCTAAGAAATCTGTGAAAATTTGGTCGCGAGATCCCTCTATACCGCCGTGGAACCGCGGTCAAACCCATGCTTGGGCCGCGGTTCCGCCGCTCTTTTTACTATTCATCGCACCAAATTTTAACAGTAGGATTTTGAGTTGGAAATAGGGTTTTTGGAATATTCTTTTTAGGCCCAGATTTTCTGTGAGTGCTACAGTACTGCTTGGGGCCCACTTCGATAAATTTGTTCGATCGGATATTTTAAACATGCTAGTTCACAGTATTTACATTATATCTGCGACCGTGAATCTCATTCGATCGGTAAATCCTGTCTAACTGCTATAGCCCTTTTAGACGGATTTGCGAACGTGACATTCATGTTGATGTTCTGTGTTGTGCTGTGATGTTGCGGATCGGTCGTGGGGGATAGCCTGGATGCAATGTTAGTACAGTTTTTTTTTATATGTACATTTGATATTGCGGGGCGAGCGTCCGACCTATGGACTGTCGTCACTGTCTGTTTGTATTATTATTTTAGGGCACGACCAGGTTGCGGTCGATGTACCCGTTGTATGTATATTTTACTTTCTGTACTAGGTTTACCCCGCGGAGGGGTGCACTGATAGCCGGGTTCTAGAGGCCAACGAGCCCGCATCTTATGACGTTGAGACGGAGGGGTCTTTACTCTAGAATTGGCAGGCTATTCGCCGCACTCGTAGGGGGTACAGGTTGACCCAGGAGGGGTGCCCAAGTTACCGGATTCCGTGAAGTGCTGGGTGGTCCATTCACGTTGCTGAAGGGGGCTGCCTCGCTTCAGGTTTTGGCGGGTAACTTGCCGCGCCCGTAGGGGTCTAGGATTTCATTGCACAGGCTATCCACACGACCAGGGGAACGTCGGGTTTCAGTAGCGGCTCTATGAAACCCGGGGATCCCAGATATCTGTATTGCTCTGTGATGCTGGTTACATTTCTGTGATGCTGCATTTTTATCACGCCTTGAGCGAAAATTATATATTATATATATACTAGTAGATGTTGTATATGTTTTGCATCCGCGCTAGTCCATTCCCCGCTCTGTCGTTAGTTAGCTAACCTGACGGGTGATGACGGGACCCAGTGGAGAATGCGGATGGCATATACGTACGTCATTATTTTCGTTCTTTGTGGTGTGATCAATTGATGGGACTGCGTTGATTCGGATCAATGCAAGATAAACAAACCTTTTCTGATGTTGTTGGAACACTTTTCAAAAAGCTGTTATTGCAAGGGCGTTCACTTTTGTTTTGCATCATGGTATTCAGATGGAATATCCTGCTCCTCAGTCGACGAGGCAAGGGCCGAGATCCCTTCACCGGGAGTGACCCACCCCTTGGACAAAAGTTTGCGTCAGGCCAATAACTTCACTATAGCCGATTACTTTTGCTTTGCATCGTGGTATTCAGTTGGAATATCCTGCACCTCATTCTACGGGGAAAGAGCCGAGATCCCTTCACCGGGAGTGACCTCTTTAGCAAAGGTTTTCGTCACTATATTTTTAAAAGCTATCCGGTTCCTTCAACGATATCAAGTTCATTACGTTAAAGGTTTTCACCAGAAACCATTCGTAGCCCTCCGTCGTTTCATATGGATAGTCAATAGTATTCAAGCTGTGTTTGTTGGCCATAATCAAGGCACAGTGTTTGGTAGCTATTGGGTGTTCATATGCTGCATAGATAGATGCGTTGGTTTGGGACAGTCGTATAGCCTTGTTGGCCCTAGTCAAGGGCTTGTACGGGTGGGTTCAAATCAACCTGGACAATGACGGGTAGAACTTGACATGTGACTTATGATTTGTTGGCCTTAGTCAAGGTCATAAGAGGATGGGGCAAAAATCCATATCGGGAGTTTTAAAAGAACTGAAACTTGCTAGATATGCGCATACCTTCTGGAGTGTGATAACGTGAGCGGATTCCGTCACGTTATCATGCGATGATAGTTGGATCCCGATTCCCACTGATGAG
This sequence comes from Agapanthus africanus, assembly GCA_030015575.1. NCBI lineage: Eukaryota > Viridiplantae > Streptophyta > Magnoliopsida > Asparagales > Amaryllidaceae > Agapanthus > Agapanthus africanus. Next base: position 457,152,283 of record JASDDO010000001.1, on the reverse strand, counting down.
TTGGTTTACTCCTCGGGTGATCCCGGCTAATTCTTCTTTCAGGTTTGGGGAAGAATTTGACGTTACAGTGGGAAGTTTCCAGATTAGATAAAGTGATAACCATTCTGATCTAGGTTAGAGTGCACGCTGAGTGTTTCTTTTTCTCTCTCTCCTTGGCAGCGACCATTGACCCGACCCTAGACTATGACTCAGTGACCAAGTTGACCGAACCTTCTTAAACACTGGCTTTTGGATTGTCAGAGTTGCAGACCTCAATGCCACTCCTACTTTTACCCTTTTCTCCGGGACACCCCGTATTACTACGAACGTCCACTTCCATTGGACAAAACCATCGTATGGTTATATATGAACTCGAAGGAATTCGAGGATGGTTTCTGGTTCTGGAGAAAACGAATAGGATTATTCAGTTGTCTTTTCCTTTTACCTTCTCTCAGGTTGCGAGTACTCCTTGGTTTAGGAGACAGTACACCTATTACGCAAATTGGATAGTATTCTTCCAAACCATAGGCTGGTGCCGACCGGTAGGGAATGAAGAAAACCAATTAGCCTAAACGGTGTACAGAAGGTATTAAGTTAAGACAAAGAAAGGGATTAGTAAGAGGGCAAAGTAAATTGCGACTGCTATTCACGACCAAACCAAGTATTTCTTCGCCAATCCTAAATCACCTTTGTATTTCTCCAGGACACTCCGTATCACTACGAAGATCCCAAGTTTATTGGATACTCCATTGTATGGTTATATACGAACTCGAAAGGAACTTGTTCCAGTTCGGGGATGGATCCTGGTTCAGGAGAAATAGGAATAAGGTTTATTCGGTTGTCTTTTATCTTCACCTTCTCTCGCATTGCGAGTGCTCCTAGGATTAGGACAGTACACCCATTATGCTTATTGGATAGTCTTCTTCCAAACAGGCTGGTGCCGAACGGTAGGAAAGGAAGAAAACCATTTGGCCTAAAGGGGTGTGCAGAAGGTAATGACTACAGACATAAAAAGGGATTTGGAGAAGTGGCAAAGAATTATACGGTTACAGTTGTGAATCTGGATAATGAAAGAGGCATTACTAGGAATACCAGGATACCCCATCGGAACATTTTAATGTTTCAGTTTCACTGTGTACTGTTAAAAGAAAACTGATTTCCCAATTAGACACTTGCTCCAGGGTATGTATTTACCAGGTTTTGATTCTCACATTTGTATGGTTTTACAGATGATCAGTGGGAGTAAGTTATTGGGAATTAGGTGATCATCCTCATTATATCGGAATTCATTGTAATTGGTGATATTTGAGGAAGTCACCTGGGTTGTTTGCCGGACGGCAAATATTTGGTTTTGAATATTCGCGGTTATGCACCAATTTCAAATTGATATATCTGTACGTCTATTTTTATAGAGTGAGATATACCTTTTTGAAATTATGTCTATGACATTTACCTATATCTGTGGATGGTTAGGTAAGGAGCATTGAACAGCGGTATAATTCTTCTTAACCATAAGTACAGTTTTCAACCTACGATACATAGTGAATGAGTTATTAGACTCAGGGGACTTATACAGAGTATTGTATATTGTCCAGTGTCCATTAGGACAGAGGGGTTGGTCCTCGTACTATATTCTGTTTACTTGTGACTTCTCTAGTTCTTAGACAGGTGTTTCGTAGAAATACAGGGTCTGAGTTTTGAGAAGTTATTGGTATAAGAATAAAGTAGAGAACCAGGTATTGCAAGTATCGGGATTCTTCAAGGTGATCGATGCTGTAGATACTTGTGTATGGTATTCAGTTGATAGTAATGAGAACTTGCTTCTCTTTCAGGTTACTCATAATTGGAAGTATTTCTAAGTTGAGTAACGCTGATCGGCCTCCTTCCATTTAGTAGACATGCACTGGTGACAGCTGCATGATTTGAATCTGGTTCAATTAAATCAGTGCCTCTGTTTCTTGGATATAGAACAGTTCATATCTTGACATTTTTAAGATAACGGGAGTTGTCCGGCTTATGCTTGAAACCAGACTCCGGATAACTCAAGGCACGTTTCTGTAATGGCTGTTTGTGGGTTGATCCGGGCTATAACGAGGGTTGACTTTTTACCATCTGGAAGATCAATAGTGATATTGTTCTTGACTCGCCACAGTTTTAATAAAAATGGATTTTTTTTCAGAAAACAGTAGTGGGAGTATGGTAGAACTGGAAGTGATTCCAGAACCGCAAACGATTACTGAAGATTTGATAAGAACCTAAAGATTCAATCTGGTTTGACATTCCATTGGCCACTCCACAGATATGGTGGGTAACCTCAGGCACCTGAGAGGTACTTCGGTATGCTCAGAGACGGTGGCAGGGAGGTTCTTGTTTGCCCAGACTTGCCATTGCTGTTGTTCCAGACTGTGAGACCCGGCAGGAGGATGAGTATAGCGTCGTTCTAAACTAGCTTTAGAAGTACACGTGTATATGACTCTGCCAGAGGGTTGTCGTGGTCAGTGGGAGTAGCGGAAGCATTGGTGGACAGTTGGCTTATGTCTATTTATAGACTAAAGAAGATATAGCGGAGATAGATCATCTATTTCTGATGTGACAGTCATAGGTTTGACTTCATCAGAATATGGGATGGATCTGTTAAGAAGGTAGTAGGGTGTGATGTCCTGGTATTTGGATGACATACACAGAATAGGAAGTGATATTCCTATACTACGGTCGGTTATACATTGGTCGTCACACAGTGGTTTCTCTACATAGGACTTGGATATTATATCAGACATTCTGGTTACTGGATCTATGGTTTTAGATCTATATTTGGGTGGTTTCCTAATTTGGGTACTTAGACAGCATTCTATGAGTATTTAGAATGGACGACTCCTGGCATGGTAGTATACCTGCAGGTGATGGAGTCACCCTCTCTAAAGGTGTCTTACAGACTAAAGTGGAGAGGGATACGCATGATTGGCAGATCACTTGCTTAGGCAATTGAGTTGATCATGAGATGTCAAGTACCACACCAGATGTTGTTCTTGCAGTAGAAGCAATAAGTTGATATTGATCCAATCCTAGGGAAACAGTCGGAAGCAGTTTTAGAACATAAGTGGATGTTCTAGGGATATGATAACAACAGCCTCCTTTAGGAGACAGTTATCATTCCAGGCTTCCAAGGTGACATGGACGACATGGTGGCCGTCAGAGTTATAGTTTTCCCTCTGACGAGGGGCAGTATTTTGGACAGATGGTCCAGGTGGATACTGAGGGAAGGTATGGTGCAGGATACTGATTAAGTTCAGTTGACGATACAGTCTAAGAAGTTTGGATTTGGAGTTCATTTTTTGAGCTAGGTCCCATCAGACATCCAGACATTCTAAGACAGGTATTGCTCATTTCGGGAGATGGCTTTCTCCGCGAACTTGAGATATAGAGAGACATAAAAAGAAATACCAGAGAGGATCCACTCACTCAGGCTATTCCCCGAACACAATAGTTTCGCAAACGAGCTTTGTGAGACTGACTAGTAGAGGAGTTGGGTGTTCGGTATCACACGGGCTGTGAGTATGCGACATCGCAATAATTAGTCTTGAGTGCAAGTGGGAGATTGTTAGATATAGTGCCCTCAGAGTCAATTATTGGATCACAGGCACGTGATTGCAATGATTGAGGAGGACCTATGCCGGTAGGACAGTCTTACTCAAGATGATAGTATGCTATCTGGTTTATCTTTATCGTCGTGTACTGCTTTAGGTGACCTTACGAGTCGCTATTGCACGTTGATAGAGCCCCTAGGATTCTTGCTTGACTACCAGCAGTATGAGGGCGATCATATACGTGAGAGCAGGAGTCTATAAGCACATCCTTAAAAGGTCCCTAGTCGTGGGAGTTTCGAGACAGGGCATCGATACTCCGGAGTAGACTAGTGTATACAGTCGAGACTCCGACGAGGGGCAGTGGCCGGTCTCACAAGCCACTGGTGTTAGTTGGTTCACCTAAGATGTATACAGGTGCTCATTGGGTTATGAGTACACCGGACAGGACTCGCCAGGAACCTGCTAGTTGGGATTATACCAGACGTCAGATAGCAGTTCCCTGGTGACATGTGTACAGATTAGTTCATCGACCTGAGATCGTCATTTGTCTCGTGTGAGTTCCCACTGTGCTTTGATTACTACCCTACCACGCTCAAAGGAGACGTGCAAACAGGTTTTAGTTGGGTACAGTCCCGAGCCACATGGAGGCAGTGAGCGGATCTGCAGGGGTTCGTCTCTCCCGGTATTGGGGGTGAGGTCTCGCTGTGTCTAGGAGAGCCAGAACATGAAAAGTCCTTGGCCAAGGCAGGAGATTTACTGGTAGGTATTCCAGTAGTATCTCAGGGTGTTCTGGGCTACACTCCGACACGACTTGTACCGCTATTGGGGGTCTGACTTTTACCAACCCCCTAGGCCCGCCATGCGATGCTCATAGATGAACGGACCGGACTGTACGGATATTGTCACTGACAGGCTCAGTAGGGTGTTAGGATGAGTTCGCTCATCGACGTCCCTTTTGGTCAATAGCTGGTGGCCCGTCACGTATGGCTGATACCTCTAACGTGCTAGTGGGTAAATCCGCAGCCATAGTATTGACGAGTCTTTAGAGTCCACCACACACAGTTACTCAGGTTTCGGGCGAAACGCTGTAGAGGCCGTATGGAGATATGACAGGGTTCGATCAGATACGTGCGGTATTGCATGGATCGTGATCGGACGGTTTTTACTAGCCGGTTTTGGCTTAAGCCGGATCCTAGTATTAGATAGTGTAGATATTGTCTCTCTGCATTTGTGTTCAATGGGAATACAAATGCGGGCATGTATTTGCAGTAGCGGGGTTTTCCTGTAATTTATTACGGGATCAGTTTTCTGAAGTTTCCAGTTTGCATTCCGTTCCGGCCGGTTTTCCTTTGTTCCTTCACGGCCGGACTTTATCGTTGGAGGGTGTTATTTGCAGTTTGCAAATAACATTTTGTGGAGGGGTTATCTTGAATATGTGAGGCATCATGATTGTTTATTCATCATGAGATTCCATTTTGGTCATTCCATTGCCTTTATGAGAATGGAAATGAAAAGATTGGTTTTGTGAAATGGGTGTGACCTTTTTATCTTGCATTATCTTTTCTTTTCTCCATGGATTATTTTTCCATTCCATTATCTCCACCATGGAGAGTTGAGGCCGGCCATTTTGGGCAAGAGGGGAGAGATGAGAGGAATTTCTTTTTGGTGTGGTTCTCATTTTGCTTGCTAAAATTACATTGCTCATCTCTCTCAAGTTATTCTTCCCTCCACATCAAAGGTAACTAAACCCCAAGAGACAATAGATTCTACACTACATCTACAGCAAACCTTGGACGCGTCGGCTAGCCAACTTCGCGCCCGAGTTGCCTCGGTCCAGAGGTGGGAGCCCGTAAACGAACCCGGCTACGTGGTGCCCTTTCCGACGAGGAGGAGATGAACGGAGATTCCGCGGGAGATCGGAGTGGAGACGAAGACCGAAGGACACGGATCGCTTGGTATACTTCTCTACCAATCTTGTATTTTGCTAGTAGCTAGGTTAATGGCCCGATCCGGGTGAAAAGTGCGTGGGGGTGCCGCTTTGCTAGTTTGCAAAGTTTTTTGTTTCCGCGTTTCCGGCGTCGGATCGACGGCCGGGACACCGCCGCGGACTTACACTAGGGACCTTTTAAGGATGTGCTTATAGACCCCAGCTCCCACGTATATGATCGCCATCATACTGCTGGCAGTTAAGCAAGAATCCTAAGGGCTCTATCAACGTGTAATAGCGACCTGTAAGGTCACCTGAAGCAGTAGACGATGATAAAGATAAACCAGATAGCATACTATCATCTCGAGTAAGACTGTCCTACCGGCATAGGTCCTCCCTCAATCATTGCAATCACGTGCCTACGATCCAATAATTGACTTTGAGAGCACTATATCCAACAAAAAGTGCCTTGCACTCATGAACTGCACCTTTGCGCTCCTTGGATCGGCGTGTAGGGTTCCTAGGCACTCTTGTGAAGGTTCAAAAGGCATCAAACATGCCCGGATTTAAATTTAGACGTGCCGAACAACCCAAAGCCGGGATCTTTGCTAGATTATTAGGGTTTAACATGCAATATGATAACTTTTATCTAAGTGTGAGGGATTACAACCTTTGTAGTCCGCTCCTTCACTTCACAAGCTCCGAGTAGAAGTCCCTTTGCCGCGATCTACGATCTCCCGGACTCATGAGAGGCTCCACGACTCGAACGATCCATTCTAGCTTGTCGTATTCCAAATCTCCGATGATCTACCTTGAAGTTTCTACGACTCAAGCTTTCTCACTCAAAAGAGAAGAACACACTGATCCCATGGGCTAGATGAGATGAGGATGAGAGAGTAGTAATTTTGCTTTCTTTTTATATCATTTTCTCATATTTAATCATCACTTTTTTTTCAAGAGAGCTTATCAAGAAGGAAGAAGATGATAATGAAAAGATAATGATAATCATACTCCTTTTGTGATGAATAGAATAAAATCTATATGATTGAATTGTAAACCATGGTCAAGGATGAGTGGCTAAGAATGAGTAGAGAATAAACTAGAGTTAGGGTTTGGTTGGGTTAAGAATGTGTCATCACAAATATCTTAACCAAGACAAAAGAATAAAGCTTCTAGAATGTGCATGAAGCTACTAACCCTAATCAAACCCTAACCTCAATTAATCATCCTTAAACATGTTTAACAATTAATCATATCATGTCACAATAATATATATCACATATATATTATATATTTGCAACAAAAGAAAATAATACAATTAACATATATCGCATATATATCAATGTATCATCCACTGAGAAAATGAAATAATAAAGCGAGCCTATATTAGATAATGTAATACAATATATCATATATATTATTATACATTAAATCATCGAATCAACACTTGAATCGATGATCCGGCTATATCGAATATTACCGACTAATATATCATGTACCGGTTCATCGAATCAACACTTGATCCGATGATCCGGTTCATATCTAAATATCCTGAGAATATAATACGGGAGCCCATATCGTATTATTCTCGTTCCTGCGCATATCACATATGTGCCACTACTCCGTTTCGCCTGAGCCAAGAAACCTCTGTGTAGGACTCTAAAGAATCGTCAATACGCCGGTAGCAGGTGATGATCATATCAAACACCCACAAGCTGCAAGCGGTCAGCTAAACGTAACAGCCACCCAGGTATTGAGCGATCAGAAGATCAACAAGCTAGCCTGTGCGTTCTCCTGTGAATCCAACCAGTAACACTCCCGTACAGTCCGGTCTGTTCGTCTGATATGTCGCATATCAAGTCTAGGGGTGGTATACGTCAGACCCCAGTAACCGATAAGTCGTGTCGATGTATGGCTCATAACGGGTCGAGAAACTACTAGTAACACTTACCAGTAAATCTCCATATCAGCCCTGGCCAGGGACTTCCAGTTATAGCCAATCGAACACAGCACAACATCAACTCCCTATACCGGGAGAGACGAATCCCCTCCTATCGCTCATTGCCTCCATGTGATTCGGGACTGTACCCAAAAGCCACCGTTTTGCACGCCCTCTTGGACGTGGTAAGGTGGAAATCAAAGCACAGTGGGAATCACACAAGACGCTATGACGATCTCGGGTCTACAGACTACCCTGTACCAGTGTCACCGGAGAACTGCCATCTGACGTGTGGTATATCACCATCTGGGAGTTCTCGGCGAGTCCGTCCAGTGTACCCAGTCTCCACTGAGCACCCGTATACCATCCTTGATGTCTAACACCGATGGATATGGGATCATCCATCGCCCATCATATGGGTCAAGATGCGTATACGCTAGTCTACTCTGGTGTATCGATGCCCTGTCTCGATATACCCTCGACTAGGAACAGTTATAGGATGTACTCATCGACTACCGCGGCCCCACTAGTATGATCTCATCATAGTCCCAGTAGTCGAGTACAGATCCTAAAGGCTTTATCAACATGTGAGAGTAAAACAGTAAACCAATACAAGTCAACATGTTAAGATAAAGTGAAACCAAATAGCATACTATCATGACGAGCAAGAAAGTCATCTCTATATATATCCAAGCATCCATTATAATATACATCATATGTACAACAATGGCCTCTAGGGCATATACATAACTAACAATCTCCCACTTGCACTAAGGCCAGCTGCTGTAGTATCTCATACCTAGCATCCCGAATAATCTCTCAAACTGTATCTGGGGAATAGCCTTCGTGAATGGATCCGCAGTGTTGTCCTTCGTATCTACTCTCCTGACCTCGATCTCCCGGCGATCAACTATCTCCCTGATCAGGTGATACCGCCTCAGAATATGTCTGGACTTTTGATGGGACCTGGGTTCCTTGGCTAAAGCCACAGCTCCATTGTTATCGCAATACAGAGGTATTGGATGCTCAATGGATGGAACCACACCAAGTTCACTAATGAACTTCTTGATCCAGACAGCCTCTTTGGCAGCATCGTTGGCAGCGATGTATTCAGCCTCCATCGTCGAGTCTGCAACGGTATCCTGTTTGGAACTCTTCCAACATACCGCCCCTCCATTGAGGGTAAAGACAAAACCCGAATGCGACTTAGAGTCGTCCTTATCACTTTGGAAGCTGGAATCGGTAAAGGACTCCACTTGGAGTTCTCCGTTACCATACACCAAGAACATCTCCTTAGTCCTTCGCAAGTACTTGAGAATGTTCTTCACAGCTGTCCAATGACTCTCTCCAGGATCTTCTTGATACCGACTCACTACACTTAGTGAATATGCTACATCGGGTCTGGTACATAGCATCGCATACATGATAGAGCCTACTGCCGAAGCATAGGGTATCCCTTGCATGCGAGCTCTCTCCAAATCAGTCTTGGGAGACATCTCTTTGGAGAGAGTGAGTCCAGAGATCGTGGGCTGATTCCCACGCTTGGATTCTTTCATACTAAACCTCTTTAGTATGGTGTCAATGTACCTGGATTGGGACAATCCCAATATCCGTTTAGATCTATCTCTATAGATCATGATTCCCAATATGCAGGAGGCATCACCTAGATCTTTCATTGAGAATCTCTGTGATAAGAAGAGCTTGACTGATTGCAGCATAGGAATATCATTTCCTATCAAGAGTATGTCATCCACGTACAATACGAGGAAGACAACCTTACCCTCTGCTACCTTCTTATAGATACAAGGTTCATCTATATTTTTGATGAAGTCAAACTCTTTGACTACAACATCAAAACAGATGTTCCAACTCCGCGATGCTTGCTTTAACCCATAAATGGATTTAAGCAGCTTGCACACCTTTCCGCTGCTCCCACTATCTACGAAGCCCTCTGGCTGAGTCATGTACACGCTCTCTTCTAAATCACCGTTTAGAAAGGCGGTCTTAACATCCATTTGCCAGATTTCGTAGTCATGGTATGCAGCAATGGCAAGTAAGATCCGGATGGACTTAAGCATAGCCACTGGAGAAAAGGTTTCGTCATAGTCCACACCTGGTCGTTGACGAAATCCTTTTGCTACAAGTCTAGCTTTGAAAGTCTCAACTTTTCCATCTACACCAAATTTCTTTTTAAAGATCCACTTGCTCCCAATGGGTTTTACCCCTTCAGGAGCAATTTCCAAAGTCCATACTTTGTTGGTGTACATGGATTCCATCTCAGATCGCATTGCATCCAGCCATTTCACAGAGTCACCACTCGTGATGGCCTGCTCGAAACTAGTCGGGTCATCATCATCCATGATGCAATCCTCGCTTCCACCATCAATGAGAAAACCGTAGTATCTCTCAGGTGGACGAGAAACCCTACTAGATCGGCGGAGAGGCTGGGGTTCGTCGGCTACTACTGAATCCTCTGGTTCCACTAAATCTTCAGTTGTAATTTGTGTTTCTGGAACCTCTTCCAGCTCTACCTCTTTGCCACTAATTTCTTTTTCAAGAAATTCCTTTTCTAAAAAGGTGGCATATTGAGAAACAAACACTTTTTGTTCCCCAGCGTGATAGAAAATATATCCTTGAGAATTCTTTGGATATCCTACAAACTTACAAAGAACTGATCGTGCCTCGAGTTTGTCCGGATTTTTTCTTTTTACATAGGCCGGACAACCCCATATCTTAAACCGTTTAAAATATGGTCTCATTCCCCTCCATATTTCATATGGGGTTGTAGGCACTGATTTAGACGGAACTTGATTCAATATGTATGCTGCTGTCTCAAGTGCATACCCCCAAAAGGAAATAGGTAACTCAGCTGTACTCATCATAGAGCGCACCATATCTAATAGGGTGCGATTCCTCCGCTCCGATACACCGTTGTGCTGTGGTGTATAAGGAGGAGTAAGCTGAGAGAGAATCCCATTCTCTTTTAGATAATCTAGGAACTCACCGCTTAAGTATTCACCTCCTCGATCTGATCGAAGAATCTTAATACTTTTGCCCGTTTGGTTCTCCACTTCGTGCTTATATTCTCTGAATTTCTCAAAAGCTTCAGACTTGTGTTTCAACAGGAACACATGTCCGTATCTAGAGAGATCGTCAGTGAATGTAATGAAGTAGGAAGAACCGTTCCTGGCATGCGTAGACATGGGACCGTATACATCACTATGTATCAGTCCTAAGAGTTCAGTAACTCTTTCTCCGTGTCCACTAAACGGAGCTTTGGTCATTTTTCCTTTGAGACATGAATGGCAAGTATCATAAGATGATAATTCGAACGGATTCAAATAACCATTTTTATGTAACTTAGCCAGTCGTGTCGCATTGATATGACCAAGTCTACAATGCCACAAGTAGGATTCGTTCATATCTGAACTTTTCCTCTTGTGTGTGTTTTGTATATTCAGGACTGTATTCTGATTTAGAATGAATATGCCATTATGTAACGAGCCTAATGCAATCAACTTTTGATCTAGGAATATGTTCATAACATTATCCTGTACTACAAAATTATATCCCTCTTTACTCAATAAAGAAACTGATATAATGTTGCACATCATGTTCGGTATATAATAGCACTCATTTAGAATCAGTGTATTACGACTTGGCAATACAAGGTGATATTCGCCAACTGCTTTGGCTACAATACTTGCACCGTTCCCTACTTGAACGGAATGATCACCTTTTTCCAGTTCTCTACCTTTACGTAGCCCATGTAACAATTTACATATGTGGGATCCTGATCCGGTATCTAATACCCAGGACGTAGGGTGAACTGAGAAACAGTTCTCAATAACTAACACACCCGAAGAAGATGCATCAACATGCAAGTTCTTTTGGGCGACGTGAGAATCCAGATATTCTCCTGTTTCCTGTTCAGTCTTATAACTCTTATAAGAAAGAACGGGTCCAACATTCCCTAGCTCAGTACAATAATTAGGTTTAGTCAATACATCCATATTATTATCTTGATTATGGCCTGAAATGGTCGCTACCTGGAGAGAGAGAGAAGAAAACACTTTAGCGTATGCTCTTGCAAGATTAGATTGGTTATTATCTTATCTAATCAGGATGTCTCCCACTGTTTTTATCAAATCTACCTTAAAACCCTAAAAGGTAAGATTAGCCGGGATTAATTACACCCTACAATTTCGTCAATCTTTCAGCCAGATCAGTGTCGGTACTTTGAGGGAGGTTCCCCGTGCTCTCGCACGGACCTAATTAATGTAAACCTCGTTTTCCCAGAGGCGTAATCTCGTTAACACTTTTCTAGACACCTACTTGATCGGCTAATTGTTTTGTGTAAAACTCTCCCAGGAGTAACTCTTACTCGCAGTGGGTATCGGGATCCAACTATCTCATAGGAGGTATGCAATCTCATTGCAAATTTCAACACTTGAAATTCCCGATAATACTTTTACCCCTAGCAACTCATGACCTTAACATGGTCAACAAATCATAAGTGCTAGCCAAGTTCAACCCGTCATTTCCCGATTGAATTAAACCCACCCGTACGACCCTTAACATGGTCAACAAAGTCGTACGAATACCCTAATCCAATCACATCTCATGTTTTAGCAGATAAGTATTAATTAGCTACCGTACACTACGCCTTAACATGGTCAACAAACGCAGCACGAATACTAAGAAGTACTTATCTGAAATGACAGAGGGCTACGCAGGTTTTTCAGAAAACCCTGAGCGTAATGAACTTGATATCGTCGTAGAATCGAGTGAAGTTTTGAAAAGGAGTGTTTTTGAGGCTTTTCTTAGTTTCGCTAAAGGGGTCACTCCCAGTGAAGGGATCGTCGGCCCTTTCCTCATCGAATAAGGTGCAGGATATATCATATATACCGCTGTGCAAAGCAAAACACTTAAAGCAATCAAAAGACAAACCGCGTTTTGTAGCATCTGCCAGTTTTGCTAAAGGAGTCACTCCCGGTGAAGGGATCTCGGTCCTTTCCTCATCGAATAAGGTGCAGGATATATCGTATATATCACTGTGCAAAGCAAAACTGTAGCTACCCTTTTTATTAAGTTTTGATTCTACAACATCTTTAGGTTTCTTTCCTTTTATTAATCTCATTAATAAAAATCCCATCAGCTTATGCTTCCTAAGCATCACAGAAGAAACGAAAGCAGTAATATTTATATATCAGCATATATATATAATAGGCATTCGTCTCAGGCAGTAATATGATCTCATCACAGAACATTGCAGCAGAAGAACATATATGAAATATTGGATATACTAGGACGTCCGTGTTTTCAATACGAGCCTGTATAAAACACGGATTCCACGGTCGCGACGAATAGCCAAACCCACATCCCAAGACCCATACGAGAGCGGCAAGTAACACTGCCAATTCTAGGGTTAGGAGACCCGGTCTCGACTCCTCGAGATGGCCTCCCACTGGACCCTAGAACCCGGTTACTTGTGCTCCCCACCTTGGGTCTACCTAATGCGGAAAAGTAAATAATATACACTGGTGACATCAACCGCAACCTGGAAGTGCCCCAAATAAAAGAATATTACATTACAAATGAATTTTACATGAATGAAAATAAAAACCCTCATCTCACATAAAACCCCGGCTATTCAGAACGCGACGATCCAATATAACATATCACAGCAACACATAATATCACATATCATCAACGTAAGTAAATATGCGCATCCCAATTGTCGTTGAATCATATAGCAACGAAACCGGCGATATCACATATTACACTTACGGTCACAGAAAAGAAAGTGTAAAACTACAACATTTGGAATCCACAATCACTTTAGACATCGTAAATCCGAAATATCACATACTCCGCATTTCATGCCTAACTATATGAATTCCACATATTGTATCACATTCCAGATAAATATACAGTATTAAACTTTTCGAACAGATAATCAAACACCCAAAATTTCCCAAACTGCTCAACACTTGAGCGGGGTTCAAATAATCCCAGAATATGTCACAGTACCGGTGATCCAGCCGTAGAAGGGTCAAGCCAACGCCTCACATGTGGCACGCCGTACTGCCCCAAACCCGAAGGTTCAAAAGGCAGTTCAAGACGGTCACATAATCGAGTTAAGGTTTGTTGTCTTCTAGAGGGTCCACCGCTTAACTTGTACAATTTTTCCGAAAGATTTAAACCCGAATAAATTTCAACACTTGAAAGTTTGCCGTACCGGGAAACAGTAAGTTAATGATATCCGTTCAAATAGTTTAACAGTTTCTAAATATCCGGAAAGAAATACGAATTTAAAATTTCCGATCGAGTCTACTATTACAAAACAAACCCCAGAATTTTAAACACCTGGAACAGATTAAAAATACCCAGAATAGTCAGCAAGTACCTACGGTCTATACCATGAAGCCACGTGTCCCAATCCTACCATTCAGCCGCGGAACCGCCGCGATAACCATGTTCTTGCCGCGGTTCCGCGCTCAGTTGGTGGAATTGTGGGCACGTGTTTCATGGTAATTCTTAGAATTCCCTGCTGATTTTTTTACATATTTTTAATTCAGAAAAATCCCAAAATTTAAAAAATTTCCAGAGAGGGGTCAAGTTTCGTCGTTACGGGTTCGATCGGAGTTTTAACTTCGTAAACACATCGCCTAATGCTCTAGCTAGGCTCTGATACCACTGTAGGGTTCCTAGGCACTCTTGTGAAGGTTCAAAAGGCATCAAACATGCCCGGATTTAAATTTAGACGTGCCGAACAACCCAAAGCCGGGATCTTTGCTAGATTATTAGGGTTTAACATGCAATATGATAACTTTTATCTAAGTGTGAGGGATTACAACCTTTGTAGTCCGCTCCTTCACTTCACAAGCTCCGAGTAGAAGTCCCTTTGCCGCGATCCACGATCTCCCGGACTCATGAGAGGCTCCACGACTCGAACGATCCATTCTAGCTTGTCGTATTCCAAATCTCCGATGATCTACCTAGAAGTTTCTACGACTCAAGCTTTCTCACTCAAAAGAGAAGAACACACTAATCCCATGGGCTAGATGAGATGAGGATGAGAGAGTAGTAATTTTGCTTTCTTTTTATATCATTTTCTCATATTTAATCATCACTTTTTTTTCAAGAGAGCTTATCAAGAAGGAAGAAGATGATAATGAAAAGATAATGATAATCATAATCCTTTTGTGATGAATAGAATAAAATCTATATGATTGAATTGTAAACCATGGTCAAGGATGAGTGGCTAAGAATGAGTAGAGAATAAACTAGAGTTAGGGTTTGGTTGGGTTAAGAATGTGTCATCACAAATATCTTAACCAAGACAAAAGAATAAAGCTTCTAGAATGTGCATGAAGCTACTAACCCTAATCAAACCCTAACCTCAATTAATCATCCTTAAACATGTTTAACAATTAATCATATCATGTCACAATAATATATATCACATATATATTATATATTTGCAACAAAAGAAAATAATACAATTAACATATATCGCATATATATCAATGTATCATCCACTGAGAAAATGAAATAATAAAGCGAGCCTTTATTAGATAATGTAATACAATATATCATATATATTATTATACATTAAATCATCGAATCAACACTTGAATCGATGATCCGGCTATATCGAATATTACCGACTAATATATCATGTACCGGTTCATCGAATCAACACTTAATCCGATGATCCGGTTCATATCTAAATATCCTGAGAATATAATACGGGAGCCCATATCGTATTATTCTCGTTCCTGCGCATATCACATATGTGCCACTACTCCATTTCGCCTGAGCCAAGAAACCTCTGTGTAGGACTCTAAAGAATCGTCAATACGCCGATAGCAGGTGATGATCATATCAAACACCCACAAGCTGCAAGCGGTCAGCTAAACGTAACAGCCACCCAGGTATTGAGCGATCAGAAGATCAACAAGCTAGCCTGTGCGTTCTCCTGTGAATCCAACCAGTAACACTCCCGTACAGTCCGGTCTGTTCGTCTGATATGTCGCATATCAAGTCTAGGGGTGGTATACGTCAGACCCCAGTAACCGATAAGTCGTGTCGATGTATGGCTCATAACGGGTCGAGAAACTACTAGTAACACTTACCAGTAAATCTCCATATCAGCCCTGGCCAGGGACTTCCAGTTATAGCCAATCGAACACAGCACAACATCAACTCCCTATACCGGGAGAGACGAATCCCCTCCTATCGCTCATTGCCTCCATGTGATTCGGGACTGTACCCAAAAGCCACCGTTTTGCACGCCCTCTTGGACGTGGTAAGGTGGAAATCAAAGCACAGTGGGAATCACACAAGACTCTATGACGATCTCGGGTCTACAGACTACCCTGTACCAGTGTCACCAGAGAACTGCCATCTGACGTGTGGTATATCACCATCTGGGAGTTCTCGGCGAGTCCGTCCAGTGTACCCAGTCTCCACTGAGCACCCGTATACCATCCTTGATGTCTAACACCGATGGATATGGGATCATCCATCGCCCATCATATGGGTCAAGATGCGTATACGCTAGTCTACTCTGGTGTATCGATGCCCTGTCTCGATATACCCTCGACTAGGAACAGTTATAGGATGTACTCATCGACTACCGCGGCCCCACTAGTATGATCTCATCATAGTCCCAGTAGTCGAGTACAGATCCTAAGGGCTTTATCAACATGTGAGAGTAAAACAGTAAACCAATACAAGTCAACATGTTAAGATAAAGTGAAACCAAATAGCATACTATCATGACGAGCAAGAAAGTCATCTCTATATATATCCAAGCATCCATTATAATATACATCATATGTACAACAATGGCCTCTAGGGCATATACATAACTAACACGGCGCTCAGCGCCAAAACATGCCACGTGTCAACCATAGACACCACTTGCACTTTGCGCTCCTGAAACAGCGCACCGCGCTCATGGGCTGGCGCTCAGCGCCAAGCGCGCCACGTGTCACTCGCTGGCGCACCAACAGACTAGCCCAACGCGCTCATAAATTAAAAGCGCAATGCGCTAATAAACTAGCGCTTAGCGCTAAGCGTGACACGTGTCCTCTTCGTGTGCGCTACATGACAGAAGTGCAATGCGCTCTTTGACTGGCGCAATGCGCCTGACACGCCACATGGCGCACTATCAGAACACACTTTGTTTCTGATAAATGCTATCCATTCAATACAAGACAAAAAATGTCAGGATCTAATGCTCAGCATTATTAAAAGTGCCAAGCCCAAATAAAGGCTCAACAGCCCAGAATAATAAAATGTTAAACATTTGTTGAACTTAGCCCGAATTGGCTATAAGTCCTCAATTCGGATTAACTGAGCACATCTGCTCATAAACATTCAACAGGTCTTGGTCCCAAACTGGGTTACTGATCTCTCAAACAATTCACACCGGTTCGAGGGTACATCTCTTTACACCTCTTATATCTGTTGTTGTAATCCTTCAACGTCGTCAGAGAGGTGACGGGTCCCGGCAACCATACATCTTTATGGACTGTGGGGTCCTTAAGCCCATGGACTATGATGTCCTTAATCTTGACTGTGAGGTCTTTAAACTCATGGACTATGATGTCCTTAACCTCGACCGTGATGTCTTTAAACTAAACATCGGACTGTGGAGTCCTTAAATCTACGGACTATGATGTCCTTAATCTCAACCGTGATGTCTTTAAACTAACATTGGATTGTGTGGTCCTTAAACCCACGAACTATGATATCCTTAACCTCGACCGCGATGTCCTTAAACTAACAATGGACCGTAATGTCCTTAAACTAATTATTGACCGCAATGTCTCTAAACTAAGCAATAGAGCCCAAATGCTCTTTTGTTGGATCTAAACAATCCCGTTAAGTTGATCTTAGTCCAAAAATTAGGCTAACGTATCCTTAACAAACGTTTAAGTCGATCTTAGTCTCAAATGAGACTAACGTACCCTTAAACCCAACCCCCAAACCCAAATCTAAGAAAATACGGATTTGGACTAATCCACGTCCTACGGGCGACAAAATAAATTAGTCTCCGTATACAATCCACGGGCAACCAAAAAACAAAACAGACACCCACGACACGAAGTGACCATCTGGAGAAGGAGAAAGTGGTTACCGCGATGCGGTAGCGTAATTAACTGCAGGGGTTTGCGTCTGCAGGGAAGAGCGTCCCCACAATCAAAAACCCCTCAATGAGGGGGAGTCTGACGAAGTCTGCTACATCGGCCGCATCCGTTTAAACCTCCGACACACGGTGCCATAAATCAACTTGGCATCTTCGGAGAGGTGGACGGATAGCACCAATTAGCATCTGCCCTCGAAATTCAGGCCCGGACGTCCCAACGTCCCGGGTCGCGTCTTCCGGCGGGGAACAACGTCTGCACCGAGAAGGAACGTCGAGCTGGAGCTGGGATTTTGCCGTCACTCCTTTTTTTTATTTGGCACCTTGGAGCCTTTGTTAACGTCGCGTCTGCACCAAGAAAGAATGTCGAGCGGGAGCTGGGATTTTGCTGTCACTCCTTTTTTGTTCGACCCATGGGTCTTTAATGACGTTGCATCTACATCCTGCTGGCATGAGAAGCACGTCGAGCTGGAGTTAGGATTCTGCCGTCACTCCTTTTGATTTGGCTCCTTGGAGCTTTGTTGACGTCATGTATGCACCATGTTGGAATGAGAAGAACGTCGAGCTGATCTCTAGGTTGTATATGAACCGTCAAGATCTGGCTCTCCCTTTGACGGAGCCTGGTGGGAAAATATGATACCCCTTTCTTTCATTTATGCCCATGGATTGTATACAGGGGTCGGTGTGGACATACCTGCAGAGCAGAAAAGATTCATTTTCATTTTTTTATTTCTTTCCACGGTGCTCTATCTTTTCAGCTTTTATGTCACGAAAGTAGCGATTGCCAAATCATTTCGGTTATTTATCGCGGTGCCCAATCATTTCGGCTATATCGTTTTTTCTTTTGTACTCTTTATTTTTTATTGTGAGTTGTCCAAACATTTTGGCTGTTTCATAAGCATATATTTTTTGCTCGCTATTTTTTATTGCGAGTTGCCCCATCATTTCGGCTATTTCATATGCATATTTTTTTACTACTCGCTGCTGTTTTTATTACGAGTTTGGAATCTCATACCAATCTTGGCATCAGCATCGTTACGACTGGAATGTTGCCAGGATCGAATCATCATTTGCCGTGAAAGGACTTGGAGTTTGACACCTGTTTAGGCATCAGCATCGCTATAACTGGAATGCTTCCAGGAGAGAATCATCATTTTCCATGAAAGAACTTGGAGTTTGACACCTGTTTAGGCATTAGCATCGCTACAACTGGAATGCTGCCAGGAGCGAATCATCATTTGCCATCAGAGGACTTAGAGTTTAACACCTGTTTAGGCATCAGTATCGCTACAACTGGAATGCTTCCAGGAGAGAATCATCATTTGCCTTTATCAATTTGAACAAAGATGGCTTAATAAACAGGGTTAAGATCCCGTCGACTAAGACTTTTTGACTTTATAGGCCGTAAGGGTCTCATAAAGGTTTTTCTCCCTACGAGTCGAGAGGATCTCGTAGGTGTAGGTTCTCCCTAGAAGTCGTGAGGACTTCTAAGTAGTATTTTCTCTTGCAAGTCATAAGGATCTTTACAAGAGTGTTTTCTCCTTATAAGTCGAGAGGACTTACAATTGTTGTCCACTATACGGGATATTTCTCGCTATTGGTAGAACTTGGCGGGAAATTATTTATTTATTCCCGTGGATTGTATATAAGGGTCAATATTAGACCACTTGTAGGGTAACTTAGGGGATACGGCGGCTTAAGAACAGGTTTGGATCCCTGTAGCTTAAGGATTTTGAATCCTATGAGCCGTGAGGGTCTCATTGTTAGTTATATATATGCCCTAGAGACCATTGTTGTACATATGATGTATATTATAATGGATGCTTGAATATATATAGAGAGGACTTTCTTGCCCGTCATGATAGTAAGCTATTTGGTTTCACTTTATCTTAACATGTTGACTTATATTAGTTTATTGTCTTACTCTCACATGTTGTTAAAACCCTTAGGATATGTACTCGACTACTAGGACTATGATGAGATCATACTAGTGGGGCCAGAGTTGTCAATGAGTACATCCTATAACTGTTCCTAGTCGAGGGTGTATCGAGACAGGGCATCGATACACCAGAGTAGACTAGCGTATACGCATCTTGACCCATATGATGGGCGATGGATGATCCCATATCCATCGGTGTTTGACATCAAAGATGGTGTACGGGTGCTCAGTAGAGATTGGGTACACTGGACGGACTCGCCGAGAACTCCCAGATGGTATTATACCTCACGTCAGATGGAAGTTCTCCGGTGACACTGGTATAGGTTAGTCTGTAAACCCGAGATCGTCATAGAGTCTTGTGTGATTCCCACTGTGCTTTGATTTCCACCTTACCATGTCCAAGAGGGCGTGTAAAACGGTGGCTTTTGGGTACAGTCCCGAATCACATAGAGGCAATGAACGATAGGAGGGGATTCATCTCTCCCGGTATAGGGAGTTGATGTTGTGCTGTGTTCGATTGGCTATAACTGGAAGTCTCTGGCCAGGGCTGATATAGAGATTTACTGGTAAGTGCTACCAGTAGTTTCTCGACCTGTTATGAGCCTCACATCGACACGACTTATCGGTTACTGGGATCTGACGTATACCACCCCTAGACTAGATATGCAACAAAGCAGACGAAGAGACCGGACTGTACGGGAGTGTTACTGATTGGATTCACAGAAGAATGTATAGGCTTGCTTGTTGATCTTCTGATCGCTCAATACCTGGGTGGCTGTTATGTTTATCTGACCGGTTGCTGCTTGTGGGTGTTTGATATGATCATCACCTGCTACCGGCGTATTGAGGATTCTTTAGAGTCCTACACAGAGGTTTGTTGACTCAGGCAAAATAGAGTAGGAGCACATATGTGATATGTGCAGGACCGAGGATAATACGATATGAGATACCGTATTATATTCTCGCAATATTTTGATATGAGCCGGGTCATCGGATCAAGTGTTGATTCGATGAATCGGTACATGATATATTAGTCGGTTATATGCGATATAGCCGGATTGTCGGATCAAGTGTTGATTCGATAATTTAATGTATAATGATATATGTGATATAGTGCATTACATTTTCTAATATTGGCTCGCTTTATTGATTCATTTTCTCACCGGGTAATACATTGATATATATGTGATATATATTAATTGTATTATTTTCTTTTGTTACAAAAATATATTATATATGTGATATATAATATTGTAACAAGTTATGATTACTAATGCAACATGCTTAGTGGAGATTAAACATGGTTAGGGTTTGATTTGGGTTAAACTTTTCTTGAAGCTTCTAGAAGCTTTTATTTTGTTTCATGCAAAGATATTATGTGTTGATATTTTGCTTGATATTTTCTAACCCAACCCAAATCCTTCACCCTAGGTTAAATCTCTACATGAGTTAAGCCACTCATGCTTAACTCAAGGGTTGTATTTGTAACCATAGGTTTATTCATTATTCATCACAAAAGGAATTATATTCTTCTTCTTCTTCCTTGAGCGCTTGAAAAGCTTTCTAGGTTTTTCTTTTGTGATGATTTAGTGTGAGATTATGAAAACAAATTAGAGCCAAATTCCTACCTCATCATCCTCATCTAATCATAGCCTATTAGATTAGGGTGTTCACTTCATTAATACTTGATTAGTGAGTGAGAGCTTGAGTTATAGAAACTTCAAGGTAGATCATCTTCGAAAAGGAAGACTTCAAGAAAGCATGGATCATTCGGGTTGTGGAGTTTCTCTTGAGTCCGGGAGATCATGGATCGCGGCGAAGGGACTACTACTCGGAGCTTATGAAGCGAAGGAGCGGACTACAAAGGTTGTAATCCCTCTCTCTTAGTTGTAAAGTTGTTTACTTGCATGTTTAACCCTAATAATCTAGCAAAGATCCTCGCTTTGGGTTGTTCGGCACGTCTAAATTTTAAATCGGGCATGGTTGATGCCTTATAGACCCTTGTAAGAGTGTTTAGTAACCCTACAGTGGTATCAAAGCCAAACTAGAGCATTAGGTGACGTGTATACGAAATTAAAAGTTCGATCGAACCCTGAAACGTCAATTTTTGACCCCTCTATGGAAATTTTTTAAAAATATGATTTTTTCCGTATTAAAAATACTCAGAAAATTCAGCAGGCAATTCTAAGGATAACTGTAAAATACGAACCCATAATACCCTAAAGTCGCCGCGGAACCGCGTCAGGAGCATGCTTCCCGCGGCGGTTCCGCGGGCGAACTTGGGTGTTATAGGCTCGTATTCAAAGGGTTAATCCGTAGGTATTAGTATATACTTCTGGAAATTTTTAATATTACTCAAGTGTTGAGTTTTCTGGAGATCCTTTGTATTCGTTGATTCGATCGGAAAGTTTAATTTCGTTTGGTTTTCCGGATAATTTAGAACGTGTTAAAATGTTCGAATGGATATCATTAACTCACTTTTTCCCGACACGAAAAACTTTCAAGTGTTGAATTTTTCTTGAGTTTAAAACTTTCGGAAAAACATGCAAGCATATTTGTGGACCCTCTAGAAGAACGTAACCTTAACTCGATTATGTGACCATCAAAACTTCCACTGAACCTTTGGGTTTGTGGTAGTTTGGCGTTGCCACATGTGAGGCGTTGGTTTGACCCTTCTACGGCTGGTTCACTGGGCTGTGACGTGTTCTGGGATTTTTTGAACTCCGTTCAAGTGTTGAGCTATTTAGAAATCTTGGGTATTTGATTTTTCGATCGGAAAGTTTAATATTGCCTATTTATCTGGAATGTGATACAATATGTGGAATTCATATAGTTAGGCATGAAATGCGAAGTATGTGATATTTCGAATTTATGATGTCTAAAGTGATTGTGGATTCCAAATGTTGTAGTTTTACACTTTCTTTTCTGTGACCGTAAGCGTAGTATGTGGTGTATCGCCGGCTTCGTTGTTATACATCAACGACAATCGGGATACACATACTTGCTTACGTTGATAATATGAGATATTATGTGTTGCTGTGATATGTTATATTGGATCGTCGTGTTCTGAATAGCCGGGAGTTTATGTGAGATGAGGGCTTTTATTTTCATTCATGTAAAATTCATTGTATGTAATATTCTTTATTGGGGCACTTCCGGGTTGAGGTTGATGTCACCTTTCTATATTATTTACTTTTCCGCATTAGGTAGACCCGAGGAGGGGAGCACAAGTAACAGGGTTCTAGGGTACAGTGGGAGGCCATCTCGAGGAGTCGAGACCGGGTTTCCTAACCCTAGAATTGGCAGTGTTACTTGCCTCTCTCGTAGGGGTCTAGGGATGTGGGTTTGGCTATTCATCGCGACCGTGGAATCCGTGTTTTATACAGGCTCGAAATAAAACACGGACGTCCTAGTATATCCATTATTTCATATGTTATCTTCTGCTACAATGTTTTGTGATGAGATCATATTACTGCCTGAGACGAATGCTTATACTATATATGTTGATATATAAATATTACTTCTTTCGTTTCTTCTGTGATGCTTAGGAAGCATTAATTGATGGGATTTTAATAATGAGATTAATAAAAGAAAAGAAACCTAAAAGATGTTGTAGAATCAAAACTTTATAAAAATGGTAGCTACAGTTTTGCTTTGCATAGCGGTATATGTGATATACCCTGCACCTTATTCGATGAGAAAAGAGCCGAGATCCCTTCACCGGGAGTGACATCTTTAGAAAAACTGGCAGATGCTACAAAACTTACGGTTTAGTTTTTGACAGATTAAATAGTTCTTGCTTTGCACAGCGGTATATATGATATACCCTGCACCTTATTCGATGAGGAAAGAGCCGAGATCCCTTCACCGGGAGTGACCTCTTTAACAAAACTAGCAGATGCTACAAAACTTGCGGTTTAGTTTTTGACAGCTTAAATAGTTCTTGCTTTGCACAGCGGTATATATGATATACCCTGCACCTTATTCGGTGAGGAAAGTGCCGAGATACCTTCACCGGGAGTGACCTCTTTAGCGAAACTAGAAAAGCCTAAAAAACACTCATTTTCAAAATCACTTGTTTCTACAACGATATCAAGTTCATTACGCTCATGGTTTTCTGAAAAACCTGCGTAGCCCTCCGTCATTTCAGATAAAGACTATTTAGTATTCGTGTTGCGTTTGTTGACCTCTGTCAAGGCGTAGTGTGCGGTAGCTGATTAGTAATTATCTGTAAAGCATGTGATATGATTGAATTAGGGTGGTCGTACAACCTTGTTGACCTCTGTCAAGGGTCGTGCGAGTGGGTTTGATTCAATCAAGAAATGACGGGTTGAACTTGACTAGTGCACTATGGTTTGTTGACCTCTGTCAAGGTCATAGCACACTAGGGGCAAAAGTATTATCGGGAATTTCAAGTGTTGAAATTTGAAATGAGATTGCATACCTCCTATGAGATAGTTGGATCCCGATACCCACTGCGAGTAAGAGTTACTACTGGGAGAATTTTACACAGGACAATTAGCCGATCAATTAGGTGTCTAGAAAGGTGTTAACGGGGTTATGCCTCTGAAAAAATGAGGTTTATTTTAATTAGGTCCGTGCGAAAGCACGGGGAACCTCTCTCAAGTACCAACACTAATCTGGCTGAAAGATTGACAAAATTGTAGGGTGTAATTAATCCCGGCTAATCTTATCTTTTAGGGTTTGAAGGAAGATTTGATAAAAACAGTGGGAGACATCCTGATTAGATAAGATAATAACCAATATAATCTTGCAAGAGCATACGCTAAAGTGTTTTCTTCTCTCTCTCTCCAGGTAGCGACGATGTTAGGCCTTAATCAAGATAATAATATGGATGTATTGACTGAACCCGCTTATTATACTAAGCAAGGGAACGTTGGTCCCGTTCTTTCTTATAAGAGTTATAAGACTGAGCAGGAAATAGGAGAATATTTGGATTCTCATGCCGCCCAAATGAAGAACAAGCATGCTGATGCATCTTCTTCAGGTGTGTTAGTTATTGAGAACTGTTTCTCAGTTCACCCTACGTCCTGGGTATTAGATACCGGATCGGGATCCCACATATGTAAATTGTTACGTGGGCTACGTAAAGGTAGAGAACTGGGAAAGGGTGATCATTCCGTACAAGTAGAGAATGGTGCAAGTATTGCAGCCAAAGCAGTTGGCGAATATCACCTTGTATTACCAAGTAGTAATACAATGATTCTGAATGAGTGCTATTATATACCGAACATGATGTGCAACATTATATCAGTTTCTTTATTAAGTAATGAAGGATATAATTTTGTAGTACAGGATAATGTTATGAACATATTCCTGAATCAAAAGTTGATTGGATCAGGCTCGTTACATAATGGCATATACATTCTCAATCAAAATACAGTCCTTAATATACAAAACACACACAAGAGGAAAAGTTCAAAAATGAACGAAACCTTCTATGGCATTATAGACTTGGTCATATCAATGCGACACGGCTAGCTAAGTTATATAAGGATGGATATTTGAATACGTTCGAATTATCATCTTATGATACTTGCCATTCATGTCTCAAAGGTAAAATGACCAAAACTCCGTTTAGTGGACACGGAGCAAGAGTTGAGGAACTCTTAGGGCTGATATATAGTGATGTATGTGGACTCATGTCTACACATACCAGGAACGGTTCTTCCAACTTGATTACATTCACTGACTATCTCTCAAGATACGGACATGCGTTCCTGATGAAACACAAGTCTGAAGCTTTTGAGAAATTCAGAGAATATAAGCATGAAGTAGAGAACCAAACGGGCAAAAGTATTAAGATCCTTCGATCTGATCGAGGAGGTGAATACTTAAGAAATGAGTTCCTAGATTATCTAAAAGAGAATGGGATTCTCTCTCATCTTACTCCTCCTTATACACCACAACACAACGGTGTATCGGAATAGAGGAATCGCACCCTATTAGATGTGGTGCGCTCTATGATGAGCACAGCCGAGTTGCCTATTTCCTTTAGGGGTTATGCGCTTGAAGCAGCATCATACCTATTGAATCAGGTTCCATCAAAATCTGTACCTACCACACCATATGAGATATGGAGTGGGAAGAGACCATGTCTTAAACGAGTTAAGATATGAGGTTGTCCGGCCTATGTCAAAAGGCAAAATCCGGACAAACTCGAGGCACGATCGGTTCTTTGTAAGTTTGTAGAATATCCTAAACATTCAAATGGATATCTTTTCTACCACGGTGAACAACAAAACGTGTTTGTTGCTCAGCATGCCATCTTTTTAGAAAAGGAATTTCTTGTAAAAGAAATTAGTGGCGAAGCGGTAGAGCTGGAAGAAGTTCCAGCACCACAAACGACAACTGTTGATTTATTGGAGCCAGAGGACTCAGTAGTTCCCGACGAACCCCAGCCTCTCCGCTGATCTAGCAGGGTTTCCCATCCACCTGAAAGATACTACGGTTTTCTCGTTGATGGTGGGAGCGAGGATTGCATCATGGAAGATGATGACCCGACTAGTTTCGAGCAGGCCATCACGAGTGGTGACTCTGTGAAATGGCTGGATGCAATGCGATCTGAGATGGAATCCATGTACACCAACAAAGTATGGACTTTAGAAGTTGCTCCTGAAGGGGTAAAACCCATTGGGAGCAAATGGATCTTTAAAAGGAAAATTGGTGTAGGCTTAAATATATCTGGCCGATATGACTTCCGGAAATTCTTTCCTGACTTGTTGCAAAGGGTTTTCGTCAACGACCAGGTGTGGATTATGACGAAACCTTTTCTCTAGTGGCTATGCTTAAGTCCATCCGGATCTTACTTGCCATTGCTGCATACCATGACTACGAAATCTGGCTAATGGATCTTAAGACCGCCTTTCTAAACGGTGATTTAAAAGAGTGCGTGTACATGACTCAGCCAGAGGGCTTCGTAGATAGTGGGAGCAGCAGAAAGGTGTGCAAGCTGCTTAAATCCATCTATGGGTTAAAGCAAGCATCGCGGAGTTGGAACATCTGCTTTGATGTTGTAGTCAAAGAGTTTGACTTCATCAAAAACGTAGATGAACCTTGTATTTATAAGAAGGTTGCAGAGAGGAAGGTTGTCTTCCTCGTATTGTACGTCGATGACATACTCTTGAAAGGAAATGATGTTCCTATGCTGTAATCGGTCAAGCTCTTCTTATCATAAATATTCTCAATGAAAGATCTAGGTGATGCCTCCTGCATACTGGGAATTATGATCTATAGAGATAGATCTAAACGGATACTGGGATTGTCCCAATCCAGGTACATTGACACCATACTAAAGAGGTTTAGTATGGAAGAATCCAAGCGTGGGAACCAACCCACGATCTCTGGACTCACTCTCTCTAAAGAGATGTCTCCCAAGACTGATTTGGAGAGAGCTCGCATGCAAGGGATACCCTATGCTTCGGCAGTAGGCTCTATCATGTATGTGATGCTATGTACCAGACCTGATGTAGCATACTCACTAAGTGTAATGAGTCGGTATCAAGCAGATCCTGGAGAGAGTCACTGGACAGCTGTGAAGAACATTCTCAAGTACTTGCGAAGGACTAAAGAGATGTTCTTGGTGTATGGTAACGGAGAACTCCAGGTGGAGTCCTTTACCGATTCCAGCTTCCAGAGTGATAAGGACGACTCTAAGTCGCACTCGGGATTTGTCTTTACCCTCAATGGAGGGGCGGTGTGTTGGAAGAGTTCCAAACAGGATACCGTTGCAGACTCAACGATGGAGGCTGAATACATCGCTGCCAACAATGCTGCCAAAGAGACTGTCTGGATAAAGAAGTTCATCACTGAACTTGGTGTGGTTCCATCCATTGAGCATCCAATACTTTTGTATTGTGATAACAATGGAGCTGTGGCTTTGGCCAAGGAACCCAGGTCCCATCAGAAGTCCAGACATATTCTGAGGCAGTATCACCTGATCAGGGAGATAGTTGATTGCCGGGAGATCGAGGTCAGGAGAGTTGATACGAAGGACAACACTGTGGATCCACTCACGAAGGCCATTCCCTAGATACAGTTTGAGAGATTATTCGGGATGCTAGGTATGAGATACTACAACAGCTGGCCTGAGTGCAAGTGGGAGATTGCTAGTTATATATATGCTCGTCATGATAGTATGGTATTTGGTTTCACTTTATCTTAACATATTGACTTATATTAGTTTATTGCCTTACTCTCATATGTTGATAAAGCTCTTAGGATATGTACTCGACTACTGGGACTATGATGAGATCATACTAGTAGGGCCAGAGTAGTCGATGAGTACATCCTATAACTGTTCCTAGTCGAGGGTGTATCAAGACAGGGCATCGATACATCAAAGTAGACTAGCGTATATGCATCTTGACCCATATGATGGGCGATGGATGATCCCATATCCATCGGTGTTTGACATCAAGGATGGTGTACGGGTGCTCAGCGGAGACTGGGTACACTGGACGGACTCGCCGAGAACTCCCAGATGGTATTATACCTCACGTCAGATGGCAGTTCTCTGGTAACACTGGTACAGAGTAGTCTGTTGACCCGAGATCGTCATAGAGTCTTGTGTGATTCCCACTGTGCTTTGATTTCCACCTTAGCATGTCCAAGAGGGCGTGCAAAACGGTGGCTTTTAGGTACAGTCCTGAATCACATGGAGGCAATGAGCGATAGGAGGGGATTCGTCTCTCCCGGTATAGTGAGTTGATGTCGTGCTGTGTTCGATTGTCTATAACTGGAAGTCCCTGGCCAGGGCTGATATAGAGATTTACTGGTAAGTGTTACCTGTAGTTTCTCGACCTTTTATTAGCCTCACATCGACACGACTTATCGGTTACTGGGGTCTGACCTATACCACCCCTAGACTAGATATGCAACATATCAGACGAAAAGACTGGACTGTATGAGAGTGTTACTGATTGGATTCACAGGAGAATGAACAGGCTTGCTTTTTGATCTTCTGATCGCTCAATACCTAAGTGGCTGTTACGTTTAGCTGACCGCTTGCAACTTGTGGGTGTTTGATATGATCATCACCTGCTACCGACGTATTGACGATTCTTTAGTGTCCTACACCGAGGTTTCTTAACTTAGACAAAACGGAGTAGGAGCACATATGTGATATGTGCAAGACCGAGGATAATACGATATGAGATACCGTATTATATTCTCGCGATATTTTGATATGAGCCGGGTCATCGGATCAAGTGTTGATTCGATGAATCGGTACATGATATATTAGTCGGTTATATGCGATATAGCCGGATTGTCGGATCAAGTGTTGATTCGATAATTTAATGTATAATGATATATGTGATATATTACATTACATTATCTAATATTGTCTCGCTTTATTGATTCATTTTCTTTCCGGGTAATACATTGATATATATGCGATATATGTTAATTGTATTATTTTCTTTTGTTACAAAAATATATTATATATGTGATATATAATATTGTAAAAAGTTATGATTACTAATGCAACATGCTTAGTGGAGATTAAACATGGTCAGGGTTTGATTTGGGTTAAACTTTTCTAGAAACTTCCTTTTATTTTGTTTCTTGCAAAGATATTATGTGTTGATATTTTGCTTAATATTTTCTAACCCAACCCAAACCCTTCACCCTAGGTTAAATCTCTACATGAGTTAAGCCACTCATGCTTAACTCAAGGGTTGTATTTGTAACTATAGGTTTATTCATTATTCATCACAAAAGGAATTATGTTCTTCTTCTTCTTCCTTGAGCTCTTGAAAAGCTTTCTAGGTTTTTCTTTTGTGATGATTTAGTGTGAGATTATGAAAACAAATGAGAGCCAAATTCCTACCTCATCATCCTCATCTAATCTAGCCTATTAGATTAGGGTGTTCACTTCATTAATACTTGATTAGTGAGTGAGAACTTGAGTTAAAGAAACTTCAAGGTAGATCATCTTCGAAAAGGAAGACTTCAAGCAAGCATGGATCATTCGGGTTGTGGAGCTTCTCTTGAGTCCAGGAGATCATGGATCGCGGCGAAGGGACCACTACTCGGAGCTTATGAAGCGAAGGAGCGGAATACAAAGGTTGTAATCCCTCTCTCTTAGTTGTAAAGTTATTTACTTGCATGTTTAACCCTAATAATCTAGCAAAAATCCTCGCTTTGGGTTGTTCAACATGTCTAAATTTTAAATCGGGCATGGTTGATGCCTTAGAGACCCTTATAAGAGTGCCTAGTAATCCTACACTCATAGGGGAAGTTCTCTTTATGAGTCAAGAGGATCTCTGTAAAAAAAAAATTTGCGAGATTGTGCCCTTCCGGGTTTTCACAAGCTCGCCGGTAATCCTGTTGTTTTTACTTACGGTGCCCTTTCGGGTTTTCATCCACGCCCATTTTGCTTGTGAACATACCATTTTTTTTACGAGATTGCGCCTTTCTGGGTTTTCACAAGCTCGCCGGTAATCCTGCTGTTTTTACTCACGGCGCCCTTTTCAGGTTTTCATCCGTGCCCATTTTGCTTGTGGGCATACCGTTTTTTTAATAACCCATCTGTTTACCAGTAGGACTTTGGGGGTGACTTCACCGCTCGAGTAGCTATGTAACCAGTGGGACTTGAGTTGCAGTCTTCACCATTGGGGCTTCGGTTGCAATATAGTTCTTAAGGGATCATATCACCGTTTTGGAGGCGATGTGCTAGTTTAGGGACATCTCGGTCCGTTATCGCCATGTTTGAGGTGAATAATTTGTTTAAGGACTTCTCGGTCCGTTGTCACCTTATTTGAGGCGAATACTTAGTTTAAAGACTTCTCGGTCCGTTATCACCGTTTTTTGAGACAAAGTTTTAGTTTAAGAACATCTCGGTCCAATATCGCTATATTTGAGGCGAGGTTCTAGTTTAAAAACATCTCGATCCGTAATCACCATGTTTGAGGCGAATTTTAGTTTAAAAACATCTCGGTCCATTATCGCCATTTTTTAGGCGACGAAGCTTCTTTTCATACTACTCTCAGAGTTTTTGACTCAGGAAGATAGTGAGCGGACAAGAACGTCGTCATCTATCATTGACCTAGGTCATGACTCGTCAATCGTAGTATGTTTTAAGGAACCGGCCGTTTATTGGCCGGAAGGGTCTTTCTCCATACATATCAATGAGCAGGTAGGCTCCACCTTGGTAGACTTTCTCTATGATGTATGGGCCTTCATAGTTTGGAGCGAATTTTCCCCGTTTTGCATAATTGGGGATCATCGGTCTTTTGACGACTAGCACGAACTCGCCTTGGCGGAATGTTCTCAGCCTGGTCATTCTTTCATATGACCATGTCATCCTTGCCTTATAAGCCTCCAGGTTTCACTAGTAAAATAGTGGGTTGCCCCTACGGATATTGGAATCCGTAGGGGCAGATTTAACCTGGCCCTACGGATTAATCCGTAGGGCTAAAAGGTTGCCCCTACGGGCACAGACGTCCAAGAATAAAAATATTAATTCTTAATTTGGTGTTTGCCCCTACGGAGCCGCAAACAAAGGACCTACGGGTATATCCGTAGGGGCAAGTAAATATCGATTTAACAAAAGCCCAGATCGATCGCCTACGCTCACTTTCTCTCTCTCACTCGATCGCGCGCGAAAAAAATCCCCAAATCGCCACGCCGTCGTCGCCACCGTCGTTCTCCTCGTCGCCATCGCCGGTTTCGTCGCCACCGCAGTTCTCGTCGCCACCGCGGTTCAGGTCGTCGCCACCGCCGTTCAGGTCTTCACCCCAGCCCCAGCAGCAGCCGTTCAGGTGAGTAAATCTCGAGGTAAATTAAAGAATTTTTGGATTATTTTGGGCTTAAGGTTCATGGCTGGGTCTGGGGTTGCGCGCGCGAGTTGGGGTTGGGCAGGGGTCACGGTCGGGGTCGGGGTCGGGGTAGGGTTAGGGTTAGGGTTCGGCTGCTGCTGGGGTGGGGCTGGGGTTAGGGTTTGCCTTAGGGTTGGTGTTGGGGTTTAGCTGGCCGCGCTGGGGTTAGGGTTAGGTTGGGGCTGGGCTGGGGCTGGAGGCTGGGGCTGGGGCTGGGTTGGGGTTAAGTGGTGGGGAGTTGGAAAAAAACAAGAAAATGAAAGAGTAATGAATGTGAGAAATTAAGAATGAGAACAATTGCACAACAAATTTGTTGACAAGAAAATGAGAGAGTAATGAATGTGAGAAATTAAGAATGAGAACAATTGCACAGAAAAAGCTATGCTTGATTAGGGGGGATGGTTCTATGTGCTTTCAGAGAGCAACTTGGGGTTAGGGTTAGGTGGATTGATGACAACAAAATACCATAATTTATAACTATATTACTCATATAATGTGTATGTCATGTGAAAGGTAGATGAAGGTCGAGGCAAGCACAATAAATTTGTTGGATGGGACAACGTCAATAGGAGCTCAATGCTATTTGGAAAAATAATAATTCAAAGACATAGTGGAGTTTCCGATTGGTGGCATGGACTAGTTTGATGTATGTAGTTGGTTTGATTTATGAAAAAATGGGGAGACAACATGCATGTATGCATATAGGTAACATCTGCCAATATGCCATATCCAGACCGCAATCTATTTTTGCCTATTGGCTAATATGAAAATATCGGCCCGCGTATATGACATAATCAAAGTTGTTAAATCTTGATACGGTTTGTGTTTCGTTTTTTTATTTATCAGTTCTATCAATGTTGAGTATAACGCTTTATGATATCAGTATCCTACATTTGTAGTTTTAATTGTTGATTGTTATAGATGAATACCATTGCAATAATAGTTTTTGGTTGATGAATGCTATTGCAATATAGGATGATCAGTTCTATCAATCTTGATCTCAATGGTTTAAAATCATGTTACACATACAACACGAATGCACAACAAACGCATAATTAGAGAGCGACTCGAGATATTCAGGTTAAAACCAATATATGATACTCGATGATAATATGAAACCTTCATATTCCCATCGATACTCATATATGAAACTAAAAGCGCCACTTAGTCCCCGTCTATCGGTTAACATACGTGCGATGCTCGTCGTGACCTAGAACTATACGAAGGTTGTTAAATATCGGACAGTATAGCTCGATACTAACAACCGTCGTATAGTCTACGCGACGAGAAAATTCAATCGTATGGTAACCCATAGATTTGTCCCGTGTGGACAAGTTAAGAATGTATAAAGCAAACGCCTTCATTCACTTGTGTTTTCATCCGTTTCGAGATATTTCGTCGGTACCTTTCCGCTGGTTCTCCGTGTACAAAGATAGATTAGATGTTCATTTCAACGTTGTTTCACAGCTTTGAAATGATTATCTATTCTATTACAGTGTACTCGGAGAACAGCGGGGAGGTGCTGCCGAAATTTACTCGAAACGGTTGAAAGCACAAGTGATGGGCGTTCGCTCTATACATTCTTAATAGGATAGAAGCCTACCCCCGACAGCCGGAACACACACATACAACAAGAATATACAACAAACGCATAATTAGAGAGCGATTCGAGATGTTCGGGGTAAAACCAATATATGATACTCGATGATAATATGAAACCTTCATATTCCCATCGATACTCGTATATGAAACTAAAAGCGCCACTTAGTCCCCGTCTATCGGTTAACATACATGCGATGCTCGTCGTGACCGAGAACTATACGAAGGTTGTTAAATATCGGACAGTATAGCTCGATACTAACAACCGTCGTATAGTCTACGCGACGAGAAAATTCAATCGTATGGTAACCCATAGATTTGTCCCGTGTGGACATGTTAAGAATGTATAAAGCAAACGCCTTCATTCACTTGTGTTTTCATCCGTTTCGAGATATTTCGTCGGTACCTTTCCGCTGGTTCTCCGTGTACAAAGATAGATTAGATGTTCATTTCAACGTTGTTTCACAGCTTTGAAATGATTATCTATTCTATTACAGTGTACTCGGAGAACAGCGGGGAGGTGCTGCCGAAATTTACTCGAAACGGTTGAAAGCACAAGTGATGGGCGTTCGCTCTATACATTCTTAATGGGATAGAAGCCTACCCCCGACAGCCGGAACACACACATACAACAAGAATACACAACAAACGCATAATTAGAGAGCGATTCGAGATGTTCGGGTTAAAACCAATATATGATACTCGATGATAATATGAAACCTTCATATTCCCATCCATACTCGTATATGAAACTAAAAGCGCCACTTAGTCCCCGTCTATCGGTTAACATACGTGCGATGCTCGTCGTGACCTAGAACTATACGAAGGTTGTTAAATATCGGACAGTATAGCTCGATACTAACAACCGTCATATAGTCTACGCGACGAGAAAATTCAATCGTATGGTAACCCATAGATTTGTCCCGTGTGGACAAGTTAAGAATGTATAAAGCAAACGCCTTCATTCACTTGTGTTTTCATCCGTTTCGAGATATTTCGTCGGTACCTTTCCGCTGGTTCTCCGTGTACAAAGATAGATTAGATGTTCATTTCAACGTTGTTTCACAGCTTTGAAATGATTATCTATTCTATTACAGTGTACTCGGAGAACAGCGGGGAGGTGCTGCCGAAATTTACTCGAAACGGTTGAAAGCACAAGTGATGGGCGTTCGCTCTATACATTCTTAATGGGATAGAAGCCTACCCCCGACAGCCGGAACACATACATACAAACGCATAATTAGAGAGCGATTCGAGATGTTCGGGTTAAAACCAATATATGATAATATGAAACCTTCATATTCCCATCGATACTCATATATGAAACTAAAAGCGCCACTCAGTCCCCGTCTATCGGTTAACATAACGTGCGATAATTTATTCTTTTCAACGACAAACGCACACACAAAGCATATATATGGATTTTCTCCTTTGTCAGTAACTATCCCGTTCTTATATTTCTCAATATAGTCAGTATAACCTACAATTTATATGTTATTCAGTCTAACATGGCCCATGAGTACGTCAGAGTTAAGGACTGGATGTATGTGGATTGGAAACAATGTATGCAACCTAAGTTTGTCACAGGAGTTGCTGCTTTCCTTGAATTTGCACGCGCACATTATAAGATCATAATAGAGAAGATTCTCTGTCCCTGCGATAGATGTGGCAATAAATACTGGCAGAAGGTAGAATTGGCAGAGCTTCATATTGTAAAACATGGGTTTACTAGACTTTATACAAGTTGGAAATATCACGGGGAAGGAGAAGAATGCAGTACTGCGGTAGAAGAAGAAGGAGAACACGATAATGCGGCAGGAGAAGAAGAATTCGGTAATACGGCAGGAGATGGAAATTTATTTCCATCAGAAGAAATGGAGGATATGGTAGAGGCTGTCCTAGGTGAATCTATTCGTACCGAAGATGACATTCCTTCCGGTCAAGGACCGCGTGCGGATAAATATGAAAATTTCATGAATGATGCTAGGAAACCAATTTATGAGAATGCGAAGTATTCCACCCTCTCATATTTCGTCCAACTTTTCCAGATTAAGTGCCTAAATGGATGGAGCAACAACTCATTCACAATGCTTCTTTCGTTCTTGAAAGATTCTATGCCTCCGGGAAATAATGTGCCCGAAAGCTGGTACGAAGCCCAGAAAATGATGTCTGATTTGGGTCTAAAGTGCGAGAAGATTCAAGCATGTCCTAAAAATTGCGTGTTGTACCGGAAAGAGAATTCAGATTTGAAAGAGTGTCCAACATGCGGAGAGGCCAGGTATAAGCCGAAAGATTCTGATAAGAAGCCTGATATACCTGTGAAGATAGGACGATATTTTCCCATAACACAGAGGCTACAGAGGCTATTCAGGTGCAAGAAAACAGCCGAGGCAATGATTTGGCATCACCGTGCTCCTCCAAGCGAAAATGGAAAAATGAGCCATCCAAGAGATTCACCGGCATGGAAGGATTTCGATAGGAGGCACGCAATATTCAGTAGCGATCCTCGCAATGTCCGGCTCGGACTGGCTACCGATGGCTTCTGCTCATTCAACTATATGGCTGGAAGTCATAGTACATGGCCCGTTGTAATGATAATTTATAATCTGTCGCCTTGGTTGGCTATGGACCAATCATACTTTATGATGCCTCTTCTTATCGACGGACCAAACTCACCGGGGAACAATATCGACGTCTATCTCCGACCTCTGATCGAGGAGCTGAAAACTTTGTTCATTGATGGTGTAGAGACGTATGATTCAAACACAAATACAACCTTCATACTGTGTGCGGTTTTAATGTGGATAATTAATGACTTTCCTGCGTATGGAATGCTATCAGGTTGGTCCGTACATGGTCACAAAGTATGTCCTCATTGCCATGAACACACAACATCAAAATTTTTGAATTTTAGCAGGAAGGTTTGTTATTGCGTCCATCGACGTTTTCTGCCTCCAGACCACCCCTATAGGTTAGACACGGTTCACTTTGATGGTCATCAGGAGCTTCTTGGAGCTCCATCCCCATTATCTGGAGAGGACGTGACTGCTAAATGGGATGGTTACAATAACGTGACCTTCGGGATGGATCCGACGAAACAGGTCAAACCACAATATTGGAACAAGTTAAGCATTTTCTTCGAGCTTCCGTACTGGTCTACAAATTCAGTGCGTCATTGTCTGGACGTCATGCATATAGAGAAAGGAGTATCAGAGCACATACTTAACTTGCTTCTGTGTAAAGACGGGAAATCGAAAGACAACATGAATGCTCGGATGGATCTACAAGAGTGGGGAATAAGAAGTGAATTGCACCCTAGACCGGTAGCGGGTAAACCGGGCAAGTTTGTACTTCCCAATGCCGCTTATCATATGTCACAACCGGAGAAGAAAAGATTCCTGCAGGTGTTGCATGATTTGAAAGTCCCCACAGGTTTCTCAGGATCACTCAGCAAGAAAATAAAAATTGTGAAGGGCAAGATCGATGGGCTGAAAAGTCATGATCACCATGTTATCGTGGAGCACCTTCTTCCATTAGCCCTCAGGACTTCTCTCCCCGACTCGGTTGGTCTAGTAATCAACGACCTATGTTGTTTTTTCAGGGAATTGTGTGCTAAAACACTGGAGGTTGCGACGCTGGATAAACTAGAAAATTCTATTGCGTTGATACTTTGCAAGTTTGAGCGTATTTTCCCACCGTCATTTTTCGATATCATAATACACTTGACGGTTCATCTTGCAACTGAGGCGAAGTTAGCCGGACCAGTACAATATCGATGGATGTATCCCGTCGAGAGGTACGTGTAATTTTTCGTTTCGCGCAATTTATAAATTTATTGTTGTCATGTATGCCCGTATTTATTTATTCAACATATTCTCATTAGGTACCTCTACACTCTTAAGAAGTATATACGCAATAAAAATCGACCAGAGGGTTCTATCATGCAAGGTTATCTTCTTGATGAAGCAACCACATTTTGTTCCCGCTATCTGGACGAGAACATTGAGACAAGGCTTAACCGAACACGAAGAATTCAAGACGGGCCATATGGCAAAGCCGAGTATAAGAGGGTAGACACTATGTTTATCAACAAGATATACCGGTTTATCTTGCTTAATTGCGCATATCTTGAACAAATTAGAGAGTAAGTTCTTTTGGATTAATTGTTATATCTGTGTTTGTGTGTGTATGAAATGACATAATATTAATGTCATAATTACTTGTCGAAAACAGAACTCATTTTAACGAGGTACGTGAGGGGCATCCTGATTGGAACAAAGAACGTTTGGAAAAATACCATCAGGATAATTTTTATGATTGGGTCACAGATCATGTAAGTTATTCGAATAACATTTTATTGCTATCAGTTTTAATCTAAACTTGTATCGTTATGTATTTTGTCGTAAAATTTGTTTTGTTAGATCCACGATCCGAACTTGTCTGCATCATTTGAGAGTGATTCAAGATGTTTAGCTCAATTTCCTATTATGGAGGTTGCATATTACAAAGGATTTGGTGTCCTTGGATACAAATTCAAAGTTAAGGACATAGAAACATCTAGAACCACTCAGAATAGTGGGATTGCGACGGTAGGATCGGACGGTGTGATTTACTATTGGTACTATTATTATATACTCGGCATCCACTATCCCGGACGATCAGAACCCTTTTATATATTCCAGTGTACTTGGTACGATCCGCGAACCGATACGGACAGGTGGAGAAGCAGTCTTGGGACTTGGAAAGATGAATATGGATTGACCAGTGTGAACACACTTCGATTTTACGGTCAGGACGATCCGTTTATCTTTCCGAACCAAGCGTTCCAAGTATACTACTCACAGTGTTTGAAGCATCCGGGGTGGAGTGTTGTATGCCGATGGAAACCTAGAGATGTCTACGATGTCCCAGAATACGAGGACAGCGATGAGGACGAAGAAGAGAGAAGGCTTAAAGTGCTCCGACCGTCTGTTTCGAAGGACGGGTTGTCTTCGACCGATCATGAAGTTACGTGGGTTAGAAATGACATAGACGATAAAATCCAAGTAGATATGTATGATGCGCCCACGAAACGAAAAAGGTTATCAGTAATGTTATATTATTACTTCACATTTTACGCTCTAGATCATATATAGTCAATACTTTTAATGATTGTCTAATGCGTCCACGAACCGTTTATCTAGATTTGATGACGATGTCGGGAGCAGCGAGGGGCGGCAGGAGCTCCAGCCGCGGCAGAGGCAGAGGCAGAGCGGTTTTGCCGTCCGGAGAGCTCCGTAGGGAGCTTCAGAGGGCCGGTCTTGCACCCAGATCGGAGACCCCTTCGGATGCCTCCTTCCATGTTGATTTAGCCACACCTCCAGGTATACTGCACGCATATCCATTTTGAATGTAATATTACAGATATTCATGCATGTTTATGTCAAAATTACTTATATTGTCAATGTTTGATTGTCTAGTTGTTGGTGATGCGTCCACATCTAGGACAGAGGCCACCCACGCTCCTCCAGGTATGTTTATATATCATATAGTGTATGTATATTGATTTAGAATGCTATATCATAAATACACACATTCCTTTTGCTCTTACTTAGCAATTTTTATTATTGTCTAGTTGTAGGTGGTGACACCACCGCACCTGCGGGTATGTTTATATATCCTATAGTGCATGCATATTGATTTAGAACGTTATATTATTGATCTACACATTCTTTTTGCAATTACTTATATAATCTATTTTTAATTGTCTAATTATAGGTGGTGCGGCCACACCTTCCACAGGGGCCACTCCTGCCGCTTCCATACCCTCCGCATCGTCTGCAGGTTAGTATGAATAAATTTAAAATATTTATTCATTTTACATATGCTCTATAGAATAAATATGAACTTCATGGAAAATTAGCGTCGATGTTTATTTTATAGTTGGAGGGGATGCGTCCGGGTCCGGGACCCCGGTTGTTCCTCACCGGAGGAACTATCGTCCCGCTCGTGCTGCTGCTCGGGCCCAGGCTCGTGCGCTAGTCTCCGGAGGTATATATCACACTTGAATTTTTGTTTAACCTTGATTTCTTAATACAACTTTGTCTTATTATTGATTGTCTTGATATTTTGTGCAGACGCAGGGCCTCTCCATCCCTAGAGGGGGACTCGAGGCCCGAATCAGTCCCATAGGCTGAGGCCTGATAGAGCTAGGGGGGAGGCAGCATTCCCCCTATTTTTTACCCTTGACTATCGCTATACCGGTCCTCATGCCGAGAGGTTCGGCTGGTATTTGGGGGACGAGAGCCGGATCGTGAAGAACTATCCACTTCACGTTGAGTGGGGCGAGCAGCACCAGCACTCATTCGCCCTCTTCTTTGATCAGGCTCGGGTATGTATTAATATATATTTTCATTTGATCTATCCAATATATTTATTATTAACACTTGCAATCTAATAAAAATGTTTTTTTTGTATTTTCAGTTGGATTACGATTTTCAGCCTGTAGCCGACCTTGATCACCCGGGGAGGGTGCTCGACCTTCATGCTCTGTACAATGGCCTGATGAAGAACATGCAGGCCAAGGTCCGATACAACAGGAATGAGCTGAAGGCCGACTGCTACTCCCTATGGATGGCGACCCCCGAGGCAGAGAGAGCGGCCCTCCTATCTACTCCGGCATTTGCGAGAGTCGACGTAGAGACATGGCCTCTATTGTGCGCTTATTTCGACTCCCAACGCAAACAGGTATGTATTTTAAATTTAATTCATTATTTATGATATAATTTATTTCTTTGTGTTTCTTAATTAGAAAACTAAATGTTAATGCGTTGTGCAGAAATAGGCCGCTCAGAATACGGAGAACAGGAAGTCGGCGAAGAGGGGTCGCCCCACTTACACAGGTGGCTCGAGGAACATTACTCGAGCCATGGAGTTATCGGTAAATTAAGAGTTATTCTCTAATATTCTGCAATATTAAGAGTTATTCTCTAATATTTCTAATATTAAGAGTCACTTTCTAATATTGCAGACATCTCGGACCGTGGCGTCAGGTGGTACACCGAGCGTGCTGTTCGCATATCTTGCCGTCCACGGCACCTCGACAGATCCCGCCACGGGCGAGCTTCGATATCCCGACGTCGCTACCCAGGAGTACTGCGTAAGTGTTAATATTTTTTCTACCCAAATTTGAAATTTTAGTTTTGGAAGGTTCAAGTTTAAATTTTATACTTATACTTTACTGCTTAATGTGGGTGTAGGAGCGGGTGGTTGAGCAGGCCCAGGCCTCGGGGATCGATTTTACCGGACAGAACGATCCGAGGCTGCTGACCCCAGTTCTGGACGCCGCACACGGAGGGCACCACGGAGGTTGGGAGAGAGACCGGGGATTGGGCCCTAGCAGGGCCCATATGAGGTTGGACTCCACCCCGGCGGTTACTTCCTCCGTCTCCAGTGACCGGCATGACTATTAGGAACTGGATAGCTTGAGGGCCACCGTTCAGGAGTTGAAAGAGATGCTGGTATGTATACTACTTTATAGTAAAATATCATTTCATATTATATACATATCAACATATCCATAATTAGTACGTAGCTTGAGCTTATTTGGTTTTAGACTTAAGTTTGATTAATCATACATACATATGTAATTAAAATAAACAATGCTTTTCCAAACTACATATCCAAACAGGGTTTCGAAATAACTTAATAATGATACGAATTCGAATAATACACAGTTCTTACACGCTTCTTACACACGTTATGTCCAGACGCGACAGGGTAGATCGGCCGAGCCTCCACATGCATCTCCTTCGGCTGCGGCTCCGCAAGCCACTACATCGGCTGCGGTTCCGCAGACAGCTCCTGTAGCTCCACCGCCCACTCAGACTCCCGCAGCCGTGGATCCGCAAGCGACTACCTCGACGGCGGCTGCGCAGACCACATCGCCAGCTCCACATGTCGCTCAGACTCCCGCTCACGACGAATTGCAGAGTTTATTGACCGAGGAGCAGGCGCGCGTTATTCTATCGTTATTCAGAAGTGGAGCTGGACCGAGCTAG
The DNA here is from genome assembly GCA_030015575.1 of Agapanthus africanus. Classification (NCBI taxonomy): domain Eukaryota; kingdom Viridiplantae; phylum Streptophyta; class Magnoliopsida; order Asparagales; family Amaryllidaceae; genus Agapanthus; species Agapanthus africanus. Next base: position 457,111,275 of record JASDDO010000001.1, on the reverse strand, counting down.
GGTAGATTTTTGGTTCTTATTTTTTAAAACATGTATTTATTTATATCATACACATTGTACTACATTTTGAAACGATATTGATATTGGTTTGTATTTATATCATATTCAGTTTTTGGGTTTCTTTTGTATATTATATATATGCGTGAGATGTGATTATGAATACTGCAATATATGATTTGATTGATGTATATATTATTGTGCACAGGGCGGGAAAAAATCAAGCAACCCATTTTTTAAAAATAAATACAGACAATATGTACCTACGGATTAATCCGTAGGCACACATGTTACCCCTACGGATATATCCGTAGGGGCAAAATATCAGCAGTAACTGATATTTCCCCCTGATCTCAGTGCCAGGGGGTTGGGAATGCCCCTACGGACATAGCCGTAGGGGCCACTGCCTATCCCCTACAGCGTTATCCGTAGGGGCAAAATATCAGGAATCCTGATACTTTGCCCCTACGGAAACGTACCTACGCACATATCCGTAGGGGGTAGTACATGGACCTACGGACATGTCCGTAGGTACCAGTAATATATTAAAAAAAACCGTAAATAATATAAAATCTTATACCCTACGGCTTAATCCGTAGGGGCAACAGGACCTACACATAAATCCGTAGGGGCAAGAATTTGCCCGTAGGGGCAAGTTCAGGGCCTCAACTTGCACCTGCGGCCTTTGCACCTACGGGGTATTTTTTCGCCCCTACGCATATATCTGTAGGGGCAGTGTGTTGCCCGTACGGATTTATCCGTAGGGGCAACCCTTATTTGTAGTAGTGTTTTGCTGTGCTATAAGGCGGGTTTCGTCGAGGGAATCGAGTTCCTCGAGCCGAAGAAGAGCATTTTCTTCATCTGTCAACTCACACCGAACTGCTACTCGTAGAGAAGGGAGTTCTGTTTCCAGGGGAAGCACTGCTTCCGTGCCGAATACCAACATGTATGGTGTTGTATTCGTAGCTGTTTTGAACGTTGTGCGGTATGCCCAGAGAGCTTCATGAAGCCTTTCGTGCCAGTCTCTTTTATTTCTGGACATCGTTTTCTTTATAATCTTCATCAAGGTCTTGTTGAAAGCTTCAACTAGACCATTGGCATGAGGATTATAGACTGAAGAGTATCTCTAATCTATCTTATGCTGTTCTGCGAAGCGACTAATTTTATGGCTTCTATAGGATGGCCCATTATCCAAGATAATTCATCGCGGAGTGCCGAACCGGTAGATGACTTGGGTTCTTAAGAAATGGTGGATATTTTTCGTCTTCACCTCCCTTAGTGGTACTGCTTCTGTCCACTTAGAAAAGTAATCGGTCGTTGCTAGTATGAACCGATATCCTTTGGATGATGCTGGTTCAATGGAGCCGATTATATTGGTTCCCCACATTTCGAATGTCCAGCTAGCTACCGTTGGGTGTAGTGGATTTGAATGCTGGTGGATGAAGTCCCTGTGAATTTTGTATGAGTGACACTGCTTCGCATATTCGAGGCAATCCTGAATCATTGTGGGCCAATAATAACCCATTCTTTTGATCTTCATCGTCATCTTTGGCCCAGCTTGGTGAGAACCGCAGAATCCGTCATGAGTTTCTTGGACGACTTTCTTCGCTTCTTCTGGTCCCAGGCATCTTAGCCACAGACAGTTGAACGATCTCTTATAAATAGTATCATTGACGAAGGCGAAGGACATAGCTCGTTTCATGAGCTGATGTCGAGACGATGCATTTTCAGTCGTTCGTCGAGATTTGAAGTAGTCTATGAAGACTTCTCTCCAGTCAATGGCCTTTTCTTCGTCCCCTATTTGAAAGGCTGCTTGTTCAGTCATTTCTTTTGTTTCAGATGGCTCTATCAAGTCTTCCGAAGATATATCTGTTGGCGCGAGGATCCTGCGGCTTTGCATGATGATCTTTACGTCATCGAGGTCTTCATCGACTAATTCCTTAGCCAATTTGGCCAACGCATCCGCCTTGCTGTTTTCTACACATGGTATACTCTCTAGGACGTAGGAGGGGATTTGTGTCAACAGTTGTTACACTCTTTCGCCATACTTTATCAGCTCCGGCTTGTATGTCTGATAGTCGCCATTTACTTGGGTAACGATCAGCTGGGAGTCTCCATAAATGAAGAGTTCTTTGATTCCTATGTCGACAGCGATCTCAAGACCTGTTATCAAGGCTTCATATTCAGCTTCGTTATTAGTCCTTGGCTCCGTTAAGGAGAGGGCGTAATGCAATATCCCTCCTTGCGGAGTTATGAAAATAATGCCCACTCTGGCTTTGATTATGGGGGTGTTTTGCTTTCGCCTCTTCATGGAAGATGCCCCATCGAAGTAGAGTTCCCATGGGGAATCATTTTCTTCATTCTCTCCTTCAATTGTGTCGAACTCATTCTCATCCGGAAGTTCACAATTTAAGGGGGGTCGGCTGGTATCGGATGCTCGGCGAGAAAATCGGCGATGGCCTGGCCTTTCACTGCTTTGAGAGGTCGATATGTTATCGAGAACTCCATCAGGAGGAGGGCCCATTTGGAAAGCCTTCCTGTTAATATGGCCCTTGACGTCAGATATTTGAGAGGTCCACCTTTGATATGAGATGGACCTTATGCGCCAAGGCGTAATTCCTGAGCTTCGTTATCACGAAGATCAGTGCCAGGTAATGCTTTTCAATGAGGGAGTAGTTGTTTTCTGCCCCCAGGAAGACTTAACTCAAATAGTACAAGGCTCTCTCATTTTCCTGGTCGTTCTCCTGTGCCCATAGCACGCCTAAAGAACCCTAAAGGGATGTTGTATACAGGACAAGGGGTTTTCTTTTAACCGGAGCGGTCAAAACTGGCGGATTTTGCAGATATTGCTTGATTTCGTTTAGTGCATTTTGGCACTTTTGATCCAAAACGAACGGGGTCCCCTTCTTCATCAAATGACTGTAGGGACGGCATTTTTCAGAGAGGTTAGCTATAAACTGCCGGATATACGCAAGCTTTCCTTGAAGAGATCGCAACTGTTTGAGGGTCCTTGGCGTGGGCATTTTCGTAATCGTCTTGATCTTTGAGGAATCGATTTCGATACCCCGGTGTCGTATGATGAATCCTAAGAATTTGCCTAAGGAGACTCCAAACGTGCATTTTAAAGGATTCTTCTTCAGATTGTACTTCCGAAGACATTAGAACACTATTTTTAGATGCTCCCAATGCTCCTCATGAGATCTACTCTTCACCACAAGGTCGTCGATGTAGCATTCAATAATCTCATGGATGAGGTCATCAAAGATCTTTGTCATGGCTCTCTGGTAGGTAGCGTCAGCGTTCTTCAGACCGAAGGGTGTCGCCTTGTAGCAAAATATACCCAACGGAGTCCGGAAGGCAGTATGCTTTTGATTTTCAGGATGCATTTTTATTTGATTGTATCCTGAAGATCCATCGATGAAGGAGAAGACCTCATGGGTAGATGTGTTATCGATCATCAGTTCGGTAACAGGTACTGGGAAGTCATCCTTCGGGCAAGCTTTGTTGAGGTCCCGAAAGTCCACACAGATGCGCACCGTCCCATTTTTTCATCACCGGAACGATCTTAGCGATCCAGTCGGGATATTGAACCTCTTGAATGAAGCCAGAGTCGATTAGCTTCTTGACTTCAGCGTTGATACTTATCTCAAGTTCGAGCCACATTCTTCTTGGCGCCTGTTTGACTGGATTTATGTCCGGCGATATAGCCAGTTCATATACCACTACTTTTGGGTCTAGACCCGGCATATCAGAATAGTTCCATGCGAAGCAGTCTTTATATTGCATGAGCACGTCTTTTAACGTAGCTACCTATTTTTTGGATAACAGCTCACTGACAAACGATGGCCTTGGATCATTTTCCGTCCCTAAGTCATTTTTCCTTAGGTTGTCTGCCGTAGTGTGTATCCCGTCTTCCAGCTCTTTTGGTGCTGGTGGAAATTCTGAGATCACCTCGTCCTCGTCTTCATTTGCGAAGCACCTGAAGAGTTCATCCATAGTCTCGTGCCCTTCCTCTTTTGAGAGTGTTATCACATGGCAGGTACGGGCTCGCTTCCATTCTTGACACTGAGCTGTTCCTATCCTCACGGTATAGGTCCTTTTTGGCTCATGCTTTTGCGGCGGGGTTACCCTCCAGCTATCAGATAAAGCGAACATACCTTGTTGGTATTGGTTTTCTACCCAGTCTTTAAAGGTGAAGCAGTCTTCAAGAGGATGGCCTATTGCTTGGTGATAGGAGCAATAATCCGGATGATGGACCTCGTTTATTTGTTCGGGATGCCAAGACTCCGGAAGCGTCATCATTTGGTGCTTCATGACAAAGTTGAATATTTTCCTTGTCCTGTCTTGTCTTAAGGGAAAGAGTATTCCTGACCCATCTTCTTTGTAAAGGACGGGTTTCAACCGAGTTTTTCTTGATTGCGCGGCTTCTTTGATCTGCCTTGTTGTTTGCGAATGTTATTTGCGCGCTTTGTTCTGTTTTTGCCTCTATTTCGGGATTTTTCCTTTTTGCGAGGACATACAGCGAGCTGGGGATGGAGGGCATCGTAATCTTCCTTTTCCGCAGACTGTTGATTGAGGCGTTGCGCCTTGGCTTTGTCATAGATAGCCATTTTGCGGTTGTGGTTGTCTCGACTCCTTTGACAAGCCACCTCTATTAGCTTGTCTATTTGTTCTTCGAGCGATGGAATTAACATTCTTAGAGCGGGATTTCGCTCTGTTTTAACGTCACGTCCATTCGGAAGAGCATTTTCTTCTTCGCCGGAGCTGTTTATGACACGGCAGCTATGGAATCGCTCCCATTTCTTGGACCGAATGTTTCCAAGTCCGGTTGTCTCCATCTTCCCGTTGGGCATCGTTCGCTGGGTCCCAGGGATATCCCAAATCTTTTATTAGAAGTGGGCTTGTCGAACAATCTATTCGAAGGGTACACCTTGGTATCTTAATAGCCTTTTCAATCCCTCCGTGTGGTATCTTGGTAAACGGATTGGTTGAAGAGTATCAAGTGCAAAGTCGGCACCGTGCCAGACTTCTTTCTCTACTCTGGTCTCCGTAGATTGATAGAAGAGGATCTCCTTTTCACCTTTTCGCCTGAGAGGTACGTAGAAAGTCTGTAGTTCCTGTACGCTGTATGTATCGAGCGCATCAAGTTTCTTGTAATGCCAAGGTGGAGCCATTATGATTTGTAAACATTGATTGGCTCCAGCAAAGGTTTGCACTGACGGGTGGATTGAGAACACTGCGTTGGCCTCGTCCTCAGAGTCACTACCAAAGACCAGAATAGGGATAGATGGTCCGGGCCTGTTGTCTTGGGGTTGCCCCGAGTAGACTATTTCTTCATCTTCCTCGGTATCGCTCCCAAAGATCGGGATGGTGGTGACAGACTTCTGTTCATCCTCCGGCTTATGACATCTTTCTGTATCTTCGAAATATGGTAGGAAGTATTTTGCGTCTTCATATTTTCGGACTTCGTTTACTGAGAACGGGTTTAGTTCACCTGTGACGGTGCATTCCAAACTGTCCTTGAAATACTTCATACACTGATGTTGTGTAGAAGGGATGACGTTGTACTTATGCAGCCAGGGCCTGCCGAGTAAAGCGTTATAGCAAGTCTTTGCTTCATAGCAAGTCTTTGCGTCAATGACATGAAATTTGATGTCAGTGAAGAGCAGTCCGAAGCGTAACGTCAGTATTACGGACCCAAGTATCTGTGACGACTGCGAATTGAACCCGGAGATGGTAATTTTGTTCCGAGCCAAGTGCTGAACGTTCATGCGAATCTCCTTCAACACTTTCATGTTGAGAAGGTTGACAGAGGATCCGTTGTTGACAAGGATTTTCCCTATTTTGATGCCGTGGAAGACCCATTGACGTATAACGGGCAGTTATGTTCGCACATACCGAGGAGGAGATCTTCATCGCTGAATGTAATGTCAGCTGTATGAACCTATGTCAGCTCATCCTTCATCTTCTCTTCTGCAAGGAAAGGTTGGAACTGATCGGGCTCTTGTAATGCCTTGATCAGGAACTCTCGTGCTTCTTTGGACAAGAGGAGAGTATCGAATATGCTCAGTTGTGAGAGTATTTTCCTCAAATGTGCCAGGACGTTGTAATCCACCTTATTTTTCTTAGGCGGATCCCTCACTGCGAGCTCTTTAACAATTCTATCATCAAGGGCAATTTCTTCAGGGATTTTTTCTTTCCCTTTATCACTTTTGCTCGAACCTTTGTTTGTAGGTCTGAGATTCTTCTCAGGTAGTGTGCAGTTACGTAGCTAAATGTTCTCACAGTTCTTCTCCTCATTTTCTTTTCCGAGGTGAAGTCTTTGAAGAGAGGGCTGAGGGTTATTTCGTCCTCAGAATCGCTCCCGAAGGTAAGAACCTGGGGTTTATCCCCTTCCGAACTGGTATCAACCATATGACAGTTGCCAGTCGTTTTCTCACGTGCACTTGTCACACTTTTTTGCTGTCGATGAGCTTCGCACTTCATCCTCTTGAAGTGTTTTTTATGGGCAACATATCCTTGCCACCACTTCTTGAAGGCACTGCATTCTTCGGTGGGATGAGTAACCCTCCGATGATATAGGCAGTAGTTCAGATGTGAATCCTCTCCGTCGAGGCATATGACCCCAGGAGTGTTCCCTACGAAAGGTGGCAGCTTCATTCCCATTGACAAGGCTTTGGCGAACCGCTTCTCTGCTTTGATCTTGTTCTTATATGTCGCATGTGTGCTTCGGTTTGGTTGGAGTACTTTACGACTCATCCTCGCCGTAGATTCTTTATCCTGATGTTGACGCTTAGCCTTTCGTATATGGCTGTTTCGCGTTCTCGGTCGGCTTTGCTTTTCCGAAAGGTTTCATTTAACAGCCTATCAATCAGGTCTTCTTCTGGCAGTTCCGGGGATTTTAGCGCCGCATCTGCCCCCAATTCCTCTGCGTTGTTTTCTGATGCTGAGGGAGCTTCTTCTCTATTTAACGGCGAATAGGAGACCATGTGGCAACTTGCTACATAGTCTTCGGCTTCTCCTGATGAGTCATTTTCCTCATCGTTGTCACTATCTTCATTCTCAAGATTATGCTTGAGAAACTCTTCGAGGGTGACCGGTGTCCACGCATTCTGGTTGTACTCCTCTAATGCGTCAATGTACTTTTGTATGTTTGTGCGCTTGTCGTCATACTCGGCAGGCTGTACAGGCTTCTTGGTCTTCTTCTTTTTCTTCGAAGACTTTGGAGGCTTGACTTCGGGATTTTTCCCTTCGTCAACAACTTTCAGTATGGGACGTGGTTTCAGCATCCCTTCTATGATTTCAGGTTCAAGTGGGCTCTTCCACCTGACCACCGGACATTCATTTAGATCCTTCAGCATTCTTTTAGTCTTTGTTGAAAGAACGATTTCCCATAGAGTTTCTTCCACGAGCAAGCATGATGCCCCCTGTGCATCCACCTTTCTGGGAGTGTGCTTCTGAGATGGGTTCACCCTCTAGTTCTTAGACAGCGTGAATTTCCCCTATTGATACCGGTCCTTGACACAGTTCTTGAAGATGTAGCAATCCTCAATTGGGTAGCTTACCATTCTGTGATAGGAGCAGTAGTTGGGGTTGTTGACGTCGCCATGTTGCGGTGGACGCCGTGGGTCTGGCAATGTGATGAGTTCGTTGCGCACTGCCAACTCAAAGAGTCTCCTCGTTTTATCGCGGGGAAACGAGTAAGCGCGTCATAGTCTTTCTTCCAGGGATAGGCGCAGTCGTGCGTTGTTTTGGCGAGCGGTTGGCTTTATTCCACTCAGTTGTTGTTGCATGTTGGAAATGAAGGTCGCTTTCCCTTTACCCTTGGCATTTCGAGGGTCCTTATTTGAGGAGGAAGGCTCATGGCCCATCTGGTCCATTTGGGCCAGTTTATCGATCAGAGCCTGAAAGGTCGTCGGCTTGAAGAACGTCATGAACTGGGACACCGTCGTTTGAAGATCAAGGGTCCCAATGAACATGCCCACGCTGGGAGATTCTTCAATACGTTGTTCGCACTTCGACCACAGGTTCCGCCACTGGATCGCATATTGGACCTAGGTTTCTCCTGACTTCACTCTGGCATTGATTAATGTCGTGATTGGAGTGCGCTCGCTCGCGCTTGCGAACCGCTGTGTGAACAGCAACTCCATTTCTATGAATTTTCTCACGGAGTCATTTGGGAGCTCCGAATACCATTCAAAAGCTATTTCTGACAAGCTATCAACAAATTGGCGAAACAACAGTTTGTCGTCGCCTCCAGTGTTGCCGCACAAAGCTCTGAACTGAGTGACGTGCTGGTGTAGGTTGCATGTCCCCTTGTACACATGGAACATGGGGATCGTATTGTAGGGTTACTAGGCACTGTCACAAGGTTCTATAAGGTATCAACCATGCTCGGTTTAAAATTTAGACGTGCCGAACAACCCAAAGTGAGGATCTTTGCTAGCTTATTAGGGTTAAACATGCAAGTAAACATCTTTACATCTAAGAGAGAGGGATTACAACCTTTGTAGTCCATTCCTTCACTTCATAAGCTCCGAGTAGTAGTCCCTTCGCCGCGATCCATGATCTCCCGGACTCAAAAGAAGCTCCACAACCCGAATGATCCATACTTGCTTGAAGTCTTCCTTTTCGAAGATGATCTATCTTGAAGTTTCTTTAACTCAAGCTCTCACTCATTAATCAAGTATTAATGAAGTGAACACCCTAATCTAATTGGCTAGATTAGATGAGGATGATGAAGTAGGATTTATGTTCTCTTTTATTATCAAATTCTCACACTAATCCATCACAAACCCAAAAGCTAGAAAGCTTTTCAAGGAGGAAGAAGAAGAAGATTTCTTTTGTGATGAATAATGAATTGTTATTCTAATTACAAATGCAACCTATGGTTAAAGATGAAAGGGCTAACCATTGTAGAGATTTAACTAGGGTCAAGGGTTTGGGTTGGGTTAGGAAATATCTCCACAAATATCAACACATAATATCTTAGCTTAAAACAAAAGAAAAGCTTCTAGAAGCTTCATGAATACGCTAACCCAAATCAAACCCTAATCATGTTTAATCTCCACTAATCATGTTGTTAGTAATCATAACTTGTTACATAATTATATATCACATATATAATATATTTTCGTAACAAAAGAAAATAATACAATTAACATATATCGCATATATATCAATGTATTATCCGGTGAGAAAATGAATCAATAAAGCGAGCCAATATTAGATAATGTAATGTAATATATCACATATATAATTATACATTAAATCATCGAATCAACACTTGATCCGACAATCTGGCTATATCGCATATAACCGACTAATATATCATGTACCGATACATCGAATCAACACTTGATCCGATGTCCCGGCTGATATAAAATATCGCGAGAATAGAATACGGTATCTCATATCATATTAGTCTCGGTCTCGCACATATCACATATGTGCTCCTACTCCGTTTTGCCTGAGTCAAGAAACCTCTGTGTATGACTCTAAAGAATCGTCAATACGCCGGTAGCAGGGGATGATCATATCAAATACCCACAAGCTGCAAGCGGTCAGCTAAACGTAACAGCCACCCAGGTATTGAGCGATCAGAAGATCAACAAGCAAGCCTGTACATTCTCCTGTGAATCCAATCAGTAACACTCTCATACAGTCCGGTCTCTTCATCTGATATGTTGCATATCCAGTTTAGGGGTGATATACGTCAGACCCCAATAACCGATAAGTCGTGTCGATGTGAGGCTCATAACAGGCCGAGAAACTACTGGTAACACTTACCAGTAAATCTCTATATCAGCCCTGGTCAGGGACTTCCAGTTATAGCCAATCGAACACAGCACAACATCAACTCCCTATACCGGGAGAGACGAATCCTCTTCTATCGCTCATTGCCTCTATGTGATTCGGGAATGTACCCAAAAGCCACCGTTTTACACTCCCTCTTGGACGTGGTAAGGTGGAAATCAAAGCACAGTGGGAATCACACAAGACTCTATAACAATCTCGGGTCTACAGACTAACCTATACCAGTGTCACCAGAGAACTGCCATCTGACGTGAGGTATAATACCATCTGGGAGTTCTCGACGAGTCCGTCCAGTGTACCCAGTGTCCACTGAGCACCCGTATACCATCCTTGATGTCAAACACCGATGGATATGGGATCATCCATCGCCCATCATATGGGTCAAGATGCGTATACGCTAGTCTACTCTGGTGTATCGATACCCTGTCTCGATACACTCTCGACTAGGAACAGTTATAGGATGTACTCATCGACTACCGTGGCCCCACTAGTATGATCTCATCATAGTCCCAGTAGTCGAGTACATATCCTAAGGGCTTTATCAACATGTGAGAGTAAGACAGTAAACTAATATAAGTCAAGATGTTAAGATAAAGTAAAACCAAATAGCATACTATCATGACGAGCCAGAAAGTCCTCTCTATATTTATCCAAGCATCCAATATAATATACATCATATGTACAACAATGGCCTCTAGGGTATATACATAACTAACAATCTCCCACTTGCACTAAGGCCAACTATTGTAGTATCTTATACCTAGCATCCCGAATAATCTCTCAAACTGTATCTGGGAAATGGCCTTCGTGAGTGTATCCGCAATGTTGTCCTTCGTATCAACTCTCCTGACCTCGATCTCCCGGCGATCAACTATCTCCCTGATCAGGTGATACCGCCTCAGAATATGTCTGGACTTCTAATGGGACCTGGGTTCCTTGGCCAAAGCCACAGCTCCATTGTTATCGCAATACAAAGGTATTGGATGCTCAATGGATGGAACCACACCAAGTTCAGTGATGAACTTCTTTATCCAGACAGCCTCTTTGGCAGCATCGTTGGCAGCGATATATTCAGCCTCCATCGTCGAGTCTGCAACGGTATCCTGTTTGAAACTCTTCCAACACACCGCCCCTCCATTGAGGGTAAAGACAAATCCCGAGTGCGACTTAGAGTCGTCCTTATCACTCTGGAAGCTGGAATCAGTAAAGGACTCCACCTTGAGTTCTCCATTACCATACACCAAGAACATCTCTTTAGTCCTTCGCAAGTACTTGAGAATGTTCTTCACAGCTGTCCAATGACTCTCTCCAGGATCTGCTTGATACCGACTAACTACATTTAGTGAGTATGCTATATCAGGTCTGGTACATAGCATCGCATACATGATAGAGCCTACTGCTGAAGCATAGGGTTTCCCTTGCATGCGAGCTCTCTCCAAATCAGTCTTGGGAGACATCTCTTTGGAGAGAGCGAGTCCAAAGATCGTGGGTTGGTTACCATGTTTGGATTCTTCCATACTAAACCTCTTTAGTATAGTGTCAATGTACCTGGATTAGGACAATCCCAGTATCCGATTAGATTTATCTCTATAGATCATAATTCCCAGTATGCAAGAGGCATCACCTAGATCTTTCATTGAGAATCTATGTGATAAGAAGAGCTTGACTGATTGCAGCATAGGAACATCATTTTCTATCAAGAGTATGTCATCGATGTACAATACGAGGAAGACAACCGTACTCTCTGCAACCTTTTTATAAATACAAGGTTCATCTACGTTTTTGATGAAGTCAAACTCTTTGACTACAACATCAAAACAGATGATCCAACTCCGCGATACTTGCTTTAACCCATAGATGGATTTAAGCAGTTTGCACACCTTTCCGCTGCTCCCACTATCTATGAAGCCCTCTGGCTGAGTCATGTACACGCACTCTTCTAAATCACCATTTAGAAAGGCGGTCTTAACATCCATCTGCCAGATTTCGTAGCCATAGTTTGCAGCAATGGCAAGTAAGATCCGGATGGACTTAAGCATAGCCACTGGAGAAAAGGTTTCGTCATAATCCACACCTAGTCATTGACGAAAACCCTTTGCAACAAGTCTAGCTTTGAAAGTCTCAACTTTTCTATCTACACCAATTCTATTTTTAAAGATCCATTTGCTCCCAATGGGTTTTACCCCTTCAGGAGCAACTTCCAAAGTCCATACTTTGTTGGTGTACATGGATTCCATTTCAGATCGCATTGCATCCAGCCATTTCATAGAGTCACCACTCGTGATAGCCTACTCGAAACTAGTCGGGTCATCATTTTCCATGATGCAATCCTCGCTCCCACCATCAATGAGAAAACCGTAGTATCTCTCAGGTGGATGAGAAACCCTGCTAGATCGGCGGAGAGACTGGGGTTCGTCGGGAACTACTGAATCCTCTGGTTCCAATAAATCATCAGTTGTAGTTTGTGGTGCTGGAGCCTCTTCCAGCTCTACCACATCGCCACTAATTTCTTTTGCAAGAAATTCCTTTTCTAAAAAGATGGCATGTTGAGCAACAAACACCTTTTGTTCCTCGGAGTGGTAGAAGATATACCCTTGCGAATGCTTGGAATATCCAATAAACTTTCACAGAACTGATCTTGCCTCGAGCTTGTCCGGATTTTGTGTTTTCACATATGCCGGACAATCCCATATCTTAATATAATTAAGATATGGACTCTTTCCTTTCCATATCTCATATGGAGTGATTGGCACAGATTTGGTGGGAACCCTATTCAATAGGTGTATGGCTGTCTCAAGCACATACCCCCAGAAGGAAATAGGTAACTCAGCAGTGCTCATCATAGAGCGCACTATATCTAATAGGGTGTGATTCCTCCTCTCCGATACACCGTTGTGCTGTGGTGTATAAGGAGGAGTAAGCTGAGAGAGAATCCCATTCTCTTTTAGATAATCTAGGAACTCATTGCTCAAGTATTCTCCTCCTCGATCAGATCGAAGGATCTTAATACTTTTGCCTATTTGGTTCTTTACTTCGTGCTTATATTCTCTGAATTTCTTAAAAGCTTCATACTTGTTTTTCATCAGGAACACATGTCCGAATCTTGAGAGATCGTCAGTGAATGTAGTGAAGTAAGAAGAACCGTTCCTGGCATGTGTAGACATGGGTCCGCATACATCACTATGTACCAGTCCTAAGAGTTCCGTAACTCTTTCTCCGTGTCCACTAAACGGAGTTTTGGTCATTTTACCTTTGAGACATGAATGGCAAGTATCATAAGATAATAATTCGAACGGATTCAAATATCCATCCTTATATAACTTAGCTAGCCGTGTCGCATTGATATGACCAAGTCTATAATGCCATAAGTAGGATTCGTTCATTTCTGAACTCTTCCTCTTATGTCTGTTTTGTATATTAAAGACTGTATTTTGATTGAGAACGTATATGCCATTATATAACGAGCCTGATCCAATCAACTTTTGATCTAGGAAGATGTTCATAAAATTATCCTGTAATACAAAATTATATCTTTCTTTACTTAATAAAGAAACTGATATAATGTTGCACATCATGTTCGGTATATAATAGCATTCGTTCAGAATCAATGTATTACTACTTGGTAATACAAGGTGATATTCGCCAACTGCTTTGGCTGCAATACTTGCATCATTCCCTACTTGTACGGAATGATCACCTTTCCCAGTTCTCTACCTTTACGTAGCCCACGTAACAATTTACATATGTAGGATCCCGATCCGGTATCTAATACCCAGGACGTAGGGTGAACTGAGAAACAGTTCTCAATAACTAACACACCCGAGGAAGATGCATCAGCATGCTTATTCTTCATTTGGGCAGCGTGAGAATCCAGATTTTCTCTTGTTTCTTGTTCAGTCTTATAACTCTTATAAGAAAGAACGAGACCAACATTCCCCAGCTCAGTATAACAAGCAGGTTCAGTCAATACATCCATATTATTATCTTGATTATGGCCTGACATGGTCGCTACCTGGAGAGAGAGAGAAGAAAACACTTTAGCATATGCTATTGCAAGAATAGATTGGTTATTATCTTATCTAATCAGAATGTCTCCCACTGTTTTTATCAAATCTTCCTTCAAACCCTAAAAGGTAAGATTAGTCGGGATTAATTGCACCCTACAATTTCGTCAATCTTTCAGCCAGATCAGTATTGGTACTTGAGCGAGGTTCCCCGTGCTTTCGCACGGACCTAATTAAAATAAACCTCGTTTTCCCAGAGGCATAACCCCGTTAACACCTTTCTAGACACCTACTTGATCGGCTAATTGTCCTATGTAAAACTCTCCCAGGAGTAACTCTTACTCGCGGTGGGTATCGGGATCCAACCATCTCATAGGAGGTATGCAATCTCATTGCAAATTTCAACACTTGAAATTCCCGATAATGCTTTTTCCCCGAGCGTGCTATGACCTTGACGCATGCCAAACAACAGTGCGCTAGTCAAGTTTAACTCGTACATTTCGTGATTGAATTAAACCCACCCGTACGACCCTTGACGCATGCCAAACAATGCTGTACGAATACCTTAATCCAATCGCATCTTATGCTACAGATAAGTAGTAATCGGCTGCTGTACACTACGCCTTGACGCATGCCAAACTACCGTAGCACGAATACTAAATATTACTTATCTGAAATGTCGGAGGGCTACGCAGGTTTTTCAGAAAACCATGAGCGTAATGAACTTGATATCGTTGTAGAAACAAGCGATTTTCGAAAAAGGAGTGTTTTTAAGGCTTTTCTAGTTTCGCTAAAGAGGTCACTCCCGGTGAAGGGATCTTGGCTCTTTCCCCATCGAATAAGGTGCAGAGTATATCATATATACCGCTATGCAAAGCAAGAACTATATAAGCTGTCAAAAACTAAACCGCGAGTTTGTAGCATCTGCCAGTTTTGCTAAAGAGGTCACTCCCGATGAAGGGATCTCGGCTCTTTACTCATCGAATAAGGTGCAGGGTATATCATATATACCGCTATGCAAAGCAAAACTGTAGCTACCCTTTTTATAAAGTTTTGATTCTACAACATCTTTTAGGTTTCTTTTCTTTTATTAATCTCATTAATAAAAATCCCATCAATTAATGCTTCCTAAGCATCACAGAAGAAACGAAAGCAGTAATATTTATATATCAACATATATATATATATATAGTATAAGCATTCGTCTCAGGTAGTAATATGATCTCATCACAGAACATTGTAGCAGAAGATAACATATGAAATATTGGATATACTAGGACGTCCGTGTTTTATTTCGAGCCTATATAAAACACGGATTCCACGGTCGCGGTGAATAGCCAAACCCACATCTCTAGACCCCTACAAGAGAGATAAGCAACACTGCCAATTCTAAGGTTAGGAGACCCGATCTCGACTCCTCGAGATGGCCTCCCACTGTACCCTAGAACCCGGTTACTTGTGCTCCCCTCCTCGAGTCTACCTAATGCGAAAAAGTAAATAATATACAATGGTGACATCAACCTGGAAGTGCACCAATAAAAGAATATTACATACAATTAAATTTTACATGAATGAAAATAAAAACCCTCATCTCACATAAAACCCCCGGCTATTCAGAACACGACGATCCAATACAACATATCACAGTAACACATAATATCTCATATCATCAACGTAAGCAAGTATGCATATCCTGATTGTCGTTGATATATAGCAACGAAGCCGGCGATACACCACATACTACGCTTACGGTCACAGAAAAGAAAGTGTAAAACTACAATATTTGGAATCCACAATCACTTTAGACATTATAAATCCGAAATATCACATACTTCGCATTTCATGCCTAACTATATGAATTCCACATATTGTATCACATTCCAGATAAATAGACAAAGTTAAACATTCCGATCGAATTATCAAATACACAAGATTTCCCAAATAGCTCAACACTTGAGCGGAGTTCAAAAAATCCCAGAACATGTCACAGCCCCAGTGAACCAGCCATAGAAGGGTCAAACCAACGCCTCACATGTGGCAACACCAAACTACCACAAACCCAAAGGTTCAGTGGAAGTTTTGACGGTCACATAATCCAGTTAAGGTTACGTTCTTCTAGTGGGTCCACAGATATGCTTGCATGTTTTTCCGAAAGTTTTAAACTCAAGAAAAATTCAACACTTGAACGTTTTCCGTGTCGGGAAAAATGAGTTATTGATATCCGTTCAAACATTTTAACACGTTCTAAATTATCCGAAAAACAAGACGAAGTTAAACTTTCCGATCGAATCAACGAATACAAAGGATCTCCAGAAAACTCAACACTTGAGTAATATTAAAAATTCCTAGAAGTATATACTAATACCTACTGATTAACCCTTTGAATACGAGCCCCTAACACCCAAGTTCGGCCACGGAACCGCCGCGGGAAGCATGCTCCTGCCGCGGTTCCGCGGCGACTTTAGGGTATTATGGGTTCGTATTTTACAGTTATCCTTAGAATTGCCTGCTGAATTTTCTGAGTATTTTTAATACGAAAAAAATCATGTTTTTAAAAAATTTCCAGAGAGGGGTCAAATATTGACATTTCGGGGTTCGATCGGACTTTTAACTTCGTATACACGTCGCCTAATGCTCAAGCTTGTCTTTGATACCACAGTAGGGTTACTAGGCACTGTCACAAGGTTCTATAAGGAATCAACCATGCCCGATTTAAAATTTAGACGTGCCGAACAACCCAAAGCGAGGATCTTTGCTAGATTATTAGGGTTAAACATATAAGTAAACATCTTTACATCTAAGAGAGAGGGATTACAACCTTTGTAGTCCGCTCTTTCGCTTTATAAGCTCCGAGTAGTAGTCCCTTCGCCGCGATCCATGATCTCCCGGACTCAAGAGAAGCTCCACAACCCGAATGATCCATACTTGCTTGAAATCTTCATTTTCGAAGATGATCTACCTTGAAGTTTCTTTAACTCAAGCTCTCACTCACTAATCAAGTATTAATAAAGTGAACATCCTAATCTAATTGGCTAGATTAGATGAGGATGATGAAGTAGGATTTATGTTCTCTTTTATTATCAAATTCTCACACTAATCCATCACAAAACCAAAAGCTAGAAAGCTTTTCAAGGAGGAAGAAGAAGAAGATTTCTTTTGTGATGAATAATGAATTGTTATTTTAATTACAAATGCAACCTATGGTTAAAGATGAAAGGGCTAATCATTGTAGAGATTTAACTAGGGTCAAGGGTTTGGGTTTGGGTTGGGTTAGGAAATATCTCCACAAATATCAACACATAATATCTTAGCTTAAAACAAAAGAAAAGCTTCTAGAAACTTCATGAATAAGCTAACCCAAATCAAACCCTAATCATGTTTAATCTCCACTAATCATGTTGTTAGTAATCATAACTTGTTACAATATTATATATCACATATATAATATATTTTCGTAACAAAAGAAAATAATACAATTAACATATATCGCATATATATCAATGTATTATCCGGTGAGAAAATGAATCAATAAAGCGAGCCAATATTAGATAATATAATGTAATATATCACATATATAATTATACATTAAATTATCGAATCAACACTTGATCCGACAATCCGGCTATATCGCATATAACCGACTAATATATCATGTACCGATACATCGAATCAACACTTGATCCGATGACCCGGCTGATATCAAATATCGTGAGAATAGAATACGGTATCTCATATCGTATTATTCTCGGTCCCGCACATATCACATATGTGCTCCTACTCCGTTTTGCCTGAGTCAAGAAATCTCTGTGTAGGACTCTAAAGAATCGTCAATACGCCGGTAGCAGGTGATGATCATATCAAACACCCATAAGCTGCAAGCGGTCAGCTAAACGTAACAGCCACCCAGGTATTGAGCGATCAGAAGATCAACAAGAAAGCCTGTACATTCTCCTGTGAATCCAATCAGTAACATCCCGTACAGTCCGGTCTCTTCGTCTGATATGTTGCATATCTAGTCTAGGGGTGGTATACGTCAGACCCCAGTAACCGATAAGTTGTGTCGATGTGAGGCTCATAACAAGTCGAGAAACTACTGGTAACACTTACCAGTATATCTCTATATCATCCCTGGCCAGGTACTTCCAGTTATAGCCAATCGAACGCAGCACAACATCAACTCCCTATACCGGGAGAGACGAATCCCCTCCTATCGCTCGTTGCCTCCATGTGATTCGGGACTGTACCCAAAAGCCACCATTTTGCACGCCCTCTTGGACATGGTAAGGTGGAAATCAAAGCACGGTGAGAATCACACAAGACTCTATGACGATCTCGGGTCTACAGACTAACCTGTACCAGTGTCACCAGAGAACTGCCATCTGACGTGAGGTATAATACCATCTGGGAGTTCTCGGCGAATCCGTACAGTGTACCCAGTCTCCACTGAGCACCCGTACACCATTCTTGATGTCAAACACCGATGAATATGGGATCATCCATCGCCCATCATATGGGTCAAGATGCGTATACGCTAGTCTACTCTGGTGTATCGATGCCCTGTCTCGATACACCCTCGACTAGGAACAGTTATAGGATGTACTCATCGACTACCGTGGCCCCACTAGTATGATCTCATCATAGTCCCGGTAGTCGAGTACATATCCTAAGGGCTTTATCAACATGTGAGAGTAAGACAGTAAACTAATATAAGTCAACATGTTAAGATAAAGTAAAACCAAATAGCATACTATCATGACGAGCCAGAAAGTCCTCTCTATATATATCCAAGCATCCATTATAATATACATCATATGTACAACAATGGCCTCTAGGGCATATACATAACTAACACGTATATCCCGGCGGGTACTTGATTTAGTCATACCAGCCTGGGTACGGTCGCCCAGTTCTGACAATTTGGCCAGCCGCTTCACTAGATTGATGAGTTCGTATTTGTTGAGCTATATAGTCATTAAGAGCAGCCTTGGAGATCGTTTCCTCCTTAGATGTTGATAAAACCGGAAGAGAATTTCATGTTCCCCTCTGTCATCCTCGATGATTATCGACGGATTCTCGGCTGGAGGTTCTGGATGGATCATTATTCCAACCATGTCCTGGAACAAAAGAGCCATCTGCTTTTTTTTTGGCAGCCTGCTCACCGGCTTCCTTATCTTTTCTTTCAAGCACCCTTCGCAGGAACTCTGTATCGGTCTCCTGCTCTTGGCGCTGTTCAGATGCTGGTCCCGGACTTTCTTTCTGTCCGGTGAGTGCTGCCATTTTTGTCAGCATTTCCTGGAGCTTTTTTTGCTGCTCCTGATCTTTTATCAGCGACCGAGTTTGCGGTCGATGAGCCACGGAAGCACGGCTTTCCTCTTTCCCGGAATCCATGTTGACCGTATGCACGATCATGCCCCCAGACTTGGGGCGTTTGGGTCCAGCGACTTTGGAATTTGCCGCCGGCGGTGGGATTTTCTCCGGCCTCCTCTTTTTATGGGAGGTCGAAGTTGAAGAAGCCGTTGTAATAGGCACCCGTGTGGAAGAAGTCCCTCGCTGTTGTAAGTCCATGATGCACACCCCACGTGTCGCGGGGAGGCGGAATACTTTAATGAACGTTTTTCTCGCACCAAAAGAAACTTGTTTTAGCTTTGCATCATGAACTTGTTCCACTTTTGGATCTTATTTAAACCTTAGCTAACAAAAACCTAGACTAAGAGAGAGAGCTAACTACTATGTAAAAGAGTTATACCCTCGTTCCTAGTCTTTCGGGTCTTCAAGTTGATCATTGCTCCTTGGTTCAACCTTCTTGTTGATCTCCTTTCTTGTACTTCTTCTAGGTCCTTGAAGAGTTCGCTTGCCGGTCTCCTTTGCGTCAAAGATGGATCCATCCGAGGGCTATGGTCAAGCTCCAACCTCAAAGAGATACCTTAGTGATCTAACTTGCTAAGAGAGAAGATTAAGTTGATGTAGAGTGAGTGTATTGGATTAATTGATCTTCAAGCTCATTGATTTGCAACACATGCAAGTGTTATGAGCTTGATGAAGAAGGAGAGAAGAAAGACCTAGGAGAGAGAAAGCTTTTGTGATAATGATAATGAAAAATGAGAAGAGAGAATGGCTAAGTATTGAGCCAATAATTCAACCATGGAATTATTAAATCATATAATTTACAGCCATGCTTGAATAGTGGCTCCAAATGAAATAAACAAATAATTAGCCATGCCTTCAACCCATTCCTATAATATCTCCTAATTTCCACCTCATTAATTCTTTAATGAAAAAGAATAAAATAATAATGAGGTGTCTCCTTCTAGAAGCTCATTCTTGTGAATTTACAAGAATGCCCTTTTTCCGTATTTTCATACCCGTATCCGTATTCCGAAAAATACGGATACACTGAGATCAGTATAATCTAATACTACAATACTAGTACCCGGCTTAAACCAAAGCCTACTAGTATTATCCGTCCGATCGTCATTCGAGTAACCAGTACACGAATGCGATCGAAACCCTGCCGTAAGACCATACGGCATCTACATCATCTCGCCTGATCCAGGGAAACCCTCTGTGTGGGACTCTAAAGACTCAACAGTACGCTGGCAGTGGGTTTAACCACAAGTTCTTCAGTGGCACTAGCTGTACGTAACGGCAACCCAGGTACGTGTCGAAAAGGAGGCCAACGAGCGAACTCGTCCGTAACCCCTCCTGAGCCTGTCCGTGACAATATCCGTGCAGTCCGGTCTGTTCGTCTAAGAGTATCGCATGTATGGTCTAGGGAGGTGGTGAACGTTTGACCCCTAACAACCGTACAAGTCATGCCGGTGTGGCTCAAGACCATCCGAGAATCTACTGGTCAGTCCACCAGTAATTCTCAATCAGCCCTGGCCAGGGACTTATGGTAATGACCAACCGATCACAGTGCGATATCGACTCCCTATACCGGGAGAGACGAATCTCTAACAGTCGCTCATTGCCTCCATGTGGGTCAGGACTGTACCCAACTAAAACCTGTTTACACGACTCTTTTGAGCCGTGGTAGGGTAGTAATCAAAGCACAGTGGGAGCTCACACGAGACAAATGACGACCTTAAGTCGACAGACTATCTGCACATATGTCACCTGAGAACTGCTATCTGACGCTAGGTATAATACCATCTAGTCAGTTCTCGGCGTGTCCTATCCGGTGTACTCACACCCAGTGAGCATCTGTATACAATCTTAGGTGCATATCACCAATGGCTACGGTACCAATCTATCGCCCCTCGTCAGGGTCTAGATATGTATACACTGGTCTACTCTGGAGTATCGGTTCCCAGTCTTAATACTCCTGCGACCAGGGACATTTAAGGATTTGCCTATCGACCACCCAGCTCCCACAAGTATGACTGCCATCACAACGCTGGTAGTCAGGAAAATATCCTACGGGCTTTATCAACATGTTCACAATATACGAAATACAAAGTATAATATATCACATGTTAAGATAAAGACAAAACCAAATAACGTACTATCATATCGAGCAAGATTGTTCTGTACATACATCTCCCTAGTATCCTATATAATGAAGGCCTTTAGGGCAGATATACCCAACAATCTCCCACTTGTACTAAGGCCTACAATTGGCGCAATAAATACCCACTGTCTGTACTAGATCCAGTTGCTGGTGTACCGCATGCCCAACATCTCAAACAGCCTCTCAAACTGAACTTGAGAGATGGTCTTGGTGAATGGATCTGCCGTGTTGTCTTTTGTGTCCACCCTCCGCACCTCGATCTCCCGTCGATCTACGATCTCCCTGATCAGGTGATACCGCTTTAAGATATGCCTGGATTTCTGATGGGACCTGGGTTCCTTCGCTAATGCTACAGCCCCAATGTTATCATAATACAAAGGTATTGGATTTGCAATGGACGGAACCGCCTGAAGTTCAGAGATGAACTTCTTCGTCCAGACAGCCTCTTTCACGGCATCGTTAGCAGCTATATACTCAGCCTCCATAGTTGAGTCTGCGACGGTATCCTGTTTGGAACTCCTCCAACATACCGCCCCTCTATTGAGGGTAAACACAAAACCCGAAATGGATTTAGAGTCATCTTTGTCACTTTGGAAGATGGAGTCGGTAAAAGCCTCGACCTGGAGGTCCCCATTACCGTAAACCAAGAACATCTCCTTAGTCCTTCTCAAGTACTTGAGAATGTTCTTTACCACTATCCAATGCTTCTCACCTGGGTCAGACTGATACCTTCTTACCACACTAAGTGCGTAAGCTACATCTGGTCTGGTACATAACATCGCATACATTATGGATCCTACTGCCGAAGAGTAGGGTATAATGCCCATGCGAGCCCTTTCCTCATCAGCCTTTAGAGACATCTCTTTGGAGAGGATGATCCCGTGACAAGTGGGTAAATTACCGCGCTTGGAATCTTCCATACTAAATCTCTTTAGTATAGTGTCAATGTACCCGGACTGTGAAAGTCCCAACATCCTTTTGGATCTATCACGATAGATCTTAATGCCCAGAATGTAGGATGCATCTCCTAAGTCTTTCATAGAGAATTTCTGTGACAAGAAGAGCTTTACTGATTGTAGCATAAGGACATCATTCCCTATCAGTAGTATGTCGTCGACGTACAAAACGAGGAAGACTACTGCTCCTTCTACAATCTTCCTATAAATGCATGGTTCATCTACATTTTTTATAAAGTCAAATTCTTTTACCGTCTGATCAAAGCAGATGTTCCAACTCCGCGATACTTGCTTTAATCCATAAATGGATTTAAGCAACTTGCATACCTTTCCGCCGCTTCCAGTGTCTAAGAAACCTTCTGGTTGATCTATGTAAACACTTTCTTCTAAATGTCCATTTAGAAAAGCGGTTTTTACGTCCATTTGCCAGATTTCATAGTCATAGAAGGCAGCAACGACAAGCAGGATCCGAATGGATTTAAGCATAGCTACTGGGGAAAAGGTTTCATCATAGTCCAATCCTGGTCTTTGACGAAACCTTTTGCAACGAGTCTAGATTTGTAGGTTTCCACTTGTCCAAATGCACCAATCTTCTTTTTGAAGATCCATTTGCATCCAACTGGTTTTACCCCAGGAGGAGCAACATCTAAAGTCCACACTTTATTGGTGTACATGGATTCTATTTCGGATCTCATAGCATCCAGACACTTCACCGAGTCTTTACTCGTGATAGCCTGCTGAAAATTAGTAGGCTCATCATCGATGATGCAATCATCTCGATCCCCATCCAAAAAAAACCCATAGTATCTTTCAGGAGGACGAGAAAGCCTACCAGATCTGCGGAGCGGCGTTGGTTCGTCAGGCTCTATTGAAACCTGAGGTTCTACTAAGTCCTCGGCAGTAGTTTGAGGTTCTGGAATTTCTTACAGCTCTACCGCGCTCCCACTAATTTCTTTTGCAAGAAATTCGCTCTCTAAGAAGACAATGTGGCGAGAGACAAACACCTTTTGTTCTTCAGTGTGGTAGACAATATAGCCCCTTGAATGCTTGGGTATCCCACAAACTTGCACAAAACCGATTGTGTCTCGAGCTTGTCCGGATTATGCTTTTTAACAAATGCCGGACACCCCCATATCTTGATATACTTGAGACATGGTCTCTTCCCGCTCCACATTTCATATGGCGTGGTAGGCACAGACTTAATCGGAATTCTATTCAATAGGTATACAGCTGATTCTGGCGCAAAACCCCAAAAGGAAAGTGGCAACTCAGCACTACTCATCATTGAACGTACCATGTCCAGTAGCGTGTGATTCCTCCTTTCTGATACACCATTATGCTGAGGTGTATACGGTGGAGTAAGCTGAGAGAGAATTCCATTCTTCTTTAAGCATTCAAGGAAACTGGTACTTAAGTATTCTCCACCTCGATCAGATCGAAGTTTCTTGATACTTTTACCAGTCTGTTTCTCCACTTCATTATTATACTCCTTAAATTTCTCAAAGGCCTCGGATTTATGCTTCATTAAAAACACATGTCCATACCTCGAGAAATCATCAGTAAAAGTGATGAAGTAGGAGTGACCGCTTCGTGCATGTGTAGACATCGGATCACATACATCGCTGTATACAAGTCCCAAGAGTTCCGTGGCTCTTTCTCCGTGTCCGGTGAACGGAGATTTGGTCATCTTTCTTTTGATACATGATTGACAAGTTGCATACGATGAATATTCAAACGGATCTAAATATCCATCATTATGTAACTTAGTCAACCTTGTTTCATTTATATGACCAAGTCTACAATGCCATAGGAAGGCTTGGTTTGAATCTGGAGCCTTCCTTTTAAGCGTGTTTTGAATATTAAAAACTTAAGCTTGATTAAGTGTGTATATGCCATTTTCCAGTGTGCCAAACCCAATCATTTTTTGATTTAGGAAAATGTTCATGACATTTCTTTCAAGTAAGAAATTATATTCTTCATTAGATAACAAAGATACTGATATAATATTACACAGCATACCGGGAATACAAAAACAGTTGTACAACACCAAAATGTGCCCACTAGTTAACCCCAGGTGATATTTCCCCACTGCAACAGCATCTACGTTCGTTCCATTGCCCACCCGGAGGGTCATATCACCTGCCTTCAGTGCTCTACGGTTTCTCAGAGCCTGCAAAAAATTACAGATGTGAGAACCAGAACCAGTATCAAGTACCCATGATGTAGAGTTTACTGAAAGATAGTTTTCGATTACAAACACACCTGAAGCAGAAGCAGCAGCTTGCTTCGTGTCCTTGGCTTTGAAAGCCATGCAATCCTTCTTCCAGTGCCCTTGCTTGTGACAATAGTAGCATTCATTCTTATCCGCCTTCTCCCTTCCTGCCTTGTTCGTTCCCTGCACCTTCTTGACCCCGCCTTTCGGTTTGGTGGCTTTCATTTTCTTCTTCCCCTTAGCTTTCGCTTTGGATTTAGAAGAGGATGATTGGACAACATACAGAACTGGGGTCTTCTCCTTTTTCAAGGAGGTCTCTGCTACCCTCAACATGTTGAGGAGCTTTGGAAGATCAGCTTCCATTTCGTGCATGTTGAAGTTCAGCATGAACTGAGAGAAGGTGTGGGGAACGGACTGCAAAATCAAGTCGATGTACAACTCATTCTCTAGCACGCATCCCAGGTTTGCGAGTTCCTCAATGAGGCTAATCATTTTCAGGACGTGCTCTCCTACATGTGATCCTGGAGCTAACCTAATCTGGAATAGCTTTCTTGAGGTCTCATACCTTGCGACACGGGAGTGCTCTCCATACATTTCCTTGCAATGGAGAAAGATGGATATAATATCCATAGTTTCGTGCTGTTTCTGGAGTTCATTGTTCATGGACGCCAGCACAATACACTTAGCTCTCTCACAGTCTAGATCCCAAGTTTTGCGGACCTCCTTGTCCGCAACTGAGGAATCTGGTCCTGGGATAGGAGGAGGAACAGCGGTGGTAACATATGCAACTTTGTCATAAGTCAGTGCAATGTTGACGTTCCTTAACCAATCTTTATAGTTTGACCCGGTCAGTGTATTCTTTTCAAGTAATAGTTTAAGTCCGGTCATGGTAGCTACCAGAGGGAGAAAAGAAACACTCAGCATATGCTCTTGCAAGTTTAGATTGGTTTATTAGTTTATCTAAACAGGATGGCTCCCACTGTTTCCTCAAATCCTTCTTCAAACCCTAAAAGAAGAATTAGTCGGGATTAATCGCATGTCACAATACTTACTTAACCTTTCAGCCAGGTCAGTGTTGGTACTTCGAGGGAGGTTTTCCAACGCTTTCGGGAAGTTCCTTAATTATATAACCTCTTTTCCCTGAAGGCGTAGCCCCACTAACACCTTTCTAGACACCTACTTGGTTTATAGCATTAATTGTTAAGTGAGAAAATCTCCCGAGAGTAATCCTACTCATTAGTGGGATCGGGATCCAACTATCATCATATGATGTCCTAGATGGAAGCCACTCTAGTCACCACACTCCAGAAGATATGCTGAATCTGCAAGTTTCCTTTATGTTTGAAACTCCTGATGTGATTTTTACCCCAAGCTCGTATGACCTTAACGTAGGCCAACAAATCATAAGATGCAAGTCAGGTTCTACTCGCCGTTGTCCTGATTAATTTAGATCCATCCGTACTCACCCTTGACGTAGGCCAACAAGGCTGTATAACTGTCCTAAACTAATGCATCTATCTATGTAACAAATAAGCAACACATTGCTACCATACACTATACTTGACGTAGGCCGACAAACATAGCATGAATACGATGTGCTGTTTATTTGAAACGACAGAGGGCTACGGCTAGTTTTTGGCGAAACCGTTAACGTAATGAACTTGATATGATCGAAGGTGTTAGTTATATGTATGCCTT
The DNA here is from genome assembly GCA_030015575.1 of Agapanthus africanus. Taxonomy (NCBI): domain Eukaryota; kingdom Viridiplantae; phylum Streptophyta; class Magnoliopsida; order Asparagales; family Amaryllidaceae; genus Agapanthus; species Agapanthus africanus. Next base: position 457,085,082 of record JASDDO010000001.1, on the reverse strand, counting down.
AGAGGCCATTACTGTACATACGATGTATATTATAGTGGATGCTTGGACATATATAGGGAGGACTTTCTCGCTCGACATGATAGTATGCTATCTGGTTGTACTTTATCTTAACATGTACTCTGATTGTCTCTATGTTACATGTTGATAAAGCCCTTAGGATTGTTCCCCTCCGAACGGCGGCCTTGACGTTAGGACGTCCATGCCAGATGTTCGGGGCAGATGCTATTTGGTTTTATCCGTTTATCTCTCCGAAGATGCTAAGTTGATTTATGGCACCATGTATCGGAGGTTTAGACGGATGCGGCCGATGTAGCAGACTTCGTCAGATTCCCCCTCAAGATGAGGGGTTTTTGATTATGGGGACGCTCTTCTCTGCAGGCGCAAGCCCCTGCAGTTAATTACGCTACCGCATCGCGGTAACAACTTTCTCCTTCTCCAGAATTTCACTTCGTGTCGTGTGTGTTCATTTTGTTGCTGGTTGCCCGTGGATTGTATACGGAGACTGAGTAATGCCGTCGCCCGTAGGACGTGGATTAGTCCAAATCCGTATTTACTTAGATTTGGGTTTGGTGTTTTCAGTTTAAGGATGCATTAGTCGCGTTGCGGCTAAGATCAACTTAGACGTTCGTCAAGGATACGTTAGTCCTGTTTTAGACTAAGATCAACTCAACGTAGTGATTAATTTAATGTATGGCCATCGGGACTCGTCGCCTCTCTGACGTCGTTGAAGGATTACAACGGCATGTATCAAAGGAGCTCGGAGATGTACCCTCAAACCAGAGTTGATTGGGAGTTTTATAATCCATTTGAATATCTAAGAATACGTTAGCCGTATTTGGGGCTAAGATCAACTTAAACGTTTGTTAAGGATACGTTAGTCCAGTTTGAAACTAAGATCAACTTAACGGGACCGTTTAGATCCGACAAAAGAACATTTGGGCTCTATTGTGCCAGTTTAGGGACGTGGTGGTCCGATATTGATGTGTGGTCGTTGGGACCCGTCACCTCTTTGACGTCGTTGAGGAATTACAACGACGGATGTCAAAGGAGTTCGGAGATGTACCCTCGAACCGGATGTAAATTGATTTAGAAGAGCAATTTTGCTCAGTCAATTTAATTTAAGGACTTATGGCCAAAATTGGGCTAAGTCCAGTTGAAATGTTCAACATTTTATTTGCTTTTGCATTGCATTTATTTTTTTATTTTTATATGGGCTTTGCCCAGAAAAGATGCAGAGCATCAATTTGTTTTGGGCTCTGCCCTTTTAGGAATGATGCAAGGCATCAATTTTATTTGGGCTCTGCCCTTGTATAAAGGATGCAAAGCATCAATTTATTTGGGCTCTGCCCATTTATTGCCTTGCAATTTATTTTGGCCTGTCAGGTCATTTTGATTTGGGCCTGGCCCTTTAATTAATGCATTGCATTTGTGCAAAATGCTGTTAATTTGAGAATCTTTTAGATTCAAGAACCGATGGTTCAAAAAAAGAAGTGCAAAGCACTATTTGATTTAGATCTAAGAAAAAACAAGTTTTTTTCTTGTTTTTCTTATCTCAGAGAACCAAAAGTTCATGAAAGTGCAAAGCACTATTAATCTAAGAACCTTTTAGGTTCAAGAACCGATGGTTCATAAAACAAGTGCAAGGCACTATTGAATTTAGATTTAAAAAATAACAAGTTTTTCTTGTTTTTCTTCTCTCAGAGAACCAATCATGAAAGTGCAAAGCACTATTAATTTAAGAACCTTTTAGGTTCAAGAACCGATGGTTCATAAAACAAGTGCAAGGCACTATTTTTATTTTTATTTATTTATTAAAGATCCATGATCTTGTTCACAAGAGAAATCTCTCTTCTTTCAAAGGTTTTACCTTTTTTTTTATCCTTCAAGAGTTCTCAAGAGTTCTCTTCTCTTCTTTTTTTTTTGCAAGATCTTCCTCCCTTTGACTTGAGGTCTGGGTCTTTTTTATAGTGCCCATAAATTAGTTAAAGTTTGTTAAAGAGATCATTCTTTAAATGATTTAGGGAATTTTCCCCACCGTCGGATCTTTAATCCAAAAGTCTCTGTTTTACAGAAGAAATCTTATTGTTTTAACAAAAACAGAAAAGATTTCCTCAAATCTTTATTCTGTTTTTGCAATAAAAAATTTTATTTTTTTTTATTTTTTTTTATTTTTTATTTTTACTGCGCAGCGCGCAGTGCGCGCACCCCGCAGCGCGCAGTTGCGCGCAGTTGCGCGGCGCGCGCCGCGCGGCCAGCGCCGCGCGCAGAACAGTGCATTTTTTTTTTTTAGAGCTTTGCTCTTATAGAGTACGCTACTTCATTTATTTTAAGTTTAATTTTCTTTTTAATTTTTTATTTTAACTTTAATTTTCTTTTTAATTTTCAAGACAGAGATTTGCTCTGATTGGAGAAAAACAGAAGCATTGCTTCTTTTTCCATCTTGGAATTTAAACAGAGCTTTGCTCTGATTGAGGTAAACAAGGATATGTACTCGACTACTGGGACTATGATGAGATCATACTAGTGGGACCATGGTAGTCGACGAGTACATCCTATAACTGCTCCTAGTCGAGGGTGTATCGAGACAGGGCATCGATACACCAGAGTAGACTAGCGTATACGCGTCTTGACCCATATGATGGGCGATGGATGATCCCATATCCATCGGTGTATGACATCAAGGATGGTGTACGGGTGCTCAGTAGAGACTGGGTACACTAGACGGACTCGCCGAGAACTCCCAGATGGTATTATACCTCACGTCAGATGGCAGTTCTTCGGTGACACTGGTACAGAGTAGTCTGTTGACCCGAGATCGTCATAGAGTCTTGTGTGATTCCTACCGTGCTTTGATTTCCATCATACCACGTCCAAGAGGGCATGCAAAAAGGTGGCTTTTGGGTACAGTCCCGAATCACATGGAGGCAATGAGCGATAGGAGGGGATTCGTCTCTCCCGGTACAGGGAGTTGATGTTGTGCTGTGTTCGATTGGCTATAACTGGAAATCCCTGGCCAGGGTTGCTGAGATTTACTGGTAAGTGTTATTAGTAGTTTCTCGAACTGTTATAGACCTCATATCGATACGACTTATCAAGCTACTGGGGTCTGACGTTTACCACCCCTAGGCGAGATATGCGACATATCAGACGACGAGACCGGACTGTACGGGAGTGTTACTGATTGGATTCGTAGGAGAATGTACAGGCTTTCTTGTTGATCTTCTGATCACTCAATACCTGGGTGGCTGTTACGTTTAGCTGACCGCTTGCAACTTGTGGGTGTTTGATAAGATCATCACCTACTGCCGGCGTATTGACGATTCTTTAGAGTCCTACACAAAGGTTTCTTGGCTCAGGCAAAACGGAGTAGGGGCACATATGTGATATGTGCAGGACCGAGGATAATGCGATATGAGATACCGTATTATATACTCGCGTTATTTTGATATGAGCCGAATCATCGGATCAAGTGTTGATTCGATGAATCGGTACATGATATATTAGTCGGTTATATTCGATATAGCCGGATTGTTAGATCAAGTGTTGATTCGATAATTTAATGTATAATAATATATATGATATATTAAATTATATTAACTAATATAAGCTCACTAAAAGATTGTTTTTCTCACTTGGGTAATACATTGATATATATGCGATATATGTTAATTGTATTATTTTATTTTGTTACAATAAATATTATATATGTGATATATAATATTGTAACATAATATGGTTATTAATGCAACATGATTAGTGGAGATTAAACATGGTTAGGGTTTGATTTGGGTTAAGCTTTTCTAGAAGTTTCTAGAAGGTTTTGTTTTGTTTTGTGCAAAGATATTTGTATTGATATTTTAAGTGACTCATTCTTTAACCCAACCAAAACCCTAGCCCTAGTTAAATCTCTACAAAGGTTACATTGACCATGGTTGCATTTCTAACCTCATACTTGACTTTCATTATTCATCACAAATGGATTCATGATTATTCTTCTTCTTCTTCCTTGAGTTCTTTCATGAAAAGCTTTCTAGCTTTTTATGAAGTGATAATTTTGAGTGAGAATAAGAAAACAAATGAGAGCTAAAATCCTACTTCATCATCCTAATCTATTCTAGCCATTTAGATTAGGGTGTTCACTTCATATAGTGAGTGAGAGCTTGTGTTAATGAAACTTCAAGGTAGATCATCCTTGTTATCGAAGATCGGAAGCAAGCTTGCATCTTTCTCTTCGTGGAGCCTCTCGAGAGTCCAGAACTTGATGATCGCAGCGAAGGGACCACAACACGGAGCTTATGAAGTGAAGGACCGGACTACAAAGGTTGTAATCCCAAACTCTTAGATGTTAAAGTGTTTAACATGCTTTGTTTCGCCTAATCTCTAGTTTAAAGTGTTGGCTATAGTGCCCTCAAGGCAATTATCATAGTCGCAGGCATGTGATCATGATGATTGAGGGAGGACCTATACCGATAAAACAGTCTTACTCGAGATGATAGTATGCTATCTGATTTGTCTTTATCATCATGTATATGTTGATAAAGCCCTTAGGATCTTGCTTGACTACCAGCATTGTGATGGCGATCACATACGTGGGAGCTGGGGGTCTATAAGCACATCCTTAAATGTCCCTAGTCGTGGGAGTATCAAGACTGGGCATCGATACTCCAGTGTAGACTAGTGTATACTTATCTAGACCCTGACGAGGGGCGGTGGCCGGCCTCATAAGCCATTGGTGTTAGTTGTTCACCTAAGATAGTATGCAAGTGCTCATTGGGTTATGAGTATACTGGACGGACTCGTCAGGAACATACGAGTTGGTATTATACCTATAGTTAGATAGCAGTTCCCTGGTGACATGTGTACAGGTTAGTCTGTCGACCTGAGATCGTCATTTGTCTCGTGTGAGTTCCTACTGTGTTTTGATTACTACCCTACCACGGCTCAAAGGAGTCGTGCAAATAGGTTTTAGTTGGGTACATTCCCGAGCCACATGGAGGTAGTGAGCGGATCGTCAGGAATTCGTCTCTCCCGGTATTGGGGATTGATGTCGCGCAGTGCACGGATGGCCATCACTAGAAATCCTCGGCCGGGGTATGTGAGAATTACCGATTCAGGATCGATAGTTTCTCGGGTAGTGATGGGTTTCATACCGACACGAATTACCGCGTTGTTAGGGGTCTGACTTTATCCACCCCCTAGACTCGATATGCGATACTTTTAGACGAACAGACCGGACTGTACGGATATTGTCATTGACAGGCTCAGTAGGGGTTCGGATGAGTTTGCTGTTGGCCTTCCTTTTGCTCAATACCTGGGTAGCCGTACATACAGCTAGTGCCGCTGACGTGCTTGTGGTTAAACCCACTGCCAGAGTATTGACGAATCTTTAGAGTCACACACAGAGGGTTTTCACGGTTCAGGCGATATGGTGTAGGTGACGTATGTTGATACATACAGGTGTCCGATTAAATATGTGTATGGACTGCGCAGACTTTAATCGGACGGTTGTTAATACTGGCGGCTTAGGATTAAGCCAGATTGTTAAATCAAGTTTTGATTTAGTAATTTACATATGTATTTATATATATGTATTCTAGTATTATTGCTCACTATTTATTTTCTCTCTTTTGCTATTCGTATTTTCGTACGAATACGCGTATGTGTATTTCGATACATGTACCGGGAAGTATTCTGTATTTATACGGAATGGCTTTTAGAAGATGCCACCTCATTATTGATTTTCTTTAGAAAATCACATGTTTTGATTGTATGTCTACGGTAGCGCCCCGGCCGTCTAACAGACGCCAAATGCGGAACAAAAACTTTTAACTGGCGCTATCGTATACTATAACCCGGATCTTCAATTATTGCTAAACTAACAAACTGTAAAGAGGGTAGAAAGGTTATACCGAACGATCCGAGTCCTTCGTTTTTTAACCATCATCCCACGCTTTGTTGCGGCTGCTCCGATCTCGTCGATCTCCGATCTGCTCGTCCAGGTGGCACCACGTCAACGGATCTTTAAACGGGCTCCCGCCTCTGACTCGAGGCAACTCGGTCGTCAAGTTTGCTAAAAGAGACGACCAAGATTAATGTAGAGAATGAGTAGAATACTTTGTCTCACTTCGTCCAAAGCCGTGGACGATCGGTTAATGAAGTTGCCACTCGAAATGAAATGGAATGAGAAATGAGTTATCAAATTTTCATACACTCAAAACCATAGTCTTTTTCCAAAAATGAAATCTCTTTCTCAAGGGGAGGGGCCGGCCAATATTTAACAAGAGGGGAGGTGAGTGTAGGAGGGAAGTGGTGACCATAACCAAGTAAGAAAGAATGAGTCATATAACACCTAGTATGAACTCATTTAAAGCAAAGGATGAATCACTTAACCTAGTCATCATGCATTAATTGAATCATTAATGCAACAAAGGTTCATGAACCTAGTCACCATTCTAGAAGCTTCTAGAAGCATGACTCACCCTCACGACTCACCAGAGTGACAGAAAGATAAATCCGCATTTAACCGAATGTCAAATACGGAAACTGAAAACAGAAAACTGGCAACTTCCAAAAGTGATCCTGAAACGAATTTCAGGACAACCCCGTAATAGTATAAACATATCCGCATTTGTATTACGACCGAATACAAATGCAACTGAGACAAAGATATTATATCTACTCAATATAATACTTGAATCCGGCTTAAGCCAAAGCCCACCATATTATCTGCCCGAAATATGACATGTGTGTAAACGCACGTGCATTTTCCGAACCCTGCCATAAAACCATACGGCCTCTACAACGTTTCGTCCGAACTTGGGAAACTATCTGTGGGGGACTCTAATGACTCGTCAGTACCCTGGCAGTGGGTTTAACCACAAGCCGTCAGCGGCACTAGCTGTGCGTAACGGCTGCCCATGGACTGACCTCAAGGGAGGCCGATGAGCAAACTCATCCGGAAATCCTACTAAGCCTAACAGAGACAATGTATATACAGTCTGGTCCGTTCGTCTATGAGTATCGCATATCTGCCTAGGGGGCTAATAACATCAGACCCCCAATAGCAGTATAAGTCGTGTCGGAGTATAGCCCAAAAACACCCTGAGATACTATTGGAGTACCTACCAGTAAATATCCTGCCACGGCCGTGGGCTTTGTGTAATGGCTCTCCTAGACACAGCACGATCTCACCCCCAATACCGGGAGAGACGAATCCTCTGCCGATCCGCTCACGTGCCTCCATGTGGCTTGGGACTTGATTGTATGTATTTCTTGGTTATTATGTAAAAGTGTATCTAATCAAACGGTCTCCGGCAACGGTGCCATTTGATTGAAATGATTTCTCATTGTGTAGTATTTAGAAAATTGTATAGAAATTCACAACCAAAAATTATTTGACCGCAATCAATAACGGTGTCGGTTGTAGCGCGTTAGTAAGTGCGGATCGTCCTCAGGGAAAGTGTAAGTGTTCGTCTTTTGAATTAGATGAATTGAAAATTTAAAGAAAACAAAACAAAACAATTCATGATTTAAAAATTGTATTTCAAGAAAGAGAAAATATCTAGATCTAAGAAAAGTAAAAGATAGAATCAAGAATTGATCATTTGTTGATTTTTCCAAACCAAATATCAAGAATCGAAATGAGGCTCGTAGGAATCGATCGGATCTATAGATGTGATGCAATATCAAGATGACATATTCTTATCCTTCGATGAATTGATACTAGATCGATGATGATCGACAAGAATTAGAGATTTCTTGTGAAACTAGGGTTTCATCTTATCTCTTGTTCTTTCATCGATATCATTCATATTCTAGCCTCTAGTAATTTCAAGAAACGATCGTAGATCCCTAATTTCGAGCGATAACAATCAAGAAAGCATCGCTACGAAACTAGGTCATCGATTCTTGAACTTGCCAGGGTTTACAAAACTCGTAAGACTTAAAAATTGTATTAAGATTTGTTACATCATCATTCTACAATCGTCTCGATTCCTCCAAGAGCGGAGTTTTACTCAAACATCACAACAAGAACCACAATTACAAATTGAGATCTAATCATGATGCAAGAATTACAAGAAAGCAAGATTAAAGAATTTCACCTTTTATTTATATCAACAATTTCGTTACAATCGCTCAAGAACTACAAGAGGAAGAACTCGATCGTCGATTTGGCTTCGCTCGTCTCCGTGAGTCGCGGATCGGCTTTGATCACTTGCCCGATTGAAGATCGGCTCGGCTCCTAAAAGGTTGAAGGGCTTCTTGCTTGATTGGTACTCAAGATCTTGAATTTGGAGTGGAATTAGGGTTAGGGTTTCGCACAAGCCTTGTCACTAGACTTGTGGAAGAAGATGAAGAATTAGAGGTAAAGAATGAGGGAGATTTAGCTAACTAATGGTTTGAACCCCCTCAACCCTTAGATCTAGGTTCCTATTTATAGCCATCAAAACCCTAGATCTAGGATTTGAATTTTAAGTTTCCCTCCAAAAGTTTGTTGGATGAAATTTGAATTTCCCTCCAAAAGTTTGTTAAAGGAGAAGCTTCTAGATGTGATTAGTTAGGAGGGAGATTCTAGAAGAGGTTAGTTAGAAGCTTAATTAGGATTAGCTTAATTAATCATCTTTTGCTGATCTGGCAGAAGCTTCGAGAGAATTCTGGAATTTGACATATCATTCTGAGCTGTGACCACTGAGATAAGAATAACGCACTGAAAATGGCATGATAATCTGACCAAACCACCGCGGAACCGCGGCGCAAGCCATCTCCCGCCGCGGTTCCGCGGCTCTTTTGAAGAGTTAGGGCTCGGGCTCTCTGGTGCTTGTTGGGCTTGAGTTGTGGGCCTTTATTTGATATGTTGATTTGTATATTTCCTTCTGAATTGCTACCTGATCTGAAAATATGGAGTTGGTGTATTTTTTTGATCAGCTTCTTTTGACTTTGCTCCTGCAATTTCCTGCACAAATCTCGACACAAGTGTTGCGCAAATACAAAGATGATGCGATGCCAGGAAATACGGTCAATTTCCCTTAAAGTGTCGGTTTTAGAGTCTAACACATGCAATCTGATATTTTACGACTGATTTGCTAATATGTGAAATATGAATACCGAACACTTCTAAATGAGTGCAAAAGATGGGGAAATTGCCGTGTTAAAAATACATTATTTTCGACTGATCAAATTCCCCCAAACTTATTTTCGATCGTCTCGAGCGAATTATTTTATTAAAAAGAAAAGGAGAAAATAAAGAAATAGAAAAACTAACTAGCACACTTTCGTAGGCAACACGATTGCACTGAGCACGTGCAACAAGCCTTTAAACCTCTAGGTGTCCCTAGTAGGAGGAGTGTTGTCTCCTGAGGGTTTTCAGCGGATTGCATCCACAAAATACACTAATAAAAGAAAGATCATGAATATTACATTTAAAAGAAAAGAATCGTAAAAGAAAAGCCTTGAAAATTAAGGTTTCCAACTAAGCTAGCTTTTCGGTTGTCATGAGCCCTATCTTAATAGTCATGAAAAGATGTTAGAAATCACGTCCTCCCTCAATAAAACATCGTCTTATTCTTCATTCCTATCTTTCTTCCAAACATCAATCATATCACCCTGCGTGTGTATAAAGAACATCCCTACACCCGGAGAATTCAATTCAAGCTATCATACTCTTGCCCATCAGCCTCAGTACTTTTTAATTAATGAATATTTAGATGAGATTGCTCACACACTTTCATGCGACCGTTAATACTTCTTGAGGTAATAACCGACCGATTACTCATGTGCTTGCTTATTTGGTGTATTTTCCTCGTCTTGCACCACCTCAGGCATAGCAGTGACTTCCAGACCAGTTGGCCTTAGGGCACTAGGTGAAAAGGCACCCTCGCTATACATTTTTATTGCCCTTGGTGATAACAAAACCAGTGTCCATTTTTCTCACCACTTTATATATTTTTTTATTCACTTTTTTTTCCTTTTTATTTCCTTCATACATCGGCTTTAAGACAAGAGCATTTCAAGGTATCCTCTACTATCCCAGGCTTTAAGACGTGTGTAAGTGCGAATAGCAGGGTATCAACGTTCAAAATGTTTGGCTTCCAGAATAGAAACTATTTTTCAGACTTAGTTTTATCCTCAGATTAGTGACGTCCTTCATCTTACTAACCTTTGGGACAACGGCTCATAACTACTTATTACTAGTTCGTATAAGAAAACTTCTAATTTTCTTAGTTTTCTTAAATTTTTCTAATCTCATGGATGTAATTGTTCACTATCTAATCTTTTATTATCTTATTTATGTACAAAAATATATTTTTATCTTTTGAAAATTTTTAAATTTTTATAGCTTTTCAAAAAAAATGTTTGGTGCTTATGCAAATGATGATGCAAATGATGCGAAAAATAAGCACAAACCTCCCCCAAACTTGTTTTCAACAGTGTCCTCACTGTTGCCTTCTGCTAAATCTGAAAAACCTGTAAGCTTGGGAGGAATTTATTAGTGGGGGCAAAATATTTAAGTGAAGACCCTCCCCCAAACTTATTTTTGGCTCATCATTTTGTAAAAATTTTCTTTTCAAGAGCCAGATAATGTACCCCCCCCAAACTTGAGCAATATTAATCTTTTGAAATCACATGAGGGGGTCAAAAAAAATCAGTGGTCGATGCCAAGCTTTGCAAAGACCGAATGTTAACACCAACCATTTAAAAATTTTATCAATGCAGTGCTCTGGTTGGTGAAAGAAGAAGTGGGGAAAGGTCAAGTGATGGAAGAGAGTGTGTGTGCGTCTCATTTTGGAGAGACGATGCAGTGATTGTGATGGATTACTCGCATTATTTTTATAGTTCAGAAGAAGGGGTGGAGGTTCAATTTCAGTGATTGGGAGATGATTCATCTCAACACCCGTGTCATTCAAAAATGCGAGTTCATCAGCGAAGATTTCCTCAAAAGTTCCATCAATACCCCGAAGAAGAATGTCATCACAAATCGCGGGGTGATCTTCAGACTCTAAAAACAGTTCATAATCAGTGTTAGTTGTTGACCCGGACATCTCGGTGGAAGAGTCCGTATGTGTATGATACATAGTTGGGTCAAACAACAACATATGAAAAGAGTCAAGATCAGTATCAGGAGGATCATCAAATTCGCTGCTGTCGACATCCATTAAGTCGACAGAACAGACCTGAGCAGTTGGTTCGGAGGGTACACTTCCCAACTTGTAAATGTTTAGCTCAATTGACCTGTTCCCGAAAGATAGGGTCATAGAGCCATTACGACAGTTGATTATTGCGTTGGAAGTGGTCAAAAAGGGGCGACCTAAAATCACCGGAATTTGATTCCGTGGGTTCGCTACAGGCTGTGTATCAATTACAATAAAGTCTACAGGGAATATAAATTCCCCGATTTTTATTAACACATCCTCCAGTTCACCCCTAGGTTTGGTGATTGATCGGTCAGCCATCTGGAGAGTGCAATGGGTTGGCTTCAACTCTCCGATACCTAGTTGCTCATAAACAGAAAATGGAAGCAAGTTAACACAAGCGCCAAGGTCTAGTAGAGCACGGTTTATGTGTTTTTCCCCAATAGAAATGGAAATAGTAGGATATCAAGGATCCTTACGTTTCCTCGGTAATTGTTGGGGGAAAGCCGTGTCTATTGTTTTTTCCATGAAAATCTTCTTGGGCACTTGAGTCTTCCTCTTCCTAGTGCACAAGTTCTTAAGAGTTTTGGCATAGGACGGAACTTGTTGGATGACATCTACGAGATGGATGTTGGTGTTTACTTGCTTAAAAATGTTCATAATCTTCTCCATATGTAGACTCGGTGTGTTTGCCCTTAACCGATTAGGATAAGGTGCTTTAGCAATAAGCGCTGGGTCCATCATAGAAGAAAGAAGTGGGGGTAGACATGATCCCAAAAGAGGAGTGGGGATCGTCTGTGGAGAACTAGAAGAGCTGTGCTGAGGTGGCGAGCCTTTTGGGAATCGATGAATAGGCTCGCAAGAAGGTGGTGGGGTAGAAGAACTGGGGTTAGAATTAGAAGTGTGTGTGGAAGGAAAGGTCTTAGCCGGGGTGTTATTGATTGATTTATCAGTATCATCAAACTCTTCCCCAATGTGATTGTCAAGCACTCTTCCAGATCTCAACGTGATTGCATCCACATGATGTGAATAGCCAGGATTGGGTAAAGGTTGAGCTGGAAGTTTCTCTTTCTCTCTTGCACTCATTTCGGCTTTTAGTTGTGCAATTTGTGCTTCCATTGATTTGATATTCTCATTTTGAGAGACAATGATCTTCATCACATTCTCGACGGAAGATTGCAAACTTGCCATCCCTTGGATGGATTGTTTCATGAAAGTATCCAAGGTTTGTGCTAGTGCAGAGGTATTATCTATACCGGTCAATTGCAAAGGACTAGATGGTGCAAAAGTGTTGGCCAGATTTTGGAAGTTTTGTGATTGAAAGGGGTGCTGACTCAATTGAAGTGGTGGCTGCTGTTGTGGTGGAGGGACCCTTTGGAAATTATGTTGGGTTGGAACCGTGTTTTGAGATTGGGATTGGTTCCAAGCAAAGTTCGGGTGATTCCTCCAACCCTGATCATATGTGGAGGAAGATGGATCGTTTCTAGGTCTTTGTTGGTAAGCAGAATTGATAAGCTCATGACCTTGAAACGGACATTCTTCCGTCAAGTGAGACGGATCAGAACAGCAGCCACATACAGTTTTGGAGAGTGACATTTGATTTAGGGTGGCGGCTAAAAATTTGTTTTCCATAGTCTCGAGTTTCTTGTGTATAGCTGCAATGTCAGCTCTAACTCCTATGGAAATATCATTGCCATCCCTAGACGATTGACTCATACCCTCCCACTGTAAAGATTTTTCAGCGAAATGTTCTAGGAATTCCCAGGCTTCCTCATCATTCTTAGTCATAAAGTTGTCTTGACACATGGATTCAAGAGTCTGTCTTGTGTAAGGAGTAATGCCCTCATAAATGATTCGGCACAATTCCCATCTCGGGATGCCGTGATGTGGACATTGGACTAACAGATCCTTGAAACGTTCAAGACATTTTGAAAATGTTTCATTTGGAAGCTGAGTGAATTGATAGATTTCTCTACGGACTCGAGCTGTCTTTTGGTGTGGGTAAAATTTCTTAAGGAATGCTTTGACGAATTCATCCCAATTTGAAATGGAATGTACGGTAGTGTTATATAGCCACTTCTCGGCTAAATCGCACAAGGTAAATGGGAGAAGACGAAGACGCAAAGCATCCACAGACAACTGTGAGGTACCCATCATTACGCATACATTTTCAAATTTCATGATAAACACGTATGCGTCCTCAGACTCGAGACCATGAAATTTTGGTAGAAGGTTGATGTATTGGGGTTTAATCTGAAAATTTTCCCCGTTGGCTGGTGGAACGGAAAGACAGGTGGAAAGGGGACCTCGTGTAGGATAACACCTCTCTTGGAGAGAGATGCGAGGTGGATTCTGCGCACCAACAGACGGCGGTAGGGTAGTGGAAAAGAAGTTCGATGGAGATGGATCCATCGATGTGGGAGTGGTGGTGGGTAAAAGAAAGGTAAGTGTAGAAATACCGACTTTAGGGTCGATCGGGGGACGCGGACAAACAGGCACTAGAATCCCGTTGTCCAGCATATCTTGTACTAAAAAGGGTTAGTACAAGTGGCAGCGTGAATTTATAATTAGGGGAGAGAATGATGTATGCAGTGTTTGCTTTGAAAAAGGGGCGGATTTTTAAAAAAAATTATGCGACACAACAAATGCAACACACAAAACCCTAATTCTAGGGGTCGCCTAGGTCAGATCTCTAGACCGCTCCTAACTGCCAGAAGACAAGACGCAGGATAGAATCCTCCACTGCCTCTTTGTCCCTTCTGTAGCCAGGTAAGTGCCAGGTAAGTGGGAGGTTCTCCACTACGTAAGTAGTGGGCCTAATTAAGTAACCACTAGCCTACGACACACTTGCCTAGGCACCACAAGAGAAACGCGGATAAGCAATGAATTACCCACGGCCTTCCTCTGTTCTAAGTGAGCGCGACGGTCCTTAGAGTCATCTCTAGATTTCTTTTAATTAATGAGGGTCAATGCGGATGCAAGTTTTGCGATTTTTGGGGCCTAGGAAGGGTAATGAAATCCCCACCTAATCTGAATTTGGTCTTTGCCCCTTAATATCCGTATTAATTATGCAAACAACCACAAAATCAAAACACGCACAGTTTAATTTGGCTTTTTGCACGGCGCTGCGATTATTTGCAAAGAAACCTACAGGAAATTGTTAATTGGAGCAGATGAGGGAGAAGATAAGAAAGTGAGAAGCTTACAGAGAAATTTTGGTACACTGAATCAGCTAGGCCGCCGCGGAACCGCCGCAATAGGAGGCTCCCACCGCGGAACCGCGGTCTTCTGTGCGGATCTCTGTGCAAAATTTTAATGGTGAACTTCTGTTCACTCCTTCAGCTCACTGGAATATTCACAAAAATTTTATCCAAGCTCCAATGATTCCAGATTTCCTCGCAATCAAATCACAACACACGTATTAGGGTTTGTACGAGTTTAGATCTAAAAATTATAATGGAATAAATTTTTCAACTCAAATTTCAAAATACGAACAATTAGCGCACTATCCCCGGCAACGGCGCCATTTGATTGAATGTATTTCTTGGTTATTATGTAAAAGTGTATCTAATCAAACGGTCTCCGGCAACGGCGCCATTTGATTGAAACGATTTCTCGTTGTGTAGTATTTAGAAAATTGTATAGAAATTCACAACAAAAAATTATTTGACCGCAATCAATAACGGTGTCGGTTGTAGCGCGTTAGTAAGTGCGGATCGTCCTCAGGAAAAGTGTAAGTGTTCGTCTTTTGAATTAGATGAATTGAAAATTTAAAGAAAACAAAACAAAACAATTCATGATTTAAAAATTGTATTTCAAGAAAGAGAAAATATCTAGATCTAAGAAAAGTAAAAGATAGAATCAAGAATTGATCATTTGTTGATTTTTCCAAACCAAATATCAAGAATCGAAATGAGCCTCGTAGGAATCGATCGGATCTATAGATGTGATGCAATCTCAAGATGACATATTCTTATCCTTCGATGAATTGATACTAGATCGATGATGATCGACAAGAATTAGAGATTTCTTGTGAAACTAGGGTTTCATCTTATCTCTTGTTCTTTCATCGATATCATTCATATTCTAGTCTCTAGTAATTTCAAGAAACGATCGTAGATCCCTAATTTCGAGCGATAACAATCAAGAAAGCATCGCTACGAAACTAGGTCATCGATTCTTGAACTTGCCAGGATTTACAAAACTCGTAGGACTTAAAAATCGTATTAAGATTTGTTACATCATCATTCTACAATCGTCTCGATTCCTCCAAGAGCAGAGTTTTACTCAAACATCACAACAAGAACCATAATTACAAATTGAGATCTAATCATGATGCAAGAATTACAAGAAAGCAAGATTAAAGAATTTCACCTTTTATTTATATCAACAATTTCGTTACAATCGCTCAAGAACTACAAGAAGAAGAACTCGATCGTCGATTTGGCTTCGCTCGTCTCCGTGAGTCGCGGATCGGCTTTGATCACTTACCCGATTGAAGATCGGCTCGGCTCCTAAAAGGTTGAAGGGCTTCTTGCTTGATTGGTACTCAAGATCTTGAATTTGGAGTGGAATTAGGGTTAGGGTTTCGCACAAGCCTTGTCACTAGACTTGTGGAAGAAGATGAAGAATTAGAGGTAAAGAATGAGGGAGATTTAGCTAACTAATGGTTTGAACCCCCTCAACCCTTAGATCTAGGTTCCTATTTATAGCCATCAAAACCCTAGATCTAGGATTTGAATTTTAAGTTTCCCTTCAAAAGTTTGTTGGATGAAATTTGAATTTCCCTCCAAAAGTTTGTTGGATGAAATTTGAATTTCCCTCCAAAAGTTTGTTAAAGGAGAAGCTTCTAGATGTGATTAGTTAGGAGGGAGCTTCTAGAAGAGGTTAGTTAGAAGCTTAATTAGGATTAGCTTAATTAATTATCTTTTGCTGATCTGGCAGAAGCTTCGAGAGAATTCTGGAATTTGACATATCATTCTGAGCTGTGACCACTGAGATAAGAATAACGCACTGAAAATGGCATGATAATCTGACTAAACTACCGCGGAACCGCGGCGCAAGCCGGCTCCCGCCGCGGTTCCGCGGCTCTTTTGAAGAGTTGGGGCTCGGGCTCTCTGGTGCTTGTTGGGCTTGAGTTGTGGGCCTTTATTTGATATGTTGATTTGTATATTTCCTTCTGAATTGCTACCTGATCTGAAAACATGGAGTTGGTGTATTTTTTTGATCAGCTTCTTTTGACTTTGCTCCTGCAATTTCCTGCACAAATCTCGACACAAGTGTTGCGCAAATACAGAGATGATGCGATGCCATGAAATGCGGTCAATTTCCCTTAAAGTGTCGATTTTAGAGTCTAACACATGCAATCTGATATTTTACGACTAATTTGCTAATATGTGAAATATGGATACCGAACACTTCTAAATGGGTGCAAAAGATGGGGAAATTGCCGTGTTAAAAATACATTATTTTCGACTGATCAGGACTGTACCCAAAAACTACATGTTTGCACGACTCCTTTGAGCCGTGGTAGGGTAGAAATCAAAGCACAGTGGGAACTCACACGAGACAAATGACGACCTCAAGTCGATGAACTAACCTGTACACATGTCACCAGGGAACTGCTATCTGACGATATGTATAATACCAACTAGCAGGTTCCCGGCGAGTCCTGTCCGGTGTACTCATAACCTAATGAGCACCTGTATACATCTTAGGTGATCCAACTGACACCAGTGGCTTGTGAGACCGGCCACCGCCCCTTGTCGGGGTCTCGACTGTATACACTAGTTTACTCCGGAGTATCGATGCTCTGTCTCGAAACTCCTACGACTAGGGACCACAATTAAGGATATGCTTATAAACCACCCAACTCTCACGTATATGATCGCCATCATACTGTTGGTAGTAAAGCAAGATCCTAAGGGCTCTATCAAAGTGTAACAGTGATCAGTCACCTGAACATGTACACGACTGATAAAGGCAAAACAGATAGCATACTATCATCTCGGGTAAGACTGTCGTACCGGTATAGATCCTCCGCAATCATTGCAATCACGTGCCTGCGATCCAATAATTGACTCTGAGGGCACTATATCCAACAATCTCCCACTTGCACTTAAGGCTAATTATTGCGATGTCGCATACTCACAGCCCGTGTGAAACCGAACATCCAACTCCTCTACTAATCAGTTTCACAAAGCCCGTTTGTAAAACTATTGTGTTCGAGAAATAGCCTCAGTGAGTGGATCCGCCCTGATGTTTCTTTCTATGTCTCTCTTAATCTCAAGTTCGCGGAGAAAGCCATCTCCCGAATTGAGTAATACCTGTCTTAGAATATGTCTGGATATCTGATGGGACTTAGTTCATAAATGAACTCCAAATCCAAACTTCTTAGACTGTATCGATCACTGAACCTAATCAGTATCCGGCACCATGCCTACCACAGTATCCTCTTGGACCACCTGTCCATAATACTGTCCCTCGTCAGAGGGAAAACTATAACTCTGACAATCACTCTGTCATCCATGTCACCTTTGAAGCCTGGAATGATAACCGTCTCCCGAAGGAGGCTGCCGTCATCAAATCCGTAGAACATGCACCTATGTTCTAAAACTGCTTCCTTATGTTTCTCCAGGATTGGATTAATACAAACTTATTGCATCTAGTGCAAAAACAACATCTGGTGTGGTACTTGACATTTCACGATTGACTCAATTTCCTAAGCAAGTGATATGCCAATCATGCACATCCCTCTCCCCTTTAGTCTGTAAGACACCTTTAGAGAGGGTGCCTCCATCATCTGCAGGTACACCACCATGCCAGGAGTCAACTATTCTAAAAACTATCAGAATACTGTCAAAGTACCTATATTGGGAAACTACCCAAATCTAGATCTAAAACCATAGATCTAGAAACCAGAATGTCAGATATTATATCCATATCCTGTCTGGAGAAACAACTGTGTGACGACCACAGTACAACCGGTCGTAGTATAGGAATTTTACTTCCTACTCTGTGTATGTCATCCATATACCATGACATCATACCCTACTACCTTCTTAACAGATCCATCCCCTGTTCTGATGAAGTCAAACCTATGACTATCACATCAAAACTAGATGATCTATCTCCGCTATAATTGCTCTAGTCTATAAATAGACATAAGCTACTTGCCCACTATGCTTCCGCTACTCCCACTGACCACAACAACCCTTTGGCAGAATAATATATACGTGCACTTCTAAAGCTAGTTTAGAACGACGCTATACTTAACCTCCTGCCGGGTCTCATAGTCTGGAACAACAGTAGTGCCAAGTCTGGGTAAACAAGAACCTCCCTGTCACCGTCCTTGAGGCTACCAAAGTATCTCTCGGGTGTCTGAGGTTACCCACCATATCTGCGGAGTGGCTAATGGAATGTCAAACCTGATTGAATCTTTAGGTCCTATTAAATTTTCCGTAATCGTTCGCAGTTCTGGAATCACTTCCAGTTCTACCATACTCCCACTACCGTTTTCTGAAAAAATCCATTTTACTAAAACTGTGGCGAGTCAAGAACAATATCACTATTGATCTTCTAGATGGTAGAAAATCAACCCTCGTCAAAACCAGGGTCAACCCATAAACTGCCATTACAGAACGTGCCCTAAGTTATCCAGAGTCTGGTTTTAAGCATAAGCTGGACAACTCCCCGTATCTTAACATCGTTAAGATATGAATCATTCTATATCCAATATAGAAACTTTGGCACTTATTTAATTGGAACCAGATTCAAATCATGCAGTTGTCTCCAGTGCATATCAACTTAATGGAATGAGGCTAATCAGCATTACTCAACTTAGGAATCTATCCAATTATGAGTAACCTGAAAGAGAAACTAGTTTCTCGAAACTTTTACTATCAACTGAATACCAATCACAAGAATCTACATCTTCGATCTCTTTGAAGAATCCCGATACTTGCGATACCTGGTTCTCTACTTTATTCTTATACCCACAACTTCTCAAAACTTAGACCTTGTATTTCTACAAAACACTTGTCTAATAGCTAGAGAAGTCATAAGTAAACAGAACATAGTACGAGGACCTACCCCTTTGTCCTGATAGACACTGGACAGCATACAATACTCTGTATAAGTCCGCTGAGTTCAATAACTCATAACCTGTGCGTCGTAGGTTGAAAACTGTACCCAGGCGATTTCCTCAAATATCACCAATTACAACGAATTCCGATATAATAAGGATAATTACCTAATTCCCAATAACTTACTCCCACTCATCATCTGTAAAACCATACAGATATGAGAATGTAACCTGGTAAATACATACCCTTGGAGTAAGTATCTAATTGGGAAAACAGTTTTCCTTTAACAATGCACTGAAACATGAAAATGTTTCGTAGGGGTATCCTGGTTTTCCTAGTAATGCCTCTTCCATAATCCAATTCATGACTACAACCGTATATTTCTTTGCCATCTCTCCAAATCCCTGTATTTGTCTTTAGTCATTACCTTCTGTACACCATCGTTAGGCTAAATGGTTTTCTTCCTTCCCTACCGTTCGGCACCAGCCTATGGTTTGGAAGAAGACTATCCAGTAAGCATAATAGGTGTACCCTCCTAAACCAAGGAGTACTCGTAATTTGAGAGAAGGTGATGATAAAAGACAACTGAATAATACCTTATTCTATTTCTCCCGAACTGGGGAAAAAAGCAAAGGTGAAATAGGAGTAGCGATGAAGTACGTGGTTTGGTCGTGAATGATATCAGTCGCAATTTACTTTGCCCTCTTTTCTAATCCCTTTATTTTGTCTTTACATATTACCTTCTGTACACCCTACTTAGGCTAATTGGTTTTCTTCATTCCCTCCCGTTCAGCACCTGCCTATGGTTTGGAATAAGACTATCCAATAAGCGTAATAGGTGTACCCTCCTAAACCAAGAAGCCCTCACAATCTGAGAGAAGGTGATAATAAAAGACAACTGAATAAACCAATTCTATTTCTCCTGAACATGGATCCATCCTCGAAGAAGTCCCTTCGAGTTCGTATATAACCATACGATGGATCTATCCAATGGAAGTGGATGTCCGTAGTAATACGGGGTGTTCTGAGAAATTCAAAGGGTAAAAGAAGGAGCGGCAATGACTTATGCAACTCAGACAATCCAAAACCCAGTATTTTAAGAAGGTTCGGTCAACTTGGTCACTGAGTGATAGTCTAGGGTCGGTCAAAGGTCGCTGCCAAAGAGAGAGAGAAAAGAAACACTCTGCGTGCATTCTAGCCTAGATCAGAATGGTTATCACATTATCTAATCAGGACCCACTGTACTGTCAAATTCTCCTCCAAACCTAAAAGAAGAATCAATCGGGATCACCCGAAGAGTAAACCAACTCATCAGTGGGTATCGGGATCAACTCTCATCGCATGATATCGTGACGGAATCCACTCACGTTACTCACACTCCAGAAGGTATGCGCATACTTGGCAAGTTTCAGTTTCTTTAGAAACTCCCGATATGATTTTTGCCCCATGCTTTTATGACCTTGGCTTTGGTCAAAATGTCATAAGTCACATGCCAAGTTCTACCCGTCACTATCTTGTCAATTTGAACCCACCCGCACATGCCCCTGACTTTGGCCAATTGGCAGAACGACTGTCCCAAACCAACTCATCTATCTATGCAACAAATGAATACCCAGCAGCTACCAAACACTATGCCTTAACTTTGGCTAAAATGCATAGCTTGAATACTACTGAATACCCAAAAGAAATGATGGAGGGCTACGGCTGGTTTTTGGCGAAAAACCTTTAATGTAACGAACTTGATATCGCTGAAGGAACCTGATGGCTTTTTATAAAAAAAAATAGTGGCGAAAACCTTTGCTAAAGAGGTCACTCCCGGTGAATGGATTTCGGCTCTTTCCTCGTGGAATGAGGTGCAGGATATTCCAACTGAATACCGCGATGCAAAGCAACTTGTAATCGACTATAGTGAAGTTATTACCCTGACGTAAACTTCTGCCTAAGGGGTCACTCCCGGTGAAGGGATATCGGCCCTTGCCTCGTCGAATGAGGTGCAGGATATTCCAACCGAATACCGCTATGCAAAACAAAAGGAAACGTCTTTGTAATAACACTTTTTAAAACTGTTCCAACAACTGCCAAATAGGTTTGTTTTCCTTTGCATTGATCAGAATCAACGCAGTCCCATCAACAATCACACCAGAAAAGAACGAAAATAAAATGTATGTATATGCCATCCGCATTTGTCACTGGTTCCCGTCATCATCCGTTAGGTTACTTAACTAAAGACAGAGCGGGGACTGGACTAGCGCGGGTGCAAAACATATACAACATCTAATAGTATATATACCAATATACAATAATCGCTCCAGGCGTGATAATATGCAACATTACAGAAAAGTAATAAGCATCACAGAACAATACAGATAATCTGGGATCCCCGGGTTTCACAGAGCCGCTGCTGAAACCCGACATTCCCCTGGTCGTGTGGATAGCCTGTGCAATGAAACCTAGACCCCTAAGGGTGCGGCAAGTTACCCGCCAAAACCTGAAGCGAGGTATTCCCCCACAGCATAGTGAATGGAACACCCGGCACTTCACGGAATCCGGTAAATTGAGCACCCCTCCTTGGGTCAACCTGAACCCCCTACGAGTGCGGCGAATAGTCTGCCAATTCTAGAGTGAGGCCCCTCTGCCTCTCAAAACCAAGAGATGCGGACCCGTTGCCCTCCAGAACCCGGCTATCCGTGCACTCCGTCGCGGGGTAAACCTAGTACAGAAATAAATAATAGTACAACAGGTACATCGACCTCAACCTGGTCGTGCCCTAAAAGAATATTATACAACAGGCAGTGACGGCAGTCCACATGTTGGACGCTCGCCCCGCAATATCAAATGTACAAATAAATCCAAACTGCACTACCATTGCACACTGCTATCCACCACGACAAATCCGCAACATCACAGCATAACACAGAACATCAACGCGAATGTCACGTTCGCAAATCCGTCTAAAAGAGCTATAGCAATCAGACGTGGTTTACCGATCAAATGAAATTCACGGTCGGAGATATAATGTAAGTACTGTAAACTAACATGTTTAAATTTCGATCGACTAAATATCACGAAATGGGCCCCACGAACATCTGCTGCACAGTAACAAAATCTGGGCCCAAAAGATATATACCGAAACCCCCAATTTCCAGAGAAGAATCCACTGTAGAAAATTGGATCACTGATCTCACAGATTGGCCGCTGATGAGCGGTCAAACCCTTGGTTTGACCGCGGATCCGCGGTGGTCTGGTGAGATCACGTGACCAAATTTCTACAGAGAGCTTATAAAACCCTGCACAACTTTCTATGATATGTAAAATAATTTTTGGACTTGATTTAAAATCGACAGAAACTGTGAACTCGAAAAATGTAGTTTTTGATATTCGGTTCGATCGATATTTTAAACATGTTAACATAAGTTAGTAAATCATAATGGTGAGGCTCTGAAACCACTGTAAGTCTACGGAAACGCCCCGGCCGTCTAACAGACGCCAAATGCGGAACAAAAACTTTTAACTGGCGCAATCGTATACTATAACCCGGATCTTCCATTATTGCTAAACTAACAAACTGTAAATGTTAGTTATATGTATGCCCTAGAGGCCATTACTGTACATAGGATGTATATTGTAGTGGATGCTGGGACATATATAGGGAGGACTTTCTTGCTCGACATGATAGTGTGCTATCTCGTTGCTCTTTACCTTAACGTGTACACTGATTGTCTCTCTGTTACATGTTGGTAAAGCCCTTAGGATGTGTGCTTGACTACCTGGACTATGATGCGGATCATACTAGTGGGGACATGGTAGTCCATAAGTACATCCTTGAAAGTCCCTAGTCGTGGGTGTATCGAGATGGGGCATCGATATACCAGAGTAGACTAGCGTATACCTTCTCGACCCATACAGATGGGCGATGGATGATCCCATATCCATTGGTGTTTGACATCGGAGATGATATACGGGTGCTCAGTGGAGACTGGGTACACTGGACGGACTCGCCGAGAACTCCCAGATGGTATTATACCTCACGTCAGATGGCAGTTCTCTGGTGACACTGGTACAGAGTAGTCTGTTGACCCGAGATCGTCATAGAGTCTTGTGTGGTTCCCACTGTGCTTTGATTTCCATCTTACCACGTCCAAGAGGGCGTGCAAAACGGTGGTTTTTGGGTACAGTCCCGAGTCACATGGAGGCAATGAGCGATAGGAGGGGATTCGTCTCTCCCGGTATAGGGAGTTGATGTGGCGCTGTGTTCGATTGGCTATAACAGGAAATCCCTAGCCAGGGTTGCTGAGATTTACTGGTAAGTGTTACCAGTAGTTTCTCGAATTGTTATAGACCTCATATCGACACGACTTATCGAGCTATTGGGGTCTGACGTTTACCACCCCTAGGCGAGATATGCGACATATTAGACGATCAGACCGGACTGTACGGTAGTGTTACTGGTTGGATTCACTGGAGTGTGAGCGGGCTTGCTCGTCGATCTTCAGATCGCTCAATACCCGGGTGGCTGTTACATTTAGCAGACCGCTTGCGGCTTGTGGGTGCTTGATATGATCATCACCTGCTGCCGGCGTATTGACGAGTCTTTAGAGTCCTACACAGAGGTTTCCTGGTTCAAGCGAAACGAAATAGGAGCGCATATGAGATATGTGCGGGACCGAGAATAATACGTGTATGTGATACCGTATTCCATTCTCGCGATGAATGTGTCGAATGGTTGTATGCGATATAACCTAGTTATCGAATCAAGGATTGATTCGATAAGCCGATACATTGTATACTAGTCGGTTGTGTGCGACATGACCGGATCATTGAATCAAGTGTTGATTTAATTATTTAATGCATAATTATATATTTGATATATTACTTTGCATTAACTAGTATCGGTTCACTTTAAATGGATTTTCTCACTCGGATGTGCGCATTGCATATGCGATATGATTTTGTGCACTTGCTTGTATCATGTTTGATGATGCATGCCTTTTGGTTAAGTGTAAAGAATTAAACCTTGGTTAATGAAATGGTTAGGGTTTACTATTTCCTTATTCATTTATTCATTTATTTATTCTTTTGGAAATAGAAAAGCAAATGAGAAAATGGTGGCTTGTTTTCTTTTGTTCATGAAGCTTCATGAAGACTTTGACCAAGTGACCATTTTGTCTCATGCTTAACCCTAACCATCCCACTAACCATGATTTATTCTCTACACTTGACCATGGTTTGGTCATGATAAGTATTCTTTTAATTTTATTTTTGGAATTAACTTATCATAGCTTTATCTTCTTCTTCTTCTTCATCTTCAATGAAGAAACCTCCACTTCATCAATGGTGATTGATGAAGATGAGTGAGAAATCCAATTCTAAAGTCTACCCACTTCCTATTTCTTCATCCTCTACCTCTTGCCAAGTAGTAGAGTGTGTTTCCTTCACAAGTTTTCAAAGCTCGGTGAAGGTGGAGCTAGATCTAGTGATGCTTCGACGTAGATCATCTTCGGCACGTTGTCGATGACCTAGCCCGTCCATTCTCCGATGAAGCCGACGCTAGAGCCCGGGATCCGTCTTGGACAGCGAGGAGACTTCATTGCGGAGCCGTGTACAAGGAGGACCGGATCTACAAAGGTTGTATTTCCGTATTCTCATAGTTAAGTGTTAACTAGTTATCTTTTCGCCTAGATTTCTAGCAAACGATCCGTATCTAGGGTTTCTCGGCACCTTAGTTTTTGAAATTGCCATGGTTGATGGCTTGTGAGACCTCATTAGGGTGCCTAGGAACCCTACAGTGGTATCAGAGCCTAGCTAGAGCCTTAGGCGAAGTCTAGACGGAGTTTGAAGTCCGAACGACCCGAAAACGCAAACCCAAAATAGCTCTCTGTCCTTTTTTCAAAAACTGGGATTTTTCCAAATTAAAAATTGCTAAAAAATTCAGCAGGGAAAAATAAGAATTACGGTGCAAAAAGTTTCTGGTGAACAGTGATTTGTGCGGCGGAACCGCGGCAGAAGCCTGGCTTCTGCGGCGGTTCCGCGGCCTTATGGTGACGTCAGCCCTTATGTTTTGCACAGTAATTTCTGATAAATTATGCTGAGTTTTCTGGGAATTTTTAAATTGATTCAAGAGTTGAATTTTTCTGCTGTGTTTTTGGGGATTCGGTGTTTCGATCGGAGTATCAAATTTTGTCTGTGTGGCTTTCCGGATAAATTTTAGAATATGTTAAAAAGTTCGACCGGATATAAATACCCAATTTTTCCCCTGTCGGGAAATTTCCAAGTGTTGGATTTTTCCGTAGTTTAATGACGTTCTAAGTAGTGCAAGTAACGCGATGGTCCCTCTAGAAGACAACAAACCTTAACTCGATTATGTGACCGTCTTGAACTGCCCTTTGAACCTTCGGTTTGGGGCAGTACGGCGTGCCACATGTGATCCGTTGGCTTGACCCTTCTACGGCTGGACCGTCGGTACTGAGGCACGAACTGAATGTTGTTAGATTTATTTCATGTGTTGATCTGTATCGGGAAAACTTGGGTGTTCGAATGTTCAATCGGAAAGTTTAACATTTTCTAATTATCTGGAATGGGATACAATAATTGGAATTCACAAGAAGTTATGAGATAACTGAATGAATGTTATAAATATAGCAGTTTAGTCTCACTTGATCGGTTGCCACGGAATTTTGATGTGATCAAAAGTCCGTCGCAATCACGTAGCGTACGCGGATACTCGCCGGGTAAACTTAATAGACAGCCTCACTCCATAGCCCCGACCAAGTGACTGTAGGAGAACCCCGTCGCCGAAAGCATCCGTTCGGGTGCTCGCGACAGCGGTGTTCCGCCTTGGTGCACTTCGTCGACGGTATCGGGGGTGCGGCCGCCTACTGAAGTTTGCGACGAGTATTCGATCAGGATGTCGGGAATCTTGTTGAATTGCCCGACTTGATATTGAAAAGAGTTTTCGATTTTGAGACTAAAATGCGGGGTTTATAATTGTTAGGCATGGGATGTCTAAGTAATTCATTTGGTCAGGCATGCGATGTCTGAGGTGGTTGCGGATTCCAACTGTTGTAGTTTTTACACTTTCTTTTCTGTGACCGTAAGTGTAATATATGATATCGCCGGTTTCGTTGCTATATGTCAACGACAATTGGGATGGACATATTTACTTACGTTGATGACATGTGATGTTATGTGTTGCTGGATATGTTATATTGGATCGTCGTGTTTGAATAGTCGGGGGTTTTTATGTGAGATGAGTGTTTTTCATTTTCATTCATGTAAAAACTTGTATGTAATATTCTTTTATTGGGGCGCTTCCAGGTTGCGGAAGTTGTCACCCTTTGTATATTATTTACTTTTCCGCACTAGGATAGACCCAAGGAGGGGAGCACAAGTAACCGGGTTCTGGAGTCCAGTGAGAGACCAACTCGAGGAGTCGAGTCCGGGTCTCCTAACTCCAGAATTGGTAGGGTTGCTTGCCGCTCTCGTAGGGGTCTAGGGGTGTGGGTTTGGCTATTCATCACGACCGTGGAATCCGTGTTTTATACTGGCTCGTATTGAAAACACGGACGTCCTAGTATATCCAATATTTCATATGATTCTTCTGCTGCGATATCTGTGATGTGATCATGTGATGTTCTGTGATAGATACAGTATATAGTATATATGATATATTATATACACGTTACTTATGTTTTACACCCGTGCTAGCCCTGCCCTGCTCTGCCGTTAGTTACCTAACCCAACGGTGCACGAGGGGACATCGAGGCGAATGCGGATGGCATAAGTGTACGTCGTATTTATCTGTGATGATTAGGTACTTAAATGATGGGAATTCATTAATATGATTAATGAAATAAAAGAAACCTAAGATGTTGTAGAATTGAATTTCAAAATAAAACAGGTAGCTACAGTTCTTGCTTTGCACAGAGGTATATGTGATATATCCTGCACCTTATTCGATGAGGAAAGGACCGAGATCCCCTCACCGGGAGTGACTCCTTTAGCAATAACTGGCAGATGCTACACACTCGGTTTGTCTTTTGATTGCTTTTAAGAGTTCTGCTTTGCACAGTGATATATATGATATATCCCGCACCTCATTCGATGAGGAAAGGACCGACGATCCCTTCACCGGGAATGACTCCTTTAGCAAAACTAGAAAAGCTTCAAAAACACTCCATTTTTAAAATCATTTGATTCTACAACGATATCAAGTTCATTACGCAATAGGTTTTCAGAAAAACCTGTCGTAGCCCTCCGTCATTTCAGATAAATCCTGTTTAGTATTCGTGCTGCGTTTGTTGACCTTGTCAAGACGCAGTGTGCGGTAGCTAACCAGTATTTATCTGCTTATACATATGATGCAGATTGGGTTAGGGTAGTCGTGCGGCCTTGTTGACCTTGTCAAGGGTCGTGCGGGTGGGTTTGATTCAATCAAGAAATGACGGGTTGAACTTGACTTGCGGTCTATGGTTTGTTGACCTTGTCAAGGTCATAGATCGTTCGGGCCAAAATATTATAGGGAATTTCAAGTGTTGAAATTTGCAATGAGATTGCATACCTTCTATGAGATAGTTGGATCCCGATACCCGCTGCGAGTAAGTGTTACTCCTAGGAGAGTTTTATACATTACAATTAGCCGATCAAGTAGGTGTCTAGAAAGGTGTCAACGGGGTTACGCCTCTGGGAAAACGAGGTTTACATTAATTAGGTTCGTGCGAAAGCACGGGGGACCTCCCTCAAAGTACCGACACTGGCCTGGCTGAAAGATTGGCGAACTTGTAGTGTGTAATTAATCCCGGCTAGTCTTTCCTTTTAGGGTTTGAAGGAAGATTTGATAAAAAGCAGTGGGAGCCATCCTGATTAGATAAAATAAAAACCAATCTATTCTTGACAGAGCGCACGCTGAGTGTTTTCTTCTCTCTCTCTCCAGGTAGCGACCATATCACGCCTTAATCAAGATAATAATACGGAATATTGACCGAACCCGCTTGTTATACTGAGCTGGGGAACGTTGGTCCCGCTCCAACTTATAATTGTTATAAGACAGAGTAGGAAATTGGGGAATACCAGAATTCCCGTGCCGCCCAAACGAAGAGAGTGCATGCTGATGCATCATCTTCAGGTTTGTTCATTATACAGAACTGTTTCTCAGTATCCTTTACGTCCTGGGTATATGATACCGGATCAGGATCCCAGATATGTAATATGTTACATAGGGCTACAGAAAGGTAGAAAAACTGAGAACGGGTGATAAGTTTCGTGAGACAGAAAACGGGGCAAGTGTTGCAGCCAAGTCTGTTGGTCACTGTCACCCTGTATTACCAGTACATTGATTCTGAACGAATGTTATTAGATACCGAACCTGATATACAAAATCATATCAATCTCTTTATTAGTAAAGAAATGATAAAATTTTGTATTGTTGGATAATGTTTTGAACATTTCCTATATCAAAAGTTGATCGGTTAAGGCACGTTATCTAAAAGCATTGCTGTTCTAAATCAAACTACAGTTCTTAGTATACAGAACACACACAAGAGGAAGAGTTCAGAACTGAACGAATTCTTCTTGAGGCATTGTAGACTAGGTCAGATCAATGTGACCCGACTAGCTAGAGTTACATATAGATGCATATTTAAATCAGTTTGAATTTACATCTTGTGAAACTCGCCAGTCATGTCACAAAGATAAGATGACCATAGCTCCGTTTACTGGAAACAGAGAAAGAGTTAGTAAACTCTTGGGATGATACATGTTGATGTATGTAGGTCCCCTGTCTACACATGCCAGGACTGGTTCTTTATACTTCATTACGTTCTCTGATAATCTCTCAAGATTCAGACATATGTTCCTGTTGAAACACAAGTCTGAACCTTTTGAGATATTCACAGAATATAAGTTGGAAGTAGAGAACCAATGAGGGTACAAGTATTATGTCCTTTGATGAGATCAAGGAGGAGAATACTCGAGCACGGAAATCCTGGACTATTCTAAAGGAGAATGAGATTCTCTCTCAGAATTACTCCTCTGTATACACCATAGCACGATGGTATATCGGGGCAGAGCAATCACACCATATATGATAAGGTGTGCTCTATGATGAGTACTTCTGAGTTACCTATTTCCTTTTGGGAGTTATGCACTTATGAAGCTGCATACCTATTGAATAGGGTTCCAATCAAATCAGTTGCCTACCATTTCATATGTGATATGGAAAGGGAAGAGCCCATGTCTTAAATTAGTTAAGATTTAGGGTTGTCCGGCCTATGTCTAAAGGCAAAATCCGGACAAGCTCGAGGCAAGGTCTGTTATGTAGAACTGGAAAGGTTCCAGCTATGCAAACTAAAGCAGCTGATTTGGTAGAACCAAAGGATTCAATAGTTACCAACGAACCTCGGCCTCTCCGCCGATCTAGTAGGGTTCCTCACCCACCTGAGAGATACTTTGGTTCCTCTATGACAGTGGGAGCGAGGATTGCATCATGAGATGATGACCCAACTAGCTTCGAGCAGGCCATCGAGAGTAAGACTCTGTAAGAATGGCTGGATGTTTAGCGATCTGAGATGGAATCCTAATACACCAACAAAGTATGGACTTTGGTTGCTATATCTGAAGGGTTAAATCCCCATCAGGAGCAAGTATATCTTGATAAGATTACTTGGTGTAGATGGAAAAGTTGAGACTTTCAAAGCTAGACTTGTTAAAAGTTTGCATAATTGACCAGATATGGGTCATAATGAAACCTTTTTCTAAGGATCTATGCTTAAGTCCATCCAGATCCTACTTGCCACGGCTACATACCATAACTACGATATCTGGCGGTTGGGTGCCATGACTGCTTTTCTAAATGATGTTTTAGAAGAGTGCGTCTATAAGTACACAGCCAGAGGGCCTCGTAGACAGTGGGAGCAGCGGAAACGTGTGCAAGATGTTTTATATGATAAACCAGGCATCGCGGAGTTGGAACGTCTGTTTTGATGTAGTAGTCAAAGAGTTTGACATCATCAAAATGGTAGATGAACCTTGTATAAACAAAAAGGTAGTAGGGAGTATGGTGACGATCCTCGTAGAGTACGTGGATGACATACTCTTGATAGGGAAGTAGTTTCCTATGCTACGCTCGATCAATCTCCGATTATCACAAAGATTCTCCATATAGGATCAAAATGATACCTACTAAATCCTGGATTTTGGATCTATGAGATAGATCTAAATGGATGTTAGGATACTCACTAGTTGTAGTGAGATGGTATCAGTTGATCCTGGGGAGAATCACTGGAAGGGTTCCAGGGTGATAAAGACGACTGAATGTCAGTCGCAGGCATTGTCTTTACCCTCAGTAAAGGGATGGTGTGTTGGAAGAGTTCCAAGCTAGATACCGTGACATACT
Source organism: Agapanthus africanus (assembly GCA_030015575.1). NCBI lineage: Eukaryota > Viridiplantae > Streptophyta > Magnoliopsida > Asparagales > Amaryllidaceae > Agapanthus > Agapanthus africanus. Next base: position 457,054,480 of record JASDDO010000001.1, on the reverse strand, counting down.
AGAAGATAAAGGCATCATACATCGCTACTTAAGATGCTACCAAAGAGGCTGTTTGGATGTATATTAGTTCATGAGATGAACTATGTTCCTACCATTGTGTGACAATGGAGTTGTGGCTTATGCCAAGGAACGCCGGTCCCATCAGTGATCCAGACTTATTCTAAGGCAGCATCGCCTGATCATGGAGATAGTTGATCTCCAGGGTGATCGAGGTTAGGAGAGTAGATTCAGAGGACAACACAGCGGATCCACTCACAAAGGCCTGTTTCCAGAGAGAGATTTTTATGGGATGGTTGAGTATGAGATACTACAACCACTGCTACAGATGGCCCTAGTGCAAGTGGGAGATTGTTAGTTATATGTATGCCCTAGAGGCCATTACTGTACATAGGATGTATATTGTAGTGGATGCTGGGACATATATAGGGAGGACTTTCTTGCTCGACATGATAGTGTGCTATCTGGTTGCTCTTTACCTTAACGTGTACACTGATTGTCTCTCTGTTACATGTTGGTAAAGCCCTTAGGATGTGTGCTTGACTACCTGGACTATGATGCGGATCATACTAGTGGGGACATGGTAGTCCATAAGTACATCCTTGAAAGTTCCTAGTCGTGGGTGTATCGAGATGGGGCATCGATATACCAGAGTAGACTAGCGTATACCTTCTCGACCCATACAGATGGGCGATGGATGATCCCATATCCATTGGTGTTTGACATCGGAGTTGATATACGGGTGCTCAGTGGAGACTGGGTACACTGGACGGACTCGCCGAGAACTCCCAGATGGTATTATACCTCACGTCAGATGGCAGTTCTCTGGTGACACTGGTACAGAGTAGTCTGTTGACCCGAGATCGTCATAGAGTCTTGTGTGGTTCCCACTGTGCTTTGATTTCCATCTTACCACGTCCAAGAGGGCATGCAAAACGGTGGTTTTTGGGTACAGTCCCGAGTCACATGGAGGCAATGAGCGATAGGAGGGGATTCGTCTCTCCCGGTATAGGGAGTTGATGTTGCGCTGTGTTCGATTGGCTATAACAGGAAATCCCTGGCCAGGGTTGCTGAGATTTACTGGTAAGTGTTACCAGTAGTTTCTCAAATTGTTATAGACCTCATATCGACACGACTTATCGAGCTATTGGGGTCTGACGTTTACCACCCCTAGGCGAGATATGCGACATATCAGACGATCAGACCGGACTGTACGGTAGTGTTACTGGTTGGATTCACTGGAGTGTGAGCGGGCTTGCTCGTCGATCTTCAGATCGCTCAATACTCGGGTGGCCGTTACGTTTAGCAGACCGCTTGCGGCTTGTGGGTGCTTGATATGATCATCACCTGCTGCCGGCGTATTGACGAGTCTTTAGAGTCCTACACAGAGGTTTCCTGGTTCAAGCGAAACGAAATAGGAGCGCATATGAGATATGTGCGGGACCGAGAATAATACGTGTATGTGATACCGTATTCCATTCTCACGATGAATGTGTCGAATGGTTGTATGCGATATAACGTAGTTATCGAATCAAGGATTGATTCGATAAGCCGATACATTGTATACTAGTCGGTTGTGTGCGACATGACCGGATCATTGAATCAAGTGTTGATTTAATTATTTAATGCATAATTATATATTTGATATATTACTTTGCATTAACTAGTATCGGTTCACTTTAAATGGATTTTCTCACTCGGATGTGCGCATTGCATATGCGATATGATTTTGTGCACTTGCTTGTATCATGTTTGATGATGCATGCCTTTTGGTTAAGTGTAAAGAATTAAACCTTGGTTAATGAAATGGTTAGGGTTTACTATTTCCTTATTCATTTATTCATTTATTTATTCTTTTGGAAATAGAAAAGCAAATGAGAAAATGGTGGCTTGTTTTCTTTTGTTCATGAAGCTTCATGAAGACTTTGACCAAGTGACCATTTTGTCTCATGCTTAACCCTAACCATCCCACTAACCATGATTTATTCTCTACACTTGACCATGGTTTGGTCATGATAAGTATTCTTTTAATTTTATTTTTGGAATTAACTTATCATAGCTTTATCTTCTTCTTCTTCATCATCTTCAATGAAGAAACCTCCACTTCATCAATGGTGATTGATGAAGATGAGTAAGAAATCCAATTCTAAAGTCTACCCACTTCCTATTTCTTCATCCTCTACCTCTTGCCAAGTAGTAGAGTATGTTTCCTTCACAAGTTTTCAAAGCTCGGTGAAGGTGGAGCTTGATCTAGTGATGCTTCGACGTAGATCATCTTCGGCACGTTGTCGATGACCTAGCCCGTCCATTCTCCGATGAAGCCGACGCTAGAGCCCGGGATCCGTCTTGGACAGCGAGGAGACTTCATTGCGGAGCCGTGTACAAGGAGGACCGGATCTACAAAGGTTGTATTTCCGTATTCTCATAGTTAAGTGTTAACTAGTTATCTTTTCGCCTAGATTTCTAGCAAACGATCCGTATCTAGGGTTTCTCGGCACCTTAGTTTTTGAAATTGCCATGGTTGATGGCTTGTGAGACCTCATTAGGGTGCCTAGGAACCCTACAGTAAAGAGGGTAGAAAGGTTATACCGAACGATCCGAGTCCTTCGTTCTTTAACAATCATCCCACGCTTTGTTGCGGCTGCTCCGATCTCGTCGATCTCCGATCTGCTCGTCCAGGTGGCACCACGTCAACGGATCTTTAAACGGGCTCCCGCCTCTGACTCGAGGCAACTCGGTCGTCAAGTTTGCTAAAAGAGACGACCAAGATTGATGTAGAGAATGAGTAGAATACTTTGTCTCACTTCGTCCAAAGCCGTGGACGATCGGTTAATGAAGTTGCCACTCGAAATGAAATGGAATGAGAAATGAGTTATCAAATTTCCATACACTCAAAACCATAGTCTTTTTCCAAAAATGAAATCTCTCTCTCAAGGGGAGGGGCCGGCCAATATTTAACAAGAGGGGGGTGAGTGTAGGAAAGAAGTGGTGACCATAACCAAGTAAGAAAGAATGAGTCATATAACACCTAGTATGAACTCATTTAAAGTAAAGGATGAATCACTTAACCTAGTCATCATGCATTAATTGAATCATTAATGCAACAAAGGTTCATGAACCTAGTCACTATTCTAGAAGCTTCTAGAATCATGACTCACCCTCACGACTCACCAGAGTGATGGAAAGATAAATCCGCATTTAACTGAATGTCAAATACGGAAACTGGAAAAAGGAAACTGGCAACTTCCAAAAGTGATCCTGAAACGAATTTCAGGACAACCCCGTAATAGTATAAACATACCCGCATTTGTATTACGACCGAATACAAATGCAACTGAGACAAAGATATTATATCTACTCAATATAATACTAGGATCTGGCTTAAACCAAAGCCCACCAGTATTATCTGCCCGAAATATGACACGTGCGTAAACGCACGTGCATTTTCCGAACCCTGCCATAAAACCATACGGCCTCTACAACGTTTCGCCCGAACTTGGGAAACTATCTGTGGGGGACTCTAATGACTCGTCAGTACCCTGGCAGTGGATTTAACCACAAGCCGTCAGCGGCACTAGCTGTGCGTAACGGCTGCCTATGGACTGACCTCAAGGGAGGCCGATGAGCAAACTCATCCGGAAATCCTACTGAGCCTAACAGTGACAGTGTATATACAGTCTGGTCCATTCGTCTATGAGTATCGCATATCTGCCTAGGGGCTAGTAACGTCAGACCCCCAATAGCAGTATAAGTCGTGTCGGAGTGTAGCCCAAAAACACCCTGAGATACTACTGGAGTACCTATCAGTAAATCTCCTGCCACGGCCGTGGGCTTTGTGTAATGGCTCTCCTAGACACAGCACGATCTCACCCCAAATATCGGGAGAGACGAATCCCCTGCCGATCCGCTCACGTGCCTCCATATGGCTCGGGACTGTACCCAAAAACTACCTGTTTGCATGACTCCTTTGAGCCGTGGTAGGGTAGAAATTAAAGCACAGTGGGAACTCACACGAGACAAATGACGACCTCAGGTCGATGAACTAGCCTGTACACATGTCACCAGGGAACTGCTATCTGACGATATGTATAATACCAACTAGCAGGTTCCCGGCGAGTCCTGTCCGGTGTACTCATAACCCAATGAGCACCTGTATACATCTTAGGTGATCCAACTGACACCGGTGGCTTGTGAGACCGGCCACCGCCCCTCGTCGGGGTCTCGACTGTATACACTAGTCCACTCCGGAGTATCGATGCCCTGTCTCGAAACTCCCATGACTAGGGACCACAATTAAGGATATGCTTATAAACCACCCAACTCTCACGTATATGATCGCCATCATACTGTTGGTAGTAAAGCAAGATCCTAAGGGCTCTATCAAAGTGTAACAGTGATCAGTCACCTGAACATGTACACGACTGATAAAGGTAAACCAGTTAGCATACTATCATCTCGAGTAAGACTGTCCTACCGGTATAGGTCCTCCGCAATCATTGCAATTACGTGCCTGCGATCCAATAATTGACTCTGAGGGCACTATATCCAACAATCTCCCACTTGCACTTAAGGCTAATTACATGTTTTGATGAGGTGGAATTGGTGACATGGCAAGGCATGGGCTTTAGGTCAAAGCATGGCTTTTGTGCATGTTGTGATTGGTATGGGTTGAATTGTTTATTGCTAAATGAATAAGTTTTTTTTTTGTGTGGATTATAGTGGATGGAGTAAGAGGGGCCGGCCACTTTGAGAGGGGAAATGGGGGCTTTGCTCATTTTGGCACTCACTCTCTTACTCTATCTTGATTCATTCATTTATACACCAAAAGAAAACTTAGCCATTTTTTAGCTCATGCCTTTGATCATCACCTCCATCTTCTATGGTTGCTTTATGAGCTTTTAGTATGAGAGAAAAATATGGTGAGATTATCCTACACCCCCTACTTTCCACTACTGGCAATTTTGAAGAGTCGGTTGGTCCGCTTGGCGAACCTGAAGCTTGTGCCGTTTCTCTCGGGTGGATCATCGGAGATGAAGGAAGACCGGTGACCAAAGTCGATCCGCATCACTAGGAGCTTGGAATTGGTTGAAGACCCGAAGGACTTAGTTCATTAGGTATAACCGTTCTATCTCCTTTTGTTAGATTGCTAGTTTTAGGGTTAATGGTTTCGATCTTGTTAATCGGGTAATGGTAGCACCGGGGTTTTAGAAATTTTTTGTTCCGCAATTGGCCACGGTTGGATGGCCGGGGCGCTCCCACTACCCAACAATGGTATCAGAGCCACCCATTAACCCCTACTAGCTAGTTTGCACAAGCTTAAAATCTCGATCGATAAAAATTTCGAAAACAATTTTCCGTATTGTCAAGTTTCTGTCGATTTCTGAAAGTGCTCCAAAAATTATTTCCAGAGGCCTAAAAATCCGTGCAGGCGATTTTATGAATGCAAAAAAAATTTGGTCTCCTGAAGCCTCTAAAGCGCCGCGGAACAGACGCATTAACCCTCTATTGGCGGCGGTTCCGCGGTCGTTTAGTAGCCACGGGCCATGAAATTTTTCCTGTAGCTCCGAACATTGAATTGTGATTTTTTGTGATGTTTAGTTTTGGCCCAGAATTTTTAGAGTAATGGATTTGCTTTTGGGGCCTTTGCGGATAAATTTAGTCGATCAAAATTTTAACTGTGTAATTTTTCAGTACTTTACATTTCTATCTGTGACCGTGAATGTCATTTGATCGGTAAACCTTGTGTAATCGCTATAGTCCTTTTAGACGGGTTTGCGAACGTGACATTCACGTTGATATTCTGTATTGTACTGTGATGTTGCGGATTGTCGTAGTGGATAGCTTGTGTGCAATGGTAGTGCAGTTCGGATTTATTTGTACATTTGATATTGCGGGGCGAGCGTCCGACATGTGGACTGCCGTCACTGCCTGTTTGTATATTATTCTTTTGGGGCACGATCGGGCTGAGGTCGATGTCACCCTTGTATATTATTTTCTTTTCTGTACTAGGATTACCCCAAGGTGGAGTGCACGGATAGCCGGGTTCTAGAGGGCAACGGGCCCGCATCTCACGGCGTTGAGACAGAGGGGGCTTCACTCTAGAATTGGCGGGCTATTCGCCGCACTCGTAGGGGGTATAGGTTGACCCAAGGAGGGGTGCTCAAGTTACCAGATTCCGTGAAGTGCTGGGTGGTCTATTCACTTTGCTGAAGGGGGCTTCCTCGCTTCAGGTTTTGGCGGGTAACTTGCCGCGCTTGTAGGGGTCTAGGAGTTCATTGCACAAGCTATCCACACGACCAGGGGAACATCGGGTTTCAGTTGTGGCTCTATGAAACCCGGGGCTCCCAGATTATCTGTATTGTTCTGTGATGTTTATTACTTTTCTGTGATGTTGCATTTATCATTCCTGGGACGATTGTTATATATATTTATATATACTAGTAGATGTTGTATATGTTTTGCACCCGCGCTGGCCCAGTCCCCGCTCTGTCGTTAGTTAAGTAACCTAACGGGTGATGACGGGACCCAGTGGCGAATGCGGGTGGCATATACGTACATTTTATTTTCGTTCTTTTCTGGTGTGATTAATTGATGGGACTGTGTTGATTCTTATTAATGCAAGGAAAACAAACCAATATAAATATGATGTTGTTGGAACCAAGTTTTTTAAAAAACTGACATTACATACGTACGCTTTTGCTTTGCACAGTGGTATTCGGTTATGAATATCCAGCACCTCATTCGACGAGACAAGGGCCGAGATCCCTTCATCGGGAGTAACCCCTTGGGTAGAAGTTTGCGTCAACGTAATAACTTTACTATAGTCGATTACTTTTTGCTTTGCATCGTGGTATTCAATTTGGAATATACTACACCTCATTCAATGGGGAAAGAGCCGAGATCCCTTCACCGGGAGTGACCTCTTTAGCAAAAGTTTTTCGCCACTATATATTTATAAAACTACTTGAATTCCTTCAACGAGATCAAGTTCATTACGTTAAGGGTTTTTCGCCAAAAACCAGCCGTAGCCCTCCGTCATTTCATATTAGTATTGCTTAGTATTCGTGCTACGTTTGTCGTTGCTTTTCGCCGAGGCGTAGTGTGCGGTAGCTCTGGAATGCTTTTCTGTCGCATAAATATGTGGATTGGTTAGGACAGTCGTACGACTTTGTTGATTATTCGTCAAGGGTCGTGCGGGTGGGTTTAACGCAATCAAGATAATGATGGGTTGAACTTGACTAGGACCTTTTGATTTGTTGATTATTCGTCAAGGTCACTTGGGTCCTAGGGGTAAAAATCACATCGGGAGTTTCAAACATACAGAAAACTTGCCAGGCATGCGCATACCTTTTGGAGTGTGATGACTTGAGTGGCTTCCATCAAGTTATCATATGATGATAGTTGGATCCCGATTCCCACTGATGAGTAGGATTACTCCTCGGGTGATTCCGACTAATTCTCCTTTTGGGTTTGGAGAAGAATTTGAGAAAACAGTGGGAGCCATCCAGATTAGATAAAATGATTATCCATTCTGATTTAGGTTAGAGTGCACGCTGAGTGTTTCTTTTCTCTCTCTCTTTGGTATTGACCATGCCCCGACCTTAGACATTGACTCAGTAACCAAGTTAACCGAACTTTCTTAAAAACGCTGGCTTTTGGATTGTCCAAGTTGCATACATCATTGCCACTCCTTCTTTTAACCTTTGCTTTTCTCCAGAACACCCCGTATCAGTACGTATATCCACTTCCATTGGATAAAACCATCGTATGGTTATATACGAACTCGAAGAAACTTTTTCGAGGATGGTTTCTGGTTCTGGAGAAAATGAATAGGACTATTCAGTTGTCTTTTCCTTTTACCTTCTCTCAGGTTGTGAGGACTCCTAGGATTAGAAGACAGCACACCTATTACGCTTATTGGATAGTCTTCTTCCAAACCATAGGTAGGTGCCGAAAGGTAAGGAATGAAGAAAACCAATTAGCCTAAGTATGGTGTGCAGAAGGTAATAAGTAAAGACAAATAAAGGGATTAGAAAGAGGGCAAAGTAAAATGCGACTGCTATGATTCACGACCAAACCAAGTATTTCATCACCACTCCTACTTCACCTTTGTATTTCTCCAGAACACCCCGTATCACTACGAACATCCAATTCCATTGGATAAATCCATCGTATGGTTATATACGAACTCGAAGGAACTTTTTCGAGGATGGATTCCGGTTCAGGAGAAATAGGAATAAAGTTTATTCAGTTGTCTTTTATCCTTAGCTTCTCTCAGGTTGCGAGTGCTCCTAGGATTAGGAGAGTACACCTATTATGCTTATTGGATAGTCTTCTTCCAAACCATAGGCTGGTGCCGAACGGTAGGGAAGGAAGAAAACCACTTAGCCTAACGATGGTATACAGAAGGTAATGAGTAAAGACAAATAAAGGGAATTGGAGAGATGGCAAGGAAATATACGGTTACAATCATGAGTCTGATAATGGAAGAGGCATTATTAGGAATACCCGGATACCCCTTCGAAACATATACATGTTTCAGTTTCACTGTGTATTGTTAATAGAAAATTGATTTCCCAATTAGACCCTTGCTCCACGGTATGTATTTACCAGGTATGATTCTCACATCTGTATGGTTTTACAGATAAGGAGTGGGAGTAAGTTATTGGGAATTAGGTGATCATCCTCATTATATCGGAATTCGTTGTAATTAGTGATATTTGAGGAAATCGCCTGGGTACCGTTTTCAACCTACAACGCACAGGGTTTGAGTTATTCAACCCAAAGGACATTATACAAAGTATTGTATGTTGTCCAGTGTCCATTAGGACAAAGGGGTTGGTCCTCATACTATATTCTGTTTACTTATGACTTCTCAAGTTTTGGACAAGTATTTCGTAGAAATACAAAGTCTATGTTTTGAGAAGTTATAGGTGCAAGAATAAAGTAGAGAACCAGATATCGCAAGTATCGGGATTCTTCAAGGTGATCGAAGATGTAGATACTTGTGTTATGGTATTCAGTTAATAGTGATAGTTTTAAGAAACTTGTTTCTCTTTCAGATTACTCATAATTGGATGCACTCCTAAGTTGAGTAATGCTGATCGGGCTTTCTCCATTTAGTTGATATACACTGGAGACAGGTGCATGATTTGATTCTGGTTCCAATTAAATTAGTGCCTTTGTTTCAATATTAGATATATATAGAATCAATTTATATCTTAACGATGTTAAGGTATAGGGAGTCGTCCGGCTGATGCTTAAAACCAAAATCCAGATAAACTCAAGGCACGTTTCAGTAATGGCTGTTTGTGGGTTTTCCCGGGCTTTGATGAGGTTTAACTTTCTACCATCTGGAAGATCAATAGTGATATTGTACTTGACTCGCCACAGTTTTAGTAAAATGGAATTTTTTTTCAGAAAACAATAGTGGGAGTATGGTAGAACTGGAAGTGATTCTAGAACCACAAACGATTACAGAAAATTTAATAGGACCTAAAGATTCAATCAGGATTGGCATTCCATTAGCCACTCCGCAGATATGGAGGGTAACCTCAGCCACCCGAGAGGTACTCAGGTAGCCTCAAGGACGGTGACAGGGAGGTTCTTGTTTACCCGGACTTGACACTACAGTTGTTCCAGACTATGAAACCCGGTAGAAGGATGAGTATAGCGTCATCTAAACTAGCTTTGGAAGTGCACGTGTATATGACTCTGCCAGAGGGTTGTCGTAGTCAGTGGGAGCAGCGGAAGCATAGTGGACAAGTAGCATGTCTATTTATAGACTAAAGCGGATATGGCGGAGATAGATCATCTATTTTGATGTGACAGTCATAGGTTTTTGACTTCATCAGAATAGGAGATGGATATGTTAAGAAAGTAGTAGGGTGTGTGTCCTGGTATTGAGGATGACATACACAGAGTAGGAAGTGAAATTCCTATACTACGATCGGTTATACTTTGGTTGTCACACATAGGTTATGGATATAATATCAGGCATTCTGGTTACTGGATCTATAGTTTTAGATCTAGATTTGGGTAGTTTCCCAATCTGGGTACTTAGACAGTATTCTAAAGATATTTAGAATGGACGACTCCTGGTATGGTGGTGTACCTGCAGGTGATGGAGTCACCCTCTCTAAAGGTGTCTTACAGACTAAAGGGGAGAGGGGTGTGCATGATTGGCATATCACTTACTTAGGCAATTGAGTCAATCATGAGATGTCAAGTACCACTCCAGATGCTGTTTTTGCACTAGATGCAATAAGTTATGATATTAATCCAATCCTGGAGAAACGTTAGGAAGCAGTTTTAGAACATAAGTAGATTTTCTAGGGTTTTGATAACGGCAGTGTCCTTCGGGAGACGGTTATCATTTCAGGCTTCCAAGGTGACCTGGATGACAGAGTGACTGTCAGAGTTATTGTTTTCCCTCTGACAAGGGGCAGTATTTTGGACAGGTGGTCCAAGCGAATACTGAGGATGGCGTGACGTAGCATACTGATTAAGTTCAATAGACGATACAGTCTAAGAAGTTTGCTGGATTTGGAGTTCATTTGTGAACTGGGTTCTATCAGATATCCAGAAATATTCTAAGACAGGTATTGCTCATTTCGGGAGATAGTTATCTCCGCGAAATTGAGATAAAGAGAGACATAGAAAGAAACACTGGAGCGGATCCACTCACTGAGGCTATTTCTCAAACGCAATAGTTTTACAAACGAGGTTTGTGAAACTGATTAGTAGAGGAGTTGGGTGTTCGGTATCACACGGGCTGTGAGTATGCGACATCGCAATAATTAGCCTTAAGTGCAAGTGGGAGATTGTTGGCTATAGTGCCCTCAAGGCAATTATCATAGTCGCGGGCATGTGATCATGATGATTGAGGGAGGACCTATACCGATAAAACAGTCTTACTCGAGATGATAGTATGATATCTAGTTTGTCTTTATCATCATGTATATGTTGATAAGCCCTTAGGATCTTGCTTGACTACCAGCATTGTGATGGCGATCACATACGTGGAAGCTGGGGATCTATAAGCACATCCTTAAATGTTCCTAGTCGTGGGAGTATCAAGACTGGGCATCGATACTCAAGTGTAGACTGGTGTGTACTTATCTAGACCCTGACGAGGGGCGGTGGCCGGTCTCACAAGCCATTGGTGTTAGTTGTTCACCTAAGATAGTATGCAGGTGCTCATTGGGTTATGAGTACACTGGACGGACTCGCCAGGAACATGCTAGTTGGTATTATACCTATTGTCAGATAGCAGTTTCTTGGTGACATGTGTACAGGTTAGTCTGTCGACCTGAGATCGTCATTTGTCTCGTGTGAGTTCCCACTGTGCTTTGATTACTACCCCACCACGGCTCAAAGGAGTCATGCAAATAGGTTTTAGTTGGGTACAGTCTCGAGCCACATGGAGGCAGTCAGCGGATCGTCGGGGATTCGTCTCTCCCGGTATTGGGGGTTGATGTCGCGCAGTGCACGGATGGCCATCACTAGAAATCCTCGGCCGGGGTATGTGAGAATTACCGATCCAGGATCAATAGTTTCTCGGGTAGTGATGGGTTTCATACCGACACGAATTACCGCGTTGTTAGGGGTCTGACTTTATCCACCCCCTAGAATCGATATGCGATACTCTTAGACGAACAGACCGGACTGTAAGGATATTGTCACTGACAGACTCGGTAGGGGTTCGAATGAGTTTGCTCGTCGGCCTTCCTTTCGCTCAATACCTGGGTAGCCGTTTCGTACAGCTAGTGCCGCTGACGTACTTGTGGTTAAATCCACTGCCAGAGTATTGACGAGTCTTTAGAGTCCCACATAGAGGGTTTTCACGGTTCAGGCGATATGGTGTAGGTGACGTATGTTGATACATACAGGTGTCCGATTAAATATGTGTATGGACTGCGCAGACTTTAATCGGACGGTTGTTAATACTAGCGGCTTAGGATTAAGCCAGATTGTTAAATCAAGTTTTGATTTAGTAATTTACATATGTATTTATATATATGTATTCTAATATTATTGCTCACTATTTATTTTCTCTCTTTGGCTATTCGTATTTTCGTATGAATACGCGTATGTGTATTTCGATACATGTACCGGGAAGCATTCCGTATTTATACGGAATGGCTTCTAGAAGATGCCACCTCATTATTGATTTTCTTTAGAAAATCACATGTTTAGATGAGGTGGAATTGGTGACATAGCAAGGCATGGGCTTTAGGTCAAAGCATGGCTTTTGTGTATGTTGTGATTGGTATGGGTTGAATTGTTTATTACTAAATGAATACGTTTTTTTGGTGTGGATTATAGTGGAGGGAGTAAGAGGGGCCGGCCACTTTGAAAGGGGAAATGGGGGATTTGCTCATTTTGTCACTCACTCTCTTACTCTATCTTGATTCATTCATTTATACACCAAAAGAAAACTTAGCCATTTTTTAGCTCATGCCTTTGATCATCACCTCCATCTTCTATGGTTGCTTTATGAGCTTTGAGTATGAGAGAAAAATATGGTGGGATTATCCTACACCCCCTACTCTCCACTACTAGCAATTTTGAAGAGTCGGTTGGTCCGCTTGGCGAACCTGAAGCTTGTGCCGTTTTTCTCGGGTGGATCATTGGAGATGAAGGAAGACCGGCGACCAAAGTCGATCCGCATCACTAGAAGCTTGGAATTGGTTAAAGACCTGAAGGACTTGGTTCATTAGGTATAACCGTTCTATCTCCTTTTGTTAGATTGCTAGTTTTAGGGTTAATGGTTTCGATCTTGTTAATCGGGTAATGGTAGTGCCGGGGTTTTAGAAATTTTTTGTTCCTCAATTGGCCACGGTTGGATGGTCGGGGCGCTCCCACTACCCAACATAAAGATCTTGTTAAGGGTTGTTCGGCACGTCTAAATTTTAAATCGGGCATGGTTGATACCTCGTAGACCCTTGTGAGAGTGCCTAGTAACCCTACAGAAGGAACCATGATAGCTTTTTAAAAGGAGTGGTTTAGGATCCGCGTTTAAAATTTTCTTTTTAAAGAAAACCGAGTGGTTTTGAAATTGTTCCAACGATTTAGTTTTAGGTTTATTTTCTTTGCATTAATGAATTAATGTTGTCCCATCAATTAATTCTACCATTGCAGAAAACAACGAAAATACAACGTACGCTTATGCCATCCGCATTCGCCATTGGCCCCGTCATCACCCGTTAGGTTATTTAACTAACGACAGAGCGGGGGGCTAGACTAGCACGGGTGCAAAACATAAGCAACGCCTAATAAATATCATATATAGATATATCCATTCGTCGCACGCAATAATAGGCATTCCATATCACATATGAACATATTGGATATACAAGAAATTCCGCATTTCGTTTAAGCCCATAACGAAAGACGGGTTCCACGGTCATGATGAATAGCCAAAACCCCACCCTAGACCCCTACGGGTGCGGCAAATTACCCGCCAAGTACCAGAAGTGAAGCAGTCTCTCTCAACAACGTGAGTAGGCCACTTAGCACTTCAAAGTACCCGGTAGTTTGTGCACCCCACGTTGGGTCTATCCTAGGAGCAAAAACAGTAAAAGAAATAATACAACGGTGGCTACAACCTCAACCCGGATGTGCCCCGCAAAATAATATTACATCAATTTTACAAATTACATTGAATGAAAGAAAAGAAAACACTCGTCTCACACCCCCCGGCTATTCATCATCGACAATCCAATAAGATTCATATACACAAACCAATCAACACAGATATGTGCAACCCCACTAATTGTCGTATAGCAATTAGCGGACGTTTCAAAACACATATAACATTATAGAAGAACCGGTTAGCTAAAGCAATTAGAATTTCGATCGATTAAGCAAATTTGAATCTACCCCAAGTTCAACACAGTACACAGAATATCTGGGCAGAAGCAAAATATCCTAAAAATCACAAATCCAGAAAATAAGAATAATCGGAAAAAATTTGGACCGAATCGGAGTCGACTCGGCCGTGGATCAGCGGCAGAACGCTAGGTTCTGCCGCGGTTCCGCGGTGGTCTGACCGATTCAAGAGCCCAAATTTCTTCTGTGTTCTTAAAAAACCCTGCATGTATTTTTAGGCCTTCTGAAAAAATTTTAAGACCGGATTTCAAAATAGACAGAAACATGCATTTTCGGATGTGATTTCGGGATTTTTTCAGCGATCGAATTTCTAACACTTTGCTAACAAATTAGTTAAGGTTTAACCTGGTTCTGATACCAGTGTAAGTCCATGATGCACACCCCACATGTCGCGGGGAGGCAGAATATTTTAATGAACGTTTTTCTCGCACCAAAAGAAACTTGTTTTAGCTTTGCATCATGAACTTGTTCCACTTTTGGATCTTGTTTAAACCTTAGGTAACAAAAACCTAGACTAAAAGAGAGAGCTAACTACTAAGTAAAAGAGTTATACCCTCGTTCCTAGTCCTTCGGGTCTTCAAGTTGATCCTTGCTCCTTGGTTCAACCTTTTTGTTGATCTCCTTTCTTGTACTTCTTCTAGGTCCTTGAAGAGTTCGCTTGCCGGTCTCCTTTGCGTCAAAGATGGATCCACCCGAGGGCTATGGTCAAGCCCCAACCTCAAAGAGATACCTTAGTGATCTAACTTGCTAAGAGATAAGATTAAGTTGATGTAGAGTGAGTGTATTGGATTAATTGATCTTCAAGCTCATTGATTTGCAACACATGCAAGTGTTATGAGCTTAATGAAGAAGGAGAGAAGAAAGACCTAGGAGAGAGAAAGCTTTTGTCATAATGATAATGAAAAAATGAGAAGAGAGAATGGCTAAGTATTGAGCCAATAATTCAACCATGGAATTATTAAATCATATAATTTACAACCATGCTTGAATAGTGGCGCCAAATGAAATAAACAAATAATTAGCCATGCCTTCAACCCATTCCTATAATATCTCCTGATTTCTACCTCATTAATTCTTTAATGAAAAAGAATAAAATAATAATGAGGTGTCTCCTTCTAGAAGCTCATTCTTGTGAATTTACAAGAATGCTCTTTTTCCGTATTTTCATACCCGTATCCGTATTCTAAAAAATAAGGATACACTGAGATCAGTATAATCCAATACTACAATACTAGTACCCGGCTTAAACCAAAGCCCACTAGTATTATCCGTCCGATCATCATTCGAGTAGCCAGTACATGAATTCGATCGAAACCCTGCCGTAAGACCATACGGCATCCACATCGTTTCGCCTGATCCAGGGAAACCTTCTGTGTGGAACTCTAAAGACTCGACAGTACGCTGGCAGTGGGTTTATCTACAAGTCCGTCAGTGGCACTAGCTGTATATAACGGCAACCCAGGTACGTGTCGAAAAGGAGGCCAACGAGCGAACTCGTCCGTAACCCTCCTGAGCCTGTCCGTGACAATATTTGTGCAATCCGGTCTGTTCGTCTGAGAGTATCGCATGTATGGTCTAGGGAGGTGGTGAACGTCAGACCCCTAAAAACCGTACAAGTCATGCCGGTGTGGCTCAAGACCATCCGAGAATCTACTGGTCAGTCCACCAGAATTCTCAATCAGCCCTGGCCAGAGACTTATGGTAATGACCAACCGATCACAGTGCGATATCGACTCCCTATACTGGGAGAGACGAATTCTTAAGAGTCGCTCACTGCCTCCATGTGGCTCGGGACTGTACCCAACTAAAACCTGTTTGCACGACTCCTTTGAGCCATGGTAGGGTAGTAATCAAAGCACAGTGGGAAATCACACGAGACAAATGACGACCTTAAGTCGACAGACTATCTGCACACATGTCACCTGAGAACTGCTATCTGACGCTAGGTATAATACCATATAGTCAGTTCTCGGCGAGTCCTGTCCGGTGTACTCACACCCAGTGAGCATCTGTATACAATCTTAGGTGCATATCACCAATGGCTGCGGGACCAATCCATCGCCACTCGTCAGGGTCTAGATATGTATACACTGGTCTACTCTGGAGTATCGATGCCCAGTCTCAATACTCCTACGACCAGAGACATTTAAGGATTTGCCTATCGACCACCCAGCTCCCACAAGTATGACTGCCATCACAACACTGGTAGTCAGGCAAATATCCTACGGGCTTTATCAACATGTTCACAATATACGAAATAGAAAGTATAATATATCACATGTTAAGATAAAGACAAAACCAAATAGCGTACTATCATATCGAGCAAGATTGTTCTGTACATATATATCCCTAGTATCCTATACAATGAAGGCCTCTATGGCATATATACCCAACAGTTGTATGGTGGAGGGATGGTCTTTCTCTTGCCGAGCCTTCGATTTCTTCAATTGACGAGAGTAGTCTTTGTTGATCATAGAGTCCTGGACTTTCCGCCAGACCCTATGAATTCGGGAGGAGAGCCGTTGACGGGGCTACTCTAGTTTTTCCTGCACTGTGGTTTCTGCAGGCAGGGGCGATTTATTCAGCACCACCGTGGGGGAGTTTTTGCGCACTCTCTTCAGCGGCTCTAAGCTATTCCCGGTTGGAACAGCAGCATCGACTTCCACCATTGGATCTGGTGGGGTAAGTCCTGTAGGGTTCCTATGCACACTCAAGAGGTTCCACAAGGTATCTACCATGCCAAATTCAAAAATTATGTGCCGAGAAACCCTAATGCAAGATCGTTAGCTAAAGGATAGGCGAAACTATAACAAGTAAACAACTTTACTAATAAGTGAAAGGGATTACAACCTTTGTAGATCTGGTCCTCCACTTCTAAAGCTCCGTGATGACGTCCCTCCGCTGCGATCATCGGAATCCCGGACACTAGCGATGGTTTCGACGGAGAAATGATCGGGCTAGGTCGTTGACTTCGATGCCGAAGATGATCTACGTCGAGACGACTCAAACCCAAGCTCCATCTCCACTAGGTCATGAAACTTATGAAGATAACACACTCTACCACATGGCAAGTAGTAGAGGATGAAGAAATAGGAAGTGGGTTCACTTTAGAATTGGATTTCTCACTTGATTTCAACACTTGAAAATTTTCAAGAAAAGTTTTCTTCACTTGAAGAAGATGAAGAAGAAGAAGAAGGAAAAAGAATTCTTGTGAAAAGAAAATTCAAGTGAAGTTATCATATTGCAACCATGGGTGAGACTAACCTATGTAGAGACTAAACTCAAGTTTAAGTTAAAGGTTAGGTTAAGGAAAATCTTATGTAAAACAAAATGGTGGACTTTGTCAAAGATGCTTGAAAGCTTCATGAAGCTTCAAGCAAAGATAAAGTAAGCCACCATTTTATTTTACATAAATTAAATAAAAACTAAACCTTTAACCTAAACATGGTATAATCCACACACACCCAAGTTTGCATGTATCATCAAACATGATACAAACTAGTGCACAAACATATATCATATATACAATGTGCACAATCAAGTGAGATAATCAATCTTAAGTGAACAATACTAGTCAATATAAAGTAATATATCTAATATATAATTATACATTAAATCATTAAATCAATACTTGATTTAATGATCCGGTCATACTGCACATAACCGACTAATATCAAGTGTATCAATATATCGAATCAACATTTGATTCGGTAACCTGGTTATATCCTATATAACCATCCGATGATACAAATCGCGAGAATAGAATCCAGTATCACATACTGGTATTATTCTCGGTCCCGCACATATCTCATATGCGCTCCAATTTCATTTCGCTTGAGCTAGGAAACCTCTGTGTAGGACTCTAAAGACTCGTCAATACGCTGGCAGCAGGTGATGATCATATCAAACACCCACAAGCCGCAAGCGGTCTGCTAAACGTAACGGCCACCTGGGTATTGAGCGATCAGAAGATCAACGAGCAAGCCCGCTCACACTCCTGTGAATCCAACCAGTAACACTTACCGTACAGTCCGGTCTGAACGTCTGATATGGCGCATATCTCGTCTAGGGGTAGTAAACGTCAGACCCCAGTAGCTCGATAAGTCATGTCGATATGAGGTCTATAACAGTTTGAGAAACTACTGGTAACACTTACCAGTAAATCTCAGCAACCCTGGCCAGGGATTTCCGGTTATAGCCAATCGAACACAGCGCAACATCAACTCCCTATACCGGGAGAGACGAATCCCCTCCTATCGCTCATTGCCTCCATGTGATTCGGGACTGTACCCAAAAACCACCGTTTTGCACGCCCTCTTGGACGTGGTAAGGTGGAAATCAAAGCACAGTGGGAATCACACAAGACTCTATGACGATCTCGGGTCTACAGACTAACCTGTACCAGTGTCACCAGAAAACTGCCATCTGACGTAAGGTATAATACCATCTGGGAGTTCTCGGCGAGTCCGTCCGGTATACCCAGTCTCCACTGAGCACCCGTACATCATCTCTGATGTCAAACACCAATGGATATGGGATCATCCATCGCCCATCTGTATGGGTCGAGAAGGTATACGCTAGTCTACTCTGGTATATCGATGCCCCGTCTCGATACACCCACGACTAGGGACCTTGAAGGATGTACTTATGGACTACCATGTCCCCACTAGTATGATCCGCATCATAGTCCAGGTAGTCAAGTACACATCCTAAGGGCTTTACCAACATGTAACAGAGAGACAATCAGTGTACACGTTAAGGTAAAGAGCAACCAGATAGCATATTATCATGTCGAGCAAGAAAGTCCTCCCTATATATGTCCAAGCATCCACTACAATATACATCCTATGTATAGTAATGGCCTCTAGGGCATACATATAACTAACAAGTCCAGAAGGGGAGTTGCCCCCGGCTTTTCTTACTCGGCGCCAGTGGCAACGTTGAGCGTGCCTTGCTGAAAAGACCACCTCGGTTTCGGAAGCGGTTGCAGGTTGCCCTTGGTTTTTTTGAGGAGCTCCAGCAGTTGCCAGCCTGTTAAAGACCGACGTCCTTGACAAGATTTGATTGGAGACGGTCAGCCTCTCGAAGACCGATCTCCTGACTGGTGAAGCACTTTTGACGGCTTCATTTGCAGCAGGAATTTGAAGGGCTATCCTTTTTGGGGTAGCCCCTTCTGGAATCACGGGCTTCTATGCGGGACCACTTGAGCTTTGGCTCGGCCTATTAAAGACTGAGACCTCTTTTTGGACGACTAGTTAAGAGGAGCCGTTGCGGTCGTCAGTCGATGGAAGACCAACTTCTTGGGAACATCGGGTTGCGGCGTTGAGGCACCAACGCTCATTGGTGGAAGCATGGTCCCGAAGAACAATCCAGTAATGGCTTCTGTTACTTACCCCCACCGACATTGAAAAAATGGAGGCCGCGTTGGGGCCCATAAGTCACTCCTCAAGTTGGGGCGGAGCGGGAGTTGCTGTTGCAAGTTATGCAGCTGGAAGTCATCGATATTCTCTTCTGCACAGGAGCAAGACACCAAATCTCAGTACCTCGAATTCAGGGGCAACCATATCAAACCGCGACTTTGTTAGCAAAACACGACACACGAAGTGTGGAGTGGAAAGAGGAAAAGATCCCACCGAGCGTGCCAGAGTCTGTTCTCCGCCAGAAGAAGGACCGGGACGTCTGGCCTGAATTCTGGGGGCAGATGCTATTTGGGCTTATCCACCCACCTCTCCGAAGATACCAAGTTGATCTATGGCACTGTGTATTAGAGATTTGGACGGATGCGAACGTTGTAGCATGACTTCGTCAGATTCCCCCACGTTTTGTGAGGGGTTTTTGATTGTGGGGACGCTCTTCCCTGCAGGAGCAAGCCCTACAGTTAATTACGTTACCGCATCGCGATAACCACTTTCTCCTGCTCTGGAAGTTCACGTCGCATCGTGTGTGTTTTTGATTGTTTTGGTTGCCCGTGGATTGTATAAGGAGACTAATTTACGCCGTCGCCCGTAGGGCATGGATTAGTCCAAATCCGTATATTTTTAGATTTGGGTTTGAGTTATTTAAGGACCGTTAATCTGGTTTAAGATTAAGATCAACTTAAATATACATGAACAGTTGGGGCTCAGTTTGTTTTAGTTTAAAGACGCCACGGTCCATTATCGACATGTTTGAGGCGAGGAGTTAGTTTAAGGATGTTTCGGTCCTTTATCGCCGTATTTGGGGGCGAGTATTAGTTTAAGGACATTTCGGTCCATTATCGCCTTATTTGAAGGCGAGTATTAGCTTAAGGACATTTCGGTCCAACATTCAACTCGCGCGCACGTGTATTTGTTATATGGCGGAGTGAACGATGTTGATATGGAATGTGCCCAATTTGCGGCACGATCCGACTTGAGGCATGCACGTCAATTTGAAAGTGCATTTAAGAGGAGTTGTTGGTTGTCGGGACTCGCCACCTCTCTGAAGACGTTGAAGAATTACAACAACATATGTCAGAGGTGTGAAAAGATGTACCCTTAAACCGAATCCCATATTTGAGGGAAAAGGGGTTTATTGTGGACTTAAGAATTCTTCGTCATATTTATTGTGGGAAGCACGTGGGGCGCTGAATTCTTTTCTCCTCTGTTGATGGCATTTTTGCTCATTAATGATCACCGGGATGTTTGTTTTGAAGATCTAGGATCAAGCTTCATTTTTAAGAACTAAGTTCTTTTTATAAGAACTAGGTTTCTCTTGTATGCTTTTATTTTGAACTCAATTTCTGGTTCTTTTCTGAATCTTTGATTCTCAAGAACAAGTTCTTCCCGATGAGAATTAAATTCTCAACTTGTAGGAGACTTGCCTCGTGGATCTCAGATCCAGAGAAACAACTAAGTTCTTTTAAAAGGGTTAAACCCTTTAATAGATAAATGAGATGTTTTGATTTCTATTTTTTTATTTACCTAGAGTTTTGAGGAGGGAGATCTTCTTCATTAAGAATTTAATTCTTTGTTCCTTTTGAAGCTTTCTGTCTTCTTTTAGAAGCTTATGAGGGGGTTCCTATATATCAGACTTGAAGTCTTGGGCCTTTATATAGTAGATGCAGTTTGTTGATTAGTTTTGAGGAAATCTCTCATTGAGAGATTTCAATTGATTTGGGGAATTTTACCCATCATTGGATTTTTGATCCAAGGGTTTCTATTTTACAGAACATATTTTCTTGTTTTTTAACAAGATTGGGGAAATATTTTCCCATATGCAGAGTTTTATTCTGTGAGAAGGCAATTTTTAATCACCATTGGATTTTTAATCCAAGGGTTTTCTGATTTACAGAGGGCAATCTTTCTTGTTTAGAAAGATTGAGGGAATATATCCCAAAATAGAATTTTATTCTATGATGCAACCGAAATTATCTTTCTTATTTTTTACAAAGATTTAGGTTATGTTTTCTACCGACAGAATTTAATTCTGCATTTTTGATGATTTATCATCTCCGTTAGATCTTTGATCCAACGGCTCTATTTAACCGAGAGTAGAATTTAATTCTACCTGGGCGCCGGCGCTCACGTGTTGTGCACGTGAGACGCTGCCTAAGAGTTTTAACTCTTATTTAATAGATTCTTTTGTGCTTTGCACACTAGCGCCCGCGTGAGGAGCACGTGCGGCGCTATATGAGAGTTTTAACTCTTATTTAATTTAATAGATTTTTTTGTGTTTTGCACACTGGCGCCCGCGTGAGGAGCACGTGAGGCGCTATATGAGAGTTTTAACTTTTATTTAGTTTAATAGATTCTTCTCGCGTGAGGAGCACGTGAGGCGCCATTTGAGAATTTTAACTCTTATTTAGTTTAATAAATTCTTTTGTGCTTTGCACGCTGGCGCCCGCGTGAGGAGCACGTGAGGCACCACTATAGGATTTAATCCTATAAGATTGGCTTTGGTGCTAGCGCTCTTGTGGAGGGCACATGAGGCGCCGCCTCATTAATTTTGAACAGAGCTTTGCTCTTTTATTAGGGGAAATATTAACAAATTAAGTGTTCAAGATTCGTTTTATAGGTCGGCTCTACTGAACCGTATACAGATATGATGTAATAAAGAGGTTAGAAGCCCTAACGAAACATCTATACATATTACCTTCCTTCAACACATAATGATACAATGCAGAGTGCATTGCATCAAATCTTTGACCGCAACATTAAAGCACTGCAGATATGCAATTTATTTTAGAGACGGCTCGAAGTGCATATGTACAGTCTTTAAAGAAAGAAACAACAACAGCATGCAACTCAAAACGCGTCAGTGATATCTTGAAAGAAGCAAGAATGCAAGCTTGAAGTAAGTTATTCAAAGTCAAGTCGTTAAAATATTCAAGCCATGGTTATGATTGTGCTACCATGATAGTAGTGATCCTTCTGATTAATTTCTGAAATTTGTGTATATAGATAGAATGTTGTTTTGGTCAACATATGTAATAACCGGTATCTGCTGTACAAAGTATTTCATGTTTTTAATAAAACCTTCTTTTAATAATCCTCTAAATATTTTTCCTGGTGACCGTACTTTTAATAAAATAATTTCCTAACTGATTATTTCTAAGTCATATTCTCAAAACCAACTTCTTTTAAATTCCTATTTTTTCTATTTTAATCTAAACCCTAACAATCAAACCCTAACCCTTTTTATTTTCCTAACTTTAAACCTAACCCCACTCACCCGATACCGGCCCATGATCCCTCCCTAACCCAAACCCGTTCCCTCCCACCCGACCTGAACCCCCCATCTTCTTTCTTCTTCCCCTCTTTTTCCTCTTCTCTATCATCTTTTCCCCATATCTCCCTCCTTTCTCACCCCATACCCCTAAGACCCGCTCACCTACGACCCAGCCCTAGCCTAACTTCCCTGAGATCCCCTTAACGCCTCCGTGATCCCCTCGCCAAACCCCTCCATCTCCTCAACAACCTCAACGTCTCTCTCTCATACTCTCTCTCCTCTCTTCCCCTCTCGTCCCCTCCTCCTCCGACTGTGAGGACCCTCACCTCGACCTCGTGACCACCTTCGCTCGCCTCGACCCCTCTTTTATCGCCGACAAGCTCCTCTCGCTACCAACTCCTGCTCACCAAGTCCCTGCTCACCACTACATCGTCTGAGCTCTTCCTCTCTATAACCAACCGAGCTCCCCTGCAACCTCCTCGTCCCCTCCTCCTCACCACCATCAATCTTCACCATCACACCGAGCACTTCTGTCACTCCACAACCGAGAACTCCTTCACCTGAACCCTATCGCCGCTGCTACACCCTAACTGTTGCCATCGACCCATGCAACTCCAGCAACTCAAACCACGCCTCCTCCTTCTTCCTCGATCACCCCAGCATCATCGCCATCTTCCTCTTCAACCTAAGCCGAGAAACCCAACACTCAATCATCGCCGGCAACTTCTTCTTTCCGCAGCCAACTTCATCTTCCTGTAACATCACCGCAATCCTAGCAGCCAAGAACTCCCAACTCTCTTTTCTCCCCTCGATCCTAATCAAACACCGACTTCATATCCTCCCCAACCTCGACCCGAGCACCCAACTCCAAGCGACCCCAAACCGCAACCGCACCATCTCCGGCAACCCTTCACTGCACATCACCGCCGCTGAGCCGCCGCCACCGAGCTCCAGCAAACCATCGCACAACCACTACAGCCGAGCCCAAGTTCCAAGCCATATCGAGGTCCGACATTTCGTCGAACACGTGCATTTATCGCGATCCCCACTGTTTTGGCTGCCGCCATCAAAATCTAAACTGTGGTCTCAGAGCTGTTGCGGTCGTCAACGCAGTCGCCGTCGCAATATCGCACATGTTCGTCCCAACCCCTATTGCACTAGAGCCTCGTATCATGCCGTGCCGGTTCCGCGACGTTTATCGTGTAGGGTTTTTTGGCACAACCACAAGGTTTCACAAGGCATCAAACATGCTAATTTCAACTTTTCTAGTGTGCCAAACAACCTAACTTAGGATCTAACTAGAGTTTTAGGAGCAAAGCAATAAAGAAAGCTACTTTACTTCTAAGTGATAACGGAATACAACCTTTGTAGACCGGTCCTTCACTTCCATAGCTCCTTGTAGTGGTCCCTTCGCTACTTTACTTCTAAGCTAATTTACTTTAAATACTTAAACCCTACATTATAATTAGTATGGTGTAAGTCTCATACACCCAAGTAGTGTGTGTCATCAACCATGACACAAAAGAAAAACACAATTAATATATATCACATATATATTAAGTGTGTACATGTGAGAAAATAAATACTTAAGTGAGCTAATATTAGTTAATGTAAACTAGTATATCAAGTATACAATTATACACTAAATTACCAAATCAACACTTGATTTAATAATCCGGCTATATCTCATATAACCGACTAATATCATATGTACCAATTTATCGAATCAACACTTGATTTGATAACTCGGCTATATCACATATAACCGACCGATACAAATATCGCGAGAATAGAATACGGTATCTCATACTCGTATTATTCTCGGTCCCGCACATATCACATATGTGCTTCTACTTCGTTTTGCCTGAGCCAGTAAAAGCTCTATGTAAGACTCTAAACACTCGTCAATACGCCGGCAGTAGGTGATGATCACATCAAGCACCCACAAGCCGTCAGCAGTACTAGCTGGACGTAACGGCTACCTGGGTATTGAGCGATCAGAAGATCAGCAAGCAAGTCTGCTCCAACTCCTACAAAGCCTGTCAGTAACACTACCGTACAGTCCGGTCTTCTCGTCTGATATGTCGCATATCAGGTCTAGAGGTGGTAAACGTCAGACCCCAATAACCGATAAGTCATGCCGATATGAGGCTCATAACGGTTCGAGAAACTACTGATAATACTTACCAGTAAATCTCTAAATTATCCCTGGACAGGGACTTCCTTGTTATGGCCAATCGAGCACTGCGCGACATCAACCCCCAATACCAGGAGAGACGAAATCCCTCCTATCGCTCATTGCCTTCATGTGACTCGGGACTGTACCCAAAAGCCACCGTTTTGCACGCCCTATTGAACGTGGTAAGGTGGAAATCAAAGCACAGTGGGAATCACACAAGACTCTATGACGATCTCGGGTCTACAGACTAATCTGTACCAGTGTCACCAGAGAACTGCTATCTGACGTCAGGTATAATACCATCTAGGAGTTCTCGGTGAGTCCGTCCAGTGTACCCAGTCTCCACTGAGCACCCATATACCATCTCTGATGTCAAACACCAATGGATATGTGATCATCCATCGCCCATCTCATGGGTCAAGAAGCGTATACACTAGTCTACTCTGGTATATCGATTCTCTGTCTCGATACACCCATGACTAGGAACATTAAAGGATGAACTTATGGACTACCATGGCCCCATTAGTATGATCTGCATCATAATCCTGGTAGTCAAGTACACATCCTCAAGGCTTTACCAACATGTAACCATAAGACAATATCAAGAGACAAGTATACATATTAAGATAAAGAGCAACCAGATAACATACTATCATATCGAGCATGAAAGTCCTCTCTATATATGTCCAAGCATCCAATATAATATAAATCATATGTACAATAATGGCCTCTAGGGCATACATACAATAACATATCGTTGTCTCGTGTGTCGAGACGAATAATCCGCACGTTCGTCGCTTCTATATCAGCGGCTGAGGCAAATGAACCCATCGCTTGCTACTCATGCTATACCTATATTAATTAAACGAGCGGTTTTAATCATAACTTTATAATTAGAATCATGCCGTAAACTATCATTAGGTTTTAATAACACACCGTAGTAATTTGTTTTTATTAGTTTTGGTTATGATCGAATCTCATAACAAGTATAAATATCGCATAGAATTTATGAGAATTATATCTCATTTTAATCGATTGGATAAAACCGACTGTCGATAGTTATGAAATATTACTTGCTGAGTGATCGGCGTGCGGCGTGAACCAAAACCTATTTTAAAGTAGCGAAATTTGTGATCAATTGTTCCTTTTACTTTTAACTAACGTCGTATAGAAATTTGGTTTCAAGATAATATAGTTTTGCATAAGAAACGGCGCCCCAAAAAGGCAACGTTGAATTTGGAATTCACCGCACATGCCACGTTCTAAAAATCCATATTAAACTGAATGCAACTTGTAACCTAATGTTTTATGGCTCGTATCGAAGCCAACAGATAAAACGTACATCAACCCATAGTTCATCTCGGAATTTTAATAAGTTATGCCAATGAAAACTGAGGCGATTCATGGCTCTAGACTGCAGTCCAGAGCAAGAATTTCTACCTTTACCCTTTTTTAGAATGCATACTTTTCACTGTTTAAACATGCAAGTGTGCGGAACCATATATAGAAGTGGAGATAATTGAATTAGCTTTCTAACGGTGCTGGTCTCATTGCATTCCAGTATCGTTTGATATTTATAACACTTTTTAAACCGTCGATATGTGCTGCAGTTTCGTGCAGAACCAGAGTGTATACCTTAACCTTGTACAGTGCATATCTCCCTATGTACAGAAGATATTATTGATCCGTCTAATGCGTTAGAAACATAATAGATAAGTATAAATATTATCTAACTGTAGTATCGCCTAATTATGCTCCCAACAGAGAGTAAAACGTGTTACGAAATAGACTTCCAGTTCAGAAATTGGATTTCCAGAAGTAAACACTTAAAATGAAATAACCATAACTCATAAAAATAAAACCCGATTGATTCGAAACCAATTTTTATGTATAGATAATTTAATACACTGTTTACTCTTTTTATATTGTTTTGCCAAATTATGCATGTGTGATTTTATATGATTTTTCTAATCCAACCGACACCAGTTGCTCACATGTATTCAGTAGTGCATTTATTGTATCTCCATCATATTGCATGACTGTTATACCTTTATAATTAGTGTCTATTTGCATCGATATTCTAGTGACCGTATTACATTACCAAGTGCTAAATGTTAGTGATTGGATTGTGGCAAGTATGTTAGTGTGAAAGCGTGATTGTATAATGGAAGTGGCACGTACTTGTACACAATCAGCGGAACCAATTAGTTATTTCATTGTCGACGCCTATGAGATTTATATAAGTGTGACTATAACTAGAATGGGACGGGTATGGGAGCACTTATATTAGTGTCATAGGTAAGATATCGAGCATTGTCTGTTTATCTTGGATACCAGTCAAGACATGCTTGATGGAGCCCTTGCCTCCAATTCTCGCGTAGACCTGTCATGAATCGACTAATATTTAGATTCATGGTCGGTGTTTGATATAGATCGCGGGGTGTGGGGTAGTTTAAGTGTGAGTTTGATCAACGGAATTTCAGGAGTCCCACTGCTGGCATATTTAGTGATCTCGGGAGTTGTACTGATAGAGTTTCTGATTCTTACTGATAGTGATTCAGGCCCGTGTTTCCTTACCCCTGGGGCTTACCCTTGGGTTGAGATACTTCTGCGGTGGTTGACTCTCACATTTGTACTGACGATAAGTTTAGTGATATGGACTTTGAGACTTAAAGACTGATTTCTTTGATGACATGGACATTGCATTGATTACTGATTCGATACACATGCTTTACTGTTTACCTGTACCGGTTACTTCATGCTCATGTCATTACTTTATGATTACTGCTTTATGTTCATCATCATTGCACATATTACATATTTATATATATTGCTATTGTGTCGCTCTGACGATCTGAGCATGCATGCTCAAAGTAGGAGGTGGACTTAGCTCGGATCAGGATCTGTCTTACCTCAAGGATACCGCGGACATCTAGATTAGCGACGTCGGCGCTATCATTTCCTTTGACTCTATCTGGTTAGTTTTACATTCGTTTGATAGAATTAGTGACTGCATTTCTCATTACTTGTGGTATGATTACCGATTACCACGTAATGTTAGAAACCGAAGTGTGATTACGGCAGGATATTTTCTTGACCGTAGGAGCATGGCTGATCTTATCACCCTTCGTATTCCGTATTTTGAAAAGCGGGACGTGACAACTTCACTAAGCAGTTCATAGAGAAATCCCTTCAATAAAAGTTAATTGTTCTTCCTATGCATTTTTAGAACCTAGCTCGATCTTGTCATAATTATTTCCTACTTGCTATATATCATTTATACATGATACATGACGATTACTTCAACCTTATAAATTCGTTTCATGCTAAAGCAGATATACTTGTAATGAAGTCAAAGCTCTTCTAAACCTACATACTTAATAAGGGATTTGCCTTTGTGAATGTGTGACAGGGGCCTTCACTTGTAATGGTATATATATGTTTTAGAATATGTGCCATGTCGATGTCGGTGTCTTCTCTGCAACTAGTCATCATGTTTGTCATCTTCAGTTTTCCTAAATTTGGGTTATTATGTTCATTTAATTTTATTCTTTTCTTTTCTTTTCTTTTTAATTTCCCTTGCATGAATGTAAAGAAATTGCAACAATCTCTATATTTAAGTGCAAGCTTCACTTAACCGAATTTCATTTGCTGTAAATATAAGATTAGAATAATGGAGACTATACAACAAAATGTTGCATAACAAACTAGATTTAATCGGTGCTAGATACAGAATTTGTAAGAAGTTAGAATAAAAAACAAGAAATCAGCCCGACAAATTAAATGTAATAGATTACATCTATACTTATATAATGTTTGACATTTCTTTCCATGGAGCAGTCATATCTATATCAAAACACAATAGTATTTCAAGCAAAATTGTATATGAATGCCACGATAAAACAATTCATAGCGTGCAACACAAGAAAAAAAAGAGAACACTTCAGACATAAAGTTTGAGAGGTAGACCCATCAACGAGACGTATCTGAAATCTGGAATTAAAGCTACAGAATGCCAGTAGAAAACTAATATTGGATTTGAAAATATGAACAATTTATTAACACTAACAAAGATTGCATAGATATAAAAAGATGAATAAATAGATCAAACAATGAAATAAAACGTGTACCTGGCTTCCTTGAATATTAATCCTTTTTCACCACTTTATATTTGAATTTAGACATTAATTTAGGATGCCTCAGCTCAAGAACTTTATTTTGTTAACGATTATCGTTATTTATTTATTTTAATAGAATTAAAATACTTGCAGGTACTTTTTTTCCATGCAATATGAAAATATTGGATTACACAAGCCCCTTATCCAATTAGCCATGGTCCTAAGCTACAAGTATATATAATACAACTAATTAAAGATCGATGTATTAAAATTAATATATTCAATCAAATCACCTAGATTTTTTCACTGAGTATCTAGAAATAATCACTCATCACCTAGACATTGTCAATATCACCATTTATCTATACCATCCAAATACCTTGCAGGCCATCCAAAGACTTTGCAGGGAAAAAAACAAAGAAGTAAACTAACAGTATATGATGAAATACTATTTATTCCCAAAATATAGAACCTTTATATATAACCTCCTGAAATATTTCATATTTATATGTATTCCCTAGAATTATTTGCATTTGTGTATACCCTCACTAAGACCTTTTATGCAGTTTCAAAATTACACCTTGCCAACGCATAGACTTTTACATTATTAAAGTTAAATTAATATTTTTTTTTTTAGTTTTTAATCCAATCTTCCTATTAATTTACCTCTTGAACTAATAGCCATTACTTTACATTTAATCTTCATATATCATAATAGCAAAAAATAAATAAATAAATAAATACATAATAAAAAAGATGAGAGATATTCAAGAATAATATATCACCCAACTATAGACCATTAGGTTTTAAATAAAGATTTCTTAAAACAAATTTAAAGATACCCAAAGGTATACACCGATACCAGGATTAATCCAAGGGTATATAAAAATATAAAAGAAGCTAGGGTGTATATGCAAAAAAATACCCAAGACAGAACTTATAAATCTAAAGCCAAACTTAAAGAAAGAAACAAAAAAATCATGGGTCTAGCAAATTGGTTATGCACTAACAGTACAAAGAAGATGGCCGTCAGGATCATTTATCCTGGCGGTCATGTCGAGCTTCACGATAAGCCAATCCTTGCCTATGATATCATGCAACGGAACCCTAAATGCTGTGTTACGCACCCAAATGTGTTTCGAGATCCATCAGCGGTGGTATCATCAGAGACAGTGCTCATACTAGGCCAAAAGTATTACGTCGTCCCCAAAAGCACCATTAAAAAGCTCCGAAGGCTTGGCCCGAAGAATCCACGCTCGCCCCACATTGAGCTCTACTACAAAACGAAGAGACGCATCCCTAATAGATCTTTCAATGGTGTGAAGAATTCGGACGATAAGTCAGATGACGGTCCTTTCGGTGGAAGCAGTGGGTCGTATACAGATGAGGCGGTGAGAGGAGCACGCAAGTTAGGGGACGGATGCTTGAAATTTTGTCTTGTTAAATCAAAGACAGAATCAAGAAAGGAGAGAGAAGACATCAAAGGTTCTCCGACATCGAAAATGAAGGACACTCTACCGACATGGCAACCTAGCCTGCAGAGCATAAATGTTTCTTAATTTTATTTATCTGCTGACTATGCTATAGAAAACCTGGAACAATGTGTGAATAAAAGAAAGAACCTGGAAGTCAATGTGTGAATAAAAGTACGAAATATATGCACATCAAAGCTTTCCTCTACATATTAACTAACTCACTATGACCTAGGCTTCGATTAGCGCAACACGAAACCTCTAACAAACTCATTTTGCATCAATAGATTCATCCACACTCATCTTAACATTATAATCTCTGCTTTAATCATGTTCGCTTAAATTCTCTGTACCGCTTAACAATCCAAACATTCTAAGCTATACCAGCACTTTGGGTCCTTTCCATTTTATATACGAAGAAATCGGAAAAAAAAATTAATGAGTAGATAAGGTGATGCGCCTCATAAACAAGTATTCTCCATATCACGACACGTAGCGGATGACGTGTCATCCGCTAAGCCCGCTAGACTCCAGGAGGCTACGAAGCTGGAACAAGTATGATACATTAGGGGCATTTTTCGGCGTCTCGTCTCCGAGATTGCATCCGACCTTTTGGAGACCTCTCCGGAGTGCTTTTCCTATTCGCCTAAACAACCATCCGACAGCTCGCCTCCAAGCAATCCTACAACTGAGCTCCCTCGGCCACCGAGCTATCCATCGAGCTGAGCTTCCTCAGCTTTCCTATTCAACCGAGAGCACGGAGCCCAAACGCCCCCGTAACGGTTCCGTGTATCTCGCCACGACGAGATCTCCGCCGTTCCACGACCCGCATCTCGCGCTAGCGTATCTCGCCATTAATGAGCGCATCCCTCCATTAATAGGCGTGTCCCGCCATCGGCACGAACGTGACGCAGAAGCGTAACGGGCAGCGAGAATCTCGTACTGGTTCATCTCAGCGACCACTAAATAAACCCCCTCCACCAGACGACTCAGGTAGGTCAAATTGATTTCAATACGCCGCTACGCTGCCTCTATACCTCGGTACTTACTTGATCGTCGGAGGGTCCTACGGTGGTTTCCCACTCCCGGACTTCGCTTGCAGGTAGCCCGGCGTCAACAGCATCCAATAACCCATTGAGATGCACACGTCCAATTTTCACTCTCAATCACAACCGTTCAGAACCGCTTGCAGCAAGATCGGCGGAGGACAACATCTGAGGGAGATTTCGACCTTCATCAGTTGGCGCCGTCTGTGGGAAGATTTCATCTCCACCAAAAAAATTTATCTTCCGCCTCCGATTCAATGACAAGCAACAACCACGATGATCCCAGCACGAGCCGTCCCGTCCTCCACAACAGGTGCGGAAGCGGCCCTACTTCTCTCCCTAACATCATCAACGTCTTATCCGCTTGAATCAATAGGCTCACGGCGATGGTGGACGCACTCGCCCGCGTTCAAGCGGCCGACCATGCCCGCCAGACCGCAGCATCCCCTCCCTGGGTTGACGACGTTCGCAGGGAAATAGAAGGACACATTCAAGCTCTTAACCTCACCCGCGCTCATCTTGATATGGCCAAACACCGACATGCCGGTTCCGGCAGTCATGGCCCGCGTCCGGAAAATGATTCCATGACCCGTTGGACGCCGGATAGCTCAAAACCTCGATCTCAGGGAGGACCGGGCTATCACTTCAACACACGCCGAGCTTTCTTACCCCCTGAGGAAGCGTCGGTCAAATCGCCTGATTTCAGGCTAGACCCGCGCCGCCACTTCCATCAAGGTCACGCGTATGACGAGCACCGAGGCTATCCACGAAAGGTCCGCCCTGAAGATTTAAGGAACATGATAAAGCGGAGCCTCCGCTCCATTGCGCAAGCCAGGAAAGGAAGTAGCAGGCGCTCCGACTATGAAGATTCTTCGGGGTACCAACAACGAATAGAGGTCCTCAAAAAGAAAATCGAAGGCATACGACAGAATGACCGTACGGCTGGCGAAGACGCGAGGTATTCCGCTGACTCACTCACAAGGCCCTTTACCGAACAGTTACTAGCTGAGCGTGTCTCATCCAGAAACAAACCGTCCAAAGTGGCTCTCTTCGACAGGAAGTCCGAACCGAAGGACCACTTGGACGCATTTACTGCAGATATGAGTTTCCAAGACAACTCAGACGCGGCTCAACGCTGAGCCTTCCACACCACCCTCATCCGGGCTATCCGAAATTGGTTCCGAGGGCTTGTGCCATGTTCAATCTCGACCTTTGATGAGCTGGCTACCCAATTCCTCGTTTATTTTGTCGGTAACCGTCAGCAGAAAAAGACGGCCGACTATCTGTTCACCATCAAAAGCGGAGACAAGGAATCCTTTAAGGGATACGTCACTCGCTTCTACAATACCTTTCTCGAAGTACCCGAGCATCGCGACGAGACGGTTATCACCGCCCTGAGGTCAGGTCCTAGGCAGAAAGAGTAGCTCCATCTTTTGCATTAGAGCAACCTAGGACCATGGCTGAAATAAAAGCATTGACCGAGCGAGAGATTCAACTCGAGTTGGAGGTGAACGCCAACCTGTCCCGGGGTGACCAAGAAAACCGAAAGAAACGGGACAGAGTGGACAAAAAGAATGCCGACTGTCCAAAACCCTATGCCTCGAGATTCCATGAGTACACTCCTCTGAACATCTTCCAGACAGAACTACTAGAGGAGGCAAAAGGCGAGAGGTTTTTCAGGCTCCCGCCGGCAACCTAAAGGGCGGGCAAACGGCTCCGGGGCCCGTATTGCGCTTACCACAGGTCGCAGGGGCACCCGACCGAGGGTTGTAAGTAACTTTGTGACTATATTGAGGAACTGATCCGCTCAGGCCACCTGGCAAAATACCTACGAGACAAACGGCAGGCGGAACAAGAGCAGAAAGACCAACCCCCTCCCGGAAAGTTAACAACTGGTCAGATCATGGTCATCTCGATGCATCCGACTCTGGACAGTAAGGGGGACTGCCGCCCCGTACCAGTCATGGCTATAAGTGATCCGCCCATAAGAAGCACAGGAAGGATGACCCGATCACCTTCACCGAGGAAGACCTTCACGGCATATCACTCTCTCACAATGACCCCCTTATGATAGCAGCCCGAGTTCACCTTTACGAGGTCCGGAGAATATTGGTCGATTCAGGGAGCTCAGCGGATATCCTGTTCTACGACCATTTCCAGCATATGGGATTAGGTCCCTCCGATCTCCAACCGACCTCTCATGCCCTCTCCGGGTTCACCATGAAAGTCGACCTTAGCACCACCATGAGGTTCAAGAGGCATCAAGCATGCCAAATTTTAATTTTTATTAGGTGCTAAATTAGACTAACAAGATCTTTACTAGATAATTAGGGTTTTCCTTTTATGATGTGATGAACTTAAGAGAAGAAAAGAGCATACAACCTTTGTAGTTCGAGTCCTTCTCTTCAATAGCTCCGGGTTGAAGTCCACGCGACTCTACTAGGCTCCTCTTCGAGTTGAACGAACCTCCTTCGTGATCTTCACGCCAAAGACGATCCACCCAAAGTCCATTAGCTCAAGCTAACCCTTCACTAATCTCATTAGTGAAGGCAACACTCCACATCAAATTGCTAATCTAATGTGAGATGGTGAAGTAGGGGTTTATTTTGCTTACTTGTTTGTGTTCAAACTTCATGGTTCACATCTCATGTGAGGGTTGAAGCTTGAACCATGACATTTGAGGAGGAAGATGAAGCTAGAGAGCAACTCAAGAAAAATGGCTAAGTGTTGAGAATGAGTAAAGAATGAATGGCAACCCTTGACCCCCACTCATTCAAGCATGCAATTTTGCAATATAAAATTGCAACCATGCTTGAATAGAGAGTCAAGATGAATAAACTATGAATAAAGCCCATGTTTGCAACCATGCTCTCATTTTCCATCTCTTTTTTTCTATTTTTCTCAAAAATAGAAATCATGCCATGCTACACACACACACACACACACACACACACACACACACACACATATATATATATATATATATTAATACATATAAGAAAATATTTAGTGAGCTAATGATATTAGTTAAGATACAATTATATCAAATATAATATATATCACATTATTAAATCAACACTTGATTTAATAATCCGGTTATATCATATATGACCGACTAATATCATTTATCTGTATATCACATTATCAAATCAACACTTGATCGACAATCTGGTTATATCACATATAACCGAACCGATAACAGATAACTGCCAGATTACAATACGGTATCACATACACGTATTTAATCAGGCCCACACACATATCACATATGTGTCCTATTTCGTTTCGTTTGAACCAGAAAACTTCTTTGTGGGACTCTAAAGACTCGTCAATATGCCGGCAGTAGGTGATGATCACATAAGTCACCCACAAGCCGTCAGCGGTACTAGCTGGACGTAACGGCTACCCGGGTATTGAGCGATATGAAGATCAACAAGCAAGCTCATCCATACTCTCCATGAAGCCTATCAGTAACACTACCGTACAGTCCGGTCTCATCGTCTGATATATCGCATATCATGTCTAGGGGTGGTAAACGTCAGGCCCCAGTAACGTGATAAGTCATGCCGATGTCTGGCCTATAACGGTTTGAGAAACTAATGATAACTCTTATCAGTAAATCTCAGCAGCAGCCCTGGACAGGGACTTTCAGTTATAACCAATCGAGCATAACGCAACATCAACCCCCAATACCGGGAGAGACGAAACCCCTCCTATCGCTCATTGCCTCCATGTGACTCGGGACTGTACCCAAAATCCACCTGTTTGCACGACTCGTTTGAGCCGTGGTAGGGAGAAAATCAAAGCACAGTGGGAGCCACATAAGACTCTATGACGATCTCGGGTCTACAGACTAACCTGTACCAGTGTCACCAGAGGACTGCTATCTGACGATAGGTATACTACCACATAGGAGTCCTCGGCGAGTCCTGTTCGGTGTACCCATTCTCCAATGAGCACCTGTGTACAATCTTTGATGTCACACACCAATGGTTGTGGGTTCAATCATCGCCCTCTAAGGGACAAGAAACGTACACACTAGTCTACACTGGAATATCGATGTCCTGGTCTCGATATTCCTATGACTAGGAACTGATTAAAGGATGTACTTGTGGACCACCCTGGCCCCACTAGTATGATCTCATCATAATCCTGGTAGTCAAGTACATATCCTAAGGGCTCTATCAACATGTGAGAGCAAGACAGTAAAGAATACCAGTCAACATGTTAAGATAAAGAGTAACCAGATAGCATACTATCATGTCGAGCAAGAAAGTCCTCTATATATATGTCCAAGCATCCACTATAATATACATCACATGTATAATAATGGTCTGTAGGGCATACATATACCTAACAATCTTCCACTTGCACTAAGACCATGTGTTGTAGTATCTCATATCCAACATTCCAAAAAGTCTCTCAAACTGAATCTGGGGGAGGGCCTTCGTGAGTGGATCCGCCATGTTGTCCTTCGTGTCAACTCTCCTGATCTTGATCTCCCGGCGATCTACTATCTTCCTGATCAGGTGATACCGCCTCAGAATATGTCTGGATCTCTGATGGGACCTGGGTTCCTTGGCCAAAGCCACCACTCCATTGTTATCACAATACACATGTATTGGATGCTCAATGGATGGAACCACACCAAGCTTTGCAATGAACTTCTTCATCCAGACAGCTTCTTTGGCAGCATCGTTGGCAGCGATGTATTCAGCCTCCATCGTCGAGTTTGCTACGGTGTCTTGCTTGGAACTCTTCCAACACACCGTCCCTCCGTTGAGGGTAAAGACAAAACCCGAGGCTGACTTACTGTCGTCCTTATCACTCTGAAAGCTCGAATCGGTAAAGGACTCCACCTGGAGTTCACCGTTACCATACACCAAGAACATTTCTTTAATCCTTCTCAAGTACTTAAGAATGTTCTTCACAACTGTCTACTGGTTTTCCCCGGAATCTGATTGATACCTGCTCACTACATCTAGTGAGTAAGCTACATCCGGTCTGGTACATAACATCGCATACATGATAGAGCCTACTGCTGAAGCATAGGATATCCCTTGCATGCGAGCCCTCTCCAAATCAGTCTTGGGAGACATCTCTTTGGAGAGAGTGATTCCTGAACAAGCGGGTACATTACCTCGCTTGGAATCTTCCATACTAGACCTCTTTAGTATGGTGTCTATGTACCTGGATTGGGACAATCCCAACATCCATTTAGATCTATCTCTATATATCTTTATCCCCAGAATGTAGGAGGCATCACCAAGATCTTTCATGGAGAACTTGAGTGATAAGAAGAGCTTGACCAAGTGTAGCATAGGAACATCGTTTCCTATCAAGAGTATGTCATCCACGTACATTACGAGGAAGACCACCTTACTCTTTACTGCCTTCTTATATATACAAGGTTCATCTATATTTTTGATGAAGTCAAACTCTTTGATAATTTCATCAAAACAGATGTTCCAACTCCGTGACGCCTGCTTTAATCCGTAGATAGATTTAAGCAGCTTGCACACCTTTCCGCTGCTCCAACTGTCTACGAAGCCCTATGGCTGTGTCATGTACACGCTCTCTTCTAAATCACCATTTAGAAAAGCGGTCTTGACGTCCATCTGCCAGATTTCGTAGTCATGGTATGCAACAATGGCAAGTAGGATCCTGATGGATTTAAGCATAGCAACAGGAGAAAAGGTTTCATCATAGTCGACGCCAGGTCGTTGACGAAAACCTTTTGCTACAAGTCTAGCTTTGAAAGTCTCAACTTTTCCATCTACACCTATCTTCTTTTTGAAGATCCACTTGCTCCCAATGGGTTTTACCCCTTCAGGAGCAACTTCCAAAGTCCATACTTGGTTGGTTTACATGGATTCCATCTCGGATCTCATAGCATCCAGCCATTTCACAGAGTCCCCACCCGTGATGGCCTGCTTGAAACTAGTCGGGTCATCATCTTCCATAATGCAATCCTCACTTCAACCGTCTACGAGAAAACCGTAGTATCTCTCAGGTGGATGAGGAACCTTACTAGATTTGCGGAGTGGCTGGGGTTCGTTGGGTGCTATTGGATCCTCCGGTTCCACCAAATTGTCAGCTGTAGTTTGTTCTACCAAAACTTCTTCCAGTTCTACCACATTGCCACTAATTTCTTTTACAAGAAATTCCTTTTCCAAAAAGATGGCATGTTGAGCAACAAACACCTTTTTTCCTCATTTTGGTAGAAGATATGCCCTCGCGAATATTTGGGATATCCTACAAACTTGCACAGAACTGACCTTGCCTCGAGCTTGTCCGGATTTTTCTTTTTGACATAGGCCGGACAACCCCATATCTTAATGAAATTAAGACATGGTCTCTTCCCATTCCATATCTCATATGGAGTGGTAGGCACAGATTTGGTCGGAACTCTATTCAATAGGTATGCAGATGTCTCAAGTGCATATCTCCAAAAGGAAATAGGTAACTCAGCAGTGTTAGTGTATATGCCCTAGAGGCCATTATTGTATCATACTGGTTTGTATATTACTTAATGGAAGCTTGGGATATTCACAGTTGTATTGACAGTCTTGCTCAAAATGGTAGTATGCTACTTGGTTTGTTTCCACTTCAATATGTGCATGTGTTTCTTTTAGCATATCGCTTATACATATTAATGGAGCCCTTAAGATCTTTACTTGATTACCAGCGTTGTGATGGCAGTCACACTAGTGGGGGCTAGGTAATCTACAAGCGCATCCTTATACAGGTCCATAGTCATAGGATTATCGAGACATGGCATCGATACTCCGGAGTAGACTAGTGTATACGCTTCTCATCCCAGCAGGGGAGATGGTCCGTCCCACAGCCATTAGTATGTCATACTGGAGATAGTATGCAGGTGCTCATTAGGTTACGAGTACACCGGACAGGACTCGTCGGGAACTGTTGGTTGGTATTATACCTATCGTCGGGTAGCAGTTCCCAGGTGACATGAGTACAGCTTAGTCCGTCGACTTGACACTGCTACTTCGCCTCGAGTGTGTTCCTACTGTACTTTGATTACTACCCTACCACGGCTCAAAAGAGTCGTGCAAACAGGTAATAGTTGGGTGCAGTCCTGAAGCACTTGGAGGCAGTGGCGGTTAGATAGGATTCGTCTATCCCGGTATTGTGGTTGATATCGTGCTGTGTTCGGAGAGCCATTATACAAAGTCTTTGGCCAGGGCAAGCGAGATTTACTGGTAGGTATTCCAATAGTTTCTTAGGGTGTTTTGGGCTACACTCTGGCATGACTTATTGCGCTATTAGGGGTCTGACGATTACCGCCCCCTAGGCCCAATATGCGATACTCTTAGACGAACAGACCGGACTGTACTGAGATTGTCACATTCAGGCTCAGTAGGAGTTCGGATGGGTTTTCCTCATCGACCTTCTTATCGACATCTACCTGAGGACAGTTACGTGCAGCTAGTACCGCTTGCGGCCTATGGTTAAACCCACTTCCAGCGTAGTGTCGAGTCTTCAGAGTCCCATACAGAGAGTTTCCCTGCACTGGGCAAAAGGTGTAGAGGCCGTATGGTTTTACGGCAGGGCTTCGATCACTTACGTACACTTGTGCGCGTATGATGTTCGGGCGGATAATACTAGTGGGCTTTGGTTTAAGCCGGATCCTAGTATTATATTGATGGATCAGTTTCGTCTCTTTGTATTCGTGTTTCTCGAAACACGAATGCGGGTATGTATATAGGGATGTGAGGAGCACAGAAGGAGACACCTCATTAAGATTTTGACCATTTACTTGATTAAAACAATTATGAGGTGGAGAAAAGTATTTGTTATTTTTGTAAATGATAATTGAGGCATGGCTACTAGTTTTGACTATTTGACTTGGATTGACCACTTGACTTGGATTGACCATTTGACTTTAGATATTTTTGTGATCTAGATATTTTGTTTAGATATTTTTTCCATCACATGCTTGTGGTCATATCAAGCTAGCCATCACAATTTCAATTATCAATTATCATTTATCAAAAAACTTTCTCTTTCCTCAAGTGAGCTCTCATGTTAGCTCTCTTCTTCTTCCTCACTACAAAACCTTAAAAGCTCTCATGTGTTGAGAATCCTATGGTTTCAAGAGACAAATAAATCCATCTTCATACTCTACATCATCTAGGCCATCAATTTTAACAAGCTTGTTTCCCTAGTTACCTCGGTTTTGAGGTGGAGCTCGGACTATAGACTCTCGGATGGATCGTCTTTGACTCGAGGAGGCCGTTGAAGAATCTACGATCCGGATCGATCCTTGGAGCCTACGTAGATGAGGAGGACAGCGATGAAGACCCGAAGGACAAGTATCGTGAGGTATAACTTCGTATCCGAGTAGTTAAACCTCAAGTAGTTTGCTAGATAGGGTTTATGAATGATCCTTGGTTCTAGTCGGTGTTGCGAAGCTCGTAAAAATCATTTTTTGCAAATTCTGCCTCCCCGCGAACACGTGGGGTGCGCGACATCGACTTACAACCAGTACTCATCATAGAGCGCTAATAGGGTGCGATTTCTCCGCTCCGATACACCGTTGTGTTGTGGTGTATACGGAGGAGTAAGCTGAGAGATAATCCCATTCTCTTTTAAATAGTCTCGGAATTCCCCGCTCAAGTATTCACTTCCCCGATCAGATCATAGGATTTTAATACTTTTGCCCGTCTATTTTTCAACTTCGCACTTATATTCCTAGAATTTCTCAAAAGCTTCAGACTTGTGTTTCAACAAGAACACATATCCGAACCTTGAGAGATCGTCGGTGAATATAATGAAGTACGAAAAACCATTCCTGGCATGTGTAGACATAGGACCGCATACATCACTATGTATCAGTCCCAAGAGTTCAGTAGCTTTTTCTCCGTGTCCAGTAAACGGGGTTTTGGTCATCTTGCCTTTGAGACATGACTGGCAAGTTTCATAAGATGAAAATTCGAATGGATTCATGTATCCATCTCTATGCAAGTTAGCCAGTCTTTTCGCATTGATATGACCTAGTCTATAGTGCCACAAGAAGGCTTCGTTCATTTCTGAACTTTTCTTCTTGTTTGTGTTCTGTATGTTAAGAACTGTACTTTGATTAAGAACATATATACCGTTACATAACGTACCAGATCCAATCAACACTTGATTCTGGAAAATGTTCATAACATTATCCTCTAATGTGAGATTATATCCTTCTTTAGTTAGCAAAGAAACCGATATAATGCTGCACATCATCTTTGGTACGTAGTAACAGTCATTCAGAATCAATGTATTACCAGTTGGTAATATAAGGTGATAATCGCCAACTGCCTTGGATGCAAAAATTGCACCATTCCCTACTGTTAGGGATTTATCACCCTTTCCCAGTTCTCTACTGTTTCCCCAATCAGAGCAAAGCTCTGTTCAAATTTCAAAATTTGAAATGAAGCAGCGCTTCATAGCACCGCCAAGTGCGCTGCACTCTAAGTGGCGCACCACGTGCAAGGCACGTGAGCGCTGGCGCTAAGAGCGCTGCACTCTAAGCGGCGCACCACGTGTAAGGCACGTGAGCGCTAGCGCTAGAACAAAATGTTCTCGGCCCTTGGATCAAAGATCCAACGAACATGATTAAAAATCATCAATTGACCAGAATAAAATTCTGTTAAGAAAACATTCTTCAGAATCTTTCTAAACAGGAAAAATTGTGCTCTGAAAATCAGAGCACCGTTGGATCAATGATCCAATGGTGATTAAAAATCACCAAAATACAGAATAAATTCTGTATGGGAAAAGATTTCCCAATCTTGTTAAAAACAAGAAGATTGCCTTCTGTAAAACAGAAGCCCTTGGATCAAAGATCCAACGGTAGGGAAATCTCCAAATCAATTAGAGAAAAGATCTCTTCAACCGATTCAATAAATCTGCCTTCCCTATATAAAGGCCCCAAGACTTCAAGTCTCATAATAGAGGAACCCCCCCCATAAACTTTGAGAAATTTCAAAGACAAAGAACGAGTTCTCAGAAGATGAAGATTTTCTTCATGGTAAAAAAAAAGAACAGAGAGATGAAATCATCTCATATAAAAAGAAGAATTTACTTCTTTTTCTAAGATCATAGATCTATAAGACCAAGGTCTTTCACAAAAAGAGATCAAAGTATCTCATCATAAAAAATAAGGGGAAGAACTTAATCTTCTTCAGATCATAGATCTATAAGACAAATTGTCTTTCAAAAAAGAGATCATAATATCTCATTATAAAAAGGGGGGAGAATAATTCAATTCTCTTAGAATCATAGATCCATAAAGGCAGAGCCTTTCACCAAAAACATAAGAGATTGAAACATCTCCTATAAAAAAATAAGAACTTTGTTTTTAGATCCATGAGACAAAGTCTCTTATAAGAGAGAGAATTTAATTCTCAGGGCGCAAAGCTGCCTAAAAAGAGCCCTAGCGCTCCAATCAAAAGGAGCGCCTCAGCGCTCCAAATCTAGCGCACAGCGCTGCAGAGCCTTAGCACTCCAAATTTAAAGAAGCGCACTGCGCTCATTGTCTGGCGCACAGTGCCAAGCGCGCCACGTGCTCCTCACGTGTGCGCTACTTAACAGAAGCGCTTTGCGCTCATTGTCTGGCGCACAGCGCCAAGCGCGCCACGTACTCCTCACGTGTGCGCTACTTAACAGAAGCGCTCTGCGTTCATTAACTGGAGCGCAGCGCCAAGCGCGCCACGTGCTCCTCACGTATGCTTTATTTCACAAGAAGCGCTTTGCGCTCATTGTCTGGTGCACAACGTCAAGCGCGCCACGTGCTCCTCACGTGTGCTCTCCAAATTACAAGAAGCGCTCTGCGCTTATTGTCTGGCGCACAGTGCCAAGCGCACCACGTGCTCCTCACATGTACGCTAAGAGAACATAAACTGTCCTTTAAATAAAAGCTCCAGAGCTATAATGAATGCTCAGCACTCAATAAAAGACAAAAACAATTGTCAGAAAACAAACCAATGTTCAGCATTGTTAAATATTTAACATTTTAACTGAATGGGCCGAGCCCAAGATGGCCACAAATCCCAAATTCAGATTAATTGAGCCCATATGCTCGTAAATCTTTGATCTTAGTCCCAAATTGGACTACAGATCTCCCAACCAATATTGGTTCAAGGGTACATCTCTTCACTCCTCTGATA
The DNA here is from genome assembly GCA_030015575.1 of Agapanthus africanus. Taxonomy (NCBI): domain Eukaryota; kingdom Viridiplantae; phylum Streptophyta; class Magnoliopsida; order Asparagales; family Amaryllidaceae; genus Agapanthus; species Agapanthus africanus. The sequence continues at coordinate 457,011,919 of JASDDO010000001.1, read as the reverse complement.
TTTGTCGTTGTAATCCTTCAACGTCTTCAGAGAGGTGACGGGTCCCGGCAACCAGACATTTCACGGACTGTGAGGTCCTTAAACTCATGGACCATGATGTCTTTAAACTTTACGGACTATGGGGTTCTTAAACTCATAGACTATGATGGTCTTTAAACTTTATAGACTATGATGTCTCTAAACTGAACTATGATGTCCTTAAACTCTTGGACCGCAATGTCCCTAAACTAAACAGTAGAGCCCAAATGCTCTTTTGTTGGATCTAAATGATCCTGTTAAGCAGATCTTAGTCTAAAATCAGACTAACGTATCCTTAACAAACGTTTAAGTTGATCATAGTCTCAAATGAGATTAACGATCCTTAAACCCAACCCAAATCTAAACCCAAATCTAAGAAAATACGGATTTGGACTAATCCACGCCCTACGGCCGACAATATGAATTAGTCTCCGTATACAATCCAGGGGCAACCAAAAACAAAACAAACACACACGACATGAAGTGACCATCTGGAGAAGGAGAAAGTGGTTACCGCGATGTGGTAGCATAATTAAATGCAGGGGCTTGCGCCTGTAGGGAAGAGCATCCCCACAATCAAAAACCCCTCAACGAGGGGGAATCTGACGAAGTCTGCTATATCGGCCACATCCGTTTAAATCTTCGATACATGGTGTCATAAATCAACTTGGCATCTTCGGAGAGGTGGACGGATAAAACCAAATAGCATCTGCCCCTAAATTCAGGCAAGACAATCCATCCCGGATCCGTCTCTGTATTCGGCGGAGAACAGATTTTGGCACGCCCGGTGAGACCTTTTTCTCTTTCCACTCCACACTTCGTATGTCGTGTTTCGCGAACGAATCGCGGTTTGACATGGTTGCCTTCGGATGTGAAGTACTAAGATTTGGTGTCTTGCTCCGTGCAGAAAACAGAAGATCAATGGCTTCTAACTGCTCCAGCTTCAACAATTGCAACAACTCCCGCTCCGTCCCTGTCGGAGGAGTGACTTATGGGCCTTAAGCGGCCTCCCTTTTTACAATGCCGGTGGAACAGGTCACGTAAACCACCACTGGGCTATTCTTTGGGATCATGATCCCACCAACAAACTTCAACGTTTAGATGCCGTCACAGGAAGTTCCAAAGAAGTCGGTCTTTGATCGGCTTACCACTACCGCGGCCTCTCTCAACGGGTCGCCCAAGTCCAATGCCTCAGTTTTCAACAGACTGGGCCGAAGCTCAGATGGGCCCGTCAAGAAGCCCACCATTCCTGAAGGGGTTATCCCAAAGCGGATAGCCATTCCTGCTCCTGATATCGCCAAGGCGGTTTCTCCTACTAAGGAGTCGGTCTTTGCAAGACTGACCGTTTTAGCTCCCGTTCCAGGCGAAGTCATGAAGGCTGCTTCCCCTGTTTGAAAGTCGGCCTTCGCAAGACTGACTATCCCCTCTCAACGGACGTCAGTCTTCGACAGGCTAGCGCCAATAACAGCCTCTCCTCAAAGCAAGGGGCATGAGGAAGCTTATCCAACAGCGGAGATGATCCCGTCTGCAAGGCATGCTCGACGTCGCCACTGGCGTCGAGTGAGGAAAGCTAGGGTAATTCCCCATCAGGACTTACCCCGCCAGCTCCAACGGTGGAAGTTGATGTTGTTGTTCCAACTGGGAACGGCTTTGAACCACTCAGGAGGGTCTGCAAGAACTCTCCGACTGTTGTGCTGAAAAGATCTCCTCCACCTATGGAGAACATTACAAAGGCGAAGCTGGAGCAGCTCCCTCAGCGGCTGTCCTCTAAAATTTACAAAGTCTGGAGTCAAATCAAAGACTCGGTGATTGATCAAGATTACTCCCGCCGACCGAAGAAGATAAAGGTTCGGTAAGAGTAGGACCACTCTATCATACCACAGAAGGTGTCGTCTACCTGGGTGCCCACTGCAACGGCCCCCTCAACTTCCCCAGCCCACAAAAAGGGAAGGCCGGAGAAAATCCCTGTTTCTGCGACAAATGTCAAGGGCACTGAGCCTAAGTGCCCTAAGTCTGGGGGTATGGTGGTGCATACCGTCTATATGGCTTCCGGAAAAGAGGATAGCCGTATCTCCACAGGTCATCGACCACTTACACGATCAGTGACTAAGGCTCAGGAGCAACAACAACAAAAGCTCCAAGAGATGCTAATAGCCATGGCCGCACTCACGAGACCAAAAGAGAACCCAGAGACGTCCTCAGAACAGCGTCATGAGCAGGAAACTGATGCCAAATTGCTTCGGAGAATGCTCGAGAAAAAGGACAAAGAGGCCGCGGAACAAGCAGCCAACATAAAACAAATGGCCCTTCTATTCTAAGATATTGTGGGCATGATGATCCAGCCGGACCCTCCAGCCGAAGATCCTCCAGTAATAATTGAAGATGATAGAGGAGAAACATCAAATCCTCTGCCGGCTCTGTCAGCAGCCAAGGAGGAGACCATCTCCAAAGCCACGCTCGATAATTATATAGCTCAACAAATACGAGCTCATCAAGTGAATGAAGCGGCTGGCCAAGTCGTCAGAACTGGACGGCCCTATCCGGGTTGGTACAATCAAATAAAGTACCTGCCAGGATACACAATTCCTAAATTCCATGTGTACAAGGGGACAGGCAATCCCCATCAACATGTCGCTCAGTTCAGGGCTCTCTGCGGCAACACTGAAGGGGATGATAAGCTACTACTTTGCCAATTCGTCGGCAGCTTGGCGGAGACGGCGTTCGAATGGTACTCAGAGCTTCCCAACGACTCCGTCAAAACTTTTACGGAGATGGAATTGCTGTTCACCCAACATTTCCCAAGCGCTAGCGAACGCACCCCAATCACAGCGTTAATTAACGCCAGAGTGAAGCCAGGCGAAACATGGGTGCAGTACGCAATACGGTGGCGAAATCTATGGTTGAAGTGCGAGCAGCGCATCGAAGAAGCTCCTGCGGTAGGCATGTTCGTAGGGACCCTCGACCCTCAGGAGACCATTTCACAATTCATGATGTTCTTCAAGCCGACCACATTCTAGACCTTGATCGACAAACTGGCCCAAATGGACCAGATGGGTCATAAGCCTTCCTTTTCAAAGACAGAACCGCGGAATGAAAAGGGCAAAGGAAAAGCGACTTTTGTCGCCAATACTCAACAACAGCCGAGCAACTTAAAACCGGTTGTTCGCCAAAGCAACGTGCGTCCACGCCAATCCCTCGAGGAGAGACTAGGACGTCCTTACTCGTTTCCCCGGGATAAAACGAGGAGACTGTTCGAGTTGGCAGTGCGCAACAGTCTCATCAATCTGCCAGATCCAAGACATCCGTTGCAGCCAGGCAATGTCAATAATCCTAATTACTGCCCTTACCACCAAGAAGTAAGACATCCAATCGAAGATTGCTTCATCTTCAAAGGCTGGTTTGAGGACCAATACCAACAGGGCAAATTTGCGCTGTCTGAGAATTGGAAGGTGAGCCCGCCCCAGTCGCACGCTCTTAAAAAGGTGGACATGCCGGGGGTATCATGTTCTTTTATAGAAGAAGCTCCATGGGAGATCGCCCTTTCAGCCAAGACGAAAAGAATGCTGAAGGATCTCCAAACATGCCCAGCGATCAGGTAGAAAAATCTGCTAGAACCTGAGCTCATTGAGGGAATGCTGAAGCCGCGCCTGACTCCAAGAATTGGTAGCGATAATCAAAACGCTCAGGCACAGCCGTCAAAGTCTTCGAAAAAGAAGAAGAAGACCAAAAAGCCCGTGAAGTATGGTGACAAGCGCACGGACCTGCAAAAACATATTGACGCGTTGGAAGAATATAACCAGAAGGCGCGAACCCCGGTCACGCTTCAAGAGTTTCGCAACCACATCCTTGAAGACGGAGATAGCAACAAAGATGAGGGAGAAGACTCGTCAGATGAACCTGAGGATTATGTGGCAAGCTGCCATGTGATCTCTCACTCACCGGTAGATGGTGAAGAAGCTCCTGATGTAGAGAAACTGGAGGAAGATCCCGAACCGGAAATCCTAGGACCGTCGGACGAAATGATTGACGTATTCCTGAACAAAGCTCTTCTGAAAAGCAGAGCTGATCGAGAGCGCAAAATGGCCATATTTGAAAAAGCCAAACGCCGGCGACTGGAATAAAGGGTTAAAACACTCCCACCAGATCAAAGCACATCCTCCACAAATAAAAACAGGTTCAAGACAAGGAAAAGGTTCTCCAAAGCCATATCGATGGGAATGAAGCTGCCACCCTCCGAAGAAAACACTCCAGATAGGATACACCTTAACGAAGAGGGCGTACATCCTAACTTCTGCTTATATCATCAGAGGATTGCACACCCTACTGAAGAATGCAACGCCTTTAAAAATTGGTGGCAAGGGTATGTCGCTCACAGGCAACACTTCAAGAGGATAAAGCGTGAAGCTCGTCGACAGCAGAAAAATGCGACAGACGAACGAGGAAGAGCTGCTGGCAACTGTCACATGGTTGATAGCAGGGGATCGCAAGTTCTCACCTTCGGGAGCGATTTTGAAGAAGAAATGGCTCTCAACCCTCTCTTCAAAGAATCCACCTCAGGAAAAGAGGAAGAAACGAAGAGCTGTGAGAACATTCAGCTGCGTAATCGCAAGCTAACTAAAAAGAATCTCGGACCTGCAAACAAGGGATCGAACAAAAAGGATACGGGGAAAGAAAAAGTCCCTAAAGATATCGCCCTCAATGACCGAGCCGTCGAAGAGCTGGCAGCCAAGGACCCGCCCAAGAAAAACAAGGTGGATTACAACGTTCTGGCACACTTGAGGAAGATACCCTCGCAGCTAAGCATTCTCGACGTTCTTCTGCTATCCAAAGAGGCGAGAGACTTCCTGATTAAGGCATTACAAGAGCCTGACCAGTTTCAAGCTTTCCTCGCCGAAGAAAGGATGAAGGACGAGCTGGAAGAAGTGCACACGGCTGATATTACCTTCGGCGATGAAGATCTCCTCCTCGGGACGTGCGAGCATAACCGTCCCTTTTATGTCTCCGGATATTGTCATGATATCAAGATAGGCAAAATCCTGGTTAACAATGGGTCCTCCGTCAACCTCCTCAATGTAAGAGTGTTGAAGGAAATCTGCATGAGCGTTCAGCACCTCGCTCGTGATAAAATTACCATCTCTGGGTTTGACTCCCAGTCATCACGGACGCTCGGGTCTGTGATACTGACGTTACGCTTTGGGTTGCTCGTCACGGACATCAAATTTCACATCATTGACGCCAAGACATGCTACAATGCTTTGCTCGGCAGGCCTTGGTTACACAAGTACAACATCATTCCTTCTACACAACATCAGTGTATGAAGTATTTCAAGGATGGTCTCGAGTATACCGTGACAGGGGAGTTGAACCCATTCTCCGTGAATGAAGTCCGAAAGTACGAAGATGAAAAATACTTCTTACCAGATTTCGAAGACACGAAAAGATGCCATAAACCGAAGAACAAAGCTATCATCACTATTCCGGTCTTCGGGAGTGATACCGAGGAGGAAGAAGAAATAGTTTATTCAGGGCCGCCCCAATGCAACAAGCCGGGACCGTCCACCCTTATTCTGGTCTTCGGCAGCGACTCGGAAGATGAGGTCAATGCAGTGATTTCTGTTCGGCCGTCAATACAAGCCTTCACTGGCAATGATCGGAGTTTGCAAATCACCATGGTTCCGCAAGAGCATTACAAAGAGCTCGACGCACTTGATACCTATAGTGTGCAGGAACTGCAGACATTCTACGTCCCTCCCAGGCGAAGAGATGAAAAGGCGATCCTCTTTTATCGATCCACAGAAACCAAAGTGGAGAAAGAAATTTGGCATGGCGCCGATTCTATGCTTGACAGGCTCCAGCCCATCCGCCTTCCCAAATACTACACAGAAGGGTTAAAAAGGCTGTTGAGGAGCCAAGGCGTACCCTTGAAGCAGACCGTGCAGCAGGCCCAGTTCTACAACAAGATCTGGAACGTCCCCGGAACTCAGCGAAAATTGCCCAACGGGAGAATGGAAACGATCGGGCTTGGTTATGTTCAATCCAAGAAACGGGAGCGATTTCATGGTTGCTACGTTATACATGACTTTGATGAAGAAGGAGATGCTCTATTAGAAGACGCTAACCCTGAGCCAAAACGAGGTCCCGCCGTGAAAATGCCAAGTCCGTCATTCGAAGAACAGATGGACAAGCTAATAAGGGAAGCGGGTCAAAAGGTCCGGGATGTCCATAACCGCGAAATGGCTATTTACGAGAAAGCCAGAACGCGGCATCTCTTTCAGTAGGCTGCGGAGAATGACGATGCTTTTCGTCGCCAGCCCGTCATACGAAAGATCCGACGTGGAGGCAAAAACAAACTAAAGAACGGAAAAAGCGTTCGACAGCGGCAAAGCGGGTCCAAGAAGCCACGCGATCGAGAATCGAGCAGCCGGGGTCCGTCTCTAATAAAGAAGATGGGTCGAGCATATTCTTTTCCTCAAGACAAGACAAGAAAAATATTCGATCTTGTCATGAAACATCAGATGATTACCCTCTCGGAGTCCAAGCACCCCGAGCAAGCAGGCGAGGTCTCTCACCCAGACTATTGCTCCTATCACCAAGCAATAGGACATCTTCTTGAAGACTGCTTCACATTCAAAGACTGGGTAGATGACCAGTATCAGCAAGGCAGGTTCGCTTTATCCAGCAGTTGGAAAGTAACCCCACCACAAAAGCATGAACCGAAAGCCATGTATACAGCAAGAGTAGAGCTGGATCAACATCGGTCTTGGAAGCGATCTCGTACCTGTCACGCGATAACGCTGTCAGGAGAAGGAGTACGTGAGGATATGGCTGACCTCCCATGGTGCTTTGAAAACAAGGATGACGAGGTGATCTCAGAATTTCCACCAACACCAAAAGAGCTGGAAGATGGAATACATACTACTGCAGATAACCTCAGAAAGATCGACTTGGGGACGACAAATGACCCGCGGCCGACGTTTGTCAGCGAACTGCTGTCTAAAGAACAGGTGGCCACGCTAAAAGACGTGCTCATGCAGTATAAATACTGTTGCGCATGGAACTACTCCGAAAAGCCGGGATTAGATCCAGAAATAGCCGTCCACAAATTGGCGATTTCTCCGGACATCAAGCCAGTCAAACAAGCACTGAGAAGAATGCGGCTCGAACTTGAAATGAGCGTCAACGCCGAAGTCAAGAAGCTAATCAACTCTGGCTTCATCCAAGAGGTTCAGTACCCTGACTGGATTGCTAACATCATCCCAGTGATGAAGAAAAATGAGACAGTGCGCATCTACGTAGACTTTCGGGACCTCAACAAAGCTTGTCCGAAAGATGACTTCCCAGTACCTGTCACCGGGCTGATAATAAATAACACGTCCAATTACGAGGTCTTCTCCGTTGGGCATATTCTGCTACAAAGTGATGCCTTTCGGTCTGAAGAACGCCGACGCTACTTATCAGAGGGACATGACGAAGATTTTCGATGACCTCATACATGAAGTTGTCGAATGCTATATCGACGACCTCGTAGTGAAAAGAAAATCGTACGAGGAGCATTGGGAGCATCTGAAGATCGTGTTTCAACACTTTCGGAAATACAACCTGAAGATGAACCCTCTGAAATGCACGTTTGGGGTTTCCTCAGGTAAGTTCCTAGGATTCATCGTTCGACACCGGGGCATCGAAATAGACCCGTCGAAGATCAAGGCGATCATGGAAATGCCGCCGCCAAGAACTCTCAAACAACCGCGGTCTCTCCAAGGAAAGCTCGCATATATCCGACGGTTCATAGCCAATCTCTTCGGCAAGTGCTGCCCCTACAGTCATTTAATGAAGAAAGGAACCCCGTTCGTTTGGGATCGCAAATGCCAAAGCGCACTGGACGAAATCAAGCAATACCTGCAGAATCCTCCAGTGCTAACCGCTCCGGTCATGGGAAAGCCTCTCATTCTGTATACAATCGCCCTCGAGGGTTCTCTAGGCGCATTATGGGCACAAGAAAACGACCAAGGGAAGGAGAGAGCCCTGTACTATTTGAGTCGAGTTCTCCTGGGGGCAGAAAACAATTACTCTCCTATTGAAAAATACTTCCTAGCGTTAATCTTCGCGATAATGAAGCTCAGACACTACGCTTTGGCGCATGAGGTCCATCTCATATCAAAAGTGGATCCTCTCAAATATTTGATGTCAAGAGCCATACTAACAGGACGGCTCGCTAAATGGGCCCTCCTCTTGATGGAGTTCTCGATAGCATATCGACCGCTCAAGGCAGTGAAAGGTCAGGCCATCGCCGATTTCCTCGCTGAGCATCCTATACCTGCCGATTCACCCCTAAATTGCGAGTTACCGGATGAGCATGCGTTTGACACGATCGACAGGGAGAAAGGAGAGAGTGACACCCGATGGGAACTCTACTTCGATGGGGCATCTTCCATGAAGAAACGGAAGCACAGCTCCCCTATAATCAAATCAGGGGTGGGCCTCATCTTCATGACTCCACAAGGAAGGATAATGCGCTTTGCCTTTTCCCTAACAGAGCCGAGGACAAACAATGAAGCTGAATATGAAGCTTTGATAGCAGGTCTTGAGATCACTGTCGACATGGGAATCAAAGACCTCCTCATATACGGAGACTCCCAGCTGGTCGTTAGTCAAGTAAACGGCGACTATCAAACGTGCAAACCAGAATTGGTGAAGTATGGCGAGAGAGTGCAACAGTTGCTAACTCAAGTTCCCTCCTGCATTCTGGAAAGCCTACCGCGTGCAGAAAATAGCAAAGTGGACGCATTAGCCAAACTCGCTAAAGAGATGGCCGATGAAAACCTCGATGACGTGACGATCGTCGTACAAAGCCATCGGGTTCTTGCACCGGCAGAAATATCTCTGGAGTCGTCCGAAGAAAAAAGAGTGACCAAGCAAGTGGCCCTACAAGTAAAAGACCAGGAAAAGGCTAAGGATTGGAGGGGAGTTTTTATAGACTACTTCAAATCCCGTCGAACACCTGAAGATGCGTCCTTAAGACATCGGCTCATGAAACGAGCTCTGTCCTTCGCCTTCGTCAATGATACGTTGTATAAGAGATCGTTTGACTCCCTGTGGCTAAGATGCCTGGGACCTGAAGAAGCAAAGAGAGTCGTCCAAGATACTCACGACGAACTCTGCGATTCTCACCAAGCCGGGCCGAAGATGAAACTGAAGATCAAAAGGATGGGCTATTATTGGCCCACAATGATCCAAGACTGTCTCGAATACACGAAGCAGTGCCACTCGTGCCAAATTCACGGGGACTTCATCCACCAGCATCCAAATCCGCTACACCCAACGGTGGCTAGCTGGCCGTTCGAAATGTGGGGAACTGACATAATTGGGCCTATTGAACCAGCATCGTCCAGAGGACATCGGTTCATACTGGCGACAACTGATTACTTCTCCAAGTGGGCAGAAGTAGTACCACTAAGAGAAGTAAAGACGGAGAATATCCTCCATTTCTTCAAGACACACGTCATCTATCAGTTTGGCACTCTGCGACGGATTATCTCTAATAACGGGCCAGCCTATAGAAGTCATAAAATCAACCGCTTCGCGCAGCAACATAATATAGATTGGAGATACTCTTCGGTCTATAATCCACGAGCTAATGGTCTGGATGAGGCTTTCAACAAGACCTTGACGAAGATCGTGAAAAAGACGGTGTCCAAAAATAAGAAGGTCTGGCACGAAAGACTACATGAAGCTTTCTGGGCGTATCGAACTACGTTCAAAATGGCCACAAACACAACGCCGTATGCATTGGTATTCAGTACTGAAGCAGTACTTCCCTTGGAGATAGAGCTACCCTCTCTACGAGTGGCGGTCCATTACGAGCTAGCAGACGAAGAGAATGCTCACCATGGGCTTGAGGAGCTCGACGCCCCTGACGAAACCCGGCTCATGGCGCAACAAAACTTGGAGGCTTACAAAGCAAGGATGACGCGCTCGTACGAAAGACTGACTAGCCCGAGAACATTCCGCCAAGGAGAACTCATGCTAGTCGTAAAAAGATCTATGATCCCTAATCGTGCTAAATGGGGGAAATTCGAGCCGAACTATGAAGGCCCGTACATCATAGACAAAGTCTACAAGGGTGGGGCTTACTTGCTCATGGATATGCATGGCGAAAGACCTTTCAGGCCAATAAACGGCCGTTTCTTGAAGAAATACTACGCCTGACTGAGACGTCTATAAACTACTATAGACCGCAGCATCCCAAGGCTGACGCCAAAAAAAAGACGGTACGTCCATAAGCGAGATGGGCACGGATGAAAACCCGAAAGGGCTCCGTGAGTAAAAACAGCAGGGCTACCGGCGAGTTTGTGAAAACCCGAAAGGGCGCAATCTCGTTAAAAGACACTTGCAAGGTCCTCTCGACCTGTAAGGAGAAAATACCTGCGTGAGATCCTTACGACTCACAAGGGAGCAACACACTTAGGGATCCCCACGATTTCTAAGGAGAAATTACACTTACGAGATCCTCATGACTCGTAGGGAGAACCCTCTTATGAGACCCTCACGGCTCATAAGATTCAAAAGCCTTAAGCTACAGGGATCTGAACATGTTCTTAAGCCATCATAATCTCCAGATTTCCCTATAAGCGGTTCAATGCTGACCGTTGTATACAATCCACGAGCACAAATAAACGTTTCCCCAACAGAGTCCCACTACTGACGAGGGATATCTTCACATGGAAAACGACCCTTGTAAGTCCTCTCGACCTATAAAGAGAAAACACTCTTGTAAGATCCTTACGACTTATAAGATAACACACACTTAGGAATCCGCACGACTCGTAGGGAGAAATATCTTTATAAGACCCTTACGGCTCGTAAAGTCAAAAAGCCTTAGTCAACAGGATCCTAACCCTGTTTACTAAGCCACCTTTGTTCGACATCGACAGAGGCAAATGATGAGTCGCTCCTGGCAATATCCCAGTTGTAGCGATGCTGATGCCTAAATCGGTATCAAATCCCAAGTCCTTTTACAGCAAATGATGATTCGCTCCTGGCAATATTCCTGTTCCTTGATAAAAATCAGGAAATACTTCAATGAGGCATCACGTGCTCACACGTGACCAAGGGTCACGCATTGACACGTGATAGTTTCCTGCGATCTCTATAGAATTAAATTCTAATCAAACAAAATGTAACAGAACAGCTAAGGAAAGACCCCAATGGGGCATCACGTGCTCACACGTGACCAAGGGTCGCGTGTTGACACGTGATAGATTCTTGCGATCTCTATAGAATTAAATTCTAATCAAATAAAATGTAACAAAACAGTTAAGGAAAGACCCCAATGGGGCATCACGTGCTCACACGTGACCAAGGGTCACGTGTTGACACGTGATAGTTTCCTGCGATCTTTATAGAATTAAATTCTAATCAAACAAAGTGTAAACAAAACGGCTAAGGAAAGACCCCAATGGGGCGTCACGTGCTCACACGTGACCAAGGGTCACGTGTTGACATGTGATGATCCTTTAGCTCAGTTAAAAGACAGAATTAAATTCTGAATGAGGGAGGGTCATGTGCCAACACGTGATAGGCTTTGAAAGCCTTATAAGTTGATAGAATTAAATTCTAATTAAGGGAAATCAAAGACCCTAAATGGGAAAGTATTTCTTTAAATCTTTCCAAACAAAAGAGGACTTTGCTCTGTAAAGTGGAGCTCCGTTGGATTAAAAATCCAATGGTGATTAAAAATCACCAATCTATGGAAAGATTTTATACAAGTAAAGATTACCCTAAAATTCACCAAGAATAACAAACAGAATATCTTTTGGATTAAAAAATCCAATGGTGAATAAAATTCACTGAGTGATCTAAAAGATCATGTTGTTTACAAAAACAAAAAAAATCTTTGAATAAAAGATTTACTAAACAAATTGATTCTTTTCCTTCTCCTATAAATAGGAGCTAAGAAGAGAAGAAAGATATAGAATTTTGCATCTTGGAATTTTCTGAAAGAAAAGAACAGAGAGAAAAGAAATGAGAATTTAATTCTTAAGAAAAGAAACCCTATGTGAGAAAGGAGAAAGAGATCAAAGTTTCATAAAACAAAAAGAGAATTTAATTCTCAATCTAAGAGTTTAACTTTTCTGCAAAAGAACTTAGTTCTTCCTCTGGTTGAAGATCTGCAGAAGCAAATCTCTCCACAGGTTGAGAATTTAATTCTCATCGGGAAGATTCTGCCATGCAGATCAAAAACTTAGAGGGGGAATTGAGTTTAGAGAATTTAATTCTCCCAAAAAGATAAAATTAGGCTTCAACCCTGTATGAGAATTTAATTCTCCCAAATTCATAGGAATTTAATTCCTTCAAGACAGAACTTGGGTTTAACCCTATATGAGAATTTAATTCTCCCAAATTCACAGGAATTTAATTCCTCTAAGATAAAATTAGGGTTCAACCCTGCATGAGAATTCAATTCTCCCAAATTCATAGGAATTTAATTCCTCCAAGACAGTTAACCCTATTTGAGAATTTAATTCTCCTCAATTCATAGGAATTTAATTCCTCCAAGATAAAACTAGGGTTTAACCCTATATGAAAATTTAATTCTTCCACATACATAGGAATTTAATTCCTCGAAAACATAATTAGGGTTTAACCCTACAGAGAATTTAATTCTTAAAATAAAGAGACTTGAGAGATCTCCATGCACGTAAAGAACTTGGTCACGTGATGACACGTGACTCCAATCCTCAGTGATCAGAAAAGAAAGAATAAAACTAGGTCACGTGCCCCCACGTGACCCCTGAACAAATTCTCCAAAATAAGAAGAAAAAGCTTGGAGGCAATGCCTCACGTGCTCCCACGTGACTTCCAAAATAAAGGAAACAAAAGCAAAGGCAATGCTGGCTTTGGGCGCTCTCACGTGTCCTCACGTGACCCCTAATAAACATCCTGATAAATCAGTGCATGAGTACCCATCACGTGCCCACACGTGATGGCTATGAAAACTAAAAGTGTTTTAACATTTATTTGCAATTCTGAGAACAAAATAAAGGAGGTCTGGCCCCATCTCAGGCTCCTCACGTGACCCCACGTGACCCCTAATAAACACTTTAATAAATCAGTGCATGGGTATCCATCACGTGCCCACACGTGATGGCCTGAAGACTTAAAGTGTTTAACACTTATATTCTGGGAATAAAATAAACAGAGGCAATGCCCAATCTTTAGGCGCCTCACGTGACCCCACGTGAGCGCTCTAGTCTTAGTGTTTAACACTATATTTTATGCATCACGTGGGAGCACGTGATAGCCAAATATGCTTTAGTGTTTAACAATATTTTCAAACCAGCCTTAGCCCAGATCAGCTGAGTTTTCCAGAGACAAGATCTCTCCTTTAATTGAACCCCAGTCACATTCTTCCAAACTTGATCATTTTATATGACATTCAAAATAAAATCCCAGAGCCATGATGAATTGTCAGTGCCCAGCAAGAGATAAAATATGGTCAGACCCCTTAAAACTCTGGTTTAGCATTGCTAAATAATAAGGGGCTGAGCCCAGAATAAATGTTCAACATTTCAAACTTAATTGGACTTAGCCCAAGATGGCCATAAGTCCTCAATTCAGATTTAACTGGGCCCATATGCCCATAATCTAATAAATTGATCTTAGTCCCAAATTGGACTATAGATCTCCTAATCGACTTTGGTTAAAGGATACATCTCTTCACTCCTTTGATATTTGTCGTTGTAATCCTTCAACGTCTTCAGAGAGGTGACGGGTCCCGACAACCACACATTTCACGGACTATGATGTCCTTAACCTTGACTGTGAGGTCTTTAAACTCACGGACTATGATGCCCTTAACCTTGACTGTGAGGTCTTTAAACTCACGGACTATGACATCCTTACCCTTGACTGTGAGGTCTTTAAACTCACGGACTATGATGTCCTTAACCATGACTGTGAGGTCTTTAAACTCACGGACTATGATGTCCTTAACCTTGGACCGTAATGTCCTTAAACTAATCAACCGTAATGTCCCTAAACTAAACAATAGAGCCTAAATGCTCTGTTGTAGGATCTAAACGATCCCGTTAAGTTGATCTTAGTATAAAATTAGACTAACGTATCCTAAACTAACGTTTAAGTTGATCTTAATCTTAAAAGAGATTAGCGTATCCTTAAACTCAACCCCCAAACCCAAATCTAAGAAAATACGGATTTGGACTAATCCACGTCCTACGAGCGACAGCATAAATTAGTCTCCGTATACAATCCACGGGCAACCAAAAACAAAACAAATACACACGACACGAAGTGACCATCTGGAGAAGGAGAAAGTTGTTACCGCGATGCGGTAGCGTAATTAACTGCAGGGGCTTGCGCCTGCAGGGAAGAGCGTCCCCACAATTAAAAACCCCTCAACGAGGGGGAATCTGACGAAGTCTGCTACATCGGCCGCATCCGTTTAAACTTTTGATACATGGTGCCATAAATCAATTTGGCATCTTCGGAGAGGTGGACGGATAGCACCAAATAGCATCTGCCCTCGAAATTCAGGCATGACGTCCCAACGTCCCGGTCGCATCTTTTGGCGGAGAACAGATTCTGGCACGCCCGGTGGGACCTTTTCCTCTTTCTACTCCACACTTCATGTGTTGTGTTTTTCCCGCGATCAAATAATCGCGGTGTGTATGTTTGTGGTTGCCCTTAGGGGAGTGGATACTGAAGCCGGCATATCGTCTTTTCCGAGAATGGCGTTTACTTTTGCTCACCCCAACTCAGGCTCTGTCACATCTGGTGGAGTCAAGTATGGACCACTTGCAGCCTCAAATCTTTGCAATCCGGCTCTTTAAGAAATCAACGGGCTTCTCTTTGGATCGATGCTCCCACCTCCCACCCTCGGTGCCTCAACGTTGATGGAGGAAGCTCAGAGGAAGTCTGTCTTCCGCAGGCTGGTTCCCCAAGCTGCAGCTTTGCTAACGCAGGGGGCAGGATATTCAAGCTCTCAAAGGAAATAGGGGGCAGACTCGGCAAAATCCTGAAGCTGATCAAATTCTGGCCGTAAGAAACGGTCGACGTCGATATCAGCGTCATACAAAATGAGCTGGGGGCAGTTCTTCGTATGGTCCTGTTTCAACCCCAGTAGTGAATGTTGTTGTTCCAACTGGGAACAGCTTCAAATTGATTGTGAAGGGTCAGACAAAATTCTCCTACTGCAATATTGAAGAAGTCTCTGCAGCCCATGGAGATCCCACGAGAGCAGAAACCAGTTCGCTCCCTGAGACAACTTTCCTCATCTATATATAAGGTGTGGAAGCAGGTGAAGGGGACTCACCCCAAGACGGATTCTGATACAACGGTTCCTCCCAAAACCAAAGCGGCTTTTCACAACAAGAGGCCTAATAAAGCTCAAATGCCCGGAGCAAACTCCAAAGTCCAAAACTCCAAACATCCTAAGCCTGGGGGCATGGTAGTTCACATAGTCTATGTGGTGAATCCCAAAGACAAAGTTCGAGCTTATACTAGTCACCGACCTCAAACTCGGTCCTTGACAAAAGTTCAACTGCAACGTGAAAATCTACAGGAGATGCTTGCTCAGGCGGCATCACTCGCTAATCCATTGTCTAAGGCAAATCCTGAAGACGCACCTGGAGAAAGAACAGAGCACGAGTTGGATACTGATTTCCTAAATCACGCTCTCAAAAAAAACGGTATGTCCATAAGCGAAATGGGCACGGATGAAAACCCGAAAGGGCGCCGTGAGTAAAAACAGCAGGACTACCGGCGAGCTTGTGAAAACCCGGAAGAGCGCAATCTCGTTTAAAAAAACGGTATGTCCACAAGCAAAATGGGCACGGATGAAAACCCGAAAGGGCGCCGTGAGTAAAAACAGCAGGACTGCCGGCGAGCTTGTGAAAACCTGGAAGGGCACAACCTCGTTAAAATAAATACACATACGAGATCCTCACGACTCGTAAGGAGAATCCCCCTTGTGAGACCCTCACGGCTCATTGGATTCGAAAGCCTTAAGTTACAGGGATCTAGACCTGTTCTTAAGCCGTCATATCTCTCAAATTGCCCTACAGGCGGTCCATATTAACCCTTGTATACAATCCAGGGGCACAAATAAATATTTCTTTGCCAAGTTCTAAAAATGGCAAGAAATATCCCCATATGATGAATAACACTTGTAGGTCCTCTCGACTTATAAGGAGAAAACACCCTTGGAAGATCCTTACAACTTACAGGAGAAGACATCACTTAGGAATCCCCACGATTCCTAAGGAGAAAATATGCCTACGAGATCCTCACGACTCGTAGAAAGAAAACCCTTTATGAGACCCTTACGGCTCGTAAAGTCAAAAAGTCTTAGTCGACAGGATCCTAACCCTGTCCACTAAACCACCTTCGTCCAAATCGACAAGGGCAAATGATGAGTCACTCCTGGCACCATTCCAGTTGTAGCGATACTGATGCCTAATCAGGTATCAAACTCCAAGTCAACCTCTCCGGCAAATGTCGTCCCTACAGTCACCTGATGAAGAAGGGGACCCCATTCATCTGGGATCGAAAATGCCAGAGTGCACTCGACGAAATCAAACAATACCTGCAGAATCCGCCGGTACTAACTGCTCCGGTCAAGGGAAAACCCCTCATCCTGTACACAACAGCCCTTGAAGGTTCCTTAGACGCGCTATGGGCACAGGAGAATGACCAAGGGAAAGAGAAAGCCCTCTACTACTTGAGTCGAGTTCTACTGGGGGCAGAAATCAATTACTCCCCCATCGAAAAATACTACCTGGCGTTAATCTTCTCGATAACGAAGCTCAGACACTACGCGTTGGCACATGAGGTCCATCTCATATCAAAGGTGGATCCTCTCAAATATTTGATGTCAAAGGCCATATTAACGGGACGGCTCGCTAAATGGGCCCTACTCTTGATGGGATTATCGGTGACATACAGACCCCTCAAGGCAGTGAAAGGCCAGGCCATTGCCGACTTTCTCGCTGAGCATCCGATACCTACCGATTCACCCCTAAATTACGAATTGCCAGACGAGCATGCGTTTGACACGATCGACGGGGGGAGAAGAGAGAGTGATACCCGATGGGAACTCTATTTCGATGGGGCATCTTTCATGAAGAAGTGAAAGCACAACACCCCCATAATCAAATCTGGGGTGGGCCTCATCTTCGTGACTCCACAAAGAGGGATAATGCGCTTTGCCTTCTCCTTAAAAGAGCCGAGGACGAACAATGAAGCCGAATATGAAGTTTTGATAGCAGGTCTTGAGATCGCTGTCGACATGGGAATTGAAAACCTCCTCATATACGGAGACTCCCAGCTGGTCGTTAGTCAAGTAAACGGCGATTATCAAACATGCAAGCTAGAGCTGGTGAAGTACGGCGAGAGAGTGCAGCAACTGCTGACTCAAATCCCGGCCTATGCCCTGGAAAACATACCGTGTGCGGAGAATAGCAAGGCGGATGCTTTAGCCAAGCTTGCTAAAGAACTGGCTGACGAAAACCTCGATGACATGAGGATCATTGTGCAGAGCCGTCGGGTTCT
This sequence comes from Agapanthus africanus, assembly GCA_030015575.1. Classification (NCBI taxonomy): domain Eukaryota; kingdom Viridiplantae; phylum Streptophyta; class Magnoliopsida; order Asparagales; family Amaryllidaceae; genus Agapanthus; species Agapanthus africanus. Next base: position 456,994,333 of record JASDDO010000001.1, on the reverse strand, counting down.
TGCACCGACAGAAATATCTCCGGAGTCGTCCGAAGAAAAGGGAGGAACTGAGCAAATAGCTTTGCCAATAAAAGACCAGGAAAAGGCTAAGGATTGGAGAGAAGTATTTATAAACTACTTCAAATTCCGACGAACGCCTGAAGATGCATCATCAAGACACCAGCTCATGAAACGAGCTCTATCCTTCGCCTTCGTCAATGATACTCTGTATAAGAGATCGTTTGACTCTTTGTGGCTAAGATGCCTGGGACCTGAAGAGGCAGAAAGAGTCGTCCAAGAAACTCACGACGGACTCTGCGGCTCTCACTAAGCCGGGCCGAAGATGAAGCTGAAGATCAAAATAATGGGCTACTATTGGCCCACAATGATCCAAGACTGCCTCGAATACGCAAAGCAGTGCCACTCGTGCCAAATTCACGGGGACTTCATCCATCAGCATCCAAATCCGCTACACCCAACGGTGGCTAGCTGATCGTTCGAAACGTGGGGAACTGACATAATCGGCCCCATCGAACCAGTGTCGTCCAGAGGACATCGGTTCATTTTAGCGACAACTGATTATTTCTCCAAATGGGCAGAAGCAGTACCGCTGAGGGAAGTGAAGACGGAGAATATCCTCCATTTCTTCAAGACACACGTCATTTATCGGTTTGGAACTCCGCGACGGATCATCTCCGATAACGGACCAGCCTACAGAAGCCACAAGATCAGCCGCTTCGCACAACAGCATAATATAGACTGGAGATACTCTTCGGTCTATAACCCCCGAGCTAACGGTCTAGCTGAGGCTTTCAACAAGACCTTGACGAAGATCATGAAAAAGACGGTTTCTCGGAATAAGAAGGACTGGCATGGGAAACTGCATGAAGCTCTCTGGGTATATCGAACTATGTTCAAAATGGCCACGAACACAATGCCGTATACATTGGTGTTCGGCACAGAAGCGGTGCTCCCCCTCGAAATAGAGCTACCCTCTCTAACGGACGAAGAGAATGCTCACATTCGGCTTGAAGAGCTCGATGCCCTTGATGAAACCCGGCTCATAGCGCAACAAAGTCTAGAGGCTTACAAAGCAAAGATGACGCGTTCATATGAGAGATTGACCAGGCTGAGAACATTCTGCCAAGGCGAGCTCGTGCTAGTGTTCAAAAGACCTATGATCCCCAATCGTGTCAAACGGGAAAAGTTCGAGCCGAACTATGAAGGCCCATATATCAAACACAAGGTCTACCAAGGTGGAGCCTATCTACTCATAGACATGCATAGCGAAAGACCTTTCCGGCCAATAAACGGTCGCTTCCTAAAGAAATACTACGCCTGACGAGTCACGGCTTAAGTCAACGATAGATGACGACGACTGTGTCCGCTCGCTATCTTCCTAAGCCCACACTCTATAAGTAGTAACCGGCGATGGACCGAAACGTTCTTAAACTAACAACGGATCGAAATGCCCTTAAACTAACAATGGACCACTATGTCCTAAAACTAATTGTTGACCGAGACATCGATAAACTACGGTGGATTGCAGCATCCCAAAGCTGATACAAAAAAAAAAAAAAAAACGGTATGTCTATAAGCAAAAAGGCACGGATGAAAACCCGAAAGGGCTCCGTGAGTAAAAACAGCAGGGCTACCGGCGAGTGTGAAAACCCGAAAGGGCACAACCTCGTTAAAAGACACTTGTAAGGTCCTCTCGACCTTGTAAGGAAAAACCACCTGCGTGAGATCCTTACGACTCACAAGGGAACAACACACTTAGGGATCCCCACGATTCCTAAGGAGAAATTACACTTGCGAGATCCCCACGACTCGTAAGGAGAACCCTCCTATGAGACCCTCACGGCTCATAGGATTCAAAAGCCTTAAGCAACAGGGATCTGAACATGTTCTTAAGCAGCCATCACAACCTCTTTTCTGCCCTACAAGAGGCTCAATGCTGACCCTTGTATACAATCTACGGGCATGAATAAACATTCCCCTGACAAAGTCCCATCCGTGACTAGGGATATGTTTACACAGTGAATAGCCCTTGTAAGTCCTCTCGACTTATAAGGAGAAAGCACTCTTGTAAGATCCTTACGACTTATAAGAGACCACACACTTAGGAATCCTCACGATTCCCAAGGAGAAATTACACCTACGAGATCCTCACGACTTGTAGGGAGAAATACCTTTATGAGACCCTTACGGCTCATGAAGTCAAAAGCCTTAGTCGACAGGATCTTAACCCTGTTTACTAAGCCACCTTCGTTCGACATCGACAAGGGCAAATGATGAGTCGCTCCTGGCAATATCCCAGTTGTAGCGATGTTGATGCCTAAATCGGTATCAAATCCCAAATTCGCGGCGAAAAGTCAGCGAACCATAAATGCATATGAAATAGCCGAAATGATGAGGCAACTTGCAACAAAATCAGCAAGTAAAAATGTATGCATACAAAATAGCCGAAATGATTGGGCACCGCGAAAAATAGCCGAAATGATTGGGTAATCACAACTTTCGCGATATAAAAGCTGAAATGATAGAGCATCGCGGAAAAAAATATATAAAATGAAACTTTTTGCCCTACAGGTGATATCATATCAATCCTTGTATGCAATCCAGTGGCGCAAACAGAGAGGGAATCACACCTTTCCTCCCCAGGCTTCATCAAAAGAAGAGGCCAAATCTCAACGGTTCACAAATAGCCTGGAGATCATCTCAACATTCATCTCATTACAACAGACGTAACATCAAGCAAAGCGGAACCGCGGAAACTCCCAGTTCCATGACTCGGCGATGCACATATGACCGAGAGTCAAACCCTGATTCTGTGAAATGCGGATAAAAGTCAACCCTTTTTGGTTACGTGGAACGCGGCTTATATCAATCCTGACCCCGCGGGAAACGTCCAGAGCGGATCCTGGTCCTCGCAGAGCACGGCAATGACCCCGTGTGAAGTATCCAGAGCGGAGCCTGGTCCTCGCAGAACACGTCAGTGAACCCGTGGGAAGCATCCAGAGCAAAATTCCTGGTTACGTGGAACGCGGCTTACGTCAATCCTGACCCCGTAGGAAGCATCCAGAGAAAAATCCCTGGTTACGTGGAACACGACTTATGTCAATCCTGACCCCGTGAGAAACGTCCAGAGCGGATCCTGGTCCTCGCAGAACATGGCAACGACCCCGTGGGAAGCATCCAAAGTGGAGCCTGGTCCTTGCAGAACACGGCAATGAACCCGTGGGAAGCATCCAGAGCAAAATTCCTGGTTACGTGGAACGCGACTTATGTCAATCCTGACCCCGTGGAAAACGTCCAGAGCGGATCCTGGTCCTCGCAGAGCACGGCAATGACCCCGTGGGAATCATCCAGAGCGGAGCCTGGTCCTCGTAGAACACGGCAGTGAACCCGTGGGAAGCATCCAGAGCAAAATTCCTGGTTACGTGGAATGCGACTTATGTTAATCCTGACCCCATAGGAAACGTCCAGAGCGGATCCTGGTCCTCACAGAGCACGGCAATGACCCCATGTGAAGCATCCAGAGCGGAGCCTGGTCCTCGCAGAACACGGCAGTGAACCCATGGGAAGCATCCAGAGCAAAATTCCTGGTTACGTGGAACGCGGCTTATGTCAATCCTGACCCCGTGAGAAACGTCCAGAGCGGATCCTGGTCCTCGCAGAGCACGGCAATTGTAATACCCGGTTCTTTTATACACCAATATCCATAATTTTTATAAAAAGGGTTAATTACAAATTTATTTATTTATATCTATAAACTATTTTAAATATTTTAAAACTCCCAATCCATTTTATTTTTCCCCCTCTCTTTTCTCAAACCTTAATCCCAATTCCTCATTTTCTTTTCCCATTTATATAAACCTCTATTCCGTCCCATCTCTTTTTCATATTTTTATTTAAAACCAAGCCCACTCCCCTATTTTTTTCTCAATCAGCCCAGCCCGTTTTCCTTTTTATTAAACCCAAACCACCATATAATTCCCTCAGCCCATTTCTTTTATTCATTTTAATTAAACCCAGCCCAAACAATAAAACCACCATATATATTCTCCTCAGCCCATTTTCTTTTTCTAAACTAAACCCTTCGGCCTATCCATTTTCCCCCAATATATTAATTAAACCCTCCCTGGGCCAAAGCCCACGCCCGCCCAGTAAATGACACCGGCCCACTCCCTTTCCTTTTCCCCATTTGATTTCCTTTACTTTCCCTCGGCCCAACCCGTGGCCCGGCTCACAGTTGAGCCCGCTCCCGCCTTGAAGACCCGACCCGCTTCACATTCTTCTTCCCCAACGGCTAGTTCTTCCTCCCGCTCACTTCGCCGCACCCCACGCCCACGCCCACGATCGCGCGCGTTACCCCACGACGCGCACCCCTCGTCCCCTCTCCCTTCACCCCCTCACACCACGAGCCCGAGACCTTTCTCCACCCACACACCCACCTCCTCTGTCACAGCCGCGCCCTCGCCTGCCCTAGTCGCCGACGTTCATCCCTTCGTCGTCGACCAGCGCCTCCTCGCCTTCATTCTCTTCACCTCGTACTCCTCCCTCGCTCACTCCTCTTCCACCATCACCGCTACCCAACCTCCAGCTCCGGCCACCACGAGAACCCGAGTTTCCCCATCATCTCCACTGCAACCATCACCCCCTCACCTGAGTTCGAACCCCTTAATCCGCCGCCGAGCTCCTCCGCATCAGCTTGGCCACCACCTACGCGCACCTCGTCGACGGGCTCCCCTCGCTGCCTCCGTCGACCCCACGTAAATCTCTCTCTCTCTCTATGGATCTCTCTTTCTCTCCTTGTCTCTTTCTCAAATATCTGTCTCTCTCTCTCTACAACTCCCTCTCTCTTTCTCTCTCCCTCTGTTTCCCTCTCTCTCTACAACTCTCTCTCTCTGTCTCTCTCTCTCCCTCCTTCTCTCTCCCTCTCCTATCAACCGACCACCACCACAAACACCCTACCAACTCCCCCAACCTCTAACCTCTGGCCACCGCCTCATTGCCGGCCCTCCCCCTTCTGAGCTTTGAGCTCCTTCTCGATGACCTAACTCTGACCACCTTCCTCCCCTCTCACCGCAGCTCCACAACATCACCACCTCCTCTTCTACAACACCCCAAGACATCGTAATACCAACCCATCATCACCCGATCACCCTCCTCTTACCCAGCAAGCCTCGAGCTCACCATTGCCATCTCTGCCCCACGTTCACCTTGTCGTTGCTCCTTACCCAGACCTCTGTGCCTAGCTCCAACAAACACCAGTGCCAAAACCGAGCCCAAGCCCCAGCCGAGCCTCAGTCATTTCATCGAACACCTGTACCCGTTGCAATCGCCACCGTAGCTGTCGCCGTCATCATCACTGCGGCACCACTAACACATCATTTCCAGGCAAGTTCAATTACTTGCTTACATGCTAATCTACTCGTGTTACAAATTCAAAAGTATAAGTTATGAATTTACAATTCCCGATAAAATTAAACGACATACCTGTTCGATGCATGATCCCAATGAAAATACTCACCTAATTTGATGGAACTGGATTGTTTATGTTGACCCATGTAGTGATGAATACTGTGTACAAATTTCACTGGGTAATACGACTGTTAATGACTAAAACGATTACCCCAAATATATCTGTAAAACTGGAACTTTCCCCGTATCTGAAAACCGTTAAAATCACCATAAATTATGTACATACTAAAATGATGCGTTCGAGGGCTTAAATCGAAGAAGACTCGACGAAATATAACCCTATGCAAGTTTCTAATGGTTTCTGTACTGAAATTGTGACAATATTTGGATCGGAGTGTGACTCTGGACTGCAGTCCAGAGCGACTCTGGACTGCAGTCCAGAGCGACTCTGGTTACTGTTTACTGTCCCGTAATGCGTGCCACCTTGTTTCCTGAACTAGTATGTTGTGGAACTCCGCAGTTTAGTAAAGGTGAATCTGTTAGCTAGATAACACAAGTGATCTCATTCCGTTTCATCGTCGTTTTCTATTTAAATTGTAAATTAAAAGAGCTGGATGTATAACAGTCCAGAACAGATTCAAAAGTGACAAACTAGTGATAAAGAGTGTGTAACTTTCAACGTACTGATGCGATTGATAATCTGTCTATTGCGTTGAATACCCTACTGAAAACCCTAGATATCATTCAACTGTAGCGTCGCTAAATTCTGATCGCTACTGGGGTTAAAATGCGTTCCAAAACAGACTTCCGATTCAGAAACCGGATTTCCAGCCGTGAACGCTTAAAATGAAATGGCCATATCTAGTAATCCTGAAACCCGATTGACGTGAAACTAAATTCGCTGGATAGATAATCAAATATACTACTTATCCCCTGTTCATTGCTTCGCTAAATTTTGGCATATATTATTTATGATAAGTTATGCAAGTGGTAGAATACCGATTTATGACACCTTAATCATGCTTTACATACTGTTTCCTCATCATATCATACATATGTCACTGCATTGATAACCTAGTGATCATGTGCATTACCCAGTGTTAGGTATTAGTGATGATTGTGGCAAGTACGTTAGTGTTCGTGCATGAGTGGATAAGTGAAAGTGACACGTACTTGTACACAATCAGTGAACCCTATTATTCTATTGCATTGTCGACGTCTGTGGGACGCGTGTAAGTGTGACTATAAGTAGTATGGGACACTTATGGAAGCTCTTGCATGGGTGTCACAGATAAGGCACCAGACACTGCCATTTATCTTGGGTATTAGTCGGGACGTGCTCGATGGAGATCCTGTCTCCAGTTCTCGCACAGACTTGTCACGGACCGACTGGTATTTGAGGTTATGGTTAGCGTTTGATGTAGACCACGGGGTGTGGGGTAGTCTGAGTGTGAGTTCAACAGAATCTCGGGAGTCCCATGCCGGCTTATATATATGGAGATATATGGAGATTTGCAGGGTACATGATTATTACCGTGAGTTATATTTTGGGCCCGTGGTCCCTTGCCCTTAGATCCTACCCTTGGGTAGAGGACACTCTCGAGTGGTTGACTCTCATACTTGGACTGATGATAGGCTCAGTGACCTGTACAGTGAGACTTAGAAACTGATGGGGATAATGGCATTGATATGCATTACTTACTGTGTTGACATACCTGGCATACTATATTACTGCTCTACCGTTCACCTGATCTATTGGAAATTTCATTGGTTACTGCATGTTCATATCTTTACCGTCTTGATTACTGTTATATATCTATTATCACTGTCCGATTTGCCACTTGCATCTATATGTTTATATTGCTATCATGTCACTCTGACGAACTGAGTATGCATGCTCAGAATGAGGAGTGAGTCTAGCCTGGACCAGGACTAGACGTACATCGTAGACATCTTGATCAACTATCCAGGGTTATACTCTTTTTACCTCCATCAGGTCAGTTCTTGGTATTTGTTTTGTTTCAGTTACTGCATTTCTCATTACCTGCGCATTGTTTACTGATTACCACGTAAAGCTAGAAGCCGAAGTGTGACTACGGCAGGACATTTCCTTGACCGTAGGAGCATGGCTCACCTTGTCAACCCCTCTTATTCCATATTTTGGGAAGCGGGGAGTGACAGCAATGACCCTGTGTGAAGCATCCAGAGCGGAGCCTAGTCCTCGCAGAACACGGCAGTGAACCCGTGGGAAGCATCCAGAGCAAAATTCCTGGTTACGTGGAACACGGCTTATGTCAATCCTGACCCCGTGAGAAACGTCCAGAGCGGATCCTGGTCCTCGCAGAACACGGTAATGACCTCGTGGAAAGCATCCAGAGCGGAGCCTGGTCCTCGCAGAATACGGCAGTGATCCCGTGGGAAGCATCCAGAGTGAAATTCCTGGTTACGTGAAACGCGGCTTATATCAATCCTGACCCCGTGAGAAACGTCCAGAGCGGATCCTGGTCCTCGCAGAGCACGGCAGTGAACCCGTGGGAAGCATCCAGAGCAAAATTCTTGGTTATGTGGAACGTGGCTTATGTCAATCCTGACCCCATGGGAAACGTCCAGAGCGGATCCTTGTCCTCGCAGAGCACGGCAATGACCCCGTGTGAAGCATCCAGAGCGGAGCCTGGTCCTCGCAGAACACGGCAGCGAACCCGTGGGAAGCATCCAGAGCAAAATTCCTGGTTACGTGGAACACGGCTTATGTCAATCCTGACCCTGTGAGAAACGTCCAGAGCGGATCCTGGTCCTCGCAGAACACGGCAATGACCCCGTGTGAACCATCCAGAGTGGAGCCTGGTCCTCGTAGAACACGACAATGACCGCGTGGTAAGCATCCGGAGAAAATTCCTGGTTACGTAGAACGCGGCTTATGTCAATCCTGACCCCGTGGGAAACGTCCAGAGCGGAGCCTGGTCCTCGCAGAACACGGCTATGACCCCGTGGGAAGCATCCAGAGCAAATTCCTGGTTCTCACAGAGCACGGCAATGACCCCGTGTGAAGCATCCAGAGCGGAGCCTGGTCCTCGCAGAACACGGCAATGACCCCGTGGGATGCATCCAGAGCAAATTCCTGGTTACGTGGAATGTGGCTTATGTCAATCCTGACCCCGTGGGAAACGTCCAGAGCGGATCCTGGTCCTCGCAAAACACGGCAATGAACCCGTGGGAAGCATCCAGAGCAGAGCCTGGTCCTCGCAAAACACGGCAATGACCCCGTGGGAAGCATCCAGAGCAAATTCCTGGTTACGTAGAACGCGGCCTATGTCAATCCTGACCCCGTGGGAAACGTCCAGAGCGGAGCCTGGTCCTCGCAGAACACGGCAATGAACCCGTGAGAAGCATCTAGAGCGGAGCCTGGTCCTCGCAAAACAAGGCAATGACCCCGTAGGAAGCATCCAGAGCAAATTCCTAGTTACGTGGATCCTGACCCTATGGGAAACGTCCAGAGCGGATCCTGGTCCTCGCAAAGCACGGCAATGACCCCATGTGAAGCATCCAGAGCGGAGCCTGGTCTTCCCAGAATACGGCAATGACCCCGTGGGAAGCATCCAGAGCAAATTCCTGGTTACGTGGAACGCGGCTTATGTCAATCCTGACCCCGTGGAAAACGTCCAGAGCAGATCCTGGTCCTCGCAGAACACGGCAATGAACCCGTGGGAAGCATCCAGAGTGGAGCTTGGTCCTCGCAGAACACGGCAATGACCCCGTGGGAAGCATCCAGAGCAAATTCCTGGTTGCGTGGAACGCGGCCTATGTCAATCCTGACCCCATGGGAAACGTCCAGAGCGGATCCTGGTCCTCGCAGAACACGGCAGTGAACCCGTGGGAAGCATCAAGAGCAGAGCCTGGTCCTCGCAGAACACGGCAATGACCCCGTGGGAAGCATCCAGAGCAAATTCCTGGTTACGTGGAACGCGGCTTATGTCAATCCTGACCCCGTGGGAAACGTCCAGAGCGGATCCTGGTCCTCGCAAAGCACGGCAATGACCCCGTGTGAAGCATCCAGAGCGGAGCCTGGTCCTCGCAGAACATGGCAATGACCCCGTGGGAAGCATCCAGAGCAAATTCCTGGTCACGTGAAATACGGCTTATGTCAATCCTGACCCCGTAGGAAATGTCCAGAGCGGATCCTGGTCCTCGTAGAACACGGCAATGACCCCGTGGGAATCATCCTGAGCAAATTCCTGGTTACGTGGAATGCGGCTTATGTCAATCCTGACCCCGTGGGAAACGTCCAGAGCGGATCCTGGTCCTCGCAGAACACGGCAATGAACCCGTGGGAAGCATCCAGAGCGGAGCCTGGTCTTCGCAGAACACGGCAATGACCCCGTGAGAAGCATCCATAGCAAATTCCTGGTTACGTGGAACGCGGCTTATGTCAATCCTAACCCCGTGAGAAACGTCCAGAGCGGATCCTGGTCCTCGTAGAGCACGGTAATGACCCCGTGTGAAGCATCCAGAGCGGAGCCTGGTCCTCGCAGAACACGGCAATGACCCCGTAGGAAGCATCCAGAGCAAAATTCCTTGTTACGTAAAACGGGCTTATGTCAATCCTGACCCCGTGAGAAATGTCCAGAGCGGAGCCTGGTCCTCGCAGAACACAGCTATGACCCCGTGGGACGCATCCAAAGAAACTCCTGATTCCGTGAAATACGGATAATGGTAACCTCACCCATCACTTACGGGTCCTCACGACTCGTAAGGGAGCAAATTCCCTTATAAGATCCTTACGACTTTCAAGAGAAAACACACTTAGGAATCCTCACGATTCTTAAGGAGAAATTATACCTACGGGATCCTCTCGACTGGTAGGGAGAAAATTCTTTATGAGACCCTCACGGCTCATAAAGTTGAAAAGTCTTAGGAGGCGGATCTTAACCCCCTGAATCCTAAGCCATCGTTGTTCTGCAAAGAAATCGAGATAGTCTATCCACAGAATAAATTTAATAAAAGGGACACGCCATCGTGAAGAAAAATATATCTTTTATTCATGAATCAAAATGAATACAAAGTACAATTCGTGAAAGAACAAAAAATATACTCTTATTCAGGAGTGTGTACAAAAGAAGAATAAAAAAATATATATACAAGTCTTCATGTCGGCGGGCGATTTAGTAGATTGGCCAGTTCGTCCCTCTTTCGCTGGGCCTCGCCTTCGTGATTCAGTATCGTCGAGAGATGGGCCTCTGCTTGAGCCTGTTGGGCCTGGTAGGAGGCAAGCCGGCCTTCAAGCTCTTTTTCAGTGACCTTATGGGCCTCAACCATTTCACGAGTGAACACGGCGGCCTTATCAATGGCTACCACCTCCTTGATGGCCTCTTGGAGCACTCGCCAAAGTTCGTATGCTTTAGTGGCCTTAGCCGTAAGATTGGCTTGAAACTCCCTCAGCGCTTTAGAAGCCAGTTCCCTCTCTGAAAACTTGCGATCGAGCCTTTTCTCACATGATATCATGTTCGCAGCATACCATTTAATCAGCCCCTATGAACTTGCCTTCGCGGCCACAACCTCCGAAGGAAGGAGTATACATTCGAGGACATGCAAGCAAGCCTCCACCTGCCGACAAAACTCAACCCAGACTTGCACCAATGTTTTACTATGGTAGGTGGCAAGAAAGGGAAGGGAGCCGTTAGCTTCGGCGGCAAACGCTTCGTCCGTGATCAGACTGCCGGCGCGAAGGTACTCGATTAGGGATGACAGAGAGGCGAGGCTTAGCTTTGCCATCCGTTCCGAGGCACGAAGAGCATAAGGGCCGGGTGGCATGGCAATGCGAGACTCCAGCATGGTGAGAACTGGCAGAGCTGTTCAGATTTATAAACAGACAATGAAACTTGTAAGCAAAGAACGAATGGAACGACGTTGAGACTTTACTTACCCACAGTCATGCAAGAGGGATCTGAGGGCTCCCCAGGCCCGTCAAGAACCTCAACCTCGTCGTCGGCCTCCAGAACTGTAAAAGACGTCGGTGTCATTTTATGAAATACTGATAATGCTGTGAAAGGAGGGTAAACAACACTAACCTTATCCGGAAGAGAGGACGATGCGCTGAGGAGATATCGCTTGCGGAGCAGCCATCTCCAACAGGCGCTGAAAGGACTTCCTGGGAGACATATCAGCAATAGATGCCGCCAATCCGCGCAATTCTGAAAAGACAGAAGGGTTCAGATAATAGAGAGACTATTAATATAAAATATAGAAGGCTACCTTCGATGCTTCTCCCATTCTGGGCTGGAGGGATAGCAGCTTCGGCGGCCTCCTCCGTGCCCCCAGGCACATCATCGGGGACGTGGGCCGGTATAACAACTTCCGAGCAAGGGGCAGTGGCCGCCACTGCAGGCTCCAACGAAAGGACGGTAGCCTCGACTACCTGTCCCCTAATCTCCGATCCACCCCCAAAAAGATCCCTTGAATCGGCGACCAACAAAGATGCCTCCCCCGAGGGAGCAAGCGCTTCGGGAGCGGGAACTACCGAGGAAGACTCCATCACAAGAGCGACGGTTGCATCGATCCCCTCCACACTGATTGGTGTTTCACTAGGGATATCAGCAGAATCTACAACCAAAGCACGGCTCAGAGCCTCCTCCGCCGCCGAAGTCCCTGCAAAGTTTTGTACGAGGATAAGGATACATATATATGTATGCAAGCAATACAAAATATTACAAAGAGATGTATGAACATACCGATGCGCAAAGGAGCCTCCAATATGGCTTGTTCAAGCCGATGCTCCTTCCTGAGGAGATGTGCTCGCCGAGGTCCGAGGGTAGACTCGTGGCCACTGGTCCACAATGAAAGCGCGTCCTTGGCTTCGGCTGAAACCAGCCTGCTTAAGAGCCCTCTCACCCCATTCTTCCAGCGGGCCTATGAATCGTTGCCGTATACACGGAGGGTCTTCGTAAAAGATGACGATAGGGTAAGGCTTCTTCGGGATCCTTACGTTCTCGGATTCGTCTTGTGAGCGTCTTATTGCCTCAGCCAATTATGCGACTTCCTCGGCAAACGAACCCGGGAAAAGTAGGCCACCATCCGATTCTTGCATAGCTAGTGGTTCAACCTAAAGAATAGGCTTGGACTCTATTAAAGAGTCGACCAAGTTGGTGGCCGTCTTCCTCCGCCTCTTGGACCCAGAACCGACCGCCGAAGACGATCATTTCCTCCCCCGTGGAGCTTTTCTACGACGCTGACCCACTTCACCTTCATGTCCTCGCTTGGCGGTGCTACCGAGGATGACACGGCCATTGTTGACGCCGCAGATGATGACACTGCTACCAGTGCCCTGTTAGCCCTTGACTGAGCCCGAGTACGCAGTGGCATACCAGCTGTGGGAGTTAAGTCCACTTCCACCGCCTCCGGAATAAACGCGACACTGGTGTCCCTCAGGGGAAAGCGAACCGCTGCACGCGGTTGCGGCGGAACTCCCATAGCTCGAATCGGAATGTGAGTGCTGTATCCAAGAAGCACCCTCTTCTCCTCAGTGATAACTGGACTGACCCGATGAAGGTACCAGCCCGTAAAAGACCCCACACATCGAGGAATATGGTCGGCTTCAGGAATCATGAAGCGAGAACCAGTGTTCAGCCTCATAAAGTGATGAGCGGCATCACGAACAGCTTCAGGTGATGGGCTAGGCGCCACTGTAAATGACTCGAAGGGGACGCCCTGATCATATCCAAGTTGCCGGGCGAAGCGGTGTGGGTTGTACCGCATAAAAAGGGCCGCACTGTTCTGACGAAATACCAGATAACCTGGTCTGATCGCGTACAAGTGCATGGCCTCCCTGGGCCTCAGAGAAGGTACCCCCTCTTTTGACAAGTCGCAGAGCTGTTGAATCGGTCCTGAGGGAGCAGAGAGAACTCGGTCATTGAATACCATCCCGCCGGTATTGGCATAGGGAGCGATCAGCCCGCGAATAGCCCCAGACTGAGTAGGGTCAGAAGCAGAAGCGTCCACCAGCCGCATGAGTCGCGGAAAAGTGTAGGCGTCATAAAACTTGGGTCTTTGGTGCGCAGCAAAGGCCCCCAATACGTGCATCTCGATCTAGGACATGAATTAATGAAGAGAGAAATTTACCACATCCATACCCGGAGTTGAGGTATTAGCCGCGGTGCCTAACCCATGATAAAGATGCGCTAGCGCTGGAATGCCCACAGCTAGTCGTGTTCCCTCAGCAATGCGATGAGCAGGGTAAATAACCAAGGCTCTCATGAAACGGCGATGCATGGGAATGACGAACCAGCTAAGCCAAACGCTGATGAAGCCCACGAAGAAAGTCTCCTCATCCATACCAGGAGCTGCAATCGACTTGAATGAGACCGCCGACATAATGGGAATATAATACTGCGGCAAGTCCTCTTCTTTAGTCAGCCGCCTGTTTAAACCAAACCCAAAGGGGTCGTTAATGTTCGCGAACTGCGGAGCCGTCTTCGATAGGACATCCGCGCGAAGGAAGCAAGAGATAAAACTTTTAAAAGTGACGCCCTGCTCCTCTGACTCTGTGAACAGTTTGTCAAAAATGCTTAGGGTCCTGATCAAACTTGGGCGCTTGTGGCGAACGGCGTTCTCGATAGACAGGCCGTCAAGCATTGCAGGCTCGGTTTCGAAGACATACTCATCGGGAGACAGCAATTCTTCATAAAGTGTCCCCCTGACCGGCAGCCCCGAGATCTCGTGAAATTCTTTCAGGGAAATTGAAACTTCGCGGTCCCCTAGAAGGAAGGTGTTGGTGGGAAGATTCCATTGGTTCAAGAAGGCCTTAACCCACCAGACATGAGGAGATTGATGGTGGAAAAGGGATGCATATATCACCTGATAGAGTCCAACCTTTTGCAATCGCGCGCGATGAGCGGACAGGATGTAACGGGCCCAAAGGAGGTACCCCATGGGGTGTCGAGGGGTAAGCCCAATCTTGTAAATCTGTCCCCATGGCTGGGCTTCACCCTGGCAAATGTGGCGCCCCAAAATATCTATAGCCGGCACCGGATGGTTCGGAATACCAGTTGTTGAAGGCTCAAGACGTGTCATAGGGGTCCAATTCGGCATCTCCACAGCAAAGGCAGTCCGTGGAGGATCCATCGGCAGGAATGGATAGGTAGGCTCCGTCGGTATCTCGCAAAGAAAACTTCGGCGACCGCGGATGATGTGATCGTACCAAGTCCCCCATAAAAGTAAATTGGTGCGATTCGGGTTATGAGCCCTGATCATCGCCATCACCTCCTCGTCAGACGGTGACTGAGGAAAAGCAGCCTCCGAGCGAGTGAAAGGGAAGTATGGAACAGAAGTCATTGTGCCTGAAATAAAAGAAGGGGAAACTGTTAAGCGAAGCCAACATATGTATGTGTGTGTGTGTGTGTGTGTTTGTAAATGCATATATAAAAAGACGGTGGAAGAAAGCGACAAAGGACTTATTTTATGGGACCATTAGTTACAAAACACTTGGGTCCCACAAAATCAAAATAGCGGCTTGCTAATGATGAAGCAAAGCAATTAATATGAGACAAAGAGAAGATTCTCAATAAATGAACAGTGGATTTCAAATGGCCCTATACATTCCCTAAAAAGAAATCCATCTTGGACTCTACAAAAATCAAGCAAAGCAAGGGAATTAAATTCCAAGAAAACCCTACTGCAAATCTTTTCTTTTTGTTGCAAAGAACAACTCAAGGCAAGAAAACCCCAAGAAGTTCTCTGTGAAGAACTGAGCTCTTTAAGAAGGAATTAAATTCCTTTTGAGCAAAGGAATTAAATTCCCAGAAAATTGGCAGAGCTAAGCTCTTGGAAGCGGAATTAAATTCCAGAGGGAGGACAAGTTTCATCATCAATTCCTTAAGATCAGAAAAACCCTAGCAAAAGGGGTTTATTATTATTTAGAAATTGGACATCTTTGAAGAACTTAGAAAGATGGGTTCTTTGAAGGGGAAAACCCTTGGCGTGGATTTAAAATCTTAAGAGTTTTTTTATATATATATGGAAGTTCTTCGGTCGTTCAAAACCATTACCTGAAGAAAGGATTCTTTCTTGAACAGAGTTAAACTCTGAAAATTTTCGAGACAGAGAACTAAGCTCTGAGAAAAGAGAATTAAATTCTCAAAAGGAAAAAGTAAGCAAGGAAGAAGATGGGCAAAGTGGAGGCGCTTCTGAAAGGACGCTGGCATTTATAGGATATGATGGGAAATGTTTCATCTCCCCTATTCCCTAGACAGATCCAACGGTCACAAAAGTGACAGCATTGCACTCACGTGCAGACACGTGAGAACAACGCTGTGGGGGCATTTGTTCCCTGATAAAAATCAGGAAATACTTCAATGAGGCATCACGTGCTCACACGTGACCAAGGGTCACGTGTTGACACGTGATAGTTTCCTGCGATCTCTATAGAATTAAATTCTAATCAAACAAAATGTAACAAAACAGCTAAGGAAAGACCCCAATGGGGTATCACGTGCTCACACGTGACCAAGGGCTGCGTGTTGACACGTGATAGTTTCCTGCGATCTCTATAGAATTAAATTCTAATCAAATAAAATGTAACAAAACAGTTAAGGAAAGACCCCAATGGGGCATCACGTGCTCACACGTGACCAAGGGTCACGTGTTGACACGTGATAGTTTCCTGCGATCTTTATAGAATTAAATTCTAATCAAACAAAGTGTAAACAAAACGGCTAAGGAAAAACCCCAATAGGGCGTCACGTGCTCACACGTGACCAAGGGTCACGTGTTGACACGTGATGATCCTTTAGCTCAGTTAAAAGACAGAATTAAATTCTGAATGAGGGAGGGTCACGTGCCGACACGTGATAGGCTTTGAAAGCCTTATAAGTTGATAGAATTAAATTCTAATTAAGGAAAATCAAAGACCCTAAATGGGAAAGTATTTCATTAAATCTTTCCAAACAAAAGAGGACTATGCTCTGTAAAGTAGAGCACTGTTGGATTAAAAATCCAATAGTGATTAAAAATCACCAATTTATGGAAAGATTTTATACAAGGAAAGATTACCCTAAAATTCACCAAGAATAACAAACAGAATATCTTTTGGATTAAAAAATCCAATGGTGAATAAAATTCACTGAGTGATCTAAAAGATCATGTTGGTTACAAAAACAAACAAAATCTTTGAATAAAAGATTTACTAAACAAATTGATTCTTTTCCTTCTCCTATAAATAGGAGCTAAGAAGAGAAGAAAGATATAGAATTTTGGATCTTGGAATTTTCTGAAAGAAAAGAACAGAGAGAGAAGAAAGGAGAATTTAATTCTCAAGAAAAGAAACCCTAGGTGAGAAAGGGGAAAGGGATCAAAGTTTCATAAAACAAAAAGAGAATTTAATTCTCAATCTAAGAGTTTAACTCTTTTGCAAAAGAACTTAGTTCTTCCTCTAGTTGAAAATCTGCAGAAGCAAATCTCCCCACAGGTTGAGAATTTAATTCTCATCGGGAAGATTCTGCCATGCAGATACAAAACTTAGAGGGAGAATTGAGTTTAGAGAATTTAATTCTCCCAAAAAGATAAAATTAGGGTTCAACCCTGTATGAGAATTTAATTCTCCTAAATTCACAGGAATTTAATTCCTTCAAGACAGAACTAGGGTTTAACCCTATATGAGAATTTAATTCTCCCAAATTCACAGGAATTTAATTCCTCCAAGATAAAATTAAGGTTCAACCCTGCATGAGAATTCAATTCTCCCAAATTCATAGGAATTTAATTCCTCCAAGAGAGTTAACCCTATTTGAGAATTTAATTCTCCCAAATTCATAGGAATTTAATTCCTCCAAGATAAAACTAGGGTTTAACCCTATATAAGAATTTAATTCTTCCACATACATAGGAATTTAATTCCTCTAAAACATAATTAGGGTTTAACCCTACAGAGAATTTAATTCTTAAAACAAAGATACTTGAGAGATCTCCATGCACGTAAAGAACTTGGTCACGTGATGACACGCGACTCCAATCCTCAGTGATCAGAAAAGAAAGAATAAAACTTGGTCACGTGCCCCCACGTGACCCCTGAACAAATCCTCCAAAATAAGAAGAAAAAGCTTGGAGGCAATGCCTCACGTGCTCCTACGTAACTTCCAAAATAAAGGAAACAAGAGCAAAGGCAATGCTGGCTTTGGGCGCTCTCACGTGTCCTCACGTGACCCCTAATAAACATCCTGATAAATCAGTGCATGAGTACCCATCACGTGCCCACACATGATGGCTATGAAAACTAAAAGTGTTTTAACATTTATTTGCAATTCTGAGAACAAAATAAAGGAGGTCTGGCCCCATCTCAGGCTCCTCACGTGACCCCACGTGACCCCTAATAAACACTTTAATAAATCAGTGCATGGGTATCCATCACGTGCCCACACGTGATGGCCTGAAGACTTAAAGTGTTTAACACTTATATTCTGAGAATAAAATAAATAGAGGCAAGGCCCAATCTTTAGGCGCCTCACGTGACCCCACGTGAGCGCTCTAGTCTTAGTGTTTAACACTATATTTTATGCATCACGTAGGAGCACGTGATAGCCAAATATGCTTTAGTGTTTAACACTATTTTCAAACCAGCCTTACCCCAGATCAGCTAAGTTTTCCAGAGACAATATCTCTCCTTTAATTGAACCCCAATCACATTCTTCCAAACTTGATCATTTCATATGACATTCAAAATAAAATCCCAGAGCCATGATGAATTGTCAGTGCCCAGCAAGAGATAAAATATGGTCAGACCCCTTAAAACTCTGGTTTAGCATTGCTAAATAATAAGGGGCTGAGCCCGAAACAAATGTTTAACATTTCAAACTTAATTGGACTTAGCCCAAAATGGCCATAAGTCCTCAATTCAAATTTAACTGGGCCCATGTGCCCATAATCTAATAAATTGATCTTAGTCCCGAATTGGACCATAGATCTCCTAATCGACTTTGGTTCAATGGTACATCTCTTCACTCCTTTGATATTTGTCGTTGTAATCCTTCAACGTCTTCAGAGAGGTGACGGGTCCCGACAACCACATATTTCACGGACTATGATGTCCTTAACCTTGACTGTGAGGTCTTTAAACTCACAGACTATGATGTCCTTAACCTTGACTGTGAGGTCTTTAAACTCACGGACTATGACGTCCTTAACCTTGACTGTGAGGTCTTTAAACTCACAAACTATGATGTCCTTAACCTTGACTGTGGGGTCTTTAAACTCACGGACTATGATGTCCTTGACCTTGGACTGTAATGTCCTTAAACTAATCGACCGCAATGTCCCTAAACTAAACAATAGAGCCTAAATGCTCTGTTGTAGGATCTAAACGATCCCGTTAAGTTGATCTTAGTCTAAAATTAGACTAACGTATCCTTAACTAACGTTTAACTTGATCTTAATCTTAAAAGAGATTAACGTATCCTTAAACTCAACCCCCAAACCCAAATCTAAGAAAATACGGATTTGGACTAATCCACGTCCTACGGACGACAGCATAAATTAGTCTCCATATACAATCCACGGGCAACCAAAAACAAAACAAACACACACGATACGAAGTGGCCATCTGGAGAAGGAGAAAGTTGTTACCGTGATGTGGTAGCGTAATTAACTACAGAGGCTTGCGCCTGCAGGGAAGAATGTCCCCACAATCAAAAACCCCTCAACGAGGGGGAATCTGATGAAGTCTGCTATATCGGCCGCATCCGTTTAAACCTTCCATAAATGGTGCCATAAATCAACTTAGCATCTTCGGAGAGGTGGACGGATAGCACCAAATAGCATCTGCCCTCAAAATTCAGGCCTGACATCCCAACGTCCCGGTCGCATCTTTCGGCGGAGAACAATTCCAGTCGTAGCGATGCTGATGCTGAGATTGGCACCAGATTCCAAATTCCACATTCGCGATAAAAATCAACGAGCCAAAAATGCATATGAAATAGTCGAAATGATGGGGAAACTTGCAACAAAATCAGCAAGTAAAAATATATGCATAGAAAATAGCCGAAATGTTTGGGCAACTCGCAATAAAAAACAGCGAGTAAAAAGAAAAAATAGCCGAAATGGTTGGGCACTACGAAAAATAGCCGAAATGATTGGGCAGTCGCGACTTTCATGATACAAAAAGCTGAAATGAAAGAGCATCGTGGAAAGAAAACAAAAAAAATAATATAAAATGAAACTTCTGCCCTACATGTGAGATCACATCGATCCCTGTATACAATCCAGGGGCACAAACAAAGAGAGAACTGTTCCCTTCCGAAAGACGGCGCACAAGACTGCAAAGTCTTGGCACTGAGATTTGGGGCAGATGCTATTTTGGTTTTATCCGTCCACCTCTCCGAAGATGCCAAGTTGATTTATGGCACAGTGTATCGGAGGTTTAGACGGATGCGGCCGATGTAGCAGACTTCGTCAGATTCCCCCTCGCTTGAGGGGCTTTTTTTATTGTGGGGACGCTCTTCCCTACAGGCGCAAGCCCCTGCAGTTAATTACGCTTCCGCTTCGCGGTAACAACTTTCTCCTTCTCCAGAATTTCACTTCGTGTCGTGGGTGTTTGTTTTATTTGTGGTTGCCGATGGATTGTATACGGAGACTAATTTATTGCGTCGCCCATAGGATGTGGATTAGTCCAAATCCGTATTTTCTTAGATTTGGGTTTTGGGGTTTTGGTTTGAAGATACGTTAGCCGTATTTGAGGCTAAGATCAACTCAAACGTTTGTTAAGGATACGTTAGTCCAGTTTGAGACTAAGATCAACTTAACGGGATCGTTTAGATCCGACAAAAGAGCATTTGGGGGCTCTATTGTTCCAGTTTAGGGACGTAGTGGTCCATAGGTAGTTTAAGGACATTGCGGTCCATTGCCAGTTTAGGGACGTGGTGGTCCATTGCCAGTTTAGGGACGTGGTGGTCCATTGCATGTATGGTTGCCGGGACCCATCACCTCTCTGACGTCATTGAAGGATTACAACGATAGGTGTCAGAGGAGTTCGGAGATGTACCCTTGAACTGGATGTAAATTGATTTAGGAGAGCAGTCTTGCTCAGTCAATTAGTTTGAGGACTTACGGCCATGATTGGGCTAAGTCCAGTTGAGAATATTCAACGTTTTTTATTTTTGGTCTATTAGGCCTGTGCTAGGGCTTTGCCCCTGTTTAATAATGCACTGCATTTTCTTTTAGCCTGCTAGGCCATTTTAATTTGGGCTCTGTCCCTTTTAAATGATGCACAGCATCTGTTTTTGTTTGGGCTCTGCCCTTTTTAAAGTAATGCATTGCATTTTATTTGGCCTGTTAGGCCTTTTTTTAATTGGGCTTGGCCCTTCTGTAAATAATGCAGTGCATTAATCAAACTGACAGTGGCCATGTGGCCTGTCAGGCGCTTTGCGCCAATTATTGAGCGCAAGCGCATGTGGAGGTGACACGTGTCACGCTCTGGTGAGCGCAAGCACAACAGCGCAGTGCGCTGCGTCAATGCGCTGCGCTGTTGCGCTGCTGACACGTGGCGTGCTCTTGTGAGTTGCGCCAACTTCAGAGAGCAATGCTCTATTTTAAAAGCGCAGATACAAGCGCAAGGCACTGTTTTAATATCTTGATCCAATTTTGGATTCAAGAAAAGAATCTTTAAGATTCCAGAACCAATGGTTCATCAAAGGCAATGCCTTTTTTATTATTATATTTTTATTGAAGATCCTTGATCTTGTTCTTAGATCAATGGTCTATTCAGAAGAAATTCTTCTTTTTCCTTTCTTTTCTTTGAATTCTTCTGTTTTAAAAAGGCCAGTAATGCCTTTATATAGTGCCCATTAATTTGTTAAATTTGTTAAAGAGATCATTCTCTGAGTGATTTGGGGAATTTTCCCCACTGTTGATCCAATGGCTTCTGTTTTACAGAAGACAATCTTCTTGTTTTAACAAGAACAGAAAGATCTTACTGGAATTTTAATTCTGTTTGGTGCAAACGCACCAGTGCTTGACACGTGTCACGCAGCGCAGAGCGCAGCGCGTCTGCGCTAGCGCAACTGCGCTGCCACGTGTCGCGCAGCGCAGTGCGCTGCGCAACTGCGCTGCCACGTGTCGCGCAGCGCAGAGCGCAGATCATCTGAAGCGTTGCTTCTTTTAATTTTGTTTTAAATAAAGCCTTGCTCTGATTGGGTGCGCTACCTTGGACGCTGCGCTCCTTGCGCTGGCGTGTCTGATTTTGACACGTGGCGCGTTGCGCACAGCGCAAGGAATCTGAAGCGTTGCTTCAATTTTTTGAATTTTTGAAATTCAAACAGATCTTTGCTCCCTCAATAGATCCCTGATCTAAAGAAAACCCATTTAGGGTTTCACTTAGCAGAGTTTTGCTCTAAAAGGATCTAAAGAGAACTAAAGAGAACCCTGTTAGGATTCCATCAATAGAGTTTTGCTCTCTGAAAGATTTCATTTATAATTTCTTGATTCATTAATGGAGCTTTGCTCCTTTTAAATCATATAGCAGAATTCTTAAGAGTAGCTGATTTTTGTCGATCTTCTTTTATAGGAGTGATGGATGCCCACATGTACGACCTCGATGAGATTATCTCCTACGGGGACATCCGCCGACTCGGCCGTTCCCAAAATCGAGAATTTACTAATGCCGAGTGTACCGAAATCATGAGTCGCTTCGACGCATACAACGGTCAATTGCTTCCCCAACGTTCCTCTCTCTTGAAGCTTATCATGGGAGCCATCTGGGAAGCGCTTCCCTTATTCTGTACTGGTGTCCCACCGGACGTGCCAGAATCTGTTCCCCTCCGAAAGACGGTGCACAAAACTGCGAAGTCTTGGCACTGAGATTCGGGGAAGATACTATTTTGGTTTTATCCGTCCACCTCTCCGAAGATGCCAAGTTGATTTATGGCACCGTGTATCGGAGGTTTAGACGGATGCGGCCGATGTAGCAGACTTCGTCAGATTCCCCCTCGCTTGAGGGTTTTTTTTTATTGTGGGGACGCTCATCCCTGCAAGCAGTTAATTACGCTACCGCTTTGCGGTAACCACTTTCTCCTTCTCCAGAATTTCACTTCGTGTCGTCGGTGTTTGTTTTGTTTGTGGTTGCCCGTGGATTGTATATGGAGACTAATTTATGTCGTCGCCCGTAGGACGTGGGTTAGTCCAAATCCGTATTTTCTTAGATTTAGGTTTTGGGGTTTTGGTTTGAGGATACGTTAGCCGTATTTGAGGCTAAGATCAACTCAAACGTTTGTTAAGGATACATTAGTCCAGTTTGAGACTAAGATCAACTTAACGGAATCGTTTAGATCCCACAAAAGAGCATTTGGGGGCTTTATTGTTCCAGTTTAGGGACGTAGTGGTCCATAGGTAGTTTAAGGACATTGCGGTCCATTGCCAGTTTAGGGACGTGGTGGTCCATTGCCAGTTTAGAGACGTGGTGGTCCATTGCATGTATGGTTGCCGGGACCCGTCACCTCTCTGACGTCGTTGAAGGATTACAACGATAGGTGTCAGAGGAGTTCGGAGATGTACCCTTGAACCGGATGTAAATTGATTTAGGAGAGCAGTCTTGCTCAGTCAATTTAGTTTGAGGACTTACGGCCATGATTGGGCTAAGTCCAGTTGAGAATATTCAACGTTTTTTATCTTTGGCCTATTAGGCCTGTGCTAGGGCTTTACCCCTGTTTAATAATGCACTGCAATTTCTTTTGGCCTTCTAGGCCTTTTTAATTTGGGCTCTGTCCCTTTTAAATGATGCACAACATCTGTTTTTGTGTGGGCTCTGCCCTTTTTAAAGCAATGCATTGCATTTTATTTGGCCTGTTAGGCCTTTTTTTAATTGGGCTTGGCCCTTCTGTAAATAATGCAGTGCATTAATCAAACTGACAGTGGCCATATGGCCTGTCAGGCGCTTTGCACCAATTATTGAGCGCAAGCGCATGTGGAGGTGACACGTGTCACGCTCTGGTGAGTGCAAGCGCAACAGCGCAGTGCGCTGCGTCAATGCGCTGCGCTGTTGCGCTGCTGACACGTGGCGTGCTCTGGTGAGTTGCGCCAACTTCAGAGAGCAATGCTCTATTTTAAAAGCACAGATACAAGCGCAAGGCACTGTTTTAATATCTTGATCCAATTTTGGATTCAAGAAAAGAATCTTTAAGATTCCAGAACCAATGGTTCATCAAAGGCAATATCTTTTGTATTATTATATTTTTATTAAAGATCCTTGATCTTGTTCTTAGATCAATGATCTATTCAGAAGAAATTCTTCTTTTTCCCTTCTTTTTTTTATAAAGGTTTTACCTTCTTTCTTTTCTTTGAATTCTTTCTCAAAGTTTTCAGAACACTTCTATCAGTTCTCTCTGTTTTCTTGTGTTTCTCTGTGTTAATGTGTTTTGAAATTGAGGTCTATGGGCCTTTATATAGTGCCCATTAATTTATTAAATTTGTTAAAGAGATCATTCTCTGAGTGATTTGGGGAATTTTCCCCACTGTTGATCCAAGGGCTTCTGTTTTACAGAAGACAATCTTCTTATTTTAACAAGAACAGAAAGATGTTACTGGAATTTTAATTCTGTTTGGCACAAATGCACCAGCGCTTGACACGTGTCACGCAGCGCAGAGCGCAGCGCAACTACGCTGCCACGTGTCGCGCAGCACAGAGCGCGGGTCATCTGAAGCATTGCTTCTTTTAATTTTGTTTTAAATAAAGCCTTGCTCTGATTAGGTGCGCTGCCTTGGGCGCTGCGCTCCTTGCGCTGGCGTGTCTGATTTTGACACATGGCGCGTTGCGCACAACGCAAGGAATCTGAAGCGTTGCTTCAATTTTTTGAATTTTTGAAATTCAAACAGAGTTTTGTTCTGATTGGAATTTGAACAGAGCTTTGCTCTGATTGGGGTAAACAAATGCCCCCCGCCACCATTACGCTTACGTGACCTCCAAACGTGAGCGCGGCGGTGGCAGAATTCCAACCGTCGCAGCAACTCTAGGAAGTTGAAAGGGCATTTGATGCCTATAAATAGGACCTTTGGTCCCTTAGATGATTTTCATCTCTTAAGATTTTTATTTTCAAAACTTCAGAGCCTTGCTCTTGCCTTCAAGAACCCCAAGAGTTAAAATTTCTTTAGAAAACACTTTTTAGGTAAAAATTTTTAATTAAATTAAATTAATTTTCATTGACAGAACCTTGCCCTCAATAGATTCCTGATCTAAAAAAAACCCATTTTGGGTTTTACTTAGCAGAGCTTTGCTCTAAAAGGATCTAAAGAGAACTAAAGAGAACCTTGTTAGGATTCCATCAATAGAGTTCTGCTCTCTGAAAGATTTCATTTATAATTTCTTGATTCATTAATAGAGCTTTACTCCTTTTAAATCATATAGCAGAATTCTTAAGAGTTGCTGATTTTTGTCGATCTTCTTTTATAGGAGTGATGGATGCCCACATGTACGACCTCGACGAGATTATCTCCTATGGGGACATCCGCCGACTCGGCCGTTCCCAAAATCGAGAATTTACTAATGCTGAGTGTGCCGAAATCATGAGTCGCTTCGACGCATACAACGGTCAATTGCTTCCGCAACGTTCCTCTCTCTTGAAGCTTATCGTGGGAGCCATCTGGGAAGCGCTTCCCTTATTCTGTACTGGTGTGCCACTTGGGGTATTGGATGCTGCCGAGGATAAGGTGCCCTCGGTGTATCTGATGAGCCTAATCTCAAAGAGGAGGCGAGATAACCTTATCGATCTTCTACACCAAGCTTTTCAACAGTCTGCAATACTTGCTGCCTATCGGAGGGAGGAGGACATCAGTGGGGATCCTGACGCTTGTGCTCGCGAAAGGAAGCACACTAGGATGGTTCGCCAGGCTTGGAAAGTTTTAGATAAGGTTACTTTCGAATTCCTCAACCCATGTCCTGGGTCCGAGGTTATACTGTTGTAAATATTTCAATAATGTTGTTGTTTATTTCTTTATTGATGTAAAAACTTTCCAAGTATGAATGACAACTCTTTTGCCTCCTTCCTTTTATTTTCTGCTTTGTTACTGGCACATTCCTTAAATAAGCATAGCCTGTAAGCGATATAGAACATAGTGTCTCGAACACCTTAGGGAGTAATGATGGCTTGGGAAGCAGGTTCAGGTCTGCTACCTAAGGCTTTTCAACTTTATGAGCCGTGAGGGTCTCATAAAGACTTTTCTCCCTACGAGTCGAGAGGATCTCGTAGGTGTATTTTCTCCTTAGAAATCATGAGGAATCCTAAGTGCGTTTTCTCTTATAAGTCGTAAGGATCTTATAAAAGAATTTTCCCTTTTATGAGTCGAGAGGACCCGTAAGCGGTTGTTTCCCTCCTTGTCGAGATTCGATTTCGGAGAGTGGGACCCCTGGATAGTATGCAAGAGACCGTTTTAGGCCGACTTGCAGGATCCCAGTGCTTAGGAAACAAGTTTTTTTTTATCCCCGCTGCCTAAGGCTTTTCCTCATGAGTCAAGACGAATCGAGCAGTTCTCGCAAAGACATAAATTTCCTCACAAGTCGAGACGAATCGAACATTTCTCGCAAGAATATGCTAACGTCACAGTTAACCTCTGCTCTTTACGACAGAAGTCCGTTAGGGTCTATGGTACTTAGGGTTTTGGCCGTCGTACCGTCGCATCAGCTGATATATTCCTCGATAGGCAATCGTGCTGTTCGAGTAGCCCTGCGACTGCCGTGTCTCTGATCCCTTCGGGGGCTGGACAAGACATCTTCAAGCAATCTTCTTAGGCAGTTTGACCGTCAGAAGAGCAAGTGTTAGGAATTTTGCCATGCTGCTTTTTACTTGAGGTTAGGCTCATTTTGGAGAGCCCCGATGAGTCATAACCACTCCGCGCTGGTGTGGGATGATCTCCGATAGTCTTTCAGGTTTTATGTGAGTTGCCGTCAAGACCCTGAAGCTAGGAATTTGGCCTTTGCTTCGTTCGATGGCATCACGCCTGCTGTATCGAGACGAATGTCGCGGTTGTCTCTAGGTTGCTGGTGAACCGTCGAGGTTTGGAACTAGGGATTTTGCCGTGGCTCCGTTAGTTTGATTGTCACGTTTGAACCCTGCTGGAGGAAGAACGCTGTGGTGACATCTCGTCTGCTGTATCGAGACGAACGTCGAGGTGGAGCTGGGATTTTTCCATGGCTCCGTTTATTTGATTGTCGCGTCTTTTGTCGGCGTTGTATCTGCAACCTGCTGGACTGTGAAGGAACGCTGGGGTGACATCTCGTCTACTGTATCGAGACGAGCGTCGAGGTGGAACTGGGATTTTGCCATGGCTCCGTTTGTTTGATTGTCGCGTCTGATCCCTGCTGGAGGAAGAACGCTGGGGTGACATCTCGTCTGCTGTATCGAGACAAACGTCGAGATGGAGCTGGGATTTTTCCATGGCTCCGTTTGTTTGATTGTCGCGTCTGATCCCTGCTGGAGGAAGAACGCTGAGGTGACATCTCGTCTGCTGTATCGAGACAAACGTCGAGGTGGAGCTGGGATTTTGCCATAGCTCCGTTTGTTTGATTGTCGCGTCTTTTGTCGGCGTTGTATCTGCAACCTGCTGGACTGCGAAGGAACGCCGTTGGTGATCTCTAAGTTGTCGATATCGACGTCGACACCCTGAAGCTAGGGATCTTCCTTTGCTTCGTTTGTTGACATTGTGTTTGCTGTATTGCGACAAACGTCGAGCTTGTCTCTAGGTTGTCTATGAACCGTCGGGATTTGGCTTCGCTTTCTGGTGGAGCCTGCTGGGAAGGTATGGTTCCCTCTTTGTTTGTGCCCCTGGATTGTATACAGGGATCGATGTGATCTCAC
This sequence comes from Agapanthus africanus, assembly GCA_030015575.1. Taxonomy (NCBI): domain Eukaryota; kingdom Viridiplantae; phylum Streptophyta; class Magnoliopsida; order Asparagales; family Amaryllidaceae; genus Agapanthus; species Agapanthus africanus. The sequence continues at coordinate 456,967,109 of JASDDO010000001.1, read as the reverse complement.
CTATAGGGCAAAAAGTTTCATTCTTTCATCATTTTTTTTTTTTTATTCTTTCCGCGACACTCTATCATTTCAGCTTTTTATATCACGAAGATCGCGATTGCCCAATCATTTCGGCTATTTTTCGCGGTGCCCAATCATTTCGGCTATTTTTCTTTTTACTCGCTGCTTTTTATTACGAGTTGCCCAATCATTTCGGCTGTTTTTTTTTATTTTACTCGCTGCTTTTTATTGCGAGTTGCCCACTCATTTCGGCTGTTTTTATATGCATACATTTTTACTTGCTGATTTCGTTGCAAGTTGCCTCATCATTTCGGCTATTTCATATGCATTTTTGGCTCGCTGATTTTTTTATCGCGAGTGTGGAATTTGGAATCTGATGCCAATCTTTGCATCAGCATCGCTGCGACTGGAATATTGCCAGGAGCGAATCATCATTTGCCATAAAAGGACTTGGAATTTGATACCGATTTAGGCATCGGCATCGCTACAACTGGGATATTGCCAGGAGCGAATCATCATTTTCCTCTGTCGATGTCGAACAAAGGTGGCTTAGCGAACAGGGTTAGGGTCCTGTCGACTAAGGCTTTTGACTTCCTGAGCCGTAAGGGTCTCACAAAGATGTTTCTCCCTAAAAGTCGTGAGGATCTCGTAGGTGTGTTTTCTCCTTAGGAATCATGAGGATTCCTAAGTGCGTGTTCTCTTGTAAGTCGTAAGGATCCTACAAGAGGGCTTTTCTTCTTATAAGTCGAAAGGACTTACAAGGGTTGTTCACTGTATGGACATATCCCCAGTCACGGGTGGGACTTGGTTAGGGAAATGTTTATTCGCGCCCGTGGATTATATACATGGGTCAGTATTGAGCCGCTTGTAGGGCATTATCGAAGGTTGTGGGAGTTGCTTAAGAACAGGTTCAGGTCTCTGTAACTTAAGACTTTCAAATCTTATAAGCCGTGAGGGTCCCATAAGAGAGTTCTCCTTACGAGTCGTGAGGATCCCGCAAGTGTAATTTTCTCCTTAGGAATCGTGAGGATCCCTAAGTGTGTTGCTCCCTTGTGAGTCGTAAGGATCTTACGCGGGTGGTTTCTCCTTACAAGGTCGAGAGGACCCTGTAAGTGTCTTTTAACGAGGTTGCGCCCTTTCGGGTTTTCACAAACACTCGCCGGTAGCCCTGCTGTTTTTACTCACGGAGCCCTTTCGGGTTTTCATCCGCGCCCATTTTGCTTATGGACATACCTTTTTTTTATTCTCTTTTTATTCTCTTTTTATTCTCTTTTCTAACGAGGCTGCGCCCTTTCAGGTTTTCACAAACACTCGCCGGTAGCCCTGCTGTTTTTACTCACGGAGCCCTTTCGGGTTTTCATCCGTGGCCATTTTGCTAATGGGCATACCGTTTTTTTATTTTTATTTTTATTTTTTTTTATTTTATTCTTTATTCTTTTTTTTTATCTCGTCCGCCTGAGGATGCTGCGGTAGTAGTTTAAAGACGTTTCGGTCATTTGCAAGTTTTAGGACATTGCGGTCCATCGTTAGTTTAAGGACGTTTCGGTCCGCCGTCGCCGTATTTGAGGCGAATTTCTAGTTTACTGACTTTTCGGTCTATGGGGCTTTCCCTATGAATGAGCATGATGCCCCCGGCATATCCATCTTTCTCGGAGCATGCGGTTGTGGCGGGCTCACCTTCCAGTTTTCGGACAACGCGAACTTTCCCTGTTGGTATTGGTCTTCAACCCAGTTTTTGAAGACGTAACAGTTTTCGATCGGATGGCCCAATACTTGGTGGTAAGGGAAATAATTAGAACTGTTGACGTCATCCAGTTGTAGTTGGTGTTTCGGCTCCGGTAGAGTGATAAGCCTGTTATGCACTGCCACTTCGAACAGCCTCCTTGTTTCATCCTTGGGGAAATAAGTAAGGACGTTTCAACCTCTCTTCGAGGGATGGGCATGGTCGCACAATGTTTTGGTGAACAACCGGTCTAGGGCCACTCGATTGCTGTTAAGTGTCGGCTATGAGGGCTGTTTTTTCCTTCCCTTTATCCTTTTTGCTCGATCCTTTGTTTGTGGGGCCGAGATTTTTTTTGAGTAGCGTGCGATTGCACGGCTGAATGTTCTCGCAATTCCTCAATTCTTTCATTTTTGAAATGGATTCCTTGAGGAGAGGGTTGAGGGTAGCTTCTTCGTCAGAGTCGCTTCCAAAGGTGATAATTTGCGATCCCTTAGAGTCGGCTATATGACAGTCGGCGGCGGCTCTTTTGTGCTCATCTATCGCATTTTTTGATGTCTAGGAGCTTCACGCTTTGTCCTGTTGAAGTGTTGCTTTTGAGCGACATACCCTTGCCACCAACACTTAAAGGAGTCGCAGTCTTCGGTAGGATGTATGATCTTCTGATGATATAAGCAGAAATTAGGATGCATCTCTACTCCACCGAGAGTATTTTCTTCAGAGGGTGGTAGCTTCATTCCCACTGATAGGGCTTTGGCGAACCTTTTCCTCGTCTTGAATTTGTTTTTATCCGCAGCAGATGACTTTTGATTTGACGGAAGTGCCTCGACTCTTTGGTTTAGTAGTCGGTGTTTGGCTCCTTCCAGTACGGCCATCTCACGCTCTTGATCGGCTTTAACTTTCAGACGAATCTCATGCAGGAAGGCATCGATCAACTCGTCTGACGGCCGCAGAATTTCTGGTTCAGGGTCTGCTCTCGTTTTCTCGGCGCAAGGAACCTCTTTATCATCTGCCAATGAGTGAGAGATCACATGACAAGTTGCCCCCGGTGCGTCCGTCTTCTTTGGAGTGTGCGGCTGTGGTGGGTTTACTTTCCACTTTTCAGACAGCGCGAACTTGCCTTGTAGGTACTGATCCTTGATCCATCCCTTAAAGACGAAGCAATCCTCGATCGGGTGACTTACCGCTTGGTGGTAAGGGCAATAATTGGGATTATTGAGATCGCCTGGCTGCGACAGATGTTTTAGACTCGGCAGATTGATGAGTCTGTTGCGCACTGGCAGCTCGAACAATCTTCTCGTTTTATCCTGAGGAAACGAGTAAGGAGGTCCCAGTCTCTCCTCGAGGGATGGGCGTAGACGCACGTTATTTTGGCGAACAACCGGCTTTGAGTTGCTCGGCTGTTGTTGAGTATTGGCGACGACGATCGCTTTCCCTTTTCCTTTCTCATTTCGAGAGTCTGGTTTTGAAGGAGACGGTCCATGGCCCATCTGGTCCATTTGGGCTAATTTGTCGATCAGGGCCTGGAAGGTGGTCGGCCTGAAGAACATCATGAATTGCGATATGGTCGCTTGCGGATCAAGAGTGCCCACGAACATGCCTACCGCAAGTGCCTCTTCGATGCGTTGTTCACATTTCGACCATAGGTTCCGCCATCGTGTTGCGTATTGGACCCACGTTTCGCCTGGCCTTATCCTGGCATTAATCAGCGTTGTTATTGGGGTGCGTCCACTAGCACTCGCGAATCTTTGTGTAAACAGTAGCTCCATCTCCGCAAATGTTTTAACAGAGTCGTTAGGTAGCTCTGAATACCATTCAAAGGCTGTTTCCGCTAAGCTGCCGACGAATTGGCGAAGCAGCAGTTTGTCGTCGCCTCCAGTGTTGCCGCATAAGGCTTTGAGTTGAGCGACATGCTGATGTGGGTTCCCTATCCCCTTATATACGTGGAACTTAGGGATCGTATATCCCGGCGGGTAACTGATTTGGTCATACCAGCTCGGATAAGGTTGTCCGGTTCTAACAATTTGCGCAGCCGCTTCATCTGCCTGATGAGCCCGTATTTGCTGAGCTATATATTCATCCAGGGCAGCTTTAGAAATTATCTCCTCCTTGGCTGCTGACAGAGCCGGTGGAGGATTAGATGTCTCCCTTCTATCGTCTTCAACAATGATTGGAGGGTCATCAGCTGGAGGGTTCGGCTGTAACATCATCCCTACCATATCTTGAAAGAGAAGCGCCATTTGCTTTATTTTAACCGCCTGCTCTGCGGCTTCTTTATCCTTCTTTTCGAGGACTCTGCGTAGGAAGTCAGCGTCGGTTTCTTGTTTGTGACGCTGTTCTGACGATGCCTCCGAGCTTTCTTTTGGCCCGGTAAGTGCAGCCATCGCAGTTATCATTTCTTGAAGCTTCTGTTGCTGCTCCTGGGCTTTTGTCACGGATCGGATGAGCAATCTGTGACCCGTCGAAGCACGGCCTTCCTCCTTTCCGGAAGCCATATAAATAGTATGCACCACTATACCCCCAGACTTGGGGCGTTTGTGCTCCGCGCTTTTACGGTTCGCCATGTTTACAGGGGCTTTTTGCGGCCTCCTTTTCTTTTGAATGATTGACGTTGAGGGAGCCGTCGCAGTGGGCACCCACGTAGCTGTTGCTTTTTGTGGCTTGACGGAGTAATCCTTCTCCTGCCGAACCTTCATCTTTTTCTGTCGGCGGAGATAGTCTTGATCCATCACGGAGTCTTAGACTTGACGCCAGACCTTGTAAATTTCAGAGGATAGCCGTTGAGGAGGTTACTCCGGCTTCTTCTTTGTAGCATTCTTCACAGGTGAAGGAGTTCTCTTCAGCACTGCAGTAGGAGAGTTTCTGCGCACCTTGTTGAGCAGTTCAAAGCTGTTCTCGGTTGGAACAGCAGGATCGATCCCCACCATTGGAGCTGGTGGAGTTATCCCAGAGAGGGGTTGCCCCCAGCTTTCCTTACCCGGCGCTAGTGACGACGGCGAGCATGTCGTGCGATTGGAGTTGGTTTAGCCGTAAGGGTGACCTCCTTATGCCCCCTGTGTTGGTCAGAATTCGCTGGTACCAGCCTTTTAAAGATCGATGTCTGTTGAATGGGGGCGGTGAACCTATCAAAAGCAAGCTTCTGAGTAGGGGAAGAAACCTTGGTGATTTTTCCTGGAACGGGCGCAAGGATGGCTATCCGCTTCGGGATAACGCCTTCTGGTATTGCAGGCTTCTTTATGGGCCCACATGAGTTTTGGCCTAGTTTGCTGAAAGCTGAGGCATTGGACTTGGGGGACCCGTTGAGAGGGGCCGCGGCAGTGGTAAGTCGATCAAAGACCGACTTCTTTGGGGCTTCTTGCAACGTCATTGGGGCATTGAAGCTTAGCGGTGGGAGCATGGTCCCGAAGAATAGTCCAGTGGTGGCTTGAGCTACCTGCTCCACTGGCATCTTGAAAAGGGAGGCCGCTTGGGGCCCGTAAATCACTCCTCCAGCAAGGACGGAGTGGGAGTTGCAGTTGCAGGTAGTGCAGTTTGAAGCCATTGATCTTCTGTTTTCTGCACGGAGCAAGACACCAAATCTTAGTACCTCGAATCCACAGGCAACCACAGCAAACCGCGATTCGTTCGCGAACACGACACACGAAGTGTGGAGTGGAAAGAGGAAAAGGTCCCTCCGGGCGTGCCAGAATCTGTTCCCCTCCGAAAGACGGCGCACAAGACTGCGAAGTCTTGGCACTGAGATTCGGGGCAGATGCTATTTTGGTTTTATCCGTCCACCTCTCCGAAGATGCCAAGTTGATTTATGGCACCGTGTATCGGAGGTTTAGACGGATGCGGCCGATGTAGCAGACTTCGTCAGATTCCCCCTCACGTGAGGGTTTTTTTTTATTGTGGGGACGCTCTTCCCTGCAGGCGCAAACCCCTGCAGTTAATTACGCTACCGCTTCACGGTAACAACTTTCTCCTTCTCCAGAATTTCACTTCGTGTCGTGGATGTTTGTTTTGTTTGTGGTTGCCCGTGGATTGTATACGGAGACTAATTTATGTCGTCGCCCGTAGGACGTGGATTGGTCCAAATCCGTATTTTCTTAGATTTGGGTTTTGGGGTTTCGGATTGAGGATACGTTAGCCGTAATTGAGGCTAAGATCAACTCAAACGTTTGTTAAGGATACGTTAGTCCAGTTTGAGACTAAGATCAACTTAACGGGATCGTTTAGATCCGACAAAAGAGCATTTGGGGGCTCTATTGTTCCAGTTTAGGGACGTAGTGGTCCATAGGTAGTTTAAGGACATTGCGGTCCATTGCCAGTTTAGGGACGTGGTGGTCTATTGCCAGTTTAGGGACGTGGTGGTCCATTGCATGTATGGTTGCCGAGACCCGTCACCTCTCTGACGTCGTTGAAGGATTACAACGATAGGTGTCAGAGGAGTTCGGAGATGTACCCTTAAATCGGATGTAAATTGATTTAGGAGAGCAGTCTTGCTCAGTCAATTTAGTTTGAGGACTTACGGCCATGATTGGGCTAAGTCCAGTTGAGAATATTCAACGTTTCTTTATTTTTGGCCTATTAAGCCTGTGCTAGGGCTTTGCCTCTATTTAATAATGCACTGCATTTTCTTTTGGCCTGCTAGGCCTTTTTAATTTGGGCTCTGTCCCTTTTAAATGATGCATAGCATCTGTTTTTGTTTGGGCTCTGCCCTTTTTAAAGCAATGCATTGCATTTTATTTGGCCTGTTATGCCTTTTTTTAATTGGGCTTGGCCCTTCTGTAAATAATGCAGTGCATTAATCAAACTAACAGTGGCCATGTGGGCTGTCAGGCGCTTTGCGCCAATTATTGAGCGCAAGCGCATGTGGAGGTGATACGTGTCACGCTCTGGTGAGCGCAAGCGCAACAGCGCATTGCACTGCGTCAATGTGCTGCGCTGTTGCGCTGCTGACACGTGGCGTGCTCTGGTGAGTTGCGCCAACTTCAGAGAGCAATGCTCTATTTTAAAAGCGCAGATACAAGCGCAAGGCACTGTTTTAATATCTTGATCCAATTTTGGATTCAAGAAAAGAATCTTTAAGATTCCAGAACCAATGGTTCATCAAAGGCAATGTCTTTTTTATTATTATATTTTTATTGAAGATCCTTGATCTTGTTCTTAGATCAATGATCTATTCAGAAGAAATTCTTCTTTTTCCCTTCTTTTTTTATAAAGGTTTTACCTTCTTTCTTTTCTTTGAATTCTTTCTCAAAGTTTTCAGAAGACTTCTCTCAGTTCTCTCTGTTTTCTTATGTTTCTCTGTGTTAATGTGTTTTGAAATTGAGGTCTAGGGGCCTTTATATAGTGCCCATTAATTTGTTAAATTTGTTAAAGAGATCATTCTCTGAGTGATTTGGGGAATTTTCCCCACTGTTGATCCAAGGGCTTCTGTTTTACAGAAGACAATCTTCTTGTTTTAATAAGAACAGAAAGATGTTACTGGAATTTTAATTCTGTTAGGCGCAAACGCACCAGCGCTTGACACGTGTCACGCAGCACAGAGCGCAGTGCAACTGCGCTGCCACGTGTCGCACAGCGCAGTGCGCTGTGCAACTGCGCTGCCACGTGTCGCTCATCGCAGTGCCCACCGCAACTGCGCTACCACGTGTCGCGCAGCGCAGCGCGCAGCGCAACTGCGCTGCCACGTGTCGCGCAGCGCAGAGCGCAGATCATCTGAAGCGTTGCTTCTTTTAATTTTGTTTTAAATAAAGCCTTGCTCTGATTGGGTGCGCTGCCTTGGGCGCTGTGCTCCTTGTGCTGGCGTGTCTGATTTTGACACGTGGCCCGTTGCGCACAGCGCAAGGAATCTGAAGCGTTGCTTCAATTTTTTGAATTTTTGAATTTCAAACAGAGCTTTGCTCTGATTGGAATTTGAACAGGGCTTTGCTCTGATTGGGGTAAACAGGAACCATATCATCCCACCGAGCTCCATCAGAAAGAGAGCCAAGTCTCGATGGCAACGTCTGCATCTCAAGAGATCCACAACAGCGTTCCTCCTCATTCCAGCAGGATTCGGACGCGATAATCAAGCGGAGCCAAGGCAAAGCCCATAGTTCCAAATCTCGAAGGTTTACAGACAGCCTAGAGACTATCTCGGAGTCACGACGGAGTCCCTAGTTCCATGTCTCGACGGCCGCATCTACAGCCTGGAGACCCACAACAACGTTCCTCCTCATTCCAGCAGGATTCGGATGCAACAATCAATCTTGGAGCCATGGCGAAGTCCCTAGTTCCAGGTCCCGACGGTTCACTAACAACCTAGGGACCACCTCGACGTTCGTCTCGATACAGCAGATGCGATGTCACCCCAGTGTTCTTCCCCCAACAGGATGCAGACGCGACACAAAGCAACGGAGCCATGGCAAAGTCCCTAGTCCCAGGTCCCGACGGTTCACTAACAACCTAGGGACCACCTCGACGTTCGTCTCGATACAGCAGACGCGATGTCACCCCAGCGTTCTTCCCCCAACAGGATGCAGACGCGACACAAAGCAACGGAGCCATGGTAAAGTCCTTAGTTCCAAGTCCCGACGGTTCACTAACAACCTAGGGACCACCTCGACGTTCGTCTCGATACAGCAGACGCGATGTCACCCTAGCGTTCTTCCCCTAACAGGATGCAGACGCGACACAAAGCAACGGAGCCATGGTAAAGTCCCTAGTTCCAAGTCCGAACAGTTCACCAACAACCTAGAGACCACCTCGACGTTCGTCTCGATACAGCAGACGCGATGTCACCCCAACGTTCTTCCTCCAAAAGGATGCAGATGCAACACCAACAACGGAGCCATGGCAAAGCCCCTAGTTCCAAGCCTCGACGGTTCACCAACAACCTAGAGACAAACCGTGACATTCGTCTCGATACAGCAGACGCAATTCCAGCAAACGAAGCGAAGGCAATATTCCTAGCTTCAGGGTCTTGACGACAACTCATATAAAATCTGAAAGACCGTCGGAGATCATCCCACACCAGCGCGGAGTGGTTATGACTCATCGAGGCTCCCAAACTGGGCCTAACCTCAAGTAAAAAGAGACATGGAATATCCCTAACGCTTGATCTTTTGACGGTAATACTAACTGAAAGATTGCTTGAAGACATCATGTCCAGCCCCTGAAGGGATCAGAGACACGACAGTCGCAAGGCTACTCAAACAGCAAGATTGCCTATCGAGGAATATTGTCACGTCCCGAAAGTACGGAACATGACCGGCACTTAAACTACGAAACGTCTCGAGGCGTACGTAATCCAAGTAAACCGAAAACCCAGAAATGCAAACCAAGAAAAGTAGTAGAGTGGAGGAAAACTAATTTAAACAAGTAGTTTTAATAGCATAAGACGAATTATGCGGTTTTTTTAAAAAAACATCAATATTTCCCGAAAATTTCGGCAGAGTCTCCTTTGTAAATACTGGCTCCCAAACGGGATACAACATGAATAGTATACGAAATCAATAAAAGGCATCCCCAAGCGGGAGCTAGCTCTTCGTCAATCGACGGTCACAACCACACAAGCAATATAATATACAACGCCAACGGCGAGGATCAAAAACTCAAAACCATAAGAAAACCACAGAAATAAAACGCGCGACTCTAATGTCGAAAGAATAACATCACTGGTCTCTATCTCTGAATAAATACATGTTTGGTTGATGGAACTTTTAGATACAACAGAGTAATAATATACAAGTTATATAATGGGGGGTACGATACAAGTAAACCCACCTACTAGCAAATCACCCGAAGGAAACTATACCCGCAAGCCGTAATGAAACCTGTACGGCAAACCTGCAAGAAACTGGGGCACAACGGGGGTGAGTTGCCAACTCGTGAATAGAAAAACATCTACGCACAGAAATCACATAAATAACGCAACCTAGGTCAATGATCATAATATATCCTCAAATATATGAATAACATGCAGCCTATAACAATGGCTAGGGTAATATCTAACCCGAGTGTGATCTCATGTGCCCGTGTCAGTGCCTCAGATAGCAATATATCATATGAATGAGGTATGAATGCATGAAAACAGAATACATGTAAATGAAGAAACTATTTTCATAAATTAGTGAGATTTCCTTTGTATTTTTAAAATGAGGTATCATAAATGAAATCAACATCAACAGTGTCTAGCATCGACACAAAACATAAATCTCAATGTCTCAAAACCTCAGGCTCCGGCTATCTGGACTGGCCTGTATCATCAAATCTCAGTAGCTCAATATCTCGAAATCTCAATGTCTCAATCTCAATATCTAGGGCGCCGTCAGTCCAGACCGGCCCCTACCATCCATCTCAAGACCACGACGGTATCCTCCGGATATCCGACGCGTCGGGTAAAATCACCGGTAGGTAGTCTCCCCCTGCCAGGCTCATCGTCATCACCACGAGCTTCTTGCCCCGGGGTACCTTACCGGGTCCACCATGTACCCGAAACGGTTCATCCAACTCCTCGGATCGGGTCTCGAAATCCATCAGCAAACTCATGGTGGACGACTCATACATCATGGGAAAAACCGCGCTTTTCATTTAAAAAGAGAAAGAAGAAGTTTGTATATGTTTTGCGGTTTTCCCCGAATCCAGAAAATCTCATGGAAATCCGAATCCAAAACCTCAATAGCCCGTAAAAAGTGAATATATGCATGAGAATCCATGAATGCGGCATAACAATGAATAACAGTATGCATGAAGTAGCAGGTAATAACTATAATGTCTAAACTAACATATAAGGCAAGTACACTAATATCATGTCTAAACTATTAACTAACATGCTATGTCAAGCAATAATATTTTCTAAGGTGTACGTGACATGGCAATTACCGATGAAGATGTGTGTGAGCCGGCAAGTAAGTGTACGTGGTATATACGCATCATCGGTAATGGTGCTGGTGTCCTAACCACAAGATATCAACAGTAGAATATGATGCATAATATAAGCATGTGATGCAGAGCGAACAACAATAATGAGCGGGAGCTGAATACTAGACGCAACGATAACTAATCTGCATTAACCTAATATAAGTCCTACAATGGTGCCTTTTGAAATAACACGAATCGTGGGGTTTTGAAAATAGGGGCTACGGTGTTTTTAAGAAAAGATACGGTTTTTTTTGAAATATCCGTAGAATCCCTTGACTTGTCTTTTAAAATACGCACGATTCGTAAGCTTTGAAATAGGTAGGAACCGAATCTAATCTAACAACTAACTAAACTAAAGGGCTAAACTACAAGCTAGACTACAAGTAAGGAAACCGCCTAACATCTGAGTCGATACATATACATACCTGTGTATATATTAGTCGGTGATCCCTCCTCAATAATATCATATCCGATAGCATATCTATAATCAGACATCCCAAGTCAAGAGTGCGGATCAATCATCAAGATTTAGCTCGTACGTAAATCCGTCGTACGGCATCCCCAAATCTGGGTACGGGTCAATATCATATTCCTCACACTATTCCTCTGGTATCCTCTTTATCCAAGATCATAGTCTAGGGTACTGACCTATGTCTAGTACAATACTAATATCCTCAATATACTCATGATCTGACTACTGATCGATAATCTCGTACAAACCGATATCGTCAGCACATATCATCATCAAGGGGTATACATCGCTCGATACGGCCTAATATCAATATCCTAGCATATCATGCCTCATATTACGATCACATGTCGACCATTTTATTTATAACACTATTCACCCGTATCGCCGCCCCAAGATCCGCTATAACACCAGGACGTACCTCAAGTACGAATCCCGCTATAGCACCGATATCACAACCACAAAACAAATCTCATCGCCTCAGCTCAATCCCAAGTATCATCCTCAAATCCGTATATGAACACATAGTCCCATACCCATGTGAACACATAACTATAAAGAATCCCATGAACACATATAAATAGGAATGTATGCAAGTATGTATGTGTGTATGTGTAGTGCAACACTACCCTACGGTTCACAACACTAAAATAATCCAATATACCAATATCCATCCTAAACATCGTTATTAATCCCAAATAACATATAACAATTGTTGATGTGTATACGCATCCGTATACACCACCACGGACTGCGGGGGTGCTACACGCCATCCACCCGACTTCTCCCCGTAGATATAAATCTACTCACCTGGTCCTCGCTCGCCGGTGCCGACGTCGCCACGCGCTTGCCTGTCGTCTCGAAGTCCACATGGGGTACCTACATATCATAACGTACCGTATCGCATTAAAATCCTACTCATGACCAAAACGACTCACGAATCCCACATAGGTCAAAACCTATGGTTGCTTTCACAAATCGACCCAAAAACCCTCAACGTCGGCGTACAAACGCCAAACCATCGAGAAAACTCCCAACACACTCATTTGTACAGTTACAAGCACTAATTATAATATAAAATAGCTTAAAATTCACAAAAACCCTAATTTCACTTAAAAAGTCATTTTTCCAAAAATCTAGCAAACACAAATCACCGTTTTAGTACAAAACTCGATGTATAAACGAATCTAGCGGCCACAATATTCACTAAATATCTTAAATAAGTCATAAAAATAATTCCCATAATTTAATCTCGTTAAATTCCAAAAACCCTAAAATTCTAGTTTACAAAATACCTAAATTTTAACAATTTTATAGCAAAATGCACAAACAACAATTTAGGTTGGATTTGCAAGATCTAAGTTGCTAAACAACAAATTAAGATGTTAATAATGTGATAAAAACCTTAACCATAATTTAATCTCACCTATATATGCATTTCATAAAAACCTAGTTTGCATAAAAAGCTTATTTATTGCAAATTTAAAATTAACAAATTGCAACTAGCAACTAGATTAGGTTTTACATTCATTAAGATGTTAAACTAAACATTGCATCCCTAATGATATAATAAAAACCCTAATTGAAATCACAACTCTTACTAGATTTTTCAAAACATTCAATTAATCCCAAACTATTAACTAATTATGCTTGATTTAAAGTATTCAAACAACAATTAGCCATAAGGTTAAGAATTTATCCCACAATCATCTTGAGATCTAGCACAAATCTAGCCTCCCACACATGCCTCCCTTCATCAAGATCCATACTAAAATGGTCAAGTATAAATGGGTAGAGATTCGATTTTGATTTTGTGGAATTTTTGAGGCATTTTTGATGATTTTTGATGGAATTTTGAAGAGAAAAGAGAAGAAGAAATGAGGTGGGGCTGAAGAAGAGGGGGGCTCGGTCAAGTGCAGGTGGGAGAAGTGTGGGGTGTGTGTCAGGTGGGGAAAAGTCAAGTGGGGAAGGTTCAAGTCAACACAAAAGTCAAAAGTCCATACTCATTTATCTATTTCTTTTCATTTCCCTTTTCTTTTCATTTGTTTTGCTTCTCTCATTTTTTTTTGTGGGAACTTGGGTAATGGGCTGCCATGGGCTCAGCCAAGGAGGGGAAATTGAGTTTGTGTGGGTGAGGGAAAAATAATAAATGATATACCACAATTTCCATTAACACTAAATTCACCGGAAAAACCCTTTTTCTTCGATATTTTCTAAACCGTTTTGGCAAACGATTTCATTTCAAAAATTACATGATAAAATTTTATTTAATGTGTCATGATGCACAAAATTTGTTTCAACTCATTCCAATTTGTAATTTTCCCTAATTAAATGTATTAGTGACGGCTTAAAATAATAATAAAATAAATTTTTTTCAGAAAATTTGAAATTTCACCAGTGGCTCAATAAACACCAAATACTAGCAATTACATAGCTAGAATATGTATATTTAATTTTTATAATAAGATATTTGCATTTTGACTTTTTACAGAAAACCCCCTTATTTTACCGATTTTCCGAAATTTCACCAAAACGATTTTCAAAACGCTACAATCTTCCCCGCTTAAAAAAATTCGGTCCCCGAATTTAAAGTAACCCCCCCTAAATACTAAAACATCTAAACCAAAACCATCAAGTCGTCGGGGTTCCGAAATTGTAAATATATAAAACAAATCGTAGCGCAGCGCATGCGCATGAAAAATGAGCATATAACTCAAATCAAAACTCCGTCAAGCATCCCGCAATCATCGGAGTCATGGGGAAGACATCAATGCCAAATCCAAAGCAAAACCAATATGATATAACTCAAAACTATACATGTAAATATCGAATCTATATATGTAAGTATCTGAAGGAAATGCATGCCAAATCTCTTTAAGTCGCTGTGCAACGCGTATAACACTGCACAGTGGCGGACGTCTATCATAAGAAAATAACTATATACATATATACCTTTGTTTGAAATATACGTTCCGCCGTTTTGGAAACAATTTAGAAGGGTCTCCTTGTTTTAAACATTTCCTGTCATATGAGACACGTAGGTAAATGCTGAGGCTATAGCTCTCTTTTTGAAAATCCCTTCAATAACTATCAATGCATGCAAAATATATTCAGGTACTGTCCTCTGACTAGTCCTGCTCAGTACGAAAACACATAGCAATATCATAAAAACGTACTGCTCTATAAGAAAAATCAATCCCAAAATACGCGTATGAATACTACGTGCGTCTGGTGCACACGGAAATCAAAATCCAAATATGTGCCATACATATGCACAGAACAATATCTAAGTGCATCGGGTGTGCACGAAACATCTATCGTAGACAACATGTGTGCCTGACAGCAAAATCAGGTGCATCTGACATGCACGAAAAATCTCGATTTAGTGCATCTGGTGTGCACCAAAATCACACTTCAAAACATGCGCCCAACATGCGCGAAAATCCAAATCAGGTGCATCCATCGTGCACGAAATCATGAAATCCATATCAAGTGCCGAATATACGCAAAATCCAATCAGGTGCACAAAGTGCACAAAACAAATATCGAACATCACCATCGAAATCGAAGTCCAGTGCATCTAAATGCACAACATACGTAACACTGCACTGCAAGCATATATGAACTATACCGAGTGCAAAAACCAAATCGTGTGCGTATATACGCACAAATCAACTCAACTGTATGAAATCTATATAATCACAAATATGAGAACCAAGGCACGAAAACGATATCAAGTGCAACAACCGTGCAAAAATCGTAAATACTCAGCAGGTGCAACCATGGTCCATGAAGACAAATATCATGAAACTCAATCATCAAAATCAATCATGCGAATAAATCGCCCAAAATACGCAAATCAAGTATGGCGGAATAGTCCCGCTCAAGCACATCCTCCAAGAATCTCTGTCCAACTGCCGTGGTCACTCATAGCATGTCTCGTCGACAATCCTGAACTCTGGCCTGCCGGTGTGCATAACATGACCACTACTGGGTCCAAGTCTTCTCGTAATTTATTCCAGAAAGGTCCTATCGAGATCTCTCCTAAATCTCGTCTCTCCCGAACTGTCCGGAAGTCATCGTCCCTTACTAGATCTCTTCTCGTTCTGGAACGGCTGCATACTCAACGCGACTCCTTCTGGAAGGTATATCTAAGTACAATGCCTCGGCATACGTATCGCATCTCTGATGTCGGCGGAGTGGAACGTCGTTTCATCAAGATCTCGTATGAACCTCTTACTCCACTTTCTAATGTCGACTGCTCTGGACTCGTCTCGTCGTGGCTGCATGGACTGAGCTCCGACGACTATCCTCGTATCTGGAGTCTCCCAAGAATGCATCTCATATTAATGAAGTTCTCCGCGGTCGCCCATCCCCAATGCAACGGGAAAGACGAAATTGCGAACCGAAGCGTCATTCAAGGGCTCCGAACTCCCCTAGAAAGAGGGCAAGGCGGCTGGGTTGAGGAACTGCCTTGGATACTATAGGCACTGCGGACATCGAGAAAAACACCCACGGGAGAAACCCCGTTCAGCCTCTGCTACGGTACCGACACAATGGTCCCCACAGAAATCGGATTGCCTATCCCCAATGCAACGGGAAAGATGAAATAGCGAACCGAAGCGTCATTCGAGGGCTCCGAACTCCCCTAGAAAGAGGGCAAGGCGGCTGGGTTGAGGAACTGCCTTGGATACTATAGGCACTGCGGACATCGAGAAAAACACCCACGGGAGAAACCCCGTTCAACCTCTGCTACGGTACCGACACGATGGTCCCCACAGAAATCGGATTGCCCAGCTATCGGGTCGAGCACTTTGACGATGAAGTTAACACCTTGGCCCTACGAAGCATCTTGGACATCTTATTAGAAAAACGAGATCGGGCGCAAATCAAGATGGCTTCCTATCAGCAGCAAACCGTCCGCTACTACAACGCTCGAGTCAGGAATCGAGCCTTCAAGACAGGATACCTAGTCTTACGGCAAAACGAGTTCGTAGACCAAGCGAAGCAACATAAGTTCTCCCCAAAATGGGATGGGCCCTTCCTCGTGACAGATATGCTGCCCGGTGGAACCTACCGCCTCAAGGACTCCAAACGGTGCAATTTCCCTCGGCCATATAACGCCGGAAACATTAAGTTGTATTGATAAACATGTACCCCTTTTTCCTTTTTTCAGAATAATATAGTTTCTTTTCACATCGACTAAATTATCCGAACTAAGTCCTCACGCAAGATAGACTTCAACACCGACCCGTAACCCCGCCCTTCCTTCTTTTCCTCGGCTCCGAGTTAAGGGGCATGGAGGGGGCACAGGTTGGCCGGTGCGTAAAAAAAAGAGGGAGAGGGGAGAGATCATACACCGTAACTGTTTTCCCCAATAAAAGAGCAAAGCTCTGTTCAAAACTCAAGAGGCAGCGCCTCACGTGCCTTCCACGAGGTCGCCAGTTCCAGAGTTAAAAACTCTTATATTGGCTCCTCGCGTGCTCCTCACGTGGGCGCCAATATGCAAAGCACACAAAAATCTTAAGCAGCGCCTCACGTGCCTTCCACGAGAGCGCCAGCGCCAGAGTTAAAAACTCTTATTGGCATCGCACGTGCTCCTCACATGGGCGCCAATGTGCAAAACACATGAAATAATTAAAACCTTAATAAGCGCCCACATGCACAGCACGTGAGCGCCGACACCTAGTAGAATTAAATTCTACTCTCTGTTAAACAGAGTCATTGGATCAAAAATCCAACGGAGATGATAAATCATCAGGATGCAAAATTAAATTCTGTTGAGAGGAAATATTCCTCAAATCTTTCTAAACAAGAAAGATTGCCTTTTGTAAAACAGAGTACCGTTGGATTAAAAATCCAATAGTGATTAAAGAATCACTGATCTACAGAATAAATTCTGTATGGGTAAATATGCCCCCAATCTTGTTAAAAACAAGAAAAATACGTTCTGTAAAACAGAAGCCCTTGAATCAAAGATCCAATGGTGGGTAAAAATCCCCAAATCAATTAAGATCTCTTAATGAGAGATTTCTTCAATTAATCAACAGACTTGCCTGTACTTTATAAAGGACCCAAGACTTCAAGTCTGAAAAAAGAGGAACCCCCCATAAGCTTCGAAAAAACAAAGCCGAAAGCTTCAAAAAAGAAGAAAAAAGAAGATCTCCCTTCTAAGAAAAAAGCTCTAGGTAAATAAAAGAGAAGAGAGATCAGAGCATCTCGCTAACCTATTGAAGGGTTTAACCCTTTTAAAAGAAGAACTTAGTTCTTTCTCTGGATCTAAGATCCACAAGACAAGTCTCCCACAAGTTGAGAATTTAATTCTCATCGGGAAGAACTTACTCTTGGAGATCAAAGATTCAGAAAAGAACCAGAAAATTGAATTCCTCAAAACAAAATATACAAGGAAAAATCACAGCCCAGCGTCCCACGTGCCCCTCACATGGGCGCCTCAATAAATAAGGAGTACTTAGCACTCAGTGAGCGGCGCTAGCGCCCAGCGCCTCACGTGTCCCTCACGTGAGCGCCACAGAATAAAAAGTGCTTGACATTCACTAGGCAGCGCCTAGCGCCTCACGTGCTTCTCACGTGGGCGTCATAAAGAGAGCTCAGCACTCCATAAAGAGACAAAAAAGGGTAAAGTGTTTAACACTTATTGGGCAAATCCGCATGACTGAAAATCCCACATGGTTATGTGTGAGCATCAGAACTCACATAAGTGCTCAGCACTTTTTGCACAAAAAGGAGACTGAGCCCAAACAAGTGCTTAGCACTCCTCTTCAAATAAAAAGAAAACTGAGTGGACCAAGCCCAAATTGGCCAGGTCTCTAACCCAGATCAACCGAGCCCATAAGTTCATTATTTCCTAAACTGATCTCAGTCCCAAATATGACTATCGATCTTCCAACTGATGATATCCCAAAACGATATTCGTCCCACATTCTCCCGAGGAAATCTTAGCCTCAAAATATGACTAATGATTCCCGGGTTTACCATTAATCCCTTTTCCCTCAAATACGGAAATTGGTTCAAGGGTACATCTCTCTACACCTTTGATACATATCATTGTAATTCCTCAACATCTTCAGAGAGGTGGTGGGTCCCAACAGCCAACTACTTTTTGGTGCACTTCCCAAACTGACGTGCACATCCCAGATCAAACCATATCCCAAACTGGATGTATCCAATATCATCGTTGCTCATCCCGACACGTAACAAATACACGTGCGCGCAAGATGAACAACGGACCGAAATGTCCTTAAACTAAACGTTGCCTCCAAAATGGCGGCAACGGACCGTAACGTCCTTAAACTAAAACCTCACCTCAAAAATGGTGATCTACAGACCGAAACGCCCTCAAACTAAACGTTGCCTCCAAAATGGTGATAACGGACCGTAACGTCCTTAAACTAAAACATCACCTCAAAAATGGTGATCTACAGACCGAAACGTCCTCAAACTACAACTCCGCCTCCAAAATGGCGATAAGGGACTGAAACGTCCTTAAAACTAAAACAACAGAGCCCAAGTGCTCTCTTGTTGGATCTAAAATAAAAATGATCGTAAAACCTTGTTAAGTAGATCTTAGTCTCAAATTAGACTAATGTATCCTTAACAAATCGAGCCCCAAATGCTCACATACATTTAAGTCGATCATAATCTGGAAATAGATTAACGGTCCTTAAATAAAAACCCCAAATCTAAGAAATACGGATTTGGACTAATCCAAGCCCTACGGGCGACAACATAAATTAGTCTCCATATACAATCCACGGGCAACCCAAAAAAAAAAAACACGACATGAAGTGAACTTCTGGAGCAAGGGAAAGTGGTTATCACGATACGGTAACGTAATTAACTGCAGGGGCTTGCGCCTACAGGGAAGAGCGTCCCCATAATCAAAAAACCCCTCACAAATGAAGGAGAATCTGACGAAGTCTGCTACAACGGCCGCATCTGTCCAAACCTCCGATATACGGTGCCATAAATCAACTCGGCATCTTCGGAGAGGTGGACGGATAAATCCAAATAGTATCTTCCCCCAAATTCAGGCAAGACGATCCATCCCGGTTCATCTCCGTTTTCTGCGGTGAACAGTAACCTTGACCAAAAGAAAATTTATTTATACATTATTCAGAGGTATTCTTGGCTCCACAGCCTTACAAGCATTACAGTAAAGGAGGAAGAGGATTAAGAAAATATTGACGATGGTACTCGGAAGAGAGCTCCTCCAGCCGAGCTCAGGCAACCTCCGCTCACTCCCTCTGACGGTGCCCGTGGACCCTAGAACCTACGGATTTGCCGGGATCCCCAACCGCCGAACACGACGCCACAACCAACCTCTGCTGGAAACATTCGAGAAGAATGTCCACCGAGCGATCCCTCCGGCTCTTTGAGATAAGACGAAGCTCATGGGCCTTATGCATCTTATCAAACGCCTCGTCCATCGCCTGTAGGGACAAAACATTATAAAGACCCGGAGATGACCTCCATATCGCGTAGATTAGCACTCGTAGGAGAGAAGATCGTCGGGAAAGTAGATCACTGCAATGCCCATCCAAACGACTTATCGCAGCCTCATACGTCGCATCGGAACGGTTAAGACCATAGAAATACACGTCGTCTCGGGACACGATCTCCCTGATGGTGTAAACGCAGCCCGTCATCTTCAAGTAATGTAGCATCTAGGAGGAATTCAACCACGCCTTCGATATTTATAGCCTCAACAAAAAATCTTTCAACGGCCGAGATCTTCTCGCGCTACAACGCAAATCAAGGGATGTCGCACTTTCCCAATGAGGCATGACCACTGGCACCCGATTGCATGGCGCTCTTTCCTTAAAATACGGGTCAAAGAAGGTTGAACGACATTTCCCAGAAAAACATAGAATCTGGGAAACTCTCGCCAAGAGGCGGCCAAGAAGTTTCCTGCTCGGCTCATCCGCTAAAGGCAGCTTCCTGCCTTGCCACTCCATGGATCCAAAGCCCTTGCCAAGAGGCGGCCAAGCAGTTTCTTGCTCGAATCATCCGCTGAAGGCAGCTTCCTGCCCGGCCACTCCGCGGATCCAAAGCCCTCGCCAAGAGGCGGCCAGATAGTTTCCTTTTCGGCTCATCTGCTGAAGGCAGCTTCCTGCCCGGCCACTGCATGGATCCAAATCCCGTGCTAAGGGGCGGCCGAGTAGTTTCCTGCTCGGCTCATCCGCTGAAGGCAGCTTCTTATCTGGCCACTCTACGGATCCAAAGCCCTCGCCAAGAGGCGGCCGAGCAGTTTCTTGCTCGGCTCATCCGCTGAAGGAAGCTTCCTGCCCGGCCACTGCGCGGATCTAAAGCCCTCACCAAGGGGCGGCCGAGTAGTTTCCTGCTCGGCTCATCCGCTGAAGGCACTTTCTGTCCGGCCACTCCGCGGATCCTAAGCCCTCTTCTAGAGGCGGCCGTGCAGCTGTAAGTCGATGTACAACACCCCAATACTTGTGGGGAGGCGGAATTTTCAAAAACGAACTTGTTTAGTGAATGAACATCGACTAACCGCTTGAATCGAAGCTAAACTATAAATAACCAAACACAAAGTGTTTCTAAACTACTGTGTTTAGGGATTATACCTAATGAACCAACTCCTTCGTCTTTACGATCTCCTTGTCCTCCTCGGCCTTCTCTTTGTAGTAGACGAACCACCCGAGAGCAAAACTCCAAGCTTAGCCTCTAAACTTGAGGCAACTAACCTTCTTGGATTGCTAATCAAAGAAGATAGATTGAGATAGAGTGATGGTTATGGATTGTTTAGTCTAACTAATCCTTGATCTCAACTCATGAGGGATGAGGATTAGGGTTTGAAGAGGGAGAGCTTGAGGAGAGAGAATGTGAGGATAATAATGAGATGAGATTATTGAGTATCATAATAAATATGAAGCATTCTCTTTTATGAAGAAAAGAATAATACATGATGAATAAGCATGCTTCACAAATATCTAATGGTGATTCATTGTCATGAGTCATTAAGCATTTATGATGCATTAATGACCATGATGAATCACTCTCATGACTCACTAATCTCATTCAATGTATATGCCACCTAAACCTCCTTAGTCACCATCTTCTAGAAGCTTCTCGCGTAATTACGAAAACGCCCCTCCGATCCGCAAAAATACGGAAAAACTTTAGACTGTATAAATCCAATAACCGGATACCAGTAACTGGCTTAAACCAAAGCCGACTGGTAAAAACTGTCCGAAAGTCGTACGCGCGTAAACGCACGTATGCGTCCGAACCCTTGTCGTAAAAACCATACGACCTCTATATCGTTTCGCCTGGAATAGGAAACTCTCTGTGTGGGACTCTAGAGACTCGACTACTACGCTGGCAGTGGGTTTAACCACAGACCGCAAGCGGCACTAGCTGTACGTAACGGTCCCCAGGTAGTGGTCGATAAGAAGGCCGATGAGGAAACCCATCCGAACTCCTACTGAGCCTGCTGTGACAATCTCCATACAGTCCGGTCCGTTCGTCTTAGACTATCGCATATCGGGCCTAGGGGGGCGGCAAGCGTCAGTCCCCTAATAGCGGTATAAGTCGTGTCGGAGCGAAGCCCATTACACCCTGAGAAACTACTGGAACCTACCAGCAAATCTCGCTTGCCCTGGCCAGGGACTTTGCGTAATGGCTCTCTGACACAGCGCGATATCAACTCCCAATACCGGGAGAGACGAATCCTGTCTAACCGCCACCGCCTCCAAGTGCTCGGGACTGCACCCAACTGCTACCTGTTTGCACGACTCATTTGAGCCGTGGTAGGGTAGCAATCTAAGAACAGTGGGACACACTCGAGGCGAAGTAGCAGTGTCAAGTCTGCAGACTATGCTGTACTCATGTCACCTAGGAACTGCTCACTGACGACTGGTATAAAACCAACCAACAGTTCCCTGTGAGTCCTGTCCGGTGTACCCGTAACCTAACGAGCACCTGCATACTATCTCCAGTACGACGTACTGACGGCTGTGGGACAGACCATCTCCCAAACTGGGATGAGAAGCGTACACACTAGTCTACTCCGGAGTATCGATGCTCTGTCTCGATAATCCAACGACCAGGGACCTGAATAAGGATGTGCTTGTAGACTACCCAGCCCCCACTAGTGTGACTGCCATCACAACGCTGGTAGACAAGCAAGATCCTAAGAGCTCTATCAATACGTACACTCACATATTAAGATAGAAAAACCAAGTAGCATACTACCATGTTTAGCAAGACTGTTATATACATGTGAATATCCCAAGCTTCCATTAAGTAATATACAAACTAGTATGATACAGTAATGGCCTTCTAGGGCATAAACACTAACAATCTCCCACTTGCACTAGGGCCATGTACTGGCGTATCGTAGACCAATGATCTCGAGTAGCCTCTCGAACTGAATCTGGGGTAGGGCCTTCGTGAATGGATCAGCAATGTTCTCTTCAGAAGCAACTCTCCGAACCTCGATCTCCTGACGATCAATGATCTCCCTGATCAGGTGATACCGCCTTAAGATGTGTCTGGACTTCTGATGGGACCTTGGTTCCTTCGCTAAAGCTATAGCTCCGTTGTTGTCACAATACAGAGGTATTGGATCAACTATGGTAGGAACCACCTGAAGTTCTGTTAGGAACTTCTTCATCCAGACTGCTTCTTTTGCGGCATCGCAAGCAGCTATATACTCCGCTTCCATCGTCGAGTCAGCAACGGTGTCCTGCTTGGAGCTCTTCCAGCACACCGCCCCTCCGTTGAGGGTAAAGACATAACCCGACATGGACTTGGAATCGTCCTTATCACTCTGAAAGCCGGAATCAGCAAAGGCCTCCAACCTGAGGTCTTTTCCGCCGTAAACCAAGAACATCTCCTTAGTCCTTCTCAGGTACTTGAGAATGTTCTTTACTGCTATCCAGTGCTTCTCCCCTGGGTCTGACTGATACCGGCTTACCACGCTCAGTGCGTAAGCTACATCTGGTCTGGTACACAACATCGCATACATTATAGAGCCTACCGCAGAAGCGTAGGGTATAATAGACATGCGTTCCCTTTCCAAATCAGTCTTGGGAGACATCTCTTTGGAGAGGGTGATTCCGTGACAAGCCGGTAGATTACCGCGCTTAGAATCTTCCATACTGAATCTTTTCAGTACAGTGTCGATATACCTGGACTGCGAAAGTCCCAACATCCTCTTGGATCTATCACGATAGATCCGGATCCCCAGAATGTAAGAGGCATCACCCAGGTCTTTCATGGAGAACCTGTGTGACAAGAATCCTTTGACAGATTGTAGCATAGGAATGTCATTTCCTATCAATAGAATGTCATCCACGTACAAGACGAGGAATACGACACTTCTGGCTACAACTTTACTATATATGCACGGTTCATCTGGATTTTTGATAAAGTCATATTCTTTGACTGTCTCATCAAAACAGATGTTCCAACTCCGCGATGCCTGCTTTAGTCCATAAATGGACTTAAGCAGCTTGCATACTTTTCCGCTGCTCCCACTCTGATTGAAACCCTCTGGCTGATCCATATAGACGCTCTCTTCTAAATTTCCATTCAGAAAAGCCGTCTTTACGTCCATCTGCCAGATTTCATAATCATGGAAGGCAGCAATAGCAAGAAGGACCCGAATGGATTTGAGCATAGCCACTGGAGAAAAAGTTTCATCATAGTCCAAACCAGGTCTTTGACGAAAACCCTTTGCAACAAGTCTAGCCTTATAGGTTTCCACCTGTCCATCTACACCAATCTTTTTCTTGAAGATCCATTTGCATCCTATGGGTTTTACCCCATCTGGAGCAAAGTCCAAAGTCCATACTTTGTTGGTGTACATGGACTCCATTTCGGTCCGCATTGCATCTAGCCATCGTACCGAGTCACCGCTCTGGATGGCCTGCTGGAAGTCAGTAGGTTCATCATCATCTATGATGCAATCCTCTCTATCCCCATCTATGAGAAAACCGTAGTATCTCTCAGGCGGATGAGACGGCCTACTACTCCTACGGAGGGGTGCGGGAATGTCCTGTTCTTCTTGAACTACCGGTTCTACCAAACTTTCAGTATTAGTTTGTGGTTCTGGAATTTCTTCCAGTTCTATTTCGCTCCCACTTGATTCCTTTTCTAAAAACTGATGTTCTAGAAAATGGGCATTACGAGAAACAAATACCTTTTGTTTCTCTGCGTAATAGAATAGATATCCCCTGGAGTTCTTTGGATATCCCACAAACTTACACTTTACTGATCGTGCCTCGAGCTTGTCCACATGCTGCTTTTTAACAAAAGCTGGACATCCCCAAATCTTTATATACTGTAGATGGGGTTTCTTCCCGCTCCACATTTGATATGGAGTGGTAGGCACAGTCTTGGTAGGAACCATGTTCAAAAGATATGCCGCTGATTCTAGCGCATAACCCCAGAAAGATCGCGGTAACTCAGCATTACTCATCATGGATCGTACCATATCCAATAGGGTTCGATTCCGTCTCTCCGATACACCGTTATGCTGTGGAGTGTATGGAGGAGTAAGCTGAGAGAGAATTCCTTTCTCTTTTAGGTAACCTAGGAACTCGGCACTTAAGTATTCACCACCTCGATCAGATCTAAGTGTCTTGATACTTTTGCCGGTTTGGTTTTCTACTTCATTCTTATACTCTCGGAATTTCTCAAAAGCCTCGGATTTATGTTTCATCAGATAAATGAATCCGTATCTTGAGTAATCATCCGTGAAAGTAATGAAATAGGAAAAACCATCTCTTGCATGTGTAGACATCGGACCGCATACATCGCTGTGTATGAGTCCTAAGAGCTCGCTCGCTCTTACTCCTTGTCAGTAAATGGAGTCTTTGTCATCTTTCCTTTGAGACAAGATTGACAAGTGTCATAAGTTTGATATTCGAACGAGTCCAAATATCCTTCTCTATGCAACTTAGTCAACCTTCTCTCATTGATGTGACCCAGTCTACAATGCCATAAGAAAGCTTTATTTAAATCTGGAGACTTTCTTTTTAGTGTGTTCTGGACATTGAAAATTTGGAGTTGGTTTAAAACATATATACCGTTATTTAGAGTACCGGACCCAATCAAACCATGATTAAGGTGGATGTTAACAACATCTCTTACAAACGTGAAATCATAACCTTTATTTGATAACAAGGAAACTGATATGATATTACACGTTAAGCTTGGTACAAAATAACAGTTATGTAAAACCAAAATGTGTCCACTTGTCAATCCTAGGTGATAATCCCCGACGGACGCAGCTCCCACGCTAGCTCCGTTAGCAACCTTTAGGGTCATATCACCTTCCTTCAGCACTCTACGGTTTCTCAGTGCCTGCAATGAATTGCAAATATGAGATCCTGATCCGGTATCCAATACCCAGGAAGTAGAGTTGATCGACAGACAATTCTCAATTACAAACACACCTGAAGTCGAAGCCACAGCTTGCTTCGTTTCCTGGTTCTTGGCGTTCCACGCCTTGCAATCCTTCTTCCAGTGCCCTTTCCTGTGACAATGGAAGCACTCATCCTGGCCCACTACCGGTACCGCAAACTTTTTCTTTCCCTTCCCTCCCACCTTACTTACACCTCCTCTAGGTTTGGGTGCGGCCTTCTTCTTCCTTCCTTTGGCCCTAGCCTTGGACCTGGAAGAAGATGCACCGCCAACAAACATAGCGGGTGTTTCCCTTGCCTTCTGCAAGATGCCCTCTGCACTCCTTAACATGTTCAGGAGTTCCGCAAGTTCAACTTCTTTTCCTTGAAGATTGAAGTTCAGGATAAACTGGGCGTAGGTGGGAGGAAGGGACTGGAGAATAAGGTCTGTATAGAGCTCATTATCCAAAGTCGTCCCAAGGTCTGCGAGCTCTTCAATATAGCCGATCATCTTTAGGACATGTTCACCTACCGATGACCCGACAGCCAACCTCGCTCGAAACAAGTTCTTAGAGGTCTCGTATCTTGCTATATGAGATTGCTCTCCATAAAGTTCCTTTGTATGGAGAAATATGCCATCTAGGGACATATCCTCGTGCCTCCTCTGATGTTCATTGTTCATTGAGGCAAGCACGATGCACTTGGCTCTCGCGCAATCTAAATCCCAGGTTTTGCGGATTTCCTTATCCGCATTGCTGGATTTGGGACCAGGGACAGCAGGTGCCGTAGCGGTGAGGATGTACCCCAATTTGTCATAGGTCAAAGCCATTTTGACATTCCGCAGCCAATCTTTATAGTTTGGCCCTGTCAGTATATTTTTCTCTAAAAGTAACTTAAGTCCAGTCATTTTCAGGGTCGCTGCAATTAGGAGAGAGAGAAGAAAACTCTTTAGCATGATGCTCTTGCAAGTTTAGAGTGGTTTTTAGTTTATCTAAACTGGATGGCTCCCACTGTTTCTCGAATCCTTCCTCAAACCATAAAAGAAGAATTAGCCAGGACTATTCTCACCGTACAATACTTGCTTAACCGTTCAGCCAGGCCAGTGTCGATACTTCGAGGGAGGTTTTCCAACGCTTTCGCGAAGTTCCTTAATTAAATAACCTCTTTTCTCTGGGGGCGTAACCCCGCTGACACCTTTCTGGACACCTACTAGGTTTATAGCATTGATCGTTAAGTGACGAATCTCCTGATAAGTAGCATATACTCACAGTAGGATCGGGATCCAAATATCATCGTATGATAATGTTGAAGGAATCCTACTAACATTCATCAAACTCCAAATGGTATGCATCTCTTTGCAAATTTCAGTTTCTTTAGAAATTCCCGATATATATTTCTGCCCCATGCTCTTATGACCTTGGCGTTAGGTCAAAATGTCATAAGTCACATGTCAAGTTCTACCCATCATTATCTTGTCAATTTGAACCCATCCGTATATATCCTTGACGTTCGGCCAAAATGATAATACGACTGTCCCAAACTAACTCATCTACCTATGCAACAAATGAATACCCAGTAGCTACCAAACACTATGCCTTGGCGTTAGGTCAAAATACATAGCTTGAATACTACTGAATACCCAGATGAAATGACGGAGGGCTACGAATGGTTTTGGCGAAACCGTGAACGTAGTGAACTTGATATAACCGAAAGAACCTGATAGCTTTTAAAAGGAGTGGTTAAAGCTCCGCATTTAAAAATATCTGTTTTAAAAATAACCGAGTGGTTTCTTTTAAATTGTTCCAACGATTTAAACTTTGGTTTGTTTTTCTTTGCATTATAGATAATGCGTCCCATCATTAACCTATCATTGCAGAAAACAACGAAAATATAACGTCCTCTTATGCCATCCGCATTCGCCACGGGGTCCCGTCATCACCCGTTAGGTTACTTAACTAACGACAGAGCGGGGGCTGGGCTAGCGCGGGTGTAAAACATAAGTGACGTCTAAATAGCTATCATAAATATAGATATTTTACATTCGTCTGACGCAATGATATACATTCCAGAACACAGATAAACAATATTGGATTTGCAAGCAATCTGTATTTCTTTTGAGCCTGCAAGAAAAGACAGATTACACAGTTGTGATGAATAGCCGTTACCCCACCCAAGATCCCTACGGGTACGGCAAACTACCCGCCCGGCAGTTTGTGTACCCCACCTTGGATCTGTCCTAGGAGCAAAAACAGTAAAAAGAAATAATACAACGGTGGCTACAACCGCAACCTGGATGTGCCCCGCAAAATAATATTACAACAAATTACATTTACAACAAATGAATTAACTAATAACCCATTTCAAAACCCCGGCTAAACACCACAACAGTCCAATACAGTTTATATACACAAACAGATATAACCATTACAGAAATGTGCAACCCCCTGCCAACCGACATACTAGCAGTTAGGGGAGGTTTACGAACACATTAAACAATCACAGATATAATCCAATATGCAAATACTGTACAATTTTGATCGATTAAACGGATTTAACATTGCTCCAAAACTGCTCTGTAAACTTGAAACCTGAGCAAAATTAAAAATTACCAGAAAATACCAAATATCACAGGGGACCCACACAAGAAATTTGGGTTCATGACTCGGCAACTCGGCGGCGGAACCGCGGCGGATCGTGCAGGATCCGCCGCGCTTCCGCGGCGCTTTAGCCGAGTCATGGGCCCAATTTTCTTGGGTGTTCTCCTGGATGCTTTTCAAGCTTTCTGAACATCCCTGAAAAATTTTTAGACTTCATTTAAATTTCGACAGAAACTTGACAGTTCGGGGTTTTCCGGTTTCGTTTTTTCCGTTCGAAATTCATACAAATTTGCAAAAAAGTTATTTATTGTTTAGCGAGGCTCTGATACCACTGTAAGTCGATGTACAACACCCCAATACTTGTGGGGAGGCGGAATTTTCAAAAACGAACTTGTTTAGTGAACGAACATCGACTAACCGCTTGAATCGAAGCTAAACTATAAATAACCAAACACAAAGTGTTTCTAAACTACTGTGTTTAGGGATTATACCTAATGAACCAACTCCTTCGTCTTTACGATCTCCTTGTCCTCCTCGGCCTTCTCTTTGTAGTAGACGATCCACCCGAGAGCAAAACTCCAAGCTTAGCCTCTAAACTTGAGGCAACTAACCTTCTTGGATTGCTAATCAAAGAAGATAGATTGAGATAGAGTGATGGTTATGGATTGTTTAGTCTAACTAATCCTTGATCTCAACTCATGAGGGGTGAGGATTAGGGTTTGACGAGGGAGAGCTTGAGGAGAGAGAATGTGAGGATAATAAAGAGATGAGATTATTGAGTATCATAATAAATATGAAGCATTCTCTTTTATGAAGAAAAGAATAATACATGATGAATAAGCATGCTTCACAAATATCTAATGGTGATTCATTGTCATGAGTCATTAAGCATTTATGATGCATTAATGACCATGATGAATCACTCTCATGACTCACTAATCTCATTCAATGTATATGCCACCTAAACCTCCTTAGTCACCATCTTCTAGAAGCTTCTCGCGTAATTACGAGAACGCCCCTCCGATCCGCAAAAATACGGAAAAACTTTAGACTGTATAAATCCAATAACCGGTTACCAGTAACTGGCTTAAACCAAAGCCGACTGGTAAAAACTGTCCGAAAGTCATACGCGCGTAAACGCACGTATGCGTCCGAACCCTTGTCGTAAAAACCATACGACCTCTATATCGTTTCGCCTGGAATAGGAAACTCTCTGTGTGGGACTCTAGAGACTCGACTACTACGCTGACAGTGGGTTTAACCACAGACCGCAAGCGGCACTAGCTGTACGTAACGGTCCCCAGGTAGTGGTCGATAAGAAGGCCGATGAGGAAACCCATCCGAACTCCTACTGAGCCTGCTGTGACAATCTCCATACAGTCCGGTCCGTTCGTCTTAGACTATCGCATATCGGGCCTAGGGGGGCGGCAAGCGTCAGTCCCCTAATAGCGGTATAAGTCGTGTCGGAGCGAAGCCCATTACACCCTGAGAAACTACTGGAACCTACCAGCAAATCTCGCTTGCCCTGGCCAGGGACTTTGCGTAATGGCTCTCTGACACAGCGCGATATCAACTCCCAATACCGGGAGAGACAAATCCTGTCTAACCGCCACCGCCTCCAAGTGCTCGGGACTGCACCCAACTGCTACCTGTTTGCACGACTCATTTGAGCCGTGGTAGGGTAGCAATCTAAGAACAGTGGGACACACTCGAGGCGAAGTAGCAGTGTCAAGTCTGCGGACTATGCTGTACTCATGTCACCTGGGAACTGCTCACTGAAGACTGGTATAAAACCAACCAACAGTTCCCTGTGAGTCCTGTCCGGTGTACCCGTAACCTAACGAGCACCTGCATACTATCTCCAGTACGACGTACTGACGGCTGTGGGACAGACCATCTCCCAAACTGGGATGAGAAGCGTACACACTAGTCTACTCCGGAGTATCGATGCTCTGTCTCGATAATCCAACGACCAGGGACCTGAATAAGGATGTGCTTGTAGACTACCCAGCCCCCACTAGTGTGACTGCCATCACAACGCTGGTAGACAAGCAAGATCCTAAGAGCTCTATCAATACGTACACTCACATATTAAGATAGAAAAACCAAGTAGCATACTACCATGTTTAGCAAGACTGTTATATACATGTGAATATCCCAAGCTTCCATTAAGTAATATACAAACTAGTATGATACAGTAATGGCCTTCTAGGGCATAAACACTAACAGCAGCATCCTGCCCGGCTCTTTCAAGGTCCAATTCAGACACGGTGCATGATCAACCATCACCTCGACTCCAGGGTGAGGGGTATGCTGACCTACTTATACTTGGCGTTCGTCCGATTTATACGTGGCGCATAATCTATCATCACCATGACTACGGGGTGATTGGGACGCCGACCTACCTATACTTGGCATTCGTTTACACGGCGCACGATCGTCACCTCGACTCCTGGTGATGGAAAATGCCGGTCTACCTATGCTGGGCTTTCGCTAGCTCGTACATCGCGCTCTCCCAGCACTCGCCACTTAATTTTGCATGTGTTGGACGTCCGCTGGACACCGACCTATCTGCACTTTCGAAATAGAAGCACTCCGAAGGCGAGATAAAAATACTTGCGAGATAAAATACTTACGAGATCAAAATACTTGCGAGCTAAAAATACTTGTGAGATGAAAATACTGGCGAGCTAAAGATACTTGCAAGCTAAAAGTACTTTATTTATATCCAAAAATTGTATACAAGTTACTATGGGCTCCCCAGCCTCACAAAATGCCCGGAGGCTTACAAAATTTGGTAACCGAGGAAGGGGTAGCTCAAACTGCCTTCTCGGCCGCCACTTTCCCTTGATCGGCGCCTCTTTCTGGGGCTACGATCGCAACATCCGGCTCGGCGCTTCCGCCCACCGCCTCACCTCGCCCGGCCGGCTCGGCACCGTCCCCATGCGGCGCTTCCTCGGCTAGGGGATACCTAGCACGAAGCTCTTGATCGTCAAACCCGGGGATGGCTTCCTTAACGGCATCGAGGGTGTTGTGCCACCCGACGGCCGCGGAGTCGGTGAGGTCGAGGTAGAACTGGTCGGATGTCTTGTACTCCTCCACGGCCCTTTCTGCTCTGCCCTCCGCAAGCTTCACTGCCTCGCAAGATGCCTGAGCATCTCTCTTGAACGAGTTCCTATGCCTCTTCATGGCATCAAAGAGCCCGTTGACCTCCCCTATCTGGGCCTGGATAGCCCGGTTAGATTCAGTCAGAAGTCGGTGGGACTGCTTCAATTTGGCGACCGTCAGGCCCTCTGCGACCAACCTCAAGTCGAGGAGGGCCGCCTTCTCTTCCGCCTGTTGCAGCCGGGCGAGAACATCTTCTTCTCACAAAGAAGATTCGCTTGCCTTCTTCATCGCCGGGGCCACCTCCTCGGACTCTATTGCGGTAAGGAGGGCGCAATGCTGGAGGACCTGGGAAAACGGGAGTCGTGTTGGGAGATAAAAAAAACTCGGAGAAATTCTGAGAGAGTTACCGACCTGAACAGCCTCCTGAGCTATCCCCGCCACTTGTGCTTTCATAGTGCCTAGAGGGATCTTAGTCCCCGCTGCCTTCTCCATGTCCGCCAGCAAACTGTCGGCCATAGAGAGTCCCGAGGGCACCTCGATGCAGAAGTCGCCCTCTTGCACCTGAATCCCGGCCTGAGGGGGCCAAGAAACCACCATCTTTTGCTTCTTAAGTAAGGATTCGGCAGGGGGTGGCGCTTTCGTCCTAGTCCGGGGGGCCGGATCTCGCGTGTGCTTCTACCCTCCCCCATGGGTTTCCTTCGGAACGGGAGGCGCTGCGGGAGCCTTGGTTGGAGGTACTTGCCGGAGACCCACACCCGGAGCAGACCAAGACGAGCTTGCGCCATCGCTCTTCCTCCCCTAGGCCTTGAAGTCCATAGCAGCCATAATCTTCGAGTGATCCATCGACTCTGCAAGATACCATAAGAAAAAGATCAGTGACCAAAAACAGCAACTGAATTTAAACAAGTCTAAATAGATCGGCACAAGCCCTAACTCA
The DNA here is from genome assembly GCA_030015575.1 of Agapanthus africanus. Taxonomy (NCBI): domain Eukaryota; kingdom Viridiplantae; phylum Streptophyta; class Magnoliopsida; order Asparagales; family Amaryllidaceae; genus Agapanthus; species Agapanthus africanus. Next base: position 456,935,005 of record JASDDO010000001.1, on the reverse strand, counting down.
CCCACGAAGCGCGCGGGACTGAGTCCCGCCTAGCTCAAAGCCTGCTCAGAAAGCAGGACATCGGCCCGCTGGATCGGTTTCCATTGAGACACCACTCTTACCTCGGGAGCATTCGACTGCCTAACTCTAGGATAGTCGGCCCTATGCCACTTGATGGGCACCGGCCAATCCTCACCCTCCGGTGGCCCGACGAAGATAAACTTCTCCTTACATTCATGGATGGAAGAAGGGGCGACCACTACCCCCGAACCAGCCGCCCTACCCTTATGTTTTTTGAATGAAAGGTACACCCAGCTCAGTTCGTCCTTACTAGTACCGGGGTGATTTTTATAGCAAAAGAAAGAAAGGAGTAAGCTCAAATCAAAGAGGATCCGATCAATCTTCAACCAGACCAGAAACCCGATGGGGATTCTCCACGAGTTCGGCGCTAGCTGACCCGGGACGAGACGGAAACAATGGAGCATAGCACAAACCTCGGGCAAGAAGGGCAGATGCATTCCTGCCCGGAACGCTTCCAAGTACAGAGCAATCTCTTTGTCCTGCACCTGGTCTGCCCGCTCGTCCTCCCTGACCAAATGGAGTGAATAGCCAGAGGGTATATGAAAATGGGCCTGGATGTCGGAAAGCTCATCCAAATGGTTCAAAACTGAGGGCGCATCGTGGGTATTCCCGATGCGCACCCTTGGGAGCCTTTTTCTCCCCCCCCCCGACGACGAGGGACGAAGGCGTCGTTCCTCCTGGGGGGCGAGCCCGATGCAGAAGATGAAGACGAGGATGAAGAAGAAGGAGAACTTGCTCGGCTATCAGAAGCCAAGGAGGATGAAGACCCGCTGGGCTCGGCTCCAGAAACTGAAGCCTCATCGCCCGACTCAACCCCTACTACGTCAATAGATACTTTGGAGGAAGACATCTAACCTGATTCAAGAAAGGTTTGGCCAAGGAAAGTTTTGTTACCTGAAGTCCCGACCTAAGAGAATGTGTGCCAGGCAATCTTCACACGACAAGAGCCAGCTAAGGTAAAGTATCGGCTGTGGGATGACCCCCCTATTTATACACTCAGCAAGAAAGCATCCAACGGCCTACGCCCGTTCCTGCCAAAACGAAGCGTCACACTTAGCGGCCGCCGAGACTCCACGTGGCGACTAGCCATTGGACACGTCCCCTCTCGCCAGGATTTGGGTGACAGCCACTCACGTCTTGCTACCCAGTAGAGGACACGTGGCACGTAGCCCAACCGACCGAGTGAATGAAACGGCGCCCCATTTTTAGGCTCAATCATTTCACTTATACACTAACGTCACCAAAAATACATGCGGGAACCGAGGTGCTTCGCGAGCCGCCATGTGGATCCATGGATTCAAGATGAGTAGCCGCCAAATGTTGCGTCTGTAAGACTACGGTAGCGCCCCGGCCGTCTTTCCGAGGCCAAAATGCGGAAACAAAAATTTTTCTTGACTTGAAAACCGGCGCTATCGTATGCTTAAAACCCGGATCGAACCATTAACCTACTCCTAGCAAACTAAAGAGGGGACAGAAAGCTATACCGAGCGATCCGTGTCCTTCGGTCTTTGGCCACCATCCCGATCTCCCCGCGGCATCTCCGATCTTCATCTCCTCGTTGGAAAGGGCACCACTTCGAGAAGTCTTTTTACGGCCCCCCGCTTCATCCGAAGCAACTCGGGCACGAAGTGTGCTAGCCGACGTGCCCAAGGTGAAGTAAAGAATGTTGTGATCACTTTGTCTCTTACATCCATGGCTTTGGATGGAGATTAAAGTGTTGCCATTGATGGAAGCAATGAGCTAGAGGAAGAAGAAGAAGAACAAGAGCTTTTCTTTTTCTTTTCTTTTCTTTTGTTGGAATAATAATGAGAGTGAGAGAGTGAGATCAAGAAAAATACAAGACTAATCTCACACATATGGCAGCCCCTCTCTCTCCTTCTCATTTCATGACACGCATCAATCCATTAATGTGACACTTTTGCTAAAAAAGAGACCATGACTCATAGTATAAGTCCATATCACATTAATGCATTGTCATGATGATTTCTAGCTCATTATTTCCTTAAGCAAACATTAATCAAAATGTTTGCCACAACAAAAAGATCCGGCAACATCTAAAGTAAACTCGTGACGGATCACAAGGATACCCCTCACCTGTATATACATACCTGCACCCGCATTCCGACTGAATGCGAATGCGATGAGACTAAAGTAATCCAACAAATCTAATACTAGGATCCGGCTTAAACCAAAGCCCACTAGTATGATCCGTCCGATCATGATGCGTGCAATACCGCACGTATAAAATCGAACCCTGCCATATATCATACGGCCTCTACAACGTTTCGCCCGAAACTTGAGAAACTGTCTGTGGGGGACTCTAAAGATTCGTCAATACTTTGGCTGTGGATTTAACCACTAGCACGTCAGAGGTATTAGCCGTATGTAACGGGCTACCAAGTATTGACCAAAAAGGAGGTCGATGAGCGAACTCATCCTGACACCCTACTGAGCCTGTCAGTGACAATATCCGTACAGTCCGGTCCGTTCGTCTATGAGTATCGCATGGCGGGCCTAGGGGGTTGGTAAAAGTCAGACCCCCAAAAGCAGTACAAGTCTTGTCGGAGTGCAGCCTAGAACACCCTGAGATACTGCTGGAATACCTACCAGTAAATCTCCTGCCTCGGCCGAGGGCTTTATGTAATGGCTCTCCTAGACACAGCGTGATCTCACCTCCAATACCGGGAGAGACGAAACCCCTGCCGATCCGCTCACTGCCTCCATGTGGCTCGGGACTGTACCCAACTAAAACCTGTTTGCATGACTCCTTTGAGCCGTGGTAGGGTAGTAATCAAAGTACAGTGGGAACTCACACGAGACAAATGACGATCTCAGGTCGATGAACTAACCTGTACACATGTCACCAGGAAACTGCTATCTGACGTCAGGTATAAAACCAACTAGCATGTTCCCGGCGAGTCCTGTCCGGTGTACTCATAACCCAATGAGCACCTGTATACATCTTGGGTGAACCAACTGACACCAGTAGCTTGTGAGACCGGCCACCGCCCCTCGTCGGGGTCTCGACTGTATACACTAGTCTACTCTGGAGTATCGATGCCCTGTCTCGAAAACTCCCACGACTAGGGACCTTTTAAGGATGTGCTTATAGACCCCAGCTCCCACGTATATGATCGCCATCATACTGCTGGCCGTCAAGCAAAAATCCTAAGGGCTTTATCAACGTGCAATAGTGACCTGTAAGGTCACCTGAAACAGTACACGATGATAAAGACAAACCAGATAGCATACTATCATCTTGAGTAAGACTGTCCTACAGGCATAGGTCATCCCTCAATCATTGCAATCACGTGCCTGTGATCCAATAATTGACTCTGAGGGCACTATGTCCAACAATCTCCCACTTGCACTCAAGGCTAATTATTATGATGTCGCATACTCACAGCCCGTGTGATACCAAACACCCAACTCCTCTACTAATCAGTCTCACAAAACCCGTTTGCGAAACTAATGCGTTCAAGGAATAGCCTCAGTGAGTGGATCCGCTCTGATGTTTCTCTCTATGTCTCTCTTTATCTCAAGTTCGCGGAGAAAGCCATCTCCCGAAATGAGCAATACTTTTCTTAGAATATGTCTGGATATCTGATGGGATCTAGTTCATAAATAAACTCCAAGTCCAAACTTCTTAGACTGTATCATCAACTGAAAATAATCAGTATCCTGCGCCATGCCTCCCTCAGTATCCGCTTGGACCACCTGTCCAAAATACTGCCCTTTGTCAGAGGGAAAACTATAACTCTGACAGCCACTCTGTCATCCAGGTCACCTTGGAAGCCTGGAATGATAACCGTCTCACTGAATGAGGTTGTCTTTATCATATCCGTAGAACATCCACTTATGTTCTAAAACTGCTTCCGATCGTTTCTCCAGGAATAGATTAATATCAACTTATTGCATCTACTGCAAAAACAACATCCGGTGTGGTATTTGACATCTCATGATCGACTCAATTACTTAAGCAAGTGATCTGCCAATCATGCACATCCCTCTCCCCTTTAGTCTGTAAGACACCTTTAGAGAGGGTGACTCCATCACCTGCAGGTACACTACCGTGCCAGGAGTCGTCTATTCTAAAACACCTTTAGAATGCTGTCTAAGTACCCAGATTGGGAAACCACCCAAATCTAGATCTAAAACCATAGATCTAGTGACCAGAATGTCTGATATAATATCCAAGTCCTATGTGGAGAAACCACTGTGTGACAACCAAAGTATAACCGATCATAGTATAGGAACTTCACTTCCTACTCTGTGTATGTCATCCAAATACCAGGACATCACACCCTACTACCTTCTTAACAGATCCATCCCCTATTCTGATGAAGTCAAAACTATGACTGTCACATCAGAAATAGATGATCTATCTTCGCTATATCTGCTTTAGTCCATAAATAGACATAATCTACTTGTCCACCAATGCTTCCGCTGCTCCCACTGACTACGACAACCCTCTGGCAGAATCATATACACGTACACTTCTAAAGCAAGTTCAGAACGACGCTATACTCATCCTCCTGCCGGGTCTCATAGACTGGAACAACAGCAATGGCAAGTCTGGGTAAACAAGAACCTCCCTGTCACCTTCCTTGAGGCTACCGGAGTAGCTCTCGGGTGCCTGAGGTTACCCACCATATCTGCGGAGTGGCCAATGAAACGTCAAACCAGATTGAATCTTTAGGTTCTTATCAAATTTTCAGTAATCATTTGCAGTTCTGGAATCACTTCCAGTTCTACCATACTCCCACTACTGTTTTCTGAAAAAAATCCATTTTTATTAAAACTGTGGCGAGTCAAGAACAATATCACTATTGATCTTCCAGATGGTAGAAAGTCAACCCTCGTCATAGCCCGGGTCAACCCACAAACAGCCATTACAGAAACGTGCCTTGAGTTATCCAGAGTCTGGTTTTAAGCATAAGCCGGACAACTCCCCGTACCTTAACAATATTAAGATATGAACTATTCTATATCCAATATAGAAACAGAGGCACTGATTTAATTGGAACCAGATTCAAATCATGCAGCTGCATGTCAACTAAATAGAGAGAGGCCAATCAGCATTACTCAACTTAGGAATGCATCCAAATATGAGTAACGTGAAAGAGAAACAAGTTTCTCAAAACCATTACTATCAACTGAATACCATACACAAGTATCTACATCTTCGATCACCTTGAAGAATCCCGATACATGCTACATCTGGTTCTCTACTTTACTCTTATACCTATAACTTCTCAAAACTTAGACCTTGCATTTCTACGAAACACATGTCTAATAACTAGAGAAGTCAAAAGTAAACAGAATATAGTACGAGTACCAACCTCTCTGTCCTTATGGACACTGGACGATATACAATACTCTGTATAAGTCCCCTGAGTCTAATAACTCATTCCCCGTGTGTCGTAAGTTGAAAAATGTACTTATGGTTAAGAAGAATTACGTCGCTGTTTAATACTCCTTACCTAACCATCCACTGATATAGGTAAATGTCACGGACATAATTTCAAGAAGGTATATCTCACTCTATAAAAATAGACGTACAGATATATCAATTTGAATTGGTGCATAACAACGGATATTCAAAACCAAATATTTGCCGTCCGGCAAACAACCCAGGCGATTTCCTCAAATATCACCGATTACAGCGAATTCCGATATAATGAGGATGATCACCTAATTCCCAATGACTTACTCCCACTCATCATCTGTAAAACCATACAGATGTGAGAATCATACCTGGTAAATACATACCCTGGAGCAAGTGTCTAATTGGGAAATCAGTTTTCTATTAACAGTACACAGTGAAACTGAAACATGTAAATGTTTCGAAGGAGTATGCGGGTATTCCCAGTAATGCCTCTTCCATTATCCAGATTCACAACTGGAACCGTATATTTCTTTGCCACCTCTCCAAATCCCTTTATATGTCTTTAGTCATTACCTTCTGTACACCCTCTTAGGCTAAATGGTTTTCTTCCTTCCCTACCGTTCGGTACCAGCCTATGGTTTGGAAGAAGACTATCCAATAAGCATAATGGATGTAATGTCCTAATCCTAGGAGCATTCGCAACCCGAGAGAAGGTAAAGATAAAAGACAACTGAATAGACCTTATTCTTATTTCTCCTGAACCAGAATTCATCCCCGAACTGGAACAAGTTCCTTTCGAGTTTGTATATAACCATACGATGGAGTATTCAATAAACTGTGGATCTTCGTAGTGATACGGAGTGTCCTGGAGAAAATACAAGGGTGATTTAGGATTGGCGAAGAAATACTTGGCTTGGTCGTGAATAGCAGTCGCAATTTACTTTGCCCTCTTACTAATCCCTTGATATGTCTTTACTTAATACCTTTTGTACACCTTTTAGGCTAAATGGTTTTCTTCATTCCCTACCGGTCGGCACCTGCCTATGGTTTGGAAGAAGACTATCCAATAAGCGTAATAGGTGTACTGTCCTAATCCAAGGAGCACTCGCAACCTGAGAGAAGGTAAAAGGAAAAGACAACTGAATAGTCCTATTCGTTTTCTCCAAAACCGGAAACCATCCTCGAATAAATTCCTTCGAGTTCATATATAACCATACGATGGTTTTATCCAATGGAAGTGGACGTTCGTAGTAATACGGGGTGTCCTGGAGAAAAGGGTAAAAATAGGAGTGGCAATGAGGTATGCAACTCTGACAATCCAAAAGCCAGTCTTATAAGAAGGTTCGGTCAACTTGGTCACTGAGTCATAGTCACGGGTCGGGTCATGGTCGCTGCCAAAGAGAGAGAGAAAAGAAACACTCAGCGTGCACTCTAACCTAGATCAGAATGGTTATCACTTTATCTAATCAGGAAACCTCCCACTGTAACCTCAAATTCTCCTCCAAACCTGAATGAAGAATTAGTCGGGATCACCCGAGGAGTAAACGAACACATCAGTGGGAATCAGGATCCAACTATCATCGCATGATAACGTGACGGAATCCACTCACGTCACCACACTCCAGAAGGTATGCGCATGCCTGGCAAGTTTCAGTTTCTTTAGAAACTCCCGATGTGATTTTCACCCCTAGGAGCCAAGTGACCTTGACTGAGCCAACATATCAAAGGATCCTAATCAAGTTCAAGCCGTCATTATCTTAATTGCATTATACCCACCCGCACGAGGCCTTGACTGAGCCAAAATGACCGTACGACTGTCCTAACCAATCACATATCCATAAGACAGAAAAGCATTACAGAGCTACCGCACACTACGCCTCGGCTGAGCACGACATACGTAGCACGAATACTAAGCAATACTAATCTGATATGACGGAGGACTACGGCTGGTTTTTGGCAAAAAACCTTTAGCGTAATGAACTTGATATTGTTGAAGGAACCGAATAACTTTTTATAAAAATATTGTGACGAAAACCTTTGCTAAAGAGGTCACTCCCGGTGAAGGGATCTCGGCCCTTTCCTCGTAGAATGAGGTGCAGAATATTCCAACTGAATACCACAATGCAAAGCAAAAGTAATCGGCTATAGTGAAGTTATTGCCTTGATGCAAACTTCTGTCTAAGGGGTCACTCCCGGTGAAGGGATCTCGGCCCTTGCCTCATCGACTGAGGTGCTGGATATTCATAACCGAATACCACGATGCAAAACAAAAGAGAATATCCTTGCAATAACAGCTTTTTGAAAAATGTTCCAACAACATCAGAATAGATTTGTTTAGCTTGCATTGATCCGAATCAACGCAGTCCCATCAATTGATCGCACCAATAAAGAACGAAAATACGATGTACTGATTTGATCTCAAAAACTATCTATTACCGCAATCAAGAACGGTGTCGCATGAAGCTAGCCGGTGAATACGGGTCGGTCCACAGGGATGTTGTGAATCTCCTAATCACGCTTACAAGTTAATTCCGAAGGGTGTTCGGATTGATTATTAAATCTAAAAACCTAAATTATTCTATACTACGATTATCTAGATCTAGTCTTGTTAGGGTTAGATTTAGGGATGGTTTGGAAATGCAGGTAAATCTCAACGCTTTCTATACCCGAATGAAGATCTATGAGGAGTTATGGTAATCATCAATAAAGGGGATTAGATCCATTCGGGAATGTGTTCCTTCCTCTAGGTTCTTGTCCTTCCTTTAGAGATCCTTACCCTAACCTCCATGGAAAACGCGCGCAACCGGGCCTTTACACTACGGTGTCACCGCTACCTCGAGGGATAGGGTGCCGTAGGGCGCGGTGTGTGCGTGTATGCATGGAGTCCTATTGAAAATATATTATGGGTAAGAAAGTGATGAGAGATCTCATCTCTCAAAATCCTTCCCCAAAGCTAACACTAAACAATTTATCTACGGCAAGAATTTAAATCTACCTAAGGCAAAGAATTAAAATCTAAACTAGAGCAATTAATTAAATCTACTTACAGATGCATCTCTCCAATCATCAACGCAGGTTTGTCAGATCTGAATTTCTGAATTGAAAAGAGGCACCGATGCTCTCCATAAAGAATTCTGAATTTATTATTTAAAAGGAGGCATAAGAAAATACAATCTTTAGAGTTCCTATTTATAGAGAATAGGAAACCCTAAGTTACATTTTGATCCGCACATCTACATTTACAAAAATAGCCCTATAAAGACCAGTCAACGTCGCATCGAGTTTAGGTAAAATTTTCACAAAACCCGGGCACTAGACGACCGCGGAACCACGGCAATGGCAGGCTTGGGCCACGGTTCCGCGGCCCTTTAGAAAGCTTGAATGCTGAAAATCTTGGGTCTTGTTCTGGGTCTTTTTGGGCTTCTGGTTCTTTGGTATTTTATCAATTGGGCTTCTACATTGGTTCCAGATCTTCAGTGAACAATTTGCAATGGATTTTTAACCGTTCGCTTTGTAATTTTTGGACCTTGAGTTGCCTTGTTAATTGTGAACTGTCCTTCGATGTAGGCTTGACTAAGATCCTCCTATTTGTTGGTCAAAATCCACTTTTTCATCGTCTTTACATCGTTTTCACTGTTTTCTGTCCAAGAACATGTAACCTGTAACATGTAGCAGACATGCGTCAAAAGCACCTGTTTATTTATAAAAAGAATAAGAATGGGGAATATAATAATGCAATATTATGGTGTGAACAAATACCCCCAAACTTATATTTTGCTCGTCCTCGAGCAAACTTATTTTTTATTCACTAAAATCCTAACCGCACTTTCGCAGGGAAACGCGATTGCACTGAGCTCGTGCAACAAGCCGTTAAACCTCTAGGTGTCCCTAGTAGGAGGAGTGTTGTCTCCTGAGGATTTTCAGCGGATACTACCCACAAAATCCTATCAATTCGGCTTTTCGACTTTTGTTCTCCAATTAAGTTTTCCAACAAGGAATTCTATTATCTTCTACTTGTAAATTATCCACCCATATTCTTCACACTTCCCTCATCATCTAACTTAAGATTATATATGTTTTATAGACTTACCTAGCTTTCGGCATCTCTTAAGTTTTCCTTCTAGGGTTCCATCTCCACTTAGGAATTTCTATCAACTCTACTAAAGATACAAGTTCTATTCTTCACTCCTTTCTCTCCTCTAAACTCCAATCACATATCCCCACGTGTGTGTATAGATCACCCCTACACTTGGAAATTCAAATCAAGCAATCGTACTCTTGTCCGTTGTCCAAAGCACTTCTTAATTGGTGAATTTTTAATTGAATTTTGCTTACACATCCTTCATGCGACTGTTAATACTTCTTGAGGTACCAACGACCGATTACAAGATGCGTTTGCACTTTAAAGCGTAATTCCTAGTCTTGCAACACCCAAGGCTTTAGCAGTGACTCCCAAACCAGTTGGTCTAAGGCACTAGGTGATGAAGCACCCTCGCTAAATATTTTTCTATTTTTGCAGCCTTAAGTAATCACAAAAACCAGTGTCCATTTTTTTTCTTTATTCACTTTTTTTTTCTTTTATTTTCATTGTACTAAGGACTTTAGACAAGAGCATTTCAAGGTCTCTTCTACTATTCCAAGTTTCAAGGTGCGTGATTGTGCAAATTGTAGGGTATACATTTTCAGAATCTAAACTTAAGTTAGGAATTATTTTTCAAACTTATACTCTAATAAGAACATCAATACTTTTCCTTCGTTTCGACTTAGCCCAAGAAGTGAACCCAAAATTTGTCTATTTCTAAATAAACTACAAGGAATATACTTTCTACCGTTAAACTTTAAGGAATGTTATTTTTAGGGTTTTTAATTTACTAAGTTTAAGATCTAGTTGTTCCTAGCTAGTTAACCTATTTGTCAAACTCAAGTCATATAAGCCAAAATTGAATACATTAATTTTTATAATTTTTATAATTTTTCAATTTTTATGGGTTTTAAAATAAGTATGCAAATGCAAAAATATGTACATATGAATGCGAAGAAAGAAGACGTACCGAGCATCATACCCCCAAACTTTAACTTGACAGTGTTCTCACTGTCATGCCACACCAAGAGGGTCAAACTGTCGGCACTCTCCTGTTTATTTATTTATAATTTTTTTTAATGTTTTGAAAAAAAAAATCTTTTATTTTTTTTATTTGTACAGAAAGAAAACAAAAATATATATACATATATACAACAAGGTTCCCCCCAAACTTAAGCTTGGCCTTACACAAGCCAAAGGTTAGCACCAACCATTCAAAAATCTTATCGTGGTAATGGCCGAGTTGGTGAAATAATGGGGTGTAGAGGAAAGAAATGAGAAACACACGAGACCGTATGGGAAGAAGGGTAGAATATGGTCTCGGTGGAGGAGAAGAATGGCGGAAAGGAGAAAGAAGTGGAGTACGATCTTGAGGGTGTAAATCGAGTGAATAAATTAGCGCAATTTGTGATGACCGATGTGTTGAAAGCGATTGTGCTAACCTATCAACCCGTCGAGAAATGGGGTCAAATCCCTCAAGATTCGCAAGAAAGCATGGGTACGCCGAACTTGGTATTGGAGATGAAAGCGTAACGGTCTGTTGTACGGTCGGAACGATAGGAAGGACGAAAGGGAGTGAATTAGGGATCGTCTCATTCTCACCGTAGTAAACTGTTTCGAACTTGAAAGATTCCAATAATGGTTCGAAACGACTGTAAGCAACCGAGTCTGATGGTTCAACTAACTCATCTGAAAATTCAAAGGACTCAAACTCGGGCGGTGAGTCATCAACATCGTCCGAAAAAGTGAAACACTCGTAAGTGTTATCAGCAGTGAGGACTGTGTCAAATTCAAAGAAAAATTTTTCAAGCTCACAGTCTTCAAGCGTGATATTAGGTGTGGTCGGAACGATGGAAAGGAGGGAGGGTGATATAACAGTTAAAGGTTCAGGAGGATGAATTGGAAAATCCGACACATCAAACAAAAATGGTTCAACCTCAATATTATTCTCAATACTCTCCTCAATACTATCCTCATAATTCTCCTCAAAATTTAGCCTATCCATGCCATCATCATCAAAATCAAGACACATATGAAGTTCAGGAGAAACAATTAATGACTCGGGATGATGAATTGGACATAAAATTTCAATCAAATCTACTGGTTCATCATCCAAAATATTCCCGGCATCTATATCCTCAATCAAATGAAAATCAATATTTTCTGACACCTCATCAAAAGCATGGATATTTATCGATTTAAGTTCTAGAGTAGAGGTGTAAAGATCGAAAGGATTAGGTGTGGTTTCACTCGAAAGGGGTTCTTCACAATCTGGCAAATCAAGCACTACAAAATCACACAACTCGTTTTTATTTTCAACTGGTGAACTATTTGGGACAATCGATGGAAAACCGGAGTTGTGGGCTTCAATTGGGTAAGGGTAGGTTTGATTTGGAATTGTGTAGAACTCACTCGCTCCTCTCAAATTCTCACTCTGTCCAACCGCCTCCTTATACATTGAAAAATTTGAAGCTAGTTGGAAACTAGCTGCCTGTTCACTAGGTTGCATAAGGGCTGTAATGGATGCTTCCACATTCCTAACCATTTTGTTTGTTGCTGAAATATAAGCTTCGAATGACTGTTCCAAACTAGACATGGGTGGAGAGGGGGTTTTGGTAAAAGATTCGAAATTGTTTGGATATGTGAAACTCCCAAATAGCTGTATAGAAACAGGGTCTAGTGAAGGTGGGAAAGTCGGGCAGGACTGGTAGGAAGTGGATGGTTGGACAGGATTAGGATCAACATGTGGATAAAAAGGCGAATGGATTTGTTGATCCCTAGAAATAGATGAGTTAAGAGTGGTGAAAGATCGGCTACGAGATTGAGCAATATGCTCAGCAATGGAAATCGGTTTAGGAGTTACAGCAGGACTTGAAAAAGTGGTATCAACATATGAAGGTGGTAAAGGTTGACTTGGTTGACACAAAGTGGGTTGAAAAGTCAAACTGTTTCTCCTAGACGCCTCTATTTGATCTTTCAAAGATATTTTAGGTAAGGAAGGATCGTCTTTAAATTGACCGAACAAATTGACGTACGACGCAAAATTAGGTTCGGGATACCAAAGTTCGGCAAGTAATTTATTATGTGGAGTACCCATGTTAGAAGAAAAGGTGAAAGAAAGAAAGTTTATGGTGCAAGGATTTATTTGCAGCAAAAGTTTGCAAGTTTCCTAATAAAAATTTTCCTTTTTTTTTTCTTTTTCTTTTTATTTGGAAATTGTTGCAAAAGGATTTTGGAGAAAAAATATGCAACAGAAAAATATTACTTGCAATCTGTTTTTATTTTAAATGGGGCCCAAATATCCTGCACAAAATCGTTATTTGGAAGGGAATATATTTTTAAAGTGCACAAAATCCTGCAGGCATTTCCAGAAAAGATATTTCAAAAATTACAGAGGAGGAACAGAGGAAGCTTACAGAGCAAATTTCACGAACAGAGGACACCAAAAGGCCGCGTGCCCGCTGTATAAATGCGTTACTGCCGCGTTTTCGCGGCAGTCTAGTCAGCACGAGTCCCCAGAAAATTTTTGATGCTCTGATTCGACAAGACGGCCGCGTTTCCGCGGCCTAAGGTAGGTTTTGGCCGCGGAAAGGCGGTGCTTTGGGCGGTTCACTGCTCCAAAAAAAATCAAGTGTTCTGTTGTTTAAAATATCTTCTGTTCCGATATCCCGTTTTCCGTTTCGCTTTCTGGAAATTTCCAGATCCGAATTTGTATATCCTGCAAAAATTCAAACAACAATCAAAAAATAACAGATTATATATATTTTTATATTTTTTTTTTGATTTTTTTGATTTTTATGATTTTTTATTTTATTAAGATTAACCCGAAATTGCAAAAAGGAAATTAACACGCCATCCCCGGCAACGGCGCTATTTGATTTGATCTCAAAAACTATCTATTACCGCAATCAAGAACGGCGTCGCATAAAACTAGCCGGTGAATACGGGTCGGTCCACAGGGATGTTGTGAATCTCCTAATCGCGCTTACGAGTTAATTCCGAAGGGTGTTCGGATTTATTATTAAATCTAAAAACTTAAATTATTCTATACTACGATTATCTAGATCTAGTCTTGCTAGGGTTAGGTTTAGGGATGGTTTGGAAATGCAGGTAAATCTCAACGCTTTCTATACCCGAATGAAGATCTATGAGGAGTTATGGTAATCATCAATAAAGGGGATTAGATCCATTCGTGAAGGTGTTCCTTCCTCTAGGTTCTTGTCCTTCCTTTAGAGATCCTTACCCTAACCTCCATGGAAAACGCGCGCAACCGGGCCTTTACACTACGGTGTCACCGCTACCTCGAGGGATAGGGTGCCGTAGGGCGCGGTGTGTGCGTGTATGCATGGAGTCCTATTGAAAATATATTATGGGTAAGAAAGGGATGAGAGATCTCATCTCTCAAAATCCTTCCCCAAAACTAACACTAAACAATTTATTTACGGCAAGAATTTAAATCTACCTAGGGCAAAGAATTAAAATCTAAACTAGAGCAATTAATTAAATCTACTTACAGATGCATCTCTCCAATCATCAACGCAGGTTTGTCAGATCTGAATTTCTGAATTGAAAAGAGGCACCGATGCTCTCCATAAAGAATTCTGAATTTATTATTTAGAAGGAGGCATAAGAAAATACAATCTTTAGAGTTCCTATTTATAGAGAATAGGAAACCCTAGGTTACATTTTGATCCGCACATCTACATTTAAAAAAATAGCCCTATAAAGACCAGTCAACGTCGCATCGAGTTTAGGTAAAATTTTCACAAAACCCGGGCACTAGACGGCCGCGGAACCGCGGCAATGGCAGGCTTGGGCCGTGGTTCCATGGCCCTTTGGAAAGCTTGAATGCTGAAAATCTTGGGTCTTGTTCTGGGTCTTTTTGGGCTTCTGGTTCTTTGGTATTTTTATCAATTGGGCTTCTACATTGGTTCCAGATCTTCAGTGAACAATTTGCAATGGATTTTTAACCGTTCGCTTTGTAATTTTTGGACCTTAAGTTGCCTTGTTAATTGTGAACTGTCCTTCGATGCAGGCTTGACTAAGATCCTCCTATTTGTTGGTCAAAATCCACTTTTTCATCGTCTTTACATCGTTTTCACTGTTTTCTGTCCAAGAACCTGTAACCTGTAACATGTAGCAGACATGCGTCAAAAGCACCTGTTTATTTATAAAAAGAATAAGAATGGGGAATATAATAATGCAATATTATGGTGTGAACATGTACGTATATGCCATCCGCATTCGCCACTGGGTCCCGTCATCACCCGTTAGGTTACTTAACTAACGACAGAGCAGGGACTGGACTAGCGCGGGTGTAAAACATATACAACATCTATTAGTATATATATCAATATATAATATTCGCTCAAGGCGTGATAAAATGCAACATCACAGAAATGTAATAAGTATCACAGAACAATACAGATAATCTGGAATCCCCGGGTTTCATAGAGCCGCTACTGAAACCCGACGTTCCCCTGGTCGTGTGGATAGCCTGCGCAATGAAATCCTAGACCCCTACGGATGCGGCAAGTTACCCGCCAAAACATGAAGCGAGGCAGCCCCCTTCAACAAAGTGAATGGACCATCCATCACTTCACGGAATCCGGTAACTTGAGCACCCCTCCTTGGGTCAACCTGTACCCCCTACGAGTGCGGCGAATAGCCCGCCAATTCTAGAGTGAAACCCCCTCCGTCTCAAAGCCATGAGATGCGGGCCCGTTTCCCTCTAGAACCCGGCTATCCGTGCACCCCACCGCGGGGTAATCCTAGTACAGAAAGTAAAATATACAATGGGTACATCGACCTCAGCCCGGTCGTGCCCCAAAAGAATAATATACAAACAGGCAGTAACGGCAGTCCACATGTCGGACACTCGCCCCGCAATATAAAATATACATATATAACCAAACTGTACTACCATTGCATCCAGGCTATCCACCACGACAAATCCGCAACATCACAGCACAACACAGAATATCAACGTGAATGTCACGTTCGTAAATCCGTCTAAAAGGGCTATAGCAGTTAGACAGGATTTACCGATCAAATGAAATTCACGGTCGCAGATATAATGTAAATATTGTGAACTAACATGTTTAAAATTTTCGATCGACTAAATTTCCCGAAGTGGGTCCCAAGCACAACTGTAGCACTCAAAATAAATCTGGGCCCAAAAAGAATATATCAAAAACCCCAATTTCAAGTCAGAGACCCACTGTAGAAATTTGGTACGGCGTTGACTTTTTCCTGCGGCGGAACCGTGGCCAAAACATGGGTTTGGCCGCGGTTCCGCGGTCTTACTGTAGCAACGCATCACCAAATTTCTGCAGTGTCCATAAAAAACCCTGCCTGATTTTCTGCAGCACACCAAATAATTTTTTGACCACAGAAAAATTTCGACAGAAACTGTGATTTGAAAATGTGGTTTTTAGAAAATTCGTTCGATCGAACTTGTAAACACGTTAGTGCAAGCTAGACTAAGTTAATGGCGTGGCTCTGATACTATGTAAGACTACAGTAGCGCCCCGGCCGTCTTTCCGAGGGCAAAATGTGGAAACGAAAATTTTTCTTGACTTGAAAACCGGCGCTATCGTATGCTTAAAACCCGGATCGAACCATTAACCTACTCCTAGCAAACTAGAGAGGGGATAGAAAGCTATACCGAGCGATCCATGTCCTTCGGTCTTTGGCCACCATCCCGATCTCCCCGCGGCATCTCCGATCTTCATCTCCTCGTCGGAAAGGGCACCACTTCGAGAAGTCTTTTTACAGGCTCCCGCTTCATCCGAAGCAACTCGGGCACGAAGTGTGCTAGCCGACGTGCCCAAGATGAAGTAGAGAATGTTGTGATCACTTTGTCTCTTGCATCCATGGTTTTGGATGGAGGTTAAAGTGTTGCCATTGATGGAAGCAATGAGCTAGAGGAAGAAGAACAAGAACAAGAGCTTTTCTTTTTCTTTTCTTTTCTTTTGTTGGAATAATAATGAGAGTGAGAGAGTGAGATCAAGAAAAATACAAGACTAATCTCACACATATGGCAGCCCCTCTCTCTCTCCTTCTCATTTCATGACACACATCAATCCATTAATGTGACACTTTTGCTAAAAGAGACCATGACTCATAGTATAAGTCCATGTCACATTAATGCATTGTCATGATGATTTCTAGCTCATTATTTCCTTAAGCAAACATTAATCAAAATGTTTGCCACAACAAATAGATCCGGCAACATCTAAAGTAAACTCGTGACGGATCACAAGGATACCCCTCACCTGTATATACATACCTGCACCCGCATTCCGACTGAATACGAATGCGATGAGACTAAAGTAATCCAACAAATCTAATACTAGGATCCGGCTAAAACCAAAGCCCACTAGTATGATCCGTCCGATCATGATGCGTGCAATACCGCACGTATAAAATCGAACCCTGCCATATATCATACGGCCTCTACAACGTTTCGCCCGAAACTTGAGAAACTGTCTGTGGGGGACTCTAAAGACTCGTCAATACTTTGGCTGTGGATTTAACCACTAGCACGTCAGAGGTATTAGCCATACGTAACGGGCTACCAAGTATTGACCAAAAGGGAGGTCGATGAGCGAACTCATCCTGACACCCTACTGAGTCTGTCAGTGACAATATCCATACAGTCCGGTTCGTTCGTCTATGAGCATCGCATGGCGGGCCTAGGGGGTTGGTAAAAGTCAGACCCCCAAAAGCGGTACAAGTCGTGTCGGAGTGCAGCCTAGAACACCCTGAGATACTACTGGAATACCTACCAGTAAATCTCCTGCCTCGACCGAGGGTTTTGTGTAATGGCTCTCCTAGACACAGCGCGATCTCACCCCCAATACCGGGAGAGACGAAACCCCTGCCGATCCGCTCACTGCCTCCATGTGGCTCAGGACTGTACCCAACTAAAACCTGTTTGCACGACTCCTTTGAGCCGTGGTAGGGTAGTAATCAAAGTACAGTGGGAACTCACACGAGACAAATGACGATCTCAGGTCGATGAACTAACATGTACACATGTCACCAGGGAACTGCTATCCGACGTCAGGTATAAAACTAACTAGCATGTTCCCGGCGAGTCCTGTCCGGTGTACTCATAACCTAATGAGCACCTGTATACATCTTGGGTGAACCAACTGACACCAGTGGCTTGTGAGACCGGCCACCGCCCCTCGTCGGGGTCTCGACTGTATACACTAGTCTACTCTGGAGTATCGATGCCCTGTCTCGAAAACTCCCACGACTAGGGACCTTTTAAGGATGTGCTTATAAACCCCAGCTCCCACGTATATGATCGCCATCATACTGCTGGCCGTCAAGCAAGAATCTTAAGGGCTTTATCAACGTGCAATAGTGACCTGTAAGGTCACCTGAAACAGTTCACAATGATAAAGACAAACCAGATAGCATACTATCATCTTGAGTAAGACTGTCCTACCGGCATAGGTCCTCCCTCAATCATTGCAATCACGTGCTTGTGATCCAATGATTGACTCTGAGGGCACTATGTACAACAGCGTCTTCGTTCGACAACCCATTGTAAAGGAATTTTAGGCTGAATCGTCAAAAACCGGGCTTAACACTCTCAACCCTGACCCATAAATAGGTCAGGAGGAGAGTGGGGGGCTAATGATGAGGCTCATAAATGAGTATTCCCCAGAACATGACACGTAGCGGATGACGTGTCATCCGCTAAGCCCGCTAGACTCCTGGAGGCTACGGAGCTGGAACAAGTATGATGCATTGAGAACATTCTTCGGCACCTCGTCTCCGAGGTTGCATCCGACCTTTTGGAGACCTCTCCTGAGTGCCTTCCTTATTCGCCTAAACAACCATCCAACGGCTCGCCTCGGAGCAATCCTACAACTGAGCTTTCTCGGCCACCGAGCTCAGCTTCCTCGGCTTCCCTGTTCAACTGAGAGCACGAAGTCCAAGCGCCCCTTAACAACTCCGTTTATCTCACCACGACGAGATCTCCGCCGCTTCACAAACCGCATCTCGTGCTAGCGTATCTTGCCATTAATGAGCGCATCCCGCCATTAATAGGCATGTTCTGCCATTGGCGCAAACGTGACGCAGAGACGTAACGGGCGGTGAGAATCTCGCGCCGGTTCACCTCATGCGACCACTATATAAACTCTCTCCACCAAACGACTCAGATAAGTCAAATTGATTCCAATAAGCCGCTACGTTGCCTCTATACCTCGGTACTTGCTTGATCGTCGGAGGGTCCTACGGTGGTTTCCCATCCCGGGATATCCCTTGCAGGCAGCCCGGCGTCAACAACATCCAACAATCCATTGAGATCCACACGTCTAATTTTCACTCTCAATCACAACCGTTCAGAACCGCTTGCAGTAAGATCGGCGGAGGACAATATCTGAGGGAGATTTCGACCTCAGCTATCCATAAATTATACCATAACATTACATTTTAATATGGATGTAACCAACTCTTATAACCTTTTGTATTATAACTCGTCAATTTCAACTAGATTCATTTTCAAATATCGTTTTGGAATAATTATAGAATGAATTTACTTTAAATTGATGGGGTTTGAATATTATACGAGAAATCACTCGGTTTGTTGTAGTTTTAGCAATATAAGCTTAAAGTTTCTTCCTAACTAGTAAAAGATTGAGGATTTGGCCATATCAGTTATTATGAATTAGTTGAAGGGTGATCAATACATGTTCCTTGATAAAAAAAATTCCCACAAAACATATTAGCATCAATTGCACAAAATACTCCTATAGTTTACCTTGTATAACACTTATACCCTCAAAGCGTGTTCCTGAGTAAAACTCTTAACCAGATTCAATTTCTGCTCTGGACTATAATAGTTTAGAACTAAACCAAATTTCTCTGTGAATATAACAAGAATTCAGAAGGTACACATGTTCTCCTTTGCATTAATAAAAAATAAAGCCCTAAAATTGAGAAAAGACATCATTTTCCAAATAATAGAAAAATCCACCGCATGTTCTTTCTTTCTTTCACTTTCCACCACATGACTCCCTCCAAAAGAAATCTAACAATGTTCTTTTATTTTTGTTTTATCTTTTGACGTTGACGTGTAAGCCCTAACATATGCGCACATCACACCCATACACACACAAGCATACAACACATATACACATTATGAGATGCATGAATTTGCCTCGAAAACGTTAATTTGTGGCTACTTTTTCTTTTGGGATTCCGGGAGTTTAAATCCCGCAATCTCCTTAAGAAAGGAAGTCTTCGTACCAAGAATGTTCTCTTATCTATCAATTTAAAATCTAGTTATTTGTTAATTACAACATGGATTGAAAAGTTGGGAGGGGGGTGCGTTTGTGTTAACCGGTCTCTTTTGGGACGATGATACATGCCAAAATTAATCCTCTCATCATATACCCCAAGCTATCAAAGTGGGACAGTTGTTATGCCTGGTTAATCTTTTATGAAGTAGTACGGTAAACAGCATCCATGCTATTGGAAGGAATGGTCTAGATTTATCCAAAATCTAAACCAACGGTCAAGATTTGCGTCAAATAGTAACCTTTGGTATTTATTTACCTTACTTGCAACGCATGTTGTAGGATAAGATAAGAACACCCGCAC
Organism: Agapanthus africanus; assembly: GCA_030015575.1. Lineage (NCBI taxonomy): Eukaryota > Viridiplantae > Streptophyta > Magnoliopsida > Asparagales > Amaryllidaceae > Agapanthus > Agapanthus africanus. The sequence continues at coordinate 456,914,849 of JASDDO010000001.1, read as the reverse complement.
TGTTTTTTTCCCAAGAGCTTGGACCCTTTTTCCATCATCCCCTGTTGCCGCGTGCCAAATCAAACCGTCCCTCATAAATAAACCAACCAACAAATCGCCCCCAAATGTCCCTTTCTTGCAGTGACTCTCCTCAAACCCTAGAAGATATCATCATCATCACCGTCATTATCATCAATGTCGGCGACGACCTACGGCACGATCCCAAGCTCGACGCCGGCGGCGGACTCGCCCGTCGGATTCATCTCCGGCGCCGAGGACCGTGGCCGCGCGGCCCTCGCCACGCGACGGCCATGGGGCGAGCTGGTCCACCGCCGCGCGTTCACCCTCCCCCCAACCCTAGGCGAGACGTACCTCCGCGTCCGCACCAACGTCTCCTACTTCGCCATGAACTACGCCGTCGTCGTCCTCTTGATCCTCTTCCTCTCCCTCCTCCGGCACCCCATCTCCCTCATCGTCTTCATCGCCATGATGGCCGCCTGGCTCTTCCTCTACTTCCTCCGCGACGAGCCTCTCGTCATCCTGCGCCGCGAGATCGGCGACAAGGCCGTGCTGATAGTCCTCTCCGTCGTCACCGTCGGGGTGCTGCTCTTCACCGACGCCAAGCTCAACATCCTGCTGTCCCTGCTGGTCGGGGTGTTGGCGGTGCTGGGGCACGCCGCCGTGAGGCGGACGGACGATCTGTTCCTGAAGGAGGAGGCCGCCGGCCCCGGCGGGTGGTACTCCGCGTCGTGGTCAGCCTGAATTCTCACGGATCCAGGCATGTATCTTACGTTTGTGAATTTGGTTTTATTTTGTTACCACTCGTTATTGGTTCTGGTGGTGTTGTGGAAATTTGTTTGTCTGGTTGAATAATGGCGTCCATCCCATGGTACTAATAGTTGTTCATTTGAAATTGATTTCGGGAATGAGAGAAGATTCATATACCATCATATCTACGTTGAGTTTCCTAGTTTTTATCTAGACAGCCAAAATTGAGTATATTTGAATTGGGTGTTGGGAGGGAGAGTCGATCCATGGAACAATGCTCGCGACAAAACCCAAATCACGCAAAAATACAATTACGCAATTAAACGACGAAAGACAATATAAATTAAAATGCAGGAATAAGAAAACAATCAATCACAAACAAGATAGATTTGTTAACGAGGTTCATCCACCGTATGGCTAGTCCCCGGCAGAGCGGAATCTGCAAACGTCTACTATACTTGAATCAAGTTTACAAACAAGAACAACCTAGGAGATTTATCTCAAATCTCTCTATACAAATCTCTCTTGGCCTTTGCCTCTTGTGATGATACTTGTGATGGATACAAAATGCTTCACTCATAAGATGTGCTTTTATAGCACGTAGGATAATATCACTATCTAACAAAGTCATCACCTATCATTGTCATCACCTAACAATATCATGGATGTCAAAAGTAGCACCTAACAAAGTCACCACCTATCATTGTCATCACCTAACAATGTCATGCATGTCAAAAGGTGGCACCTAACCATAGACTTTAATTTGCATCAATTTTCAACAAACTCCACCTTGATGCAAATTCATCACAATCTCGACATTGCCCCACTTGGAGTAATTTTTTGGCTTGATTCTCAGCACTAGTAAACTTCACACGATTCCGCTGCTGCTCTCTCCACATTAAATTTTCATGGAGAGACTCACCAATCTGCAACAGAGATTCAGCTTATCTCTGTCTACTATTTTGGTGAACATATCCGCCGGATTCTTTTCTCCCGCAATCTTCTGTAGTGTCAACTCACCATCTTCTAACGCCATGCATATGAAGTGGTACCGCACCTTGATATGCTTCGTCCGAGAATGATATGCTGCATTCTTTGCCAAATGTATTGCACTTGGCTGTCGCTCCATAAGGTATTGAAGTCTTGCTTCTTACTCAACTCTTCGAGTAACCCTTGTAGCCATATCATCTCTTTGCTGGCTTTCGTGATCGCCACGTACTCAGCCTCCGTAGTTGACAATGCTACCGCTTTTTGCAGTTGAGATATCCAATTTACCGCTGTTCCCCCAACTGTAAATACGTATCCCGTTGTGCTCTTCCCACTATCTCGATCACCCGAGTAATCCGCATCAACGTAATCTTGCACCATTAGAGAGTCGCCCCTGAAACATAAGCAGTGACTAGACGTACCCCTAAGATACCTCAAAATCCACTTCACCACATTCCAATGCTCCTTCCCCGGGTTTTGCATATACCGGCTCACAACTCCCACTGCATGTGCAATATCTGGTCTCGTACTCACTATTGCATACATTAAACTCCCCACCACAGAAGCATAAGGCACTCTTGCCATCTCGTCTTTCTGCTCTTGAGTTATCGGGCAAAACTCTTTCATGAGTTTGAAATGTTTTGCTAAAGGTGTACTCACCGGTTTTGACTTGTCCATGTTGAACCGCTTCAAAACCTTCTCGATATAGTCGCTTTGCGATAACCAGAGCTTCCGCTGCTTCCTATCTCGAACGATCTTCATGCCCAAAATTTGTTTGGCCGCTCCCAAATCTTTCATGGAAAACTTTTCAGCCATCATCTTCTTCAGATTTTGAATTTTCTCGAAGTTCGGACCCGCTACCAACATATCATCTACATAGAGTGATAGAATGATATAGTCTCCATCCTCAAAAGTCTGTATAGACACAATGATCTGACTCACCACGCACAAATCCCGTCTCTAACATGAACTAATCGAATTTGAGATACCGCTGCCTTAGAGCTTGCTTAAGGCCGTACAAGCTCTTTCGCAGTTTACACACCATAGTTTCTTTTCCCTTCACCTCGTATCCCGGTGGTTGCATCATATAGATCTCCTCCACCAAATCTCCATGAAGGAACACAGTCTTTACATCAAGTTGCTCTAAGTGCAGATCCTCCACCGCCACAATACTAAGGATCACCCGAATTGATGTCATTTTCACCATAGGGAAAAATCTCTCTTGATAGTCAATTCCTTGCTTTTGCGCATGTCTCTTGACTACCAAGCGAGCTTTGTACCGCTTCACACCATCGGCCTCATCTTTTATCCTGTACACCCACCTATTCAGCAACGCTTTTCGACCTTTGGGTAGTTTCACTAGGTCCCACGTACGGTTCTTCTTCAAAGAATCCATCTCCTCGTCCATAGCTTGCTCCCACTGCTTACTAGCACCGTCTTGCGTCGCCTCTTCAAGGGATTCAGGCTCTTCCGAATCCGTGTACAAAATGAAGTCGGTCACAAGTGTTTCAGGTAGTCTCCTTTCTCTTGTAGATCTCCTCAAAACTGGTACATCTGGTTGCTGAACATGGTCGCCATCATGTTCTTGAACCTGATCCTGCACTGGAGCTTCCTCCATGTTTTGATCCCCACTTGTGGACACTTGATTGTTCTTTTGAGTTCTGTCTAACTCCACGAACTCAGATACAACACCATCTTTGGCTGGCTTTTCTTCTTTATATAAGTGCTGCTCATCAAAGACAACGTTCCGACTTCGTATTACTTTCTTACTTGTGTAATCCCACAGCCGATATCCGAACTCGTCTCCACCATACCCGATGAAAGCACACTTCTTAGATTTGGAGTCAAGCTTACTCCTTTCTGCCTTATCAATCAAAGAATACGCGATACAGCCAAATACTTTAAGGTGCGAATAGTTGACCGGTTTACCCGACCAAATTTCTTCTGGAATGCCTCCATCAAGCGCACTTGCCGGGTTTCTGTTGATCAGATACACAGCAGCATCGATCGCTGCCGCCCATAAGAATTTTGGCAGATTCGCATCCAAGGTCATGCTTCGCACTCGCTCTAGGATTGTTCTGTTCATCCTTTCAGCGATGTCATTCTGCTGTGGCGTCCCAAGTACCGTCTTCAACCAACGAATACCCTTTTGCGAGCAAAACTCCTCGAACTCTTGGGTGCAGTATTCCCCGCCATTATCGGACTTAAGGCATTTAACCTTCATCCCCGTTTGGTTCTCCACCTGTGCAATCCAGTGTTTGAAGATGCCAAACACATCGGACTTTTTCTTTATCGCGTACACCCATGTCTTCCGACTTGTATCATCGATGAACGTCACGAAGTACCGATTTCCTCCATAAGACTCCACCGAGGCCAGACCCCACACGTCCGTATGCACCATCTCTAGTTTCTTGGTCTTTTTCGCTACGCCTCCAATTTGAAATCTGAGCGCGCTTTGCTTCCCACAAACGCAGCTCTCGTAAAACCCCAACTCCACCTTTTCAGCCCCGAAAGAACCCTCTTAGCTTGAAGAATTTTCATGTTCTTCTCGCTGAGGTGTCCCAATCTTTTATGCCACAACGAAGTCTCCGAATCTTTCTCCGAACTTACCGTCAATGCAACCGAGCCTCCGCTGCTCCCATTGAATGAGTACAACGAACCGCTCAGCTTGTCCCTTGCGACCACCAACGACCCTTTGGAAATTTTCCATTGAGAATTCCTAAACGTTGTAATAAACCCTTCGTTGTCTAGCTGACTTGTGGAAATCAAGCTTTTCTTCAAATCTGGAATATGGCGAGCATTCTTTAATTTGATTTGACTATCTCCTGACGGTTGCAAGATGATCGTCCCCTTTCCAATGATCTTACACGATTGACCATTTCCCACCGTCACATGTCCAAGATCGTCCTGAACATACTCGCTAAAGTGGTGTCTGCCCGAAGTGCAATGAAAAGAAGCCCCTGAATCTAGAAACTAAGTATCCGCCTTTGTGTTCTCGCTCGTCGATAGACAAAGACCTTGTTCCCCATGTTCTTGTGTAGACACCACATTTGCTTCCTTTTCATCCGTCTTCTCATTTGAGCCTTTCTTCGGAAGCTTACATTCACTTCTTCTGTGGCCCTTCTTTCCGCAATTCCAACAGGCGCCTTGGATTTTTCCTTGAGATTTACCTCGGCATTTAGACTTGCCCTTTTTTCACTTTCCCCTTTCTATTGTTCTGCCTCGATTCTCCACCGAAAGTGCAGAAGTTCCAGAACTCCCACTCACGGACTTTCTCCGCATCTCATCGTTTAATATGCAGCTTACCGCATCATTAAACGTGAGAATTCCCGAGATAGAGTTGCTAACCGCCATCACTAGGTTCTCCCAACTCTCTGGCAACGAACATAAGAACAGTAGGGCTCGAATCTCGTCTTCAAAGATGATTGAAACGGACTCAAGTTGGCTTGTCACGCTGTTGAACTCGTTCAGGTGCTCTATCACCGAACCATTCTCTACCATCTTCATGTTGAAAAGTTTCTTCATCAAAAATATTTTATTTGATGTCGATGGCTTCTCATACAACTTCGCTAACGTCGTCATTAGCGCTTTAGTTGTTTTCTCCTTTGAGATATTAAAGACCACCTGCGGAGTCAACGACAATCTGATCGTTGCCAGGGCTTTCCTATCCAAAAGGTTCCACTCCTCATCGGTCATCTTCTCGGGCTTTTCTCCTAGCAACGGAAGATATAGATCCTTTTGGTATAGACAGTCTTCTAACTGCATGCGCCACCAACCGAAATTGTGACCACTGAATTTCTCGATTCTTATCTTATCCTCTGCCATCTTTCGTCTGTATCGCAGCAAACCCGACTTCCTCCTAGATCTGAACCAACGCCTTCAAAACTATAATCTAAGAAAATGGGGAAGAGGACACAAGCGTCGTTACCCACCGTTACCTAGATTATAGAATCGAAGAACCCTAGGTTTCTCTTAACCTTGCTCTGATACCAGTTGTTGGGAGGGAGAGTCGATCCACGGAACAGTGCTCGCGACAAAATCCAAATCATGCAAAAATATAATTACGCAATTAAACGACGAAAGACAATATAAATTAAAATGCAGGAATAAGAAAACAATCAATCACAAACAAGATAGATTTGTTAACGAGGTTCACCCACCGTATGGCTAGTCCCCGGCAGAGCGGAATCTGCAAACGTCTACTATACTTGAATCAAGTTTACAAATAAGAACAACCCTAGGAGATTTCTCTCAAATCTCTCTATACAAATCTCTCTTGGCCTTTGCCTCTTGTGATGATACTTGTGATGGATACAAAATGCCTCACTCATAAGATGTGCTTTTATAGCACATAGGACAATGTCACTATCTAACAAAGTCACCACCTATCATTGTCATCACCTAACAATGTCATGGATGTCAAAAGTAGCACCTAATAAAGTCATCACCTATCATTGTCATTACCTAACAATGTCATGCATGTCAAAAGGTGGCACCTAACCATAGACTTTAATTTGCATCAATTTTCAACAAACTCCACCTTGATGCAAATTCATCACAATCTCGACATTGTCCCACTTGGAGTAATTTTTTGGCTTGATTCTCAGCACTAGTAAACTTCACACGATTCCGCTGCTGCTCTCATTAAATTTTCATGGAGAGATTCACCAATCTGCAACAGAGATTCAGCTTATCTCTGTCTACTATTTTGGTGAACATATCCGCCGGATTCTTATCGGGCTTTTAAGTTAGAATGGGCACCCAAGTTGTGTTGTGTATCCGTCGCTTGCGGGCTCCGCCCCCAACAAATGGTATCAAAGCCTGGTTTGTTTGAGAGAGGGGTGGAGCGAGAAAAAAAAATATTGATGTGGGATGGGTTGAGTGCTTGTGTAACACCAATGTTGTATATCACTGAAGAAAAATTGTGAGTACAACGGTCGCCGCTTGGTGTTGAAGCGCCTGTATACTGCCGATGTTGTATGTCACCTACAACGGTGCAGGCGGGTATGTACGATACGAGTCAAGCTCGGGATTGTTGAGTTGTGACTCGTATCTTTAGTCCCACATCGGGAGTTTATAAAGAAGCTGATGTGTATATAATATAACTTGGACCTCTACCTATCAGCTCGGGCTTTTGGGTTAGAATGGGCACCCAAGTTGTGTTGTGTATTCGTCGCTTGCGGGCTCCGCCCCCAACATTGGGGGGTGTTCTCAAGGCATGTATCATGGCCTTTTTCTTTGAAGGCCGCACCGAATCTGAGTAGCAACTTTGCCTTCGAGTGTCGTGGGAAATTGGACCGGTTACCTTGGATTTCTAAACCCAAGAGATATGCTGGGGCGGTTCGATGAGTGATGAGTGGTTAGAATTATCCAAGCATGGAAATTAGTAGTACCCATCCTCGATTCATGCTACTAAATAAACTGCAGTTTACATCTACTTTTAACGGCATTTAGAGAATCTCTCTTCTTGTTTTACTTATGTTTTCAAACTAAATTGTCACTGCCACATTTCTGACTGGGCATCCTAAATTCAATTTGGCTTCTTTAAGGCTCAAGCAGGATGCCTAATTGGAGATGGAAAAACCTAATTGAACCCAGGCTAGAATTTTCCACCCCAAAACTCTAGCTAGATACCCGATTGAAGATACACGAGAGGAAATAGGTTGGTGGAATTCGGTAAAATAATGCTTGAAGATTAGTTCTCGTCTAGGTTTTTTATTTTAGATTTCGGGGTTTCGATTGAGAGTTTTTAGTCGGGGCACCTTTTCAGGTTTAAAAAGTGCTACTGACGTGGCAAGGATAGAAGAGTAAAACCCCATATTCCATTACCGTCGACATCAGTAACTTATTGTGAAGAACTTAAGGTTTTCATCTGTAACTAAATTAGTTTAAACATTCGTTTGTGATCGAACGCTTTAAGGTACCTTAATGAAAAATCTGACAGTGAAAGGCTTTTTAAGTGAAAATTTACCCGAGTATTTATTTGCATGCAATCCATGTAAAAAATCAATCCATTAAACTCCTCTTCTAGAGGACAATGTTTCATTGTAATAGCTATGCCCTTTAGTTAGAAATGTTCAGTCTAATCAAATTTCTATGTATAGTGCCCCAGCATGTACTTTTTTACATCACAAAATTAACCTTGTGATGTTAAAGAGAACTTCTGCTATGAATCCCTATTGTAATCGGAATATAGAGCCACCTTATAACTCAAACCGAGTGATATATACAAGTCCAAAGCCGCAGCTCACACAAATTTGACTGTAAATTGAGGGCTTCTACCAAAGGAAGAACTCAATCTCTTGATTATGCTCTTCTTTCCTGCTCTTTTTCTCCTCTCTAATGTCTTCACCATTGTTGCTGGATACAACTCTAGAATGAAGATTTGGCTTTTTTCTTTTCTTGGGTTTGAATTTGAATTTTTAAATTTAAGAGTTGGAGCTGGTGGAGAAAAGTCATCTTTTACAGGACATGCCGCACTTTTTTTATAAACTGCTGCTTTTTTTCTTTTCTTTTTTCCTTTGTTTCTTGTATTCTGAATTCCATAAATTCTAGACATATCTTATGGTCTCATTCGGGCAGCTGCCATTATATTAGTAGAGATGTAATCTTGTTTGTTTTCAATGGATAAGTTGGCAAATTTTTGGTTCGATCCTTAATACATGAATTGACCATGATTTAATGCTTTCGGGGTAAATTTTTGGATCCCATGTGTGTTGTGTGCGTTGGTTAAGCGTACGGGTCACTTTCTAAAAGAAACAAAAACAACTCAGCCATATGGTTTATGATTCGATTCTTTCTATCCCTTTATGTTACCAACCTTTTTTACGGCTAGGGTTTCTCCCTAAGAAAAAGAAAAGAAAAGAAAAGAAAAGAAAATAATAATAATAATAATAATAATAATAATAATGTCTATATATAAAAGCGATTAAATGGTCGATATAAAAATAATGTGTTGTTTTCGTAGATCAAACGCTAACCTTGGTTAACTTTAAGAGTTTTGAATGAGTAACTTAAAGAATAAAAGGAAATATACCAGTATTGAGATTAAAAGGGAGTTCTTTTAAGATTATAAGAGAATTCTTGGAGAAATATATGCAAATCCCGTTACTTATATTATGTAGAAGTTGAGTCACAAATGATATCAAATTAAATAATTGCATCCCGCAAATTTAATTGTTCAATTGGGATCATCTATGCTAATATAACTCAACGATTAAAATTGGGATGCAAGCATTGGTGTATTGTCTAAAATATATTATAAAAAAAAAATACCTTAAGGTTAGCAAAATTGTATAAATTGGTAATTACTTCTCTTGCCAATTTAATGTTTCTTGCTGAGAATTGCATTTTTTGTTTTAAATTTTACGGTCACATGCAATATAACTCACAGGAAAATGCATTCTTTTGTAACTACAGCTTGTTGGATTCGGAATCGCTGCCATTATAGGAATAATAGCATCCATACTATTATATCGAACGGTCTAGATCCATCCAAAATAGAAATGAACGGTCGAAACTTGTGTGAAACAGAGAGCCTTTTGCTATTGGTGTATCCTACATGCTTTGCACGTAGAATGTGTGGCCAAGTTCCTACAAGCGCACCCATGCTATTATTTCTCACATAGCAGCCACTTTTTTGCCCAGCTTGTTTGGTTGTTAGGATTTGGATGGATCGGAGATTACTGGGGGACAAAAACATTGTAGCATTGATAATAGCCGCTCATTTTTCAAAATCCTTGTTTGTTTCGAAGAATTTGGAGTCATTTGGAGTTGTATAAAATATGGATTTCAATGTTGCAGATCCGAAAGAAATTTGGGAGGATTTGGGTGCCATGCGATCTTTTAACCAATCATTTTAGTGCTTAATTTTTTAATATATTTTTACATCCCGTAGGCTGATTGCTATGAGGGTTGATGATTATGATTTGAGGGAAAAAACTAGCATGTAAGGGCTCGCACCATACAAGCTACTTGCAAGCCTTTTGATGGATTTGGGTTTTGTAAAAGGGAAGCCATCCAAGGGTTTACAATTGGCTTACACCATGCAAGCCCTTGTATAGAAGTTTTTTTTATCTGATTTAAGGCCGGGCCCCAATCACATTGAGGAATGATTATATGATTCTGAACATAAGTCCGTCGATCAAATTACTGTTGATTCTTTTTAAGGTATCAGGTATGACTTTTTCCTCCAAAGAGTGGTATGCTTTATTTAACCATTAAGCCAAACATAAAGGACTTAAACTTAATATCCCTTGGACACACACGCCGAGATGGATTCGGATCCTCTTCTTTAACACTATCCAATGTAGAGTTTATTGGATGATATCCAACTGTTTGTTTAAAATGAACGCCAATAATTGATTAGCCCATCTATAAATAATCTTGCTGTTAATGAAGTATAAATGTTTAAATTTGCTAAGGTATAAAAAATCAAATAAATAGATTTTGTGCAAAACATTTCCTATCAATGTTATTCTTTATCGATGCATGGTTTTCGATCTTACTGTTTTTTTTTTCCTCGTCTCTTTCTTTGCTGAATAGCCTTTAGCAACAAAGGGGGAAAATTTGAATATTAAGATTAATTATAGGGAAAATTGTTTCTGGACCCAATTTGGAGAATAATTTATTTTAAACCTACAAATTCCCAAAATTGTGAAAATCCCCAAAAATATACTTTGACATTATTTTAAACCCAAATCTTAATTTGTATATGTATGTTTTGCCTATAATACCCTTTTAATAATTTTTAAGATATTAGAACATAAGAATTTTTGGATTTTCCAAGATATTAGTAAATGAGATGTTTGATTATGTATCTATAGTTTTCCATGACTTTCTTTTATTATTCTCTCTTTTATAATTGCTTGTCCTAATTTTTTTTCTAAACGCATCTCCTTTATTCTTATCTACCCTTTTTATTATTGCTTGCCTTAATTTTTGACTTCTTCATAGTTCTTCCTTTTTATTGAAATGGGAAAGGAGATTGGCGGATTAGGAGCGGAGATAGAGGAATCGAAGAAATTGGATCGAAGATTAGGAATTTCAAAGGAGAGATGCAAAAATTGAAAACAGAGATGGAGGAATTGGAGGTGAGAGATTTGAAAAGGAAATGCAAACTTTGGAAGAGGACGTTAGAGAGAAAATGAGGAATTGAGAGAGAAGCAGCAGGGAAGAAGGGGAAAACTATGGTAGTAATTTTTTGAGAGAATAATGATAAGTATATGATTAAAAAGAACGTGGATAAACCTGGAAATTTTGCCAAAGTATTCTAAGTATGGTACATATAATTTTTTTTGGGCTTGCAACCTCCATATTTTCTAAGTATTGGGATTTTTCATACTTTTGAAAATACATGGCTTTATAAATAAGTCATGTCTTCAAACTGGTCCCGGAAACAATTTCCTCTGAATTATATTTAAGCAAAACTTCAAACTCATGGTTTTTTTTATATTATGGAAGTAATATTCAACATCTCGTTTTCATTCATTTTGAGAAAAATCATAATCCATTCTAGGAAATAACATTTACGATCAACTAGAATTATAATTGTGATGGATTATACTAAATTAAAACAACAATGATAAAAATTTAAACACAAACTTTTGCTCGATTAAGCAAAACACGTCATATTTTTTCAAAGAAAATCGAAAAATTAAAAATCCTAAAAAGACATTCAATTATCCAAGTATTCTACGATGAATTTTTGATTTGTATTTAGTTTGATTTGTATTTAAATTTTCCACAGTAATGTTTTGCAACGAATGAAGAATATTTCTTATGAAATGTTTTAATTGTAATCTAATTAATTTATTTCTTCATATCTTAGCCAATTAAAACTCATATTACCTTATTAAACCTTAAGAGTATATATAAACATGTTAATTATTTATGGCCGCTCATTCTAAAGGGACGGTTGGATATCATCCAATAGACTCTTCATTGGAGGATCTGAATCTCTCAGTTGTAGACTATGCTCCACTCTATAGGATAGGGAAACAAATTCTATCAAGTTGTTAGTCATTAGATTTGTTTAAAAGTTGTTAGTCATTAGATTTGTTTAAAGATTTGTGCAAACAATAATCTCAGAAATAATTGAAAACTTCTTCTCATAAAGTGAATATAATAGGTAAAAGGATTGTATTGATTGGGGCCCAATGTATAATTGTTTGTACAAATTTTAATACAAATTTAATGGCTAAAATTCCTACTGAGTGGAGTATAGTCAGGGAACTAGGTTTTGTGCATTGGAGGGTCAAATATGAAAAGGGTCATTTAGCTTTGATATATTCCATCTTATCATACAAATTTTTGAATATCTACTTGAACCATTTTGAGTTCAATAAAAAAAAATATAAAAGAGTCGAGGGTTGTAATCAAGCTCACGAGATTTGAAGACTTTTAGCACAGTCGATACATACATGATACATACATGATGCTTTTCGATCCAATTATACATTGTAGAGTGTAGTACAGCATGGGTCTTTACATTGAAATAGTGTTACTAAACAAAATTAAATAATAGTAATAACATACATGCAGAAACAAAATCGACTCAAATGCTCTTCTTTGGAAGGAGCACCTCCTCCATAACTCTCTCCAAGTTCACAAAAGAGACACCGCCTTTTTCGGTAGCTTTAACTGCACTCTCCTTCCATTCTAAAGCCCTCCTCCTCATCTCCTTCCCTTTATCACCTTCCATCAATTCTCTCACGGTTTTCTCAACCTCTGCTCTTTTAACGTTATTATCAATCTCCATCCCGATTTCCCATGCAGTACACAGATATCTACAATTGGTCTGCTGCTCGGCGAAAAATGGCCAGCATAAAGTGGGCACCCCACCGCTTATGCTCTCTAGAGTTGAGTTCCATCCGCAGTGTGTCAGAAATCCTCCAACAGATTGATGCATTAGCATGGCCTCCTGATCACACCAGCTTGCTAGTAAACCTCTTCCTTCGATATCACCCAAGAACTCTGCAGGGAGAATGGCGGATTCTCCCTTGACAAGATCAGGCCTAATCACCCATAAAAACTCGGCTTTACTGTTAGCAAGCCCCCATGCAAACTCTACAAGATTGTCACTTGTCATAGTTGTGATGCTACCAAAATTAACCAACAAAACTGAACCAGGTTTCTTCCCTTCTAACCAAGTCAAGCAATTATCGTCTTCCTTCCATAAACTTGAGCCGATGCCAGCCAGTGGGCTATCGGATGGTACATGACGTGAGAGCAAACATAGAGGCCCAATTGTGTAAATTTTTGGGAGCATTTTTGCTAGTGCATCTAGTACCGGGCGTTCCAAATCGTCGAAGGTGTTGAGGATGATTGCGGTGGGCATGGAAGCTCTGCCGGCTTCACGGACGTAGAAATTGAGCATGATGTCTCCGCGATCAGTTGTCCTGATGAAGCTTGGAATGTCTTTAAGGCGCATGTTCTTCAGTCCAGGGATCCAATCGACAGGAGCATCCAAATATCCGTTGTTAATGTCGTCCATATCTATTAGGAGAAGTGGAGATTAGAATTAGAGTGAAATTAATTTGAAATTAATATAAAATGAGATAAACAATTAAAGTCCTTTTTTGATGTCGGGTGATATTTCACTACAGAAAAATGGTAAACAGGCGCGCGAGGTCGCTTTGATCTAGATGTCGTTTAAGAAAAAGGTTTATTATATGTAGAAATTATCTTAGTTTCTAAAATCTGTACGCAATATACCACTACATCCTTAATATTTTTTTACACTATGTTGCGCCTTTGAAAAAATAAATATATGTTTAATATTTGTACCCATGGAATCCGTTCACTCTTCATCAAAATGTAGTGACATATGAGGACGAAGATCCGCTCCCGGTTCTTTACTCTCTGACTCTTAGTACCAAAATCCAACAATCCTCATTTTTATCCTTTTGTAAACTTTGTATATATGTAAAGAAATTCCTTAAATAATTCCAGAAAGAAATATGAAAAACTTTTAGATTACAGAGAGTTTTATAGACACAAGAAAGAAATTCGAGAAGAGGAATATAGGGGGGGAAACATTCTTCCGTGAATTTCTTTAGATCATTGACATGCGTGAACATGAAAGTTGATCATCAGTAATTCAATGAAATAACGAACATGCAATAATAATTTTATTTATTCTAAAATGCAGTTGCATATATATTCTCTGTTTCAAAGTGGAAATTTTTTGTCTACAATTTTAATCTCGATCGAATTTTCCTTTTACTTGCTTGCTTTTTCTTTTTAAGTCACCTTTAAGCGGAGTCAACCCTCTCGCGATAAGCTCATGATAATGAAGATAGGACATCATCCCACAGGCACTCGGCGTCCAGAACAAAACATCCGGTATCCCCAGCTCCTTTGCGGCGTCGAGCGCAAAACTCATGACCCCATCAGTGATCACACAACTCACAGGAGGCCATACCGATGAAGTCGAATCATTGAGTCTCAGCAGGAGGCTCCTAAACGGAGCCAGGCATTTTTTAGTGGTCGAGTCACAGAGCGCCGGGACGTCCTGTGTGGAGTTCTCGTCCGACGGTGGCATCCCGTCAGGGATGGTCTCGAACCGGAAGTCGGGAAGCCCGTCAAGGACAGACGTGCCCCGCGCTTTCAAGAGACGCTTGTGGTTGAACTCGGTGTTGACGAAGGTTATGTGGAAGTGGAAGGTGTGCAGGAGCTTGGCTAGCTTGAGGAAGGGGGTTACATGGCCTTGTGCTGGGTATGGGACCAGGACTAGATGCGGTTTGGTTGAAGGGATGGTGCTCATTTGTTTTGTTTTTGTGCTGAATCTGATGGGCAATGGAAAATGGATTCCTTTGTGGGGGGTGATTTATACAGGAATGAGTGGGGAGGGATTTACTAAAGGTTGTATGGCATTAAAAATATCAAATTATGTGTACATCCTATTATCTTTAGAGCAACTTTATAGATTTCAAAGCCGGTAGGTAAAGCATATTTCTTATCTTTATCTCTACTGTTACACAGCCTTTAATTTTAAAATCAATTTGATCATGTGGTATTTTTATTTGCAAAAGAAATCAAATAAAAAGTTCTAAAAATTCAAATTAAATTTCATAACCGCAACCCGCAAACCGCCAAATTTAGGTGGAGGCTATTTATTTTATTTTCTTTTTCTCCTAATAAAACTCTATTTAATAAACCGTTCCCACTATCTAAATTAACTAATTTGTTATTCAAAATATCTAATTTATTAAATATATTCAACGACACTTGTAAAACACCGGTTATCATAAGACAATTAATAAGAAGGGGTTCTCAAATTTTGAAATAAATCTGGTGATATATATGGCATTCTAATTTGCAAGAGAAATCAACTAAAAAGCCTCTTAAAAATCAGATCAAATACCAAACTTAGTTCGATGTGAAATTTATTTACATTTTTGCCTCCTAATAAAACTTTTCCCACCGAGCCTCTTTAAAAAAAACCATTCTCACTTCTAAATTAAGTAATTCGTTCTCTAAAAAATCTAATTGATATGAGCAAAACACTTGGATATCTAATGTGTGATGGAGAATCTATCAACTCTATTTGATAGGATGGTAGCTTAATTTCCTTTGTTGTGGAATTATATTACAAATTTAATTTTGTATCTATTACAATTTTGGGTTTTTGAAAGTCTCACCTCCAAAATTTTAGTATTTCCAAATTTCACCTCCAAAATCTAGTATTTCCAAATTTCACCCCAATAGTATTGAGCTGTCCAAATTTCAGCCCTAAAATCTAGTATTTCCAAATTTTACCTCCAATAATATTGAGTTGTCCAAATTTCACCCCCAAAATCTAGTATTTCCAAATTTCACTCCTAAAACTATTAAGTTGTCCAAATTTCATCCTAAAATCTAGTATTTCCAAAATTCACACCCAAAACTATTAAGTTGTCCAAATTTCACTCCCAAAACCACTAAATTATCAATAATTAAAAATTCAATTTTATAAAAGAATTCTTAATTTTCTCTATTTTGCTGTTAACTTTTTCTCCAAGATCATTGAGCTCAGCCTATGATACGCTAACCGCAAAATACTTGAATTAAACCACCACTTGTATAGGAGTAACTCTAATTCATATTGTTGCTTCAAGTTGTCGTAATTGTTATGGCAAAACCATAAATGAACTTGATTTTATCTATTAAAATAACATTTGATGAAAGCGAAATGTCATAAATTTCGCTTTCAAAAGAATTCCTAATTTTGAAATTATGAGAAATTTAAAACCCTAGTATCTATTTAACAGAAGAAAAAAGAAAACCATTTGGGATGAAATTTGGAGAACTTAATGGTTCGGGAGTGAAATTTGGAAATAATAGATTTTGGAGGAGAAATTTGGACAACTTAATAGTTTTGAGGGCGAAATTTGGAAATAGTAGATTTTCGGGATGAAATTTGAACAATTTAATAGTTTAGGGATGGAATTTGGAAATACTAGATTTTGGAAGTGAAATTTGACAATATTGAAATTTTGGGAGTGAGAAATAAAAAAAACCTACAATTTTTGCTATTTCCACTCTACCTCGAACTGTCTACCCCGTCACATAGAAAAAAGAAAATAAACAACTTAATAAACATTTATCATGGTCAAAGGAATCTTTTGTTGTAACATGGCATTTTTGTGAGGGGATTTATATGGAAAAAACTAGTATGTAAGGGATTGCACCATGCAAGCTATTTGCAAGCTTTTGGATGGTTTTGAATTTTGGGTAAGGAAAATCATCTAAGGGCTTGTAAATAGTTTGCACCATACAAAACCCTTGTAGAGAAGTTCTTAACGATTTATATATGGGAATTTTAAGGCAATAAGTGAGATAGAAGTGTGGAATTTTAAGGATTTATGGTATTAAAAAATTCGAACGATGCATTGACATGCTATTGTATATCTTTGGGTAAATTGTTGAAAAGCCCCCGGCCCAAAAAAATGAGTCAAAAAGTTTCTGGTATTTTCGAAATAGGGAAAAAGGGCCTACTGTTCGAAAACCAGGTCTAAACATACCTGGCCGAAGGTCTGGGTATTATATTTTGGTGGATGGACGAAAATTTCAAACCCGGTAGGTTAAGCATATTTCTTATTTTTATCTCTACTGTTACACGGTCTCTAATTTTAAAATTAATTTGATCATGTGGTATTTTTATTTGCAAGAGAAATCAAATAAAAAGTTCTAAAAAATCAAATCAAATTTCATAACCACAATCAGCCAACCACCAAATTTACTGAAGGCAATTTATTTTCTTTTCTATTTCTCCTAATAAATCTCTTCCACTAACCCCTCTTTATTTAAGAAACCATTCTCACTATCTAAATTAACTAATTTGTTATCCAAAAAATCTAATTTATTAAATATGTGCAACGACACTTGTAAAACACTGGTTGTCATAAGACAATTTGTAATACCCAATTTCTTTAAAAGTATTTTTCCGTATTTGTCACGACCCGAAATATTAGCTCGTAACCGGCACTTAAATTACGCCACGTCTAAAGGCGTCACGTAATTCAAGTAAGCAGAAACCCAGAAATCTAAACTTTTTAAAGAAAAATTAAGGAGGTGAAGTTTTGAAATAAGGGTATAATGAAATCAAGTTTTCTTAAATGCATAAAAAAGGAACATGAATAATGCAAGTGAAATTTACTAGTTTGAAAACATATTTCATCTTTTAAAAATTTAGGCAGCAGCTCTTTTGTATATTTTGATCCAAAACCACAAATACAAGATAATATAAAAGGCATACCCAAGTGGGAGCTAGCTCTTCGCCAAACGGCGGATCACAACTATAGAAGATAGTATATATAAGTATACGACGCCCAACGGCGAATTTCACCACAAAAGATAAATAAGAAAGCAAGACATCAACCCAAAAGGTGAACATAAAACCCATTGCTCAGATCTCGCAACTACAAGTCTCACTAAGTCTCATTACTTGTATAAATACAAGTTTGATTGATGAAGTTGACTAGATACAATATGAAATATAACACAAGAGTGAGTACGATACAAATGTCCCACCTACCAAGCAAATCACCCAAAAATAGCTATGTGCCAGCGATGCCGCTACTGATCCATACGGTTAACCTGTAAGAACTGTGGCACAACGGGGGTGAGTTGCCAACTCGTGAGTAGAAAAACATCAACAAGTAGAAATCGAATAAACAACGACTTCTAGGTCAACTATATCATGAAGCTAATACTATGATATCTAGGGTGACCGTATCTGTATATGTGCCAACACTAATATCAATGTCAATCAGCATGCGGATATCATCCAACAATATAATCAATATTTGTATGCAAGTGGATCCCGTCAACGTGTCAACCAATGACACAACAACATCATGCATGTAAATATCATAAAAGCATATGAATGGGAGTATAAGGATATAAATCAACGTGTGTCCCTCGTGACATATCAAAATCATGGAACCTGGGTGTCCAGCATCGACACTCGAAAATATCATGAAAACCGTGTCCAGTATCGACACGTAAATCCTCATATCTCGGGCTCCGTCAGTCCGGATCAACCCATATCATCTCTCGACTCCGGTCGGTATCCTCCGGATATCCGCCGAGCCCAAATACTATCACCGGCAGGTAGTAGTCCCTCTGCCAGGCTCACCGTCTACTGCACAACAATCCGTTCTCACCCCGGGGTACCATACCGGGTCCACCATGTACCCGCAATCGGTCTCGTCCAGCTCCTCGAATCGGGTTTCATATGTCACACGTCTCAGAACCGAGAAAATGCATGGTGGACGCACTG
This sequence comes from Agapanthus africanus, assembly GCA_030015575.1. Taxonomy (NCBI): domain Eukaryota; kingdom Viridiplantae; phylum Streptophyta; class Magnoliopsida; order Asparagales; family Amaryllidaceae; genus Agapanthus; species Agapanthus africanus. Next base: position 456,896,350 of record JASDDO010000001.1, on the reverse strand, counting down.
AAATATCATATCAAGAGAAACCGGGTTTTTAAAACAATACATACTTTCTTTTAAAATGAACATGGTTCTCAAATCCAGAAATATCATGAAAACAACATATTTCAATGCGTAAAATCATAAAGCATGATGTATGCGACATATAACAGAAAAGTAAGCATATCCGTATATCATGCAACATGGAACAGTAATATGCACATATCGAGGGAAAACCGCACTTTTAAATGAATCCAGTTTTAAAATATATCATGTGGTTCCCAAATCTCCAAAATCGAATGCAATATCGTATAAAGGTGCATATGTGTATGTACGCAAGTACGGACGCACAAATGTGTATGTCCGCAAGTATGGGTGTACAATATGTATGTACGCAAGTATGGGTGTACAATATGTATGTACGCAAGTATGGATGTACAATATGTATGTACGCAAGTATGGATGTACAATATGTATATACGCAAATATATCATGCAAGGAGTTATATCCTGATGCAGCGATTCTACTGTGTAAGTGACATAACAATTATCGATGATGAAGTGTGTGAGCCGGCCAATCTGTGTAAGTGTAGCATACGCATCATCGATAATGGTGTAGGTGTACTAGCACAGGTATATGTAATGCAATGAGAATAACATGAATGCAGCATAAGGTAAATCGTCAGCTAACAACTACAAGGTATACGTATCTAACATGACCGAGTCGGTGAATCTATCAACCGGTATCCAGCCTCACAACAACACGTACGGTATAATCTATCGTACGGCATCCTCTAGTCAAGGGTATGGATCAAACCTCAAATCAAACTCATCACGTACGGAAAATCATCGTACGGAGGCATTAAACCAGTGGGGATCTTATCACCTATATGACAACGAGAGTACGGACCTAAGGTCTCGCACGGCAATCACTCAAGATTCACAACATATATAAATATATCTATAAACCTATGTCCCAGGTCACATCCATAACAATCTCATATCAGGGGACCGGCAAGGTATCAACAATCTCAATCGACTCACATCCGTATACCAACACATCATCAGGTCATCATATCATATCGTACTTTCTTTTCATCGCATTTATATCCCATATCAAGTCAGTTTTATAAATACATTCTATCCTTACATAAGCATACGTATCTAATCTAACATACACACCCGAACCATACAATCAGTTTTTAAATGATGCGAATCGTAGTTTTGAAAGTAGGGGCTACGGTGTTTTTAAGGAAATATATCATTTGAAAATCCGTAACGTCCCTCAAGGTATCTTTTTTTAAAAGAGGCATACAATTCTTCAGTTTGGAAATAGGTATGGTTCGGATGACACATTTACGTCGGCTCTCTAGTCTTATAGTACCCTAAACGGCAATATCATCAAACATCATCCTCAAATCCCGTCATTACATATTAGTCGTATCATATCACTTCTAACTATCCTTTAGTTCCTAATATGATTTCTCTAACTATCTTTTAACTCTATTTATAGTTTTCTATTTAAGGTTCCCTTAACCATATTCTATATATAAATCGGTTTCCATCAAAGTTTGCAGGGGTGCTATACGCCATCCACCCGACTTCCCCCGTGGATATAGATCCATCCACCTTAGTTCTTGCTTGCCGAAGTCGATGACGCCATGCTTCGTCGTCTCGGAATCCACGCGAAGGTACCTACAATAATACACAAAATCGTAATCGCTATTAACATTAAGTCCGGAAAGCCAAAACGACACATGGATCGCCTATAGGTTAGAACCTATAGCCCACGCATGCAAAACCAACCAATTATCCCTAGTCGTCGATGTACAAACATCCAACAATCAAATACAAATCCAAATATCAAAACTTATCATTCACAATACGGAAAACACGAAAAAAGCAACATAGGAAAACCCTTCCCAGATTTCACTATAGGACAAACTAAGGGATTTTGCACATAGGGTTGCTCTAGATACCAGAAAACAAGACAACTGGCTAAATATCACACGAATCACCCACCACTTGGCCGCAAATTGCGGCCAAACGTAATAAATCTGCGGCCAGGAATTCATGTTTAGGGCTCAGGTTTCAGATGATGCTTCCAGGTTGCCTGCTCGTCTCGTGATCATGGGAACTTATTTTATAAAGGTCTCGGGTTATCCCAGATCTCTAAATACCATCGCTAAATCCATAAAAACCCGATATCGACGAATCTAAAGTTCGTATTTTAGGGTTTTGGTCACTGTTCTAGGTCAAGAGTTGGTTTCTAGGGTCTTGTAACAGCCACTAGGCATCACCCAATCCACACAACACTCAAACCCTTCTCTAGCAATTTCCAAGTTCACAAATCCACATTTTAACCCCATTCTAAACTAAGTAGAATGCTAGGAAAACATAACTAACTAAGTGAAGAGAAATATACCTCATGAATGCCACCAAGCAAAACCCTAGAAGTCCAAAGTTCTCAAAATCCAACATTGATGGGTCCAAAGTGTAGAGGGTGAAGAGGGGATCAACTTTTGTGAAGGGGGTTTAGGGTTTTGGTGAACATTTGGAGATGGATCTAGGGGTAGAAGTGGAGGGAGATGAAGTTGAGGGAGATGAAGAAAAATGGAGAAAACAAATGGGGGTGAGGTTAGATGGCAGCCCTCTCTCTCTTATTCTCACCCACTCTCACACTCTTTTACCCTTTTACCCTTTTCTCTTTTCTTTTAAAACCAAACCATAAAATTCCCCATAACAACACAAGAAAACAACATGTAACCAAATGCAACATGATATGGTGTACTAGCCATGGAAAACTGTAGAAACATGGATTTGGCCCAATCGCGATTAGCAGTGCACTAATCGGTTTTTTTCCAAACTGCATATAATAAATTTTAAAAATGCCAAATCCGATAAATATATTTTTAAATGAATAAATCATTTTAATTTCCAATTATTTCATAATTATTGTTATATATTTATACCTTTTTTCGAAAACCCCAATTTCGCAAATCGGGTAGTTTTCGGGAAATATATTATTTTAATATTAAATTCCAAAAATAATATTTTATATTTTCTGAAATATTACAGTATTTATAAATAAATATTTCCTATATTTTTTCCAATTTAAATATTTCTAATTTTATTTTTTCCTAACCTAAACTTTAAACCCACACCCTAACCCCTTTTTTAAATTTTCCTAACCCCACAGGCCCAGCCTACGAAACCTACCCACAACACAACTTACCCCTACCCGACCTAACGCCTGACCCGACCCGACCCACACGCCCGCTTCCCCTTCTTCCTCTTCTCTTCCTTTTCTTTTCCCGCCCTTTTTCCTCCCGTCTCCTCCTTCCTCGCGCCCGTGCTGCGAGATCCGCGCCCACCTCCGCGACGACCTCGTCCACCCGCCAACGATCTCCCTGCGACCCCCTCTACCATATCCTCTCCCTCCAACGGCTTCCCCCCTCTTTCTTTCTCTCCGTGAGACCCGCTCCCCCCACGTCCTTGCCCTCACCCACTACACCCAAGCCCACTACCCACTGCACCCCTTTTCTCCTTGTCATCTTCTCGACACCACCACCAAGCTTCCCCCTCCGAGCCTCCTTGCCACCATCTGTACCTCCCCTTCCTTCTCGACCCCACTGCCCCTCTGCACCTCCGGCCACCGCCAAAGCTCCGCAACGCCTTCCTCCTCCAGTGAGCTTCCCGCCAAGCCCTAGCCAACGAGCCCGAGCACCATGATGACCAACCACCAGAGCCCTGACGTGCTTCTCTCCTCTCACAACTGTGCTCCTCCTCCTTCACTGGCTTGTCCAACCCCCTTAACTCGAGCACGAGCCAAGAAACCCAGACACCTCTTCCATACTGCACCAACCACCACCATCGTCGTCGCTCGCATCGACCTTTGAGCCTCACCTCCGACCACCCCCTGCGATACCCTACATTGATCACCTCACTTCCTGCCGTGCCCCTTCATCATCCACTTCAACACCTGCAGCCGCAGCCCCATCGTCTGGACCATCGCCGCCACGCCCTTATCGTCTTCGCCACCGTCACCAGCAACTCCCCGACCCCTCATCTCCCCACCTAGCTCCCCGACGAGCTCAGCGCCACCACTAGCACCTGCTTCATCTCCGACCATCACCAGATTCTGTTGGCTATAGTGCCCTCAAGTCAATTATTGGATCGCAGGCACTTGATTGCAATGATTGAGGGAGGACTTATACCGGTAGAACAGTCTTACTCGAGATGATAGTATGCTATCTGGTTTGTCTTTATCATCGTGTACATGCTTCAGGTGACATTACAGATCACTATTACATGTTGATAGAGCCCATAGGATTCTTGCTTGACTACCAGCAGTATGATGGCGATCATATACGTGGGAGCTGGGTGGTCTATAAGCACATCCTTAAATGTACCTAGTCGAGGGAGTTTCGAGACTGGGCATCGATACTCTAGAGTAGACTAGTGTATACTGATCGAGACCCCGACGAGGGGCGGTGGCCGGTCTCACAAGCCATTGGTGTCATTTTGTTCACCTAAGATGTATACAGGTGCTCATTGGGTTATGAGTACACCGGACGGACTCGCCGGGAACATGCTAGTTGGTATTATATCTATTGTCAGATAGCAGTTCTTCGGTGACATGTGTACAGGTTAGTCTATCGACCTTAGATCGTCATTTGTTTCGTGTGAGTTCCCACTGTGCTTTGATTACTACCCTGCCACGGCTCAAAGGAGTCGTGCAAACAGGTTTTAGTTGGATACAGTCCCAAGCTACATGGAGGCAGTGAGCGAATCGTCATGGGATTCATCTCTCCCGGTATTGGGGTTGATGTCGCGGTGTGCACGGGTGTCCATCACCAGAAATCCTTGGCCAAGGTAGTCGAGAATTACTGATTCGGATCAGTAGTTTCTTAGGTGGTGATGGGCTTCATACCGACACTGAATATCAATTTATTAGGGGTCTGATTATATCCACCCCCTAGACTCGATATGCGATATCATAGACGAACGGACTGGACTGTACGTATATTGTCACTGTCAGGCTCAGTAGGGGTTTCAGGATGAGTTTGCTCGTCGGCCTCTCTTTCGCTCAATACCTGGGTAGCCGTTATGTACAGCTAGTTCCGCTAACGTGCTTATGGTTAAACCCACTGCCAGCGTATTGAGGAGTCTTTAGAGTCCCACACAGAGGGTTTTCCTGCTTCGGGCGAAACGATGTAGATGCCGTATGGTTTTACGGAAGGGTTCGATCACATACGTGTACTTGTGCGCGCATGATGTTCGGACGGATAATACTAGTGGGCTTTGCTTTAAGCCGGATCCTAGTATTATATTGTTGGATTATTTTCGTCTCTTTGTATTCGTATTCTTCGGAGTACGGATGCGGGTATGTATATACGGATGAGGGGTATTCTTGTAATTCATTAAAAGATCACTTTTAGAAGATTACACCTCATCATGGTTTAGACCTTTTTGGATTACAAGGTTATTGAGGTGTAGGATGAGGTGTTTATTGCATTTTTGTGGCATGGCTAATTAGTGACCCATGGTTACTATTCTAGCATGCTTAAAGTTTTGTTTATTGTAAGATTATTGTTGATTTGAGATATTATGGTTGACTCTAGATATTTTAGTGGCATGGGATATATTTATGGATGGCATCATTATTTATTAAATAATCTCACAACAAACAAAAGGTTAAGCCATTATTCATTTTCTTTTCTCTCTCATAAGTTGCTCTCTAACACCTCATTCTCATGGCATCTTCTTCTTCCTCTAGCTCCACCCAAACCCTATCATGAGTTGAGAATCCTTGGGTGTCTTGAGACAAATTAATACTTCATCACTCTCTACTTCATCTATGGTATCTAGTGTAGCGATCTAGGTACCCTAGTTGCCTCGGATATGAGGTTGGAGCTCGCTGCATAGACTCTTGGGTGGATCATCTTCGATGGAGGCAGATCGGAGATCAAGCTCGATCAAGGAAGCCCCTAGGAGCTTGGGATGATGGTTGAAGACTGAAGGACACGGATCTATTCGGTATAACCATTCTAAACTCCTAGTTTATAGATTGCTAGTTAAGGGTTAATGGTAGATCCGGATTATTGGTTGTGGTAGTGCTAAGTTTTATAAATTTTTCTTCCGTATTTGGTCACGGATAGATGGCCGGGGTGCTTCCGTAACCCAACGTGGTATCAGAGCCAACCCGTTAACCCATTGCTAGTTTGTTTAGACGATGTTAAAGTGTCGAAACCGAAACAACTCCAAATCAATACCCTGCACATTCCAGTCTCTGTCGATTTTTCCGAGTCTTCAATTTTTTTTTAAGTAATTGCAGAAGGCTATTTTTGAGACAACTAGAACACACACCAAATACGAGCCCCAAAATCCACTACCGACCCGGTGAGAAGTGCCTAATTTCCGGCCTGGCCGGTTTTTGTGGGGTATTGGGACTTGGAATTTGTAGTGTGCTTTAGTCTCTGGAATATTGTTTCAGTGGTATTGCTTGTTTAGCTCAGTTTGGATATGGTTTTATCTATTAGTTCGGGGGCAATTCGGGGTGTTTCAAAGTCGATATTTTAACACTGTTTAAATTTTTTACATACATTACTATCTGCGACCGTGAATGTCATTAGAGCGGTACAACTTGTCTAATTGGTATAGTTTTTTTAGACGGGTTTGCGAACGTGACATTCACGTTGATGTTCTATGTTGTGGCAGAATCGTCGTGGTGGATAGCTTGGGTGCAATGGTAGTACAATTTAGTTTTATTTATACATTTGATATCGCGGGGCTAGTGATCAGTCGAAAATATTGCATTTTTAACACGATAATTTTCCTACCATTTGCACTCATCTAGAGGTGTTCGGTATTATTATATCACATATTAGCAAAACAACTGTAAAATACCAAATAACTTGTGTTATATATTAAAACCAACATTTCTGAGGGAAATTGAGTGTTTATCATGGTATCGCATCATCTTTGTATAGCGCAACACTTGTTTCGAGAATCTGTGCAGGAAATTCCAGGAACAGAGCCAAAATTGTCAAAAGTGCTGATAAAAATGCGCCAAGTCCAAGACTTGTAATCTGGCAGTGATCAAGAAATATTTAAAAGATTCCACATATCAGAAGACATCACCAAAAACAACAGAAAGCAGATCAGGAATTTTGGAGCATTGAAGCTTTCAAAGGGCCGCGAATCCGCGGCGCCTTGATGACGTCAGCATGATGGATTTTTCCCATGTGCTTCCTTGTAACAGACAAGCTTCCAGAAGATTCCAGAAACACCACGTGGTTTCATCCAGAAGGCTCGGCTTAACAAACTCAACTTAGAATATACCTTATTCTAGAATATTCCCTCCAACTAACCTCTTCTAGAAGCCTCTCTCTAACAAACTTTTGGAGGGAAATTTGAAATTTGAATTCTAGATCTAAGGTTAAGATGGCTATAAAAGGAAACCTAGATCTAGGGTTGAAAGGTTGTTGAATCTCCAATCTCCCACAAGTTGAGTGACACAACTTGTACCTCCAAACCCTAACCCTAATCCAATCACCAAGCCAAAGTTCAAGATCTTCGAGTTCAAATCAAGCAAGAAGCCTTCAATCCTTTAGAAGCGACGCCGGACTTCATTGAGGCAAGTGATCCAAGAAGATCCGCGACTCAAGGAGACGAGCGAAGCGAAATCAACGATCAAGTTCTTTCCTCTTGTAGATCTTGAGAGAATTGTAACAAAATTGTTGATAAATAAAGGTGAAATTTCTATATCTTGCTTATCTTTCTATTTGAGCATTATGATTAGATCTAGATTCTTGAATGTGTTCTTTGTTATAATGCTCGAGTAAAACTCCGCTCGTGAAGGAGTCGAGAGAATCAATAGATGATGATGTTACAAATCTTGAAACTATTCTTAATTCCTATAAGTTTTGTAAACTCTTGTAAATTGAAACATTGGCAACCTAGTTTCGAGTGATGCTTTCTTGAATGTTTTCTCTCTTAATTAGCGATCCACGATCGATGCTTCAATTTACTAGAGGCTAACTTTTTGAATGAGATTCATCGAAAGGACAAAGGATGAGAAGAAGAAACCCTAGTTTCTTTGAAAGATCCTTAAACCTCGATAGATCATCATCGATCTAGCATCAATTCATTAATGGCTAAGAAAACGTAATCAATAGTTTTCATCATGTCTATAGATTCGATCGATTCCTACGAGCCTCACTTCGATTCTTGATTATTGGATTGGATATCATCAATTCTTGATTCTTGATTTTTAATGTTTTCTTGATAATTAGATTTAGTTCTATACAATTCTTGAAATTCACTTTTAAATCTTGAATTGAATTGTCTTTTCTTTTCTTTCTTTAATCTTCAATTCATCTAATTCAATTACGAACGAATCACACTTTCCCTGTGGACGATCCGTACTCGCTAACGCGCTACAATTGACACCGTTATTGATTGCGGTTTACAAATTTCTTTGATTGTGAAACATCATTTCTAAAACACGACACATCGAGAAATCGAATCAATCAAATGGCGCCGTTGCCGGGGATAGTGTGCTAATTTGTTCGTTTTTGAAATTTGAGTTGAAAAATTTATTCCATCAAAATTTTTAGATCTAAATTCGCGCAAACACTAAAACTATTCGTTGTGATTTGTCGCGAGGAAATCTGGAATCTGTGGAGCTTGAGAAAAAATATTTTGAACATTCCAGAAAGCTTAAAAGGTGAACAGTAGCAGCCTCAAGAAATTTTGTGCAGGGAACAGACTATCAGACCGCGGAAGCGCGGCATTAGGCGTTCATTGCGGCGGAACCGCGGCACCCTTGTAGCATTGCTGTACCAAAATCTCTCTGTAAATTCCTAACTTTCTTATCTCTTTCTCTGTCTGCTCCAATAACAATTTTCTACAGGTTTCTTTGCAAAAATTCGCAGCGCCGCAAAATAAAAATTGTGCGTGTTTGATCTTGGTTGTTTGCATTTTTAATACGGAATTTAAGGGGCACGGCCAAATTCAGATTAGGTGGGGTGTTCATTACCCTTCCTAAGCCTCGAAAATTGCAAAAACAACATCCGCATTACCCTTATTAACTAAAGAAATCTGGACATGACTCTAAGGACCGTCGCGCTCACTTAGGACAGGAGAAGATCGTGGGTAATCTATTGCTTATCCGCGTTTCTTTTGTGGTGTCTAAGGCAAGTGTGTCTAAGATAAGTGGTTACTTAATTAGGCCCACTACTTACGTAGTGGAGAACCTCCCACTTACCTGGCACTTACCTGGCCACAGGAGGGACAAAGAGGCAGTAGAGGATTGATCCTGCGATTTGTTTTCTGGCAGCTAGGAGCGGTCTAGAGACTTGACCTAGGTGACCATTAGACTTAGGGTTTTGCTTGTGCATTTGTTGTGATTTGCATCGGTTTTTCAAAAATCCGTATCTTTTTCAAAACAAACACCACTTCATCTTTTCCCCTAATTATATTAACGCTGCCACTTGTACTAAACCCTTTAGTGCAAGATAGGCTGGACATGGGATTCTAGTGCCCGTCTTATCCGCGTTCCCCCGATTGACTCCGAAGTCGGTATTTCTACATTTACTTCTTCTTTACTCACCACCACACCCACTTCAATAGACGGTTCTCTATCGAACTTCTTTACCACTACTCTGCCGCCGTCCGCAGGTGCGCAGAATCCACCCCGCATCTCTCTCCAAGAGAGGTGCTATCCTATACGAGGTCCTCTTTCGACCTGTCTCACCATTCCACCAGCCAACGGGGACAATTTTGAAATAAAACCCCAATACATCAATCTTCTACCCAAATATCACGGTCTCGAGTCTGAAGACGCATATGTATTTATTACCAAATTTGAAAATGTATGCGCTATGATGGGTACATCACAGCTTTCTGTGGATGCTATGCGTCTACGTCTTCTCCCATTTACCTTGTGCGATATAGTCGAGAAGTGGCTTTATAACACAACCGCACATTCCATTTCAAACTGGGGAGAATTCGTAAAAGCATTCCTAAAGAAATTTTACCCCAATCATAAGACGGCTCGAGTCCGTAGCGAAATCAATCAATTCACCCAGCTTCCAAATGAACCATTTTCAAAATGTCTTGAACGCTTTAAGGATCTGTTAGTTCAATGTCCACATCACGGAATCCCTAGATGGGATCTGTGCAGAATCATATGTGAGGGCATTAATCCTAACACAAAACAGACCCTTGAATCCATGTGTCAAGGCAACTTCATGACCAAAGATGATAGGGAAGCTTGGAAATTCCTAGAGGATTTCGCTGAAAAATCTTTACAGTGGGAGGGTGGGAGTCAATCGTCTAGGGGTGGCAATAACCAATCAGAAGTTTCCATAGGAGTTAGAGCTGACATTTTAGCTATACATAAGAAACTCGAGACTATGGAAAACAAATTTTTAGCCGCCGCCCTAAATCAAATGTCACTCTCCAAAACTGTATGTGGATGCTGTTCTGATCCGTCTCATCTCACAGAAGAATGTCCACTAAATTCTCCGTTTCAAGGTCATGAGCATACCAATGCTGATTTTCAAAGACCTAGAAACGATCCGTATTCTTCTACATATAATCAGGGTTGGAGGAATCACCCTAACTTTGCTTGGAACCAATCACAAACTCAATACACGGTTCCAAACCAAAACAATTTTCAAAGGGCTCCTCCACCACAACAACAACCACTTCAATTGAGTCAGCACCCCTTCCAAGCACAAAACTTCCAAAATCCGGTTGTCACGCCCCGCTTCCCAATGTACGGCGAAGTGGTCGTGACGAGGCCCGCTATGTATGTACTCAGAAGTACATACGCTAAGCGTAACTAAGCAATATAAAATAATCACAAGAGACAAATGAGATTGAGATAACAGCAACTTTTATTAATAACATTCTTTATACAATGCATGAAATGAAAATACAACTGGAATGAAAAAAGAAAGCAATGCCTAAACAGTGGCATAATAATAAAAGGAAATGCTGGAAAGAACAAGTACAAAGTCTAGAGCTCTGGATCTTCTTGGAACTGCTCTAAATCTTCAGTTGTTGGCTCGGTCTCAACTTGGTCCAACGCACCTGACGACATTCCAAGAAGAGAGAAATAGAATGTCGTCAGCGAACAGGTCGCTCGGTAAGTCCCAAAGGATAATGAAGAATAAGAGTGACAGAGTATAGTATTTTCTAAAGTATTGTAGTGTTGAATATTATGGAATATTGTTTAATGTAGTTGTTTGTAACTTGGTACAGAAGGATGCCAGTGTATACGAGGGGAGTCTCTATATGACAGAGACTAAGGGCACGTATAGTACAAGGAACCGTTTATGCCACGGTACAACAGCAACTGAATATAGGTTAGGTGTCTTAATCTGACCACCTCATTCCACTTTTAACATCTTCCGTACCAATCTACCCCTTTAAATCCCGCGATGTCATATTTGTATTGTTATCTTGTAAACTTGTAATGATTGCTTGATTGACTTTGTTTGACTTGATTGACTGATTGACTGATTGACTGATTTACTGATTGACTGACCGAAACCATGATATCAGGAAACGGTTATAACCGTAGAGTCATGTAAATGGAATACTGGAAATCATGTAAAAGGAATATCCATGGTTCGGTTCATTCAAACAGATTGTTAACTGGATCTGGAATTCATGTATTCATGTTGAGTTAGAATATAAAAGAATATAGATTGACTTGAAACATATTCAAGTTTTGTAGCTTGGTACAGAAGGATGTCAGTGTATACGAGAGGGATCTCTATATGCTAGAGATCAGGGCAAATGGAAGTACAAGTCTCCGTTATACAACCCGGAACAACGGCAATTGGATTCATGTTAGGTGTCTTAATCTTACCGTCTCGTGCCACCTTTAACACCTTCCATACCAATCTACCCCTTAAACCCCGTAGTGTTTTGATTGTATTGTTTGTCTTGTAAATTGTATTGATTGTATAATTGATTGACTGACTGACCGAAACCATGATATCAGGAAACGGTTGTAACCGTAGAGTCATGTAAATGGAATACTGAGAATCATGTAAAAGGAATATATCCATGGTTCGGTTCAGCCAAATTGTATAAATTGATAATTGTATTCATGGATTCATGTGTTCATTTTGAATTGGAATCTTGTAGATTATAGGTTGACTTGAATCATATTCAAGTCAAATTAATCAGACTCAAACCCGAGTCAGACAATCAGAATTATGAATCGTGGTCTTATAATTGTTAGGGTCCTTAGGGTAATTTATAAACTTGAGGGGGTTTTATGTAAAAATATTTTTGTATAGTTTTCAAAATATAACTCAAGTATTTAATTATCGTCTTTAAGTACATACAACAATTTAATGATCAAGATAAATATGTATACATGTTCGAATAGCATGAAATGAGTCAAGTATATTATTCGAGTAACTACCATAAACAATGCTGTAAAGAAATATTATGTACGACTAATTAATCAAGTTGAACGAATGCGAAATATAAACAGAAATATGGCTCTAAATGTTTTGCATGCGTGAGTTCCAGTTTTACCTAAATATGACTACCGGTTTGAGAGATATATATGTTTTCGTATCGTCGCGCAAAACAGATCAGAATCTATTCGGCACCGTCACATATTTTTAAAACGCAGTTTGAGTTAATTTGTATCAGGTTTCAGGTTACGAAAATTATTAGAAAATTGTAGGTATTTCGATGTACTTATCGAAAACACCAAGATTCATATGATTTGGATTTCTGAAGCTCTAGTTATGATCATTTTAATATCAGCATTTAAAACAGAAATTCAGATTTCTGGACAGCAACTATATATTCTATTGCAAAGCCTATATCAGGTTGTTTTATGCATTACTAAGTAATATAATATACAGAAAATTATAGTTCTATCAATGGTGCATCTACACATCTAAATTTTGTCACAAACGGACATCGGGTGTTCGAGTTATGTCCAATTTAAAAACAGTGTGCGAATCGGAACAGATTCTGTCCAGATCCGTCACTTAATATTGTAACGCAGTTTTCTTTATCTTAGATGGGTTTTCAGTAAAACTATAAAACTAAAAAAATATATATCATTCGATGTAGATATCAAAAACATCTGAGTTTGCTCAATTTGGATACCTGTATACCAAGTTATGTGTCCTAGAAATTGACCGATAGCTGCAGTTTTCTGTTTTACGATCAGTGAATAAATACGATGTAATTCCTAAACCGTTATGCGGATCGATCTAAAATTTTTACAGCGTGTAAAAAATAATATATTCTATCATATGTAAATTTCATGAAATTTTCAGAGTTAAAAATTAATTTATAAAAAATTATTTTAAAACTAAAGGTATTGATGTGTATACTAAAATCGGCAGAAAGATTAACTCGTATTTTATGCAGGCTTCATCCTTTCTTTTAATAACCAAACCGATTCCATGAGATATCGTAGATATATTATGGATTGAAATCTATGTTCTCGCAACTTGTAATAAACATTCATAATCATGAAGAAAGAATTAAAAATACTTTAATTTGAACAAGAGATAATAAGATATTATTAAACCATATAGAATCATATATATCTAAACTTATGTATATGTATATGTATATGTTTATGTGTATCTTCTCTTATGGATCATGATATGAAAAGAATAGGGGATTCACGATGCATGACAAGAGGAAAATAAGAGGTGGGGGGAAAGGAGAGAGAAGGGACTTACATGCACAAGCCGGTATTGTCACCGGGCTTGTCTATCCGCCGATAGCCTCGCGTTACTAGCGAGACCTTCTTGAAGACTTCTTCATGTTCTTCTTCTTGTCATCTTGGTGAAGAGGAAGAAGTGAGAGATAGAAAAATATGAGAAAGGAAAAGATGGAGGAGGACAAATAAAGATGTTGTAATGGTGAATAATAATATATGCATTTAACATGAGAATTAAAAGAGAAATGAAAGGTCACCATTCATTTTGGAAATGAAAGGTCTCATTTGTAGGTTATGGGAAGAATAAAAAATGATAAAAAATAATTGCAAGAATGGGGATTTGAACATGTGACTTATGGAATAACAATGCAAGGACTTAACCAATGAACTATAAGGTTGTTCATGCATATATTTAATTAGAATTAAATATATGATGTTGCTTAAAAAGAAAATGGGCTTTTTAGATGGGCTGTAGAGAATTAGAATAATGGATTTGGGTTAAATATTTATGAAAGGAAAAATAAGAATGAGAACTTAAAAACTTAAATATAAGAAAAAGAAATTGTACCTAGAAAAAATATACATAATAGATTGAGGAATAAAATAATAATAAATTTAAGAGAAAACGGAAAATACCAAGTACAAATAAATACGGTATATTATTGAAGAGGGATAATACAAATATATAAAGATTTTGGGGTTGTTACACCGGTCAACACACCTGCACCATCTAGTCCTTTGCAGTTGACCGGGACTGATGAATCCTCTTCATTTGCACAATACATGAATTTGGTCCTAACAAATATCATGCAAGTTTCGGCTGAAATGAAGTCTTCTGTCGATGACATGAAAAGAAATACAGTCTCTCAAAATGAGACTATAAAATCGATGGAAGAACAAATTGCACAATTAAAAGTTGAATTGAGTGCAAGAGAGAAAGGGAAACTTCCAGCTCAACCTTTACCCAATCCTGGCTATTCACATCATGTGAATGCAATCACGTTGAGATCTGGAAGAGTGCTTGACAATCACGTTGGGGAAGAGATTGATGACACTGAAAAATCTATCAATGATATCCCGGCTGAGACCTTTCCTTCCACTTCTACTTCTAATTCTGACCCCAGTTCTTCTACCCCACCATTTTCTTCCGAGCCTATTCTCCGTTTTCCCCAAGGCTCGACACCTCAGCCCACCTCTTCTAGTACACCTAAAACGATCCCCACTCCTATTCTTAGATCGTTTCCACCCACACGATCTTCTCCAATGTTGGACCCCGACCTTATTGCTCAAGCACCTTACCCTAATCGATTAAGGGGAAAGACACTGAGTCCACAAATGGAGAAGATCACTGAAATGTTTAAACAGATTAACATCAACATCCCTCTTCTAGATGCAATACAACAAGTCCCCGCTTATGCGAAAGTTCTTAAAGACTTGTGCACTAGAAAGAGGAAGACTCAAGTGCCCAAGAAGATATTCATGGCAAAGACAGTAGACACGGCTTTCCCCCAGCAATTACCAAGGAAACGTAAGGATCCTGGCTATCCTACTATTTCCATTTCTATTGGGGAAAAACATATCAACCGTGCTCTACTTGACCTTGGTGCAATTGTTAACCTGCTTCCTTTCTCAGTCTATGAGCAGTTAGGGATCGGAGAGTTGAAACTAGCTCCTTGCACTCTCCAGATGGCTGATCGATCAAGCACCAAACCTAGGGGTGAACTGGATGATGTGTTAATAAAAATCGGGGAATTTGTATTCCCTGTGGACTTTATTGTAATTGATACACAGCCTGTAGCGAACCCACGGAATCAAATTCCGGTGATTTTAGGTCGCCCCTTTTTGGCCACTTCCAATGCTATCATCAACTGTCGTAATGGTTCTATGACCCTATTTTTCGGGAATAGGTCAATTGAGCTGAACATTTACAAGTTGGGAAGTGTACCCTCCGAACCTACTGCTCAGGTCTGTTCTGTCATCTTAATGGATGTCGACAGCAGCGAATTTGACGATCCTCATGATACTGATCTTGACTCTTTTCATATGTTGTTGTTTGACCCAACTATGTATCATACACATACGGACTCTTCCACCGAGTTGTCCGGGTCAACAACTAACACTGATTATGAACCGTTTTTGGAGTCTGAAGATCACCCTGCGCTTTGTGATGACATTATTCTTCGGGGTATTGATGAGACTTTTGAGGAAATCTTCACTGATGAACTCGCATTTTTAGCAAACACGGGTGTTGAGATGAATCATCTCCCAAACAATGAAATTGAACCTCCACCCCTTCTTCTGGATTGTAAAAAGAATGCGAGTAATCCATCACATACACTGAGTCGTCTCTCTAAAACGAGACGCAAACACATTCTATTCCACCACTTACCCTTTCCCTACTTCTTATTCCACCAACCGATGCACTACATTGATAAAATTTTCGAATGGTTGGTGTTGACCTTCGGTCTTTGTAAAACTTGGCATCGACCAATAATTTTGACCCCCTCTTGTGATTTTAAAAGATTAACATTGTTTAACTCAAGTTTGGGGGGGGGGTTATAATCCGGCTCTTGAAAAGAAAATTTTTACTCAAAAATGATGAGCCAAAAATAAGTTTGGGGGAGGATTTTCACTTAAATATTTTGTCCCCATCAATAAATTTCCTCCCAGGCTTACAGGTTTTCGTAGATTTAGCAGAAGGCAACAGTGAGGACACTGTTGAAAACAAGTTTGGGGGAGGTTTGTACTTATTTTCGCATCATTTGCATCATACTTTGCATAAGCACAAAACATTTTCTTAAAACCTATAAAAATTTAAAAAATTTCAAAATATATAAAAATATTTTTTGTACATAAATAAGATAATAAAAGATTAGATAGTGAAAAATTACATCCAAAAGATTGGAAAAATTTAAGAAAATCAAGAAAATCAGAAGTTTTCTTAAATGAACAGGTAATAAGTAGTTATGAACCGGTGTCCCAAGGGTTAGTAAGATGAAGGAAGTCACTAATCTGATAATAAAAATAAGTTTGAAAAATAGTTTTTATTCTGGAAGCCAAACATTTTGAACGTTGATGCCCTACTATTTGCACTATCACACGTCTTGAAACTCGGGATAGTAGAGGATACCTTGAAATGCTCTTGTCTAAAAGCCAAAGTATGAAGGAAATAAAAAAATGAATAAAATATAAAATGGTGAGAAAAATAAACACTGGTTTTGTTATCGCCAAGGCAGCAATAAAAAAATATAGCGAGGGTGCCTCATCACCTAGTGCCTTAGACCAACTGGTCTGGGAGTCACTGCTAAGCCTTAGGTGGTACAAGACGAGGAAAATACACCTAGTAAGCAAGCACATGAGTAATCGGTCGGTTAGTACCTCAAGAAATATCAACGGTCGCATTAAAATGTGTGAGCAAATCTAAATATTCATCAAATTAAAAAGTACTGAGGCAGATGGACAAGAGTATGATAGCTTGAATTGAATTCTCCGGGTGTAGGGATGTTCTTTACACACATGTAGGGGTATATGATCGATGTTTGGAAGAAAGATAGGAATGAAGAATAAAGATGATGTTTTATTGAGAGATGATGTGATTTCTGATATCTTTTCATGACTATTAAGATAGGGCTCATGACAACCGAAAAGCTAGCATAGTTGGAAACCCTAATTTTCAAAGCCTTTCTTTTACAATTCTTATCTTTATATGTAATATTCACAGTCTTCCTTTTATTATTGGATTTTGTGGGTGCAATCCGCTGAAAACTCTCAGGAGACAACACTCCTCCTACTAGGGACACCTAGAGGTTTAAAGGCTTGTTGCACGTACTCAGTGCAATCGTGTTGCCTACGAAAGTGTGCTAGTTAGTTTTTCTTTTTCTTTATTTTCTCCTTCTCTTTTAAATAAAACAGTTTGCTCGAGACGATCGAAAATAAGTTTGGGGGAATTTGATCAGTCGAAAATATTGCATTTTTAACACGACAATTTCCCTACCATTTGCACCCATCTAGAGGTGTTCGGTATTATTATATCACATATTAGCAAAACAACTGTAAAATACCAAATAACTTGTGTTATATATTAAAACCAACATTTCTGAGGGAAATTGAGTGTTTATCATGGCATCACATCATCTTTGTATAGCGCAACACTTGTTACGAGAATCTGTGCAGGAAATTCCAGGAACAGAGCCAAAATTGTCAAAAGTGCTGATAAAAATGCGCCAAGTCCAAGACTTGTAATCTGGCAGTGATCAAGAAATATTTAAAAGATTCCACATATCAGAAGACATCACCAAAAACAACAGAAAGCAGATCAGGAATTTTGGAGCATTGAAGCTTTCAAAGGGCCGCGGATCCGCGGCGCCTTGATGACGTCAGCATGACGGATTTTTCCCATGTGCTTCCTTGTAACAGACAAGCTTCCAGAAGATTCCAGAAACACCACGTGGCTTCATCCAGAAGGCTCGGCTTAACAAACTCAACCTAGAATATACCTTATTCTAGAATATTCCCTCCAACTAACCTCTTCTAGAAGCCTCTCTCTAACAAACTTTTGGAGGGAAATTTGAAATTTGAATTCTAGATCTAAGGTTAAGATGGCTATAAAAGGAAACCTAGATCTAGGGTTGAAAGGTTGTTGAATCTCCAATCTCCCACAAGTTGAGTGACACAACTTGTACCTCCAAACCCTAACCCTAATCCAATCACCAAGCCAAAGTTCAAGATCTTCGAGTTCAAATCAAGCAAGAAACCTTCAATCCTTTAGAAGCGATGCCGGACTTCATCGGAGCAAGTGATCCAAGGAGATTCGCGACTCAAGGAGACGAGCGAAGCGAAATCAACGATCAAGTTCTTTCCTCTTGTAGATCTTGAGAGAATTGTAACAAAATTGTTGATAAATAAAGGTGAAATTTATATATCTTGCTTATCTTTCTATTTGAGCATTATGATTAGATCTAGATTCTTGAATGTGTTCTTTGTTATAATGCTCGAGTAAAACTCCGCTCGTGAAGGAGTCGAGAGAATCAATAGATGATGATGTTACAAATCTTGAAACGATTCTTAATTCCTATAAGTTTTGTAAACTCTTGTAAATTGAAACATCGGCAAACTAGTTTCGAGTGATACTTTCTTGAATGTTTTCGCTCTTAATTAGCGATCCACGATCGATGCTTCAATTTACTAGAGGCTAGCTTTTTGAATGAGATTTATCGAAAGGACAAAGGATGAGATGAAGAAACCCTAGTTTCTTTGAAAGATCCTTAAACCTCGATAGATCATCATCGATCTAGCATCAATTCATTAATGGATAAGAAAACGTAATCAATAGTTTTCATCACGTCTATAGATTCGATCGATTCCTACGAGCCTCACTTCGATTCTTGATTATTGGATTGGATATCATCAATTCTTGATTCTTGATTTTTAATGTTTTCTTGATAATTAGATTTAGTTCTATACAATTCTTGAAATTCACTTTTAAATCTTGAATTGAATTGTCTTTTCTTTTCTTTCTTTAATCTTCAATTCATCTAATTCAATTACGAACGAATCACACTTTTCCTGTGGACGATCCGCACTCGCTAACACGCTACAATCGACACCGTTATTGATTGCGGTTTACAAATTTCTTTGATTGTGAAACATCATTTCTAAAACACGACACATCGAGAAATCGAATCAATCAGCGAGCGTCCGACATGTGGACTTCCGTCACTGCCTGCTTGTATATTATTTGTTTGGGTCACGACCGGGTTGAGATCGATGTGACCGTTGTACATATTTTCTTTTCTATACTAGGATTACCCTACGGTGGAGTGCACGAATAGCCGGGTTCTAGAGGGCAACGGGCCCGCATCTCATGGTGCTGAGATGGAGGGGGCCTCACTCTAGAATTAGCGGGTTATTCACCGCACTCGTAGGGGGTACAGGTTGACCCAAAGAGGGGTGCTCAAGTTACCGGATTCTATGAAGTGCCGGGTGGTCCATTCACTTTGATGAAAGGGGTTGCCTCACTTCTGGTTTTGGCAGGTAACTTGCCGCACTCGTAGGGATCTAGGTTTTCATTGCACAGGCTATCCACACGACCAGGGGAACGTCGGGTTTCACTTGCGGCTTAAAGGAAAGCCGGGGCTCCCAGATTATCAGTATTGTTCTGTGATGCTTATTGTTATTCTGTGATGTTGCATATATCATGCCTGGAACGATTATTATATATTGTTATATATATACTATTAGATATTGTATATGTTTTACACCTGCGCTAGTCCAGCTCCCGCTCTTTCGTTAGTTAAGTAACCTAACGGGTGATGACGAAGCCCAGTGGTGAATGCGGATGGCATATACGTACATCATATTTTCGTTCTTTTCTGGTGTGATTAATTGATGGGACTGCGTTGATTCTGATCAATACAAGGAAAACAAACCTATTTGATGTTGTTGGAACCAAGTTTTAAAAAAAACATTGTAAACGTTTGCTTTTGTTTTGCACAGTGATATTCGATTATGAATATCCAACACCTCATTCGACGAGGCAAGAGCTGAGATCCCTTTATCGGGAGTGACCTCTTGGGCAAATGTTTGCGTCAGGGCAATAACTTTGCTATAGTCAATTCTTTTGCTTTGCACAGTGGTATTCAGTTTGGAATATTCTGCACCTCATTCGACGAGGAAAGAGTCGAGATCCCTTCACAAGGAGTGACCTCTTTAGCAAAAGGTTGCGCTACTATATATTTGAAAAACCACTCGGTTCCTTCAACGATATCAAATTCATTACGTTAAAGGTTTTTCGCCAAAAACCAGCCATAGCCCTCCGTCATTTCTTTTGAGTATTATTTAGTATTCGTGCTATGTTTGTTGACCTAGTCAAGACGTAGTGTTCGGTAGCTAAGTGGTGCTTGTTTGTTGCATTTTAAATGCGATTGGTTAGGACAGTCGTGCGGCCTTGTTGACCTAGTCAAGGGCACGTGCGGGAGGGTTTAATGCAATCCAGGATAATGACGGGTTGAACTTGACTAGCGGTTTATGGTTTGTTGATCTAGTCAAGGTCATAAACCGCTTGGGGTAAAAATAACATCGGGAGTTTCAAACATATAGGAAACTTGCCAGGCATGCGCATACCTTCTGGAGTGTGGTGACTTGAGTGGATTCCATTAAGTTATCATGCGATGATAGTTGGATCACGATTCCTACTGATGAGTTGGTTTACTCCTCGGGTGATTTTAGATGATCCCGACTAATTCTTCTTTTGGGTTTGGAAGAGAATTTGAGGATACAGTGGGAGACATCAGGATTAGATAAAGTGATTAACCATTCTGATCTAGGTTAGAGTGCATGCTGAGTGTTTCTTTTCTCTCTCTCTCTTTGGCAGTGTCCATGGCCTGACCCTAGACTAGAACTCATGAACCAAGTTAACCGAAGCTTCTTAAAACACACTGGGTTTTGGATTGTTAGAGTTGCATACTTCATTGCCACTCCTACTTTTACCCTTTACTTTTCTCTGGAACATTCTGTATCACTACGAAGATCCACAGTTATTGGATATGACCATCGTATAGTTATATACGAACTCGAAGAAATTTGTTTTAGATTCGAGAATGGTTTTCGGTTCTGGAGAAATTGAATAGGACTATTCAGTTGTCTTTTCCTTTACCTTCTCTCAGGTTGTGAGGGCTCCTAGGATTAGGAGAGGGTACACCTATTGCGCTTATTGGATAGTCTTCTTTCAAACCATAGGCAGGTGCCGAAAGGTGGGGAAGGAAGAAAACCAATTAGCCTAAGTATGGTGTACAGAAGGTAATAAGTAAAGACAAATAAAGGGATTAGAAAGAGGGCAAAGTAAATTGCGACTGCTATCATTCACGACCAAACCGCGTAATTTATCGCCACTCCTATTTCACCTTTGCATTTCTCCAATACACCCCGTATCACTACGAAGATCCACATTTATTGGATAATCCATCATATAGTTACATACGAACTCGAAGGAACTTGTTCCAGTTCGAGAATGGATTCTGGTTCAGAAGAAATAGAATAAGGTTTATTCAGTTGTCTTTTATCTTTACCTTCTCTCAGGTTGTGAGTGCTCCTAGGATTAGGACAGTACACCTATTACGCTTATTGGACAGTCTTCTTCTAAACCATAGACTGGTGCCGAACGGTAGGGGAGGAAGAAAACCATTTAGCCTAAGGATGGTGTACAGAAAGTAATAAGTAAAGACAAATAAAGGGATTTGGAGATATGGCAAGAAAATATATGGTTACAGTCATGAATCTGGTTGATGGAAGAGGCATTACTAGGAATACCCGGCTGCCCCTTCTGAAACATTTTCATGTTTCAGTTTCACTGTGAGTTGTTAATTGAAAACTGATTTCCCAATTAGATTCTTACTCCAGGGTATGTATTTACCAGATTTGATTCTTACATCTGTATGGTTTTACAGATGATGAGTGGGAGTACGTTATTGGAAATTAGGTGATTATATTCTCATTATATCGGAATTCGTTGTAATTGGTGATATTTGAAGAAATCGCCTGGGGTTTTGCCTGACGACAAATATTTGGTTTTGGATATCCGTTGTTATGCACCAATTTCAAACTGATATATCTGTACGTTTATTTTATAAAGTGAGATATAACTTTTTGAAATTATGTCCATGAAATTTACCTATATCAGTTGATAATTGGGTAAGGAGTATTAAACAGCGGTGTAATTCTTCTTAACCATAGTACAATTTTCAACCTACGACGCACAAAGTTTGAGTTATTCAACTCAGGGGACTTATACAAAATATTGTATGTTGTCCATTGTCCATTAGGACAAAGGGGTTGGTACTCGTACTATATTCTGTTTACTTATGACTTCTCCAGTTTTAGAAAAGTATTTCGTAGAAATACAAGGTCCAAGTTTTGAGAAGTTATAGGTACAAGAATAAAGTAGAGAACCAAGTGTTGCAAGTATCAGGATTCTTCAAGGTGATCGAAAATGTAGATACTTGTGTTTGGTATTCAGTTGATAGTAATGGTTTTAAGAACTTGCTTCTCTTTCAAGTTACTCATATCTGGATGCACTCCTAATTGAGTAAAGCCGATCGGCCTCTCTTCATTTAGTTGACATGCACTGGAGACAGCTGTATAATTTGAATCTGGTTCCAATTAAATTAGTGCCTCTATTTCTATATTGTATATAGAATGGTTCATATCTTAATGATGTTAAGGTATATGGATTTGTCCGGCTTATGCTTAAAACCAGACTCTGGATAACTCAAGGCACGTTTCTGTAATGGCAGTTTGTGGGTTATCCCGGGTTATGACGAGGGTTAACTTTCTACCATCTGGAAGATCAATAGTGATATTGTTCTTGACTCGCCACAGTTTTAGTAAAATTGATTTTTTCTTCAGAAAACAGTAGTGGGAGTATGGTAGAACTGAAAGTGATTCCAGAACCACAAACGATTACTGAAAATTTAATAGAACCTAAAGATTCAATCGGGTTTGACATTCCATTAGCCACTTCGCAGATATGGTGGGTAACCTCAGGCACCTGAGAGGTACTTCGGTATCCTCAAAGACGGTGACAGAGAGGTTCTTGTTTACCCAGACTTGCCATTGCTGCTGTTCTATACTATGAGACCCGGCAGGAGGATGGGTATAGCGTCATTCTAAACTAGCTTTAGAAGTGCACGTGTATATGACTCTGTCAGAGGGTTGTTGTAGTCAGTGGGAGCAGCGGAAGCATAGTGGAAAGTAGCTTGTGTCTATTTATAGACTAAAGCAAGTATAGCGGAGATAGATCATCTATTTTTGATGTGACAGTGATAGGTTTTGACTTCATCAGAATAGGAGATAGATCTGTTAAGAAGGTAGTGGGGTGAGATGTCCTGGTATTTGGATGACATGCACTTTATAGGAAGTGAAATTTCTATACTACGATCGGTTATACCGTGGTTGTCACACAGCGGTTTCTCCATACAGGATATGGATATTATATCAGGCATTCTGGTTACTGGATCTATGGTTTTAGATCTAGATTTGGGCAGTTTCCCAATCTGGGTACTTAGATAGTATTCTAAAGGTTTTTTAGAATGGACGACTCCTGGCATGGTGGTGTACCTGCAGATGATGGAGTCGCCCTCTCTAAAGGTGTCTTACAGACTAAAGGGGAGAGGGATGTGCATGATTGGCATATCACTTGCTTAGGCAATTGAGTCAATCATGAGGTGTCAATTACCACAACAGATATTGTTTTTGCACTAGATGCAATAAGTTTATATATTAATCCAATCCTAAAGAAACGTTCGGAAGCAGTTTATGAACATAAGAGAATGTTCTAGGGATTTGGTAACGTCAGCCTCCTTCGGGAGACGGTTATCATTCCAGGTTTCTAAGGTGACCTGGATGACAGAGTGACTGTCAGAATTATAGTTTTCCCTCTTGACGAGGGGCGGTAGTTTGGGCAGGTGGTCCAAGTGGATACTGAGGGAGGCATGGCGCAGGATACTGATTAAATTCAGTGGACGATACAGTCTAAGAAGTTTGCTGGATTTGGAGTTCATTTGTGAACTGGGTCCCATCAGATATCCAGACATATTCTATGACAGGTATTGCTCATTTCGAGAGATGGCTTTCTCGACGAACTTGAGATAAAGATAGACATAGAAAGAAACATTGGAGCGGATCCACTCACTGAGGCTATTTCTCGAACGCAATAGTTTTACAAACGAGCTTTGTAAAACTGATTAGTAGAGAAGTTGGGTGTTCGGTATCACACGGGTTGTGAGTATGCGACACCGCAATAATTAGCCTTAAATGCAAGTGGGAGATTGTTGGCTATAGTTCCATCAAGTCAATTATTGGATCGCAGGCACATGATTGCAATGATTGAAAGAGGACCTATACCGGTAGAACGGTCTTACTCGAGATGATAGTATGCTATCTGGTCTGTCTTTATCATCGTGTACATGTTTCAGGTGACATTACAGATCACTATTACATGTTGATAGAGCCCATAGGATTCTTGCTTGACTACCAGCAGTATGATGGCGATCATATACGTGGGAGCTGGGTGGTCTATAAGCCCATCCTTAAATGTCCCTAGTCGAGGGAGTTTCGAGACTGGGCATCGATACTCCAGAGTAGACTAGTGTATACTGATCGAGACCCTGACGAGGGGCGGTGGCCGGTGATTGTTACGTTTTTGCGTGTTTAAATTTACCGCAATCAAGACGGTGTCGCTTGGTAGCTAGCCGGTTGAGTACGGGTCGATCCACAGGGAGAAGGAATTCTTTTCTTTATGTTCTAACGAGTTAAGTCCAATTAAGTTGGTTTTGTTTTAAGATCTAAGAATGAGAATAAGTTGATATAAAGGCTTGCTAGGGTTAAGATTAGATTAGTTCGAAATAAGGATCTTTTTACTTCTTTCAATGCCTTAGTAAAGAATATAGGTGTTAAGGTAATAGTCAACAACGGGGATTAGCACGACTAGGAAGAAACTTAGTTTCTTCCTTTTGGTCCTTGTCCGTCCGTTCTTGGCTCTTAGCCCTAACCTCTGGTTAATTCAACCCTAACCGGTCTAACTAGGGAATCACCGCTATCATGTAGGATAGGGTGCCGTAGTGAGCGGATTATGGTTGAATTAAACAGAGTCAGTATTTTAAAATTATTTGGGCAAAGAAAAGAGTGAGAGAGATTTCCTTCTCTCAAACCTTCCCTTTCCTACCCTAACATGTGAGGAATTACTCACTCATTATAAAGAAAGGAAAACAAAGTTTTTTTTGTATTTTTATTGATAACCTAATTGCAGATAATAAAAGAACAGATAAAAAATTGCAGGTAATAAATTGCAGATAAAAAAGAATGCGAGATAGAATGAAAAAGACTTACTTTATTGATGACCTCTCAACGATTCATTACAAAGGGAAATTAAAATTTTAGATCTAGAAATTAAAAGAGGCATGCCTAATTAGGCTTTTGGCTTTCCTATTTATAGATAGAAAAAACCTTAGGTTACATTCTGATCCATACATGAATTTACCAAACTACCTTAAGAAAACCGGGTCAAAGCACCGACACCTCCACCGACACGTGCACCACACGTCCGCGGTTCCGCGGCAGAATAGCCTGTTTAGCCGCGGTTCCGTGGCCAATTGGAGGAAACGTAGGCTTATCTCTTCAGGGTTGCTTCATGTTGCTTTTATCTTTTGTTTTCTTCACTTGGTTTCTCAGAATCTCTTCTATTTCCTTCCAGATTTCCAACAGTGCAGAATGATGTGGACTTTTGCCTTGAGCTTTGCATTGAAGTCTTGAATCTTGTGCTGCCCTTGTGCTTTGTGCATTGAACTGTCTAATGATTTTCCATTTGTTGCTTGAACTGGTAGGCGGTATCATACGGATTTATCTGTTGTTGGTCGTAGTCTCATATTTATAGCGACTTTTCATGAATTTCACTGTAACGAGCTGAGAACCTGTAACCTGCAACTATTTAGCAGACATGGATCAAAAGTACCTACTTATATGCAATGTGATTAAGAATGGGTGATAAAATAATACAAAAATCTGATATGAACAAATACCCCCAAACTTATCTTTTGCTCGTCCCGAGCAAAGCCAATTTTATTCTAAAAAAATTCCTAACCTTACTTTCGCAGGGAACGTGATTGCACTGAGCTCGTGCAACAAGCCGTTAAACCTCTAGGTGTCCCTAGTAGGAGGAGTGTTGTCTCCTGAGGGTTTTCAGCGGATACTACCCACAAAATCCAATCAATTTGGCCATTGACTCTAATTCTTCAATTCAATATTCTAGTAAGAAATTCTATCATCTTCAACTTAGAAATCATCAACCCGTATTTTTCACACTCACTTTTCATTTAACTTAAGATCGTATATGTTTTGCAAATTTATTAAGCTTTCCGCATCTTCTGATTTTTCCTTCTAAGGTGCCATCTCAACTCAGGAATTTTTATCGTTTTTACTGAAGATATAAGGCCTATCTTTCATTCCTATCTCTCATCCAACCCCAATCATATACCCCTACGTGTGTGTAATTTTTACCCCTACACTTGGAAATTCAATTCAAGCTATCATACTCTTGTCCATGTCCAAAGTACTTTTAGTTGGTGAATTTTAGATGAAATTGCTCACACATTCTTCATGCGACCGTTAATACTTCTTGAGGTACTAAACGACCGATTACAAAATGTGCTTGCGCATTCAGGCGTAATTCCTCGTCTTGTAATACCTAAGGCTTAGCAGTGACTCCTAAACCAGTTGGTCTAAGGCACTTGGTGATAAAGCATTCTCGCTATATTTTTTTATTTATGCTGCCTTAAGCAATTACAAAACCAGTGTTCATTTTTTTTATGTCTTTTTATTCACCATTTATAATTTTATTTTATTTTCCTTCATACTAAGGTTTTTAGACAAGAGCATTTCAAGGTATTCTCTACTATTCCAAGTTTTAAGATGCGTGTAAGTGCATGTAGTAGGGTATATATTTTCAGGATTTAGACTAAAGGTTCAGAATTTATTTTTCAGACTTACACTTTAAATAAAAATTTCAATACTCTTCCCTTATTTTGACTTAGCCCCAGAACTGAACTCAAAGTTTGCCTATTTCTAAATAAACTGCAATGATATATATTTTCTATAATTAAACTTTAAGAAAGGTTATTTTTAGGGTTTTTAATTTACCAAGTTTAGGATCTAGTTTTTCCTAACTAGTCAACCGTCTTGTTGAACTTAAGTCAAATATGGCCAAAATTGAATTTTTCAATTTTTATATTTTTTTAAAAAAATTCAAATTTTTATTGATTTTATTTTTATATATTTTTTTCATTTTCATTTTTTTATTTTTTATATTTTTTTTATAAAGATGCAATGTGGAATTAAATATGCAAAGAAAGAAAAAACAAATATGTACAAAAATAAAAATATGCAGATGCAAAGATAACTATTTACAATCAACCTCCACCCCCAAACTTATCGAAAGCAGTGTCCTCACTGCTCATAGCCTCTCCGTCCCCTCGATCGTGAGCGGGATCATTCCTCTCTGGCCAGTAGGATGGTCATGCTCTGCTCCAAACTCGTCACTCGCTGATTAAGGTTGGTCATCATCCCTATCAATCTTTCTATCCCCCTATTTGTTCTTCTAAGTAAGCGCGCTTGCGCAGTGGGGGTAAGCTCTTCATCGCTCGCGGTTGAGCTCGAGCTGGGTGTCTTTGCGGGCACGTCTTCGGCCGGCTCGGTGCGCGACCATAAATCATATAATCGTGTATAGGACGTGGAGACACCCTCAAGAAGGGGTCTAATTGGAATTCCACCATGCATATAAAATTCGAATTCTTCAACGGGGAGGAAATGACGACACAGTTGTGTCACCAACATAGGGCATGGATAGTTGGCAGCCCTCTTGCCCGCGTTAATTGAGTGAAGCAATATAGTGCACATATCATAGCTGGGGTTTCGTGTCATCAAAGTGTGCACTATATGAAGGGATGGTGTGAAAAATGTAGTGTTGTGCGAACTGCCAAAAATATTATTTTGTGCCTAACGGCACACAGTTAACACGTTCGCAAAAAGGGTTCTAGCCTGGATGCCTTTTCGTGGCTCTCTTGAACAATCGTTACCCATCAAGGGTAGGTAGTCTTCGAAGCGGAGGGGTTGGTCATGAATGGGGAGTTATGGAATTAGGGTAACTTCGTGGATGAAGTCCCTATCAATTATTATTTCCCTATCCCCCCACATTATTCTAAGGTACCCGTGTTGTGCAAGACTACCCTCATCCATGCATTCATAAAAATGGGTGACAAGATCCGAAAGCGCGAAGGCATTCAGATGGTTAAAAAGTAAAAGTTCCATCCGCGCCTTCGGATCTCATCACCGAAGTAACCACCATAAACAGTGTGTTCAAATATTTGGGAAAAATCTCTTTCAAATTGCAAAGTGGGTGCCATTGAATTAAATTGCAGGAATTTTTTTTCCACAGAATGGAGTTCAGAGACGCAAACCTCTTTTGAAAATTTCAGAGGGTGAAGACAACAAGCGGCGGCGGTTGCGCGGCAGGAAGTGGGTATCGGCGGTGCTTGGGCGGCGGTTTGGAGGGGTCTGCTGTGGAAACTTTGGCGGCGGCTAGGGTTTTGAGTTAGGGTTAGGAGGAGGCTCTGTAAATGCAGATATGGGGTCGGGGTGTTTTTATAGGGAGTGATTGGTTATTTGCAAAAAGCCCTCCTTAAAAAGAGGAATTTATTTGTAAAAATATTTATTTATTTATTATTTATTAAAACTGAAAATTTACAAAAAACACCCCTAAAAATTTGAAATTTTATTTATTTATTATTTAAAAGTGGTACATACCCCCAAACTTATTTGAAACAGTGTTTCCACTATTTTTGGCTGGTAACCGAAATTTGGGGGTAGGTGGAGGAAGATCAATCAATGCAAATCGGCTCCTGCAACATCAGGAGTTCCTCCGAAGGGTCCGCGGTGAGGAATGGTTTAAGCCGGTGTCCGTTCACTTTAAATAGTGAACCGTCCTCCGGATTCTCTAAGTCGACCTCACTGTGCGGATATACGGTACGTACAAAAAATGGCCCTTTCCATCGAGATCTGAGCTTGTCGGGATGGAAATATAGCCGGGTGTCATAAAGTAAGACCTGTTGACCAGGTTTGAATGTTTTGCGCATAAGGTGTTTATCGTGAAACACCTTCGTTCGGTTTTTGACGACAACCGCGTTCTCGTAAGCTTTATCCCAAAGCTCGATCAATTCATTTAACTGCAGCTTTCTATGGCTGCTTGCATCTTCGATAGATAGATTCAGCTCTTTTATCGCCCAAAATGCGCGATGCTCTATTTCCACTGGAAGGTGACAAGCTTTTCCGTAAACAAGCCGATAAGGAGACATGCCAAGGTCGGTCTTATAGGCAGTTCGAAATGCCCAAAAGGCATCAGTAAGTTTTAGAGACCAATCCTTACGGTTTTTGGAAACCGTCTTCTCTAATATCTGCTTGATTTGCCGATTTGAAATCTCGGCTTGCCCACATGTTTGGGGATGATAGGGCGTTGGTAGCTTATGATTAATGGAATATTTCCGCATCAAGGACTCGAAAGTCCTATTACAGAAATGAGTTCCATTGTCACTAATGATTGCTCGGGGGTGCCCAAACCGGGAGAAAATGTTTTCTTTGAGAAA
Organism: Agapanthus africanus; assembly: GCA_030015575.1. NCBI lineage: Eukaryota > Viridiplantae > Streptophyta > Magnoliopsida > Asparagales > Amaryllidaceae > Agapanthus > Agapanthus africanus. The sequence goes on along the minus strand of JASDDO010000001.1, from coordinate 456,866,468 downwards.
TCTAACGACAACCTTGTTGTCATTAGTCCGGCTGGGCACAGTCTCGACCCACCTAAAAACATAATCAACAGCAAGAACAATATAAAAGTTCCCAAAAGAATTGGGAAACGGCTCCATAAAATCAATCCCCCAAACATCAAAAATTTCCACAACCAAGATTGGTTGGAGCGGCATTTCGTTCCTCCTGGATATCCGGTCCAAGTGTTGGCACCGGGAGCACGTCTTGTAGTAGTCATGTGCATCTTTAAAGAGTTGTGGCCAGTAGAAGCCACACTGCAAGATCTTTTCGGCTGTCTTTCTGGGGCCAAAATGCCCGCCACACGCTTGATCGTGGCAAAATGACAGCACGCTCTTGAATTCATTGTCGGGGACACACCGACGAATAATCTGGTCGGGACAGTATTTAAACAGATAAGGTTCGTCCCAGTAAAAGTGTTTTACCTGGGATAGGAATCGGAGTCTGTCCTGTTTTGACCATTCATTCGGCAGTAGTCCGGTGGCTAGATAGTTCACAATATCTGCGACCCAAGGTTCGCATGATACTGTCAAGAGTTGCTCATCCGGAAAAACGTTGTTTATCGGAAATTGAAGCGTCGGCGAAGAAGGGAGGCGTGAAAGATGGTCGGCGACTATGTTTTCGCATCCTTTTTTGTCTTTGATGACAAGATCAAACTCTTAGAGTAAGAGGATCCAACGGATCAGCCGAGATTTTGCATCCTTCTTCGCAAAAAGATGGCGAAGAGCTGAGTGGTTAGTATATACGATGACTGGAGAGCTGATCAAGTAGGGCCTGAACTTTTCTAAGGCAAACACAACAGCCAAGAATTCCTTCTCGGTTGTTGTGTAATTCAATTGGGCATTGTTCAAGGTTCGGCTAGCATAATAGATTACATGCGGCATCTTATTGATGTGCTGTCCAAGGACAACACTAATGGCAAAATCGGATGCATCGTACATAATCTCAAATGGATGCGTCTACTTAGGAGAAGAAAGAACGGGAGCAGAAGTGAGTGAACTTTTTAATGACTCGAATGCATTCATACAGCTCGAGTCGAAATCGAATGTGGTGTCCTTGGCCAACAAAAGAGTCAAGGGCCTAGCAATCTTGCTAAAGTCCTTGATGAACCGTCTATAGAAACCAACATGGCCAAGGAAGGCTCGAATGTCTCGGACGCATTTGGGAGGAGGGAGATTTAAAATGACTTCAATCTTCGCTTTATCTACATCAATGCCATTTTGCGAGTTGATATGTCCTAAGACAATACCTTCACGTACCATGAAATGACACTTCTCCCAATTTAAAGTAAGGTTCTTATCCTTACACCGGGTAAGGACTGCGTCAAGATGTAGCAAACACTCATCAAAGGAGTCGCCGAAAATGGAGAAATCATCCATGAAGATCTCCAAGAATTTTTCCACCATGTCTGAAAAAATTCCCATCATAGCGGGCGTATTGCATAACCCAAAGGGCATGCGAAGATATGCAAACGTGCCGAAATGACAAGTGAATGTGGTCTTGTCCTGATCTTTTTCGGCGATAGGAATTTGATTATAGCCGGAGTAGCCATCCAAAAAGCAGTAATATTCATGCCCAGCCAATCGTTCAAGCATTTGGTCAATGAAAGGTAATGGAAAGTGGTCTTTCCGTGTCGCGGCGTTGAGTTTCCTATAATCGATGCATACTCGCCACCCAGTTTGGGTGCGAGTAGGAATTAACTCGTTCACCTCATTTGTTATGACCGTTATGCCTAATTTCTTGGGGACAACGTGAATGGGGCTAACCTACTGGTTATAAGAGATAGGGTAAATGATACCATTATCAAGACACTTTACGATCTCCTTTTTAACAGCCTCCTTCATGACTGGGTTGAGTCGTCTCTGTGGATCCCTGGCTGGTTTGACATCATCCATTATATGAATATGATGTTCAACTATCAGGGGACTAATCCCCTTGATGTCCGCCATAGTCCAGCCAAAGGCTTGCCGATTGCTATGCAAGACCGTCAGAAGGGCTTTCTCTTGCTCTGATGCTAGAGAAGCCGAGATGATAACAGGGAGGGTCTCATTCTCACCTAAGTAAGCGTATTTAAGGTGAGACGGCAACAGCTTGAGTTCGAGCGTCGGAGGTGAAACAATTGAAGGTAAAATCGGTGAAATTGTCTCAAACTCAAAGGATTCCAACAGATGTTCAAAATGAGTGTAAGCAACCGAGTTGGATGATTCAGCTAACTCTTCCGAAAACTCAAAGGATTCAAACTCGGGTGGTGACTGGTCAAGTTCGTTCGAGAAAGTGAAACACTCGTAGTCATTATCGGGAGAAAAAATAGTATCAGGTTCACGGAGGAACGCACTAGTGGCGTTAAGATTGCTGTGATCGAATAAAATTTTTTCTAACTCACAGTCCTCCTGGGTGATCTCTTGGATCGAGCAAACGTCTAGTATATTAGCATTAGGTTCAGAGGGCTGATTCCCCAACTTAAAAATGTTGAGTTCAATTGTCATGTTTCCAAAAGATAGGTTCATCGAACCATTTCGACAATTGATCACAGCATTCGAAGTCGCAAGGATGGTCGACCGAGTATCACCGGAATTTGATTCTGGGGGTTAGGCACAGGCTGTGTGTCTAAAACAATGAAATCAACGGGGAAAATGAAGTCCCCTACTTTGATCAACACATCCTCTAACTCACCTCTAGGATGGGTGATAGATCGGTCGGCCATTTGGAGAGTACGGTGTGTGGGTTTCAACTCTCCAACGCCTAGTTGCCCATATACCGAATAGGGAAGCGTGTTAACACTGGCACCAAGATCCAAAAGTGCGCGGTTGATGTTCTTATCCCCAATAGTTATTGAAATCGTAGGACAGCCAGGGTCCTTTCATTTTTGAGGTAAAGGTTGGGTATGAGCATCACTCACTGCACTAGCTAAGAAAACTTTCTTGGGTACCTGAGATTTCCTCTTCTTGGTGCACAAGTCCTTCAAGATTTTTGCGTAAGAAGAGACTTGTTGGATTGCATCCAAGAGGGGAATGTTAATGCTAACCTGTTTAAATAACTCCACAATCTTCTCCATTTGTGGATTTTGTTTATTGGATCTCAACCTGTTTGGAAATGGAACATTTTGAAAATTGGTTGAGTCTAATGCTTGTGGAGGAGATTGCGGAGTTGGAACGGATCCCAGTGCTGGTACTTTCGTGGCGTGAGATGTGGGTCCGTTCGGAGCAGAAGAAGAAGTAGAGCCTTGTGAAGAATGGAGAACATGCTCTGAAGATGAAGAAGAAGCGGCGGCCGGGGTGTCATCATTAGTGCCAACATTGTTGTGCAATATCCTTCCAGATCTCAATGTAGTCACGGCACTCGCATTATGGTTTTGTTGTTCAAGAGCAACATGTGCATTTTGTGGGTGACCAGGATTTGGGAGTGGTTGAGATGGAAGCTTTCCCTTCTCTCGCTTGCTTAAAACTGCATTCAGTTGTGCGATCTGGCCTTCAATGGTCTTGATGCTTTGCCCATGTGACGCAGTGTGTTGCACCAAAGACTGAATGGAAGACTGGATGTTGGCTGAGAATTGAGTTGATTGTTTTAAAAATGCCTCCAGACTTCGTTCTAACGAGGAAACCTTATCGTTATTTGGCGGAACAAAATTATTTTGAGGAAAAGAATTGTTGGGTGAAAAATTGTTCGTTTGATTTTGGTAAGGTTAGGGTTGGAAAGGTTGCTGATATTGAGTTTGTTGAGGAGTTTGTTGTTGAGGAGGAGGCCTCTGGAAGTTGTTGTTGCCTTGAAATTGTTGTTGATTTTGATTCCAGACGAAATTAGGGTGGTTCCTCCAACCAGGATTGTAAGTTGAAGAGTATGGATCATTTCTTTGTCTCTGCTGAGAGGTAGCATTGACTTGATCCTGTCCTTGAGTAAGTGGGTTGTAAGGACACTCTTCGGTCAAATGGGATGGATCCGAACAACAAGCGCATATAGTGTGAGGGGGAAGAGCAGGGGCAGGAGAAGGCAATGAGAATTTGCTCTTAATTGCTTCTAGTTTTCGTGTAATTGCTGCCATTTCGGTTTTCATTGCAATTGACATATCAAGTTGATGAACGCCTGCCCTAGATGGACCGGAAGAAGTAGATGAAGTGGTCGGTCTAGTGATTTCCCACTGAAGCGTTTGTTCAGCAAGATCGTCGAGAAATTGCCAAGTTTCCTCGTCAGATTTTGATAAGAAGTGGCCTTGACAAATGGTCTCCAGCAACTGCGTAGTTGCTGGGTTCAGTTCTTCGTATAAGGTCTGGCAAAGTTGCCATCTCTCAATACCGTGATGAGGGCACTGAACAAGAAGGTCTTTGTATCGTTCGAAACGCTTCCAAAAAGGTTCGGAAGGAAGCTGGGAAAATTGTTTAATTTCATTTCGTATTCTCGCGGTCTTATGATTTGGATAAAACTTTTTAAGAAACACTTTAACAAACTCTTCCCAACTGTTTATGGAATGCGATGCAGTACTATATAGCCACTTTTCAGATAGGTCACATAGAGTGAAAGGAATGACTCGTAACCTTATAGCATCATCGGACAGTTGTGTTGTTTTCATCATTGCACAGACGTTCTGGAATTTGTTAATGAAGATATATACATCTTCAGATTCCAGTCCATGAAATTTAGGCAACATGTTGATGAAGTGGGGCTTAATTTCGAAATTATCCCCATTTGCCGGCGGAAGTGAAAGACAGGTAGGAAGTGCGGAGCGGGTAGGATAGAAATGATCCTGGAGCGCGATTCGCTGTGGCGCTTCAACAGGAGATTATTGCGGGTTATTCGCACCCAGTTGAGGTGGAATCAGTCTCGAGGTAGGTAAAGGGTTATTAGGATTGAATCCTGATATCTCTTTAGAAGATGATGAATGTGAAGATGAAGGTGAATGGACAGAATTCCGGTCAACGTTGGAGTTGGCCGGCAAAGGTAAATATGAAAGAGGTGTGGAGGGAGTTTCGACTTCGGAGTCGATCGCGTAGTCGGTAGCGACTAACAAAACAAGGACTAAACGGGCACTAGTGTCCCGAGTCCAACCGGAGATACACTAAACGAGTTTTAGTGTAGTCAAAACGTAGAATGTGAGGGTAAGAAAACGTCAATGGAGAAATGTAAGGATGGAAGGTGGGTGAAATGGGATTTTAGTGATAAAGGGCAAGTTTTTATAAAAAATTTGTTTTGTTGTTTTTTTTTTGTTTTTTTTATTTTATAAAAAGTTTTGCAAAAATTTGTACGGAACTACGGCACAATTTCAAACAACCACAGTTTAAACATGCACAATCAAATCTAGAGCTAGGGTCTCCTAAGTCAACTAGACTGCTCCTAACTGTTCCAAAGCGAAATGTTGTGAGATATCCCTCAAATCGCCTCTTCACCGCCAATTATGGCCAGGTAAGCACAAATGAAGAAAGGAGGGTTCCGCTCAAGAATCACCGTGAGACGGGCATTTTAAAGTTACCTTTCTCACTTGTCTAGCCTAGGCACCACAATCTCAGGTTTAGATAAACGACCGAATGCCCACAACCTTCTTCTGTCCTAATGAGCGCGACAGTCCTTAATTGGCTGAGTCTAGATATTTTTTAATTAACTCAAGGGTGATGCATATGCTTTTAGTGATTTCTGGGGTCTTAGGAAGGGTAATGAACTCCCCACCCAATTTTAATTGGTGTTATAGCCCCTTAGATTCCGTATTAAATATGCAAAGCAGTAACACACCAAAATCTAAAACACTTGCCAAAATTTTTTTTATTTGCGGCGCAAAGAATCCTGCACAAATACAATTTATTGGAGAGGGAGAAGAAGTTGCTGTGCAAAGAATACCTGCAGGAAAATTATTTCAGTGGAGTTCAGGGGGTAGGAGAGAAGAAAAAAAATACTCACAGAGAAAATAGGGTGCTGACGTCACAGGTTGACCGCGGTTCCGCGGTCAAAAGCCTGATTCTGCCGCGGTTCCGCGGCAGAAAAGTAGGTTTAGATCTCTAAAATTCTTCTCTGTGCTGAGTTGATTCTCCTTTGTTTGTTCAGATCTACTGTTTCTGGATTTGTTCACTGAGCTTGCTCTAGATCTGAATCAGTCCGTCTTCCTTTCCTGCACAATTCGCAGAAAAACCAATCAAAAATAACAAGATGATTTTTTATTTTATATTTATATATATTTTTTTTCAATTTTTATATTTTTCTAATTAACCCGAAATTACACAAAGAATTAAACTACCGTCTCCCCGGCAACGGCGCCATTTGATTGTTACGTTTTTGCGTGTTTAAATTTACCGCAATCAAGACGGTGTCGCTTGGTAGCTAACAGGTTGAGTACGGGTCGATCCATAGGGAGAAGGAATTCTTTTTTTTTATGTTCTAACGAGTTAAGTCCAATTAAGTTGGTTTTGTTTTAATATCTAAAAATGAGAATAAGTTGATATAAAGGCTTGCTAGGGGTAGGATTAGCTTAGTTCAAAATAAGGATCTTTTTTACTTCTTTCAATGCCTTAGTAAATAATATAGGTGTTAGGGTAATAGTCAACAACGGGGATTAGCACAACTAGGAAGAAACTTAGTTTCTTCCTTTTGGTCCTTATCTGTCCGTTCTTGGCTCTTAGCCCTAACCTCCGGTTAATTCAACCACAACCGGTCTAACTTGGGAATCACCGCTATCATGTAGGATAGGATGCCGTAGTGAGCAGATTATGGTTGAATTAAAGGGAGTTCGTATTTTAAAATTATTTGGGCAAAGAAAGGAGTGAGAGAGATTTCCTTCTCTCAAACCTTCCCTTTCCTACCCTAACAAGTGAGGAATTACTCACTCATTATAAAGAAAGGAAAACAAAGTTTTTTTTGTATTTTTATTGATAACCTAATTGCAGATAATAAAAGAACAGATAAAAAATTGTAGGTAATAAATTTCAGATAAAAAAGAATGCGAGATAGAATGAAAAAGACTTACTTTATTGATGACTTCTCAACGATTCATTACAAAGGGAAATTAAAATTTTAGATCTAGAAATTAAAAAGAGGCATACCTAATTAGGCTTTTGGCTTTCCTATTTATAGATAGAAAAAACCCTAGGTTACATTCTGATCCATACATGAATTCACCAAACTACCCTAAGAAAACTGGGTCAAAGCACCGACACCTCCACCGACTTGTGCACCATACGGTCGCGGTTCCGCGGCAGAATAGCCTGTTTGGCCGCGGTTCCGCGGCCAATTGGTGGAAACGTGGGCTTATCTCTTCAGGGTTGCTTCATGTTGCTTTTATCTTCTTTTTTCTTCACTTGGTTTCTCAGAATCTCTTCTATTTCCTTCCAGATTTCCAACAGTGCAGAATAATGTGGACTTTTGCCTTGAGCTTTGCGTTGAAGTCTTGAATCTTGTGCTGCCCTTGTGCTTTGTGCATTGAACTGTTTAATGATTTTCCATTTGTTCCTTGAACTGGTAGGCGGCATCATACAGATTTATCTGTTGTTGGTCGTAGTCTCACATTTGTAGCGACTATTCATGAATTTCACTGTAACGAGCTGAGAACCTGTAACCTGCAACTATTTAGCAGACATGGATCAAAAGTACCTACTTATATGCAATGTGATTAAGAATGGGTGATAAAATAATGCAAAAATCTGATATGAACTGCCGGTCTCACAAGATATTGGTGTCAGTTCGTTCACCTAAGATGTATACATGTGCTCATTGGGTTTGAGTACACCGGACGGACTCGTCGGGAACATGTTAGTTGGTATTATACCTATTTTCAGATAGCAGTTCCTTGGTGACATGTGTACAGGTTAGTGTATCGACCTGAGATCGTCATTTGTCTCGTGTGAGTTCCCGCTGTGCTTTGATTACTACCGTACCACGGCTTAAAAGAGTCATGCAAACAGGTTTTAGTTGGGTACAATCTCGAGCCACATGGAGGCAGTGAGCAGATTGTCAGGGGATTCGTCTCTCTCGGTATTGGGGGTTGATGTCGCGGTGTGCACGGGTGGCCATCATGAGAAATCCTTGGCCAAGGTAGTCGAGAATTACTGATTCGGATCAGTAGTTTCTCAGGTGGTGATGAGCTTCATACCGATACTGAATATCAAGTTATTAGGGGTCTGACTTTACCCACCCCTGTTCATATCATAATTTTGCTTTATTATATTCCCCATTCTTATTCATTTTACAAATAAACAGGTGTTTTTGATCCATGTCTGCTATATAGTTGCAGGTTACAGGTTCTCGGAACAAAACAGTGAAAACGATGAAAAGACGATACAAAAGTGAGACTATGACCAACAAATGGAAGAATCTTGATCATGCCTACAGTTTGTAGAATAAACAAAGATCAACGGACAATTTCACAAAGCACAAAGGCAGCGTAAGGTTCAAGACTTCGACACGAAGCAAACGGTAAAGTCTACGACATTATGCACTGTGGAAATCTGGAAGAGAACTAGATGACAATCTGAGAAACCAAGTGAAGAAACAAAGAGCCAAATGCAAACAGAAGAAGTCCAGAGAAATGAAGCCCAAGACCCCACCATTTGGCCGCGGATCCGTGGCCAAACAGGGCATACGGCCGCGGATCCGCGGCCGTGCTAGACACGTGTCGGTGGGAATTTTGACGGGCGGTGGTGCGTTGACTAGGCTTCTTTAGGGTATATTTGTAAATGCAGATGTGAATCGAATGTAACCCTAGGGTTTCTATGATCTATAAATAGAAACCCTAAACCTCTTTTTTGAGGTATGCCTCTTTTCATTGATCAAAATTCAGAAATCCATTGTAATGTTTTGAGAGCATCGAATAAAGTAAGTAGATTTTTTTCATTGCCCTAGTTCTTAAATTCCTTTCTGCCTTAGTATAAATTTTAATATCTGCCCCAGTTAATTAGTTTAGCACTTTTATTAATCTGCCGTAGTTTAGATAGTTAGTCTTTTTAAATTGAAAACTCATAAAAAAATGTCTTTTATCAATCCCCTAATGAGTGATTAGTTCCTCACTTGTTAGGGTTAGGAATAGGAAAGGTTTGAGAGATGAAAATCTCTCACCCCTTTCTTGACCATCACATATTAATTCATAGGACTCCATGCATACATACACACACCGCTCCCTACGGCACCCTACCCCACGAGGTAACGGTGATACCGTAGTCTAAAAGACCGGTTGTGCATATTTTCCATGGAGGTCAGGGTAATAATTAAGAAAGGACGGACAAGGACCTAGAGGAAGAAACATCGTTTCTTCCCGATCGTCCTAATCCCCTTTATTAATTATTACCATAACACCTAAATAGATCTAAAATAGGGCATTAAAAGCGGTGAGAAATACTAACTTTCCAAACTTAACCTAAACCTAACCCTAGCAAAGTTTTAATCCTAGTCTAGATCAACCTTAGTTTTAGTGATAATCAATCCAACACCAATTGAAATTAACTCGATAGAACAAATTGAGAATACACAACATCCCTATGGACCGACCCATACTCACCGGCTAGCTACTAAGCGACGCCGTTCTTGATTGTGGTAAACAATTCTTTGATCACAAAATCCTTAAAATCAAATGGCGCCGTTGCCGGGGATGGCGTAGTTATTTTCTTTTTGCAATTTCGGGTTAATATAAAATCATAAAATTCATAAAAACTGAAAAAAAAAATTCATCTTGTTATTTTTTGAAGGGTGTTTCATTTGAATTGTGCAGGATCGACGAACGAGTTCAGATCTGAAAAATTCCAGAGAGCGAAACAGAAAACAGAAGATCTGAACAACCGAGGAGTACTACAATAGAGGAGCAGATGAAACCTTAGGAACCGAACCGCAGGGACCACCGCGTTTCCGCTGTAGAATCAGCACTTTGACCGCGCATCCGCGGTTCCTTGGTGACGTCAGCGCGTGGAATTTCCTCTGTAAGCTCCCTCTTCTTCTCTGTAACCCCCTAATATCTCCTCTGTGAAATTTTCCTGCAGGATTCTTTGCGCAAAAACTTCTCCCCCTTCTCAATAACTTGATCTTGTGCAGGATGCTTTGCGCCGCGCTAAAAAAAAAATGTTTGCAAGTGATTGTGTTTACTTCTTTGCATATCTAAATTGACTTTAAGGGGCTTGAACACCAATCCAGATTGGGTGAGAATTTCATTACCCTTCCTAGGACCCCAAAAATCACATAAAGCATATTGCATTGACCATCAAATTAATTAAAAAAGATTAGACTCAGCCCTAAGGACTTCACGCTCAATAGGACAAAGGAATAGTTGTAGGCATCGACCGTTGATCCTAACCTAACTTTGTGGTGCCTAGGCTAGACAGGAGGGGAAAGGTAACTTTAAAAGGCCCGTCTCATGGTGATTCATGAGCGGATCCCTCCTTTCTCTACTTGTGCTTACCTGGCCACAATTGGCGGTGAAGAGGCGGTTTGAGGTCCTCACATCTTTCCCTTTGGAACAGTTAGGAGCTGTCTAGCTGACCCTAGATCTAGGCTTGATTGTGCATTTGTGATTGATCGAAAGTGTGTCTAAGCCTTTTATTAAAAATCTTTTGCAAAAAGCTCCTTATAAAAAAACAACACAAAAAGGAATTTTTTTTACAAAAGCTTGCAAATTGTCGCTAAGGAATCCATTGCACCACACTTACACCCACTTTCCTCTCATTGACGTTTTCTTACCCCCACCTTTTGTTTTTCACCTTTTGACTACACTACCTTTTTAGTGTATGTCTGGTTGGACTAGGGACACTAGTGCCCGATTAGTCCGTGTCTCGTTAGTGTCGACTGACGACGTTTTCGACTCCGAAGTCGAAATTCCATCCAATTCTTTACCTTCATCATCATATTCTTCGTCTTCTAAGGAGATGTCGGGATACGATCCTAACAACCCCTTACCCGCGGGACTGATTCCACCTCCACTAGGTGCGAATAACCCACAACACCCTCCTGTTGAAGCGCCCCAACGAATCGCGCTCCAGGATCTTTTCTACCCTATCCGCACTGCACTTCCCACTTGTCTTTCACTTCTACCGGCAAATGGGGATAACTTTGAGATAAAACTTCACTTCATCAACATGTTGCAAAAATTTCACGGACTGGAATCCGAAGATGCCTATATCTTCATAAACAAATTCCAGAATGTTTGCGCAATGATGAAGACCACACAACTTTCAGATGATGCTATAAGGCTACGTGTTATTCCATTCACCTTATGTGACATGGTTATATAGCACAACATCACACTCGATTAAAAATTGGGAAGAGTTTGTTCAAGCTTTTCTAAAAAAGTTTTACTCACATCACAAGACCGCGAGAATTCGCAATGAGATTATTCAATTTTCCCAGCTTCCTTCCGAACTTTTTTGGAAGTGTTTTGAAAGATTTAAAGACCTACTTGTTCAATGCCCTCACCACGGTATCGAGAATTGGCAACTTTGCCAAACTTTATACGAAGGATTGAACCCAGCAACTAAGCAGTTGTTGGAAACCATTTGTCAAGGTCACTTTCTAACAAAATCAAGCGAGGAAGCTTGGCAGTTTCTCGACGATCTTGCTGAACAAACACTTCAGTAGGAAAGCACTAAGACCACCTCATCTTCGTCATCAGGTCAGTCTAGGGCAGGCATACATCAACTAGATATGTCGATTGCAATGAAGGCCGAAATGGCTGCACTTACGAAAAAGCTAGAAGCAATTGAGACCAAAATCTCATCACCTTCTCCTGCCCCTGCTTTGCCCCCACGAACTGTTTGTGCTTTTTGTTCGGATCCATCCCATCTTACCGAAGAGTGTCCTTACAATCCACCTGTTCAAGGACAAGATCAAGTCAATGCTGCCTTTCAGCAAAGACAAAGAAATGATCCATAATCTTCGACTTATAATCCTGGTTGGAGGAGCCACCCAAATTTTGCTTGGAATCAAAATCAACAATTCTAAGGAAACAACAACTTTCAAAGGCCTCCTCCTCCACAACAATAAGCACCCCAACAAACTCAATACCAGCAACCTTTCCAACCACAACCTTACCCAAACCAAATGAGCAATTTTATGCCCAACAACTCTTATCCTCAAAACAATTTTGTTCAACCGAATAATGATAAGGTTACCTCGCTAGAAAGAAGTCTAAATGCGTTTCTAAAACAATCTACAAAATCCGCAGCAAGGTTGGAGACTTCCATTCAATCTTTGGTGTAAAACAGTGCTTCACATGATCAAAGCATCAAATCAATTGAGGCTAAAATTGCACAACTAAATGCTGCGTTGAGTGAGCGAGAAAATGGAAAACTTCCATCTCAACCATTGCCAAATCCCGGTCACACACACAACGCACATGTTGCATATGAACAACAAAATAATAATGTAAATGCTGTGACCACGTTGAGATCTGGAAGAGTGTTGCACAATAACGTGGGTATTAGTAATGACACCCCTGCCGGTGCTTCTTCTTCTTCTTCTTCTTCTTCATCTTCTTTAGAGCCTATTCTTCATTCTTGACAAGACTCTACATCTTCTAAGTCGAACGGACCCACATCTCACTTCACGAACACACCAACACTGGGATCCGTTCCAACTCCGCAATCTACTCCACAGACATTGGACTCAACAAATTTTCAAAATGTTCCATTTCCAAACAGGTTGAGATCCAATAAACCAACTCCCCAAATGGAGAAGATTGTGGAGTTGTTCAAACAGGTTAGCATAAACATATCTCTCTTGGATGCGATCCAACAAGTCCCTTCATACGCTAAAATCTTAAAGGACTTATGCACCAAGAAGAGGAAGTCACAAGTATCAAAGAAAGTTTTTGTGGCTAGTACTGTAAGTGATGCTCTTGTCCAATCTTTACCCCAAAAACATAAGGACCCCGGCTGTCCTACAATTTCGATAACAATTGGGGATAAGAACATCAATAGAGCACTATTAGATCTTGGTGCTAGTGTCAATTTGCTACCCTATTCAGTGTACGAACAATTAGACGTTGGAGAGCTTAAATCGACTCATTGTACTCTCCAAATGGCTGACCGATCCATCACCCATCCTAGGGGTGAGTTGGAGGATGTGTTAATTAAAGTAGAGGACTTCATTTTCCCCGTTGACTTCATTGTTATGGATACACAACCTGTAGCTAACCCCCGGAGTCAAATTCCGGTGATACTCGGTCGACCATTCCTTGCGACTTCTAATGCGGTGATCAATTGTCGAAATGGTTCAATGAACCCATCTTTCGGAAATATAACAATTGAACTCAACATTTTTAGGTTGGGGAATCAGCCCTCCGAGCCTAATGCTAGTATACTTGATGTTTGCTCAGGACTGTGAGCTCGAAAAATTTCTGTTCGATCACAACAGTTTTGACGCCTCTAGTGCGTTCCTCCTAGAATCTGACACAGCTTTCACACCGGAAAACGATTACGAGTGTTTCACTTTTTTGGACGATTTTGAAGACTCACCACCCGAGTTTGAGTCCTTTGATTTTTCGGATGAGTTGGTTGAACCATCCGACTCTGTTGCTTACACTCGATTTGAACCATTGATGGAATCCTTCGAATTCGAGACAGTTTCACCACTGTTACCTTCAATTGTTTCACCTCCGAAACTCGAACTCAAGCTTTTGCCGTCTCACCTTAAATATGCTTACCTAGGTGAGAATGAGACCCTTTCCGTTATCATATCGGCCTTTCTAGCCCTCGAGCAAAAGAAATCCCTTTTAATGGTCTTACAAAATAACCGGCAAGCTTTTGGCTGGTCTATGGTGGACATCAAGGGGATTAGTTCCCTCATAGTTGAACATCATATACATATGATGGATGATGCCAAGCCAGTAAGGGATCCACAAAGACGCCTCAACCCCATAATGAAAGAGGCTGTCAAGAAGGAGATTGTAAAATGTCTTGATAGTGGTATCATTTACCCTATTTCGGATAGCCAGTGGGTTAGCCCCATTCATGTTGTCTCAAAGAAATTGTGCATAACGGTCATAACCAATGAGGCAAATGAGTTAATACCTACTCGCACCCAAACTGGGTGGCGAGTTTGCATCGACTATAGAAAACTCAATGCCGCGACAAGGAAAGACCACTTTCCTTTACCTTTTATTGACCACATGCTAGAACGATTGGCTGGGCACGAATTTTACTGCTTTTTGGATGGCTATTCCGGCTATAATCAAGTCCCCATCGCCAAAAAGGATCAAGACAAGACCATATTTACTTGCCCTTTTGGTACTTTCGCTTACCGTCGCATGCCCTTTGGGTTGTGCAATGCATCCGCTACTTTCCAGCGGTGTATGATGGGGATCTTTTCTGACATGGTGGAGAAATTTTTGGAGATCTTTATGGATGATTTCTCCATTTTTTGTGACTCCTTCGAAGAGTGTTTGCTACACCTTGACGCAGTTCTTACCCGCTGTAGGGATAAGAACCTCACTTTAAATTAGGAGAAGTGCCACTTTATGATGCGAGAGGGCATTGTCTTAGGACATGTTATCTCGCAAAATGGCATATAGGTTGATAAAGCCAAGATTGAAGTCATTTCCAATCTTCCTCCTCCTAAACGCGTTAAGGACATCCGAGCCTTCCTTGGCCATGCCGGTTTTTATAAATGATTCATCAAGGATTTTAGCAAGATAGCTAGACCCTTGACTCTTTTATTGGCCAAGGACACCACATTTGATTTTGACTCAACTTGCATGGAAGCATTCGAGTCATTGAAACACTCACTCATTTCTATGCCCATTCTTTCATCTCCAGACTGGACGCATCCTTTTGAAATTATGTGCGATGCATCCGATTTCGCCATTGGTGCTGTCCTTGGACAGCACATTAATAAGATGCCGCACGTAATTTATTACGCTAGCCGAACATTAAATGAGGCCCAATTGAATTACACAACAACAGAAAAAGAATTTTTAGCCGTTGTGTTTGCACTCGAAAAATTCCAGCCCTATTTAATCGGCACTCCAGTGATTGTTTACACGGACCATTCAGCTCTTCGTCACCTTTTTGCGAAGAAGGATGCTAAATCACGGCTAATACGTCGGATCCTCTTGCTACAAGAGTTTGACCTTGTCATAAGGGACAAAAGCGGATGTGAAAATGTAGTTGCCGACCACCTTTCACGACTTCCTTCTTCGCCCACACTTGACATTCTTATTAAAGATGTTTTTCCCGATGAGCAGCTCTTGACCGTGTCATGCGAATCTTGGTTCGCTGATATAGTAAACTACTTGGCCACCGGACTGATACCAAAAGATTGGTCGAAACAGGACAAACTCCGGTTCTTATCCCAAGTAAAACGTTTTTACTGGGATGAACCTTATCTTTTTAAATACTGTTCCGACCAAATCATTCGTCGGTGTGTCCCTGAAAACGAGTTTAAGAGTGTGCTGTCTTTTTGCCACAATCAAGCGTGTGGTGGGCACTTTGTCCCCAAGAAGACAGCAGAAAAAATCTTGCAGTGTGGTTTCTACTGGCCACGACTCTTTAAAGATGCATACGAATACTGCAAGACATGCTCCCGGTGCCAACACTTGGGCCGGATATCGCGGAGGAATGAAATGCCGCTCCAACCAATTTTATGTGGATATTTTTGATGTTTAGGGAATAGACTTCATGGGACCATTTCCAATTCCTTTGGGAATATGTATATTCTTTTGGCTGTTGACTATGTGTCAAAATGGGTCGAGGTTGTGCCTAGCCGAACGAATGACAACAAGGTTTTTGTTCGATTTCTTAAAGAAAACATCTTTTCTCGGTTTGGGCACGCTCGAACGATTATAAGTGATAATGGATCTCACTTCTGTAATAGGACTTTTGAGTCCTTAATGCGCAAATACTCCATTACTCATAAGTTGTCAACACCATATCACCCCTAAACGTATGGACAAGCCGAGGTGTCGAATCGGTAGATTAAACAAATTTTGGAGAAAACAGTTTCTAAAAACCGTAAAGATTGGTCACACAAACTGATTGATGCACTATGGGCATTCCGTACTGCCTACAAGACCGATCTTGGTATGTCTCCATACCGGCTTGTTTATGGGAAGGCTTGCCACCTCCCAGTTGAAATTGAGCACAAGGCATTTTGGGCGATTAAGGAGTTGAACTTATCAATGGGAGATGCGGGCAGCAATCGAAAGCTGCAATTAAATGAACTAGATGAGCTGCGGGATGAGGCTTATGATAATGCGGTCATTGTTAAAAACCGAACGAAGGTGTTCCATGACAAACACCTTATGCGCAAAACGTTCAAACCTGGCCAACAGGTTTTGCTTTATGACACTCGGTTACACTTCCACCCCGGCAAGCTAAAATCTAGATGGAAATGGCCGTTTTTGGTACGCACCGTATATCCGCACGGTGCGGTAGATCTTGAAAACCCGGAGGACGGTACTTTATTTAAAGTAAACGGACATCGACTCAAACCGTTCCTCACTGTGGACACGTCGGAGGAGCTCCTATTTTTACACGAGCCGATTTACACTGACTGATCTTCCTCCATTTTACCCCCAAATTTTCGATCATCTAGCCAAAACTTTGTTTCACACAAGTTTGGGGGTATGTATCATTTGTAAATATATAAATACAAAATAACATAAAAAATAAAATTATTTGAAAATAAAATAAAAAAATTTTTTGGGTATTTTTTTTAATAAATAAATAAAATTCTTATTTGCAAATAAATCTCTCTTTTCAGAGGGGTCTATTTGGAAGAGAGCCAACACTTTTTCCCTATATAAAGACCCCGACCCTCTGTTCTCAACCCTAAAAAAAAACATATCCTCTCAGAAACCCTAGCACCGCCGCCGAAATTTTTCTGCAAGATCCCGTCGCCGCGCCGCCGATCCGCCGCCGAAACCCTCTTCCTGCCGCTGATCCGCCGCGGGTCTCTGTCTTCACCCTCTGAAATTTTCAGGGGAGGTTCGTCTCTGTACCCTCTCTGTTTTTAAATTTCTAGATCTGTAGAACACCTCATAGCACACAACATGCAACTTGAACGCGATTTTTCGCAAGTATTTTCACATGAGGTGTACGGTAGTTATTTTGCAAATGAAATAGCGTGTAGGGGTTGGAACTATTTAATATAAAATCACCCTAACGCTTATGTACTACCGGAATTAGTCACTCGTTTTTACGAGTGTATGGAAGAAGTGTGTCTCACCCAATTTGGGTTTATAAAATTACAGTGGGGTGATCGGGAAATTATTATCGATAGGGATATTATACACGAAGTAACATTAATCCCTCGCATACCCGCACATGACCAAACTTTGCAATTTGAGGATTACATGCCCTTGATGGGCAACGATTGCTCAAGGGAGCCACGGAAGGGTATCCAAGCGAGAACCCTTTTCGCAAATGTCTTAACTGTGTGCCGGTGGGCACAAAATAATATTTTCGGTAGCTCCCACAACACAACATTTTTTACACCCTCATTGCATATTGTGCATACCCTTATGACAAGAAACTCCCGTTTTAACATGTGCATAGTTTTGCTAAAATCCATAGGTGCGAGCAAACGAGCCGCAAATTACCCTTGCCCCATGCTTGTTACACAACTCTGTCGATATTTCCTCCCCGTGGAGGAATTCGAATTTTACATGCATGGAGGCATACCTGTCAGGCCTCTTAGTGAGGGTGTTTCTACGTCCTATTCACGATTGACAGACGTGTAGTCTAGAACTGAACCGGCGGAGCACGTGCCCGCCCGCACACCTAGCTCCAGCTCGACCACGAGCGAAGGAGAAATGACCCCTCTAGAACATGCACAATTGATGCGGAGAGCTGTGAGGGGCATAGGGGAGTTGAGGGCGACATCGAGGGAGCATGATAGGCGGTTAACTGAGGTAGAGCAGGGGATTCAAACCCTGCTGGGTAGGGCTGAGCGTTCACGTTCACGCTCGAGAGCGCGGCGTGGGGCCGAGCAGTGAGGGCACTGCTTTGGATAAGTTTGGGAGAGTTGGTGGTTGTATATAGTTATCTTTTGCATTGCATACTTTTTTTAAATTTTTGTATATATATTTTTTTTCTCTTTTTCTTTTGTATGTTTAAATTCTGCATTGTATCCTTATATAAAAATCATAAAAAATTGAAAAATAAAAATCAAATAAAAACTGAAAAATTCAAAAAATTATAAAAAAAATTAAAACATTAAATTTTAGCCATAATTGATTTGAGTATGACAAAAAGGTTAACTAGTTAGGAACAACTAGATCTTAGACTTAGTATATTAAAAACCCTAAAAATAACCTTTCTTAAAATTTAACGGTAGAAAGTATAAGTCTTTATAGTTTATTTAGAAATAGGCAAATTTCGAGTTCACTTCTTGGGCTAAGTTAAAACAAAGGAAAAGTATTGATATTTTTATTAAAGTATAAGTCTGAAAATTAATTCCTAAGTTTAAGTCTAAATTCTGAAAATATATACCTTACAAATTGCACAGACACGAACCTTGAAACTTGGAATAGTAGAAGAGACCTTGGAATGCTCTTGTCTAGAGTCCTTAGTACGAAGAAAAATAAAATAAAAAATACAAGTGTGAATAAAGAGATAAAAAAAATGAACACTGGTTTTTGTAATTACTTAAGGCTGCAGTAATAGAAAAAATATTTAGCGAGGGTACTTTATCACCTAGTGCCTTAGACCAACTGGTTTGGGGGTTACTGCTATAAGCCTTAGGTATTACAAGACTAGGAATTACGCATTAATTTGCAAGCACATTTTGTAATCGGTCGTTGGTACCTCAAGAAGTATTAACGATCGCATGAAGAATGTGTGAGCAAATTTCATCTAAAAATTCACCAATTGAAAAGTACTTTGGACAATGGACAAGAGTATAATAGCTTGATTTGAATTTCCAAGTGTAGGGATAATACATACACACACGTAGGGGTATGTGATTGGGGTTTAGATAAGAGATAGGAATGAAAAATAGGACTTATATCTTTAATAAAAATGATAAAAATTCCTAAGTTGAGATAGAACCCTAGAAGGAAAATTTAAAAGATGCTAAAAGCTAAGTAAATTTACAAGAACATTTATAATCTTAAGTTAAATAATAAGGAAGCATGAAAATACGGGTGGATAATTTCTGAGTCGAAGATAATAGAGTTTCTTGTTAGAAAACCTAATTGGAGAATAAAAGTCGATAAGCCGAATTGATAGGATTTTGTAGGTAGTATCCGCTGAAAACCCTCAGGAGACAACACTCCTCCTACTAGGGACACCTAGAGGTTTAACGGCTTGTTGCACGAGCTCAGTGCAATCGTGTTTCCCTGCGAAAGTGAGGTTAGGTCTTTTTCGAGAATAAAACTAGTTTTGCTCGAGGACGAGCAAAAGATAAGTTTGGGGGTATTTGTTCATATCATAATTTTGCATTATTATATTCCCCATTCTTATTCATTTTACAAATAAACAGGTGTTTTTGATCCATGTCTGCTACATAGTTGCAGGTTACAGGTTCTCGGAACAAAACAGTGAAAATGATGAAAAGACGATACAAAAGTGAGACTATGACCAACAAATGGAAGAATCTTGATCATGCCTACAGTTTGAAGAATAAACAAAGATCAACGGACAATTTCACAAAGAACAAAGGCAGCGTAAGGTTCAAGACTTCGACACGAAGCAAACGGTAAAGTCTACGACATTATGCACTCTGGAAATCTGGAAAAGAACTAGATGACAATCTGAGAAACCAAGTGAAGAAAAAAAGAGCCAAATGCAAACAGAAGAAGTCCAGAGAAATGAAGCCCAAGACCCCACCATACGGCCGCGGATCCGTGGCCAAACAGGGCATACGGTCGCGGATCCACGGCCGTGCTAGATACGCGTCGGTGGGAATTTTGACGGGTGGCGGTGCGTTGACTAGGCTTCTTTAAGGTATATTTGTAAATGCAGATGTGAATCGAATGTAACCCTAGGGTTTCTATGATCTATAAATAGAAACCCTAAACCTCTTTTTTGAGGTATGCCTCTTTTCATTGATCAAAATTCAGAAATCCATTGTAATGTTTTGAGAGCATCGAATAAAGTAAGTAGATTTTTTTCATTGCCCTAGTTCTTAAATTCCTTTCTGCCTTAGTATAAATTTTAATATCTGTCCTACTTAATTAGTTTAGCACTTTTATTAATCTTCCGTAGTTTAGATAGTTAGTCTTTTTCAATTGAAAACTCATAAAAAATGTCTTTTATCAATCCCCTAATGAGTGAGTAGTTCCTCACTTGTTAGGGTTAGGAATAGGAAATGTTTGAGAGATGAAAATCTCTCACCCCTTTCTTGCCCATCACATATTAATTCATAGGACTCCATGCATACATACACACACCGCTCCCTACGGCACCCTACCCTACGAGGTAACGGTGATACCGTAGTCTAAAAGGCCGGTTGTGCATGTTTTCCATGGAGGTTAGGGTAATAATTAAGAAAGGACAGACAAGGACCTAGAGGAAGAAACATCGTTTCTTCCCGATCGTCCTAATCCCCTTTATTAATTATTACCATAACACCTAAATAGATCTAAAATAGGGCATTGAAAGCGGTGAGAAATCCTAACTTTCCAAACTTAACCTAAACCTAACCCTAGCAAAGTTTTAATCCTAGTCTAGATCAACCTTAGTTTTAGTGATAATCAATCCAACACCAATTGGAATTAACTCGTTAGAACAAATTGAGAATACATAACATCCCTGTGGACCGACCCATACTCACCGGCTAGCTACCAAGCGACGCCGTTCTTGATTGCGGCAAACAATTCTTTGATCACAAAATCCCTAAAATCAACCCCCTAGACTCGATATGCAATACTCATAGACGAACGTACTGGACTGTACGGATATTGTCATTGTCAGGCTCAGCAGGGGTTTCAGGATGAATTTGCTCGTCGGCTTCCCTTTCGCTCAATACCTGGGTAGTCGTTACGTACAGCTAGTGCCTGTAGGGTGTTTTTCGTCACCCCATTGAGATGGGAATACGCACGCGCTTGTCAGGCGTACTACAGATTCCCCCTGCCTAGGGTAGGTCGGGGTTTAATGATTGTGGGGATCCGAATTTCCGGCAGCCGCGGACTAAGCTGCCGTTAATTGCCCCTCGCCTTTGGAGCGAGGGAACCTCCGATTAACGGGTTAAACCGGTCATGCGAACTCAATGTGCAGTGTACGTATGTGTTGTTTTGGAAGGGGGGTTTGGATATGTCGGGAGCCACGCAGAGTTTTTACGGGGGTCCCACTACCCGGATAGCGGGCTGGGGGTCAAGAGGGCTAGCAGCCCCCTTGCGGGGTGCGGGGCAGCGCCCCGTTAGAAATTTTTTTCTAACAGGGACAGTGTCGTGGGGTACATGTGTGTGTAAATATGTATACATATGTATATATATATGTATGTACATAAAAAGAGGGGGAAAAAGCATCCAAGGGATGCGTGGGGCTAGCGCCTTGAGCGCTGTGCGCTTAGGTGCTGTGCGCTCAGGCGCAAGCGCACCACGTGTCGGCACATGGGCGCTTTGCGCTCGAGCGCAGTGCGCCTGAGCGCAAGTGCGCCACGTGTCGGCACGTGGGCGCTTTGCGCTCGGTCGCAGTACGCCTGAGCGCAAGTGCGCCACGTGTCGGCACATGGGCGCTTTGCGCTCGAGCGCAGTGCGCCTGAGCGCAAACGCGCCATGTGTCGGCATATGGGCGCTTTGCGCTCGAGCGCAATGCGCCTGAGCGCAAGCGCGCCACGTGTTGGCACGTGGGCGTTTTGCACTGGGCGCTGGCGAGACAAAGGGGCTTTTAGTCCCAGATCCAGAAGCTATGCTTCAGAAAGGAAATATTATATATATATATATATATATATGTATATGTAAATATATGGAGTTAAACTCATAAAATGTTTTGGTTGATGAAAGGGGTTCTTCCTCTTCCTCCTCTGTTGGCTAGATCTTGATAATCAAGAGATGTGAGATCTAAAAATCTCTCCTTTCTGAGATCTAATGGTAGATACAAGTTCCCCTTTTGTGGGTTTTGTGGTGGAAGACTTCTTAGTTTTTGAAAAGAAAGAGTAAAACTCTTGATTCAATTCAAAAGAAATGAGAAGGTTTAGAACCTTGGAGAAGGAGCAGGAGGCACAAAAGATCTCAGATCTAAAAATTTTTTGTGGAGAAAATGAAAAGTGTTCTTTTTTTATTCATCATCATTTTGCCTTATATAGGCTTACATATTTACATATAGCCCCTTGGGCTTTGCAAAAATGGCGTTTTGCCCATCCCATGGCTTATGTGCCATTTCATTTTTGCACATAAGCCATGGGCTTACAAAATATTGGCTTTATGCCCATTTTGCTTACATTCATGTATAAAAAATTACATAAAAATTATTTATGACATGGTTTCGTTGTTGGCATGGGGAGGCTGGCCGCGGGCTCGACTTGGGTATGGGCCCGCTTGATCTGGGCTTGGGCCCACCTAGCTTGGGGGTAGACCTTGACTTTGACTTGGTCAACCGGGGTGTAAATTTTTACCCCAACAAATTGCCCCCCATCAATGAATGCACACCGCACATGTGGGTCGTGTGCATGAAATTGATGGATCTTCTTTTGCGTGGAGGCGACTTGCTTTGGTCCCCACTTTTTAGGATGCACTGCCCTTTTTACGACGTGGACGGTCGGCGCTTGACGCGTCTCCGAGACGGAGTGTCCGTGGTAGACGTTTCCCTGGCCCGGAGCGATCTGGTTCCTGCTTTGTAGGAAGCCTGCACTGCCATTTTTGCAACGTGGACGGTCGACGCTTGACGCGTCTCCGAGACAGAGTGTCCGTGGTAGACGTTTCCCTGACCCGGAGTGATTTGGTTCCCGACTTGTGGGGAGCCTGCACTGGCCGTTTTGCGACATGGACGGTTGACGCTCTGATCCGGAGCGATTTCGTAGACGTGTCCCCGGCACGGAGTGTCGCTGGTCGACGTTTCCCCGAGGTGGAGTGTCGTTGTTGGGCGTTTCCCTGATGCGGAGTGTCTGTGTTGGACGTTTCCCCGATGCAGAGTGTCGCTTGCTGACGTGTCCTCGGCACGGAGTGTCTGCTTGACGTTTCCCCGGCACGGACTGTCGTTGTTCGACTTTTCCCCGGCGCGGAGTGTCGCGGGTTGACTTTTCCCCGGCACGGAGTGTCGCTGATCGAATTTTCCCCGGCGCGGAGTGTCGGGTTGACTTTTCCCCGGCACGGAGTGTCGCTGATGGACTTTTCCCCGGCACGGAGTGTCGCTGGTTGACTTTTCCCCGGCACAGAGTGTCGCTGGTGGACTTTTCCCCGGCACGGAGTGTCGCTGATCGACTTTTCCCCGGCGCGGAGTGTCGCTGGTCAACTTTTCCCCGGCACGGAGTGTCGCTGATCCCCGGCGCGGAGTGTCGCTGGTGGACTTTTCCCCGGCACGGAGTGTCACTGATCGACTTTTCCCCGGCGCGGAGTGTCGCTGGTCGACTTTTTCCCAGCATGGAGTGTCGCTGATCGACTTTTCCCCGGTGCGGAGTGTCGCTGGTCGACTTTTCCCCGGCGCGGAGTGTCGCTGATCGACTTTTCCCCGGCACGGAGTGTCGCTGATCGACTTTTCCCCGGTGTGGAGTGTCGCTGGTCGACTTTTCCCCGGCGCGGAGTGTCGCTGATCGACTTTTCCCCGGCACGGAGTGTCGCTGATCGACTTTTCCCCGGCGCGGAGTGTCGCTGATCGACTTTTCCCCGGCGCGGAGTGTCGCTGGTTGACTTTTCCCCGGCACGGAGTGTCGCTGATCGACTTTTCCCCGGCGCAGAGTGTCACTGGTTGATTCCAAGTCGAAGCATAATTCCGACATGGAAGGCAGATACGCCTGAGGCGAAGCATGATTTCGACACGGGGTATATTCTGGTACGAAGCATGATTCCGCCGCAGGGGTTGTTGGTTTGATTTGTTTGATTTGAGTTGACATCAGCATCGCTATACTGGAATATGGTACCAGGAGCGAATCATCATCCGTCTTTGAGAGGATTTGGGAATTGGGGTTTTTGTTTGGCATCTGCATTGCTGCACTGGAATAATGCCAGGAGCAACTCATCATTTGCCCCGAGAGGATTTGGGAATTGGTTTTTGTTTGGCATCTGCATTGCTGCACTGGGATAATGCCAGGAGCAACTCATCATTTGCCCCGGAAGGATTTGGGAATTGGTTTTTGTTTGGCATCTGCATTGCTGCACTGGAATAATGCCAGGAGCAACTCATCATTTGCCCCGGGAGGATTTAGGAATTGGTTTTACGCCCGTGGATTGTATACGGTTTTGCGGGATGTATGATCCAGACCGTAGGGCCAGAAATATTTCGGGACTTTGTTGGCGTCTGCATCGCTGCTCTGGAATATGGTACCAGGAGCGACTCATCATTCGCCGCTTGGGAATTTGAGTTTGGAATTTGGTTGGCGTCTGCATCGCTGCACTGGAATATGGTACCAGGAGCGACTCATCATTCTCTACTTGGGGATTTGGAAGGCGATGGCTTAGGAGACAGGTTTAGATCCCTATCACTTAAGACTTTTCAATTTTATGGGCCGTGAAGGTCCCATAAAAGCATTTTCTCCCTACGAGTCGTAAGGATCCCGCAGGTGTATTTTCTCCTTAGGAGTCGTAAGGACTCCTAAGTGTGTTTTTCCCTTGTGAGTCATAAGGATCCCACAAAGGTTTGTTCTCCTCATGTATCGTGAGGACACATGAGTGGTTATCTGTTTCTAGTTTAATGACTTAGAGGTCGACTGTCTCCAGTTTAACGACTTAGAGGTCATCTGTTTCCAGTTTAACGACGTGGTGGTCATCTGTTTCCAGTTTAATGACTTAGAGGTCATCTGTTTCTAGTTTAAAGACTTAGAGGTCTACTGTTTCCAGTTTAACGACTTAGAGGTCATCTGTTTTCAGTTTAGCGACTTAGAGGTCATTGGTTTCCAGTTTAACGACTTAGTGGTCATATGTTTCCAGTTTAACGACTTAGAGGTCTACCGTTTCTAGTTTAACGACTTAGAGGTCGACTGTTTCCAGTTTAACGACTTAGAGGTCGACTGTTTCCAGTTTAACGACTTAGAGGTCATCTGTTTCCAGTTTAAAGACTTAGGGGTCTGTTGTGCCCAGTTTAACGACTTAGCGGTCATCTGTTTCTAGTTTAAAGACTTAGAGGTCTACTGTTTCCAGTTTAACGACTTAGAGGTCATCTGTTTCCAGTTTAACGACGTAGAGGTCATCTGTTTCCAGTTTAACGACTTGGAGGTCATCTGTTTCCAGTTTAACGACTTGGAGGTCATCTGTTTCCAGTTTAACGACTTAGAGGTCGACTGTTTCCAGTTTAACGACTTAGCGGTCATCTGTTTCTAGTTTAAAGACTTAGAGGTCTACTGTTTCCAGTTTAACGACTTAGAGGTCATCTGTTTCCAGTTTAACGACTTGGAGGTCATCTGTTTCCAGTTTAACGACTTGGAGGTCATCTGTTTCCAGTTTAACGACTTAGAGGTCTATGGATGGCGAGCTTGGAATTTTGGGGTAGGGGCCGGCATCAGCGTTGCTAACACTGAAGCAGAGGTGCCAGGAGCAATTCATCATTTGCCTACTCCTGTTGGCGGAGCGATGGCTTAGGAGACGGGTTTAGGTCCCTATCGCCTAAGGCTTTTCAATTTTATGGGCCGTGAGGGTCCCATAAAGTATTTTCTCCTTACGAGTCGTAAGGATCCAGTAGGTGCATTTTCTTCTTGGGAGTCGTGGGGACTCCCAAGTGTGTTCTTCCTTTGTGAGTCGTAAGGATCCCACAAAGGCTTGTTCTCCCCATGTATCGTGAGGATACATGAGTGGGTCTTCTCAATGGAGCATAATTCCAAAGGCGGAGACCAGCCGCGTAACTGGTGATTACGGTGGGGCATGGGTATGATGAGAATTATTTGAGCCCGTGGATTGTATACGATGGTCAACTTTGGGACCAACCGTAGGGCCGGAAGAATTTTGAAAAAATGGATTTTTGTTGGCGTCTATATCGCTGCACTGGAATATGGTATCAGGAGCAACTCATCATTCGCCAGTTGTTTTGTTTTTTTTTTGTTTTTTTTTGTTTTACCGCGATTGCTTTATCATTTCAGCTTTTCTTATTACGAAGGTCGCGATTGCCCTATCATTTCGGCTATTTATTCACGGTTGCCCCATCATTTCGGCTTTATTTTCATGTTTATCTTTACTCGCTGATTTATTTTTTTTTGCGAGTTGCCCCATCATTTCGGTTTTTCTTTATTTTTCTTTTATTTACACATTTTTTGTTTATTTACATACATATATATTTTTTTACATTCCCAGTTTAACGACTTAGAGGTCGACGGTTTCCAGTTTAACGACGTGGGGGTCATCAGGTGTTCCCAGTTTAACAACGTGGTGGTCCTTTTTGCTTATCCCAGCTCCTTGAACTTTGATCTTGGCGGAGCTGTGTTGATGACCTAGCTCTGTGGCTTACCGATACATCCGAGAATTGTGTGGTTTTTCCAAGCTTATATTGGTCCTTTGCCCAATCTTTGAAAATATAGCAGTCTTCGATGGTATGACCCACCACTCTATGATATGGGCAGTATATGGGATTTCCGGTCATGTTCATTTCCTGTGGCCTCTTTGGAACAGGCAGTTGTAGACCGTTGTTCAAGGCGTCCATGAATATTTTGCGGACTTCATCCCTCCTGAAGGAGTATACCTTCTTCTTTCTCTCCATTGGAGTAGGTGCCTTTACTGATGCTGGTCCTCGAGGTACATGTCTGGGAGGATTAGGTTCCCGAAAGGCTTCGGTTTCCATTTGCATGAAATCGGCGATCGTAGCTTGACTGTTTGCTAACACGCCTTTAGACAGTTCTATCTCTCCCATCTTGTATTGTCTTTCGACCCAATCTTTGAAGACGAAGCAGTCCTCAATGGCATGACCTATCACCCTGTGATAGAGGCAATATTTTGGGTCGTCGGTCATATTCTTTTCTTGCGGTCTCTTTGATTCTGGCAGTTGTAGACCGTTTCTTAGGGCGTCCCTGAATATCTTGTGGACCTTTTCCCTCTTGAAGGAATAGACCTTTTCCAGCTTCTCTTTCAGAGGCGATTCCCCCCCGGCGTATGTATCGGAGGGACTGGAGGCTGATTGCGGCCGTTTTTCATGAAGGCGCTCCGGTTTTAGGTTGAAAGGGATATCAGTTGGCTGCCCCCGGGTATCAATCCCTGGCTCATGAGCCAAAATTTGATTCTGCTGTAATTGCAATCGGGTGCCTTGGGTCGCGAGATCTGCCACGACGTTTGCCAGCTCGTCGACTTTGGAATAGACCTCGGCCATCTTCTCATCCCTGTCCTGAAATTGCCTTTGAAGCCATTGGAATAATGCTTGTTCTGTAGTTCCGGCTATGACAACCGGGTAATCTTTATTGCCTGAGCTCAATTCCGTAGGAACCACGGGCTCCTCTGGCTTATCGGCCTGAGCGGGCTCTTCATCATTTAGATCGAGCCGATGCTGGGTAGCGTCAACCATATCATCACCATGGCTGTGAAGAAGAGGAGGGTTCGTTTCTTCATGTCCGGCCATGTAGACAGTATGGATAACACATTCAGCCATTCTTTCATCACTAGCAGCTGGTTTCGCGGAGCGGTCCGGGCTTTGGAAATTCATAAATTTTAATATGGCCAGAGCCCTAGCCCTTTTGGTGGCTCTATATCTGAGCCGCTTCTGCCTCAGCTTCTCTGCCTTAAGCGCTAGGCAGGCTTCTGCTTTTCGGGAAGCCGCCATAGGCCGAGTGATGGGGATGCTTGAGAAGACATCTGCCCGCGTGTCCGTCGAAGGTATCGCCTGGGCTTGCCCACGACGTCTGGAAACTTCTTTTGTTCCGATGGCTTTGCCCCCAGTTGGGGCCATGGAAAGCCGTCCAGACACCGATTTGCGTTTTGGTTGGGATGCCTTCGAGACCACCACATTTGGCCTCTTGCCTTTCGAGGCCGGTTTGTCGGTCACCGGAGCTTGAGGAGCTGGGATGGCGATAGCTGACACGAACATAATAGAGCCATATGGTAGCGGCTCCTCCTCCCATTGTCGCCCGAAACTGGCCGGGAGGACCGTCCTGGCGTCCATCTTCATTGTGTAGAAGATGTGAGCTGAGTTCATCTTTGGAGACATTGTTGAAAGATGATTGCTTGAAGACCTGCATGAAATAGCATTATTTTAGTATAAATACAGATATGTACATTGATTGAGTTCGCATGAACGCTTAACCCGAAATATAGGAGGAGAGATTGGTCCCACCGGGCGTGCCGAATCTGTAGGGTGTTTTTCGTTACCCCATTGAGATGGGAATACGCGCGCGCTTGTCAGGCGTACTACAGATTCCCCCTGCCTAGGGTAGGCCGGGGTTTAATGATTGTGGGGATCCGAATCTCCGGCAGCCGCGGACTAAGCTGCCGTTAATTGCCCCTCGCCTTTGGAGCGAGGGAACCTCCGATTAACGGGTTAAACCGGTCATGCGAACTCAATGTGCAGTGTACGTGTGTGTTGTTTTGGAAGGGGGGTTTGGATATGTCGGGAGCCACGCAGAGTTTTTACGGGGGTCCCGCTACCCGGATAGCGGGCTGGAGGTCAAGGGGGCTAGCAGCCCCCTTGCGGGGTGCGGGGCAGCGCCCCGTTAGAAATTTTTTTCTAACAGGGACAGTGTCGTGGGGTACATGTGTGTGTAAATATGTATACATATGTATATATATATATATGTATGTACATAAAAAGAGGGGGAAAAGGCATCCAAGGGATGCGTGGGGCCAGCGCCTTGAGCGCTGTGCGCTTAGGTGCTGTGCGCTCAGGCGCAAGCGCGCCACGTGGGCGCTTTGCGCTCGAGCGCAGTGCGCCTGAGCGCAAGCGCGCCACGTGGGCGCTTTGCGCTCGAGCGCAGTGCGCCTGAGCGCAAGCGCGCCACGTGTCGGCACGTGGGCGCTTTGCGATCGAGCGCAGTGCGCCTGAGCGCAAACGCGCCACGTGTCGGCATATGGGCGCTTTGCGCTCGAGCGCAGTGCGCCTGAGCGCAAGCGCGCCACGTGTCGGCACGTGGGCGTTTTGCGCTGGGCGCTGGCGAGACAAAGGGGCTTTTAGTCCCAGAACCAGAAGCTATGCTTCAGAAAGGAAATATTTATTATATATATATATATATATATATGTAAATATATGGAGTTAAACTCCTAAAATGTTTTGGTTGATGAAAGGGGTTCTTCCTCTTCCTCCTCTGTTGGCTGGATCTTGATGATCAAGAGATGTGAGATCTAAAAATCTCTCCTTTCTGAGATCTAATGGTAGATCCAAGTTCCCCTTTTATGGGTTTTGTGGTGGAAGACTTCTTAGTTTTTGAAAAGAAAGAGTAAAACTCTTGATTCAATTCAAAAGAAATGAGAAGGTTTAGAACCTTGGAGAAGGAGCAGGAGGCACAAAAGATCTCAGATCTAAAAATTTTTTGTGGAGAGAATGAAAAGTGTTCTTTTTTTTTATTCATCATCATTTTGCCTTATATAGGCTTACATATTTACATATAGCCCCTTGGGCTTTGCAAAAATGGCGTTTTGCCCATCCCATGGCTTATGTGCCATTTCATTTTTGCACATAAGCCATGGGATTACAAAATACTGGCTTTATGCCCATTTTGCTTACATTCATGCATAAAAAATTACATAAAAATTATTTATGACATGATTTCATTGTTGGCATGGGGAGGCTGGCCGCGGGCTTGACTTGGGCATGGGCCCGCTTGACTTGGGCTTGGGCCCACCTAGCTTGGGGGTTGACCTTGACTTTGACTCGGTCAACCGGGGTGTAAATTTTTACCCCAAGAGTGCCGCTGACGTGCTTGTGGTTAAACCCAATGCCAGCGTATTGACGAGTATTTAGAGTCCCACAAAGAGGGTTTCCCTGCTTCGGGCGAAACGATGTAGAGGCCGTATGGTTTTACGGCAGGATTCGATCACATACGTGTACTTGTGCACGCCTGATGTTCGGACGGATAATACTAGTAGGTTTTGGTTTAAGCCGGATCTTAGTATTATATTGTTGGATTATTTTCGTCTCTTTGTATTCGTATTCTTCGGAGTACAGATGCGGGTATGTATATACGGATGAGTGGTATTCTTGTAATTCATTACAAGATTACTTTTAGAAGATTACACCTTATCATGGTTTAGACCTTTTTGGATTAAAATGTTATTGAGGCGTAGGATGAGGTGTTTATTGCATTTTTGTGGCATGGCTAATTAGTGACCCATAGTTACTATTCTAGCTTGCTTAAGGTTTTGTTTATTGTGAGATTATTATTGACTTGAGATATTATGGTTGACTCTAGATATTTTGGTGGTATGGGATATTTTTATGGATGGCATCATTATTTATTAAATAATCTCACAACAAACAAAAGGTTAAGCCATTATTCATTTTCTTTTCTCTCTCATGAGTTGCTCTCTAACACCTCATTCTCATGGCATCTTCTTCTTCCTCTAGCTCCACCCAAACCCTCTCATAAGTTGAGAATCCTTTGGTGTCTTAAGACAAATTAATCTTTCATCACTCTCTACTTCATCTACGGTATCTAGTGTAGCGATCTAAGTATCCTAGTTGCCTCGGATATGAGGTTGGAGGTCGTTGTATAGACTCTCGGGCGGATCATCTTTGATGGAGGGAGACCGGAGATCAAGTTTGATCAAGGAAGCCCCTAGAAGTTTGGGATGATGGTTGAAGACCGAAGGACACGGATCTATTCGGTATAACCATTCTAAACTCCTAGTTTATAGATTGCTAGTTAAGGGTTAATGGTAGATCCGGGTAATTAGTTGTGGTAGCGCCAAGTTTTATAAATTTTTGTTGCACATTTGGTCACGGATAGATGGGTGGGGCGCTGCCGTAACCCAAAAGATTCCCCGACCTCACCGGAGCCCCAACACCCTCAACCTCTGCAGCCATCAATCTCCTTTCCCAGCCACCGGAACCGGAACTTCCCCTAGCTCCCCCTCACACTTCCCTCTCCCGAGACTTCCTGCACCCATCGTTTTCCGCCACCTGAACTCCCCACCTCGCCAGAGTCGCCCCTGAAGCCACCCCCCGTGTCATCGTCATGCCCCTTCCATCGCCGTACCTGAGCGGTGCTACGCATCATTGCTGCCCTCGCACCTGCATCCTCACACAACCGAACTTCCCAACTCCTTCATCATTTTCTCCTCGAGCCAAGCTTCCCTTGCTGTTGCCGTCACCGTTGCATTCGTGCAAGTTGCCGCCGCTGTTGCCGTTGTGGCCATCTTCGCAGTAGCCGTCGCTGTCGCCATGATTATCGCCATCGTCAACTCCGTTGCAACACCTGAGCTCCACTTCAAGCTCGAGCCCAAGCCGAATCCCTATAGGCATTTTATCGAGCACCTGTTGCAGTCGCCGTAGCCGCTATTCCCATCACCTTTGTCACCATCCAAGCTATGGCCTCGGTCTCTGTAGCCGTCATGGTCATCAACATAGTCTCCGTCGCAACACCGCACATGTCTGTCGCAGTCCGTATCACCCTCGAGCCTCGCATCGCGTTATGCCCGTTTCTGCAACGTTCGTAGCCGTCTCGTGTGTCGAGAAGAATAGTCTGCACGTTCATCGCTTCCATGTCAGCGACCGAGGCAAGTGAAATCTCTCACTTATTTATCATGCTATTTTTAACGTGAGCAGAAGCAATTTTATAATAACTAGATATGTATAACTATATTTAGATCGTAACTACCTTTGAAATTGCATAGCGAACCATAGTGCTGTTTTATTGATTGGAGCTTGATTATGGCTTATTACCGTGTCAGTATTACGCAGAGGCTATATGGATAATATTTAAATTCAATTGGTTAAAGAAAACGAGTGTTTCGATCGTTTACTGGATGCTACCCTAAGTGTTTGATGTGAACTATAAACGATAACTGAATTAAAGATGGCGGAAATCATGATATTTAGACCCTGATATTATTAACAAACACCATGTAGAAATTTGGTGGCAAATCGATATCATTTTCACACATAAAGTGACACCCTAGCGTTTATACCGAAACTCGCGTTTTACCGAACACTTGACATCGTTAAATTCATAATTAATTCCAGAAAAATCCAATCGCAGTGTTTCTGGGTTCGTTGCGAAGGGTACTGCATAATATTTAACATGACGTATAACCTTACTGTTATATATATCCTGTGAACATCGAAATCACAGAACTTACCTGACCTTGGACTGCAGTCCAGAGCAAGAACTTACCCTTGACATGCATTTATACGCATGAAACCTTAATTTTTAATTGTGAAAGTGCGCGGAAAAAATTACCTCTGCATATAAATTTTTTTTATCTTTCCAATGGTACCAGTTTCACTAAATTCCAATATCATTTGTTATTTAAATCATATTTTAAATGGGTGACATGTACGGCAGATTTCTGTCATTTCAGCTTGCACCCTTCATCAGTGATCTGATCATAACTCCTAAACCAAAATTACTATTGTTGATCCGTATCCTCCGCTATGAAGTTAACTCATGGTCCTACAATTAGTTGAACAGTAGCATCGCCTAATTATACTCCCAACAGGAAGTAAAACGTGTTACGAAACGGATTTCCAGTCCAGGAATTAGATTTCCATCAGTAAACACTTAAAATGAAATGACTGTAATTCGAAAACCTGAAACCCGTTTGACTTGAAACCAATTTTAATGCTTAGATAAAAAAGTATAATTCATACTCCTTTTATATTATTTTGATAAATTATGCACGTGTGATTTTATATGATTTTTCTAATCCAACCGACACCGGTTGCTCATATGTGTTAGCCGTGCATTTACTGTATTCCCATCATGTTGCATGACCGATACACCCTTGTAAATAGTGTTCATTTGTATCGACATCCTAGTGACCATGTTACATTACCAAGTGATAAATGTTAGCGATTGGCTTGTGGCAAGCACGTTAGTGTAAAAACGTGATTGAATAGTGAAAGTGACACCTACTTGTATACAAGCAGTGGAACCAATTTGTTATTGCATTGTCGACGCCTATGGGGCATATATAAGTGTAACTATAACTGGAATGGGACGGGTATGGAAGCACTTATATTAGTGTCATAGATAAGACATTGAGCACGGTCCATTTATTTTGGATACCAGTAGATACATGCTTGATGGAGACCCGGTCTCCAGTTCTCGCGTAGACTTGTCATGGAGCGACCAGTATTTGGATTCATGGTCGGTGTTTGATGTAGACCGTAGGGTGTGGAGTAGTTTGAGTGCGAGTTCGATCAACAGAATCTCAGGAGTCCCATTGACGGCATATGTAGTGATTTTGGGAGTCATATAGATGATGTTTCTGATTATTAGCGAGCGTGATTCGGGCCTGTGTTCCCTTGCCCCTGGGGCCTACCCTTGGGTTGGGGATACTCCTGCGGTGGTTGACGCTCACACTTAGACTGACGATAGATTTAGTGACTTGGATATTGAGACTTAGAGACTGATTACTTTAGTGACAAGAACATTGCATTGATTACTGATCTAATACACTTTCTTATCGTTACATGTACCGATTATTTCATTGCTCGCGTCATTGCTCTATACTTATTGCTTTATGTTTATGATCATTGCACATATTACATATTCATATATATTGCTATTGTGTCGCTCTGACGACCTGAGTATGCATGCTCAGAGTGAGAAGCGGACTTAGCTCGGATCAGGATCCGTCTTACATCCAGGATACTGCGGACATCTAGATTAGAGACGCCAGCGCTATCTTTACCTTAACTCTATCTGGTTAGTTTTACATCCGTTTTGATAGAATTAGTGACTGCATTTCTCATACCTATGCTACGATCACTGATTACCACGTAGTGCTAGAAGCCGAAGTGTGGCTACGGCGGGATATTTTCTCGACCATAGGAGCATGGCTGGCCTTGTCATCCCTCGTATTCCGTATTTTGGGAAGCGGGGCGTGAAACAATTAATAGGAAGGGGTTCTCAAATTTTGAAATGAATTTGATGATATATATGGCATTCTTATTTGTAAGAGAAATCAACTAAAAACCTCTAAAAAAATCAGATCAAATTTCATAACCGCAACTACCAAGCTTAGTCGATGTGAAATTTATTTACTTTTTTGTCTCCTAATAAAGCTTTTCCCACCAACCCTTCTAATGATACTCATAAGTGGGAATTTTCCAGATCAGGACACGTAGCGGATGACGTGTCATCCTCTTAAACTCGCAAGGTTCCTAGGAGCTACGGAGCTGGAATAAGTACGATGCGTTGGGGACATTCCTCGACACCTTGTCTCCGAGATTGCATCTGACCTTTTGGAGACCTCCCCGGAGTACATTCCTCATTTTCTTAGCATCCAGCCCACAGCCCGCCTCCGAGCTATCTTACGGCTGAGCTTCCTCGGCCTCCTCGCTCGCCTCCGAGCCGTCCTACAGCTGAGCTTCCTCGGTCTCCTCGCTCGTCTCTGAGTTGTCACAGAGCCGAGCTTCCTCAGCTTCCCTGATTGGCCGGGAGCACGGAGCCCAAGTGCCTTTGTAACGGCTCCGTGTATCTTGCTACGATGAGATCTCCATCGCTCCAAGTCCCGCATCCCCCGTTAGCACATCTCTCCATTAATGAGCGTATCCCGCCATCAACGCAAATGTGATGCAGGGGCGTAACGGACGGCGAGAATCTCACACTGGTTCACTCCATGCGACCGCTATATAAACCTCCTCCTCCAGACGACTCAGGTATCTTGAACTCAATCCAATATGCCGCTACTCTGCCTTAATATTCCTCGGTACTTATTTTCTCGTCGGAGGGTCCTACGGTGGTTTCCTACCCCGGGACTTCCTTTGCAGGTAGCTCGGCGTCAACAACATCCAACTGTAGGCATTCTCTAGCACCATCCTAGGGTTTGGGTTGCATCAAACATGCTATATTAAAATTTTAGGGGGTGCTAAACAATACCAACCTTGAATCGAACTAGAAAATTAGGGTAACAACAAGTGTCTCATACAAAGAAGTGTCCAACAGTAAGAGGTAAGTAATACAACCTTTGTAAACCTCCTCTTGTGACTCCTTAGATCAAGTAGGGTTTGTGTTGGAGATAGTGCCCTCAGAGTCAATTATTGGATCGCAGGTACGTGATTGCAATGATTGCGGAGGATCTATACCGGTAGGACAGTCTTACTCGAGATGATAGTATGCTATCTGGTTTGCCTTTATCAGTCGTGTACATGTTCAGGTGACTGATTACATGTTACACTTTGATAGAGCCCTTAGGATCTTGCTTTACTACCAACAGTATGATGGCGATCATATACGTGAGAGTTGGGTGGTTTATATGCATATCCTTAATTGTGGTCCCTAGTCGTGGGAGTTTCGAGACAGGGCATCGATACTCCGGAGTAGACTAGTGTATACAGTCGAGACCCCGACGAGGGGCGGTGGCCGGTCTCACAAGCCACTGGTGTCAGTTGGATCACCTAAGATGTATACAGGTGCTCATTGGGTTATGAGTACACCGGACAGGACTCACCGGGAATCTGCTAGTTGGTATTATACATATCGTCAGATAGCAGTTCCCTGGTGACATGTGTACAGGTTAGTTCATCGACCTGAGGTCGTCATTTGTCTCATGTGAGTTCCCACTGTGCTTTGATTTCTACCCTACCACGGCTCAAAGGAGTCGTACAAACAGGTAGTTTTTGGGTACAGTCCCGAGCCACATGGAGGCACATGAGCGGATCGGCAGGGGATTCGTCTCTCCCGGTATTGGGGGTAGAGGTCGCTCTGTGTCTAGGAAAGCCATTACACCAAGTCCTTGGCCAAGGCAGGTGAGATTTACTGGTAGGTACTCCAGTAGTATCTCGGGGTGTTCAGGGCTTGTCTCCGACACGACTTATACAGCTATTGGGGGTCTGACGTTGCTAGCCCCCTAGGCAGGATATGCGATACTCATAGATGAACGGACCGGACTGTATATACATTGTCACTGTTAGGCTCAGTAGGGTTTCCGGATGAGTTCGCTCATCGGCCTCCCTTGAGGTCAGTCCATGGGCAGCCGTTACGCATAGCTAGTGCCGCTGACGGTTTGTGGTTAAACCCACTGCCAGGGTACTGACGAGTCATTAGAGTCCCCACAGACAGTTTCCCAAGTTCGGGCGAAACGTTGTAGAGGCCGTATGGTTTTATGGCAGGGTTCGGAAAATACACGTGCGTTTACGCACGTGTTATTTTTCGGGCAGATGATACTGGTCGGCTTTGGTTTAAGCCGGATCCAAGTATTATATTGAGTAGATATAATATCTTTGTCTCAGTTGCATTTGTATTCGGTCGTAATACAAATGCGGGTATATTTATACAGTTACGGGGTTATCCTGAAAGTCGTTTCAGGATCACTTTTGGAAGTTGCCAGTTTCCAGTTTTCTATCAGCCGTCTTTTAACATTCGGTTAAAGACGGATTTATCTTTTCTTGGATAAGGTTGAGTCGTGATTCTAGAAGGTTCTAGAATGGGTGACTTGGCATGGTGAGTCATTAGTGCATTAATGGAGCCATTAATGCAATGGTGACTAGGTTAATGAATCACCATTTGCATTAATGAGGTTTTGTTTGCATGAAGGATATTTGTGGTTGATATTTTTCCTTATGGTTACCTCCCCCTCTCCTACACTCACCCCCCCACCTCTTATATATGGCCGGCCCCCTCCCCTCCTCTCTCTCATACTCACTTGATGTTTTTTTTTTCATTTGGTTACGAAAGATATGATAGATTTTGGGGTGTATGGAATTTCACAGCTCATTTCATTCCATCACCCGATTCCCACGGCAACTTCATTAACCGTTCGTCCATGGTTTTGGACGAAGCGAGACAAAGTCATCTACTCATTCTCTACATCATTCTTGGTCGTCTCTTTTAGCAAACTTGACGACCGAGTTGCCTCAAGTCAGAGGCGGGAGCCCGTTTAAAGAATCGTTGATGTGGTGCCACCTGGACGAGCAGATCGGAGATCGACGAGATCGGAGCAGCCGCAACGAAGCGTGGGATGATGGTTAAAGAACGAAGGACTCGGATCGTTCGGTATAACCTTTCTACACTCTTTACAGTTTGTTAGTTTAGCAATAATGGCAGATCCGGGTTAAAGTATACGATAGCGCCAGATAAAAAGTTTTGTTCCGCATTTGGCGTCTGTAGACGGCCGGGGCGCTACCGTTTACTTACATGGTATTAGAGCCACGCCATTAAGCTTTACTAACTTGTGCTAACACGTTTAAAAGATCGATCGAACGGATTTTTCGAAAATCGCAATTTCTAGTATTAAAGTTTCTGTTAATTTTCAAACTGGTCCAAATGTCATTTTAACCATACCAGAAAATCAAGCAGGGTTTTTGAGGAATACTGGAGAAATTCGACCAAGTGATTCGACTGTTCCGCCGCGGATCCGCGGCCCAAGCATGGGTTTGGCCGCGAATCCGCCGCAAGAAAGTGACATCACTTAGCCAATTTTCTACAGTGGATTCTATGTTGGAAATTGTGGTTTCTGGAACTGTTTATTTGGGCCCAGTGTTTTTTACTGTGCAGCAGATTTGCGTGGGGCCCACTTCGGGAAATTTAGTCGATTGAAATTTAAATGTGTTAGTTTACAGTGCTTACATTATATCTCCGACCGGGAATGTCATTTGATCGGTAAACCGTGTCTGATTGCTATAGTTCTTTTAGACGGGTTTGCGAACGTGACATTCGCGTTGATGTTCTGTGTTGTGCTGTGATGTTGCGGATTTGTCGTGGTGGATAGTAGTATGCAATGATAGTGCAGTTTGAATTTATTTGTACATTTGATATTGCGGGGCGAGCGTCCAACTTGTGGACTGCCGTCACTGCCTGTTGTATAATATTCTTTTGGGGCACGACCAGGTTGCGGTCGATGTACCTGTTGTACTATTTTTCATTACTGTACTAGGTTTTGCCCCGAGACGGAGTGCACGGATAGCCGCGTTCTGGAGGTTAACGGGTCCGCATCTCATGGCTTTGAGAGGCAGAGGGGCCCCACTCTAAAATTGGCAGACTATTCGCCGCACTCGTACGGGGTACAGGTTGACCCAAGGAGGGGTTCCCAAGATTACCGGATTCCGTGAAGTGCTGGGTGGTCCATTCACTTTGCTGTAGGGGGCTGCCTCGCTTCAGGTTTTGGCGGGTAACTTGCCGCACCCGTAGGGGTCTAGGTTTCATTGCACAGGCTATCCACACGACAGGGGAACGTCGGGTTTCAGCAGCGGCTTTGTGAAACCCGGGGATCCCAGATTATCTGTATTGTTCTGTGATGCTTATTACTTTTCTGTAATGTTGCATATTATCACGCCTGGAGCGATTATTGTATATTGGTTTATATACTATTAGATGTTGTATATGTTTTACACCCGCGCTAGTCCAGTCCCCGCTCTGTCATTAGTTAAGTAACCTAACGGGTGATGACGGGACCCAGTGACGAATGCGGATGGCATATACGTACATTTTATTTTCGTTCTTTTCTGGTGTGATTAATTGATGGGACTGCGTTGATTCTGATCAATGCAAAGTAAAACAAACCTGTTTTGGATGTTGTTGGAACAATTTAAAAAGTGTTATTACAAAGACGTTTCCTTTTGTTTTGCACAGTGATATTCGGTTGGAATATCCTGCACCTCATTCGACGGGGCAAGGGCCGATATCCCTTCACCGGGACTGACCCCTTGGGCAGAAGTTTGCGTCAGGGTAATAACTTCACTATAGTCGATTACATGTTGCTTTGCATCGCGGTATTCAGTGGAATATCCTGCACCTCATTCCACGAGGAAAGAGCCGAGATCCCTTCACCGGGAGTGACCTCTTTAGCAAAGGTTTTCGCCACTATATTTTTATAAAAAAGCTATCAGGTTCCTTCAACGAGATCAAGTTCATTACGTTAAAGGTTTTTCTCCAAAAACCAGCCGTAGCCCTCCGTCATTTCTTATGGATGGTCAGTAATATTCAAGCTATGTTTGTTGGCTTTCGTCAAGGCATAGTGTTTGGTAGTTGCTGGGGTATTCATTTGTTGCATAGATAGATGAGTTGGTTTGGGACAGTCGTATTACCTTGTTGGATTTCGTTAAGGGTATGTACGGGTGGGTTCGAATTAACAAGATAATGACGGACAGAACTTGACATGTGACTTATGATTTGTTGGCTTTCGTCAAGGTCATAAGAACATGGGGTAAAAAATCATATCAGGAGTTTCTAAAGAAACTGAAACTTGCCAGGCATGCGCATACCTTCTGGAGTGTGATAACGTGAGTGGATTCCGTCACGTTATCATGCGATGAGAGTTGGATCCCGATTCCCACTGATGAGTTAGTTTACTCTTCGGGTGATCCCGATTGATTCTTCTTTCAGGTTTGGGGGAGAATTTGACAGTACAGTGGGAGGTTTCCGGATTAGATAAAGTGATAACCATTCTGATCTAGGTTAGAGTGCACGCAGAGTGTTTCTTTTCTCTCTCTCTTTGGCAGCGACCTTTGACCGACCCTAGACTATGACTCAGGGACCAAGTTGACCGAACCTTCTTAAATATACTGGCTTTTGGATTGTCTGAGTTGCATAAGTCATTGCCACTCCTTCTTCTACCCTTTGTATTTCTCAGAACACCCGTATTACTACGGACATCCACTTCCATTGGATAGATCCATTGTATGGTTATATACGAACTCGAAGGGATTCCTTCGAGGATGGATCAAGGTTCAGGAGAAATAGAATTGGTTTATTCAGTTGTCTTTTATTATCACCTTCTCTCAGGTTGCGAGGGCTCCTTGGTTTAGGAGAGTACACCTATTACGCTTATTGGATAGTCTTATTCCAAACCATAGGCAGGTGCCAAAAGGTAGGAAATGAAGAAAACCAATTAGCCTAAGTAGGGTGTACAGAAGGTAATATGTAAAGACAAAATAAAGGGATTAGAAAGAGGGAAAAGTAAATTGCGACTGTTATCATTCACGACCAAAACCGCGTACTTCATCGCCACTCCTATTTCACCTTTAAAGGAATAAGGTATTATTCAGTTGTCTTTTATCATCACCTTCTCTCAAGATGCGAGTACTCCTTGGTTTAGGAGGGTACACCTATTATGCTTACTGGATCTTCTTCTTCCAAACTATAGGCTGGTGCCGAACGGTAGGGAAGGAAGAAAACCATTTAGCCTAACGATGGTGTACAGAAGATAATGACTAAAGACAAATAAAGGGATTTGGAGAGATGGCAATAAAATATACGGTTGAAGTCATGAATTGGATTATGGAAGAGGCATTGCTATGAATACCAGGATACCCCTACGAAACATTTTCATGTTTCGGTGCATTGTTAAAGAAAAACTGTTTTCCCGATTAGATACTTACTCCAAGGGTATGTATTTACCAGGTTTCATTCTCATATCTGTATGGTTTTACAGATGATGAGTGGGAGTAAGTTATTGGGAATTAGGTGATTATCCTCGTTATATCGGAATTCGTTGTAATTGGTGATATTTGAGGAAATCGCCAGGGTACAGTTTTCAACCTACGACGCACAGGTTTTGAGTTATTCAACTTAGTGGACTTATACAGAGTATTGTATGTTGTCCAGTGTCCATCAGGACAAAGGGGTAGGTCCTCATACTATGTTCTGTTTACTTATGACTTCTCTAGTATTTAGACAAGTGTTTCGTAGAAATACAAGGTCTAAGTTTTGAGAAGTTGTGGGTATAAGAATAAAGTAGAGAACCAGATGTCGCAAGTTTCGGGATTCTTCAAAGAGATCGAAGATGTAGATTCTTGTGATTGGTATTCAGATGATAGTAATGGTTTTGAGAAACGTGTTTCTTTTTCAGGTTGCTCATAATTGGATGGATTCCTAAGTTGAGTAATGCTGATTAGCCTCTTTCCATTAAGTTGATTTGCACTGGAGACAGCTGCATGATTTGAATATGGTTCCAATTAAATAAAGTGCCAAAGTTTCTATATTGGATATAGAATGGTTCGTACCTTAAAAGATGTTAAGGTACGGGGAGTTGTCCAGCTTATGCTTAAAACCAGACTCTGGATAACTCAGGACACGTTTCTGTAATGGCTGTTTATGGGTTGACCCTGGCTATGACGAGGGTTGATATTCTACCATTTGGAAGATCAATAGTGATATTATTCTTGACTCGCCACAGTTTTAGTAAAATGGATCTTTTTCAGAAAACAGTAGTGGGAGTATGGTAGAACTGGAAGTAATTCCAGAACCGCGAACGATTACGGAAAATTTAATAGGACCTATATATTCAATCAGGTTTGACATTCCAATAGCCACTCCGCAGATATGGTGGGTAACCTCAGACACCCGAGAGGTACTTCGGTAACCTCAAGGACGGTGACAGGGAGGTTCTTATCTACCCAGACTTGACACTACTGTTGTTCCAGGCTATAAGACCCGGTAGGAGGGTTGTTGTAGTCAGTGGGAGCAGCGGAAGCATAGTGGGCAAGATGCTTATGTCTATTTATAGACTTGAGCAATTATAGCGGAGATAGATCATCTAGTTTTGATGTGACAGTCATGGGTTTGACTTCAATCAGGATAGGGGATGGATCTGTTAAGAAGGTAGTAGGGTGTGATGTCCTGGTATTTGGATGACATACACAGAGTAGGAAGTAAAATTCCTATACTACGATCGGTTGTACTGTGGTCGTCACACAGTTGTTTCTTCAGACAGAATATGGATATAATATTTGACATTCTGGTTTCTAGATCTATGGTTTTAGATCTGGATTTGGGTAGTTTCCCAATGTGGGTACTTTGACAGTATTCTAATGGTTTTTAGAATAGATGACTCCTAGCATGGTGGTGTACCTGCAGGTGATGGAGTCACCCTCTCTAAAGGTGTCTTACAGACTAAAGGGGAGAGGGATGTGCATGATTGGCAGATCACTTGCTTAGGCAATTGAATCAATCATGAGACGTCAAGTACCACACCAAATGTTGTTTTTGCACTAGATGCAATAAGTTTGTATTAATCCAATCCTGGAGAAACATAAGGAAGCAGTTATAGA
This sequence comes from Agapanthus africanus, assembly GCA_030015575.1. Classification (NCBI taxonomy): domain Eukaryota; kingdom Viridiplantae; phylum Streptophyta; class Magnoliopsida; order Asparagales; family Amaryllidaceae; genus Agapanthus; species Agapanthus africanus. The sequence goes on along the minus strand of JASDDO010000001.1, from coordinate 456,824,411 downwards.
ACATAAGTACATGTTCTACGGATTTGATGACGGCAGCCTCCTTCGGGAGACGATTATCATTCCAGGCTTCAAAGGTGACATGGTTGACAGAGTGATTGTCAGAGTTATAGTTTTCCCTCTGATGAGGGACAGTATTATGGACAGGTGGTCTAAGAGGATACTGTGGGTGGCATGGTGCCGGATACTGATTAGGTTCAGTGATCGATACAGTCTAAGAAGTTTGGATTTGGAGTTCATTTATGAACTAGGTCCCATCAGATATCCAGACATATTCTAAGACTGGTATTACTCGATTCGGGAGATGGCTTTCTCCGCGAACTTGAGATTTAGAGAGATATAGAAAGAAACATCGAGGCGGATCCACTTACTGAGGCTATTTCTCGAACACAATAGTTTTACAAACGGGCTTTGTGAAACTGATTAGTAGAGGAGTTGGATGTTCGGTTTCACACGGGCTGTGAGTAGTCGACATTGCAATAATTAGCCTTGAGTGCAAGTGGGAGATTGTTGGAGATAGTGCCCTCAGAGTCAATTATTGGATCGCAGGTACGTGATTGCAATGATTGCGGAGGATCTATACCGGTAGGACAGTCTTACTCGAGATGATAGTATGCTATCTGGTTTGCCATCAGTCGTGTACATGTTCAGGTGACTGATTACATGTTACACTTTGATAGAGCCCTTAGGATCTTGCTTTACTACCAACAGTATGATGGCGATCATATACGTGAGAGTTGGGTGGTTTATATGCATATCCTTAATTGTGGTCCCTAGTCGTGGGAGTTTCGAGACAGGGCATCGATACTCCGGAGTAGACTAGTGTATACAGTCGAGACCCCGACGAAGGGCGGTGGCCGGTCTCACAAGCCACTGGTGTCAGTTGGATCACCTAAGATGTATACAGGTGCTCATTGGGTTATGAATACACCGGACAGGACTCACCGGGAATCTGCTAGTTTGTATTATACATATCGTCAGATAGCAGTTTCCTGGTGACATGTGTACAGGTTAGTTCATCGACCTGAGGTCGTCATTTGTCTCGTGTGAGTTCCCACTGTGCTTTGATTTCTACCCTACCACGGCTCAAAGGAGTCGTGCAAACAGGTAGTTTTTGGGTACAGTCCCGAGCCACATGGAGGCACGTGAGCGGATCGGCAGGGGATTCGTCTCTCCCGGTATTGGGGGTAGAGGTCGCGCTGTGTCTAGGAAAGCCATTACACCAGGTCCTTGGCCAAGGCAGGTGAGATTTACTGGTAGGTACTCCAGTAGTATCTCAGGGTGTTCAGGGCTTGTCTCCGACACGACTTATACAGCTATTGGGGGTCTGACGTTACTAGCCCCCTAGGCAGGATATGCGATACTCATAGACGAACGGACCGGACTGTATATACATTGTCACTGTTAGGCTCAGTAGGGTTTCCGGATGAGTTCGCTCATCAGCCTCCCTTGAGGTCAGTCCATGGGCAGCCGTTACGCATAGCTAGTGCCGCTGATGGTTTGTGGTTAAACCTACTGCCAGGGTACTGACGAGTCATTAGAGTCCCCCACAGACAGTTTCCCAAGTTCGGGGGAAACGTTGTAGAGGCCGTATGGTTTTATGGCAGGGTTCGGAAAATGCACGTGCGTTTACGCACGTGTTATTTTTCGGGCAGATGATACTGGTCGGCTTTGGTTTAAGCCGGATCCAAGTATTATATTGAGTAGATATAATATCTTTGTCTCAGTTGCATTTGTATTCGGTCGTAATACAAATGCGGGTATATTTATACAGTTACGGGGTTATCCTGAAAGTCGTTTCAGGATCACTTTTGGAAGTTGCCAGTTTCCAGTTTTCTATCAGCCGTCTTTTAACATTCGGTTAAAGACGGATTTATCTTTTCTTGGATAAGGTTGAGTCATGATTCTAGAAGGTTCTAGAATGGGTGACTTGGCATGGTGAGTCATTAGTGCATTAATGGAGCCATTAATGCAATGGTGACTAGGTTAATGAATCACCATTTGCATTAATGAGGTTTTGTTTGCATGAAGGATATTTGTGGTTGATATTTTTCCTTATGGTTACCCCCCCTCTCCTACACTCACCCCCCCACCTCCTATATATGGCCGGCCCCCTCCCCTCCTCTCTCTCATACTCACTTGATGTTTTTTTTTTCATTTGTTTACAAAAGATATGATAGATTTTGGGGTGTATGGAATTTCACAGCTCATTTCATTCCATCACCCGATTCCCACGGCAACTTCATTAACCGTTCGTCCATGGTTTTGGACGAAGCGAGATAAATTCATTTACTCATTCTCTACATCATTCTTGGTCGTCTCTTTTAGCAAACTTGACGACCGAGTTGCCTCAAGTCAGAGGCGGGAGCCCGTTTAAAGAATCGTTGATGTGGTGCCACATGGACGAGCAGATAGGAGATCGACGAGATCGGAGCAGCCGCAACGGAGCGTGGGATGATGGTTAAAGAACGAAGGACTCGGATCGTTCGGTATAACCTTTCTACACTCTTTACAGTTTGTTAGTTTAGCAATAATGGCAGATCCGGATTAAAGTATACGATAGCGCCAGATAAAAAGTTTTGTTCCGCATTTGGCGTCTGTAGACAGCCGGGGCGCTACCGTTTGCTTACAGTTTGAACCGGTCCGCTTACATCCTTCCAAGTCCACGACGATCCACCATGAAGTTTCTTTGCTTAAGCTCCTAGCTTCACTTGATCTTTGAAGAAGTGGAGCAAACAACCTATACTAGTAGGCTAGACAAATATAGATTGGTGATGTGGGTTTGGATCTCACTTAAAAACCTTTTCTTTTTATTTTCTTCTCTCACTTTTGAAACCCAAGAGACTTTGAAGGAGGAAGAAGAAGATGAGTGGCTAAACTTGACTCAAGTGAGAATAATGCAACATAATCCTAAGAGAGTTAGAATTATGTCATGCTGAACTATGGTTACAAAATATCTAGATATTTTGAGACTTGAGTTTAAGCAAAACCATGGGCTATAAAACCATGGGCAATGAAACCATGGTATTGACTGTTAGTTATGTATATGCCCTAGAGGCCATTATTGTACATATGATGTATATTATAGTGGATACTTGGATATATATAGAGAGGACTTTCTTGCTCGATATGATAGTATGCTATCTGGTTGCTCTTTGTCTTAACATGTTGACTTGTATTGTGTTACTGTCTTGCTCTCACATGTTGATAAAGCCCTTAGGATGTGTACTTGACTACTAGGACTATGATGGAGATCACACTAGTGGGGCCAGGGTAGTCCACAAGTACATCCTATAATTGTTCCTAGTCGAGGATGTATCGAAACAGGGCATCGATACTCCAGAGTAGACTAGCGTATATGCATTTTGATCCATATGATGGGCGATGGATGATCCCACATCCATTAGTGTTTGACATCAAAGATGGTATACGGGAGTTCAGTGGAGACCGGGTACACTAAACGGACTCGCCGAGAACTCCTATTTGGTATTATACCTATCGTCAGATAGCAGTTCTCTGGTGACACTGGTACAGGTTAGTCAGTAGACCCGAGACCGTCATAGAGTCTTGTGTGATTACCACCGTGCTTTGATTTCCACCTTACCATGTTCATGAGAACGTGCAAAATGGTGGCTTTTGGGTACAGTCCCGAATCACATGGAGGCAATGAGCGATAGGAGGGGTTTCGTCTCTCCCGGTAGTGGGGGTTGATGTTGCGCTGTGCTCGATTGACTATAACTGGAAGTCCCTGGCCAGAGCTGATATGGAGATCTACTAGTAAGTGTTATCAGTAGTTTCTCGACCCGTTATGAGCCTCATATCGGTTACTGGGGTCTGACGTTTACCATCCCTAGACTGGATATGTGACATATCAGACGAAGAGACCGGTCTGTACGGTAGTGTTACTGATTGGATTCGCAGGAGTATGTACAGGCTTGCTTGTTGATCTTCTGATCGTTCAATACCCGGGTGGCCGTTACGTTTAGCTGACCACTTGCGGCTTGTGGGTGTTTGATATGATCATCACCCACTGCCGGCGTATTGACGAGTCTTTATAGTCCTACACATAGGTTTCCTGGCTCAGGCGAAACGGAGTAGGAGCACATATGTGATATGTGCGGGACCGAAATTGATACGTATATGTGTTACCGTATTCTATTCTCGCGACTTGTGACATTGGTCGGTTATATGTGATATAGCCGGATTATCGGATCAAGTGTTGATTCGATAACTTGTTGCATTTGATATTAGTCTGTTATATGTAGTATAGCCGGATTATTAAATCAAGTATTGATTTAATAATTTAATGTAGAATTATATATTTGATATATTAAATTACATTAACTAATATTAGCTCACTTAAGCATTACTTTTTCTCACTTGATGATACATTAATATGTATGTGATATATGTTAATTGTATTGTTTTATTTTGTTCACAAATAATATATATGTGATATATATCATTGTGACATGCTAGGTTACACATGCCACATGGATGTATGAGACTTATACCATGCTAGGGTTAATGTTAGGGTTTATATTTATTTTTAAGTAATTCAAATAAAGTGGAATTTGTCATGGTTGATCTTTTGGATGAAGCTTGTAGAAGCTTGTAGGTTTCATTGACTTAGTCCACTCTTTTGTCTAGCTTAAGATATTTATTAACCTAACCTTAAACCCTTATCCATGGTTTATTCTCTACATGAGTTAGGCATGACATAACTCACCATGGTTGCATTTCTAACCTAATAAGTTTTATTCATTCATCACTTCATCTTCTTCTTCCTCATGAAAGCTTGCTAGCTTTTTTCCATGTGATGAAATAAAGTGAGAAAAAGAAAACTAAAGAGAGTCCATTTCCTACTTCATCATCCTCTTATATACTAGCCATTTAGATTAGGGTGTTAGCTTCACTAATTTCATATTAGTGAAGAGATTGCTTGAGTTTGTGTTTTCTCGAAGTAGATCTTCTTGGATTTGGAAGACTACAAGCAAGTATGCATCATTCACTTTGTGGAGCTTCTCAAGAGTCCGGTTGTTCTTTGATCGCAACGAAGGGACTACTACTTGGAGCTAATGAAGTGAAGGAACGGACTACAAAGGTTGTAATTCCTAATCACTTAGTTGTAAAGATGTTTACTTTATGTTTCCGTATGATTCTCTAGTTAAAGATCTAGGTTAGGGTTGTTTAAGCATGGCTAAAATTTTAAATTTGGCATGGACGATGCCACCTGAAACCTTGCTGTTGTGCTTAGGAACCCTACAGTGGTATCAGAGCCTAGCTAGAGAATTAGACAGATTGTGTAGAATTACGAAACCGAAACAACTCCGAAACACCCGATTCTAAATCCTAGTTTCTGTCGAAATTTTCTGAGAGTCAAATTTTTTCTAAACAACTGCAGAATGTTGTATGTGATATAACATGTGTTAGTTATGTATATGCCCTAGAGGCCATTATTGTAAATATGATGTATATTATAGTGGATGCTTGGATATATATAGAGAGGACTTTCTTGCTCGACATGATAGTATGCTATCTGGTTGCTCTTTGTCTTAACATATTGACTTGTATTGTGATACTGTCTTGCTCTCACATGTTGATGAAGCCCTTAGGATATTTACTTGATTACCAGAACTATGATGGAGATCATACTAGTAGGGCTAAGGTAGTCCATAAGTGCATCCTATAATTGTTCCTAGTCGATGGTGTATCGAGACAGGGTATCTATACTCCAGAGTAGACTGGCGTATACGCTTCTTGACCCATATGATGGGCGATGGATGATCCTACATCCATTGGTGTTTGACATTAAAGGAGGTATACGGGTGCTCAGTAGAGACTGGGTACACTGAACGGACTCGCCGAGAACTCTTAGTTGGTATAATACCTATCGTCAGATAGCAGTTCTCTGGTGACACTGGTACAGGTTAGTCTGTAGACCCGAGATCGTCATAGAGTCTTGTGTGATTCCCACTGTGCTTTGATTTCCACCTTACCACGTTCAAGAGAACGTGCAAAACGGTGGCTTTTGGGTACAGTCCCGAATCACATGGAGGCAATGAGCGATAGGAGGGGTTTCGTCTCTCCCGGTATTGGGGGTTGTTGTTGCGCTGTGCTCGATAGGCTATAACTGGAAATCCCTGGCCAGGGCTGCTATGGAGATCTACTGGTAAGTGTTATCAGTAGTTTCTCGACCCGTTATGAGCCTTACATCGGCACAACTTATTGGTTACTGGGGTCTGACGTTTACCACCCCTAGACTGGATATGCGACATATCAGACGAAGAGACCGGACTGTACGGTAGGGTTACTGATTGGATTCACAGGAGTGTGTGCAGGCTTGCTTGTTGATCTTCTGATCGCTCAATACCCAGGTGGCTGTTACGTTTAGCTGACCGCTTGCAGCTTGTGGGTGTTTGATATGATCATCACCTACTGCCGGCGTATTGACGAGTCTTTAGAGTCCTACACATAGGTTTCCTGGCTCAGGCGAAACGGAGTAGGTGCACATATGTGATATGTGCGGGACCGAGAATAATACGAGTATGTGATACTGTATTCTATTCTCACGATATATGATATCGGCCGGTTATATGTGATATAGCCGGGTCATCGGATCAAGTGTTGATTCGATAAAATGATACATTATATATTAGTCGGTTATATGTGATATAGCCGGATTATTGGATCAAGTGTTGATTCGATAATTTAATGTATAATTATATATTTGATATATTAAATTACATTAACTAATTTATCCTCACTTAAGTGTTTCTATTTCTCACTTTTGATACATTTAACATATATGTGATATATGTTTATTGTATTGTTTTCTTTTGTTGCATAAATAATATATATATGATATATATTATTGTGACATGCTAGGTTATATATGCAACATGGGTGTATGAGAATTACACCATATAAAAGATTGTAATTAGGTTTTTATTTATTTGAGAAATTAAAAAATGTGTGGATATTTATCATGGTTGCAAGTTTGGATAACCATTGACTTGGTCCACCCTTTTTGTTTTTCCTTATATATTTATTAACCTAACTATAATCTTTTAACTATAGTTTATTCTCTACAATGGTTAGCCATGAGATATACTCACCATGGTTGCATTTCTAACCTCACTCTCTCTCATTTTTCATTTGCTTCATCTTCTTCCTCAAAGCTCAAGAGAGCTCTCTAGGTTTTTGATAAAGAGAGAAAAATAGTGAGAAACTAAATTCTAAATTGAGCAAAATTACTACTTCATCATCCTCTTCTATACTAGCTATATAGTTTAGGGTGTTAGCTTCACTAGTTCCATACAAGTGAAGAAATAGTTTGGGTTTGTGTTTCCTCTAAGTAGATCATCTTGGATTTGGAAGACTTCTAGCAAGAATGGATCATTCACCTTGTGGAGCCTCTCAAGAGTCTGGGACTTGGATCGCAGCGAAGGGACCACTACTCGGAGCATATGATGTGGAGGACCGGTCTACAAAGGTTGTATTCCGCAAACACTTAGATGTAAAGTAGTTTACATATCGTTTCGTATGATTCTCTAGTTAATGATTCTAGTTAGGGTTCTTTAAAACGACAAAAGTTTGAAAATGGCATGGACGGTGCCTCCCGAAACCTTGCTGTCGTTCGTAGGAACCCTACAACATGAACACCAAGAAATTTTGAAGCAGTTTGGCCTGAATCTGGCCGGCCACATCACTGCTAAAACCGGCCTGCTCAGCCAAGTAGTGGATTTTTGGCTTGAAATTTTTTTGGTGTTCCAGTCTCTAGGGTTTGGTATTTCAGGTGTTGTTTGTTTTTGCTAAATTTGCATGTGATGTTATCTTTCTGCATTGGCTATTCGGAGTGTTTCATATTCGTAATTCTAGTTTTGTTTCGGGTTATTTAGACGGTGTTAAAAAGTTCGATCGGATATCAAATACCTACTTTAACCCTTATCGGAAAATTTTCCAAGAGTTGGATTTTTCATTGTTAAAGAACATTCAAATATCGTGCAAGTGATGCGGTGGACCCTCTAGAAGAACGAAACCCTAACTCGATTCTGTGACTGTAAGAACCGTTGCTAAAACTTAGGGTTTGCGGTAGTTCTGCGGTGCCACAGGTGAGGCATTGGTTGACCCTTCTACGGCTGGTTCATTGGTACTGTGGCATGTACTGAGTATTTTTAAACTACGCTCAAGTGTTGAGCTTTTGGGAAATTTTGGGTGTTTGTTGATTCGATCAGAATGTTTAACGTCGTCTAGGTTTTTCTGGAATTTGATACAATATTTGGAATTCATATTGTTAGGCATGAAATGCGAAGTATGTGATATTTCGGGTTTATGACGTCTAAGGTGATTGTGGATTCCAAATGTTGTAGTTTGACATTTTCTTTTCTGCGACCGTAAGTGTAATATGTGGTGTATCGTCGGTTTCGTTGCTATATGTCAATGGCAATCGGGATACACATATTTACTTACGTTGATGACATGTGATGTTATGTGTTGCTGTGAAATGTTATATTGGATCGTCGTGATTTGAATAGCTAGGGGTTTTATGTGAGATGAGAGTTTTTTTTATTTTCATTCATGTAAAATTCATTGTATGTAATATTCTTTTATTGTGGCACTTCCGGGTTGAGGATGATGTCACCATTGTTGTATATTATTTACTTTTCCGCATTAGGATAAACCTAAGGTGTGGAGCACAGGTAACCGGGTTTTAAAGTCCAGTGGGAGACCAACTCGAGGAGTCGAGTTCGGGTCTCCTAACTCTAGAATTGGTAGGGTTGCTTGCCGCTCTCGTAGGGGTCTAGGGATGTGGGTTTGGCTATTCATCGCGATTGTGGAATTCGTGTTTTGTACAGGGTCAAAATAAAACACGTACCTCCTAGTATATCTAATATTTCATATGTTATCTTCTGCTGCTGATATTCTGTGATGTGATCATTTTATATGCGTGAGACGAATGCTTTATTATTGTATATATGATATATAATAAACATTGCTTATGTTTTTCACCCGCGCTAGTCCCGCCCCGGTATGCTGTTAGTTAAGTAACCTAATGGTGCATAACGGGACACTGTGGCGAATGTGGATGGCATAAGCGTACGTTGTATTTTCGTTTCTTCTGTGATACTTAGGAAGCATAAATGATGGGACTTCATTAATGAGATTAATGAAAGATAAGAAACCTAAAAGATGTTGTAGAATCAAATTTTCAAAAAGGATAACTCTAGTTTTTGCTTTGCATTGCGGTATTCCTTATAGAATATCCAACACCTTATTCGATAAGGAAAGAGCCGAGATCCCTTCACCGGGAGTGACCTCTTTAGCGAAACTAGTAGATGCTACAACTCACTCGGTTTTGTTTTTGATTGCTTCTATAGTTCTTGCTTTGCATAGTAGTATTTGTGAAATATCCTGCACCTTATTCGATAAGGAAAGATCCGACGATCCCTTCACCGGGAGTGACCTTTTTAGCGAAACTAGTAAAAGCCTAAAAAACACTCCTCTTCAAAAATCACTTGTTTCTACAACGATATCAAGTTCATTACGCAAAAGTTTTTCATAAAAACCTGTCGTAGCCCTCCGTCATTTCAGATAAAGACTATTTAGTATTCGTGCTGCGTTTGTTGGCCTTTGTCAAGGCGTAGTGTGCTGTAGATGACTAGTACTTAACTGCTTAAGCATGTGATGCGATTGGATTAGGATAGTCGTACGACCTTATTGGCCTTTGTCAAGGGTCGTACGGGTGGGTTTAATTCAATCAGGAAATGACGGGTTGAACTTGACTAGCATCCTATAGTTTGTTAGCCTTTGTCAAGGTCATACGGGATTAGGGGTAAAAGTATTATTGGGAATTCCAAGTGTTGAAATTTTCAATGAGATTGCATACCTTCTATGAGATAGTTGGATCCTGATACCCACTGTGAGTAAGAGTTACTCCTGGGAGAGTTTTACACATGACAATTAGCCGATCAAGTAGGTGTCTAGAAAGGTGTTAAAGGGGTTACGTCCGTAGGAAAATGAGGTTTATTCTAATAAGGTCCGTGCGAAAGCACTGGGAACCTCCCTCAAAGTACCAACACTGGCCTGGCTGAAAAATTGGCGAACTTGTAAGGTGTAATTAATCCCGGCTGGTCTTACCTTTTAGGGTTTGAAGGTAGATTTGATAAAAACAGTGGGAGCCATCCTGATTAGATAAGATAATAACCAATCTAATCTTGCAAGAGCGTACGCTAAAGTGTTTTCCTCTCTCTCTCTCCAGGTAGCGACCATGTCAGGTCTTAATCAAGATAATAATATGGATGTATTGACTGAACCCGCTTGTTATACTGAGCAGAGGAACGTTAGTTCCGTTCTTTCTTATAATTGTTATAAGACCGAGCAGGAAATAAGGACATATCCGGATTCCCACGCCGCCCAAACGAAGAATAAGCATGTTGATGCATCTTCTTCGGGTGTGTTAGTTATCGAGAACTGTTTCTCAGTTCACTCTACGTCCTGGGTATTAGATACCGGATCGGGATCCTACATATGTAATATGTTACACGGGCTAAGGAAAGGTAGGGAACTGGGAATGGGTGATCATTCCATAAGAGTAGGGAATGGTGCAAATATTGCAGCCAAAGCAGTTGGCGAATATCACTTTGTATTACCAAATGGTAATACAATGATTCTGAACGAATGCTATTACATTCCGACCCTGATATGTAATCTTATATCATTTTCTTTATTGAGTAAAGAAGGATGTAATTTTGTAGTACAGGATAATTTTATGAACATCTTCCTGAATTAAAAGTTGATTGGATCAGGCTCGTTAAATAATGGCATATACATTCTAAATCAAACTGCAGTTCTTAATGTACTAAACACACACAAGAGAAAGAGTTCAGAAATGAACGAATCTTTCTTGTGGCATTGTAGACTAGGTCATATTAATGTGACACGACTAGCTAAGTTATATAAGGATGGATATTTGAATCCGTTTGAATTATCATCTTATGAAACTTGCCATTCATGTCTCAAAGGAAAGATGACCAAAACTCCGTTTAGTGGATACGGAGAAAGAGTTACGGACTTGGGACTGATACATAGCGATGTATGCGGTCACATGTCTACACAAGCCAGGAATGGTTCTTCGTACTTCATTATATTCACTGACGATCTCTCAAGATACGGACATGTGTTCCTGTTGAAACACAAGTCTGAAGCTTTTGAGAAATTCAAAGAATATAAGCATGAAGTTGAGAACCAAACGGGTAAAAGTATTAAGATCCTTCGATCTGATTGAGGAGGAGAATACTTGAGCAAAGAGTTCCTGGACTATCTAAAAGAGAATGGGATTCTCTCTCAGCTTACTCCTCCGTATACACCACATCACAACGGTGTATCGGAACGGAGGAATCACACCCTATTAGATATGGTGCGCTCTATGATGAGCACTGCTGAGTTACCTATTTCCTTTTGGAGTTATGCGCTTAAGACAGCTGCATACCTATTGAATCAAGTTCCGTCTAAATCTGTACCTACCACACCATATGAGATATAGAGTGGGAAGAGACCATGTCTTAAACATGTTAAGATATGGGGTTGTCCGGCCTATGTCAAAAGGCAAAATCCGGACAAACTCGAGGCACGGTCCATTCTTTGTAAGTTTGTAGGATATCCTAAACATTCACATGGATATCTTTTCTATCACAGCGAGGAACAAAAGGTGTTTATTTCTCGACATGCCACCTTTTTAGAAAAGGAATTTCTTGCAAAGGAAATTAGTGGCAACGAGGTAGATCTGGAAGAAGTTCCAGAAGAACAAACTAAAACTGAAGATTTAGTGGAACCAGAGGATTCGATAGCTCCCAACGAACCCCAGCCTCTTCGCCGATCTAGTAGGGTTCCTCATCCACCTGAGAGGTACAACGGTTTTCTCATTGATGGTGGAAGCGAGGATTGCATCATGGAAGATGATGACCCAACTATCTTCGATCAGGCCATCATGAGTGGGGACTTTGTGAAGTGGCTGGATGCAATGCGATCTGAGATGGAATCCATGTACACCAACAAAGTATGGACTTTGGAAGTTGCTCCTGAAGGGATAAAATCCATTGGGAGCAAATGGATCTTTAAGAAGAAACTTGGTGTAGATGGAAAAGTTGAGACTTTCAAAGCTAGACTTGTTGCAAAAGGTTTTCGTCAACGACCAGGTGTGGATTATGATGAAACCTTTTCTCCAGTGGCTATGCTTAAGTCCATCCGGATCCTACTTTCCATTGCTGCATACCATGACTACAAAATCTGGCAAATGGATGTTAAGACTGCCTTTCTAAATGGTGATTTAGAAGAGTGCGTGTACATGACTCAGCCAGAGGGCTTCGTAGACAGTGGGAGCAGCGGAAAGGTGTGCAAGCTGCTTAAATCCATCTACGGGTTAAAGCAGGCATCGCGAAGTTGGAACATCTGTTTTGATGTTGTAGTCAAAGAATTTGACTTCATCAAGAACGTAGATGAACCTTGTATATACAAGAAGGTGTAGAGAGTAAGGTTGTCTTCCTCGTATTGTACGTGGATGACATACTCTTGATAGGAAATGATGTTCCTATGCTGCACTCGGTCAAGATCTTCTTATCACAAAGATTCTCAATGAAAGATCTAGGTGATGCCTCCTGCATTTTAGGGATTAAGACCTTTAGAGATAGATCTAAAAGGATACTGAGATTGTCCCAATTCAGGTACATTGACACTATACTAAAGAGGTTTAGTATGGAAGAATCCAAGCGTGGGAATTTACCCACGATCTCTGGACTCACTCTCTCCAAAGAGATGTCTCCCAAGACTGATTTGGAGAGAGCTCGCATGCAAGGGATACCCTATGCTTCGGCAGTAGGCTCTATTGTAGGGTTCCTAGGCACGCTAGTGAGGTCTCCCAAGCCATCAACCATGGCAATTTCAAAAATTATGGTGCCGAGAAACCCTAAACTACGGATCGATAACAAGATGTCTAGGCGAACATAGAACTAGTTAACACTTAACTAATGAGAAAACGGAAATACAACCTTTGTAGATCCGGTGCTCCACCTCCATAGCTCCGCAACGAGGTCCTCTCCGCTGTCCAAATCAAATCCGGGCTCTAGAGTCGGCTTCGTCGGAGAATGGGCAAGCTAGGTCGTCGATGTCCATGCCGAAGATGATCTACGTCGAGGCATCGCTAAATCAAGCTCCGACTTCACCAAGTCATGAAACTTGTGAAGAAAACACACTCTACTACTTGGCAAGAGGTAGAGGATGAAGAAATAGGAAGTGGGTAGACTTTAGTTTTGGATTTCTCACTCTTTTCCAACAATCACCATTGATGGACTTCAAGCTTCTTCACTTGAAGCAAGGAAGGAGAAGAAGGAAATTATGATAAGTTTTTTTTTAAAAGAATAAGAAAAGAAAATGAATTCTTATCATAATTTTAACTAGAGTCAAGTGTAGAGAATGAATCATGGTTAGTGGGAATGGTTAGGGTTAAGGATGAGATAAGAATGGTTGACTTGAACAAAGCTTCATGAAGCTTCAACTAAAGAACAAAATTAGCCACCATTCTTTTCTCTTTTCTTTTATTCATTTATCAAAAATAAAAAGGATAATTAAATAAGATAAATGAATAATAAATAATAAACCCTAACCATTTCATTAACCAAGGTTTAATCTTTACACTTGAACCCTAGCATGACATGTATCATCAAACATGATACAATCAAGTGCACAAAAGTATATCGCATATACAATGCGCCCATCCGAGTGAGAAAATCCATCTTAAGTAAACCGATACTAGTTGATGCAAAGTAATATATCAAATATATAAATATGCATTAAATCATTAAATCAACACTTGATTCAATGACCCGGTTATGTCGCACACAACCGACTAGTATACAATATATCGGCTTATCGAATCAACGCTTGAATCGATAACTAGGTTATATCACATACAACCATTCGATATATGTATCGCGAGAATAGAATACGGTATCACATACACGCATTATTCTCGGTCCCGCACATATCTCATATGCGCTCCTATTTCGTTTCGCTTGAGCCAGGAAACCTCTGTGTAGGACTCTAAAGACTCGTCAATACGCCGGCAGCAGATGATGATCATATCAAGCATCCACAAGCCGCAAGCGGTCTGCTAAACGTAACGGCCACCCGGGTATTGAGCGATCAGAAGATCGACGAGCAAGCCCGCTCACACTCCAGTGAATCCAACCAGTAACACTACCGTACAGTCCGGTCTGATCGTCTGATATGTCGCATATCTCGCCTAGGGATGGTAAACGTCAGACCCCAATAGCTCAATAAGTCGTGTCGATATGAGGTCTATAACTATTCGAGAAACTACTGGTAACACTTACCAGTAAATCTCAGCAACCCTGGCCAGGGATTTCCTGTTATAGCCAATCGAACACAGCGCAACATCAACTCCCTATACCGGGAGAGACGAATCCCCTCCTATCGCTCATTGCCTCCATGTGACTCGGGACTGTACCCAAAAACCACCGTTTTGCACGCCCTCTTGGACGTGGTAAGATGGAAATCAAAGCACAGTGGGAACCACACAAGACTCTATGACGATCTTGGGTCAACAGACTACTCTGTACCAGTGTCACCAGAGAACTGCCATCTGACGTGAGGTATAATACCATCTGGGAGTTCTCGGCGAGTCCGTCCAGTGTACCCAGTCTCTACTGAGCACCCGTATATCATCTCTGATGTCAAACACCGATGGATATGGGATCATCCATCGCCCATCTGTATGGGTCGAGAAGGTATACGCTAGTCTACTCTGGTATATCGATGCCCCGTCTCGATACACCCTCGACTAGGGACTTTGAAGGATGTACTTATGGAATACCATGTCCCCACTAGTATGCTCCGCATCATAGTCCAGGTAGTCAAGCACAGATCCTAAGGGCTTTACCAACATGTAACAGAGAGACAATCAGTATACACGTTAAGGTAAAGTTCAACCAGATAGCATACTATCATGTCGAGCAAGAAAGTCCTCCCTATATATGTCCCAGCATCCACTACAATATACATCCTATGTACAGTAATGGCCTCTAGGGCATACATATAACTAACAATCTCCCACTTGCACTAGGGCCATCTGTAGCAGTGGTTGTAGTATCTCATACTCAACCATCCCATAAAAGTCTCTCTCTGGGAACAGGCCTATGTGAGTGGATCCGCTGTGTTGTCCTCTGAGTCTACTCTCCTAACCTCGATCTTCCTGGAGATCAACCATCTCCATGATCAAGTGATACTGCCTTAGAATATGTCTGGATCACTGATGGGACCGGCGTTCCTTGGCATAAGCCACAACTCCATTGTCACACAATGGGAGGAACATAGTTCATCTCATGAACCAATATACACCCAAACAGCCTCTTTGGTAGCATCTTAAGTAGCGATGTATCCAGCCTTTATCGTCTAGTATGCCACGGTATCTAGCTTGGAACTCTTCCAACATACCGTCCCTTTACTGAGGGTAAAGACAATGCCTGCGACTGACATTCAGTCGTCTTTATCACCCTGGAACACTTCCAGTGATTCTCCCCAGGATCGATTGATACCATCTCACTACAACTAGTGAGAATCCTAACATCCAATTAAATCTATCTCATAGATCCAAAATCCAGGATTTAGTAGGTATCACTTTGATCCTATATGGAGAATTCTAGTGATAAGCGGAGATTGACCGAGCGTAGCATAAGAAACTCTTTTCTTATCAAGAGTATGTCATCCACGTACTCTACGAGGATCGTCACCATACTCCCTACTAGCTTTTTGTATATACAAGGTTCATCTACCATTTTGATGATGTCAAACTCTTTGACTACTTCATCAAAACAGACGTTCCAACTCCGCGATGCCTGCTTTATCATATAAAACATCTTGTACACGTTTCCGCTGCTCCCACTGTCTACGAAGCCCTCTGGCTATGTACTTATAGACGCACTCTTCTAAAACATCATTTAGAAAAGCAGTCATGACACCCAACCACCAGATATCATAGTCTTGGTATGTAGCCGTGACAAGTAGGATCTGGATGGACTTAAGCATAGCTACTGGAAAAGGTTTCATCATTATCCACGCCTGGTTGATGACGAAAACCTTTAACAAGTCTAGCTTTGAAAGTCTTAACTTTTCCATGTACACCAAGTAATCTTCTCAAGATATACTTGCTCCTGATGGGGATTTAACCCTTCAGATATAGCAACCAAAGTCCATACTTTGTTGGTGTATAAGGATTCCATCTCAGATCGCTAAGCATCCATCCATTCTTACAGAGTCTTACTCTCGATGGCCAGCTCGAAACTAGTTGGGTCATCATCTCATGATGCAATCCTCACTCCCACTGTCATAGAGAAACCAAAGTATCTCTCAGGTGGGTGAGGAACCCTACTAGATCGGCGGAGAGGCTGAGGTTCGTTGGTATCTACTGAATCCTTTGGTTCCATCAAATCATCGGCTGTAGATTGTATAGCTGGAACCTTTCCAGTTCTACATAACTAACCTTGCCTCGAGCTTGTCCGGATTTTGCTTTTCAGACATAGGCCGGACAACCCCAAATCTTAACTAGCTTAAGACATGGGCTCTTCCCTTTCCATATCACATATGAAATGGTAGGCAACTGATTTGATTGTGACCCTATTCAATAGGTATGCAGCTTCATAAGTGCATAACTCCCAAAAGGAAATAGGTAACTCAGTAGTACTCATCATAGAGCACACCATATCATATAGGGTGTGATTGCTCCGCCCCGATATACCATCGTGCTATGGTGTATGCAGAGGAGTAATACTGAGAGAGAATCTCATTCTCCTTTAGAATAGTCCAGGATTTCCGTGCTCAAGTATTCTCCTCCTTGATCACATCAAAGGACATAATACTTATACCCGTATTTTGGTTCTCTACTTCTAACTTATATTCTGTGAATATCTCAAAAGGTTCGGACTTGTGTTTCAACAAGAACATATGTCTGAATCTAAAGAGATCATCAGAGAACGTAATGAAGTATAAAGAACCAGTCCTGGCATGTGTAGACAGGGGACCTTACATACATCAACATGTATCATCCCAAGAGTTTACTAACTCTTTCTCTGTTTCCAATAAACGGAGCTATGGTCATCTTATCTTTGTGACATGACTGGCGAGTTTCACAAGATGTAAATTCAAACTAATTTAAATATGCATCTTTATGTAACTCTAGCTAGTCGGGTCACATTGATCTGACCTAGTCTACAATGCCTCAAGAAGAATTCGTTGAACTCTTCCTCTTGTGTGTGTTCCATATAGTAAGAACTGTAGTTTGATTTAGAACATCAACGCTTTTAGATAACGTGCCTGAACCGATCAACTTTTGATATAGGAAATGTTCAAAACATTATCCAACAATACAAAATTATATCCTTTCTTTACTAATAAAGAGACTGATATGATTTTGTATATCAGGTTCGGTATCTAATAACATTCGTTCAGAATCAATGTATTTGTGATACAGGGTGACAATGACCAATAGACTTGGCTGCAACACTTGCCCCGTTTTCTGTCTCATGAAACTTATCACCCGTTCTCAGTTCTCTACCTTTCTGTAGCCCTATGTAACTGATTACATATCTGGGATCCTGATCTGGTATCACATACCCAGGACGTAAAGGATACTGAGAAACAGTTCTGTATAATGAACAAACCCGAAGATGATGCATCAACATGCACTCTCTTCGTTTGGGCGGCACGGGAAATCTGGTATTCCCCAATTTCCTGCTCTGTCTTATAACAATTATAAGTTGGAGCGGGACCAACGTTCCCCAGCTCAGTAAAACAAGCGGGTTCGGTCAATATTCCGTTTTATTATCTTGATTAAGGCGTGATATGGTCGCTACCTGGAGAGAGAGAGAAGAAAACACTCAGCGTGCGCTCTGTCAAGAATAGATTGGTTATTATTTTATCTAATCAGGATGGCTCCCACTGCTTTTTATCAAATCTTCCTTCAAACCCTAAAAGGAAAGACTAGCCGGGATTAATTACACACTACAAGTTCGCCAATCTTTCAGCCAGGCCAGTGTCGGTACTTTGAGGGAGGTCCCCCGTGCTTTCGCACGAACCTAATTAATGTAAACCTTGTTTTCCCAGAGGCGTAACCCCGTCGACACCTTTCTAGACACCTACTTGATCGGCTAATTGTAATGTATAAAACTCTCCCAGGAGTAACACTTACTCGCAGCGGGTATCGGGATCCAACTATCTTATAGAAGGTATGCAATCTCATTGCAAATTTCAACACTTGAAATTCCCGATAATGTTTTGCCCCTAGCACCCTATGACCTTGACGGAGGCCAACAAACCATAGGCTACTAGTCAAGTTCAACCCGTCATTTCTTGATCGAATCAAACCCACCCGCACGACCCTTGACGGAGGTCAACAAGGCCGCACGACTACCCTAACTCAATCTGCATCATATGCATAAGCAGATAAATACTGGTTAGCTACCGCACACTGCGCCTTGACAGAGGCCAACAAACGCAGCACGAATACTAAACAGCACTTATCTGAAATGACGGAGGGCTACGACAGGTTTTTCTGAAAACCTATTGCGTAATGAACTTGATATCGTTGTAGGATCGAATGAATTTTGAAATGGAGTGCTTTTGAGGCTTTTCTAGTTTTGCTAAAGGAGTCACTCCCGGTGAAGGGATCGTCGGTCCTTTCCTCGTCGAATGAGGTGCGGGATATTTCACATATATCGCTGTGCAAAGCAAAAACACTTAAAAGCAATCAAAAGACAAACCGAGTGTGTAGCATCTGCCAGTTATTGCTAAAGGAGTCACTCCCGGTGAAGGGATCTCGGTCCTTTCCTCATCGAATAAGGTGCAGGATATATCTCATATACCGCTGTGCAAAGCAAGAACTGTAGCTACCTGTTTTATTTTGAAATTCGATTCTACAACATCTTAGGTTTATTTTATTTTCATTAATCACATTAATGAAGTCCCATCATTTAAGTACCTAAACATCACAGATAAATACGACGTACACTTATGCCATCCGCATTCGCCTTGATGTCCCCTCGTGCACCGTTAGGTTAGGTGACTAACGGCAGAGCGGGGCAGGGCTAGCGCGGGTGTAAAACATAAGTAACGTCTATATAATATATCATATATACTATATACTGTATCTATCACAGAACATCTCATGATCACATCAAAGATATCGCAGCAGAAGAAACATATGAAATATTGGATATACTAGGACGTCCGTGTTTTCAATATGAGCCAGTATAAAACACGGATTCCACGGTCGTGATGAATAGCCAAACCCACACCCCTAGACCCCTACGAGAGCGGCAAGCAACCCTACCAATTCTAGAGTTAGGAGACCCGGACTCGACTCCTCGAGTTGGTCTCCCACTGGACCCCAGAACCCGGTTACTTGTGCCCTCCTCCTTGGGTCTATCCTAGTGCGGAAAAGTAAATAATATACAAACGGTGACAACTTCCGCAACCTGGAAGCGCCCCAATAAAAGAATATTACATACAAGTTTTTACATGAATGAAAATGAAAAACACTCATCTCACATAAAAACCCCCGGTTATTCAAACACGACGATCCAATATAATATATCCAGCAACACATAACATCACATGTCATCAACGTAAGTAAATATGCGCATCCCAATTGTCGTTGACATATAGCAACGAAACCGGCGATATCACATATTACACTTACGGTCACAGAAAAGAAAGTGTAAAACTACAACAGTTGGAATCCGCAACCACCTCAGACATCGCATGCCTGACCAAATGAATTATTTAGACATCGCATGCCTAACAATTATAAACCCCGCATTTTAGTCTCATAATCGAAAACACTTTTCAATATCAAGTCGGGTAATTCAACAAGATTCCCGACATCCTGATCGCATGCTCGTCGCAAACTTCTGTAGACGGCCGCACCCCCGATACCGTCGACGAAGTGCACCAAGGCGGAACACCGCTACCGCGAGCACCCGTACGGATGCTTTCGGCGACGGGGTTCTCCTACAGTCACTTGGTCGGGGCTATGGAGTGAGGCTGTCTATTAAGTTTACCCGGCGAGTATCCGCGTACGCTACGTGATTGCGACGGACTTTTGATCACATCAAAATTCCGTGGCAACCGATCAAGTGAGACTAAATTGCTACGTTTATAACATTCATTCAGTTATCATATAACTTATTGTGAATTCCAATTATTGTATCCCATTCCAGATAAATAGAAAATGTTAAACTTTCCGATCGAACATTCTAACACCCAAGTTTTCCCGATACAGATCAACACATGAAACTAGTCTAACAACATTCAGTTCGTACCTCAGTACCAATGGTCCAGCCGTAGAAGGGTCAAGCCAACGCCTCACATGTGGCACGCCGTACTGCCCCAAACCCGAAGGTTCAAAGGGCAGTTCAAGACGGTCACATAATCGAGTTAAGGTTTGTGTCTTCTAGAGGGACCATCGCGTTACTTGCACTACTTAGAACGTCGTCAAACTACGGAAAAATCCAACACTTGGAAATTTCCCGACAGGGGAAAAGTTGGGTATTTATATCCGGTCGAACTTTTTAACATATTCTAAAATTTATCCGGAAAGCCACACAGACAAAATTTGATAAACCCGATCGAATCATCAAAGCTCCAAAACATCCCAGATTATTCAACACTTGAATAAATATTAAAAATAACCAGAGAAGTCAGCACAGAAACAAATGAATTACTGTGCAAAAATTAGTTGATGACGTCACATTCTTGCCGCTCATCCGCCGCATTATCCAATATTATGCCGCGGATCCGCGCAGTTGTTCACTGTTCATCAAAAAAAATTTGTGCCGAAATTCTTATATTTCTCTGCTGGTTTTTCTACATATTTTTAATACTGAAAAATCACCGTTTTTAGAAAAAGTACAGAGAGCACATTTTGGAGTTGGTTTCGGGTTCGTTCCGGTTTCAAATTCCGTCTGGATTTCGCCTAAGGCTCTAGCTAGGCTCTGATACCACTGTAGGTCAGGCAGCCACCCCATCCAATAAGGTCGCCATGGCACCAACGGGTCCCTCAGCCGCTACTTTTTACGCACGACCCCTCGCGAGGACTACAACCCGCCGGAACACCTTCCGGTCTCGGGACACCCTGGGGGTAAGAGCCTATGCTTCGCCACACTGTCACACAGTGAGAACCCCCCATAGGTCGACATCCAATGCCTAGTAGCTCTGATACCACTGTAGGGTTCCTAGGCACGCTAGTGAGGTCTCCCATGCCATCAACCATGGCAATTTCAAAAATTATGGTGCCGAGAAACCCTAAACTACGGATCGATAACTAGATGTCTAGGCGAACATAGAACTAGTTAACACTTAACTAATGAGAAAACGGAAATACAACCTTTGTAGATCCGGTGCTCCACCTCCATAGCTCCACAACGAGGTCCTCTCCGCTGTCCAAATCAAATCCGGGCTCTAGAGTCGGCTTCGTCGGAGAATGGGCAAGCTAGGTCGTCGATGTCCATGCCGAAGATGATCTACGTCGAGGCATCGCTAAATCAAGCTCCGACTTCACCAAGTCATGAAACTTGTGAAGAAAACACACTCTACTACTTGGCAAGAGGTAGAGGATGAAGAAATAGGATGTGGGTAGACTTTAGTTTTGGATTTCTCACTCTTTTCCAACAATCACCATTGATGGACTTCAAGCTTCTTCACTTGAAGCAAGGAAGGAGAAGAAGGAAATTATGATAAGTTTTTTTTTAAAAGAATAAGAAAAGAAAATGAATTCTTATCATAATTTTAACTAGAGTCAAGTGTAGAGAATGAATCATGGTTAGTGGGAATGGTTAGGGTTAAGGATGAGATAAGAATGGTTGACTTGAACAAAGCTTCATGAAGCTTCAACTAAAGAACAAAATTAGCCACCATTCTTTTCTCTTTTCTTTTATTCATTTATCAAAAATAAAAAGGATAATTAAATAAGATAAATGAATAATAAATAATAAACCCTAACCATTTCATTAACCAAGGTTTAATCTTTACACTTGAACCCTAGCATGACATGTATCATCAAACATGATACAATCAAGTGCACAAAAGTATATCGCATATACAATGCGCCCATCCGAGTGAGAAAATCCATCTTAAGTAAACCGATACTAGTTGATGCAAAGTAATATATCAAATATATAAATATGCATTAAATCATTAAATCAACACTTGATTCAATGACCCGGTTATGTCGCACACAACCGACTAGTATACAATATATCGGCTTATCGAATCAACGCTTGAATCGATAACTAGGTTATATCACATACAACCATTCGATATATTTATCGCGAGAATAGAATACGGTATCACATACACGCATTATTCTCGGTCCCGCACATATCTCATATGCGCTCCTATTTCGTTTCGCTTGAGCCAGGAAACCTCTGTGTAGGACTCTAAAGACTCGTCAATACGCCGGCAGCAGATGATGATCATATCAAGCATCCACAAGCCGCAAGCGGTCTGCTAAACGTAACGGCCACCCGGGTATTGAGCGATCAGAAGATCAACGAGCAAGCCCGCTCACACTCCAGTGAATCCAACCAGTAACACTACCGTACAGTCCGGTCTGATCGTCTGATATGTCGCATATCTCGCCTAGGGGTGGTAAACATCAGACCCCAATAGCTCAATAAGTCGTGTCGATATGAGGTCTATAACTATTCGAGAAACTACTGGTAACACTTACCAGTAAATCTCAGCAACCCTGGCCAGGGATTTCCTGTTATAGCCAATCGAACACAGCGCAACATCAACTCCCTATACCGGGAGAGACGAATCCCCTCCTATCGCTCATTGCCTCCATGTGACTCGGGACTGTACCCAAAAACCACCGTTTTGCACGCCCTCTTGGACGTGGTAAGATGGAAATCAAAGCACAGTGGGAACCACACAAGACTCTATGACGATTTCGGGTCAACAGACTACTCTGTACCAGTGTCACCAGAGAACTGCCATCTGACGTGAGGTATAATACCATCTGGTAGTTCTCGGCGAGTCCGTCCAGTGTACCCAGTCTCTACTGAGCACCCGTATATCATCTCTGATGTCAAACACCGATGGATATGGGATCATCCATCGCCCATCTGTATGGGTCGAGAAGGTATACGCTAGTCTACTCTGGTATATCGATGCCCCGTCTCGATACACCCTCGACTAGGGACTTTGAAGGATGTACTTATGGACTACCATGTCCCCACTAGTATGATCCACATCATAGTCCAGGTAGTCAAGCACAGATCCTAAGGGCTTTACCAACATGTAACAGAGAGACAATCAGTATACACGTTAAGGTAAAGTTCAACCAGATAGCATACTATCATGTCGAGCAAGAAAGTCCTCCCTATATATGTCCCAGCATCCACTACAATATACATCCTATGTACAGTAATGGCCTCTAGGGCATACATATAACTAACATCTATCATGTACGCGATACTATGTACCAGACCTGATGTAGCATACTCACTAAGTGTAGTGAGTAGGTATCAAGCAGATCCTAGAGAGAGTCACTGGACAGCTGTGAAGAACATTCTCAAGTACTTGAGAAGGACTAAAGAGATGTTCTTAGTGTATGGTAACGGAGAACTCCAAGTGGAGTCCTTTACCGATTCGAGCTTCTAGAGTGATAAGGACGACTCTAAGTCGCACTCGGGATTTGTCTTTACCCTCAATGGATGGACGGTTTGTTGGAAGAGTTCCAAACAGGAAACCGTGGTAGGCTCGACGATGGAGGCTGAATACATCGCTGCAAACGATGCTACCAAAGAGGCTGTCTGGATGAAGAAGTTCATAACTAAACTTGGTGTGGTTCCGTCCATTGAGCATCCAATACCTTTGTATTGTGATAACAATGGAGCTGTGGCTTTGGCCAAGGAACCCAGGTGCCATCAGAGATCCAGACATATTCTGAGGCAGTATCACCTGATCCGGCAGATAGTTGATCGCCGGGAGATCAAGGTCAGGAGAGTTGACACGAAGGACAACACTACGGATCCACTCATGAAGGCCATACCCCATATGCAATTTGAGAGACTCTTCGGGATGTTGGGTATGAGATACTACAACAGCTGGCCTTAGTGCAAGTGGGAGATTGTTAGTTATGTATATGCCCTAGAGGCCATTATTGTACATATGATGTATATTATAGTGGATGCTTGGATATATATAGAGAGGACTTTCTTGCTCGATATGATAGTATGCTATCTGGTTGCTCTTTGTCTTAACATGTTGACTTGTATTGTGTTACTGTCTTGCTCTCACATGTTGATAAAGCCCTTAGGATGTGTACTTGACTACTAGGACTATGATGGAGATCACACTAGTGGGGCCAGGGTAGTCCACAAGTACATCCTATAATTGTTCCTAGTCGAGGGTGTATCGAGACAGGGCATCGATACTCAAGAGTAGACTAGCGTATACGCATCTTGACCCATATGATGGGCGATGGATGATCCCACATCAATTGGTGTTTAACATCAAAGATGGTATACGAGTGCTCAGTGGAGACTGGGTACACTGAACGGACTCGCCGAGAACACCTAGTTGGTATTATACCTATCGTCAGATATCAGTTCTCTGGTGACACTGGTACAGGTTAGTCTGTAGACCCGAGATCGTCATAGAGTTTTGTATGATTCCCATTGTGCTTTGATTTCCACCTTACCACGTTCATGAGAATGTGCAAAACGGTGGCTTTTGGCTATAGTCCCGAATCAGATGGAGGCAATGAGCGATAGGAGGGGTTTCGTCTATCCCGGTATTGGGGGTTGATGTTGCGCTGTGCTCGATTGGCTATAACTGGAAGTCCCTGGCCAGGGCTGATATGGAGATCTACTGGTAAGTGTTATCAATAGTTTCTCGACCCGTTATGAGCCTCACATCGGCACGACTTATCGGTTACTGGGGTCTGACGTTTACCACCCCTAGACTGGATATGCGATATATCAGACGAAAAGACCGGACTGTACGGTAGTGTTACTGATTGGATTCGCAGGAGTATGTACATGCTTGCTTGTTGATCTTCTGATCGCTCAATACCCGGGTGGCCGTTACGTTTAGCTGACCGCTTGCGTCTTGTGGGTGTTTGATATGATCATCACCTACTGCCGGCGTATTGACGAGTCTTTAGAGTCCTACACAGAGGTTTCCTGGCTCAGGCGAAACGGAGTAGGAGCACATATGTGATATGTGCGAGACCGAGATTGATACATATATGTGATACCGTATTCTATTCTGGCGACTTGTGACATTGGTCGGTTAAATGTGATATAGCCGGATTATCAGATCAAGTGTTGATTCGATAAGTTGCATTTGATATTAGTCGGTTATATGTAGTATAGCCGGATTACTAAATCAAGTATTGATTTAATAATTTAATGTAGAATTATATATTTGATATATTAAATTACATTAACTAATATTAGCTCACTTAAGCATTACTTTTTCTCACTTGATGATACATTAATATGTATGTGATATATGTTAATTGTATTGTTTTATTTTGTTCACAAATAATATATATGGGATATATATCATTGTGACATGCTAGGTTACATATGCAACATGGATGCATGAGACTTATACCATGCTAGGGTTAATGTTAGGGTTTATATTTATTATTAAGTAATTTAAATAAAGTGGAATTTGTCATGTTTGATCTTTTGGATGAACCTTGTAGAAGCTTATAGGTTTCATTGACTTAGCCCACTCTTTTGTCTAGCTTAAGATATTTATTAACCTAACCTTTAACCCTTAGCCATGGTTTATTCTCTACATGAGTTAGGCATGACATAACTCACCATTGTTGTATTTCTAACCTAATAAGTTTTATTCATTCATCACTTTGTCTTCTTCTTCCTCATGAAAGCTTGCTAGCTTTTTTCCATGTGATGAAATAAAGTGAGAAAAAGAAAACTAAAGAGAGCCCATTTCCTACTTCATCATCCTCTTCTATACTAGCCATTTAGATTAGGGTGTTAGCTTCACTAATTTCATATTAGTGAAGAGATAGCTTGAGTTTGTGTTTTCTCGAAGTAGATCATCTTGGATTTCGAAGAATACAAGCAAGCATGCATCATTCACCTTGTGGAGCTTCTCAAGAATCCGCGAGTTCTTTGATTGCAGCGAAGGGATTACTACTTGGAGCTAATGAATTGAAGGAACGGACTACAAAGGTTGTAATTCCTAATCACTTAGTTGTAAAGATGTTTACTTTATGTTTCCGTATGATTCTCTAGTTAAAGATCTAGATTAGGGTTGTTTAAGCATGGCAAAAATTTTAAATTTGGCATGGACGATGCCACCCGAAACCTTGCTGTTTTTCTTAGGAACCCTACATTGACTTTAGCCAACACAAGAGAAGAGAGTTGAATAGTCAACCATGATATTATTCCCATTTTGCTTTTCTCAAATAATCAAAATATACATATATATGTTACCATATGAGTCTTGTATTACCACCACCAATGTATCATCAACCGTGACACATGTATGCTTGCATGTGTGCATCCATATCAACATATACATACACTCATGCATGCATCATAAAGAAATAGGTTTTAATAAATGAGCTAATGGACTTAATATTAAATCAACACTTGATTTAATAACCCGATCATATCACATACGACCCGTCCAATAGTAAACGCCCAATTAAAATACGGTATCCAATACACGCATTTAATCGAGCTCCCGCGTATATCTTATATGCACCCCACATCTTTTCGCTTGAGCTAGAAGACCCCTTTGTGGGACTCTAAGACTCGTCAATACGCTAGCAGTAGGCAGTGATCACATCACATACATACAAACCGTCAGTGGCACAAGCTGTACGTAACGGCTCCCAGGTATCGAGCGATCGGAAGAAACACAAGCGAACCTGTCAAAACTCCCGTCAAGCCAACTGGCAACACTTACCGTAAAGACCGGTCTCTTCGTCAGATATGCTGCATATAGAGTCTAGGGATGGCATCGTCGACCCCAATAACTCAATAAGTCATGCCGATATATGGCTCATAACAGATCGAGAAACTACTGATAACATTTATCAGTAAATCTCATCAGCCCTGGCCAGGGACATCCTGTTATAGCTAATTTTACATGGCGCAACATCAATCCCCAATACCGGGAGAGACGAAACCACTCCTTTCGCTCATTGCCTCCATGTGCCTCGAGACTGTACCCAAAATCTACCTGTTTGCATGACTCAGTAGAGCCGTGGTAGGGTGGAGATCAAAATACAGTGGGAGGACACACAAGACTCTATGGCGATCTTGGGTCTACAGAATAACCTGTACCAGTGTCACCTGAGAACTGCTATCCGACGATAGGTATAATACCACATAGGAGTTCTCGGTGAGTCTGTTCAGTGTACCCAATCTCACCGAGCACCCGTATACGGTCTTTGGTGTCACCACACCAATGGATATGGGATCATCCATCGCCCATCATATAGGTCAAGTAATGTATATGCTAGTCTACTCTGGAATATCGATGCCCCGTCTCGATACACCCACGACTAGGAACATTTCAAGGATATGCTTATAAATTATACATGTCCCACTAGTATGATCCGCATCATAATCTCAGTAGTCAAGAAAATATCTTAAGGGCTTTATCAACATGTACCAAATGAATAAGATGCATGATCAAATGAACATGTCAAGATAAAGTACAACTAGATAGCATACTATCATGTCGAGCAAGAATGTCCCCTGAATATATATACACATACCGATACATCCACTATCATATAATGGCCTCTAGGGCATACATATATCCAACAATCTCCTACTTGCACTAAGGCCAATTATTGGCGTATCTCATACCCAACATCTCAAAAAGTCACTCATGCTGCGGCAGAGGGAGGGCCTTGGTGAGTAGATCCGCGGTGTTATTCTTTATATCTACTCTCCGAATCTTGATCTCACGGCGATCAACTATCTCCCGGATCAGATGATATCGCCTCAGGATGTGTCTGGATCGCTGATGGGACCTGGGCTATTTGGCCAACGCCATAGCCCCATTATTATCATAATACAATGGTATTGGATCAATAATGGTTGGAACTACTCCTAGCTCCGAGATGAACTTCCTCATCCAGACGGCTTCCTTGGCAGCATCATTTGCAGCAATATACTCAGCTTCCATCGTGGAGTTTGCAACGGTATCCTGTTTGGAACTCTTCCAGCATACCGCCCCTCCATTAAGGGTAAATACAAACCCTGAGATAGATTTGCTATCATCCTTATCACTCTGGAAGCTCGAATCGGTAAAGGCCTCCATTTAGAGATCCCCGTTACCATACACCAAGAACATTTCTTTAGTCCTTCGCAAGTACTTAAGAATGTTCTTCACAGCTGTCCAGTGATTCTCTCCTGGGTTGGATTGATACCTGCTTACTACACCCAGTGCATAAGCTACATCAGGGCGTGTACATAACATCGCATACATTATAGATCCTACAGCTGAAGCGTAGGGTATAATGCTCATGCGAGCTCTCTCTTCATCAGTCTTTGGGCAAAATTCCTTGGAGAGAGTGACTCCATGACTAGCGGGTAAGGCACCCCGCTTGGAGTCTTTCATACTAAACCTCTTTAGGATGGTGTTAATGTACCTGGTTTGGGACAATCCTAACAACCGTTTAGATCCATCCCTATAGATCTTCATGCCCAATATGTACGAGGCATCACCCAGGTCCTTCATGGAGAACCTTTGTGATAAGAACAGTTTGAACGATTGCAGCATATGAACATCGTTTCTTATCATAAGAATGTCATCCACGTACAGTACGAGGAATGTGATAGTACTTCCTACAATCTTCTTACAAACACAAGGTTCATCTGGATTTTTGACGAAATCAAACTATTTGATAACATCATCAAAACAGATGTTCCAACTCCGTGATGCCTGCTTTAATCCATAAAGGGATTTAAGCAACCTACATGCTTTCCCCGCTGCTCCCACTATCAATGAAGCCCTCTGGCTGATCCATATAAACGCATTCTTCTAAATCACCATTTAGAAAAGCAGTTTTAACGTCCATCTGCTAGATTTCATAGTCGCAGTGAGCAGCAATAGCAAGTAGGATCCGAATGGATTTAAGCATGGCTACAGGAGAAAAGGTTTCGTCACAGTCCAGTCTTGGTCTTTGCCGAAATCCTTTCGCCACAAGCCTTGCCTTATAGGTCTCCACCTGCCCATCTACACCGATCTTTCTTTTAAAGATCCATTTGCACCCTACGGGTTTTACCCTAAAGGGTACAACATCCAAAGTCCATACTTTGTTGGTGTACATAGACTCCATTTCGGATCTCATGGCATCCATCCACTTCACAGATTCACCACTCGTGATAGCTTGCTGAAAACTGGTAGGGTCATCATCATCCATGATGCAATCTTCTCCATCACCATCAACAAGAAAACCGTAGTATCTCTCCGGTGGGCGGGAAATCCTCCCAGATCTACGGAGTGGCTGAGGTCATAAGTTTCTGTTGCAACATCAGGTTCAACCAAGTCGTCATTTGTAACTTGTGTCTCTAAAACCTCTTCTAGATCTACCACATTGCCATCAGTATCATTTGGAAAAATCTCATTTTCTAAAAATGTGGCATACTGAGAAACAAACACCTTGTGTTCCTCCTTGTGGTAAAAAAGATACCCAAACGAATGTTTCAGATATCCCACAAATATACACTTGATTGATCGTGTCTCGAGTTTGTCTGGATTCTGCTTTTTAATAAACGCCGGACAACCCCAAATCTTAACTCGTGTAAGAGATGGTCTCTTCCCATACCATATCTCATATAGGGTGGTAGACACGGTCTTGATTGGAACTTTGTTCAACAGAAAAGCTGCAGTCTCCAATGTATGCCCCCAAAAGGAGAGAGGCAACTCAACATTACTCATCATGGATCGTACCATATCTAATAGGGTACGATTC
This sequence comes from Agapanthus africanus, assembly GCA_030015575.1. NCBI lineage: Eukaryota > Viridiplantae > Streptophyta > Magnoliopsida > Asparagales > Amaryllidaceae > Agapanthus > Agapanthus africanus. The sequence goes on along the minus strand of JASDDO010000001.1, from coordinate 456,794,362 downwards.
CGCCGCTCTGACACACCGTTGTGCTGTTGTGTGTAAGGGGGAGTGAGCTGAGAGAGAATCCTATTCTCTTTTAGGAAGTTCAAAAACTCTGTACTAAGATATTCTCCACCTCGATCTGATCGAAGTATTTTGATGCTCATTCCATTTTATTTTTCTACTTCAAGTTTGTACTCCTTGAATTTCTCGAAAGTTTCAGACTTATGCTTTAATAAAAACACATGACCGAATCTCGAGAAATCATCAGTAAAAGTTATGAAGTAAGAAAAACCGCCTCTCGCATGTGTAGACATTGGCCCACATACATCACTATATATGAGGCCCAAGAGCTCTGTAGCTCTTTCTCCGTGTCCAGTAAACGGAGTTTTGGTCATTTTCCCTTTGATACAAGACTGACAAGTCGCATAAGATTTATATTCAAAAGGATTTAAATATCCATCTTTATGAAGCTTGTTTAGTCTTGTTTCATTAATATGACCAAGTTTACAATGCTAAAGAAAAGCTTCATTTATATCTGAAAATTTTCTTTTATTTGTGTGTTGTATGTTGAAAACTGTGTGTTGATTTAGGACGTATATCCCGTTATTAAGTATACCAGAACCAATTAACTCTTGATTAAGTTTAATGTTCATAGCATTATGCTGCAATACAAAATGATATCCTTCATTGTCTAACAAAGAAACGGATATTATATTACAAAGCATGCTAGGTACAAAATAACATGGGTTCAAAACCAATATACAACCCGATGGCAACCCTAGGTGATACTCTCTTACTGAAACTGCATGAACATTGGAACCATTTCCAACTCGGAGAGTGTGATCACCGGTCTTCAAAACTCTGCTATTTCTCAAGCCTTGCACAGAATTGCAGCTATGAGAACCCGAACCGGTATCTAATACCCAGGAAGCAGAGTTTATAGAAAAACAGTTTTCAGTCACAAACACACCTGAAGCAGAAGAATCACCATGCTTCTTCTTGTTGAGATCAACAATATACACACCACAATTCCGCTTCCAATTCCCCGTCTTCTTGCAATAGAAGCATTCTTCTTTTCCCGACTTGTCAACCTTGGATTTGTCTCTTCCTTGTGCCTTCTTGATTCCACCTCTCGGTTTGGTGGATTTCTTCTTATTCTTTCCCTTGGCCTTGGCTTTTGGGTTGGAAGAAGAAGATTGTCCAACAATCAGAGAGGGAGACTTCGTCTTAAGCGTGCTCTCCGCATTTCTCAACATATTGAGAAGTTCGGGTAGTGACTTCTCCATGTTATGCATGTTGAATTTCACTATGAATGGAGCAAAGGCAGAGGGAAGAGACTGTAGAACAATATCAGTATATTGCTCATTGTCCATTGTCCATTCGAGGCCCTCAAGCTCTTCAATAAGAGCTATCATCTTCAAAACGGGGTCACCTACCGGTGTGCCAGGAGCCATTCGCATCTGAAACAGCTTTCGAGACGCTTCGTATCGTAGGATACGAGATTGCTCCCCATACAACTCTTTTGTATGGAGAAAGATGGATTGAACATCCAACTCCTCGTGCTGCTTTTGATGTGTATTTTCCATCGATGCAAGCGCGAGGCATTTGGCAGTAGCACAGTTAATATCCCACGTTTTACGGATCTCCTTATCCGCAACAGAAGATTCAGGGCCTGGGGTGGACGGGGATGAGGCAGTGAGAACATATGATACTTTATCATATGTGAGAGCAATGTTAATGTTCCTCAGCCAATCTTTATAGTTCGGCCCATTTAGCTTATTTTTCTCTAACAGTAGCTTAAGTCTAGTCATGGTTATCTGCCATTAGGAGAGAGAAAAGAATACACTCAGCGAAAGCTCTTACAAAGATCATATTGGTTATTTATCTTATCTAATCGATGTCTCTCACTGCTATTATCAAATTTTCCTTCAAACCTTAAAAAGAAAATTTAGCCAGGATTAATTACATTCTACAACTTCGCTAACCGTTCAGCCAGGCCAGTGTCGGTACTTCTGAGGGAGGTTCCCTGTGCTTTCACACAGACCTAATTAAAATAAATCTCATTTTCCCAGAGGCGTAGCCCCGTTGACATCTTTCTAGACACCTAATGGGTTAGCTAATTGTAAAGTGCAAAACTCTCCCGGGAGCAACTTTTGCTCACAGTAGGATCGAGATCCTACTATCACATAGAAGGTATGCAATCTCATTGTAAATTTCAACTCTTGAAACTCCCGATATGGTTTTTACCCCTAGCACTCATGACCTTAACTATAGTCAACATATCATAAGTACTAGTCAAGTTCTTCCCGTCATTTCGTGATTAACTAGACCCATCCATATGACCCTTAACTATAGTCAACATAATCATATGAATGTTCTAACTAATCGCATCATATGCGGTATAGGAAGACATCACTTAGCTACCGTACACCGCGCCTTAACTATAGTCAAAATACGTAGCATGAATACTACGTACTCTATTTCCTAAAATGACGGAGGGCTGCGAATAGTTTTTAAGAAAACCTTTAACGCTTTGAACTTGATATCGTTGTAGAATCTAATGGTTTTTTAAAAGGAGTGGCTTAAGCTCCACAATTTGAAAACTTGCTTTTTCATAAAAAGCCGAGTAGGTTTCAAATCTGATTCTACAACATCTTTTTATGTTCCTTTTTGTTTACATTAATCTCATTAATGTAGTCCCATCATTTAAGTCCTTAAGCCATTACAGAAAAGAAATGAAAATAGAACGTACGCTTATGCCATCCGCATTCGCTACAGTATCCCGTTATGTACCGTTAGGTTACTTAACTAACGGCATAGCGGGACGGGACTAGCGCGGATGCAAAACATAAGCAATGTTTATTATATATCATATATATAATACAACATTCGTCTTAACATATAAAGTGATCACATCACAGAATATCAACAGCAGAAGCATATATATGAAAATACAGGATATACTAGGAGGTCCGTATTTTGTATTTAGCCAACAATAGAAAATACGGATTCCACGGTCGCGATGAATAACTAGGCCCACACCCGTAGACCCCTACGAGAGCGGCAAGTGACCCTACCAATTCTAGAGTTTATGAGACCCGGTCTCGACTCTTCGAGATGGCTTCCCACTGAACCCTAGAACCCGGTCACTTGTGCTCCCCTCCTTGGGTCTATCCTAATGCGGAAAAGTAAATAATATACAACAATGGTGACATCATCCTCAACCCGGAAGTGCCTCAATAAAAGAATATTACATACAATTAATTTTACATGAATGAAAAGAAAAACTCTCATCTCACATAAAACCCCCGGCCATTCATTCACGATGATCCTGTACATCATATCTCAGCAACACATAATATCACATATCATCAACGTAAGTAAGTATGCGTACCCCAATTGTCGTTGATGTATAGCAACGAAATCGGCGATACACCACATACTACACTTACAGTCGCAGAAAAGAAAGTGAAAAACTACAACAATTGGAATCAACACTGCCTTTAGACATCATAAACCCGGAATATCACATATTCTGGATTTCATGCCTAACGTTGCAAATCTTACATTTAGGTCTCAACTATGAAAACACCTTTTCAAAAGAAGCCGGGTAATTCAACAAGATTCCCGATTCTACCGAGGCCAAAATGTTAGATTTACACGCAACTAATTACTTTTCACAAAACCAATTAGTGTAGATTCCAATTATTGTATCACATTCACAAATATCTAGACGATGTTTAAACGTTTCGATCGAATCAACAAACACCCACAAATTACCCCGAGAGCTCAACACTTGAGCAGAGGTAAAATACCCAAAACACGCCACAGTGCCTATGGACCAACCGTAGAAGGGTCAACCCTTGCCTCACCTATGGCGCCACGGGACTACGGCAAATCCTAAGGTTTGGCCGTGGTTCCATGGTCATAGAATCGAGTTAGGGTTACGTTCCTCTAGAGGGTTCATAGGGTTACTTGCATGAACTTTCAAATATCTTTAACTTGGAAAATTCCAACACTTGGAAAATTTCCAGCGAGAGCAATGAGGGAGTGATTGATGTTCGCTCGAACTGTTAAACGTCGTCCAAGTTACCAAAAACAATGTTAAAATTACGACTACGAAATACTCTGAATTAGCCCCTAAGCAAAATTAACATCACATGAAATTTTGGGCTAAACGAACAACACCTGAAACCCCAAAATATACATACCAGAGCACCAGAGGAAAACGGGGCTGATTGGAGGCAGAGGGGCCGGCCAAGCCGGAAAAATGAGCCATGTGCTCGGGTGAAATCCAATGGATAGGCCTCGTTTTTCTCCAGTGTTCTCAGTGCATCATATACAAACTTTTGCAGTTGCTAAATTTTTTTTCGAGCTTATTTAAAAAACGACAGAGAGCACATCCTAGGGTTTCAAAATATCGTGATTTTGGAGTTGTTTCGGTTTCGTAATTTATCTAACATCGTTTAAGTTTCTAGCTTGGCTCTGATACCACTGTAGGGATTCTCTAGCACCATCCTAGGGTTTGGGTTGCATCACACATGCTATATTAAAATTTTAGGGGGTGCTAAACAATACCAACCATGAATCGAACTAGAAAATTAGGGTAACAACAACAAGTATCTCATACAAACAAGTGTCTAACACTAAGAGGTAAGTAATACAAGCTTTGTAGACCTCCTCTTGTGACTCTTTGGATCAAGTAGGGTTTGAACCGGTTCGCTTGAATCCTTCCAAGTCCACGACGATCCACCACGAAGTCCCTTTGCTCAAGCTCCTAGCTTCACTTGATCTTTGAAGAAGTGGAGCAAACAACTTACACCAGTGTGCTAGACTAATATAGATTGGTGATGTGGGTTTGGATCTCACTTAAAAACCTTTTCTTTTTATTTTCTTCTCTCACTTTTGAAACCCTAGAGAGCTTGAAGGAGGAAGAAGAAGATGAGTGGCTAAACTTGACTCAAGTGAGAATAATGCAACATAATCCTAAGAGAGTTAGAATTATGTCATGCTTAACTATGGTTACAAAATATCTAGATATTTTGAGCCTTGAGTTTAAGCAAAACCATGGGCTACAAAATCATGGGCAATGAAACCATGGTATTGACTTTAGTCAACACAAGAGAAGAGAGTTGAATAGTCAACCATGATTTTATTCCCATTTGCTTTTCTCAAATAATCAAAATATACATATTTATGTTACCATGTGAATCTTGCATTGCCACCACCAATGTATCATCAGCCATGACACATGTATGCTTGCATGTGTGCATCCATATCAACATATACATACACTCATGCATGGATCATAAAAAAATAGGTTTTAATAAATGAGCTAATGGACTTAATATTAAATCAACACTTGATTTAATAACCCGGTCATATCACATACGACCTGTTTGCACGACTTAGTAGAGCCGTGGTAGGGTGGAGATCAAAGTACTGTGGGAGGACACACAAGACTCTATGACGATCTCGGGTCTACAGACTAATCTGTACCAGTGTCACCTGAGAACTGCTATCCGACGATAGGTATAATACTACATAAGAGTTCTCGGTGAGTCCATTCAGTGTACCCAGTCTTACTGAGCACCCGTATACGGTCTTTGGTGTCACCACACCAATGGATATGGGATCATCCATCGCCCATCATATGGGTCAAGTAACGTATACGCTAGTCTACTCTGGAATATCGATTCCCCGTCTCGATACACCCACGACTAGGAACAGTTCAAGGATATGCTTATAAACTACACATGTCCCACTAGTATGATCCGCATCATAATCTCAGTAGTCAAGAAAATATCCTAAGGGCTTTATCAACATGTACCAAATGAATAAGATGCATGGACAAATGAACATGTCAAGATAAAGTACAACAAGATAGCATACTATCATATCGAGCAAGAATGTCCCCTGAATATATATATACACATACCGATATATCCACTATCATATAATGGCCTCTAGGGCATACATATATCCAACACCAACAACCCATTAAAATCTACACGCTCAACCTTCATCACTAATCTCAACCGTTCAACACCGCTAGCAACAAGTTCGACGGAGGACAATATCTGAGGGAGAGATATAGACCTCCATCAGTTAGCGCTGTCTGTGGGAACTCGAAAGACTTTTCGACCATAAAAGTTGATCTTCTGCCTTCGATATAATGACCAACGATCATCACTATGGAGATCCCAGCACTAGTCGACCCATCGTCCATAGCGGAGGCGGGGGCGGTTCTACCTTACCTCCTAACGTCGTTGAAGCCTTATCTTCCCGGATCGACAGGCTCACGGTGATGGTGGACATGCTCATTCGTATCTAAATAGGTGATGGCTTTCACAGGGTGGCAGAAGGGCACGTTCAAGTCCCCGACCTTGCTCGGGCCAACCTTGATGTCGCGGGACACCGGCATGCCAACTCTGGCAGCCAAAACCTCCATACGAGAAATGCTTCCATGACTCGTTGGGCGCCGGACAGTCCGACACCGAGGTCTCAGGAACAACCGGATTATCGCTTCAACGTTCACCGCGCTCCCTCGCTCCCTGAAGAGACGTTGGTCATGTCGCCTGACTCTAGGGAAAATTGACGTCATCACACTCATCGAGGACGCACACGTGGCTCATGTCAAGGCGAACCACGGAGGGTCCACGCCGAGAATTTAAGGAATGTAATAGAGCGAAGCCGAAACCGCTCCATCGCGCAAGCCCGGAGCAGAGACAATAGGAACTCCGACTATGGAGAATCCTTAGGATACCAATAGCGAATCGAGACCCTCAAAAAGAAGATTGAGGACATGCGGCTCACCACCCGTTCGCCCGGAGGGTTGGAAAAATACTCACTGGATTCTCTCACGAGACCCTTCACGGAGCAGTTACTAAGCGAGCACGTCTTATCTCAGAACAAACCGTCCAAGGTGGCCCTTTTCAACGGGAAGTCTAACTTAAAGTACCACCTAGATGATTTCACAGCGGGTATGAGCTTCCAAGACAACTCGGACGCCGCCCAGTGCCGAGCCTTCCCCACCACCCTCATCCGGGCCCGTCGAGATTGGTTCCGCGGTCTTGCGCCACGCTCAATCTCGACCTTTGACGAGCTGGCGACTCAGTTTCTCGGTCATTTCGTCGGTAACCGACGATAGAAGAGGACGGTCGACTACCTGTTCACCATCACGGGCGAGAATAGAGAATCTTTCAAGGGTTACGTCACCCGGTTCTACAATGCCCTCCTGGAGGTACCCAAGCACCAGGATAAGACGATCATCGCCGTCTTGAAGTCCGGTCTTAGGTACAAAGAGTGGCTCTGCTCTTTTGCATTGGCGCAAGCTAAGACCCTGGCTGAGGTAAAGGTCTGGACCGAGCGGGAAATCTAGCTTGAATCTGAGGTTAACGTTCACCTTTCCCGAGAAAACTAGACAGACCAAAAAAAGGGACTGGGAAGAAGACAAGAAGACTAGACAGACCAAAAAAAAGGGACAAAGGAAACTCTGCCGAAATTTTTATAAAACTTGAGTTATTGTAAGGATTTCCAAAGTGACTTTTCTATGTTTAACCTTGTTTTTAAGTTAAGCTTTCCTTTACTCTATTTTCTTTAAACGGTTTAGATTTCTGGGTTTTGGATTACTTAGATTACGTTACGCCTCTAGACGTTGCATGATCTAAGTGCCAGTCACGTTCCACACATTCGGGTCGTGACAAAGTTGGTATCAGAGCGTCAGGTTTAACCTTTCTGAGTGTAGGATGACCCTTGGTATGATGGAGTAGGCGAATTAAGCAGAGTGACGTGGCGTGTGTATGTTCCGCGGCATACTTACGATACGGTACTCCACCTAAATGACCTTAGGATATATGATTGCTTGTACTTCCTTCCTTGATTCCATATATCCTTTGATTCGATTGCAATATTCTCATCAAATCCCGTTTCTTACTCCAGCCACTATGCCGTTGAAGACTACGAGGGCCTAGTGGGCTACCGCCAGAGATGAAGTCGGGGTAGGCTCGTCTAAGACGGGGACTGACCAAGACGGTACACCCATTCTTCAGGAGTGGGTTGATTCACCTTTGCAGACTGTATCGCTAGGCTAGAGGCGAGTATTCAGGATTTAGGCCAAACGATCGGATCCTTGATAGAGATCAGTCGAGCATGGAGATCGGATATTGCTCCACCTACAGTTTTTTCGAGACTAAGGCGGATTCATACTGATATATCAGCTCCTAGGCGTGTTCGCAGATTTACCCACATGGTCAGCAGCCATCGCCAGGATGTTATCGGTGCAGAAGTCCATATCACCTTGTCAGAAATTGTACTGTGAGGCGCCAGGGCACGACGACAGTTCCACATGTGACTTTACCACCTTCACTCCCTCCTCCGAGCGCATTACCCCCTACACCTGTTGTTGCTCCATGCCAGATCGATGCCCAGAGAGGCCATGGTCGTGGCGGTCGTATTCCAAGAGGACGGGGTGGCAGAGGCGGAAGACAGCTGATCGCTAGTAGAGGGCAAGCCTTAGCTTTTGTGTTGACTCCTCAGGACGCACAGGCATCGAACGTAGTCGTGACAGGTATTCTTTCAGTGTTTTCTTTCGATGCGCGTATTTCTTTTGTTGTTTCAACCTGCATCTACACACTTGTACCGAGATTGGACCGACCTTTGCTTGATCAGCCGCTTGTTGTTATTACCCCAGTAGGAGAGTCTTTTGTCGCTCGATATGTGTTTCGATCGTGTTCCGTTCGTATCGGGGTGAGGGATTCTTCTGTTGATTTGATTCTTCTTGATATGTTAGACTTCGATGTTCTTCTAGGCATGGACTGGTTAGCCACATGTTATACGTCCATAGACTGCTATGAGAAGGCAGTCGGATTTAGTTTTCCGGGTGAGCCAGTTCTTATTATTCAGGGAGACCGTGGCGTCACCCTTCCCAGTTTGATTTCTTCTCTTCGCGCTAGTCAGCTCTTGAGGAAAGGATGTCAGGGATTTTTGGCTTATGTTCGTGATGTTAGAGCCGCAGAGGTACCGTTGGACCAGGTCCCGATTGTGAGAGTGTTTCCAGATATCTTTCCTGACGAGCTGCCAGGTTTACCGCCAGAGCGAGATATCGAGTTTTACATTGACTTGATCCCCGGCACGGGTCCTATTTCTATACCCGATATCGGATGGCACCGGCGGAGCTTAGAGAGCTGAACGATCAGTTGCAAGATTTGCTGGATAAAGGGCTTATTCGACCGAGTGTGTCGCCTTGGGGTGCTCCTATCCTGATCGTTAAGAAGAAGGACGGCAGTATGCGATTATGCATCGATTATCGTCAGTTGAATCGAGTGATTGTGCGGAACAGATATCCCCTACCTCGCATTAACGATTTGCTTGATCAGCTCCAGGGTGCTGGGCAATTCTCGAAAATTGACTTGCGATCAGGTTACCATCAGTTGTGGGTTCGAATGGATGATATTCCGGAGACTGCTTTTTGCATACGTTACGGGCATTATGAGTTCTTGGTGATGTCGTTCGGGCTTACCAATGCCCCAGCAACGTTTATGGACTTGATGAACCGCATATTCAAGCCGTTTCTTGATCACTTTATTATCGTGTTCATTGATGACATCTTAGTTTACTTCCGGAGTCATGAGGAGCACGAACAACATTTGAGGATCACATTGCAGACCTTGAGGGAGTATCAACTGTTCGCTATATTCTCCAAGTGTGCCTTCTGGCTTGACAACTTTGATTTCTTTGGTCACGTGGTTATGAGAGATGGTATACGTGTGGACCCGAAGCAGATCGAGGCCGTTCAGCACTGGCCCAGACCTGTATCAGTGACGGAGGCTCGCAGCTTTTTGGGTTTCTCCGATTACTACCGACACTTTGTTCATGATTTTTCTCGTATAGCTGCACCACTGACCAGGTTGACCTAGAACAAAGTTCCTTTTCTTTGGACTGAGACATGCGAGCAGAGCTTTCAGCAGTTAAAGACTCGTTTGACTACTGCGCCAGTATTATCTTTGCCTTCAGGATCGGGCGGTTTTGTTGTTTATTGCGATGCTTCTCGAGTAGGTTTAGGCTGTGTGTTAATGCAGCATGACATAGTCGTCACTTACGCTTCTCGGCAGTTGAAGAAGCACGAGCAGAACTATCCCACTCATGACTTAGAGATGGTTGTGGTAGTTTTTGCACTCAAGATCTGGATGTAGGGTTCCTAGGCACCCTAATGAGGTCTCACAAGGCATCAACCATGCCAATTTAAAATTTAAACGGTGCCGAGAAACCCTAAAACGGATCGTTGGCTAGATTTCTAGGCGAAAAACAAACTAGTTAACACTTAACTACAAGAATACGGAATACAACCTTTGTAGATCCGGTTCTCCACCTCCATAGCTCCGCAACGAAGTATCCTCGCTGTCCAAATCGAAATCCGGGCTCTTGCGTCGGCTTCATCGGAGAAGAAGCGGGCTAGGTCATCGACGACGTGCCGAAGATGATCTACGTCGAAGCATCACTAGATCAAGCTCCACCTTCACCAAGCCATGAAAACTTGTGAAGGAAACACACTCTACTACTTGGCAAGAGGTAGAGGATGAAGAAATAGGAAGTGGGTAGACTTTAGAATTGGATTTCTCACTCTAATTCATCAATCACCATTGATGAAGCATGCTTTTCTTCTTGTGAAGAAGAAGAAGAAGATAGCAAGAAGAAGATAACTGTTATGATAAGTTAATTTAAAATAGAAAAGAAAATCCAAACTTATCATAATCCAACCATGGTTATGTGTAGAGAGCAAACTATAGTTAGGTGAATGGTTAGGTTAGGCATAAAACAAAAATGGTGGACTTTATTCAAAGCTTCATGAAGCTTCAACAAAGAACAAAATTAGCCACCATTTTCCTTTTGCCAAAATGAAATAAACAATTCAATAAATGAATGAATAAATATATAATAACCCTAACCATTTACTTAACTAAGGTTTAACTCTTTACACAAACCCTAGCATTCATGTATCATCAAACATGATACAATCAAGTGCACAAAAATATATCACATATACAATGTGCACAAAACAAGTGAGAAAATCCATTTAAAGTGAACCATTACTAGTTAATGCAAAGTAATATATCAAATATATAATTATGCATTAAATCATTAAATCAACACTTGATTTAACGATCCGGTCATATCGCATATAACCGACTAATATCAATGTATCGGCTTATCGAATCAACGCTTGAATCGATAACTAGGTTGTATCGCATACAACCAATCGATACATTCATCCCGAGAATAAAATACGGTATCATATACACGAATTATTCTCGGTCCCGCACATATCTCATATGCGCTCCTATTTCGTTTCGCTTGAGCCAGGAAACCTCTGTGTAGGACTCTAAAGACTCGTCAATACACCGGTAGCAGGTGATGATCATATCAAAGACCCACAAGCCGCAAGCGGTCTGCTAAACGTAACGGCCACCCGGGTATTGAGCGATCAGAAGATCGACGAGCAAGCCCGCTCACACTCCAGTGAATCCAACCAGTAACACTTACCGTACAGTCCGGTCTGGTCGTCTGATATGTCGCATATCTCGCCTAGGGGTGGTAAACGTCAGACCCCAATAGCTCGATAAGTCGTGTCGATATGAGGTCTATAACAATTCGAGAAACTACTGGTAACACTTACCAGTAAATCTCAGCAACCCTGGCCAGGGATTTCCTGTTATAGCCAATCGAACACAGCGCAACATCAACCCCCTATACCGGGAGAGACGAATCCCCTCCTATCGCTCATTGCCTCCATGTGATTCGGGACTGTACCCAAAAACCACCGTTTTGCATGCCCTCTTGGACATGGTAAGATGGAAATCAAAGCACAGTGGGAACCACACAAGACTCTATGACGATCACGGGTCAACAGACTACTCTGTACCAGTGTCACCAGAGAACTGCCATCTGACGTAACGTATAATACCATCTGGGAGTTCTCGGCGAGTCCGTCCAGTGTACCCAGTCTCTACTGAGCACCCGTATATCATCTCTGATGTCAAACACCGATGGATATGGGATCATCCATCGCCCATCTGTATGGGTCGAGAAGGTATACGCTAGTCTACTCTGGTATATCGATGCCCCGTCTCGATATACCCACGACTAGGGACTGTGAAGGATGTACTTATGGACTACCATGTCCCCACTAGTATGATCCGCATCATAGTCCAGGTAGTCAAGTACACATCCTAAGGGCTTTACCAACATGTAACAGAGAGACAATCAGTATACACGTTAAGGCAAAGAGCAACCAGATAGCATACTATCATGTCGAGCAAGAAAGTCCTCCCTATATATGTCCCAGCATCCACTACAATATACATCCTATGTACAGTAATGGCCTCTAGGGCATACATATAACTAACAATCTCCCACTTGCACTAGGACCATCTGTAGCAGTGGTTGCAGTATCTCATACTCAACCATCCCATAAAAGTCTCTCTCTGGGAAAAGGCCTTTCGTGAGTGGATCCGCTGTGTTTGTCCTCTGAGTCTACTCTCCTAACCTCGATCCCTTGGAGATCAACCATCTCCATGATCAGGTGATACTGCCTTAGAATATGTCTGGATCACTGATGGGACGGACGTTCCTTGGCATGAGCCACAACTCCATTGTCACACAATGGGAGGAACATGGTTCATCTTATGAACCAATATATACCCAAACAGCCTCTTTGGTAGCATCTTAAATAGCGATGTATCAAGCCTTTATCATCTAGTATGCCACGGTATCTAGCTTGGAACTTTTCCAACATACCGTCCCTTTACTGAGGGTAAAGACAATGCCTGCGACTGACATTCAGTCGTCTTTATCACCCTGGAACCCTTCCAGTGATTCTCCCCAGGATCGATTGATACCATCTCACTACAACTAGTGAGAATCCTAACATCCAATTAGATCTATCTCATAGATCCAAACCCAGGATTTAGGAGGTATCACTTTGATCCTTTATGGAGAATCATTGTGATAAGCGGAGATTGACCGAGCGTAGCATAGGAAACTCCTTCCCTATCAAGAGTATGTTATCCACGTACTCTACGAGGATCATCACCATACTCCCTACTACCTTTTTGTATATACAAGGTTCATCTACCATTTTGATGATGTCAAACTCTTTGACTAATCCATCAAAACAGATGTTCCAACTCCGCGATGCCTGCTTTATCACATAAAACATCTTGCACACGTTTCCGCTGCTCCCACTGTCTACGAAGCCCTCTGGCTGTGTACTTATAGACGTTCTCTTCTAAAACATCATTTAGAAAAGCTGTCATGACACCCAACCACCAGATATCGTAGTCATGGTATGTAGCCGTGGCAAGTAGGATCTGGATGGACTTAAGCATAGATCCTTAGAAAAGGTTTCAACATAATCCACACCTGGTCAATGATGCAAACCTTTAACAAGTCTAGCTTTGAAAGTCTCAACTTTTCCATCTACACCAAGTAATCTTCTCAAGATATACTTGCTCCTGATGGGGATTTAACCCTTCAGATATAGCAACCAAAGTCCATACTTTGTTGGTGTACATGGATTCCATCTCAGATCACTAAGCATCCAGCCATTCTTATAGAGACTTACTCCTGATGGCCAGCTCGAAACTAGTTGGGTCATCATCTCATGATGCAATCCTCGCTCCCACTGTCATAGAGAAACAGAAGTATCTCTCAGGTGGGTGAGGAACCATACTAGATCGGCGGAGAGGCTGAGGTTCGTTGGAATCTACTGAATCGTTTGGTTCTATAAAATCATCAGCTGCAGTCTGTATAGCTGGAACATTTCCAGTTCTACATAACAGACCTTGCCTTGAGCTTGTCCGGATTTTGCTTTTAGACAAAGGCTGGACAACCCCAAATCTTAACTAGCTTAAGATATGGGCTCTTCCCTTTCTATATCACATATGAAGTGGTAGGCATCTGATTTGATTCGAACCCTATTCAATAGGTATGCAACTTCTCAAGTGCATAACACCCAATAGGAAAAAGGTAACTCAGTAGTACTCATCATAGAGCACACCATATCATATAGGGTGTGATTGCTCCGCCCCGATATACCATCGTGCTATGGTGTATCCGGAGGAGTAATGCCGAGAGAGAATCTCATTCTCCTTTAGAATAGTCCAGGAATCCCGTGCTCAAGTATTCTCCTCCTTGATCTCATCAAAGGACATAATACTTATACCCGTATTGGTTCTCTACTTCTAACTTATATTCTGTGAATATCTCAAAAGGTTCGGACTTGTGTTTCAACAGGAACATATGTCTGAATCTTGAGAGATTGTCAGAGAATGTAATGAAGTACAAAGAACCGGTCTTGGCATGTGTAGACAGGGGACCTTTATACATCAACATGTATCATCCCAAGAGTTCACTAACTCTTTCACTGTTTCCAATAAACGGAGCTATGGTCATCTCATCTCTGTGACATGACTGGCAAGTTTCACAAGATGTAAATTCAAACTAATTTAAATATGCATCTTTATGAAACTCTAGCTAGTCGGGTCGCATTGATATGACCTAGTCTACAATACCTCAAGAAGAATTCGTTCATTTCTGAACTCTTCCTCTTTTGTGTGTTCCGTATACTAAGAACTGTAGTTTGATTTAGAACATTAATACTTTTAGATAACGTGCCTGAACCGATCAACTTTTGATATAGGAAATGTTCAAAACATTATCCAACAATACAAAATTATATCCTTTCTTTACTAATAAAGAGACTGATATGATTTTGTATATCATGTTCGGTATCTAATAATATTCGTTCAGAATCAATGTATTTGTAATACAGGGTGACAGTGACCAACAGACTTGGCTGCAACTCTTGCCCCGTTTTCTGCCTCATGAAACTTATCACCCGTTCTCAGTCCTCTACCTTTCTATAGCCCTATGTAACAGATTACATATCTGGGATCCTGATCTGGTATCACATACCCAGGACGTAAAGAATACTGAGAAACAGTTCTTTGTAACGAACACACCCGAAGATGATGCATCAGCATGCACTCTCTTCGTTTGGGCGGCACGGGAATTCTGGTAATCCCCAATTTCCTGCTCTGTCTTATAACAATTATAAGTTGGAGCGGGACCAACGTTCCCCAGCTCAGTATAACAGGCGGGTTCGGTCAAATATCCGTATTATTATCTTGATTAAGGCGTGATATGGTCGCTACCTGGAGAGAGAGAGAAGAAAACACTCAGCGTGCGCTCTGCCAAGAATAGATTGGTTATTATTTTATCTAATCAGGATGGCTCCCACTGCTTTTTATCAAATCTTCCTTCAAACCCTAAAAGGAAAGACTAGCCGGGATTAATTACACACTACAAATTCGCCAATCTTTCAGCCAGGCCAGTGTCGGTACTTTGAGGGAGGTCCCCCGTGCTTTCGCACGAACCTAATTAATGTAAACCTCGTTTTCCCAGAGGCGTAACCTCGTTAACACCTTTCTAGACACCTACTTGATCGGCTAATTGTAATGTGTAAAACTCTCCCAGGAGTAACTCTTACTCGCAGCGGGTATCGGGATCCAACTATCTCATAGAAGGTATGCAATCTCATTGCAAATTTCAACACTTGAAATTCCCGATAATTTTGCCCCTAGCGTCCTATGATCTTGACAGAGGTCAACAAACCATAGGCTGCTAGTCAAGTTCAACCCGTCATTTCCTGATTGAAGTAAACCCACCCGCACGACCCTTGACAGAGGTCAACAAGGTCGCACGACTACCCTAAATCAATCACATCATATGCTTATGCAGATAAGCACTAATCAGCTACCGCACACTACGCCTTGACAGAGGTCAACAAACTCAGCACGAATACTAACCAGTACATATCTGAAATGACGGAGGGCTACGATAGGTTTTTCTGAAAACCTATTGCGTAATGAACTTGATATCGTTGTAGAATCAAATGATTTTAAAATGGAGTGCTTTTGAGGCTTTTCTAGTTTTGCTAAAGGAGTCACTCCCGGTGAAGGGATCGTCGGTCCTTTCCTCGTCGAATGAGGTGCGGGATATATCATATATATCACTGTGCAAAGAAAAACACTTAAAAGCAATCACAAGACAAACCGAGTGTGTAGCATCTGCCAGTTATTGCTAAAGGAGTCACTCCCGGTGAAGGGATCTCGGTCCTTTCCTTATCGAATAAGGTGCAGGATATATCATATATACCGCTGTGCAAAGTGTAGGGTTCCTAGGCACGCTAGTGAGGTCTCCCAAGCCATCAACCATGGCAATTTCAAAAATTATGGTGCCTACAAACCCTAAACTACGGATCGATAACTAGATGTCTAGGCGAAAAAGAACTAGTTAACACTTAACTATTGGGAATACGGAAATACAACCTTTGTAGATCCGGTCCTCCACCTCCACGGCTCCGCAACGAGGTCGTCTCCGCTGTCCAAATCAAATCCGGGCTCTAGAGTCGGCTTCGTCGGAGAATGGGCAAGCTAGGTCGTCGATGTCCATGCCGAAGATGATCTACGTCGAGGCATCGCTAAATCAAGCTCCGACTTCACCAAGTCAAGAAACTTGTGAAGTAAACACACTCTACTACTTGGCAAGAGGTAGAGGATGAAGAAATAGGAAGTGGGTTAACTTTAGAATTGGATTTCTCACTCAAAAACATCAATCACCATTGATGAGGTAAGCTTTTCTTCACTTGAAGCAAGGAAGAAGAAGAAGAAAGAAATATATGATAAGTTAAATAAAAAGAAAAGAATATCCAAACTTATCATAATGCAAACCATGGTCAAGTGTAGAGATTAAACTAGGGTTAAATCAAAATGGTTAGGTTAAGCATGAGATAAGAATGGTGGACAAAGTCAAAGGTTCATGAATCTTCAACTACAATCCAAAACAAGCCACCATTCTTCTCATTTCATTTTCCAAAAAGAAAATAAATAAATAAATAAATAAATAAATAAAGGAAATGAAACCCTAACCATTCTTTTAACCATGGTTTAAATCTTTGCACTTAACCAAGTAAACATGTATCATCAAACATGATACAATCAAATGCACAAAATCATATCGCATATGTAATGCGCACATCCGAGTGAGAAAATCCATCTTAAGTAAACCGATACTAGTTGATGCAAAGTAATATATCAAATATATAAATATGCATTAAATCATTAAATCAACACTTGATTCAATGATCCGGTTATGTCGCACACAACCGACTAGTATACAATATATCGGCTTATCGAATCAACGCTTGAATCGATAACTAGGTTATATCGCATACAACCATTCGATACATTTATCGCGAGAATAGAATACGGTATCAAATACACGCATTATTCTCGGTCCCGCACATATCTCATATGCGCTCCTATTTCGTTTCGCTTGAGCCAGGAAACCTCTGTGTAGGACTCTAAAGACTCGTCAATACGCCGGCAGCGGATGATGATCATATCAAACACCCACAAGCCGCAAGCGGTCTGCTAAACGTAACGGCCACCCGGGTATTGAGCGATCTGAAGATCGACGAGCAAGCCCGCTCACACTCCAGTGAATCCGACCAGTAACACTACCGTACAGTCCGGTCTGATCGTCTGATATGTCGCATATCTCGCCTAGGGGTGGTAAACGTCAGACCCCAATAGCTCAATAAGTCGTGTCGATATGAGGTCTATAACTATTCGAGAAACTACTGGTAACACTTACCAGTAAATCTCAGCAACCCTGGCCAGGGATTTCCTGTTATAGCCAATCGAACACAGCGCAACATCAACCCCCTATACCGGGAGAGACGAATCCCCTCCTATCGCTCATTGCCTCCATGTGACTCGGGACTGTACCCAAAAACCACCGTTTTGCACGCCCTCTTGGACGTGGTAAGATGGAAATCAAAGCACAGTGGGAACCACACAAGACTCTATGACGATCTCGGGTCAACAGACTACTCTGTACCAGTGTCACCAGAGAACTGCCATCTGACGTGAGGTATAATACCATCTGGGAGTTCTCGGCGAGTCCGTCCAGTGTACCCAGTCTCTACTGAGCACCCGTATATCATCTCTGATGTCAAACACCGATGGATATGGGATCATCTATCGCCCATCTGTATGGGTCGAGAAGGTACACGCTAGTCTACTCTGGTATATCGATGCCCCGTCTCGATACACCCTCGACTAGGGACTTTGAAGGATGTACTTATGGACTACCATGTCCCCACTAGTATGATCCGCATCATAGTCCAGGTAGTCAAGTACAGATCCTAAGGGCTTTACCAACATGTAACAGAGAGACAATCAGCATACACGTTAAGGTAAAGGGTAACCAGATAGCATACTATCATGTCGAGCAAGAAAGTCCTCCCTATATATGTCCCAGCATCCACTACAATATACATCCTATGTACAGTAATGGCCTCTAGGGCATACATATAACTAACAATCTCCCACTTGCACTAGGGCCATCTGTAGCAGTGGTTGCAGTATCTCATACTCAACCATCCCATAAAAATATCTCTCTTTGGGAACAGGCCTTTGTGAGTGGATCCGCTGTGTTGTCCTCAGAGTCTACTCTCCTAACCTCGATCCCTTGGAGATCAACTATCTCCATGATCAAGTGATACTGCCTTAGAATATGTCTGGATCACTGATGGGACGGGTGTTCCTTGGCATGAGCCACAACTCCATTGTCTCACAATGGTAGGAACGTAGTTCATCTCATGAACCAATATACACCCAAACAGCCTCTTTGGCAGCATCTTAAGTAGCGATGTATCCTGCCTTTATAATCTAGAATGTCACGGTATCTAGCTTGGAACTCTTCCAACATACCGTCCCTTTACTTAGGGTAAAGACAATGCCTGCGACTGACATTCAGTCGTCTTTATCATCCTGGAACCCTTCCAGTGATTCTTCCCAGGATCGATTGATACCATCTCACTACAACTAGTGAGAATCCTAACATCCATTTAAATCTATCTCATAGATCCAAAATCCAGGATTTAGTAGGTATCTCATTGTTCCTATATGGAGAATCCTAGTGATAACCGGAGATTGATCGAGCGTAGCATAGGAAACTCCTTCCCCATCAAGAGTATGTCATCCACGTACTCTACGAGGATCGGCACCATACTCCCTACTACCTTTTTGTTTATACAAGGTTCATCTACCATTTTGATGATGTCAAACTCTTTGACTAATTCATCAAAAACAGATGTTCCAACTCCGCGATGCCTGCTTTATCATATAAAACATCTTGCACACGTTTCCGCTGCTCCCACTGTCTACGAGGCCCTCTGGCTGTGCACTTATAGACGCTCTCTTCTAAATCATCATTTAGAAAAGCAGTCAAGACACCCAACCACCAGATATCGCAGTCATGGTATGTAGCCGTGGCAAGTAGGATCTGGATGGACTTAAGCATAGCTACTGTAAAAGGTTTCATCATTATCCACGCCTGGTCGATGACGAAAACCTTTAACAATTCTAGCTTTGAAAGTCTCAACTTTTCCATGTACACCAAGTAATCTTCTCAAGATATACTTGCTCCTGATGGGGATTTAACCCTTCAGATATAGCAACTAAAGTCCATACTTTGTTGGTGTATAAGGATTCCATCTCAGATCGATAAACATCCAGCCATTCTTACAGAGTCCTACTCCTGATGGCCAGCTCGAAACTAGTTAGGTCATCATCTCATGATGCAATCCTCGCTCCCACTGTCATAGAGAAACAGAAGTATCTCTCAGGTGGGTGAGGATCCCTACTAGATCGGCGGAGAGGCTGAGGTTCGTTGGTATCTATTGCATCCTTTGGTTCTACCAAATCATCTGCTATAGTTTGTATAGCTGGAACCTTTCCAGTTGTACATAACAGATCTTGCCTCGAGCTTGTCCGGATTTTGCTTTTAGACACAGGCCGGACAACCCCAAATCTTAACTAGCTTAAGACATGGGCTCTTCCCTTTCCATATCATATATGAAGTGGTAGGCAACTGATTCGATTCGAACCCTATTCAATAGGTATGCAGCTTCTCAAGTGCATAACTCCCTAAAGGAAATAGGTGACTCAGTAATACTCATTATAGAGCACACCATATCAAATAGGGTGTGATTGCTCCGCCCCGATATACCATCGTGCCATGGTGTATCCAGAGGAGTAATCCTGAGAAAGAATCTCATTCTCCTTTAGAATAATCCAGGATTTTCGTGCTCAAGTATTCTCCTCCTTGATCTCATCATAGGACATAATACTTATACCCTTATATCTGGTTCTCTACTTCTCGCTTATATTCTGTGAATATTTCAAAAGGCTCGGACTCATATTTCAACAGGAACATATGTCTGAATCTTGAGAGATTATCAGAGAATGTAATGAAGTACAAAGAACCAGTCCTGGCATGTGTAGACAGGGGACCTTACATACATCAACATGTATCATCCCAAGAGTTCACTAACTCTTTCTCTGTTTCCAGTAAACGGAGCTATGGTCATCTTATCTTTGTGACATGACTGGCGAGTTTCACAAGATGTAAATTCAAACTAATTTAAATATGCATCTTTATGTAACTCTAGCTAGTCGGGTCACATTGATCTGACCTAGTCTACAATACCTCAAGAAGGATTCGTTCATTTCTGAACTCTTCCTCTTGTGTGCGTTCCGTATATTAAGAACTGTGATTTGATTTAGAACATTAATGCTTTTAGATAACGTGCCTGAATCGATCAACTTTTGATATAGGAAATGTTCAAAACATTATCCAACAATACAAAATTATATCCTTTCTTTTCTATCAAAGAGAGTGATATGATTTTGGTATATCAGGTTCGGTATCTAATAACATTCGTTCAGAATCAATGTATTGTAATACAGGGTGACAGTGACCAACAGACTTGGCTGCAACACTTGCCCCGTTTTCTGTCTCATGAAACTTATCACCCGTTCTCAGTTCTCTACCTATCTATAGCCCTATGTAACAGATTACATATATGGGATCCTGATCTGGTATCACATACCCAAGACGTAAAGGATACTGAGAAACAGTTCTGTATAACGAACACACCCGAAGATGATGCATCAGCATGCACTCTCTTCGTTTGGGCGGCACGGGAAATCTGGTATTCCCTAATTTCCTGCTCTGTCTTATAACATTTATAAGTTGGAGCGGGACCAACGTTCCCCAGCTCAGTATAACAAGCGGGTTCGGTCAATAATCCGTATTATTATCTTGATTAAGGCGTGATATGGTCGCTACCTGGAGAGAGAGAGAAGAAAACACTCAGCGTGCGCTCTTGCAAGAATAGATTGGTTATTATTTTATCTAATCAGGATGGCTCCCACTGCTTTTTATCAAATCTTCCTTCAAACCTTAAAAGGAAAGACTAGCCGGGATTAATTACACACTACAAGTTCGCCAATCTTTCAGCCAGGCCAGTGTCGGTACTTTGAGGGAGGTCCCCCGTGCTTTCGCACGAACCTAATTAATGTAAACCTCGTTTTCCCAGAGGCGTAACCTCGTTAACACCTTTCTAGACACCTACTTGATCGGCTAATTGTAATGTATAAAACTCTCCCAGGAGTAACTCTTACTCACAGCGGGTATCGGGATCCAACTATCTCATAGAAGGTATGCAATCTCATTGCAAATTTCAACACTTGAAATTCCCGATAATATTTTGCCCCAAATGATCTATGACCTTGACAAGGTCAACAAACCATAGACCGCAAGTCAAGTTCAACCCGTCATTTCTTGATTGAATCAAACCCACCCGCACGACCCTTGATAAGGTCAACAAGGCCGCACGACTACCCTAACCCAATCTGCATCATATACATAAGCAGATAAATACTGGTTAGCTACCGCACACTGCGCCTTGACAAGGTCAACAAACGCAGCACGAATACTAAACAGGATTTATCTGAAATGACGGAGGGCTACGACAGGTTTTTCTGAAAACCTATTGCGTAATGAACTTGATATCGTTGTAGAATCAAATGATTTTAAAATGGAGTGCTTTTGAGGCTTTTCTAGTTTTGCTAAAGGAGTCACTCCCGGTGAAGGGATCGTCGGTCCTTTCCTCGTCGAATGAGGTGCGGGATATATCATATATATCACTGTGCAAAGCAAAAACTCTTAAAAGCAATCAAAAGACAAACCGAGTGTGTAGCATCTGCCAGTTATTGCTAAAGGAGTCACTCCCGGTGAAGGGATCTCGGTCCTTTCCTCATCGAATGAGGTGCAGGATATATCACATATACCGCTGTGCAAAGCAAAAAACTGTAGCTACCTGTTTTATTTTGAAATTCGATTCTACAACATCTTAGGTTTCATTTACTTTCATTAATCATATTAATGAAGTCCCATCATTTAATGTACCTAAACATCACAGATAAATACGACGTACACTTATGCCATCCGCATTCGCCTCGATGTCCCCTCGTGCACCGTTAGGTTAGGTAACTAACGGCAGAGCGGGGCAGGGCTAGCGCGGGTGTAAAACATAAGTAACATCTATATAATATATCATATATACTATATACTGTATCTATCACAGAACATTACATGATCACATCACAGATATCGCAGCAGAAGAATCATATGAAATATTGGATATACTAGGACGTCCGTGTTTTCAATACGAGCCAGTATAAAACACGGATTCCACGGTCGTGATGAATAGCCAAACCCACACCCCTAGACCCCTACGAGAGCGGCAAGCAACCCTACCAATTCTAGAGTTAGGAGACCCGGACTCGACTCCTCGAGTTGGTCTCCTACTGGACTCCAGAACCCGGTTACTTGTGCCCTCCTCCTTGGGTCTATCCTAGTGCGGAAAAGTAAATAATATACAAACGGTGACTACTTCCGCAACCTGGAAGTGCCCCAAAAAAAAAAAGAATATTACATACAAGTTTTTACATGAATGAAAATGAAAAACACTCATCTCACATAAAAACCCCCGGCTATTCAATCACGACGATCCAATATAACATATCCAGCAACACATAACATCACATGTCATCAACGTAAGTAAATATGCGCATCCCAATTGTCGTTGACATATAGCAACGAAACCGGCGATATCACATATTACACTTACGGTCACAGAAAAGAAAGTGTAAAACTACAACAGTTGGAATCCACAACCACCTCAGACATCGCATGCCTGACCAAATGAATTACTTAGACATCGCATGCCTAACAATTATAAACCCCGCATTTTAGTCTCAAAATCGAAAACACTTTTCAATATCGAGTCGGGCAATTCAACAAGATTCCCGACAGTCTGATCGAATACTCGTCGCAAACTTCAGTAGGCGGCCGCACCCCCGATACCGTCGACGAAGTGCACCAAGGCGGAACACCGCTACCGCGAGCACCCGAATGGATGCTTTCGGCGACGGGGTTCTCCTACAGTCACTTGGTCGGGGCTATGGAGTGAGGCTGTCTATTAAGTTTACCCGGCGAGTATCCGCGTACGCTACGTGATTGCGACGGACTTTTGATCATATCAAAATTCCGTGGCAACCGATCAAGTGAGACTAAACTGCTACGTTTATAACATTCATTAAGTTATCTCATAACTATTTGTGAATTCCAATTATTGTATCCCATTCCAGATAAATAGAAAATGTTAAACTTTCCGATCGAACAATCGAACACCCAAGTTTTCCCGATACAGCTCAACATATGAAATAAGTCTAACAACATTCCGTTCGTACCTCAGTACCAACGGTCAGCCGTAGAAGGGTCAAGCCAACGCCTCACATGTGGCACGCCGTACTGCCCCAAACCCGAAGGTTCAAAGGGCAGTTCAAGACGGTCACATAATCGAGTTAAGGTTTGTGTCTTCTAGAGGGACCATCGCGTTACTTGCACTACTTAGAACGTCGTTAAACTACGGAAAAATCCAACACTTGGAAATTTCCCGACAGGGGAAAAGTTGGGTATTTATATCCGGTCGAACTTTTTAACATATTCTAAAATTTATCCGGAAAACCAAATAGACAAAATTTGATACCCCGATCGAAACACCGAATCCCCAAAACAACTGCAGAAAATTCAACTCTTGAATAAAATTTCAAAACATCCAGAGAACTCAGAACCAGAAACAATGAATTACAGTGTAAAAATTTAGGGCTGACGTCATCAATGTGCGGCTGAACCGCCGCATAAACCTGTCTTATGCCGCGCTTCAGCCGCGGTTTTAACTGTTCATCAAAAAATTTTTTAGCCGTAATCCTTAGAATTCCCTACTGAGTTCTCTGCATATTTTTAATTTGGAAAAACTCACTGTTTTCAAAAATGTACAGAGAGCAATATTGGTTTGGGATTTCGGGTTCGTTCGGACTTCGAATTCCGTCTAGACTTCGCCTAAGGCTCTAGCTAGGCTCTGATACCACTGTAGGGTTCCTAGGCACGCTAGTGAGGTCTCCCAAGCCATCAACCATGGCAATTTCAAAAATTATGGTGCCTACAAACCCTAAACTACGGATCGATAACTAGATGTCTAGGCGAAAAAGAACTAGTTAACACTTAACTATTGGGAATACGGAAATACAACCTTTGTAGATCCGGTCCTCCACCTCCACGGCTCCGCAACGAGGTCGTCTCCGCTGTCCAAATCAAATCCGGGCTCTAGAGTCGGCTTCGTCGGAGAATGGGCAAGCTAGGTCGTCGATGTCCATGCCGAAGATGATCTACGTCGAGGCATCGCTAAATCAAGCTCCGACTTCACCAAGTCAAGAAACTTGTGAAGTAAACACACTCTACTACTTGGCAAGAGGTAGAGGATGAAGAAATAGGAAGTGGGTTAACTTTAGAATTGGATTTCTCACTCAAAAACATCAATCACCATTGATGAGGTAAGCTTTTCTTCACTTGAAGCAAGGAAGAAGAAGAAGAAAGAAATATATGATAAGTTAAATAAAAAGAAAAGAATATCCAAACTTATCATAATGCAAACCATGGTCAAGTGTAGAGATTAAACTAGGGTTAAATCAAAATGGTTAGGTTAAGCATGAGATAAGAATGGTGGACAAAGTCAAAGGTTCATGAATCTTCAACTACAATCCAAAACAAGCCACCATTCTTCTCATTTCATTTTCCAAAAAGAAAATAAATAAATAAATAAATAAATAAATAAAGGAAATGAAACCCTAACCATTCTTTTAACCATGGTTTAAATCTTTGCACTTAACCAAGTAAACATGTATCATCAAACATGATACAATCAAATGCACAAAATCATATCGCATATGTAATGCGCACATCCGAGTGAGAAAATCCATCTTAAGTAAACCGATACTAGTTGATGCAAAGTAATATATCAAATATATAAATATGCATTAAATCATTAAATCAACACTTGATTCAATGATCCGGTTATGTCGCACACAACCGACTAGTATACAATATATCGGCTTATCGAATCAACGCTTGAATCGATAACTAGGTTATATCGCATACAACCATTCGATACATTTATCGCGAGAATAGAATACGGTATCAAATACACGCATTATTCTCGGTCCCGCACATATCTCATATGCGCTCCTATTTCGTTTCGCTTGAGCCAGGAAACCTCAGTGTAGGACTCTAAAGACTCGTCAATACGCCGGCAGCGGATGATGATCATATCAAACACCCACAAGCCGCAAGCGGTCTGCTAAACGTAACGGCCACCCGGGTATTGAGCGATCTGAAGATCGACGAGCAAGCCCGCTCACACTCCAGTGAATCCGACCAGTAACACTACCGTACAGTCCGGTCTGATAGTCTGATATGTCGCATATCTCGCCTAGGGGTGGTAAACGTCAGACCCCAATAGCTCAATAAGTCGTGTCGATATGAGGTCTATAACTATTCGAGAAACTACTGGTAACACTTACCAGTAAATCTCAGCAACCCTGGCCAGGGATTTCCTGTTATAGCCAATCGAACACAGCGCAACATCAACCCCCTATACCGGGAGAGACGAATCCCCTCCTATCGCTCATTGCCTCCATGTGACTCGGGACTGTACCCAAAAACCACCGTTTTGCACGCCCTCTTGGACGTGGTAAGATGGAAATCAAAGCACAGTGGGAACCACACAAGACTCTATGACGATCTCGGGTCAACAGACTACTCTGTACCAGTGTCACCAGAGAACTGCCATCTGACGTGAGGTATAATACCATCTGGGAGTTCTCGGCGAGTCCGTCCAGTGTACCCAGTCTCTACTGAGCACCCGTATATCATCTCTGATGTCAAACACCGATGGATATGGGATCATCCATCGCCCATCTGTATGGGTCGAGAAGGTACACGCTAGTCTACTCTGGTATATCGATGCCCCGTCTCGATACACCCTCGACTAGGGACTTTGAAGGATGTACTTATGGACTACCATGTCCCCACTAGTATGATCCGCATCATAGTCCAGGTAGTCAAGTACAGATCCTAAGGGCTTTACCAACATGTAACAGAGAGACAATCAGCATACACGTTAAGGTAAAGGGTAACCAGATAGCATACTATCATGTCGAGCAAGAAAGTCTTCCCTATATATGTCCCAGCATCCACTACAATATACATCCTATGTACAGTAATGGCCTCTAGGGCATACATATAACTAACACAAAGCAAGAACTGTAGCTACCTGTTTTATTTTGAAATTCGATTCTACAACATCTTAGGTTTCTTTTATTTCATTAATCACATTAATGAAGTCCCATCATTTAAGTACCTAAACATCACAGATAAATACGACGTACACTTATGTCATCCGCATTCGCCTCGATGTCCCCTCGTGCACCGTTAGGTTAGGTAACTAACGGCAGAGCAGGGCAGGGCTAGTGCGGGTGTAAAACATAAGTAATGTCTATATAATATATCATATATACTATATACTGTATCTATCACAGAACATCACATGATCACATCACAGATATCGCAGCAGAAGAAACATATGAAATATTGGATATACTAGGACGTCCGTGTTTTCAATACGAGCCAGTATAAAACACGGATTCCACGGTCGCGATGAATAGCCAAACCCACACCCCTAGACCCCTACGAGAGCGGCAAGCAACCCTACCAATTCTAGAGTTAGGAGACCCGGACTCGACTCCTCGAGTTGGTCTCCCACTGGACCCTAGAACCCGGTTACTTGTGCCCTCTTCCTTGGGTCTATCCTAGTGCGGAAAAGTAAATAATATACAAAAGGTGACATCTTCCGCAACCTGGAAGTGCCCCAATAAAAGAATATTACATACAAGTTTTTACATGAATGAAAATGAAAAACACTCATCTCACATAAAAACCCCCGGCTATTCAAACACGACGATCCAATATAACATATCCAGCAACACATAACATCACATGTCATCAACGTAAGTAAATATGTCCATCCCAATTGTCTTTGACATATAGCAACGAAACCGGCGATATCACACATTACACTTACGGTCATAGAAAAGAAAGTGTAAAACTACAACAGTTGGAATCCGCAATCACCTCAGACATCACATGCCTGACCAAATGAATTACTTAGACATCGCATGCCTAACAATTATAAACCCCGCATTTTAGTCTCAAAATCGAAAACACTTTTCAATATCAAGTCGGGCAATTCAACAAGATTCCCGACATCCTGATCGAATACTCGTCGCAAACTTCAGTAGGCGGCCGCACCCCAGATACCGTCGACGAAGTGCACCAAGGCGGAACACCGCTACCGCGAGCACCCAGACGGATGCTTTCGGCGACGGGGTTCTCCTACAGTCACTTGGTCGGGGCTATGGAGTGAGGCTGTCTATTAAGTTTACCCGGCGAGTATCCGCGTACGCTACGTGATTGCGACGGACTTTTGATCGCATCAGAATTCCGTGGCAACCGATCAAGCGAGACTAAAGTGCTATGTTTATAACATTCATTCAGTTATCTCATAACTTATTGTGAATTCCAATTATTGTATCCCATTCCAGATAATTAGAAAATGTTAAACTTTCCGATCGAACAATCGAACACCCAAGTTTTCCCGATACAGATCAACACATGAAACAAGTCTAAAAACATTCAGTTCGTGCCTCAGTACCAACGGTCCAGCCATAGAAGGGTCAAGCCAACGCCTCACATGTGGCACGCCGTACTGCCCCAAACCCGAAGGTTCAAAGGGCAGTTCAAGACGGTCACATAATCGAGTTAAGGTTTGTTGTCTTCTAGAGGGTCCATCGCGTTACTTGCACTACTTAGAACGTCGTTAAACTACGGAAAAATCCAACACTTGGAAATTTCCCGGCAGGGGAAAAGGTGGGTATTTATATCCGGTCGAACTTTTTAACAAATTCAAAAAATTATCCGGAAAGCCACATAGACAAAATTAGATATTCCGATCGATACACGGAGTTCCTCATACAACCCAGAAAATAAAACTCTGGAATAAATATTAAAATATTCCCAGGAAAACCAGCACAGAAACTTATTAATTATGGTGCAAAATTCGATGACCAACACGACAAAACTGCCGCGGATCCGCCGCATGAGGCATGCTCATGCCGCGGAACCGCGGCTGAATGATGGAGTTATGGACTCGAATTTTACAGTAACCCATACAATCGCCTGCTGATTTTTCTGCATATTTTTAATTTACAAAAATCCACATTTTACAAAAAAGTCTAGAGAGCCGTTTTCCGGGTTAGGTTTTGGTTCGATCGGACTTCTAACTCCGTCTAGACTTCGCCTAAGGCTCTAGCTAGGCTCTGATACCACTGTAGGGTTCTTAGGCACCCTAATGAGGTCTCACAAGGCATCAACCATGCCAATTTCAAATTTAAACGGTGCCGAGAAACCCTAGAACGGATCGTTGGCTAGATTTCTAGGCGAAAAACAAACTAGTTAACACTTAACTACAAGAATACGGAAATACAACCTTTGTAGATCCGGTTCTCCACCTCCATAGCTCCGCAACAAATTATCCTCGCTTTCCAAATCGAAATCCGGGCTCTTGCGTCGGCTTCATCGGAGAAGAAGCGGGCTAGGTCATCGACGACGTGCCGAAGATGATCTACGTCGAAGCATCACTAGATCAAGCTCCACCTTCACCAAGCCATGAAAACTTGTGAAGGAAACACACTCTACTACTTGGAAAGAGGTAGAGGATGAAGAAATAGGAAGTGGGTAGACTTTAGAATTGAATTTCTCACTCTAATTCATCAATCACCATTGATGAAGCATGCTTTTCTTCTTGTGAAGAAGAAGAAGAAGATAGCAAGAAGAAGATAAGTGTTATGATAAGTTAATTTAAAATAGAAAAGAAAATCCAAACTTATCATAATCCAACCATGGTTATGTGTAGAGAGCAAACTATAGTTAGGTGAATGGTTAGGTTAGGCATAAAACAAAAATGGTGGACTTTATTCAAAGCTTCATGAAGCTTCAACAAAGAACAAAATTAGCCACCATTTTCCTTTTGCCAAAATGAAATAAACAATTCAATAAATGAATGAATAAATATATAATAACCCTAACCATTTACTTAACTAAGGTTTAACTCTTTACACAAACCCTAGCATTCATGTATCATCAAACATGATACAATCAAGTGCACAAAAATATATCACATATACAATGTGCACAAAACAAGTGAGAAAATCCATTTAAAGTGAACCATTACTAGTTAATGCAAAGTAATATATCAAATATATAATTATGCATTAAATCATTAAATCAACACTTGATTTAACGATCCGGTCATATCGCATATAACCGACTAATATCAATGTATCGGCTTATCGAATCAACGCTTGAATCGATAACTAGGTTGTATCGCATACAACCAATCGATACATTCATCCCGAGAATAAAATACGGTATCATATACACGAATTATTCTCGGTCCCGCACATATCTCATATGCGCACCTATTTCGTTTCGCTTGAGCCAGGAAACCTCTGTGTAGGACTCTAAAGACTCGTCAATACGCCGGTAGCAGGTGATGATCATATCAAACACCCACAAGCCGCAAGCGGTCTGCTAAACGTAACGGCCACCCGGGTATTGAGCAATCAGAAGATCGACGAGCAAGCCCGCTCACACTCCAGTGAATCCAACCAGTAACACTTACCGTACAGTCCGGTCTGATCGTCTGATATGTCGCATATCTCGCCTAGGGGTGGTAAACGTCAGACCCCAATAGCTCGATAAGTCGTGTCGATATGAGGTCTATAACAATTCGAGAAACTACTGGTAACACTTACCAGTAAATCTCAGCAACCCTGGCCAGGGATTTCCTGTTATAGCCAATCGAACACGGCGCAACATCAACCCCCTATACCGGGAGAGACGAATCCCCTCCTATCGCTCATTGCCTCCATGTGATTTGGGACTGTACCCAAAAACCACCGTTTTGCACGCCCTCTTGGACGTGGTAAGATGGAAATCAAAGCACAGTAGGAACCACACAAGACTCTATGACGATCTCGGGTCAACAGACTACTCTGTACCAGTGTCACCAGAGAACTGCCATCTGACGTAAGGTATAATACCATCTGGGAGTTCTCGGCGAGTACGTCCAGTGTACCCAGTCTCTACTGAGCACCTGTATATCATCTCTGATGTCAAACACCGATGGATATGGGATCATCCATCGCCCATCTGTATGGGTCGAGAAGGTATACGCTAGTCTACTCTGGTATATCGATGCCCCGTCTCGATATACCCATGACTAGGGACTGTGAAGGATGTACTTATGGACTACCATGTCCCCACTAGTATGATCCGCATCATAGTCCAGGTAGTCAAGTACACATCCTAAGGGCTTTACCAACATGTAACAGAGAGACAATCAGTATACACGTTAAGGCAAAGAGCAACCAGATAGCATACTATCATGTCGAGCAAGAAAGTCCTCCCTATATATGTCCCAGCATCCACTACAATATACATCCTATGTACAGTAATGGCATCTAGGGCATACATATAACTAACACTGGAGACACTACTTATACAACGAGTCGTGCCTGATATTTACGGACCAAAAGAGCTTAAAGTATATCTTTCAGCAGCGAGATCTAAATTTGAGACAGCGTCGTTGGATGGAGCTAGTGAAAGACTATGACTGCGAGATTCTTTATCATCCGGGTAAGGTGAATGTTGTGGCAGATGCTTTGAGTCGGAGGCCCGGAGGTAGCTTGTCTTGTTTGAGCACAGTTCAGAGGCAGTCGATGGCAGATTGGCAGATTCTATGTGACAGCCGAGTACAGTTCGAGTTTACTTCGACCGAGGGACAGCTTGCCCATGTCCATGCACGTCCACAGTTACTTCATCGTATCCGTGAAGCATAGTCCGATGACGTTTGTTTGTCAGAGATCATGGAGCAGGTTCGACATGGCAGAGATTCAGAGTTCATGATCGATGATCAGGGAGTACTACGATTTGGGACTCGACTGTGTGTGCCAGATTCCGAGGGGCTAAGACGTGAGATTTTAGAGGAGGCGCATCAGTCTGCATATAGTGTTCATCCGGGTTCCACCAAGATGTACCTTGACTTGAGAGATGTCTACTGGTGGGAAGGGATGGAGAGAGATATCACATATTTTATTTCGAGATGCCTGAGTTTCCAGCAAGTCAAGGCCGAGCATCAGAGGCCAGCAGGAGAATTACAGCCTTTGCCTATTCCGGAGTGGAAATGGGAGCAGATCTCTATGGATTTTATCATGGGTCTACATAGGACCAGTCGAGGGTATAAATCTATTTGGGTGATCGTAGATCGATTGACGAAAGCAACTCACTTTCTGCCAGTGAAGACCACTTTCGGATTTGCTCAGTATGCTCAGATATACATTGATGAGATTGTGCGACTACACGGCGTTCCGACTTGCATTGTATCCAACAGAGGCACCCAGTTCACCAGCCGACTATGGCAGAAACTTCAGGAGACTTTGGGCACCGATTGAGTTTCAGTATACCTTTCCATCCGCAGACCGACGGTCAGTCAGAGCGAACCATACAGACTCTTGAGGACATGCTCCGAGCTTGCGTTCTAGATTTCGGTGGCAGTTTGGATCGTTACTTGCCCTTGATAGAGTTCTCCTACAATAACAACTTCCAGGAAATGATTCAGATGGCACCTTTCGAGGCTCTATATGGGAGGAGAGGTCGATTACCAGTTTGTTGGACAGAGCTCAGTGAGAGCAGTGTTTTGGGACCACATCTTGTGTAGGAGACGACCGAGAAGATCTAGTTGATTCGAGATAGGATGAGAGCGGCCCAGAGCAGGTAGAAATCTTATGCAGATAGACGTAGTCGCAGACTGGAATTTGCTTTAGGTGATCATGTTTTCTTGTGGGTTTCTCCAATGAAGGGCGTAATGAGATTCGGGAAGAAAGGGAAGCTTAGTCCTAGTAATGTGGGTTCTTTCGAGATTCTCGAGCGATTCGGTGCAGTTGCTTATCGTTTGGCTCTTCCATCCAGCTTCCCAGATGTTCATCCCGTATTTCATGTATCGATACTCTGTAAGTACCTTCATGACCCCTCTCACGCGATACAGCATCAGACGATCCAGCCGGGACGCGATCTTTCTATCCCCGAGCAGCCGGTGGTTATTCTGGATCGGCAGGTGAAAAAACTGAGGTCAAAGGTCCTACCGTCCGTAAAGGTTCTTTGGCGTGGCCCGAACAGCGAAGAGGTCACGTGGGAAGCCGAGGACGAGATGAGGAAGAAATACTCCCCATCTCTTCGAAGGTACGCGTAGTCAGATTTTAAATTCGGGGATCGAATTTCTTTAAGGGGAGAAGATTGTAACGCTTTAGAAATCATTTAGGTTAATTATATGATAATTAGTAGTATAACTCGTGTTTTCCGTAAAACCTAATTATAATTATTTTTCCTCATAGACATAATTATACCTATTTTAATTATGTAATTTCTTATGTATGAGTGTTTAACTAGTTACTTATTTAAATTGCTAGTTTACTTAATTATTTTCCTTATTTATTTATTTTTAATTATTATTTTAATCATGCACTTACACACTAAATTAGTGTTAATTACAAATTAGTATAGGTTAATATAAGTTTAGTGCACCATGACACAACTAAACACAATTTGTAACATGTTTTCAAAAAAAAAAGTGGGTTCTAGTTTGTAATTCTCATAGTAAAAGATAAAGATAAAAATAAAATAATATAATATAAGATAAGGAGGTATGGTGCATGTTTAATTGGAGCATGGTGTGTGTGTGTGTGTGTGTGTGTGTGTAGTGGTATGGGTTATCACTCTCTCTCTCTCTCTCCCTGGAAACGCAGCCACCCCCTCCCTCTTCTTTCTTTTTTTTCCATGAAAATTCCTCACTATCTCACTTCAATCTCTAAAAATCAACACAAATTTCTAGCTAAAATCATCACTAAAATTCCTTGCCTAATCTAGCATGGTTCTTGGATCAAGTCCCCATTTTTGTTAGCATGTTTGGATCTCTTTCCAAACCATTTTGAGGTATAAAACCTAATCTAATTGTTACTTTGTTAATTATTGCCTTAATCTAATTTTTATTAGGAGTTAATGTAGTTTTAATTCAAGATTAGCATATTAAAGAGAAGGGTTTGGGTTAAGTTAAAGTTTTTATCACTTAATTAGATTAGCTAAGTGTAGTTAACATCTAACAGCTTTATCAAATATAATCTAGTTGTTAAACTTGCTAATCTTTACTTTTAAATTATCTAAATTAAGTGTTTATGCAATTTAATTGCATGCTTAGCGTGTTTAGGTCAGATTAAAATTAGTTAATAATTGTGTGGCTTAATTAAGATATTTGAGTGTGATTGTGGCTACTAGGTTTGCTAAAACACCTACATTTGCACTAAAATACCCTATTGTTGCTTACTAGGTTTTTAAAGGAAATAGGTTTAAGTTAAATTTGAGGTTGTGATGATCTACAACTATTTTCCTAAACTTATCTAGCGTTATGTCTTGTGCGATTAGTACGATTGGATTCTAGGATTGGTGTTTGCTACGCATAGCAACCCCTAGTTGTGGTTTGTGGCGATGTCGCGCGCGTTTTGTGCACCAAGTGCATGCGCGTCTAGCTGGTACGCATTGGTTGCTTCTTATCGTTATGTTCTCGCGTCTAATTAATTATTTAGCCTCATATGTATTATTTGTGCGACTATAGGATCGGTCACGGAGACGTCGGACGCGGCAAGGAAAGGAAAGGCTGTGATTGGGTCAGATTAGCCGAGACGTCCCGATGAGTAGATGTATACATCTACGCGGAAATCACATGGATGGCGTTAAGCGCCCGATAGATAGGATTTAGTTATAATTCTTATGTTTCATATGTGCATATCATGCTCATGTCGCTTTTGCATCTTCATATACATTGATATTATAACCTAGGACACTTGAACCATTACCATTGGTTTATGCCGCACGTGCACTATTTATGCGAACACACACGCCATTGGTAATTGCTATGTCACGAACACTATAGAACTTGCTTAAATCAGTATCTGAGCATTTGCATCATATATGATATGTAACTTGTAGTTGTATATTCATTCCACCAGGATGGATACATAGGATTGCTAGTCATATATACCTCATTGCATCATCATTCATGTATAGTCTTCTAAATATATATCGCATTGCATCATGTTGATATCATGGACATTCATATTTATTCACATATTCATATATTATGATTTTCTTAGAGATTTCCGTATTCATGAGATTTTTGGATTTGGGGAAAACCGCAATGGAATTTTATAAACTTATTATCATTTCAAAATAGAAATTTGCGGTTTTCTCGTGATATGATGTGTGTGGCGTCCACCATGAGTTTTCTCGATTCTTGAACCACGTATGTACGTATACCCGATTCGAGGAGGGGGATGCACCGTCTGCGGGTACGTGGTAGACCCGGTGAGGTATCCCGGGGCAAGATGGACGTATTGAGAAGGCGTTGCGCCCGGCAGGGGAACATTACCTACCGGTGATTGTTGACCCGGCGGTCATCCAGAGGATACCGACCGGAGTCGTGTGATTTGACAGATTTGAGGGCCGATCTGAGAGACGGCTACCGAGATATGACATATATATGTATTTTGTGTCAACATTGGCATGGTTTTCTGTCGATTTCATTTGATGATACTCCATTTTTATGATACAAAAGTTTTACTAAGATAAGAGCACATATTTTTCTCATATCAGATATATAACCAGATTTCGTGCTTGATCATCCATTCATGTTGCATTCATATTAGTGCATAGCATCATTGTGGTATACACAGGTTGCAACGCGTTTGCGTGTATGCTTGTGATAGCCTTATTAGATGTTACTTACTACTCACGAGTTGGCAACTCACCCCAGTTGTGCCATTGTATCTTGCAGGTCCGATCCGTCAGCATAGTAGCGGCGGGCGTATTTCTTCTTCTGCTCCCTTTGCATCGACTTGCGGCTTGCTTGTAGATGGGTTGTGAGGATATTCTTTTGTTCCCACCATGTATATTTATTTTGTATATAGTATACTCCATCTACCCTTTGTATATTGGACTAGACAGTGAGACTGTGAGGCTTTTATTTTCGGTATCTGGTGTTGAGCTGTGTGAGCCGACTTTATACTTGGTTTCCGTTTTCTTGCTTTTAAATGTTGGTTTCATACTATAATGATATATCTTGCATGTGGTTGTGTTCCGCCGTTCGGTGAAGAGCTAACTCTCGCTTGGGGATGCCATTATTCACTACTTATGTATATTCATGTGTTGTACCCATTTGGGGCCAGTTTTTACAAAGGAAACTCTGCCGAAATTTTTATAAAACTTGAGTTATTGTAAGGATTTCCAAAGTGACTTTTCTATGTTTAACCTTATTTTTAAGTTAAGCTTTCCTTCACTCTATTTTCTTTAAACGGTTTAGATTTCTGGGCTTTGTCTTACTTAGATTACGTTACGCCTCTAGACGTTGCGTGATCTAAGTGCCAGTTACGTTCCACACATTCGGGTCGTGACACAGACCGCCTCTTTTGCGGCATCGTTAGCAGCTATATACTCAGCTTCGATCGTTGAGTCTGCGACGGTGTCTTGTTTGGAACTCTTCCAGCACACCGCCTTTCCATTGAGGGTAAACACATAACCCGAGACGGATTTAGAGTCATCCTTGTCACTTTGGAAGCTTGAGTCGGTAAAAGCCTCGATCTGGAGGTCCCTATTATCGTACACCATGAACATCTCCTTAGTCCTTCTCAGATACTTGAGAATGTTCTTTACTGCTATCCAATGCTTCTCTCCCGGGTTTTACTGATACTTACTTACCACACTAAGTGCGTAATCTACGTCTGGTCTGGTACATAATATCGCATATATTATAGATCCTACCGCCGAAGCATACGGTATAATGCTCATGCGAGCCCTCTCTTAATCAGTCTTTGGAGACATCTCTTTGGAGAGGGTGATCCTGTGACAAGCTGGTAAATTACCACACTTGGAATCTTCCATACCAAACCTCTAAAGTACGGTGTCAATGTACCTGGACTGTTAAAGTCCTAACATTCTTTTAGACCTATCACGATAGATCTTAATCCTCAGAATGTAGGAGGCATCACCCAAGTCTTTCATGGAGATCTTCTGTGACAAGAATAGCTTGACTGATTGTAGCATAGGGATGTCATTCCCTATCAGGAGTATGTCATTCACGTACAGTACGAGGAATACAACTGCTCCTCCTACAATCTTCCTATAAATACTTGGTTCATCTACATTTTTGATAAAGTCAAATTTTTTGACCGTCTTATCAAAGCAGATGTTCCAACTCCACGATACTTGCTTTAATCCATAAATGGATTTAAGCAACTTGCACACCTTTCTGCTGCTCCCACCGTCTAAGAAACCCTCTGGCTGATCCAAGTAAACACTCTTTTCTAAATTTCCATTTAGAAAAGTTGTTTTCACGTCCATCTGCCAGATGTCATAGTCATGGAAGGCAGCATTGGCAAGCAGTATCCGAATGGATTTAAGCACAGCCAATGGAGAAAAGGTTTCATCATAGTCCAATCCTGATCTTTGACGAAAACCTTTTGCAACAAATTTTGCTTTGTAGGTTTCCACTTGTCCATTTGCATCAATCTTCTTCTTGATGATCCATTTGCATCCAACAGGTTTTATCCCAGGAGGAGCAACTTCCAAAGTCCATATTTTGTTGATGTACATGGATTCCATTTCAGATCTTATAGCATCCATCCACTTGACTGAGTCTTTACTCGTGATAGCTTGCTGAAAATTAGTAGGCTCATCATCATTGATAATGCAATCCTCTCGATCCCCGTCTATGAGAAACCCATAGTATCTCTCAGGCGGATGAGAATGCCTACTAGATCTTCGGAGCGGCTTTGGTTCGTCAGATTCTATTGAAACCTGAGGTTCTACTAAGTCCTCAGCAGTAGTTTGGGGTTTTGGAATTTCTTCCAGTTCTACCGCGCTCCCACTAATTACTTTTTCAGGAAATTCGCTCTCTAAAAAGACTATGTGGCGAGCGATAAACACCTTCTGTTCTTTAGTGTGGTAGACAAGATATCCCCTTGAATTCTTAGGGTATCCTATAAACTTGCATAAAACCGATCGTGCCTTGAGCTTGTCCGGATTTCGCTTTTTGATAAAAGCTGGACATCCCCATCTCTTAAGATACTTGAGACATGGTCTCTTCCCACTCCACATTTCATATAGAGTGGTAGGCACAGAATTAGCTGGAACCCTATTCAATAGGTATGCTGCTGATTCCAGTGCAAAACCCCAGAAGAAAAGTGGTAACTCAGCACTACTCATCATGGAACGCACCATATCGAGTAACGTGCGATTCCTTCTCTCTGATACACCGTTATGCCGAGGTGTATATGGAGGAGTAAGATGAGAGAGAATTCCATCCTCTTTTAAGCATTCAAGAAAACTGGTACTTAAGTATTATCCACCCCGATCAGATCGAAGTATCTTGATACTTTTACCTTTTGTTTCTCCACCTAATTTTTATACTCCTTGAATTTCTTAAAGGCCTCGGATTTATGTTTCATTAAGAATACATATCCATACCTTGAGAAATCATCAGTAAAAGTGATGAAGTAGGAGTAACCGCTATGTGCATGTGTAGACATCGAAACACATACATCGCTGTGTATGAGTCCCAAGAGTTCAGTGGCTCTTTCTCTGTGTCCTGTGAATGGAGGTTTGGTCATCTTTCCTTTGATACATGATTGACAAGTTGCATATGATAAATATTCAAACGGATCTAAATATTCATCTTTATACAACTTTGTCAACCTTGTTTCATTAATATGACCAAGTCTACAATGCCATAAGAAAGCTTGGTTTGAATCTGGATCCTTTCTTTTGAGTGTGTTTTGGATGTTAAAAACTTAATGTTGATTGAGTACGTATATGCCGTTTTCCAGTGTGCCAAACCCAATCAGTTTTTGATTTAGGTGAATGTTCATGACATTTCTTTCAAGTGCAAAATTATATCCTTCATTAGATAATAAAGAAACTGATATAATATTACATAGCATACTGGGTACACAAAAAAGCTATACAACACCAAAATGTGTCTACTTGTCAAGCCCAGGTGATAATCCCCTACCACAATAGCATCCATGTTTGCTCTGTTGCCAACCCTGAGGGTCATATCATCTACCTTCAGTACTCTACGGTTTCTCAGAGCCTGCAAAGAATTACAGATATGATAACCAGAACCGATATCTAGTACCCATGATGTAGAGTTTACTGAAAAACAATTTTGAGTTACGAACACACCTGATGCAGAAATATCAGCTTGCTTCATGTCCTTACCCTTGGCTTTGAAAGCCTTGCAATCTTTCTTCCAGTGCCCCTTCTTGTGACAGTAGTAGCATTCATCTTTTTCCGCTTTTACTCTCCCCGATCCGTTCGTTCCTTGCACCTTTTTAACACCTCATTTTGGCTTGGTGGCGGTTTTCTTCTTCTTCGCCTTATCTTTCGCTTTGGATTTAGAAAAGGAAGAAGATTCCCTAACGATAAGAACATGTGTCTTCTTCTTTTCAAGGAGCTCTCTGCTACCCTCAACATGTTGAGGAGCTTTGGAAGTCAGTTTCCATTTCATATGTTAAAATTCAGCACGAATTGAGAGAAGGTGTGAGGAAGGGACTGTAGAATCAAGTCAATGTATAACTCATTCTCTAACACGCATCACAGGTTTGCGAGTTCCTTAATGAGACTGATAATCTTTAGGACGTGCTCTCCTACAGGCGATTCGGAGCTAACCTCATCTGTAATAATTTCCTTGAGGTCTCGTACCTTGCGTTACGAGAGTGCTCTCTATACAAATCTTTGCAATGGAGAAAAATAGATTTTATGTCCATATTCTCGTGCTGCTTATGGAGTTCATTATTCATGGATGCCAGCATGATGCACTTAGCTTTCTCGCAATCCAGGTCCCACATTTTGCAGACCTCGATGTCCACTACTGAGGAGTCTAGTCCTGGGACAGAGGGAGCAGTACTGGTGAGGACGTATGCTATTTTGTCATAAGTAAGTGCGATATTGACGTTCCTCAGCCAATCTTTATAGTTTGTCCCAGTCAGTGTATTTTTTGGAGTAGTAGTTTAAGTACCATCATGGTTGCTGCCAGAGAGAGAGAGAAAAGAAACACTCAGCGTATGCTTTTGCAAGTTTAGATTGGTTTATTATCTTATCTAACCAGGATTTCTCCCACCGTTTCCTTGAATTCTCCATCAAACCTTAAAAGGAGAACTAGTCGGGATCATTTACACTTTACAAGTTTGCTAACCGTTTAGCCAGGTGGGTGTTGATACTTGAGGGAGGTTCCCCGTGCTCTCGCATGGACTTAATTAAAATAAATCTCTTTTCCGCAGAGGCTTAGCCCCGTTAACACTTTCTAGACACCTAATAGGTTAACTAATTGTGAAGTGAAAAGTATCTCCCAAGAGTAATCCTACTCATCCGTGGGGTCGGGATCCAACTATCATTGTGTGATGACCTAGATGGAAGCCACTCTAGTCACCACGATCCAGAAGGTATGCTAAATCTGCAAGTTTCCTTTGTGTTTGAAACTCCCGATATGATTTTTGCCCCAAGTGCTTATGACCTTGACGAAGGCCAACAAATCATACGATGCAAGTCAAGTTCTTCCCGTCGTTGTCTTGATTAATTTAGACCCACACGTACTCACCCTTGATGAAAGGCAACAAGGCTGTATGACTGTCTTAAACCAATGTATCTATCTATGCTACAAACAAGAAACACACTGCTACCATTCACTATGTCTTGACGAAGGCCAACAAACATAGCATGAGTACAATGTGTTACTCATTTGAAACGATGGAGGGCTACGGATGGTTTTTGACGAAAAAATTAAACGTAATGAACTTGATATCGTTGAAGGAACGATAGCTTTGAAAAGGAGTGGTTCAAGCTCCACCTTTTAAATGAGTGTTTTAAAAAGAACCGAGTGGGTTTTAAAAATGTTCCAACATCTTTTTAGGTTTCTTATCTTGCATTGAGGATTAATACGGTCCCATCAATTAATTCCTATCACACCAGAAAATAACGAAAATAAAATGTACGTATTGTTAGTGATATATGCTCTAGAGGCCATTATTATATAGTACTGGAGTGTATATTACATTTTGGAAGCTTGGGATATACACAGATATAATAACAGTCTTACTCAATATGATAGTATGCTATCTAGTTTGATTCTATCTTAATATGTATATATGTTTCTTTTAACATATTGATAGAGCCCTTAGGATCTTTGCTTGACTACCAGCGTTGTGATGGCAGTCATACTAGTGGGGGATGGATAGTCTATAAGCATATCCTTAAGCTTGTCTCTAGTCGTAGGATTATCGAGACAGGGCATCGATACTCCAGAGTAGACTAGTGTATACACTTCTTATCCCCGTCAGGGGAGGTGGCCTGTCCCGTAGCCATTGGTATACGGTACCAGAGATAGTATACATATGCTCATTGGGTTATGAGTTACACTGGACGGACTCGCTGGGAACTGCTGGTTGGTATTATACCTATCGTCAGTTAGAAGTTCCCGGATGACATGAGTACAGATTAGTCTGTTTACTTGACATCACTATTCGTCTCGAGTGTGTTCCCACTGTATTTAGATCACTACCCTACCACGGCTCAAATGAGTCATGGAAATAGGCAATGGTTGGGTGCATTCCCGAAGCACTTAGAGGCAATAGGGGTTAGAAAGGATTCGTCTATCTCGGTATTGGGAGTTGATATCGCGCTGTGTTCGGTTAGCCAATACACAAAGTCCCTGGCCAGGGCAAGTGATATTTACTGGTAGGTACACTAGTAGTTTCTCAGGGTGTATTGGGCTTTACACCGACACGACTTATTGCGCTATTAGGGGTCTGACGTTTACCACCCTTAGGCCCGATATGCGATACTCTTAGACGAACAGACCGGACTGTATGGAGATTGTCACGGATAGGCTCAGTAGGGGTTCGGATGAGTTCGCTCGTCGGCCTTCTTTTCGACAGGTACCTGGATAGCCGTTACGTACAGTTAGTGCCACTGACGGACTTGTGGTTAAACCCACTGCCAGCGTACTATCGAGTCTTTAGAGTTCCACACAGAGGATTTCCCTGGTTCAGGAAAAACGATGTATAGGCCGTATGGTTTTACGTATAGGATTCCGATCATATACTTGTACTGGCTACATGGATGTTGTTCGGACGGATAATACTAGTTGGCATAGGATTAAGTCGGATTCTAGTATTATATTATTGGATTATTTTTATCTCTTTGTATTCGTATTTTTTGCAGTACGAATACGGGTATGTATATACGGTGAGGGCATTCTTGTAATTTTTACAAGATATGCTTCTAGAAGGGGACACCTCAATCTATTTTTGGAAAATAGATTAATGAGGTGGAAATAGAGATATTTGTGGCATGGGTGAAGCATGGCTAATTCATTTGTTTATTGGTTTGCACTTACTATTCAAGCATGGCTACATATTTTCTATGGAAAATATTGCATGCTTGATCTTGGAAAAGGATGAACCATTCTTCACTTGCTCACACACACTTGATCATTTGTGTTTTCTCATTCTCTCTCCATTTTGCTCTCCTCCTTCTTCCTCAAAACCCTAACCCTCACATGTATTTTGAATCCTAGGGTTCTTTGAGATTAAATAGTCCAATTTACTCTCTATATCTCCTAAGCTACCTAGATTAGCCAACTAGGTACTTTAGTTACCTCGGTTTTGAGGTTGGAGTTTGAACCGTAGACTCTCGGTGGATCTTCTTCGACATGAGGAGGCCGACGACTGAGCTGTTAGTGATATATGCCCTAGAGGCCATTATTGTATCATACTGGTTTGTATATTACTTAATGGAATCTTGGAATATACACGGATTTAGTAACGGTCTTGCTCGAAATGGTCGTATGCTACCTGGTTTGTTTCTACATCAATATGTGCATGCGTTTCTTAGCATATCGCTTATACATATTGGTGGAGCCCTTAGGATCTTTGCTTGATTACCAGCGTTGTGATGGCAGTCACACTAGTGGAGGATGGGTAATCTATAAGCACATCCTATACAGGTCCCTAGTCATAGGATTATCGAGACGGGGCATCGATACTCCAGAGTAGACTAGTGTATACGATTCTCATCTCAGCAGGGGAGATGGTCTGTCCCACAGCCATTAGTATGTCGTACTGGAGATAGTATGCAGGTGCTCATTAGGTTATGAGTACACTGGACATGACTTGTCGGGAACTGCTGGTTGGTATTATACCTATCATCGGGTAGCAGTTCCCAGGTGACATGAGTATAGCTTAGTCCGTCGACTTGACACTGCTACTTTGCCTCGAGTGTGTTCCCACTGTACTTTGATTAATACCCTACCACGGCTTAAAAGAGTCGTGCAAACAGGTGGTAGTTGGGTGCAGTCCCGAAGCACTTGGAGGCAGTGGCGGTTAGATAGGATTCGTCTCTCTCGGTATTTGGGGGTTGATATCGCGCTGTGTTCGGAAGGCCATTACACAAATTCCTTGGCCAAGGCAAGCATGATTTACTGGTAGGTACTCCAGTAGTTTCTCAGGATGTTTTGGGCTACACTCCGACATGACTTATTACTCTATTAGGGGTCTGACGATTACCGCCCCTAGGCCCGATATGCGATATTCTTAGACGAACAGACCGGACTGTACGGAGATTGTCACAGATAGGATCAGTAGGAGTTCAGATGAGTTTGCTCATCGGCCTTCTTATCGACACATACCTGGGTAGCCGTTACGTGCAGCTAGTACCGCTTGCGGCTTGTGGTTAAACCCACTGCCAGCGTAGTGTCGAGTTTTTAGAGTCCCACACAGAGGGTTTCCCTGCACCGGGCAAAAGGTGTAGAGGCCGTATGGTTTTACGGCAGGGCTTCGATCACTTACGTGTAGTTGTGCACGTATGATGATCGGGCGGATAATACTAGTGGGCTTTGGTT
Source organism: Agapanthus africanus (assembly GCA_030015575.1). NCBI lineage: Eukaryota > Viridiplantae > Streptophyta > Magnoliopsida > Asparagales > Amaryllidaceae > Agapanthus > Agapanthus africanus. Next base: position 456,750,894 of record JASDDO010000001.1, on the reverse strand, counting down.
TAAGCCGGATCCTAGTATTATATTGATGGATTATTTTTATCTCTTTGTATTCGTATTCTTCGGAATGCGGATGCGGGTAGGTATATATGGATGAGGGGCATTCTCGTTATTTCTTGGGAAAGCTTCTAGAAGAGACACCTCATTAGGGTTATAATTCATTTTGGATTAAAGCAAATGGGGTGGAGGAAATGAGGTGTAAACTTGACAAAAGACACTCATGGCTCTTGGTGACTCATGCCCATGACTTACCATAGATATTTTGTGAACCATATTAGATATTTGTGTAAGATATTTTATCTACTCAATTATTTAGTTTGGTTCAACGATTCATCACAAATGAGCCATGGTTTTTCTTTAGTTGATATTCTACACTCATTTCCTCAAGCCATCTTCTTCTTCATAAAACCCTAAAAGCTCTCATGTGTTGAGAATCCTAGGGTTCCAAGAGAAAAATCACCTCATCTTCTTACTCTACACCATCTAGGACTTTTAGTTTAGCGAACTGGAAGCCGTAGTTATCTCAGATTCGAGGTTGAAGCTCGGACTATAGACTTTCGGGTGGATCGTCTTTGACTCGAGAAGGCCGTCGAGGTTACCCGATCCGTTTCGATCCTTGGAGCTGATGACGAGGTGGAGGACATCAAAGAAGACCCGAAGGACTTAGTATCATGAGGTATAACACTTCTTTCTGAGTAGTAAACCTCATTCAAGTTAGATAGTTAGGGTTTAGTATCGATCCTGGAGTTCAAGTCGGTGTTGCAATGCATTTGAAAATCGTTTTTTGAATATTCCGCATCCCCGCGGACACGCGGGGTGTGCGACATCGACTTACAGTTGTATCAGAGCCTAATAATCTTTACTAGCTTATTAGCAAGTTATTAGAATTTCGATCGTCGGAAAACTCGAAAACAAAACACCCAGACCCCCTTGCTTTCTGTCGATTTTTAAAACTGTGATAAAAATTATTTCAGAGGCATGAAAATTGCAAGCAGGGAATTATAAGAACATTTCAGAAAAATGAGCCCCTTACTCGGCAAGACCACCGCGAAACCACGGCGAATCGGTGCGATTTGCCGCCGTTCCGCGGCCGAGTCGTCGCCAAGTTAACTCATTTTTCTTCTGTGTGTCTTACTTTGGGTGTATTGTTCTCTGGTATATTTAGTTTTTACCCAGGATTTCTCTGAGTGCTGGTTTGCACTTGGGGTAGACATAGAAAATAGTTTTCGATCAAAATTCTAAGTTATTTTCTAATCAGGTTTTATCTGTGTTGTGATATATGTGCTGAACGTCCGCTAATTGCTATACGTCGATTAGTAGGGGTTGCACATATCTGTGATCTGTGATGTTGGTTTATGTATGTAAACTTATTGGATCATCGTGGATGAATAGCCGTGGGATGTGAGATGAGGGTTTTCATTCTTTCATTCGATGTAAATTGTAAAGTGATGTAATATTATTTTGCAGTTCACATCCGGGTTGAGGTTGTAGCCACCGTTGTATTATTTCTTTTACTGTTTTCTGCTCCTAGAATAGACCCAAGGTGGGGTGCACAAACTATCAGGTACTTTGAAGTGCTGAGTGGACTACTCATTTTACTGAGAGAGGTTGCTTCGCTTCAAGTATTTGGCGGGTAGTTTGCCGCACCCGTAGGGGTCTGGGGTGGGGTTTGGCTATTCATCACGACCGTAGAATCCGTCTTTCGTTACAGGCTTAAACGAAACGCGAAATTCCTAGTATATCCAATATGTTCATCTGTGATCTGGAATGCCTATTATTGTGTCAGACGAATGTTTATTGTATATATGCTATATAGTAGACGTTGCTTTTGTTTTTCACCCGCGCTAGTACATCCCCCGCTATGGTGTTAGTTAAGTAACCTAACGGTGTTAGACGGGGCCCAGTGGCGAATGCGGATGGCATAAGTGGACATGGTATTTTCATCTTTTTCTATGATGATAGGTGTAAATGATGGGACCGCATTACATTAATGCAAAGCAAACAAACCAAAGCTGAATCGTTGGAACAAATTTTAAAACCACTCGGTTATTTTAAAACAGGAGACTTTTAAATGCGGAGCTTAAACCACTCCTTTTAAAAGCTATCAGGTTCCTTCGATTATATCAAATTCACTACGTTCACAGTTTCGCCAAAACCATTCGTAGCCCTCTGTCATTTCAGTTGAATATTCAGTAGTATTCAAGTTATGCATTTTGACCTTCTCCAAGGCATAGTGTTTGGTAGCTGCTGGATATTCATTTGTAACATAGATAGATGCGTTGGTTTGGGACAGTCATACTACTATTTTGGCCTTCGTCAAGGGTATGTACGGGCGGGTTCCAATTAATCTGGACAATAACGGGTAGAACTTGACATATGACTTAGGATATGTTGGCCTTCGTCAAGGTCATAAGTGCATGGGGCAAAAATCCACCTCGGGAGTTTTTAAGGAAACTGAAAGTTGCTAGTGCTGCACACCATTTGGAGTGCGATAATGTTGGTAGGATTCCTTCAGGATTTTCACACAATGATATTTGGATCCCGATCCTACTGTGAGTATATATTACTCCTTGGGAGATTTTTTCACTTAACGATCAATGCAATAAACCAAGTAGGCGTCTAGAACAGTGTTAGCTGGACTACGCCTCCAGGGAAAAGAGGTTATTTAATTAAGGAACTTCGCGAAAGCGTCGTAAAACCTCCCTCGAAGTACCGACACTAGCCTGGCTGAACGGTTAAGCCAGTATTGTACGGTGAGATTAATCTTGACTAATTCTTCTTTTATGGTTTGAGGAAGGATTCGAGAAACAGTGGGAGCCATCCTATTTAGATAAATTAATAACCAATATAAACTTGCAAGAGCATAATGCTGAATGTTTTCTTCTCTCTCTCCTAATTGCAGCGACCAAAGTGACCAGATTAGGTTATAGTTAGATAATAAAATGACTGAGTTATACTACATTGACTGGCAAACATTTGTCCAGATGTCCATTACCTATGATAAGCCGGACCACCACATTACTACTCAAGCTCCCGCCGTCCCAGGTCCAGTTTCCACCATCACGGATGTTGATATCCATAAGACAAGGGAAAAATGACCGTGTGAATGCCAAGTGCCCCGTGTTGGTCTCAGTTGATGGTGTATACCAGAGGCAGCACGAGAATATGGACTTAGTTTCCATCTTCCTCCATAACAAAAATTTATATGGAGAGCAATCTCGTATCGCAAGATATGAGACCTTGAAAGAATTGCTTCAAGCGAGGTTGGCTATCAGGTCATCTGTAGGGGACCACGTCCCTACAATGATCAGCTGCATTAAAAAGCTCACACGACCTGGAGACCACGTTGGAGAACGAGTCATGTGCTGACTTAATTCTACAGTCCGTACCTTCTACTTTCGCCGAGGGGAAGAAAGTTATACTTCTAGTTGAGGGTACCCTGAAGGAAACCAAGGAGACACCTGCTCTGCTTATTGGGGAATCTTCCTCTTCTGCATCCAAGGAGAAAGCCAAAGGTGAGAAGAAGAAGACCTCTACAAAGACGATAGGCGGTGTCAGTAAGGTAGAAGGAAAAGGCAGGGCAAAATTTTCAGGGTCAACAGTAGGGAAGGAGGGATGTTCCTATTATCACGGGAAAGGGCACTAGAAGAAGGGATGCAGGGCTTGGAAAGCCAGAATCCAGGATCCGAAGCATGTTGTGGCTTCGACTTCAGGTGTGTTTGTGATTGAAAACAATCTAACAATTAGCTCTACTTCTTGGGTACTAGATACTGGATCAGGATCTCATATATGTAATTTATCACAGGATTTGAGAAACCGTAAAGTTATCAGGGCAATTGATATAACTCTCAGGGTTACTAACGGAAGGAGCATGGACACTGTATCCGTAAGGAAATATCACCTAGAATTGACAAGTGGTCAGATATTGATTCTACGTAACTGTTTATGTGTACCTAGTCTAGTTTGTAAGCGATGTGGTCTATATCTACCTAAATCAAAGTTTGATTGGGTCAGCTACACTAGAGGACGGTATATACGTGTTAAATCAAGCTCAGGTTTTCAACGTCCAGAACACACTTAAAAGAAAGTCTCCAGAATTAAATAAGGCTTTCTTATGGTATTGTAGACCGGGTCATATCAATGAAACACAGTTGTCGAAGTTACATAGAGAGGGATATTTGGATCCGTTCGATTATCACTCTTATGCAACTTGTCAATCTTGTCTCATAGGAAAGATGACAAAGACTCCGTTCACTGGACACGGAGAAAGAGCGAGCGAGCTCTTAGGACTCATACACAGCGATGTGTATGGTCCAATATCTACAGATGCATGATGTGGTTATTCCTATTTCATTACTTTTACGGATGATTTCTCTTGGTAAGGACATGTCTTCTTGATGAAGCATAAATCCGAGACCTTTGAAAAATTCCGAGAATATAAGAATGAAGTGGAAAAACAAACAGGCAAAAGTATCAAGACACTGAGATCTGATCGATTATACCCTACGCTTTTCCGATACACCGTTGTGTTGTAGAATCACCCTCTCCAAAAAGATGTTTCCCAGTGTCTTGATACTTTTGTATCGGAAAGGCAGAATCAGATCTCCCAGTTGAGTTCCAAATCAGTCATGGGAGACATCTCTTTGGAGAGGGTGATTCCGCCTTTCCGATACACCGTTGTGTTGTGGTGTGTATGGAGGAGTAAGCTGAGAGAGATGTCTCCCAAGACTGATTTGGAAAGACTCGCATGTCGATTATACCCTACACTTCTGCGGTAGGCTCTATAATGTATGCGATGTTGTGTACCAGACCAGATATTGCTTACGTAATCAGCGTGCTAAGCCGGTATCAGTCAAACCCAGGGGAGAAGCACTGGATAGTAGTAAAGAACATTCTCAAAGTACTTGAGAAGGACTAAGGAGATGTTCTTGGTGTATGGCGGAAAAGACCTCCAGATCGAGCCCTTTGCTGACTCCAGCTTCCAGAGTGATTAGGATGACTCCAAGTCCATATCAAGTTATGTCTTTACCCTCAATGGAGGGGCGGTCTGTTGGAAGAGCTCAAAGAAGGACACCGTTGCAGACTCGACGATGGAAACAGAGTAGTTCGCTGCATGAGACGCCGCAAAAGAGGAAGTCTAGATGAGAAAGTTCTTAACTGAACTTCAGGTGGTTCCTTCCATTGTTGATCCAATACTTTAGTAATGTGACAACAAATGGTGCTATAGCTTTAGGGAAGGAACCCAGGTCAAATCAGAGATCCAGACATATCTTGAGGCGGTACCACCTGATCAGGGTGATCGTTAATCTCCAGGAGATCGAGGTGAGGAGAGTAGATACGGAGAACAACACTGTAGATCCACTCACCAAGGCCATCCCACAAACACAGTTCAAGTGGCTATTCGAGATCTTAGGTCTGCGATATGCCAATACATGGCCTTATGTCTCGACCCGAATTTATTGTTCGTGACCGGCACTTAAACCACGCAACGTCTAAAGGCATAACGTAATTCAAGTAAGCCAAAGCCCAGAAATCTAAACCTTTTTAAGGAAATAAAAAAGGTGAAGTTTTGAAATAAGGTATGATGGAATCAAATATTTTCTTAAATGCATAGATAATGAAACATGAAAAATGCAAGTGGATTTTACTAGTTGAAAAACATGTTTCGTCTTTAAAAAAAATTTGGGCAGCACCTCCTTTGTATTTTTTGATCCAAAACCACATATACATGATAATAATAAAGGCATCCCCAAGCGGGAGCTAGCTCTTCGCTAATCGGCGGAATCACAACCACGCAAGATAGAATATAAGTATACGACGCCCAACGACGAAGATCAACATGAAAGATAATGAATAAAGCAAGACATCAAAACCATAAGTAGCGAACATAAACCCTCACTCTAAGTCTCGCAACCACAAGTCTTTCTAAGTCTACTATTTATACAAATACTAGTTTCTGATTGATGGAGTTACTAGATACAACAGAATAGTAAATACAAGAGTGGTATGATCCAACATGTACCACCTACCAAAGAAAATCATCCGAATGCAAGCTGTGTGCCAGCGATGCCGCTACTGATCCATGCGGTCAACCTGTAAGAACTGTGGCACAACGGAGGCGAGTTGCCAACTCATGAGTAGAAAACATCATCAGGTAGAAATCGAATAAAACAACGATTCCTAGGTCAACTATATCATAAAGGTAATACTACGATATCTAGGGTGACCGTATCTGCATATGTGCCAACAATATAATCAATTCCTATCTGCATGTGGCTAACATCTACGTGTCCATCAATGACACAACAACATCATGCATGTAAATATCATGAATGCATATGCATGTAAGTATGAGGATATCAATCAACGTGTGTCCATCAACGACACATCAAAATCATAGAACCTGAGTGTCCAACATCGACACTCGAAACATCATGAAACCCGTGTCCAACATCGACACGTAAATCCTTATATATCTCGGGCTCTGTCAGTCCAGATCGGCCCACGGGCTCCGTCAGTCCGGATCGGCCCGTATCATCTCACGACTCCGGTCGGTACCCTTCGGATAACCGCCGAGTCTAAATACTATCACCGGTAGGTAGTCCTCCCCTGCCAGGCTCACCGCTTAACAATACGAGTCTTCTTTTCCCGGGGTACCTCACGGGGTCTATCATGTACCCGCAGACGGTGCCTGCCGCTCCTCGAATCGGGTTTCACATGCCAATCTCAGAACCGAGAAAACACATGGTGGACGTCTCGGAATATCATATCAAGAGAAACCGGGTTTTTAAAACAATACATAATTTCCTTTGAAATTTAACCATGGTTCTCAAATCCAGAATCTCATGAAAACAGCATCTCAATGCATATAATCGTAAAGCATGATGTATGCGACATATAACAGAAATGTAAGCATATCCGTATATCATGCAACATGGAACAGTGATGCGAGCATATCAGTATATCATGCGATATATCATAATGGGGCAATTCTACTATGTAAGTGACATAGCAATTATCGATGATGAAAGTGTATGAGTAGGCAATCTGTGTAAGTGTAACATACGCATCATCGATAATGGTATAGGTGTACTAGCACAGGTATATGTAATGCAATGAGAATGACATGAAAGTAACATAAGGTACATCGTATGCGAAATGCTAATAGGTATACTTATCTACAACATATCCGAGTCGGTGAATCTATCAATCGGCATCTAGCCTCACAACATCACGTACGGTATAATCCATCGTACGACATCCTCTAGTCAAGGGTATGGATCAACCATCATAAAACTCATCACGTACGGTAAATCATCGTACGACGGCATTAAACCATTAGGGATCCTATCAACCTATATGACAATGAGAGTACGGACCTAACATCTCGTACGGCATATCATTCATGATTCACAACATTATATATATATATATACCTATATCCCAGGTCACATCCGTATCAATCTCATATCATGGGACCGGTAAAGGTATCAACTATCATATATCAACTCGCGTCCGTATAACGACACATCAAATCTAGTCATCATATCTCATCGTATACTCTTTTCATCTCATCAATATCTCACATCAAGTCATTTTACATATACATTCTATCATATCATGTCCAGAGTCATATCCCTATAGCTTTCATCTCATATCTCGATATATATATATATATATATATATATATATATATTCAATCGTTCATATCATCTCTAACTATCTTTTTAACTATATCCATAGTTTTATAATATAGGTTTCCTTAACTATATTCTATATATCGGTTCCCATCAAATTGCGGTGGTGCTATACGCTATCCACCCGACTTCCCCCGTAAATATAAATCTACTCACCTGCAAAACTCCTTATTGAGCCGTAGTCGATGTGCTTCGTCGTCTAGGAATCCACGCGAAGGTACCTACAATCAATACATATCGCAATACCATTAAAATCAATGTACGAAAATCGAAACGGCACACGAAAAGCCTATAGGTTGGAACTCATAGCTTAGGCATGCAAAAACAATCAAACAACCCTTGTTGTTGACGTACAAACGCCCAACAACTAAATCCAAATATCAAAACCAAAAATCCCAATATCGGAAAACATAACCAAAAACACCCCAATGTGCTCCCAGATTTTGGCTTAGGTCAATTGTAACAAAACTAGCAAGTACAGGGAGTTGTTTATAGGTATCAGGAGCTACAGACCAAAACCCATTGCCCTAGCCCACAACATGGCCGGCGAAAATGCAGAAAAAAAACCCGGCCTGCTCGGCCTGGGGTGCTCTGATGGGGTTTGTCTCCTCAGGGTGGTCTCCTAGTACTCAATTTAGGTTAATGGTGTTGCTAGTTTTTCTCAGAAATTTATCAGGTTGCTCCAGATTCCCTTTAGGCTTAATATGTTCATAAAACCGACACGGCTAATTTCCTAAGTCCGTATTTTGGTTTCTAATCCGGGTCTTGGCCAGTAAAATCCACCCTAAGGTCTTGTAACAGCCCCAAAACATCATAAATCCACACAATCACCCAAACCCTCTCTTTGGATTTTCCAAACATCACTAATCTAACAAGTTTAACTCTAAACTAAACTAAGATGCTAGGAAACTTAAAACTAAACTTAATCAAAAGTGATATACCTCATTTGGGCAACTCAAGAAAACCCTAGCTGTCCAAAGTCTCCAAAATTCAACTTTGATTGGTCCAAAGTGTTGAGGATGAGGTGGGGATCAACTTTAATGAAGGGAGTATAGGGTTTGGATGAAGATTTTGATATGATACTTGGGGATGGAGGTGGAGGGAGATGAGGATGAAGGAGGTGAAGCAAACAAATGGGGAGGAGATGAATGGCTGCCCCCTCTCTCTCTTTCTCTTATTCTTACCCTCACTCACAAGCCATGCCTCATGTGATCCCCCCCTCTCTCCTCAATAAAACACTTTCTTTTCTTTTCTTTTCTAAATAACAAATATCAACACATACTAATGAAGCAACATGCAACAAAAATTCAACATGTCATGGTGCACTAACTATGGAAAACTGTAGAAACACGGATTTGGCTTAATCGCGATTAGTAGTGCACTAATCAATTTTTTATCCAAACTGCATATAATTAATTATAAAAAAGCTAAATCCAATAAATATATTTTTAAATGAATAAATCATTTTAATCTCCAATTATTTCACAAATATTGGTATATATTTATACCATTTTACGAAAACCCCAAATTCGCAAATCGGGTAGTTTTCGCCAAATATATTATTTTAATATTAAATTCCAAAAATAATATTTTATATTTTCTGAAATGTTACAATCTTCCCCCTTAAATAAATTCGGTCTCCGAATTTAAATTTAAACCCCCGAATGCTAAAATATTTCAACAATCAGCTTAAAACCACGGGGCTCCGAAATCACGGGAGATACAGAAATACTACAGCGCATCGTGTGCGCCTGAAAACGAGTACGAAACTCAAAATCGAACTCCGTCAAGCGTCATGCAAATCATCGGATTTGCAGGAAATTCATCGGAGTTACAATAGAGATACAGATCTCGAAATCCACTACTGAAATCCAATATGCACTAGTCAAATACTATAATACATATGTAGTACGCATCCTTGAAAAATCTTCTAAAAACTGAATAAAACACATGAAAATCTTTTCTGAATAGCCGCGTGATGCGTAATTCACGGCACAAGTGACGGATGCTCATTTATAAAGTAATAAATATACGTTCATATATGTTTTGCTCAAATACACGTTCCGTCTTTTTGAAATATCCCAAAAGGTTTTCCTTGGTAAACGTTTGTGTCACTCGCGGACACATAGGAAATAGCGAGACTATAGCTCCTTTTTGAAAATCTCTTGTTAAAATTTTAATGCATGCAAAGTACTCAGGTACTGTCCTCAGATCAGTCCTGTTCGGCTACTACATAACATAGTGCCCATCATGAAAACAAGGTGCTCAAGAGCAAAATCAGCCCCAAAAAGGATTATCCAATAGTCACGTGAGTCTGGTGCGTACTGAAATCAAATCCAAATACAAGTGCCACAATATGCACAAAAGCAAGACTAAGTACAACAGGTGTGCACGAAAGCATCTGTCCAGTGCAACGGGTGTGCACGACAACAACATCTAGTGCATCTGTAGTGCACGAAAACGAACATCAAGTGCAAACGCGCACAAAAACCCAAATATGGTGAACAAATGCTCAAAGGCATAAATCGGGTGCAACCAATGTTCGGAGTATAAATCCGGTGCATACAATGCACGAAATACGAATCCAGTGCATCCAGTGCACAAAATATAAATCCAGTGCATCCAGTGCACGAAATACAAATCCTGTACATCCAGTGCACGAAATACAAATCCTGTGCAACAAGTGCACAGAAACGCATTGATAACTCAAATGTGTATAAAAACAACACCGAGTGTACCAAGGTGTATAAAAATCAACAACGTGTGCAACTATGTGCACAAAACACATATCAATGCACTGCAAGCACATGTGAGCTATACCAAGTGCAAAAATCAAATCGAGTATGTACCACATGCACAAATCAAATCAACCGTATGAAATCCACGAAATCATAAACACGTGCTACCAAGGCACAAAATCGACATCAAGTGCAATAGATATGCACAAATCATAAAACAACACAATGGTGTGTAAAACGTATATCAAGTGCAATAACTATGCACAAATGTAAATACTCAGTAGGTGCAGCCATGGTGCACGAAAATAATATCATGAAACTCAATCATCAAAACTCAAATCCAAGCGATATAAGTGTGATACTCGGATCACAAACGCAAATCTCAACAAATGACATTGAGGTACACCTCCTACAATATCGAAAAATATCGGTGCGCCCAAAACTGGCGGAGCAAGAACATCCGCTTGCCTACTGCTCACGGTCTGGTGTCCTATGTTTCTGGGTCCTCATTTCTCTGTGGATTACCAATCTCGCAATCTATCGGCTCATCGGCCCTGTCAGGTGTACTAACGGAAACGATTCCGCTATGACACTCCTCTGGTCATCTCTCGGCCAATTTGCATGACCACTCGTAAAGCAGCACGTCACTGGCGTCGGCCTCTGGCCCTCTGAATGCACGTGACACAACCGATCTTCGGTGAAAATCTTATCGCAGTAGTGTCCTGGAAGGAACCTGCCCAAGGTCTCTTCCAATCTCGCCTATGCCGAACTGTACAGAGGCTGGTACTCTTGCATAATCTTTTCTCGTTTTCTGGACATCTGCGTTCTAAGCACAACATTTCCTCAGGAACTGGCCGCATCCCAATACCTCTGTATACATATCAGATCTCTAATCTCGACGGGGAGTAACCACAGCTCGTTAACATCTCGCATGAACCTATTGTTCCACTCATCTTTATTATCGTCCACTTCGACGTCACGTCATGCTATCTGCGTACTGCAATGGTTCTCGGCTATAGTCAATCCGGAGTCTCTCACACGGACTCGAAATCACGAACTCGGTATCTTCATCACTCTGTAGAAGATATCTAGCCGAACACATCCTCAGGAACTCGTCCCAATCATTGGAGGAATACTCCATATTCGTCCGTTCTCGAACAACTTACAACGCATCTGGGTGAGGTCCTCTATCCGAAGCTGGTCAATTTACTGATCTCCTGTCGGATCATCCAACGAACAACATCATCTCTGGATCGATCTACTCTAGATCTGAGTAAGAATTTCCATACTGGAAATCTTCAACTCAATGGGGCCTGCGTCGGTGTATCAATCAGACGAATCATCTCAGTAGCTCAACTCAACTCAAGGTAGACTAGCTATCTACCGTCGCATCTCTACCTGAAAACTCCAGCGATTTCAGCTCATAAGCTCTGGAAGCGACATCCCATCAATCTCAGCAACAGCTGGGTCATCTGTCTGCAAGGTAGACGACATCACGAACTCCGTGGTATGCTGTACATCAACAGTCCTCTCACAATCTGGCAGCCTCTAAAAATGGCCCAATCATCCGTTGCAAAACCGAACCCTCGCCTCAAACGAGAGGTCATAACATAATGCTACATCGAGACGTTCCCATGCCACCAGAAAACACGATGGCCAGTCCTCGTCCATGACGAGCTCGCCCTGACCACATCACTAGCAGCAGCTCAATCAACGCTCAAACCATGGTGACAAGAACTTCAAGCATGTATCGACGAAAATAGGTCAAAGGGATGAAAAGAATCAACAGATCCCAAAATGGATACATGATCATAAGGAGGGACGGATTCGGTGAGAGTATGATCAAGAAAACGAATAGAATCAAGGATCTCAAATGGATGTATGATCAAGGAACGAAGAGAATCACTCAAGATATGTACATCCTAAGGTTTCATAAGTGGAGTATCGTATCGTAAATATTCCGCGGAACATACATACGGTACATCACTCTACTCAAGCTACCTACTCTATCAATCAGGGTCAACCTATGTAACGAAAGTTCGGGTCTAATACTCCCTGTTCAAGTCTAAGTTCCGTAAGGTCAAGCCTAGGTTTCGAAATATATATACGCCTTAGACTCCGCATAGTTAAACATAGACTCGAACCAAGGTTAAACCCAGCGCTCTGATACCAACTTTGTCACGACCCGAATTTATTGTTCGTGACCGGCACTTAAACCACGCAACGTCTAAAGGCGTAACGTAATACAAGTAAGCCGAAGCCTAGAAATCTAAACCTTTTTAAGAAAATAAAAGAGGTGAAGTTTTGAAATAAGGTATGATGAAATCAAATGTTTTCTTAAATGCATAGATAATGGAACATGAAAAATACAAGTGGATTTTACTAGTTGAAAAACATGTTTCGTCTTTAAAAAAAATTTGGGCAGCACCTCCTTTGTATTTTTTGATCCAAAACCACATATACATGATAATAATAAAGGCATACTCAAGCGGGAGCTAACTCTTAGCCAATCGGCGGAATCACAACCACGCAAGATAGAATATAAGTATACGACGCCCAACGGCGAAGATCAACACGAAAGATAATGAATAAAGCAAGACATCAAAACTACAAGTAGTGAACATAAATCCTCGCTCTAAGTCTCGCAACCACAAGTCTTTCTAAGTCTACTATTTATACAAATACTAGTTTCTTATTGATGAAGTTACTAGATATAACGGAATAGTAAATCCAAGAGTGGTACGATCCAACATGTACCACCTACCAAAGCAAATCACTCGAATGCAAGCTGTGTGCTAGCGATACCGCTACTGATCCATGCGGTCAACCTGCAAGAACTGTGGCACAACGGGGGTGAGTTGCCAACTCGTGAGTAGAAAACATCATTAGGTAGAAATCGAATAAAACAACGATTCCTAGATCAACTATATAATAAAGGTAATACTACGATATCTAGGGTGACCGTATCTGCATATGTGCCAACAATATAATCAATGCCTATCTGCATGTGGCTAACATCTACGTGTCCATCAATGACATAACAACATCATGCATGTAAATATCATGAAAGCATATGCATGTAAGTATGAGGATATCAATCAACGTGTGTCCATCAACGACACATCAAAATCATGGAACCTGAGTGTCCAACATCGACACTCGAAACATCATGAAACCCGTGTCCAACATCGACACGTAAATCCTCATATATCTCGGGCTCCATCAGTACGGATCAGCCTACGGGCTCCGTCAGTCCGGATCGGCCCGTATCATCTCACGACTCCGGTAGGTATCCTCCGGATAACCGCCGAGTCCAAATACTATCACCGGTAGGTAGTGCTCCCCTACCAGGCTCACCGCCTAACAAAACGAGTCTTCTTGCCCCGGGGTACCTCACCGGGTCCACCATGTATCCGCATACGGTGCCTACCGCTCCTCGAATCGGGTTTCACATGCCAATCTCAGAACCGAGAAAACACATGGTGGACGTCTCGAAATATCATATCAAGAGAAACCGGGTTTTTAAAACAATACATAATTTCCTTTGAAATTTAACCACGGTTCTCAAATCCAGAATCTCATGAAAACAGCATCTCAATGCATATAATCGTAAAGCATGATGTATGTGACATATAACAGAAATGTAAGCATATCCGTATATCATGCAACATGGAACAGTGATGTGAGCATATCAGTATATCATGCGACATATCATAATGGGGCAATTCTACTGTGTAAGTGACATAGCAATTATCGACGATGAAAGTGTGTGAGCCGGCAATCTGTGTAAGTTTAACATACGCATCATCGATAATGGTGTAGGTGTACCAGCACAGGTATATGTAATACAATGAGAATGACATGAACATAACATAAGGTACATCGTATGCGAAATGCTAACAGGTATACGTACCTACAACATATCCGAGTCGGTGAATCTATCAATCGATATCCAGCCTCACAACATCACGTACGGTATAATCCATCGTATGGCATCCTCTAGTCAAGGGTATGGATCAACCATCATAAAACTCATCACGTACGGTAAATCATCGTACGACGGCATTAAACCATTATGGATCCTATCAACCTATATGACAATGAGGGCACGGACCTAACGTCTCGTACGGCATATCACTCATGATTCACAACATTATATATATATATATATATATATATATATTCCTATATCCCAGGTCACATCCGTATCAATCTCATATCATGGGACCGGCAAAGGTATCATTTATCACATATCGACTCGCATTCGTATGACGACATATCAAATCTAGTCATCATATCTCATCGTATACTCTTTTCATCTTATCAATATCTCACATCAAGTCATTTTACATATACATTCTATCATATCATGTCAAGAGTCATATCCCTATAGCTTTCATCTCATATCTCGATATATATATATTCAATCGTTCATATCATTTCTAACTATCTTTTAACCATATCCATAGTTTTCTAATATAGGTTTCCTTAATCATATTCAATATATCGGTTCCCATCAAATTGCGGGGGTGCTATACGCCATCGACCCGACTTCCCCCGTAGATATAAATCTACTCACCTGCAGAACTCCTTGTTCAGCCGTAGTCGATGTGCTTCGTCATCTCGGAATCCATGCGAAGGTACCTACAATCAATACATATCGCAATACCATTAAAATCAATCTCCGAAAATCGAAATGGCACACGAAAAGCCTATAGGTTGGAACCCATAGCTTAGGCAAGCAAAAACAATCAAACAACCCTTGTTGTTGACGTACAATTGCCCAACAACCAAATACAAATCCAAATATCAAAACCAATAATCCCAATATCGGAAAACATTACCAAAAACACCCCAATGTGCTCCCAGATTTTGGCTCAGGTCAATTGGAACAAAACTAGCAAGTACAGGGAGTTGTTTATAGGTATTAGGAGCTACAGACCAAAACCCATCGCCCTAGCCCACAACTTGGCCGGCGACAATGCCAGAAAAACTGGCCTTCTTGGCCTGGGGTGCTCTGATGGGGTTCGTCTCCTCAGGGTGGTCTCCTAGTACTCAATTTAGGTTAATGGTGTTGCTAGTTTTTCTCAGAAACTTCTCAGGTTGTTCCAGATTCCCTGTAGGCTTAATATGTTCATAAAACCGACACGGGTAATTTCCTAAGTCCGTATTTTGGTTTCTAATCTGAGTCTTGGCCAGTAAAATCCACCCTAAGGTCTTGTAACAGCCCCAAAACATCATAAATCCACACAATCACCCAAACCCTCTCTTGGGATTTTCCAAACATCACTAATCTAACAAGTTTAACTCTAAACTAAACTAGGATGCTAGGAAACTTAAAACTAAACTAAATGAAAGGAGATATACCTCATTTGGGCAACTCAAGAAAACCCTAGATGTCCAAAGTCTCTAAAACTCAACTTTGATTGGTCCAAAGTGTTGAGAATGAGGTGGGGACCAACTTTAATGAAGGGAGTATAGGATTGGGATGAAGATTTTGAGATGATACTTGGGGATGGAGGTTGAGGGAGATGAAGATGAAGGAGGTGAAGCAAACAAATGGGGAGGAGATGAATGGCTGCCCTCTCTCTCGCTTTCTCTTATTCTCACCCTCACTCACAAGCCATGCCTCATGTGGTCCCCTCTCTCTCTCCTCAATAAAACACTTTCTTTTCTTTTCTTTTCTAAATACCAAATATCAACACATACTAATGAAGTAACATGCAATAAAAATGCAACATGTCATGGTGCACTAACCATGGAAAACTGTAGAAACACGGATTTGGCTTAATCGCGATTAGCAGTGCACTAATCAATTTTTTATCCAAATTGCATATAATTAATTATAAAAATGCCAAATCCAATAAATATATTTTTAAATGAATAAATTATTTTAATCTCCAATTATTTCACAAATATTGGTATATATTTATACCATTTTACGAAAACCCCAAATTCGCAAATCGGGTTGTTTTCGCGAAATATATTATTTTAATATTAAATTCCAAAAATAATATTTTATATTTTCTGAAATGTTACACCTTAGTGCAAGTGGGAGATTGTTATTGATATATGCCTTAGAGGCCATTATTGTATCATACTGGTTTGTATATTACTTAATGGAAGCTTGGGATATACACGGATATAGTAACAGTCTTGCTCGAAATGGTAGTATGCTACCTGGTTTGTTTCTACCTCAATATGTGCATATGTTTCTTAGCATATCGCTTATACATATTGGTGGAGCCCTTAGGATCTTTGCTTGATTACCAGTATTGTGATGGCAGTCACACTAGTGGGGGATGGGTAATCTATAAGAACATCCTATATAGGTCCCTAGTCCTAGGATTATCGAGACGGGGCATCGATACTCCAGAGTAGACTAGTATATAAGCTTCTCATCCCAGCAGGGGAGATGGTCTGTCCCACATCCATTAGTACGTCGTACAGGAGATAGTATGCAGGTGCTCATTTGATTATGAGTACACTGGACATGACTCGTCGGGAACTGTTGGTGGGTATTATACCTATCGTCGGGTAGCAGTTCCCAGGTGACATGAGTACAGCTTAGTCCGTCGAGTTGACACTGCTACTTCGCCTCGAGTGTGTTCCCACTGTACTTTGATTACTACCCTACCATGGCTCAAAGGAGTCATGCAAACAGGTAGTAGTTGGATGCAGTCCCGAAGAACTTGGAGGTAGTGGCGGTTAGATAGGATTCGTATCTCCCGGTATTTTGGGGTAAATATCGCGCTGTGTTCGGAAGGCCATTATACAAAGTCCTTGGCCAAGGCAAGCGAGATTTACTGGTAGGTACTCCAGTAGTTTCTCAGGGTGTTTTGGGCTACACCCCGACACGATTTATTGCGCTATTAGGGTTCTGACAATTACCGCCCCTAGGCTCGATATGCGATATTCTTAGATGAACAGACCTGATTGTACGGAGATTGTCACAGATAGGCTCAATAGGAGTTCGGATGAATTATTTCATCGGCCTTCATATCGACACATACCTGGGTAGCCGTTACGTGCAGCTAGTACCGCTTGCGGCTTGTGGTTAAACCCACTGCCAGCGTAGTGTCGAGTCTTTAGAGTCCCATACAGAGGGTTTCCCTGCACCGGGAAAAAGGTGTAGAGGCCGTATGGTTTTACGGCCGGGCTTCGATCACTTACGTGTACTTGCGCACGTATGATGATCGGGCGGATAATACTAGTGGGCTTTGGTTTAAGCTGGATCCTAGTATTATATTGATGGATTATTTTCGTCTCTTTGTATTCGTATTTTTCGGAATGCGTATGCGGGTATGTATATACGGATGAGGGGGATTCTCGTAATTTCTCGGGAAAGCTTCTAGAAGAGACACCTCATTAGGGTTTAATTGTTTTTGGATTAAAGCAAATGGGGTGGAGGAAATGAGGTGCAAACTTGACAAAAGACACTCATGGCTCTTGGTGACTCATGCCCATGACTCACCATAGATATTTTGTGAACCATATTAGATATTTGTGTGAGATATTTTATCTACTCAATTATTTAGTTTGGTTCAACGATTCATCACAAATGAGCCATGGTTTTTCTTTAGTTAATATTCTATACTCATTTCCTCAACCCAACTTCTTCTTCATAAAACCCTAAAAGCTCTCATGTGTTGAGAATCTTAGGGTTCCAAAAGACAAATCACTCCATCTTCTTACTCCACACCATCTAGGACTTCTAGTTTAGCGAACTAGAAGCCGTAGTTATCTCATATTCGATGTAGGAGCTCGGACTATAGACTCTCGGGTGGATCGTCTTTGACTCGAGAAGGCCGTCGAGGTTGCCGATCCGTTTCGATCCTTGGAGCTGATGACGAGGTGGAGGACAGCGAAGAAGACTCGAAGGACTTGGTATCGTGAGGTATAACACTTCTTTTCGAGTAGTAAAACTCATTCAAGTTAGCTAATTAGGGTTTAGTATCGATCCTGGAGTTCAAGTCGGTGTTGCGATGCATTTGAAAATCGTTTTTTGAATATTCCGCCTCCCCGCGGACACGCAGGGTGCGCGACATCGACTTACACGAGCTAGATCTGCACCTTCTAGGAGCTCAAGAATAGGAGAAGAATACCCGAAGGACTTGTATCAAGGAGGTATAAAACTCTATCATAGTGGTTTAGAACCTCTTTGTGTTTAGCTAGTTAGGGTTTCTGAAAGATCCTGGAAGTATAGTCGATGTTGCTTGTTTAGAAAATCGTTTTTTGTAAATTCCGCCTCGCCAAGAACCATGTGGGGGTGTGCGACATCGACTTACAGTGGTATCGGAGCCTACTTAAACCTTAACTAGCTAGTTAGCATGTATTTAGAACTTTGATCGACAGAAATTATCCGAAATCGCATTTCCGTTACTTGCTTGCTGTCCGAATTTTAAACTTGTTCAAAAAAATAATTTCAGTGACCTTAAAATTATGAGCATGCTTTTTTAGAACCAAGAAAAAAATTTGAGCACATGAGCACACAATTCGACCGCTAATTCGACGCCAAACAGGTCATTTGGCCGCCGATCCGCGGCCTAATTGTGGCTGTAGTGCTCCAATTTTTTTCTGGGGTTCAGGTTCCTGGAAATATGATTTTTGGTACATTTGGCTTTTGCCCAGATTTGTTTGTGTACTGGTTTGTACATGGGGTAAATACGAAAAGTTTTAATCGATCGAAATTCTAAATTCTTGCTTAACTATGTATTTTGTTTGTATATGTGTTTCTAAACGTCTACTAATTGCTATATGTTGATTAGTGGGGGTTGCACATATCTTGTTTATCGTTTGTGGATATGAAGTTTTGGATCGTCGTGAATGAATAGCCGGGGGATGTGAGAAGAGTGTTCTTTTCTTTCATTCATGTATATTTGTAAATTGATGTAATATTCTTTTGTGGGGCACATCCGGGTTGAGCTTTGTTCCCCAAAAATTCGAACAATATAAAAAGTGCTAAGCTCTGTCAAATTTTATTGAGGCAGTGCCTCACTTGCCCATCACGTGGGCGCCAATGTGTAAAGCACAGAAACGCTTTCTGAGTAAGAATTTAATTTTTATATGGTGTCGTACGTGCTCATCACGCCAGCGCCAATGTGCAAAGCACAAAAACGCTTTCTGAGTAAGAATTAAATTCTTATATGGCTCCACATGTGCTCATCATGCGGGTGCCAATGTGCAAAGCACTGAAATGCTTTCTGAGTAAGAATTAAATTCTTATATGACGCCGCACGTGCTCATCACGCGGGTGCCAATATGCAAAGCATATAAATGCTTTCTGAGTAAGAATTATATTCTTATACAGCGCCGCACGTGCTCATCACGTGGGCGCCAATAAGCAAAGCACAGGAGTACCCATCATAAGAATTAAATTCTTAAGCGACACCCACGTCCACAAGATATGAGCGCCAGCGTCCAAATCAAGATCAACAGAATTAAATTCTACATAAGAATTTGGGATACTCTCTGTTAATCAGAGCCGTTGGATCAAAGATCTAATGGAGATGATAAATTATAAAAATATAGAATTAAATTCTATTAGAAGAAAATATCTCCCAAATCTTTCTAAATAAGAAAGATACTCTCGGTTGGATCAATGATCCAATAATAGAATAAAATTCTATTTTGAGAATCTATTATCTCAATCTTTCTAGACAAAAAAGATTGCTCTTTGTAAAACAGAGAACTCTTGGATTAAAAATCCAATGGTGATGAAAAATCACCATTTTACAGAATAAATTATGTATATGGAAAAATATTTCTCCAATCTTGTTAAAAACAAGAAAACATATTTTGTAAAACAGAAGTCCTTGGATCAAACATCCAACGGTGGTAAAATTCCCCAAATCAATTTTGAGTCTAATTAAATCAATTGGAATCTCACAATGAGAGATTTTCTCAAAACTAATTAACAATTTGCCTCTACTATATAAAGGCCCCGAGACTTCAAGTCTCAAAAAAAGAGGAGAGAGACAAAAAAAGGAAACAGAGGAAAGACCATAAAAAAATCCCCGACAAGGTTCTGAAAAAAATATATAGAGCTTTAAAAACAATAGAGAATTTAATTCTCAAAGAGGAAGGCTTCCCTTTCAAAAAGAGACTCGAGGTAAAGAGAACACAGAGATAAAAAAATATCTCTTTTACCTATTTTAAGGGTTTAACCCTTTTCAAAGAACTTAGTTCTTTCTCTGGATCACAGATTCACAAAGCAAGTCTTCCACAAGTTGAGAATTTAATTCTCATTAGGAAGATCTTGTTCTTGAGAATCAAAGGTTCAGAAAAAAACTAGGTCCAAAAGGAAAATAAAAGGAAAAAGAACCTATAAAAGAATATAGTTCTTAAAGAAAAACCTGATTCCAGATCTTAAAAAATGAAGATTTTGGTGATCATTAATGGTCAAATTGCCATTAACAGAGATTTAATCTCTAAAAAAAAAACTAGCGCCTTACGTGTTTCCCACGTGGACGCTCTTTTAACAGCGCCTAGTGCCTCACGTGAAAAACATGCGGGCGCCTAAAACAGAAGGCCAGCGTCTTACGTGAAACACACGTGGGCGCTGAATAAAAGTGCTTAGCACTCTATATACAGCCAAAACGGCTGAGTGCTTAGCACTGATTGGACATCGCTCAACGCCTCACGCGCTCCGCATGTGGACACCATAAGAAGTTCTTAGCACTTCACATTTAGTCAAAAGGACTAAAGTGTTCAACATTTATTGGGCAGCGCTCATGACTGAATACTTCACATGACATATATGTGAGCATCAAAGCTTAAATAAGTGCTTAGCACTTTTACATAAAAAGAAAAGGGCTGAATAAACAGGGCCCAAATAAGTGCTTAGCACTTTTGAATGAAAAAGAAAAAAAATTAAGTATACTAAGCCCAAATTGGCTAAGTCTCTGAAGTTTTCTTGCAGTTGAGCCCAAATGCTCTTTTGTTGGATCTTAAGTAAAAATGATCCTAAAATGTTGTTGAATTGATCCTAGTCTCAAATAAGACTAATGTATCCTTAGCAAAAACAAATTGAGCCCAAATTATCGCTTATAGATTTATGTTGATCTTAATATCAAACTAGATTAACGGTCCTTAAAAAGAAAACAAAAATATTTCTGAACTATAGGTGTTGGATATAGTGCCCTCAGAGTCAATTATTGGATCACAGGCACGTGATTGCAATGATTGAGCGAGGACCTATGCCGGTAGGACAGTCTTACTCAAGATGATAGTATGCTATCTGGTTTGCCTTTATCATCGTGTACTGTTTTAGGTGACCTTACAGGTCACTATTGCGCGTTGATAGAGCCCTTAGGATTCTTGCTTGACGGCCAGCAGTATGATGGCAATCATATACGTGGGAGCTGTGGTCTATAAGCACATCCTTAAAAGGTCCCTAGTCGTGGGAGTATTCGAGACAGGGCATCAATACTCCAGAGTAGACTAGTGTATACAGTCAAGACCCCGACGAGGGGCGGTGCCGGTCTCACAAGCCACTGGTGTCAGTTGGTTCACCTAAGATGTATACAGGTGTTCATTGGGTTATGAGTACACCGGACAGGACTCGCCGGGTGCATGCTAGTTGGTCTTATACCTGACGTCAGATAGCAGTTCCCTGGTGACATGTGTACAGGTTAGTTCATCGACCTGAGATCGTCATTTGTCTCGTGTGAGTTCCCATTGTACTTTGATTACTACCCTACCACGGCTCAAAGGAGTCGTGCAAACAGGTTTTAGTTGGGTACAGTCCCGAGCCACATGGAGGCAGTGAGCGGATCTGCAGGCGTTCGTCTCTCCCGGTATTAGGGGTGAGGTCACGCTGTGTCTAGGAGAGCCATTACACAAAGCCCTCGGCAGAGGCAGGAGATTTACTGGTAGGTATTCCAGTAGTATCTCAGGGTGTTCTGGGCTACACTCTGACACGACTTGTACCGCTTTTGGGGTCTGACTTTTACCAACCCCCCAGGCCCGCCATGTGATGCTCATAGACGAACGGACCGGACTATACGGATATTGTCACTGACAGGCTCAGTAGGGTGTCAAGATGAGTTTGCTCATCGACGTCCCTTTTAGTCAATACCTAGTAGCCCGTTACGTATGGCTAATACCTCTGACGTGCTAGTGGTTAAATCCACAGCCAAAAGTATTGATGAGTCTTTAGAGTCCCCCACAGACAGTTTCTCAAGTTTCGGGCGAAACGCAGTAGAGGCCGTATGGAGATATGGCAGGGTTCGATCAGATACGTGCGGTATTGCACGGATCATGGTCGGACGGATAATGCTAGCGGGCTTTGGTTTAAGCCGGATCCTAGTATTGTACAGTGTAGATTTTGTCTCTTTGCATTTGTATTCGGTCGGAATACAAATGCGGGTATGTATATACAGTCGTGGGGTTTTCCTCTAATTTATTACGGGATTAGTTTTTTGAAGTTGCTAGTTTGCATTCCGTTTCGGCCAGTTTTCCTTTGTTCCTTCATGGCCGGATTTTTATGTGGGAGGGGCTTATTTGCAAGTGTGCAAATTATCAAATGTGGAGGTTTCTTTGTGGCATTTGGTTTATATGATGGTTCTAGCATCTTTGCTTTTCATACATCATTTCATTTGCATTAATGGTGATGGATTTTGATAAGATTGATATAGCTTTTGAATGACACCTTTTTCTCATTATCATACCATTTTTCTTCTCTTGCTTTATTGATTGATTTTTCCCTCCACCATGGGGCTTGGCCGGCCACTTAGAGAGAGTGGGGAGAAAATCATTCATCTTATATTCTTTGCTTGTCACAAAAATTCCATAGCACATTTCCTTAGTTGATTCCTCCACTCCTTCAATGGCAACTTCACACCCGCTAGAGACAAACCACTCTACAATAGCCTACAGCATTCTTGGACACGTCGACTCGCCAACTTCGTGCCCGAGTTGCCTTGGTCCAGAGGTGGGAGCCCGTAAAAGAACCCGGCGATGTGGTGCCCGTTCCGACGAGGAAATGAAGACCGGAGATTCCGCGAGGAGATCGGAGTGGAGGCCGAAGACCGAATGACACGGATCGCTCGGTATAGCTCTCTACCCCTTCTCTAGTTAGCTAGCATTAGGTTAATGGTTCGATCCGGGTTTTTAGGATGCGGTAGTGCCGGTTTTCAAGTCAAGAAAAATTTTCATTTCCGCATTTTGGTCTCGGATAGACGGCCGGGGCGCTACCGTAGTCCTACAATAGGAATATACAACCTAAGTTCAAAACCCTGTTAAGCAAATCCTTGAACCAAGCCCAAATATAAAATATAAGGATTTGGACTAATCCGCGTCCTACAGGAGACGATATAAACCAGTATCCATATACAATCCACGAGCAACCAAAACAAACAAACACACACACGACATGAAGTGAACTGCTGGAGAAGGAGAAAGTGGTTTTCGCAATGCGGTAACGTAATTAACTGCAGGGTCTTATGCCTGCAGGGAAGAGCGTCCTCACAATAAAAAAAACCCTCACAAAATGAGAGGGGATCTGATATAGTCTGCTACAACGCTCGCATCTGTCTAAACCTCCGATATATGGTACCATAAATCAACTTTGTATCTTTGGAGAGGTGGATGAATAAATCTAAATAGCATCTGTCCCTAGATTCAGGCAAGACGATCTATCCTAGTTCGTCTCTGTTTCTGG
This sequence comes from Agapanthus africanus, assembly GCA_030015575.1. NCBI lineage: Eukaryota > Viridiplantae > Streptophyta > Magnoliopsida > Asparagales > Amaryllidaceae > Agapanthus > Agapanthus africanus. The sequence goes on along the minus strand of JASDDO010000001.1, from coordinate 456,726,799 downwards.
TGGTAAACAGATTCTGGCACGCCCTGTGGGACCTTTTCCTCTTTCCACTCCACACTTCATGCGTCGTGTTTCACGAACAAAATCGCGGTTCACTTTGGTTGCCCTTAGATTTGAGATACTAAAATTTGGTGTCTTGCTCCTGTGTAGAAAAAAATCGATGGTTTCCAACTGCACCTCTTGCAACAGCAACTCTCGCTCCACCCCAACTGGAGGAGTGACCTACGGGCCCAACGCGGCCTCAATTTTCTCAATGCCGGTGGTGGAAGTTATGCAAGCCACTACTGGACTATTCATCGGGACCATGTTCCCACTGGTGAGTTTCGGTGCCTCAGCGCTGTAAGAGGAAGCCCCGAAGAGGTCGGTCTTTGATCGACTGGCGACCACAACGGTCCCTCTCAACAGGACTTCCAAACCTGACGTCTCAGTCTTCAACAGGCTCGGCAAGAATCCAAACGGGTCCGCAAAGCGGCTTATGATACCTGAAGGGGCTACCTTAAAATGGATAGCCCTCCCAACTCCTGCTACGGGAAAAATCGTCAAAGGTGCTTCCCCTACCAGAAAGTCGGTCTTTGAAAGATTAGCCAGCCCTCCTCAAACCCTACCAAGGACGTCAGTCTTCAATAGGTTGACGCCAATAGCAGCCCTTCAGCAAAGCCGGGGGCATGAAGAAGCCGCTTCCAAATCTGAGGCGGTCCCTTTTGCAAGACACGCTCGACATCGCCACGGGCGCCGAGTGAGAAAAGCTAAGGGCAACTCCCCCTCTGGATTTAACCCAGCAACTCCAATGGTGGAAGTCGACACTGCTGTTCTAACCAAAAACAGTTTTGATCTAATCAGGAGGGTGCGCAGGAAATCTCCAACGGAGATGCTAAAGAAATCGCCCCTGCCTGCAGAAGCTACATTGCAGGCAAAGTCGGAGTAGCCCCATCAGCGGCTCTCCTCGCAAATTCACAGGGTCTGGCGAAAAGTCCAAGACTCTGTGATTGACCAGAAGTACTCTCGTCGACCGAAGAAATCGAAGGCTCGACAAGAAAAGGACCACTCCTCCGTCATACAGCGAGGGACTTCTTCTACACAGGAGCCTGTTACAACGGCTCCTTTAACTTCAACCTCCCACAAAAGGATGAGACTGGAGAAAATCCCACCGCCTGCGGCAAATTGCAAAGGCGATGGACCCAAACACCCTAAGCCTAGGGGCATGATCGTACATACAGTCCACATGGCTTCCGGGAAAGAAGAAAGCCGTGCTTCGGCGAGTCACCGATCGCAAACTCGGTCGCTGACTAAAACTCAGGAGCAACAACAAAACCTCCAGGAAATGCTGACCAAAATGGCAGCGCTTACCGGATAGAAAGAAAGTCCGAACAAAGAGTCCGAACAAAGAGGCCGAACATTTCCAGGAGCAGGAGACCGATACAGAGTTCCTGCGAAGGGTGCTTGAAAGAAAAGACAAAGAAGCTGCTGAACAAGCTGCTAACATGAATCAGATGGCGCTCTTGTTTCAGAAAATGGTTGGAATGATGATCCAGCCAGAAACCCCAGCTGAGGATCCACCGATAATCATTGAGGATGAAATAGGGGAAACATCAAACCCGCTTCCAGCCTTATCGGAAGCCAAGGAGGAAACAATCTCTAAGACCGCTCTTGATGATTACATTGCTCAACAAATAAGAGCTCATCAAGCTAGTGAAGCCTCTGGCCAAATTGTCAGAACTGGACGACGATATCCAGGATGGTATGATCAAATCAATTACCCGCTGGGATATACGATCCCCAAGTTCCATGTATAAAAAGGGACAGGCAACCCCCATCAGAATGTCACGCCGTTCAGAGCTCTGTGCGGCAACACCGGAGGCAATGACAAACTATTACTTAGCAAGTTCATTGGCAGCTTGTTAGAAACGGCCTTTGAATGGTACTTGGAACTCCCAAATGACTTCGTAAAGACATTCACAGAGATGGAACTATTGTTCACACAGCGGTTCGCCAGCGCAAGCGAGCGCACCCCGATCACGGCATTAATCAATGCCAGGGTAAAGTCGAAGAAACTTAGGTCCAATACGCGATCTGATGGCGGAACCTATGGTCTAAGTGCGAACAGCGCATTGAAGAATCTCCCGCCGTGGGCATGTTCATTGGGACCCTTGATCCTCAAATGACTGTGTCCCAGTTCATGACATTCTTCAAATCAACCACCTTTCAGGCTCTGATAGATAAACTGGCCTAAATGGACTAGATAGGCCACGAGCCTTCCTCCTCAAATAAGGACCCTCGAAATAACAAGGGTAAAGGGAAAGTGGCCTTCGTTGCCAATACGCAACAACAACCGAGCGACCCAAAACCGGCTGCTTGCTAAACAACGCGCTTCCGCTCCCATCCTTGGAGGAAAGACTAGGACTCGCTTATTTGTTTCCCCACGATATGACGAGGAGACTATTTGAATTGGCAGTGCGTAACAAACTCATCACATTGCCAGACCCATGGAGGCCACCGCAACCCGGCGACGTCAACAACCCTAACTACTGCTCTTATCACAGAATGGTGAGCTACCCAATTGGGGATTGCTATGTCTTCAAGAACTGGGTCGAGGACCAGTATCAACAAGGGAAATTCGTGCTTTCTGATAACTGGAGGGTAAACCTACCAAAGAAGCACATTCCCAAAAAGGTGGATGCGCCGGGGTCATTATGCTCACTTTGGAAGAAATTCCATGTGAAGTCAATCTTTCAGCTAAAACCAAAAGAATGCTGAAGGATCTACAGGCATTTCCAGCAGCCAGGTGGAAAAGCTCACTTGAACCCAAAATCATCGAAGAGATGTTGAAACCACGTCCCGTACCGAAAGTTGTTGACAAAGGGCAAAACACCCAAGTCAACCCTTCAAAGTCTTCGATGAAAAAGAAGAACAAGAAGCCTGTGCAGCCTGCCGAGTATGACGACAAGCGCACAGACCTACAAAAGTATATTGATGTGCTGGAGGAATACAACCAGAAGGCGCGGACACCGATCACGCTCGAAGAGTTCCTTAAGCATATTCTTGATGATGAAGATAGTGACAACGATGAGAATAATGACTCATCAGAAGAAACCTAAGACTATGTAGCAAGTTGCCACATGGTCTCCCATTCATTGTTAAATGATAAAGAAACCCCCCGGCACCAGAAAACAACACGGAGGAACTGGGTGCAGAATCGGTGCTAAATTCCCTGAAACTGCCAAAAGACCCGATCGATAGGCTGTTAAACGAAGCCTTTCAAAAAAGCAAAGCTGACCGAGAATGTGAAACAGCCATATATGAAAAGGCTAAGCATCAGGATGAATAAGCTGCGGCGGGATGAGTCATAAAGTACTCCAACCAATCCAAAGCATACCTGCGATAAATAAGAGTAGGATCAAAACACAGAAGCGGTTCACCAAAGCCCTGTCAATGGGAATGAAGCTGCCACCTCTCGTAGGAAACACTCTCGGGTTCATATGCCTCGTCAGGGAGGATTCACATCCAAACTACTGACTGTATGATCGGAAGGTTACCCACCTCACCGAGGGATGCAGCGCCTACATGAAATGGTGGCAAGGATACTGAAAGTATGCCTTAGCACCACTACTAGGTTTTAATAAGCATCAAGTATACAATTTAAAAAAAATAGTGTGCTAAAGCATACTAACCTAGAATCAAACTAGAGAATTAGGGTTCGTATGCAAGTGAAAAAGTTTTATAACTAAGTGAAAAAAGAATACAACCTTTGTAGACCGGTCCTTCAGTTCTAAAGCTTCAAGTAGTAGTCCCTAGAACTCTTCTCAGGCTCCACTTGGTGAAAGGAACGAGCTTGCTTTGTCGTCTTCGAGGCCGAAGATAATCTACCTTGAAGTTACTCTAACTCAAGCTACCTCTTCACTAATCAAAGAATTAGTGAAGCAAACAACCTAATCTAATGGGCTAGATGAGAGCAGGTTGATGAAGTAGGAATTTTGCTCACTTTAGAAATTCTTCTCCTTTTATTTTTCCAACTCAAGAAAACTAGAGAAGAAGAAGAAGAACTTGGGTGAAGAAAAATATCTCAAGTCAAGTGAGAATCAACCATGAGCCCAAGATATTATTGTGATGAATAAATATCTAAGATAGAGATAAAAATGAGAGGATGAGTCATGGCTTCTCAATGCTCCTACAAGCATCCAAGCCATGACTCATTTCCTTCTCATTTTAATTTCCTTTTAAATATAAATCATCATTAATATCTTTAACCCTAGGTGTGAGTCTTATACACCCATGTTCTATATATCATCTAGCATGACACAATAGTGTATTATATATTAAATAATATATATATATATATATATCATTATAAATAATCAAGAGAAGAAAATCATTAGTGAGCTAATATTAGTTGATATATATTAATATATCAAATATAAATATATATATCAAATTATTAAATCAACACTTGATTCAATAATCTGGCTATATCATATATAACCGACTAATATCATTTATATGTATATCAATTTATCCAATCAACACTTGATTCAATAACTCGGTTATATCACATATAACTGACAATATTCAATATCAAATATAAATATATACATATAGCAAATCATTGAATCAACACTTGATTCAATAATCCGGTTATATCACATATAACCTAACTGATATCATATATCACGAGATTAGAATACGGTATCACATACTCGTATTTAATCAAGCACCCGCACATATCATATATGTGCCCTACTTCGTTTCGCTTGATCTTGGAAACCTCTGTGTGGGACTCTAAAGACTTATCAATACACCAACAGTAGGTAATGATCATATCAGATACCCACAAGCCGTCAACGGTACTAGCTGGACGTAACGGCTACTCAGGTATTGAGCAAATAAAAGATCAACAAGCAAAGTTGTCAAAACTCCCGTGAAGCTTATAAGTAACACTTACCGTACAGTTTGGTCTCTTCGTCTGATATGTCGCATATCGAGTCTGGGGGTAGAAACGTCAGACCCCAGTAACTTGATAAGTCATGCCGATGTGTGGCTCATAACGGTTCGAGAAACTACTGATAACACTTACCAGTAAATCTCATCAGCCCTGGCTAGGGACTTGCTGTTATAGCCAATCGAGCATAGCGCAACATCAACTCCCTATACCGGAAGAGACGAAACCCCTCCTATCGGTCACTACCTCCATGTGACTCAGGAATGTATCCAAAATCCACCTGTTTGCACGACTCCTTTGAGCCGTGGTAGGGAGGAAAATAAAGCACAGTGGGAATCACACAAGACACTATGACGATCTCGGGTCTACAGACTAACCTGTACCAGTGTCACCAGAGAACTGCTATATGATGATAGGTATGGTACCATCTAGGATTTCTCGGTTAGTCCTGTTCTGTGTACCCATTCTCTAATGAGCACCCTTGTACAATCTCTGATGTCAAACACCAATGGTTATGGGATCTGCCATTGCCCCATAAAGGGTCAAAAAACGTACACACTAGTCTACTCTGGAATATCGATGCCCTGTCTCGATACTCTCTCGACTAGGAACCATTAAAGGATGTACTTGTGGACTACTCAGGCACTACTAGTATGATCTGCATCATAGTCCTGGTAGTCAAGTCCGCATCCTAAGGACTTTATCAACATGTATTAGAGAGACAGTATAATAATAAAAGTGTACATGTTAAGATAAAGAGCAACTAGAAGCATACTATCATGTCGGGAAAGAAAGTCCTTTATATATATGTCCAAGCATCCACTATAATGTACAATAATGGCCTTTAGGGCATACATATTCCTAACAATCTCCCACTTGCACTAAGACTAGTTGTTGTAGTATCGCATACCCAACATCCTAAAAAGTCTCTTAAACTGCGTATGGGGGAGGACCTTCATGAGTGGATCCTCTGTGTTGTCCTTCGTGTAAACTCTTCTGACCTTGATCTCCCGGCGATCAACTATCTCCCGGATCAGGTGATACCGCCTAAGAATATTTCTGGATCGCTGATAGGACCGGAGTTCCTTGGCCAAAACCACAGCTCCATTTTTATCACAAAACAAAGGTATTGGATGCTTAATGGATGGAACCACACCAAGTTCAGCAATGAAATTCTTCATCCAGACAGCCTCTTTAGTAGTATCGTTAGCAGCGATGTATTCAGCCCCCATCGTCGAGTCTGCTACGGTATCTTACTTGGAACTCTTTCAACATACCGCCCCTCCATTGAAGGTGAAGACAAAACTCGAGACTGACTTACTGTCGTCCTTATCACTCTGGAAGCTCGAATCGGTAAAGGATTCCACCTGGAGTTCCCCGTTACCATACACCAAGAATATTTCTTTAGTCCTTCTTAAGTACTTAAGAATATTCTTCACAGCCGTCCAGTGATTCTCCCCAGGATCTGATTGGTACCTTCTTACCATACTAAGTACGTAAGCTACATCCGGTCTGGTATATAACATCGCATACATGATAGACCCGACTGCAGAAGTATAGGGTATCCCTTGCATACGGGCCCTCCAAATCAGTCTTGGGAGACATCTTTTTGGAGAGAGTGATTCCTGAACAAGCGGGTTAATTACCACGCTTAGAATTTTCCATACTAAACATCTTTAGTATGGTGTCAATGTAACTGAATTAGGACAATCCCAACATCCATTTAGATCTATCTCTATAGATCTTAATCCCCAAAATGCTGGATGCATCACCCAGATCTTTCAAGGAGAACTTTTGAGATAAGAAGATCTTGACCAAGTCTAGCATAGGAACATCATTTCCTATCAAGAGTATGTCATCCATGTACAATACGAGGAAGACAACTTTACTCTCTATAACCTTTTTATATATACAAGGTTCATCTACGTTTTTGATGAAGTCAAACTCTTTGACCGCTACATCAAAAAAGCTGTTCCAGCTCTGCGATGTCTGCTTTAATCCATAGATTGATTTAAGCAGTTTGCACACCTTTCAGCTGCTCCCACTATCTACGAAGCCCTCTAGCTGTGTCATGTACACGCTCTCTTCTAAATCACCATTTAGAAAAGTGGTCTTGATGTCCATCTGCCAGATTTCGTAGTCAGGGTATGCAGCAATGGCAAGTAGGATCCTGATGGACTTAAGCATAGCCACTAGAGAAAAGGTATCATCATAATCGACACCTGGTCGTTGACGAAAACCTTTTGCTACAAGTCTGACTTTGAAAGTCTCAACTTTTCCATCTACACCAAGTTTCTTCTTAAAGATCCAGTTGCTCCCGATTGGTTTTACCCCTTCAGGAGAAACTTCCAAAGTCCATACTTTGTTGGTGTATATGGATTCCATCTCAGATCGCATAGCATCCAGCCATTTCACAGAGTCTCCACTTGTGATGGCCTGCTCGAAACTAGTTGGGTCATCATCTTCCATGATGCAATCCTCGCTTCCACCGTCAATGAGAAAACCGTAGTATCTCTCAGGTGGATGAGGAACCCTACTAGATCTACGGAGTGGCTGAGGTTCGTTGGAGACTATTGAATCCTCTGGTTCCACTAAATCATCAGTTGTAGTTTGTGTAGCTGGAACTTCTTCCAGTTCTACCTTATTGCCATTAATTTCTTTTACAATAAATTCCTTTTCTAAAAAGGTGGCATGCTGAGCAACAAACACCTTTTGTTCCTCACTATGGTAGAATAGATATCCATGTGAATTCTTTGGATATCCCACAAACTTGCAAAGAACTGATCGTGCCTCGAGTTTGTCCGGATTCTGTTTTTTAACATAGGCCGGACAACCCCATATCTTAACTCGTTTAAGATATGGTCTCTTTCCACACCATATCTCATATGGTGTTTTAGGCACCGATTTTGATAGAACTTGATGCAATAGGTATGCGGCTGTCTCAAGCGCATAACCCCAAAAGGAAATAGGTAACTCAGCAGTACTCATCATAGAGCGCACCATATCTAATAGGGTGCGTTTCTCCCGCTCTGATACTCCATTATGCTGTGGTGTATACGGAGAAGTAAGCTGAGAGAGAATCCCATTCTCTTTTAAATAGTCACGGAATTCTGTGCTTAAGTATTCTCCACCCCGATCAGATCGAAGGATTTTAATACTTTTACCCGTTTGGTTCTCTACTTCGTACTTGTATTCCTTGAATTTCTCAAAAGCTTCAGACTTGTGTTTCAACAGGAACACATGTCCGAATCTTGAGAGATCATCGATGAATGTGATAAAGTACGAGGAACCATTCCTGGTATATGTAGACATGGGACCATATACATCACTATGCATCAGTCCCAAGAGTTCAGTAGCTCTTTCTCCGTGTCCAGTAAATGGAGTTTTGGTCATTTTGCCTTTGAGACATGACTCGCAAGTTTCATAAGATGTAAATTCGAACGGATTCAAATATCCATCTTTATGCAATTTATCCAGTCCGGTCGCATTGATATGACCAAGTCTACAGTGCCACAAGAAAGATTTGTTCATTTATGAACTTTTCCTCTTATATGTGTTCTGTATATTTAGAACTGTATTTTGATTTAGAACGTATATACCGTTACACAACGTACCGAACCAAATCAATACTTGATTTAGGAAAATGTTCATAACATTTTTCTCTAATGCAAAGTTATATCCTTCTTTATCTAATAAAGAGATGGATATGATATTGCACATCATCGATGGCACGTAATAACAATCGTTCAAAATCAATGTATTACCATTTGGCAATACTAGGTGATATTCACCAACAGCTTTGGCAGCAACAATTGCTCCATTCCCTACTTTGAGAGACATATCACCCTTTCACGGTTCTCTACTTCTTCTTAACCCATATAACAAATTACAAACGTGGGATCCTGATTCGGTATCCAATACCCAGGACGTAGAGGAAACTGAGAAACAGTTCTCGGTAACGAACACACCCGAAGAAGATATATCAACATTCTCTTTCTTCGTTCGGGTTGCGTGGGAATCCTGATATTCCCTTATTCCCTGCTCAGACTTATGACAGTCATAAGATAGAGTGGAACCAATGTTCCCCAGCTCAGTATAATAAGCGGGTTCGGTCAATACATCCATATTATTATCTTGATTAAGGCGTGTCATGGTCACTACCTGGAGAGAGAGAGAGAAGGAAACATTTTAGCGTGTGCTCTTGCAAGATTAGATTGGTTATTATCTTATCTAATCAGGATAGTGTTTCCCCAATTAGAGCAAAGCTCTGTTCAAAATTCAAACTTTGAATTAAAGCTGCGCTTTTATAAAAGCGCTGCGCTACAACTAGCGCACCCCGTGCAAAGCGCATAGGCGCTAGCGCTAGATGCGCTGCGCTCCAAGTAGCGCACCACGTGCAAAGCACGTGTGCGCTAGCGCTAAGAGCGATGCGCTCCACGTAGCGCACCATGGGCAGAGCGCATAAGCGCTAGCACTGGAACTAAATGTTCCTCACCGCTGGATCAAATATCCAACGGATATGATTAAATCATCAATTAACATGAATAAAATTCTGTTGAATCTTTCCGAACAGAAAAGATTGTGCCCTGAATTTGGAACACCATTGGATTAATGATCCAATGGTGATTAAAAATCAATAAAATATAGAACAAATTCTGTAAGAGGGAAAGATTTCTCAATCTTGTTAAAACAAGAAGATTATCTTCTGTAAACCAGAAGCCCTTAGATCAAAGATCCGACGGTGGGGAAATTCCCAAATCAATTAGAGAATAAATCTCTTTAACTGATTCAACAAATCAGCCTCCCCAATATAAAGGACCCAAGACTTCAAGTCTCATACAGAGGAACTCCCCCATAAGCTTTGAGATCTCAGAAAAAAGAGCCAAGCTCTCAAGAAAGAAGATTTTTTCTTCAAGGTAAAAAGAATGGTGATGAACAAAGAGATGAAATCATGTCATAATTAAAAAGAAGAATTCTCTTCTTAAAAGATCATAGATATACAAAGACCAAAGTCTTTTATAAAGAGATCAAAAAGATCTCATTAAACAAAGAAGTACTTACTTCACAGATCATAGATCTATAAGACAAATTGTCTTTCTGAGATCATGAAGATCTCATTATAAAGGGGGAGAGAATTATTCAATTCTCTTAGGATCACAGACCCATAAAGGCAAAGCCTTTCATAAAAAAGAGATTGAAATATCTCCTATAAATTAAGAACTTTATTCTTAGAATCTTGAGACAAAGTCTCTTATCAAAGAGAAGATAATCTTCAGAGCGCAAAATTAATCTAAGAAGAGCCTTAGCGCTCCTAATTTAAAAGTGCCTTAGTGCTCTTCATCTAGCGCAAAGCGCTTCAAACACAGCGCACTGCGCTCATTGGTTAGCGCTCAGCGCTAAGCGCGCCATGTGCTCCTCACGTGTGCGCTGCATTATTAAAAGTGCTTTGCGCTCATTATATGGCACCAGCGTCGAGCGCCTCAATGCTTCAATTAAAGCGCATCAGCGCTCTACATTTAGCGCAAAGCGCTAAGCGCATCAGCGTTCTTCATCTAGCGCAAAGCGCTAAGCGCATCAGCGCTTCACATCTAGCGCCAAGCGCATTAGCGCTTTAACCATAGCGCACTACGCTCATCGACTGGCGCTAGTGTCAAGTGCGCCACATGCTTTTATGTGCGCTTGGACAGAACATAAAATGTTCTTTGAATAAGCCTGGAGCTATGATAAGTGCACAGCGTTCAACTAAAGACAAAACATTGTCAGAGACTAGACCAATGCTCAGCATTTTTTAAGGGATTGGGTTCAAACAAACATCTAACAACCCAAAATAAATGAACACTTTAACTTTAATGGACTTAGCGCAAGATTGGTCATAAGTCCTCAACCTAGATTAATTGAGCCCATATGCTCATAAATCTTTCAAAAGACCTTAGTCCTAAATTGGATTACAGATCTATCAACCCAAATTGGTTTAAGGGTACATCTCTTCACTCCTTTGATATTTGTCGTTGTAATCCTTCAATGTCTTCAAAGAGGTGATGGGTCCCGATAACCAAACATTTCATGGACTGTGGGGTCCTTAAACTCATGGACTATGATGTCCTTAAACTTTATAGACTATGACGTTTTTAAACTATGGACTGTGGGGTCCTTAAACTCATGGACTATGATGTCCTTAACCTTGACTGTGAGGTCTTTAAACTCATGGACTATGACGTCCTTAACCTTGACTATGAGGTCTTTAAACTCATGGACCACCATGTTCTTAAACTGGTAGTGGACCACTATGTCCTTAAACTGGTAATCGACCGCAATGTCCTTAAACTAAACAATTGAGTCCAAATGCTCTCTTGTTGGATCTAAACTATCCCGTTAAGTTGATCTTAGTCTGAAATGAGACTAACGTATCCTTAACAAACGTTTAAGTTGAACTTAGTCTCAAATGAGACTAACGTATCCTTAAACCAACCCACAAACCCAAATCTAAGAAAATACGGATTTGGACTAATCCATGTCCTACGGGCGACAACATAAATTAGTCTCTGTAAGAATCCACGGGCAACTAAAAACAAAACAAACACCCACGACATGAAGTGACCATCTGGAGAAGGAGAAAGTGGTTACCGTGATGCGGTAGCGTAATTAACTGCAGGGGCTTGCGCCTACAGGGAAGAGCGTCCCTACAATCAAAAACCTCTAAAATGATGGGGAATCTGACGAAGTCTGCTATATCGGCCGCATCCGTTTAAACCTTCGATACATGGTGCCATATATCAACTTGGCATCTTCGGAGAGGTGGACGGATAGCACCAACTAGCATCTGCCCCGAATTCAGGCGAGACGGACCTGCGCGGTCCTGTCTTCATGTTCGGAGGGGAACAGATTCTGGCACGCCCGGTGGGACCTCTTCCTCTTTCCACCCCACACTTCGTGTGTCGTGTTCACGAACGAATCGCGGTTTTAATATGGTTTCCCTTGGGTTCGAGGTACTAAGATTTGGTGTCTTGCTCCGTACAGAAAACAGAAGATCAATGGCTTCAACTTGCACATAATTGCAACTGCAAATCCCACTCCGTCCCGTCCGGAGGAGTGACATACGGTCCCCAAGCGGCCTCCCTTTTCACAATGCCGGTAGGGCAGGTAACGCAGGCTACCACCGGGTTGTTCTTTAGGACCATGCTCCTACTAGTGAGCGTTAACATCCTGCTGCCACAAGAAGCGCAGAAGAAGTCGGTCTTTGATCGGCTCACTACCACCACGGCCCATCTCAACGGGTCATCCAATGCCAAGCCGACAGCATCAGTCTTCGATAGGCTGAGCCTGAACTCCAATGGGCCTGTTAAGAAGCCCACGATACCTGAAGCGGCCATCCCAAAACGGATAGCCATTCCTGCTCTCGAGGTCACTAAAGAAGCTTCTCCCATCAAAGGATCAGTCTTTACAAGGCTGGTCACTCCGGCTCCCGTTCCTGCCCAAAGGTCTGTCTTTGACAGATTGGATACTGCTTCTCAACGGACATCGGTCTTTAAGAGGCTGATACCAGCGACTTCTGACCAACACAGGGGGCATTAGGAAGTCACCCCTACAGCAGAGACAATCCCAACAGCTCGACACGCTCGATGTCACCATTGGCACCGAGTAAGGAAGGCTGGGGGCAGCTCACCATCTGGACTTACTCCACCAGCTCCAGCAGTGGAGATTGATGTTGCTGTTCCAACTGGGAACAGCTTTGAACCGCTAAGGAGGGTCCTTAAGAACTATCCAACTGCCGTGTTGAAGAGATCTACTCCACCTATGGAGATTACTACAGAAAAGAAACCGGAGTAGCCCTCTCAGCGGCTGTCCTCCAAAATTTACAGAGTCTGGAGACAGGTCCAGAAATCGGTGATTGACCAGGACTACTCTCACCGATCAAAGAAGCTTAAAGCTCAACAAGGAGAAAACCATCCTGTCAAACCACAAAAAGCGACAGCCGTCCGGGTGCTCGCTGCAACGGCTCCCTCAACTTCAACCGCTCATAAGCGAAGGAGGCCGGAGAAAGCCCCCGTGTTCGCCTTGAACCGTAAGGACGCCGAGCCTAAATGCCCCAAGTCCAGGGGCATGGTGGTGCACACTATTTATATGGCTTCCGGAAAAGAGGAAAGATGTGCTTCTACGGGTCATCGACCGCTTACCCGATCGATAACGAAGGCTCAGGAACAACAGCAGCAGAAACTTCAAGAGATGCTGACTGCAATGGCCGCACTCATTAAGACGAAAGCAAATCCAGAGACCTCAGAGCAGCGTCGGGAACAAGAAACTGATACTGAATTCCTCCGAAGAATGCTCGAGAGGAAAGAAAAAGAGGCCGCGGAGCAGGCAGCCAACATAAAACGAATGGCTCTGTTGTTCCAAGACATGGCTGGGATGATGTTACAGCCGGAACCTCCAGCTGAAGACCCCCCGATCATCATCGAAGAAGACAGAGGCGAGACATCGAACCCCCTTCCGGCTCTTTCAGCAGCCAATGAGGAGACCATCTCTAAGGCCGCCTTGGACGACTATATCGCTCAGCAAATACGAGCTCACAGGCGAATGAAGCGGCCGGCCAAATTGTTAAAACTGGGTGACCATATCCAGGATGGTACGATCAGATCAAGTATCCGCCAGGATACACGATCCCTAAATTCCATGTTTATAAAGGGACGGGAAATCCGCATCGGCATGTTGCCCAGTTCGGGGCTCTATGTGGCAACACCGGAGGCGATGATAAACTTCTACTTCGCCAATTCGTCGGCAGCTTGTCAGAGACAGAGTTCGAATGGTACTCTGAACTCCCGAACGACTCTGTCAAGACATTTGCAGAGATGGAGCTGTTATTCACGCAAAGATTCGCAAGCGCTAGCGAGCGTACTCAGATTACCGCACTGATTAACGCTAGGGTAAAGCTAGGGGAAACTTGGGTCCAATACGCGATACGGTGGCGGAATTTATGGTCAAAGTGCGAGCAGCGCATAGAAGAAGCGCCTGCAGTGGGCATGTTCGTGGGCACTCTTGACCCTCAAGCGACCATCTCCCAATTTATGATGTTCTTCAAACCGGCCACTTTTCAGTCCTTGATTGATAAGCTGGCCCAAATGGCCCAGATGGGTCACAGGCCTTCCTCTTCGAAGCCGGAGTCGCGGAACGAAAAAAGGGAAAGGGAAGGCGACTTTCGTCGCCAATGCTCAACAGCAGCCCAGTGGTCCAAAACAAACTGATCGCCTAGAGGAGAGACGGCGATTTTATAATGAAAAAATGAAATGCCCTTATTCATTTCCTCGAGACAAAACGAGGAGATTGTTCGAGCAAGCGGTGCGCAACAAGCTCATTAGTTTGCCGAATCCAAAATGCCCGTTGCAACCCGGTGAAGCCAACAATCCTAATTATTGCCCCTACCACCAAGCGGTAAGCCATCCAATTGAAGATTGCTTCGTCTTTAAAGGCTGGATTGAAGATTAATACCAACAGGGCAAGTTCGCACTGTCCGAGAATTGGAAAGTAAGCCCGCCTCAACCACATGCTCCTAAAAGGGTGGACACACCGGGAGCATCATGCTCTTTTGTAGAGGAAGCTCCATGGGAGGTCGTTCTTTCAGCCAAGACTAAAAGAATGTTGAGGGATCTCCAAACAAGCCCGGCGATCAGGTGGAAAAATCCACTGGAGCTCGAGATCATCGAGGGAATGCTGAAACCGCGCCCAACTCCAAAAATTGGTGGTGATAGTCAAAGTGCTCACATTCAGCCGTCAAAGTCTTTGAAGACGAAGAAGAAGAAATCCAAGAAGCCCGTGAAGCCTGGTGATAAGCGCACGGATCTGCAAAAAAAAATTGACGCTCTGGAAGAATATAACCAGAAGGCATGGACCTGTAAGTGCACGGCGGCGCCCCGGCCTCCATCCCGAGACCAAATGCGGAAGCGATGGTTAACTTTAAATTTTGCAAACTAGCAAACCGGCACCACCGCGCACTAAAACCCGGATCGAACCATTAACTAGCCCTAGCTAACTACAAGATGGGGAATAGAGATATACCGACTGATCCGAGTCCTCCGGTCTTCTCGTCATCGTCCCGATCTCCCGCGGAATGTCTTGTCTCCACCTCGTCGCCGGAAGTGCACCACATCGCCTACATCTTTTACGGGCTCCCACCTCAATGCCGAGGCAACTCGGGCATGAAGCTGGCTAGTCGACGTGCCCAAGGTTTTCTGTAGAATGTGTAGTGCTCAAGTCTCATATGGGGTTTATGGAGGTGCCATTTTGGTGGAGGGATGATACATACTTTTGGAGATGGTGTAGTGGGATTTTTCCAACATCAAATGAACCAAAAATCCCACATCCAAAATTTGGACAGCCCCCAAGAGGGAGTGGCCGGCCAAACTCATGGGAGGGGAGAGAAAAATGAGGGGGTGACCAAAAGAATGAGAGTGAATCAAGAGAGTGATCCAATAATCCAAGGGAGAGAGAGAGAAGGCTATCATGCAAAGAATCATCATCACAACAATTCCAATACACAACCAACAACCATGATAGCTAATAAACCAACACTCCAACACCACCATCATCACCTCACAAAGTGAAGCAATCATGAACTCAAGAAAGGTCAAGGGATGGGGCTCCATCATGAAACCATCATGATACTAATATATGCAAAGAACACCCTCCATAAAAGCTTATTTGCAACAATGCAAATAAGCCCTCCTCCACCAATCTTCGGCCAATGAACGATACAAAGGAAATCGGCCGAAACGGAAAGCAAACTGGCAACTCCAGAAAACTGGTCCCGTAATAAATTACAGGAAAACCCCGATACTGTGTATACACACCCGCATTTGTATTCCGACCGAAATACAAATGCAATGAGACAAAACTACACTGTACTATACTAGGATCCGGCTTAAACCAAAGCCGGCTAGTAATATCCGTTCGATCCTGATCCGTGCAATACCGCACGTATCTGATCGAACCCTGCCATATATCCATACGGCCTGTAGTATAAACTGTCCGATCCTGATCCGTGCAATACCGCACGTATCTGATCGGACCTTGCCATATCTCCATACGGCGTCTACAGCTTTTTGCCCGAAAGCTGAGTAACTGAATGTGGGGGACTCTAAAGACTCGTCAACACCTTAGTTGTGGATTTAACCACTAGCACGTCAGAGGTATAAGCCAATACGTAACGGGCTACCAGGTATTGACTAAAAGGGACGTCGATGAGCGAACTCATCCTGACACCCTACTGAGCCTGTCAGTGACAATATCCGTACAGTCCGGTCCGTTCGTCTATGAGCATCGCATGGCGGGCCTAGGGGGTTGGTAAAAGTCAGACCCCCAAAAGCGGTACAAGTCGTGTCGGAGTGTAGCCAAGAACACCCTGAGATACTACTGGAATACCTACCAGTAAATCTCTTGCCTTGGCCAAGGACTTCGTGTAATGGCTCTCCTAGACGCAGCATGACCTCACCCCCAATACCGGGAGAGACGAACCCCTGAAGATACGCTCACTGCCTCCATGTGGCTCGGGACTGTACCCAACTAAAACCTGTTTGCACGTCTCCTTTGAGCGTGGTAGGGTAGTAATCAAAGTACAGTGGGAACTCACACGAGACAAATGACGATCCCCAGGTCGATGAACTAACCTGTACACATGTCACCTGGGAACTGCTATCTGACGTCTGGTATAGGACCAACTAGCATGTTCCCGGCGAGTCTTGTCCGGTGTACTCATAACCCAATGAGCACCTGTATACATCTTAGGTGATCCAACTGACACCAATGGCTTGTGAGACCGGCCACCGCCCCTCGTCGGGGTCTCGACTGTATACACTAGTCTACTCTGGAGTATCGATGCCCTGTCTCGAAACTCTCACGACTAGGGACCATTTAAGGATATGCTTATAGACTGCCAGCTCCCACGTATATGATCGCCCTCATACTGCTGGTGGTCAAGCAAGAATCCTAGGGGCTCTACCAACGTGTAATAGCGACCTGTAAGGTCACCAAAGCAGTACACGATGATAAAGGTAAACCAGATAGCATACTATCATCTCGAGTAAGACTGTCCTACTGGGACAGGTCCTCCCTCAATCATTGTAATCACGTACCTGTGATCCAATAATTGACTCTGAGGGCACTATCTCCAACAGGACCCCGGTCACACTCCAGGAATTTCTCAGTCACGTCCTTGAGGACGAAGATGATGACAGTGGAGAAGACTCGTCGGATGAGCCCGAGGATTATGTAGCAAGCTGCCATGTGATCTCTCACTCGTTAATAAACGGCGAAGAAGCTCTAGATGTAGAGAAATCGGGGGCAGATCCTGAGCCGGAACTTCTAGGACCATCAGACGAAATGATTGATGCATTCCTGAACGAAGCCCGTCTTAAAAGCAAAGCTGATCGAGAGAATGAAATGGCCATATTTGAAAAGGCCAAACGCCAACGACTGGACAAAAGGGTCGAAACACTCCCACCAGGTCAAAGTACATCCGCCGCAAATAAAAGCAGGTTCAAGACGAGGAAAAGGTTCTTCAAAGCCATATCGATAGGAATGAAGCTGCCACCCTCTGAAGGAAACACTCCTGATGAAGCAGATATACATCCTAGCTACTGCTTATATCATCGAAAGATTGCGCACCCCACTGAAGAGTGCAACGCTTTTAAAAACTGGTGGCAAGGATATGTTGCTCACCGACAACATTTCAAGCGGACGAAGCGCAAGGCTCGTCGGGAACAGAGAAGTACGACCGAGGAGCGCAAAAGAACTGCCGGCAACTGTCACATGGTCGACGCCAGCGGATCGCAAGTTCTCATATTCGGGAGCGATTCTGATGAAGAAATAGCCCTTGGCCCTCTCTTCAAAGAACCCACCTCCGAGATGGAAGAAATGAAGACCTGTGAGAACATTCAACTGCGCAATCGTACGCTGCTAGAAAAGAATCTTGGACCTGCTAATAGTGGACCGAGTAGAAGAGATAAAGGGAAAGAAAAAGTCCCTGAAGATATCGCCCTCGATGATCAAGTCGTCAAAGAGCTTGTAGCCAAGGACCCGCCCAAGAGAAACAAGGTGGATTACAACGTTCTGGCACACTTGAGAAAGCTACCTTCGCAGCTAAGCATTCTCGATGCCCTCTTGCTATCAAAAGAAGCAAGAGATTCTCTGATCAAGGCGTTATAAGAGCCTGACCATTTTCAAGATTTCCTCGCCGAAGAAAAGATGAAAGACGAACTGGAAGAAGTGCACACCGCTGATATCACTTTCGGCGATGAAGATCTCCTCCTCGGGACGTGTGAGCATAACCTTCCCCTCTATGTCTCCGGATACTGTCATGATATCAAGATAGGCAAAATCCTGGTCGACAATAGGTCCTCCATCAATCTCCTCAATGTAAGAGTGTTGAAGGAAATATGCATGAGCATCCAACACCTCGCTCGGGATAAGATTACTATCTCCGGGTTTGACTCCCAGTCATCACGGATGCTCAGGTCTGTAATATTGATACTACGCTTTGGGCTACTCATCACGGACATTAAATTCCACGTCATTGACGCCAAGACCTGCTATAACGCTTTGCTCGGCCGGCCTTAGTTACACGAATACAACATCATCCATTCTACACAACATCAGTGTATGAAGTATTTCAAGGATGGTCTCGAGTATACTGTGACAGGGGAACTAAACCCGTTCTTCATGAACGAAGTCCGCAAATATGAGGAAGCCAAGTACTTTCTGCCAGATTTCAAAGAAACAGAAAGATGTCACAAATCGGAGGACAAGAAAAAAGCTATCACCACCATTCCGGTCTTCGGGAGCGATACCGAAGAGGAAGAGGAGATAGTTTATTCAGGGCCGCCACAACGCAACAAGCCAGGACCGTTTACCCCTATTCTGGTCTTCGGCAGCGACTCGGAAGATGAGGTCAATGCTGTATTCTCTGCTCGGCCATCGATACAAGCTTTCGCTGATGAAGATCAAAGTTTTCAAGTTGCAATGGTTCCGCAAGAACATTACAAAGAGCTTGATGCGCTTGAAACTTATAGCGTGCAAGAGCTGCAGACATTTTATGTCCCTCCCAGGAGAAAAGGTGAAAAGGCGATCCTATTCTACCAATCCGGGGAAACTAAAGTGGAGAAGGAAATTTGGCATGGTGCAGACTCTATACTTGACAGGCTCCAGCCCATCCGTCTGCCCAGATACTACACAGACAGACTAAAAAGACTGTTGAGGTGCCAAGGCGTACCCCTTAAGCAGACTGCTCGACAAGCTCAGTTCTACAACAGGATCTGGGACATCCTCGGAACTCAGAGAAAACTGCCCAACGGGAGATTAGAAACGATCGGACTTGGATATGTTCAATCCAAGGGACGGGAGCGAGTCCATGGCAGCTACGTCATACATGACTTCGATGAAGAAGGAGATGCTCTGTGGGAAGATGCTAACCCTGAACCAAAACGAGCTCCCAGCTGTTAGATATGTATGCCCTAGAGGCCATTATTGTATAGTACTAGTTTGTATAATACATTTTGGAGGCTTGGGATATATATACGGTTTTACGACAGTCTTGCTCGATATAGTAGTATGCTACTTGGTTTGTTTCTATCTTAATATGTGTATATGTTTCTTTTAACATATCGCTGATACATATTGATGGAGCCCTTAGGATATTTGCTTGACTACCGGCGTTGTGATGGCGATCACACTAGTGGGGGCTGCGTAGTCTATAAGCACATCCTTATTTTTGTCCCTAGTCATAGGATTATCGAGACAGGGCATCGATACTCCAGCATAGACTGGTGCATACGCTTCTCTTCCCAGCAGGGGAGATGGTCTGTCCTACAGCCATCGGTACGTCGTACTGGAGATAGTATGCAGGTGCTCGTTAGGTTACGAGTACACTGGACAGGACTCATCGGGAACTGTTGGTTGGTATTATACCTATCGTCAGTTAACAGTTCCCAGGTGACATGAGTACAACTTAGTCCGCTGACTTGACCCTGTCACTTCACCTCGAGTGTGTTCCCACTGTTCTTTGATTACTACCCTACCACGGCTCTACTGAGTCGTGCAAACAGGTAGTAGTTGGGTGCAGTCCAGAAGCACTTAGAGGCAGTGACGGTTAGACAGGATTCGTCTCTTCCGGTATTGGGAGTTGATATCACGCTGTGTCTAGGAGAGCCATTACACATAGTCATCCCTGGCCAGGGCAAGCGAGATATACTGGTGGGTTTCCAGTGTTATCTCAAGGTGTTCTGGGCTACACTCCGACATGACTTGTACCGCTATTAGGGGACTGACGTTTACCACCCCCTAAGCCCGCCATGCGATATTATCAGACGAACAGACCGGACTGTACGGAGATTGTCACATACAGGCTCAGTAGGAGTTCGGATGGGTTCACCTCATCAGTCTTCTTATCGGCATCTACCTGGGGACCGTTACGTACAGCTAGTGCCGCTTGCGGTCTGTGGTTAACCCTACTGCCAGCGTAGTGTCGAGTCTTCAGAGTCCCACACAGAGGGTTATTCGCCTTTGGGTAAAACAGAGTAGAGGTCGCATGGTTTTGCGACGGGGTTCGTTCACATCCGCGCACTTGTGCACGTTTGGTGTCCGGACAGTTATTACTAGCGGGCTTTGGTTTAAGCCAGATCCTAGTATATGTTTTGGGGTTAGTTTTATCTCATTGTATTCGTTTTCCTCGGAACATGGATGCGGGTGTGTATGCAAAGTTGACTGAGGCAGAGGCAGAAGCAGAGGATTCTCATTTGGGTTTTGGAACGGGTGTGTATGCACAGTTGACAGTTGTCTTTTTCCAAACCCTAATGAATATGTGAAATATCAATTAATAATATTAATTAAAGGAAATTGAGTTATGGTTAGGATTGTTGACTTTTTGACCAAGATTGACTTGTTGACCAAGGTTGAAACTTTGACCATCATCATTTCACACCAAAGATGCTCTTTGATCTTAGCAAAATCATTAAATGTGAAATGATAATGGTCTTATCAAACCAACCATCACCTTTTTCATTTTTGATTAATATTGTTAATTTGATAATTCTCATATATTGGATATGGTTGCAAAATTCTTATCAAAATCTCATTCTCATTCTCTCTCATCCTTTGCTCTCCCTCTTCCTCTAGCTCAAGGCAAAAACTCTCATGTGTTGAGAACCATTTGCTTTGGAGATAATACACCAAAACTCATCTCTACACATCCTAAGGTTGAAGGTCTAGCAAACCTAATACTTTAGTTACCTCAAGATCGAGGAAGGAGCTCAAGGTAGAGGCCCTCGGGTCGATCTTTCTTCGGCAAGAGAAGGCAACGAGGTGAGGCCGATCCGACCACCACAAGGAGTCGAAGAGAAGGAGTTTAAGTAAAGGTATAACCCCTAACCGAGTAGGTAAAGCTCATAGTAGTTGCTACTGTGTAGTTTAGCAAAGATCCGGGTTTCTAGTCCATGTTACCTTAAACCCTAAAAAATTGTTTTTCACCGTTTCCGCAATCCCGAAAGAACCGGGACAGGTAACGTGGACCTAACAGTGGTACCAGAGCCTAGCTAAACACACACTAGCATGTTAGCAAATGTAGGGTTCCTAGGCACGCTAATGAAGTCTCACAAGGCATCAACCATGCCAATATTAAATTTTATGGGTGCCGAGAAACCCTAATACGGATCGTCGACTAGAAATTTAGGCGAAATGCGAATCTAGTTAACAATTTAACTAAAGATCAGAAGCTACAACCTTTGTAGATCCGGATATCCACTTCCTTAGCTCCATGTAGGCGTCCTCTCGCTGTCCATCTTGAATCCAGAACTCAATCGTCGGCTTCATCGGGAAAATGGGCGGACTAGGTCGTCAGCTTCGTGCCGAAGATGATCTACGTCGAGGCATCGCAAGTTCAAGCTCCGACTTCCCAAATTTGTGAAACTTGTGAAGAAAACACCCAAAACAACTTGGCAAGAGGTACATGGTGAAGAAATAGGAGGTGGGTTCACTTTAGAATTGGATTTCTCTCACTTTAGCTCAAGTTGCCATTGATGGACCTTAAGCTTTTCTTCTTGAAGATGAAGAAGAAGAAGTAAATAGAATATGATAAGTCTTATCTAAAAAGAATAATAAAATCAATACTTATCATCTTCTAACCTTGGTTAAGTGTAGAGAATAAACCATGGTCAAATGAGAATGGTTAGGGTTAAGGATGATGACAAAATGGTCACTTTAGTCAAAGCTTCATGAAGCTTCATCAAGCTTCATGAAAGAAACCATTTTGTTATTTTTTATTTATTTATCAAAAAAGAATAGATAAATAAATAAGTAGATAAATAAAAACCCTAACTATTATCATAACCATGGTTTAAGTCTTAACACAAAACCAAACTACATGCATCATCAAACATGACACAAAGATGTGCACAAAAATATATCACATATACAACATGTACATCAAGTGAGAAAATCCATTTAAAGTGAACCAATACTAGTTAATGCAAAGTAATATATCAAATATATAATTATAAATTAAATCATTAAATGAACATTTGATTCAATGATCCGGTCATGTCGCACATAACCGACTAGAATCTAATGTATCGATTTATCGAATCAATGATTCGATAACTAGGTCATATCGAATATAACCAATCGAAACATATATCGCGAGAATGAAATGCGGTATCACATACACGCATTGTTCTCGGTCCTGCACATATCTCATATGCGCTCCTATTTCGTTTCGCTTGAGCCAAGAAACCTCTGTGTAGGACTCTAAAGACTCGTCAATACGCCGGTAGCAGATGATGATCATATCAAGCATCCACAAGCCGCAAGCGGTCTGCTAAACGTAACGGCCATCCGGGTATTGAGCGATCAGAAGATCGACGAGCTAGCCCGCTCACACTCCTGTGAATCCAACCAGTAACACTTACCGTACAGTCCGGTCTGTTCGTCTGATATGTTGCATATCAAGTCTAGGGGTGGTAAACGTCAGACCCCAATAACCGATAAGTCGTGCCGATGTGAGGTTCATAACAGGTCGAGAAACTACTGGTAACACTTACCAGCAAATCTCTGATCAGCCTTGGCCAGGGACTTCCCTGTTACGGCCAATCGAGCACAGCGCAACATCAACCCCCAATACCGGGAGAGACGAAACCCCTCCTATCGCCCATTGCCTCCATGTGACTCGGGACTGTACCCAAAGACCACCGTTTTGCACGCCCTCATGGACGTGGTAAGGTGGAGATCAAAGCACAGTGGGAATCACACAAGACTCTATGACGATCTCGGGTCTACAGACTAACCTGTACAAGTGTCACCTGAGAACTGCCATCTGACGTGAGGTATAATACCATCTGGGAGTTCTCGGCGAGTCCGTCCAGTGTACCCAGTCTCCACTGAGCACCCGTATACCATCTCTGATGTCAAACACCAATGGATATGGGATCATCCATCGCCCATCTCATGGGTCGAGAAGCGTATACGCTAGTCTACTCTGGTATATCGACGCCCCGTCTCGATACACCCACGACTAGGGACCTTTAAGGATGTACTTATGGACTACCATATCCCCACTAGTATGATCTGCATCATAGTCCAGGTAGTCAAGTACACATCCTAAGAGCTTTATCAACATGTAACTATAAGACAGTTTAAAGAGACAAGTGTACATGTTAAGATAAAGAGCAACCGGATAGCATACTATCATATCGAGCAAGAAAGTCATCTCTATATATGTCCAAGCATCCAATATAATATACATCATCTGTACAATACTGGCCTCTAGGGCATACATACAACTAACAATCTCCCACTTGCACTAGGGCCAGCTGCTGTAGTATCGCATACCGAGCATCCCGAAGAGTCTCTCAAACTGTATCTGTGGAATGGCCTTCGTGAGTGGATCCGCCGTGTTGTTCTTCGTGTCAACTCTCCTGACCTCGATCTCCCGGCGATCAACTATCTCCCGGATCAGGTGATACCGCCTCAGAATATGCCTGGATCGCTGATGGGACCTGGGTTCCTTGGCCAAAGCCACCGCTCCATTGTTATCGCAATACAAAGGTATTGGATGCTCAATGGATGGAACCACTCCAAGTTCAGTAATGATTTCTTGATCCAGACAGCCTCTTTGGCAGCATCGTTGGCAGCGATGTATTCAGCCTCCATCGTCGAGTCTGCCACGGTTTCCTGCTTGGAACTCTTCCAGCTAACCGCCCCTCCGTAAAGGGTAAAGACAAAGCCCGACTGCGACTTAGAGTCATCCTTATCACTCTGGAAGCTCGAATCGGTAAAGGACTCCACTTGGAGTTCTCCGTTACCATACACCAAGAGCATCTCTTTAGTCCTTCGCAAGTACTTGAGAATGCTCTTCACAGCTGTCCAGTGACTCTCTCCAGGATCAGCTTGATACCTGCTCACTACACTTAGTGAGTATGCTACATCGGGTCTGGTACATAGCATCGCATACATGATAGAGCCTACAGCCGAAGCATAGGGTATCCCTTGCATGCGAGCTCTCTCCAAATCAGTCTTGGGAGACATCTCTTTGGAGAGAGTGACTCCAGAGATCGTGGGCAAGTTCCCACGCTTGGATTCTTCCATACTAAACCTCTTTAGTATGGTGTCAATGTACCTGGATTGGGACAATCCCAATATCCTTTTGGATCTATCTCTATAGATCCTGATTCCCAATATGCAGGAGGCATCACCAAGATCTTTCATTGAGAATCTTTGTGATAAGAAGAGCTTGACCGATTGCAGCATAGGAATATCATTTCCTATCAAGAGTATGTCGTCCACGTACAATACGAGGAAGACAACCTTACTCTCTGCCACCTTCTTGTAGATACAAGGTTCATCTGGATTTTTGACGAAATCAAACTCTTTGATAACGACGTCAAAGCAGATGTTCCAACTCCGCGATGCTTGCTTTAATCCATAAATGGATTTAAGCAGCTTGCACACCTTCCCGCTGCTCCCACTATCTACGAAGCCCTCTGGCTGAGTCATGTACACGCACTCTTCTAAATCACCATTTAGAAAGGCGGTCTTAACATCCATTTGCCAGATTTCGTAATCATGATATGCAGCGATGGCAAGCATGATCCGGATGGATTTAAGCATAGCCACTGGAGAAAAGGTTTCGTCATAGTCCACACCTGGTCTTTGACGAAAACCTTTTGCTACAAGTCTAGCCTTAAAAGTCTCCACTTTCCCATCTACACCATGTTTCTTCTTGAAGATCCACTTGCTCCCAATGGGTTTTACCCCTTCAGGAGCAACTTCCAAAGTCCATACTTTGTTGGTGTACATGGATTCCATCTCGGACCGCATAGCATCCAGCCATTTCACTGAGTCCCTACTCGTGATGGCCTGCTCGAAACTAGTTGGGTCATCATCCTCCATGATGCAATCCTCGCTCCCACCATCCATGAGAAAACCGTAGTATCTCTCAGGTTGGCGAGGAACCCTACTAGATCGGCGGAGAGGCTGAGGTTCATTGGGAGCTACTGAATCTTCTGGTTCCACTAAATCTTCAGTTACGGTTTGTGTATCTGGAACCTCTTCCAGCTCTACCACTTTGCCACTAATTTCTTTTTCAAGGAATTCCTTTTCTAAAAAGGTGGCATGTTGAGCAACAAACACTTTTTGTTCCTCACTGTGGTAGAAAAAATACCCATATGAATTCTTTGGATATCCCACAAACTTGTAGAGAACTGACCGTGCCTCGAGCTTGTCCGGATTTTGCCTTTTGACATAGGCCGGACAACCCCATATCTTAACTCGTTTAAAATATGGTCTCTTCCCACTCCATATCTCATATGGTGTGGTAGGTATAGATTTAGATGGAACTTGATTCAATAGGTATGTTGCTGTTTCCAGCGCATATCCCCAGAAGGAAATAGGTAACTCAGCTGTGCTCATCATAGAGCGCACCATATCTAATAGGGTGCGGTTCCTCCGTTCTGATACACCGTTGTGCTGTGGTGTATATGGAGGAGTCAGCTGAGAGAGAATCCCATTCTCTTTTAGGAAGTCCAGGAATTCATTGCTCAAGTATTCACCTCCTTGATCAGATCGTAGGATTTTAATACTTTTTCCGGTTTGGTTTTCAACTTCTTGTTTATATTCCCTAAATTTCTCAAAAGCTTCTGATTTGTGTTTCATCAGGAACACATACTCGAACCTAGAGAGATCGTCAGTGAATGTAATGAAGTATGAAGAACCATCCCTGGCATGTGTAGACATGGGACCGCATACATCACTATGTATAAGTCCCAAGAGTTCGGTAACTCTTTCTCCGTGTCCCGTAAACGGAGTTTTGGTCATCTTGCCTTTGAGACATGACTGGCAAGTGTCATAAGATGAAAATTCGAAAGGTTTCAAATATCCATCCTTATGCAACTTAGCCAGTCGTGTCGCATTGATGTGACCCAGTCTACAATGCCACAAGAAGGATTCGTTCAGTTCTGAACTCTTCCTCTTGTGTGTGTTTGTTATGCTCGGAACTGTTGATTGATTTAGAACATAAATGCCATTGCACAACATGCCTGATCCAACCAACTTTTGGTTACGGAAAATGTTCATAACATTGTCCTGTAATACAAAATTATATCCCTCTTTACTCAATAAAGAAACCGATATAATGTTGCATATCAGGTTCGGCATGTAATAGCATTCGTTCAGAACCAATGTATTACCAGTCGGTAATACAAGGTGATATTCCCCGACAGTCTTAGCTGCAACAATTGCACCATTTCCAACTCTAATGTCTTTATCACCTTCTCCAAGTTCTCTACCTTTCCTAAGCCCATGTAACTGATTACATATATGGGATCCTGACCCGGTATCTAATACCCAGGACGTAGGGCAAATGGAGAAACAGTTCTCTGTAACGAACACACCCGAAGAAAATGCATCAACATGTACTTTCTTCATTCGGGTGGCATGGGAATCCTGGTATTCCCCTATATCCTGTTCATCCTATAACTCTTATAGGAAAGAACGGAACCAACGTTCCCCAGCACAGTATAACATGCGGGTTCGGTCAATACATCCATATTATTATCTTCATTAAGGCATGAAATGGTCGCTACCTGGAGAGAGAGAGAAGAAAACACTTTAGCGTATGCTCGTGCAAGATCAGATTGGTTATTATCTTATCTAATCAGGATGGCTCCCACTGCTTTTTATCAAATCTTCCTCCAAACCCTAAAAGGAAAGACTAGCCGGGATTAATTGCACACTACAAGTTCGCCAATCTTTCAGCCAGGCCAGTGTCGGTACTTTGAGGGAGGTCCCCCGTGCTTTCGCACGAACCTAATTAATGTAAACCTCGTTTTCCCAGAGGCGTAACCCCGTTGACACCTTTCTAGACACCTACTTGATCGGCTAATTGCAATGTGCAAAACTCTCCCAGGAGTAACTCTTACTCGCAGCGGGTATCGGGATCCAACTATCTCATAGAAGGTATGCAATCTCATTGCAAATTTCAACACTTGAAATTCCCGATAATATTTTGCCCTGAACGATCTATGACCTTGACAAGGTCAACAAACCATAGACCGCAAGTCAAGTTCAACCCGTCATTTCTTGATTGAATCAAACCCACCCGCACGACCCTTGACAAGGTCAACAAGGCCGTATGACTACCCTAACCCAATCTGCATCATATGCATAAGCAGATAAATACTGGTTAGCTACCGCACACTGCGCCTTGACAAGGTCAACAAACGCAGCACGAATACTAAACAGGATTTATCTGAAATGACGGAGGGCTACGACAGGTTTTTCTGAAAACCTATTGCGTAATGAACTTGATATCGTTGTAGAATCAAATGAAGTTTTGAAATGGAGTGATTTTGAGGCTTTTCTAGTTTTGCTAAAGGGGTCACTCCTGGTGAAGGGATCGTCGGCCCTTTCCTCGTCGAATGAGGTGCGGGATATATCACATATATCACTATGCAAAGCAAAACTCTTAAAAGTAATCAATAACCAAACCGAGTTTGTAGCATCTGCCAGTTATTGCTAAAGGAGTCACTCCCGGTGAAGGGATCTCGGTCCTTTCCTCATCGAATAAGGTGCGGGGTATATCATATATACCGCTATGCAAAGCAAGAACTGTAGCTACCTGTTTTGTTTAAAATTTGATTCTACAACATCTTAGGTTTCTTTTCTTTCATTAATCATATTAATGAAGTCCCATCATTTAAGTACCTAAACATCACAGATAAATACGACGTACACTTATGCCATCCGCATTCGCCTCGATGTCCCCTCGTGCACCATTAGGTTAGGTAACTAACGGCAGAGCGGGGCAGGGCTAGTGCGGGTGTAAAACATAAGTAATGTCTATATAATATATCATATATACTATATACTGTATCCATCACAGAACATCACATAATCACATCACAGATATCGCAGCAGAATAAATATATGAAACATTGGATATACTAGGACGTCCGTGTTTTCAATACGAGCCAGTATAAAACACGGATTCCACGGTCGTGATGAATAGCAAATCCCACACCCCTAGACCCCTACGAAAGCGGCAAGCAACCCTACCAATTCTACGGTTAGGAGACCCGGACTCGACTCATCGAGATGGTCTCCCACTGGACCCTAGAACCCGGTTACTTGTGCTCCCCTCCTTGGGTCTATCCTAGTGCAGAAAAGTAAATAATATACAAAGGGTGACAGCTTCCGCAACCTGGAAGTGCCCCAATAAAAGAATATTACATACAAGTTTTTACATGAATGAAAATGAAAAACACTCATCTCACATAAAACCCCCGGCTATTCAAACACGACAATCCAATATAACATATCCAGCAACACATAACATCACATGTCATCAACGTAAGTAAACATGCGTATCCCAATTGTCGTTGACATATAGCAACGAAACCGGCGATATCACATATTACACTTACGGTCACAGAAAAGAAAATGTAAAACTACAACAGTTGGAATCCGCAACCTCTTTAGACATCACATGCCTAATCAAATGAAATACTTAGACATCACATGCCTAACAGTTACAAACCCCGCATTTTAGTCTCATTATCGAAAACTCTTTTCAATATCATATGGGACTAAACTGCTAGATTTATAACATTCATTCAGTCATCTCATAACTGTTTGTGAATTCCAATTATTGTATCCCATTCCGAATAAATAGAATATATTAAACTTTCCGATCGAACATTCGAACACCCAAGTTTTCCCGAAACCGTTCAACACATGAAATAGGTTCAAAGACATTCACTTCATGCCTCAGTACCAACGGTCCAGCCGTAGAAGGGTCAAGCCAACGCCTCACATGTGGCACGCCGTACTGCCCCAAACCCTAAGGTTCAAAGGGAAGTTCAAGACGGTCACATAATCGAGTTAAGGTTTGTTGTCTTCTAGAGGGACCATCGCGTTACTTGCATTACTCAGAACGTCCTTAAACCACACAAAAATCCAACACTTGGATAGTTTCCGGCAGGGGAAAAGTTGGGTATTTATATCCGGTCGAACTTTTTAACATATTCTAAAGTCATCCGGAAAAACACAAAGACGAAATTTGATAATCCGATCGAAACATCGAAGCTCTAAAACACCCCAGAAAATTCAACTCTTGAAAAAATATTAAAAATACCCATAAAGCTCAGCTACTGAATTACTGTGCAAAGAATGAGGTCTGACGTCATCATACTGCCGCGGAACCGCCGCAGAAGCCAGGCTTCTGCCGCGGTTCCGCCGCAGAAGCCAGGCTTCTGCCGCGGTTCCGCCGCACTATTTACTGTTCATGAAATAATTTTTGCATCGTAATTCTTAGATTTCCATGCTGAATTTTTTAAGCATTTTTAATCTGGAAAAATCCCAGTTTTTAGAAAAAGTCCAGAGAGCATGATGTGTTAGGGTTTCGATGCGTATTCGGGTTTCAAACGTCGTCTAGACTTCGCCTAAGGCTCTAGCTAGGCTCTGATACCACTGTAGGGTTCCTAGGTACGCTAATGAAGTCTCACAAGGCATCAACCATGCCAATATTAAATTTTATGGGTGCCGAGAAACCCTAATACGGATCGTCGACTAGAAATTTAGGCGAAATGCGAATCTAGTTAACAATTTAACTAAAGATCAGAAGCTACAACCTTTGTAGATCCGGATATCCACTTCCTTAACTCCACGTAGGCGTCCTCTCACTGTCCATCTTGAATCCCGAACTCAATCGTCGGCTTCATCGGGAAAATGGGCGGACTAGGTCGTCGGCTTCGTGCCGAAGATGATCTACGTCGAGGCATCGCAAGTTCAAGCTCCGACTTCCCAAATTTGTGAAACTTGTGAAGAAAACACCCAAAACAACTTGGCAAGAGGTAGAGGGTGAAGAAATAGGAGGTGGGTTCACTTTAGAATTGGATTTCTCTCACTTTAGCTCAAGTTGCCATTGATGGACCTTAAGCTTTTCTTCTTGAAGATGAAGAAGAAGAAGTAAATAGAATATGATAAGTCTTATCTAAAAAGAATAATAAAATCAATACTTATCATCTTCTAACCTTGGTTAAGTGTAGAGAATAAACCATGGTCAAATGAGAATGGTTATGGTTAAGGATGATGACAAAATGGTCACTTTAGTCAAAGCTTCATGAAGCTTCATCAAGCTTCATGAAAGAAACCATTTTGTTATCTTTTATTTATTTATCAAAAAAGAATAGATAAATAAATAAGTAAATAAATAAAAACCCTAACTATTATCATAACCATGTTTTAAGTCTTAAACACAAAACCAAACTACATGCATCATCAAACATGACACAAAGATGTGCACAAAAATATATCACATATACAACATGTACATCAAGTGAGAAAATCCATTTAAAGTGAACCAATACTAGTTAATGCAAAGTAATATATCAAATATATAATTAAACATTAAATCATTAAATCAACATTTGATTCAATGATCCGGTCATGTCGCACATAACCGACTAGAATCTAATGTATCGATTTATCGAATCAATGATTCGATAACTAGGTCATATCGAATATAACCAATCGAAACATATATCGCGAGAATGAAATGCGGTATCACATACACGCATTGTTCTCGGTCCTGCACATATCTCATATGCGCTCCTATTTCGTTTCGCTTGAGCCAGGAAACCTCTGTGTAGGAATCTAAAGACTCGTCAATACGCCGGTAGCAGATGATGATCATATCAAGCATCCACAAGCCGCAAGCGGTCTGCTAAACGTAACGGCCATCCGGGTATTGAGCGATCAGAAGATCGAAGAGCTAGCCCGCTCACACTCCTGTGAATCCAACCAGTAACACTTACCGTACAGTCCAGTCTGGTCGTCTGATATGTCGCATATCAAGTCTAGGGGTGGTAAACGTCAGACCCCAATAACCGATAAGTCGTGCCGATGTGAGGTTCATAACAGGTCGAGAAACTACTGGTAACACTTACCAGCAAATCTCTGATCAGCCCTGGCCAGGGACTTCCCTGTTACGGCCAATCGAGCACAGCGCAACATCAACCCCCAATACCGGGAGAGACGAAACCCCTCCTATCGCTCATTGCCTCCATGTGACTCGGGACTGTACCCAAAGACCACCGTTTTGCACGTCCTCATGGACGTGGTAAGGTGGAGATCAAAGCACAGTGGGAATCACACAAGACTCTATGACGATCTCGGGTCTACAGACTAACCTGTACAAGTGTCACCTGAGAACTGCCATCTGACGTGAGGTATAATACCATCTGGGAGTTCTCGGCGAGTCTGTCCAGTGTACCCAGTCTCCACTGAGCACCCGTATACCATCTATGATGTCAAACACCAATGGATATGGGATCATCCATCGCCCATCTCATGGGTCGAGAAGCGTATACGCTAGTCTACTCTGGTATATCGATGCCCCGTCTTGATACACCCACGACTAGGGACCTTGAAGGATGTACTTATGGACTACCATGTCCCCACTAGTATGATCTGCATCATAGTCCAGGTAGTCAAGTACACATCCTAAGGGCTTTATCAACATGTAACTATAAGACAGTTTAAAGAGACAAGTGTACATGTTAAGATAAAGAGCAACCAGATAGCATACTATCATATCGAGCAAGAAAGTCATCTCTATATATGTCCAAGCATCCAATATAATATACATCATCTGTACAATACTGGCCTCTAGGGCATATATACAACTAACAAGCAAAGTATCTAGAATTTCGATCGGAGAAAAAACAGCAAAACACGCACAAAAGGATAACTTTCTGCCGATTTTTAGATCTATTCAAAAAATAATAAATCACATACTAAAAATCGGCTCAAGGTTTTTACAGAACACCTAAGAAAAATGATCCAGTGACTCGACCAACGCGCCGGGGAACCGCGGCAAGAGCATGCTCTTGCCGTGGATCCGCGGCCGGGTTGACTCGGCCGTGGGTCGTTTCTCCTGCAGTGTTCTTATATTGGTGTTTTGTGATATTTAGGATGGTTTGTTTCTGCCCAGAATTTCCAGAGAACAAATTTGTTTTTGGGGTAGTTACAAATCCATATTTTGATTGAATTTCTGTAAACTTTGGCTAATGGGTTATATCTGTGATGTTATATATGTATGAACGTCTGCTAATCTCTATACGTCGATTAGTAGGGGTTATACATATCTGTGATCTGTAATGTTGATGGTTTGTGTATATGAATTCGTTGGATCGTCGCGGATGAATAGCCGGGGGGGTTGTAAGATGAGAGTTTTTCTTTATCTTTCAATTCATGGAATATGTAAATTGATGTAATATTATTTGTATGGCCGCACATCCGGGATGAGGTTGTATCCGCCATTGTATAATTTCTTTTTACTGTTTTTGCTCCTAGGATAGACCCAAGGTGGGGTGCACAAACTACCGGGTATCTTGAAGTGCCGAGTGGACTACTCACGTTGTTGAGGGAGGTTGCTTCGCTTAGGGTACTTGGCGGGTAGTTTGCCACACCCGTAGGGGTCTAGGGTGGGGTATTTGGCTATTCATCGCGACCGTGTAATCTGTATTTCGTTGCAGGCTCGAACAAAATGCAGATTCCTAGCATATCCAATGTGTTCATCTGTGATCTGGAATGGCTATCATTGCATCTGAAGAATGTGTATATATCTATATATGATATTTATTTAGGCGTTGCTTATGTTTTGCATCCGCGCTAGTCCAGCCCCCGCTCTGTCGTTAGTTAAGTAACCTAACGGGTGATGACGGGGCCCCGTAGCGAATGCGGATGGCATAAGCGTACGTCATATTTTCGTTGTTTTCTGCAATGGTAGGATTAATTGATGGGACGCATTAAATTAATGCAAGAAAACGAACCTAAAAGACGATGTTGGAACAGTTTTTAAAAAGCTGTTATTGCAAGGACGTTCTCTTTTGTTTTGCACAGAGGTATTCGGTTATGAATGCCCAGCACCTCATTCGACGAGGCAAGGGCCGAGATCCCTTCATCGGGAGTGACCCCTTGGACAAAAGTTTGCGTCAGGGTAATAACTTTACTATAGTCGATCATTCTTGCTTTGCATCGAGGTATTCAGCTTAGAATATCCTGCACCTCATTCGACGAGGAAAGAGCCGAGATCCCTTCACAGGGAATGACCTCTTTAGCAAAAGTTTTCGCCACTGTATTTTCAAAAGGGTATCACGTTCCTTCAACGATATCAAGTTCATTACGTTAACGGGTTTTCGCCAAAACCCAGCCGTAGCCCTCCGTCGTTTCGGATTGGTATTGCTTAGTATTCGTGCTACGTATTTCGTGCTCAGCCGAGGCGTAGTGTACGGTAGCTATGTAATATTTTTCCGTAGGATACAATGTGATTGGTTGGGACAGTCATGCGGTCATTTTGGCTCAGTCAAGGGCTCGTACGGGTGGGTCTAATGCAATCAAGCTAATGACGGGTTGAACTTGACTAGGATCCTTTGATATGTTGGCTCAGTCAAGATCACTTGGGTCCTAGGGGCAAAAACCACATCGGGAGTTTCTAAAGAAACTGAAACTTGCAGATTTAGCATACCTTCTGGAGTGTGGTGACTAGAGTGGATTCCATCTAGATCATCACACAATGATAGTTGGATCTCGATCCCACTGATGAGTTGGATTACTCCCGGGAGATTATTTCACTTAACAATCAATGCTATAAACCAAGTAGGTGTCTAGAACGGTGTTAGCGGGGCCACGCCTCCAGGGAAAAGAGGTTACTTAATTAAGGAACTTCGCGAAAGTGTTGGAAAACCTCCCTCGAAGTACCAACACTAGCCTGGCTGAAAGGTTAAGCAAGTATTGTGACGTGCAATTAATCCCGACTAGTTCTTCTTTTAAAAGGTTTTAAGAAGAATTTGAGGAAATAGTGGGAGCCATCCTGGTTAGATAAAATAATAAACCAATCTAATCTTGCAAGAGCGCACGCTGAGTGTTTCTTTTCTCTCTCTCCAGGTAGCAACCATTTCACGCCCTAATCAAGATGATAAAATGTATCGCTTGACCGATCCGAATTCTTATTCGGGGCTGGGGAACGTTGGTTCGGCTCTAACTTGTGACAACAGTCATAAGTTTGAGCAAGGGAAAGAGGATTGTATGGATTCCAAGGATACCCAGTTGAAGAAGAAGCATGGTTTTGCATCTACTTCAGGTGTTCTTGTAATTGAGAACTGCTTTACGGTCAGCCCTACCTCCTGGGTACTTGATACCGGATCGGGATCTCATATCTGTAATTTATTGCAGGGACTGAGAAAAAGTAGGAAAGTTGCACCTGGTGATATGTCGCTCAGAGTAGCGAACGGAGCACAAGTTAATGCTGCAGCCGTCGGTGAATATCACCTAGTGTTGCCAAATGGCAATACTATGATTTTGAACGATTGCTACTATATACCTTCCGTGGTTTGCAACATCATATCAGTTTCTTTACTCGATAAAGATGGATACAACTTTGTTCTTGATAGAAATATCATGAACATTTACCTTCATAAGGTACTGGTTGCAGAAGGTACACTATGTAATGGTATCTACGTTCTAAATCAGAATACAGTTCTCAATGTACAAAACACACGCAAGAGGAAGAATTCAGATATGAATGGATCCTACTTGTGGCATTGTAGACTTGGTCATATCGGAAAGAAAAGACTAAGTAAGTTGCATAAAGATGGACTCTTGAATGCGTTCGAGTTTTCATCTTATGAAACTTGTCAGTCTTGTCTCAAAGGGAAGATGACCAAATCTCCGTTCTCCGGACATGGAGAAAGAGCAACAGAGCTCTTGGGACTCATACACAGTGATGTATGTGGGCCGATGTCTATACATGCAAGGGGTGGGTTCTCGTACTTCATCACATTCACTGACCATCTCTCTAAATTCAGATATGTGTATCTTATGAAACACAAATCTGAAGCTTTTGAGAAATTCAAGGAATTCATAAACGAAGTAGAGAACCAGACTGGCAAAAGTATCAAGATCCTCCGGTCTGATAGAGGAGGGGAGTACTTAAGCACGGAATTCCTAGATTACTTAAAAGAGAATGGTATTCTCTCTCAGCTTACTCCCCCTTATACACCATAGCACAACGGTGTATCGGAACGGAGGAATCGTACCCTACTGGATATGGTTCGCTCCATGATGAGTAATGCCGAGTTGCCTCTTTCATTTTGGGGACATGCGCTATTGACAGCGGCATATCTATTGAACGATGTTCCGTCTAAATCTGTGCCTAAGACACCATTCGAGATATGGAATGGTAAAAGGTCGTATCTTAAACATATTAAGATATAGGGTTGTCCGGCCTATGTAAAAGTACAAAATCCGGACAAACTTCAGGCACGTTCAGTTCTATGTAAATTATTGGGATATCCTAAAAACTCCACAGGATATCTGTTCTACCACACCGAGGAACAGAAGGTGTTTGTATCTCGCCACGCCACTGTTCATATCAGATTATTGCATTTTATACCGCCGATTCTTACGCTCGTGTGTTTATAGGTAGGTGCTTTTAATCCGTGTTTGTTGCATATTTACAGAGTACAGGTTTCCAGTCCAAATATTGCAAATCAAGGCAAAATCTCCACAGTTACGCCAAAAGCAGAACATCTGTTGACAGCAGATAAAAGCCGGGTTCCGGTCATCCATATCCGTCCAGTGCCGAGTACCAGTTCCTGAGACAAGTCATATGACAGTGGTCATTCGTGTCTGGGACAAGCACAGAGCACGAGGGGGGCAGCACAAGAATCAATGGGTGCGCGGAGCTCAAGAGAGATAAAGTCAAAAGTGAAGAAAAGATAGCAATCTTGGACTAAGAATTCTGCTGATATTCTGGAAGACTTTTGTGCAGTATGATGTTTTCAGACACAAGGAAAAACAGAACCAGGGAAGTACAAGAAAGGCCATGCCCTAACTCCATCATAGGGCCGCTGATCCGCGGCCAATAGGGGTATTGGCGGCGGATCCGCGGCCAAGTGGGCCCCTCTCCTTGTCGTTTTTTCTGGGCAGTTTAGTAACTTCATATTATGGCAGATTGTTGCCCTAGATCTTCAACTCCCTGCCTATAAATACAGCAGAACTGAGCTCAACTAAGGGTCATTCTTTTGTTCCTCTTTTGTAGTGTTTTGTATAGTTCTTCTTCTTCTTCTTCTTCTTCATTCCTTTTCCATGAAAATTGTAGTGAGAGCTTTTTGAGTGGGAGATCAATGAAGATGAGGGCTTTTTGTATCATTCTCTTGTGTTTCTTCTTCCCCTTGAGATTCTTGCTTTCTCTTGATCATTCAACCTCTTCATTGAGCTTGAATGGTTAAGGGTTAGTTATTGATCTTAAGGGTCGTATTTTCTCACGGGACTAGTTCTTCACTTCACATGCGTTCTCTACCCTTCCCTTGATCTTGCAACCTCTTGATTGAGCTTGCAAGTTTAAGGGTTGGCTATTGATCACATGCTTGGCTTGAGTTCTAGTTCCTTGTTCTTTTTATCGCTTTTTATTACTTGCTTTTTATTACCTTGTCTTTAATTACTTGCAATTTATTTCATGCACTTAATACTTGTAATCTTATCTTTTCTTTTCTTTTCTTTTTGTTCTCTCTTTTTGGTTCTTTTTGTGAATGAATGTAATTATTATTGTTAAGAAAAAATACGGTATTATAAGTTAACGTTTCTTTGCCCATTTCCTTTTCCCGTATTTTCCATTGAACTCCGTCCAAACCATACGCAAGCGCTCCGTTAGGCACCGTACCCTGACAAGGTAACGATGATTCCTAACCGCGACCGGTTGCGTTCGGTTTGGCCGGAGGCGAAAGCAAGAGACAAGAACGGAAGGACAAGGGTAAATAAGCCGTATTCCACGAATACCGCGCTTAAATCCCCTAATCCACGTTGTTGCCGATTGCTCTAGCTTCAATTGGTCAAGATTCGGCTCAAAGGTTTTGAGTACGGATTTCTTTAGCTTATAATCTCGCATCTTTTCTTAACAACTTTATACTTGCAAATAAACACATAGGTTAGAAACAAACATACACAAATTCTTTATTGACTCGTCTAAAACAAGAAAGGACATACAACCATCTCCCTGTGGATCGACCCGTGCTCAACCGGCTAGCTGCATAGCGACACCGTCTTGATTGCGGTTAAACTTAAATTCTTCCAATCAAATGGCGCCGTTGCCGGGGAGACGGTAGCGTATTTTCTTTCTTGTTATTCGGGTTAATATTCTTTTTGTAAATAAAAAAAAAATCTTTTTTTTTTTATATAATTTTTGTGGGCAAGTGTGCAGATTTTTGCGTATTTGCAAACTGCAATTGTGGGGAGCAAAGTGTGCATTCAAGGCAAAGGTGATTACGAAGTACAGTGCCAAAGATCCGGGTAGTTTGACCCGCGCAAGCGAACCTTTCAAGCTTACCGGATTTGAATCAACGGGGGTTTCCTAACCCAAAACTTAACGGTACGTACTTTACTAACACCTTCTTCTCAAATCCGACGCTTCCAATATACTATTCTTTGCAGGATTCTTTGGAAGTTCGCTAGCAAACGCTAAAAAAATTGACTAACCCGTATTTGTTGCAGCGCCGCGCTTAAACTAAAAAACGATTGTTTGATTCTTTATAGAATTTTTGAATTGCGCATTGCATACATTAATACGGACTTAAGGGCAAGCGAACCCCACAATATACGGTAAAGGATTTCATCACCTTTTCCGTGGCCCACAAATCACGAACTTGAGCATAACGATTACCCGCACAAATTTTAAAAGAAACTAGACTTTAAGCCTTAAGGACTTCGCGCTCACTAGGAGAAGTTAACTGTGTTTAGAACCTTGCTTAACGGTATATTGTTTACGGGGTGTCTAGGAAAGTGTTAACGGCAAAACCGCCAAAAGAGAAAGGGTTATTTAATTAAGGAACTTCGCAAAAGCGTTGGAAAACCTCCCCTTATCTCTGCACTTACCTGGCCTCGTGATCAGTGTATCTTGAGCCTGTTTCTCGACACAGTTTTACTTCGACAATCAAGTTCTGGAGCAGGTCTAGTTGACCTAGGTGAACCCTAGAACGATTAGGTGTGTGGTATTTTCGTGTCGTGATTGTTTTTGTCAATATTCTTTTTGTGTGTATATTTCATTCTTTTGTTAATATATTTCTATAAAAAAATATATAAAAATAAAAAAATCACATTCTTTTTCCCTCCTTTTCTCTTCCTTTCTTTCCTTTTCTCATCATATCATGGGTACCCCACCTCGCAAAACTCTTGCCGAACTTTGGTACCCACAACCAGACATTACATCTTACGGTTCTTGTTTTGGCCGAACTTCGAACGATCCATCCATGCCAAAAATTTCATTGAGAGATCGGATAGAGGCGTCTAGGACAAACAATTTGACTCCGCAGTCCACTTCGTATCAACCATTTCATACATTCACCCCTTCTTACGTTGATACCCCTTCTTCGAGTCATGTTCCAAGACCTATGTCTCTAGCTGAACGTATTGAACAATCCCGTAGCCGATCTTTCACTCCTGTCACCACTTCAAATTCTTGGGATCAACAATTCCATTCACCTTCTTATCCCAATGTTGATCCCACTCCTGTCCAGCCATTCAATTCCTACCAATCCTACCCTACTTTTGCACCTTCCCTAGACATTGCTTCAGAACCGCCATTTGGGAGTTTTCAGTATCCAAACAACTTTGAATCTTTTACTGAAATCCCTTCACAACCTATGTCTAGTCTAGAACAATCGTTGGAAGATTTTAGGGTAGCGTCAAGCCAACAGATGATGGATTTGAATGCGTCCATGGCCGCCCTCATACAACCTAGTGACCCGGTAGCTAGTTTTCAACTAGCTCCAACTTTTTCAATGTATAATGAGGCGGCAGGACAGGCTGTGAATTTGAGTGGAGAGAGTGAGATGTACCCCCTTCCAAATCAAACCTACCCGTCCCAAATTGAATCCCACAACTCCTATTTTGAAAGTCTATCGAGTATCCCACATGATTTATCAATTGAAGATAGAACGATGAATGAGTTGTGCGACTTCATAGTGTTTGATTTGCCCGATTGTGAAGGGTCCCTTCTAAGTGAAACCATACCTAATCCTTTTGACCTCTACACCTATATCTTAGAACCAGAATCGATTAATATCCATGCTTTTGATGAGGTGTCAGAGAATTTTGATTTTCACTTGATTGAGGATATTGGCGCTGGGGATATTTTGGATGATGAACCCGTAGATTTGGCTGAGTTTGTCTCTTCAAATCATCATCCCGAGTCATTAGATGTTTTTCCCGAACCCCATATGCGTTTGGACTTTGAAGAGAAGAGCATGGATGTGCTAAATTTTGAGGAGAATATTGAGGATAGTTTTGAGGATGAACCAGTTTTGCTTGATGAGTCAGATTTTCCAATTCATCCTATTCCTTCCACTGACTGTGTACACCCTCCTGAACCCTTAACCGATGCCCTTCCTCCACCACTTCCCTCCATCCTTTCCATCGTTCCGATCTTGCAAGAACCCGTACCATTTTTACTCCCTGTGTCTGGTTTACCAAGTTCGGCGTACCCATGGCTTCTTACGAATCTTGAGGGATTTGATCCAATTTCTCGCCATATTGATAGATTAGTACAATCCATCTTTTCACATCGATCATTACAGGTTGTACTAATTTATTCAATCCATTTCCACCCTCAAGTTCGTATTCTATTTCTTTCTCCCTTCCACCATTCTTCTTCCGATAGACCGAGACCGTATTCCTTACGGTCTCGCGTAGTCTCCATTTCTTACCTCTCCGCATTCTTTCACCAGCCACTGCTTTATCATGATAAAATCTTTGAATGGTTGGTGCTCACTTTTGGCCTGTGTAAGGCCTTGTATAGCTTGATACTGTTCTCCTTCCCCCCTAATCCTGAATTTCAACGCTTAACAGTGGAAACACTGTTTTACTTAAGTTTGGGGGGGACACCTTTTTTGTATATATTTTTTGTTTTCTTTGTTGTATATAATTTGTTTTTAGGGGAGCGCCGACAATTTTGACCCTCTTGGTATAGCCTGACAGTGAGGGCACTGTCAAGTTTAAGTTTGGGGGTGTGCTCGGTAAGCTTTCTTCCTTCGCATTCATTTGTATATTTTGCATCTGCATATTAAATCCATAAAATCCATAAAAATATGAAAATTTTCTAAAAACATAAAAACTTTTCTGTCAAGTTAGCTAGTGGGAGGACTCTGATTCAACATTTCGACGGTTTTGTTTGATAAAATAAGAATAACTAAATCTTATGTTTAGATTTTGAAAACCTGAAAAATAACTCTCCTTTGAAGTTAACTATAGCTGATATACGTCTTTACATCACACTACACGTGTCGTGAGTCTTGGAAATTAGAAGACAAGTCTTTTATGTTTAAAAACTTTAAAACAGATAAATGATTTTCTGAGGATCAAATAGGTTTGTTCTGAAATAAGTAATGTCAAGAATAGTTTATGAAGTAAAGCGAATATGAAGGAATGTTATTGATGCCGTAATTGGAGCTAAGTCTGAAAAATAACCCATCGAAAACTTGATTGGAATGATTACACACCAAACCCACTAAACACGTCTTTTATCCAAAAAAATAATTGAACTGCCGGTTATATCTCCGTTCGTATTAAATCATCTGATTTTCACGTCAAACTGTCTTTTGTTTTTGGACCTAGGTAACTTGAGTAATTAAGTCCGCTGGGGTGTTTCTACACCTAATGCCCTAAAACCAACTGGTTTGGGTGCATTGGCCCAAAGCTCGCTAAGAAGCCTAGAAAGTCCAGTTTAAAACAAAGTCAAGCAAGTGTTCTCTCCGAGTTAAAATTCCTAACGGTTCTTTGTGTGAGAATAATCTTGATAAAAGACAGGCTTTTATAAAAAAAAAAAAATTTAACGGAGATATGAAGGTTTTATTCTATGATAAAGACTATTGCACGTTCACAGTGGTGTGTATGAAATGAAAACAAGAAAAAGGTGGAGTGAAAAATACGACTTAGTTTCCTGTTAAGGAAGATAGAAATTCTGAAGTTGAAACCTTACTGGAAAACGAAACTTGAAAAATGCTTAACTCTTTATAAAACTTATGTGATCCTTTTAAAATTGTTATCTGGGCTTTATTGTGCGACATGATGACTTTAATCGATCCTTCTGGAACTTAACGACACTAATTGCACTGCACGTAAAGACATATAAAATCTGTAGTTAAATAAGAAGCGAGGTGTGAAAAATAAAGGTTCGATAGTCTAGACTTAGGATTATAGAATTGTTATTTTCTGAAACAAAACTTTAGGGTTTGAATCTTAGTTATTTTACGAAACCAACTTGACGGGATTTTGTGGGTGTAATCCGCTGAAAACCCTCAGGAGACAACACTCCTCCTACTAGGGACACCTAGAGGTTTAACGGCTTGTTGCACGCGCTCAGTGCAATCGCGTTCCCTGCGAAAGTGCGGTTAGGATTTTATTTTTTGTGAATAATTGGTTTTGCTCGGGACGAGCAAAAGTTAAGTTTGGGGGTATTTGTTCATATCAGATTATTGCATTTTATACCGCCCATTCTTACGCTCGTGTGTTTATAGGTAGGTGCTTTTAATCCGTGTTTGTTGCATATTTACAGAGTACAGGTTTCCAGTCCAAATATTGCAAATCAAGGCAAAATCTCCACAGTTACGCCAAAAGCAGAACATCTGTTGACAGCAGATAAAAGCCGGGTTCCGGTCATCCATATCCGTCCAGTGCCGAGTACCAGTTCCTGAGACAAGTCATATGACAGTGGTCATTCGTGTCTGGGACAAGCACAGAGCACGAGGGGGGCAGCACAAGAATCAATGGGTGCGCGGAGCTCAAGAGAGATAAAGTCAAAAGTGAAGAAAAGATAGCAATCTTGGACTAAGAATTCTGCTGATATTCTGGAAGACTTTTGTGCAGTATGATGTTTTCAGACACAAGGAAAAACAGAACCAGGGAAGTACAAGAAAGGCCATGCCCTAACTCCATCATAGGGCCGCTGATCCGCGGCCAAGTGGGTCCCTCTCCTTGTCGTTTTTTCTGGGCAGTTTAGTAACTTCATATTATGGCAGATTGTTGCCCTAGATCTTCAACTCCCTGCCTATAAATACAGCAGAACTGAGCTCAACTAAGGGTCATTCTTTTGTTCCTCTTTTGTAGTGTTTTGTATAGTTCTTCTTCTTCTTCTTCATTCCTTTTCCATGAAAATTGTAGTGAGAGCTTTTTGAGTGGGAGATCAATGAAGATGAGGGCTTTTTGTATCATTCTCTTGTGTTTCTTCTTCCCCTTGAGATTCTTGCTTTCTCTTGATCATTCAACCTCTTCATTGAGCTTGAATGGTTAAGGGTTAGTTATTGATCTCAAGGGTCGTATTTTCTCACGGGACTAGTTCTTCACTTCACATGCGTTCTCTACCCTTCCCTTGATCTTGCAACCTCTTGATTGAGCTTGCAAGTTTAAGGGTTGGCTATTGATCACATGCTTGGCTTGAGTTCTAGTTCCTTGTTCTTTTTATCGCTTTTTATTACTTACTTTTTATTACCTTGTCTTTAATTACTTGCAATTTATTTCATGCACTTAATACTTGTAATCTTATCTTTTCTTTTCTTTTCTTTTTGTTCTCTCTTTTTGGTTCTTTTTGTGAATGAATGTAATTATTATTGTTAAGAAAAAATACGGTATTATAAGTTAACGTTTCTTTGCCCATTTCCTTTTTCCGTATTTTCCATTGAACTCCGCCCAAACCATACGCAAGCGCTCCGTTAGGCACCGTACCCTGACAAGGTAACGGTGATTCCTAACCGCGACCGGTTGCGTTCGGTTTGGCCGGAGGCGAAAGCAAGAGACAAGAACGGAAGGACAAGGGTAAATAAGCCGTATTCCACGAATACCGCGCTTAAATCCCCTAATCCACGTTGTTGCCGATTGCTCTAGCTTCAATTGGTCAAGATTCGGCTCAAAGGTTTTGAGTACGGATTTCTTTAGCTTATAATCTCGCATCTTTTCTTAACAACTTTATACTTGCAAATAAACACATAGGTTAGAAACAAACATACAAAAATTCTTTATTGACTCGTCTAAAACAAGAAAGGACATACAACCATCTCCCTGTGGATCGACCCGTGCTCAACCGGCTAGCTGCATAGCGACACCGTCTTGATTGCGGTTAAACTTAAATTCTTCCAATCAAACCACCTTTTTAGAGTGGCAATTTCTTGCAAAAGAAACAAGTGGGAGTTCGGTAGAACTGGAAGAAATTCAGCGACCACAAAATGAAACTGAAGATTTGACAGAACCTCAGAATTCAAAAACCCCAGACGAACCTCAGCCACTCCGCAGATCTGGTAGGATTTCTCATCCGCCCGAGAGATACTACGGTTTTCTCTTAGACGGGGATCGAGAGGATTGCATCTTAGAAGAAGATGACCCTACCAGTTTCAGGCAGGCCATTATCAGTAGGGACTCCGATAAGTGGCAGGAAGCAATGCAATCCGAAATGGAGTCCATGTACACCAATAAAGTGTGGACCTTGGATATTGCTCCACCTGGGGTAAAACCAGTTGGATGCAAATGGATCTACAAAAGGGTATAGATGGGCAGGTGGAAACCTATAAGGCTAGACTCGTTGCAAAAGGTTTTCGTCAAAGACCTGGTGTGGACTATGACGAAACTTTTTCTCCGGTGGCTATGCTCAAATCCATTCGGATCCTACTTGCCATTGCTGCCTTCCATGACTATGAAATCTGGTAGATGGACGTTAAAACGGCTTTTCTAAATGGCTGTTTGGAAGGGTGCGTTTACATGGATCAGTTAGAAGGTTTCGTAGACAGTAGGAGCAGCGGGAAGGTGTGCAAGTTGCTTAAATCCATTTATGGATTAAAGCAGGCATCGCGGAGCTGGAACATCTGTTTTGATGAGGCAATCAAAGAATTTGATTTCATCAAGAACGAAGATGAACCTTGTGTCTATAAGAAGATTGTAGGACGAACTGTCGTGTTCCTAGTCTTATATGTGGACGACATTCTTTTGATAGGAAATGACATTCCTATGCTATAATCGGTCAAGCTATTTTTGTCACAACGGTTCTCCATGAAGGACCTGGGTGATGCTTCATACATTCTGGGGATCAAGATCTACAGAGATAGATCCAAGAGACTACTGGGACTTTCGCAGTCCAGGTACATAGAGACCGTACTAAAGAGATTTAGTACGGAGGATTCCAAGCACGGTAACATACCCGCATTGCATAGAATTACCATCTCCAAGAAGATATCTCCTAAGACTGACGAGGAGAGGGTTCAAATGAGCACTATACCCTACGCTTCGGCGGTAGGATCTATAATGTATGCGATGCTATGTACAAGACCAGATGTAGCTTACGCGCTGAGCGTGGTAAACCGGTATCAGTCAGACCCAGGTGAAGACTACTGGACAGCAGTGAAGAACATTCTCAAGTACCTAAGAAGGACTAAGGAGATGTTCCTGGTTTACGGTAATGGAGACCTCAGGGTCGAGTCCTTTACCGAT
Organism: Agapanthus africanus; assembly: GCA_030015575.1. Taxonomy (NCBI): domain Eukaryota; kingdom Viridiplantae; phylum Streptophyta; class Magnoliopsida; order Asparagales; family Amaryllidaceae; genus Agapanthus; species Agapanthus africanus. The sequence continues at coordinate 456,681,813 of JASDDO010000001.1, read as the reverse complement.
TCAAGCTTCCAGAGTGACAAAGATGACAGCAAATCTGTCTCGGGTTTTGTGTTTACCCTCAACGGAGGGGCGGTGTGTTGGAGGAGTTCCAAACAGGATACCGTCGCAGACTCGACGATGGAGGCTGAATACATTGCTGCAAGTGATGCCGCAAAAGAGGCGGTTTGGATGAAGAAGTTCATTAGTGAACTTCAGGTGGTTCCGTCCATTGTTGACCCAATACCTTTGTATTGCGATAACAATGGGGCTATAGCTTTAGCGAAGGAACCAAGGTCCCATCAGAAATCCAGACACATCTTAAGGCGGTATCACCTGATTAGGGAGATCATTGATCGCTAGGAGATCGAGGACGAGAGTGGACACAAAAGACAACACGGCGGATCCATTCACAAAGGCCCTCCCTCAAACACAGTTCGAGCGACTTTTTGAGCTATTGGGTATGCGGTACGCCAGCAGCTGGCCCTAGTGCAGATGTCGGGTATGTGGTACACCAATTACTGGCCTTTAGTGCAAGTGGGAGATTATTAGATATGTATGTCCTAAAGGCCATTATTGTACAGTACTAGTTTGTATAATGCATTTTGGAGGCTTGGGATATATATACGGTTTTACGACAGTCTTGCTCGATATAGTAGTATGCTACTTAGTTTGTTTCTATCTTAATATGTGTATATGTTTCTTTTAACATATCGCTGATACATATTGATGGAGCCCTTAGGATCTTTGCTTGACTACCGGCGTTGTGATGGCGATCACACTAGTGGGGGCTGGGTAGTCTATAAGCACATCCTTATTTTGGTCCCTAGTCGTAGGATTATCGAGACAGGGCATCGATACTCCAGAGTAGACTGTTGCATACGCTTCTCTTCCTAGCAGGGGAGATGGTCTGTCCTACAGCCATCAATACGTCGTACTGGAGATAGTATGCAGGTGCTCGTTAGGTTACGAGTATACTGAACAGGACTCGTCGGGAACTGTTGGTTGGTATTATACCTATCGTCAGTTAACAGTTCCCAGGTGACATGAGTACAGCTTAGTCCGCTGACTTGACACTGTCACTTCGCCTCGAGTGTGTTCCCACTGTTCTTTGATTACTACCCTACCACGGCTCTACTGAGTCGTGCAAACAGGTAGTAGTTGGGTGCAGTCCCGAAGCACTTGGAGACAGTGACGGTTAGACAGGATTCGTCTCTTTCGGTATTGGGAGTTGATATAGCGCTGTCTCTAGGAGAGCCATTACACATAGTCGTCCCTGGCCAGGGCAAGCGAGATATACTGGTGGGTTTCCAGTGTTATCTCAGGGTGTTCTGGGATACACTCCGACACGACTTGTACCGCTATTAGGGGACTGACGTTTACCACCCCCCTAGGCCTGCCATGCGATATTATCAGACGAACAGACCGGACTGTACGGAGATTGTCATATACAGGCTCAGTAGGAGTTCGGATGGGTTCACCTCATCAGTCTTCTTATCGGCATCTACCTGGGGACCGTTACGTACAGCTAGTGCCGCTTGCGGTCTGTGGTTAACCCTACTGCCAGCGTAGTGTCGAGTCTTTAGAGTCCCACACAGAGGGTTATTCGCCTTTGGGCAAAACAGAGTAGAGGTCGCAAGGTTTTGCGACGGGGTTCGTTCACATCCGCGCACTTATGCACGTTTGGTGTCCGGACAGTTATTACTAGCGGGCTTTGGTTTAAGCCAGATCCTAGTATATGTTTTGGGGTTAGTTTTATCTCATTGTATTCGTGTTCCTCGGAACATGGATGCGGGTGTGTATGCAAAGTTGACTGAGGCAGAGGCAGAGACAGAGGATTCTCATTAGGGTTTTGGAACGGGTATGTATGCACAGTTGACAGTTGTCTTTTTCCAAACCCTAATGAATATGTGAAATATCAATTAATAATATTAATTAAAGGAAAATGAGTTATGGTTAGGATTGTTGACTTTTTGACCAAGATTGACTTGTTGACCAAGGTTGAAACTTTGACCATCATCATTTCACACCAAAGATGCTCTTTGATCTTAGAAAAATCATTAAATGTGAAATGATAATGGTCTTATCAAACCAACCATCACCTTTTTCATTTTTGATTAATATTGTTAATTTGATAATTCTCATATATTGGATATGGTTGCAAAATTCTTATCATAATCTCATTCTCATTCTCTCTCATCCTTTGCTCTCCCTCTTCTTCTAGCTCAAGGCAAAAACTCTCATGTGTTGAGAACCATTTGCCTTGGAGATAATACACCAAAACTCATTTCTACTCATCCTAAGGTTGAAGGTCTAGCAAACCTAATACTTTAGTTACCTCAAGATCGAGGAAGGAGCTCAAGGTAGAGGCCCTCGGGTCGATCTTTCTTCGGCAAGAGAAGGCGATGAAGTGAGGCCGATCTGACCACCACAAGGAGTCGAAGAGAAGGAGTTCAAGTAAAGGTATAACCCCTAACCGAGTAGGTAAAGCTCATAGTAGTTGCTACTGTGTAGTTTAGCAAAGATCCGGGTTTCTAGTCCATGTTACCTTAAACCCTAAAAAATTGTTTTTCACCGTTTCCTCAACCCCGAAAGAACCGGGATAGGTAACGTGGAACTAACACCATCGTGAAAATTCCAAGCCCATTGTTCGAAGAGCAGATGGACAAGCTCATAAGAGAAGCGGGTCAAAAGGTTCGAGACGACCATAATCGCGAGATGGCCATCTACGAGAAAGCCAGAACACAGCACCTTCTTCAACAAGCTATGGAAAATGATGATGCTCTTCGTCGCCAACCCGTCATAAAGACCCGGCGCAGAGGCAGAAATAAACCCAAGAACGGAAAATATGTTCGACGGCAGCATAGCGGGTCCAAAAAGACACGCGAAGTAGAATCGAGCAATGAGGATTCGTCTCTTATAAAGAAGATGGGTCGAGCGTATTCTTTTCCTCGAGACAAGACAAGAAAGATATTCGATCTCGTCGTGAAACATCGGATGATGACGCTCCCAGAGTCCAAGCACCCCGAGCAAGCAAACGAGGTCTCTCACCCAGACTATTGCTCCTATCACCGAGCAATAGGGCATCCTCTCAAAGACCGCTTCACCTTCAAGAACTGGGTCAAAGACCAATCCCAACTTGGCAAGTTCGCTCTATCCAGCAGTTGGAGGGTAACCCCACCGCAGAAGCATGAACCGAAAGTGGCAAGAGTAGAACCAGACCAACATCGGTCTTGGAAGCGATCTCGTACCTGTCATGTGATAACGCTGTCAGAAGAGGAACCCGTGAGTATGGCTGATCTTTCTTGGTGCTTCGAAAACAATGAAGATGAGTTGATCTCAGAATTTCCACCACCGCCGAAAGAGCTGGAAGATGGGATACATACTACTGCAGATAACCTCAGAAAAATCGACTTGGGAACGGCAAATGACCCACGGCCGATGTTCGTCAGTGAGCTGTTGTCTGAGGAAACAGTGGCTACACTCAAAGACGTGCTCATGCAGTACAAAGATTGCTTCGCGTGGAACTATTCTGAAATGCCAGGACTAGATCTAAAGATTGCTGTGCACAAATTGGCGATATCTCCGGACATCAAGCCAGTCAAACAAGCGCCGAGACGAATGCGGCTCGAGCTTGAGATGAGTATCAACGTTGAGGTCAAGAAGCTAATCGACTCCGGCTTTATCCAAGAGGTTTAGTACCCTGATTGGATTGCCAACATTGTCCCAGTAATGAAGAAAAATAGGACGGTGCGCATCTGCGTGAACTTTCGGGATCTCAACAAAGCTTGCCCGAAGGACGACTTTCCAGTACCGGTCATCGAGCTGACGATAGATAATACGTCCACTCATGAAGTTTTATCTTTCATGGATGGCTTATCAGGATACAATCAGATAAAGATGCATCCCGAGGACCAGAAGCATACCGCCTTCCGGACTCCTTTGGGCATATTCTGCTACAAGGTGATACCTTTCAGTCTAAAGAACGCCGGTGCCACCTATCAAAGGTCCATGACGAAGATTTTCGATGACCTCATATATGAAATCGTCGAATGCTATATCGACGACCTCATAGTTAAAAGAAAATCATACGAGGAACATTTAGAGCATCTGAAGATCGTGTTTCAGTGCTTTCGGAAATACAACTTGAAGATGAACCCTCTCAAGTGCGCGTTCGGAGTTTCCTCTGGAAAGTTTCTAGGATTCGTCGTCCGACACCGAGGCATCAAGATAGACCCATCAAAGATCAAGGCGATCATGGAAATGCCTTTGCCAAGGACTCTCAAGCAACTGCGGTCTCTCCAAGGAAAGCTCGCGTATATCTGGCGATTTATAGCCAATCTCTCCAGCAAGTGTCGTCCTTACAGTCACCTAATGAAGAAGGGAACCCCGTTCGTCTGGGATCGCAAATGCCAAGGCACACTGGACGAAATTAAGCAATACCTGCAGAATCCGCCGGTGCTGACTGCTCTGGTCAAGGGAAAGCCTCTCATTCTGTATACAACCGCCCTTGAGGGTTCTTTAGGCACGCTGTGGGCACAAGAAAACGACCAAGAGAAAGAGAGAGCTCTCTACTACTTGAGTCGAGTTCTACTGGGGGCAGAAAGCAATTACCCCCCCATCAAAAAACACTGCTTGGCGTTGATCTTCGCGATAACGATGCTCAGACACTACACGTTGGCACATAAGGTCCATCTCATATCGAAGGTGGATCCTCTCAAATATTTGATGTCAAAAGCTATATTAACGGGACGGCTCGCTAAATGGGCCCTACTCTTGATGGAATTCTCGGTGACATACAAACCCCTCAAAGCAGTGAAAGGCCAGGCCATCGCCGAATTCCTCACTGAACATCCGATACCTGCCGACTCTCTTTTGAACTGCGAATTGCCAGATAAGCACGCGTTTGACACAATTGACGGGGAGAAAGGAGGGAATGATACCCGATGGGAACTCTACTTCGACGGAGCGTCTTCCATGAAGAAACGCAAACAAATTACCCCCATAATAAAATCAGGGGTAGGCCTCATTTTCGTGACTCTGCTAGGAGGGATAATACGCTTTGCTTTCTTCTTAACAGAGCCGCGGACAAACAATGAAGCTGAGTATGAAGCTTTGATAGCAGGTCTTGAGATCGCTGTCGACATGGGAATCAAAAACCTCCTCATATACGGAGACTCCCAACTGATCGTTAGTCAAGTAAATGGTGACTATCAAACGTGCAAGCCAGAGCTGGTAAAGTACGGTGAGAGAGTGCAGCAACTGCTGACTCAAATTCCCTCCTACATGCTGGAAAGCATACCGCGTGCGGAAAATAGCAAAGCGGATGCATTGGCTAAGCTCGCTAAAGAACTGGCCGATGAGAACCTCGATGACCTGAGGATCGTTGTGCAAAGCCGTTGGGTTCTTTCCCTGGTAGAAATATCCCAAGAGTCGTCCGAAGAAAAGGGAGCTACCAAGCAAACGGCCGTACAAATAAAAGACCAGGAAAAGGCTAAGGATTGGAGAGAAGTATTTATAGACTACTTCAAATCTCGTCGAATGCCTGAAGATGCGTCATCAAGACATCAGCTCATGAAACGAGCTCTATCCTTCGCCTTTTTCAATGATACTCTGTATAAGAGATCGTTCGACTCCCTGTGGCTAAGATGCCTGGGACCTAAAGAGGAAAGGAGGGTCGTCCAAGAAACTCACGACGGACTCTGCGGTTCTCACCAAGCCAGGCTGAAGATGAAGCCGAAGATCAAAAGGATGGGCTACTATTGGCCCATAATGATCTAAGACTGCCTCGAATACGCGAAGCAGTGCCACTCGTGCCAAATTCATAGGGACTTCATCCACAGCATCCAAATCTGCTACATCCAACAGTGGCTAGCTGGCCATTCGAGACGTGGGGAACTGACATAATCGGGCCCATCGAACCAGCATCGTCCAGAGGACATCGGTTCATTTTGGCGACAACTGATTATTTCTCTAAATGGGCGGAAGCAATACCGCTAAGGGAAGTGAAGACGGAGAATATCCTCCATTACTTCAAGACACACGTCATTTACCGATTTGGCACTCCGCGACGTATTATCTCCAATAACGGGCCAGCCTACAGAAGCCACAAAATCAGCCGCTTCGCACAACAGCATAACATAGACTGGAGATACTCTTCGGTCTATAATCCTCGAGCTAACGGTCTACCTGAGGCCTTCAGCAAGACCTTGACGAAGATCATGAAAAAGACGGTGTCTCGAAATAAAAAGGACTGGCATGAGAGACTGCATGAGGCTCTTTGGGCGTATCGAACTACGTTCAAAACGGCCACAAACACAACACCGTATGCATTAGTATTCGGCACAGAAGCGGTACTCCCCCTCGAGATAGAGTTACCCTCTCTACGAGTGGCAGTTCATTACGAGCTAACGGACGAAGAAAATGCTCACCTTCGCCTTGAGGAGCTCGACGCCCTCGATGAAACCCGGCTCATGGCGCAACAAAATCTGGAGGCTTATAAAGCAAAGATGACGCACTCATATGAAAGATTGACTAGGCCGAGAACATTCTGCCGAGGCGAACTCGTGCTAGTGGTCAAAAGACCTATGATCCCCAATCGTGCTAAAAGGGGGAAGTTCGAGCCAAACTATGAAGGCCCGTACATCATAGACAAAGTTTACCACGGTGGAGCCTATCTACTCATGGACATGCATGGCGAAAGACCTTTCAGGCCAATAAATGGACGATTCCTGAAAAAATACTATGCCTGATGAGTCACGGCCTAGGTTAACGATAGATGACGACGCCTATGTCCGCTCGCTATCTTCCTAAGCCCAAACTCTGTAAGTAGTAGCCGGCTTTCAGACCGAAACGTCCTTAAACTAACGATGGGCCATTATGTCCTAAAACTGGCTGTTGACCGAGACGTCGATAAACTACTACGGACCGCAGCATCCCAAGGCTGACAAAAAAAAATTTAAAAAAAAAGAGAAAAAAGAAAACTGTATGTCCACAAGCAAAATGGGCACGGATGAAAACCCGAAAGGGCTCCGTGAGTAAAAACAGCAGGGCTACCGGTGAGTTTTGTGAAAACCTGAAAGGGCGCAAGCTCGTTAAAAGATACTTGCAAGGTCCTCTCGACCCTATAAAGAGAAACCACCCGCGTGAGATCCTTACGACTCACAAAGGAGCAACACACTTAGGAATCCCCACGATTCCTAAGAAGAAATTACACTTACGAGATCCTCACAACTCGTATGGATAACACTCCAATGAGACCCTCACGGCTCATAAGATTCAAAAGCCTTAAGCTACAGGGATCTGAACATGTTCTTAAGCACCCATCTCAACCTCCAATGCTGCCCTACAAGTGGTTCAGTATTGACCCTTGTATACAATCCACGGGCGCGAATAAACATTTCCCTAACAAAGTCCCACCAGAGACTGGGGATATGCTCATACGGCGAAAGAAACTTGTAAGTCCTCTCGACTTACAAGGAGAAAGCACTCTTGTAAGATCCTTACGACTTATAAGAGATCATACACTTATGAATCCTCACGATTCCTAAGGAGAAAACGCACCTACGAGATCCTCACGACTCGTAGGGAGAAGTACCGTTATGACACCCTTACGGCTCATGAAGTCAAAACCTTAGTCGACAGGATCTTAACCCTGTTTGCTAGGCCACCTTTGTTCGAACCGACAAAGGTAAATGATGATTCGCTCCTGACAATATCTCAGTTGTAGCGATGTTGATACCTAAATCGGTATCAGATCCCCAAATCCCAAACTCGCAGTGAAAAACCAGCGAGCCACAAATGCATATGAAATAGCCGAAATGATGGGGAAACTTGCAACAAAATCAGCAAGTAAAATGTATGCATGCAAAATAGCCGAAATGATTGGGCACCGTGACAAATAGCCGAAATGATTGGGCAATCGCGACTTTCGCGATATAAAAGCTGAAATGATAGAGCATCGCGGAAAAAAAAATATACAAAATGAAACTTTTTGCACTACAAGTAAGATCACATCGATCCCTGTATACAATCTAGGGGCGCAAACAAAGAGGGAACCATACTTTTCCACCAGGCTCCATCAGAAAAAGAAGCCAAATCTCGACGGTTCACAGACAGCCTGAAGAACATTTCAACATTCGTCTCACTACCACAGACGCAACATCAACAAAGCGGAACCGCGGCAATTCCCAGTTCCATGACTCGACGGTGCACAGACAACCGAGAGTCAACCCCCGACTCCTTGAAATGCGGATAAAGTCAACCATTCCTGGTCACATGAAACACGACCTATGTCAATCCTGACCGCATGGAAAACGTCCAGAGCGGAGCCTGGTCCTCGCAAAACACGGTTATGACCCCGTGGGAAGCATCCAGAGCAAATTCCTGGTCACGTGGAACACGGCTATGTCAATCCTGACCCCGTGGGAAGCATCTAGAGCGGAGCTTGGTCCTCGCAGAACACGGGTATGACCCCGTGGGAAGCATCCAGAGCAAACTCCTGGTCACGTGGAACACGACCTATGTCAATCCTGACCCCGTGGGAAACGTCCAGAGCGGAGCCTGGTCCTCGCAGAACACGGCTATGACCCCGTGGGAAGAATCCAGAGCAAATTCCTGGTCACGTGGAACACGGCCTATGTCAATCCTGACCCCATGGGAAACGTCCAGAGCGGATCCTGGTCCTCACAGAACACGGCTATCGACCCCGTGGGAAGCATCCAGAGCAAATTCCTGGTCACGTGGAACACGGCCTATATCAATCCTGACCCCATGGGAAACGTCCAGAGCGGAGCCTGGTCCTCACAGAACACGGCTATGACCTCGTGGGAAGCATCCAGAGCAAATTCCTGGTCACGTGGAACACGGCCTATGTCAATCCTAACCCCGTGGAAAACGTCCAGAGCGGAGCCTGGTCCTCGCAGAACACGGCTATGACCCCGTGGGAAGCATCCAGAGCAAATTCCTGGTCACGTGGAACACGGCCTATATCAATCCTGACCCTATGGGAAACGTCCAGAGCGGAGCCAGGTCCTCGCAGAACACGGCTATGACCCCGTGGGAAGCATCCACAGCAAATTCCTGGTCACGTGGAACACGGCCTATGTCAATCCTGACCCCATGGGAAACGTCCAGAGCAGATCCTGGTCCTCGCAGAACACGGCTATCGACCCCGTGGGAAGCATCCAGAGTAAATTCCTGGTCACGTGGAACACGGCCTATGTCAATCCTGACCCCGTAGGAAACATCCAGAGCGGAGCCTGGTCCTCGCAGAACACGGCTATGACCCCGTAGGAAGTATCCAGAGAAAATTCCTGGTCATGTGGAACACGGCCTATGTCAATCCTGACCCTGTAGGAAATGTCCAGAGCAGAGCCTGGTCCTCGCAGAACACGACTATGACCCCGTGGGAAGAATCCAGAGCAAATCCTGGTCCTATAAAACACGGTTAAATTCAATCTTGACCCTGTGGGAAAGTGCCAGAACAACTCCTGACTCCGTGAAATGCGGATAATGGTAACCTCACCCATCACTTACGGGTCCTTACGACTCGTAAGGGAGCAAACTCTCTTGTGAGATCCTTACGACTCTCAAGAGAAAACACACTTAGGAATCCTCACGATTCTTAAGGAGAAATTCACCTACGGGATCCTCTCGACCTGTAGGGAGAAAATTCTTTATGAGACCCTCACGGCTCATAAAGTTGAAAATCCTTAGGCAGCAGATCTGAACCCACCTCCTAAGCTATCACTATCTCTCGAAGAATTGAAGACAGAATGCTCTCTATCTTCTACAGGTTACACTTACTAAGGTAACATGCCGGCAACACAGAAAAGAAAAGAAAACGACAGTGAGGAAAACATTTTATTCACATTCAGTTAAGCATTCAAGGCATACCCATTCATGCATGTGCGAAAAAGTTTGATGTATAAAATAAACACATAGAAATGAAAAGGATTGCTATTCATACTTCAGAAAATGTCTATATTGAGGAAAACAGAAAATAAAAACATAATTGGAATGTTTACAAAGGCACGACATCAAATCCAGGGCATGGATTGAGAAATTCAAAAGTAAGGCCATCTAAAATGTTCCAGGCCTTTTGAACCATCTTAGTATGCTTCCTCTCGCGATCACAAGCGTCGGGGTCCTCACTGATGTCCTCCACCCTTCGATATGCAGCGAGTATTGCCGCCTGTTGAAAATCCTGATGCAGAAGATCAACAAGATTATCTCGCCTTTTCCTTGAGATTAGGCCCATCAGATAGACCGAGTGCACCTTGTCTTCGGCATCATACAGCGCCTTAAGCGGCATGCCGGCACAGAATAGAGGAAGTGCTCCCCAGATCGCTCCCACAATAAGATTCAAGAGAGAGGAACGTCGAGGAAGCAGTCGACCATTGTATGCGTCAAAGCAACCCATGATTTCGGCACATTGGGCGTTTGTGAATTCTCGGTTTTCAGAACGACCGAGTACGCGAATGTCTCCATAAGAGATAATCTCATCAAGGTCATACATATGAGCGTCCATAACGTATGAAAAAGAAAATCAGCAAGAGTTAGCGGATAGACTGATTAAGAAAATTCTTATTAAAAACATGCACAAGGATTTAAACGACTCTTGATATCCCTATGGAGAAAACGAATTCTAATTATGACACCTAACAAATTCGAATTTGCGAGAAATCCTAAAAAAGGAATCTCATTTAATGAGCGGGTCAAGGAGTTAAACTCCTCGAGAGCAATGCTCTGCAGACAGGAGTGACACCTGTCAAAGTCAATTATAAGGAGAATTTAAAGAAATTCCCCGAGAATGCTAAGAGCCATGCTCTGCGAAGAAGATGAAGTAACCCATCAGGAACCCTAAAAGCAAAGCTTTTAATGAATTTGAAATCCATGAATAAAACTCTTAAGAGTTCTTCATCAAAGATTAACAAATCAACATGATTTGAGAGAGCAAAGCTCTGTTAATAAAACCCTAAAAAGGATTTTCTTTAGATCAAAGATCTATGAAGAGCAAGGCTCTGTTAAAGGGTGAAACCCTAAAAGATGTTTACCCTAAAAGATGTTTCGAAAAGATTTAATCTTTTACCTAATTTGACAGAGTTCTGTCCTTAAAAATTCTTAAGAGGAAGAGCTATGCTCGGAAGGAGAAAATAATTTTTCAAAAAGGATTGAAGATGAACAGAAGTCATCTCAAGGGCCAAGGGTCCTATTTATAGGCACTAAGCGCCGTTTCAATTCCTTGGTTGATCCAAGAGTCGAGATGTTGCCACCGCTGCACCCACGTGTGGGCCCTATGAGCACAACGGTGGGGGGGCATTTGTTTCCCCAATTAGAGCAAAGCTCTGTTCAGAATTCAAACTTTGAATTAAAGCTGCTCTTTTATAAAAGCGCTGCGCTACAACTAGCGCACCGTGTGCAAAGCGCATAGGCGCTAGCGCTAGATGCACTGCGCTCCAAGTAGCGCACCACGTGCAAAGCACGTGTGCGCTAGCGCTAAGAGCGCTGCGCTCCAAGTAGCGTACCATGGGCAGAGCGCATAAGCGCTAGCACTGGAACTAAATGTTCCTCACCGTTGGATCAAATATCCAACGGATATGATTAAATCACCAATTAACAAGAATAAAATTCTGTTGAATCTTTCCAAACAGAAAAGATTGTGCCCTAAATTTGGAACACCGTTGGATTAATGATCCAATGGTGATTAAAAATCACTAAAATACAGAACAAATTCTGTAAGAGGGAAAAATTTCTCAATCTTGTTAAAACAAGAAGATTATCTTCTTTAAATCAGAAGCCCTTGGATCAAAGATCCGACGGTGGGGAAATTCCTAAATCAATTAGAGAATAAATCTCTTTAACTGATTTAATAAATCAGCCTCCCCTATATAAAGGACCCAAGACTTCAAGTCTCATACAGAGGAACTCCCCCATAAGCTTTGAGATCTCAGAAAAAAGAGCCAAACTCTCAAAAAAGAAGATTTTTTCTTCAAGGTAAAAAGAATGGTGATGAACAAAGCGATGAAATCATCTCATAATTAAAAAGAAGAATTCTCTTCTTAAAAGATCATAGATCTACAAAGACCAAAGTCTTTTACAAAGAGATCAAAAAGATCTCATCATAAAACAAAGAAGTACTTACTTCACAGATCGTAGATCTATAAGACAAATTGTCTTTCTGAGATCATGAACATCTCATTATGAAGGGGGAGAGAATTATTCAATTCTCTTAGGATCACAGATCCATAAAGGCAAAGCCATTCATCAAAAGGAGATTGAAATATCTCCTATAAATTAAGAACTTTGTTCTTAGAATCTTGAGACAAAATCTCTTATCAAAGAGAAGATAATCTTCAGAGCGCAAAGTTAACCTAAGAAGAGCCTTAGCGCTCCTAATTTAAAAGTGCCTTAGTGCTCTTCATCTAGCGCAAAGCGCTGCAGTACCATAGCGCTTCAAACACAGCGCACTGCACTCATTGGTTAGCGCTAAGCGCGCCACGTACTCCTCATGTGTGCGCTGCATTATTAAAAACGCTTTGCGCTCATTATATGGCACCAGCGCCGAGCACCTCAACGCTTCAATTAAAGCACATCAGCGCTTTACGTCTAGCGCAAATCGCAAAGCGTATCAGCGCTCTACATCTAGCGCAAAGCGCTAAGCGCATCAGCGCTCTTCATTTAGCGCAAAGCGCTAATCGCATCAGTGCTTCACATCTGGCGCAAAGCGCATTAGCGCTTTAACCATAGCGCACTGCGCTCATCGACTGGCGCTAGTGTCAAGTGCGCCACATGCTTTTATGTGCGCTTGGACAGAACATAAAATGTTCTTTGAATAAGCTTGAACATCATTCAACTAAAGACAAAACATTGTCAGAGACTAGACCAATGCTCAGCATTTTTTAAGGGATTGGGTTCAAATGAACATCTAACAACCCAGAATAAATGAACACTTTAACTTTAATGGACTTAGCCTAAGATTGGTCATAAGTCCTCAACCTAGATTAATTGAGCCCGTATACTCATAAATCTTTCGAAAGACCGTAGTCCTAAATTGGACTACAGATCTATCAACCCAAATTGGTTTAAGGGTACATCTCTTCACTCCTTTGATATTTGTCGTTGTAATCCTTCAACGTCTTCAAAGAGGTGACGGATCCCGATAACCAAACATTTCATAGACTGTGGGTTCCTTAAACTCACGGACTATGATGTCCTCAAATAGACTATAACGTCTTTAAACTATGGACTGTGGGGCCCTTAAACTCATGGACTATGATGTCCTTAACCTTGACTGTGAGGTCTTTAAACTCACGGACTATGATGTCCTTAACCTTGACTGTGAGGTCTTTAAACTCACGGACTATGACGTCCTTAACCTTGACTGTGAGGTCTTTAAACTCATGGACCACCATGTCCTTAAACTGGTAATGGACCACTATGTCCTTAAACTGGTAATTGACCGCAATGTCCCTAAACTAAACAATTAAGTCCAAATGCTCTCTTGTTGGATCTAAACGATCCCGTTAAGCTGATCTTAGTCTGAAATGAGACTAACGTATCCTTAACAAACGTTTAAGTTGGTCTTAGTCTCAAATGAGACTAACGTATCTTTAAAGCAACCCCCAAACCCAAATTTAAGAAAATACGGATTTGGACTAATCTACGTCCTACGGGCGACAACATAAATTAGTCTCTGTATACAATCCATGGGCAACCAAAAACAAAACAAACACCTACGCAACGAAGTGACCATCTGGACAAGGAAAAAGTGGTTACCGCGATGCGGTAGCGTAATTAACTGCAGGGGCTTGTGCCTGCAGGGAAGAGCGTCCCCACAATCAAAAACCCCTCAAATGCGGGGGAATATGATGAAGTCTGCTACATCGGCCGCATCCGTTTAAACCTTCGATACATGGTGCCATAAATCAACTTGGCATCTTCAGAGAGGTGGACGGATAGCACCAACTAGCATCTGCCCCGAATTCAAGCGAGACGGACCTGTGCGGTCCCGTCTCCGTGTTCGGAGGGGAACAGATAGCTCCCACTGTTTTTTATCAAATCTTCCATCAAACCCTAAAAGGTATGACTATCCGGCCTTAATTACACCCTATAAGTTCGCCAATCGGTCAGCCAGGCAGGTATTGATACTCCGAGGGAGTCTCCCCATGCTTTCACATAGAACTAATTATATAACCTCGTTTCCGCAGGGGCATAACCCTGTTAACACCTTTCTTAGACACCTACTGGATTAGCTAATTGTAAAGTGGAAAACTCTCCCAGGAGTAACACTTACACGCATTGGGTATTGGGATCCAACTATCTCATAGAAGGTATGCAATCTCATTGCAAATTTCAATACTTGAAATCCCCAATTTCTTTTTTTACCCCAAGCGGTTTATGACCTTGACAGGGTCAACAAACCATAAACCGCAAGTCAAGTTCTACCCGTTCATTTCGTGATTGAATTAAGCCCACCCGCACGACCCTTAACAAGGTCAACTAGGCCGTATGACTACCCTAATCCAATCGCATCATATGAGGCAGATAAGCACTAATCAGCTACCGCACACTGCGACTTGACAAGGTCAAAAAACGCAGAACGAATACTAAATATTACTTATCTGAAATGACGGAGGGTTACGACAGGTTTTTAAGAAAACCTTTAGCGTAATAAACTTGATATCGTTGTAGAATCGAGTGATTTGAAAAGGAGTGGTTTTAAGCTCCGCTTTTAAAATCAAGTAGTTTTCAAAATAAACCGAGTAGGTTGTAGCATTTGCTAGCTTTTGCTAAAGAGGCCACTCCCAGTGAAGGGATCTAGGCTCTTTCCTCATCGAATGAGGTGGTGGATATTCATCAAGGAATACCACTATGCAAAGTAAGAACTAGAGCTGCATTTTTTGAAAAATTTGATTCTACAATATCTTTAGGTTTCTTTTATTTTCATTAATCTCATTAATGATGTCACATCATTTATGTTTCCTAAACATCACAGAAGAAACGAAAATAGAATGTACGCATATGCCATCCGCATTCGCCACGGGGCATTGTCATGCACCGTTAGGTTACTTAACTAACGGCTGAGCGGGGGCTGGACAAGCGCGGGTGCAAAACATAAGCAACGTTTATTATATATATATATATATATATATATATATATATATATATAACATCCGTCTCATATAGTTATATGATCACATCACAGAACTCAGGTAGCAGAAGTACATATTGAAAGTATACCCTAGCACCACCATGAGGTATAAACGGGCATCAAGCATGAAATTTTAAAACTTTCTTGGTGCTAAGATAGACTAACTATGGATCAAACTAGAATATTAGGGTTTTACATGATGATATCAAAAGATCTAATCTAAGAGAAGGAGGCAACAACCTTTGTAGACCGTGTCCTTCTCTTCTAAAGCTCCGGGTTTTAGTCCCTACGACTCCTCATAGCTCCACTTGAAGTTTGAAGAAGCCCCATTCGTGACCTTCGTGCCGAAAATGATCCACCCGAAGCTCCACTAATCCAAGCTACCTCTTCACTAAACTCTTTAGCGATGGAAACACACTGCACTCAAGTGCTAATTAAGTGTAGGATGGTGAAGTAGGGGTTTTGTTTGCTCACCAGGGTTCTCACAAACTCAGGGATTCACAACTCATATGAGGGATTGAGCTTGGAGGTGGAGAATGTAGAAGATGGAGAGAGGTAGAATGGCTAAGTCAAAATAAGCAAGTAAGTCTCAAGTGAAGAAAAATGGCTCACACTTGTATTCACTTATTAAAGCATACAATTTATTCCAATAATAAATTGCACTCATGCTTCAGTAGTGAATACAAATGAATAAGATAATAGAAAATCCCATGCCTTGCCATACCATAAATATCTCCTCAACTTTCTACCTTATTTTCTATTTTCAAAAAATAGAAAATGAACCATGCTTCATATATATACATATCATATATATATATATATATATTAATATATATATATATATATCATATATATTTTAATATATATATATATCATATACATATTTTAATATATATGATATATATATCATATACATATTTTATTATATATATATATATATATATTCTAATATATATATATATATATATATATATGAGAATAATGGAGGAAAGAGGCCATTGGAGGGAATTTCATCCTATGGCGTCGAAAAAACACACCCTCCCTTATTTTTTTCGACGATCGTCACCCACCATCTACATCGTTATCATCTAAGATGTGGGTACACCAAATTTAATGTGATTCTATAACTTTTTTACCTTTGATTTAGTGGGTTCAAAATTAACGGTTTACCGACAATAGAACTTTTTACATTGCTAAATCAACAGTGAAAAAGTTGTAGAATCACATGAAATTTGGTGTACCCACATCTTAGATGATAACGATGAAGATGGCGGGTGCCGATCGTCGGAAAAAAATGAGGGAGAGTGTATTTTTTCGACGCCATAGGCGGAAATTCCCTCCTATGACATCTTTCCTCCATTATTCTCTCTCTCTCTCAATATATATATATATATAAGAAAATAATTAGTGAGCAATAATATTTGTTAATGTATAATTATATCAAATATAAATATACATCAAATTATTAAATCAACACTTCATTTAATAATCCGGTTATATCACATATAACCGACTAATATCATTTATCTGTATATCACATTATCAAATTAACACTTGATTCGATAATCCGGTTATATCACATATAATCTAACTGATAACAAATAACCGCCAGATTAGAATACGGTATCACATACTCGTATTTAATCAGGACCCTGCACATATCAGCATATGTGCCCTACTTCGTTTCGCTTGTACTAGGAAACTTCCGTGTGGGACTCTAAAGACTCGTCAATATGCCAGCAGTAGGTGATGACCACATTAGTCACCTACAAGCTGTCAGCGGTACTAGCTGGACGTAACGGCTACCCAGATATTAAGCGATTAGAAGATCAACAAGCAAGCTTGTACAAACTCCCATGAAGCCTATAAGTAACACTTACCGTACAGTCCAGTCTCTTCGTCTGATATGTCACATATCGAGTCTGGGAGTGGAATCGTCAGACCCCAATAACTTGATAAGTCATGCCGATGTGTGGCCTATAATGCTATGAGAAACTACTGATAACACCTACCAGTAAATCTCATCAACAGCCCTGGCCAGGGTGTCACGACCTAAATTAGGAACGTGACCGACACTTAAATCTCGCAACGTCTAAAGGCGTAACGTAATTCAAGTAAGCCAACAACCCAGAAATCTAAACCATATAGATAGAAAGATATAACATTTCAAACATTTTGAAAATCTTAAGTTAATTTATTTTCGTGAAAATTTCGGCAGCATCTCCTTCGTAAAAATTAGCCCCAAACGGGTGCAAGCATAACATAAATATAAAGCATCCCAAACGGGAGCAACTCAAGCCAAAAGGCGGAACACAACCACAAAAAGTTATATAATATATATATACGACGCCGTAGCGAAGGAATAAGCATTAATGAAGTGAAACAACATCACAACATAAATAAAACAGTCGACTCAACGAGCTCGACACCCAATGTCACAAATAATACAATACCGATCCTCACAAACTCGTCTTTAAATCAATATACATGAAAGTGGTGGATGGAGAGTACTATATATAATAAGATATACAATGAGATCATACGGATAACTGCAAAACCACCCACCTATCCAAAAGACGACCAACAGCAGCGGTATCCGGAGAAGAAGATGAAATGAGTAGCCCTGCCACGACTATACTGAGGGTCGAACTTGCAAAACACTGTGGCACAACGGGGATGAGTTGCCAACTCGTGAATAGTAAATAATATCGAACAAATAATCGCAAGTATGCATGAAAAGCGATAATCTGAAATATGCAATCTGATGGCATAAATATAACAATACGGATATACAGTAAAATCATGATCAAGATACACCGCCGGGGTACAACAACTACATGAAACAATGCATGTCTAATAAGTCCTGATTATGGAATAACACAAAAAATCTCATGTATGAATCATCATCATGGAAAATCGATGTCTATCAACGACACCCCAAATCCCAATATCTCAGGCTCCGTCACTCTGACCTGCCCTCATATCCGTCACATCATGAAACATGAGTGTCCAACATCGACACTCGAAAACATCATGAAATCCGTGTCTAACATCGATACGTAAATACTCATATATCAGGCGCCGCATACTCCGATCGGCTCTCATATATATATCACATCTCATAACTCCAAGATGGTATCTTCCAGACATCCGTCGAGTTCTATACAATCACCGGTAGGTAGTGTTCCCTCTACCAGGCTCATCGTCTACACCACAAAAATCATTTCTTTCCCCAGGGTACCATACCGGGTCCACCATGTACCCGCAAATGGCATCTGCCAACTCCTCGAACCGGGTCTCAAAAGCAAGCTCAGAACCGAGAAAACTCATGGTGGACGTCTCGAAATATCATGTCAAAGAAACCGCATTTTCTTTATAAGCAATACATTATATTTTCCCTTTTAAATATAATCGCGGTTCTCAAATCTAGAAATCCCATAAAATCAGTACATCAATGCATATGTCTATGAAAAACGGGATATCCAAATACGGAACAGTAATGTGAGCATATCAAGGGAAAACCTCTCTTTTAAGTATATCAAGTTTCAAGGTATCTTGCGGTTTCCCAAAATCACCGAAGTCGAGATGCAGCATCATATAAGAGTAAATATGTGGCTAGCAATGTAGGTATGTAAGTATGATGCAATTCACATGCACAATAGGACGACAATTAATAGCTAATGTGAATGATAAAGAAAGCGATGCAATATATGTTATCCATGGTAATTTCTATAGTGTGCGTGTCATGGCAATTACTAACGGTGTGTGTGTGGCATACAATTCAGTACTCGTGCAACATGAACCGTTAGTAATGGTGTAGTGTCCAATTAATACAGTATCAATGTACAACAGGTAATGGGGTATGCAAGATGATGTTTATGCACAATCAATGTATATACTAACAACATATGTTTATATCACTGAATCCAGCCCTCGACGCTTAGCGCCATACGGGCGATTCACCCGTAGATGTTAAATCTACTCACCGATGATCTCGAGCTAGGTGAATCCAACCACCTCTTTCCCTTTCCTTTTAGCGCCCGAAGTCCCCGAAATCGATCCTAATATTGCATCAAAAACATAACAAGTGCAAATTAGAAACTTCCCGATAATACACGAAAACAGCACTTAAATCAATGCACCGACTTCCACAAGCTAATAAGTGTTAGCTTAGTGGCGAACGTGTGTAGCGACACTCTAAACCAACCCAAGTACAGGTTGCTATACGAAGTACAAAACCGTGTCGGATATCCGTATCGCGCGTTGCCGAAACACTATAAACTAGCAAAGTGGTTCCAGATTTTGCCTACTATCAATATAGGAAAATCAAGCAGTACCAAACACCAAGAATAACCTACGGACACCCACCCTCAAGAACACAATTCCCCAGATGCCTGAAAACCCGGCGAAGCCGGATTTCCCCTAGGTCTCGCCGGTTCGACTAGGAGTGTTTGGGTTCGGGTTTCAGGTGTACACTCAGGGCTTCTAACACTATACTAATGTATTGCTAGATTTTACCGTAGACTAACTTGGTGATAGCATATCCCAGAGACACCAAAACATATACAAAAATACGATATTTGCAAAAAACCATAACTTTAGTGTTTTAAAACCGAAACTAATAAGCATACAACTTCATTAGGGTCTAACTAACAGCTTGAGATCATTACCTCTCCAAAAACTTGGGAAAAACTCTAACTTTCAAATCCCTAAGTCATTACTATATGCATAGCATGAATTGTGAGGGTTTTGTGAGGTTGGATTAAGGTTTAGGCTTTGGATGATGATGCAAGTATATAAATCAAGGAGAGAGCTTGATGTATAGTGAGGGAAGTTAGCAACTGAGTTGGGATTAATAATTGAGAGAGTGAGGTGAGAATGAGAGATTTTGTGAAGGGTTTTGTGTGTATATGTGTTGTGAGTGTATGAGGTGAGTGTAGGTGAGTGTTACACTCACTCTCCCTCTCATTAAAGCCATTAATGGCAGCCATCCCCCCAAGTCTCCCTAGAATTCAAACCTCCTTTCTCTTCTATTCCCTTTTATTCTCTTTTCTTTTCTTTTAAAAAAAACCTTGTTTAAATTATTAAAATAGATACAAAATATGAGATTTTAACATGACATGATAAAGGTAGAGTGTAATATTTCAGAAAAATAAAATATTATTTTTGGGGATTTTTGTAATTAAATAATATTATATTGAATATTTTAATAAGGCGGTATAATTAAATACCGATAAATTGGGGAAAATTTGGAAAAATTACAGAAATTACTGAAATGAGGGTGCTTTATTGGATTTAAGTAAATTATGAAATTTTATAATTTATTGTACACTATTTCTATGCTAATCGCGGTTAAATATCGCTAATCGCGTATTAAGCTTGTTTTGTGCAAAACATGCACCATATCAGTTTTACACTTGTGTTACATTTTCCTACATTGTTTTCTCTTCATTTTCATTCATGGTTTTGGGTTTTATGTGATAAGAGAAAAGAAAAGGGAAAGAAAAGAAAAGAAAAAGGGAAAATAGTAAACAAATGAGCATGGGCAAGTGAGAGAGTGTGAAGGGTCAAGAGAGAACCATACCTATTTGTTCCCCCTCATTTTCTTCATCTCTTTCTCTCTCCCTTTCACTCCATGGCTGCCTCTCCCTCTCCCCCTTCCTCTTCATCCTCAAAACACCTCATTTCCCACCTCAAAACACCTCACTCATTTCATTAAAATTGTGCACAAGCTCTCTAGCTTCACTTTAGACCAAGAAAGCAAGGATTTTGGACATATGGGGCAACTCAAGAAAATTCTTGAGTTGCCAAGTGAGCTAATTTCTGAACCATTAGTGTAGAATTTGGTTAACTTTGGCTTCCATGCATGTTTAGAAATGATTAGGCGATATTTAGTGGGGTTTGGAAATTCCTAGAAAAGGATTAAGGTATGAAATGAATCCAAAGATGAAATTGAGGCTTATAGTGACCTTAAACCCCTGTAGGGAATGTATATTGGATTGGAAACATAGAGTAAACCCCAAACCCCAGAATTTAGAAACCCCGACATTTGAAATTATGGAAATTTGTGGTAGTATATTGGAATCTAGAGTGACTCGGGGACCTGAAAATTATTTAGCAAACACAGAGGAGTGTGCAGGCACCTAGGAAGCTAACCCTAAGACCCCAGCCCCTACAACCTCATCTAGGCCGCAAATAAAACCTTTCTGGCCCCAATTTGCGGCCAGAGCTTGAGCTATAGGCTTCGTGCTTCGTCTGTAGCTCCATCTCCAGTAAATTGGGCGCCTCCTGTATGCAAAATTGGCTGATTTGACCTAGGGTAAAATCTGGGACTAATTTCACGAGTTGCTGTTTTGATTCAGGGTTATATTTTTCGTATTTTGGATTCTGGATTCTAGTATTTTAGTTTTACCTCGATCACATGACGTTGTATGACGATATCGAGAGTTGTTTGGTGGTTTGAAAGGCGTAGTCCGTAGGTTCTAACCTATAGGCTTTTAACGTGTCGTTTTGGTTTTGATTTGGATTTTAATGCGATACGATACGTTGTGACATGTAGGTACCCCCCATGAGGACTTCGAGATGACAAGAAAGCGCGTGGCGACGTCGGCAACGGGAAGCGAAGAGCAATGTGAGTAGATTATATCTATGGGGGAAGTCGGGTGGATGGCGTATAACACCCCCGCAGTTCGTAGTATAGTGTATGGTACATATATATTATATGGATATAATTATATGTTATTGTGAGGTAATGATTATCTAGATAGACTTTGGAAGTCATGGATAATTCTAGTATCATTGGATGATGGTGTCACTAGTTAGTTTAGTCGCGAGCCCTAGAATAAGGTTTACACCCACACGCACACACATGCTTCCTTTGTTATACTTATGCGTATATGGGGATATGTATATATATATACACACACATAGGTATGCGACTATGTGTATATATATATATATATATACACATGGATGATGAGGATTGTATATGGCATTTTGGAGATGTGTCGATGAGATTGGGCATGATGCTATGAGATCGGTGATATGTTTTGATTCGTATTATGAGATACGACATGAGATTTTAGCGGGCCTTTAGGCGTGTGTTTTCATACACACATATATATGAAGATGGTATCAGTTTGTACTAGACTTAGATCAGTACCCCCAGTTCATGAGATATGATGATAAGGATACCAGATAAATGATGAGATGAATGTGATATTTGACCCATACCCAGATTTGGGATGCCGTACGACGGATTTACGTACGAGCTATATATTGATGATAGATCTGCACTCTTGACTCGAGAATGTCATGTTATATATTGTATCGTATGTGATACTATTGAGGCGGGATCACCGACTATTATATTATATGTATCGACTCAAATTTAGATGGTTTCCTTACCTTTCAATTAGTCCTGTAGTTCACTTATAGATGTTAGACAAGACTCGAGTCATACCTATTTCAAAACTAGCGAATCGTGAGTATCTTAAAGACAGGCCAAGGGATTCTACGGATATTTTCAAAAGACGCACCTTTTCTTAAAAATACCGTAGCCCTTATTTTTTCTAAACACCACGATTCGTGATATTTCAAATGGAAAAACTGTATGACATATATATTGATGTAGATTTTCACTGTTGTGTTTATTATTCATTTTCCGCATATTCTTATTATTCGCATCGCATTGCATGTTTAAATGTGTTTATTGTTATATTAAACCCATGCTATCAAGACACCGGCACCATTATCGATGATGCGTATATTCCACGTACACCTGCTTGCCGGCTCACACACTTCATCATCGATAATTGCCATGTCACTACACAGTAGGACTGCTGCATCAGGATATGACTCCTTACATGACATACTTGCGTACATACGTATTGTACACTCATACTTGCGTACATACTTATTGTACACTCATACTTGCGTACATACATATTTGCACATACATAGATGATTCTGGCTTGATTTTGGAGATTTAGGAACCGCATGATATATTTTTAAACTGGATTCATTTAAAAAAGCGGTTTTCCCTCGATATGTGCATATTACTGTTTTATGTTGCTTGATATACGGATATGCTTACATTCTATTATATGTCGCATACATCATGCTTTATGATTATATGCATTGGGATATGTTGTTTTCATGAGATTTCTGGATTTGAGAACCGTGGCTATTTCAAAAGAAAGCATGTACTGTTTTAAAAACCCGGTTTCTCTTTATATGATATTTCAGTGCGTCCACCATGCGTTTTCTTGGTTCTGATACGTGTAGCACGTGAAACCCGATTCGAGGAGGCGGATGATCCGTTTGCGGGCTCATGGTGGACCCGGTATGGTACCCCGGGGCGAGAGAGAGATTTCGTGGGGATGCCGATGAGCCTGGCAGAGGGACTACTACCTACCGGTGATAGTATTTGGGCCCGGCGGATATCCGGAGGATACCGACCGGAGTCGAGAGATGATATAGGCTGATCCGGACTGACGGAGCCCGAGGGCCGATTCGGACTGACGGAGCCCGAGATATGAGGATTTACGTGTCGATGCTGGACACGGGTTTCATGATGTTTTCAAGTGTCGATGCTGGACACTCAGGTTCCATGATTTTGATGTGTCGCGAGGGTCACACGTTGATTTATATCCTCATACTTTCATGCATATGCTTTTATGACTTTTACATGCATGATGTCGTTATGTCATTGGTTGACACGTGGACGAGATCCACATGCATACAGGCATTGATTACATAGTTGGATGATATCCACATACTTATAGACTTCATGATATAGTTGACACTGATTTCATTATGATTAAATTGATCACACCTCATGTTTATGATATGTTGCTACCTGAGGCACTGGCACGAGCACTTGGTATCACACTTATGTATAGATGTTTAACCTTGCCACCTTATCATGCTTCAGATGTTATCATATTGAGGATATATACTACTGATCATTTTGACCTACGATTGAGTCATACATAATTTCTGCTCTGTGATGTTTTCTACTTACGAGTTGGCAACTCACCTCCGTCGTGCCACAGTTTCTTGCAGGTTTTGCCGTACAGGTTTCATTGCGGCTTTGCTGGCACACTGCTTTCATTCCAGGTGATTGCCTTGGTAGCTGGGTTCACTTGCATCGTGACCACCATTGTACATGTATTTATTTCAGTTGTATCTAGTAAACTCCATCAACCATACTTGTATTATTTTCAGACATAGAAAACCAGTAGTGTTTTATTTCGACCTTAGAGTCGCACATTGTAGTATTATGGTTTTCTTGATGATTTTGAGTTTTCCTTTTGAGTTTTGATCCTCTCCTTTCGGCGTTGTATATTATATTGCTTGCGTGGTTGTGACCGTCGATTGACGAAGAGCTAGCTCCCGCTTGGGGATGCCTTTTATCATTGTGCATATATTATTCTTGTTGTACCCCGTTTGGGGCCAGTATTTACAAAGGAAACTCTGCCGAAATTTTCAGAAAAGACTTGAGATTTTAAAAATGCATACTTCGGCTTATGTTATTAAAACCCCTTATTTTAAAACATGTTTTCTTCACTTCTTTCTTTAAATGGTTTAGATTTCTGGGATTTCTTGGCTTACTTGAATTAGATGTGGTCCTATAGACTTTATATGATTCAAGTGCCAGTCACGTGCCATTTCGGGTCATGACAAAGTAGGTATCAGAGCGCTAGGTTAACCTTGGTTCCAGTCTAAGTTTGACTATACGGAGCCTAGAGCGTTTGTATATATTCGGAACTTAGGCTTGACCTTACAGAACTTAGACTTAGTCGAGGGGGTATTAGACCCGAACTTTCGTCACGTCGGTTGACCTTGGTTGATGGAGTAGGTGACTTAAGGAGAGTGACGTACCATGTGTTTGTTTCGCGGCATACTTACGATACGCTACTCCGCTTAAGGAGCCTTAGGATGTACATTTTCTTTCACAGTATTATATTCATTCATGATCTATCCTCATCATTATCGGTTTAGGGATTTACTGCCACGATTACACGGGCAGAGAGAGCTACGGCTAGAGTTGCGTCAGTATGAGCTCGTCACGGACGAGGACTGACCAGGGCATGATTCCAGGGACATACAATTTGCATAGATGCGTCGTTCTATTGTGTTTTTGCTCTATGAGCGTTTGATGGATCGCTTTTACGAGATTTCTCGGACGTGCAGAGCAGCACCAGAGGATTGGGCCACTGCTAGAGGCCAGCCAGAATGTGATGACCGTTGATGCACCATTATTCTTGGTGATAGAAGCACTGTTCAGCGTGCGGACGAATGAGCCAGTGATTGCTGCGAATAACAAGATATCGCCCCAGATGTTTGGAGCTAATGCCGCACGAGTTATACTTAGAGATATGATAGAAGATCGCTAGTCACCCAAGGAGGAATGACTAGGACATGTGATTCGTTGCCTACCCCGATGCGAGGTCATCAGATTGATTGATTCCAGCTAGAGACGACTTCACGCAGGTACGTTGAGAGTCGATAGAGACGATCGAATGTCAGAAGCCCATTTTCCAAGTTTAAAGTATTCAGAGAAAATTGCAAGTAATGCTATGGACTCTCTAGAAGAATGAAACCCTAACTCAACATAATGACCATGAGAACGCTTTGAAACCTTAGGGTTTGCGGCAGTTCAGTGGTGCCATTAGTGAGGCTTGGGTTTGCCCTTCTACGGTTGGTCCACAGGTACTGTGGCATGTACTGGAATACTATTAAGCTATACCCAAGATGTTGAGCTCTGGGGGATTATGAGGTTTTGACGAATCGATCGAATGGTTCGACATCATTCGGATATCATGTGATGGGATACATTGCTTGGGAGACTCCAGATACGAGTATAGCCGTTGGAGCGCAGTCCATGCAACCACGAAGAGACGAGTCTAAAGTAGTCGACATTAGAGAAAAGTGGAGTATGAGGTTCGTACGAGATCTTGATGAGATGACGTTCCACTCCGCCGACATCAGAGATATGATACGCATGCAGAGGCGTTGTATATGGATATATCTCCCAGAAGGAGTCGTGATGAGTATGCAGCCGTTCCGGAACAAGAAATAGATTTAGTAAAGGATGATAACCTCCGGACAGTTCGGCAGAAACGAGATTTGAGAGAGACCTCAACATGACCTTTCTGGAATACTACGAGAAGATTTGGACCCAGGATCGGTCATATTATGCACACCCAGCAGGCCAGAGTTCGGCATCGTCGACGAGATAGTTGGCCAGAGATCTTTAGAGGATATGCCAGAGTGGGACTATTTCCGTCGTCATTTCATATTGGGTCGTTGAGCCGAGGAGCTATATATCTAGCAATTCGCAGTGAGAGACAAGAGCCTAAAAGCACCAGGCACCAGACCATGAACAGGAGGCAAGTAGATATCTTGCTCTGCTAGCTTTGGATGCACCGGCATCTTCTCGACTTTGAAGGAAGGACATATCGACGACAGTGTTTACGATCTGGGATTTGGTGATTCAAATATCACGCATCCGTCATTTTTGGATTTCGGTATTTTGGGCGATCTATTCGCATGATTGAGTTTTGATGACTGAGTTTCATGATATTTGTTTTCGTGCACCACGGTTGCACCTACTGGGTATTCATATCTTGTGCATAGTTATTACACTTGAGATATGCTTTATACACCATTGTGTTGATTTATGATTTATGCACAGTTATTGCACTTAATATCGTTTTTGTGCCTTGGCTGCACATGTTTATGATTTCATTGATTTTATACAGTTGGGTTGATTTTGTGCATATGGTACGCACACGATTTGGTTTTTGCACTCGGTACAGTTCGCATATGCTTGCAGTGCATTGATACGTATTTGTGTGCACCACAGTTGCACCTGACTTCGGTTTGATGTCATTCGATATGTTGATTTTGATTTCATGTTTATGTTATGCATGTGATTTGACTTATACTTTCGGCATAGTTTTCATACACTTTTAGTGTTTTGATTTGATTTGTGCATGCTGATGCATATGGTTGTGAGATTATATACCGCGGTATACCTCATTTGGATTATGATTTATTGTATACCGTCGATTTTGATTATGATATTGATGTCGATTTCGTGCACACTGTGCATATGATTTGGATTCTTGCATATATTTGATGCGCTTGGATTGGATTTTACGCATGTTCGGCGTTTGATATTGGATTTCGTGCATGTTAGATACACATGATTTAGATTTTTTTCCGTGCATGATGGATGCACCTGATTTGGATCCTTGCGCATACTTAGGCGTAGGATGCGATTTTGGTGCACACCAGATGCACTAAATCGAGATTCTTCGTGCATATCAGATACACCTGATATTGCTGTCAGGCACACCCGTTGCTATTGACAGATGTTTTGTGCACACCCGATGCACTTAGATGTTGTTCTGTGCACATGTATGGCACATTCATGGATTTCGATTTCCGTGCGCACCAGACGCACAGGGTTTCTTATATACATTTTAGGATTGATTTCTTATGGAGCAGCACGTTTTTATGATATTTGCTATCTGTTTTCGTACTGAGCAGGATTAGTCAGAGGACTGTACCTGGATATATTTTGCATGCATTGATAGCTATCGAAAGGATTTCAAAAAAAATGGGAGCTATAGCCTCAGTATTTACCTACGTGTCTGAGATGATACGAAACATTTTATAAAGGAAACCCTTCTAGATTATTTTCAAAAACGGCGGGACGTACATATTAAACAAGGATATGTAGCCTCAGTATTTACCTACGTGTCTGAGATGACATGAAACATTTTATAAAGGAAACCCTTCTAGATTATTTTCAGAAACGGCGGGATGTACATATTAAACAAGGATAAGTATATATATAGTTATTTTCTGATAATAGACGTCCCCCACTGTGCCACGATACATGCAACGCACAACGATTTAAAAAGGTTTGGCATGCATTTCCTTCAGATGTTTACATGTATGGTTTGATGTACATCATGTTGGTTTCGTTTTGGGCTTTGACATTTATGTCTTCGCCATGACTC
Organism: Agapanthus africanus; assembly: GCA_030015575.1. Taxonomy (NCBI): domain Eukaryota; kingdom Viridiplantae; phylum Streptophyta; class Magnoliopsida; order Asparagales; family Amaryllidaceae; genus Agapanthus; species Agapanthus africanus. The sequence continues at coordinate 456,653,646 of JASDDO010000001.1, read as the reverse complement.
CGATGATTGCGGGATGCTTGACAGAGTTTTGATTTTGAGTTATCTGCTCATTGTTCATGCGCATGCATTGCGCTACGATGCGTTTTATGTATTGACGATTTCGGAGCCCTGATGACTCGGACTTTTTACTGAAATGTTTTAGTATTTGAGGGGTTTAAATTTAAATTCGGGGACCGAATTTCTTTAAGCGGGAAGATTGTAACATTTCAGAAAAATAAAATATTATTTTTGGGGATTTTTATAATTAAATAATATTATATTGAATATTTTAATAAGGCGGTATAATTAAATACCGATAAATTGGGGAAAATTTGTAAAAAATACAGAAATTACTGAAATGAGGGTGCTTTATTGGATTTAAGCAAACTATGAAATTTTATGATTTATTATACACAATTTTAATACTAATCGCGGTTAAATATCGCTAATCGCGCATTAAGTTTGTTTTGTGCAAAACATGCACCATATCATTTTTACACTTGTGTTACATTTTCCTATATGGTTTTCTCTTCATTTTCATTCATGGTTTTGGGTTTATGTGAGAAGAGAAAAGAAAAGGGAAAGAAAAGAAAAGAAAAAGGGAAAATAGTAAACAAATGAGCATGTGCAAGTGAGAGAGTGTGAGGGGTCAAGAGAGAACCATACCTATTTGTTCCCCCTCATTTTCTTCATCTCTTTCTCTCTCCTTTTCACTCTATGGCTGCCTCTCCATCTCCCCCTTCCTCTTCATCCTCAAAACACCTCATTTCCCACCTCAAAATACCTCACTCACTTCTTTAAAATTGTGCACAAGCCCTCTAGCTTCACTTTGGACCAAGAAAGCAAGGATTTTGGACACATGGGACAACTCAAGAAAATTCTTGAGTTGCCAAGTGAGGTAATTTCTGAACCATTAGTGTAGAATTTGGTTTACTTTAGCTTCCATGCATGTTTAGAAATGATTAGGCGATGTTTAGTGGGGTTTGAAAATTCGTAGAAAAGGATTAAGGTTTGAATTGAATCCAAAGATGAAATTGAGCCTTATAGTGACCTTAAACCCCTGCAGGGAATGTATATTGGACTGGAACCATAGAGTAAACCCCAAACCCCAGAATTTAGAAACCCCGACATTTGAAATTATGGAAATTTGTGGTAGTCTATTGGAATCTGGAGTGACTCGGGGACCTGAAAAATTATTTAGCAAACATAGAGGAGTGTGCAGGTACCTAGGAAGCTAACCCCAAGACCCCCAGCCCCTACACCCTCATCTGGGCCGCAAATAAAACCTTTCTGGCTGCAATTTGCGGCCAGAGCTTGAGCTATGGGCTTCGTGCTTCGTCTGTAACTCCATCTCCAGTAAATTAGACCCCTCCTGTATGCAAAATTGGCTGATTTGACCTAGGCTAAAATCTGGGACTAATTTCACGGGTTGCTATTTTGATTCGGGGTTATATTTTTCGTATTTTGGATTCTGGATTCTAGTATTTGTGTTTTACCTCGATCACTTGACGTTGTACGACGATATCGAGGGTTATTTAGTGGTTTGAAAGGCGTAGTCTGTAGGTTCTAACCTATAGGCTTTTAGCGTGTCGTTTTGGTTTTGATTTGGATTTTAATACGATACGATACATTATAACATGTAGGTACCCCCCATGAGGACTTCGAGATGACAAGAAAGTGCGTGGCAACGTCGGCAACGGCAAGCGAAGAGCAATGTGAGTAGATTATATCTATGGGGGAAGTCGGGTGGATGGCGTATAGCACCCCCACAGTTCGTAGTATAGTGTATGGTACATATATATTATATGGATATAATTATATGTTATTGTGAGGTTATGCTTATCTAGATAGACTTTGGGAGTCATGGATAATTCTAGTATCATTGGATGATGGTGTCGCTAGTTAGTTTAGTCGCGAGCTCTAGAATAAGGTTTATACCCACACGCACACACATGCTTCCTTTGTTATACTTATGTGTATATGGGGATATGTATATATATATACACACACATAGGTATGGGACTATGTATACACACACACACACACACGTATACCTATACATGGATGATGAGGATTGTATATGGTATTTTGGAGATGAGTCGATGAGATTGGGCATGATGCTATGAGATCGGTGATATGTTTTGATTCGTATTATGAGATACGACATGGGATTTTAGCGGGCCTTTAGGCCTGTGTTTTCATACACGCATATATATGAAGATGGTATCAGTTTGTACTAGACTTAGATCAATACCCCTAGTTCATGAGATATGATGATAAGGATACCAGATAAATGATGAGATGAATGTGATATTTGACCCGTACCCAGATTTGGGATGCCGTACGACGGATTTACGTACGAGCTATATATTGATGATAGATCCGCACTCTTGACTCTAGGATGTCATATTATATATTGTATCGTATGTGATACTATTGAGGCGGGATCACCGACTATTATATTTATATGTATCGACTCAGATTTAGGTGGTTTCCTTACCTTTCGATTAGTCCTGTAGTTCACTTATAGATGTTAGACAAGACTCGAGTCATACCTATTTCAAAACTAGCGAATCGTGAGTATTTTAAAGAAAGGCCAAGGGATTCTACGGATATTTTCAAAAGACGCATCTTTTCTTAAAAACACCGTAGCCCTTATTTTTTCTAAACACCACGATTCATGTTATTTCAAATGGCAAAACTGTATGACATATATATTGATGTAGATTTTCACTGTTGTGTTTTTTATTCATTTTCCGCATATTCTTTCTATTCGCATCGCATCGCATGTTTAAATGTGTTTATTGTTATATTAAACCCATGCCGTCAGGACACCAGCACCATTATCGATGATGCGTATATTCCACGTACACCTGCTTGCCGGCTCACACACTTCATCATCGATAATTGCCATTTCACTACACAGTAGGACTGTTGCATACTCCTTGCATGACATACTTGCGTACATACGTATTGTACACTCATACTTGCGTACATACATATTGTACACTCATACTTGCATACATACATATTTTCACATACATAGATGATTCTGGCTTGATTTTGGAGATTTAGGAACCGCATGATATATTTTTAAACTGGATTCATTTTAAAGAGCGGTGTCCCCTCGATATGTGCATATTACTGTTTTATGTTGCATGATATACGGATATGCTTACATTCTATTATATGTCGCATACATCATGCTTTATGATTATACACATTGGGATATGCTGTTTTCATGAGATTTCTGAATTTGAGAACCGTGGCTATTTCAAAAGAAAGCATGTACTGTTTTAAAAACCCGGTTTCTCTTGATATGATATTTCAGTGCGTCCACAATGCGTTTTCTCGGTTCTAAGACGTGTGACATGTGAAACCCGATTCGAGGAGGCGGATGATCCATTTGCGGGTTCATGGTGGACCCGGTATAGTACCCCGGGGCGAAAGAGAGATTTCGTGGGGATGACGATGAGCCTGACAGAGGGATTATTACCTACCGGTGATAGTATTTGGGCTCGGCGGATATCCGGAGGATACCGACCGGAGTCGAGAGATGATATGGGCCGATCCGGACTGACGGAGCCCGAGGGCCGATCCGGATTGACGGAGCCAGAGATATGAGGATTTACGTGTCGATGTTGGACACGGGTTTCATGATGATTTCGAGTGTCGATGCTGGACACTCAGGGTCCATGATTTTGATGTGTCGCGAGGGACACACGTTAATTTATATTCTCATACTTTCATGCATATGCTTTTATGACTTATACATGCATGATGTTGTTATGTCATTGGTTGACACGTGGACGAGATCCACATGCATACAGGCATTGATTACATAGTTGGATGATATCCACATACTTATAGACTTCATGATATAGTTGACACTGATTTCATGATGATTAAATTGATCACACCTCATCTTTATGATATGTTGCTACCTGAGGCACTGGCACGAGCACTTGGTATCACACTTATGTATAGATGTTTACCCTTGCCACCTTATCATACTTCAGACATTATCATATTGAGGATATATACTACCGATCGTTTTGACCTAGGATTGAGTCATACATATGATTTCTGCTCTGTGATGTTTTCTACTCACGAGTTGGCAACTCATCCCCGTTGTGCCACAGTTTCTTGCAGGTTTTGCCGTACAGGTTTCATTGCGGCTTTGCTGGCACACTGCTTTCATTCCGAGTGATTGCCTTGGTAGGTGGGTTCACTTGCATCATGACCACCATTGTGCATGTATTTATTTCAGTTGTATCTAGTAAACTCCATCAACCAGACTTGTATTATTTTCAGACTTAGAAAACCAGTGGTGTTTTATTTCGAACTTAGAGTCGCGCGTTGTAGTATTATGGTTTTCTTGATAATTTTGAGTTTTCCTTTTGAGTTTTGATTCTCGCCCTTCGGTGTTGTATATTATATTGCTTGCGTGGTTGTGACCGTCAATTAACGAAGAGCTAGCTCCCGCTTGGGGATTCCTGTTATCATTGTGCATATATTATTCATGTTGTATCCCGTTTGGGGCCAGTATTTACAAAGGAAACTCTGCCGAAATTTTCAGAAAAGACTTGAGATTTTAAAAATACATACTTTGGCTTATGTTATTAAAAACCCCTTATTTTAAAACATGTTTTCTTCACTTCTTTCTTTAAATGGTTTAGATTTCTCGGATTTCTTGGCTTACTTGAATTATATGGGGTCCTATAGATTTCATATGATTCAAGTGCCAGTCACGTGCCATTTCAGGTCGTGACATAGAGGGTTAAGTGTGCCTTGACTATATGAGCTTGGTTAACACCTTATTAAACCTAATTCAACATGCACATATGTGTCCAAGTGAAAGAAAAAAAATAATTAAATAAAATATTAATTAATTAAATAAAATGTGAAGAAAATAATTATTAGTAAAATTTCATTAAAACCCGTATTATCGTATTCTAAAGTGTTACAATCTTCCTCCCTTACAGAAATTCGGTCCCCGAATTTAAAAATCTTACTAGGCATAACTTCGAAAAAATGAAGGAATTTCTTCCGCATCTCGCTCTCGGCTTCCCACGTGACCTCTTCGCTATTCGGGCCATGCAAAAGAACCCTGATAGACTGTAAGACCCTTGACCTCAGTTTCTTCACCTGCCAATCCAGAATGTCCACCGGCTGCTCGGTGAAAGAAAGATCGTGCTCAAGCTGAACGGTCTGGTGCTGAATCATATGGGAAGGGTTATGAAGGTACTTGCGAAGCATCGAAACATGAAATACGGGGTGAACATCCCTAAACTGGGAGGAAGTGCCAAATGATAGGCAACGGTACCAACTCGCTAAAGGATCTTAAAAGGACCCACAAATCTGGGACTATGCTTCCCCTTCTTCCCAAATCTCATCACACCCTTCATCGGAGAAATCCGCAGGAATACATGATCACCCACTGTGAACTCAAGTCTGCGACGACGACGGTCGGCATAAGACTTCTGCCTGCACTGGGCTGCTCTCATCCTGTCATGGATCAACTGGATCTTCTTCGTTGTCTCCTGGACTAGCTGTGGTCCTAAAATCCTGCTCTCGCTGAGTTCGGTCCAACAGACTGCCGATCGACACTTCCTACCATACAAGGCCTCAAAAGGTGCCATCTGAATCGTCTCCTGAAAGCTGTTGTTGTAGGAGAACTCTATCAACGGCAAGTGTCGGTCCCAACTGCCACCAAAATAGAGCACGCATGCACGAAGCATATCATCAAGATTCTGTATAGTCCGCTCTGACTGATCAATGGTCTTTGGATGGAAAGCGGTGCTAAAACTCAACCGGGTACCTAAAGCTTCCTGAAGTTTCTGCCAAAGACGGCTGGTAAACTTGGTGCCCCTGTCGGATACGATGCATGTAGGAAAATCGTGTAAACGCATAATCTCATCAATGTACAACTGAGCATACTGAGCAAAACCGAAAGTGGTCTTCACTAGAAGGAAGTGAGCCGCTTTCGTCAACCGGTCAACAATCGCCCAAATGGAGTCATACCCACGATTGGACCTGGGTAGATCCACAACGAAATCCATGGAGATCTGCTCCCATTTCCACTCCGGAACGGGTAAAGGCTGCAACTCTTCTGCCGATCTCTGATGCTCAGTGATTGATTGTATCTTTGTCGTGAATGTGTATGAAATGAAAAGTAATCACAATCAAAAATATTTATACCGCAATCAATTAACGGTGTCGGTGTAGCGCATTAATGAATAAGGATCGTCCACAGGGAAAGTGTGATTTGATCGATCTTGTTTTAGTTGCGTTGGAAATTAAAATATAAAAGAAAATGATTCAATAATTGTGAAATTTAATTTCAAGAATCATCAAGAATTAGATCTAAAAATCAAGAAATGGTAGAAATCAAGAAAATATCCAAATCGTTTGAGTTATCAAGATTTGTAGAGAGGCTTGTCGGAATCAATTGAATCGATAGTGATGATTGATTCTTTTAATTACAAATTATTATCTATTGAAGATTTGTTGCTAGATCGATGACAATCAACAAGTTTTAGGGATCTATTGAAGAAATTAGGGTTTCTTCATCCTCATCTCTTGTCCTTTCGTTAATTAGCATTCAAATTCTAGCCTCTAGGAAATTCAATCATCGGTTGTTGATCTCTAATTTAGAGCGAAAACATTCAAGAAAGTATCTCGATCAAAACTAGGTCATCTTTGATTCAATTTCCTAGGGTTTACAAAACTCATAAGACTTAAGAATCGTTCAAGAATTCATTAACATCATCTACCTATTCTTTCGATTCCGATGCAAGCGGAGTTTTATTCACGCATCATTATAAAGCAATCAAGAACTAAGAATATCAAAATGCGAGAATGAATAGAAAGCAAGACTAAAGATTGTCACATTTTATTATTCGATGTTTCGTTACAATACACTCAAAGACTACAAGAATTGAGGAGGAACTAAAATCATCGAACTAGCTTTGCATCGTCTTCTTGAGTCGCGGATCGTCGTGGATCTCTTGCTCGGATGAAGATCGGCGTTGCTTCAAAAGGCTCGTGGATGCTTGCTCGATTTGGAACTCGATGAATCTTGATTTGGATCAAATTGTGTCACTCAATTTGTTTTGGAATTGATTTGGATCTCACTAGATTTTTACCCCTCAAATTATGAACAACAATCAACCCTAATTAATTTCCCGCCAAATTCAACAACCAATCAACAAACCCTAGGTTTAGATCTCTTTTTATAACCACCTCATTTGAATCTTCCCTCCAAAGCTAGGTTGTTAGGGAGAGTCTTCTAGAAGAAGTTTGTTGGAGGGAATATTCTAGAATAAGGAAAATTCTAGGATAAGGTTGTTAGGCCGAACCTTCTGGATAAAGCCATGTGGTCTTTAGAGAGTCTTCTAGAAGCTTGGCCGTTACAAGAAGTCACGTGGAGGAATTTGGACCATTGAAGAACTAACAAGGCCGCGGAACTGCGGCAACTCGGCCGACTCGGCCGCGGATCCGCGGCCATGTTGGTGATTCACTGCATCATTTCTCCTGTGCTGCTTTATCTTGGCTTTATGGTTATTTCCTGATGTCTGGAATATTTTTAGACTTTCTTGTTCACTGCCAGATCACAAGTCTTGGACTTGGTGTATTTTTATCAGCACTTTTAAGATTCCGGCTCTTTAACCTGGAGAATTTCCTGCACAAAATCTTGAGACAAGGATTGATATATACAGATCAATGCAATTAGTAATAAATACGTAATTTCCCTTTAAAATGTCGATTATAACTATAACACAGGTTATTTGGTATTTTCCAGATGAATCGTAATCTGCGTTATAATTACAATAAACACCTATATATGAATGATAAGAGTAGGGAAATTAACGTGTTGAGAATGCACTATTTTCGACAGATCAAATTCCCCCAAACTTAATTTTGGTCGTCTCGAGCAAACATCTTTATTTTTATAAGAAGGAGAAAATAAAGAAAGAGAAAAAACTAACTAGCACACTTTCGTAGGCAACACGATTGCACTGAGCACGTGCAACAAGCCTTTAGACCTCTAGGTGTCCCTAGTAGGAGGGGTGTTGTCTCCTGAGAGTTTTCAGCGGATTGCACCCACAAAATCCCATAATAAAAGGAAGACCGTGAAAGTTACATATAAAGATAAGAATTATAAAAGAAAGACTTTGAAAATTAGAGTTTCCAATTAATACTAGCTTTTCGGTTGCTATGAGCCCTATCTTAATAGTCATGAAAAAATGTTAGAAGTCACTTCATCTCTCAATAAAACATCGTCTTTATTCTTCATTCCTATCTTTCTTCCAAACATCGATCATTTATCCCTACGTGTGTCTAAAGACATCCCTACACTCGGAGAATTCAATTCAAGCTATCATACTCTTGTCCATCTGCCTCAGTACTTTTTAGTTGGTGAATATTTAGATGGATTTGCTCACACATTTTTCATGCGACCGTTAATACTTCTTGAGGTACTAACCGACCGATTACTCATGTGATCGCTAATACGGTGTATTCTGAATTTTTCTCGTCTTGCAACTTCTAAGGCTTAGCAGTGACTCCCAAACCAGTTGGTCTAAGGCACTAGGTGATGAAGCACCCTTGCTATATTTTTTTTATTGCTGCCTTGGTGATAACAAAACATGTGTTCATTTTTTTTCTTTTCACCATTTTATCTTTTATTTTCCATTTATTATTTCCTTCATACTTTGGCTTTTAGACAAGAGCATTTCAAGGTATCCTCTATTATCCCGAGTTTCAAGACGTGTGTAAGTGGGTATAGTAGGGTATCAACATTCAAATGTTTGGCTTCCAGAGTATGAACTATTTTTCAGACTTATTCTTATCCTCAGATTAGTGACTTCTTTCATCTTACTAACCCTTGGGACAACAGCTCATAACTACTTATTACTAGTTTCATTTAAGAAAACTTCTAACTTTCTTGGTTTTCTTAAACTATTCTAATCTTTTGGATGTAATTTTTCACTATCTAATCTTTTATTATAAAATTAAATATTAAATATTTTTATCTTTTAAAAATTTTAAAATTTTTTATATGTTTTAAAAGTTTTGTGCTTATGCAAAGTATGATGCAAATGATGCACAAATAAGCACAAACCTCCCCCAAACTTGTTTTCAACAGTGTTCCCACTGTTGTCTTTTGCTAAAGCTCAAGAAACCTATAAGCTTGGAAGGAAATTTATTAACGGGGGCAATAAATATGATCGTGAAAATCTCCCCCAAACTTATTCTTTTCACTCACCTCCAAAATTATCAAGTCATGGAGGTGAGGTGGAGGAAAATTAGTCATAATAAAGTGGCTCTTGTAAAAACAGGAGCTCCTCCGAGATGTCAGTGGAAAAATACGATTTTAGTCTATGACCATTCACTTTGAAAATTGTACCTTTTTCAATATTTTCTACCTCAACTGCCCCGTACGGGTATACATACCGCACAACAAAAGGTCATTTCCACCGAGATTTTAGCTTACCCGCATGAAGATGGAGTCGTGAATCATAAAGAAGAACTTGTTGACCAGATGTAAAAGTTTTTCTCAAAATGTTTTTATCGTGAAATATCTTAGTCTGATTCTTTATAATTACAGCATTATCATAATCTTCATCGTGGAGTTCGCTTAGTGATTGTAATAAAATCTTGTTGTGTAAATCAAATCAAATGATCCCCTGCAACGGCGCCATTTGATTTGAATGATTTTCCGTTGTGTATGTAGAAAATAGTAAAGAAATCACAACCAAAAATATTTGACCGCAATCAATAACGGTGTCGATTGTAGCGCGTTAGTAAGTGCGGATCGTCCACAGGGAAAGTGTAATCGTTCGTCTTTTGAATTAGATGAGTCGAAACTTTAATGAAAAGAAAAAAAAACAATTCAAGATTTTAAAGAATTGAAGCTCAAGAATTAGAAAATCTAGATCTAATAACAAGAAAAAAGATAGAATCAAGAATTGATCGTTTGATGATTTTTCCAAACCAAATATCAAGAATCGAAATGAGGCTCGTAGGAATCGATCGGATCTATAGATGTGATGTAATCTTAGAATTACTTATTCTTATCCTTCGATGAATTGATACTAGATCGATGATGATCGATGAGAATTAGAGACTTCTTGTGAAACTAGGGTTTCATCTTATCTCTTGTTCTTTCATTGATATCATTCATATTCTAGCCTCTAGTAAATTCAAGAAACGATCGTAGATCCCTAATTTCGAGCGATCACAATCAAGAAAGCATCGCTACGAAACTAGGTCATCGATTCTTGAACTTGCTAGGGTTTACAAAACTCGTAGGACTTAAAAATCGTATTAAGACTTGTTACATCATCATTCTACAATCGTCTCGACTCCTTTACGAGCGGAGTTTTACTCAAACATCACAACAAGAAAACCAATTACAAATTGAGATCTAATCATGATGCAAGAATTAAAAGAAAGCAAGATTAAAGAATTTCACCTTTTATTTATATCAACAATTTCATTACATTCGCTCAAGAACTACAAGAGGAAGAATTCGATCGTCGATTTGGCTTCGCTCGTCTCCGTGGGACGCGGATCGGCTTGGATCACTTGCCCGATTGAAGATCGGCTCGGCTCCTAAAAGGTTGAAGGCTTCTTGCTTGATTGGTACTCAAGATCTTGAATTCGGAGTGGAATTAGGGTTAGGGTTTCGCACAAGCCTTGTCACTAGACTTATGGAAGAAGATGATGAAAGAGGGAAAGAATTAACTAATGTTGATCTAATTTGCTAAAGATTGATTAATTCCTTAACCCTAGGTCTAGGTTCCTATTTATAGATAACTAAACCCTAGATCTAGGATTTCAAATTCTAAGTTTCCCTCCTAAAGTTTGTTGAGGAAATTTGAATTTCCCTCCAAAAGTTAGTTAGGGGAGAAGCTTCTAGATGTGATTAGTTAGGAGGGAGCTTCTAGAAGAGGATTAATTAGGAGCTTTAATTAGGAGTAGCCTTGCTTAATCTTCTTTGCTGATCTGGCAGTAGCTTCTGGAGAATTATAGAATTTGACGTATCAGACATGCATGTGGGCCCTGAGATAAGAATAATGCCCTAAAAATTCCTTGCTAACGTGTCCAAAGTGCGGCGGATCCGCGGCTCAAGCAGGCTCCCGCCGCGGATCCGCGGCTATTTATGGGCCTTGGGCTTTGGTCTTCTCTGTTAATTCTCTCTATAGTATTTGGGCTTTGTTTTGATGTGTGGAATTTCATTTGGCCTTCTGTATTGCTTCCAGATCTACATCTTTTGAGTTGGCGTAATTTTGATCAGCTCTTTGGCTTTTCTTCCGTATTTTCCTGCACAGACTCAAGACAAGTGTTGCGCAAATACAGAGATGATGCGATGCCATGAAATGCGGTTAATTTCCCTTAAAGTGTCGGTTTAAAAGTCTAATACATGAAATCTGATATTTTACAACTGATTTGCTAATATGCGAAATATGAATACCGAACACTTCTAAATGAGTGCAAAAGATGGGGAAATTGCCGTGTTTAAAATACATTATTTTCGACTGATCAAATACCCCCAAACTTAATTTCGATCGTCTCGAACGAATGTTTTTATTAAAAAGAGAACGAGAAAATAAAGAAAGAGAAAAACTAACTAGCACACTTTCGTAGGCAACACGATTGCACTAAGCACGTGCAACAAGCCTTTAAACCTCTAGGTGTCCCTAGTAGGAGGAGTGTTGTCTCCTGAGGGTTTTCAGCGGATTGCACCCACAAAATCCAATAATAAAAGGAAGATCGTGAATATTACATTTAAAGAAAAGAATTGTAAAAGAAAAGCTTTGAAAATTAGGGTTTCCAACTAAGCTAGCTTTTCAGTTGTCATGAGCCCTATCTTAATGGTCATGAAAAGATGTTAGAAATCACGTCCTCCCTCAATAAAACATCGTCTTATTCTTCATTCCTATCTGTTTTCCAAACATCGATCATATAACCCTGCGTGTGTGTAAAATACATCCCTACACCCGGAGAATTCAATTCAAGCTATCATACTCTTGCCCATCAGCTTCAGTACTTTTTAATTAATGAATATTTAGATGAGATTGCTCACACACTTTCATGCGACCGTTAATACTTCTTGAGGTACTAACCGACCGATTACTCCTGTGCTTGCTTACTTGGTGTATTTTCCTCGTCTTGCACCACCTCAGGCATAGCAGTGACTCCCAGACCAGTTGGCCTTAGGGCACTAGGTGAAGAAGCACCCTCGCTATACATTTTTCTTGCCTTCGGTGATAACAAAACCAGTATTCATTTTTCTCACCACTTTATATTTTCTTTATTCATTTTTTTTCTTTTTATTTCCTTCATACTTTTGGCTTTAAGACAAGAGCATTTCAAGGTATCCTCTACTATCCCAGGCTTCAAGACATGTGTAAGTGCGAATAGCAGGGTATCAACTTTCAAAATGTTTGGCTTTCAGAATTGAAACTATTTTTCAGACTTATTTTTATTCTCAGATTAGTGACGTCTTTCATCTTACTAACTCTTGGGACAACGGCTCATAACTACTTATTACTAGTTCGTATAAGAAAACTTCTAATTTTCTTGGTTTTCTTAAATTTTTCTAATCTCATGGATGTAATTTTTCACTATCTAAACTTTTATTATCTTATTTATGTACAAAAATATTTTTATTTTTTTGAATTTTTTTAAAAATTTTTTATGGGTTTTCAAAAAAAATGTTTTGTGCTTATGCAAATGATATGCAAATGATGCGAAAATAAGCACAAACCTCTCCCAAACTTGTTTTCAACAGTGTCCTCACTGTTGCCTTCCGTTAAATCTCGAAAAAACCTGTAAGCTTGGGAGGAATTTATTAGTGGGGGCAGAATATTTAAGTGAAGAACCTCCCCCAAACTTATTTTTGGCTCATCATTTTGTAAAAAATTCTTTTTAGGAGCCAGAAAAACATACCCCCCCAAACTTGAGTTATGCAATGTTAAGCTTTGAAAATCACAAGTGGGGGTCAAAAATCATTGGTCGATGCCAAGCTTTGCAAAGACCGAAGGTTAACACCAACCATTCAAAAATTTTATCAATGCGGTGCTCTGGTTGGTGGAAGAAGAAGTGGGGAAAGGTTAAGTGGTGGAATAGAATGTGTGTGCGTCTCATTTTGGAGAGACGATGCAGTGAATGTGATGGATAACTCGCATTCTTTTTACAGTTCAAAAGAAGGGGTGGAGGTTCAATTTCATTGATTGGGAGATGATTCATCTCAACACCCGTGTCATTCAAAAATGCGAGTTCATCAGCGAAGATCTCCTCAAATGTTCCATCAATACCCTGATGAATAATGTCATTACAAAGTGTGGGGTGATCTTCAGACTCTAAGAATAGTTCATAATCCATGTTAATTGTTGACCCGGACATCTCGGAGGAAGAGTCCGTATGTGTATGATATATAGTTGGGTCAAACAATAACGTATGAAAAGAGTCAAGATCAGTATCAGGAGGATCATCAAATTCGCTGCTGTCGATATCCATTAAGTCGACAGAACAGACCTGAGCAGTAGGTTCGGAGGGTACACTTCCCAACTTGTAAATGTTCAGCTCTATTGACCTATTCCCGAAAGATAGGGTCATAGAACCATTACGACAGTTGATAATTGCTTTGGAAGTGGCCAAAAAGGGGCGACCTAAAATCACCGGAATTTGATTCCGTGGGTTCGCTACAGGCTGTGTATCAATTACAATAAAGTCCACAGGGAATATAAATTCCCCGACTTTTATTAACACATCCTCCAGTTCACCCCTAGGTTTGGTGATTGATCGGTCAGCCATCTGGAGAGTGCAATTGGTTGGCTTCAACTCTCCGATTCCTAATTGCTCATAAACCGAGTATGGAAGCAAGTTAACACTAGCGCCAAGGTCTAGTAGAGCACGGTTAATGTGTTTTTCCCCAATAGAAACGGAAATAGTAGGATATCCTGGATCCTTAAGTTTCCTCGGTAATTGTTGGGGGAAAGCCGTGCCTATTGTTTTTTCCATGAAAATCTTCTTGGGAGCTTGAGTCTTCCTCTTCCTAGTGCACAAGTTCTTAAGAGTTTTCGCATAGGACGGAACTTGTTGGATGGCATCTAGGAGAGGGATGTTGGTGTTTACTTGCTTAAAAATGTTCATAATCTTCTCCATATGTGGACTCGGTGTGTTAGCCCTTAACCGATTAGGATAAGGTGCTTTAGCAATAAGCGCTGGGTCCATCATAGGAGAAGGAAGTGGGTGTAGAACCGATCCCAGAATAGAAGTGGGGATCGTCCGTGGAGGGGTAAAAGAGGTGGGCTGAAGTGGCGAGCCTTTTGGGAAACGAAGAATAAGCTCGGAAGAAGATGGTGGGGTAGAAGAACTGGGGTTAGAATTAGAAGGGTGTGTGTGAGGAAAGGTCTCAGCCGGGGTGTTATTGATTGATTTATCAGTATCATCAAACTCTTCCCCAAGGTGATGGTCAAGCACTCTTCCAGATCTCAACGTGAGTGCATCCACATGATGTGAATAGTCAGGATTGGGTAAAGGTTGAGCTGGAAGTTTCCCTTTCTCTCTTGCACTCATTTCGGATCTTAGTTGTGCAATTTCTGCTTCCATCGATTTGATACTCTCAGCTTGGGACGCTGAGTTTTTCTCAATTTTATCGACAGAAGACTTCATTTCAGCCGAAACTTGCATGATATTTGTTAAGAACAAATTCATGCATTGTGCAAATGAATAGGTTTCATCAGTCCCGGTCAACTGCAAAGGACTAGATGGTGTGGGTGTGTTGACCGGATTTTGAAAATTTTGTGCTTGAAAGGGGTGCTGACTCAATTGTGGTTGCTGTTGTGGTGGAGGAGCCCTTTGGAATTGATTCGGATTTGGAACCGTGTTTTGAAATTGTGATTGGTTCCAAGCAAAGTTAGGGTGATTTCTCCAACCCTGATCATATGTGGAGGAAGATGGATCATTTCTAGGTCTTTGAAATGCGGCATTGGTATGCTCATGACCTTGAAACGGACATTCTTCCGTCAAGTGGGACGGATCAGAACAGCAGCCACATACAGTTTTGGAGAGTGACATTTGACTTAGGGCGGCTAAAAATTTGTTTTCCATAGTCTCAAGTTTCTTTTGCATAGCTGAAATGTCAGCTCTAACTCCTATGGAAATATCATTGCCATCCCTAAACGATTGACTCACACCCTCCCACTGTAAAGATTTTTCAGCGAAATCTTCTAGAAAATTCCAGGCTTCCCCATCATCTTTAGTCATGAAGTTGCCTTGACACATGGATTCAAGGGTCTGTCTTGTGTAAGGAGTAATGCCCTCATAAATGATTCGGCATAATTCCCATTTCGGGATGCCGTGATGTGGACATTGGACTAACAGATCCTTGAAACGTTCAAGACATTTTGAAAATGTTTCATTTGGAAGCTGGGTGAATTGATAGATTTCGCTGCGGACTCGAGCTGTCTTATGATGTGGGTAGAATTTCTTAAGGAATGCTTTGATGAATTCGTCCCAATTTGAAATGGAATGTGCGGTAGTGTTATATAGCCACTTCTCAGCTAAATCGCACAAAGTGAATGGGAGAAGACGAAGACGGAAAGCATCCACAGAAAGCTGTGAAGTACCCATCATTGCGCATACATTTTCAAATTTCGTGATAAACACGTATGCGTCTTCAGACTCGAGACCGTGAAATTTTGGTAGAAGGTTGATGAATTGGGGTTTTATTTGAAAATTTTCCCCGTTGGCTGGTGGAGTGGAAAGACAGGTGGAAAGGGGGTCTCGTGTAGGATAGCATCTCTCTTGGAGAGAGATGCGAGGTGGATTCTGCGCACCAACGGACGGCGGCAGAGTAGTGGAAAAGAAGTTCGATGGAGACGGATCCATCGATGTGGGTGTGGTGGTGGGTAAAGAAAAGGTAAATGTAGAAATATCGACTTCGGAGTCGATAAAGGTTACGCGGACTAAACGGGCACTAGAATCCCGTGTCCAGCCTATCTTGCACTAAAAAGGGTTAGTACAAGTGGCAGCGTGAATTTATAATTAGGGGAAATGATGAATGTATGCGGTGTTTGTTTTGAAAAATGATACGGATTTTGAAAAGATGATGCGACACAACAAATGCAGCATACAAAACCCTAAAATCTAGTGGTCACCTAGGTCAAACTCTAGACCGCTCCTAACTGCCAAAAGACAAGTCGCAGGATCAATCCTCCACTGCCTCTTTGTCCCCCTGTGGCCGGATAAGTGCCAGGTAAGTGGGAAGGTACTCCACTATATAAGTAGTGGGCCTAATTAAAAACCACTAGCCTTAGACACACTCGCCTTAGGCACCACAAGAAAACGCGGATAAGCAATGAATTACCCACGGCCTTCTCTTGTCCTAATTGAGCGCGACGGTCCTTAGAGTCATCTCTAGATTTCTTTTAATTAATGAGGGTAAATGCGGATGCAAGTTTTGTGATTTTCGGGGCCTAGGAAGGGTAATGAATTCCCCACCTAATTTGAATTTGGTCGTGCCCCTTAATTTCCGTATTAATATGCAAACAACCAAGAATCAAAACACGCACAAATTTTATTTTGCTTTTGCGGCGCAGCGATTATTTGCAAAGAAACCTGCACAAAATATTAGTTGGAGCTGAAAAGAGGAGAGAGGATAAGGTAAGAAGCTTACGGAGAAAGTTTGGTGCACTGAAGCAGCTAGGGGGCCGCGGAACCGCCGCAGTTGTAATGGTATTGCTGCGGAATCGCGCCTGTATGTACTGTTCACTCTACCAAATTTCAACAGTAGCTTGCTGTTGATTTCTACAGATCTCTGGAAATTTCAGAAATTTTTTTCTCCAGCTCCAATGATTCCAGATTTTCTCGCAACAAATCACAACACACGTATTAGGGTTTGTACGAGTTTAGATCTAAAAATTATGATGGAATAAATTGTTCAACTCAAATTTCAAAATACGAACTATTAGCGCACGATCCCCGGCAACGGCGCCATTTGATTGTAATAAAATCTTGTTGTGTAAATCAAATCAAATGATCCCGGCAACGGCGCCATTTGATTTGAATGATTTTCCGTTGTGTATGTAGAAAATAGTAAAGAAATCACAACAAAAAATATTTGACCGCAATCAATAACGGTGTCGATTGTAGCGCGTTAGTAAGTGCGGATCGTCCACAGGGAAAGTGTAATCGTTCGTCTTTTGAATTAGATGAGTCGAAACTTTAATGAAAAGAAAACAAAACAATTCAAGATTTTAAAGAATTGAAGCTCAAGAATTAGAAAATCTAGATCTAATAACAAGAAAAAAGATAGAATCAAGAATTGATCGTTTGATGATTTTTCCAAACCAAATATCAAGAATCGAAATGAGGCTCGTAGGAATCGATCGGATCTATAGATGTGATGTAATCTTAGAATTACGTATTCTTATCCTTCGATGAATTGATACTAGATCGATGATGATCGATGAGAATTAAAGACTTCTTGTGAAACTAGGGTTTCATCTTATCTCTTGTTCTTTCATTGATATCATTCATATTCTAGCCTCTAGTAAATTCAAGAAACGATCGTAGATCCCTAATTTCGAGCGATCACAATCAAGAAAGCATCGCTACGAAACTAGGTCATCGATTCTTGAACTTGCTAGGGTTTACAAAACTCGTAGGACTTAAAAATCGTATTAAGACTTGTTACATCATCATTCTACAATCGTCTCGACTCCTTTACGAGCGGAGTTTTACTCAAACATCACAACAAGAACAACAATTACAAATTGAGATCTAATCATGATGAAAGAATTAAAAGAAAGCAAGATTAAAGAATTTCACCTTTTATTTATATCAACAATTTCATTACATTCGCTCAAGAACTACAAGTGGAAGAATTCGATCGTCGATTTGGCTTCGCTCGTCTCCGTGGGACGCGGATCGGCTTGGATCACTTGCCCGATTGAAGATCGGCTCGGCTCCTAAAAGGTTGAAGGCTTCTTGCTTGATTGGTACTCAAGATCTTGAATTCGGAGTGGAATTAGGGTTAGGGTTTCGCACAAGCCTTGTCACTAGACTTGTGGAAGAAGATGATGAAAGAGGGAAAGAATTAACTAATGTTGATCTAATTTGCTAAAGATTGATTAATTCCTTAACCCTAGGTCTAGGTTCCTATTTATAGATAACTAAACCCTAGATCTAGGATTTCAAATTCTAAGTTTCCCTCCTAAAGTTTGTTGAGGAAATTTGAATTTCCCTCCAAAAGTTAGTTAGGGGAGAAGCTTCTAGATGTGATTAGTTAGGAGGGAGCTTCTAGAAGAGGATTAATTAGGAGCTTTAATTAGGAGTAGCCTTGCTTAATCTTCTTTGCTGATCTGGCAGTAGCTTCTGGAGAATTATAGAATTTGACGTATCAGACATGCATGTGGGCCCTGAGATAAGAATAATGCCCTAAAAATTCCTTGCTGACGTGTCCAAAGTGCGGCGGATCCGCGGCTCAAGCAGGCTCCCGTCGCGGATCTGCGGCTATTTATGGGCCTTGGGCTTTGGTCTTCTCTGTTAATTCTCTCTATAGTATTTGGGCTTTGTTTTGATGTGTGGAATTTCATTTGGCCTTCTGTATTGCTTCCAGATCTACATCTTTTGAGTTGGCGTAATTTTGATCAGCTCTTTGGCTTTTCTTCCGTATTTTCCTGCACAGACTCAAGACAAGTGTTGCGCAAATACAGAGATGATGCGATGCCATGAAATGCGGTTAATTTCCCTTAAAGTGTCGGTTTAAAAGTCTAATACATGAAATCTGATATTTTACAACTGATTTGCTAATATGTGAAATATGAATACCGAACACTTCTAAATGAGTGCAAAAGATGGGGAAATTGCCGTGTTTAAAATACATTATTTTCGACTGATCACGTAGCTCGTTTAATTGCAGCTTCCGAAAGTTGCAGGCTTGATTTAAGTCAAAATTAAGTTCTCTAATGGCCCACATTGCTTTGTGCTCAATCTCGATCGGAAGGTGACAAGCCTTTCCAAGCACTAGTCTGTATGGAGACATACCTAGATCGGTTTTATATGCAGTACGGAATGCCTAAGAAGCATCCGTCAATTTGGTTGACCAATCTTTTCGATTTTTAGAAACAGTTTTCTCCAAAATTTGTTTGATTTGTCTGTTTGAAATCTCAGCTTGCCCGCTCGTTTGGGGATGATAGGGTGTGGGAAGTTTGTGGTTGATTGCATATTTTCGCATCAAAGTCTCAAAAGACTGATTGCAGAAATGCGTCCCGTTATCGCTAATGACAGCGCGTGGGTGTCCAAATCGCGAAAAGATATTTTCTTTTAAGAACTTAATGACAACCTTTTTGTCATTAGTGCGACAAGGAATAGCTTCAACCCATTTTGAGACGTAATCAACCGCAAGCAATAAGTACAGATTCCCGAAAGAGTTGGGAAAATGACCCATAAAGTCTATACCCCAAACGTCAAAAATTTCAACCACCAAGATGGGTTGAAGTGGCATCTCATTTCTCCGGGAAATCCTACCCGTGTGTTGACACTGTGCACATGTTTTGCAATGATCAAATGAGACTTTGAACAAAGTCGGCCAATAAAAACCGAATTGCAAAACCTTTTCCGTCGTCTTTCGAGAACCGAAATGACCCCCACATGCCTGATCATGACAAAAAAATAGAACACTCTTGAATTCATCATTAGGGACATATCGGCGAATGATCTGGTCAGGACAATACTTAAACAGATACTGTTCATCCCAGTAAAAATGTTTTACTTGGGATAGAAATCGATGTTTGTCCTGTTTCGACCATTCACGAGGAATAAGTCCCGTAGCAAGATAATTCACAATATCCCCGAACCAAGGTTCAGTGGATACATTCAAGAGTTGTTCGTCTGGAAAAAAATCATTGATCGGCAGGGTCACAGGTGAAGAAGTTATGCGCGAAAGATGGTCGACTACAACGTTTTCACATCCTTTCTTATCTTTAATAACAAGATCAAATTCTTGTAATAGAAGGATCCAACGTATTAGCCTACCTTTAGCATCCTTCTTCGCCAAAAGATGTTTCAAAGCGGAGTGGTCAGTGTACACAGCAATTGGTGAGCCAATCAAGTAAGACATGAATTTTTCTAATGCAAATACAACTGCCAAAAGTTCTTTTTCGGTAGTTGTATAGTTAATTTGAGCATCGTTCAGGGTCTTACTTGCATAATAGATCACGTGTGGCATCTTTTCAATGTGCTGTCTTAAGACTGCACCAACTGCAAAATCTGATGCATCACACATAAGCTCAAAATGGTGGTTCCAATCTGGAGATGATAAAATGGGGGCTGTAGTGAGAAAGTGTTTGAGTGAGTCAAATGCAGCCTCACAATCCGAGTCAAAGTGAAAGGTTGTGTCCTTGACCAAGAGAAGAGTTAAAGGTCTAGCAATTTTGCTAAAATCCTTAATGAATCTCCTGTAAAAGCCTGCATGGCCAAGAAAAGATCGTATATCCTTGACGCATTTGAAATGAGGAAGGTTTTGAATGACATCTATTTTAGCTTTTTCAACCTCAATGCCTTTCCGTGAAATCACATGTCCAAGCACAATTCCCTCTTGGACCATGAAATGGCATTTTTCCCAATCCAAGGTTAAATTCTTCTCTTTACAACGAGAAAGAACCGCGTCAAGATGTGATAGGCAGTCAGCAAAAGAATCTCCAAATATCGAGAAATCGTCCATGAAAATCTCCAAAAAAATTCTCGACCATGTCCGAGAATATCCCCATCATACACCGCTGAAATGTAGCGGGAGCATTGCATAATCCAAAGGGCATGCGACTATAAGCAAAAGTACCAAAAGAACAAGTCAATGTGGTCTTGTCTTAATCCTTTTTGGCAATAGGGACCTGGTTATAGCCAGAGTATCCGTTCATAAAGCAGTAATATTCCCGTCCAGCTAAGCGTTCTAGTATCTGGTCAATAAAAGGTAGAGGAAAGTGGTCTTTCCTCGTTGCGGCATTGAATTTTCTATAATCAATACATACACGCCATCCAATTTGAGTGCATGTCTGGATTAACTCATTTGCCTCATTTGTTATGACCGTAAAGCCAGATTTCTTAGGAACGACATGAATTGGACTTACCCATTGGTTATCGGAGATTTGGTAAATGATACCATTGTCAAGGCATTTGACGATCTCTTTCTTCACCACATCCTTCATGACGGGATTCAACCGTCTCTGTGGTTCTCGGGTTGGCTTGGCTTCATCCATCAGATGTATATGATGTTCTACAATCAAGGGACCAATCCCTTTGATGTCAGCCATAGTCCAACCAAATGCCTGCCTATTAGATCTCAATACCGTCAAAAGAGCATTCTCTTGCTCTGAAGCTAGAGAAGCTGATATGATAATAGGTAAAGACTCATTCTCACCTAAATATGCATATTTAAGGTGAGAAGGTAAAAGTTTGAGATCTAATGCGGGCGGAGAAACTATAGAAGGTGGGGTCATCGAATGATATTCGGAGTCAAGAAGAAGCTCGTAGCCTGCATAGGATACAGACTCGGAAGGTGAAGAGTCAAGAGTTTCAGACTCAAGCATGGAAAATGTGTCCTCACTAAGATGTGACAGATCAAACATTGATATGCTAGTGTCGTCGAGATTATCAAAACAAAGTTCATCAACTTCACAGCTTTCGGTAGCAATCTCGTGGACATAACAAACATCAAGTATATGAGTAGAGGGTTCAGATGGCTGACTTCCAATTTTATAGATGTTCAGTTCAATTGTTATTTTTTCAAAAGATAGGTTCATTGAACCGTTTCGACAATTAATGACAGCATTGGAAGTGGCAAGGAATGGTCGACCCAAAATCACCGGAATTTGGTTCTGTGGGTTTGCTACAGGTTGTGTATCTAAAACAATAAAGTCCACAGGGAATATGAATTCCCCGACTTTTATCAACACATCCTCCAGTTCACCCCTAGGTTTGGTAATTGATCGGTCTGCCATTTGGAGAGTGCAATGAGCTGGTTTCAACTCTCCAATCCCTAACTGCTCGTAAACAGAATATGGAAGCAGGTTAACACTTGCGTCAAGATCAAGTAAAGCACGGTTGATATTTTTACCCCTAATAGAAATCGATATTGTAGGAAATCCTGGGTCCTTACGTTTCTTTGGTAACTGTGGGGTAAAAGCAGTGCTAACATTATCAGTCATGAAGACCTTCTTCGGCACTTGAGTCTTCCTCTTCCTAGTGCACAAGTCTTTGAGAATTTCCGCATAAGCGGGGACTTGTTGAATAGCATCTAGGAGAGGGATGTTGATGTTAACCTGTTTGAACATTTCCATAATCTTCTCCATATATGGACTAGATTTGTTACCCCTTAACCGATTCGGATAAGGAGCTTTAGCAATCATAACTGGGTCCAACATTGGAGAAGGTCGTTTGTGTGGAACTGATCCCAGAATAGGAGTGGGGATCGAATTTGGTGGAGTAGAAGAGGTATGCTGAGGTGTCGAGCCTTGAGGAAAACGGAGAATAGGCTCACAAGAAAATGGTGGGGTAGATAAAGTGGGTGTAGAAGTAGAAGTGTGTGTGGAAGGAAAAGTCTCAGCCGGGGTATTATTGATTAATTCTTCATGATTATCAATCTCTTCCCCAACGTGATTGTTCAGCACTCTTCCTGATCTCAATGTTGTGATGGCATTCACATTATAGTGTTGTGAATGCCCAGGATTTGGTAAGGGTTGAGACGGAAGTTTCCCTTTTTCTCTAGCACTCATTTCGGCTTTTAATTGGGCAATTTGAGCTTCCATCGATTTAATACTCTCGCTTTTGGACGCAGAGTTTTTCTTTATGTCATCGACGGAAGACTTCAACTCAGCCGAAACTTGCATGAAATTTGTCAAAAGCAAATTCATGGTTTGTCCGAGTGCAGAGGAGTTATCAGTACCAGTCAATTGCAAAGAACTAGATGGTACAGAAGTGTTGACCGAATTTTGAAAGTTTGGTGATTGATAGGAGTGCTGAGTCAGTTGAAGTGGTTGCTGTTGTGGTGGAGGAGCCCTTTGGAAATTATTTTGGTTTGGAACCGTGTTTTGATTTTGTTGTTGGTTCCAAACAAAGTTAGGGTGATTCCTCCAACCCTGATTATAAGTGGAAGAATACGGATCGTTTCTAGGTCTCTGTTGGAAAGCATCATTGGTATGCTCTTCACCTTGAAACGGAGAATTTAAAGGACATTCTTCCGTAAGATGAGATGGATCAGAACAGCATCCACAGACAATTTTGGAAAGTGACATCTGATTTAGGGAGGCTGCTAAAAATTTATGTTCCATAGCTTCGAGTTTCTTTTGCATTGCTGCCATTTCAGCTCTAACTCCTATGGAAACATCAATTTGGTGAATGCCACCCCTAGACGATGACTGGTTTACACTCTCCCACTGTAAAGATTTTTCAGTGAAATCTTCTAGAAATCTGCAGGCTTCACCATCATCTTTAGTCATGAAGGTGCCTTGACACATGGATTCAAGGTTCTGTTTTGTGGTAGGATTAATTCCCTCATAAATGATTCTGCACAGATCCCATCTAGGGATTCCGTGATGTGGACGTTGAACTAACAGATCCTTGAAGCGTTCAAAAAACTTCAAGAATGGTTCATTTGGAAGCTGGGTAACTTGGTTTATTTCGCTACGGACTCGAGCTGTCTTATGATTAGGGTAGAATTTCTTAAGGAATGCTGTTACGAATTCTCCCCAGTTCGAAATGGAATGTGCGGCTGTGTTATAAAGCCACTTCTCGGTTATATCGCACAAGGTAAATGGGAGAAGACGTAGACGCATAGCATCCACAGAAAGCTGTGAAGTACCCATCATTGCGCATACATTTTCAAATTTTGTAATAAAGACATATGCGTCTTCAGACTTGAGACCGTGATATTTTGGTAGAAGATTGATGTATTGGGGTTTTATTTCAAAGTTGTCCCCATTGGCTAGTGGAATAGTGCGACAGGTCAAAAGAGGACCTCGCATAGGGTAACATCTCTCTTGGAGAGAGATGCGGGGCGGATTCTGCGCATCTGTGGACGGTGGCAGAGTAGTGTTAAAGAAGTTCGATGGAGAATCGTCCATCGAAGTGGGTGTGGTAGGGGGTGTAGAAAAAGTAGACGTAGAATTACCGACTTTGGAGTCGATAGGAGGAATGCGGACAAGTCGGGCACTAGAATCCCGTGTCCAGCCGAGCATGCACTAAATGGTATAGCACAAGTGGCAGCGTTGTGATAATTAATGAAAAGATGAAATTGGTGTTTGGTCTGAAAAATACGGATTTTTAAAAAATCACACAAACAATGCATAAGCAACCCTAATTCTAGTGGTCACCTAGGTCAAGTCTCTAGACCGCTCCTAAACTTCCAGAAGACAAGTCGCAAGATTGATCCTCTACTGCCTCTTTGCCCCTTCTGTGGCTAGGTAAGTGCCAGGTAAGTGGGAGGTTCTCCACTACGTAAGTAGTGGGCCTAATTAAGTAACCACTTGCCTTAGACACACTTGTCTTAGACACCACAAAAGAAACGCAGATAAGCAATAGATTACCCACGACCTCCTTCTGTCCTAAATGAGCGCGACAGTCCTTAGAGTCTTGTCTAGATTTCTTTTAGTTAATGAGGGTGATGCGGACGCAAGTTTATGATTTTTGGGGCTTAGGACGGGTAATGAAATCCCGACCTAATCTGAATTTTGGTCGTGTCCCTTAATTTCTGTGTTAAAAAATGCAAACAACCAAAATCAAACACGCAACAACTTTTCTTTTTGCGGCGCTGCGAATTTTTGCAAAGAAATCTGCAGAAATTAGTTAATGGAGTAGATGAGGGAAGAGATAAGAAAGTCAGAGATTCACCTAGAAATTTTGATGCACTGAAGCCCTAATAGAGCCGCAGAACCGCCGCAATGAGCCTCAATGTACTGCGGTTCCGCCGCAGTTCAGAGGGATCCCTGTACAAAATTTTCTCCAGAGACTTCTGTTCACTCACTAAACTCTCTGTGATGCTCTGAATATTTTTCCTCTCGCTCAACAGATTCCAGATCTCCTTGCAACAAATCACAACAAATCGTTAAGCGCTTGTTACGAATTTGATCTAAAAAACTGATGGAATAATAAATTTTCCAACTCAAATTACAAAAAAGAACAAATTAGCACACTATCCCCGGCAACGGCGCCATTTGATTGATCGTATCTTTGTCGTGAATGTGTATGAAATGAAAAGTAATCACAATCAAAAATATTTATACCGCAATCAATTAACGGTGTCGGTGTAGCGCGTTAATGAATACGGATCGTCCACAAGGAAAGTGTGATTTGATCGATCTTGTTTTAGTTGCGTTGGAAATTAAAATATAAAAGAAAATGATTCAATAATTGTGAAATTTAATTTCAAGAATCATCAAGAATTAGATCTAAAAATCATGAAATGGTAGAAATCAAGAAAATATCCAAATCGTTTGAGTTATCAAGATTTGTAGAGAGGCTTGTCGGAATCAATTGAATCGATAGTGATGATTGACGCTTTTAATTACAAATTCTTATCTATTGAAGATTTGTTGCTAGATCGATGACAATCAACGAGCTTTAGGGATCTATTGAAGAAATTAGGGTTTCTTTATCCTCATCCCTTGTCCTTTCGTTAATTAGCATTCAAATTCTAGCCTCTAGGAAATTCAATCATCGATTGTTGATCTCTAATTTAGAGCAAAAACATTCAAGAAGGCATCTCGCTCAAAACTAGGTCATCTTTGAATCAATTTCCTAGGGTTTACAAAACTCATAAGACTTAAGAATCGTTCAAGAATTCATCAACATCATCTACCTATTCTTTCGATTCCGATGCAAGCGGAGTTTTATTCACGCATCATTATAAAGCAATCAAGAACTAAGAATATCAAAATGCGAGAATGAATAGAAAGCAAGACTAAAGATTGTCACATTTTATTATTCGATATTTCGTTACAATACACTCAAAGATTACAAGAATTGAGGAGGCACTAAAATCATCGAACTAGCTTCGCATCATCTTCTTGAGTCGCGGATCGTCGTGGATCTCTTGCTCGGATGAAGATCGGCGTTGCTTCAAAAGGCTCGTGGATGCTTGCTCGATTTGGAACTCGATGAATCTTGATTTGGATCAAATTGTGTCACTCAATTTGTTTTGAAATTGATTTGGATCTCACTAGATTTTTACCCCTCAAATTATGAACAACAATCAACCCTAATTAATTTCCTTCCAAATTCAACAACCAATCAATAAACTCAAGCCCTAGGTTTAGATCCCTTTTTATAACCACCTCATTTGAATCTTCCCTCCAAAGCTAGGTTGTTAGGGAGAGTCTTCTAGAAGAAGTTTGTTGGAGGGAATATTCTAGGATAAGGTTGTTAGGCCGAGCCTTCTGGATGAAGCTACGTGGTCTTTAGAGAGTCTTCTAGAAGCTTGGCCATTACAAGAAGCCACGTGGAGGAATTTGGACCATTGAAGAACTAACAAGGCCATGGAACCGCGGCAACTCGGCCGACTCGGCCGCGGATCCGCGGCCATGTTGGTAATTCACTGCATCATTTCTCCTGTGCTGCTTTATGTTGGCTTTATGGTTATTTCCTGATGTCTGGAATAATTTTAGACTTTCTTGTTCACTGCCAGATCACAAGTCTTGGAGTTGGTGTATTTTTATCAACACTTTTAAGATTCCGGCTCTTTAACCTGGAGAATTTCCTGCACAAAATCTCGAGACAAGGATTGATATATACAGATCAATGCAATTAGTAATAAATACGTAATTTCCCTTTAGAATGTCAATTATAACTATAACACAGGTTATTTGGTATTTTCCAGATGAATTCGTAATCTGTGTTATAATTACAATAAACACCTATATATGAATGATAAGAGTAGGGAAATTAACGTGTTTAGAATGCACTATTTTCGACTGATCACTCAGTCCTGACTTGCTGACAAGTCAGGCACCTCGAAACGAAATCCGAAACTTCGCTCTTCATCCCTGCCCACCAGTAGACATCTCTCAAGTCACGATATATCTTGGTGGAACCTGGATGAACATTGTAAGCTGACTGACGTGCCTTCTCTAGGATCTTGCGTCTCAGCCCCTCGGTATCTGATACGCACAGACGAGTCCCAAAACGTAGCACACCCTGGTCATCTATTAAAAACTCCGACTCTCTACCCTGCCGAACATGCTCAAAAATCTCAGACAAACGGGTATCGTCGGGCCGCGCCTCACGGATACGATCAAGTAGAAGTGGACGGACGTGGAGATGAGCAAGCTGTGTCCCGGTCGAGGTAAACTCAAACCGCACTCTACTGTCGCACAAGATCTGCCAATCTGCAGAAGACTATCTCTGAACTGTGCTCAACCGGGATAAGCTATCTTCGAGCCTACGACTAAAAGCATCAGCTAGTACATTCGCCTTGCCCGGGTGGTAAAGGATATCACAATCATAATCCTTCACGAGCTCCATCCAACGGCGCTGCCTCAAATTCAGATCCCGCTGCTGGAAGATATACTTCAAGCTCTTGTGGTCTTTGAAGATCTGACACGACTCTCCATATAAGTAGTGTCTCTAAATCTTAAGCGTAAAGACTACACCGGCCATTTCAAGATCATGAGTGGGATAATTCTGCTCGTGCTTCTTTAGCTACCGAGAAGCGTAAGCGATAACTCTATCATGCTGCATCAATACATAACCGAGCCCCACTCGAGCATCACAGTAAACGACATAGCCGCTTGATCCAGAAGGCAAAGATAAAACTGGTGCAGTCGTCAATCGAGTCTTCAACTTCTGAAAACTCTGCTCGCATTCCTCAGTCCAAAGAAAAGGGACCCCCTTCCAGGTCAGTCCGGTCAGTGGTGCAGCGATACTCGAGAAATCCTGCATGAAACGGCGGTAATAACTAGCTAAGCCCAAAAAGCTGCGGACCTCAGTCACCGATACATGTATGGGCCAAAGCTGTACAGCCTCGATCTTCTTCGGGTCTACTCGAATACCGTCTCCCGTAACTACATGAGGCAAGAAGTCGACACTATCAAGCTAGAAAGCACACATCAAGAATTTTGCAAACAACTAGTGCTCTCTCAATGTCTGCAAAGCAATCCTCAGGTGCTGCTCATACTCCTCTCGACTTCTGGAATAGACCAGAATGTAATCAATATACACAATAATGAACTGGTCGAGGAACGGCCTGAAAATCCGGTTCATCAAATCCATGAACGCTGCTGTGGCATTGGTGAGTCCGAATGACATCACCAAAAACTCATAATGCCCGTTGCCCGTACGAAAAGCAGTCTTCGGAATGTTATCATTCCGAACCCGCAACTGATGATAACCCGACCTCAAATTAATCTTGGAAAAATGTCCCGCACCCTGGAGCTGATCAAACAAATCATCAATGCGTGGTAATGGATACCTATTCCGCACCGTAATTCGGTTCAATTGACGATAATCAATGCATAATCTCAAACTGCCGTCCTTCTTCTTGACGAACAGAACAGGTGCTCCCCACGGCGAAACACTCGGACGCACAAGACCCCTATCAAGCAACCCTTGCAATTGATCCTTAAGCTCTTTCAGCTCCGCCGGGGCCATCCGATAAGGCGGTATAGAAATAGGCCCCGTGTCGGGGATCAAATCAATGCAAAACTCAATATCGTGCTCTGGCGGAAAACCAGGTAACTCATCGGGAAATACGTCGGAAAACTCTCTCACAATAGGAACCCGGTCCAACGAATCCACTGTGGCACTGGTATCACGAATAAAAGCTAAGAATCCCCGACATCCTTTCCTCAAAAGCCGACTAGTGCTAAGGGCAGAAATCAAACTGTGAGGGGCGACACTACGGTCCCCCTGCACAATAAGAACTGACTCGTCCGGAAAACAAAACCTGACTGCCTTCTCACAGCAGTCCACAGACGCATAGCAAGTAGCTAGCCAGTCCATGCCAAGGAGAACGTCGAAGTCCAACATATCAAGAAGGATCAAGTCGACGGACAAAACTCTATCTCCAATACAAACGGCACACGACCGAAACACATATCGCGCAACAAAAGACTCCTCAACAGGAGTATTCACGACAAGCGGCTGATCTAGCACAAACGACTCTCGGCCCAACCTCGGCACGAAGTGTACGGAAACATACGAGTGAGTAGACCCTGGATCAAATAAAACATGCGCATCAAAAGAACATACAGAAAGAGTACCTAACACGACTGCATTCGACGCCTGCACGTCCTGATGAGTCAAAGCAAATACCCGAGCATGCCCTCTACCGGCAACTGGCTGGCCTCCGCCTCTGCCATCCCGTCCTCTCTGAACAAAACCTCCGTGGCCACGACCTCTCTGAGAAAAAGTCTGACGCGGAGCAACAACAGGCGTAAGAGGCAACACTCTCTGAGGTGGAGAAGGTGGTAAGGTAACATGTGGAACCGCTGCCTCACCCTGGCATACCTCGGTAAAATCTCTAATGTGATGATACTGGCTCCCATACTGGAAACACCCAGACGACGGCTGCTGACCCTGTGGGTAAGAGCTATATGACCGGTCTCGTCTCGAGCCTCCGCTACCCCCATGGTCTGAAAAGAATCTGTCGCGGCGTCTATATATCGGTCTTCGGGCTGGTACATCAGTACGAATCCTTTTCGGTCCTGGAACGACCGAAGTCTCGGAAAGACACTCCTCTACCAGTAGGGCTGTGTCCACTACGGCTGCATATGCATCGAAATGCTGGGCGCCGATAGAGAGGAACAACTGGGTAATCAGGCCTCGTACAAATCTCTTGACATGCCTCTCCTTAGTATCTACTAAATACGGAGCATACACCGATAGCTGGGTAAATTGAACATCGTACTCCGCCACTGTCATAACCGGAGTCTGGCGCAACGACTCAAATCTACGAGCTCGAGCATCTTTAACGCTCTGAGGGAGGAATCGGGAAAGAAACACCATCGTAAACTCAACCCAGGTCATAGGAGGAAGACCTGCGGCTCGACCTCTCTCTAAAGACTCGCACCAAGTCTGGGCAAGACCCTCCAGACAGATTCTAGCAAACTCCACCCATCTCGTGTCGGAGCATCTCAACGAACGACAGAACCTAGCCATCCGATCGATGAATGACTGCGAATCCTCAGCTGCGTCAGTTCCTGTGAAAACCGGAGGCTTCAGCCTCATGAGCTCAGATAAGGATACGGTGATAACCTCCATAGCTGCAGGTACGACTGCCGGAACAATAGGCACCATCACGATCCCCGTAATAGGTGGGACAACCTCCGATCTTTGTGCTCGACTGGCTTCAACCAATGACCCCATCATCTGGCACAAATCCTTCATACCGGCCTCTAGCCTAGTAATACGATCCGGAGAAGGTGGATCACGATCCGGAGAAGGTGGATCAAACTGCTCCTGTAAAATAGGCGTACCGCCCCAGTTAGTCCTCGTCTCGAACGAGCCTGTCCTGACCTTTGCTCTCACGGCAGCTCTTTGTGCCCTCATAGCCTTCGGCGACATAGTGGCTAGAATAAGGAAACAGGATTCGATAAGAACATAGAAATCGAATCATAAGGATATATATAATCGAGGAAGGAATTCAAGCAACATGTCCTAAGGTCACTTAGGCGGAGTACCGTGTCGTAAGTATGCCGCGGAACATACACACGCTAAAATTACCTACTCCATCATACCAAGGGTCATCCTACACCCCGAAAGGTAAAACCTAACGCTTTGATACCAACTTTGTCATGACCCAAATTAGGAACGTGACCGGCTCTTAAATCTCGCAACGTATAAAGGCGTAACGTAATTCAAGTAAGCCGACAACCCAGAAATCTAAACCATATAAAGATATAACATTTAAAACATTTTTGAAAATCTTAAGTTAATTTATTTTCTTGAAAATTTCGGCAGCATCTCTTTTGTAAAAACTAGCCCCAAACGGGTACAAGCATAACATAAATATAAAGCATCCCAAACTGGAGCAACTCACGCCAAAAGACGGAACACAACCACAACAAGTTATATAATATATATATACGACGCCGTAGCGAAGGAAAAAGCATTAAGGAAGTGAAACAACATCACAACATAAATAAAATAGTCGATTCAACGAGCTCAACACCCAAAGTCACAAATAATACAATACCGATCCTCACAAACTCGTCTCTAAGTCAACATACATGAAAGTGGTGGATGGAGAGTACTAGATACAATAAGATATACAATGAGATCATACAGATAACCGCAAACCCACCACCTATCCGAAATGACGACCAACAGCAGCGGTATCCATAGAAGAAGGTGAAATGAGTAGCCCTGCCGTGACTATACGGAGGGTCGAACCTGCAAAACACTGTGGCACAACGGGGATGAGTTGCCAACTCTTGAATAGTAAATAACATCGTACAAATAATCGAAAGTATGCATGAAAAGCGATAATATGAAATATGCAATCTGATGGCATAAATATAACAATACGGATATACAGTAAAATCATGATCAACGTACACCACCGGGGTACAACAACTACATGAAACAATTCATGTCTAATAAATCCTGATTATGGAATAACACATAAAATCTCATGTATGAATCGTCATCATGGAAAATCGATGTCTATCAACGACACCCCAAATCCCAATATCTCAGGCTCCGTCACTCTGACCGGCCCTCAAATCCGTCACATCATGAAACCTGAGTGTTCAACATTGACACTCAAAAATATCATGAAACCCGTGTCTAACATCGACACGTAAATACTCATATCTCAGGAGCCGCATACTCCGATCGGCCCTCATATATATATATATATATATATATATATCATCTCATAACTCCAAGACGGTATCCTTCGGACATCCGTTGAGTTCTATACAATCACTGGTAGGTAGTGTTCCCTCTGCCAGGCTCATCGTCTACACCATAAAAATCATTTCTTGCCTCGGGGTACCCTACCGGGTCCACCATGTACCCGCAAACGGCATCTGCCAACTCCTCGAATCGGGTCTTGAAAATAAGCTCAGAACCAAGAAAACTCATGGCGGACGTCTCGAAATATCATGTCAAAGAAACCGCATTTTCTTTATAAGCAATACATTATATTTTCCCTTTTAAATATAATCGCGGTTCTCAAATCCAGAAATCCCATAAAATCAGTACATCAATGCATATGTCTATGAAAAAGGAGATATGCAAATACGGAACAGTAATGTGAGCATATCAAGGAAAAACCGCTCTTTTAAGTATATCAAGTTTCAAGGTATCTTGCGATTTCCCAAAATCACCGAAGTCGAGATGCAGCATCATATAAGAGTAAATATGTGGCTAGAAATGTAGGTATGTAAGTATGATGCAATTCACATGCACAATAGGACGACAATTAATATCTAACTGTGAATGATAAAGAAAGCGATGCAATATATGTTATTCATGGTAATTTCTATAGTGTGCGTGTCATGGCAATTACTAACGGTGTGTGTGTGGCATACAATTCAGTACTCGTGCAACATGAACCGTTAGTAATGGTGTTGTGTCCAATTAATACAGTATCAATGTACAACAAGTAATGGGGTATGCAAGATGATGTTTATGCACAATCAATGTATATACTAACAACATAGGTTTATATCACTGAATCCAGCCCTCGACGCTTAGTGCCATACGGGCGATTCCCCCGTAGATGTTAAATCTACTCACCGATGATCTCGAGCTAGGTGAATCCAATCACCTCTTTCCCTTTCCATGTAGCACCCGAAGTCCCCGAAATCGATCCTAATATCGCATCAAAAACATAACAAGTGCAAATTAGAAACTTCCCGATAATACACGCAAACATCACTTAAATCAACACACCGACTTCCACAAGCTAATAAGTGTTAGCTTAGTGGAGAACGTGTGTAGCGACACTCTAAACCAACCCAAGTGCAGCTAGCTATACGAAGTACAAAACCGTGTCGGATATTCGTATCGCGTATTACCGAAATATTAGAAACTAGCAAAGTGGTTCCAAATTTTGCCTACTGTCAATATAGGAAAATCAAGCAGTACCAAACACCAAGAATAGCCTACAGACACCCACCCTCAAGAACATAATTCCCCAGGTGCCTGAAAACCCGGCGATGCCGGATTTCCCCTAGGTCTCGCCGGTTCGACTAGGAGTGTTTGGGTTCGGGTTTCAGGTGTACACTCAGGGCTTCTAACACTATACTAATGTATTGATAGATTTTACCGTAGACTAACTTGGTGATAGCAGATTCCAGAGACACCAAAACATATACAAAAATACGATATTTGCACAAAACCATAACTTTAGTGTTTTAAAACTGAAACTAATTAGCATACAACTTCATTAGGGTCTAACTAACAACTTAAGATCATTACCTCTCCAAAAACTTGGGAAAAACTCTAACTTTCAAATCGCTAAGTCATCACTATATGCATAGCATGAATTGTGAAGGTTTTGTGAGGTTGGATTAAGGTTTAGGCTTTGGATGGTGATGCAAGTATATAAATCAAGGGGAGAGCTTAATGTGTAGTGAAGGAAGTTAGCAACTGAGTTGGGATTAATAATTGAGAGAGTGAGGTGAGAATGAGAGATTTTGTGAAGGGTTTTGTGTGTATATGTGTTGTGAGTGTATGAGGTGAGTGTAGGTGAGTGTTACACTCACTCTCCCACTCATTAAAGCCATTAATGGCAGCCATCCCCCCTAAGTCTCCCTAGAATTCAAACCTCCTTTCTCTTCTATTCCCTTCTATTCTCTTTTCTTTTCTTTTTAAAGAAAAATAAACCTTTTTTGAATTATTAAAATAGATACAAAATGTGAGATTTTAACATAACATGATAAAGGTAGAGGTTTAACTGTGCCATGACTATATGAGCATGGTTAACACCTTATTAAACCTAATTCAACATGCACATATGTGTGCAAGTGAAAGAAAAATAAAATAAAAAAACAATTAAATAAAATATTAATGAATTAAATAAAATGTGAAGAAAATAATTATTAGTTAAATTTCATTAAAAACCTGTATTATTGCTTAATTAACACTATCCGCATTCTAAAGTGTTACACAGGGACTTCATGTTATAGCCAATCGAGTATAGCGCAATATCAACTCCATATACCGGGAGAGACGAAACCCCTCCTATCGCTCATTGCCTCCATGTGACTCAGGAATGTACCCAAATCCACCTATTTGTATGACTCCTTTGAGCAATGGTAGGGAGGAAATCAAAGCACAGTAAGAACCACACAAGAATCTATGACGATCTCGGGTCTACAGACTAACCTGTACCAGTGTTACCAGAGAACTGCTATCTTACGATAGGTATAGTACCATCTACGAGTTCTCGGTGAGTCCAGTTTGGTGTACCCATTCTCTAATGAGCACATGTGTACAATCTTTGATGTCAAACACCAATGGATATGGAATCAACCATCGCCCCCTACATGGTCAAGAAACGCACACACTAGTCTACTCTGGAATATCGATGCCCTGTCTCGATATTCCCTCGACTAGAAATAATTGAAGGATGTGCTTGTAGACTACCCAGGTCCTAGTAGTATGATACACATCATAGTCCTGGTAGTCAAGCCAACATCCTAAGGACTTTATCAACATGTATCAAAGAGACGGTATAATAATATAATTGTACATGTTAAGATAAAGAGCAACCAGATAGCATACTATCATGTCGAGCAAGAAAGTCATCTATATAAATGTCCAAGCATCCATTATAATATACATCAATATACAATAATGGCCTCTAGGGCATACATATCCCTAACAATCTCCCACTTGCACTAAGGCCAGTTGTTGTAGTATCTCATACCCAACATCCCAAATAGTCTCTCGAATTGCGTCTGGGGGAGGGCCTTCGTGATTGGATCCGCAGTGTTATCCTCCGTGTCAACTCTCCTAACCTCGATCTCGCGTCGATCTACTATCTCCCAGATCAGGTGATACTGCCAAAGAATATGTCTGGATCGCTGATGGGACCGGGGTTCAATGGCCAAAACCACGGCTCCATTGTTATCATAATACACAGGTATTGGATACTCAATGGATGGAACCACACCAAGTTCAGCTATGAACTTCTTCATCCAAACAGCTACTTTGGTAGCATCGTTTAGATCTATCTCTATAGATCTTAATCCCCAGGATGTAGGAGACATCACCAAGATCTTTCATGGAGAACTTTGTGATAAGAAGAGCTTGACCGAGTGTCGCATAGAAACATCGTTTCCTATCATGAGTATGTCATCCACGTACAATACGAGGAAGTCAACCTTACTCTCTACAACCTTCTTGTATATACAAGGTTCATCTACATTTTTGATGAAGTCAAACTCTTTGACAGCTTCTTCGAAACAAATGTTCCAGCTCTTTAATCCGTAGATTGATTTAAGCAGCTTGCACACACTTCCACTGCTCCCACTGTTTACGAAGCCCTCTGGTTGTGTCATGTACATGCTCTCTTCTAAATCACCATTTAGAAAAGCGGTCTTGACGTCCATCTGCCAGATTTCGTACTCATGGTATCCAGCAATAGCAGTAGGATCCATATGGACTTAAGCATAGCCACTGGAGAAAAGGTTTCATCATAATCGACACCTGGTCGTTGACGAAAACCTTTCGCTACAAGTCTTGCTTTGAAGGTCTCAACCTTTCCATCTACACCAATTTTCTTCTTAAAGATCCACTTGCTCTCAATGGGTTTTACCCCTTCAGGAGCAACTTCCAATGTCCATACTTTGTTGGTGTACATGGATTCCATCTCAGATCGCATAGCATCTAGCCATTTCACAGAGTCCCTACTTGTGATGGCCTGCTCGAAACTAGTTGGGTCATCATCTTCCATGATGCAATTCTCGCTCCCACTGTCTATGAGAAAACCGTAGTATCTCTCAGGTGGATGAGGAACCGTACTAGATCTGCGGAGTGGCTGGGGTTCGTTGGGGACAATTGAATCCTCCGGTTCCACCAAATTGTCAGTTACAGTTTGTGTAGCTGGAACTTCTTCCAGTTCTATCTCATTACCACTAATTTCTTTTAGAAGAAATTCCTTTTCTAAAATGGTGGCATGTTGAGCAACAAACCCCTTTTGTTCCTCACAATGGTCGAAGATATATCCATGTGAATTTTTAGGATATCCCACAAACTTGCAAAGAACTGACCTTGCCTCGAGCTTGTCCGGATTTTGCTTTTTGACATAGGCCGGATAACCCCATATCTTAACTTGTTTAAGATATGGTGTTCACACTAGAATATTACATTTAATACCGCTCATTCTTATGCTTGCTTGTTTATAGGTAGGTGCTTTTAATCCGTGTTTGCTACATATTTACAGTCTACAGGTTCCTAGTCCAAAATAACGCAAATGATACAAAATCTCCACTGTTACGCCAAAATCCAGAACATCTGTTGCCAGCAGATAAAAGCCGGGTTCCGATCATCCGTATCCGTCCAGTACCGCGTACCAATTCCGGAGACAAGCCAAATGCCAATGGTCATTCGTGTCTCGGACAAGCACAAAGCACGAGAGGGGCAGCATAAGAATCAATGGGTGCGCGGAGCTCGAGGGAGAAAGGTCAAATCAATCAAAAGTGAAGCTATGTTTGGACTGTGCAGATCTAAAGAAATTGTAAAGGCATTTTGCAATTTGGGACATGTAGAACAACATAAGATAGCAACACAAGGAAACCCAGAAAATACGAGATCCCAATTCCACAAAACCGCGGCGGAACTGCCGCCAAATGTGGGTTTTCGCGGCGGATCCGCCGCGGTTTCGTGTCATCATATGACCAAATTTTAGGATTAGTTTGGTAACTTCATTTGGGGTCAGAATGTTGCCCTTGGGTTTCAGCACGCAGCCTATAAATAGCCCAGTTTTGTGCCAAGCCAAATGTCTTCTTCATGTCTTCTTTTCCATCTCTTTTTGTTAGGATTTCGTTTAGCTTCTTCTTCTTTTTCATGTCTTCCTCCATTAAAATGTAGTGAAAGCATTGAGTGGATGATGAAATGAAGATGAGGATTATTTTTCTTATCTTGTATTTTTATTTCATTGTATTGTAATTTAATTTCTAGTGTAATTTTATTATTTGTTATTAACTAGTTGTTGTTATTTCTTTGCTTGTTCTTTTCCCTTCTTCTTATCCGTATTATTTTCAAGCGATGATATTTCAACGGAGTTCCTTGCTTAGGTGAGGACCCAAGAGTTAGCTTGCATCATTTGTAAAACCGTATTTTCCTTTTCTCTCTTTTCTTCCTTCTTGCTTTGTTTTCTTTTTCTTTTATAATGTGTGAATAATTCCTCCCTTGTTAAGGCTAAGGCAGGTGGTATGAGGGACGGAGAAATCCCTTGTGCTTCTCTTCGCCAAACATCTTGAAACGAACCCCATCCAAACAAACGCAACCCCCTCGCTTAGGCGCGCTATACGTGACATGTAGCCGCGACCTAAGTTGAGAAATCCTTTAAGCGCACTACAACGTGACATGTAGTTGTGACTTAATTGGATACATGGTTGCGGGTGTTTGGCCAAGGGTTGGAAATAAGCGTATTTAGCGGACGGACATGGGGCACTAGGAATGGATTTAGCGTTGGAAAGCTCGCTTAAACTCGCAAATCCCATTCCTATGTCCTCCTAATCCCCGCTACTTTCGATTATCCCAACTCCGTTTTAAGAATGACAAAAGACAAGCACAAGACTAATCCTAACTCTACTAACCAACCTTAACCTTAACAAGTTTACTTGAATATAAATACAAACACTTAGGATAGAATTGAACAAACATATACACAATCTTTATTAACACGTCTAAAACTCGAACGGACATACAACCATCTCCCTGTGGATCGACCCGTGCTCAACCGGCTAGCTGCGAAGCGATACCGTCCTGATCGCGGTTATAACTTTAGAACTTTGAACTCCGACACGCCAAAAGCGTGCGATCAAATGGCGCTGTTGCCGGGGAGATGGTAACGTATCTTCTTTCTTGTTATTTGGGTTAATATTCTTTTTGTATATATATATATAATAAAATCTTTTTGTTATTTTTGATAATTTTTGTGTGCAAGTGTCCAGGCTAATCTGGAGCAAGTACAGTAATCAAATTAAGAAACAGAGGTTTTTATTAGGGTGTATAGAGAAGGGCACGTGTATTGACCTAAGGTTCAGGCGTCAGCTCATCAATTTGACCGCGGAACCGCGGTCAAAGAGGGGATTCGGCGACGGTTCTGCGGTCATTTTGAGGCTTCTGAGCCCCAAATTTTTTCTGCCCTTTCTCTTTCCTCTAGTTCCCTCTCTGAGTTCCACTATACTGTATTTTCTATAGGTATCTTTGCACAGAATTGCTCCGCCGCAAAATAAATTTTTGTTGTTTTAGATTTTTGTTTGTTTACGTGCTTTGCATATATTAATACGGACTTTAAGGGGCTATAACACCAATTCAGATTGGGTGGGGATTTCATCACCCTTCCTAAGACCCCATAAATCACTAATTGCATACGCATTACCTTGAGCTAATAAAAAATATCTAGACCAAACTTATAAGGACCTGTCGCGCTCATTTAGGACAAGTGAAGGTTGCGGGGAATCGGTCGTTTATCTAAACTTGACTTTGTGGTGCCTAGGCTAGACAAGTGAGGAGGTAATTTTAAAAGGCCCGTCTCACGGTGATTCGTGAGCGGAACCCTCCTTACCTCACTTGTGCTTAGCTGGCCATAATTGGCAGTGAAGAGGCGATTCGAGGGTTATCCTGCAACTTGTCGTTTGGAAGCCTAGGGGTGGTCTAGTTGGACTTTGAAGACCCTAGCTCTAGGTGTGTTGTGCATATTGTGATTGTGATTGTGCTTGTGCTTGTAAAAAGTTAGTCCCATAATTCCATATTCTTTAAAACAAACAATTTTCAAAACTCCAAAAACAAACATTTTTTTTTCTTTTAAAAAATAAAAATAAAAAATCCACATTCTTTTTCCCCTCCTTTTCTCTTCCTTTCTTTCTTTCTCTCTTCATATCATGGGTACCCTACCTAGAAAAACTGTTGCCGAACTTTGGTATCCACAACCAGACATCACTTCTTACGGTTCTTGATTTGGTCGAATTTCGAACGACCCCTCCATGCCCAAAATTTCATTGAAAGATCGCATAGACGCGTCTAGGACAAACACTTGCCTTCCGCAATCCACTTTGTATCAATCTTTTCAACCTCCCCCACCCTCTTATGTTGATACCCCTTTGCAAGTCGTCCTTTGTCCATCGCTGAACATATTGAACAATCCTGTAGCCGATCTTTCACTCCTTTGACCACTACAGATTCTTGGGATCCACAATTCCATTCACCTTCTTATCCAAATGTTGATCCTGCTTCTGTCCAGCCATTCAATTCCTACCAGTCCTGTAAGTCGATGTACTACACCCCAATACTTGTGGGGAGGCGGAATTTTCAAAAACGAACTTGTTTAGTGAACGAACATCGACTAACCGCTTGAATCGAAGCTAAACTATAAATAACCAAACACAAAGTGTTTCTAAACTACTGTGTTTAGGGATTATACCTAATGAACCAACTCCTTCGTCTTTACGATCTCCTTGTCCTCCTCGGCCTTCTCTAGGTAGTAGACGATCCACCCGAGAGCAAAACTCCAAGCTAAACCTCTAAACTTGAGGCAACTAACCTTCTTGGATTGCTAATCAAAGAAGCTAGGATGAAATAGAGTGATGGTTATGGATTGATTAGTCTTACTAACCCTTGTACTCAACTCATGAGAAGGGAGGATTAGTCTTTGAAGATGGAGAGCTTGAGGAGAGAGAATGTGAGAATGATTATTGAATAAAGTTATGAGTATCATAATATATATGAAGCATTTTCTAATAAGAAGAAAAGAATAAAGAGTGATGAATAATCATGCTTCATAAAATATCAAGTGGTGATTCATTAGCATGAGTCATTAAGCAATAAATTTGCATTAATGAGATGAATGAATCACCCTCATGACTCATATAACTCATTCAATGTATATGACACATAACCCTCCTTAGTCACCATCTTCTAGAAGCTTCTCGCACAATTACGAGAACGCCCCTCCGATCCGCAAAAATACGGAAAAACTTTAGACTGTAAAAATCCAATAACCGGATACCAGTAACTGTCTTAAACCAAAGCCAACTGGTAAAAACTGTCCAGACGACGTAAGTGTGTAAACACACATACGCGTCCGAACCCTTGTCGTAAAACCATACGACCTCTATATCGTTTCGCCTGGAATAGGAAACTCTCTGTGTGGGACTCTAGAGACTCGACTACTACGCTGGCAGTGGGTTTAACCACAGACCGCAAGCGGCACTAGCTGTACGTAACGGTCCCCAGGTAGTTGTCGATAAGAAGGCCGATGAGGAAACCCATCCGAACGCCTACTGAGTCTGATGTGACAATCTCCATACAGTCCGGTCCGTTCGTCCAAGACTATCGCATATCGGGCCTAGGGGGCGGCAAGCGTCAGTCCCCTAATAGCGGTATAAGTCGTGTCGGAGGGAAGCCCATTACACCCTGAGAAACTACTGGAACCTACCAGCAAATCTCGCTTGCCCTGGCCAGGGACTTTGCGTAATGGCTCTCTGACACAGCACGATATCTACTCCCAATACCGGGAGGGACGAATCCTGTCTAACCGCTACTGCCTCCAAGTGCTCGGGACTGCACCCAACTGCTACCTGTTTGCATGACTCATTTGAGCCGTGGTAGGGTAGCAATCTAAGAACAGTGGGACACACTCGAGGCGAAGCAGCAGTGTCAAGTCTGCGGACTATGCTGTACTCATGTCACCTGGGAACTGCTCACTGACGACTGGTATCAAACCAACCAACAG
This sequence comes from Agapanthus africanus, assembly GCA_030015575.1. NCBI lineage: Eukaryota > Viridiplantae > Streptophyta > Magnoliopsida > Asparagales > Amaryllidaceae > Agapanthus > Agapanthus africanus. The sequence goes on along the minus strand of JASDDO010000001.1, from coordinate 456,612,743 downwards.
TTCCCTGTGAGTCCTGTCCGGTGTACCCGTAACCTAACGAGCACCTGCATACTATCTCCAGTACGACGTACTGACGGCTGTGGGACAGACCATCTCCCCAACTGGGATGAGAAGCGTACACACCAGTCTACTCCGGAGTATCGATGCTCTGTCTCGATAATCCAACGACCAGGGACCTGAATAAGGATGTGCTTGTAGACTACCCAGCCCCCACTAGTGTGACTGCCATCACAACGCTGGTAGACAAGCAAGATCCTAAGAGCTCTATCAATACGTACACTTACATATTAAGATAGAAAAACCAAGTAGCATACTACCATGTTTAGCAAGACTGTTATATACATGTGAATATCCCAAGCTTCCATTAAGTAATATACAAACTAGTATGATACAGTAATGGCCTTCTAGGGCATAAACACTAACAATCTCCCACTTGCACTAGGGCCATGTACTGGCATATCGTAGACCAATGATCTCGAGTAGCCTCTCGAACTGAATCTGAGGAAGGGCCTTCGTGAATGGATCAGCAATGTTCTCTTCAGAAGCAACTCTCCGAACCTCGATCTCCTGACGATCAATGATCTCCCTGATCAGTTGATACCGCCTCAAGATGTATCTGGACTTCTGATGGGACCTTGGTTCCTTCGCTAAAGCTATAGCTCCGTTGTTGTCGCAATACAGAGCTATTGGATCAACTATGGTAGGAACCACCTGAAGTTCTGTTAGGAACTTCTTCATCCAGACTGCTTCTTTTGCGGCATCGCAAGCAGCTATATACTCCGCTTCCATCGTCGAGTCAGCAACGGTGTCCTGCTTGGAGCTCTTCCAGCACACCGCCCCTCCATTGAGGGTAAAGACATAACCCGACATGGACTTGGAATCGTCCTTATCACTCTGGAAGCCGGAATCAGCAAAGGCCTCCAACCTGAGGTCTTTTCCGCCGTAAACCAAAAACATCTCCTTAGTCCTCCTCAGGTACTTGAGAATGTTCTTTACTGCTATCCAGTGCTTCTCCCCTGGGTCTGACTGATACCGGCTTACCACGCTCAGTGCGTAAGCTACATCTGGTCTGGTGCACAACATCGCATACATTATAGAGCCTACCGCAGAAGCGTAGGGTATAATAGACATGCGTTCCCTTTCCAAATCAGTCTTGGGAGACATCTCTTTAGAGAGGGTGATTCCGTGACAAGCCGGTAGATTACCGCGCTTAGAATCTTCCATACTGAATCTTTTCAGTACAGTGTCGATATACCTGGACTGCGAAAGTCCCAACATCCTCTTGGATCTATCACGATAGATCCGGATCCCCAGAATGTACGAGGCATCACCCAGGTCTTTCATGGAGAACCTGTGTGACAAGAATCCTTTGACAGATTGTAGCATAGGAATGTCATTTCCTATCAATAGAATGTCATCCACGTACAAGACGAGGAATATGACACTTCTGGCTATAACTTTACTATATATGCACGGTTCATCTGGATTTTTGATAAAGTCATATTCTTTGACTGTCTCATCAAAACAGATGTTCCAACTCCGCGATGCCTGCTTTAGTCCATAAATGGACTTAAGCAGCTTGCATACTTTCCCGCTGCTCCCACTCTGATTGAAACCCTCTGGCCGATCCATATAGACGCACTCTTCTAAATTTCCATTCAGAAAAGCCGTTTTTACGTCCATCTGCCAGATTTCATAATCATGGAAGGCAGCAATAGCAAGAAGGACCCGAATGGATTTGAGCATAGCCACTGGAGAAAAAGTTTCGTCATAGTCCAAACCAGGTCTTTGACGAAAACCCTTTGCAACAAGTCTAGCCTTATAGGTTTCCACCTGTCCATCTACACCAATCTTTTTCTTGAAGATCCATTTGCATCCTATGGGTTTTACCCCATCTGGAGCAAAGTCCAAAGTCCATACTTTGTTGGTGTACATGGACTCCATCTCGGTCCGCATTGCATCTAGCCATCGTACCGAGTCGCCGCTCTGGATGGCCTGCTGAAAGTCAGTAGGTTCATCATCATCTATGATGCAATCCTCTCTATCCCCGTCTATGAGAAAACCGTAGTATCTCTCAGGCGGATGAGACGGCCTACTACTCCTGTGGAGGGGTGCGGGAATGTTCTGTTCTTCTAGAACTCCTGGTTCTACCAAACTTTCAGTAGCAGTTTGTGGTTCTGGAATTTCTTCCAGTTCTACTGCGCTTCCACTCTTCTGATTTTCTAAAAATTCAGTTTCTAAGAAGTGGGCATGACGAGAAACAAAAACCTTTTGTTCCTCTGCGTAATAGAAATAATATCCCTTGGAGTTCTTTGGATATCCCACAAGCTTACACAGTACTGAGCGTGCCTCGAGCTTGTCCACATGCTGCTTTTTTACAAAAGCTGGACACCCCCATGTCCTAAAATGTTTTAGACAGGGTTTCTTCCCACTCCACATCTGATATGGTGTGGTAGGCACAGTCTTGGTTGGAACCTGGTTTAAAAGATATGCCGCTGATTCTAGCGCATAACCCCAGAAAGATCGCGGTAACTCAGCATTACTCATCATGGATCGTACCATATCCAATAGGGTTCGATTCCTTCTCTCCGATACACCGTTATGCTGTGGAGTGTATAGAGGAGTAAGCTGAGAGAGAATTCCTTTCTCTTTTAGGTAACCTAGGAACTCGGCACTTAAGTATTCTCCACCTCGATCAGATCTCAGTGTCTTAATACTTTTGCCTGTTTGGTTTTCCGCTTCACTCTTGTATTCCTTGAATTTCTCAAAGGCCTCGGATTTATGCTTCATTAAGAAGACATGTCCAAACCTAGAGAAATCATCTGTAAAAGTAATGAAGTAGGAATAACCACCTCTTGCATGTGTAGACATTGGACCGCATACATCGCTGTGTATGAGTCCTAAGAGCTCGCTCGCTCTTACTCCTTGTCCAGTAAATGGAGTCTTTGTCATCTTTCCTTTGAGACAGGATTGACAAGTGTCATAAGTTTGATATTCGAACGAGTCCAAATATCCTTCTTTATGCAACTTAGTCAACCTTCTCTCATTGATGTGACCCAGTCTACAATGCCATAAGAAAACTTTATTTAAATCTGGAGACTTTCTTTTTAGTGTGTTCTGGACATTGAAAATTTGGAGTTGGTTTAAAACATATATGCCGTTATTTAGAGTACCGGACCCAATCAAACCATGATTAAGGTGGATGTTAACAACATCTCTTACAAACGTGAAATCATAACCTTTATTTGATAACAAGGAAACTGATATGATATTACACGTTAAGCTTGGTACAAAATAACAGTTATGCAAAACCAAAATATGTCCACTCGTCAATCCTAGGTGATAATCCCCGACGGACGCAGCTCCCACGCTAGCTCCGTTAGCAACCTTTAGGGTCATATCACCTTCCTTCAGCACTCTATGGTTTCTCAGTGCCTGCAATGAATTGCAAATATGAGATCCTGATCCGGTATCCAATACCCAGGAAGTAGAGTTGATCGACAGACAATTCTCAATTACAAACACACCTGAAGTCGAAGCCACAGCTTGCTTCGGTTCCTGGTTCTTGGCGTTCCACGCCTTGCAATCCTTCTTCCAGTGCCCTTTCCTGTGACAATGGAAGCACTCATCCTGGCCAACTACCGGTACTGCAAACTTTTTCTTTCCCTTCCCTCCCACCTTACTAACACCTCCTCTAGGTTTGGGTGCGGCCTTCTTCTTCCTTCCTTTGGCCCTAGCCTTGGACCCGGAAGAAGATGCACCGCCAACAAACATAGCGGGTGTTTTCCTTACTTTCTGCAAGGTGCCCTCTGCACTCCTTAACATGTTCAGGAGTTCCGCAAGTTCAACTTCTTTTCCTTGAAGGTTGAAGTTGAGGATAAACTGGGCGTAGGTGGGAGGAAGGGACTGGAGAATGAGGTCTGTATAGAGCTCATTATCCAAAGTCGTCCCAAGGTCTGCGAGCTCTTCAATATAGCCGATCATCTTTAGGACATGTTCACCTACCGATGACCCGACAGCCAACCTCGCTCGAAACAAGTTCTTAGAGGTCTCGTATCTTGCTATACGAGATTGCTCTCCATAAAGTTCCTTTGTATGGAGAAATATGCCATCTAGGGACATATCCTCGTGCCTCCTCTGATGTTCATTGTTCATTGAGGCAAGCACGATGCACTTGGCTCTCGCGCAATCTAAATCCCAGGTTTTGCGGATTTCCTTATCCGCATTGCTGGATTTGGGACCAGGGACAGCAGGTGCCGTAGCGGTGAGGACGTACCCCAATTTGTCATAGGTCAAAGCCATTTTGACATTCCGCAGCCAATCTTTATAGTTTGGCCCTGTCAGTATATTTTTCTCTAAAAGTAACTTAAGTCCAGTCATTTTCAGGGTCGCTGCAATTAGGAGAGAGAGAAGAAAACTCTTTAGCATGATGCTCTTGCAAGTTTAGAGTGGTTTTTAGTTTATCTAAACTGGATGGCTCCCACTGTTTCTCGAATCCTTCCTCAAACCATAAAAGAAGAATTAGCCAGGACTATTCTCACCGTACAATACTTGCTTAACCGTTCAGCCAGGCCAGTGTCGATACTTCGAGGGAGGTTTTCCAATGCTTTCGCGAAGTTCCTTAATTAAATAACCTCTTTTCTCTGGGGGCGTAACCCCGCTGACACCTTTCTGGACACCTACTAGGTTTATAGCATTGATCGTTAAGTGACGAATATCCTGATAAGTAGCATATACTCACAGTAGGATCGGGATCCAAATATCATCGTATGATAATGTTGAAGGAATCCTACCAACATTCATCAAACTCCAAATGGTATGCATCTCTTTGCAAATTTCAGTTTCTTTAGAAATTCCCGATATATATTTTTGCCTCATGTTCTTATGATCTTGACTAAGGGCCAACAAATCATAAGTCACATGTCAAGTTCTGCCCATCATTATCCTGTTGATTTGAACCCATCTGTATATACTCTTGACTAAGGGCCAAACAAAGTAATACGAGTGTCCCAAACCAACTCATCTATCTATGCAACAAATGAATACCCCAGCAGCTACCAATCACTATGTCTTGACTAAGGGCCAAACAAACATAGCTTGAATACTACTGACCATTCATAAGAAATGACGGAGGGCTACGACTGGTTTTGGCGAAACCGTGAACGTAGTGAACTTGATATAACCGAAGGAACCTGATAGCTTTTAAAAGGAGTGGTTAAAGCTCCGCATTTAAAAATATCTGTTTTTAAAATTAACCGAGTGGTTTCTTTTAAACTGTTCCAACGATTTAAACTTTGGTTTGTTTTTCTTTGCATTATAGATAATGCGTCCCATCATTAACCTATCATTGCAGAAAACAACGAAAATACAACGTCCTCTTATGCCATCCGCATTCGCCACGGGGTCCCGTCATCACCCGTTAGGTTACTTAACTAACGACAGAGCGGGGGCTGGGCTAGCGCGGGTGTAAAACATAAGTGACGTCTAAATAGCTATCATATATATAGATATTTTACATTCGTCTGACGCAATGATATACATTCCAGAACACAGATAAACAATATTGGATTTGCAAGCAATCTGTATTTCTTTTGAGCCTGCAAGAAAAGACAGATTACACAGTTGTGATGAATAGACGTTACCCCACCCTCGACCCCTACGGGTACGGCAAACTACCCGCCCGGCAGTTTGTGTACCCCACCTTGGGTCAGTCCTAGGAGCAAAAACAGTAAAATGAAATAATACAACGATGGCTACAACCGCAACCTGGATGTGCCCCGCAAAAATAATATTACAAAAAATTACATTTACAACAAATGAATTAAACAATAACCCATTGCTAAACACCGGCTATACACCACAACAGTCCAATACAGTTCATATGCACAAACAGATATAACCATTACAGAAATGTGCAACCCCCTGCTAACCGACATACTAGCAGTTAGGGGAGGTTTACGAACACATTTATCAATCACAGATATAATCCAACATGCAAATACTGTACAATTTCGATCGATTAAACATCTTTAATATTGCTCCAAAAACTGCTCTGTAAAACTGAAACCTGAGCAAATATTAAATATCCCAGAAAATCCCAAATAACACAGAGAACCACCACAATAAAAATGGGTCCCTGAATCGTCCAAACGGCGGCGGATCCGCGGCGGCAACTGTGCTATGCGCCGCGGATCCGCGGCTCCGTAGACGATTCAGGGCACCAAATTTTTTGTGTGTTCTTCTGGTGTCTTTTCAAGCTCTCTGAACTTCCCTGAAAAATTTTTGGACTTCATTTTAAACTCGATAGAAACTTGACAGTTTTAGGGTTTTCCGGCTTCGTTTTTCCGTTCGAAATTCGTACAAATTTGCAATTAAGTTATTTATTGTTTAGCGAGGCTCTGATACCACTGTAAGTCGATGTACTACACCCCAATACTTATGGGGAGGCGGAATTTTCAAAAACGAACTTGTTTAGTGAACGAACATCGACTAACCGCTTGAATCGAAGCTAAACTATAAATAACCAAACACAAAGTGTTTCTAAACTACTGTGTTTAGGGATTATACCTAATGAACCAACTCCTTCGTCTTTACGATCTCCTTGTCCTCCTCGGCCTTCTCTAGGTAGTAGACGATCCACCCGAGAGCAAAACTCCAAGCTAAACCTCTAAACTTGAGGCAACTAACCTTCTTGGATTGCTAATCAAAGAAGCTAGGATGAAATAGAGTGATGGTTATGGATTGATTAGTCTTACTAACCCTTGTACTCAACTCATGAGAAGGGAGGATTAGTCTTTGAAGATGGAGAGCTTGAGGAGAGAGAATGTGAGAATGATTATTGAATAAAGTTATGAGTATCATAATATATATGAAGCATTTTCTAATAAAAAGAAAAGAATAAAGAGTGATGAATAATCATGCTTCATAAAATATCAAGTGGTGATTCATTAGCATGAGTCATTAAGCAATAAATGTGCATTAATGAGATGAATGAATCACCCTCATGACTCATATAACTCATTCAATGTATATGACACATAACCCTCCTTAGTCACCATCTTCTAGAAGCTTCTCGCACAATTACGAGAACGCCCCTCCGATCCGCAAAAATACGGAAAAACTTTAGACTGTAAAAATCCAATAACCGGATACCAGTAACTGGCTTAAACCAAAACCGACTGGTAAAAACTGTCCAGACGACGTAAGTGTGTAAACACACATACGCGTCCGAACCCTTGTCGTAAAACCATACGACCTCTATATCGTTTCGCCTGGCATAGGAAACTCTCTGTGTGGGACTCTAGAGACTCGACTACTACGCTGGCAGTGGGTTTAACCACAGACCGCAAGCGGCACTAGCTGTACGTAACGGTCCCCAGGTAGTTGTCGATAAGAAGGCCGATGAGGAAACCCATCCGAACTCCTACTGAGTCTGATGTGACAATCTCCATACAGTCCGGTCCGTTCGTCCAAGACTATCGCATATCGGGCCTAGGGGGGCGGCAAGCGTCAGTCCCCTAATAGCGGTATAAGTCGTGTCGGAGGGAAGCCCATTACACCCTGAGAAACTACTGGAACCTACCAGCAAATCTCGCTTGCCCTGGCCAGGGACTTTGCGTAATGGCTCTCTGACACAGCACGATATCTACTCCCAATACCGGGAGGGACGAATCCTGTCTAACCGCTACTGCCTCTAAGTGCTCGGGACTGCACCCAACTGCTACCTGTTTGCACGACTCATTTGAGCCGTGGTAGGGTAGCAATCTAAGAACAGTGGGACACACTCGAGGCGAAGCAGCAGTGTCAAGTCTGCGGACTATGCTGTATTCATGTCACCTGGGAACTGCTCACTGACGACTGGTATCAAACCAACCAACAGTTCCCTGTGAGTCCTGTCCGGTGTACCCGTAACCTAACGAGCACCTGAATACTATCTCCAGTATGACGTACTGACGGCTGTGGGAAAGACCATCTCCCCAACTGGGATGAGAAGCGTACACACCAGTCTACTCCGGAGTATCGATGCTCTGTCTCGATAATCCAACGACCAGGGACCTGAATAAGGATGTGCTTGTAGACTACCCAGCCCCCACTAGTGTGACTGCCATCACAACGCTGGTAGACAAGCAAGATCCTAAGAGCTCTATCAATACGTACACTTACATATTAAGATAGAAAAACCAAGTAGCATACTACCATGTTTAGCAAGACTGTTATATACATGTGAATATCCCAAGCTTCCATTAAGTAATATACAAACTAGTATGATACAGTAATGGCCTTCTAGGGCATAAACACTAACAAGTCCTACCCGACTTTTGCACCTTCCCTAGACATTGCTTCTGAACCGCCATTTGGGAGTTTTCAGTATCCAAACAACTTTGAATCTTTTACTGAAACCCCTTCACAACCCATGTCTAGTCTGGAACAGTCATTGGAAGACTTTAGGATAGCGTCATACCAACAGATGATGGATTTGAATGTGTCCATGGCCGCCCTCATACAACCTAGTGACCCGGTAGCTAGTTTTCAACTATCTCCAAATTTTCCAATGTATGAAGAGGCGGTAGGACAGGTTGAGAATTTGAGTAAAGAGAGTGAGCTGTACCCCCTTCCGAATCAAGCCTACCCATTTCAACTTGAATCCTACAACTCCGGTTTTGAATGTCTATCTAGTATTCCAAACGATTCATTGATTAAAGATAGAACAGATAATAAGTTGTGTGACTTTGTAGTGTTTGATTTGCCCGATTGTGAAGGGTCCCTTTCGAGTGAAACTACACCCAATTCTTTTGACCTCTACACCTCCACTCTAGAACCTGAATTGATTGATATCCATGCTTTTGTTAAGGTGTCTGAGAATATAGATTTTCACTTGATTGAGGATATTGACGATGGGAATATTTTGGATGATGAACCCGTAGATTTGGCTGAGTTTTTCTCTCCAATTCATCATCCCGAGTCATTAAATGTTTTTCCCGAACCCCATATACGTCTGGATTTTGAGGATAAATGCATGGATGTGCTGAATCTTGAGGAAAATTTTGAGGATATTTTTTAGGATGAACCAGTTTTGCTTGATGAGTCGGAGTTTCCAATTCATCCTGTCCATGTCATTGACTGTGTACATGTTAGTTATATGTATGCCCTAGAGGCCATTACTGTACATAGGATGTATATTGTAGTGGATGCTGGGACATATATAGGGAGGACTTTCTTGCTCGACATGATAGTATGCTATCTGGTTGATCTTTACCTTGACGTGTATACTGTTTGTCTCTCTGTTACATGTTGGTAAAGGCCTTAGGATCTGTACTTGACTACCTGGACTATGATGCGGATCATACTAGTGGGGACATGGTAGTCCATAAGTACATCCTTCAAAGTCCCTAGTCGAGGGTGTATCGAGACGGGGCATCGATATACCAGAGTAGACTAGCATATACGTTCTCGACTCATACAGATGGGCGATGGATGATCCCATATCCATTGGTGTTTGACATCAGGGATGATATACGGGTGCTCAGTAGAGACTGGGTACACTGGACGGACTCGCCGAGAACTCCCAGATGGTATTATACCTCACGTCAGATGGCAGTTCTCTGGTGACACTGGTACAGAGTAGTCTGTTGACCCGAGATCGTCATAGAGTCTTGTGTGGTTCCCACTGTGCTTTGATTTCCATCTTACCACGTCCAAGAGGGCGTGCAAAACGGTGGTTTTTGGATACAGTCCCGAGTCACATGGAGGCAATGAGCGATAGGAGGGGATTCGTCTCTCCCGGTATAGGGGGTTGATGTTGCGCTGTGTTCGATTGGCTATAACAGGAAATCCCTGGCCAGGGTTGCTGAGATTTACTGGTAAGTGTTACCAGTAGTTTCTCGAATAGTTATAGACCTCATATCGACACGACTTATTGAGCTATTGGGGTCTGACGTTTACCACCCCTAGGCGAGATATGCGACATATCAGACGATCAGACTGGACTGTACGGTAGTGTTACTGGTTGGATTCACTGGAGTGTGAGCGGGCTTGCTCGTCGATCTTCAGATCGCTCAATACCCGGGTGGCCGTTACGTTTAGCAGACCGCTTGCGGCTTGTGGATGCTTGATATGATCATCATCTGCTGCCGGCGTATTGACGAGTCTTTAGAGTCCTACACAGAGGTTTCCTGGCTCAAGCGAAACGAAATAGGAGCGCATATGAGATATGTGCGGGACCGAGAATAATGCGTGTATGTGATACCGTATTTCATTCTCGCGATGAATGTATCGATTAGGTTATATGCGATATACCCTAGTTATCGAATCAAGGGTTGATTCGATAAACCGATGCATTGCATACTAGTCGGTTATATACGATATGACCGGATCGTTAAATCAAGGGTTGATTTAATGATTTGATGCATAATTATATATTTGATATATTACTTTGCATTAACTAGTATCGGTTCACTTTAAATGGATTTTCTCGCTCGGATGTGCGCATTAAATATGCGATATGATTTTGTGCACATGTTTGTATCATGTTTGATGATACATGGTTTTTGATTAAGTGTATAGAATTAAACAAAGGTTAAGATGATGGTTAGGGTTTATTATTTGTTATTCATTTATCTTATTTAATTATCCTTTTATTTTTGATAAATGAATAAAAGAAAAGAGAAAAGAATGGTGGCTAATTTTGTTCTTTAGTTGAAGCTTCATGAAGCTTTGTTCAAGTCAACCATTCTTATCTCATTCTTAACCCTAACCATTCCCACTAACCATGATTCATTCTCTACACTTGACTAGAGTTAATATTATGATAAGTATTGTTTTTCTATTGATTTTTAATCAACTTATCATATATCATCTTCTTCTTCTTCCATTTTCTTCAAGTGAAGAAAGCTTGCCCCATCAATGGCAAGTGATGGAAATGAGTGAGAAATCCAAAACTAAAGTCTACCCACTTCCTATTTCTTCATCCTCTACCTCTTGCCAAGTAGTAGAGTGTGTTTCCTTCACAAGTTTTCACGACTTGATGAAGGTGGAGCTTGATTTAGCGATGCCTCGACGTAGATCATCTTCGGCATGGACATCGACGACCTAGCTTGCCCATTCTCCGACGAAGCCGACGCTAGAGCCCGGATTTGATTTGGACAGCGGAGAGGACTTCGTTGCGGAGCTATGGAGGTGGAGCACCGGATCTACAAAGGTTGTATTTCCGTATTCCCTTAGTTAAGTGTTAACTAGTTATCTTTTCGCCTAGTTTTCTAGCAAACGATCCGTAGTCGGGTTTCTCGGCACCGATATTTTTTGAAATTGCCATGGTTGATGGCTTGGGAGACCTCACTAGCGTGCCTAGGAACCCTACAGTGGTATCAGAGCCTAGCTAGAGCCTTAGGCGAAGCGTAGACGGAATTTGAAGTCCGAACGACCCAAAACCGAAACCCAAAATATGCTCTCTGTACTTTTTTGAAAACAGTGGATTTTTCCAAATTAAAAATTGCTAAAAAATTCAGCAGGGAAAAATAAGAATTACGGTGCAAAAAGTTTTTGGTGAACAGTATTTTTCGCGGCGGATCAGCGGCAGAAGCATGGCTTCTGCGGCTGATTAGCGGCCACTTGGTGACGTCAGCCCACTTTGTTTGCACAGTAACTCCTGATAAATTCTGCTGAGTTTTCTGGGAATTTTTAATATTGATTCAAGAGTTGAATTTTCTGCAATTGTTTTGGGGATTCGGTGTTTCGATCGGGTATCAAATTTTGTCTATGTGGCTTTCCGGATAAATTTTAGAATATGTTAAAAAGTTCGACCGGATATAAATACCCAATTTTTCCCCTGTCGGGAAATTTCCAAGTGTTGGATTTTTCCGTAGTTTAACGACGTTCTAAGTAGTGCAAGTAACGCGATGGTCCCTCTAGAAGACACAAACCTTAACTCGATTATGTGACCGTCTTGAACTACCCTTTGAACCTTCGGGTTTGGGGCAGTACGGCGTGCCACATGTGAGGCGTTGGCTTGACCCTTCTACGGCTGGACCGTTGGTACTGAGGCACGAACTGAATGTTGCTAGACTTGTTTCATGTGTTGATCTGTATCGGGAAAGGTTGGGTGTTCGATTGTTCGATCGGAAAGTTTGACATTTTCTATTTATCCGGAATGGGATACAATAATTGGAATTCACAATAGTTATGAGATAACTGAATGAATGTTATAAACGTAGCGGTTTAGTCTCACTTGATCGGTTGCCACGGAATTTTGATGTGATCAAAAGTCCGTCGCAATCACGTAGCGTACGCGGATACTCGCCGGGTAAACTTAATAGACAGCCTCACCCCATAGCCCCGACCAAGTGACTGTAGGAGAACCCTGTCGCCAAAAGCATCCGTCCGGGTGCTCGCGGTAGCGGTGTTCCGCCTTGGTGCACTTCGTCGACGGTATCAGGGGTGCGGCCGCCTACTAAAGTTTGCGACGAGTATTCGATCAGGATGTCGGGAATCTTGTTGAATTGCCCGACCTGATATTGAAAAGTGTTTTCGATTTTGAGACTAAAATGCGGGGTTTATAATTGTTAGGCATGCGATGTCTAAGTAATTCGTTTGGTCAGGCATGCGATGTCTGAGGTGGCTGCGGATTCCAACTGTTGTAGTTTTACACTTTCTTTTCTGTGACCGTAAGTGTAATATGTGATATCGCCGGTTTCGTTGCTATATGTCAACGACAATTGGGATGCGCGTATTTACTTACGTTGATGGCATGTGATGTTATGTGTTGCTGGATATGTTATATTGGATCGTCGTGTTTGAATAGCCGGAGGTTTTTATGTGAGATGAGTGTTTTTCATTTTCATTCATGTAAAAACTTGTATGTAATATTCTTTTATTGGGGCGCTTCCAGGTTGCGGAAGTTGTCACCCTTTTTATATTATTTACTTTTCCGCACTAGGATAGACCCAAGGAGGGGAGCACAAGTAACCGGGTTCTGGAGTCCAGTAGGAGACCAACTCGAGAAGTCGAGTCCGGGTCTCCTAACTCCAGAATTGGTAGGGCTGCTTGCCGCTCTCGTAGGGGTCTAGGGGTGTGGGTTTGGCTATTCATCACGACCGTGGAATCCGTGTTTTATACTGGCTCGTATTGAAAACACGGACGTCCTAGTATATCCAATGTTTCATATGTTTCTTCTGCTGCGATATCTGTGATGTGATCATGTGATGTTCTGTGATAGATACAGTATATAGTATATATGATATATTATATAGACGTTACTTATGTTTTACACCCGCGCTAGCCCTGCCCCGCTCTGTCGTTAGTTACCTAACCTAACGGTGCACGAGGGGACATCGAGGCGAATGCGGATGGCATAAGTGTACGTCGTATTTATCTGTGATGTTTAGGTACTTAAATGATGGGACTTCATTAATGTGATTAATGAAATAAAAGAAACCTAAGATGTTGTAGAATCGAATTTCAAAATAAAACAGGTAGCTACAGTTCTTGCTTTGCACAGCGGTATATGAGATATATCCTGCACCTTATTCGATGAGGAAAGGACCGAGATCCCTTCACCGGGAGTGACTCCTTTAGCAATAACTGGCAGATGCTACACACTCGGTTTGTCTTTTGATTGCTTTTAAGAGTTCTGCTTTGCACAGTGATATATATGATATATCCCGCACCTCATTCGACGAGGAAAGGACCGACGATCCCTTCACCGGGAGTGACTCCTTTAGCAAAACTAGAAAAGCCTCAAAAACACTCCATTTCAAAATTCATTCGATCCTACAACGATATCAAGTTCATTACGCAATAGGTTTTCAGAAAAACCTGTCGTAGCCCTCCGTCATTTCAGATAAGTAGTAGTTAGTATTCGTGCTGCGTTTGTTGGCCTTTGTCAAGGCGCAGTGTGCGGTAGCTAACTGGTGCTTATCTGCTTATGCATATGATGCAGATTGAGTTAGGGTAGTCGTGCAACCTTGTTGGCCTTTGTCAAGGGCCGTGCGGGTGGGTTTAATTCAATCAGGAAATGACGGGTTGAACTTGACTAGCATCCTATGGTTTATTGGCCTTTGTCAAGGTCATAGGAGGTTAGGGGCAAAATATTATCGGGAATTTCAAGTGTTGAAATTTGCAATGAGATTGCATACCTTCTATGAGATAGTTGGATCCCAATACCCGCTGCGAGTAAGAGTTACTCCTGGGAGAGTTTTATACATTACAATTAGCCGATCAATTAGGTGTCTAGAAAGGTGTTAACGAGGTTACGCCTCTGGGAAAACGAGGTTTACATTAATTAGGTTCGTGCGAAAGCACGGGGGACCTCCCTCAAAGAACCGACACTGGCCTGGCTGAAAAGATTGGCGAACTTGTAGTGTGTAATTAATCCCGGCTAGTCTTTCCTTTTAGGGTTTGAAGGAAGATTTGATAAAAAGCAGTGGGAGCCATCCTGATTAGATAAAATTATAACCAATCTATTCTTGACAGAGCGCACGCTGAGTGTTTTCTTCTCTCTCTCTCTAGGTAGCGACCATATCACGGCTTAATCAAGATAATAATACGGATTATTGACCGAACCCGCTTGTTATACTGAGCTGGGGAACATTGGTCCCGCTCCAACTTATAATTGTTATAAGACCGAGCAGGAAATTGGGGATTACCAGAATTCCCGTGCCGCCCAAACGAAGAGAGTGCATGCTGATGCATCATCTTCGGGTGTGTTCATTATACAGAACTGTTTCTCAGTATCCTTTACGTCCTGGGTATGTGATACCAGATCAGGATCCCAGATATGTAATATGTTACATAGGGCTACAGAAAGGTAGAGAACTGAGAACGGGTGATAAGTTTCATGAGGCAGAAAACGGGGCAAGTGTTGCAGCCAAGTCTGTTGGTCACTGTCACCCTGTATTACAATACATTGATTCTGAATGAATGTTATTAGATACCGAACCTGATATACAAAATCATATCAGTCTCTTTATTAGTAAAGAAATGATAAAATTTTGTATTGATGGATAATGTTTTGAACATTTCCTATATCAAAGGTTGATCGGTTCAGGCACGTTATCTAAAAGCATTGATGTTCTAAATCAAACTACAGTTCTTAGTATATGGAACACACACAAGAGGAAGAGTTCAGAAATGAACAAATTCTTCTTGAGGCATTGTAGACTAGGTCAGATCAATATGACCCGACCAGCTAGAGTTACATATAGATGCATATTTAAATCAGTTTGAATTTACATCTTGTGAAACTCGCCAGTCATGTTACAAAGATAAGATGACCATAGCTCCGTTTACTGGAAACAGAGAAAGAGTTAATAAACTCTTGGGATGATACATGTTGATGTATGTAGGTCCCCTGTCTACACATGCCAAGACTGGTTCTTTATACTTCATTACGTTCTCTGATAATCTCTCAAGATTCAGTCATATGTTCCTGTTGAAACATGAGTCCGAACCTTTTGAGATATTCACAGAATATAAGCGAGAAGTAGAGAACCAAAATACGGGTATAAGTATTATGACCTTTGATGTGATCAAGGAGGAGATTACTTGAGCACGGAATTCCTGGACTATTCTAAAGGAGAATGAGATTCTCTCTCAGCATTACTCCTCCGTATACACCATAGTACGATGGTATATCGGGGCAGAGCAATCGCACCCTATTTGATATGGTGTGCTCTATGATGAGTAATACTGAGTTACCCGTTTCCTTTTTGGGAGTTATGCGCTTGAGAAGCTGCATACCTATTGAATAGGTTTGAAATCAAATCAGTTGCCTACCACTTCATATGTGATATAGAAAGGGAAGAGCCCATATCTTAAGTTGGTTAAGATTTGGGGTTGTCCGGCCTATGTCTAAAAGCAAAATCCGGACAAGCTCGAGGCAAGGTCTGTAATGTAGAACTGGAATGGTTCCAGCTATACAAACTACAGCACATGATTTGATAGAACCAAAGGATTCAGTAGATTCCAACGAACCTCAGCCTCTCCGCCGATCTAGTAGGGTTCCTCGCCCACCTGAGAGATACTTCGGTTTCTCTATGACAGTGGGAGCAAGGATTGCATCATGAGATGATGACCCAACTAGTTTTGAAGTGGCCATCAGGAGTGTGACTCTGTAAGAATGGCTGGATGCTTAGTGATCTGAGATGGAATCCATGCACACCAACAAAGTATGGACTTTGGTTGCTATATCTGAAGGGTTAAATCCCCATCAAGAGCAAGTATATCTTGAGAAGATTACTTGGTGTACATGGAAAAGTTGAGACTTTCAAGCTAGAATTGTTAAAGGTTTTCGACATCGACCAGGCGTGGATAATGATGAAACCTTTTCCAGTAGCTATGCTTAAGTCCATCTAGATCCTACTTGCCACGGCTACATACCATGACTACGATATCTGGTGGTTGGGTGTCATGACAGCTTTTCTAAATGATGTTTAGAAGAGAGTGTCTATAAGTAAACAGCCAGAGGGCTTTGTAGACAGTGGGAGCAGCGGAAACGTGTGCAAGATGCTTTATAGGATAAAGCAGGCATCGCGGAGTTGGAACGTCTGTTTTGATGAAGCGGTCAAAGAGTTTGACATCATCAAAATGGTAGATGAACCTTGTATAAACAAAAAGGTAGTAGGGAGTATGGTGGTGATCCTCGTAGAGTACGTGGATGACATACTCTTGATAAGAAAGGAGTTTTCTTATGCTACGCTCGATCAATCTCCGTCTGTCACAATGATTCTCCACATAGGATCAAAATGATACCTATTAAATCCTGGATTTTGGATCTATGAGATAGATCTAAATGGATGTTAGGCTACTTACTAGATGTAGTGAGATGGCATCAGTTGATCCTGGGGAGAATCACTGGAAGGGTTCCAGGGTGATAAAGACGACTGAATGTCAGTCACAGGCATTGTCTTTACCCTCAGTAAAGGGACGGTATGTTGGAAGAGTTCCAAGCTAGATACCGTGACATACTAGTCGATAAAGGCAGGATACATCGCTACTTAAGATGCTACCAAAGAGGCTGTTTGGGTGTATATAGGTTCATGAGATGAACTATGTTCCTACCATTGTGTGACAATGGAGTTGTGGCTTATGCCAAGGAACGTCCGTCCCATCAGTGATCCAGACATATTCTAAGGCAGTATCACCTTTTCATGGAGATAGTTGATCTCCAGGTTGATCGAGGTTTGGAGAGTAGACTCAGAGAACAACACAGCGGATCCACTCACAAAGGCCTGTTCCCAGAGAGAGACTTTTATGGGATGGTTGAGTATGAGATACTGCAACCACTGCTACAGATGGCCCTAGTGCAAGTGGGAGAGTGTTAGTTATATGTATGCCCTAGAGGCCATTACTGTACATAGGATGTATATTGTAGTGGATGCTGGGACATATATAGGGAGGACTTTCTTGCTCGACATGATAGTATGCTATCTGGTTGATCTTTACCTTGACGTGTATACTGTTTGTCTCTCTGTTACATGTTGGTAAAGCCCTTAGGATCTGTACTTGACTACCTGGACTATGATGCGGATCATACTAGTGGGGACATGGTAGTCCATAAGTACATCCTTCAAAGTCCCTAGTCGAGGGTGTATCGAGACGGGGCATCGATATACCAGAGTAGACTAGCATATACCTTCTCGACTCATACAGATGGGCGATGGATGATCCCATATCCATTGGTGTTTGACATCAGGGATGATATACGGGTGCTCAGTAGAGACTGGGTACACTGGACGGACTCGCCGAGAACTCCCAGATGGTATTATACCTCACGTCAGATGGCAGTTCTCTGGTGACACTGGTACAGAGTAGTCTGTTGACCCGAGATCGTCATAGAGTCTTGTGTGGTTCCCACTGTGCTTTGATTTCCATCTTACCACGTCCAAGAGGGCGTGCAAAACGGTGGTTTTTGGGTACAGTCCCGAGTCACATGGAGGCAATGAGCGATAGGAGGGGATTCGTCTCTCCCGGTATAGGGGGTTGATGTTGCGCTGTGTTCGATTGGCTATAACAGGAAATCCTTGGCCAGGGTTGCTGAGATTTACTGGTAAGTGTTACCAGTAGTTTCTCGAATAGTTATAGACCTCATATCGACACGACTTATTGAGCTATTGGGGTCTGACGTTTACCACCCCTAGGCGAGATATGCGACATATCAGATGATCAGACTGGACTGTACGGTAGTGTTACTGGTTGAATTCACTGGAGTGTGAGCGGGCTTGCTCGTCGATCTTTAGATCGATCAATACCCGGGTGGCCGTTACGTTTAGCAGACCGCTTGCGGCTTGTGGATGCTTGATATGATCATCATCTGCTGCCGGCGTATTGACGAGTCTTTAGAGTCCTACACAGAGATTTCCTGGCTCAAGCGAAACGAAATAGGAGCGCATATGAGATATGTGCGGGACCGAGAATAATGCGTGTATGTGATACCGTATTTCATTCTCGCGATGAATGTATCGATTAGGTTATATGCGATATACCCTAGTTATCGAATCAAGGGTTGATTCGATAAACCGATGCATTGCATACTAGTCGGTTATATACGATATGACCGGATCGTTAAATCAAGTGTTGATTTAATGATTTGATGCATAATTATATATTTGATATATTACTTTGCATTAACTAGTATCGGTTCACTTTAAATGGATTTTCTCGCTCGGATGTGCGCATTAAATATGCGATATGATTTTGTGCACATGTTTGTATCATGTTTGATGATACATGGTTTTTGATTAAGTGTATAGAATTAAACAAAGGTTAAGATGATGGTTAGGGTTTATTATTTGTTATTCATTTATCTTATTTAATTATCCTTTTATTTTTGATAAATGAATAAAAGAAAAGAGAAAAGAATGGTGGCTAATTTTGTTCTTTAGTTGAAGCTTCATGAAGCTTTGTTCAAGTCAACCATTCTTATCTCATTCTTAACCCTAACCATTCCCACTAACCATGATTCATTCTCTACACTTGACTAGAGTTAATATTATGATAAGTATTGTTTTTCAATTGATTTTTAATCAACTTATCATATATCATCATCTTCTTCTTCCATTTTCTTCAAGTGAAGAAAGCTTGCCCCATCAATGGCAAGTGATGGAAATGAGTGAGAAATCCAAAACTAAAGTCTACCCACTTCCTATTTCTTCATCCTCTACCTCTTGCCAAGTAGTAGAGTGTGTTTCCTTCACAAGTTTTCACGACTTGATGAAGGTGGAGCTTGATTTAGCGATGCCTCGACGTAGATCATCTTCGGCATGGACATCGACGACCTAGCTTGCCCATTCTCCGACGAAGCCGACGCTAGAGCCCGGATTTGATTTGGACAGCGGAGAGGACTTCGTTGCGGAGCTATGGAGGTGGAGCACCGGATCTACAAAGGTTGTATTTCCGTATTCCCTTAGTTAAGTGTTAACTAGTTATCTTTTCGCCTAGTTTTCTAGCAAACGATCCGTAGTCGGGTTTCTCGGCACCGATATTTTTTGAAATTGCCATGGTTGATGGCTTGGGAGACCTTACTAGCGTGCCTAGGAACCCTACAGTACACCCTCCTGAACCTTTACCTGATACCCTTCCTCAATCACTTCTCTCCATCCTGTTTGGTTTAGCAAGTTCGGCGTACCCATGGTTTCTCACGAATCTTGAGGGATTTGACCCAATTTCTCGCCATATTAATAGATTAGTATAATCCATCTTTTCACATCAATCATTACAGATTGTACTAATTTATTCAATCCATTTCCACCCTCAAGTTCATATTCCACTTCTTTCTCCGTTCCGCCATTCTTTTCCTCATATACCGAGACCGTATCCCGCTTCTATCTCCATACGGTCTCGTGTATTCTCCATTTCTTACCTCTCCACATTCTTTCACCAACCAGCACACTATCGCGATAGAATTTTTGAATGGTTGGTGCTCACTTTTGGCCTGTGTAAGGCCTTGTATAGCTTGATACTGTTCTCGTTTCCCCCTAATCCTGAATTTCAATGCTTAACAGTGGAAACACCATTTCACTTAAGTTTGGGGGGAACCTTTTTGTGTATATATTTTCCTTTATTTTATTTTGTATAAAATTTTCTTTTGGAGAGCGCCGACAATTTTGACCCTCTTGGTGTAGCCTGACAGTGAGGGCACTGTCCAGTTTAAATTTGGGGGTGTGCTCGGTAAGCTTTCTTCCTTCGTATTCATTTGTATATTTTGTATTTACATACCTTATTAAAAACCCATAAAAATCGAAAAAATTTCCAAAAAATATTTTCCAAAAATCGAAAAGTTTTTGCATTTGCATACCTTATTAAAAACCCATAAAAATCGAAATTTTTTCCAAAAATATAAAAACTTTGTCGTCAAGTTAGCTAATAGGGTAACTTAGATTTTTATTCTGAAAGCTTAGTTGATATGTTAGAAACAACTAAATTCTAGGCTTAGGAATTGAAAACCCTAAAAATAACCCTCATTCTGCTTAACCTTGGTAAGTATAAGTCCTTACAGTTTTTTTTTGAGAAATAGGTAATCTTGAGTTCAGTTCTTGAGTTAAGTCAAGATGATAGGAAAGTATTGAAACTTTACTGAATGATAAGTCTGAAAAATAGTTTCTATTCTTGAGTTCAAATTCAGAAAGTATATACCCGACAAACTGCACTTACACGCACCTTGAAACTTGGGATAGTAGAGGATACCTAGAAATACTCTTGCCTGAAAGCCTAGTATGAAAGAAAAAACGGTATTTAAAGCTAAACACCAAAAGAGCATGTTGAAAATATATCCGGTCTTGAAAAAGAAAAAGAAAAAGAAAAAGAAATAAAGTCAAGACCTGGAAACTGCTAATTACGTTTTAAGCTTATACATTCAGTAATCGGCTGTTGGTGCCTCAAGAAGCATTAATAGTCGCATGAAAGGTGTGTGAGCAACACCGTCCATCATTTAATGAAAAGAAATAGTATTAGGCATTAGGGCAAGAGTACTATAGCTTGAATTGAATTCTTGAGTGTAGGGGTGCAAATATACACACACGTAGGGGTATACAATCGATGTTTGGAGGAAAGAGAGAAATGAAGAATAAGACTTATGTTTTCTGTAAAGTTGATAAAAATCCCTGATTTGAGACCACACTTTAAGAAGGAAAACTCAGGAGATACCAACATCTTTCTAAACTTTTTTTGGAACGTATAAGATCTGAGGTTAAATAGAAAGGAGGTGTGAAGCATTAGGGTTGGATATTTCTAACTTTGGAGGATAAAGTTTCTAACGTAGATACTAAACTGTAGGAGTAGAATTGACGTTAACTTATGAAACTAGCTTGACGGGATTTTGTGGGTGTAATCCGCTGAAAACCCTCAGGAGACAACACTCCTCCTACTAGGGACACCTAAAGGTTTAACGGCTTGTTGCACGAGCTCAGTGCAATCGCGTTCCCTGGGAAAGTGAGGTTAGGAATTTTTGTGAATAATTGGTTTTGCTCGGGACGAGCAAAACTTAAGTTTGGGGGTATTTGTTCACACTAGAATATTACATTTAATACCGCCCAATCTTATGCTCGTTTGTTTATAGATAGGTGCTTTTAATCCGTGTTTGCTACATATTTACAGTCTACAGGTTTCTAGTCCAAAATAACGCAAATGATACAAAATCTCCACTGTTACGCCAAAATCCAGAACATCTGTTGCCAGCAGATAAGAGCCGGGTTCCGATCATCCGTATCCGTGCAGTGCCGCGTACCAGTTCCAGAGACAAGACAAATGACAATGGTCATTCGTGTCTCGGAAAAGCACAAAGCACGAGAGGGGCAGCACAAAGCACGAGGGAGGCAGCACAAGAATCAATGGGTGCGCGGAGCTCGAGGGAGAAAGGTCAAATCAATCAAAAGTGAAGCTATGTTTGGACTGTGCAGATCTGAAGAAATTGTGAAGGCATTTTGCAATTTGGGACATGTAGAACAACATAAGATAGCAACACAAGGAAACCCAGAAAATACGAGATCCCAATTCCACAAAACCGCGGTGGAACCGCCGCCAAATGTGGATTTTCGCGGCGGATCCGCCGCAGTTTCATGTCATCATATGACCAAATTTTGGGGTTAGTTTGGTAACTTCATTTAGGGCCAGAATGTTGCCCTAGGGTTTCAGCACGCAGCCTATAAATAGCCCAGTTTTGTGCCAAGCCAAATGTCTTCTTCATATCTTCTTTTCCATCTCTTTTTGTTAGGATTTTGTTTAGCTTCTTCTTCTTCTTAATGTCTTCTTCCATTAAAATGTAGTGAGAGAATTGAGTGGATGATTAAATGAAGATGAGGGTTATTTTTCTTATCTTGTATTTTTATTTCATTGTATTGTAATTTAATTTCTAATGTAACTTTATTATTTGTTATTAACTAGTTGTTGTTATTTCTTTGCTTGTTCTCTTTTCCCTTCTTCTTATCCGTATTATTTTCAAGCGATGATATTTCAACGGAGTTCCTTGCTTAGGTGAGGACCCAAGAGTTAGTTTGCATCATTTGTAAAACCGTATTTTCCTTTTCTCTCTTTTCTTCCTTCTTGCTTTGTTTTCTTTTTCTTTTATAATGTGTGAATAATTTCTCCCTTGTTAAGGCTAAGGAAGGTGGTATGAGGGACGGAGAAATCCCTCGTGCTTCTCTTTGCCAAACATCTTGAAACGAACCCTGACCAAACAAATGCAACCCCCTCGCTTAGGCGCGCTATACGTGATATGTAGCCGCGACCTAAGTTGAGAAGTCCTTTAAGCGCACTACAACGTGACATGTAGTTGTGACTTAATTGGATACATGGTTGCGGGTGTTTGGCCGAGGGTTGGAAATAAGCGTATTTAGCGGATGGACAAGGGGCACTAGGAATGGATTTAGCGTTGGAAAGCTCTTTTAAACTCGCAAATCCCATTCCTATGTCCTCCTAATCCCCGCTACTTTCGATTATCCCAACACCGTTTTAAGAATGGCAAAAGACAAGCACAAGACTAATCCTAACTCTACTAACCAACCTTAACCTTAACAAGTTTACTTGAATATAAATACAAACACTTATGATAGAATTGAACAAACATATACACAATCTTTATTAACTCATCTAAAACTCGAACGAACATACAACCATCTCCCTGTGGATCGACCCATGCTCTACCGGCTAGCTGCGAAGCGACACCGTCCTGATCGCGGTTATAACTTTAGAACTTTGAACTCCGACACGCCAAAAGCATGCAATCATATAGGCCCTTCCCACTCCATATCTCATATGGTGTTTTAGGCACAGATTTTGATGGAACTTGATTCAATAGGTATGCAGCTGTCTCAAGTGCATAACCCCAAAAGGAAATAGGTAACTCAGTAGAACTCATCATAGAGCGCACCATATCTAATAGGGTGCGATTCTTTCGCTCCGATACACTGTTGTGCTGTGGTGTGTACGGAGGAGTAAGCTGAGAGAGAATCCCATTCTCTTTTAAATAGTCACGGAATTCCATGCTTAGGTATTCTCCTCCCCGATCAGATCGAAGGATTTTAATAGTTTTACACGTCTGATTCTCAACTTCGTACTTATATTTCTTGAATTTCTCAAATGCTTCAGATTTGTGTTTCAACAGGAACACATGTCCGAATCTTGAGAGATCATCGGTGAATGTAATAAAGTACGAGAAACCATTCTTGGCATGTGTAGACATTGGACCACATACATCACTATGTATCAGTCTCAAGAGTTCAGTAGCTCTTTCTCCGTGTCCAGTAAACGGAGTCTTGGTCATCTTGCTTTTGAGACATGACTGGCAAGTTTCATAAGATGTAAATTCAAACTGATTCAAATATCCATTTTTATGCAACTTAGCGAGTCTTGTCGCATTGATATGACCTAGTCTACAATGCCACAAGAAGGTTTCGTCCATTTCTGAACTTTTCCTCTTGTGTGTGTTCTGTACGTTTAGATCAGTTTTTTTTACTTAGAACGTATATACCGTTACACAACGTACCAAACCCAATCAATACTTGATTCAGAAAAATGTTCATAACATTATCCTCTAATGTGAAATTATATCCTTCTTTAGTTAGCAAAGAAACTGATATAATATTTCACATCATCTTTGGTACGTAGTAACAGTCGTTCAGAATCAATGTATTACCATTTGGTAACACTATGTGATATTCGCCAACTGTTTTGGCTGCAACAATTGCTCCATTACTTACTTTTAGAGACATATCACCCTTTCCCAGTTCTCTACCTCTCTTTAACCCATGTAACAAATTATATACGTGGGATCCTGATCCGGTATCCAATACCCAGGGCGTAGAGCAAACTGAGAAACAGTTCTCGGTTATGAACACACCTGAAGATGATGCATCAACATGCTCTTTCTTCGTTCGGGTTGCGTAGGAATCCTGATATTCCCCTATTCCTTACTCAGACTTATGAAAATCATAAGAATAAGCGGAGCCAATGTTCCCCAGCTCAGTATAATAAGCGGGTTCGGTCAATACATCCATATTATTATCTTGATTAAGGCGTGTCATTGGTCGCTACCTGGAGAGAGAGAGAAGGAAACACTTTAGCGTGCGGTCTTGCAAGATTAGATTGGTTATTATCTTATCTAATTAGGATAGCTCCCACTATTTTTATCAAATCTTCCTTCAAACCCTAAAATGTAAGATTAGCCGGGATTAATTACACCCTACAAGTTCGCCAATCGTTCGACCAGGCAGGTATTGGTACTCCGAGGGAGTCTTTCCATGCTTTCGCATGGAACTAATTAAATAACCTCGTTTCCGCAGGGGCATAACCCTGTTAACACCTTTCTTAGACACCTACTTGATCGGGAGTAACTCTTCCAGAAGTAACTCTTACCCGCAGTGGGTATCGGGATCCAACTATCATATAGTGTTAGTTGTATGTATGCCCTAGAGGCCAGTATTGTACAGATGATGTATATTATATTGGATGCTTGGACATATATAGAGATGACTTTCTTGCTCGATATGATAGTATGCTATCTCGTTACTCTTTATCTTAACATGTACACTTGTCTCTTTAAACTGTCTTATAGTTACATGTTGATAAAGCCCTTAGGATGTGTACTTGACTATCTGGACTATGATGCAGATCATACTAGTGGGGACATGGTAGTCCATAAGTACATCCTTCAAGGTCTCTAGTCATGGGTGTATCGAGATAGGGCATCGATATACCAGAGTAGACTAGCGTATACGCTTCTCGACCCATAAGATGGGCGATGGATGATCCCATATCCATTGGTGTTTGACATCAGAGATGGTATACGGGTGCTCAGTAGAGACTGGGTACACTGGACGGACTCGCCGAGAACTCCCAGATGGTATTATACCTCACGTCAGATGGCAGTTCTCAGGTGACACTTGTACAGGTTAGTCTGTCGACCCGAGATCGTCATAGAGTCTTGTGTGATTCCCACTGTGCTTTGATCTCCACCTTACCACGTCCATGAGGACGTGCAAAACGGTGGTCTTTGGGTACAGTCCTGAGTCACATGGAGGCAATGAGCGATAGGAGGTGTTTCGTCTCTCCCGGTATTGGGGGTTGATGTTGCGCTAAGCTCGATTGGCCGTAACAGGGAAGTCCCTGGCCAGGGCTGATCAGAGATTTGCTGGTAAGTGTTACCAGTAGTTTCTCGACCCGTTATGAGCCTCGCATCGGCACGACTTATCGGTTATTGGGGTCTGACGTATACCACCCCTAGACTTGATATGCGACATATCAGACGAACAGACCGGACTGTACGGTAAGTGTTACTGGTTGGATTCACAGGAGTGTGAGCGGGCTAGCTCGTCGATCTTCTGATCGCTCAATACCCGGATGGCCGTTACGTTTAGCAGACCGCTTGCGGCTTGTGGGTGCTTGATATGATCATCATCTGCTACCGGCGTATTGACGAGTCTTTAGAGTCCTACACAGAGGTTTCCTGGCTCAAGCGAAACGAAATAGGAGCGCATATGAGATATGTGCGGGACCGAGAATGATGCGTGTATGTGATACCGCATTTCATTCTCGCGATGAATGTTTCGATTGGTTGTATGCGATATGACCTAGTTATCGAATCATTGATTCGATAAATCGTTATATTCGATACTAGTCGGTTATGTGCGACATGACCGGATCATTGAATCAAATGTTGATTTAATGATTTAATGTATAATTATATTTGATATATTACTTTGCATTAACTAGTATTGGTTCACTTTAAATGGATTTTCTCACTTGATGTGCAAGTTGTATATGTGATATATTTTTGTGCACATCTTTGTATCATGTTTGATGATGCTTGCTCATTTGGTTAAGTGTAAAGAATTAAACCTAGGTTAAGAAAGTGATTAGGGTTTTAATTATCCATTCTTTTATTTATTGATTTTGGAAAAAGGATGGGATAAGAATACAAAATGGTTGCTTTAATTCTTGAACCTTTGTGAAGCTTCATGAAGCTTTGACCAAAGTGACCAATTTGTCTTCATGCTTAACCCTAACCACTCTTCTAACCTTGGTCAATTCTCTACACCTAACCATGGTTCCTATTATGATAAGTATTCATTTCTTTTTCATTTTGGATTAACTTATCATAATATTTCCTTCTTCTTGATCTTCTTCTTCAAGAAAGAAAGCTTGATGCCATCAATGGCAACTTGAGTTCTAAAGTGAGAAATCCAATTCTAAAGTGAACCCACCTCCTATTTCTTCACCTTCTACCTCTTGCCAAGTTGTTTTGGGTGTTTTCTTCATAAGTTTCACAAATTTGTGAAGTCGGAGCTTGAACTTGTGATGCCTCGACTTAGATCATCTTCGGCACGAAGCCGACGACCTAGTCCGCCCTTTTCTTCGATGAAGCCGACGATTGAGTTCGGGATTCGAGACAGACAGCGAGAGGACGTCTACGTGGAGCTAAGGAAGTGGATATCCGGATCTACAAAGGTTGTAGCTTCTTATCTTTAGTTAAGTTGTTAACTAGATTCGTTTTTCGCCTAAATTTCTAGTCAACGATCCGTATTAGGGTTTCTCGGCACCCGTAAAATTTGAAATTGGCATGGTTGATGCCTTGTGAGACCTCTATAGTGTGCCTAGGAACCCTACATATAGAAGGTATGCAATCTCATTGCAAATTTCAACACTTGAAATTCCTGATATCTGTTTTTACCCCATGCGATTTATGACCTTGACAAGGTCAACAAACCATAAACCGCAAGTCAAGTTCAACCCGTTCATTTCGTGATTGAATTAAACCCACCCGCATGACCCTTGATAAGGTCAACAAGGTCGCACGACTACCCTAATCTAATTGCATCACATGCGGCAGATAAGCACTAATCAGCTACCGCACACTGCACCTTGACAAGGTCAACAAACGCGGCACGAATACTAAATAGTACTTATCTGAAATGACGGAGGGCTACTTTGGTTTTTATGAAAACCTTTAGCGTAATGAACTTGATATCGTTGTAAAATCTAGTGATTTTGAAAAGGAATGGTTTAAGCTCCGCTTTTAAAATCGAGTAGTTTTCAAAAACAAACCGAATAGCTTTTACTAGCTTTTGCTAAAGAGGTCACTCCCGGTGAATGGATCTCGGCTCTTTCCTCATCGAATGAGGTGCTGGATATCCATCAAGGAATACCACCATACAAAGCAAGAACCACAGAAGCTATAATGATAAACCGAGTGGGTTGTAGCATTTGCTAGTTTTGCTAAAGAGGTCACTCTCGGTGAAGGGATCTCGGCACTTTCCTCATCGAATGAGGTGCTGGATATCCATCAAGGAATACCACTATGCAAAGCAAAAACTAGAGCTACCTTTTTGAAAATTTTGATTCTACAACATCTTTAGGTTTCTTTTCTTTTCATTAATCTCATTAATGAAGTCCTATCATTTAATGTTTCCTAAATATCACAGAAAATGAAATGAAAATAGAACGTACGCTTATACCATCCGCATTCGCCACAGAGTCCCGTCATGCACCGTTAGGTTACTTAACTAACGGCAGAGAGGGGGCCGGTCTAGCGCGGGTACAAAACATAAGCAACGTTTATTATATATATATATATATATATATATATATATATATATATAGCATTCATCTTACGTAGTTATATGATCACATCACAGAACACAGCAGCAGAAATCAACATATGAAATATTGGATATACTAGAAGGTCCGTGTTTTAAATTCAGCCAGTAATGAAAAACACGGATTCCATGGTCATGATGAATAGCCAAACCCACATCTCTAGACTCCTACGAAAGCGGCAAGCAACCCTGCCAATTCTAGAGTTAGAAGACCCAGTCTCAACTCCTCAAGATGGTCTCCCACTGGACTCCAGAACCCGGTTCCATGTGCTCCCCGCCTTGGGTCTATCCTAATGCGGAAAAGTAAATAATATACATCAATGGTGACATCATCCTCAACCCGGAAGTGTCCCAATAAAAGAATATTACATATATTTTTACATGAATGAAAATGGAAAACTCTCATCTCACGCAAAAAACCCCGGCTATCAATCACTACGATCCAATATAACATATCACAACAACACATAACATCACATGTCATCAACGTAAGTAAATATGCGTATCCCAAATTCTATTGACATATAGCAACGGATCGGGGATACACTACTTATTACACTTACGGTCGCAGAAAAGAAATGAAAAACTACAATATTTAGAATCCGCAAATACTTTAGAAATCATAAACCCGAAATATCTCATATTCCGAATTTCATTCCTAACTTATAAACCTTGCATTTTAGTCTCAAATTGAAAACTCTTTTCAATAAGCAGTCGGATAATTCAACAAGATTCCCAACAAAGTGATCGCATACAATACACGATTGCGAGGGAGTTTTGATCCGAATCGAAACTCCGTGGCAATCGATCAACCGAGACTAAAACGCTAGATTTATAAAACACAAACTAGTTTTCTCAAAATTAATTGTTGTGGATTCTAAATATTATATCACATATCATCATAATCTATACGACGCTAAACATTTCGATCGATTTATCAAACACACACAAATTCCAGAGACCTCAACAACTTGAGTCTGACTAAAAACATCCAGAGAGTGCATAATAACATAATGGAGCAACAAAAGGGGAATGTCACCTCAACACATCAAACATGCAGCGGAACCGCGGCCAAACATGGGGTTTGGCCGTGATTCCGTGGCGGTTTGATGGAGTTTGGTCGTCGAATTTCTTGAGGCTCCATTAAATTACCCGCACATTTTTCTGCATATTTTTAATCACAAAATTTTCAACTTTTGAAAAACGACAGAAACTTGCCAAAAAATCCGTCTTCGAAAACCGGTCGAACACCTTAACGTCGTAAAGACCTTCCCTAATGTTCTAGCTTGGCTCTAATACCATGAAAGTCTACCCTAGCATGACCATGAGGTTTAAACGGGCATCAAACATGCAATTTTAAAAATTTCTAGGTGCTAAGCTAGACTAACTAAGGATTAAACTAGAATATTAGGGTTTTACATGATGATATCAAAAGATCTAATCTAAGAGAAGGAGGCAAAAACCTTTGTAGATCGTGTCCTTCTCTTCTAAAGCTCCAGGTTGTAGTCCCTATGACACCTCGTAGCTCCACTTGAAGTTTGAAGAATCTCCCTTCACAATCTTCGTGCCGAAGATGATCCACCCGAAGCTCCACTAATCCAAGCTACATTTTCACTAAACTCTTTAGTGAAAGAAACACACTACACTCAAGTGCTAATTAAGTGTAGGATGGTGAAGTAGGGGTTTTGTTTTCTCACTAGGGTTCTCACAAGTTCAAGGGTTCACAACTCATGTGAAGGATTGATCTTGGAGGTGGAGAATGTAGAAGATGGAGAGAGCTAGAATGGCTAAGGCAAAATGAGCAAGTAAGTCTCAAGTGAAGAAAAATGGCTCACAGTTGTATTCGCTTATTGAAGCATATAATTTATTCCAATAATAAATTTCACCCATGCTTCAATAGTGAATATAAATGAATAAGATAGTAGAATATCCCATGCCTTACCATACCACAAGTATCTCCTCAACTTTCCACCTCATTTTCTATTTTCAACAAATAGAAAATGAACCATGATTCATATATATATATATAAATATAATATATATATTAATATATATATCATATATATAATATATATATATATATTAATATATATATATCATATATATATATATATTAATATATATATATAAGAAAATAATTAGTGAACAATAATATTAGTTAATGTATAATTATATCAAATATAAATATACATCAAATTATTAAATCAACACTTGATTTAATAATCCGGTTATATCACATATAACCGGCTAATATCATTTATCTGTATATCACATTATCAAATCAACACTTGATTTGATAATCCGGTTATATCACACATAACCTAACTGATAACAAATAACCGCCAGATTAGAATACAGTATCACATACTCGTATTTAATCAGGCTCCGCACATATCAGCATATGTGCCCTACTTCGTTTCGCTTGTACTAGGAAACTTCTGGGTGGGACTCTAAGGACTCGTCAATATGCCAATAGCAGGTGATGATCACATCAGTCACCCACAAGCCGTCAGTGGTACTAGATGGACGTAACGGCTACCCAGGTATTAAGCGATTAGAAGATCAACAAGCAAGCTTATCCAAACTCCTATGAAGCCTATAAGTAACACTTACCGTACAGTCCGGTCTCTTCGTCTGATATGTCACATATCGAGTCTGGGGTGGAATCATCAGACCCCAATAACTTGATAAGTCATGCCGATGTGTGGCCTATAACGGTATGAGAAACTACTGATAACACTTACCAGTAAATCTCATCAACAGCCCTGGCCAGAGACTTCCTGTTATAGCCAATCGAGCATAGCGCAACATCAACTACCTATACCGGGGGAGACAAAACCCCTCCTATCGCTCATTGCCTCTATGTGACTTGGGACTGTATCCAAAACCACCTGTTTGCACGACTCCTTTGAGCCGTGGTAAGGAGGAAATCAAAGCACAGTGGGAACCACACAAGACTCTATGACGATCTCGGGTCTACAGACTAACCTGTACTTGTGTCACCAGAGAAATGCTATCCGACGATAGGTATAGTACCATTTAGGAGTTCTCGGCGAGTCTTGTTCGGTGTACCCATTCTCTAATTAGCAGCTGTGTACAATCTTTGATGTCAAACACCAATGGATATAGGATCAACCATCGCCGCCCTACAGGGTCAAGAAACGTACACACTAGTCTACTCTGGAATATCGATGCCCTGTCTCGATATTCTCTCGACTAGGAATAATTGAAGGATGTGCTTATAGACTACCCAGGTCCCAGTAGTATGATCCGCATCATAGTCCTGGTAATCAAACCAACATCCTAAGGGCTTTATCAACATGTATTAGAGAGACAGTATAATAATACAAGTGTACATGTTAAGATAAAGAGCAACCAGATAGCATACTATCATGTCGAGCAAGAAAGTTCTATATATATATATAACCAAGCATCCATTATAATATACATCAATGTACAATAATGGTCTCTAGGGCATACATATCCCTAACACACATATGAAATATTGGATATACTGGGAGATCCGTATTTTAAATTAAGCCAGTAATAAAAAATACGGATTCCATAGTCGTGATGAATAGCCAAACCCACATTCCTAGACCCTTACGAGAGCGGCAAGTAACCCTGTCAATTCTAGAGTTAGGCGACCCGGTCTCGACTCCTCAAGATGGTCTCCCACTAGACTCTAGAACCCGGTTACTTGTGCTCCCCACCTTGGGTCTATCCTAATGCGGAAAAGTAAATAATATACATCAATGGTGACAACAAACCCAACCCGGAAGTGTCCCAATAAAAGAATATTACCTATATATTTTTACATGAAAGAAAATTGAAAAACTCTCATCTCATGCAAAAACCCCCGGCTATTCAAACACGACGATCCAATATAACATATCATAGAAACACATAACATCACATGTCATCAACGTAAGTAAATATGCGTATCTCGAATGCCGTTGACATATAGCAACGAGATCGGGGATACCCCACATATTACACTTACGGTCGCAGAAATGAAATGAAAACTACAATAATTAGAATCCGCATATTTCTTAGACATCATAAACCCGGAATATCTCATATTCCGAATTTCATTCCTAACCCTATAAACCATGCATTTTAGTCTTGAATTGAAAACACTTTTCAATAACGAGTCGGGTAATTCAATAGGATTCCCGATAAATGATCGAATGCTCGTCGGGAACTTTAGTAGAAGGCCGCACCCCCGATGCCGTCGACGAAGTGCACTTAGGCGGAACACTGTGGCCGCGAGCACCCGAGTGGATACTTTTGGCAATGGGGTTCTCCTACAGTCACTTGGTCGGGGCTATCTAGTAGTGTTATCCGGCGAGTGTTCGTGTACTATACGGGATTGCGACGGAGTTTTGATCCGAATCAAAACTCCGTGGTGTTTCCCCAATAAAAGAGCAAAGCTCTGTTCAAAATTGGAAAGGCGGCGCCAAGAGTTAAAAACTCTGAGGCAGCGCCTCACGTGCCTTGCACAAGGGCGCCAGCGTCAAGAGTTAAAAACTCTGAGGCAGCGCCTTACGTGCCCGCACGAGGGCGCCAGCGCTAAGAGTTAAAAACTCTGAGGCAGCGCCTCGTGTGCCTCGCACGAGGGCGCCAGCGCCGAGAGTTAAAAACTCTGAGGCAGCGCCTCACGTGCTTCGTACGAGGGCACCAGCGCCAGAACCAATTCTCTCTGTTAAACAGATCCATTGGATCAAAGATCCAACGAAGATGATAAATCATCAGAGTACAGAATTAAATTCTGTTGAGAAAATATTCCTCAAATCTTTCTAAACAAGAAAGACTATTCTCTGTAAAACATAGCACCGTTGGATTAAAAATCCAATGGTGATTAAAAAAATCAGCAAGCTACAATATAAACTCTGTACGGGAAAATATTTCACAATCTTGTTAAAAACGAGAAAAATATCTTCTGTAAAACAGAAGCCGTTGGATCAAAGATCCGACGGTGGATAAAATCACCAAATTAATTAAAGATCTCTCAATGAGAGATTTCTTTAACCAAATCAACAAATCTGCCTCTACTATATAAAAGACCCAAGACTTCAAGTCTTATAGAGAGAACCCCCCATAAGCTTTAGAGCAAGCAAGAAGAATGCTTTAAGAATGAAGAAAGAAGAATAACTTTCTTCGAGATAAATAAAAAAAATAGAGATCGGAGTATCTCATCTGCATATCCAAGAGTTTAACTCTTCTCAAAGAACATAGTTCTTTCTCTGGATCTGAGATCCATGAGACAAGTCTCCCACAAATGAGAATTTAATTCTCATGGGGAAGAACTTGTTCTTGGGGATCAAAGATCCAGAAAAGGACAGAGAATTGAATTCTTTATAACAGAACACCTACAGAAAAACCTAGCGCCAAGCGCCTCACGTGCTCATCACGTGGGCACTGTTTAATAAAAAGTGCTTAGAACTCAATGGTTGGCGCTAAGCGCTTCACGTGTCCCTCACATGGGCGCTGCTCAATAAAGAGTGCTTAGCACTCAATGATTGGCGCTTGTTGGGGTCAAAATTTGCACCCCGGTTGACCGATTCAAAGTCAATGTCAACCCCAAGCCAGGTGGGCCGAAGCCCAGGTCAAGCAGGCCCATGCCTAAGTCAAGCCCGCGGCCAGCCTCCTCCATGCCAAGATATAGATCATGTAATAAATAATTTTTAAGTAATTTTTTATGCATGAATGTATGCAAAATGGGTATAAGCCAAATTTTTGTAAAGCCCATGGCTTATGTGCAAAAAGAAATGGCACATGAGCCATGGGATGGGCAAAATACCATTTTGCAAAGCCCACGGGGCTATATGTAAATATGTAAGCCTATATAAGGCAACATGATGATGAATAAAAGATAACACTTTTCATTCTCTCAAAAACCTATGGTTTGTACCTCTTTCCCCTTTCTGAAGGTTTCAAACCTTCTTCTTTCTTTTTGAATTAAATTAAGAGTTTTACTCTTCCTTTTTCAAAACAAAATAGTTTTTAACCACAAAACCCACAAAGGGGAACTTGGATCTACCATCTGATCTCAAAAAGAAGAGATTTTTAAAATCTCACGTCGCTTGATCTTCAAGATCCAGCCAACAGAGAAGGAAGAAGAAGAACCCCCCCTTCATCAGCTTCAAAACATCCTAGGAGTTTAACTCCATATATATATATATATATATATATATATATATAAAATAAATATTTCCTTTCTGAAGCATAGCTTCTGGTTCTGGGACTAAAAGCCCCCTTTTTCTCCCTGGCGCCCAAGCGCTCAAGCGCCAAGCGCCCACGTGCCGACACGTGGCGCGCTAGCGCTCGAGCGCAGAGCGCCCACGCGCCGACACGTGGCGCGCTTGCGCTCCAGCGCCCAACGCTCCAGCGCAAAGCGCCCACGTGCCGATACGTGGCGCGCTTGCACTCAAGGGCCCAGCGCGGGTGCAAAGCGCCCACGTTCCGAAACGTGGCGCGCTTGCACTCAAGCGCCCAGCGCTCAAGCGCAAAATGCACGTGTGCCGACACGTGGCGCGCTTGCGCTCCAGCGCCCAGCGCTCAAGCGGAAAGCGCCCACATGCCGACATATGGCGCGCTTGCGCTTGAGCGCTGAGCATAAGCGCAAAGCGCCCACATGCCGACACGTGGCGCGCTTGCGCTCCAGCGCCCTGCGCTCAGGCGCAAAGCGCCCACATGCCGACACGTGGCGTGCTTGCGCTCCAGCGCCCTGTGCTCAGGCGTAAAACGTCCACGTGCCGACATGTGGCGTGCTTGCGCTCTAGCGCCCGGCGCTCAGGTGCAAAGCGCCCACATGCCGACACGTGGCGCGCTAGCGCCTAAGCGCACAGCATCTAAGCACACAGCGCTCAAGGCGCTGACCCCACGCGTCCTTTGGGCGCTTTTCCCCTTCTTTTTATATATATATATACATGTATATATACACACACACACACACATACTCTACACCACTGTCCCTCCCATAAAAAATTTGGGCCGGGGCGCTGCGCCGCACCCCGCAAGGGGGCTGCTAGCCCTCTTGACCCCCAGCCCGCTATCCGGGTAGCGGGACCCCTGTAAAAACTCTGCATGGCTCCCGACATATCCATACCCCTGTTCAAAACACAACACACATATACTGCACGTTGAGTTCGCATGACCAATTTAACCCGTCAATCGGAGGTTCCCTCGCTCCAAAAGCGAGGGGTAATTAACGGCAGCTTAGTCCGCGGCTGCCGGAGATTCGGATCCCCACAATCAATAAACCCCAGCCTACCCTAGGCAGGGGGAATCTGTAATGCGCCTGACAAGCACGCGTGTATTCCCATTTCAATGGGGTGACGAAAAACACCCTACAGATTCTGGCACGCCCGGTGGGACCAGTCTCTCCTCCCATATTTCGGGTTAAGCATTCATGCGAACTCAGTCAATATACATACATATATTTATACTGAAATAATGCTTTTTCATGCAGGTTTTCAAGCAATCAGCTTTCAACAATGTCTCCAAAGATGAACTCAGCTCCCATCTCCTACACGATGAAGATAGACTCCAGGACGGTCCTTCCGGCTAATCTCGGGCGACAATGGGAGGAGCTGCTGCTACCATTTGGCTCTATTATGTTCATTCCAGTTGGCGCCATCCCAGCTCCTCAAGCCCCGATGACAGACAAACCGGTCTCGAAAGGCAAGAGGCCAAATGTGGTGGTCTCGAAGGCGCCCCAACTCAAACGCAAGTTGGTGCTCGAACAACTCTCCTTGGCCCCAGCTGGGGGCAAGGTCATCAACACCAACAATGCAACAAGGCGTCTCGAGCAAGCTCCGGCGGTGCCCCTGACAACTGCTCGATCGGGTGTATTCTCTAAGCTCCCCGTTAATCGACTCATGGTGGTTTCCCAGGAAACAGATGCCCGCCAAGCCCTTAAAATTGAGAAGCTAAGGCAGAAAAGGCTCAGATATAGAGCCAACAAAAGGGCTAGGGCTCCTGCTAGGCTGAACCTTATGGGGTTCGAAGAATAGGGTTACCCCGCCGAAGATGGAGAAATGGCTGGATATGTGGTCCACAGTGTCTACACGGTGGGCACGCGCAGCAAGAGCAAGGACAGGGCTACCACATCTCAGATCCCATCTGGCTTGAATGTGGTTGCCGCTTCCCAAGAACAGCCGCCTCCGCTGGATGATGAAAACCCTCTCGATGAGGATGATAGGCAGAAAGACCCTTCGGTCCATGAGGAGTCGGGCTCGGAAAGCGAAGATGAGCCAATCTTCCATCCTAAGAACGCAGAGCGGCAACTTCTCCAAGAGCTCCGAAAGCAACTCAGAAGCAAAGACAAGGAGATGGCCAAGCTCTACTAAAAAATTGACGACTTGACAAATGTCGTCTTACAGCTCACGGCCCAACTTGCTTCTCAGCCATCCAATCGGGCGCAGGGCTCTCATGAACCGGGAAACGGTGTCCCAAAACAGCCGACGCCCGTTCCCTCAAATCCAAAAGTCGGAGGACCTCATGAAAATCAGTCGCATCCTATCTCGGGAAATGTCTTGGCTGCCGATGACAGTAGCCCGCTAACTCAAGATCAAATCATGGATTTGGTTGCCAGAAAAGTCAAAACATTGGTGGCCGAAGCCGAAGCGCAAAAAGATATCAGCAGTAGTGGGAGACCATATCCTGCTTAGTATGATCTGGTAGAATTTCCTAGCGGCTATGTCATCCCCAAATTTGGAAGATTCGATGGGATGGGAAATGTGAATCAGCATATCGTCCACTTTAAAGCCTCATGCTGGAATACTGGGAGCAATGACGCGCTTCTCATCCGCCAGTTCGTTAATAGCTTGACCGATGTTGCTTTCGACTGGTACGTGAGCATACCGGATGGCTCCGTTACTACTTTCGTCCAAATAGAATCTTTGTTTCGACAAAGGTTCATGAGCGTCAGCGATAAGATCACCATTGCGGAGCTCGTAAGGACTAAGCCCAAGAACAACGAAAGCAGCACGGATTTTATAACCCGATGGCTCAATCTCTCCGTCAAATGCGAACCGCCGATAGAGCAAGACCAATCTGTCAGTCTCCTCGTCGGAAATCTCAACAATTGGATGGCCCCGTTTCTATGCACTGCGGGTCTCAAAATATTCCAAGAGCTGACCAGGAAAGTTCAGATACTGGAGCGCTCGAAGCAGGAGTCCTCCTCTGACTCCAAAAATAACAATAGGTCCTGGAGAAACCGAAAGGATGATAATCGCAAAGGCGGGAATTCCGACGATTCTGAATCTTTTAACACTTCGGCTAACCGAAATAAGCAAGGGATGAGCGGGCCTAGTGCCAACCAGCCTCGGAAGCCAGTGTTCGGAGAGGGAGGAGAATCTCCACTCAAAGAGAAGCTAGATAAGGTATATTCCTTCAGAAGGGACAAAATCCGTAAAATATTCAAAGACGCCCTGAGGAACGGTCTACATCTGCCAGAATCAAAAAAACCGCAGGAAGCGAATAGGACCGACGACCCCAAATACTGCCCCTATCATAGAGTGATAGGTCATGCCATTGAGGACTGCTTCGTCTTCAAGGATTGGGTCGAAAAACAATACAAGGCAGGATAGATAGA
This sequence comes from Agapanthus africanus, assembly GCA_030015575.1. Taxonomy (NCBI): domain Eukaryota; kingdom Viridiplantae; phylum Streptophyta; class Magnoliopsida; order Asparagales; family Amaryllidaceae; genus Agapanthus; species Agapanthus africanus. The sequence goes on along the minus strand of JASDDO010000001.1, from coordinate 456,575,063 downwards.
ACTGTCTAAAGGCATGTTAACAAACAGTCCAACTGCGACCGCCAATTTCATACAAATGGAGACTGAAGTTCTTCGTGAAACTGATTCTCTCAGATATCCGCCTCTCTCTGAAATCGACCACCACGTCATTAAACTGGGAACAGTCGACCTCTAAGTCGTTAAACTGGGAATGTAAATATATATATATATATGTAAATAAACAAAAAATGTGTAAATAAAAGAAAAATAAAGAAAAACCGAAATGATGGGGCAACTCGCAATAAAAATCAGCGAGTAAAAATAAAGAGGAAAATAAACAGCCGAAATGATGGGGCAACTGCGAATAAAAGCCGAAATGATAGGGCAATCGCGATCTTCGCGATAAGAAAAGCTGAAATGATAGAGCAATCGCGGTAAAACAAAAAAAACGGCGAATGATGAGTCGCTCCTGGTACCATATTCCAGTGCAGCGATGCAGACGCCAACAAAAATCCAATTTTTCAAAATTCCCTCGGCCCTACGGTGAGTCCCCAAATTGACTACCGTATACAATCTACGGGCTCAAATAATTCTCATCACCCTTATGCCCCACCGCGATCACCAGTTACGCGGTTGGTCTCCGACTTTGGAATTATGCTCCATTGAGAAGACCCACTCATGTGTCCTCACGATACATGGGGAGAACAAACTTTTGTAGGATCCTTACGACTCATAAAGGAAAAACACACTTGGGGGTCCTCACGACTCCTAAGGAGAAATACACCTGCGGGATCCTTACGACTAGTAGGGAGAAAATGCTTTTATGGGACCTTCATGGCCCATAAAATTGAAAAGCCTTAGGCGATAGGGATCTAAACCTGTCTCCTAAGCCATCGCTCCCTAATCCCCAATGGCGAATGATGAGTCGCTCCTGGTACCATATTCCAGTGCAGCGATGCAGACGCCAACCAAATTCCAAATTCCAAACCCCCAAGTGGCGAATGATGAGTCGCTCCTTGTACCATATTCCAGTGCAGCGAATGCAGACGCCAACCAAATTCCAAATTCCAAACCCCCAAGTGGCGAATGATGAGTCGCTCCTTGTACCATATTCCAGTGCAGCGATGCAGACGCTAGCCAAAATCGAAACCCCCAAGTGGTGAATGATGAGTCGCTCCTGGTACCATATTCCAGTGCAGCGATGCAGACGCCAGCCAAAATCCAAACCCCCAAGTGGCGAATGATGAGTCGCTCCTGGTACCATATTCCAGCGCAACGATACAGATGCCAGCCAAATTCTAAATCCCAACAGCGAAAGATGAGTCGCTCCTGGTACCATATTCCAGTGCAGCGGTGCAAACGCCAACAAAGTCCCAAAATGTTTTTGGCCCTATGGTCTGGATCATACATCCTGCAAAACCGTATACAATCCACGGGCGTAAAACAATCCCAGTCTCTCCCAAGTCCTACCGGTGAGACCACATTCAAAGTCCCGCCGAAAATAAAAAAAATAATAATAAAAAAAATGGTATGTCCACAAGCAAAATGGGCACGGATGAAAACCCGAAAGGGCGCCGTGAGTAAAAACAGCAGGACTGCCGGCGAGTTTGTGAAAAGCCGAAAGGGCGCAAACTCGTAAAAAAAAAGAGATGAAATGCACTCGCAAAGTCCTCTCGACTTTGTGAGGAGAAAATTCCCGCGTGAGATCCTTACGACTCACAAAGGAGCAACACACTTAGGAGTCCCCACGACTCCTAAGGAGAAAATACACCTACGAGATCCTTTCGACTCGTAGGGAGAAAATGCTTTTGTGGGACCCTTACGGCCCATAAATTGAAAAGCCTTAGGTGACAGGGATCTAAACCTGTCTTCTAAGCCACCAATTCCTAAATCCTTCTGGGGCAAATGATGAGTTGCTCCTGGCATTATTCCAGTGCAGCAATGCAGATGCCAAACAAAAACCAATTCCTAAATCCTCCCGGGGCAAATGATGAGTTGCTCCTAGCATTATTCCAGTGTAGCAATATAGATGCCAAACCGAAACCAATTCTTAAATCCTCTCATGGCAAATGATGATTCGCTTCTGGTACCATATTCCAGTATAGCGATGCTGATGTCAACCCAAATCAAATCAAACCAACAACCTCTGCGGCGGAATCATGCTCCGTCCCAGAATTTACCCCGTGTCGAAATCATGCTTCGCCTCGGGATATCTACCTTCCCTGCCGGAATTATGCTTCGCCTCGGAATCAGGTCAACCAGCAAGCTCTGTGTCGGAATTATGCTCCGTCTCAGAATGCACCCTGTGTCGAAATGATGCTTCACCTCGGTGTACCTGCCTTCCCTATCGAAATTATGCTTCGTCTCGGAATCACGTAAGCCAACAAGCTCTGCGCCGGAATCATGCTCCGTCTCAGAATGCACCCCATGTCGAAATGATGCTTCGCCTCGGTGTACCTGCCTTCCCTATCGAAATTATGCTTCGTCTCGGAATCAAGTCAACCAACAAGCTCTGCGCCGGAATCATGCTCCGTCTCAGAATGCACCCCGTGTCGAAATTATGCTTCGCCTCGGTATACCTGCCTTCCCTGTCGAAATTATGCTTCGTCTCGGAATCAAGTCAGCTAACAAGCTCTGCGCCGGAATCATGCTCCGTCTCAGAATGCACCCCGTGGCGAAATGATGCTTCGCCTCGGTGTACCTGCCTTCCCTGTCGAAATTATGCTTCGTCTCGGAATCAAGTCAGCCAACAAGCTCTGCGCTGGAATCATGCTCCGTCTCAGAATGTTCCCCGTGTCGAAATCAATGCTTCGCCTCAGGATATTTGCCTTCCTTGTCGGAATTATACTTCGCCGAGGAATCTACCCCTGCATCGAAATCATGCTTCGGTCAGAATGTCTGCCGCACTTCGGAATGATGCTCCGATCCTTGGAATCATGCTCCACCCATCGGAATGATGCTCCGATCCATGGAATTATGCTCCACCCTTCGGAATGATGTTTCGATCCTTGGAATTATGCTCTGCGCTTCGGAATGATGCTCCGATCCCTGGAATCATGCTCCGTCCTTCGGAATGATGCTCCGATCTCCCCGATCCCTGGAATCATGCTCCGTGTTTCGGAATGATGCTCCGCTCATCGGAATGATGCTCCGATCCCCGGAATTATGCTCCGCAAATCAGAATGATGCTCCGATCCCCGGGAATCATGCTCCCCGGGATGATGCTCCACCCCTGGAATGATGTTCCACCACGAAGTTCAACTTCAAGATCCATCAATTTCATGCACATAACTCAAATGTGCGGTGTGCATTTATTGATGGGGGTCACTTTGTTGGGGTCAAAATTTGCACCCCGATTGACCGAGTCAAAGTCAAGGTCAAACCCAAGCCAGGTGGGCCCAAGCTCAGGTCAAGCGGGCCCATGCCCAAGTCGAGCCCGCGGCCAGCCTCCTCCATGCCAAGATATAGATCATGTAATAAATAATATTTATGTAATTTTTTATACATGAATGTATGCAAAATGGGTATAAAGCCAAATTTTTGTAAAGCCCACGGCTTATGTGCAAAAAGAAATGGCACATGAGCCATGTGATGGGCAAAATGCCATTTTGCAAAGCCCAAGGGGCTATATATAAATATGTAAGCCTATAAAAGGCAACATGATGATGAATAAAAGATAACACTTTTCATTCTCTCAAAAACCTAGGGTTTGTACCTCTTACCCCTTTCTGAAGGTTTCAAACCTTCTTCTTTCTTTTTGAATTAAATTAAGAGTTTTACTCTTCCTTTTTCAAAACTAAATAGTTTTTAACCACAAAACCCACAAAGGGAAACTTGGATCTACCAACAGATCTCAAAAAGAAGAGATTTTTAAAATCTCACGTCTCTTGATCTTCAAGATCCAGCCAACAAAGGAGGAAGAAGAAGAACCCCCCATCATCAGCTTCAAAACATCATAGGAGTTTAACTCCATATATATATATATATATAATAAATATTTCCTTTCTGAAGCATAGCTTCTGGTTCTGGGAATAAAAGCCCCCTTTTTCTCGCCAACGCCCAAGCGCCCAAGCGCCAAGCGCCCAAGCGCCAAGCGCCCACGTGCCGACACATGGCGCGCTAGCGCTCGAGCGCAGAGCGCCCACGTGCCGACACGTGGCGCGCTTGCGCTCCAGCGCCCAACGCTCAAGCGCAAAGCGCAAAGCGCCCACGTGCCGACACGTGGCGCGCTTGCGCTCAAGCTCCCAGCGCAAGCGCAAAGCGCCCACGTGCCGACACGTGGCGTGCTTGTGCTTAAGCGCCCAGCGCTCAAGCACAAAACGCCCACGTGCCGACACGTGGCGCGCTTGCGCTCCAGCGCCCAGCGCTCAAGCGGAAAGCGCCCACGTGCCGACACGTGGCGCGCTTGCGCTCAAGCGCCCAGCGTAAGCGCAAAGCGCCCACATGCCGACACGTGGCGCGCTTGCGCTCAAGCGCCCTGCGCTCAGGCGGAAAACGCCCACGTGCCGACACGTGACGCGCTTGCGCTCCAGCGCCCGGCGCTCAGGTGTAAAGCGCCCACATGCCGACACGTGGCGAGCTAGCGCCTAAGCGCACAGCACCTAAGTGCACAGCGCTCATGGCGCTGACCCAACGCGTCCTTTGGGCGCTTTTTTCCCTTCTTATTATATATATACATGTATATATACACACACACACACACACACATACTCTACACCACTGTCCCTCCCATAAAAAATTTGGGCCTGGGCGCTGCCCCGCACCCTGCAAGGGGGCTGCTAGCCCCCTTGACCCCCAGCCCGCTATCCGGGTAGCGGGACCCCCGTAAAAACTCTGCATGGCTCCCGACATATCCATACCCCTTTTCAAAACACAACACACGTATACTTCACGTTAAGTTCGCATGACCAGTTTAACCCGTCAATCGGAGGTTCCCTCGCTCCAAAGGCGAGGGGTAGTTAACGGCAGCTTAGTCCACGGCTGCCGGAGATTCGGATCCCCACAATTAATAAACCCGAGCCTACCCTAGGCAGGGGGAATCTGTAATGCGCCTGACAAGCATGCGCGTATTCCCATTTCAATGGGGTGATGAAAAACACCCTACAGTGCTCAGCGCCAAGCGCCTCACGTGTCTCTCATGTGGGCGCTGCTCAATAAGGAGTGCCTAGCACCCAGTGATTGGCGCTCAGCGCCAAGCGCCTCACGTACTCCGCACGTAGGCGCCATAAAGAGTGTTTAACACTCCATAAAAATAAAAGAACAAAAAAATAGGGGAAGGTAAAGCAAAGAATTATTTGCACAGAAAAGGGACCGAACCCAAGCAAGTGTTTAACACATTATTCAAAGACTAAGTGGGTTGAGTCTAAGTTGACCAAATTCACAATTCAGATCAACCGAGCCCATGTGCTCATCATTTTCTAAATTGGTCTTAGTCCCAAACACGACTACAGATCTCACAACGGACATTAGTTCAAGGGTACATCTCCTCACACCTCTGATACATGTTGTAATTCTTCAGCGTCTTCAGAGAGATGGCGGGTCCCGATAACAAAAAACTCTTTGGTGCACTCCCAAATTGACGGGCACATCCCACAATGGACCGAAAACGTCCTTAAACTAAAACAATAGAGCCCAAATGCTCTTTTGTTGGGTCTGAACGATCCCAAAATCCTGTTGAGTAGATCTTAGCCTAAAATTAGACTAACGTATTCTCAACAAACATTTAAGTTGATCTTAATCTCAAACAAGATTAACGATCCTTAAATCAACCCAAACCCAAATCTAAGAATATACGGATTTGGACTAATCCACGTCCTACGGGCGACAACATAAATTAGTCTCCGTAAACAATCCACGGGCAACCAAAAATAAAACAAATATACACGACATGTAGTGACCTTCTGGAGCAGGAGAAAGTGGTTACCGCGACGCGGTAACGTAATTAACCGCAGGGGCTTGCGCCTGCAGCGAAGAGCGTCCCCACAATCAAAAACCCCTTGCAAACGAGGGGGAATATGACGAAGTCCACTACAACGGTTGCATCCGTTCAAACCTCCGATGCACGGTGCCATAAATCAACTTGGCATCTTCGGAGAGGTGGATGGATAAATCCAAAATAGCATCTGCCCCCAAATTCAGGCTACACGACCTATGCGGTTTCGTCTCCCGTTTTCGGCGGTAAACAGATTTTGGCACGCCCAGTAGGACCTCTTCCTCTTTCCACTCCATACTTCGTGTGTCGTGTTTGTGAATGAATCATGGTTTAATATGGTTGCCCTGGATTCGAGGTACTAAGATTTGGTGTCTTGCTCCATGTAGGAAAAGGATATGACATCGATGGCCTTCAGCTGCACTACCTACAGCAACAACTCCCACTCCGTCCCTGCCGGAGGAGTGACTTACGGGCCCCAAGCGGCCTCGATCTTTGCAATGCCTGTGGAACAGATGATTCAGGACACCACTGGACTGTTCCTTGGGACCATGATCCCGCCATCAAGCTTCAGCGTTCCGATGCTACCACATGAAGCTCCAAAATGGTCGGTCTTTGATCAACTTGCAACCACCATGGCCCCTCTCAACGGGTCGTCCAATTCTAACGCCTCATTCTTTAACAGGCTGAGCTGCAGCTCAAGTGGGCCCGCAAAAAAGTTCGCGATACCTGAAGGGGTTATCCCAAAGAGGATAGCCATTCCAGTTCCGGCAGATAAGGTCGTCGAAAGGGCTTCTCCTACTAAAGGATCGGTCTTCACAAGACTGGCCGTTCCAACTCCAGCCTCGGGAAAAGTCACTATGGCTGCTTCCCCTATCAAAAGATCGGCTTTTGCAAGATTGACCGTCCCCTCTCAACGGACGTCAGTCTTCAACAGGCTGACACCAACGGCGGCCTCTCATCAAAGCGGGGGGCATGACGAAGCCATTCCCACGACAGAGTTGGTCCCGTCTGCACGACATGCTCGACGTCGCCATTGGTGCCGAGTAAGGAGAGTTGGGGGCAGTTCCCCCTCCGGACTTACCCCACCAACTCCAATGGTGGAAATTGACGCTGCTGTTCCAACTGGGAACAGCTTCGAGCTGCTCAGGAGGGTGCGCAAGAACTCTCCAACCGCTATACTAAAGAAGTCTCCTTCGCCTGCTGAAAACATGACACAGGTGAGGCCGGAGCAGCCCCCTCAGCGGATGTCCTCTAAAATCCACAGGATCTGGTGGAAAGTCCAAGACTCTGTAATTGACGAAGACTACCTCGTCGACTAGAGAAAAAGAAAGCTCGGCAGGAGGAGGACAACCCTGTCGTCATACCACGGAAGGTATCGTCCATATGGGTACCTGCTGCAACGCCCCCCTCAACTTCGACCTCCCATAAGAGGAGAAGGCCGGATAAGATCCCCATGCCTGCGGTAAATTTCAAAGGCAGTGGGCCCAAACGCCCCAAGTCTGAGGGCATGGTAGTGCACACGGTGTACATGGCTTCCGGGAAAGAGGAAAGCCGTACTTCTACGGGTCATCGACCACTCACATGGTTTGTGACAAAAGCTTAAGAGATGCAGCAAAAGCTCCAAGAAATGCTAATGAGAATGTCAGCACTCACTGGGCAAAAAGAAAGCCCGGAAGCATCGTCTGAGCAGCGCCAGGAACAAGAGTCTGACATCGAGTTCTTGCGAAGGGTGCTGGAAAGAAAGGATAAAGAGACCGTGGAACAGGCCGCTAATATAAAAAAAATGGCGCTTCTATTCCAAGACATGGTTGGGATGATGATCCAGCCGAAGACCCTGCGATAATCAACGAAGACGACAGAGGGGAAACGTCAAGTTCTCCACCGGCTTTCTCGACAGCCAAGGAAGAAACGATCTCCAAGGCTGCCCTTGACGACTACATAGCTCAACAAATACTAGCTCATCAGGCAAGCAAAGCGGCTGGCCAAGTCGTCAGAACTGGGCGACCTTATCCAGGATGGTACGATCAAATCAAGTACCCGTCAGGATATACGATCCCTAAATTCCACATGTATAAGGAGACATGCAATCCCTATCAGCACGTCGCTCAGTTCAGAGCTCTATGCGGAAATACTGGAGGTGACGACAAACTGCTGCTTCGCCAATTCGTCGGCAGCTTGGCGGAGACAGCATTTGAATGGTACTCGGAGCTTCCGAATAACTCCATCAAAACATTTACAGAAATAGAGCTACTGTTCACACAGCATTTCGCAAGTGTAAGCGTACACACCCTGATTACGGCATTAATCAATGCCAGGGTGAAGCCGGGAGAAACTTGGGTTCAATACGCAATTTGGTGGCGGAACCTATGGTCAAAATGCGAACAACGCATCGAAGAAGCTCCTACCGTGGGCATGTTCGTGGGGACCCTTGATCCTCAGGCGACTATATCCCAATTTATGATGTTCTTCAAGCCGACCACCTTCCAGGCCTTGATCGACAAGCTGGCCCAAATGGACCAGATGGGCCATAGGCCGTCCTCTTCAAAAACAGATCCCCAGAATGAAAAGGGCAAAGAGAAAGCGACCTTCCTTACCAACACTCAACAACAACCGAGCGACCCAAAACTGGTTGCTCGCCAAAGCAACAAAACACGATCCCTCGAAGAGAAGTTGAGAAGTCCTTACTCGTTTCCTCGAGATAAGACGAGGAGACTGTTCGAATTGGCGGTGCGCAACATGCTCATCACTCTGCCGGATCTAAGATGCCCACTGCAGCCTGGTGACGTCAACAGTCCCAACTACTGCCCCTACCACGGAGTAATGGGTCACCCAATCGAAGATTGCTACGTCTTAAAAAACTGGGTTGAGGACCAATACCAACAAGGCAAGTTCGTGCTGTCCGAAAACTAGAAACTAAACCCGCCACAGCAGCACGCTCCTAAAAAGGTGGATACGCCGGGGGCATCATGTTCATTTGTAGAAGAAGCTCCATGGGAAGTTGTCCTTTCGGCTAAAACTAAAAGAATGCTGAAGGATCTTCAAGCACGCCCAGCGATCAAATGGAAAAGCCCGCTGGAGCCCGAGATCATTGAGGGGATGCTGAAACTGCGCCTAACACCGAAACTTGGTCGCAATGGGCAAAACACCCAGGTCGCGCCTTCAAAGTCTTTGAAGAAAAAGAAGAACACCAAGAAGCCCGTGTAGCCTGAAGACGATCGTATGAATCTACAAAGATACATCAACTCACTGGAGGAATACAACCAAAAGGCGCGGACCCCAGTCATACTTGAAGAGTTCCTCAAGCATATTCTTGAGAACAGAGACAGTGACAATGATGAAGGAAACGGCTCGTCAGAAGAACCCAAAGATTATGTAGCGAGTTGCCACATGATCTCTCACCTGTCGTTAAAAGATGAAGAAGCTCCCTCGGCATCGGAAAGCAACGCAGAGGAACTGAGGGCAAGACCGGCTTCAAAATCCCTGGAACCGTCAGACGACTTGATCGATAAACTGCTGAACGAAGCCCTTCAAAAGAGCAAAGCTGACCGAGAGCGTGAAATGGCCATATACGAAAAGGTCAAGCGTCGGCGTCAGGATGAAGAATCTGTGGAGTGGAAGAATCACACGGTACTCCAACCAGATCGATGCACACCCGTGGCAGACAAATGCAGGTTTAAGACGGGGAAACGGTTCGCCAAAGCCCTGTCAATGGGGATGAAGCTGCCATCTTTCAAAGGAAATGCTCCCGGGAGTACGTGCCTCGATGAAGCAGATGAACGCCCGAACTACTGTTTATACCATCGGAGGATCACACACCCTACCGAAGAGTGCAATGCCTTCAAGAAGTGGTGGAAGGGATACGTTGCCCACCGACAACACTTAAAGCGGATGAAGGGTAAAGCCCGTCGGGAATAGAGAAGCACGAAAGATGAGCATAAAGGAACAGCCGGTAACTGTCATATGGTTGATGCCATTTCGACAAAAGGGAAAACTCAAGTTCTCACATTTGGGAGCGATTCTGAGAAAGAAATAACCCTCGGCCCTCTTTTCAAAGAATCCACCTCTGGAAAGGAAGAAAAGGTGAAGAACTGTGAGAACATTCAGCTGCGTAATCGCACGTTGCCTGAAAAGAACCTCGGGCCTACAAACAAGGGTTCAAACAAAAGAGACAAGGGGAAAGAGAAAGTCCCAGAGGAAATTGCCCTCGATGATAGAGTCGTTAAAGAGCTCGCAGCCAAAGAACCGCATAAGAAAAACAAGGAGGATTACAATATTCTGGCATACCTGAGGAAGATACCTTCACAACTGAGCATATTGGATGCTCTCCTCTTGTCCAAAGAGGCACGAGATTCTCTAATCAAGGCATTACAAGAGTCCAATCAGTTTCAAGCTTTCCTTGCAGAAGAAAAGATGAAGGACGAGCTGGAAGAAGTTCACACAGCTGACATCACATTCGGCGATGAAGATCTCCTCCTCGGAACGTGCGAGCACAACCGTCCTCTGTATGTCACCGGGTACTGCCACGACATCAAGATAGGGAAGATCTTGGTTGACAACGGGTCATCCATCAACCTTATCAATGTGAGAGTGTTGAAGGAGATCTGCATGAACGTTCAGCACCTGGCTCGGGACAAAATTACCATCTCTGGGTTTGACTCGCAGTCATCACGGACGCTTGGGTCCATGATACTAACATTACGCTTTGGGATGCTCATCACTGACATCAAATTTCATGTCATTGATGCCAAGACTTGCTATAACGCTCTACTCGGCCGGCCTTGGTTACAAGAATACAACATCATCCCTTCTACACAGCATCAGTATATGAAGTACTTCAAAGACGGCCTCGAGAACAGAGTTACAGGGGAGCTAAACCCATTCTCCGTAAATGAAGTCCGCAAATATGAAGACGCCAAGTACTTCTTACCAGACTTCGAAGACCTGGAAAGATGTCATAAACCGGAGAATAAACAAAAAGTCGTCGCCACTATCCCGATCTTTGGGAGCGATACCGAAGAGGAAGAAGAGATAGTCTTCTCGGGGCAACCCCAAGGCAGCAGGCAAAGGCCAGCTACTCCTATGTTGGTCTTTGGTAGTGACTCTGAGGACGAGGTCAACGCCGTGTTCTCCACTCGCCCATCAGCACAAACCTTCGCTTTAACTTATCAGAGTTTACAAATTACTATGGTTCCGCAACGGCATTACAGGGAACTCGATGCGCTTGATACATACAGCGTACAAGAGCTGCAGACCTTCTATGTCCCTCCCAGGCGAAAAAGTGAAAAGGCGATCTTCTTCTATCAATCCACGGAGATCAAAGTGGAGAAAGAAGTCTGGCATATTGCCGATCTTACGCTTGACAGGCTCCAACCAATCCGTCTGCCCAGATATTACGCAGAGGGATTGAAAAGGCTATTAAGATGCCAATGTGCACCCTTTAAACAAACCGCTCGACAAGCCCTGTTCTACAACAAGATTTGGGACGTTATCGGGACTCGGCGAAAGATGCCCAACGAGAGGATGGAGACAGCCGGGCTTGGATACGTTCAGTCCAAGAAACGGGAGCGATTCCATGTCTGCCACGTCATAGATAACCCTGGAGGAGAAGGGAATGATTTTCCAAATAGTGCCGATATCGAGCCTAAGCGGGATTCTGCCGTAAAAATGCCAAGCCCGTCATTCAAAGAATAAATTGACAAGCTAATAAGGGAAGCGGGTCAAAAGGTTCGGGATGACCACAGTCGCGAAATAGCCATTTACGAGAAAGCCAGGACGCAACGTATCATTCAGCAGGCTACGGATGATGACGATGCCCTTCACCTTCATCCCGCTGTGCGCTCTCGTGGCAAGAAGAAAGCCCGACGTAGAAAGAACAACAAGGTGAAGAATGAGAATGGCGCTCGAAAATAGCGAAGAAGATTCAAGAAGCCACGCGATCGAGAAAAAGTCAGCTTGAATCCGTCTTTTATGAAGAAGATGGATCGAGAGTACTCGTTCCCCCAAGACAGGACAAGGAAAATATTCGACCTTGTCATGAAGCATCAAACGATGACGTTCCCGGAGTCTCGATACCCTGAATAGATAAACGAGTTCCACCACCCGGATTATTGCTCCTACCACCGAGCAATAGGACATCCTCTTGAAGATTGCTTCACCTTCAAAGACTGGGTCGAAGAACAGTATCAGCAAGGTAGGTTCGCTCTGTCCGACAATTGGAGGGTAGCCCCACCATGAAAGCATGAGCCAAGAGCAACCTACACTGCGAGGGAAAGTCCACATCAACATCGAGCTTGGAAACAAGCTCGTATCTGCCACATGATAACATTCTCAAAGGAGGGCGAGCATGAGAATGTGGACGACCTCTCCCAATGCTTCACAAATGAAGATGAGGACGAGGTGATCTCAAAATTTCCACCGGCGCCGAAAGAGCTGGAAGATGGGATACACACCACGGCGGACAATCTGAGGAAAATCGACTTAGGGACGACAAACAATCCGAAGCCAACGTTCGTCAGTGAGCTGCTGTCGAAAGAGCAGATGGCTACGCTAAAAGACGTGCTTATGCAGTATAAAAACTGCTTCATATAGAATTATTCCAAGATTGACGGGATTAGATCCGAAGATAGCTGTGCATAAACTGGCTATATCGCCAGACATTACGCCAGTCAAGCAGGCGCCAAGAAGAATGCGGCTCGAACTCGAGATGAGCATCAATGCCGAGGTCAAGAAACTAATTGACTCCGGCTTCATCCAAGAAGTTCAATATCCTGACTGGATTGCCAACATTGCCCCGGTGATGAAGAAAAATGGGACAGTATGCATCTGTGTGGACTTTCGGGATCTCAACAAAGCTTGCCCAAAGGATGACTTCCCCGTATCGGTTACCGAGTTGATGATCGATAACACGTCCACTCATGAGGTCTTCTCCTTCATAGATTGATCTTCAGGCTAAATCAAATAAAGATGTATCCTGAAAACCAAAAGCATACTGATTGACACGAAAGAGTGTGTTTTTTTGTAGTTTAACCGCAATCAGAACAGTGTCGCTCGTAGCTAGACCGAGATGAGTACGGGTCGTCCTCTGGGAAACGTGGAACCTTTTAATTTTACTTTAGATGTGTTGAGAAAGAGAGGAGGAATAAAGAATTTTGTGAGAAGTTTCTAGATCTACTTTAAACAAGAATGTAAAATATAGATCTAGATTATTTTAGAGATTTAAATAATATAATAATAGGGCTTGTAGGGTTCGTTAGGATTTAGTAGTTATGGAAGATTAATTAAAAGTTACCCTTTTTATCCATTAATAGATTTAGAACTAGAACGACAGTGATGCGTGTAGATTAGGGTTTCTGGAGGGAAAAGGAATCCCACTCGTAACCCTTATCTCGACACGGAACTCCGTTCATATCTAGCCTTTACCAAAACAATCATTAATCTAATCTCTAATCGCGGTCGGAACTAGCAAGGAATTGCTAGCGCGCCCGATTAGGATGTTAATGATTATTTTAATAAAGTTCCTAAACTTTATAGGACTTAAAAAGGGTTTAATTATTTTCATCTCCCATTAGCCTACCCTAATCCTACGAACCCTAACAAGCGGAGAATTACTCGCGCATGTTGGGAGAAGAAGATGAAAAGAAAGAGAGGGAAAACATAATGTAAAAAAAAACAAACAATTAAATAAAAACTACCTTTATTAATCAACTCCTTCAAGCTACACTTTTAATCCATAGAAAATGATTACAAAACTTGATTTGCTTCTCGATCTTTCCTAAGGAGGTAGTCGAACAGTCGATGATCAGCCTGGATGCGTGAGCGTCGGGAGCTTCGTGATCTCTTCGGCTTGATAGCTTTTCCAAGAGGCTCTCGGTGCCTTTTTATAGTGAAAACCCAGAATCTTATTGTTGAAAAGTTGGTAAAATTCAGCAGTAATCAATCTCCCAAAATCTTGCATTCCAACTCCTCATTATTGCGGCGGATCCGCGGCCCAAAGGTGTGTTTGGCCGCGGATCCGCGCTCAAGGGATGTGATCAATTGCTTATTTTTCTTGGGCTTTCATATGGTGACATGTGGCAATCCTAGGCATCTTCAGAATTCAGAAATCTTCTCTCGGTTGCTTCCAGACTTGGTCTCCAAGTTTTCTTCTTAATTTGGCAAGATTTCTTCAACAGCTTGATTTCTTTGATATATTCTGCATAACAACTTGGAAAATTCTGCACAACAACTCAAATAAGATTTTAGTAGACTTTGTCCTACTAGGATTAGGTCAATAATATTTGCATACATTTTCCTACCAAATGATAATTAAAATATATTAACACATGGAAAATAGTGTTTTTACACATAAACCCTCATATGTATAATATATTATAATAAAGTCCTTTTTTAATATGAAAATGGTAGGAAAAATGTAATACAAATGTGCAGTTTTATCAACTGAACACATACCGCCTTCCGGACTCCGCTAGGCATATTCTGCTATAAGGTGATTCCCTTCGGACTGAAGAATGCTGGCGCTACCAACCAGAGGGCCATGAAGAAGATCTTTGATGACCTCATCCATGAGATCGTTGAATTCTATATTGACGACCTTGTGGTGAAAAGCAAATCGTACTGGGAGCATTTGAAAATAATGTTCCAGCGTCTTCGGAAATTTAATATGAAGATGAACCCTCTGAAATGCGCGTTTGGAGTCTCCTCAGGTAAATTCCTAGGATTCATCTTATGACATCGAGGCATCGAAATAGACCCATCAAAGATCAAAGCGATTATGGAAATGCCCTCGCTAAGAAATCTCAAGCAACTGCGGTCTCTCCAAGGGAAGCTCGCGTATATCCGACGGTTCATAGCTAACCTCTCTGGCAAATGCCGCCCCTACAGCCATCTAATAAAGAAGGGGACCCCTTTCGTTTGGGATCGTAAATGCCAAAGTGCACTGGATGAAATCAGGCAATATCTGCTGAACCCACCGGTACTGGCCGCTCCGGTCAAGGGAAAGCCCCTCATCCTGTACACAACAGCCCTTGAAGGTTCTCTAGGCGCGCTATGGGCACAGGAGAACGACGAGGGGAAGGAGATAGCTCTTTATTATTTGAGTCGAGTCCTTCTAGGGGCAGAAAACAACTACTCCCCCATTGAAAAGCATTGCCTGGCATTGATCTTCGCGATAACGAAGCTCAGGCACTATGCCTTGGCACATGAGGTCCATCTCATATCAAAGGTGGATCCTCTCAAATATTTGATGTCAAGAGCCATACTAATGGGAAGGCTTGCTAAATGGGCCCTCCTCTTGATGGAGTTCTCAATAATATATCGACCTCTCAAGGCAGTAAAAGGCCAGACCATTGCCGACTTTCTCGCTGAGCATCCGATACCAGCTGATTCTCCCTTAAATTGCGAATTGCCATATGAACACGCGTTCGACACAACCGAAGGGAAGACGGAGGAAAATAATGTCCAATGGGAACTCTACTTAGACGGAGCGTATTCTATGAAGAAGCGAAAGAAAGATACCCCCATAATCAAAGCTGGGGTAGGCCTCATCTTCGTGACTCCACAAAGAGGGATAATGCATTTTGCCCTTTCCTTAACGGAGCCAAGAACAAACAACGAAGCAGAAGATGAAGCATTGATAGCAGGTTTTAAGATCACTATTGACATGGGAATCGAAAACCTCCTCATATATGGAGACTCCCAGCTGGTCGTTTGCCAAGTAAATGGCGACTATCAGATAAGCAAGCCAGAACTGATCAGGTATGGTGAATGAGTGTAACAACTGCTGACGCAAATCCCTTCTTACATACTGGAATGCATACCGCGTGCGGAAAATAGCAAGGCGTATGCATTAACCAAGCTCGCTAAAGAACTGGCCGACGAAAACCTCGATGACTTGAGGATCATTGTGCAAAGCCGTCGGATTCTCGTGCCAGCAGAAATTTCTCCGGAGCCGTCTGAAGGAAAGGAAGCAACCAGACAAGCGGTCCTCCAAATAGAAGACAAAGAAAGGGTCGAGGACTGGAGGGTAGTCTTCATAGACTACTTCAAATCCCATCGAACACCTGAAGACGCGTCGTCAAGACATCAGCTTATGAAGCGAGCCCTATCTTTCTCCTTTGGCAATGATACTCTATATAAGAGATTGTTCGACAGTTTGTGGCTAAGGTGCCTAGGACCATAAAAAGCAAAAAGGGTCGTCCAAGAAACTCACGACGGACTCAGCGGTTCTCATCAGGCCGTGCCAAAAATGAAGCTGAAGATCAAAAGAATGGGTTACTATTGGCCCACGATGATTCAGAACTGCCTTGAATATGCGAAGCAGTGTCACTCAAGCCAGATTCACGAGGACTTCATCCACCACCATCTGAATCCTCTACACCCAACATTGGCTAGCTGGCAGTTCGAAATGTGGGGAACCAATATAATCGGGCCTATCGAACCAGCATCGTCCAAGGGACATCGATTCATATTGGCAACAATCGATTACTTCTCTAAGTGGGCAGAGGCAGTACCGCTAAGGGAAGTGAAGATGGAGAACATCCTCCATTTCTTCAGGACACATGTCATTTACCATTTCGGCACTCCGCGATGAATCATCTCGGATAATGGGCCAGCCTACAGGAGCCATAAGATCAGCCGCTTCGCACATCAGCATAAAATAGATTGGACATGCTCTTCAGTCTATAATCCCCGAGCTAACGGTCTGACTGAGGCTTTCAACAAGACCTTGATGAAGATCATAAAGAAAACGGTGTTCAAAAATAAAAGGGACTGGCACGAGAGACTGCATGAAGCTCTCTGGGCGTATCGAACCGCGTTCAAAATGACCATGAATACAATGCCATTCACGTTGGTATTCGGCATGGAAGCGATACTTCCCTTGGAGATAGAGATACCCTCTCTACGAGCAGCAGTTCGATATGAGCTGACGGATGAAGAAAATGCCCATCTTTGGTTTGAGGAGCTCGATGCCCTCGATGAAACTCATCTCATGGCACAGCAAAACCTGGAAGCTTACAAAGTAAGGATGACGCGCTCATATGAAAGACCAACTAGGCCAAGAACATTCCGCCAAGGTGAACTTTTGTTGGATGTCAAAAGACCTATGATCCCCAACCGTGCAAAACGGGGGAAATTCGAGCCGAACTATGATGGTCCATACATCATAGAAAAGTTCTACCAAGGTGGGGCCTACTTGCTCATGGATATGCATGGCGAAAGACCCTTCCGGCCAATAAACGGCCGGTTCCTTAAGAAATACTACGCTTGTCAGGTCACAGCTCAGGTTAATGATATATGACGATGCTCGTGTCCGCTCGCTGTCTTTCTGAGTCCAAACTCTATAAGTAGTATCCGGAAAAACTTTGCCCCAAACCTAACAATGGACCGAGATGTCCCTAAACTAACAATGGACCAAGATGTCCCTAAACTAAGAATGGATCGTAATGTCCGTAAACTAAGTATGTCGCCTCAAACAAGGCGACAGTAGAATTCAAGTCCATGAGTCCCAGCGGTGAGGACTGCAACTCAAATCCCACCGGCAAATAGATGGGTCACATGCGGCGAAACTATTCTCGAGGCTTCATAAAAAAAAATGGTACGTCCACAAGCACAATGGGCACGGATGAAAACCCGGAAGGGCTCTGTGAGCAAAAACAGCAGGACTACCGCAAGTTTGTGAAAACCCGAAAGGGTGCAGACTCGTAAAAAAAAGAAAAAAAATTCATGCGCACTTGCAAGGTCCCCTCGACCTTGTAAGGGGAAAATAACTGCGTGAGATTCTTACGACTCACAAAAGGGAGTAACACACTTAGGGATCCTCATGATTCCTAAGGAGAAATTACACTTACGAGATCCTCACGACTCGTAAGGAGAATTCCCCATGTGAGACCCTCACGGCTCATAGGATTCAAAAGATTTAGGCTACAGGGATCTGAACCTGTTTTTAAGCCATCATATTCCCTAAATTGCCCTACAAGCGGTCCCATATTGACCCTTGTATAGAATCCACAGGCACAAATAAATGTTCCCTCACCTAATTCCACCAATGGCGCGAAATTGCCCCATTTGGTGAATAACACTTGTAGGTCCTCTCGACTTTCAAGGAGAAAATACTCTTGTGAGATCCTTACGATTTACGGAAGAAGATATCACTTAGGAATCCTCATGACTCCTAAGGAGAAAATACACCTATGAGATCCTCATGACTCACAGGGAGAAACACCTTTATGAGACCCTTACGGCTCGTAAAGTCGAAAAGCCTTAGTCAACAGGATCCTCACCCTGTTTGCTAAGCCACCTTTGTTCAAATCGACAAAGGCAAATGATGATTCCCTCCTGGCAATATCACAGTTGTAGCGATGCTGATGCCTAAATCGGTATCAAATTCCATGTCCTTTCATGACAAATGATGATTCGCTCCTGGCAATATTCCAGTCGCAGCAATGCTGATGCTAAGATTGGTATCAGACCTCGAGTTCCATACTCGCAATAAAATCAGCGAGCAAAAATGCATATGAAATAGCCGAAATGATAGGACAACTTGCAGTAAGAATCAGCGAGCAAAATGTATGCATATAAAATAGCCGAAATGTTTGGGCAACTCGCAATAAAAAGCAGCGAGTAAAAAGAAAAACAGACGAAATGATTGGGCACCGCGAAAAATAGCCGAAATGATTGGGCAATCACGACTTTCGCGATATAAAAAGCCGAAATGATAGAGCATCGCGGAAAGAAAGAATAATAAATGAAAACTTCTGCCCTGCAGGCGAGTCCACATCAACCCCTGTATACAATCCATGGGCGCAAACGAAAAAAGGAACCACATTTTCCCACCAGGCTCCATCAGAAGGAGAGCCAGGTGTAACATTTCAGAAATATAAAATATTATTTTTGGAAATTTAATATTAAAATAATATATTTCGCGAAAACTATTCGATTTGCGAATAAGGGTTTTTCGTAAAATGGTATAAGTATATACCAATATTTGGAAAATAATCGGAGATTAAAATGATTTATTTATTATAATGATATTTGTCGGATTTTGGCATTTTTATAAATAATTATATGCAATTTCGAGTAAAATTGATTAGTGCACTGCTAATCGTGATTTGGCCAAATCTGTATTTTTAGATTTTTCCATGGCTAGTGCACCATATCATGTGCATGTTGTTTTTGTGTTTGTGACTTGTGAATTTGTGAGAATGAGAAAAGAAAAGGAAAATAAAAAGGAAAAGAAAACGAAAATGCAAAGAAAGAAAAGGGTTGTGTATGAAAGGAGTTATGAGTGAAAAACAAAAGAGATATTTGTTTGGAGAGTGAGTGTAGGGGATATTTGTGAGTGAGAGAGTGAGCATAAGAGAGAGAGGGTTAGACTTGGCTGCCCATTCCTTCATTCCCCGTTGTTTTTCTTCATCTCCTCCATGCTTCTTCAACCTCCACTACCTCCATGCTTCATCTCCAAATACTTTCCAAATCATCATGCCCCTTCACATAAAATATGCACAAACCTATTCTAAACCCTTTAAACCATCCAAATTTGGATTTTGAAGACTTTGGGCAACTCAAGAATTTTCCTAAGTTGCCAAATGATGTAATTGATCGGTCGAAAATAGTGCATTCTCAACACGGTAATTTCCCTACTCTTATCATTCATATATAGGTGTTTATTATAATTATAACACAGATTACGAATTCATACGGAAAATACCAAATAATCTGTGTTAAAGTTATAATTGGCATTCTAAAGGGAAATTACGTATTTTATTACTAATAGCATCGATATGTATATATCAATCCTTGTCTCGAGATTTTGTGCAGGAAATTCTCCAGGTAAAAGAGCCGGAATCATAAAAGTGCTGATAAAAATACGCCAAGTCCAAGACATGTGATCTGGCAGTGAACAAGAGAATATAAAAATATTCCAGATATAAAATAAGTCCCCAAGGATCAGCACTAATTCATCCTGGAAGTTTCACACAAAGATAGCACCAAACGACCGCGGATCTGCGGCCGAATGGGCCGATACGCCGCGGATCCGCGGCTCTCTGGACACGTCAGCAGCTCCAATTTTCTCCACGTGGCTTCTTGCAACGGCCAGGCTTCCAGAAGACTCCCAAAGTGCACGTGGCTTTATCCAGAAGGCTCGGCCTAACAACCTAACCCTAGAATATACTTTATTCTAGAATATTCCCTCTAACAAACTTCTTCTAGAAGACTCTCCCTAACAACCTAGCTTTGGAGGGAAGATTCAAATGAGGTGGTTATAAAATGAGATCTAGATCTAGGGTTTTGAGGTTACACACATACACAATGAGGGTGATTGAATATTGAGCAAATTTCAATAAGTTGAATGACATAACTTGTAACTCAAAACCCTAGCCCCAAATCCATCTCAAAAAGCCAAATCAAGATTCAATGAGTTCCAAATTGAGCAAGCATCCACGATCCTTTTGAAGCGACGCCGATCTTTATCCGAGCAAGAGATCCACGACGATCCGCGAATCAAGAAGACGATGCGAAGCTAGTTCGATAATTTTAGTTCCTCCTCAATTCTTGTAGTCTTTGAGTGTGTTGTAACGAAATATCGAATAATAAAAGGTGACGATCTTTAATCTTGCTTTCTATTCTTTCTCGCATTATGATATTTTTCATTCTTGATTTCTTTATAATGATGCGCGAATAAAACTCCGCTTGCATCGGAATCGAAAGAATAGATAGAATGATGTTGATGAATTCTTGAACGATTCTTAAGTCTTATGAGTTTTGTAAACCCTAGGTAATTGAATCAAAGATGACCTAGTTTTGAGCAAGATGCTTTCTTGAATATTTTCGCTCTAAATTAGAGATCAATAATCGATAATTGAATTTCCTAGAGGCTAGAATTTGAATGCTAATTAACGAAAGGACAAGGGATGAGGATGAAGAAACCCTAGCTTCTTCAAAAGATCCCTAAATCTGGTTGATTGACATCGATCTAGCATCAAATCTTCAATAGATAAGAATTTGAAATTCTAAGCATCAATTATCACTATCGATTCAATTGATTCCGACAAGCCTTTCTTCAAATCATGATAATTCAAACACTTTAGGTATTTTCTTGATTTTGTTACCAATTCTTGAATTTAGAACTAATTCTTGATTCTTGAAAGTAAATTTCATCAATTTTCTTTTATATTTTAAATTCCAACACAAATAAAACAACTACGAACGAATCACACTTTCCCTGTGGACGATCCGTATTCATTAACCCGCTACACCGACACCGTTAATTGATTGCGGTACAAATATTTTTTGATTGTGAACACTTTACATTTCATCACAACGAAAACGATTCAATCAAATGGTGCCGTTGCCGGGGATGGTGTGCTAATTTGTTCATTTTTGTATTTGAGTTGGAAAATTTATTATTCCATTAGTTTTTAGATCAAAATTCGTAACAAGCGCTTAACGATTTGCTGTGATTTGTTGCAAGGAGATCTGGAATCTGTGGAGCGAGAGAAAAAAATTTCAGAGCATCTCAAGGAGCTCAGTGAGTGAACAGGAGCTTTTGTACCAATTTTTGTGCAGGGATCTCACTAGACGACCGCTCATCCGCGGCATTAAGAGGCATCTCGCGGCGGTTCCGCGGCCGACTTAGGGTTTCAGTGCATGAAAATTCTCTGGTATATTCTGTACTTTCTTATCTCTTCCCTCATCTGCTCCATTAACCAATTTCTGTAGGTTTCTTTGCAAAAATTCGCAGCGCCGCAAAAAGAAAAAAATTGTTGCGTGTTTGATCTTGGTTCTTTGCATTTTTAACACGGAAATTAAGGGGCACGACCAAAATTCAGATTAGGTCGGGATTTCATTACCCGTCCTAACCCCCAAAAATCACAAACTTGCATCCACATCACCCTCATTAACTAAAAAATATCTAGACAAGACTCTAAGGACTGTCGCGCTCACTTAGGACAGAAGGAGGTCGTGGGTAATCTATTGCTTATCCGCGTTTCTTTTGTGGTGTCTAAAGCAAGTGTGTCTAAGGCAAGTGGTTACTTAATTAGGCCCACTACTTACGTAGTGGAGAACCTCCCACTTACCTGGAACTTACCTGGCCACAGAAGGGGCAAAGAGGCAGTAGAGGATCTATCTTGCGACTTGTCTTCTGGAAGTCTAGGAGCGGTCTAGAGACTTGACCTAGGTGACCACTAGATTTAGGGTTGCTTATGCATTGTTTGTGTGAATTTTTCAAAAATCCGTATTTTTCAAAACCAAACACCAATCTCATCTTTTCCTTAATTATCACTTAACGCTGCCACTTGTGCTAAACCATTTAGTGCATGCTCGGCTGGACATGGGATTCTAGTGCCCGTCTTATCCGCGTTCCTCCTATCGACTCCAAAGTCGGTAATTCTACGTCTACTTTTTCTACACCCACTACCACACACACTTCGATGGACGATTCTCCATCGAACTTCTTTAACACTACTCTGTCACCGTCCGCAGGTGCGCAGAATCCGCCCCGCATCTCTCTCCAAGAGAGATGATACCCTATGCGAGGTCCTCTTTCGACCTGTTTCACCATTCCACCAGTCAACGGGGAAAATTTTGAAATAAAACCTCAATACATCAATCTTCTACCAAAATATCACGGTCTCGAGTCTGAAGACGCATATGTCTTTATTACAAAATTTGAAAATGTATGCGCAATGATGGGTACTTCACAGCTTTCCGTGGATGCTATGCGTCTGCGTCTTCTCCCATTTACCTTGTGCGATATAGCCGAGAAGTGGCTTTATAACACAGCCGCACATTCCATTTCGAACTGGGGAGAATTCGTAACAGCATTCCTTAAGAAATTCTACCCTAATCATAAGACAACTTGAGTCCGTAGCGAAATAAACTAATTTACCCAGCTTCCAAATGAACCATTCTCGAAGTGTTTTGAACGCTTCAAGGATCTGTTAGTTCAATGTCCACATCACAAAATCCCTAGATGGGATCTGTGCAGAATCATTTATGAGGGAATTAATCCTACCACAAAACAGAACCTTGAATCCATGTGTCAAGGCACCTTCATGAGTAAAGATGATGGTGAAGCCTGGAGATTTCTAGAAGATTTCGCTGAAAAATCTTTACAGTGGGAGAGTGTAAAGCAGTCATCGTCTAGGGGTGGCATTCACCAAATTGATGTTTCCATAGGAGTTAGAGCTGAAATGGCAGCAATGCAAAAGAAACTCGAAGCTATGGAACATAAATTTTTAGCAGCCTCCCTAAATCATATGTCACTTTCCAAAATTGTCTGTGGATGCTGTTCTGATCCATCTCATCTTACGGAAGAATGTCCTTTAAATTCTCCATTTCAAGGTCAAGAGCATACCAATGCTGCTTTCCAATAAAGACCTAGAAACGGTCCGTATTCTTCCACTTATAATCAGGGTTGGAGGAATCACCCTAACTTTGGTTGGAACCAACAACAAAATCAAAACACGGTTCCAAACCAAAACAATTTTCAAAGGGCTCCTCCACCACAACACCAACCACTTCAAATAAGTCAGCACCCCTACCAAACACAAACTTTTCAAAATCCGGCCACAAATTCTATACCTGGGAAATAATTCTTTCCAAACGGTCGGTTCAGATAACTCCTCTTCACTCGAACAAACCATGAATTTGCTTCTGACAAATTTCATGCAAACTACGGCAAAGTTTCAGTCTTCCGTCGATGACATAAAAAGGAACTCTGCTTCCCAAAATGAGAGTATTAAATCGATGGAAGCACAAATTGCTCGATTAAATGCCGAGATGAGTACTAGAGAGAAAGGGAAACTTCCAGCTCAACCTTTACCCAATCCTGGCTATGCACATCATGTGAATGCCATTACCACGTTGAGATCTGGAAGAGTGCTTGACAACTATGTCGGTGAAGAGATTGATGATAATAATGAAGAATCAATCAATGATACCCCGGCTGAGACTTTTCCTTCCACTTCTACTTCTAATTCTGACCCCAGTTCGTCTACCCCACCATTTTCTTCCGAGCCTATTCTCCGCTTTCCTCAAGGCTCGATCCCTCGGCATCCTTCTTCTAGTCCACCCAAGACGATCCCCACGCCTATTCTGGGATCTTTTCTACCCACATGATCTTCTCCAATGTTGGACCCCGCTATTATTGCTAAAGCTCCTTATCCGAATCGGTTAAGGGGAAACAGACCAAGTCCGCAAATGGAGAAGATCACAGAAATCTTTAACCAGGTTAACATCAACATCCCTCTTCTAGATGCTATTCAACAAGTCCCCGCTTATGCGAAAATCCTCAAATACTTGTGCACTAGGAAGAGGAAGACTCAAGTGCCAGAAAAGGTATTCATGTCAAAGACTGTAGACACAGATTTTCCCCAACAATTACCTAAGAAACGTAAGGATCCTGGCTATACTACTATTTCTATTTCTATTGGGGATAAACACATTAATCGTGCTCTACTTGACATTGGCGTAAGTGTTAACCTGCTTCCTTACTCAGTTTATGAGCAGTTAGGGATTGGAGAGTTAAAGCCTGCATACACAAATCTCCAGATGGCCGACCGATCAATCATCTAACCTAGGGGGGAGCTTGAGGATATGTTAATAAAAGTCGGGGAATTTGTATTCCCTATGGACTTTATTGTACTTGATACACAACCTGTAGCGAACCCACGGAATCAAATTCCGGTAATTCTTGGTCGACCCTTTTTGGCCACGTCCAATGCTATAATCAACTGTTATAATGGCTCTATGACCCTATCCTTTGGGAAGATGTCAATAGAGCTGAACATATACAAGTTGGGAAGTGTACCCTCCGAACCTACTGCTCATGCATGTTCTGTCGAATTAATGGATGTCGACAGCAGTGAATTTGATCAACCTCATGATACTGATCTTGACTCTTTTCATATGTTGTTGTTTGACCCAACTATGTATCATATACATACGGACTCTTTCACCAAGTTGTCCGGGTTAACATCTAACACTGATTATGAACCGTTTTTGGAGTTTGAAGATCACCCTGTGCTTTTTGATGACATTATTCTTCGGGGTATCGATGAGAGTTTTGAGGAAATCATCGCTGATGAACTCGCATTTTTAAAAGACACGGGTGTTGAGATGAATCACCCTAAATACAAAGAAATTGGACCTCCACCCCTTCTTCTGGGCTATAAAGAGAATATGAGTAATCCATCATCACTATCACTGTGTCGTCTCTCCAAATTGAGACGCAAACCCATTCTTTTACACCACTTATCTCTTCCCCACTTCTTTCTGTCTCTATTCATCACATTCTTCCACCAACTGGTGCTTTTCACGGACAAATTCTTCAAATGGTTAGTGTTGACCTTCGGTCTTTGTAAAGCTTGGCATTGACCAATAACTTGGACGCCCTCTTATGATTTTTAAAGATTAACATTGTTTAACTCAAGTTTGGAGGGAGGGGGTTATAATCTGGCTCTTGAAAATAAAATTTTACTCAAAATGTGAGCCAAAAATAAGTTTGGGGGAGGATTTTCACTCTCATATATTATTGCCCCTGTTAATAAATTTCCTCCCAAGCTTACAGGTTTTTGTAATCTAACAGATAGCAACAGTGAGGACACTGTTGAAAACAAGTTTGGGGGAGGTTTGTGCTTATTTGCGCATCATTGCATCATACTTTGCATAAGCAAAAAACATTAAAAAAAATATTTTTATACATAAATAAGATAATAAAAGATTAGATAGTGAAAAATTACATTCAAAAGATTGGAAAAGTTTAAGAAAACAAAGAAAGTTAGAAGTTTTCTTAAACGAACTAGTAATAAGTAGTTATGAGCCGTTGTCCCAACGGTTAGTAAGATGAAAGAAGTCACTAATCTGCGGATGAAAATAAGTCTGAAAAATAGTTCCTGTTCTGGAAGCCAAACATTTGAATGTTGATACCCTACTATTCTCACTTACACACGTCTTGAAACTCGGGATAGTAGAGGATACCTTGAAATGCTCTTGTCTAAAAGCCAAAGTATGAAGGAAATAATAAATGGAAAATAAAAGATAAAATGGTGAAAAGAAAAATGAACATTGATTTTGTTATCACCAAGGCAGCAATAAAAAATATAGCAAGGGTGCTTCATCACCTAGTGCCTTAGACCAACTGGTTTGGGAGTCACTGCTAAGCCTTAGGTGGTGCAAGACGAGGAAAATACTAAATACACCGTATAAGCGATCACATGGGTAATCGGTTGGTTAGTATCTCAGGAAGTATTAACGGTGGCATGAAAAATGTGAGAGCAAATTCCATCTAAATATCTATTAAAAAGTACTGAGGCAGATGGACAAGAGTATGATAGCTTGAATTGAATTCTCCGAGTGTAGGGATGTCCAGTTCATACACGTAGGGTTATATGATCGATGTTTGGAAGAAAGATAGGAATGAAGAAAAAAGATGATATTTTATTGAGGGATGACGTGATTTCTAAAATCTTTTCATGACTATTAAGATAGGGCTCATGACAACTAAAAAGCTAGTATTAGTTGGAAACTCTGATTTTCAAAGTCTTTCTTTTATAATTCTTATCTTTAAATGTAAATTTCACGGTCTTCCTTTTATTATGGGATTTTGTGGGTGCAATCCGCTAAAAACCCTCAGGAGACAACACTCCTCCTACTAGGGACACCTAGAGGTTTAAAGGCTTGTTGCACGTGCTCAGTGCAATCGTGTTGCCAATGAAAGTGTGCTAGTTAGTTTTTCTCATTCTTTATTTCTCCTTCTTTTAAATAAAATATTTGCTCGAGACGACCAAAATTAAATTTGGGGGAATTTGATCAGTCGAAAATAGTGCATTCTCAACACGGTAATTTCCCTACTCTTATCATTCATATATAGGTGTTTATTGTAATTATAACACAGATTACGAATTCATACGGAAAATACCAAATAACCTGTGTTATAGTTATAATCGGCATTCTAAAGGGAAATTACGTGTTTTATTACTAATAGCATCGATCTGTATATATCAATCCTTGTCTCGAGATTTTGTGTAGAAAATTCTCCAGGTAAAAGAGCCGGAATCATAAAAGTGCTGATAAAAACACGCCAAGTCCAAGACTTGTGATCTGGAAGTGAACAAGAGAATATAAAAATATTCCAGATATAAAATAAGTCCCCAAGGATCAACACTAATTCATCCTGGAAGTTTCACACAAAGATGGCACCAAACGACCGCGGATCCGCGGCCGAATAGGCCGATCCGCCGCGGATCCGCGGCTCTCTGGACACGTCAGCATCTCCAATTTTCTCCACGTGGCTTCTTGCAATGGCCAGGCTTCCAGAAGACTCCCAAAGTGCACATGGCTTTATCCAGAAGGCTCGGCCTAACAACCTAACCCTAGAATATACCTTATTCTAGAATATTCCCTCCAACAAACTTCTTCTAGAAGACTCTCCCTAACAACCTAGCTTTGGAGGGAAGATTCAAATGAGGTGGTTATAAAATGAGATCTAGATCTAGGGTTTTAAGGTTACACACATACACAATGAGGGTGATTGAATATTGAGCAAATTTCTACAAGTTGAGTGACACAACTTGTAACTCAAAACCCTAGCCCCAAATCCATCTCAAAAAGCCAAATCAAGATTCATTGAGTTCCAAATTGAGCAAGCATCCACTATCCTTTTGAAGTGACGCCGATCTTTATCCGAGCAAGAGATCCACGACGATCCGCGACTCAAGAAGACGATGCGAAGCTAATTTGATGATTTTAGTTCCTCCTCAATTCTTGTAGTCTTTGAGTGTGTTGTAATGAAACATCGAATAATAAAAGGTGACGATCTTTAATCTTGCTTTCTATTCTTTCTCGCATTATGATATTTTTAATTCTTGATTTCTTTATAATGATGCGCGAATAAAACTCCGCTTGCATCGGAATCGAAAGAATAGATAGAATGATGTTGATGAATTCTTGAACGATTCTTAAGTCTTATGAGTTTTGTAAACCCTAGGTAATTGAATCAAAGATGACCTAGTTTTGAGCGAGATGCTTTCTTGAATATTTTCGCTCTAAATTAGAGATCAACAATCAATGATTGAATTTCCTAGAGGCTACAATTTGAATGCTAATTAACGAAAGGACAATGGATGAGGATGAAGAAACCCTAGCTTCTTCAAAAGATCCCTAAATCTCGTTGATTGACATCGATCTAGCATCAAATCTTCAATAGATAAGAATTTGAAATTCTAACCATCAATTATCACTATCGATTCAATTGATTCCGACAAGCCTTTCTTCAAATCTTGATAATTCAAACACTTTGGGTATTTTCTTGATTTTGTTACCAATTCTTGAATTTAGACCTAATTCTTGATTCTTGAAAGTAAACTTCATCAATTTTCTTTTATATTTTAAATTCCAACACAAATAAAACAACTACGAACAAATCACACTTTCCCTGTGGACGATCCGTATTCATTAACGCGCTACACCGACACCATTAATTGATTGCGATACAAATATTTTTTGATTGTGAACACTTTACATTTCATCACAACGAAAACGATTCAATCGGTAATCTCTTCACTTTTAGATTAGTAATCGTGTTTATATATCCTAGTTTAGGTTAGAAATCGATTTAGTGAGTAATGTGATCTTGGATTTTACAATTTGCTGTTAAGTTGTTAATTGAGGTGTAGTGAGTGTTTACAAGACCTTAGAGATTGATTTCATGGCCTTAGAAATGAGTTTAGAACCCGATACACGAACTTAGAAAATCAAACAAGTCCATTAACCTAGATAGACCACTAGAAGAACACCACTAAAATACGAACTCATTTCACCCTACTTAGACCGACGAGACCGGATTTTTTGGTGTTCTCGCCGGACCCCCTATCTCCTATGGTGATGTAGTTTTGCCTGTAGCTCACTGTCTATCACAGAAAACTACATTTCAATACCACTCATTCATTATCTGTTTTGTTATATATCGGTACTATTAACCAATGTCCGCTCAGTAATTACAGCTTACAGGTATCCGTGAAAAATACTGGAAATACACTAAAAATCACGGATATATCGTTTGTGAGCCGACACTGCAACCGGAACTGGAAACCGACCGATATCCAAAGAGTTTTTACAAATAAAATATGTGCACACAATATTGGTCCAACACAATGCAAGTGTACACATGCTCTTTGGCACTAAGACCATGGTGGGGGCTGCCATGATGCAAGGCACAAGTGGGCATGAGAAGTGATGTGTGAGTTAATGCAAAAAGATATGATATGATGTATAGCATCAAGCTTCCCTCAAAATCCCTGAGTGCAGACCAGGTTAATATAGAGAAATCAAGCAGCACCAGAGTGATATTGGAGACACACAACTAAAATGAGCCAGATTGCTCGGTTTTGGACCGGCCACACTCCTAAAATGTTCGAGCTCGCCGGCCCCCTAGATCCAATGGACCCCATATTTCTCCTGTCCCTCCCTTGCTGCCACGTCATCTTATTTTTATTACTTGTTTAATTTTCTTTTGAGCCTAGAAATACAGACCAGTGAGCAAGGGAGAGGGGGTCATTCTTTGTCCAAGATTTTCTATTATTCTTCACACTTGTATACTCTTTTGTTTGCTTTTCTTGTACATAGCTTAGTTTCCCTTGAGCTCCCTGCCTTCTCTTGATCTTGCAACCTATTCATTGAGCTTGCAAGTTTAAGATTAGGTTATTGAACTCAAGGTTGTATCGCTTGGACATAATAGAGCTTTCTTTTACATTTGGGTTCTTAGTATTTCATTCTTTCTCTTTTACTTACTTGCTCTTTCAATACTTGCTCTTTACTTACTTGCAATTTTATTACCATGTCATTTACTTACTTTCTTGTTTCTTTTCTTTTCTTTTCTTATCTTTGCTTTGCTCTTTTTGTTTGTTGTTTTGTTGGGTGTGAATATGTTGTTGTTAGGAAAGAAACTGATATTGTAAGTTAATATTTCCTTTCTCATTTCCTTTTCCGATCTTTTCCATTAAACTCCACCCAAACCTTACGCAAGCGCTCCGTTAGGCACCCTACCATACCAAGATATCGGTGATTCCTAACCGTGACCGGTTGCGTTCGGATTGACCTGTGTAAGTCCATGCTACCTCTCCCGGTACTTACGGGCTTGCGGAATTTGATGAAAAACAATTTTCAAGAGGCGGTAACATGGACTTAAACGGATCTTTGTTAAACTATCTACCTAACAACCTAACTAGGAGTTGTTAACTACTCGGTTAGGGGGTTATACCTTTCTTTCTTGAACTCCTTCGTCTTCAACTCGTGATGGTGTGCGGATCGGCTTCACCCCGTCGTCTCCTTGCGCCGAAGATCAATCCACCCGAAAGCTTCTACCTTTGGCTTCTTCTTCGAACTTTGAAGAAACTAGTTCACTCGGTTTGCTAAACCTTGTGAACTAGGGTGAGTAGAGAAGAGTGTGTTGGGATTTTTCTCTATGGTTCTTGCTTCTAAACACATGAGACAAGTGAACCATAGACTAGAGAGAGGGAGAGCAAGAGGAAGAGGATGAGAGCTCAAGCCAAGAGAGAGAAAGGAAATGAGAGAATGAGTAAGACTTTTCTTTCTTGGCTCTCATAATCCAAAGCCATCATAAGAAATCATAGCAATCAAGTATTATGTGATGGTTTAAGTCAAAATAGCCATATCATTTCATGCACTCATTTTGCACAAGATAAACAAGAAAGCAAAAGACTTTGCCATGAAATGATAGCTATTGTCATGATGATGGTCAACTAGTCCAACCTAGTCAACCGGTCAACAAAGTCAACAAGTCAACAAGTCAACCCCTCAACAACCATGTCACTATAATACTTAATTAATATTATTGTTAATCATATATCATATTCTCATTAGGGTTTAGCAAAAAGTCAATAGTCAACAGTCAACAGTCAACAACCCTAATGAGAATCCTCTGCCTCTGTCTCTCCGTCAACTGTGCATACACACCCGCATCCGCGTTCCGAGGAACACGAATACATACGAGATAAAACCAATCCCAAAACGTACACTATGATCTGGCTTAAACCAAAGCCCGCTAGTGTTAACTGTCCGGACACTAAACGTGCACAAGTGTACGGATGTGACCGAACCCTGTCGCAAAACCATGCGACCTGTCGCAAAACCATGCGACCTCTACTCTTTTGCCTAAAGGCGAATAGCTTTCTGTGTGGGACTCTAAAGACTCGACACTACGCTGGCAGTGGGTTTAACCACAGACCGCAAGTGGCACTAGCTGTGCGTAACGGTCCCCAGGTAGATGCCGACAAGAAGACTGACGAGGTGAAACCCATCTGAACTCCTACTGAGCCTGAATGTGACAATCTCCGTACAGTCCGGTCTATTCGTCCGATACATCGCATGGCGGGCCTAGGGGGCGGTAAACGTCCGTCCCCTAATAGCGGTACAAGTCGTGCCGGAGTGAAGCCCAAAACACCCTGAGATAACACTAGAAGCCTACCAGTATATCTCGCTTGCCCTGGCCAGGGACTACTCGTGTAATGGCTCTCCTAGACACAGCGCGATGTCAACCCCCAATACCGGGAGAGACGAATCCTGTCTAACCGTCACTGCCTCCAAGTGCTTCGGGACTGCACCCAACTACTACCTGTTTGCATGACTCCTTTGAGCCGTGGTAGGGTAGTAATCAAAGTACAGTGGGAACACACTCGAGGCGAAGTGACAGTGTCAAGTCAGCGGACTAAGCTGTACTCATGTCACCTGGGAACTGATAACTGACGATAGGTTTAATACCAACCAGTCAGTCCCCGACGAGTCCTGTCCAGTGTACTCGTAACCTAACGAGCATCCGCATACTATCTCAAGTACGACGTACTGACGGCTGTGGGACAGACCGTCTCTCCTGCTGGGATGAGAAGCGCATACGATAGTCTACTTCGGAGTATCGATGCCCTGTCTCGATAGTCCTGCGACTAGGGACCTGTATAAGGATGTGCTTATGGATTACCCAGCCCCCACGAGTGTGACTGCCATCACAACGCTGGTAATCAAGCAAAGATCCTAAGGGCTCCACTAATGCGTATAGGTGATATAATAAAATAAACACATGTACACATTAAAGTAGAGACAAACCAAGTAGCATACTACCATTTTGAGCAAGATTTTTTATACAACTGTGAATATCCCAAGCTTCCATTAAGTAATATAAAAACTAGTATGATACAGTAATGGCCTCTAGGGCATATACACTAACAATCTCCCACTTGCACTAAGGCCATGTACTGGCGTATCGAAGACCTATCATCTCGATCAGCCGCTCGAACAGAGTCTGGGGCAAGACCTTGGTGATTGGATCTGCAGTGTTATCTTCTGAAGCAACCCTCCGAACCTCAATCTCCTGGCGATCCACGATCTCCCTGATCAGGTGATACCGCCTCAAGATGTGTCTGGATTTCTGATGGGACCTGGGTTCCTTCGCTAAAGCTATAGCCCCGTTGTTGTCATAATACAGAGGTATTGGATCAACAATGGACGGAACCACTTGAAGTTCTTTCAAGAACTTCCTCATCCAGACGGTTTCTTTTGCGGCATCAGATGCAGCGATGTATTCCGCTTCCATAGTCGAGTCAGTAACGGTTTCCTGTTTGGAACTCTTCCAACACACCGCCCCTCCATAGAGGGTAAAGACAAAACCCGACATGGACTTGGAATCATCCTTGTCACTCTGGAAGCTGGAGTCAGCAAAGGCCTCGATCTGGAGGTCTTTTCCGCCATACACCAAGAACATCTCCTTAGTCCTTCTCAGGTACTTGAGAATGTTCTTTACCGCTATCCAGTGTTTCTCCCCAGGGTTTGACTGATACCGGCTTACCACACTCAGTGCATAAGCTACATCAGGTCTGGTACATCGCATACATTATAGAGCCTACCGCAGAAGCGTAGGGTATAATAGACATGCGATCCCTCTCCAAATCAGTCTTAGGAGACATCTCTTTAGAGAGGGTGATCCCGTGACAAGCCGGTAGGTTACCGCGCTTGGAATCTTCCATACTGAATCTTTTCAGTATGGTGTCGATGTACCTGGACTGCGAAAGTCCTAATATCCTCTTGGATCTATCACGATGGATCCGGATCCCCAGGATGTATGAGGCATCACCCAGGTCTTTCATGGACAACCTGTGTGACAAGAACCCCTTGACAGATTGTAGTATAGGAATGTCATTTCCTATCAGAAGAATGTCATCCACGTATAAAACGAGGAATACGACAGTTCTTGCTACAAATCTACTATAGATGCATGGTTCATCTGGATTTTTGATAAAGCCAAAGTCTTTGACTGTCTCATCAAAACAGATGTTCCAACTCCGCGATGCCTGCTTTAGTCCATAGATGGACTTAAGCAACTTGCACATCTTTCCGCTGCTCCCACTCTGAATGAAACCCTCTGGCTGGTCCATATAGACACACTCCTCTAAATTTCCATTTAGAAATGCGGTCTTTACGTCCATCTGCCAAATCTCATAATCGTGGAAGGCAGCAATGGCAAGAAAGATCCGAATGGATTTCAGCATAGCCACTAGAGAAAAGGTTTCGTCATAGTCCAAACCAGGTCTTTGACGAAAACCTTTTGCAACAAGTCTAGCTTTATAGGTCTCAACCTGTCCATCTACACCAATCTTCCTTTTGAAGATCTACTTGCATCCTACGGGTTTTACCCTGTCTGGAGCAATGTCCAACGTCCATACTTTGTTGGTGTACATGGACTCTATTTCGGTCCGCATTGCATCCAGCCATTTTACCGAGTCAACGCTCTGAACGGCCTGCTGGAAGCTAGTAGGCTCATCATAATCTATGATGCAATCCCCTCTATCCCCGTCTATGAGAAAACCGTAGTATCTCTCGGGCGGATGAGACTGCCTACTACTCCTGCGGAGCGGCGTAGGAATGTCCTGATCTTTTGAACTCTCTGGTTCTACTAAGCTTTCAGTAATAGTCCGTGGTTCTGGAATTTCTTCCAGTTCTACTGCGCTCCCACTAATTTCCTTTTCTAAGAACTGGTGTTCTAGAAAGTGGGCATGACGAGAAACAAAAACCTTTTGTTCCTCTTCGCAGTAGAAGAAATATCCCTTGGAGTTCTTTGGATATCCCACAAACTTGCACTGTACTGAGCGTGCCTCGAGTTTGTCCACATGCTGCTTTTTAACAAAAGCTGGACTTCCCCATGTCTTAATGTGATTAAGATGGGGCCTCTTCCCACACCACATCTCATATGGTGTGGTAGGCATAGTCTTAGTGGGAACTCGGTTCAAAAGGTATGCAGCTGATTCTAGCGCATACCCCCAGAATGATCGCGGTAACTCAGCGTTACTCATCATGGACCGTACCATATCCAATAGGGTTCGGTTCTGTCTCTCCGATACACCGTTATGTTGCGGAGTGTATGGAGGAGTAAGCTGAGAGAGAATTCCATTCTCTTTTAAGTAATCCAGGAACTCAGCACTCAAGTATTCACCACCTCGATCAGATCTCAGTGTCTTGATACTTTTGCCGGTTTGTTTTTCTACTTCATTCTTATATTCCTGGAACTTTCCAAAGGCTTCGGATTTATGTTTCATTAAGAAGACATAACCGTACCTTGAAAAGTCATCCGTAAAAGTAATGAAGTAAGAATAACCGCTTCGCGCATGTGTAGACATTGGACCGCACACGTCGCTGTGTACGAGTCCCAAGAGCTCGCTCGCTCTTTCTCTGTGTCCAGTGAACGGAGTCTTTGTCATCTTTTCTTTGAGACAGGATTGACAAGTGGCATACGATTGATATTCGAACGGATCCAAATATCCTTCTGTATGTAACTTAGTCAATCTTCTCTCATTGATGTGACCCAGTCTACAATGCCATAAGAAAGTCTGATTGATTTCTGGAGACTTTCTTTTGTGTGTATTTTGGACATTGAAAATCTGTGGTTGGTTTAATACGTATATACCATTGCTCAATGTACCTGACCCAATCAGAACTTGATTAAGGTGAATGTTTACAACATTGCTTACAAACGCAAATTCATAACCTTCTTTAGAAACCAAAGATACAAAAATGATATTACAAGTTGCGTTGGGTACAAAAAAGCAATTACGCAAAACCAAAACATGTCCATCTGACATTCCCAGGTGATAGTCCCCCACGGCCTTAGCATCCATGCTAGCTCCGTTTGCAACTTTGAGGGTCATGTCACCTGCCTTCAAAAACCTACGGTTTCTCAACGCCTGCAAAGAATTATAAATATGAGGTCCTGATCCGGTATCCAATACCCAGGAAGTAGAGTTTATTGAAAGACAGTTTTCAATAACATACACACCTGAAGCTGAAGCCGCAACCTGCTTCAGATCCTGTGTTCTGGCCTTCCAAGCCCTGCAATCTTTCTTCCAGTGTCCACTCATATGATAATAGAAGCATTCTTCTTTATCCACAAGCTTCCCCACTTTCTTTGTTGCTTTTGCCTTTCCCTTCGTCTCCACTTTACTAACACCGCCCCTTGGTTTGGCGGGGGATTTCTTCTTCTTTCCCTTAGCTTTCGCTTTGGACCTAGAAGAAGAAGATCCTCCTACAAACAAAGTGGATGTTTCCCTACCTTTCTGTAGGGTGCCCTCTGCGCTCCTCAGCATGTTGAGGAGTTCTGAAAGTTCAACTTCCTTTTCTTGTAAGTTGAAGTTCAGGATAAACTGGGCGTAAGTGGAAGAAAGGGACTGGAGAATCAAGTCCGTATAGAGCTCATTCTCCAACGTGGTCCCAAGGTCCGCGAGCTCCTCAATGTAGCCAATCATCTTAAGCACGTGTTCCGCTACCGATGATCCGACGGCCAGTCTTGCCGAAAATAACTTCTTCGACACTTCGTATCTTGCGATACGAGATTGCTCTCCATACAGTTCTTTTGTATGGAGAAATATGGATTCGAGGTCCATATTCTCGTGCCTCCTCTGATGTTCATTGTCCATAGAGGCAAGCACGAGGCACTTGGCCTTCGCGCAGTCGATTTTCCAGGTCTTACGAATTTCCTTATTCGCGACGCTGGTTTTGGGACCTGGGACAGGGGGAGCTTTGGTGGTAAGAAGATACCCCAGCTTGTCGTAAGTGATTGCCATCTTGACATTCCTGAGCCAGTCTTTGTAGTTTGGCCCTGTCAGTATGTTTTTATCTAGTAATAACTTAAGTCCGGTCATGACGATTGGTCGCTGCAATTAGGAGAGAGAGAAGAAACACTCAGCATGATGCTCTTGCAAGTTTAGAGTGGTTTTCAGTTTGTCTAAACAAGATGTCTCCCACTGTCTCTCGAATCCCTCCTCAAACCAAAAAGGAAGAATTAGTCAGGATCAATCTCACCATACAATTCTTGCTTAACCGTTCGGCCAGGCTGGTGTCGGTACTTCGAGGGAGGTTTTCCAACGCTTTCGCGAAGTTCCTTAATTAAATAACCTCTTTTCCCTGTGGGCGTAGCCCCGCTAACACCTTTCTAGACACCTACTAGGTTTATAGCATTGATCGTTTAGTGAGAAATTTCCCGAGGAGTAGCATATACTCACAGTAGGATCGGGATCCAAATATCATTGCGTGACGAAACTGAAGGAATCCTACCAGAATCATCACACTCCAAATGGTATGCAACTCTAGCAAGTTTCAGTACTTATGAAACTCCCGATGTGGATTTTTGCCCCATGCTCTTATGACCTTGACTTTGGCCAAAATATCATAAGTCACATGTCAAGTTCTACCCGTCATTATCCAGATTAATTTGGACCCACCCGTACCTACCCTTGACTTAGGCCAAAATGGCAGTACGACTGTCCCAAACCAACGCATCTATCTATGCTGCACATGAATACCCAATAGCTACCAATCACTATGCCTTGACTTTGGCAAACATACATAGCTTGAATACTATTGACTATTCATGTGAAACGACGGAGGGCTACGAATGGTTTTGGCGAAACCGTGAATGTAGTGAACTTGATATAATCGATGGAACAAGATAGCTTTTAAAAGGAGTGGCTCAAACTCCGCATTTAAAAGTTGGTTTTGAAAAGAACCGAGTGGTTTTTCGAAAGTGTTCCAACGACTTTTACTTGGTTTATTTTCTTGCATTAGTTCTTTTAATGCGTCCCATCATTTAATCCTACCATAGCAGAAAACAACCAAAATATGACGTACGCTTATGCCATTCGTATTCGCCATGGGGCCCCGTCATTACCCGTTAGGTTACTTAACTAACGACAGAGCGGGGGCTGGGCTAGCGCGGCTGTAAAACATAAGCAACGCCTAAATAATATCATATATAGATATATATTGCAATGATAGCCATTTCAGATCACAGATGAATACATTGGATATACTAGGAATCCGCAATTCGTACGAGCCTGTAACGAAAAGCAGATTACACGGTCGCGGTGAATAGCCAATACCCCACCCAAGACCCCTACGGGTGCGGCAAACTACCCGCCAAGTACCCGAAGTGGAGCAACCTCCCTCAACACCGTGAGTAGGCCACTCGGCACTTCGAGATACCCGGTAGTTTGTGAACCCCCTCCATGGGTCTATCCTAGGAGCAAAAACAGTAAAAATAAATTATACAATGACGGCTACAACCCCGACCCGGTTGTGCGGCCATACAAATAATATTACATCAATTTACAAATTTACATGAATTGAAAGAAAAGAAAACACTCGTCTCACAACCCCCGGCTACACACCCGCGACAATCCAATGAATTCATATACACATACCAGCAACATTACAGATCACAGATTTGTATAACCCCCACTAATCGACATATAGCGATTAGCAGACGTTCAATACAAATATCAAATCACAGATAAAAACCCGTGAGCTTAAGTCTTTAGAAACTCGATCAAAATACGGTTTTTAAAGCCCCA
This sequence comes from Agapanthus africanus, assembly GCA_030015575.1. NCBI lineage: Eukaryota > Viridiplantae > Streptophyta > Magnoliopsida > Asparagales > Amaryllidaceae > Agapanthus > Agapanthus africanus. The sequence goes on along the minus strand of JASDDO010000001.1, from coordinate 456,537,266 downwards.
AAAACAAAATTTTCTTTCTGGAAAATCTGGGCTGAAAAAACATATACCAAAAATCCCAAAATACCCCACTAAGTATTCTGCAGACAAGATGATCCACAGCCGAGTTAAATCGACCGCGGAACCGCGGCAATAGCAAGCTATTGCCGCGTTTCAGCGGCGGTTTGATGGGTTCACTGGACCGTTTTTCTACAGTAGACTATAAAAACCCTGAGTCGATTTTTAAAGCATGATTCATTATTTTTACAGAACTTTAAAAATCGACAGCAAGTTTGATTTCGGGGTGTATTTCGCGACTTTTTCTCCGATCGAATTTCTAGTTACTATACTAACATGTTAGGTAGTGTTTAACTAGGCTCTGATACCACTGTAAGTCCATGCTATCTCTCCCGGTACTTACGGGCTTGCGGAATTTGATGATAAACAATTTTCTAGAGGCGGTAACATGGACTCAAACGGATCTTTGTTAAACTATCTACCTAACAACCTAACTAGGAGTTGTTAACTACTCGGTTAGGGGGTTATACCTTTCTTTCTTGAACTCCTTCGTCTTCAACTCGTGATAGTGTGCGGATCGGCTTCATCCCGTCGTCTCCTTGCGCCGAAGATCGATCTACCCGAAAGCTTCTACCTTTGGGTTCTTCTTCGAACTTTGAAGAAACTAGTTCACTCGGTTTGCTAAACCTTGTGAACTAGGGTGAGTAGAGGAGAGTGTGTTGGGATTTTTCTCTATGGTTCTTGCTTCTCAACACATGAGACAAGTGAACCATAGACTAGAGAGAGGCAGAGCAAGAGGAAGAGGATGAGAGCTCAAGCCAAGAGAGAGAAAGGAAATGAGAGAATGAGTAAGACTTTTCTCTCTTGGCTCTCATAATCCAAAGCCATCATAACAAATCATAGCAATCAAGTATTATGTGATGGTTTAAGTCAAAATAGCCATATCATTTCATGCACTCATTTTGCACAAGATAAACAAGCAAGCAAAAGTCTTTGCCATGAAATGATAGCTATTGTCATGATGATGGTCAACTAGTCCAACCTAGTCAACCGGTCAACAAAGTCAACAAGTCAACAATGTCAACCCCTCAACAACCATGTCACTATAATACTTAATTAATATTATTGTTAATCATATATCATATTCTCATTAGGGTTTAGCAAAAAGTCAATAGTCAACAGTCAACAGTCAACAACCCTAATGAGAATCCTCTGCCTCTGTCTCTCCGTCAACTGTGCATACACACCCGCATCCGCGTTCCGAGGAACACGAATACATACGAGATAAAACCAATCCCAAAACGTACACTAGGATCTGGCTTAAACCAAAGCCCGCTAGTGTTAACTGTCCGGACACTAAACGTGCACAAGTGTACGGATTTGACCGAACCCTGTCGCAAAACCATGCGACCTGTCACAAAACCATGCGACCTCTACTCTTTTGCCTAAATGCGAATAGCTTTCTGTGTGGGACTCTAAAGACTCGACACTACGCTGGCGGAGGGTTTAACCACAGACCGCAAGCGGCACTAGCTGTGCGTAACGGTCCCCAGGTAGATACCGACAAGAAGACTGACGAGGTGAAACCCATCTGAACTCCTACTAAGCCTGAATGTGACAATCTCCGTACAGTCCGGTCTATTCGTCTGATACATCGCATGGCGGGCCTAGGGGGCGGTAAGCGTCAGTCCCCTAATAGCGGTACAAGTCGTGCCGGAGTGAAGCCCAAAACACCCTGAGATAACACTGGAAGCCTACCAGTATATCTCGCTTGCCCTGGCCAGGGACTACTCGCGTAATGGCTCTCCTAGACACAGCACGATGTCAACCTCAAATACCGGGAGAGACGAATCCTGTCTAACCGTCACTGCCTCCAAGTGCTTCGGGACTGCACCCAACTACTACCTGTTTGCATGACTCCATTGAGCCGTGGTAGGGTAGTAATCAAAGTACAGTGGGAACACACTCGAGGCGAAGTGACAGTGTCAAGTCAGCGGACTAAGTTGTCCTCATGTCACCTGGGAACTGATAAATGACGATAGGTATAATACCAACCAGTCAGTCCCCGACGAGTCCTGTCCAGTGTACTCGTAACCTAACGAGCACCCACATACTATCTCAAGTACGATGTACTGACGGCTGTGAGACAGACCGTCTTCCCTGCTGGGATGAGAAGCGCATACCCTAGTCTACTCCGGAGTATCGATGCCCTATCTCGATAGTCCTGTGACTAGGGACCTGTATAAGGATGTGCTTATGGATTACCCAGCCCCCGCGAGTGTGACTGCCATCACAACGCTGGTAATCAAGCAAAGATCCTAAGGGCTCCACTAATGCGTATAGGTGATATAATAAAATAAACACATGTACACATTAAAGTAGAGACAAACCAAGTAGCATACTACCATTTTGAGCAAGATTGTTTATACAACTGTGAATATCCCAAGCTTCCATTAAGTAATATACAAACTAGTATGATACAGTAATGGCCTCTAGGGCATATACACTAACAACCTGAGGCGAAAGCAAGCGACAAGAACGGACGGACAAGGGTCAATAAGCCGGATTTCATAAATACCATGCTTAAGCACCCTAATCCATGTTGTTGCCGATTGCTCTAGCTTTAGTGGTCGAGCTCATCTCAAAGGATTGAGTACGGATTTCCTTAACTTACACTATCCTATTTAATCCTAACAAGCGTTTACTTTGCGTACAAACACATAGGGTAGATTCGAACATCCCGCCCCACGCATTAACTCGTGAAAACAAGAACTTAAAACGCTCCGTCTTCCTACGGCGACCCGTACTCATCGCGGCTAGCTGCAAAGCAACACCGTCCTGATTGCGGTTAACTTTAGAACTTTAAAACTCGACACGCCAAAAGCATGCAATCAAATGGCGCCGTTGCCAGGGAGACGGTAACGTTTTTATTCTTGTTATTTTGGGTTAATCTTGTTAATACCATCTAACACTTTTCTATAAACAAACTAAAAATTTCAAAACCAAAACAAAAACTAACATTGCTAACATTATTTGTTCTCTGGATTTCTGACCTGCTACCATTTTGGATCTAAACAGAAAAGATAAACAATACCAGTGAGACACTAGTGGAACACTGAGATCTCTGTAGAAATTTGGAGGCCACATTCCACAATAAAACCGGCGACTTACCCTATAAAACCGAGCTCGCCGGCCCAAGAGCCTCATTTTGCCCCCAATTTCTTCTCTGTGCTCCAGTGTTCTGTTTTTGTCCCATTTTTATTGCTTGTTTTTTTTATAATTTTTAGTGTGCAGGTAGTTGGGCATTCATATCGCTTTTTCGCACTAAAATCCGTTTTTGCCGACATTTTCAGATTTTTGCGGATTTGCGAACTGTGATTGTGTGGAGCAAAGTGTACATTCAAAGTTAAGGTGTAGATCCAGGTAGTTTGACCCGCGCAAGCGAACATTCCAAGCTATTCGGATTTAACTTCAACGGGGGTTTCTTAACCCGAAAATTTATCGGTATGTACATTACTAATACCTTCTTCTCAAATCCGACGCATCCAATATAATATCTTTGCAGGATTCTTCGCAAGTTCGCTGTCAAACGCCAAAAATAGACTAACCCGTATTTTTTGCAGTGCCGTGCTTAACATAAAAAAGATTGTTTGATGTTTTGAACAAATTTTTTCATTAATTTGCGTATTGCATCCATTAATACGGACTTAAGGGCAAGCGAACCCCACAACATACGGTAAAGGATTTCATCACCTTTTCCGTGGCCCACAAATCATAAACTGAGCATAACGTTTACCCGCACAAAGTTAAAAGAAACTAGACTTTAAGCCTTAACGACGTCGCGCTCACTAGGAGAGATTAACTGTGTTTAGAACACCGCTTAACAGTATATCATTTACGGGGTGTCTAGGAAAGTGTTAATGGTGAAACCGCGAAAAGAGAAAGGGTTATCTAATTAAGGACCTTCGCGAAAGCGTCGGAAAACTTCCCCTTATCTCTGCACTTATCTGGTCTTGTGATCAGTATATCTTGAGCCCGTTTCTCGACACAATTTTACTTCGACAATCAAGTTCTTGAGCAGGTCTAGTTGATCTAGGTGAACCCTATACCTATTAGGTGTGTGGTATTGTGTCGTGATTGTTTTTGTCCAGATTCTTTTTGTGTCTATATTTCATTCTTTTGTTGATAACTAACTAACAATAAAAAAAAATAATTAAAAATAATAATAAAAAAATCATCATTCCTTTTCATCATTTTCCTCTCTTCATATCATGGGTACCCCACCTCGAAAAACTCTTGCCGAACTTTGGTACCCACAACCAGACATTACTTCTTACGGTTCTTGCTTTGGTCGAATTTCGAACGATCCCTCCAAGCCCAAAATTACTTTGAAAGATCGGATAGACGCGTCTAGGACAAACAATTGGACTCCGCAATCCACTTTTGATCAACAGTTCCAACCACCTTCTTACGTTGATACCCCGTTTGAAAGTCCTGTTGCAACTCCAAGACCAATGTCCATTGCTGACCGAATCGAACAATCCCGTAGCCGATCTTTCACTCCTTTCACCACTTCAAATTCTTTTGATCAACGGTTTTAACCACCTTCTTATCTTAACGTTGATCTTAACCCTGTCCAACCATTCAATTCCTATTCATCCTACCCAACTTTTGCACCTTCCCTAGACATTGCTTCTGAACAGCCATTTGGGAGTTTTCAGTATCCAAACAACTTTGAATCTTTTACTGAAACCCCTTCACAACCCATGTCTAGTCTAGAACAGTCATTGTAAGAATTTCGGGTAGCATCGTACCAACAGATGATGGATTTGAATGCGTCCATGGCCGCTCTCATACAACCCAGTAATCTGGTAGCTAGTTTTCAACTAGATTCAAATTTTCCAATGCATGATGAGGCGGTAGGACATGTTGAGAATTTGAGTGGAGAGAATGAGCTGTACAGCCTTCCAAATCAAACCTACTCATTGCAAATTGAATCCCACAACTCCGGTTTTGAATGTCTATCAAGTGTCCCAAAGGATTTACCGATTGAAGATAAAACGTTTAATGAGTTGTACGACTTTGTAGTGTTTGATTTACCCGATTATGAAGGGTCGATTCCAAGTGAAACCAATCCTAAACCTTTTGACCTCTACACCTCCACTCTAAAACCTGAATTGATAGATATCCATGCTTTTGTTGAGGTGTCTGAGAAATTTGACTTTCACTTGATTGAGAATATTGACGTTGGGAATATTTTGGATGATGAACCCACAGTTTTGGATGAGTTTTTCTCACCAATTCATCATTTACTTTCACTTCCGTGTGGACATCATCCCGAGTCATTAACTGTTCTTCCCGAAATCCATATGTGTCTAGATATTGAAAATAAATGCATGGATGAGATAATTTTTGAGGAGAATTTTGAGGATAATATTGAGGATGAACCAGCTTTACTTAATGAGTCGGATTTTCCAATTCATCATGTCCCTTTCATTGACTGTGTACACCCTCATGAATCTTTAACCGATATCATTCCTCATTCACTCCCCTCTATCCTTTCCATCGTTCCGACCTTACAAGACACTGTATCAATATCATTTCTTATGTCTGGTTTACCAAGTTCGGTCTTCCCATATTTTCTCACAAATCTTGAGGGATTTGACCCCATTTCTCGATGGGTTAATAGATTAGTACAATCGCTTTTTACACATCGATCATCAAAAATTGTACTAATTTATTCGCTCCATTTTCACCCTCAAGTTCGTACTCCATTTCTTTTTCCCTTCCGCCATTCTTCTCCTCATATACCGGGACCGTATACCACGTCTATCCCCATACGGTCTCACGTATTCTCCATTTCTTTCCTCTTTGCATTCTTTCACCAGCCCGGGCCTTATCCCGATAAAAATTTTGAATGGTTGGTGCTCACTTTTGGCCTATGTAAGGCCTTGTATAGATTGATACTGTTCTCTTTCCCCCCTAATCCTGAACCTCATCGCCTAAACAGTGGAAACACTATTTCACTTAAGTTTGGGGGGATCTTTTTGTGTATATATTTTTGGTTTGCTTTGTATATATTTCTTTCAGGGGAGCGCCGACAATTTTGACCCTCTTGGTGTAGCCTGACAGTGAGGGCACTGTCAAGTTTAAGTTTGGGGGTATGCTCGGTAAGCTTTCTTCCTTCGCATTCATGTGTATATTTTTCATTTGCATACTTATTTAAAACCCACAAAAATCAATTTTTTTTCCAAAAATATAAAATCCTTGTCGTCAAGTTAGCTAATAAGGTAACTTAGATTTTTATTCCGAAAGTTTAGTTGATACGTTTGAAATAACTAAATCCTAGGCTTGGGAATTGAAAACCCTAAAAATAACCCTCATTTTGTTTAACCTTCGTAATTATACGTCCTTGCAGTTTTTTTATAGAAGTAGGTAATCTTGAGTCCAGTTCTTGAGTTAAGTCGAGATGAAGGGAAAGTATTGAAAGCTTTACTGAAGGATAAGTTTGAAAAATAGTTTCTATTCTTGAGTCCAAATTTAGAAAGTATATACCCTACAAACTGCACATACACGCACCTTGAAACTTGGAATAGTAGAGGAAACCTAGAAATACTCTTGCCTGAAAACCTAGTATGAAAGAAAAAAAATGGTATTTAACGCTAAACACCAAAAAGAGCATCATTGAAAAAAATATATCCGGTCTTGAAAAAGAAAAATAAAGAAAAGAAAAATAAATAAATAAAGTCAAGACCTGGAAACTGTTATTTACGCTTTAAGCTCACACATTCAGTAATCGGCTGTTAGTGCCTCAAGAAGCATTAATAGTCGCATGAAAGGTGTGTAAGCAAATCCGTCCATCATTAACGAAAAGAAGTAGTATTAGGTATTAGGGCAAGGGTACTATAGCTTGAATTGAATTCTTGAGTGTAGGGGTGAAAAATTACACACGCGTAGGGGTATACGATCGATTTTTGGAGGAAAGATAGGAATAAAGAATAAGCTTATGTTTTCCGTAAAACTGATAAAAATCCCTTATTGGAGACCGCACTTTTAGAAGGAAAAATCAAGAGATACCGAGATCTTTCTAAACTGTAAAACTTATAGGATCTGGGGTTGAATAAATAGGAGGTATGAAACATAAGCGTTGAATATTTCTAACTTAGGATAATAGAATTTCTAACCTAGGATAATAGAATTTCTAACCTTGATACTAAACTGTAGAAGTAGAATCAACGTTAACTTGTAAAACTAGCTTGACGGGATTTTGTGGGTGTAATCCGCTGAAAACCCTCAGGAAACAACACTCCTCTTACTAGGGACACCTAGAGGTTTAACGGCTTGTTGCACGGGCTCAGTGCAATTGCGTTCCCTGCGAAATTGAGGCTAAGATTTTTTTTTGCTCGGGACGAGCAAAAGATAAGTTTGGGGTATTTGTTTATCACAGAAAACTGCATTTCAATGCCACTAATTCATTATCTGTTTTTTTATATATCGGTACTATTAACCAGTGTCTGCTCAGTAATTACAGATTACAGGTATCCATGACAAAATACTGGAAATACACTTAAAATCACGGATATATCGTTTGTAAGCTGACACTGCAACTGGAACTGAAAACTGACCGATATCCAAAGAGGTTTTGCAAATAAAATGTGTGCACACAACATTGGTCTAACACAATGCTAGTGTACACATGCTCTTTGGCACTAGGACCATGGTGGGGGCTGCCATGATGCAAGGCACAAGTGGGCATGAGAAGTAATGTGTGAGTTAATGTAAAAAGATATGATGTGATGTATAACATCAAGTTTCCCTCAAAATCCCTGAGTGCAGACTAAGTTATATAGGAATGCTTGGCACGAAAGCAAGGGTTCGGGAGGCATCGTCCATGCCATTTTCAAAATTTTGCCATGCTAAACAATCCTAACCCTAGAATCTTAACTAAAGATTTAGACAATACAATGTGTAAACTACTTTACAACTAAGTGAAGTAGGAATACAACCTTTGTAGATCGGTCCTTTACTTCAATAGCTCCGTGTAGTAGTCCCTTCGCTCGAAGTAGTGATCTTCCGGACTCTAGAGTGGGTCCACAAGAAGAAAGCAACGAGCTTGCACGATGTCTTCGAGGCCGAAGATGATCTACGTCGAGGAAACACTAACCCAAGCTACATCTTCACTAATGTGGGATTAGTGAAGCTAACACCCTAAACTAAATTGTTAATCTAGTAGAGGATGATGAAGTTGGATTTTTGCTCACTTTAGAATTACTTTTCTCACTAATTTTATGCTCCTCTCAAAAACCTAGAGAGCTCTCTCTTGAGCTTGAGGAAGATGAAGCAAATAATGGATGAGAGAGTGAATGGCAACCATGGGTGAGTTTATATCATATACTAACTCATGTAGAGACATAACCATGGCTAAGTGATAATAGTTAGGTTACTAAATATTTTAGGTAAAACAAAATTAGTGGACTAAGTCAAAGCATCTACAAGCTTCCACAACCTTCATGCATGTGACTAATTTCCATCTAATTTGGATTTATTTAAAATAAATAATCCTCACAATTATTATAAGCATGGTGTAAGTCTTATACACCCATGTTTCATGTGGCATCAAGTATGATACAAAAAGAAAACATAATTAATATATATCACATATATATTAAGTGTGCACATGTTAGAAAAAGAAATGCTTAAGTGAGCTAATATTAGTTAATGTAAATTAATATATCAAATATATATTTATACATTAAATCATTAAATCAACACTTGATTTAATAATCCGGTTATATCTCATATGACCGACTAATATTATTTGTATCAACTTATCGAAACAACACTTGATTCGATAAACCGGCTATATCTCATATAACCGACCGATACAGTATCGACTTATCGAATCAACATTTGATTCGATAACCCGGCTATATCTCATATAACCGATCGATACTTTATATCGCGAGAATAGAATACGGTATCACATACTCGTATTAATCTCGGTCCCGCACATATCACATATGTGCTCCTACTTCGTTTTGCCTGAGCCAGTGAAACCTCTGTGTAGAACTCTAAAAACTCTTCAATACTCCGGCAGTAGGTGATGATCACATCAAGCACCCATAAGCCGTCAGCGGTACTAGCTGGACGTAACGACTACCCGGGTATTGAGCGATCAGAAGATCAGCAAGCAAGTCCTCTCTAACTCCTGTAAAGCCTGTCAGTAACACTACCGTACAGTCAGGACTTTTCGTCTGATATGTCGCATATCTAGTCTAGGGGTGGTAAACGTCAGAACCCAGTAACCAATAAGTCATGCCTATGTAAGGCTCATAACAGGTCGAGAAACTACTGATAACACTTATCAGTAAATCTCTGTAGCAGCCCTGGCCAGGGACTTATCGTTATAGTCAATCGAACACATCGCAACATCAACCCCCAATAACGGGAGAGACAAATCCCCTCCTATCGCTCATTGCCTCCATGTGATTCGGGACTGTACCCAAAAGCCACCATTTTGCACGTTCTCTTGAACGTGGTAAGGTGGAAATCAAAGCACAGTGGGAATCACACAAGACTCTGTGACGATCTTTGGTCTATAGACCAACATGTACCATGTTTACCGCCGGAAACCGAGAAAGAATGACATCGTGCCTGAATCTGGGGGAAGATGCTAATTGGTGCTATCCGTCCACTTCTCCGAAGAAGCCAAGTTGATTTATGACACCATGTATCGAAGGTTTAGACGGATGCGGCCGGTGTAGCAGAATTCATCAGATTCCCCCTCGTCGAGGGGCTTTTGATTGTGGGGACGCTCTTCCTTGCAGGCGCAATCCCCTGCAGTTAATTATGCTACCGCATCGCGGTAACAACTTTCTCCTTCTCCAGATGGTCACTTCGTGTCGCGGGTGTTTGTTTTGTGTTTGGTTGCCCGTGGATTGTATATGGAGACTAATTTATGTTGACGCCCGTAGGACGTGGATTAGTCCAAATCCTTATTTTCTTAGATTTAGGTTTGGGGGTTTGGGTTTAAGGATACGTTAGTCTTTTTTGAGACTAAGATCCACTTAAACGTTCGTTAAGGATACGTTAGTCTAATTTTAGACAAAGATCAGCTCAACGTTTATTAAGGACATGTTAGTCTAATTTTAGACTAAGATCAACTTAACAGGATCATTTAGATCCAACAAAAGAGCATTTGAACTCTATTGTTTAGTTTAGGGACATTGCGGTCGATTACCAGTTTTAAGGACACAGTGGTCCAATACCAGTTTAAGGACGTAGTGGTCCAATACCAGTTTAAGGACATATTGGTCCGATGTTAGTTTAAAGACATCGCGGTCGAGGTTAAGGACATCATAGTCCGTGAGTTTAAAGACCTCACAGTCAAGGTTAAGGACAACGTAGTCCGTGAGTTTAAAGACCTCACCGTCAAGGTTAAGGACATCATAGTTCATGAGTTTAAGGACCCCACTGTCCATGGAATGATTGGTTATCGGGACCCATCACCTCTCTGAAGACGTTGAAGGATTACAACGACAAATATCAGAGGAGTTCAGAGATGTACCCTCGAACCAAAGTGGATTAAGTGATCTGTAGTCCGATTTGGAACTAAGATCAATTAATTAGATTATGAGCACATTTGGGCTTAGTTAAGTCTGAATTGAGGACTTATGGCCAATTCGGACTAAGTCCAATTAAGTTTGAAATGTTGGCCCTTTGTTGGACCATTAGACATTTTTCTGGGTTCAGCCCCTCATCACTTATCAATGCTAAACAAAGTTTGAGGGTTCTGATATCATTTTTGTCTTTGACTGAGCATTAAACATTATAGCTCTGAATTTTACTCAATTTTGAGATTCAATTGAAGGGGAAGCTTTGCCTTTGGAAAATTAACCAATTTGGTTAAAAATAGTGTTAAACACTAGAGAACAACAGTGTTAAACACTGGAAATAGAACTCTCAAATTAGTGTTAAACACTAGATAAGAATGGGTCACGTGGGGACACGTGAGGGCACCCAAAGGTGGGGCCAGATCACCATTGCTTTGTTCTGAAAATAAGTGTTAAACACTTTTGATCTTTTTGGCCATCACGTGTGGGCACGCGATCGGTACTCATGCACTGATTTGTGAAGTCATTTATTAGGGGTCATGTGGTAACACGTGAGAGCGCCCAGAGCCAACATTTCTTTTGCTTTTATTCTCTTTGTTTTAGAGGTCACGTGGAAGCACGTGAGGCATTGCCTCAAAGCTAATTCCTCCACATTTCTGGGATCTTTTCAGGGATCACGTGGGGACACGTGACCTTAATCCTTTTCATGCACAGAGATCTCTTTAGTCTCTTTATTTTATTTTGAGAATTAAATTCTCTGTAGGGTTAAACCCTGATCATGATTTTGGAGGAATTAAATTCATATTATGAAAGAATTAAATTCTTATATAGGGTTAAACCCTAATTTTCTTTTAGAGGAATTAAATTCCCATATATGTAAAAGAATTAAATTCTTGTAGAGGGTGAAACCCTAATTTCATTTAAGAGGAATTAAATTCCTGTGAATTTAAGAGAATTAAATTTTCAATTAGGGTTAAACCCTAGTTCTGTCCATCTTGAAGGAATTAAATTCCTATAATTTTTGGAGAATTGAATTCTCATATAGGGTTAAACCCTAGTTTCATCTTGAAGGAATTAAATTCCTATAACTTTGGGAGAATTAAATTCTCATATAGGGTTAAACCCTAACTTTGTTTTGGGAGTACTAAATTCTCTAAACTCAATTCCCCCTCTAAGTTTTGGATCTGCATGGCAGGATCTCAACCCGATGAGAATTAAATTCTCAAATTATGAGGAGATGTGCTCTGTGCAGATCTTCAACCAGAGGAAGAACTAAGTTCTTTTGTGCAGAAAAGTTAAACTCTTAGATTTGAGAATTAAATTCTCTGTTTGAAGTTTTGATCCCCTTTCTTTTCTCACCTAGGGTTTTTCTTTGTTGAGAATTAAATTCTCCTTTCTTTTCTGAAATTTGAAGATTCCAAAACTCTATATATTTCTTCTCCTCTTGGCTCCTATTTATAGGAGAAGGAAAAGAATCAATTTGTTTAGTAAATCTTTCATTGAAAGATTTTGTTTGTTTTCATAATTAATATGATCCTTTAGATCATTCAGTGAATTTTATTCACCGTTGGATTTTAAATCCAAAGATATTCTATTTGTTATTTTCGGTGAGATTTAGGGGAAGTCTTTCCTTGTCTAAGATTTTTTCCATAAATTGGTGATGTTTAAACATCCCTGGATTTTTAACCCAACGGTTCTCCTTACTCCTTTCCCATTTGGAAAGATTTAGAAGATTTTAGAATTTAATTCTATTAAACTGTAAGGCTTTCGAAGCCAGTCACGTGATGACACGTGACCCTTGGTCACGTGTGAGTACGTGACCCCCAATTGAGTCATTTTCTCAGCGTTTACTTACGCTTCAGTTTTAACCATCACGTGTCAACACGTGACCATTGGTCACGTGTCAACACGTGACCATTGGTCACGTGTGAGCTCGTGACACCTCATTGAGGTATTTCCTTCAGCCATTCGTTATTTTATTTCTGTTTTAATTGTCACGTGTCAACACGTGACCATTGGTCACGTGTGAGCACGTGATACCTCATTAAGGTAATTCCCGATTTTTAATCAGGGAACAGTGCATAGCATATTTGCCCATAACTTTTGATCCCTGATGAATTATGAGGCACATAATATATCAAATCGAAGGTTTTTTCGAGACGCTTTCAATTCCATCAGAATTTATCTATTTCTCATTCGGAAGTTTGTCAAAATACAGCCCGGAAAATACTGGTTTGCATTTTCTTAAGCGTATCGCTGCCATTTGATACCTTAGGCTCTTTGCGCAGAAATTTTTGGCGGGAACAAATGCCCCCCACTACTTTGCCCACGTAAGAATGTACGTGGGTGAAGTAGTGCAGAGTTACGCATGGCAATAGAATTGATGGCTTAGGAGACAAGTTTAGGGTTCTTGTAACCTAAGACTTTTTTCATCTTCATGAGCCGTAAGGGTCTCAAGAAGGTTTTTTCTCCTTACAAGTCGAGAGGATCCCGCAGGTGTATTTTCTCCTTAAGGATCGTGAGGACTCCTAAGTGCGTTTTCCCTTGAGAGGCGTAAGGATCTCACAAGAGAATTTTCTCCCTTACAAGTCGAGAGGACTCATAAGTGATTGTTTCCCTCCTTGTCGATGTTTGACTTCGGGAAGTGTGGCCCGTAGATAGTCCATCTTGACCTCTTTGTAGGGCAATGATGGCTTAGGAGACAGGGTTAGGATCTGCCACCTAAGACTTTTCAACTTTATGAGCCGTGGGGGTCTCATAAAGACTTTACTCCCTACAAGTCGAGAGGATCCCGTAGGTGTATTTTCTCCCTGGGAGTCGTGAAGACTCCTAAGTGTGTGTTTTCTCTTGAGAGTCGTAAGGATCTCACAAGAGAATTTTTCCCGCTTACAAGTTGAGAGGACTTGTAAGTGGTTGTTTCCCTCTTTGTCGATGTTCGACTTCGGAAAGTGTGACCCGTGAATAGTATGCAAGAGTCCATCTTGGACTGATTTGCAGGGCCCCAGTGCATAGGAAACAGTTTTTTTTTAATCCCCATTGTCTAAAGCTTTGCCTTATGAGTCGAGACAAATCGAGAAGTTCTCGCAAGGATGTCCTAACATCACAGTTAACCTCTGCTCTTTACGACAAAGGTCCGTTAGGGTCTGTGGTACTAGGATTTTGTCCGTCGTACCGTCGTGTTGGCTGATGTATTCCTTGATAGGCAATCTTGCTGTTCGAGCAGCCTTGCGACTGTCGTGTCTCTGATCCCTTCGGGGGCTGGACAAGACGTCTTCAAGCAATCTTCCTAGGCAGTTTGACCGTCAGAAGAGCAAGCGTTAGGAATTTTGCCATGCCGCATTTTACTTGAGGTTAGGCTCATTTTGGAGAGCCCCAGTGAGTCATAACCACTCCGCGCTGGTATGGGATGATCTCCAATAGTCTTTCAGGTTTTATATGAGTTGCCGTCAAGACCCTGAAGCTAGGAATTTGGCATTTGCTTCATTTGTTGGCACTGCGTCTGCTGTATCGAGACGAATGCCGCGGTTGTCTCTAGGTTGTTGTGAACCGTCGAGGCTTGGAACTGGGAATTTTGCCGTGGCTCCGTTGTTTGATTGTCGCGTCTGAATCCTGCTGGAGGAAGAATGCTGTGGTGACGTCTCGTCTGCTGTATTGAGACGAACGTCGAGGTGGTGACCATTCCACGCTGGTGTGGGATGATTTCCGATAGTCTTTCAGGTTTTATATGAGTTGCCGTCAAGACCCTGAAACTAGGAATTTGGCCTTCGCTTCATTTGTTGGCATTGCGTCTGCTGTATCGAGACGAATGTCGCGGTTGTCTCTAGGTTGTTGGTGAACCGTCGAGGCTTGGAACTGGGAATTTTGCCATGGCTCCATTGTTTGATTGTCGCGTCTGAGTCCTGTTGGAAGAAGAACGCTGAGGTGACATCTCGTCTGCTGTATCGAGACAAACGTCGAGGTGGTGACCACTCCGCGCTAATGTGGGAGGATCTTCGATAATCTTTCAGGTTTTATATGAGTTACCGTCAAGACCCTGAAGCTAGGAATTTAGCCTTTGCTTCGTTTGCTTCGGCGTGTTCGAATCCTGTTGGAGGAAGGATGCCGTAGTGACATCTCGTCTGCTGTATCGAGACGAACGTCGAGGTGGTGACCACTCCGCGCTGATGTGGGATGATCTCTGATAATCTTTCAGGTTTTATATGATTTACTGTCAAGACCCTGAAGCTAGGAATTTAGCCTTTGCTTCGTTTGCTTTGGCGTGTCCGAATCCTGTTGGAGGAAGGATGCCGTAGTGACATCTCGTCTACTGTATCGAGACGAATGTCGAGGTGGTGACCACTCCGTGCTGATGTGGGATGATCTCTGATGATCTTTCAAGTTTTATATGAGTTACCGTCAAGACCCTGAAGTTAGGAATTTGGCCTTTGCTTCGTTTGCTTTGGCGTGTCCGAATCCTGTTAGAGGAAGGATGCCGTAGTGACATCTCGTATGCTGTATCGAGACGAACGTCGAGGTGGTGACCACTCTGCGCTAATGTGGGATGATCTCCGATAATCTTTCAGGTTTTATATGAGTTACCGTCAAGACCCTGAAGCTACGAATTTGGCCTTCGCTTCATTTGCTTTGGCGTGTCCGAATTCTGTTGGAGGAAGGATGCCGTAGTGACATCTCTTCTGCTGTATCGAGACGAACGTCGAGGTGGTGACCACTCCGCGCTGATGTGGGATGATCTCCGATAGTCTTTCAGGTTTTATATGAGTTACCGTCAAGACCCTGAAGCTAGGAATTTGGCCTTCGCTTCATTTGCTTTGGCGTGTCCGAATCCTGTTGGAGGAAGGACGCTGTAGTGAAATCTCGTCTGCTGTATCGAGACGAACGTCAAGGTGGTGACCACTCTGCGCTGATGTGGGGTGATCTTCGATAGTCTTTCAGGTTTTATATGAGTTACCGTCAAGACCCTGAAGCTAGGAATTTTGCCTTCGCTTCATTTGTTCGTCTGCTGTATCGAGACGAATGCTGAGGTGGAGCTGGGATTTTGCCGCCACTCTGCTTTGTTTCGACCGTGAGGTCTTTCATTGACATTGCGTCTGCATCCTGCTGAGGGAAAAAACGCTGGGGTGACATCACGTCTGCTGTATCGAGACGAACGTCGAGGTGGAGCTGGGATTTTTCCGTCACTCCGCTTTGTTTCGACCATGGGGTATTTTGTTGACGTCGCATCTGCATCCTGCTGGACTGCAAAGGAATGCCGTTGTTGACATTGCGTCTGGTGTAGCGAGACGAATGCTGAGATGGAGCTGGGATTTCGCCGTCACTCCGCTTTGTTTGGACCGTGAGGTCTTTTGTTGACGTTGCATCTGACTGCGAAGGAACGCCATTGTTGACATTGCGTCTGCTGTATCGAGACGAATGCTGAGGTGGAGCTGGGATTTTGCCGTCACTCCGCTTTGTTTCGACCATGAGGTCTTTCGCTGACGTTGCATCTGCATCGTGCTGGATTGCGAGGGAACGCCGTTGTTGACATTGCATCCGGTGTAGCGAGACGAATGCTGAGATGGAGCTGGGATTTCGCCGTCACTCTGTTTTGTTTAGACCGTGAGGTCTTTTGTTGACATTACATCTGCATCCTGTTGGACTGCGAAGGAACGCCGTTGTTGACATTGCGTCTGGTGTAACGAGATGAATGCTGAGGTGGAGCTGGGATTTCGCCGTCACTTCGTTTGATGGTGTATTATCTGTGTCCTGCTGGAATGAGGAGGCACACTGTTGTTGGTCTCCAGGCTGTAGATGTGGCCATTGAAATTTGGAACTAGGGACTTTTCCATGACTCCGTTTCGTTGCGACTCTGAGGTCGGTTGTTGACGTCACGTCTGCATCTGGTTGGAGTGAGGAGAAACGCCGTTGGTGATCTCTAAGTTGTCGATATTGACGTCGAGACCCTGAATCTAGGGATCTTCCTTTGCTTCGTTTGTTGACATTGTGTTTGCAATATTGCGATAAATATCGAGGTTGTCTCTAGGTTGTCTATGAACCGTCGAGATTTGGCTTCACTTTCTGATGGAGCCTGTTGGGAAGGTATGGTTCCCTCTTTGTTTGTGCCCCTGGATTGTATACAGGGATCGATGTGATCTCACCTGTAGGGCAAAAAGTTTTATTCTTTCATCATTTTTTTTATTCTTTCCGCGATGCTCTATCATTTCAGCTTTTTATATCACGAAAATCGTGATTGCCCAATCATTTCAGCTATTTTTCGCGGTGCCTAATCATTTCGGCTATTTTTCTTTTTACTCACTGCTTTTTATTGTGAGTTGCCCAATCATTTCGGCTGTTTTTGTATGCATACATTTTTACCTGCTGATTTCGTTGCAAGTTGCCCCCATCATTTCGGCTATTTCGTATGCATGTGTGGCTCGTTGGCTTTTCGCTGCAAGCTTGGAATTAGACACCGATTTTGGCATCAGCATCGCTACAACTAGGATATTGCCAGGACCGAATCATTATTTGCCTCTGTCGATATCGAACAAAAGTGGCTTAGTTGACAGGGTTAAGATCCTGTCGACTAAGGCTTTTTACTTCATGATCCGTAAAGGTCTCATAAAGGTATTTCTCCCTACAAGTCATGAGGATCTCATAGGTGCGTTTTCTCCTTAGGAGTCGTGAGGATTCCTAAGTGCATGGTCTCTTATAAGTCGTAAGAATCTTACAAGAGTGCTTTCTCCTTATAAGTCGAGAGGACTTACAAGGGCTGTTCACCGTGTAAATATATCCCTAGTCATGGATGAGACTTTGTTAGGGAAATGTTTATTCGCGCCCGCGGATTGTATACAAGGGTCAATACTGAACTGCTTTTAGGGCGGTATTGGAGGTTGGGGGTGCTTAAGAACAGGTTCAGGTCCCTATAACTTAAGACTTTTGAATCTTATGAGCCGTGAGGGTCTCATAAGAGGGTTCTCCTTACGAGTCGTGAGGATCTCGCAAGTGTAATTTCTCCTTAGGAGTCGTAGGGATTTCTAAGTGTGTTGCTTCCTTTGTGAGTCGTAAGGATCTCACACGGGTGGTTTCTCCTCACAAGGTCGAGAGGACCTTGCAAGTGTTCTTTAACGAGGTTGCGCCCTTTCGGGTTTTCATAAACACTCGCCGGTAGCCCTACCGTTTTTACTCATGGAGCCCTCTCGGGTTTTCATCCGTGCCCATTTTGCTTATGGACATACCGTTTTTTTTAACGAGTCCGCGCCCTTTCGGGTTTTCACAAACATCGTCGGTAGTTCTGCTGTTTTTACTCACGGAGCCCTTTCGGGTTTTCATCCGTGCCCATCTCGCTTGTGGACGTACCTTTTTTTTAGTTATTTATTTACGAGTCTACGCCCTTTCGGGTTTTCACAAACATCGTCGGTAGTCCTGCTGTTTTTACTCATAGAGCCCTTTCGGGTTTTCATCCTAGCCCCTTTTGCTTGTGGACGTACCCTTTTTTTTTGCTTCTTTTTTTTACCACGTCAGCCTGTGGATGCCGCGGGTTGGTAGTAGTTTAACGACATTTCGGTCATTTGTCAACGTACGATTACGCAGCTAGATTTTGCCGCAAATCTTCGCATGTTTTGTGCCGGAGGTGGATTCATTGAAGAGAGGGCTAAGGGCGATTTCTTCGTCAGAGTCGGTTCCAAAGGTGATAACTTGCGATCCCTTGGTGTCGGCTATGTGACAGTTGCCAGCAGCTCTTTCGCGCTCATCTGTCATGCTTTTCTGTTCCCGGCGATCATTGCGCTTTACTCGTTGAACGTGTCGTCGATGGGCAACATATCCCTGCCACCAGTTTTTAAAGGCTATGCACTCCTCGGTGGGGTGTGCAATCCTCTGATGGTATAGGCAGAAGTTAGGATGTATGTCCGCTTCATCAAGATGTATATTGCCAGGGGAATTTCCTTTGAGAGAGGGCAACTTCATTTCTATTGCCAGGGCCCTAGCGAATTGATTCCTTACTTTAAGCTTGCTTTTGTTGGCGATAGGGATGCTTTTCTCCAGTCAGGGTGTCTCGACCTTTTCCTCCAGTCGTCGGCGTTTGGCACTTTCAAATATAGCCAGTTCACGCTCTTGATTGGCTTTGCTTTCCTGACAGGCTTCGTTTAGGAATACATCAATCATTTCGTCTGATGGTCCTAGAAGTTCAGGCTCAGGATTTGCCCCTGGTTTTTCTACATCCAAAGCTTCTTCACCGTTTATTAACGAGTGAGAGATCACATGACAGCTTGCCACATAATCCTCAGACTCGTTCGACAAGTCTTCTCCATTGTAATCAACTTTGTCCACAAGGACGTGGGTGAGAAATTCTTGGAGTGTGACTGGGGTCCGCGCCTTCTGATTATATTCTTCCAATGCGTCAATCTGTTTTTACAGGTCTGTGCACTTGTCACCAGGCTTCACGGGCTTTTTGGTCTTCTTCTTCTTCTTCGAAGACTTTGACGGCTGGGTGTGAGCGCTCTGACCATCACCACCAGTTTTTGGAGTTGGGCACGGTTTCAGCATTCCCTCGATGATCTCGGGTTCCAGTGGATTTTTCCACCTGATCGCCGGGCATGTTTGGAGATCCTTCAGCATTCTTTTCGTCTTGGCTGAAAGAACGTCCTCCCATGGGGCTTCCCTTATGAATGAGCACGATTCCCCCGGCATGTCCACCTTTTTAGGGGCGTGAGGTTGTGGTGGGTTCACCTTCCAATTTTCGGATAATGTGAACTTGCCTTGTTGGTATTGGTCTTCAATCCATCCTTTAAAGACGAAGCAATCCTCAATTGGATGGCTTACCGTTTGATGGTAAGGGAAATAATTGGGACTATTAGCCTCGTCGGGTTGCAACGGTCGTTTTGGATCCGGCAGATTGATGAGTCTGTTGCGCACTGCCAGCTCGAACAGTTTCCTCGTTTTATCCTGGGGAAACGAGTAAGGACGTCCCAGTCTCTCCTCGAGGGATGGGCATGGACGCACGTTGTTTTGGCGAACAACCGGCTTTAAGTTGCTCGGCCGTTGTTGAGTATTGGCAACGAAGGTTGCTTTCCCTTTGCCCTTTTCATTCCAAGGCTCTGTCTTTTAAGAGGAAGGCCTATGGCCCATCTGGTCTATTTGGGCCAGCTTTTCAATTAAGGTCTGGAAGGTGGTCGGCTTGAAGAACATCATGAATTGGGAGATGGTCGCTTGAGGGTCAAGAGTACCCACGATCATGCCTACCGCAGGCGCTTCTTCGATGCGTTGTTCGCATTTCGACCATAGGTTCCGCCATCGGATTGCATACTGCACCCACGTCTCTCCCGGCTTTACTCTGGCGTTGATCAATGCGGTGATCGGGGTGCACTCGCTAGCACTTGCAAATCTCTGTGTAAACAGCAGCTCCATCTCTGCAAATGTTTTGACAGAGTCGTTGGGCAGCTCCGAATACCATTCGAAGGCCGTTTCTGCTAGGCTGCCGACGAATTGGCGAAGCAACAGTTTGTCGTCGCCTCCAGTATTGCCGCATAGAGCCCTGAACTGAGCGACATGTTGATGGGGATTGCATGTCCCCTTGTATACATGGTATTTGGGGATCGTGTATCCCGGCGGGTAACTTATTTGGTCATACCAGCCCGGATAGGGTCGTCTGGTCTTGACAATTTGGCCAGCCGCTTCATTTGCCTGGTGAGCTCGTATTTGCTGAGCAATATAATCATCGAGCGCAGCTTTTGAGATGGTCTCCTCTTTGGCTGCTGAACAAGCCGGAAGGGGATTTGACGTCTCCGCTCGGTCATCATCAATAATGATCGGAAGGTCTTCAGCTGGAGGATCCGGCTGTAACATCATCCCGACCATGTCTTGGAAGAGTAGCGCCATTCGTTTTATGTTGGCAGCTTGTTCTGCTGCTTCTCTGTCCTTCTTTTCGAGGACTCTGCGGAGGAAGTCAGCATCGGTTTCTTGTTCATGACGCTGCTCTGATGACGCCTCCAGGCTTTCTTTTGGTCCGGTGAGCGCAGCCATTGCAGTCAGCATCTCCTGAAGCTTCTGCTGTTGTTGTTCTTGAGCCCTTGTTATTGATCGGGTGAACGGTCGGTGGCCCGTCGAAGTACGGCTTTCTTCTTTTCCAGAAGCCATATAGACAGTATGTACCATCATGCCCCCAGACTTGGGGCGTTTGGGCTCAGCGTCTTTGTGGCCTGCCGCAGTCATAGGGGCTTTCTCTGGCCTCCTTCTTTTTTGAGCAGTTGACGTCGAGGGGGCCGTCGCAGCGGGCACCCAGAAAGCTGTTGCCTTTTGTGGCTTGGCAAGATGATTTTCTTCCTGTTGAACCTTCACCTTTTTCTGTCAGCGAGGGTAATCTTGATCAATCACCGACTCCTGGACCTGTCGCCAGACTTTGTAGATTTTGGAGGATAGCCGCTGAGGGGGCTGCTCCGGCTTTATTTCTGTGGCAGTCTCTACCAGTGGAGGAGATCTTTTCAGTACGGTGGTAGAGGAGTTCCTGCGCACCTTGTTCAGCAATTCAAAGCTGTTCCCGGTTGGAACAGCAGCATTGACTTCCATCGTTGGGGCTGGTGGAGTTAGCCCAGAGGGGGAGTTGCCTCCAGCCTTCTTCACTCGGCGCCAGTGGCGACGTCGACCGTGTCGAGCCGATGGTGTTGGTTCGGTGATGAGGATGGCTTTGTCTTTCTCCCTGTTCAGGTGAGGCATTGCTAGCACCAGCTTCTTGAAGACCGAGTTCCGTTTAGCAGCGGTGTCTAGCCTGTCAAATACAGACTTTTGAGCAGGAGCGGGAGCTGGAGTTGGAGCCGGAACAGTTAGTCTCGTAAAGACCGACCCTTTAGCAGGGGAAGCCGCCTTGACGACTTCAGGAGCAGGGATGGTTACTCTCTTCGGAATAACCTTTTCTTGAATTGCAGGCTTCATCATGGGCCCACAGGAACTTTGGCCCAATCTGGCGAAGACCGAGGCGCTGGAGCTGGAAGACCCGTTGAGAGGGGCCGCAGTAGTAGCAAGCCGACCAAAGACCGACTTCTTGGAAGCTTCTGGTGTTGGTATAGGAGTGCTGAAGTTTGTTGGCAGGAGCATAGTCCCGAAAAACAATCCAGTGGTGGCCTGAGTGACCTGTTCCACCCGCATAGCGAAGATGGAGACCGCTTAGAGCCCGTAAGTCACTCCTCCGGACGGGATGGAGTGAGAGTTGCAGTTGCAGTTAATACAATTTGAAGCCATTGATCTTCTGTCTTCTGCACGGAGTAAGGCACAAAATCTAAGTATCTCAAATCCACATGCAACCATATCAAACCGCGATTCGTTCACGAACACGACACACGAAGTGTGGAGTGGAAAGAGGAAAAGGTCCCACCGGGCGTGCCAGAATCTGTTTACCGTCGGAAACCGGGAAAGACTGACGTCTTGCCTGAATCTGGGGGCAGATGCTAATTGGTGCTATCCGTCTACCTCTCCGAAGATGCCAAGTTGATTTATGGCACCATGTATCGAAGGTTTAGACGGATGCGGCCGTTGTAGCAGACTTCGTCAGATTCCCCCTCGTCGAGGGGGTTTTGATTGTGGGGACGCTCTTTCCTGTAGGCGCAAGCCCCTGCAGTTAATTACGCTACCGCATTGCGGTAACAACATTCTCCTTCTCCAGATGGTCACTTCATGTCGCGGGTGTTTGTTTTGTGTTTGGTTGCCCATGGATTGTATACGGAGACTAATTTATGTTGTCGCCCGTAGGACGTGGATTAGTCCAAATCCGTATTTTCTTAGATTTGGGTTTGGGGGTTTGGGTTTAAGGATACGTTAGTCTCATTTGAGACTAAGATCAACTTAAACGTTCGTTAAGGATATGTTAGTCTAATTTTAGACTAAGATCAACTCAACATTTGTTAAGGACACGTTAGTCTAATTTTAGACTAAGATCAACTTAACAGGATCATTTAGATCCAACAAAAGAGCATTTGAACTCTATTGTTTAGTTTAGGGGCATTGCGGTCGATTACCAGTTTTAAGGACATAGTGGTCCAATACCAGTTTAAGGACGTAGTGGTCCAATACCAGTTTAAGGACGTAGTGGTCCAATGTTAGTTTAAAGACATCGCGGACGAGGTTAAGGACATCATAGTCCGTGAGTTTAAAGACCTCACAGTCAAGGTTAAGGACATCATAGTCCGTGAGTTTAAAGACCTCACAGTCAAGGTTAAAGACATCATTGTCCGTGAGTTTAAAGACCTCACAGTCAAGGTTAAGGACATCATAGTCCATGAGTTTAAGGACCCCAAGTCCATGGAATGATTGGTTATCGGGACCCGTTACCTCTCTGAAGACGTTGAAGGATTACAACGACAAATATCAGAGGAGTTCAGAGATGTACCCTCGAACCAAAGTGGATTAAGTGATCTGTAATCCGATTTGGAACTAAGATCAATTAATTAGATTATGAGCACATTTGGGCTCAGTTAAGTCTGAATTGAGAAATTATGGCCAATTTGGATTAAGTCCAATTAAGTTTGAAATGTTGGCCCTTTGTTGGACCATTAGACATTTGTCTGGGTTCAGCCCTCATCACTTATCAATGCTAAACAAGAGTTTGAGGGTTCTGATATCATTTTTGTCTTTGACTGAGCATTAAACATTATAGCTCTGAATTTTACTCAATTTTGAGATTCAGTTGAAGGGGAAGCTTTGCCTCTGGAAAATTAACCAATTTGGTTTAAAATAGTGTTAAACACTAGAGAATAACAGTGTTAAATACTGGAAATAGAACTCTCAAATTAGTGTTAAACACTAGATAAGAATGGGTCACGTGGGGACACGTGAGGGCACCCAAAGGTGGGGCCAGATCTTCTTTGCTTTGTTCTGAAAATAAGTGTTAAACACTTTTGATCTTTTTGGCCATCACGTGTGGGCACGTGATAGGCACTCATGTACTGATTTGTTAAGTCATTTATTAGGGGTCACGTGGTAACACGTGAGAGCGTCCAGAGCTAACATTTCCTTTGCTTTTATTCTCTTTGTTTTAGAGGTCACGTGAGAGCACGTGAGGTATTGCCTCAAAGCTAATTCCTCCTCATTTCTGGGATCTTTTCATGGGTCATGTGGGGACACGTGACCTTAATCCTTTTTATGCACAGAGATCTCTTTAGTCTCTTTATTTTATTTTGAGAATTAAATTCTCTGTAGGGTTAAACCCTGATCATGATTTTGGAGGAATTAAATTCATGTTATGAAAGAATTAAATTCTTATATAGGGTTAAACCCTAATTTTCTTTTAGAGGAATTAAATTCCCATATATGTAAAAGAATTAAATTCTTGTAGGGGGTGAAACCCTAATTTCATTTAAGAGGAATTAAATTCCTGTGAATTTAAGAGAATTAAATTCTCAATTAGGGTTAAACCCTAGTTCTGTCCATCTTGAAGGAATTAAATTCCTATAATTTTTGGAGAATTGAATTCTCATATAGGGTTAAACCCTAGTTTCATCTTGAAGGAATTAAATTCCTCTAACTTTGGGAGAATTAAATTCTCATATAGGGTTAAACCCTAACTTTGTTTTGGGAGAATTAAATTCTCTAAACTCAATTCCCCCTCTAAGTTTTGGATCTGCATGGCAGGATCTCAACCCGATGAGAATTAAATTCTCAACTTGTGGGGAGATGTGCTCTGTGCGGATCTTCAACCAGAGGAAGAACTATGTTCTTTTGTGCAGAAGAGTTAAACTCTTAGATTTGAGAATTAAATTCTCTGTTTGAAGTTTTGATCCCCTTTCTTTTCTCACCTAGGGTTTTTCTTTGTTGAGAATTAAATTCTCCTTTCTTTTCTGAAATTTCAAGATTCCAAAACTCTATATATTTCTTCTCCTCATGGCTCCTATTTATAGGGGAAGGAAAAGAATTAATTTGTTTAGTAAATCTTTCATTGAAAGATTTTGTTTGTTTTCATAATTAATATGATCCTTTAGATCATTCAGTGAATTTTATTCACCGTTGGATTTTAAATCCAAAGATATTCTGTTTGTTATTTTTGGTGAGATTTAGGGGAAATCTTTCCTTGTCTAAGATTTTTTCCATAAATTGGTGATGTTTAATCATCCTTGGATTTTTAATCCAACGGTTCTCCTTACTCCATTCCCATTTGGAAAGATTTAGAAACTTTTAGAATTTAATTCTATTAAACTGTAAGGTTTTTGAAACCAGTCACGTGCTGACACGTGACCCTTGGTCACGTGTGAGCACGTGACCCCCAATTGAGTCTTTTTCTCAGCGTTTACTTACGCTTCAGTTTTAACCATCACGTGTCAACACGTGACCATTGGTCACGTGTGAGCACGTGACACCTCATTGAGGTATTTCCTTCAGCCGTTCGTTATTTTATTTCTGTTTTAATTGTCACGTGTCAACACCTGACCATTGGTCACGTGTGAGCACTTGATACTTCATTGAGGTAATTCCCGATTTTTAATCAGGGAACAGTGCATAGCATATTTGCTCATAACTTTTGATCCCGGATGAATTATGAGGCCCATAATATATCAAATCGATGGAATTTTTGAGACGCTTTCGATTCCATCAGAATTTAGCTGTTTCTCATTCGGAAGTTTGTCAAAATACAGCCCGGAAAATACTGGTTTGCATTTTCTTAAGCGTATCGCTGCCATTTGATACCTTAAGCTCTTTGCGCAAAATTTTTTTTGCGGGAACATACCAGTGTCACCAGAGAACTGCTTTCTGACGATAGGTATAATACCAGCCAGGAGTTCTCGACGAGTCCGTTCAGTGTACCTAGTCTCCACTGAGCACCTATATACCATCTTTAATGTCAAACACCAATGGATGTGGGATCATCCATCGCCCATCATATGGGTCAAGATGCGTATACGCTAGTCTACTTCGGAATATCGATACCCTGTCTCGATACACCCTCGACTAGGAACAATTATAGGGTGTACTTGTGGACAACCCTTGGCCCTACTAGTATATCTCCATCATAGTCCTGGTAGTCAAGTACACATCCTAAGGGCTGTATCAACATGTGAGAGCAAGACAGCATCACCTATACAAGTACACATGTTAAGACAAAGAGCAACCAGATAGCATACTATCACGTCAAGCAAGAAAGTCCTCTCTATATATATCCAAGCATCCACTATAATATACATCACATGTACAAAAATGGCCTCTAGGGCATACATATAACTGTTCCCCCGCCGAACACAGAGACGCGACCGCGTAGGTCCGTCTTGCCTGAAATTCGGGGCAGATGGTAATTGGTGCTATCCGTCCACCTCTCCGAAGATACCAAGTTGATTTATGGCACCATGTATCGAAGGTTTAAACGGATGCGTCTGATGTAGCAGACTTCGTCAAATTCCCCTTTGCTTGAGGGGTTTTTGATTGTGGGGACGCACATCCCTGCAGGCGCAAGCCCCTGCAGTTAATTACGCTACCGCATCGCGGTAACAACTTTCTCCTTCTCCAGATGGTTACTTCGTGTCGTGGGTGTTTGTTTTGTGTTTGGTTGCCCGTGGATTGTATACGGAGACTAATTTGTGTTGTCGCCCGTAGGACGTGGATTAGTCCAAATCCATATCTTTCTTAGATTTGGGTTTGGGGGGTTTGGTTTTAAGGATACGTTAGTCTCATTTGAGACTAAGATCAACTTAAACGTTTGTTAAGGATACGTTAGTCTAATTTTTAGACTAAGATCAACTTAACGGGATCGTTTAGATTCCACAAAAGAGCAATCGGGCTCTATTGTTTAGTTTAATGACGTTGCGGTCGATAAGTGGTTTAAGGACATCGCGGTCCAATGTTAGTTTTAAGACATCGCGGTCAAGGTTAAGGACATCATAGTCCATGAGTTTAAGGACCTCACAGTCCGGTATTAGTTTTAAGACATCACGGTCAAGGTTAAGGACGTCATAGTCCGTAGATTTAAGGACTCCACAGTCCGGCGTTAGTTTTAAGACATCACGGTCGAGGTTAAGGACATCATAGTCCATGAGTTTAAGGACTCCACAGTCCGTTATTAGTTTTAAGACATCACGGTCAAGGTTAAGGACATCATAGTCCATGAGTTTGAGGACCCCACAGTCCGTTATTAGTTTTAAGACATCACGGTCAAGGTTAAGGACGTCATAGTCCATGAGTTTAAGGACCCCACAGTCCGTAGTAATGTGTGGTTGTCGGGACCCGTCACCTCTCTGACGACGTTGAAGGATTACAACGACAGATATCAGAGGAGTGAAGAGATGTACCCTCGAACCGGATGAAAATTGATTGGAAGAGCAGTTGTGCTCAGTTCAATTTATATTGAGGACTTATGGCCAGCATTGGGCTAAGTCCATTTGAAAATTTTTAACATTTTATTCATGTTCTGTTTATTAGGCTTTTACTTAGGCTCTGCCCTTTTAATAATGCATAGCATTGGGCTCTGTAATTAAATGCATATCATTTATATTTTGCCTGTTAGACCTTTACTTGGGCTCTGCCCTTTTTAATAATGCATAGCATTTATAGTGGTCTGATAGTGCGCTACGTGGCTTGTCAGACGCTTTGCGCCAATCAAAGAGCACAATGCGCTAGCGCATGCGAAAGTGACACGTGTCACGCTCTGCGCTAAGCGCAAATCTGTTAGCGTACTGCGCTTTCTGAGTGCGCTGCGCTAGTGTGCTGCGCCAGTGACTAAAACGTGGCACGCTCTGGCGCAGTGCGCCAGTCCAAGAGCGCAGTGCACTATTTTTAGAAGCGCAAACCGTTCTGCGGTTGACACGTGGCGCGTTCCGGTGCAGTGCGCCAGTCCAAAGAGCGCAAAGGTGCATTTCATTAGTGCAGGGCACTGTCCAATAGCGCAGAGCGCATTTTGATCAAATTAAGATCAAAGAACAAGTTGTTTGTTCTGTTCAAAAGAGGCATTGCCTCAAGATCCAAGAACCAAGGTTCTTATTCTCATCAAAAGGCTGTACCTTTATAGATCAAAAGATCTATGAATGAAGTAAATTACTTCTTTTTAATCTTTTATAATTAGATCTTTTTGATCTTTTTCCTTTTTTATTGAAGATCTTGATCTTGTTCTTAGATGTTTGATCTTTTTAGAAGAGGATTCTTCTTTTGTGAGATGTTTTCATCTCTGTTCTTCAAGAAATTAAATTGTTTACCTTTAAAGATGAAGAAAATGATCTTCTTTCTTCAAAAGCTTGCCTTTCTTTTTCTTTGAGTTTTTTCTCAAAGTTTGCAGAGGGTTCTCTCTATTCTGTATATGTGTGAGACTTGGAGTCTAGGGGCCTTTATATAGGGCCAATTGATTTATTAAGTTAGTTACAGAGATCTTTCTCTGATTGATCTGGGGATATTTCCCCACCGTTGGATCTTTGATCCTAAGGCCTCTATTTTACAGAAGACAATCTTCTTATGTTAATAAGATTGGAAGGATCCTTCTAGAATTTTAATTCTGAATAATTAATATTTTATTATTTAAATTCCGGTGCTGTGGCGCGCGGCGCGCCTGTGTTTGACACGTGGCGCAGAGCGCAGCGCAACTGCGCTAGCGCGCCTGTGTTTGACACGTGGCGCGCAGCGCAGAGCACAGCGCAACTGCGCTAGCGCACCTGTATTTGCGCAGAGCGCAGCGCAACTGCGCTAGCGTGCCTGTGTTTGACACGTAGCGCGCAGCGCAGAGCGCAGCGTAACTACGCTAACGCATCTATGTTTGACACGTGGCGCGCAGCGCAGAGCGCAAGTGATCTGAAGCGTTGCTTCATTTTAAAATTTGAATTTTGAAACAGAGCTTTGCTCTGATTGGGGGTGCGCTGCCTTGGTCACAGCGCTCTTGGCGCTGGCGTGTCTGCTTTTGACACGTGGCGCGCAGCGCAAGGAATCTGAAGCGTAGCTTCAATTTTTGAATTTTGAAATTCAAACAGAGTTTTGTTCTGATTGGGGGAAACAATAACTAACAATCTCCCATTTGCACTAAGGCCAGTTGTAGTTGTTGGGTTTACCTAGCACCTCACAAGGGTTTGTAATGCATCAAACATGCTACAATTTAATTTTTTTAGGGTGCTAAGCAAACTAACCTAGGATCAAACTAGAAATTTAAAGTAACATATGAAGTAGTATCACATACTACAAGTAATAATACACAAAGTAAAGAGAATACAACTTTTGTAGTTCTCTTTGCTTGACTTCTTGGCTACTTGAGAGTTTGAACGGGCTAGCTAGTGATCTTCCGAGTCCACGATGATCCACCCGGAGTCCTCTTTGTCCAAGCTCCAAGCTCCACTTGATCAAAAGATGAAGATGAAGCTAACACTCTAAACTAATTGGCTAGACTAGTGTAGAATGATGATGTGGTTTTTTTCTCACTTCAAAACCCTATCTTTATCACTATCCCACTCACTAACAAAGACAAGAGAGCAAGAGAGAGGAAGAAGAAGATGATGGCAACTCAAGAGCTCAAGTTATGATAATCCTTTCAGTTAAAATGAGAATAGACATTATATATAGTTTTCACTCTCAACCTTAACCATGGGTTAATAAATATCTAGATATTTACTTTGGAGAAAAGAGAGCCATAGAAAATTAACTTATGGTTAATGCAAGGTTAAGTGTAGAGAATGAAGGATAAATATCAACCATGAATTAATTATATTTACATTAACTCAAAAATAAATATTTAGATAAATACTTCCATGTGAGTCTTGCATTGCCACCACTAGTGTATCAACAACCATGATACACACAAGTGTATGCATGTATGTATGCATGCACATCAACATGTGCATCAACATAAAAATATGCATACATACATGCATACAATAAAGAAAAGGGTTTAAAAAGAAGTGAGCTAAAAGTCAATGTTAAATCAACACTTGATTTAACAAACTGGTCATATCACATACGACCCGACCAATAGTAAACGCCCGATTAATATACGGTATCACATACACGCATTTAATCGGGTCCCCGCGCATATCTCATATGCACACCACATCGTTTCTCCTGGGCTAGGAAACCCTCTGTGGTACTCTAAGACTCGTCAATACGCCGGCAGTGGGTGATGATCATATCAAGCACCCCCAAGCCGCAAGAGGTCAGCTAAACATAACGGCCACCCGGGTATTGAGCGATCAGAAGAAAACAAGCGAACCTATCAAAACTCCCATCGAGCCAACTGGTAACACTACCGTACAGTCCGGTCTCTTCGTCAGATATGCTGCATATCAAGTCTAGGGATGGCATCGTCGACCCCAATAAATCAATAAGTCAAGCCGATGTATGGCCTATAATCAAACCGAGAAACTACTGATAACACTTATCAGTAAATCTCAACAGCCCTGGCCAGGGACTTACTGATATAGCCAATCGAGCACTGTGCAACATCAACCCCCAATACCGGGAGAGACGAAACCCCTCGTATCGCTCATTGCCTCCACATGTCTCGGGACTGTACCCAAAAGCCACCTGTTTGCACGACTCAACAGAGCCGTGTTAGGGTGGAAATCAAAGAACAGTGGGAGAACACGTGAGACTCTATGACGATCTTGGGTCTACAGAATAACCTGTACCAGTATCACCTGAGAACTGCTATCCGACGATAGATATAATACCATATAGGAGATCTCTGCGAGTCCGTCCAGTGTATCCAGTCTCCACTGAGCACCCGCATACGATCTTGATGTCAAACATCAATGGATATGGGAACATCCATCGCCCATCATATGGGTCAAGTATCATATACGCTAGTCTACTCCGGAATATCGATGCCCTATCTCGATACCCCCACGACTAGGGACATTTCAGGATATGCTTATAAACTACACATGTCCCACTAGTATGATCTGCATCATAATCACAGTAGTCAAGCAAATATCCTCAGGGCTTTATCAATATGTACAAATGAATAAAAGCATGATCAAGTGAACATGTCAGATAAAGAGTAACCAGATAGCATACTATCATGTCGAGCAAGAATGTCCTCTGTATACATATACATGTATAAATACATCCACTATCATATAATGGCCTCTAGGGAATACATATACCCAACAATCTCCCACTTGCACTAAGGCCAGTTATTGGCGTATCTCATACCCAACATCTCAAAAAGTCGCTCATGCTGCGGCTGAGGGAGGGCCTTGGTGAGTGGATCTGCAGTGTTATTCTCTGTATCTACTCTCTGAATCTCGATCTCGCGGTGATCAAGTATCTCCCGGATCAAATGATATCGCCTCAGGATGTGTCTGGACCGCTGATGGGACCTGGGCTCCTTGGCTAATGCCATAGCCCTATTATTATCACAATACAATTGTATTGGATCAGTAATGGTTGGAACTACTCCTAGCTCCGAGACGAACTTTCTCATCCAGACTGCTTCCTTTGCGGCATCATTTGCAGCAATGTACTCAGCTTCCATCGTGGATTCTGCAATGGTATCCTGTTTGGAACTCTTCTAACTCACCGCCCCTCCATTGAGGGTAAATGCAAACCCACAGATAGATTTGTTGTCGTCCTTATCACTCTGGAAGCTTGAATCGGTAAAGGCCTCCATTTAGAGATCTCCGTTACCATACACCAAGAACAATTCTTTAGTCCTTCGCAAGTACTTAAGAATGTTCTTCACAGCTATCCAGTTATTCTCCCCTAGGTTGGACTGATACCTGCTTACTACACTCAGTGCATAAGCTACATCAAGGCTTGTACATAACATCGCATACATTATAGATCCTATGGCTGAAGCATAGGGTATAATGCTCATGCAAGCTCTCTCTTCATCAGTCTTTGGGCAAAATTTCTTGGAGAGAGTGACTCCATAGCAAGTGGGTAAGGCACCCCGCTTGGAGTCTTCCATACTAAACCTCTTTAGGATGGTGTTGATGTACCTGGTTTGGGACAATCCCAACAACCTTTTGGATCTATCCCTATAGATCCGAATGCCCAATATATATGTGGCATCACCCAGGTCCTTCATGGAGAACCTTTGTGATAAGAATGATTTGACCGACTGCAGCATAGGAATGACATTTCCTATCAGAAGAATATCATCCACGTACAGCACGAGGAATGTGACAGCTCTCCCTACAGCCTTCTTATAAATACAAGGTTCATCTGGATTTTTGATGATCAAACTCTTTGATAACATCATCAAAACAGATGTTCCAACTCCGTGATGCCTGCTTTAATCCATAAATGGATTTAAGCAATCTACATGCTTTCCCGCTGCTCCCACTGTCAACGAAGCCCTCTGGCTGATCCATATAAACGCATTCTTCTAAATCACCATTTAGAAATGCAGTTTTAACGTCCATCTACCAGATTTCATAGTCGTAGTGAGCATCAATAGCAAGTAGGATCCGAATGGATTTAAGCATGGCTACGGGAGAAAAAGTTTCGTCATAGTCCAGACCCGGTCTTTGACGAAATCCTTTTGCCACAAGTCTTGCCATATAGGTCTCCACCTGCCCATCTACACCAATCTTTCTTTTAAAGATCCATTTTCACCCTATGGGTTTTACCCCAGAGGGTACAACGTCCAAAGTCCATACTTTGTTGGTGTACATAGACTCCATTTCAGATCACATGGCATCCAGCCACTTCACAGAGTCTCCACTCGTGATAGCTTGCTGAAAAATGGTAAGATCATCATCATCCATGATGCAATCTTCTCTATCACCATCAATGAGGAAACCGTAGTACCTCTCCGGTGGACGAGAAGTCCTACCAGATCTACGGAGTGGTTGAGGTTCATTTGTTTCTGTTGCAACAGCCGGTTCAACCAAGTCGTCATTTGTAATTTGTGTTTCTAGATTTTCTTCTAGGTCTACCACACTGCCATCTGTATCATTTGTAAAAAATTCTTTTTCTAAAAATGTGGCATACTGAGAAACAAACACCTTTTGTTCCTCCTTGTGGTAGAATAGATATCCATAGGAATTCTTTGGATACCCCACAAAATTACACATGACTGACCGTATCTCGAGTTTGTCCGGATTTTGCTTTTTGACATAGGCCGGACAACCTCAAATCTTAACTCGTTTAAGAGATGGTCTCTTCGCATGCCATATCTTATATGGCATGGTAGACATGGTTTTGGTTGGAACCCTGTTCAATAGAAACGCTGCAATCTCCAATGCATGCCCCCAAAATGAGACAGGTAACTCAGCATCACTCATCATGGAACGAACAATATCCAATAGGGTCCGATTCCTCCGCTCTGACACACCGTTGTGTTGTGGTGTGTAAGGAGGAGTGAGCTGAGAGAGAATCCCATTCTCTTTTAGAAAGTCTGCAAATTTTGTACCGAGATACTCCCCACATCGATTTGATCGAAGCATCTTGATACTCAATCCGGTTTGTTTTTCTACTTCAAGTTTGTACTCAGTGAATTTCTCGAAAGCTTCAGACTTATGCTTTAGTAAAAACACATGACCGAACCTTGAGAAATCATCAGTAAAAGTTATGAAGTAAGAAAAACCGACTCTAGCCTATGTAGACATTGGCCCGCATACATCACTATGTATGAGGGCTAAGAGCTGAGTAGCTTTTTCTCCGTGTCCTGTAAACGGAGATTTGGTCATTTTACTCTTGATACAAGACTGGCAAGTCGCATAAGATTTATATTCTAAGGGGTTTAAATATCCTTCTTTCTGTAGCTTGTTTAGTCTTGTTTCGTTAATATGACCAAGTCTACAGTGCCAAAAAAAAGCTTCATTTATATCTGAAAATTTTCTTTTAGTAGTGTGTTGTATGTTGAAAACTGTGTGTTGATTTAGGACGTATATCCCGTTATTAAGTGTACCATACCCAAGCAACATTTGATTCAGGTTAATGTTCATAACATTATTCTGCAATATAAAATGATATCCTTCATTGTCTAACAAAGAAACGGATATTATATTACAAAGAATAGTAGGTACATAATAACATGGGTTCAAAACCAATATACACCCTGACGGCAACCCCAGGTAATACTCTCCCACTGAAACCGCATGTACATTGGAACCATTTCCAACCCGGAGAGTATGGTCACCTATCTTCAAAACTTTGCTATTTTTCAGCCCCTGCATGGAATTGCATATGTGAGAACCTGAACCGGTATCTAATACCCATGAAGCAGAGTTTATAGAAAAACAGTTTTCTGTCACAGACACACCTGAAGCGGAAGCATCACCATGCTTCTTCCTTTTGAGATCCAAGTACTCAGTGCAGTTGCGCTTCCAGTGTCCCGATTTGTGGCAGTGATAACATTCCCCTTTCCCCGATTCCCCAACCGTGGACTTGTCTTTCCCCTTAACCTTTTTAACTCCACCTCTTGGTTTGGCAGGTTTCTTCTTTATCTTTCCCTTGGCCTTGGTCTTCGGGTGAGAGGAGGAAGATGGCCCAGCAATCAAAGCGAGAGTCTTCACTGATTTCAGCGTGCTCTCTGCACTCCTCAACATATTGAGGAGTTCAGGTAGTGACTTCTCCATATTATGCATGTTGAAGTTAACTACAAACTGAGCAAAGGTGGGGGGGAGAGACTGCAGAATGATATCAATATATTGTTCGTTTTCCATTGTCTATCCGAGGTCCTCAAGCTCTTCTATAAGAGCTATCATCTTCAGAACATGGTCACCTACTGGTGTGCCAGGAACCATCCGCGTCTGAATCAGCTTTCGTGATGCTTCATATCGTAAAACACGAGATTGCTCCCCATACAACTCTTTTGTATGGAGAAAAATGGATTGGACATCCATCTGCTCGTACTGCTTTTGATGTGTGTTATCCATCGATGCAAGCACGATGCATTTGGCCGTGGCACAGTCATCGTCCCATGTCTTGCAGACTTCTTTATCCGCAACTGAAGATTTAAGACCTGGGACAGGCGGGGCTGGAGCCGTGAGGACATATGATACCTTATCATAAGTCAAGGCAATGTTGATGTTCCTCAGCCAGTCTTTATAATTGGTCCCATTCAGTTTATTTTTCTCTAGTAGAAGTTTAAGTCCTGTCATTGGTATCTACCATCAAGAGAGAGAGAGAAAAATACACTCAGCGAAAGCCCTTGCAAAGATCAGATTGGTTATTATCTTATCTAATCGATGTCTCCCACTGCTTTTATCAAATTTCCCTTCAAACCTTAAAAAGGAAAACTAGCCAGGTTTAATTACATTCTACAACTTCGCTAACCGTTCAGCCAGGCCAGTGTCGGTACATGAGGGAGGTTCCCCGTGCTTTCGCACGGACCTAATTAAAGTAAACCTCATTTTCCCAGAGGCGTAGCCTCGCTAATACCTTTCTAGACACCTAATGAGTTAGCTAATTGTAAAGTGCAAAACTCTCTTGAGAGCAACTCTTGCTCATAGTGGGATCGGGATCCAACCATCATATGGAAGGTATGCAATCTCATTGCAAATTTCAACTCGTGAAACTCCCGATATGGTTTTTACCCCTAGTACTCATGACCTTAACTATGGTCAACAAATCAAAAGCACTAGTCAAGCTCAACCCGTCATTTCTTGATTAATTAGACCCAGTTATATGACCATTAACTATGGTCAACAAAGTCATATAATTGTCCCAATTAATCACATCATATGCTGTGTAGGAAGACATCACTTAGCTACCGTACACTACGCCTTAACTATAGTCAACAAACGTAGCACGAATACTAAGTACTCTACTTCCTAAAATGACAGAGGGTTGAACAAGGTTTTTAAGAAAACCCTTAACTCTTTGAACTTGATATCGTTGTAGAATCAAAACGGTTTTCAAAAGGAGTGGCTTAAGCTCCGCAATTTTGAAATGTAGCTTTTTCACAAAAAGCCGAGTGGTTTTTAAATTCGATTCTACAACATCTTTTTAGGTTTATTTTTCCTTACATTAATCATATTAATGTAGTCCCATCATTTAAGTCCTTAATCCAAACAAAGAAAAGAAACGAAAATACAACGTACGCTTATGCCATCTGCATTCGCCACAATGTTCCGTTATGCACCGTTAGGTTACTTAACTAACGGCATACCGGGACGGGACTAGCGCGGGTGCAAAACATAAGCAATGCCTACTATATATCTCATATATAATATTGCATTCGTCTCAGATATATCAAGCGATCACATCACAGAATATAAACAGCAGATGCACATATATGAAAATATAGGATATATTAGGAATTCCGTATTTTATATTTAGCCAACGATAGAAAATACGGGTTCCACGGTCGTGATGAATAGCCAATACCACACCCTGGACCCCTACGAGAGCGGAAAGCGACCCTACCAATTCTAGAGTTAAGAGACCCAGTCTCGACTCCTCGAGATGGCCTCCCACTGGACTCTAGAACCCGGTCACTTGTGCTTCCCACCTTGGGTCTATCCTAATGCGGAAAAGTAAATAATATACATCGAAGGAAACATCATCCTCAACCCGGATGTGCCCCAATAAAAGAATATTATATACAAATGAATTTTATATGAATGAAAAGAAAACTCTCATCTCACATAAAACCCCCGGACATTCATCACGGCGATCCTATACATCATTACACAGCAACATATAACATCTCATGTCAATATATGCAAATAAACTAGGCGATGTTAAACCATTTGATCGATCGATCAATGACCCAAAAATCCACAAAGAAGCTCAACACCTGATCAGTATTAAAATTACCCAAAAGCATGCCACAGTACCTATGGACCAACCGTAGAAGGGCCGACCCGAGCCTCACAAACGGCGCCGCGGAACCGCCGCCAAAACCAGGTTTCTGCCGTGGTTCCGCGGTCGTTTAGTCGAGTTAGAGAATCGTTCTTCTAGAAGGTCCATAGAATTATCTGCATGATTTTCTGAATATTTTTAATGTGAAAAATTCCAACATTTTGAAAAATTTCCAGAGAATGGTTTTTCCGGGCAATCGATGTTCGTTCGAAGTATTTTAACGTCGTCTAGGTTACTCTAATGCTCTAGCTTGGCTCTGATACCACTGTTGGGTTTACCTAGCACTTCACAAGGGTTTGTAATGCATCAAACATGCTACAATTTAATTTTTTAGGGTGCTAAGCAAACTAACCTAGGATCAAACTAGAAATTTAAGGTAACATATGAAGTAGTATCACATACTACAAGTAATAATACACAAAGTAAAGAGAATACAACCTTTGTAGTTCTCTTTTCTTGACTCCTTGGCTACTTGAGAGTTTGAATGGGCTAGCCAGTGATCTTCCGAGTCCACGATGATCCACCCGGAGTCCTCTTTGTCTAAGCTCCAAGCTCCACTTGATCAAAAGATGAAGATGAAGCTAACACTCTAAACTAATTGGCTATACTAGTATAGAATGATGATGTGGTTTGTTTTCTCACTTCAAAACCCTATCTTTATCACTATCCCACTCACTAACAAAGTCAAGAGAGCAAGAGAGAGGAGGAAGAAGATGATGGCAACTCAAGAGCTCAAGTTATGATAATCCTTTCAATTAAAATGAGAATAGAAATTATATATAGTTTTCACTCTCAACCTTAACCATGGGTTAATAAATATCTAGATATTTACTTTGGAGAAAAGAGAGCCATAGAAAATTAACTCATGGTTAATACAAGGTTAAGTGTAGAGAATGAAGGATAAATATCAACCATGAATTAATTATATTTACATTAACTCAAAAATAAATATTTAGATAAATACTTCCATGTGAGTCTTGCATTGCCACCACTAGTGTATCAACAACCATGATACACACAAGTGTATGCATGTATGTGTGCATGCACATCAACATGTGCATCAACATAAAAATATGCATACAATAAAGAAAAGGGTTTAAAAAGAAATGAGCTAAAAGTCAATGTTAAATCAACACTTGATTTAACAAACTGGACATATCACATACGACCCGACCAATAGTAAACGCCCGATTAATATACGGTATCACATACGCGCATTTAATCGGGTCCCCGCGTATATCTCATACGCACACCACATCGTTTCGCCTGGGTTAGGAAACTCCTCTGTGGGACTCTAAGACTCGTCAATACGCCGGCAGTGAGTGATGATCATATCAAGCACCCTCAAGCCGCAAGAGGTCAGATAAACGTAACGGCCACCCGGGTATTAAGCGATCAGAAGAAAACAAGCGAACCTTTCAAAACTCCCGTCGAACCAACTCGTAACACTACCGTACAGTCCGGTCTCTTCGTCAGATATGCTGCATATCAAGTCTAGGGATGGCATCGTCGACCCCAATAACTCAATAAGTCATGCCGATGTATGGCCTATAATCAAACCGAGAAACTACTGATAACACTTATCAGTAAATCTCAACAGCCTTGGCCTGGGACTTTCTGATATAGCCAATCGAGCACTGCGCAACATCAACCCCCAATACCGGGAGAGATGAAATCCCTCCTATCGCTCATTGCCTCCACATGTCTCGGGACTGTACCCAAAAGCCACCTGTTTGCACGACTCAGCAGAGCCGTGGTAGGGTGGAAATCAAAACACAGTGGGAGAACACGTGAGACTCTATGACGATCTCGGGTCTACAGACTAATCTGTACCAGTGTCACCTGAGAACTGCTATCCGACGATAGATATAATACTATATAGGAGTTCTCTGCGAGTCCGTCCAGTATACCCAGTCTCCACTGAGCACCCGCATACAATCTTGATGTCAAACATCAATGGATATGAGAACATCCATCGCCCATCAGATGGGTCTAGTATCATATACGCTAGTCTACTCTGGAATATCGATGCCCCGTCTTGATACACCCACGACTAGGGACATTTTAGGATATGCTTATAAACTACATATGTCCCACTAGTATGATCTGCATCATAATCACAGTAGTCAAGAAAATATCCTCAGGGCTTTATCAATATGTACAAATGAATAAAAGCATGATCAAGTGAACATGTCAGATAAAGAGTAACCAGATAGCATACTATCATGTCGAGCAAGAAAGTCCTCTGTATATATATACATGTATAAATACATCCACTATCATATAATGGCCTCTAGGGCATACATATACCCAACAGTTGTAGTATCTCATACCCAACATCCCGAAGAGTCTCTCAAATCGTATCTGAGGTATGGCCTTTGTGAGTGGATCCGCTGTGTTGTCCTTCGTGTCAACTCTCCTGAACTCGATCTCCCGACGATCAACTATCTCCCGGATCAGGTGATACCGCCTCAGAATATGCCTGGATCGCTGGTGGGACCTGGGTTCCTTGGCCAACGCCACTGCTCCATTGTTATCGCAATACAAAGGTATTGGATGCTCAATGGATGGAACCACTCTAAGTTCAGTTATGAACTTCTTCATCCAGATAGCCTCTTTGGCAGTATCGTTGGCAGCGATGTATTCATCCTCCATTGTCGATTCTTCCACGGTTTCCTGTTTGGAACTCTTCCAACAAACCGCCCTTCCATTGAAGGTAAAGACAAATCCCGAGACCGACTTAGAGTCGTCCTTATCACTCTGGAAGCTCGAATCGGTAAAGGACACCACTTGGAGTTCACCGTTACCATACACCAAGAACATCTCTTTAGTCCTTCTCAAGTACTTGAGAATGTTCTTCACAGCTGTCCAGTGACTCTCTCCTGGATCTGCTTGATACCTGCTCACTACACTTAGTGAGTATGCTATATCGGGTCTGGTACATAACATCGCATACATGATAGAGCCTACTGCCGAAGCATAGCGTATCCCTTGCATGCGAGCTCTCTCCAAATCAGTCTTGGGAGACATCTCTTTGGAGAGAGTGAGTCCTGCGATCATGGGTAAGTTCCCACGCTTGGATTCTTCCATACTAAACCTCTTTAGTATGGTGTCAATGTACCTAGATTGGGACAATCCCAGTATCCGTTTAGATCTATCTCTATATATCTTAATCCCCAAGATATAGGAGGCATCACCTAGATCTTTCATTGAGAATCTTTGTGATAAGAAGAGCTTGACCGAGTGCGGCATAGGAACATCATTTCCTATCAAGAGTATGTCATCCACGTACAATACGAGGAAGACAACCTTACACTCTGCCACCTTCTTGTATATACAAGGTTCATCTATGTTTTTGATGAAGTCAAACTCTTTGACTACCACATCAAAACAGATGTTCCAACTCCGCGATGCCTGCTTTAACCCGTAGATGGATTTAAGCAGCTTGCACACCTTTCCGCTGCTCCCACAGTCCATGAAGCTCTCTGGCTGAGTCATGTACACACACTCTTCTAAATCACCATTTAGAAAGGAGGTCTTAACATCCATTTGCCAAATTTCGTAGTCATGGTATGCAGCAATGGCAAGTAGGATTCAGATGGACTTAAGCATAGCCACTGGAGAAAAGGTTTCATCATAGTCCATACCTTGTCATTGACAAAAACCTTTTGCAACAAGTCTAGCTTTGAAAGTCTTAAATTTTCCATCTACACCAAGTTTCTTCTTAATGATCCATTTGCTCCCAATGGGTTTTACCCTTTCGGGAGTAACTTCCAAAGTCCATACTTTGTTGGTATACATGGATTCCATCTCAGATCGCATTGCATCCAGCCATTTCACAGAGTCCTCACTCGTGATGGCCTGCTCGAAGCTAGTTGGGTCATCATCTACCATGATACAATCCTCGCTTCGACCATCAACGAGAAAACCGTGGTATCTCTCAGGTGGATGAGAAAGCCTACTAGATCGGCGGAGAGGCTGAGGTTCGTTGGGAACCATCGAATCCTCTGGTTCTACCAAATCATCAGTTGCAGTTTGTGCCGCCGGAACTTCTTCCAGCTCTACCTCTTCGCCACTAATTTCTTTTACAAGAAATTCCTTTTCTAAAAAGGTGGCGTATTGAGAAACAAACACCTTTTGTTCCTCAGCGTGGTAGAAAATATATCCATAGGAATCCTTTGGATATCCTACAAACTTACATAAAGCTGATCTTGCCTCGAGCTTGTCCGGATTTTGCTTTTTAACATAAGCCGGACAACCCCATATCCTAACTCGTTTAAGAGACGGTCTCTTCCCATTCCATATCTTATATGGAGTGGTAGGCACCGATTTGTTTGGAACTCTATTCAATACGTATGCGGCCGTCTCCAGCGCATAACCCTAAAAGGAAATAGGTAACTCAGCAGTGTTCATCATAGAGCGCACCATATCCAATAGGAAACAATTCCTCCGCTCCGATACACCGTTGTGCTGTGGTGTATACGGAGTAGTAAGCTGAGAGAGAATCCTATTCTCTTTTAGATAGTCACGGAATTCCGTGCTCAAGTATTCTTCTCCCCGATCGGATCGTAGGATTTTAATACTTTTACCCGTCTGGTTCTCGACTTCATGCTTATATTCTTTGAATTTCTCAAAAGCTTCAGACTTGTGTTTCAACAGGTTCACATGTCCGTATCTTGAGAGATCGTCAATGAATGTAATGAAGTATGAGGAACCATTCCTGGCATGTGTAGACATGGGACCGCATACATCACTATGTATCAGTCCCAAGAGTTCCTTAACTCTTTCTCCGTGTCTAGTAAACGGAGTTTTGGTCATTTTTCCTTTGAGACATGACTGGCACGTGTCATAAGATGAAAATTCAAACGATTTCAAATATCCATCTTTATGTAACTTAGCTAGTCGTGTCGCATTGATATGACCTAGTCTGCATTGCCACAAGAAGGATTCATTCATTTTTGGACTCTTCCTCTTGTGTGTGTTTTGTATGTTAAGAACTGTGGTTTGATTTAGAATGTATATGCCATTATTTAGCGAGCCTGATCCAATCAACTTTTGATCCAGGAAGATGTTCATACATTATCCTGTACTACAAAATTATATTCTTCTTTACTTAATAAAGAAACTGATATAAGATTGCATATCAGGGTCGGTATGTAATAGCATTCGTTCAGAATCAATGTATTACCATTTGGTAATACAAGGTGATATTCGCCAACTGCTTTGGTTGCAACATTTGCACTATTCCCTACTAGTACGGAATGATCAGCTGTTCCCAATTCTCTACCTTTCCTTAGCCCAAGTAACATATTACATATGTGGGATCCCGATCCAGTATCTAATACCCAGGACGTAGAGTGTACTGAGAAACAGTTCTGGATGACTAACACACCCGAAGAAGATGCATCAACATGCTCATTCTTCGTTTGGGTGGCATGGAAATCCGGATATTTTCCTATTTCCTGCTCGGACTTATAACAATTATAAGTTGGAGCGGAACCAACGTTCCCCAACTCAGTATAACAAGCGGGTTCGGGCAATACATCCATAATATTATCTTAATTAAGGCCTGACATGGTCGCTACCTGGAGAGAGAGAGAGAGAAGAAAACACTTAGCGTATGATCTTACAAGATTAGATTGGTTTATTATCTTATCTAATCAGGATGGCTCCCACTGTTTTTATCTAATCTTCCTTCAAACCCTAAAAGGTAAGACTGATCGGGATTAATTACACCTTACAAGTTCTCCAATCTTTCGGCCAGGCCAGTGTTGGTACTTTGAGGGAGGTTCCCCGTGCTTTCGCACGGACCTAATTAAAATAAACCTCGTTTTCCCAGGAGCGTACCCCGTTAACACCTTTCTAGACACCTACTTGATTGGCTAATTGTGATGTGTAAAACTCTCCCAAGAGTAACTCTTACTCGCAGTGGGTATCGGGACCCAACTATCTCATAGAAGGTATGCAATCTCATTGCAAACTTCAACACTTGAAATTCCCGATAATACTTTTTACCCCTAGTGTCTTATGACCTTAACTATGGCCAACAAATCATAAGCACTAGTCATGTTCTACCCGTCATTTCTTGATTAATTAGACCCACCCACATGACCCTTAACTATGGTGAACAAAGTGACATGACTGTCCTAATTAATCGCATCATATACTATGTAGGAAGACATCACTTAGCTACCATACACCGCGCCTTAACTATGGTCAACAAACGCAGCACGAATACTAAGTACTCTACTTCCTAAAATGATGGAGGGTTATGACAAGTTTTTAAGAAAACCTTTTGTGTAATGAACTTGATATCGTTGTAGAAACAAGTGATTTTTGAAAAAGGAGTGTTTTTGAGGCTTTTTACTAGTTTTGGTAAAGAGGTCACTTCCGGTGAAGGGATCTCGGCTTTTTCCTCATCGAATGAGGTGCTGGATATTCTACAAGGAATACCACTATGCAAAGCAAAATCTAGAGCCACCCTTTTGAAAATATGAATCTACAACATCTTTTAGGTTTCTTTTCTTTTCATTAATCTCATTAATGAATTCCCATCATTTATGCTTCCTAAGCATCACAGAAGAAACAAAAATACAACGTACGCTTATGACATCCGCATTCGGCACAGTGTCCCATTATGCACCGTTAGGTTACTTAACTAACGGTATAGCAGGGCGGGACTAGCGCGGATGCTAAACATAAGCAAAGTTTAGTATATATCATATATACAATAATAAAGCATTCGTCTCACGCATATAAAGTGATCACATCACAGAATATCAGCAGCAAAAGATAACATATGAAATATTGGATATATTAGGAATTCCGTGTTTTAAATTAAGCCAGTATAAAACACGGATTCCACGGTGGCGATAAATAGCCAAACCCACAACCCTAGACCCCTACGAGAGCGGCAATTAACCCTACCAATTCTAGAGTTAGGAGACCCGGACTCGACTCCTCGAGGTGGTCTCCCACTGGACTCTAGAACCCGGTTACTTATGCTCCCCTCCTTAAGTCTATCCTAATGCGGAAAAGTAAATAATATACAACAATAGTGACATCATCCTCAACCTGGAAGTACCCCAATAAAAGAATATTACATACAATGAATTTTACATGAATGAAAATAAAAACTCTCAT
This sequence comes from Agapanthus africanus, assembly GCA_030015575.1. Lineage (NCBI taxonomy): Eukaryota > Viridiplantae > Streptophyta > Magnoliopsida > Asparagales > Amaryllidaceae > Agapanthus > Agapanthus africanus. The sequence goes on along the minus strand of JASDDO010000001.1, from coordinate 456,493,845 downwards.
CTCACATAAAACCCCCGGCTATTCAAAACACGACGATCCAATATAACATATGTTGGTTATATGTATGCCCTAGAGGCCATTACTGTACATGCGATGTATATTGTAGTGGATGCTTGGACATATATAGGGAGGAATTTCTTGCTCGACATGATAATATGTTATCTGGTTGCACTTTATCTTAACATGTATACTTATTGTCTCTCTATTATATGTTGATAAAGCCCATAGGATAAGTACTTGATTACCAGGATTATGATGCGGATCATACTATAGGGGCAGAGGTAGTCAGCAAGTACATCCTTCAAATATTCCTAGTCATGGGAGTATCGAGACAGGGCATCGATACACCAGAGTAGACTAGCGTATACGCTTCTCGACCCATATGATGGGCGATGGATGATCCCATATCCATTGGTGTTTGACATCAGAGAAGGCATACGGGTTCTCAGTGGAGACTGGGTACACTGGACAGACTCGCCGAGAACTCCTAGAAGGTATTATACCTATCGTCAGATAGCAGTTCTCTGGTGACACAGGTACAGGTTAGTCTGTCGACTCGAGATCGTCATAGAGTCTTGTGTGATTCCCACTGTGCTTTGATTTCCACCATACCACGGTCAAGAGATCGTGCAAAAAGGTTGTTTTTGGGTACAGTCCCGAGTCACATGGAGGCAATGAGCGATAGGAGGGGATTCGTCTCTCCCGGTATTCGGAGTTGATGTTTCGCTATGCTCGATTGGCCATAACAGGAAATCCCTGGCCAAGGTTGCTGAAATCTACCGGTAAGTGTTATCAGTAGTTTCTCGAACCGTTATGGACCTTGCATCGGCATGACTTATCAGGCTATTGGGGTCTGACGTTATACCACCCCCAGGCTGTGATATGCGACATATCTGACGAAGAGACCGGACTGTACGGTAATGTTACTGATTGGATTCGCAGGAGTATGAGAAGGCTTGCTTGTTGATCTTCTGATCACTCAATACCCGGGTGGCCGTTACGTTTAGCAGACCGCTTGCGGCTTGTGGGTGTTTGATATGATCATCACCTACTGCCGGCGTATTGACGAGTCTTTAAAGTCCTACACAGAGGTTTCCTGGTTCATGCGAAACGAAGTAGGAGCACATATGTGATATGTGCGGGACCGAGATTAATGCGTGTATGTGATACCGCATTCTATTCTCGCGATATGTGATATCGGTCGGTTATATGTGATATAGCCGGGTTATCGGATCAAGTGTTGATTCGATAAGATGATTCATATGACATTAGTCGGTTGTATGTGATATAGCCGGATTATTAAATCAAGTGTTGATTTGATAATTTAATGTATAATTATATATTTGATATATTAATTTACATTAACTAATATTTGCTCACTAAACATTTCTTTTTCTCACTTGTGTGCATATAGTATATATGTGATATAAATTAATATACATTTTATTGTGTCATGCTTGATGCCACATGCTACATGGGTGTATGAGACTTATACTATAGTAAGGATACTGTAGGGTTTTTCTTTATCTAAGTAATTCTAAAAATGGTGGAATTTGTAATGGTAGAAGCTTTGAGAAAGCTTGTGGATTATCATTGACCAAGTCCACTCTTTTTGTTTCACTTATAGATATTTATTAATCCAACCATTATACTAACCATAGTCATGTCTCTACATGAGTTAGTGTATGACACTAACTCACCCATGGTTCATATTCTCACCATATGAGTTCATTCTCTCATCTTTATTGATCATCTTCTTCTTCATCTCCCTCAAGCTCTCTTGGTTTTGAGGAAGTGAAGAAATATTGTGAGAAAATTAAATCTAAAATGAGCCCATTTCCTACTTCATCATCCTCTACTATATTAGCCATTTAGTTTAGGGTGTTTGCTTCACTAATCTACCATTCATGAAGAGGTAGCATGAGCTTGAGTCTCCTCGACGTAGATCATCTTCGGCCTCGAAGACTTCGAGCAAGCTTGTTCATTTCTTCATGTGAACCATTACTAGAGTTCGGGTGTTCACTACTTGGAGCAAAGGGCCTACTACACGGAGCTTTAGAATTGAAGGACCGGTCTACAAATGTTGTATTCCTCATTCACTTGTATGCAAAGTTGTTTGCTTGTTGTATTGTTTAAATCTCTAGTTAAGATTCTAGGGTTAGGGTTCTTTAGAAGGGAAAAATTTTGAAAACGGCATGGACGATGCCTCCCGAAACCTTGCTGCCGCGCTAAGTTACCCTACAGTGGTATCAGAGCCAAGTTAGAGATTTAAATGATGTTTGTTAGATTACGAAACCGAAACAACTCCAAAACAACCGATACATAATCCTAGTTTCTGTCGAATTTTTAATGGCCTCTAAAATTTTTTTTGGAAGCTGCAGAATGGTGTATGTGATATAACATGAACACCATACAAATTTGAAGCAAATCCACCTGATTTTGGCCGGCCACATAGGCTTTAAAACTGAGCTCACCGGGTCAAACTAGGATTTTTGGCTTCAAATTTTTAGGGTGTTCCAGTCTCTGGGTTTTGGTGTTTCAGATGTAGCTTGTTTTTGCTAAATTTGTAGGGTTCCTAGGCACACTAATGAGGTCTCACAAGGCATCGAACATGCCATTTTCAAAAATTCTAGGTGCCGAGAGACCCGACTACGGATCGTTTGCTAGATGTTTAGGCGAAAACATAAACTAGTTAACACTTAACTAAGGGATACGGATATATAACCTTTGTAGATCCGTTTGTCCACCTCCATAGCTCCATGAAGAAGTCATCTCCGCTGTACAAATCCGAAATCCAGGCTCTTGCGTCGGCTTCATCGGAGAAGAAGCGGGCTAGGTCATCGACGACGTGCCGAAGATGATCTACGTCGAAGCATCACTAGATCGAGCTCCACCTTCACCGAGCCATGATGACTTGTGAAGGAAACACACTCTACTACTTGGCAAGAGGTAGAGGATGAAGAAATAGGAAATGGGTTGACTTTAGAATTGAATTTCTCACTCATATGCTCAATATGCCATTGATGAAGACAAGCTTCTTCATGAAGAAGAAGAAGAGCAAGAAGAAGATCAATATTATGATAAGAATAAAAGAATAAATAAAAATCCATTCTTATCATAATTCTCACCATGGTTAGGTGTAGAGAATTAACTTGAGTTAATAGAAGTGGTTAGGGTCAAGCATGAGACAAAATGGTCAAAGTCTTCATGAAGATTCATGAATGATCAAAAGAAAGCAACCATTTTCCTCATTATCTTTTCATTTATTCATTTATCAAAAATAAATAGATAATTAAATAAGATAAATGAATAACAAATAATAAACCCTAACCATTCCTTTAACCAAGGTTTAATTCTTTATACTTAACCATTTTTGCATGCACCATCAAATATGATACAAGCAAGTGCACAAATCATATCGCATATGCAATGCGCACATCTGAGCGAGAAAATCCATTTAAAGTGAACCGATACTAGTTAATGCAAAGTAATATATCAAATATATAATTATGCATTAAATCACTAAATCAACACTTGATTCAATGATCCGGTCATGTCGCACATAACCGACTGGTATCATCAGTAACAACTTATCGAATCAACACTTGATCCGATAACCCGGCTATATCGCATATAACCGATCAATGTCACATCGCGAGAATGAAATACGGTATCACATACACGCATTATTCTCGGTCCCGCACATATCTCATATGCGCTCCTATTTCGTTTTGCTTGAGCCAGGAAACCTCTGTGTAGGACTCTAAAGACTCGTCAATACGCCGGCAGCAGATGATGATCATATCAAACACCCACAAGCCGCAAGCGGTCTGCTAAACGTAACGGCCACCCGGGTATTGAGCGATCTGAAGATCGACGAGCAAGCCCGCTCACACTCCAGTGAATCCGACCAGTAACACTACCGTACAGTCCGGTCTGATCGTCTGATATGTCGCATATCTCGCCTAGGGGTGGTAAACGTCAGACCCCAATAACTCGATAAGTCGTGTCGATATGAGGTCTATAACTATTCGAGAAACTACTGGTAACACTTACCAGTAAATCTCAGCAACCCTGGCCAGGGATTTCCTGTTATAGCCAATCGAACACAGCGCAACATCAACCCCCTATACCGGGAGAGACGAATCCCCTCCTATCGCTCATTGCCTCCATGTGATTCGGGACTGTACCCAAAAACCACTATTTTGCACGCCCTCTTGGACGTGGTAAGATGGAAATCAAAGCACAGTGGGAACCACACAAGACTCTATGACGATCTCGGGTCAACAGACTACTCTGTACCAGTGTCACCAGAGAACTGCCATCTGACGTGAGGTATAATACCATCTGCGAGTTCTCGGCGAGTCCGTCCAGTGTACCCAGTCTCTACTGAGCACCCGTATATCATCCCTGATGTCAAACACCAATGGATATGGGATCATCCATCGCCCATCTGTATGGGTCGAGAAGGTATACGCTAGTCTACTCTGGTATATCGATGCCCCGTCTCGATACACCCACGACTAGGGACTTTGAAGGATGTACTTATAGACTACCATGTCCCCACTAGTATGATCCGCATCATAGTCCAGGTAGTCAAGTACAGATCCTAAGGGCTTTACCAACATGTAACAGAGAGACAATCAGTATACACGTTAAGGTAAAGAGCAACCAGATAGCATACTATCATGTTGAGCAAGAAATTCCTCCCTATATATGTCCCAGCATCCACTACAATATATATCCTATGTACAGTAATGGCCTCTAGGGCATACATATAACTAACAATCTCCCACTTGCACTAGGGCCATCTGTAGCAGTGGTTGTAGTATCTCATACTCAACCATCCCATAAAAGTCTCTCTCTGGGAACAGGCCTTTGTGAGTGGATCCGCTGTGTTGTCCTCTGAGTCTACTCTCCTAACCTCGATCTCCCTGGAGATCAACCATCTCCATGATCAAGTGATACTGCCATAGAATATGTCTGGATCACTAATGGGACCGGCGTTCCTTGGCAAAAGCCACAACTCCATTGTCACACAATGGGAGGAACATAGTTCATCTCATGAACCAATATACACCCAAACAGCCTCTTTTGTAGCATCTTAAGTAGCGATGTATCCAGCCTTTATCGTCTAGTATGTCTCGGTATCTAGCTTGGAACCCTTCCAACATACCGTCCCTTTACTTAGGGTAAAGACAATGCCCGTGACTGACATTCAGTCGTCTTTATCACCCTGGAACTTTTCCAGTGATTCTCCCCAGGATCGGTTGATACCGTCTCACTACAACTAGTGAGAATCCTAACATCCAATTAGATCTATCTCATAGATCCAAAACTCAGGATTTAGGAGGTATCACTTTGATCCTAAGTGGAGAATCATTGTGATAAGCGGAGATTGATCGAGCATAGCATAGGAAACTTTTTCCCTATCAAGAGTATGTCATCCACGTACTCTACGAGGATCGTCACCATACTCCCTACTACCTTCTTGTTTATACAAGGTTCATCTACCATTTTGATGATGTCAACTTCTTTGACCGCTTCATCAAAACAGATGTTCCAACTCCGCGATGCCTGCTTTATCCTATAAAGCATCTTGCACACGTTTCCGCTGCTCCCACTGTCTACGAAGCCCTCTGGCTGTGTACTTATAGACGCACTCTTCTAAAACATCATTTAGAAAAGCAGTCATGACACCCAACCACCAGATATCGTAGTCATGGTATGTAGCCGTGATAAGTAGGATCTGGATGGACTTAAGCATAGTTACTTGAAAAGGTTTCATCATTATCCATAGCTGGTCAATGATGCAAACTTTTAACAAGTCTAGCTTTGAAAGTCTCAACTTTTCCATGTACACCAAGTAATCTTCTCAAGATATACTTGCTCCTGATGGGGATTTAACCCTTCAGATATAGCAACCAAAGTCCATACTTTGTTGGTGTATAAGGATTCCATCTCAGATCACTAAGCATCCAGCCATTCTTACAGAGTCTTCACTCTCGATGGCCTGCTCGAAACTAGTTGGGTCATCATCTCATGATGCAATCCTCGCTCCCACTGTCATAGAGAAACCGAAGTATCTCTCAGGTGGGTGAGGAACCCTACTAGATCGGCGGAGAGGCTGAGGTTCGTTGGAATCTACTGAATCCTTTGGTTCTATCAAATCATGTTCTGTAGTTTGTATAGCTGGAACATTTCCAGTTCTACATAACTGACATTGCCTCGAGCTTGTCCGGATTTTGCTTTTAAACATAGGCCGGGCAACCCCAAATCTTAACTAGCTTAAGAGATGGGCTCTTCCCTTTCCATATCACATATGAAACGGTAGGCAACTGATTTGATTGGAACCCTATTCAATAGGTATGCAGCTTCTCAAGTTCATAACTCCCAAAAGGAAATAGGTAACTCAGTAGTACTCATCATAGAGCACACCATATCAAATAGGGTGTATCTGCTCCGCCCCGATATACCATCGTGCTATGGTGTATACAGAGGAGTAATGCTGAGAGAGAATCTCATTCTCCTTTAGAATATTCCAGGAATTCCATGCACAAGTATTCTCCTCCTTGATCACATCAAAGGACATAATACTTATACCCGTAGTTTGGTTCTCTACTTCTAAATCATATTCTGTGAATATCTCAAAAGGTTCTGACTTGTGTTTCAACAGGAACATATGTCTGAATCTTGAGAGATTATCAGAGAATGTAATGAAGTACAAAGAACCGGTCTTGGCATGTATAGACAGGGGACGTACATACATCAACATGTATCATCCCAAGAGTTCACTAACTCTTTCTCTGTTTCCAGTAAACGGAGGTGGTGTCATTATATCTTTGTGACATGACTGGCAAGTTTCATAAGATGTAAATTCAAACTAATTTAAATATACATCTATATGTAACTTCAGCTAGTCGGGTCGCATTGATATGACCTAGTCTACAATGCCTCAAGAAGGATTCGTTCAGTTCTGAACTCTTCCTCTTGTGTGTGTTCCGTATACAAAAGAACTGTAGTTTGATTTAGAACATTAATGCTTTTAGATAACGTGCCTAAACCGATCAACTTTTGATATAGGAAATGTTCAAAACATTATCCATCTATACAAAATTTTATCATTTCTTTACTAATAAAGAGATAGATATGATTTTGTATATCAGGTTCGATATCTAATAATATTCGTTCAGAATCAATGTATTGGTAATACAGGGTGACAGTGACCAACAGACTTGGCTGCAACTCTTGCCCCGTTTTCTGTCTCATGAAACTTATCACCCGTTCTCAGTCTCCTACCTTTCTATAGCCCTATGTAACAGATTACATATCTGGGATCCTGATATGGTATCACATACCCAGGACGTAGAGGATACAGAGAAACAGTTCTTTGTAATGAACACACCCGAAGATGATGCATCGTATGCACTCTCTTCGTTTGGGCGGCACGGGAATTCTGGTATTCCCCAATTTCCTGCTCTGTCTTATAACAATTATAAGTTGGAGCGGAACCAACATTCCCCAGCTCAGTAAAACAAGCGGGTTCGGTCAATAATCCGTATTATTATCTTGATTAAGGCGTGATATGGTCGCTACCTGGAGAGAGAGAGAAGAAAACACTCAGCGTGCGCTCTGTCAAGAATAGATTGGTTATAATTTTATCTAATCAGGATGGCTCCCACTGCTTTTTATCAAATCTTCCTTCAAACCCTAAAAGGAAAGACTAGCCGGGATTAATTACACACTACAAGTTCGCCAATCTTTCAGCCAGGCCAGTGTCGGTACTTTGAGGGAGGTCCCCCGTGCTTTCGCACGAACCTAATTAATGTAAACCTCGTTTTCCCAGAGGCGTAACCCCGTTGACACCTTTCTAGACACCTACTTGATCGGCTAATTGTAATATGTAAAACTCTCCCAGGAGTAACTCTTACTCGCAGCGGGTATCGGGATCCAACTATCTCATAGAAGGTATGCAATCTCATTGCAAATTTCAACATTTGAAATTCCCGATAATATTTTGCCCCTATCGTCCTATGACCTTGACAGAGGTCAACAAACCATAGGCTGCTAGTCAAGTTCAACCCGTCATTTCCTGATTGAAGTAAACCCACCCGCACGACCCTTGACAGAGGTCAACAAGGTCGCACGACTACCCTAAATCAATCACATCATATGCTTATGCAGATAAGCACTAATCAGCTACCGCACACTACGCCTTGACAGAGGTCAACAAACGCAGCATGAATACTAACCAGTACATATCTGAAATGATGGAGGGCTACGACAGGTTTTTCTGAAAACCTATTGCGTAATGAACTTGATATCGTTGTAGAATCAAATGATTTTAAAAATAGAATGCTTTTGAGGCTTCTCTAGTTTTGCTAAAGGAGTCACTCCCGGTGAAGGGATCGTCGGTCCTTTCCTCGTCGAATGAGGTGCGGGATATATCATATATATCACTGTGCAAAGCAAAAACTCTTAAAAGCAATCAAAAGACAAACAGAGGGGTGTAGCATCTGCCAGTTATTGCTAAAGGAGTCACTCCCGGTGAAGGGATCTCGGTCCTTTCCTCATCGAATAAGGTGCAGGATATATCACATATACCGCTGTGCAAAGCAAGAACTGTAGCTACCTGTTTTATTTTGAAATTCGATTCTACAACATCTTAGGTTTCTTTTATTTCATTAATCACATTAATGAAGTCCCATCATTTAAATTACCTAAACATTACAGATAAATACGACGTACACTTATGCCATCCGCATTCGCCTCGATGTCCCCTCGTGCACCGTTAGGTTAGGTAACTAACGGCAGAGCGGGGCAAGGCTAGCGCGGGTGTAAAACATAAGTAACGCCTATATAATATATCATATATACTATATACTGTATCTATCAGAGAACATCACATGATCACATCACAGATATCGCAGCAGAAGAATATCATATGAAATATTGGATATACTAGGACGTCCGTGTTTTCAATACGAGCCAGTATAAAACACGGATTCCACGGTCGTGATGAATAGCCAAACCCACACCCCTAGACCCCTACGAGAGCGGCAAGCAACCCTACTAATTCTAGAGTTAGGAGACCCGGACTCGACTCCTCGAGTTGGTCTCCCACTGGACTCCAGAACCCGGTTACTTGTGCTCCCCTCCTCGGGTCTATCCTAGTGCGGAAAAGTAAATAATATACAACGGGTGACGACTTCCGCAACCTGGAAGTGCCCCAATAAAAGAATATTACATACAAGTTTTTACATGAATGAAAATGAAAAACACTCATCTCACATAAAACCCCCCGGCTATTCAAACACGACGATCCAATATAACATATCCAGCAACACATAACATCACATGTCATCAACGTAAGTAAATATGCGCATCCCAATTGTCGTTGACATATAGCAACGAAACCGGCGATATCACATATTACACTTACGGTCACAGAAAAGAAAGTGTAAAACTACAACAGTTGGAATCCGCAACCACCTCAGACATCGCATGCCTGAACAAATGAATTCCTTAGACATCGCATGCCTAACAATTATAAACCCCGCATTTTAGTCTCATTATCGAAAACACTTTTCAATATCGAGTCGGGCAATTCAACAAGATTCCCGACAGTCAGATCGAATACTCGTCGCAAACTGTAGTAGGCGGCCGCACCCCCGATACCGTCGACGAAGTGCACCAAGGCGGAACACCGCCACCGCGAGCACCCGAACGGATGCTTTCGGCGACGGGGTTCTCCTACAGTCACTTGGTCGGGGCTATGGAGTGAGGCTGTCTATTAAGTTTGCCCGGCGAGTATCCGCGTACGCTACGTGATTGCGACGGACTTTTGATCACATCAAAATTCCGTGGCAACCGATCATGTGAGACTAAACTGCTATGTTTATAACATTCATTCAGTTATCTCATAACTTCTTGTGAATTCCAATTATTGTATCACATTCCAGATAAATAGAAAATGTTAAACTTTCCGATCGAACAATCGAACACCCAAGTTTTCCCGATACAGATCAACACATGAAATAAGTCTAACAACATTCAGTTCGTGCCTCAGTACCAACGGTCCAGCCGTAGAAGGGTCAAGCCAACGCCTCACATGTGGCACGCCGTACTGCCCCAAACCCGAAGGTTCAAAGGGCAGTTCAAGACGGTCACATAATCGAGTTAAGGTTTGTTGTCTTCTAGAGGGACCATCGCGTTACTTGCACTACTTAGAATGTCGTTAAACTACGGAAAAATCCAACACTTGGAAATTTCCCGACAGGGAAAAAATTGGGTATTTATATCCGGTCGAACTTTTTAACATATTCTAAAATTTATCCGGAAAGCCACACAGACAAAATTTGATACTCCGATCGAAACACCGAATCCCCAAAAACACAGCAGAAAAATTCAACTCTTGAATCAATTTTAAAAATTCCCAGAAAACTCAGCATAATTTATCAGGAATTACTGTGCAAAGCATAAGGGCTGACGTCACCATAAGGCCGCGGAACCGCCGCAGAAGCCAAGCTTCTGCCGCGGTTCCGCCACACAAATCATTGTTCACCAGAAACTTTTTGCACCGTAATTCTTAATTTTCCCTGCTGAATTTTTTAGCAATTTTTAATTTGGAAAAATCCCAGTTTTTCAAAAAAGGACAGAGAGCAATATTGGGTTTGGGTTTTCGGGTCGTTCGGACTTCAAACTCCGTCTAGACTTCGCCTAAGGCTCTAGCTAGGCTCTGATACCACTGTAGGGTTCCTAGGCACACTAATGAGGTCTCACAAGGCATCGAACATGCCATTTTCAAAAATTCTAGGTGCCGAGAGACCCGACTACGGATCGTTTGCTAGATGTTTAAGCGAAAACATAAACTAATTAACACATAACTAAGGGATACGGATATACAACCTTTGTAGATCCGTTTGTCCACCTCCATAGCTCCATGAAGAAGTCATCTCCGCTGTACAAATCCGAAATCCGGGCTCTTGCGTCGGCTTCATCGGAGAAGAAGCGGGCTAGGTCATCGACGACGTGCCGAAGATGATCTACGTCGAAGCATCACTAGATCGAGCTCCACCTTCACCGAGCCATGATGACTTGTGAAGGAAACACACTCTACTACTTGGCAAGAGGTAGAGGATGAAGAAATAGGAAGTGGGTTGACTTTAGAATTGGATTTCTCACTCATATGCTCAATATGCCATTGATGAAGACAAGCTTCTTCATGAAGAAGAAGAAGAGCAAGAAGAAGATCAATATTATGATAAGAATAAAAGAATAAATAAAAATCCATTCTTATCATAATTCTCACCATGGTTAGGTGTAGAGAATTAACTTGAGTTAATAGAAGTGGTTAGGGTCAAGCATGAGACAAAATGGTCAAAGTCTTCATGAAGATTCATGAATGATCAAAAGAAAGCAACCATTTTCCTCATTATCTTTTCATTTATTCATTTATCAAAAATAAATAGATAATTAAATAAGATAAATGAATAACAAATAATAAACCCTAACCATTCCTTTAACCAAGGTTTAATTCTTTATACTTAACCATTTTTGCATGCACCATCAAATATGATACAAGCAAGTGCACAAATCATATCGCATATGCAATGCGCACATCTGAGCGAGAAAATCCATTTAAAGTGAACCGATACTAGTTAATGCAAAGTAATATATCAAATATATAATTATGCATTAAATCACTAAATCAACACTTGATTCAATGATCCGGTCATGTCGCACATAACCGACTGGTATCATCAGTAACAACTTATCGAATCAACACTTGATCCGATAACCCGGCTATATCGCATATAACCGATCAATGTCACATCGCGAGAATGAAATACGGTATCACATACACGCATTATTCTCGGTCCCGCACATATCTCATATGCGCTCCTATTTCGTTTCGCTTGAGCCAGGAAACCTCTGTGTAGGACTCTAAAGACTCGTCAATACGCCGGCAGCAGATGATGATCATATCAAACACCCACAAGCCGCAAGCGGTCTGCTAAACGTAACGGCCTCCCGGGTATTGAGCGATCTGAAGATCGACGAGCAAGCCCGCTCACACTCCAGTGAATCCGACCAGTAACACTACCGTACAGTCCGGTCTGATCGTCTGATATGTCGCATATCTCGCCTAGGGGTGGTAAACGTCAGACCCCAATAGCTCGATAAGTCGTGTCGATATGAGGTCTATAACTATTCGAGAAACTACTGGTAACACTTACCAGTAAATCTCAGCAACCCTGGCCAGGGATTTCCTGTTATAGCCAATCGAACACAGCGCAACATCAACCCCCTATACCGGGAGAGACGAATCCCCTCCTATCGCTCATTGCCTCCATGTGATTCGGGACTGTACCCAAAAACCACCGTTTTGCACGCCCTCTTGGACGTGGTAAGATGGAAATCAAAGCACAGTGGGAACCACACAAGACTCTATGACGATCTCGGGTCAACAGACTACTCTGTACCAGTGTCACCAGAGAACTGCCATCTGACGTGAGGTATAATACCATCTGCGAGTTCTCGGCGAGTCCGTCCAGTGTACCCAGTCTCTACTGAGCACCCGTATATCATCCCTGATGTCAAACACCAATGGATATGGGAACATCCATCGCCCATCTGTATGGGTCGAGAAGGTATACGCTAGTCTACTCTGGTATATCGATGCCCCGTCTCGATACACCCACGACTAGGGACTTTGAAGGATGTACTTATAGACTACCATGTCCCCACTAGTATGATCCGCATCATAGTCCAGGTAGTCAAGTACAGATCCTAAGGGCTTTACCAACATGTAACAGAGAGACAATCAGTATACACGTTAAGGTAAAGAGCAACCAGATATCATACTATCATGTTGAGCAAGAAAGTCCTCCCTATATATGTCCCAGCATCCACTACAATATATATCCTATGTACAGTAATGGCCTCTAGGGCATACATATAACTAACAAAATTTGCATGTGATGTTAACTTTTTGCAAAGGCAATTCGGAGTATTTCATAGTCGTAATTCTAACATGTATTCGGGTTATTTAGACGGCGTTAAAAAGTTTGAACGGATATCAATAACCCATATTTTCCCTCGCTGGAAATTTTCCAAGAGTTGGATTTTTTTCAAGTTTAAAATCTTCAGAAAATCATGCAAGCGATTTTATGGACCCTCTAGAAGAACGAAACCGAAACTCGACTTTTTGGATCGCGGAACCGCGGTCATACCGTAGGGTTTGCGGCAGTTCCGTGGCGACATGAGTGAGGCATGGGTCGGCCCTTCTACGGATGGTTCATAGGAGCTGTGGCATGTTCTGGGTACTTTTTGAACTCCGCTCAAGTGTGGAGCTTTTTGGGAAATTTTGGGTGTTTGATTATTCGATCGAAAAGTTTAACATCGTCTAGCTATCTGTGATTATGATACAATATTTGGAATCCACAAATTTAGTTATGTGATAACTAGTTTGAATTTTATAAATCTAGCAGTTTGGTCTCATTGATCGGTTGCCACGGAATTTTGATGTGGATCAAAAGTCCGTCGCAATTACGTAGTGTACGCGGATACTCGCTGGGTAACCTTACTAGATAGCCATGCCTCATAGCCCCAACCAAGTGACTGTAGGAGAACCCCGTCGCCAAAAGCATCCGTTCGGGTGCTCACGGCCGCGGTGTTCCGCCATAGTGCACTTTGTCGACGGCATCTGGGGTGCGGCCATCTACTAAAGTTTCCGACGAGCATTCAATCAGGTTATCGGGAATCTTGTTGAATTACCCGACAGGTTATTGGAAAGGTTTTTCAATATCGAGACTAAAATGCGGGCTTTATAATTGTTAGACATGTGATGTCTAAGTAATTCATTTGGTAGGCATGAAATCCAAAGTATGTGATACATTAGATTTATGATGTCTAAGGTGGTTGCAGATTCCAATTGTTGTAGTTTTTAACTTTCTTTTCTGCGACCGTAAGTATAATATATGGTGTATCGCTGATTTCGTTGCTATACGTCAACGACAATTGGGATACGCATATTTACTTACGTTGATGACATGTGATGTTATGTGTTGTTGTGATATGTTATATTGGATCGTCGTGTTTTGAATAGCCGGGTTTTTTTTATGTGAGATGAGAGTTTATCATTTTCATTCATGTAAAAGCTTGTATGTAATATTCTTTTATTGGGGCACTTCCGGGTTAAGGATGATGTCACCATTGATGTATATTATTTACTTTTCCGCATTAGGATAGAACCAAGGAGGAGAGCACAAGTAACCGGGTTCTAGAGTCGGAGTCGAGTCCGGGTCTCCTAACTCTAGAATTGGTAGGGTTGCTTGCCGCTCTCGTAGTGGTCTAGAGATGTGGGTTTGGCTATTCATCGTGACCGTGGAATCTGTGTTTTATACTGGATTAATTTAAAACACGGAATTCCTAGTATATCCAATGTTTCATATGTGTTCTTCTGCTGCTGATATTTTGTGATGTGATCACTTGATATGTTCTGAGACGAATGCCTATATTATATATATGAGATATAATAAATATTGCTGCTTTCGTTTTTTCTGTGATGCTTAGGAAGCATAAAATTTATGGGACTTCATTAATGAGATTGACGAAATAAAAGAAACCTAAAAGATGTTGTAGAAACTTGTTTAAGACTGGTAGCTCTAGTTCTTGCTTTGCATAGCGGTATTCCTTGTAGAATATCCAGCACCTTATTCGATAAGGAAAGAGCCTAGATCTCTTCACTGGGAGTGACCTCTTTAGCGAAACTAGCAAATACTACAACCCACTCGGTTTGTTTTTTGATTGCTTCTATAGTTTTTGCTTTGCAGAGTGGTATTTGTGAAATATCATGCACCTTATTCGAGAAGGAAAGAGCCAAGATCTCTTCACCGGGAGTGACATCTTTAGCGAAACTAGTAAAAGCCTCAAAAACACTCCTTTTCAAAATCACTCGATTCTACAACGATATCAAGTTCATTACGCAAAAGGTTTTCATAAAAACCTGCCGTAGCCTTCCGTCATTTCAAATAAGTAGTATTTAGTATTCGTGCTACGTTTGTTGACCTCCGTCAAGGCGTAGTGTGCGGTAGCTGATTAGTGCTTATCTGCAGCATACGATGCGATTGGATTAGGGTAGTCATACGGCCTTGTTGACCTCCGTCAAGGGTCGTGCAGGTGTGTTTAATTCAATCAGGAAATGACGGGTTGAACTTGACTAGCAGCCTATGGTTTTTAGACCTCCGTCAAGGTCATAGGACGTTAGGGGTAAAATATTATCGGGAATTTTAAGGGTTGAAATTTGCAATGAGATTGCATACCTTCTATGAGATAGTTAGATCCCGATACCCACTACGAGTAAGAGTTACTCCTGGGAGAGTTTTACACATTATAATTAGCCGATCAAGTAGGTGTCTAGAAAGGTGTTAACGGGGTTACGCCCCTGGGAAAACAAGGTTTATTTTAATTAGGTCCGTGCGAAAGCACGGGGAACCTCCCTCAAAATACCGACACTGGCCTAGCTGAAAGATTGGCGAACTTGTAGGGTGTAATTAAATCCTGGCTAGTCTTACCTTTTAGGGTTTGAAGGAAGATTTTATAAAACAGTGGAGCCATCCTGATTAGATAAAATAATAACCAATCTGATCTTGCAAGAGCGCACCCAGAGTGTTTTTTTCTCTCTCTCTCTCTCCTGGTAGAGACCATGCCACGCCTTAATCCAAATAATAATATGGATGCATTGACCGAACCTGCTTATTATACTGTGCTAGGTAATATTGGTTCCGCTCTATCTTATAATTGTTATAAGTCCGAGCAGAAAATAGGGGAATATCCGGATTCCCATGCCATCCAATCGAAGAAAGTGCATGTTGATGCATCTTCTTCGGGTGTGTTCTTTACCGAGAACTGTTTTTCAGTATCCTCTACGTCCTGGGTATGTGATACCAGATCAGGATCCCGTATATGTAATATGTTACATGGGTTACAGATAGGTATAGAACTGGGAATGGGTGATATATCTCTAAGTGTAGAGAATGGTGCAAGTGTTGCAGCCAAACTAGTTGGCAAATATCACCTTGTATTAATACATTGATTCTGAACAAATGTTATTAGATACCGAACCTGATATACAACATTTCATCAGTTTCTTTATTAAGTTAAAGAAGGATATAATTCTGTATTGGAGGATAATGTTGTGAACATTTTCCTGAATCAAGAGTTGATTAGATCAGACACGTTATGTAATGGCATATATGTTCTAAATCAAACCACAGTTCAAAATATCTAGAGCACACAGAAGAGGAGTAGTTCAGAAATGAACGAATCCTTCTTATGGTATTGTAGACTAGGTCATATCAATGCGACACGGCCAGCTAAGTTACATAAGGATGAATATGAGAATCTGTTCGAATTTTCATCTTATGATACTTGCCAGTCTTGTCTCAAAGGTAAAATGACCAATACTCCGTTTACTGGAAACGGAGATGGAGTTACTGAACTTTTGGGATAGATACATGATGATGTATACGGTCCTGTGTCTACAAATGCCAGGGCTGGTTCTTTGTACTTCATTACATTCATCGACGATCTCTCAAGATTCGGACATGTGTTCCTGTTGAAACACAAGTCTGAAACTTTTAAGAAATTCAAGGAATATAAGCTTGAAGTTGAGAACCAAACAGGTAGAAGTATTAAAGTCCTTCGATGTGATCGAGGAGGAAAATACTTGGGCATGGTGTTCCTGAAGTTTCTAAAAGGAGAATGTGATTCTCTCTCAGC
Source organism: Agapanthus africanus (assembly GCA_030015575.1). NCBI lineage: Eukaryota > Viridiplantae > Streptophyta > Magnoliopsida > Asparagales > Amaryllidaceae > Agapanthus > Agapanthus africanus. The sequence continues at coordinate 456,477,060 of JASDDO010000001.1, read as the reverse complement.
TTACTCTTTCGAGTACACCACAGCACAACGGTGTATCGGGGCGGAGGTATCGCACGCTATGAGATATGGTGCGCTCTATAATGAGTACTGCTGAGTTACCTATTTCCTTTTGGGGGTTATGCACTTGAGAAGCTGCATACCTATTGAATGGGTTCCAACCAAATCAGTGCCTACCATTCCATATGAGATATGGAATGGAAAGAGACCATGTCTTAAACGAGTTAAGATATGGGGTTGTCCGGCCTATGTTGAAAAGCAAAATCCGGACAAACTCGTGGCAAGGTCAGTTCTGTAAGTTTGTTAGGATATCCCAAACATTTGCGAGGGAATATCTTCTACCAAACTGAGGAGCAAAAGGTGTTTTGTTTCTCAGCATGCCACCTTCTTAGAAAAGGAATTTCATGTGAAGAAATTAGTGGTCATGAGGTAGAACTGGAAGGAGTTCCAGCCAGACAAACTAACAGCTGATGATTTGGTGAAACCAAAGGATTCAATAGTCTCCAACGAACTTCAGCCTATCCACGAATCTGGTAGGGTTCCTCATCCACTTGAGAGATACTACGGTCTTCTCGGTGACAGTGGGAGAGAGGATTGCATCATGGTAGATGATGGCCCAACTAGGTTCAGGCAGGCCATCATAAGAGGAGACTTTGTGAAATAGCTGGATGCTATGCGATCAGAGATGGAATCCATGTACACCAACGAAGTACGACTTTGAATGTTGCACCTGAAGGGGTAAAACCCATTGGGAGAAAATGGATCTTGAGAAGATTCTTGGTGTAGATGGAAAAGTTGAGACTTTCAAAGCTATGCTTAAGTCCATTAGGATCAATGCGCGTATCACGGAGTTGGAACATCTGTTTTGATGTGGCAGTCAAAGAGTTTGACTTCATCAAAATGGTAGATGAACCTTGTATATACAAGAAGGCTGTAGAGAGTAAGGTCATATTCCACGTATTGTACGTAGATGACATACTCTTGATAAGAAATAGTTTCCTATGCTGCACTTGGTCAAGCTCCTCTTATCACAAGGATTCTCCATAGAAGATCTGGATGATACCTACTACTTCTTGTGGATTATGATCTATGGTGATAGATCTAAGTGGATGTTGGGAGTGTCCCAAATCCAGGTACATTAACACCATACTAAAGTGGTTTAGTATGGAAGATTCTAAGCGTGGTGGTTCGCCCACTTACTGTGGAATCACTCTCTCCAAAAAGATGTCTTCCAAGACTGATTTGGAGAGAGCTCACGTGCAAGGGATACCTTATGCTTCGGCAATAGGCTCTATCATGTGTGCAATGTTATGTACCAGACCAGATGTCTAAGGCAAGTGTGTCTAAGGCAAGTGGTTACTTAATTAGGCCCGCTACTTACGTAGCAGAGAACCTCCCACTTACCTGGCACTTATCTGGCCACAGAAGGGGCAAAGAGGCAGTAGAGGATCTATCTTGCGATTTGTCTTCTGGAAGTCTAGGAGCGGTCTAGTGACTTGACCTAGGTGACCATTAGATCTAGGCCGGTGTGTGCATTTTTTTGTGATTTGATTTTTCAAAATCCGTATTTTTCAAAACAAACACCAAACCAACTTTCCCCTAATTATCACAATGCTGCCACTTGTGCTAAACCCTTTAGTGCAAGCTCGGCTCGACACGGGATTCTAGTGCCCGTTTTGTCCGTGTTTCCTTTATCGACCCCAAAGTCGGTATATCTACATTTTCTTTTTCCCACCACCCACCACGATCGCGATGGACGGATTTCCATCACACTTTAACACCACTCTGCCACCGTCCGCAGGTGCGCAGAACCCTCCACGCATTTCTCTCCAAGAGAGATGCTATCCTACACGTGTTCCCCTTCCCACCTGTCTTTCTATTCCACCTGCCAACGGGGAAAATTTTGAAATCAACCCCCAATTTATCAAACTGTTACCCAAATTTCATGGTCTTGAGTCTGAAGACGCATACGTTTTTATCTCCAAATTTGAAAACATTTGCGCAATGATTGGAACGTCACAACTGTCTTTGGATGCTCTGCGTTTACGTCTTCTCCCATTCACTTTGTGCGATTTAGCGGAGAAGTGGCTTTATAATACAACCGCACACTCTATTTCAAAATGGGATGAATTTATTGCAACATTCCTTAAGAAATTTTATCCCAATCACAAGACCAGCCGTGTTCGGAGCGAAATCTTCAAATTTACCCAACTTCCCAATGAACCATTCTGGAAATACTTTGAACGGTTCAAGGATCTTCTTTTACAATGCCCTCATCATGGAATCCCTAGATGGGATCTGTGTCGAGTTATCTATGAGGGTATTAATCTCACGACTAAACAGATGCTTGAAACCATTTGTCATTGCCAATTCCTGTCTAAATATGATGGTGAAGCTCGGAAATACCTAGAAGATTTAGCTCAAAACACATTACAATGGGAAAGTGTTAGACCACCATCGTCTAGGGAAGATATCAATCAGCTTGATGTTTCCGTCATGATGAAAGCCGAAATGGCCGCAATACAAAGGAAACTCGACGCTATAGAAAATAGAATTTCTTCAGCCTCCCTAAACCAATACACACTTCCCAAAACTGTGTGTGGTTGATGTCCTAACCCATCACATTTGACGGAAGAATGTCCTTTGAATGTACCGTTTCAAGATCACACTAATGCTGCATTTCAGCAAAGACCTAGAAACAATCTTTCTTCTTCTTCCTCATATAATCAGGATTGGAGGAATCACCCTGATCTTTCTTGGATCCAACACCAAACTCAATACACGGATCCAAACCAGAATAACTTTCAATGGGTCCCTCTACCACAACAGCAACCACCACAACTGAGTCAGCACCCCTACCAACCACAAAATTTTCAAAACCCGTCCAACAACTTTGATCCATTTTCTGCCGGTACCAATAACACCTCTGCACTTGAACAAACAATGAGTTTGCTTCTGACAAATTCTATTCAAATGTTGGCTGATTTTAAGTCTTCTATCGATGATATAAAGAAAATCTCTGCCTCCCAAGGTGAGATTATTAAATCAATGGAAGCACAAATTGCACAGTTAACAGCCGAAATGAGTGCTAGAGAGAAAGGGAATCTTCCATCTCAACCTCTACCTAATCCTGGACCTTCACATTACACTAATGTGAATGCACTTGCCACGTTGAGATCTGGAAGAGTGCTAGACAATCATGTGGGTGAACAGATTGATGTTGACGAATCAATTGAACCCCCGGCTTCCACTTTCACTTCCACTCCCACTTCTGCTTCTTACCCTATTTCTTCTAATTTACCTTCTTCTTCCGCGCCTATTCTCCGTTTTCCCAAAGGCTCGAACCCTCCACCCACATCATCCTTTCCACCCCCACAACCTTCTCCACAAATGTTGGACCCAACACTTATTGATAAAGCTCCATTTCCAGATAGGTTGAGGCCCAACAAACCCAATGCTCGAATGGAGAAGCTTGTGGAAATATTTACGTAAGTTAACATCAACATCCCTCTCCTAGATGCTATACAACAAGTTCCGTCCTATGCGAAAATTCTTAAGAACTTGTGCACTAGGAAGAGGAAAACTCAAGTGCCGAAAAAAGTGTTCATGTCGGGTACGGTAGACACAGCTTTTCCCCAACAATTACCAAGGAAATGTAAGGACCCTGGATGTCCTACTATTTCTATTTCTATTGGGGATAAATACATTAACCGTGCTTTACTTGACCTTGGCGCTAGTGTTAACTTGCTTCCTTACTCAGTCTATGAGCAATTAGGTATCGGAGCGTTAAAACCCTCGAACATAACTCTCCAGATGGCCGACCGATCAATCACTAAACCTAGGGGTGAACTTGAGGATGTGTTGATAAAAATTGGGGAATTTTTATTCCCTGTGGACTTTATTGTTCTTGATACACAGCCTGTAGTGAACCCACGGAACCAAATTCCGATAATTCTCGGTCGTCCCTTTTTGGCTACTTCCAACGCTGTAATCAATTGTCGAAACGGCTCTATAAACCTATCTTTTGGGAATAGGTCAATTGAGCTCAACATTTACAAGTTGGGAAGTCAACCCTCCGATCCTCATGCTCGAGTATGTTCTGTCGAATTACTGGATGTCGACAGCAGCGAATTTGATCAGCTTCACGATACAGATCCGAACTTTCTTTATACGTTGTTGTTTGACCAAGATATGTATCATATACATATGGACCCTTCTTTCGAGTTGTCCGGGTCAACATCTAACGTCGATGATGAACTTTTTATAGAGTCTGAGTATCATCCCGTTCTTTCCAATGACATTATTCTTCGGGATATCAACGAAAGCTTCGCTGATGAACTCGCATTTTTAACAAACACGGGTGTTGAGATGAATCAACTCCTAAAAGAAATTGAGCCTCCACCCCTTCTTCTTGACAATCACAAGAATGCGAGTTATCCATCACTATCACTGTGTCGTCTCTCCAGAACGAGACGCAAATCCATTCCATCACACCACTTATCTCTTCCCCACTTCTTCCTAACTCTATACAACATGTTCTTCCACCAACCGGTGCGTTTCCCTGATAAAATCTTCGAATGGTTGGTGTTGACCTTCTGTCTTTGCAATGTTTGGCATTGACCATTTACTTTACCCCCCTCTTGTGATTTTTAAAAGGCTTAATATTGTTTAACTCAAGTTTGGGAGGGTATATTTTTGGCTCTTGAAAAATAAAAGTTGTCCTCAAAATAGTGCATTCTCAACACGTTAATTTCCCTACTCTTATCATTCATATATAGGTGTTTATTGTAATTATAACACAGATTACGAATTCATATGGAAAATACCAAATAACCTGTGTTATAGTTATAATCGACATTCTAAAAGGAAATTAAGTGTTTATTACTACTTGCATTGATTTGTATATATCAACCCTTGTCTCGAGATTGCGTGTAGGAAATTCTCCAGGTAAAAGAGCCGGAACTGTTAAAAGTGCTGATAAAATACATCAAGTCCAAGACTTATGATCTGGCAGTAAACAAGAGAGGTTAATGAGATTCCAGGCATCAGATAAAGACCAAAAAGCCAATAACAGAAAAAGCCCAGAGAAATGATGCACTGAGCCCACCACATGGCCGCGGATCCGCGGCCGAGTTGGCCGATCCGCCGCGGAACCGCGGCCTGTTAGACACGTCATCAGCTCATATTTCCCTACATGCCTTCTTGTAACGGCCAAGCTTCTAGAAGACTCTCTAAAGATCACGTGGCTTTATCCAGAAGGCTCGGCCTAACAACCTTATCCTAGAATATACCTTATTCTAGAATATTCCCTCTAACAAACTTATTCTAGAAGACTCTCTCTAACAACCTAGCTTTGGAGGGAAGATTCAAATGAATGGTTATAAAAGGAGATATAAACCTAGGGTTTGAGGTTGTTGAATGTTGTTCATCATTTGAGTGGTAAAAGAATTGTAGTGAGATCCAAATCATTTCTAAATCAAATTGAGTGACACAATTTGATCCAAATCAAGATCCATCGAGTACCAAATCAAGCAACTAACCAACGAGCGTTTTGAAGCAACGCCAATCTTAATCCGAGCAAGAGATCCACGATGATCCGCGACTCAAGAAGACGATGCGAAGCTAGTTCGACGATTTAGTTCCTCCTCAAATCTTGTAATCTTTGAGTGTATTGTAACGAAACGTCGTTTAATAAAAGGTGAAAATTCTTGATCTTGATATTCTTTACATTTGAGCAATATGAAGAGTTATCAATTTTTGATTGTTTTCTTTTTCATAATGTTTGAGTGAAAACTCCGCTTGTGGAGGAATCGAGAAAATAGGTAGATGATGATGAGTAAATTCTTGAACGATTCTTAAGTCTTATGAGTTTTGTAAACTTTAGGAAATTGAATCAAAGATGACCTAGTTTTGAGCGAGATGCTTTCTTGAATGTTTTCGCTCCAAATTAGAGATCAATGATCGATGATTGAATTTCCTAGAGGCTAGAATTTGAATGCTAATTAACGAAAGGACAAGGGATGATGATGAAGAAACCCTAGTTTCTTCAATAGATCCATAATCCTCGTTGATTGTCATCGATCTAGCAACAAATCTTCAATAGATAAGAATTTATAATCGTAAGTATTCATCATCACAATCAATTGGATCGGTTCCTACAAGTCTCTTTACAAATCTTGATAATTAATTCGATTTGGACATCTTCTTGATCTTTAGCATTTCGTGATTCTAGATCTATTTTCTTGATGTTTCTTGAAATCAAATATTACAAATCTTGAATCAATTTTCTTGCAATTTCTTTTATCTTTTCATTTCAATTCATCTAAATCAAAATCGATCAAAACGCACATCTCAGTAGACGATCCGTATTCATTAACGCGCTACACCGACACCGTTAATTAATTGCGGTATAAATTTCTTTGGCTGTGATACATTTTACATACACACGAAGATTATCAATCAATCTCCAAGGGATCAAGGTTAGGAGAATAGACGTGAAGGATAACATGGCGGATCCACTCACAGAGACCGTTCCTTAGAGAGACTTCTATAGGACGTTGAGTATGAGATACTTCAACAAATGGTCTTAGTGCAAGTGGGAGATTGTTAGTTATATGTATACCCTAGAGGCCATTACTGTACATGCGATGTATATTGTAGTGGATTCTTGGACATATATAGGGAGGACTTTCTTGCTCGACATGATAGTATGCTATCTGGTTGCACTTTATCTTAACATGTACACTTATTATCTCTCTATTACATGTTGATAAAGCCATTAGGATGAGTACTTGACTACCAGGATTATGATGCGGATCATACTACTGGGGCAGAGGTAGTCAGCAAGTACATCCTTCAAATGTTCCTAGTCGTGGGAGTATCGAGACAGGGCATCGATACTCCAGAGTAGACTAGTATATACGCTTCTCGACCCATATGATGGGCGATGGATGATCCCATATCCATTGGTGTTTGACATCAGAGAAGGTATACGGGTGCTCAGTGGAGACTGGGTACACTGGACGGACTCGCCGAGAACTCTTAGATGGTATTATACCTATCGTCAGATAGCAGTTCTCTGGTGACACTGGTACAGGTTAGTCTGTCGACCCGAGATCGTCATAGATTCTTGTCTGATTCCCACTGTGCTTTGATTTCCACCATACCACGGTCAAGAGATCGTGCAAAAAGGTGGTTTTTGGGTACTGTCCCGAGTCACATGGAGGCAATGAGCGATAGGAGGGGATTCGTCTCTCCCGGTATTGGGAGTTGATGTTGCGCTATACTCGATTGGCCATAACAAGAAATCCCTGGCCAGGGTTGCTGAGATCTACTGGTAAGTGTTATCAGTAGTTTCTCGAACCGTTATGGACCTTGCATCGGCATGACTTATCAGGCTATTAGGGTTTGACGTTATACCACCCCCAGGTTATGATATGCGACATATATTAATTTACATTAACTAATATTTGCTCACTAAACATTTCTTTTTCTCACTTGTGTGCATATAGTATATATGTGATATATATCAATGTACATTTTATTGTGTCATGCTTGATGCCACCTGCTACATGGGAGTATGAGACTTATACTATAGTAAGGATAATGTAGGGTTTTTCTTTATCTAAGTAATTCTAAAAATGGTGGAATTTGTCATGGTAGAAGCTTTGAGAAAGCTTGTGGATTATCATTGACCAAGTCCACTCTTTTTGCTTCACTTGTAGATATTTATTAACCCAACCATTATACTAACCATAGTCATGTCTTTACATGAGTTAGTGTATGACACTAACTCACCCATGGTTCATATTCTCACCTCATGAGTTCATTCTCTTATCTTCATTGAGCATCTTCTTCTTCATCTCCTTCAAGCTCTCTAGGTTTTGAGGAAGTGAAGAAATATTGTGAGAAAATTAAATCTAAAGTGAGCCCATTTCCTACTTCATCATCCTCTACTATATTAGCCATTTAGTTTAGGGTGTTTGCTTCACTAATCTACCATTAGTGAAGAGGTAGAATGAGCTTGAGTCTCCTCGACGTAGATCATCTTCGGCCTCGAATACTTCGAGCAAATTTGTTCATTTCTTCATGTGAACCCTTACTAGAGTTCTAGTGTTCACTACTTGGAGCGAAGGGACTACTACACGGAGCTTTAGAAGTGAAGGACTGGTCTACAAAGGTTGTATTCCTCATTCACTTATATGCAAAGTTGTTTGCATATTGTATTGTTTAAATCTCTAGTTAAAATTCTAGGGTTAGGGTTCTTTAGAACAGAAAAAATTTGAAAATGGCATGGACGATGCCTTCCGAAACCTTGCTGCCGCGCTAAGTAACCCTACAACATATCCCAGCAATACATAACATCACATGTCATCAACGTAAGTAAATATGTGTATCACAATTGTCGTTGACATATAGCAACGAAAACGGTGATACCCTAGATATTACACTTACGGTCGCAGAAAAGAAAATGTCAAACTACAACATTTGGAATCCACAATCACCTTAGACATCATAAACCCAAAATTGTAGGGTTCCTAGGCACTCTAGTGAAGTCTCACAAGTGATCAAACATGCACAAATCAAATTTTACGGGTGCCTACAAACCCTAATACGGATCGTTTACTAGATATCTAGGCAAAGCAAGCAAGTAATCGAATTAAATGCTAAGGGAAAGTGACTACAACCTTTGTAGATCCTGTCCACCACCTCCTAGGCTCCGTGATGAAGTCCCTCCGCTGTCCAAAATGAACCCATGACTCTAGCATCGGTATCATCGAAGAATGGGCGAGCTTGATCATCGGTTCGATGCCGAAGATGATCTACGTCGAGGTTTCGCAAGAACAAGCTCCAACTTCATCAAGCTTTGAAAACTTGTGAAGGAAACACCCTATACTACTTGGCAAGAGGTAGAGGATGAAGAAATAGGAATTGGGTTCACTTTAGAATTGGATTTCTCACTCAAATACTCAAGTTGCCATTGTTGAAGTAAGGTTTCTTCATGAAGAAGAAGAAGAGGAAGAAGATGATAAGTGTTATATGTATTATTCAAAATGAATAATAAAATGAATACTTATCATATCCTAACCTTGGTTAGGTGTAGAGAATAGACTAGGGTTAAATGAAGTGGTTAGGGTTAAGCATGAGACAAAATGGTCACTTTGGTCAAATGTTCAAGAAGCTTCAACTAGAAAACAAATCTAGCAACCATTTTCTCTTTATGCTTTTCTTTTTCCAAAATGAATAAATAGATAAATAAATGAGAAAAGGAAATGAAACCCTAACCACTTAAGTAACCATGGTTTAATTCTTTACACAAACCCAAACTAGCATGCATCATCAAACATGATACAATCATGTGCACAAAAGTATATCATATATACAACTTGCACAATCCAAGTGAGAAAATCCATTTAAAGTGAACCGATACTAGTTAATGCAAAGTAATATATCAAATATATAATTATACATTAAATCATTAAATCAACACTTGATTCAATGATCCGGTCATGTCGCACACAACCGACTAGTATACAATGTATCGGCTTATCGAATCAACGCTTGAATCGATAACTAGGTTATATCGCATACAACCATTCGATACATTCATCGCGAGAATGAAATACGGTATCACATACACGCATTATTCTCGGTCCCGCACATATCTCATATGCGCACCTATTTCATTTCGCTTGAGCCAGGAAACCTCTGTGTAGGACTCTAAAGACTCGTCAATACGCCGGCAGTGGATGATGATCATATCAAACACCCACAAGCCGCAAGCGGTCTGCTAAACGTAACAGCCACCCGGGTATTGAGCAATCAGAAGATCGACGAGCAAGCCCGCTCACACTCCTGTGAATCGAACCAGTAACACTTACCGTACAGTCCGGTCTGTTCGTCTGATATGTCGCATATCTCGCCTAGGGGTGGTAAACGTCAGACCCCAGTAGCTCGATAAGTCATGCCGACTTGAGGTCCATAACATTCGTGAAACTACTGATAACTCTTACCAGTATATCACTGCAACCCTGGCCAGGGATTTCCTGTTATGGCCAGTCGAGCATAGCACAACATCAACCCCCAATACCGGGAGAGACGAATCCCCTCCTATCGCTCATTGCCTCCATGTGAATCGGGACTGTACCCAAAAACCACCTGTTTGCACAACTCAGTAGAGCCGTGGTAGGGTGGAAATCAAAGCACAGTGGGAGACACACAAGACTCTATGACGATCTCGGGTCAACAGACTAAGCTGTACCAGTGTCACCAGAGAACTGCCATCTGACGTGAGGTATAATACCATCTGGGAGTTCTCGGCGAGTCCGTTCAGTGTACCCAGTCTCCACTGAGCACCCGCATACCATCTTCGATGTCAAACACCAATGGATATGGGATCATCCATCGCCCATCGCATGGGTCGAGAAGATATGCGCTAGTCTACTCTGGAATATCGATGCCCCGTCTCGATATTCCCACGACTAGGAACAATGAAGGATGTACTCACTAACTACCCAGGCCCCACTAGTATGATCTTCATCATAGTCCTGGAAGTCGAGTAAACATCCTAAGGGCTTTATCAACATGTAATCAGAGAGACAGAAAGTATACATGTTAAGATAAAGAGCAACCAGATAGCGTACTATCATGTCGAGCAAGAAAGTCCTACATATATATGTCCCAGCATCCACTACAATATACATCCAATGTACAGTAATGGCCTCTAGGGCATACATATAACTAACAATCTCCCACTTGCACTAGGGCCATCTCTAGCAGTGGTCGCAGTATCTAATACTCAACCATCCCATATGAGTCTCTCTCTGGGAAAAGGCCTTCGTGAGTGGATCCGCCGTGTTGTCCTCTGAGTCTACTCTCCTAACCTCGATCACCCCGGAGATCAACTATCTCCATGATCAGGTGATGCTTCCTCAGAATATGTCTGGGTCACTGATGGGACCAGGGTTCCAGGGCCAAAGCCATACTTCCATTGTCATACAATGGCAGGAACCTAGCTCATCTTATGAACCAATATACACCCAAACTTCCTCTTTGGTAGTATCTACAATAGCGATGTTACCAGCCTTTATCGTCTAGTTTGCCACGGTATTTAGCTTGGAACTCTTCCAACATACCGTCCCTCTATTGAGGGTAAAGACAATGCCCGTGACTGACATTCAGTCGTCTTTATCACCCTGGAACTCTTCCAGTGATTCTCCCTAGGATCGATTGATACCTTCTCACTACATCTAGTGAGAATCCTAGCATCCAATTACATCTATCTCATAGATGAAAACTCAGGATTTAGGAGGTATCACTTTGATCCTGTTTGGGGAATCCTAGTGATAATAGGAGATTGATCGATCGTAGTATAGGAAACTCTTTTCCTATCAAGAGTATGTTGTCTACGTACAATACGAAGATGACCACCATACTCCATACTACCCTTTTGTATATACAAGGTTCGTCTACCATTTTGATGAAGTCAAACACTTTGACTATCACATCAAAACAGACATTCCAACTCCGCGATGCCTGCTTCATTATGTAGAGCAACTTGCACACGTTTCCGCTGCTCCCACTGTTTACGAGGACCTCTGGCTGTGTTCTTATAGACGTTCTCTTCTAAATCAGTATTTAGAAAAGCAGTCATGGCACCCAACCGCCAGATATCGTAGTCATGGTATGTAGCCGTGGTAAGTAGGATCTGGACAGACTTAAGCATAGCTACTGGAAAAAGGTTTCATCATTATCCACGCCTGGTCGATGACGAAAACCTTTAACAAGTCTAGCTTTGAAAGTCTTAACTTTTCCGTCTACACCAAGTAATCTTCTCAAGATATACTTGCTCCTGATGGGGATTTAACCCTTCAGATATAGCAGCTAAAGTCCATACTTTGCTGGTGTACATGGATTCCATCTCAGATCGCTAAGCATCCAGCCATTCTTACAGAGTCCCTACTCTCGATGGCCTGCTCGAAACTAGTTGGGTCATCATCTCATGATGCAATCCTTGCTCCCACTGTCATCGAGAAACCGAGGTATCTCTCAGGCGGATGAGGAACCCTACTAGATCGGCGGAGAGGCTGAGGTTCGTCGGGAACTATAGAATGTTATGGTTCTGTCAAATCATCAACTGCAGTTTTGTATAGCTGGAACCGTTCCAGTTCTACAGAACTGATTCTGCCTCGATCTTGTCCGGATTTTGCTTTAAACATAGGCCGGACAACCCCAAATCTTAACTCGCTTAAGAGATGGGTTCTTCCCATACCATATCTCATATGGAGTGGTAGGCATTGATTTGATTCAAACCTAATTCAATAGGTATGCAGCTTCTCAAGTGCATAACCCCAAAAGGAAATAGGTAACTCAGTAATACTCATCATAGAGCACACCATATCTAATATTGTGCAATTGCTCCGCCCTGATACACCGTTGTGCTGTGGTGTATTCAGAGAAGTAACACTGAGAGAAAATCTCATTCTCCTTTAGAATAGTCCAGGAATTCTATGCACAAGTATTCTGCTCCCTGATCTCATCATAGGACATAATACTTATACCCGGTTATTGGTTCTCTACATCTAACTTATATTCTGTGAATACCTCAAAAGGTTCGGACTTATATTTCAACAGGAACATATGACTGAATCTTGAGAGATTATCAGAGAATATAATGAAGTATAAAGAACCAATCCTGGCATGTGTAGACAGGAGACTTTACATACATCATCATGTATCAGTCCCAAGAGTTTACTAACTCTTTCTCTGTTTCTAATAAACAGAGCTATGGTCATCTAATCTTTGTGACATGACTGGCAAGTTTCACAAGATGTAAATTCAAACTGATTTAAATATGCATCTAAAATGTAACTTCAGCCAGTCGGGTCGCATTGATGTGACCTAGTCTACAATGCCTCAAGAAGGATTCGTTCATTTCTGAACTCTTCTTCTTGTGTGTGTTCTGTATACTAGGAACTGTAGTTTGATTTAGAACTTCAATGCTTTTAGATAACGTCTCTGAACCGATCAACTTTTGATATAGGAAATGTTCAAAACATTATCCAACAATACAAAATTTTATCATTTCTTTACTGATAAAGAGACTGATATGATTTTGTATATCAGGTTCGGTATCTAATAACATTCGTTCAGAATCAATGTATTACAATACAGGGTGACAGTGACCGACAGACTTGGCTGCAACACTTGCCCCGTTTTCTGTCTCATGAAACTTATCACCCGTTCTCAGTTTTTCTACCCTTTTGTAGCCCTATGTAACAGATTACATATCTGGGATCCTGATCCGGTATCATATACCCAGGATGCAGAGGATACTGAGAAACAGTTCTTTGTAATGAACACACCCGAAGAAGATGCATCATATGCACTTTCTTCGTTTGGGCGGCATAGGAAATCTGGTATTCCCCTATTTCCTGCTCTGTCTTATAACAATTATAAGTTGGAGCGGGACCAACGTTCCCCAGCTCAGTATAACAAGCGGGTTCGGTCAATACATCTATATTATTATCTTGATTAAGGCGTGATATGGTCGCTACCAGGAGAGAGAGAGAAGAAAACACTCTGCGTGCGCTCTTGCAAGATCAGATTGGTTATATATTTTATCTAATCAGGATGGCTCCCACTGTTTTTATCAAATCTTCCTTCAAACCTTAAAAGGAAAGACTAGCCGGGATTAATTACACTCTACAAGTTCGCCAATCTTTCAGCCAGGCCAGTGTCAGTACTTTGAGGGAGGTTCCCCGTGCTTTCGCACGGACCTAATTACTGTAAACCTCGTTTTCCCAGAGGCGTAACCCCGTTGACACCTTTCTAGACACCTACTTGATCGGCTAATTGCAAAGTGCAAAACTCTCCCAGGAGTAACAATTACTCGCAGTGGGTATCGGGATCCAACTATCATATAGAAGGTATGCAATCTCATTGCAAATTTCAACACTTGAAACTCCCGATAAAGGTTTTTACCCCTAGCACCTATGACCTTGGCTAAGGTCAATAAATCATAGGTACTAGTCAAGTTCTACCCGTCATTTCGTGATTAATTAGACCCACCCACATGACCCTTGGCTAAGGTCAACAAAGCCACATAACTGTCCTAACTAATCGCATCATATGCGGTGTAGGAAGACATCACTTAGCTACCGTACACTGTGCCTTGACTATGGTCAACAAACACAACACGAATACTAAGTACTCTACTTCCTAAAATGACGGAGGGTTGCGATTGCTTTTGTGAAAACCTTTAACGCTTTGAACTTGATCTCGTTGCGGAATCAAATGGTTTTTAAATGGGATGTTTTCGAGCCTTTTCTAGTTTTGCTAAAGGGGTCACTCCCGGTGAAGGGATCGTCGGCCCTTTCCTCGTCGAATGAGGTGCGGGATATATCATATATATATCACTGTGCAAAGCGGAAACTATAGAAGCGATCAAAGACAAACCGAGTGTGTAGCATCTGCCAGTTATTGCTAAAGGAGTCACTCCCGGTGAAGGGATCTCGGTCCTTTCCCTATCGAATAAGGTGCAGGATGTTCTACAAGGAACACCGCGATGCAAAGCAAGAACTGTAGCTACCTGTTTTATTTTGAAATTCGATTCCACAACATCAATTAGGTTTATTTTCTTTCATTAATCTCATTAATGAATATCCCATCATTTAAATTACCTAAACATCACAGATAAATATGACGTACACTTATGCCATCCGCATTCGCCTCGATGTCCCCTCGTGCACCGTTAGGTTAGGTAACTAACGGCAGAGCGGGGCAGGGCTAGCGCGGGTGTAAAACATAAGCAACGTCAATATAATATATCATATATACTATATATAATACCTGTCACAGAACATCGCATGATCACATCACAGATAAAGCACAGCAGAAGAATCATATGAAATATTGGATATACTAGGACGTCCGTGTTTTCAATACGAGCCAGTATAAAACACGGATTCCACGGTCGTGATGAATAGCCAATCCCACACCCCTAGACCCCTACGAGAGCGGCAAGCAACCCTACCAATTCTAGGGTTAGGAGACCCGGACTCGACTCCTCGAGTTGGTCTCCCACTAGACCCCAGAACCCGGTTACTTGTGCTCCCCACCTTGGGTCTATCCTAATGCGGAAAAATAAATAATATACAACGGGTGACGACTTCCGCAACGTGGAAGTGCCCCAATAAAAGAATATTACATACAAGTTTTTACATGAATGAAAATGAAAAACACTCATCTCACATAAAAACCCCCGGCTATTCAAACACGACGATCCAATATAACATATCCAGCAACACATAACATCACATGTCATCAACGTAAGTAAATATGTCCATCCCAATTGTCGTTGACATATAGCAACGAAACCGGCGATATCACATATTACACTTACGGTCACAGAAAAGAAAGTGTAAAACTACAACAGTTGGAATCCGCAACCACCTCAGACATCGCATGCCTGACTCAATGAATTCTTTAGACATCACATGCCTAACAATTATAAACCCCGCATTTTAGTCTCATTATCAAAAACTCTTTTCAATATCAAGTCGGGCAATTCAACAGGATTCCCGACATTCTGATCGAATGCTCGTCGCAAACTTTAGTAGACGGCCGCACCCCCGACACCGTCGACAAAGTGCACCAAGGCGGAACACCGCTACCACGAGCACCCGAACGGATGCTTTCGGCGACGGGGTTCTCCTACAGTCACTTGGTCGGGGCTATGGAGTGAGGCTGTCTATCAAGTTTACCCGGCGAGTATCCGCGTACACTACGTGATTGCGACGGACTTTTGATCACATCAAAATTCCGTGGCAACCGATCAAGTGAGACTAAACTGCTATGTTTATAATATTCATTCCGTTATCTCATAACTATTTGTGAATTCCAATTATTGTATCACATTCCAGATAAATAGAAAATGCTAAACTTTTCGATCGAACAATCGAACACCCAAGTTTTCCCGATACAGCTCAACACATGAAATAAGTCTAACAACATTCAGTTCGTGCCTCAGTACCAACGGTCCAGCCGTAGAAGGGTCAAGCCAACGCCTCACATGTGGCACGCCGTACTGCCCTAAACCCGAAGGTTCAAAGGGCAGTTCAAGACGGTCACATAATCGAGTTAAGGTTTGTTGTCTTCTAGAGGGTCCATCGCGTTACTTGCACTACTTAGAACGTCGTTAAACTACGGAGAAATCCAACAATTGGAAATTTCCCGGCAGGGGAAAAAGTGGGTATTTATATCCGGTCGAACTTTTTAACATATTCTAAAATTACCCGGAAAGCCACACCGACAAAATTAGACAGTCCGATCGAATATACAGAGTTCCCAATACAAGCCAGAAAATAAAACTCTGGAATAAATATTAAAATAATCCCAGGAAACCCAGCACTACTTATTAAGAGTTACTGTGCAAACGTCGATGCACAAAACGACAAACTAGCCGTGGAACCGCCGCATGAGCATGCTCATGCCGCGGATCCGCGGTGACTTTAAGGAATCAGTACACCGAATTTTTCAGTAACCCTTTCATTTTCCTGCTGAATTTTCTGGATATTTTTAATTTCGAAAAATCCACATTTTACAGAAAAGTCCAGAGAGCAATTTTCAAAGTCGGGTTTTGGGTCGATCGGACTTCTAACTCCGTCGAGACTTCGCCTAAGGCTCTAGCTAGGCTCTGATACCACTGCGGGGTTCCTAGGCACTCTAGTGAAGTCTCACAAGTGATCAAACATGCACAAATCAAATTTTACGGGTGCCTACAAACCCTAATACGGATCGTTTACTAGATATCTAGGCAAAGCAAGCAGGTAATCGAATTAAATGCTAAGGGAAAGTGACTACAACCTTTGTAGATCCGGTCCACCACCTCCTAGGCTCCGTGATGAAGTCCCTCCGCTGTCCAAAATGAACCCATGACTCTAGCATCGGTATCATCGAAGAATGGGCGAGCTTGATCGTCGGTTCGATGCCGAAGATGATCTACGTCGAGGTTTCGCAATAACAAGCTCCAACTTCATCAAGCTTTGAAAACTTGTGAAGGAAACACCCTATACTACTTGGCAAGAGGTAGAGGATGAAGAAATAGGAATTGGGTTCACTTTAGAATTGGATTTCTCACTCAAATACTCAAGTTGCCATTGTTGAAGTAAGGTTTCTTCATGAAGAAGAAGAAGAGGAAGAAGATGATAAGTGTTATATGTATTATTCAAAATGAATAATAAAATGAATACTTATCATATCCTAACCTTGGTTAGGTGTAGAGAATAGACTAGGGTTAAATGAAGTGGTTAGGGTTAAGCATGAGACAAAATGGTCACTTTGGTCAAATGTTCAAGAAGCTTCAACTAGAAAACAAATCTAGCAACCATTTTCTCTTTATGCTTTTCTTTTTCCAAAATGAATAAATAGATAAATAAATGAGAAAAGGAAATGAAACCCTAACCACTTAAGTAACCATGGTTTAATTCTTTACACAAACCCAAACTAGCATGCATCATCAAACATGATACAATCGTGTGCACAAAAGTATATCATATATACAACTTGCACAATCCAAGTGAGAAAATCCATTTAAAGTGAACCGATACTAGTTAATGCAAAGTAATATATCAAATATATAATTATACATTAAATCATTAAATCAACACTTGATTCAATGATCCGGTCATGTCGCACACAACCGACTAGTATACAATGTATCGGCTTATCGAATCAACGCTTGAATCGATAACTAGGTTATATCGCATACAACCATTCGATACATTCATCGCGAGAATGAAATACGGTATCACATACACGCATTATTCTCGGTCCCGCACATATCTCATATGCGCACCTATTTCATTTCGCTTGAGCCAGGAAACCTCTGTGTAGGACTCTAAAGACTCGTCAATACGCCGGCAGCAGATGATGATCATATCAAACACCCACAAGCCGCAAGCGGTCTGCTAAACGTAACGGTCACCCGGGTATTGAGCGATCAGAAGATCGACGAGCAAGCCCGCTCACACTCCTGTGAATCGAACCAGTAACACTTACCGTACAGTCCGGTCCGTTCGTCTGATATGTCGCATATCTCGCCTAGGGGTGGTAAACGTCAGACCCCGGTAGCTCGATAAGTCATGCCGACTTGAGGTCCATAACATTCGTGAAACTACTGATAACTCTTACCAGTATATCACTGCAACCCTGGCCAGGGATTTCCTGTTATGGCCAGTCGAGCATAGCACAACATCAACCCCCAATACCGGGAGAGGCGAATCCCCTCCTATCGCTCATTGCCTCCATGTGAATCGGGACTGTACCCAAAAACCACCTGTTTGCACAACTCAGTAGAGCCGTGGTAGGGTGGAAATCAAAGCACAGTGGGAGACACACAAGACTCTATGACGATCTCGGGTCAACAGACTAAGCTGTACCAGTGTCACCAGAGAACTGCCATCTGACGTGAGGTATAATACCATCTGGGAGTTCTCGGCGAGTCCGTTCAGTGTACCCAGTCTCCACTGAGCACCCGCATACCATCTTCGATGTCAAACACCAATGGATATGGGATCATCCATCGCCCATCGCATGGGTCGAGAAGATATGCGCTAGTCTACTCTGGAATATCGATGCCCCGTCTCGATATTCCCACGACTAGGAACAATGAAGGATGTACTCACTGACTACCCAGGCCCCACTAGTATGATCTTCATCATAGTCCTGGAAGTCGAGTACACATCCTAAGGGCTTTATCAATATGTAATCAGAGAGACAGAAAGTATACATGTTAAGATAAAGAGCAACCAGATAGCGTACTATCATGTCGAGCAAGAAAGTCCTACCTATATATGTCCCAGCATCCACTACAATATACATCCAATGTACAGTAATGGCCTCTAGGGCATACATATAACTAACAAAAATATCACATACTTTGGATTTCATGCCCAACTATATGAATTCCACGTATTGTATCACATTCCACAAATAGCTAGACGACGTTAAACATTCCGATCGAATCAACAAACACCTAAAATTTCCCAAAAAGCTCAACACTTGAGCGCAGTTTAAAAATAATCATCACATGCCACGGTACCTATGGACCAACCGTAGAAGTGTCAACCCTTACCTCACCTATGGCGCCGCAGAACTACCGCAAACCCTAGGCTTTGGCGGCGGTTCTTACGGTCATAGAATCGAGTTAGGGTTTTGTTCTTCTAGAGGGTCCACCACATTACTTGCATGATTTTTGAATGTTCATTAACTCGGAAAATATCCAACTCTTGGAAAATTTTTGGTCGAGGGTTAAAGTGGGTATTTGATATCCGTTCGAACTTTTTAACACCGTCTAAATAACTCGAAATATAGTTAGAATTACGACGACGAAACACTCTGAATTGCCTTTGCAAAAAGAAAACATCACATGCAAATTTAGCAAAAACAAGTAACACCTGAAACACCAAAATCCAGAGACCAGAACACATGACAAAAACGAACCACAGAAACACTAAACAGGCCGACCTGCTCGGTTTTTAGGTGAATGTGGCAGGGTCAAAACCGTCCAATTGGGTTCGTTTTTGCTCAGTGTTCATATTACATCTCATGTAACATTCTGCAGTTGCTTAAAAATTTTTTCGACGACTTTAAAAATTGACAGAAACTGGGGTTTTAGTTTTGAATGTTTCGGAGTTGTTTCAGTTTCGTAATTCTACATACATCGTCTAAATCTCTAGCTTGGCTCTGATACCACTGTAGGAATGCTTGGCACGACAGCAAGGGTTCGGGAGGCATCGTCCATTCCATTTTCAAAATTTTGCCATGCTAAACAATCCTAACCCTAGAATCTTAACTAAAGATTTAGACAATACAATGTGTAAACTACTTTACAACTAAGTGAACTAGGAATACAACCTTTGTAGACCGGTCATTCACTTCAATAGCTCCGTGTAGTAGTCCCTTCGCTTCAAGTAGTGATCTTGCGAACTCTAGAGTGGCTCCACAAGAAGAAAGTAACGAGCTTGCATGATGTCTTCGAGGCCGAAGATGATCTACGTCGAGGAGACACTAACCCAAACTACCTCTTCACTAATGTGGGATTAGTGAAGCTAACACCCTAAACTAAATTGCTAATCTAGTAGAGGATGATGAAGTTGGATTTTTGCTCACTTTAGAATTACTTTTCTCACTAATTTTATGCTCCTCTCAAGAACTAGAGAGCTCTCTCTTGAGCTTGAGGAAGATGAAGAAAATAATGGATGAGAGAGTGACTTGCAACCATGGGTGAGTTTGTATCATATACTAACTTATGTAGAGACATAACCTGGCTAAGTGATAATGGTTAGGTTAATAAATATCTTAGGTAAAACAAAATTAGTGGACTAAGTCAAAACATCTACAAGCTTCCACAAGCTTCATGCATGTGACTAATTTCCATCTAATTTGGATTTAATTAAAATAAATAATCCTCACAATTATCATAAGTATGGTGTAAGTCTTATACACCCATGTTGCATGTGGCATCAAGCATGACAGAAAAAGAAAACACAATTAATATATATCACATATATATTAAGTGTGCACATGTGAGAAAAAGAAATGCTTAAGTGAGCTAATATTAGTTAATGTAAATTAATATATCAAATATATAATTATATATTAAATCATTAAATCAACACTTGATTTAATAATCCGGTTATATCTCATATGACCGACTAATATTATTTGTATTAACTTATCGAAACAACACTTGATTCGATAAACCGGCTATATCTCATATAACCGACTGATACAGTATCGAATTATCGAATCAACATTTGATTCAATAACCCGGCTATATCTCATATAACCGATCGATACTTTATATCGCGAGAATAGAATACGGTATCACATACTCGTATTAATCTCGGTCCCTCACATATTACATATATGCTCCTACTTCGTTTTGCCTGAGCCAGTGAAACCTCTGTGTAGGATTCTAAAGACTCGTCAATACTCCGGCGGTAGATGATGATCACATCAAGCACCCACAAGCCGTCAGCGGTACTAGCTGGATGTAACGGCTACCCGGGTATTGAGCGATCAGAAGATCAGCAAGAAAGCCCGCTTTAACTCCTGTAAAGCCTGTCAGTAACACTACCGTACAGTTCGGTCTTTTCGTCTGATATGTCGCATATCTAGTCTAGGGATGGTAAACGTCAGACCCCAGTAGCCGATAAGTCGTGCCGATGTAAGGCTCATAACAGGTCGAGAAACTACTGATAACACTTATCAGTAAATCTCCGTAGCAGCCCTGGCCAGGGACTTATCGTTATGGCCAATCGAGTACAGTGCAACATCAACCTCTAATACCGGGAGAGACGAATCCCCTCCTATCGCTCATTGCCTCCATGTGATTCGGGACTGTACCCAAAAGCCACCGTTTTGCACGTTCTCTTGAATGTGGTAAGGTGGAAATCAAAGCACAGTGGGAATCACACAAGACTCTATGACGATCTCGGGTCTACAGACTAACCTGTACCAGTGTCACCAGAGAACTGCTATCTGACGATATGTATAATACCATCTAGGAGTTCTCGGGGAGTCCGTTCAGTGTACCCAGTCTCCACTGAGCACTCGTATACCATCTTTGATGTCAAACACCAATGGATGTAGGATCATCCATCGCCCATCATATGGGTCAAAATGCGTATACGCTAGTCTACTCCAGAATATCGATGCTCTGTCTCGATACACCCTCGACTAGGAACAATTATAGGGTGTACTTGTGGACTACCCTTGGCCCCACTAGTATGATCTCCATCATAGTCCTGGTAGTCAAGTACACATCCTAAGGGCTTTATCAACATGTGAGAGCAAGACAACATCAATTATACAAGTCAACATGTTAAGACAAAGAGCAACTAGATAGCATACTATCATATGGAGCAAGAAAGTCCTCTCTATATATATCCAAGCATCCACTATAATATACATCACATGTACAATAATGGCCTATAGGGCATGCACATAACTAACAATCTCCAACTTGCACTGAGGCCAGTTGTTGTAGTATCTCATACCCAACATCCCAAAGAGTCTCTCAAATTGTATCTGGGGTATGACCTTTGTGAGTGGATCCACTGTGTTGTCCTTCGTGTCAACTCTCCTGAACTCGATCTCCCGACGATCAACTATCTCCCGGATCAGGTGATACCGCCTCAGAATATGCCTGGATCGCTGATGGGACCTGGGTTCCTTGGCCAACGTCACTGCTCCATTGTTATCGCAATACAAAGGTATTGGATGCTCAATGGATGGAACCACTCCAAGTTCAGTTATGAACTTCTTCATCCAGATAGCCTCTTTGGCAGCATCGTTGGCAGCGATGTATTCATCCTCCATCGTCGAGTCTGCCACGGTTTCCTGTTTGGAACTCTTCCAACAAACCGTCCCTCCATTGAGGGTAAAGACAAATCCCGAGACCGACATAGAGTCGTCCTTATCACTCTGGAAGCTCGAATCGGTAAAGGACTCCACTTGGAGTTCACCGTTACCATACACCAAGAATATCTCTTTAGTCCTTCTCAAGTACTTGAGAATGTTCTTCACAGCTGTCCAGTGACTCTCTCTTGGATCTGCTTGATAGTATTGCGATTTTGTATTGATTGTAGGTACCTTCGCGTGGACTTCCGAGACGATGAAGCACATCGACTACAGCTAAGCGAGGAGTTTAGCAGGTGAGTAGATTTATATCTACGGGGGAAGTCGGGTGGATGGCGTATAGCACCCCCGCAACCACTGATATGGAAGATTGTGATATAAATTATAATTTGATAAAGGATATGCTACGAACTAAAGATAACATAATTATAGGATTTAGTAAGATATGATATGATAAAAGTTGACACTAATGGATATATTGGCTTGAGATTATAGATATAGATGACTCGGATTGATATATAAGAATATGAAATGAGAAAGTAAATCATGATAAGTATGAATTGAAAGAGAACAAGTATGAGTTGATAGTGGTATGATATGAGATCAAGATCGATACGACTTGAGGTTATAAGATACGATGTTTATATAAATGTGACTTGATATGAGATTGATACAAATGTGATTTGAGATATATGTGTATATATATTTATTTATGCGGATAAAGAGTGATATGCCGTATGAGATTTTAGATCCGTATCCTTATTGATGAATAGGACGATAGAATCCCTATTCTGTTTGTTGTTACGGTACGATGGATTACCGTACGAGATGAGATGTACCGGATGATTGATCTGTGCTTATGACTTGAGGATGATGATTGAGGATTATTGTCATAACGGATGTTATGAGGCGGGATCGCCAATGTTAAGATGCCACTTGAACCATACCTATTTCCAAAACCGACGTATCGTATGCATCTTTTAAACGGAAACTTTATGGGACGCTACGGGTTTCCAAATGACGACTTTTTCTAAAAACACCGTAGCACCCACTTTCAAAACTACGATTCGTATCTTTTAAAAAGTGACCATATGGTTCATGTGTAGATAGATATACCCATTTATTGTTCATGTTGTGTAGGATATTACCTCTCATGATGTACATACCACGTTTCCAGTATTTAATGCTATATGATATCATTTGCTATTACACCTACACAATTACCGTTGATGCGCATGTTACACATACACAGATTTGCCGGCTCACACACATTCTTCATCGGTAATTGCCATGCCACTTACACAGTATAACTGTCATATCATGAGATTAATCTTAAAAGTAAAAGTACATTCATTGTTCAGTATTATCATTTGACATGCTTGAATGATATACTCGATATGCTCATATTACTACTCTATGTTGCATACATCGTACTTTATGGTTATATGCATTGAGATGCTATTTTTATGAGATCTCTGGATTTGAGAACCGCAGTTATATTTCAAAGGGAATTATGTATTGCTTTAAAACGCGGTTTCTCTTGATATGATATTTCGAGGTGTCCACCATGAGTTTTCTCGGTTCTGAGCAGTGAGTATACCCGATTCGAGGAGCGGGAGGCACCGTCTGTGGGTACATTATAGACCCGGTAAGGTACCCCGGGGCAAGAAGCTCGAGATATAGACGATAAGCTTGGCAGGGGGAGCACTACCTACCGGTGATAGTTTTGGGCTCGGCGATTATCTGGAGGATACCAACCGGAGTCATGAGATGATATGGGCCGATCTGGACTGACGAAGCCCGAGACAGTTTGGCGCGGCGGATATCTGGAGGATACCGACCGTAGTCGTGATATGGGCCCATCCGGACTGACGGAGCCCGAGATATGATGATTTACGTGTCGATGCTGGACACGGGTTTCATGATGTTTCGAGTGTCGGTGTTGGACACTCAGGTTCCATGATTTTGATGTGTCGTTGATGGACACACGTGGATGATATATATATATATATATATATATATATATATATATATATACAGGCTTATGTTTTCATGATGTTCGACTGTCGGTGTAGGACACTCTGGTTCCGTGATATTGTTTGAGTCGTTGATGGACACACGTGGATGATATACACAAGCATATAGGCATATAATATCGGATGTTTATTTATATGTCATTGTATTGATTGATTGTTGATATATATGCATACATGGTCACCCTAGATATCATAGTATTACCTTCAGGATATAGTAACCTAGGAAATCGTTGTTTTATTCGATTTCTACTTGCTAATATTTTCTACTCACGAGTTGGCAACTCACCCCTGTTGTGCCACAGTTCTTGCAGGTTTGACCGCTTGGGATCAGTTGCGGTATCGTTGGCACACAGCTTCTTCCAGGGTGTTTGCTTTGGTAGGTGGGACACATGTTGGATCGTGCCTACTCTCGTACTGTTATATTCCGTTGTATCTAGATAAACTCCATTACATCAGATCAGATCAGGACTAGACATTGTATATTGGTAGACCTACTCAGACTTGGGTATTGTGCGAGACTTAGAGCGATAGGTTTATGATCGCTTTCTTGAGTTTTGATGTCTTGCTTCTTTATTCGTTCTTTCTGGGTTGATTCTTCACCGTTGGGCATCGTATATATGTTATTGCGTGGTTGTGATTCTGCCAGTTGGCGAAAAGCTAGCTCCCGCTTGAGGATGCCTATATATTATTGTGTATTTGGTTTTGGATCAAAATATACAATGGAGGTGCTGCCCAAATT
Source organism: Agapanthus africanus (assembly GCA_030015575.1). Classification (NCBI taxonomy): domain Eukaryota; kingdom Viridiplantae; phylum Streptophyta; class Magnoliopsida; order Asparagales; family Amaryllidaceae; genus Agapanthus; species Agapanthus africanus. The sequence goes on along the minus strand of JASDDO010000001.1, from coordinate 456,451,863 downwards.
TTTAAGATGAAACATGTTTTCACTGTAGTATAATCCACTTGCATTTTCATGTTTCATTAACTGTTCATTCAAAGAAAAACAAAATTTATTATACTGTTATTTCAAAACTGCACCCCCACTATTTTCCGCAAAAAGGTTTAGATTTTCTGGGCTTCGGCTTACTTGATTTACGTCATGCCTTTAGGCGTTACGTAATTTAAGTGTCGGTCACGTGCTAAATTATGGGTCGTGACAAAGTTGGTATCAGAGCGTTAGGTTTAACCTTGGTTTGAGTCTGGGTTTGACTATGCGAAGTCTAGGGCGTATATTTTTCGGAACCTAGGCTTAACCTTACGGAACTTAGACTTAACGGGGGGTATTAGACCCGAACTTTCGTTTCATAGGTTGATCTTGATTGATGGAGTAGGTAGCTTGAGTAGAGTGACGTACCGTACGTATGTTCCGCGGCATATTTACGATACGATACTCCACTTAAGAAACCTTAGGATGTACTTATCTTGAGATCTGTGATACTATTCGTTCCTTTGATCATATATCCATTTGGGATATGTTGATTTCTTTCGTTCATTTGATCTGTCTTCATCGATACCTGCTTGAGATTCCTGTCACCATGGTTTGAGCGCAGATTGAGCTGCTGCTAGTGTTGCGGTCAGGGCGAGCTCGTCATGGACGAGGACTGACCATTGTTGTTTCTGGTGACATATGAACATGTAGGTATATTGTTGTGTTGTGATCTCTCGTTTGAGGCGAGTGTTCGGTTTTGCACCAGATGATCGGTCCATTGATAGAGGCTGCCAGATTGAGAGAACTATTGATGTACAACCTACCTCAGAGATTATGATGTTGTCTACCGTGCAGACAGATGACCCAGCTGTTGCTGAGATTGATGGGATGTCGTTTCCAGAGTTTATGAGGTGAGACCGCTGGAGCTTTCAGGCAGAGATGTGACAGGAGATAGCTAGTCTATTTCGAGTTGAGCGACTGATATGATTCGTTAGATTTGATGTGCCGATGCAGCCTCAGTTGAGTCGAAGAATTCCAGTTGAAGGATCTTACTTAGATCTAGATTAAATCGAGCAAGAGAGGACGTTGTCCGTTCGATACTCCGATGTGAGATCGGTAAGTTGACCAGTTTCAGATAGAAGGACCTCACCAGATGCGTTATGAGTTGATCGAGAACGGACGAATAAAGTGTATTCCTCTGATGATTTGGACGAGTTTCCGAGGACGTGTTTGGCTAGATATCTTCTACAGAGTAATGAAGATACCGAGTTCGTAATTTCGAGTCTGTGTGAGAGACTCCAGATTGACCGTAGCCGAGGATGAATTGCAATATGCAGACAGCAAGAGATAACGTCGAAGTGGACGATAATAAAAACGAGTGGAACAAGAGGTTCGTACGAGATGTTAACGAGCGGTTGTTACTCTCCGTTGATGCCAAAGGATTGATACGTGTGCAGAGGCGTTAGATACAGCCAAATTCCATAGGAAAGCCGTGCTGAGGATGCAGCTGTTCGGTTATGAGAAAAGAGTTAAGTAAGAGTGCCAACCTTCTTATAGTTCGGCATAGGTGAGATCGGAAGAAGCCATGAGCAGGTTCCTTCCAGGACAACGCAGCGATAAAGACTTGCACCCAGGATCAGTTATATTGTGCGTATCCAGAAGGCCAGATTCCGCCGTCAGTAATGTGCAGTTTGCGAGTGGTCATGTTGATTGGCCAAACGGTGATCAGAGGAGTTCCAGAGCAGAACTGTTCCGTTAGTACACCTGACCGTACCGACGAGCGGGAGGATCGTGAGATTGGTAATCCATAGAGAAAATAAGGGACCCAGAGACCGAAGGCGCCATACCGTGAGCAGGAGGCAAGTAGATGATCTTGCTCTACCAGCTTTGGGCGCACTGGTATATTTTCGACATTGTAGGAGGTGTACCTCAATGTCATTTATTGCGATTTGCATTTTGTGATCCGAGTATCACACTTTTATTGCTTAGACTTGAGTTTCGATGATTTGGGTTCCGTGATTTATGTTTCAGTGCACCATGGCTGCACCTATTGGAGATTTATATTTTTTGCATAGTTATTGCACTTGATTTATGTTTTATACACCGCTACATTGAGATTTATGATTGTGCATATCTATTGCACTTGGTATCGATTTGTGACTTCGTAGCACGTATTTATGGTTTCGTGGATTCGATACTGTCGATTTGATTTCGTGCATGTTGTATGCACTTGCCTTTACTTATGCACTCGGAATAGCTTGTATGTGCTTGCAGTGCATTGATTCATGTTTTGTGCACGCAGTTGCACACGTTTATGATTCTATACACCTTGGTATACTCGGTGTTGTTTTTGTGAGCATTTGAGATATTGATGAGATTTCGTGCATTGGTTACACAAGATTTATATTCTGTGCATTTGTTGCACCAGATTTATGTTTTCGTGCACGTCTGCATTTGATGTTAGTTATCATTCATACTACTGCACTAGATGTTTTATACGGACCAGACGCACTTGTTTTGAATTTTCGCGCATGTGGGCGCATGATATGAGATTTTGTGCACACCGGGTGCACTCGATAGAAATTTTTTATTCGTGCATATTTGATGCACTTGATTGGGATTTACATTCGTGCATGTTAGTTGCACTGGATTTGATTTCCGTGCACACCCGTTACACTTAGTTTTGCTTTTGTGCACATTCGTGGCACTTGTATTGGATTTGGTTTTCTGTGCACACCAGAATCACATGATGTTGGATATGCCTTTTGAGGCTGATTTTATTTATGAGTATCGCGTTTTGATGATGGATACTATTGTATAGTAGTCGAGCAAGGCTGGTCTGAGGACAGTGCCTGAGTACTTTTGCATGCATGAAAAGTTTACCAAGAGGTTTTCAAAAGAAAGGGGATATAGTCTCGTTATTTCCTATGTGTCCGTGAGTGACACGAAATTTTACAAGGAAAACCTTCTGGGATATTTCAAAAATGGCGGGACATATAATTTGAGCAAAACATATATAAGTATATATTTACTACTTTACAAATGATCGTCCGCCACTTGTGCCGTGAGCTATGCATAGTATGGAGATTTGGAAAAGATTTTGTATATGTTTTATTCAGCTTTTAAAATGGTTTTACAAAGATACGTGCTATATACGTATTATGATTTGGCTATAGTGCATTTAGATTCCAGTGGTGGAATTCGATATTCGCATTTCCTTTATAACTCCGATGATTGCGTGATGCTTGACGGAGTTTGATTTTGAGTTTCGTAATCGTTTTCAGGCGCACACGATGCGCTGTGGTATTTCTGTATCTTCCGTGATTTCGGAGCCCTGTTGATTTGAGCTGATTATTGAAATGTTTTAGTATTTGGGGATTTTAAATTTAAATTCGGCGAACTAATTTATTTAAGGGGGGAAGACTATAACATTTCAGAAATATAAAATATTTTTTTGGAAATTTAATATTAAAATAATATATTTCGCGAAAACTATTCAATTTGAGAATAGGGGTTTTTCGTAAGATGGTATAAGTATATACAAATATTTGCCAAATAATCGAAGATTAAAATGATTTATTTATTATAATGATATTTTTCGAATTTTGGCATTTTTATAAATAATTATATGCAATTTCGAGTAAAATTGATTAGTGCACTGCTAATCGTGATTTGGCTAAATCCGTATTTTTAGATTTTTCCATGGCTAGTGCACCATGTCATGTGCATGTTGTTTTTTTGTTTATGACTTGTGAATTTGTGAGAATGAGAAAAGAAAAGGAAATGCAAAGAAAGAAAAGGGTTGTGTGTGAAAGGAGTTATGAGTGAAAAACAAAAGAGATATTTGTTTGGAGAGTGAGTGTAGGGGATATTTGTGAGTGAGAGAGTGAGCATAAGAGAGAGAGGATTAGACTTGGCTGCCCATTCCTTCATTCCCCATTGTTTTTCTTTATCTCCTGCATGCTTCTTCAACCTCCACTACCTCCATGCCTCATCTCCAAATACTTTCCAAAACCACATGCCCCCTTCACATAAAACATGCACAAACATATTCTCAACCCTTTAAACCATCCAATTTTGGATTTTGAAGACTTTGGGCAACTCAAGAATTTTCCTAAGTTGCCAAATGAGGTAATCTCTTCACTTTTAGATTAGTAATCATATTTATATATCCTAGTTTAGTTTAGAAATCGATTTAGTGAGTTATGTGATCTTGGATTTTACAAGTTGCTGTTAAGTGGTTTATTGAGGTGTAGTGAGTGTTTACAAGACCTTAGAGATTGATTTCCTGGCCTGGAAATGAGTTTAGAACCCGATACACGAACTTAGAAATTTTCCGTGTCGGCTTTGTGGAGTTGTTAGCCTACAGGGTATCTGGAGCTATCTAGGTTATTTCTAAGAAAATCAAACAAGTCCATTAACCTAGATATACCACTAGAAGACCACCACCAAAATACGAACCCATTTCACCCTACTTAGACCGGTGAGGCTGGATTTTTGGGTGTTGTCGCCGGACCCCCTATCTCCTATGGTGATGTGGTTTTACCTGTAGCTCACTTACCTTATAACATATCCCCTGTACTTGTTTGTTTAGTCCCAATTTACCAGAGCCAAAATCTGGGAAGTACTTCAGAGTGTTTTGGCTATATTTTCTGATATGTGAATTCTTGGTTTTTATATTTGAGATTTGAATTGGTCGTTGGATGTTCGTACGTCAACGACGATGGTTGTTTGGTTGATCTTTCATGCGTAAGCTATAGGTTCTAACCTATAAGCAATTCGTGTGCCGTATCGGTTTTCGGATATTGATTTTAATGGTATTGCGATTGTGTATTGATTGTAGGGAGGTTCGCGTGGACTTCCGAGACGACGAAGCACATCGACTTCAGCTAAGCAGGTGAGTAGATTTATATCTACGGGGGAAGTCGGGTGGATGGCGTATAGCACTCCCGCAACAATTGATATGGAAGATTGTGATATAAATTATAATTTGATAAAGGATATTCTATGAACTTAAGATAACATAATTATAGGATTTAGTAAGATATGATATGATAAAAGTTGACACTAATGGATATATTGGCTTGAGATGACTCGGATTGATATATGAGAATATGAAACAAGAAAGTGAATCATGATAAGTATGAATTGATTGAGAACAAGTATGAGTTGATAGTGGTATGATATGAGATCAAGATCGATACGACTTGAGGTTATAAGATACGACGTTTATATAAATGTGACTTGATATGAGATTGATACAAATGTGATTTGAGATACATGTGTATATATATTTATTTATGCGGATAAATAGTGATATGCCGTACGAGATTTTAGATCCGTATCCTTATTGATGAATAGGACGATAGAATCCCTATTCTGTTTATTGTCACCGTACGATGGATTACCGTACGAGATGAGATGTACCGGATGATTGATCCGTGCTTATGATTTGAGGATGATGATTGAGGATTATTGTCATATCGGATGTTATGATGCGGGATCGCCAATGTTAAGATGCCACTTGAACCATACCTATTTCCAAAACCGACGAATCGTATGCATCTTTTAAACGGAAACTTTATGGGACACTACGGGTTTCCAAATGATGACTTTTTCTAAAAACACCATAGCACCCACTTTCAAAACTATGATTCGTATCTTTTAAAAAATGACTGTATGGTATATGTGTAAATAGATATATCCATTTATTGTTCATGTTGTGTAGGATATTACCCCTCGTGATGTACATACCACGTTTTCAGTATTTAATGCTATATGATATCATTTGCTAGTACACCTACACAATTACCGTTGATGCGCATGTTACACATACACAGATTTGCCGGCTCACACACATTCTTCATCGGTAATTGCCATGCCACTTACACAGTAGAACTGCCATATCATGAGATTAATCTTAAAAGTAAAAGTACATTCATTGTTCAGTATTATCACTTGACATGCTTGAATGATATACTCGATATGCTCATATTACTACTCTATGTTGCATACATCGTACTTTATGGTTATATGCATTGAGATGTTGTTTTTATGAGATCTCTGGATTTGAGAACCGCAGTTATATTTCAAAGGGAATTATGTATTGCTTTAAAACGCGGTTTCTCTTGATATGATATTGTGAGGTGTCCACCATGAGTTTTCTCGATTCTGAGCAGTGAGTATACCCGATTCGAGGAGCGGGAGGCACCGTCTGCGGGTATATGGTGGACCCGGTAAGGTACCCCGGGGCAAGAAGCTCGAGATGTAGACGATGAGCCTGGTAGGGGGAACACTACCTACCGGTGATAGTTTTGGGCTCGGCGGTTATTTAGAGGATACCTACAGGAGTCGTGAGATGATATGGGCCGATCCGGACTGATGGAGCCCAAGATAGTTTGGCGCGGCGGATATCTGGAGGATACCGACCGTAGTTGTGATATGGGCCGATCCGAACTGACGGAGCCCGAGATATGAGGATTTACGTGTCGATGCTGGACACGGGTTTCATGATGTTTCGAGTGTCGGTGTTGGACATTCAGGTTTCATGATTTTGATGTGTGTCATTGATGGACACACGTGGATGATATACATAGGCATATAGGCATATGATGTCGGATGTTTATTTATATGTCATTGTAATGATCGATTGTTGAGATATATGCATACATGGTCACCCTAGATATCATAGTATTACCTTCAGGATATAGTGCCCTAGGAAATCGTTGTTTCATTCGATTTCTACTTGCTGATGTTTTCTACTCACGAGTTGGCAACTCACCCCCGTTGTGCCACAGTTCTTGCAGGTTTGACCGCTTGGGATCAGTTGTGGTATCACTGGCACACAGCTTCTTCCAGGGTGTTTTCTTTTGTAGGTGGGACACATGTTGGATCATGTCCACTCTCGTACTGTTATATTCCGTTGTATCTAGATAACTCCATCACATCAGATCAGATCAGGACTAGACATTGTATATTGGTAGACCTCATCAGACTTGGGTATTGTGCGAGACTTAGAGTGATGGATTTATGATCGCTTTCTTGAGTTTTGATGTCTTGCTTCTTTATTTGTTCTTTCTGGGTTGATTCTTTGCAGTTGGGTGTCGTATATATATTATTGCGTGGTTGTGATTCCGCCAGTTGGCGAAGAGATAGCTCCCGCTTGGGGATGCCTATATATTGTTGTGTATTTGGTTTTGGATCAAAATATACAAGGGAGGTGCTGCCAAAATTTTTAAAGACGAAACATGTTTTCACTGTAGTATAATCCAATTGCATTTTCATGTTTCATTAGCTATGCATTCAAAGAAAAACAAAATTTATTATACCTTTATTTCAAAACTGCACCCCCACTATTTTCCGCAAAAAGGTTTAGATTTTCTGGGCTTCGGCTTACTTGATTTACGTCACGCCTTTAAACGTTGCGTAATTTAAGTGCCGGTCACATGCTAAATGACGGGTCATGACATCAGGTCTCGATGGCAACATCTATAGCCTAGAGATCAACTACGGTGTTTCTTCTCACTCCAACAGAATGCAGACGCAACGTCAACAAAATGGAGCCATGGCAAAATCCCTAGTTCCAAGACTCGACAGTTCATAAACAACCTAGAGATAACCTCGACATTCGTCACAATATAGCAGACACAATGTCAACAAACTAAGCGAAGGAAGATCCCTAGCTTCAGTGTCTCGACGGCAACATCTACAGCCTAGAGATCACAACGGCATTCTTTCTCACTCCAACAGGATGCAGACACAACGTCAACAACCGACCCCAGGGTCAAAACAATGGAGCCATGGAAAAGTCCCTAGTTCAAAGACTCGACAGTTCATAGATAACCCAGAAACAACCTTGACATTCGTCGCAATATTGCAGACGCAATGTCAACAAACGAAGCGAAGGAAGAACCCTAGCTTCAGGGTCTTAACGGCAACTCAAATGAGACCTGAAAGACTATCGGAGATCATCCCACACTAGCGTGGAGTGGTCATGACTCATCGGGGCTCCCAAACTGAGCTTAACCTCAAGTAAAAAGCGGCATGGAATATCCTTAACGCTTGCTCTTCCGATGGTAATATCACCTGGAAGATTACTTGAAGACGTCTTGTCCAGCCCCGAAGGGATCAGAGACACGGCAGTCGCAGGGCTACTCGAACAGCAAGATTGCGCATCGGGGAATACATCGGCCAACGCGATGGTACGACGGATAAAATCCTTAGTACCACAGACCCTAACAGACTTCTATCAGCAGAGGTTAACTATGACGTTAGGACATCCTTGCGAGAACTTCTCTTTTCGTCTCGACTAGTAGGAAAAACAATGTTCCTGTGAGAACTTCCCGACTCGTCTCGACTCGTTGGGAAGAAGCCTTAGGCAACGGGGATATCAACCTGTTTCTTAAGCACTGGGGCCCTACAATTAAGTCTAAGATGGACTATTGTGTACTATCCATGGGCCACACTCTCCAAATTCGAATATCGACAAGGAGGGAAAAAACCACTTACGAGTCCTCTCGACTCATAAGGGGGAAAATTCTCTTGTGAGATCCTTACGCATCTCAAGAAAAAACACGCTTAGGAGTCCTCACGACACCTAAGGAGAAAATACACATACGGGATCCTCACGACTCGTAGGGAGAAAAGTCTCTCTGAGACCCTCACGGCTCATAAAGTTGAAAGTCTTAGGAGGCAGATCTGAACATGTTTCCTAAGCCATTGCTGCCCTACAAGGAAGTCAAGATGAACTATCTACGGGCCACATTTGCCAGAGTTACATGCCAATATGAAATAAAATATGTCTTTTATTCATGAATTCAAGTGAATACAAGATACATTTCATAAAAGAATCAAAATGAATACATATTAATCATGAATTACAAGTTTACAGTCAGTACAAAAAAGGGGTACAAAGACGATTATTAAGAAGGAGGCGTCTTCAACAAATCAGCAAGCCGCTCCCGCGCTCCTCTCAATCCTTTCTCGTGATCAGCTACCGCGACCAACTCCGCTTCAACTCGAGTCCGTTGCCGCAAACAGGACGAAAGCTTTTCATCGGTTTCTAGCAAGGCAGCTTCGCAGTCTTGCATGACCCGCTCGGTGAAGTCAAGCGTCCGCCTAAGCGTCAACCCATCTGAGATACATCGCTGGAGGTTGTCGAAAATAGCTTTTAGCTGTGCAGCATTCGCTTCAACCTGGGCGCGCAATCGGACAGATTCGCTGGAAGCCACCTCATGTTTCTTTCGTCTCAGGGTCGCCTCTTGTTCAAAATGGCGAATGAAAGGAATGCTATGCTCGACCCACGCAGCCGTTTGGGAGTTCGAAGCCAACACCTCAGGAGCGAGACGCTTGAGCTCAATCTCATGCAGGCAAGCCTCGATCTTTCTGCAGTAATCAACCCAAGAGCCGAAGAGATCTTCATCATGGAAGTTCACGAGTGTCGCCAGCATTGGATTGACTTCAACGGCAAAATCCATAATAGAACTGAGGGCCTCGGCATCGAGATCTTTGATAAATTTGCTCAACATTCGCTGGCTATTTGCGGCGCCCCTGGAAGATATGCGTTTAGCGAAGGGCCCTGTGGGCATTGGAATGTGAGACTCGAAAGAAGTTGGAGCCGATGAAATTGCTGCAAAATGAATTACGATCAAATATCGACTCGGGAGATAAAAGAAAATACACGAGGGATGGATTTTATACCGGCTGTGACAGGCGGCAGGATGGGGAGTACCGGAGGCATGAATATTCCTTCGTCTTCTCCTTTGACCCGTGACGCTATGATTAATATGAAGAAGACTTAGCAATAATACGTCTATTCGTAAAAGAAGGGGGGAGACGTTAGCTGAAAAATATACTAACTGATACCATAAGGTGGAACGAGTTCCGACTGAAAGGAGAAATGCGGGTTCAACACCTGGTATAGTTGGTCGAAAAGGACTCCTGCAGAGTTGCGACAATACAATGTCAATACAAGGAGGATAGTACCCACAGTGAAACAAATAAGTCAAAAACCCACACCTTCCAATATTTGAGGGGGCACAGAAAAAGGTGAGGGGACAGCGACCGTCAGAGCAGCGACTGGCGACACTTCTTCAGACGGCACAGCCTCAGGGTTCACCGCGCCTATAATCAAGACAAACAAAATATCATTAGAAGGGCTGAACAGGATTGAAAAACTCAAAAACAATGACCCAGCGACTACCTGATAGATCATGGTCTAAAACCATGACGGAGGCATCACCAGGTGTAACGGCTTCTTCACTCTCTTTCGGAGGAATAGATTCCACGCCCTTAGCTTCATCCCCTGACTCAATGAGGGCCGTCATGACGCTTGCGACTCCCGCCGATACCAAGGAGCCACAGGGAGAAAGAGCAGCAGTCTGTACAGTCCCAGATTCCTGAGAAAGAGTAGCCACTTCGGGCTCTGTAATCGCCAGCATTTCGCCTGCCATCCCATCGCCAGGGCTTGGCCCTGCAGAAAATGCGTATGTTAGAGTTCGAGGATCGGGTTCTAATAAAAGACTGGACGTTACGTTAACTTGAAGCAGCTTTTCAGTTCTTTCCCGAGATGCGCGTGCAACCTGTCTATGGGCAGTAGACAGGGCAGAGGGAACATCAGCCGAAGAAATATCAACAGGCGGAATATTGCTTGAGCCTGCACCTATGGCCAAAACGGCGTCGCGCTCCTTCGCCGCGTGCTTTCTGCGCTTCCTTTCGGTCTAAGCCGTGAGAAATGATCTCCTCAAAACTTCCAACAAGGGGATGTCGTCATCCGAACCAAGCTATGCCCCTAGAGCCGCTACAGCGTCCATCATCGGCTGCTTTAGCAAAGCCTCCGGCGGTGACTTTGGGAGGGCCGTGGCCACGGCGGCTGGCTCTAAAAGTTTTGCTGCATCGCCACTCGGGATCGGCACTGCACTTGGAATAACCTGAATTGAGGTATTCCCTGCAATAAGGTGAAAGAGAGGGTCAGAGCACGAATAAAAAGAATAAAGGTGTAATGAAGCAACATATACCAAGACCCAAAGAAGCGCGGAGCCTCTCTTCCTCCTCGAACGTCTTGAAGGAAGCCGCGAGAGCCTCTTCAGCAGAAATACCTTTTGAAAAAGAGAGCGTTAGTAAAAGCATAATAACAAGAAAGGGATAGACACAGAAGAATACAACTGAAGTATACCTGACTTCGCGATGGTGATCAACGCCGCTTCCTCGCGAGCCAGTCGCTCGGAAGCTGCGAGGGCAGCCTGAAGATTAGTGTCGGTCACAGGCGTGTCGAACAAACCCTCGTTGGTACCGTATTCGCACAAGCCCTTGCTGTAGGGAGCATGTGGCTCCTGGCCAAATATGACATCGATAGAAAATAGCAACTTCTTCCTTTTCTGCGAGTGGACACCGGCGGCCGATGACTAGATTTTGCGCTTGACAGGCATTTTCGGGCGGCAAGTTCCGATTTCCGTACCAGCACCAGGTTCCGGGGACGCTACAGCTACCACCTCTACGGGAACACGGGGTGGAGGCTTCCAATGGAAGGCGCGCGGGACCACAACTGTAGCGACTTCTCTTAAGGAGGGACGAACGGCGGTCCGTCGCTTCAAAGGAACCGCTGGATTACCAGCTGGGACAACATCCTTATGATCAAGTGATAGCCCCCTCTCTTCCCGAATAACAGTGTTGGGTTACGGCAGCGCCCCGGCCATCAATCTGTGACCAAATGTGGAAAAAAATTTATAAAACATGGCGCTACCATAACCAATTACCCGGATCTACCCATAAGCCTTAGATAACAAAACATGCAAAAGAGTTAGAATGGTTATACCAATAGATCCGTGTCCTTCGGTCTTCAACCATCGTCCCAAGCTCCTAGGGGCTTCCATGATCAAGCTTGATCTCCGGTCTCCCTACATCGAAGATGATCCACCCGAGAGTCTATGCAACGAGCTCCAACCTCATATCCGAGGCAACTAGGGCACCTAGATCGCTACTCTAGATACCGTAGATGAAGTAGAAAGTGATGAAGGATTAATTTGTCTCAAGACACCCAAGGATTCTCAACTCATGAGAGGGTTTGGGTGGAGCTAGAGGAAGAAGAAGATGCCATGAGAATGAGGTGTTGAGAGCAATTCAAGAAAGAGAAATGAATAATGGCTTATATTTTTTGTTTGTTGTGTGAGTGTGATAAGAAATAATGGAGCCATCATATTAATGTCCATGTCTCCAAAATATCTTAGTTAACAAAAAATATCTCAAGTCAACATAATCCCACAACAAACAAAAACCCTAAGCATGCTAGAATAGTAACCATGGTTCACTAATTAGCCATGCCTCAAAAATGCAATAAACACCTCATCCTACACCTCAATAACTTTTTAATCCAAAAAGATCTAAACCATGATGAGGTGTAATCTTCTAAAAGTAATCTTGTAATAAATTACAAGAATATCTCTCAACCGTATATACATACCCGCATCTGTATTCCGAAGAATACGAATACAAAGAGACGAAAATAATCCAAAAAATATAATACTAGGATCCGGCTTAAACCAAAGCCCACTAGTATTATCCGTCCGAACATCATCCGTGCATAAGTACACGTATGTGATCGAACCCTGCCATAAAACCATATGGCCTCTACATCGTTTCGCCCAAAGCAGGGAAACCCTCTGTGTGGGATTCTAAAGACTCGTCAATACGCTGGCAGTGGGTTTAACCACAAGCACGTCAGCGGCACTGGCTGTACGTAACGGCTACCCGGGTATTGAGCGAAAGGGAGGCCAACGAGCAAACACATCCTGAAACCCCTACTGAGCCGGACATAGACAATATCCATATAGTCTGGTCCATTCGTCTATGAGTATCGCATATCAAGTCTAGGGGTGGATAAATTCAGACCCCTAATAACTTGACATTCAGTGTCGGTATGAAGCCCATCAGCACCTGAGAAACTACTGATCCGAATTAGTAATTCTCGACTACCTTGGACAAGGATTTCTGGTGATGGCCACCCGTGCACACCGCGACATCAACCCCCAATACCGGGAGAGACGAATCCCCTGACGATCTGTTGGATATAGTGCCCTCAAAGTCAATTATTGGATCGCAGGTACGTGATTGCAATGATTGAGAGAGGACCTATACCGGTAGGACAGTCTTACTCGAGATGATAATATGCTATCTTGTTTGCCTTTATCAGTCGTGTACAGGTTCAGGTGACTGATCACTATTACACGTTGATAGAGCCCTTAGGATCTTGCTTGACTACCAACAGTATGATGGCGATCATATACGTGAGAGTTAGGTAGTCTATAAGCACATCCTTAAAAGTGGTCCCTAGTCGTGGGAGTTTCGAGACAGGGCATCGATACTCCAGAGTAGACTAGTGTATACAGTCGAGACCCGGATGAGGGGCGGTGGCCGGTCTCACAAGCCACTGGTGTCAGTTGGGTCACCTAAGATGTATACAGGTGCTCATTGGGTTATGAGTACACCGGACAGGACTCGCCGGGAACCTGCTAGTTGGTATTTATACCTAGCGTCAGATAGCAGTTCCCTGGTGACATGTGTACAGGTTAGTTCATCGACCTGAGGTCGTCATTTGTCTCGTGTGAGTTCCCACTGTTCTTTGATTTCTACCCTACCACGGCTCAAAGTAGTCGTGCAAACAGGTTTTTTTTTGTACAGTCACGAGCCACATGGAGGCAAGTGAGCGGATCGGCAGGGGATTCGTCTCTCCCGGTATTGGGGGTGAGATCGCGCTGTGTCTAGGAGAGCCATTACACAAAGCCCTCGGCCGAGGCAGGAGATTTACTGGTAGGTACTCCAGTAGTATCTCAAGGTGTTCTGGGCTACACTATGACACGACTTATACCGGTATTCGGGGTCTGACGTTACCAGCCCCCTAGACCGATATGCGATACTCATAGACGAATGGACCGGACTGTATGTATATTGTCACTGATAGGCTCAGTAGGGTTCCAGGATGAGTTCGCTCATCGACTTCCCTTGAGGTCAGTACATGGGCAGCCGTTACGCACAGCTAGTGTCGCTGGCGTTCTTGTGGTTAAACCCACTGCCAGGTTACTGATGAGTCTTTAGAGACCCCCACAGATAGTTTCCCAAGTTCGGGCGAAACGTTGTAGAGACCGTATGGTTTTATGGCAGGGTTCGGAAAATACACGTGCACTTGTGCACGTGTCATATTTCGGACAGATAATACTGGTGGGCTTTGGTTTAAGCCGTATCCATGTATTATATTGAGTCGGGATATTTTAGTCTCTCGTATTCGTATTCGGTCGGAATACGGATACAGGTATGTATATAAAGTTGAGGGGTATTCTCGTAATCCGTTACGAGATTGCTTTAGAAGATGCATTTCTTTTGATTAATCATTTTGGTTTAAATGATTATTAGTTTTGGAAAGGGTGACTCATTCTTTTTGACTCATTGATTCTAGAATGATTCACTAATGACTCATGTAATGAGTCATCTAGTGAGTCATTAAAGTATTAATGAGGTTTGTTTTGGATGGGATATTTTAGGATTAAGTTGGAGATATTTTTGTAAGATATTTTCTTTATTTCTCTAACACTAAACCTTATATATATCACACAAAAGAAATTTGGACAGCCAAGGCTCATTTTTGGTGCTTGGTTATTTTTGCTCTCTTGAGTTTTCTTGAGTTCACTATTTCCAACCCTAAGCATCTTCTTCAACCTCCACACTAACGCTCTCATGTGATAAGAACCCTAGGGTGTTTGAGACAAAGTATTCTACTCATTCTCTACTTCATCTTGGTCATCTCTTTTAGCAGACTTGATGACCGAGTTGCCTCGGTATAGAGGCGGGAGCCCGTTTAAAGATCCGTAGATGTGGTGCCACCTCGACGAGGAGCATAGAGATCGGAGTTGCCGCGAGGAGCGTGGGATGATGGCTAAAGACCGAAGGACTCGGATCGATCGGTATAGCTTTTCTACCTCTTTACAGTTTGTTAGTTTAGCGTTAATGGCAAGATCCGGGTTATAGTATGTGATTGCGCCAGTTATAAAAGTTTTTGTTCCACGTTTGGCGTCAGAATGACGGCCGGGGCGCTACCGTAGACTTACATGGTATCAGAGCCACGCCATTAACCTTTACTAACTTGTTCTAACGTGTTTAAAATATCGATCGAACGAAATTTCCAAAACCGCGATTTCAATGTTAAACTTTCTGTCGATTTTTAAAACTGGTCTAAAAATTATTTTGAGCATCTCAGAAAATCGAGCAGGCTTTTTTTAGAATACTGTAGAAATTTGGTCAACTGTTGCCTCCAGAGCGCCGCGGAACCGCCGCACAAACCATGGTTTGGCCGCGGTTCCGCCGCCGTTTTGGAGCAATAGTGAACCATTTTTCTACAGTAGTGTCTTTCATGGGAATTGTGGTTTATGGAATATTTTGTTTGGGCCCAGATTTTGTTTGTGTACTGCAGATGTACGTGGGGCCCACTTCGGAAAGTTTTGTCGATCGGAATTTTAAACTTGTTAGTTTACAGTACTTACATTATTTCTCCGACCGTGAATGTCATTTGAGCGGTAAACCGTGTCTAATTGCTATAGGTCTTTTAGACGGGTTTGCGAACGTGACATTCGCGTTGATGTTCTATGTTGTGCTGTAATGTTGCGGATTTGTCGTGGTGGATAGCTATGTACAATGGTAGTGCAGTTTGGATTTATTTGTACATTTGATATTGCGGGACGAGTGTCCAACATATGGACTGCCGTCACTGCCTGTTTGTATAATATTCTTTTGGGGCACGACCGGGCTGAGGTCGATGTACCCGTTGTACATATTTTTCATTTCTGTACTAGGTTTACCCCGGGACGGAGTGCACGGATAGCTGGGTTCTGGAGGGAAACGGGTCCGCATCTCATGGCTTTGAAAGGCAGAGGGCCTCACTCTAGAATTGGCAGACTATTCGCCGCACTCGTAGGGGGTACAGGTTGACCCAAGGAGGGGTGCTCAAGTTACCGGATTCCGTGAAGTGCAGGGTGGTCCATTCACTTTGCTGTAGGAGGCTACCTCGCTTCAGGTTTTGGCGAGTAACTTGCCGCACCCGTAGGGGTCTAGGTTACATTGCGCATGCTATCCACATGACCAGGGGAACATCGGGTTTCAGTAGCGGCTCTGTGAAACCCGGGGATCCCAGATTATCTGTATTGTTCTGTGATGCTTATTACTTTTTTGTAATGTTGCATTTATCACGCCTGGAACGATTATTGTATATTAGTATATATACTGGTAGATTTTGTATATGTTTTACACCCGCGCTAGTCCAGTCCCCGCTCTGTCGTTAGTTAAGTAACCTAACGGGTGATGACGGGACCCAGTGACGAATGCGGATGGCATATACGTACATTTTATTTTCGTTCTTTTCTGGTGTGATTAATTGATGGGACTGCGTTGATTTTGATCAATGCAAAGGAAAACAAACCTGTTTGGACGTTGTTGGAACAGTTTTAAAAAGTGTTATTACAAGGATGTTTTCTTTTGTTTTGCACAGTGGTATTCAGTTGGAATATCCTACACCTCATTCGACGAAGCAAGGGCCGAGATCCCTTCACCGGGAGTGATCCCTTGGGCAGAAGTTTGTGTCAGGGTAATAACTTCACTATAGTCGATTACTTGTTGCTTTGCATCGCGGTATTCAGTTGGAATATCCTGCACCTCATTCCACGAGGAAAGAGCCGAGATCCCTTCACCGGGAGTGACCTCTTTAGCGAAGGTTTTCGCCACTATATTTTGTAAAAAGCTATCAGGTTCCTTCAGCGATATCAAGTTCGTTACGTTAAAGGTTTTTCGCCAAAAACCAGTCGTAGCCCTCCGTCATTTCTTTTGGGTATTCAGTAGTATTCAAGCTATGTATTTTGACCAACGCCAAGGCATAGTGTTTGGTAGCTGCTGGGTATTCATCTGATGCATAGATAGACGAGTTAGTTTGGGACAGTCGTTCTGCCATTTGGCCAACGTTAGAGGCATGTGCGGATGGGTTCAAATTGACAAGATAATGATGGGTAGAACTTGACATGTGACTTATGGCATTTTGGCCAACGTCTAGGTCATAAGAGCATGGGGCAAAAATCATATCGGGAGTTTCTAAAGAAACTGAAACTTTCCAGGCATGCGCATACCTTCTGGAGTGTGATAACATGAGTGGATTCCTTCACGTTATCATGCGATGAGAGTTGGATCCCGATTCCCACTGATGAGTTAGTTTACTCTTTGGGTGATCCCGATTGATTCTTCTTTCAGGTTTGGAGGAGAATTTGACAGTACAGTGGGAGGTTTCCTGATTAGATAAAGTGATAACCATTCTGATCTAGGTTAGAGTGCACGCAGAGTGTTTCTTTTCTCTCTCTCTCTTTGGCAGCGACAATTGACCGACCCTAGACTATGACTCAGTGACCAAGTTGACCGAACTTTCTTAAAATACTGACTTTTGGATTGTCTAAATTTGCATAAGTCATTGCCGCTCCTTCTTTTACCCTTTGCATTTCTCAGAACACCTCGTATCACCACGAACATCCATTTCCATTAGATAGATCCATCGTATGGTTATATACGAACTCGAAGGGACTTCTTCGGGAATGGATTCAGGTTTAGGAGAAATTAAATTGGTTTATTCAGTTGTCTTTTATTATCACCTTCTCTCAGGTTGCGAGGGCTCCTTGGTTTAGGAGAGTATACCTATTACGCTTATTGGATAGTTTTCTTCCAAACCATAGGCAGGTGCCGAAAGGTAGGGAATGAAGAAAACCAATTAGCCTAAGTAGGGTGTACAGAAGGTAATAAGTAAAGACAAAATGAAGGGATTTGAAAGAGGGCAAAGTAAATTGCGACTGCTATCATTCACGACCAAACCGCGTACTTCATCGCCACTCCTACTTCACCTTTGCTTTTTTCCCCAGTTCGGGAGAAATAGAATAAGGTATTATTCAATTGTCTTTTATCATCACCTTCTCTCAGGTTGCGAGTACTCCTTGGTTTAGGAGAGTACACCTATTATACTTACTGGATAGTCTTCTTCCAAACCATAGGCTGGTGCCGAACGGTAGGGAAGGAAGAAAACCAATTAGCCTAAAGCGGTATACAGAAGGTAATGAATAAAGACAAATAAAGGGATTTAGAGAGATGGTAAAGAAATATACGGTTATAGTCATGAATTAGATTATAGAAGAGGCATTACTAGGAATACCAGGATACCCCTACGAAATATTTTCATGTTTCAGTTTCACTGTGCATTGTTAAAGGAAAACTGATTTCCCGATTAGATACTTACTCCAGGGTATGTATTTACCAGGTTTCATTCTCATATCTGTATGGTTTTACAGATGATGAGTGGGAGTAGGTTATTGGGAAAATGGTGATCATCCTCATTATATCGGAATTCGTTGTAATTGGTGATATTTGAGGACATCGCCTGGGTTTATGCCAGACGGCAAGTATTTGGTTTTGAGTATCCGTTGTTGTGCACCAATTTCAAACTGATATATCTGTACGTTTATTTTTATAAAGTGAGATATAACTTTTTGAAATTATGTCCATGGCATTTACCTATATCAGTTGACGATTGGGTAAGGAGCATTGAACAGCGGAGTAGTTCTTAACCATAAGTACATTTTTCAACCTACGATGCACAGGTTTTGAGTTATTCGACTCAGGGGACTCATACGGAGTATTGTATGTTGTCCAGTGTCTATCAGGGCAAAAGGGTTGGTCCTCGTACTATGTTCTGTTTACTTGTGACTTCTCTAAATTTTAGACAAGTGTTTCGTAGAAATACAATGTCTAAGTTTTGAGAAGTTACAGGTATAAGAATAAAGTAGAGAACCAGGTGTCGCAAGTATCGGGATTCTTCAAGGTGATCTAAGATGTAGATACTTATGATTGGTATTCAGTTAATTGTTTTGAGAAACTTGTTTCTCTTTCAGGTTACTCATAATTGGATGTATTCCTAAGTTGAGTAATACTGATCAGCCACTTTCCATTAAAGTTGATATGCACTGGAG
Source organism: Agapanthus africanus (assembly GCA_030015575.1). NCBI lineage: Eukaryota > Viridiplantae > Streptophyta > Magnoliopsida > Asparagales > Amaryllidaceae > Agapanthus > Agapanthus africanus. Next base: position 456,432,826 of record JASDDO010000001.1, on the reverse strand, counting down.
ACAGCTGCATGATTTGAATCTGGTTCCAATTAAATCAGTGCCAAAGTTTCTATATTGGATATAGAATGGTTCATATCTTAATGATGTTAAGGTACAGGGAGTTGTCCAGCTTATGCTTAAAACCAGACTCTGGATAACTCATAGCACGTTTCTGTAATGGCAGTTTGTGGGTTGACCCAGGCTATGACGAGGGTTGACTTTCTACCATCTGGAAGATCAATGGTGATATTGTTCTTGACTTGCCACAGTTTTAGTAAAATGGATTTTTTCAGAAAACAGTAGTGGGAGTATATTAGAACTGGAAGAGATTCCAGAACCGCAAACGATTACGGAAAATTTAATAGGACCTATAGATTCAATCAGGTTTGACATTCCATTAGCCACTCCGCAGATATGGTGGGTAACCTCAGGCACCCGAGAGGTACTCCGGTAGCCTCAAGGACGGTGACAGGGAGGTTCTTGTTTACCCAGACTTGACACTACTGTTGTTCCAAACTATGAGACCCGGCAGGAGGTTAAGTATAGCGTCGTTCTAAACTAGCTTTAGAAGTGCACGTATATATTATTCTGCCAGAGGGTTGTTGTGGTCAGTGGGAGCAGCGGAAGCATAGTGGGCAAGTAGCTTATATCTATTTATAGACTAGAGCAGATATAGCGGAGATAGATCATCTAATTTTGATGTGACAGTCATGGGTTTGACTTCATCAGAATAGGGGATGGATCTGTTAAGAAGGTAGTAGGGTGTGATGTCCTGGTATTTGGATGACATACACAGAGTAGGAAGTAAAATTCCTATACTACGATCGGTTATACTATGGTAGTCACACAGTTGTTTCTCCATAAAGGATATGGATATAATATCTGACATTCTGATTACTAGATCTATGGCTGTAGATCTAGATTTGGGTAGTTTACCAATGTGGGTACTTTGACAGTATTCTAATAGTATTTTAGAATGGATGACTCCTGGCATGGTGGTGTACCTGCAGGTGATGGAGTCACCCTCCCTAAAGGTGTCTTACAGACTAAAGGGGAGAGGGATGTGCATGATTGGCATATCACTTGCTTAGGCAATTGAGACAATCATAAGATGTCAAGTACCACACTAGATATTGTTTTTGCACTAGATGCGATAAGTTTATATTAATCTAATCCTGAAGAAACATAAGGAAGCAGTTTTAGAACATAAGTGAATGTTCTACGGATTTGATGACGGCAGCCTCCTTCGGGGGACGGTTATCATTCCAGGCTTCCAAAGGTGACATGGATGACAGAGTGATTGTCAGAGTTATAGTTTTACCTCTGACGAGGGGCAGTATTATGGACAGGTGGTCCAAGAGGATACTGTGGCGCGCTTGGTGCTGGATACTGATTAGTTTCAGTTGTCGATACAGTCTGAGAAGTTTGGATTTGGAGTTCATTTATGAACTAGGTCCCATCAGATATCCAGACATATTCTAAGACAGGTATTACTCAATTCGGAAGATGGCTTTCTCCGCGAACTTGAGATTAAGAGAGACATAGAAAGGAACATCAGGACGGATCCACTCATTGAGGCTATTTCTCGAACACAAGAGTTTTACAAACGAGCTTTGTGAAACTGATTAGTAGAGAAGTTGGGTGTTCGGTATCACACGGGCAGTGAGTATGCGACATCGCAATAATTAGCCTTAAGTGCAAGTGAGAGATTGTTGGATATAGTGCACTCAAAGTCAATTATTGGATAGCAGGTACGTGATTGCAATGATTGAGGGAGGACCTATACCGGTAGGACAGTCTTACTCGAGATGATAGTATGCTATCTGATTTGCCTTTATCAGTCGTGTACAGGTTCAGGTGACTGATCACTATTACACGTTGATAGAGCCCTTAGGATCTTGCTTGACTACCAACAATATGATGGTGATCATATATGTGAGAGTTGGGTAGTCTATAAGCACATCCTTAAAAGTAGTCCCTAGTCGTGGGAGTTTCGAGACAAGGTATCGATACTCTGGAGTAGACTAGTGTATACAGTCGAGACCTCGATGAGGGGCGGTGGCCGGTCTAACAAGCCACTGGTGTCAATTGGATCACTTAAGATGTATACAGGTGCTCATTGGGTTATGAGTACACCGGACAGGACTCGCCGGGAACCTGCTATTTGGTATTTATACCTAGCGTCAGATAGCAGTTCCCTGGTGACATGTGTACAGGTTAGTGAAAGGTTCCTAGGCACCCTAGTGGGTTCTCACAAGGCATCGAACATGCCAAATTAAAATTTTTAGTGCCGAGAAACCCTAGACTACGGATCTTTAACTAGATGTTTAGGCGAAAAAGAAAGCTAGTTAACAGTTAACTACTATGATACGGATATACAACCTTTGTAGATCCGGATTTCCACCTCCACGGCTCCGCAACGTCATGTCCTCGCTGTCCATCATGAATCCTCGACTCGATCATCGGCTTCATCGGGAAAGCAAGCGGAATAGCTCGTCGGCTTTGTGTCAAAGACGATCTACGTCGAGGTTGCACAAACTCAAGCTCCGACTTCACAAACTTGTGAAACTTGTGAAGTGAACACCCAAAACAACTTGGCAAGAGGTAGAGGGTGAAGAAATAGGAGGTGGGTTCACTTTGGATTTGGATTTAACTCACTAAAGCTCAAGTTGCCATTGGAGTAGCAAGCTTGAAGAAGAAGAAGAAGATGAGCTCTAGAAAAATTATGATAAGTGTTATATAAAAATAAATATAAAACAAATACTTATCATAACTTGAACTAGGGTTAAGTGTAGAGAATTAACCATGGTCACTTTGATGGGTTAGGGTTAAGCATGAAGATAAGGATGGTTAGCAAAGTCAAAGCTTCATGAAGCTTCAACAAAATGACAAAGAAAGCCACCATACTCATCTTATTCTTTTCCAAATAAATAAATAAACAAATAAATAAATAAATGAAAATGCAAAACCCTAATTATCATATTAACCATGGATTAATTTTATACACTTAACTAAATGATCAAGTATCATCAAACATGATACATAAAAGTGCACGAAAGTATATCACATATACAATGTGCAATCCAAGTGAGAAAAATCCGTTTAAAGTGAACCAATACTAGTTAATGCAAAGTAATATATCAAATATATAATTATACATTAAATCATTAAATCAACACTTGATTCAATGATCCGGTCATGTCGCACATAACCGACTAGTATTCAATGCATCGATTTATCGAATCAATGATTCGATAACTAGGTCATATCGAATATAACCATTCGAAACATATATCGCGAGAATGAAATGCGGTATCACATACACGCATTATTCTCGGTCCTGCACATATCTCATATGCGCTCCTATTTCGTTTCGCTTGAGCCAGGAAACCTCTGTGTAGGACTCTAAAGACTCGTCAATACGCCGGTAGCAGATGATGATCATATCAAGCACCCACAAGCCGCAAGCGGTCTGCTAAACGTAACGGCCACCCGGGTATTGAGCGATCAGAAGATCGACGAGCTAGCCCGCTCACACTCCTGCGAATCCGACCAGTAACACTTACCATACAGTCAAGTCTCTTCGTCAGATACGTCGCATATCAAGTCTAGGGGTGGTATACGTCAGACCCCAATAACCCGATAAGTCGTGCTGATATGAGGCTCGTAACGGGTCGAGAAACTACTGGTAACACTTACCAGCAAATCTCTGATCAGCCCTGGCCAGGGACTTCCCTGTTACGGCCAATCGAGCACTGCGCAACATCAACTCCCAATACCGGGAGAGACGAAACCCCTCCTATCGCTCATTGCCTCCATGTGATTCGGGACTGTACCCAAAGACCACCGTTTTGCACGCCCTCATGGACGTGGTAAGGTGGAGATCAAAGCACAGTGGGAATCACACAAGACTCTATGACGATCTCGGGTCTACAGACTAATCTGTACAAGTGTCACCTGAGAACTGCCATCTGACGTGAGGTATAATACCATCTGGGAGTTCTCGGCGAGTCCGTCCAGTGTACCCAGTTTCCACTGAGCACCCGTATACCATCTCTGATGTCAAACACCAATGGATATGGGATCATCCATCGCCCATCACATGGGTCGAGAAGCGTATACGCTAGTCTACTCTGGTAAATCGATGCCCCATCTCGAGATACCCACGACTAGGGACCTTGAAGGATGTACTTATGGACTACCATGTTCCCACTAGTATGATCTGCATCATAGTCTAGGTAGTCAAGTACAAATCCTAAGGGCTTTACCAACATGTAACTATAAGACAGTATAAAGAGACTAGTGTACATGTTAAGATAAATGGCAACCAGATAGCATACTATCATGTCGAGCAAGAAAGTCATCTCTATATATATGTCCAAGCATCCAATATAATATACATCATCTGTACAATACTGGCCTCTAGGGCATACATACAACTAACAATCTCCCACTTGCACTAGGGCCAGCTGCTGTAGTATCTCATACCGAGCATCCCGAAGAGTCTCTCAAACTGTATCTGGGGAATGGCCTTCGTGAGTGGATCCGCCGTGTTGTTCTTCGTGTCAACTCTCCTGACCTCGATCTCCCGGTGATCAACTATCTCCCGGATCAGGTGATACCGCCTCAGAATATGCCTGGACCGCTGATGGGACCTGGGTTCCTTGGCCAAAGCCACCGCTCCATTGTTATCGTAATACAAAGGTATTGGATGCTCAATGGATGGAACCACTCTAAGTTCAGTAATGAACTTCTTGATCCAAACAGCTTCTTTAGCAGCATCGTTGGCAGCGATGTATTCAGCCTCCATCGTCGAGTCTGCCACGGTTTCCTGCTTGGAACTCTTCCAGCTAACCGCCCCTCCGTAAAGGGTAAAGACAAAACCCGACTGCGACTTAGAGTCGTCCTTATCACTCTGGAAGCTGGAATCGGTAAAGGACTCCACTTGGAGTTCTCCGTTACCATACACCAAGAACATTTCTCTAGTCCTTCGCAAGTACTTGAGAATGCTCTTCACAGCTGTCCAGTGACTCTCTCCAGGATCAGCTTGATACCTGCTCACTACACTTAGTGAGTATGCTACATCGGGTCTGGTACATAGCATCGCATACATGATAGAGCCTACTGCCGAAGCATAGGGTATCCCTTGCATGCGAGCTCTCTCCAAATCAGTCTTGGGAGACATCTCTTTGGAGAGAGTGACTCCAGAGATCGTGGGTAAGTTCCCACGCTTGGACTCTTCCATACTAAACCTCTTTAGTATGGTGTCAATGTACCTGGATTGGGACAATCCCAAAATCCGTTTGGATCTATCTCTATAGATCCTGATCCCCAATATGCAGGAGGCATCACCAAGATCTTTCATTAAGAATCTTTGTGATAAGAAGAGCTTGACCGATTGCAGCATAGGAATGTCATTTCCTATCAAGAGTATGTCGTCCACGTACAATACGAGGAAGACAACCTTACTCTCTGCCACCTTCTTGTAGATACAAGGTTCATCTGGATTTTTGACGAAATCAAACTCTTTGATAACGACGTCAAAGCAGATGTTCCAACTCCGCGATGCTTGCTTTAATCCATAAATGGATTTAAGCAGCTTGCACACCTTCCCGTTGCTCCCACTGTCTACGAAGCCCTCTGGCTGAGTCATGTACACGCACTCTTCTAAATCACCATTTAGAAAGGCGGTCTTAACATCCATTTGCCAGATTTCGTAGTCATGAAAGGCAGCAATGGCAAGCATGATTCGGATGGATTTAAGCATAGCTACTGGAGAAAAGGTCTCGTCATAGTCCACACCTGGTCTTTGACGAAAACCCTTTGCTACAAGTCTAGCTTTGAAAGTCTCCACTTTCCCATCTACACCAAGTTTCTTCTTGAAGATCCACTTGCTCCCAATGGGTTTTACCCCTTCAGGAGCAACTTCCAAAGTCCATACTTTGTTGGTGTACATGGAATCCATCTCGGACCGCATAGCATCCAGCCATTTCACTGAGTCCCCACTCGTGATGGCCTGCTCGAAGCTAGTTGGGTCATCATCCTCCATGATGCAATCCTCGCTCCCACCATCCATGAGAAAACCGTAGTATCTCTCAGGCTGGCGAGGAACCCTACTAGATCGGCGGAGAGGCTGAGGTTCATTGGGAGCTACTGAATCTTCTGGTTCCACTAAATCTTCAGTTACTGTTTGTGTATCTGGAACCTCTTCCAGCTCTACCACTTTGCCACTAATTTCTTTTTCAAGAAATTCATTTTCTAAAAAGGTGGCATATTGAGAAACAAACACTTTTTGTTCTTCAGCATGGTAGAATAAATATCCTTGGGAATTCCTAGGATATCCCACAAACTTGCAAAGAACTGACCGTGCCTCGAGTTTGTCTGGATTTTGTCTTTTGACATAGGCCGGACAACCCCATATTTTAACTCGTTTAAAATATGGTCTCTTCCCACTCCATATCTCATATGGTGTGGTAGGTACAGATTTAGATGGAACTTGATTCAATAGGTATGCTGCTGTCTCCAGCGCATAACCCCAGAAGGAAATAGGCAACTCAGCTGTGCTCATCATAGAGCGCACCATATCTAATAGGGTGCGGTTCCTCCGCTCCGATACACCGTTGTGCTGTGGTGTATATGGAGGAGTTAGCTGAGAGAGAATCCCATTCTCTTTTAGGAAGTCCAGGAATTCATTGCTCAAGTATTCACCTCCCCGATCTGATCGAAGGATTTTAATACTTTTTCCGGTTTGGTTCTCAACTTCTTGTTTATATTCTCTAAATTTCTCAAAAGCTTCTGATTTGTGTTTTATCAGGAACACATATCCGAATCTAGAGAGATCGTCAGTGAATGTAATGAAGTACGAAGAACCATCCCTGGCATGTGTAGACATGGGACCGCATACATCACTATGTATCAGTCCTAAGAGTTCGGTAACTCTTTCTCCGTGTCCCGTAAACGGAGTCTTGGTCATCTTGCCTTTGAGACATGACTGACAAATGTCATAAGATGAAAATTCGAAAGGTTTCAAATATCCATCTTTATGCAACTTAGCCAGTCGTATCACATTGATGTGACCCAGTCTACAATGCCACAAGAAGGATTCGTTGAGTTCAGAACTCTTCCTCTTGTGTGTGTTTGTTATGCTCAGGACTGTTGATTGGTTTAGAACGTAAATGCCATTGCACAACGTGCCTGATCCAACCAACTTTTGGTTATGGAAAATGTTCATAACATTGTCCTGTAATACAAAATTATATCCCTCTTTACTTAATAAAGAAACCGATATAATGTTGCATATCAGGTTCGGCATGTAATAGCATTCGTTCAGAACCAATGTATTACCTGTTGGTAATACAAGGTGATATTCCCCGACAGTCTTAGCTGCAACAATTGCACCATTTCCGACTCTAATGTCTTTATCACCTTCTCCAAGTTCTCTACCTTTCTTTAGCCCATGTAACTGATTACATATATGGGATCCCGACCCGGTATCCAATACCCAGGACGTAGAGCAAATGGAGAAACAGTTATCAGTAACGAACACACCCGAAGAAAATGCATCAACATGTACTTTCTTCATTCGGGTGGCATGGGAATCCTGGTATTCCCCTATATCCTGTTCAGTCCTATAACTCTTATAGGAAAGAACGGAACCAACGTTCCCCAGCACAGTATAACATGCGGGTTCAGTCAATACATCCATTTTATTATCTTTATTAAGGCATGAAATGGTCGCTACCTGGAGAGAGAGAGAAGAAAACACTTTAGCGTATGCTCGTGCAAGATCAGATTGGTTATTATCTTATCTAATCAGGATGGCTCCCACTGCTTTTTATCAAATCTTCCTCCAAACCCTAAAAGGAAAGACTAGCCGGGATTAATTACACACTACAAGTTCGCCAATCTTTCAGCCAGGCCAGTGTCGGTACTTTGAGGGAGGTCCCCCGTGCTTTCGCACGAACCTAATTAATGTAAACCTCGTTTTCCCAGAGGCGTAACCTCGTTAACACCTTTCTAGACACCTACTTGATCGGCTAATTGCAATGTGTAAAACTCTCCCAGGAGTAACTCTTACTCGCAGCGGGTATCGGGATCCAACTATCTCATAGAAGGTATGCAATCTCATTGCAAATTTCAACACTTGAAATTCCCGATAATATTTTGCCCCTAGCAGCTATATGACCTTAACATAGTCAACAAATCATAAGTGCTAGTCAAGTTCAACCCGTCATTTCCCGATTGAATTAAACCCACCCGCACGACCCTTAACATAGTCAACAAAGTCGCACGACTACCCTAATCCAATCGCATCATATGCTTATACAGATAAGCACTAATTAGCTACCGCACACTACGCCTTAACATAGTCAACAAACGTAGCACGAATACTAACCAGTACTTATCTGAAATGACGGAGGGCTACGCAGGTTTTCATAAAACCATGAGCGTAATGAACTTGATATCGTTGTAGAATCAAATGAAGTTTTGAAATGGAGTGATTTTGAGGCTTTTCTAGTTTTGCTAAAGGAGTCATTCCCGGTGAAGGGATCTCGGTCCTTTCCTCGTCGAATGAGGTGCGGGATATATCATATATATCGCTGTGCAAAGCAAAAACGCAAAAGCAGTCAAAAGCAAACCGAGTATGTAGCATCTGCCAGTTATTGCTAAAGGAGTCACTCCCGGTGAAGGGATCTCGGTCCTTTCCTCGTCGAATGAGGTGCGGGGTATATCGTATATACCGCTGTGCAAAGCAAAAACTGTAGCTACCTGTTTTATTTAAAATCTGATTCTATAACATCTTAGGTTTCTTTTCTTTCATTAATCACATTAATGAAGTCCCATCATTTAATACCTAAACATCTCAGATAGATATGACGTACACTTATGCCATCCGCATTCGCCTCGATGTCCCCTCGTGCACCGTTAGGTTAGGTAACTAACGACAGAGCAGGGCAGGGCTAGCGCGGGTGTAAAACATAAGTAACGTCTATATAATATATCATATATACTATATACTATATCCATCACATCAATCACATCACAGATATCGCAGCAGAATAAACATATGAAATATTGGATATACTAGGACGTCCGTGTTTTCAATACGAGCCAGTATAAAACACGGATTCCACGGTCGTGATGAATAGCCAATCCCACACCCCTAGACCCCTACGAGAGCGGCAAGCAACCCTGCCAATTCAAGGGTTAGGAGACCCGGACTCGACACCTCGAGTTGGTCTCCCACTGGACCCCAGAACCCGGTTACTTGTGCTCCCCTCCTTGGGTCTATCCTAGTGCAGAAAAGTAAATAATATACAAAGGGTGACAACTCCCGCATCCTGGAAGTGCCCCGAATAAAAGAATATTACATACAAGTTTTTACATGAATGAAAATGAAAAACACTCATCTCACATAAAAACCCCCGGCTATTCGAACACGACGATCCAATATAACATATCCAGCAACACATAACATCACATGTCATCAACGTAAGTAAGTATGCATACCCCAATTGTCGTTGACGTATAGCAACGAAACCGGCGATATGAACATACTACACTTACGGTCACAGAAAAGAAAGTGTAAAACTACAACAATTGGAATCCGCAACCTCTTTAGACATCGCATGCCTAACAGATATAAATCCCGCATTTTAGTCCCATTATCGAAAACTCTTTTCGATATCCAATGAAACTAAACCGCTAGATTTATAACATCCATCCAGTTATCTCATAACCTTTTTGTGAATTCCAATTATTGTATCCAGTTCCGGATAAATAGAATATATCAAACTTTCCGATCGAACATTCGAACACCCAAGTTTTCCCGACACCGATCATCACATGAAATAGGCTCAAAGACATTCACTTCATACCTCAGTACCGACGGTCCAGCCGTAGAAGGGTCAAGCCAACGCCTCACATGTGGCACGCCGTACTGCCCCAAACCCGAAGGTTCAAAGGGCAGTTCAAGACGGTCACATAATCGAGTTAAGGTTTGTTGTCTTCTAGAGGGACCATCGTGTTACTTGCACTACTCAGAACGTCTTTTAACCACAGAAAAATCCAACACTTGGAATTATTCCGGCAGGGGAAAACCTGGGTATTTGTATACGGTCGAACTCTTTAACATATTCTACAGTTATCTGGAAAAACACTCAGACAAAATTTGATATCCCGATCGAAAGACCGAATTCCCAAATCAACTCAGAAATATTCAACTCTGGAAAAATATTAAAAGTGCACAGAAAATCCAGCATTAATAATTATGAGATACTGTATAAAAACCACTGAACAAACAGGTCGTACCGCCGCGCAACCGCCGCACGAGGCTAGCTCGTGCCGCGGAAGCGCGGCAATATAAAGGAATTATGGGCACGAATTTCACAGTATTTCATATATTCACCTGCTTATTTTTCTGAACATTTTTAATGTGGAAAAATACCAGATTTTAAAAATTGGACAGAGAGCAATTTTCCGGGTATGGTTTCGGTTCGATCGGACTTCAAATCGCGTCTGGACATCGCCTAAGGCTCTAGCTAGGCTCTGATACCAGTGAAAGGTTCCTAGGCACCCTAGTGGGTTCTCACAAGGCATCGAACATGCCAAATTAAAATTTTTAGTGCCGAGAAACCCTAGACTACGGATCTTTAACTAGATGTTTAGGCGAAAAAGAAAGCTAGTTAACAGTTAACTACTATGATACGGATATACAACCATTGTAGATCCGGATTTCCACCTCCACGGCTCCGCAACGTCATGTCCTCGCTGTCCATCATGAATCCTCGACTCGATCATCGGCTTCATCGGGAAAGCAAGCGGAATAGCTCGTCGGCTTTGTGTCAAAGACGATCTACGTCGAGGTTGCACAAACTCAAGCTCCGACTTCACAAACTTGTGAAACTTGTGAAGTGAACACCCAAAACAACTTGGCAAGAGGTAGAGGGTGAAGAAATAGGAGGTGGGTTCACTTTGGATTTGGATTTAACTCACTAAAGCTCAAGTTGCCATTGGAGTAGCAAGCTTGAAGAAGAAGAAGAAGATGAGCTCTAGAAAAATTATGATAAGTGTTATATAAAAATAAATATAAAACAAATACTTATCATAACTTGAACTAGGGCTAAGTGTAGAGAATTAACCATGGTCACTTTGATGGGTTAGGGTTAAGCATGAAGATAAGGATGGTTAGCAAAGTCAAAGCTTCATGAAGCTTCAACAAAATGACAAAGAAAGCCACCATACTCATCTTATTCTTTTCCAAATAAATAAATAAACAAATAAATAAATAAATGAAAATGCAAAACCCTAATTATCATATTAACCATGGATTAATTTTATACACTTAACTAAATGATCAAGTATCATCAAACATGATACATAAAAGTGCACGAAAGTATATCACATATACAATGTGCAATCCAAGTGAGAAAAATCCGTTTAAAGTGAACCAATACTAGTTAATGCAAAGTAATATATCAAATATATAATTATACATTAAATCATTAAATCAACACTTGATTCAATGATCCGGTCATGTCGCACATAACCGACTAGTATTCAATGCATCGATTTATCGAATCAATGATTCGATAACTAGGTCATATCGAATATAACCATTCGAAACATATATCGCGAGAATGAAATGCGGTATCACATACACGCATTATTCTCGGTCCTGCACATATCTCATATGCGCTCCTATTTCGTTTCGCTTGAGCCAGGAAACCTCTGTGTAGGACTCTAAAGACTCGTCAATACGCCGGTAGCAGATGATGATCATATCAAGCACCCACAAGCCGCAAGCGGTCTGCTAAACGTAACGGCCACCCGGGTATTGAGCGATCAGAAGATCGACGAGCTAGCCCGCTCACACTCCTGCGAATCCGACCAGTAACACTTACCATACAGTCAAGTCTCTTCGTCAGATACGTCGCATATCAAGTCTAGGGGTGGTATACGTCAGACCCCAATAACCCGATAAGTCGTGCTGATATGAGGCTCGTAACGGGTCGAGAAACTACTGGTAACACTTACCAGCAAATCTCTGATCAGCCCTGGCCAGGGACTTCCCTATTACGGCCAATCGAGCACTGCGCAACATCAACTCCCAATACCGGGAGAGACGAAACCCCTCCTATCGCTCATTGCCTCCATGTGATTCGGGACTGTACCCAAAGACCACCGTTTTGCACGCCCTCATGGACGTGGTAAGGTGGAGATCAAAGCACAGTGGGAATCACACAAGACTCTATGACGATCTCGGGTCTACAGACTAATCTGTACAAGTGTCACCTGAGAACTGCCATCTGACGTGAGGTATAATACCATCTGGGAGTTCTCGGCGAGTCCGTCCAGTGTACCCAGTTTCCACTGAGCACCCGTATACCATCTCTGATGTCAAACACCAATGGATATGGGATCATCCATCGCCCATCACATGGGTCGAGAAGCGTATACGCTAGTCTACTCTGGTAAATCGATGCCCCGTCTCGAGATACCCACGACTAGGGACCTTGAAGGATGTACTTATGGACTACCATGTTCCCACTAGTATGATCTGCATCATAGTCTAGGTAGTCAAGTACAAATCCTAAGGGCTTTACCAACATGTAACTATAAGACAGTATAAAGAGACTAGTGTACATGTTAAGATAAATGGCAACCAGATAGCATACTATCATGTCGAGCAAGAAAGTCATCTCTATATATATGTCCAAGCATCCAATATAATATACATCATCTGTACAATACTGGCCTCTAGGGCATACATACAACTAACAGTTAGTTCATCGACGTGAGGTCGTCATTTGTCTCGTGTGAGTTCCCACTGTGCTTTGATTTCTACCCTACCACGGCTCAAAAGAGTCGTGCAAACAGATTTTTTTTGGGTACAGTCCCGAGCCACATAGAGGCAAGTGAGCGGATCGGCAGGGGATTCGTCTCTCCCGGTATTGGGGGTGAGATCGTGCTGTGTCTAGGAGAGCAATTACACAAAGCCCTCGGCCGAGGTAGGAGATTTACTGGTAGGTACTCCAGTAGTATCTCAAGGTGTTCTGGGCTACACTCTGACACGACTTATACCGCTATTCGGGGTCTGACGTTACCAGCCCCCTGGGCCCGATATGAGATACTCATAGACGACCGGACCGGACTGTATGTATATTGTCACTGATAGGCTCAGTAGGGTTCTAGGATGAGTTCGCTCATCGACTTCCCTTAAGGTCGGTACATGGGCAGCCGTTACGCACAGCTAGTGCCGCTGACGTGCTTGTGGTTAAACCCACTGCCAGGGTACTGACGAGTCTTTAGAGTCCCCCACAGATAGTTTTCCAAGTTCGGGCGAAACGTTGTAGAGACCGTATGGTTTTATGGCAGGGTTCAGAAAATGCACGTGCACTTGTGCACGTGTCATATTTCGGACAGAAAATTGTAGGGTTCCTAGGCACACAGTAAAGGTCTCACAAGGCATCAACCATGCCATTTTACAAAAATATGGTGCCGAGAAACCCTAGTTAACGGATCGTTGCTAGAAATCTAGGCGAAAAGTAAACTAGTTAACACTTAACTACTAGAATATGGAAATTACAACCTTTGTAGATCCGGATATCCACCTCCACGGCTCCGCAACGAAGTCTCCTCGCTGTCCAAGTCGAACTCCGGGCTCCAGCGTCGGCTTCATCGGAGAATGAACGGGTTTGGTCATCGACGACGATACCGAAGATGATCTACGTCGAGGCATCGCTAGATCAAGCTCCCACTTCACAAAGTGATGAAACTTGTGAAGAAAATACACTCTACTACTTGGCAAGAGGTAGAGGATGAAGAAATAGGAGGTGGGTTCTCTTTAGAATTGGATTTCTCACTCTCAAGCTCAAGTTGCCATTGATGGCCTCAAGGTTTCAAACTTGAAGATGAAGAAGAAGATGAGCTAGAATTATGGTAAGTCTTTTTAAAATGAAAAGAAAAAAGAATACTTATCATAATTCCAACTAGGGTTAAGTGTAGAGAATATACCATGGTTAATGGATGGGTTAGGGTTAAGCATGATGACAAGAATGGTTAAGAAGTCAAAGCTTCATGAAGCTTCAACTAAAAGACAAAGAAAGCCACCATTCTTATCATAATCATTTCCAAAAAAATAAATAAACAAATAAAAAAATAAATAGATTTGCAAAACCCTAATTATCAAATTAATCATGGTTTAATCCTATACACTTAACTAAATGATCAAGTATTATCAAACATGATACATATATGTGCACAAAAGTATATCACATATACAACTTGCACATCAAGTGAGAAAATCCGTATAAAGTGAACCAATACTAGTTAATGCAAAGTAATATATCAAATATATAATTATACATTAAATCATTAAATCAACATTTGATTCAATGATCCGGTCATGTCGCACATAACCGACTAGTATTCAATGTATCGATTTATCGAATCAATGATTCGATAACTAGGTCATATCGAATATAACCAATCGAAACATTTATCGCGAGAATGAAATGCGGTATCACATACACACATTATTCTCGCTCCTGCACATATCTCATATGCACTCCTATTTCATTTCGCTTGAGCCAGGAAACCTCTGTGTAGGACTCTAAAGACTCGTCAATACGCCGGTAGCAGATGATGATCATATCAAGCACCCACAAGCCGCAAGCGGTCTGCTAAACGTAACGGCCATCCGGGTATTGAGCGATCAGAAGATCGACGAGCTAGCCCGCTCACACTCCTGTGAATCCAACCAGTAACACTTACCGTACAGTCCGGTCTGTTCGTCTGATACGTCGCATATCAAGTCTAGGGGTGGTATACGTCAGACCCCAATAACCGATAAGTCGTGCCGATGTGAGGCTCATAACGGGTCGAGAAACTACTGGTAACACTTACCAGCAAATCTCTGATCAGCCCTGGCCAGGGACTTCCCTGTTACGGCCAATCGAGCACAGCGCAACATCAACTCCCAATACCGGGAGAGACGAAACCCCTCCTATCGCTCATTGCCTCCATGTGACTCGGGACTGTACCCAAAGACCACCATTTTGCACGCCCTCATGGACGTGGTAAGGTGGAGATCAAAGCACAGTGGGAATCACACAAGACTCTATGACGATCTCGGGTCTACAGACTAACCTGTACAAGTGTCACCTGAGAACTGCCATCTGACGTGAGGTATAATACCATCTGGGAGTTCTCGGCGAGTCCGTCCAGTGTACTCAGTCTCCATTGAGCACCCGTATACCATCTCTGATGTCAAACACCAATGGATATGGGATCATCCATCGCCCATCACATGGGTCGAGAAGCGTATACGCTAGTCTATACTGGTATATCGATGCCCCGTCTCGATACACCCACGACTAGGGACCTTGAAGGATGTACTTATGGACTACCATGTCCCCACTAGTATGATCTGCATCATAGTCCAGGTAGTCAAGTACAAATCCTAAGGTCTTTACCAACATGTAACTATAATACAGTATAAAGAGACTAGTGTACATGTTAAGATAAAGAGCAACCAGATAGCATACTATCATGTCGAGCAAGAAAGTCATCTCTATATATGTCCAAGCATCCAATATAATATACATCATCTGTACAATACTGGCCTCTAGGGCATACATACAACTAACAATCTCCCACTTGCACTAGGGCCAGCTGCTGTAGTATCGCATACCGAGCATCCCGAAGAGTCTCTCAAACTGTATCTGGGGAATGGCCTTCGTGAGTGGATCCGCAGTGTTGTCCTTCGTGTCAACCCTCCTGACCTCGATCTCCCGGCGATCAACTATCTCCCGGATCAGGTGATACCGCCTCAGAATATGCCTGGATCGCTGATGGGACCTGGGTTCCTTGGCCAAAGCCACTGCTCCATTGTTATCGCAATACAAAGGTATTGGATGCTCAATGGATGGAACCACACCAAGTTCAGTAATGAACTTCTTGATCCAGACAGCCTCTTTAGCAGCATCGTTGGCAGCGATGTATTCAGCCTCCATTGTCGAGTCTGCCACGGTTTCCTGCTTGGAACTCTTCCAGCTAACCGCCCCTCCGTAAAGGGTAAAGACAAAGCCCGACTGCGACTTAGAGTCGTCCTTATCACTCTGGAAGCTCGAATCGGAAAAGGACTCCACTTGGAGTTCTCCGTTACCATACACCAAGAACATATCTCTAGTCCTTCGCAAGTACTTGAGAATGCTCTTCACAGCTGTCCAGTGACTCTCTCCAGGATCAGCTTGATACCTGCTCACTACACTTAGTGAGTATGCTACATCGGGTCTGGTACATAGCATCGCATACATGATAGAGCCTACTGCCGAAGCATAGGGTATCCCTTGCATGCGAGCTCTTTCCAAATCAGTCTTGGGAGACATCTCTTTGGAGAGAGTGACTCCAGAGATCGTGGGCAAGTTCCCACGCTTGGACTCTTCCATACTAAACCTCTTTAGTATGGTGTCAATGTACCTGGATTGGGACAATCCCAAAATCCGTTTGGATCTATCTCTATAGATCCTAATTCCCAATATGCAGGAGGCATCACCAAGATCTTTCATTGAGAATCTTTGTGATAAGAAGAGCTTGACCGCTTGCAGCATAGGAATATCATTTCCTATCAAGAGTATGTCGTCCACGTACAATACGAGGAAGACAACCTTACTCTCTGCCACCTTCTTGTAGATACAAGGTTCATCTGGATTTTTGACGAAATCAAACTCTTTGATAACGACATCAAAGCAGATGTTCCAACTCCGCGATGCTTGCTTTAATCCATAAATGGATTTAAGCAGCTTGCACACCTTCCCGCTGCTCCCACTGTCTACGAAGCCCTCTGGCTGAGTCATGTACACGCACTCTTCTAAATCACCATTTAGAAAGGCGGTCTTAACATCCATTTGCCAGATTTCGTAGTCATGAAAGGCAGCAATGGCAAGCATGATCCGGATGGATTTAAGCATAGCCACTGGAGAAAAGGTTTCGTCATAGTCCACACCTGGTCTTTGACGAAAACCCTTTGCTACAAGTCTAGCTTTGAAAGTCTCCACTTTCCCATCTACACCAAGTTTCTTCTTGAAGATCCACTTGCTCCTAATGGGTTTTACCCCTTCAGGAGCAGCGTCCAAAGTCCATACTTTGTTGGTGTACATGGATTCCATCTCGGACCGCATAGCATCCAGCCATTTCACTGAGTCCCCACTCGTGATGGCCTGCTCGAAGCTAGTTGGGTCATCATCTTCCATGATGCAATCCTCGCTTCCACCATCAATGAGAAAACCGTAGTATCTCTCAGGTGGACGAGAAACCCTACTAGATCGGCGGAGAGGCTGGGGTTCGTCGGGTGCAATCGAATCTTCTGGTTCCACTAAATCTTCAGTTATAGTTTGTGTATCTGGAATTTCTTCCAGCTCTACCACTTTGCCACTAATTTCTTTTTCAAGGAATTCCTTTTCTAAAAAGGTGGCATATTGAGAAACAAACACTTTTTGTTCTTCAGCATGGTAGAAAAAATATCCTTGGGAATTCCTAGGATATCCCACAAACTTGCAAAGAACTGACCGTGCCTCGAGTTTGTCTGGATTTTACCTTTTGACATAGGCCGGACAACCCCATATCTTAACTCGTTTAAAATATAGTCTCTTCCCACTCCATATCTCATATGGTGTGGTAGGTACAGATTTAGATGGAACTTGATTCAATAGGTATGTTGCTGTTTCCAGCGCATAACCCCAGAAGGAAATAGGTAACTCAGCTGTGCTCATCATAGAGCGCACCATATCTAATAGGGTGCGATTCCTCCGTTCTGATACACCGTTGTGCTGTGGTGTATATGGAGGAGTCAGCTGAGAGAGAATCCCATTCTCTTTTAGGAAGTCCAGGAATTCATTGCTCAAGTATTCACCTCCTCGATCAGATCGTAGGATTTTAATACTTTTTCCGGTTTGGTTCTCAACTTCTTGTTTATATTCCCTAAATTTCTCAAAAGCTTCTGATTTGTGTTTCATCAGGAACACATACCCGAACCTAGAGAGATCGTCAGTGAATGTAATGAAGTATGAAGAACCATCCCTGGCATGTGTAGACATGGGACCGCATACATCACTATGTATAAGTCCCAAGAGTTCGGTAACTCTTTCTCCGTGTCCCGTAAACGGAGTTTTGGTCATCTTGCCTTTGATACATGACTGGCAAGTGTCATAAGATGAAAATTCGAAAGGTTTCAAATATCCATCCTTATGCAACTTAGCCAGTCGTGTCACATTGATATGACCCAGTCTACAATGCCACAAGAAGGATTCGTTGAGTTCAGAACTCTTCCTCTTGTGTGTGTTTGTTATGCTCAGAACTGTTGATTGATTTAGAACATAAATGCCATTGCATAACGTGCCTGATCCAACCAACTTTTGGTTACGGAAAATGTTCATAACATTGTCCTGTAATACAAAATTATATCCTTCTTTGCTTAATAAAGAAACCGATATAATGTTGCATATCAGGTTCGGCATGTAATAGCATTCGTTCAGAACCAATGTATTACCAGTTGGTAATACAAGGTGATATTCCCCGACAGTCTTAGCTGCAACAATTGCACCATTTCCAACTCTTATGTCTTTATCACCTTCTCCAAGTTCTCTACCTTTCTTAAGCCCATGTAACTGATTACATATATGGGATCCTGACCCGGTATCCAATACCCAGGACGTAGAGCAAATGGAGAAACAATTCTCAGTAACGAACACACCCGAAGAAAATGCATCATCATGTACTTTCTTCATTCGGGTGGCATGGGAATCCTGGTATTCCCCTATATCCTGTTCAGTCCTATAACCCTTATAGGAAAGAATGGAACCAACGTTCCCCAGCACAGTATAACATGCGGGTTCGGTCAATACATCTATATTATTATCTTTATTAGGGCATGAAATGGTCGCTACCTGGAGAGAGAGAGAAGAAAACACTTTAGCATATGCTCGTGCAAGATCAGATTGGTTATTATCTTATCTAATCAGGATGGCTCCCACTGCTTTTTATCAAATCTTCCTTCAAACCCTAAAAGGAAAGACTAGCCGGGATTAATTACACACTGCAAGTTCGCCAATCTTTCAGCCAGGCCAGTGTCGGTACTTTGAGGGAGGTCCCCCGTGCTTTCGCACGAACCTAATTAATGTAAACCTCGTTTTCTCAGAGGCGTAACCTCGTTAACACCTTTCTAGACACCTACTTGATCGGCTAATTGCAATGTGTAAAACTCTCCCAGGAGTAACTCTTACTCGCAGTGGGTATCGGGATCCAACTATCTCATAGAAGGTATGCAATCTCATTGCAAATTTCAACACTTGAAATTCCCGATAATCTTTCGCCCCTAGCAGCTATATGACCTTAACATAGTCAACAAATCACAAGTGCTAGTCAAGTTCAACCCGTCATTTCCTGATTGAATTAAACCCACCCGCACGACCCTTAACATAGTCAACAAAGTCGTACGACTACCCTAATCCAATCTGCATCATATGCATAAGCAGATAAATACTGGTCAGCTACCGCACACTACGCCTTAACATAGTTAACAAACATAGCATGAATACTAACTAGTACTTATCTGAAATGACGGAGGGCTACGACAGGTTTTTCTGAAAACCATGAGCGTAATGAACTTGATATCATTGTAGAATCAAATGAAGTTTTGAAATGGAGTGATTTTGAGGCTTTTCTAGTTTTGCTAAAGGAGTCACTCCCGGTGAAGGGATCTCGGTCCTTTCCTCGTCGAATGAGGTGTGGAATATATCATATTTATCGCTGTGCAAAGCAAAAACCCAAAAGCAGTCAAAAGCAAACCGAGTGTGTAGCATCTGCCAGTTATTGCTAAAGGAGTCACTCCCGGTGAAGGGATCTCGGTCCTTTCCTCATCGAATAAGGTGCAGGGTATATCATATATACCGCTGTGCAAAGCAAGAACTGTAGCTACCTGTTTTATTTTAAAATTCGATTCCACAACATCTTAGGTTTCTTATCTTTCATTAATCACATTAATGAAGTCCCATCATTTAAATACCTAAACATCACAGATAGATTTGACGTACACTTATACCATCCGCATTCGCCTCGATGTCCCCTCGTGCACCGTTAGGTTAGGTAACTAACGACAGAGCAGGGCAGGGCTAGCGC
Source organism: Agapanthus africanus (assembly GCA_030015575.1). NCBI lineage: Eukaryota > Viridiplantae > Streptophyta > Magnoliopsida > Asparagales > Amaryllidaceae > Agapanthus > Agapanthus africanus. The sequence continues at coordinate 456,412,669 of JASDDO010000001.1, read as the reverse complement.
GGGTGTAAAACATAAGTAACGTCTATATAATATATCATATATACTATATACTATATCCATCACAGAATCACAACACAGATATCGCAGCAGAATCAACATATGAAATATTGGATATACTAGGACGTCCGTGTTTTCAATACGAGCCAGTATAAAACACGGATTCCACGGTCGTGATGAATAGCCAATCCCACACCCCTAGACCCCTACGAGAGCGGCAAGCAACCCTGCCAATTCTAGGGTTAGGAGACCCGGACTCGACTCCTCGAGTTGGTCTCCCACTGGACCCCAGAACCCGGTTACATGTGCTCCCCTCCTTGGGTCTATCCTAATGCGGAAAAGTAAATAATATACAAAAGGTGACAACTTCCGCAACCAGGAAGTGTCCCAAATAAAAGAATATTACATACAAGTTTTTACATGAATGAAAATGAAAAACACTCATCTCACATAAAAACCCCCGGCTATTCGAACACGACGATCCAATATAACATATCCAGCAACACATAACATCACATGTCATCAACGTAAGTAAATATGCGCATCCCAATTGTCGTTGACATATAGCAACGAAACCGGCGATATCACATATTACACTTACGATCACAGAAAAGAAAGTGTAAAACTACAACAATTGGAATCCGCAACTTCTTTAGACATCGCATGCCTAATCAAATGAAATACTTAGACATCACATGCCTAACAGTTATAAATCCCGCATTTTAGTCTCATTATCGAAAACACTTTTCAATATAAAATGAAACTAAACCGCTAGATTTATAACATTCATTCAGTTATCACATAACTGTTTGTGAATTCCAATTATTGTATCCCATTCCAGATAAATAGAATATTTTAAACTTTCCGATCGAATATTCGAACACCCAATCCAACACATGAAATAGGTTCAAAGACATTCGTTTCATGCCTCAGTACCAACGGTCCAGCCATAGAAAGGTCAAGCCAACGCCTCACATGTGGCACGCCGTACTGCCCCAAACCCGAAGGTTCAAAGGGCAGTTCAAGACGGTCACATAATCGAGTTAAGGTTTGTTGTCTTCTAGAGGGACCATCGCGTTACTTGCACTACTCAGAACGTCCTTAAACCACACAATAATCCAACACTTGGATATTTTTGGCAGGGGAAAGATTGGGTATTTATATCTGGTCGAACTTTTTAACATATTCAAAAACTTATCCGGAAAACACTTAGACAAAGTTCGATAATCCGATCGAATCGTCGATTCCCTATACAACCCCAGAATACTCAACTCTGGAGTCAAATTATAATTCCCAGAAAACTCAGAACAATTAATCAGGAATTACTGTGCAAAAACCAAGGGCTGACGTCACTATTTAGCCGCGGAACCGCCGCAGAAGCCCAGCTTCTGCCGCGGTTCCGCCGCACTTTGTACTGTTCACTGGAAACGTTTTGCACAGTAATTCTTAGATTTTATTGCTGAATTTTTTAAGCATTTTTAATTGACAAAAAACCACAAATTTGAAAAATTTCCAGAAAGCTATTTTGGGGTTGGGTTTTCGGTTCGTCCGGGTTTCAAACTCCGTCTAGACTTCGTCTAAGGCTCTAGCTAGGCTCTGATACCACTGTAGGGCTCCTAGGCACACAGTAGAGGTCTCACAAGGCATCAACCATGCCATTTTACAAAAATATGGTGCCGAGAAACCCTAGTTAACGGATCGTTGCTAGAAATCTAGGCGAAAAGTAAACTAGTTAACACTTAACTACTAGAATATGGAAATTACAACCTTTGTAGATCCGGATATCCACCTCCACGGCTCCGCAACGAAGTCTCCTCGCTGTCCAAGTCGAACTCCGGGCTCCAGCGTCGGCTTCATCGGAGAATGAACGGGCTTGGTCATCGACGACGATGCCGAAGATGATCTACGTCGAGGCATCGCTAGATCAAGCTCCCACTTCACAAAGTGATGAAACTTGTGAAGAAAACACACTCTACTACTTGGCAAGAGGTAGAGGATGAAGAAATAGGAGGTGGGTTCTCTTTAGAATTGGATTTCTCACTCTCAAGCTCAAGTTTCCATTGATGGCCTCAAGGTTTCAAACTTGAAGATGAAGAAGAAGATGAGCTAGAATTATGATAAGTCTTTTTAAAATGAAAAGAAAAAAGAATACTTATCATAATTCCAACTAAGGTTAAGTGTAGAGAATAGACCATGGTTAATGGATGGGTTAGGGTTAAGCATGATGACAAGAATGGTTAAGAAGTCAAAGCTTCATGAAGCTTCAACTAAAAGACAAAGAAAGCCACCATTCTTATCATAATCATTTCCAAATAAATAAATAAACAAATAAATAAATAAATGGATATGCAAAACCCTAATTATCAAATTAATCATGGTTTAATCCTATACACTTAACTAAATGATCAAGTATCATCAAACATGATACATATATGTGCACAAAAGTATATCACATATACAACTTGCACATCAAGTGAGAAAATCCGTATAAAGTGAACCAATACTAGTTAATGCAAAGTAATATATCAAATATATAATTATACATTAAATCATTAAATCAACATTTGATTCAATGATCCGGTCATGTCGCACATAACCGACTAGTATTCAATGTATCGATTTATCGAATCAATGATTCGATAACTAGGTCATATCGAATATAACCAATCGAAACATTTATCGCGAGAATGAAATGCGGTATCACATACACGCATTATTCTCGCTCCCGCACATATCTCATATGCACTCATATTTCGTTTTGCTTGAGCCAGGAAACCTCTGTGTAGGACTCTAAAGACTCGTCAATACGCCGGTAGCAGATGATGATCATATCAAGCACCCACAGGCCGCAAGCGGTCTGCTAAACGTAACGGCCATCCGGGTATTGAGCGATCAGAAGATCGACGAGCTAGCCCGCTCACACTCCTGTGAATCCAACCAGTAACACTTACCGTACAGTCCGGTCTGTTCGTCTGATACGTCGCATATCAAGTCTAGGGGTGGTATACGTCAGACCCCAATAACCGATAAGTCGTGCCGATGTGAGGCTCATAACGGGTTGAGAAACTACTGGTAACACTTACCAGCAAATCTCTGATCAGCCCTGGTCAGGGACTTCCCTGTTACGGCCAATCGAGCACAGCGCAACATCAACTCCCAATACCGGGAGAGACGAAACCCCTCCTATCGCTCATTGCCTCCATATGACTCGGGACTGTACCCAAAGACCACCGTTTTGCATGCCCTCATGGACGTGGTAAGGTGGAGATCAAAGCACAGTGGGAATCACACAAGACTCTATGACGATCTCGGGTCTACAGACTAACCTGTACAAGTGTCACCTGAGAACTGCCATCTGACGTGAGGTATAATACCATCTGGGAGTTCTCGGCGAGTCCGTCCAGTGTACTCAGTCTCCACTGAGCACCCGTATACCATCTCTGATGTCAAACACCAATGGATATGGGATCATCCATCGCCCATCACATGGGTTGAGAAGCGTATACGCTAGTCTACACTGGTATATCGATGCCCCGTCACGATACACCCACGACTAGGGATCTTGAAGGATGTACTTATGGACTACCATGTCCCCACTAGTATGATCTGCATCATAGTCCAGGTAGTCAAGTACAAATCCTAAGAGCTTTACCAACATGTAACTATAATACAGTATAAAGAGACTAGTGTACATATTAAGATAAAGAGCAACCAGATAGCATACTATCATGTCAAGCAAGAAAGTCATCTCTATATATGTCCAAGCATCCAATATAATATACATCATCTGTACAATACTGGCCTCTAGGGCATACATACAACTAACAATAATACTGGTGGGCTTTGGTTTAAGCCGGATCCATGTATTATATTGAGTCGAGATATTTTAGTCTCTCGTATTCGTATTCGGTCGGAATACGGATACAGGTATGTATATAAAGTTGAGAGGTATTCTCATAATCCGTTACGAGATTACTTTAGAAGATGCATTTCTTTTGATTAATCATTTTGGTTTAAATGATTATTAGTTTTGGAAAGGGTGACTCATTCTTTGTGACTCATTGATTCTAGAATGATTCACTAATGACTCATGTAATGAGTCATCTAGTGAGTCATTAAAGTATTAATGAGGTTTGTTTTGGGAAAGATATTTTAGGGTTAAGTTGGAGATATTTTTGTAAGATATTTTCTTTATTTCTCTAACACTAAACCTTATATATATCACACAAAAGAAATTTGGACAGCCAAGGCTCATTTTTGGTGCTTGGTTATTTTTGCTCTCTTGAGTTTTCTTGAGTTCACCATTTCCAACCCTAAGCATCTTCTTCAACCTCCACCCTAACCCTCTCATGTGATGAGAACCCTAGGGTGTTTGAGACAAAGTATTCTACTCATTCTCTACTTCATCTTGGTCATCTCTTTTAGCAGACTTGATGACCGAGTTGCCTCGGTATAGAGGCGGGAGCCCGTTTAAAGATCCGTAGATGTAGTGCCACCTCGACGAGAAGCATAGAGATCGGAGTTGCCTCGAGGAGCGTGGGATGATGGCTAAAGACCGAAGGACTCGGATCGATCGGTATAGCTTTTCTACCTCTTTACAATTTGTTAGTTTAGCGTTAATGGCAAGATCCGGGTTATAGTATGCGATAGCGCCAGTTATAAAAGTTTTTGTTCCGTGTTTGACGTCAGAATGACGGCCGGGGCGCTACCGTAGACTTACACGATCCGCTCACTGCCTCCATGTGGCTCGGGACTGTACCAACCTAAAACCTGTTTCCACGACTCCTTTGAGCTGTGATAAGGTAATAATCAAAGCACAGTGGGAAATCACACGAGACAAATGACGATCTCAGGTCGATAGACTAACCTGTACACATGTCACCAGGGAACTGCTATCTGATAGTAGGTATAATACCAACTAGCATGTTCCCGGCAAGTCCGTCCGGTGTACTCATAACCCAATGAGCAGCTGTATACATCTTAGGTGAACCAACTGACACCAATGGCTTGTGAGATCGGCCACCGCCCCTCGTTGGGATCTCGATCAGTATACACTAGTCTACTCTTGGAGTATCGATGCCCAGTCTCGAAACTCCCACGACTAGGGACATTTTAAGGATGTGCTTATAGACCACCCAATTCTCACATATATGATCGCCATCATACTGCTGGTAGTCAAGCAAGAATCCTATGGGCTCTATCAACATGTAATAGTGATCAGTAATGTCACCTAAAGCATGTATACGATGATAAAGACAAACCAGATAGCATACTATCATCTCGATTAAGACTGTTCTACTGGTATAGGTCCTCCCTCAATCATTGCAATCGCGTGTCTGTGATCCAATAATTGACTTGAGGGCACTATAGCCAACAATCTCCCACTTGCACTTAAGGCTAATTATTGCGGTGTCGCATACTCATAACCCGTGTGATACCGAACACCCAACTTCTCTACTAATCAGTTTCACAAAGCTCGTTTGCGAAACTATTGCGTTCGAGAAATAGCCTCAATGAGTGGATCCGCTCCAATGTTTTTTTCTATGTCATTCTTTATCTTAAGTTCGCGGAGAAAGCCATCTTCCGAAATGAGCAATACCTGTCTTAGAATATGTCTGGATATCTGATGGGACCCAGTTCACAAATGAACTCCAAATCCAGCAAATTTCTTAGACTGTATCATCAGTTGAATTTAATCAGTATCCTGCGCCATACCTCCCTCAGTATCCGCTTGGACCACCTGTCCAAACTACTGCCCCTCAAAAGAAGGAAAACTATAACTCTAATAGTCACTTTGTCATCCAAGTCACCTTAGAAGCCTGGAATGATAACCGTCTCCCGAATGAGGCTGCCGTTACCAAATCCCTAGAACATCCTCTTATGTTCATAAACTGCTTCCGAACGTTTCTTCAGGATTGGATTAATTTATAAACTTATTGCAGCTAGTGCAAAAACAACATCTGGAGTGGTACTTGACATCTCATGATTGACTCAATTGCCTAAGCAAGTGATATGTCAATCATGCACATCCTTCTCGCCTTTAGTCTGTAAGACACCTTTAGAGAGGGTGACTCCATCATCTGCAGGTACACCACCTTGCCAGGAGTCGTCCATTCTAAAACACCTTTAGAATCCTGTCTAAGTACCCAGATTGGGAACTACCCAAATCTAGATCTAAAACCACAGATCTAGTAACCAGAAATCCTGATATTATATCTATATCCTATATAGAGAAACTACTTTGTGACAAACACAGTATAACCGATCGTAGTATAGAAATTTCACTTCTTATAAAGTGCATGTCATCCAAATACCAGGACATCTCACCCTACTACCTTCTTAACAGATCCATCTCCTATTCTGATGAAGTCAAAGCCTATGACTGTCATATAAAAAATAGATGATCTATCTCCTCTATACTTGCTTTAGTCTATGAAAAGACATAAGCTACTTGTCCACTATGCTTCCGCCACTCCCACTGACTACAAAAACCCTCTGGCAGAGTCATATACACGTGCACTTCTAAAACTAGTTTAGAAAGACGCTATATTCATCCTCATGCCGGGTCTCATAGTCTAGAACAGTAGTAATGGCAACTCTGGGTAAACAAGAACCTCCCTGTCACCGTCATTGAGGAAACCGGAGTACCTCTTGGGTGCCTGAGGTTACCCACCATATCTGCGGAGTGGCTAATGGAATGTCTAACCTGATTGAATCTTTAGGTTCTATTAAATTTTCAGTAATCGTCTGTGGTTCTGGAATCACTTCCAGTTCTACCATACTCCCACTACTGTTTTTTGAAAAAATCCATTTTACTAAAACTGTGGCGAGTCAAGAACAATATCACTATTGATCTTCCAGATGGTAGAAAGTTAACCCTCGTTATAGCCCGGGTTAACCCACAAACTGCCATTATAGAAACGTGCCTTGAGTTTGTCCAGAGTCTGGTTTTAAGCATAAGCCGGACAACTCCATACACCTTAACATCGTTAAGATATGAACCATTCTATATACAATATTGAAACAGAGGTACTGATTTAATTGAACCAGATTCAAATCATGCAGCTGTCTCCAGTGCATGTCAACCAAATAGAAGGAGGCTGATCAGCATTACTCAACTAGGATTGCATCAAGATATGAGTAACCTGAAAGGGAACCAGGTTCTCAAAACCATTACTATCAACTGAATACCATACACAAGTATTTACATTTTCGATCACCTTGAAGAATCCTGATGCTTGCAACACATGGTTCTCTACTTAGGGAACCCTACAGTGGTATCAGAGCCATACTAGAAAATTAGACGATATTTGTTAGGTTACGAAACCGAAACTACTCCGAAACTTGAAACGTTGCAACCCAGTTTCTGTCGAATTTAAAATGGCCTCTAAATTTTTTTAAACAACTGCAGAATGTTGTATGTGATATAACATGAACACTGTGAAAAATTGAAGCTATTTTGTGCAAATCTGGCCGGCCACAGGGGCTAAAACCAGCCACCTCGGGTCAATTTTCGAGTTTGGGCTTCAAATTTTCATGGTGTTCCAGTCTCTGGGTTTTGGTGTTTCAGGTGTTGTTTGTTTTTGCTAAATTTGCATGTGATGTTAACTTTCTGCAAAGGCAATTCGGAGTGTTTCGCAGTCATAATTCTAACATGTATTCGGGTTATTTAGAAAACGTTAAAAAGTTCGAACGGATATCAATAACCCATATTTTCCCTCGCTAGAAATTTTCCAAGAGTTGGATTTTTTTTCAAGTTTAAACATTTCAGAAAATCATGCAAGCGATTCTATGGACCCTCTAGAAGAACGATACCCAAACTCAACTTTTTGGATCGCGGAACCGCGGTCATATCCTAGGGTTTGCCGCAGTTCCATGGCGACATGAGTGAGGCATGGGTCGGCCCTTCTACGGATGGTTCATAGGAGTTGTGGCAGTTTCTGGGTACATTTTGAACTCCGCTCAAGTGTTGATCTCTTTGGGAAAGTTTGGGTGTTTGTTTATTCGATCGAAAAGTTTAACATCGTCTAACTATCTATGATTGTGATACAATATTTGGAATCCACATAATTAGTTATGAGATAACTAGTTTGAATTTTATAAATCTGGCAGTTTAGTCTCACTTGATCGGTTGCCACGAAATTTTGATGTGGATCAAAAGTCCGTCGCAATTACATAGTGTATACGGATACTCGCCGGGTAACCTTACTAGATAGCCACGTCCTATAGCCCCGACCAAGTGACTGTAGGAGAACCCCGTCGCCAAAAGCATCCGTTCGGATGCTCGCGGTCGCGGTGTTCCGCCTTAGTGCACTTCGTCGACGGCATCGGGGGTGCGGCCGTCTACTAAAGTTTCCGACGAGCATTCGATCAGGTTATCGGGAATCTTGTTGAATTACCCGACAAGTTATTGTAAAGTGTTTTCAATATCAAGACTAAAATGCGGGGCTTATAATTGTTAGGCATGTGATGTCTAAGGAATTCATATGGTTGGGCATGAAATCCAATGTATGTGATACATTGGGTTTATGATGTCTAAGGTGGTTGCGGATTCCAACTGTTGTAGTTTTTCACTTTCTTTTCTGCGACCGTAAGTGTAATATGTGGTGTATCGCCGGTTTCGTTGCTATATGTCAACGACAATTAGGATACGCATATTTACTTACGTTGATGACATGTGATATTATTTGTTGCTGTGATATGTTATATTGGATCGTCGTGTTCTGAATAGCCTGGGTTTCTTATGTGAGATGAGAGTTTTTCATTTTCATTCATGTAAAAACTTGTATGTAATATTCTTTTATTGGGTCACTTCTGGGTTGAGGAAGATGTCACCGTTGATGTATATTATTTACTTTTCCGCATTATGATAGACCCAAGAAGGGGAGCACAAGTAACCGGGTTCTAGAGTCCAGTGGGAGGCCATCTCGAGGAGTCGAGTCCGGGACTCCTAACTCTAGAATTGGTAGGGTTGCTTGCCGCTCTTGTAGGGGTCTAGGGATGTGGGATTGGCTAGTCATCACGACCGTGGAATCCGTGTTTTATACAGGCTTAATATAAAACACGGAAATCCTAGTATATCCAATATTTCATATGTTGATTTCTACTGCGATATTCTGTGATGTGATCACTTTATATGATGAGATAGATACAGTATAAAATATATGTGATATATTATAGACGTTGCTTATGTTTTTCACCCGCGCTAGCACTGCGCCGCTCTGCCGTTAGTTACCTAACATAACGGTGCATGACGGGACATCGAGACGAATGTGGATGACATAAGCGTACGTTGTATTTATCCTTGATACTTAGGTAACTTAAATGATGGGACTTAATTAAAGAGATTAATGAAAGAAAATAAACCTAAAGATGTTGTGGAATCGAATTTTCAAAAACAGGTAGCTCTAGTTCTTGCTTTGCATAGCGTTGTTCCTTGTAGAACATCATGCACCTTATTCGATAAGGAAAGAGCCGAGATCCCTTCACCGGGAGTGACCTCTTTAGCAATAATTGGCAGATGCTACAACCCTCGGTTTCGTCGTTTGATTGCTTTTCTAATTCTTTCTTTGCATAGTGGTATTGTGAATATCCTGCACCTCATTCGACGAGGAAAGAGCCGAGATCCCTTCACTGGGAGTGACCTCTTTAGCGAAGCTAGCTAAAGCCTCAAAAACACTCCATTTTAAATCATTTGATTCTACAACGATATCAAGTTCATTACGCAAAAGATTTTCTTAAAAACCTGTCGTAGCCCTCCGTCATTTCAGATAAGTACTTCATAGTATTCATGCTACGTTTGTTGGCTTTTGTCAAGGCATAGTGTGCGTTAGCTATTTAATGCTTATCTGCTAAAGCATATGATGTGATTGGATTAGGGTAGTCGTGCGACCTTGTTGGCCATTGTCAAGGGTCGTGCGGGTAGGTTTAATTCAATCAGAAAATAACAGGTTGAACTTGACTAGCATCCTATGGTTTGTTGGCCTTTGTCAAGGTCATAGGAGGTTAGGGGCAAAATATTATCGGGAATTTCAAGTGTTGAAATTTGCAATGTGATTGCATACCTTCTATGAGATAGTTGGATCCCGATACCCACTGCGAGTAATTGTTACTCGTGGGAGAGTTTTGCACTTTACAATTAGCCGATCAAGTAGGTGTCTAGAAAGGTGTCAACGGGGTTACGCCCCTAGGAAAACGAGATTTATTTTAATTAGGTCCGTGTGAAAACACGAGGAACCTTCCTCAAAGTACCGGCACTGGCCTGGCTGAAGGATTGGTGTTCTCCGCCGAAACACGCGACTGGGACGTTGGGATGTCCGGCCTGAACTTCGAGGGCAGATGCTATTTGGTGCTATCCGTCCACCTCTCCGAAGATGCCAAGTTGATTTATGGCACCGTATATCGGAGGTATAAACGGATGCGGCCGCTGTAGCAAACTTCGTCAAATTCCCCCTCGTTGAGGGGTTTTTGATTGTGGGGACGCTCTTCCCTGCAGACACAAGCCCCTGCAGTTAATTACGCTACCGCATCGCGGTAACCACTTTCTCCTTCTCCATATGTTCACTTCATATCGTGTATGTTTGTTTTGTTCTTGGTTGCCCATGGATTGTATACGGAGACTAATTTATGTTGTCGCCCGCAGGGCATGGATTAGTCCAAATCCGTATCTTCTTAGATTTGGGTTTGGGGTTGGGTTTAATGATACGTTAGTCTCATTTGAGACTAAGATCAACTTAAACGTTTGTTAAAGATACGTTAATCTAATTTTAGACTAAGATCAACTTAACGAGATCATTTAGATCCAACAAGAGAGCATTTGGGCTCTATTGTTTAGTTTAGGGACATTGCGGTCCATGGAGTTTAAGGACATCATAGCCTATGGAGTTTAAAGACATCATAGTCTATGAGTTTAAGGACCTCACAGTCCATGGTAGTTTAGAGACATCATAGTCTGTAAAGTTTAAGGACATCATAGTCCATGAGTTTAAGGACCCCACAGTCCGTAAAGTTTAAGGACGTCATAGTCCATGAGTTTAAGGACCCTACAGTCCGTGGAATGTCTGGTTGTCGGGACCCGTCACCTCTCTGAAGACGTTGAGGGATTACAATGACAAATATCAGAGGAGTGAAGAGATGTACCCTTGAACCAATATCGGTTGAGAGATCTATAATTGGATTGATTTAAGGATCGTTAATCTCGTTTGAGATTAAGATCAACTTAAATGTTTGTTAAGGATACGTTAGTCTAATTTTAGACTAAGATCTACTTAACAGGATCATTTAGATCTAACAAAAAAGCATTTGGGCTCTATTGTTTAGTTTAGGGACATTGCGGTCCAAGTTCAGATGCAAACATGGGTTTGGAAATGCACCAGATAGTTATTGGTCATTGGGACCCACCACCTCTCTGAAGACATTGAAGAATTACAACGACATGTATCAGAGGTGCGAAGAGATGTACCCTCGAACCAAAGTTGATTGAAAGGCTCTGGGTTTTGCTTTGAATGTCATATGAGATGATCAATTTTGAAAGACAAGAGTGTATTTGAGGTTCGGTCAAAAGGGAGGGTCCTGCCTCTGGAAGACTCAGCTAATTTGGGCAAAGATTGGCTCGAATATAGTGTTGAACACTAGAGTACACTCGTCTATCATGTGCTCCCACGTGATGCGCTTAAAATAGTTTTAAACACCAAGGATGAAACGCATTAAATAGTGTTAAACACTAAAAAAGAAGCGCTCACGTGTGGTCACATGAGGCGCTTGAGTGTTGGGCCAAACTTCCTTTATTTTATTCTCAGAATATGCAGGTAAGTGTTAAACACTCAATCTTTATGGCCATCACGTGTGGGCACGTGATGGGTACCCATGCATTGGATATTAAAGGGATTTGTTAGGGGTCACGTGGGGACACGTGAGAGCACCCATGCGTTGGGTATTAATCCTTCAGTTATTTCCATCTTCTCTTTTTTTTAAGAGGTATTTGTCAGGGGTCACGTGAGAACACGTGAGGCACCCAAGATCGATTCTGCCCTTTTTATTTTGAGAATTTTGTTCAAGGGTCACGTGGGAGCACGTGACTTAATCTTATTCGTTCTCTTTTGGTCATTGGAGGGGAGGGTCACGTGTTGCCACGTGATCATGTTGGGTACTTGATCCTTTTACATGCATGGTGAGATAAATCCCTTGTACAGTAAAACCTCTATACAGTAATATCCTTGGGACCGGGGAAAAATATTACTATAGGGGGGTTATTCTTAAGTAGAGTTTTATATATAAAAATTAGATTTTTTTTTGAAAAAATAGTAGTCAAAATTCTTAGACCTTCAAAATTCATATAGACCTTCAAACTTATTAACAAGTCAAAATTCTTAGACCTTCAAAATTCATATAGACCTTCAAACTTATTAACAAGTCAAAATTCTTAGACCTTCAAAATTCATATAGACCTTCAAACTTATTAACAAGTCAAAATTCTTAGACCTTCAAAATTCAGCCATATGCATCTTGGAAAATTAAAATTTATGGATGTGCATTTCATCAATACATTCATATAAATATAAGCTAGTTTTATCATGAATTTAACTATTATTTCATATCATAATTTTCTTCTTCAATCCAAACATGGCACCTAAAATCAAACGAACTCAAATTAGTGAAAGTATACGTCATGAGTTGCGAAAAATGAAACAAGACAACCCCGATTGGAAGCAAAAAGATCTTGCGATATGGTTAGAAAATACCCATCAACTTAAGTTGTCACAGTCAGCAATATCTAAGATAATGAAAAATTCAACCGACCATGAAGGAGAAGTGCTTTCGAACCCGAATGCAAAACGTCAAAAACAAGTAAAGTATCCTCTAATGGAGTCTGCACTTTACGAATGGTTTTTGTGCAATCAAGAGTTTGTAAATATTTCTGGTGATTTATTAAAAGAAAAAGGAATCATATTCTTAAAGGGATTGTATCCAGAAGCTGCTCCTTTTGAATTTTCAAATGGGTGGTTGGATAAGTTCAAGCAGCGACATGCAATCCGATCCTTTCGTCGTTTCGGGGAGAGTGGCTCTGTTGATATGGAGAAAATTGAAGCAAGTTTGCCGGCAATAAGAGAAGAACTTGACAAATGGGAATGGAAGGACATTTACAACATGGATGAAACCGGTCTATTTTATCGAATGCAAGCAGATAACTCTCTTGCAACGAAACAGTTAGAAGGACGTAAGCAAAATAAAGAAAGAATTACAATTGTTATTTGTTGCAATGGTGATGGCTCTGACAAGCTTCCTCTTTGGATGATTGGTAAGTTTCTTAATCCCAGATGCTTCAAAAATGTCAACCGTGATAATTTTAATTGTACTTATCGAGCAAATTCAAATGCATGGATGACGTCTTTACTCTTCGTGGAATGGCTAAAGTGGTTTGATAGCCGATTGAACAGAAATGTTTTGCTTATTTTGGACAATTGTACAGCACATGGAAAAAATGATAATCTGCCACCTCTTAGCCACACAACTGTTTTGTTCTTACCACCAAACAGCACTTCCAAAATTCAGCCTTGTGATGCAGGCATCATTAGGAATTTTAAAGGTTATTATCGTCGTCGATTTAATCGTTTACTCTTGAAACGAATTGAAGATCGTGTTTTAGAACCATCAAAGGTATCTCTATTAGATGGAATTGTAAATGCAGTTGCTTCATGGTCAATAGATGTGAAGCCACAGACAATCAAAAATTGCTTTAAGCATTGCAAAATTAGAACCGATGGTGCCGATGACCAAGAAGTTACAAAAGAATTGGATGAGGAGGATCGAGAAATAGTTTCAGATTTGACAAATCAAATTAAAGAACTTCACTATAATAATCAAATGGATATGGATGTTTTTCTCAATCATCCAAATGAGCAACAAGTAGTGTATGCCTTAACTGAAGAAGAAATCATGGCGGCAATAAGGCAAGAAGCGCAAGGTGATAATCCGGAAGACGATAGTGTGGAAATAGAAAAGGTGTCATGTCGAGAAGCTTCAAACATGTTGGATAAGTTAGAAATGTTTTGGATTCAACAAGAAGGTGATTGTGGTGACGAGTTACTACGAACTCGCAAGTTAAAGGATATGGTAGTAACTCAAAAAATTAAGTCATTGTCCCAAACAACTTTGAATAAGTACTTTATGTCATCTTAAGTTCAATTGTGTAGTTAAGTAATTTATGTCATCTTAAGTTCAATTGTAATAGCCAAGTAATTTTATGTATTTTTTATATATATAAAAAATTATTTAAAATTTAATGCCAATTTATTACTATATAGAGGTAAATTAGTACAGGCGGGACTTGGAAAAAGTATGGAATATCACACTGTGGAGGTTATTCTTATTTATAACTGGTCCCGAGTCGGGACCGGGACTTTTTATCACTATAGGGAGGTTATTCCTATATAGAGTATTCCTATACGGAGGTTTTACTGTATAAGAATTAAATTCTCTTATAGGGTTAAACCCTAATTTTATTTAGAGGAATTATATTCCTATGTGTTTAAAAGAATTAAATTCTTTAAACTCAATTCTTCTTTTAAATCTGCATGGCAGAATCTCCCTGATGAGAATTAAATTCTCAACTTATGGGGAGATCTGCTTCTGCAGATCTATTACCATGAAGAAGAATCAAGTTCTTGTATTAAGGGTTAAACCCTATCTTTATTGGAGGAATTAAATTCCTATATGCTTTGTGGGAGAATAGGATTCTCTGAACTTAGGTCCTCCCTCAGGCTTTTAGATCTGCATGACAGAATCTTCCCGGTGAGAATTAAATTCTCAACTTATGGGAAAATCTGCTTCTGCAGATTTTCAACCAGAAGAACTAAGTTCTTATTTAGAAGAGTTAAACTCTTAATTTGAGAATTAAATTCTCTTTTGTTTTATGGGAGCTTATAGAATGATCTATTTCCCTCTCTTACCTAGGGTTTCATTCTTTTCTGAAGAGATTTTCTTTTCTCTCTGGAGAATTAAATTCTCTTTTTTTGTATTCTCTCTCTGTTGTTCTCTCTTCTTTTTTTTCTCTTCTCTTCTCGGCTCCTATTTATAGGAGAAAGAAAAGAATCAGTTTGTTCAGCCAATCTTTCATTGAAAGATTTTATTGATTTTATAACCAACATGATCTTTTAGATCACTCGGTGAATTTTATTCACCATTGGATTTTAATCCAAAAGATATTTTATTTGTTGTTCCTGGCAGATTTTAGAAAAATATTTCCTTATGTAGAATTTTTCTATAAACTGGTGATTTTTTAATCACCATTGGATTTTTAATCCAACGGTGTTCCACTTTACAAAGTGCAATCTTTTTGTTTGGAATGATCTAGAGAAATATTTTTCCAATTAGGGTTTTTGATTCCCACTCAATTAGAATTTAATTCTATTAGTTCAGATGGTTTAGGTGTTTATCACGTGTTGGCACGTGACCCCATTTGATAAAGCATTCAAATTAGAATTTAATTCTATTGTTTCAGAGGGTTTAAGAGCCTATAACGTGTTGGCATGTGACCCTACTGATTAAGCATTCGATTTAGAATTTAATTCAGTGTCTATAGGCTTTGCCTGTAAATGGTCACGTGTCTGCACGTGAGACCTGGTCACGTGTTGACACGTGACCCCACTGACACAGCATTTCCAATTTGTTTATTTTATTCAGTGTCTACAGGCTTTGCCTGTAAATGGTCACGTGTCTGCATGTGAGGCATGTTCACGTGTTGGCACGTGATGCCTCATTTGAGGTTTTCCTTGCTGTTTTATCTGTATTTTACTTAATTCCCATGAGGGAAAAAATGCCCCCACAGCGTTGTTCTCACGTGTTTGCACGTGAGTGCAACGCTATAACCTTTATGGCCGGGATTCGCCTAGGGAACGGGGAAGATGAACCATTTCCTATCACGTCCTATAAATGCAGCAGTCTCATCAGAACGCCTCCATTCCTTCATCTTCTTCCTTGTTTGTTTTCCTTTGAGAATTTAATTCTCTTCCTCAGAGCTCAGTTCTCTGTTCAAAAAATTTCAGAGTAAACTCTGTCTAAAAAGAATCCCTTTTTAGGTAAGGATCTTGAACGGCCGCGGAACTTTTTCATAAAAATTCTCTTTGGATTTTAAATCCACATCAAGGGTTCTTCCCTTTAATAAAAACTCATGCATTCTGAACACTAAGAACGCACAATCTGTAGGTAGTAAGCCCCTAATGTTGGGCATTTTTTCTGATCCAAGGGGACTGATGATGGTATTTGTTTTCTTTTGGAATTTAATTCCATTCCAAAGAGCTTAGCTCTGAAAATACTCTTAGAATTTAATTCCTCTGTTCAAAAGGAATTTAATTCCCTCAAAGAACTTAGTTCTAAAAAGAAAACTTCTTGGGATTTAGATCTCCAGTTGTTCTTGACTAAAAAAGTTTTAGTTGGGATTTTGCTTGATCTGCGCATAGTTCATGATGGGGTCTTCCTTAAGGAATGTGTAGAGATGTTTGAGATCCATTTATCATTTATTGAGAATCTTCCTTTTGTTCTCATGATGATTGCTCAGCCTCATTATTAGTAAGCTGCCATATTGATTTTGTGGGGCCCATGTGTTTTGCAACCCATGGTCCCATGAAATAAGTGGCTTGTCGTTTTCTTTCATTGTCTTCTTATATATATACTTATAGATATATATATACTCGTGTGGGCTTCACTAACAGTTTCCCCTTTCTTTGTTTCAGGAACAATGGCTTCTCTTCCATACTTCCCTTTCACCCGCTCGGAGGTTGCCTTTCCTCAGTCACCGTCTGACGAAGAGGTGATGGCGATGATTAGAGCTCACGACCCGGACAATGCCAATCTGCTTTTGTGGGGGACCTGGTACGTTCATATCATCCGCGGTCGCCGAAGTTTTCTTTGCGAGGCACCAACAGAACCTCTCCGCCCATTCTTGCCGTTAGATCGTCCGCAGACTGCCTTTGCCGTAGAGGTGGTGGATTGGACTCTTACGGGCCGTCTTGAGCCGTCTACAGTTAGGATACCGCACCAGCCTGTGCCAGCCATAGATATCTTAGGGCTTCGTATTTGCCAAGGTGAAGCCCAGCCTTGTGGACAAGTCTACCAGATAGAGCTTACTCCTCGCCATCCCACGGGCTATCTTCTCTGGGCTCGTTACATCTTGTCTGCTCATCGTGCGCGACTGCAGAGGGTCGGGCTTTACCAGGAGATGTACGCATCCCTCTTCCATTATCAGTCTCCCCATGTATGGTGGGTTAAAGCTTTCCTAAATCAATGGAATCTTCCCACCAACACTTTCTTATTAGGGGATCGCGAAGTTTCGATTTTTTTGGAAGAGTTTCGCGAAATCTCTGGATTGCCGATCAGGGGAGCGCCCTATGAAGAATTGATGCCTCCTGACGAGTATGTTTTCGCAACTGTGCTTGCTATGCTTGACAGCTTGTCAACTGAAAATGCCGTCCGTCATAACTATCCAAGTCTAATCAAGACTCTGGGTATCTTTGAGAAGCTGTTCACCGAATCAGAGGAACAGGGCATCACTTTTAAGGGCTTTATCGCCTCCTTCCTTCGTGGAGACGTCCTATCAAAGGAGGCTCTGAAGTTCGCGAATATCAACGACCCCTTTGGGTTTGGGTTAAATAAGCTACCGGCCAGAGAAGAAGATCTGCCGCAGTTTTACATCCCAATCTTGTCGGCTGTACCTTTTGAGTCGATTGCGGCTCCCGGCATGGATGAAGAAACTTTCTTCGTCGGTTTTATCAGCGTTTAGCTCAGTTGGTTTGTCGTTCCAATGCATCGTCGCTTTATGAGAGCCTCGGTCATTTACCCTGCTCATCGCATTGCCGAAGGGACGTGACTAGCCGTAGGCAATACAGGGTTATCGCATTTGTACCACGGGCTAAGCACTGCAGCCAATACCTCAACCCCAGGTGTGAATGTAGTGAGTTTTTCTCTTCATTATTTTACGTCGTTGATTGAGATGCACGTATTATGGACGTTTGCTGCACACCAGAGACCGGGCTTTTACGATGCTTATACCTTCCCGCGGCTCATGAGGTTGGTGGACGCTTCTACACGAGACCGAGAACGTGCGCGTCCCGAAGAGCCTTATCCTGCCATCATATTCTACGAAGATCCGCCATCAATACGGCGAATTTTTATAAGTCCTCTGGAAGAGGGAGGCGAGATAGCCCTTAAACAGCCTATCTCAGCCGCTTCCGAAGATGAATTATCATTGTGGACCGGTGGCCACGAATCCACATTTGAACCCCGGCGAGCATACCTCCTCAGGAAGGAACGTCGACTTGAAAAAGCTATATTATAGGCATCATGGCGTATCAGTATACATGATTTCTGTATATTTTCTTTGGCAAGTAATTTGTTTCACTTTTTATGTCTTCTTATCTTCGTAAAACTTTTGCAGGGACTTCGGCCATGGCAGAAAATCTGAGCTTGAGTCGTGCCTTGACTGTGGAATCTGTAAATATCCCTGATGAGACTCCAGTAGGTATGGAGGGGGTTGCTACAGTTGCTATTCCTGCCGCGGAGCTTCCGTTGGCGGTTTCTGTTCCCCTTGTGCCCGTTCACCCTGAAGAGGTGTCCCCTCCAGCCGTGGATTTAACGAACTTTTCTGTTGATGGTCTGGAGATGGTAGAACAGGAAACTGAGATTGTCGTCCCTAAAGTGGTGGCCGCTGTCCCTCGACTGATAGCCTTCACACCAACAAATGTTTCCGATGACGTGCCTGGGGGTTTGGAGGAGGCTGCTGAAGCTGCTATCCCTCCTATTCAAAGCGGGAGGAGTATCTAAGGTATTCTTCTATCTTTGGTTTTAATGAACTCTCCATTATCTGAACCCTTCCGTCTTTTCAGAATTACGCGGATCGGCGGCGTCTATCGCTGATTTATCTCCCAGAAAGTCTTTCCAGCGTTTGCTTGAGATGGCCGCTCTGCAGGCAATATCCCCGCAACGCATCGTCCTCTCTTCTGGGCAAGGTTGGTGTTATTTGACCCCTTCATTGCATTATCATTATATCGTATAACGATGCTAATGCCTTCTGCAGTTCTGGAAGCTGACGATGAAGTTGAAATCTTTAACGGGCCTGGGGATCTTTTAAAACCTTCTTGCTGACTGTGGGTAAGTAGAGTTTTGACGTTGTTCCATCTGCTCTTTGCTTGCAAATCTCGCTGACTGTTTATGAATCTTAACAGCTTTGCCCGTTCTTACCCCGCTGAAATCTCGCATCATTATGCCACCTGGCCCTTATGCCCTACGTGAATCTGAACGGATGGCGAAGCTGAGCCTTCACTCTTTGTCGGCTCTCATCGAAGATCTTCATGCTGGTATCTCGATCACGGCCGAAGAATTTGCTGCTGAAGCCAACAGTTCTCTTCCCTTTCTTGCTGCTTATCATGATGAAACACTGGTGCAAGTCTGGGTCGAGTTTTGTCGTCGGGTGGAGGCTTTCTTACATAATCTTGAGTGCACGCGCCTTCCTTCAGAGGTCGTGGCCGCAAAGGCGAGCTTGCGGGGGCTGGTTGAACAGTGCGCCGTAAATCTGCAGTCATGTGAGAAGAGGCTCAACCGAAAGTTTTCGGAGAGGGAGCCGGCTTCCAATGCGCTGGGGGAACTTCAAGCTGGACTTACGGCCAAGACCACTCGTGCATATGAACTCTGGCGGGTGCTCCAAGAAGCTATCAGGGAGGTGGTAGCTATTGATAAAGCCGTCGTTTTTACTCGCAAAATGGTTGAAGCTCACAAAGTTACCGAAAAGGAGCTTGAAAGTCGGCTTGCCTCGTACTAGGCCCAACAATCTCAAGCAGAGGCCTGCCTCACAGCAATAACAAACTATGAATCCGAGACTCAGCAGAAGAAGGATGAACTGACGAATCTACTGAATCATCCGCCGGCTTGAAAAATTGTATATATGTTGCTTTTCATTCTCCTTTTGTACTTACTCCTGAATGAGAGTATTTTTGATTCTTTTATAGATTGTACTTTGTATTCATTTTGATTCATGAATAAAAGACATATTTTGTTTCAGGTGATGTGTCCCTTTTCAGCAGATGTGTTTTGTAGATAATCTATTTTGATCTTCTTGCAGGACAGCGATGGCTTAGGAGTCAGGTTCAGATCTGCCTCCTAAGGCTTTCCAACTTTATGAGCCGTGAGGGTCTCATAAAGATTTTTCTCCCTACGAGTCGAGAGGATCTCGTAGGTGTATTTTCTCCTTAGGGATCGTGAGGATTCCTAAGTGTGTTTTTCTCTTGAGAGTCGTAAGGATCTCACAAGAGAATTTTCTCCCTTACAAGTCGAGAGGACTTGTAAGTGATTGTTTCCCTCCTTGTCGATGTTCGACTTTGGAGAGTGTGGCCCGTGAATAGTATGCAATAGTCCATCTTAGACTGACCTGCAGGGCCCCAGTGCTTCGGAAACAGGTCCTTATCCCATTGCCTAAGGCTTTTCCCTACGAGTCAAGATGAGTCAAGAAGTTCTCGCAGGAACATTATTTTCCCCACGAGTCGAGACGAATCGAGAAGTTCTCACAAGAATTTCCTAATGTCACAGTTAACTCCTGCTAATAGAAGTTCGTTAGGGTCTGTGGTACTAGGGTTTTTTACCCGTCGCACCGTCGCGTTGGCTGGTGTATTCCTCGACGCACAATCTTGTTGTTCAAGTAGCCCCGCGACTATCATGTCTCTGATCCCTTCGGGGGCTAGACAAGACGTCTTTAAGTAATCTTCCAGGTGATATTACCGTCGAAAGAGCAAGCGTTAGGGATATTCCATGTCGCTTTTTACTTGAGGTTAGGCTCAGTTTAGGAGCCCCGATGAGTCATGACCACTCCGCGCTGGTGTGGGATGATCTCCGATAGTCTTTTCAGGTCTTATTTGAGTTGCCGTCAAGACCCTGAAGCGAGGGAATTTCCTTGGCTTCGTTGGTTGACATTGTGTCTGCAATATTGCGTTGAATGTCGAGGTTTTCTCTGGGTTTTCTGTGAACCGTCGAGATTTGGAACTAGGGGACTTTTTTGTGGCTTCGATTGGTAGTATCGCGTCCGTGTCCTGCTGGAGGGAGGAAGAACGCTGTTTGGAACTAAGGGACTTTGCCATGGTTCTGGGGTTTTGACCCTGGGGTCGTTTGTTGACGTCGCATCTGCATCCTGCTGGGGGAGAGGAAGAACGCTGGGGTGACATCGCGTCTGCTGTATCGAGACGAACGTCGAGGTGGTCTCTAGGTTGTTGGTGAACCGTCGGGACCTGGAACTAGGGACTTTGCCATGGCTCCGTTGTTGATGGTGTAAGTGCACGGCGGCGCCCCGGACGTCAATCCGACGCCGGAATGCGGAAACGGTGATAAACTTAAATTTTGCGGACTTTGCAAACCGGCACCACCGCGCACTAAACTCCGGATCGGACCATTAACTAGTCTAAGCTATCTACAAGAATGGGAATAGAGATATACCGACGATCCAAGTCCTCCGGTCTTCATCTCCACTCCGATCTCCTTGCGGGATCTCCGTCCGTCTCCTCCTCGTCGGAAAGGGGCACCACATCGCCTGCGTCTTTTACGGGCTCCCGCCTCAATACCGAGGCAACTCGAGCATGAAGCCGGCAACTCGACATGCTCAAGATGTGCTGTAGGAAGTGTAGTGCTTTGTCTCTTTGGGGTAGTGTTGCCATGATGGAGGAAACAAGATGATATGAACTTGGGGATTTTGGTAGCAATGGAAATTGAGATGGATGATTAATTTCCATACAAAATGAAGCCTCTCATTTTTTTTCCTTGTCACCAAAGTGGCCGGCCAAGTCAAGTGGAAATGGTGGAGGGAAATAGAATGGATGCATGAAGGGAGGTAATGATAAGATAAAGCAAGTGGTAACCTTAACAAAACATGAACCATGCTTGTAACATACAACCACCCATACCCTTTCCCATCATCATTAAAGCAAGAATGGTGCAACATATAATGATACCATCATAATCAATACTTTTGCAAGAAAATCCCTCCACAAATGTAATTTGCAAAACTGCAAATTACCCCCTCCATCGGAAAAGTCCGGCCGGGAAAGAACAAAGGAAAACCGGCCGGAACGGAATGCAAACTGGCAACTCCAGAAAACTGGTCCCGTAATAAATTACAGGAAAACCCCGACACTGTGCATACACACCCGCATCTGTATTCCGTCCGGATACAAATGCAAAGAGACAAAATCTACACTGTACTAAACTAGAACCGGCTTAAGCCAAAGCCGGCTAGTAAAATCCGTTCGATCCTGATACGTGCAATACCGCACGTATCTGATCGAACCCTGCCATATTCCTATACGGCTACTAGTACAAACCGTCCGATCCTGATCCGTGCAATACCGCACGTATCTGATCGGACCCTGCCATATCTCCATACGGCCTCTACAGCGTTTCGCCCGAAACTTGAGTAACTGAAAGTGTGGTGGACTCTAAAGACTCGTCAATACTATGGCTGTGGATTTAACCACTAGCACGTCAGAGGTATAAGCCAATACGTAACGGGCCACCAGCTATTGACTAAAAGGGACGTCGATGAGCGAACTCATCCTGACACCCTACTGAGCCTGTCAGTGACAATATCCGTACAGTCCGGTCCGTTCGTCTATGAGCATCGCATGGCGGGCCTAGGGGGTTGGTAAAAGTCAGACCCCCAAAAGCGGTACAAGTCGTGTCGGAGTGTAGCCCAGAACACCCTGAGATACTACTGGAATACCTACCAGTAAATCTCCTGCCTTGGCCAAGGACTTCGTGTAATGGCTCTCCTAGACACAGCGCGACCTCACCCCCAATACCGGGAGAGACGAAACCCCCGAAGATCCGCTCACTGCCTCCATGTGGCTCGGGACTGTACCCAACTAAAACCTGTTTGCACGACTCCTTTGAGCCGTGGTAGGGTAGTAATCAAAGCACAGTGGGAACTCACACGAGACAAATGACGATCCCCAGGTCGATGAACTAACCTGTACACATGTCACCTGGGAACTGCTATCTGACGTCAGGTATAAGACCAACTAGCATGTTCCCGGCGAGTCCTGTCCAGTGTACTCATAACCCAATGAGCACCTGTATACATCTTAGGTGATCCAACTGACACCAGTGGCTTGTGAGACCGGCCACCGCCCCTCGTCGGGGTCTCGACTGTATACACTAGTCTACTAATGGAGTATCGATGCCCGGTCTCGAAACTCCCACGACTAGGGACCTTTTAAGGATACGTTTGTAGACCCCCAGCTCCCACTTATATGATCGCCCTCATACTGCTGGTGGTCAAGCAAGAATCCTAGGGGCTCTATCAACGTGCAATAGTGACATGTCATGTCACCTAAAGCAGTACACGATGATAAAGGTAAACCTGATAGCATACTATCATCTCGAGTAAGACTGTTCTACCGGGATAGGTCCTCCCTCAATCATTGCAATCACGTGCCTGTGATCCAATAATTGACTCTGAGGGCACTATCTCCAACAATCTCCCACTTGCACTCAAGGCTAATTATTGCGATGTCGCATACTCACAGCCCGTGTGATACCGAACACCCAACTCCTCTACTAGTCAGTCGCACAAAACCTGTTTGCGAAACTATTGCGTTCGAGGAATAGCCTTAGTGAGTGGATCCGCTCTGAAGTTTCTTTCTATATCTCTCTATATCTCAAGTTCGCGGAGAATGCCATCTCCCGAAATGAGCAATACCTGTCTTAGAGTGTCTGGATGTCTGATGGGACTCAGCTCATAAATGAACTCCAAATCCAAACTTCTTAGACTGTATCGTCAACTGAACTTAATCAGTATCCTGCACCATGCCTCCCTCAGTATTGCCTTGGATCACTTGTCCAAAATACTGCCCCTCGTCAGAAGGAAATCTGTAACTCTGACAACCTCCTTGTCGTCCAGGTCACCTTGGAAGCCTGGAATGATAACTGTTTCCCGAATAGGGCTTTCGTTAACATATCCCTAGAACAGCCACTTATGTTCTAAAACTGCTTCCGACTGTTCCTCCAGGATTGGATCAATATCAACTTATTGCATCTAGTGCAAGAACAACATCTGGTGTGGTACTTGACATCTCATGATTGACTCAATTGCCTAAGCAAGTGATCTGCCAATCATGCACATCCCTCTCTACTTTAGTCTATAAGACACCTTTAGAGAGGGTGACTCCATTACCTGCAGGTACACTACCGTGCCAGGAGTCGTCCATTCTAAATACTCTTAGAATGCTGTCAAGGTACCCTGATTGGGAAACTACCCAAATCTAGATCCAAAACCATAGATCTAGTAACCAGTATGTCTGATATTGTGTCCAAGTTCCTTGTGGAGAAACCACTGTGTGACGACCAAAGAATAACCGATTGTAGTATAGGAGTTTCTTTTCCTACTTTGTGTATGTCATCCAAAACCCGGATATCACACCCTACTATCTTCTCAACAGATCCATCCCCTATTCTGATGATGTCAAACCCATGACTGTCACATCAGAATTAGATGATCTATCTCCGCTATATCTGCTTTAGTCTATAAACAGACATAAGCCTGATGTCCACCAATGCTTCCGCTGCTCCCACTGACTACGACAACCCTCTGGCAGAGTCATATAGACGTGCACTTCTAAAGCTAGTTTAGAACGACGCTATACTCATCCTCCTGCCGGGTCTCGCAGCCTGGAACAACAACAATGGCAAGTGTGGGTAAACAAGAACTTCCCTGTCACCGTCCTTGAGGCTACCGGAGTACCTCTCGGGTGCCTGAAGTTACCCACCTTTTCTGCAGAGTGGCCAATGGAATGTCAAATCAGATTGAATCTTTAGGTTCCTTATCAAATCTCCAGTAATCGTTTGCGGTTCTGGAATCGCTTCCAGTTCTACCATACTCCCACTTCTGTTTTCTGAAAAATAACCATTTCTTTTAAAATGTGGCGAGTTAAGAACAATATCACTATTGATCTTCCAGATGGTAGAAAGTCAACCCTCGTCATAGCCTGGGTCAACCCACAAACAGCCATTACAGAAACGTGCCTTGAGTTATCCAGAGTCTGGTTTTAATCATAAGCCGGACAACTCCCCGTACCTTAACAATGTTAAGATATGAACTGTACTATATCCAATATAGAACCAGAGGCACTGATTTAATTGAACCAGATTCAAATCATGCAGCTGTCCCCAGCGCATGTCAACTAAATGGAAGGAGGCCGACCAGCGTTACTCAACTTAGGAATACTTCCAATTATGAGTAACCTGAAAGAGAAGCAAGATCTCTTTATCATTACTATCAACTGAATACCATACACAAGTATCTACATCTTCGATCTCTTTGAAGAATCCCGATACTTGCGACACCTGGTTCTCCACTCTATTCAAATACCAATAACTTCTCCAAATTCGGACCCTGTGTTTCCACGAAACACCTGTCTAAAAACTAGAGAAGTCATAAGTAAACTGAATGTAGTACGAGGACCAACCCCTCTGTCCTGATGGACCCTGGACAACATACAATACTCTGTATAAGTCCCTTGAGTCTGATAACTCATTCACTATGTGCCGTAGGTTGAAAACTGTACTTATGGTTAAGAAGAATTACACCGCTGTTTAATGCTCCTTACCTAACCATCCACTGATGTAGGTAAATGTGGTAGACATAATTTCAGAAAGGTATATCTCACTCTATAAAAATAGACGTACAGATATATCAATTTGAAATTGGTGCATAACAGTGGATATTCAAAACCAAATATTTGCCGACCGGCAAACAGCCCAGGTGATTTCCTCAAATATCACCGATTACAACGAATCCCGATATAATGAGGATGATCACCCAATTCCCAATAACTTACTCCCACCCATCATCTGTAAAACCATACAGATGTGAGAATCGTACCTGGTAAATACATACCCTGGAGTAAGTATCTAATCGGGAAATCAGTTTTCCTTTAACATTACACAGTGAAACTGAAACATTGAAATGTTCCGATGGGGTATTCTGGTATTCCTAGTAATGCCTCTTCCAGATTCATGACTGTAACCGTATAGTTCTTTGCCACCTCTCCAAATCCCTTCATATGTCTTTAGTCATTACCTTCCGCACACCCCTTTAGGCCAATTGGTTTTCTTCCTTCCCTACCGTTCGGCACCAGCCTATGGTTTGGAAGAAGACTATCCAATAAGCATAAAGGGTGTACTGTCCTAATCCTAGGAGCACTCGCAACGCGAGAGAAGGTGAAGATAAAAGACACCTGAATGTACTTTATTCCTATTTCTCCTGGACCAGAATCCATCCCCGAACTGGAACAAGTTCCATTCGAGTTCGTATATAACCATACGATGGAGTATCCAAATAAACTGTGGATCTTCGTAGTGATACGGAGTGTCCTGGAGAAATACAAAGGTGATGTGGGAGTGGTAACGAAATATTTGGTTTGGTCGTGAATATCTGTTGCAATTTACTTTGCCCTCTTACTAATCCCTTGCTTTGTCTGAACTTAATACCTTCTGCACACCATCGTTATGCTAATTGGTTTTCTTCATTCCCTACCGGTCGGCACCAGCCTAAGGTTTGGAAGAAGACAATCCAATTTGCGTAATAGGTGTACTACCCCTAAACCAAGGAGTACTCGTAACCTGAGAGAGGGTAAAAGGAAAAGACAACTGAATAATCCTATCCGTTTTCTCCAGAACCAGAAACCATCCTCGAATTCCTTCGAGTTCGTATCTAACCATACGATGGTTTTGTCCAATGGAAGTGGACGTTCGCAGTAATACGGGGTGTCCTGGAGAAAAGGGTAAAAGTAGGAGTGGCAATGAGGTCTGCAATTCTGACAATCCAAAAGCCTGTGTTAAGAAGCTTCGGTCAACTTGGTCACTGAGTCAAAGTCTTAGGGTCGGGTCAATGGTCGCTGCCAAAGAGAGAGAGAAAAGAAACACTCAGCGTGCACTCTAACCTAGATCAGAATGGTTACCAATTTATCTAATCTGGAAACCTCCCACTGTACCTCAAATTCTCCTCCAAACCTGAAAGAAGAATTAGTCGGGGTCACCCGAGGAGTAAACTAACTCATCAGTGGGAATCGGGATCCAACTCTCATCGCATGATAACGTGACGGAATCCGCTCACGGTATCACACTCCAGAAGGTATGCGCATATCTGGCAAGTTTCAGTACTTTTGAAACTCCCGATGTAATTTCTGCCCCATGCTCTTATGACCTTGGCGTGAGGTCAAAATATCATAAGTCACATGTCAAGTTCTGCCCGTCATTATCCAGGTTAATCTGAACCCACCCGTACATACCCTTGACGTAGGCCAAAATAGTAGTACGACTGTCCCAAACCAACGCATCTATCTATGCAACAGATAAATACCCGGCAGCTACCAATCACTATGCCTTGGCGTAAGGTCAAAATACATAGCTTGAATACTACCGAATATTTAACTGAAATGACGGAGGGCTACGAATGGTTTCTGGCGAAAACCTTTAACGTAATGAACTTGATATCGTCGAAGGAACGGATAGCTTTTTGAAAATATAGTGACGAAAACCGTTGCTAAAGAGGTCACTCCCGGTGAAGGGATCTCGGCTCTTTCCCCGTAGAATGAGGTGCAGGATATTCCAACTGAATACCACGGTGCAAAGCAAAAGTAATCGGCTATAGTGAAGTTAATGCCCTGACGCAAACTTTTTGTCCAAGGGGTCACTCCCGGTGAAGGGATCTCGGCCCTTGCCTCGTCGACTGAGGAGCAGGATATTCCAAATGAATACCACGATGCAAAACAAAAGTAAACGTCCTTGCAATAACAGCTTTTGAAAAAGTGTTCCAACAACATCAGATTAGGTTTGTTTTTAACTTGCATTGATCCGAATCAATGCAGTCCCATCAATTGATCACACCACAAAGAACGAAAATATACTGATGTACGTATATGCCATCCGCATTCGCCACTGGGTCCCGTCATTACCCGTTAGGTTAGCTTACTAACGACAGAGCGGGGACTGGACTAGCGCGGATGCAAAACATATACAACATCTACTAATATATATACCAATATATTATATTTCGCTCAAGGCGTGAAAGAAATGCAACATCACAGAGAATGAACAGCATAACAGAAACAATACAGATATCTGGGATCCCCGGGTTTCACAGAGCCACTACTGAAACCCGACGTTCCCCTGGTCGTGTGGATAGCCTGTGCAATGAGAATCCTAGACCCCTACGGGCGCGGCAAGTCACCCGCCAAAACCTGAAGCGAGGCAGCCCCCTTCAGCACCGTGAATGGACCACCCAGCACTTCACGGAATCCGGTAACTTGGGCACCCCTCCTGGGTCAACCTGTACCCCCTACGAGTGCGGCGAATAGCCCGCCAATTCCAGACTGAAGCCCCTCCGTCTCAATGCCCTGAGATGCGGGCCCGTTGCCCTCCAGAACCCGGCTATCCGTGCACCCCTCCGCGGGGTAACCCTAGTACAGAAAGTAAAATATACATACACCGGGTACATCGACCGCAACCAGGTCGTGCCCCAAAAGAATAATACAATCAGGCAGTGACGGCAGTCCACATGTCGGACGCTCGCCCCGCAATAACAAATGTACATAATACAACAACACTGTACTAGCATTGCATCCAGGCTATCCCCCACGACCGATCCGCAACATCACAGCAAATACATAGAACATCAACGTGAAAGTCACGTTCGCAAATCCGTCTAACCGGGCTATAGCAGTTAGACCGGATTTACCGATCGAGTGACATTCACGGTCGCAGATATAATGTAAATACTGTGAAAAATGTGTTTAAAAAAATTTCCGATTGATCAAACAATTAACAAGTGGGCCCCAAAGAAAACTGTAGCACTCACAGAAACAATTGGCCCAACTTTAATATTCCAAAGCCCATATTTTAAGCCCAGAAGGCCTCTGTAAAAAATTGGTGAAGTGATGTGAATAGTGCGCGGCGGAAGGGCCGCACAAATGGGGTTTTCGCGGCGGTTCCGCGCTCCAACTGTGGAGTCACTTCATCGAATTTTTACAGAGCTCTTATATTTTCCAGTACATCAATATTTTACAACCTGAAAAATTTTTCGAGACCAAAATATTTCAACAGAAACTGATGTGAACAAAAAATACGGTTTTTTTGGAAATTTTGGTCGATCGGAAATGCAAACACATTACACAAAGCTAGACTAAGTTAATGGCGAGGCTCTGATACCACTGTAAGTGCACGGCGGCGCCCCGGACGTCAATCCGACGCCGGAATGCGGAAACGGTGATAAACTTAAATTTTGCGGACTTTGCAAACCGGCACCACCGCGCACTAAACTCCGGATCGGACCATTAACTAGTCTAAGCTATCTACAAGAATGGGAATAGAGATATACCGACGATCCAAGTCCTCCGGTCTTCATCTCCACTCCGATCTCCTTGCGGGATCTCCGTCCGTCTCCTCCTCGTCGGAAAGGGGCACCACATCGCCTGCGTCTTTTACGGGCTCCCGCCTCAATACCGAGGCAACTCGAGCATGAAGCCGGCAACTCGACATGCTCAAGATGTGCTGTAGGAAGTGTAGTGCTTTGTCTCTTTGGGGTAGTGTTGCCATGATGGAGGAAACAAGATGATATGAACTTGGGGATTTTGGTAGCAATGGAAATTGAGATGGATGATTAATTTCCATACAAAATGAAGCCTCTCATTTTTTTTCCTTGTCACCAAAGTGGCCGGCCAAGTCAAGTGGAAATGGTGGAGGGAAATAGAATGGATGCATGAAGGGAGGTAATGATAAGATAAAGCAAGTGGTAACCTTAACAAAACATGAACCATGCTTGTAACATACAACCACCCATACCCTTTCCCATCATCATTAAAGCAAGAATGGTGCAACATATAATGATACCATCATAATCAATACTTTTGCAAGAAAATCCCTCCACAAATGTAATTTGCAAAACTGCAAATTACCCCCTCCATCGGAAAAGTCCGGCCGGGAAAGAACAAAGGAAAACCGGCCGGAACGGAATGCAAACTGGCAACTCCAGAAAACTGGTCCCGTAATAAATTACAGGAAAACCCCGACACTGTGCATACACACCCGCATCTGTATTCCGTCCGGATACAAATGCAAAGAGACAAAATCTACACTGTACTAAACTAGAACCGGCTTAAGCCAAAGCCGGCTAGTAAAATCCGTTCGATCCTGATCCGTGCAATACCGCACGTATCTGATCGAACCCTGCCATATTCCTATACGGCTACTAGTACAAACCGTCCGATCCTGATCCGTGCAATACCGCACGTATCTGATCGGACCCTGCCATATCTCCATACGGCCTCTACAGCGTTTCGCCCGAAACTTGAGTAACTGAAAGTGTGGTGGACTCTAAAGACTCGTCAATACTATGGCTGTGGATTTAACCACTAGCACGTCAGAGGTATAAGCCAATACGTAACGGGCCACCAGCTATTGACTAAAAGGGACGTCGATGAGCGAACTCATCCTGACACCCTACTGAGCCTGTCAGTGACAATATCCGTACAGTCCGGTCCGTTCGTCTATGAGCATCGCATGGCGGGCCTAGGGGGTTGGTAAAAGTCAGACCCCCAAAAGCGGTACAAGTCGTGTCGGAGTGTAGCCCAGAACACCCTGAGATACTACTGGAATACCTACCAGTAAATCTCCTGCCTTGGCCAAGGACTTCGTGTAATGGCTCTCCTAGACACAGCGCGACCTCACCCCCAATACCGGGAGAGACGAAACCCCCGAAGATCCGCTCACTGCCTCCATGTGGCTCGGGACTGTACCCAACTAAAACCTGTTTGCACGACTCCTTTGAGCCGTGGTAGGGTAGTAATCAAAGCACAGTGGGAACTCACACGAGACAAATGACGATCCCCAGGTCGATGAACTAACCTGTACACATGTCACCTGGGAACTGCTATCTGACGTCAGGTATAAGACCAACTAGCATGTTCCCGGCGAGTCCTGTCCAGTGTACTCATAACCCAATGAGCACCTGTATACATCTTAGGTGATCCAACTGACACCAGTGGCTTGTGAGACCGGCCACCGCCCCTCGTCGGGGTCTCGACTGTATACACTAGTCTACTAATGGAGTATCGATGCCCGGTCTCGAAACTCCCACGACTAGGGACCTTTTAAGGATACGTTTGTAGACCCCCAGCTCCCACTTATATGATCGCCCTCATACTGCTGGTGGTCAAGCAAGAATCCTAGGGGCTCTATCAACGTGCAATAGTGACATGTCATGTCACCTAAAGCAGTACACGATGATAAAGGTAAACCTGATAGCATACTATCATCTCGAGTAAGACTGTTCTACCGGGATAGGTCCTCCCTCAATCATTGCAATCACGTGCCTGTGATCCAATAATTGACTCTGAGGGCACTATCTCCAACAGATGGTCGCGTCTGAATCCTGCTGGAATGAGGAGGAACGCTGTTGTGGGTCTCCAGGAACGCTGTTGTGGGTCTCCAGGCTGTAGATGTGACCGTCGAGACTTGGAACTAAGGACTCTGCCATGGCTCCGTTTTGCTGACGTCGTATATTCCTGCAGAGACACTGTTTTCTCTGCGAGTCGATGCGAATCGAGATGCTCTCGTCAAGGACGATGATTTCCCTGAATCGAGGTTTTGCCAAGGACGCTGATTTCCTCGGAGTTGAGACGAATCGAGATATTCCTGCAAAGACACTGATTTCTTTGCGGGTCGACGCGAATCGAGATGCTCTCGTCAAGGATGTTGATTTCCCTGAATCGAGGTTGGTTGACTTGTTTCCCAGACGGAGGGTTGATCCGGTGGGGAGGTCATTAGTTGACTCTTGGTTGTCTGTGGACCGTAGAGTCTTGGAACTAGGACTTTGTCGTGGCTCCACTTTGTTGACGTCGCGTCCGAATCCTGCTGGAATGAAGAGGAACGCCGTTGTTGTTCTTCTGGGATGCAGATGTCACCGTCAAGATCTGACTCTCCCTTTGACAAGGTCTGGTGGGGAAATGTGGTCCCCCTTTTTGTTTATGCCCATGGATTGTATACTGGGGTTAGTATGGACTCACCTGTGGGGCAAAAGTTTCATTTTATATGTATTATAAATTTTTTGTTTTCTTTCCGCGATGCTCTATCATTTCAGCTTTTATATCACGAAAGTCGCGATTGCCCAATCATTTCGGCTATTTTTTTGTTTTTTACTCGCTGCTTTTTATTGCGAGTTGCCCAATCATTTCGGCTATTTTGTATGCATATATTTTTACTTGCTGATTTTGTTGCAAGTCGCCCCATCATTTCGGCTATTTCAAATGCATTTTTGGCTCGCTGATTTTTTCTCGCGAGTATGGGACTTAGGATCTGATATTGATTCAGGCATCAGCATCGCTACAACTGGGATATTGCCAGGAGCGAATCATCATTTGCCTTTGTCGGTTCGAACAAAGGTGGCTTAGCAAACAGGGTTAAGATCCTGTCGACTAAGGCTTTTGATTTTGTGAGCCGTAAGGGTCTCATAAAGGTGTTTCTCCCTACGAGTCGAGAGGATCTCGTAGGTGTATTTTCTCCTTAGGGATCGTGAGGATCCCTAAGTGTATGGTCTCTTATAAGTCATAAAGATCTCACAAGAGTGCTTTCTCCTTATAAGTCGAGAGGACTTACAAGTGTCGTTCGTCGTGTGACCATATCCCTAGTCGCCGGTGGGACTTTGTTAGGGAAATGTTTATTCGTGCCCGTGGATTGTATACAAGGGTCAATACTGAACCGCTTGTAGGGCATAATCGGGGCGTATGACGGCTTAAGAACAGGTTCAGATCCCTGTAGCTTAAGGCTTTTGAATCCTATGAGCCATGAAGGTCTCAAAGGGGAATTCTCCTTACGAGTCGTGAGGATCTCGTAAGTATAATTTCTCCTTAGGAATCGTAAAGATCCCTAAGTGTGTTACTCCCTTGTGAGTCGTAAGGATCTCACACAGGCATTTTCTCTTTGCAAGGTCGTGAGGACCTTGTAAGTGTCCTTTAACGAGATTGCGCCCTTTCGGGTTTTCACAAACTCGCCGGTAGTCCTGCTGTTTTTACTCACGAAGCCCTTTCGGGTTTTCATCCGTGCCCATCTCGCTTGTGAACGTACCTTTTTTTTTACCACGTCGGCCTGGGGACACCGCGGGTTTGTAGTAGTTTAACGACGTTTCGGTCAATTGTTCATAGGTCGGACATGTTTGAAGATCTTTTAGCATTCTTTTAGTTTTTGCCGAAAGAACAATTTCTCATGGAGCTTCCCCTATAAAAGAGCATGATGCCCCGGGCGTGTCCATCTTTTTCTGAGCATGTGGTTGTGGCAGGTTCACCTTCCAGTTGTTAGACAACGCGAATTTGCCCTATTGGTATTCATCCTCAATCCAGCCTTTGAAGACGTAGCAATCTTCGAGTGGGTGAACCATTACTCTGTGGTAGGGACAATAGTTAAGATGGTTAACGTCACCCGGTTGCGACGGATATTTTGGATCTGGCAGAGTGATGAGCCCGTTGCGCACCGCCAGTTCGAACAGTCTCCTTGTTTTATCCCTAGGAAATGAGTAAGGACGTTTCAACTTCTCATCGAGGGATCGCGGCTTGTTGCTTTGACGAACAAACGGCCTCGGGTTACTCGGCTGTTGCTGAGCGTTGGCGACAAAATTCGCTTTCCCTTTGCCTTTTTCATTCCGAAAATCCACTTTTGAAAGGAAAGACCTATAGCCCATCTGGACCATTTAGGCCAGCTTGTCAATCAAGGCCTTGAAGGTGGTCGGCTTTAAGAACATCATGAATTGGGAGAGAGTCGACTGAGGGTCTAGGGTCCACATTGTCACGACCCGAAATAGCACGTGACTGGCCCTTGAATCATATGAAGTCTATAAGACCTCATCTAATTCAAGTAAGCCAAAAGCCCAGAAATCTAAAACCATTTTAGATAATAAATGAAGGAAAACTAGTTTTAAAGAAGTGAAGAAAACGTGTTTTAAAAACAAGGTTTTTAAATAAGTAAGCCGAATATGCATTTTTAAAACCTCAAGTCTTTTCTGGAAATTTCGGCAGAGTTTCCTTTGTAAAAACTGGCCCCAAATGGGGTACAACATGAATAATATATGCACAATGATAAAAGGCATCCCCAAGCGGGAGCTAGCTCTTCGTCAATCGACGGTCACAACTACGCAAGCAATATAATATACAACGCCTAAGGGCGAGGATCAAAACTGAAAAGGAAAAAACAGCATGAAATCCATAATAATATAACGCGCGACTCTAAGGCCGAAATAATAAACAACTGGTCTCTAAGTCTGAAATAAAAATACAAGTCTGGTTGATGGAGTTTCTAGATACAACAATGAAAATAGTATACAAGAGTGGTCACGATGCGAGTGAACCCACCTACCAAAGCAATCACCCAGAATGGAAGCAGTGTACCAAAAAGCCGCAATGAAACCTGTACGGCAAAACCTGCAAGAAACTGTGGCACAACGGGGGTGAGTTGCCAACTCGTGAGTAGAAAACATCACAGAGCAGAAATCATATGTATGACTCAATCCTAGGTCAATACGATCAGTAATAATATATCCTCAATATGAATAAGCCTGAAGCATGATAAGGTGGCAAGGGTAAACATCTATACAAAAGTGTAGTACCATGTGCTCGTGCCAGTGCCTCAGGTAGAACATATCATAAATATGAGGTATCATCAATGTAATCAATGTCAACTATATCATGAAGTCAAAATATATGGATATCATCCAACTATGTAGTCAATGTCTGTATGTATGTGGATCTCGTCCACGTGTCAACGAAAGACACAAAACATCGTACATGTAAATAACATAAAGCATATGCATGGAAGTATGAGGATATAAATCAACGTGTGTCCCTCGCGACACATCAAAATCGTGGAACCTGAGTGTCCAGCATCGACACTCGAAAACATCATGAAACCTGTGCCCAACATCGGCACGTAAATCCTCATATATATATAGGGCTCCGTCAGTCCGGATCGGCCCATGGACTCCGTCTGCGGAATCGGCCCTCGGCCCCGGCAGTACGGGTCGGCCCGTATCCATCTCTCAACTCCGGTCGGTATCCTCCGGATATCCGCCGAGCTCAAATACAATCACCGGTAGGTAGTAGTCCTTCTGCCAGGCTCACCGTCTACTGCACGGCGATCCGTTCTCGCCCCGAGGTACCATACCGGGTCCACCATGTACCCGCAATCGGCCTCATCCAGCTCCTCGAATTGGGTTTCACATGTCACACGTCTCAAAACCGAGAAAACACATGGTGGACGCACTGAAATATCATATCAAGAGAAACCGGGTTTTTAAACAATGCATACTTTCTTTTAAAATGACCGCAGTTCTCAAATCCAGAAATCTCATGAAAACGTCATATCTCAATGCGTAAAATCATAAAGCATGATGTATGCGACATATGATAGAAATGTAAGCATATCCGTATATTATGCAGCATAAAACAGTAACATGCACACATCGAGAGAAAACCGCTTTTTTTTAAATGAATCCAGTTTTAAAATATATCTTGCGGTTCCCAAATCTCCAAAATAAAGCCAGAATCATCTATGTATGTGCAAATACGTATGTATGCAAGTATGGGTGTACAATATGTCTGTGCGCCAATATAGATGTACAAGTAGGTATATGCGCAAGTATGAGTGTACAATATGCCTGTGCGCCAATATGGATGTACAAGTAGTCGTATCCTGATGCAACAATCCTACTGTGTAGTGACATGGCAATTATCGATGATGAAGTGTGTGAGCCGGCAAGTAGGTGTTCGTGGAACATACGCATCATCGATAATGGTGCTGGTGTCCTGACAGCATGGGTTTAACATAACAATAAACACATTTAAACATGCAATGCGAATAGCAAGAATATATGGAAAATGAATAATAAACACAACAGTGAAGAATCTACATCAATATATATATGTCATACAGTTTTGCCATTTGAAATAACATGAATCGTGGTGTTTAGAAAAATAAGGGCTACGGTGTTTTAAAGAAAAGATGCATCTTTTGAAATATCCGTAGAATTCCTTAGCCTGTCTTTTAAAATACTCACGATTCGTTAGTTTTGAAATACGTATGACTCGGGTCTAGTCTAACATCTACTAAGTACTACAGAACTAAACGAACAGTCTAACCGAAAGAGTAAGGGAAACCACCTAAATCTGAGTCGATATACATATAAATATAATAGTCGGTGATCCCGCCTCAATAGTATCACATACGATACAATATACAATATGACATCCTCGAGTCAAGAGTGCGGATCTATCATCAATATATAGCTCGTACGTAAATCCGTCGTACGGCATCCCAAATCTGGGTACGGGTCGAATCTCACATTTATCTCATCAATTATCTGGTATCCTTATCGTCATATCTCATGAACTGGGGTACTGATCTAAGTCTAGTACAAGCCGATACCATCTATAAATATATGTGTGCGTGTATGAAAACACATGCCTAAAGGCCCGCTAAAATCTCATGTCGTATCTCCTAATACGAACCACATCATATCACCGATCTCGTGGCACCATGCCCAAACTCATCGACTCATCTCCAAATATCATCCACTATCCTCATCATCCAAGAGTAGGTATACGTGTATATATACACATCGTCCCCTACCTATGTGTGTGTATATATAAACGTATCCCCATATACGCACAAGCATAAAAAGGTAAGCATGTGTGTGCGTGTGGGTGTAAATATATTCTAGGGTTCGCAACTAAGAAGCTATACTAGTTCACTTCTAATAACCCTAATCTAACCATTTAACACCTAATCATATCTTGAATATCCATGTCATACATAAAGCTATCATATATAGTATATATAGCATACTAAACATCGAACTGCGGGGGTGCTATATGCCATCCACCCGACTTCCCCCGTAGATATAATCTACTTACCTTGCTCTCGCTTGCCGTTGCCGACGTCGTCACGCGCTTGCTTGTCACCTCGAAGTCTTCATGGGGGTACCTACACATCATAACGTATCTCAAATGCGTATTAAAATCACATCGGAAAACCAAAACGACACGCTAACAGCCTATAGGTTAGAACCTATGGACTACGCTTTCAAAACCACCAAATAACACTCGATTTCGACGTACAAACGTCAAGCGATCGAATATGACACAAATCACAAAAATCCAGAATTCAAAATATGCAAAACGAAACCACGCATCAAAACAGCAACTCCTAAAAAAAATCAGTCAATTTTGCCTTAGGTCAAATCAGTCAATTTTGCATATGCCAAGGGTCTAGTTTACAGAAGATGGAGCTACAGACCAAACACGAACCCATTTGGACCAGGTCTGGCCGCAATTTGCGGCCAGAAGGATTAAATTTGCGGCCATAGCATGGAGTCAGGGGCTGGGGTCTTGGGTGGTGCTTCCTAGGTGCCTGCACACTCCTCTGTACTTGCTAAATAATTTTCAGAGGCTCCAGGTGATAGCAGATTTCATTTTACACATACAGAATCCACAATTCTTCCGATATCGGGTTTCTAAATCCATATTCTGCGGTTCTAGTCTCTGGTTTAGGTCTAAATTCTAGCACTATGGGGTTTGTGTGGCTTCTATTAAGCTCAATTATACATCACAACTCAAAAATTCCATAAACCCTAACTAGAATTTCCCAAGTCTCACTAAACGACACCAAATCGGTTCTAAACAAACATGGATGTAAAAGCAATGGAAATACTAGGCTAATGGTTAAGAGAATACCTCATTTGGCAACTCAAGAAAGTTCTTGAGTTGCCCCCAAGTGTCCAAAATGCAAGCTTTCTTGGTCCAATGTGTTGCTAGTGAGCTCATGCACATTTTTAATGAAGTGGGGATTGAGTTTTGAGGTTGTTTTGATGGTGTTTTGTGAGTTTGAAGATGGTGGAGGAGAGGGTGCTGCCTTGGGCTGAAGAAGGAAGGAAAAATGAAGTAAAAAGATGGAGGAGAGAATGGCCAAGTCAACTAAACCCTCACCCTCTCCCACTCTCTCTCATGCCCATGCCTAATACTATATTCATTTCCATTTTCCTTTTTCTTTTCTTTTGTTTTCTTCTCTCCTCAATAGTAAACCCAAAACAAATAACCATACACCCAAAAATCATGTAGGAAAAAAATGTAACAAGTGTTAACATGACATGTGCAAGTCATGTGCACAAAACACGTTTAAAGCCCGATTAGCGATTTTTAATCGCGATTAGCACTAAATAGCGTATAATTAATCATAAAAGCTTATAATTTGCATAATTCACATAAAATACCCTCTTTTTTGTAATTTCCATAATTTTCCAAATTTTCTCCCAATTTATCGGTATTTAATTATACCGCCATATTAAAATATTCAATATTTTATTATTTAATTATAAAAATTCCCAAAAATAATATTTTATTTTTCTGAAATGTTACAATCTTTCTCTCTTAAAGAAATTCGGTCCCCGAATTTAAATTTAAACCCTCAAATACTAAAACCTTTCAGTAAAAAGTCCAAGTCGTCGGGGCTCCGAAATCATCAATACATAAAATGCATCATAGCGCAATGCATGTGCATGAACAATGAGCAGATAACTCAAAATCAAAACTCAGTCAAGCATCTCGCAATCATCGGAGTCTGGTGAAGACACAATCTCAAATCCAATACGAAAACAAATATGATATAAATCAGAACTATACATGTAGATATCTGAAGGAAATGCATGCCAAACCTTTTTAAGTCGATGTGCGATGCACATAACACTGCACAGTGGCGGACATCTATTGTAAGAAAATAACCATATATGTATATGTCTTTTGTTTAATATGTATGTTCCGCCGTTTTAAAAACAATTTAAAAGGGTTTCCTTGTTTTAAACGTTTCGTGTCATATCAGACACGTAAGTAAATACTGATACTATAGCTCCCCTTTTTGGAAATCCCTTTGATAACTATCAATGCATGCAAAATATATCCAGGTACTGTCCTCTGACTAGTCCTGCTCAGTACGTAAACAAATAATAAATATCATATAAACGTACTTCTCCATTAGAAATCAATCCCAAAATGTGCATAAGAATGCTGCGTGCGTCTAGTGCGCACGGAAATCAAAATCCATATATGTGCCATACATGTGCACAGAAACAACATCTAAGTGCAACGGGTGTACACGAAACACCTGTCAGAGGCAACGTGTGTGCCTGACAGCAAAAACAGGTGCATCTGATATGCACGAAGAATCCCGATTTAGTGCATCTGGTGTGCACCAGAATCGCATCTAAAACATGTGCATCAACATCCACGAAATCATGAAATCCAATATCAAGCGCCGAACATGCGCAAAATCCAATCCAAGCGCGCCAAATATGCGCAAGAATCCAAATCAAATGCACAGAGTGCACGAAATCAACATCAATATCAGAATCGAAATCGACGGTATATAATAAAGCTCAACCCAAATCAGGTATACCGCGGTATATAATCTCGCAACCATGTGCATCAGCATGCACACATCAAATCAAAACACTAAAAGTGCATGAAAACCATGCCGAAAGCATAAGTCAAATCACATGCATAACATAGGCATGAAATCAAAATCAACATATCAAATGACATCAAACCGAAGTCAGGTGCAACCGTGGTGCACAAAATGTAAACCCAGTGCAACAAATGCACAAAATATAAATCAGGTGCAATAAACGCACGAAACGAAAATCTAGTGCAACAACTGCACGGAACACAAATCCGGTGCATCCTGTGCAAGAAATACAAATACAGTGCATCATGTGCACAAAATACAAATCCAGTGCATCTAGTGCACAAAATACCAAACAATAACTCAAATGCGTAAATAGCAACACCGAGTGTACCAAGGTGTAAAAATCATAAATGTATCCAACTGCGTGCACAAAACACATATCAATGCACTACAAGCACATATAAGCTATACCGAGTGCAAAAACCAAATCGTGTGCATACCATGTGCACAAAATCAACCCAACTGTATGAAATCCATGAAATCATAAGCATGTGCAGCCAAAGCAAAAAACGATATCAAGTGCAATCACTGTGCACAAATCATAAATCAACACAACGATGTATAAAGCATATCCCAAGGGTAATAACTATGCACAAAATATAAATATTCAGTAGGTGCAACCATGGTGCACGAAAAAAAATATCATGAAACTCAACCATCAAGACTAAATCATGCGAATAGATCGCCTAAAATACCAAAATCCAAGGTGACGGATACGTGATAATCGAATTACCAAATCACAAGTCATAAATACCGTCGTCGATATTTCCTCCTTCAAAATCGAGAAGGTGTCGGTGCATCCAATGCTAGCAGAGCAAGATATCTACTTACCTCCTGTTCATGGTCTGGCGCCTGGTGCTTTTAGGCTCTTGTCTCTCACTGTGCATTGCTAGATATATAGCTCCTCGGCTCAACGGCCTAATGTGGAATGACGACGGAAACAGTCCCGCTCTGGCACATCCTCTACAGATCTCTGGCCAACTATCTCGTCGACGATGCCGAACTCTGGCCTGCTGGGTGTGCGCAATATGTCCGCTCCTGGGTCCAAGTCTTCTCGTATAGTATTCCAGAAAGGTCCTGTCGAGGTCACTCTCAAATCTCGTTTCCGCCGAATTGCCCGGAAGTTACCACCCTTACTAA
The DNA here is from genome assembly GCA_030015575.1 of Agapanthus africanus. Taxonomy (NCBI): domain Eukaryota; kingdom Viridiplantae; phylum Streptophyta; class Magnoliopsida; order Asparagales; family Amaryllidaceae; genus Agapanthus; species Agapanthus africanus. The sequence goes on along the minus strand of JASDDO010000001.1, from coordinate 456,371,950 downwards.
ATCAATTCCTTGTTCCTGAACGGCTGCATACTCATCGCGACTCCTTCTGGAAGATATATCCATATACAACGCCTCTGCATGCGTGCCACATCTCTGATGTCGGCGGAGTGGAACGTCATCTCAGATCATGGTACACTTAGTGGAACCTGGATGAATGCTGTACACAGATCGATGCGCCTCCTCGAGAATCACACACCTCAGTCCCTCAGAATCTGGTACATATAGTCGAGTCCAAAATCGCAGTATCCCCTAATCATCAATCCCGAACTCGGAGTCCCTGCCCTGTCTAATCTGCTCCCTGATCTCTGAAAGATGGTCGTCACTGGGCTGCGCTTCGCGGATACGGTCAAGCAACTGCGGACGTGCACGGACATACGCAAGTTGTCTCGCCCTCACATGGCTCCGGACAATCTCGCACACGATGATAAGTACTCCCGCATCGGAAACATCTAGATGGTGCCAGCTGACCCTCCTGGGGATAAAAGTTAAATAGCTGACCTCGTCCCGATCCTCCGCTACCCCCCGTACCTGAACGGAACCGTCACGGTGCCTAAACGGATGTCTCTGTGCTGATGTATCTGTACGAACTCTCTTACTCCACTTTTCTCTAATATCGACTGCTTCGGACTCGTCTCTTCATGGCTGCATGGACTGTGCTCCAACGGCTATACTCGTATCTGGAGTCTCCCAAGCAATGTATCCCATCACATGATATCCGAATGACGTCGAACCTTTCGATCTATTCGTCAAAACCTCATAATCCCTCAAGAGATCAACATCTTGAGTACAGTTTAATAGTAATTCAGTACATGCCACAGCACCTGTGGACCAACCGTAGAAAGGCAAACCCAAGCCTCACAAATGGCACCGCTTAACTGCCGCAAACCCTAAGGTTCAAAGGCGTTCCATGGTCATTACGTCGAGTTAGGGTTTCATTCTTCTAGAGGGTCCATAGCATTACCTGCATTTGTCTCTGGATACTTTAAACTTGGAAAATGGGCTCCTGACATTCGATCGTCTCCATCGACTCTCAACGTACCTGCGTGAAGTCGTCTCTAGCTGGAATCAATCTATCCGATGACCTCGCATCGGGGTAAGCGAACGAACCACATGTCCTAGTCTTCCATCCTCGGGTGACTAGCGACCTTCTATCATTTCTAAGTGCATCTCGTACTGCAATAGCTCCAACATCTGGGGCGATATCTCGTCATTCGCAGCAACAACTGGCTCATTTGTCCGCACGCTGAACAGTGCCTCAATCATCAATTAATAGGTGCATCGGCGGTCATCACATTCTGGCTGGCCTCTAGCAGTAGCCCGATCCTCTGGTGCTGATCTGCACGTCCGAGAAATCTCATAAAAGCGATCCATCAAACGCTCATGGCACGAAAACACAATAAAACGACGCCTCTATGCAATCGTATGTCCCTGGAATCACGCCCTGGTCAGTCCTCGTCCGTGAAGAGATCGTGCTGACGCAACTCTAGCCGTGGCTCTCTCTGCCCATGTAATCGTGGCAGCAAAATCATAACCAATATCGATGAGGATAGATCATAGGAATTAATATAATACTGTGCAAGGAAATGTACATCCTAAGGCTTCTTAAGCGAAGTGGCGTATCGTAAGTATGCCGCAGAACATACACACGGTACGTCACTCTCCTTAAGTCACCTACTCCATCAACCAAGGTCAACCGATGCGACGAAAGTTCGGGTGTAATACCCCCTCGCTAAGTCTAAGTTCCGTAAGGTCAAGCCTAAGTTTCGAATATATACAAACGCTCTAGGCTCCGCATAGTCAAACTTAGACTCGAACCAAGGTTAACCTAGCGCTCTGATACCAACTTTGTCACGACCCGAAGTAGCACGTGACTGGCCCTTGAATCATATGAAGTCTATAGGACCTCATCTAATTCATGTAAGCCAAAAGCCCAGAAATCTAAAACCATTTTAAATAATAAATGAAGGAAAACTAGTTTTAAAGAAGTGAAGAAAACGTGTTTTAAAAACAAGGTTTTTAAATAAGTAAGCCGAATATGTATTTTTAAAACCTCAAGTCTTTTCTGAAAATTTCGGCAGAGTTTCCTTTGTAAAAACTGGCCCCAAACGGAGTACAACATGAATAATATATGCACAATGATAAAAGGCATCCCCAGGCGGGAGCTAGCTCTTCGTCAATCGACGGTCACAACCACGCAAGCAATATAATATACAACGCCTAAGGGCGAGGATCAAAACTGAAAAGGAAACTCAAACAGCATGAAATCCATAATAATACAACGCGTGACTCTAAGGCCGAAATAATAAACAACTGGTCTCTAAGTCTGAAATAAATATACAAGTCTGGTTGATGGAGTTTTTAGGTACAACAATGAAAATAGTATACAAGAGTGGTCATGATGCGAGTGAACCCACCCACCAAAGCAATCACCCAGAATGGAAGCAGTGTGCCAGAAAGCCGCAATGAAACCTGTACGGCAAAACCTGCAAGAAACTGTGGCATAACGGGGGTGAGTTGCCAACTCGTGAGTAGAAGACATCACAGAGCAGAAATCGTATGTAAGACTCAATCCTAGGTCAATACGATCAGTAATAATATATCCTCAATATGAATAAGTCTGAAGCATGATAAGATGGCAAGGGTAAACATCTATACAAAAGTGTAGTACCATGTGCTCGTGTCAGTGCCTCAGGTAGCAACATATCATAAATATGATGTATCATCAATGTAATCAGTGTCAACTATATCATGAAGTCAAAATATGTGGATATCATCCAACTATGTAGTCAATGTCTGTATGTATGTGGATCTCGTCCACGTGTCAACCAAAGACACAAAACATCATGCATGTAAATAACATAAAGCATATGCATGGAATTATGAGGATATAAATCAACGTGTGACCCTCGCGACACATCAAAATCATGGAACCTGAGCGTCCAGCATCGACACTCGAAAACAGCATGAAACATGTGCCCAGCATCGGCACGTAAATCCTCATATATATATAGGGCTCCGTCAGTCCGGATCGGCCCAGGGGCTCCGTCTACGGAATCGGCCCTCGGCCCCGGCAGTACGGGTCGGCCCGTATCCATCTCTCAACTCCGGTCGGTATCCTCCGGATATCCACCGAGCTCAAATACAATCACCGGTAGGTAGTAGTCCCTCTGCCAGGCTCACCGTCTACTGCACAGCGATCCGTTCTCGCCCCGGGGTACCATACCGGGTCTACCATGTACCCGCAATTGGCCTCATCCAGCTCCTCGAATCGGGTTTCACATGTCACACGTCTCAGAACCGAGAAAACGCATGGTCGACGCACTGAAATATCATATCAAGAGGAACCGGGTTTTTTAACAATGCATACTTTCTTTTAAAATGACCATGGTTCTCAAATCCAGAAATCTCATGAAAACGTTATATCTCAATACGTAAAATCATAAAGCATGATGTATGCGACATATGATAGAAATGTAAGCATATCCGTATATCATGCAGCATAAAACAGTAACATGCACACATCGAGGGAAAACCGTTTTTTTTTAAATGAATCCAGTTTTAAAATATATCTTGCGGTTCCCAAATCTCCAAATTAAAGCCAGAATCATCTATGTATGTGCAAAAATGTATGTATGCAAGTATGGGTGTACAATATGTCTGTGCGCCAATATAGATGTACAAGTAGGTATATGCGCAAGTATGAGTGTACAATATGCCTGTGCGCCAATATGGATGTACAAGTAGTCATATCCTGATGCAACAATCCTACTGTGTAGTGACATGGCAATTATCGATGATGAAGTGTGTGAGCCGGCAAGTAGGTGTTCGTGGAACATACGCATCATCGATAATGGTGCTGGTGTCCTGACAGCATGGGTTTAACATAACAATAAACACATTTAAACATGCAATGCGAATAGCAAGAATATGCGGAAAATGAATAATAAACACAACAGTGAAGAATCTACATCAATATATATATGTCATACAGTTTTTCCATTTGAAATAACACAAATCGTGGTGTTTAGAAAAATAAGGGCTACGGTGTTTTTAAGAAAAGATGCATCTTTTGAAATATCCGTAGAATTCCTTAGCCTGTCTTTTAAAATACTCACGATTTGTTAGTTTTGAAATAGGTATGACTCGGGTCTAGTCTAACATCTACTAAGTACTGCAGAACTAAATGAACAATCTAACCGAAAGGGTAAGGGAAACCATCTAAATCTGAGTCGATATACATATAAATATAATAGTCGGTGATCCCGTCTCAATAGTATCACATACGATACAATATACAATATGACATCCTCGAGTCAAGAGTGCGGATCTATCATCAATATATAGCTCGTACGTAAATCCGTCGTACGGCATCCCAAATCTGGGTACGGGTCGAATCTCACATTTATCTCATCAATTATCTGGTATCCTTATCATCATATCTCATGAACTTGGGTACTGATCTAAGTCTAGTATAAGCTGATACCATCTATAAATATATGTGTGCGTGTATGAAAACACATGCCTAAAGGCCCACTAAAATCTCATGTCGTATCTCCTAATACGAACCACATCATATCACCGATCTCGTGGCACCATACCCAAACTCATCGACTCATCTCCAAATATCATCCACTATCCTCATCATCCAAGTGTAGGTATACGTGTATATATACACATCGTCCCCTACCTATGTGTGTATATATATACGTATCCCCATATACGCACAAGTATAAAAAGGTAAGCATGTGTGTGCGTGTGGGTGTAAACCTATTCTAAGGTTCGCAACTAAGAAGCTATACTAGTTCGCTTCTAATAAACCTAATCTAACCATTTAACACCTAATCATATCTTGAATATCCATGCCACACATAAAACTATCATATATAGTATATATAGCATACTAAGCATCGAACTGTGGGGGTGCTATACGCCATCCACCCGACTTCCCCCGTAGATATAATCTACTCACCTTGCTCTCGTTTGCCGTTGCCGACGTCGCCACGCGCTTGCTTGTCGTCTTGAATTCTTCGTGGGGGTACCTACATATCATAACGTATCGCAAATGTGTATTAAAATCACATCGAAAAACCAAAACGACACGCTAAAGTTCTATAGGTTAGAACCTATGGACTACGCTTTCAAAACCACCAAATAACACTCAATTTCGACGTACAAACGTCAAGCGATCGAATAAAACACAAATCACAAATATCCAGAATTCAAAATACGCAAAATGAAACCACGCATCAAAACAGCAACTCCTGAAAATGGTCCCAGATTTTACCCTAGGTCAAATCAATCAATTTTGCATATGCCAAGGGTCTAGTTTACAGGAGATGGAGCTACAGACCAAACACGAACCCATTTGGACCAGGTCTGGTCGCAATTTGCAGCCAGAAGGATTAAACTTGCGGCCATAGCATGGAGTCAGGGGCTGGGGTCTTGGGTGGTGCTTCCTAGGTGCCTGCACACTCCTCTGTACTTGCTAAATAATTTTTAGAGGCTCCGGGTGATAGAAGATTTCATTTTACACACACAGAATCTACAATTCTTTCGATATCGGGTTTCTAAATCCGTATTCCAGGGTTCTAGTTTCTGGTTTAGGTCTGAATTCTAGCACTATGGGGTTTGTGTAGCCTCTACTAAGCTCAATTACACATCACAACTCAAAAATTCCATAAATCCTAACTAGAATTTCTCAAGTCTCACTAAACGACACCAAATCGATTCTAAACAAACATGGATGTAAAAACAAGCTAATGGTTAAAAGAATACCTCATTTGGCAACTCAAGAAAGTTCTTGAGTTGCCCCAAGTGTCCAAAATGCAAGCTTTCTTGGTCCAATGTGTTGCTAGTGAGCTCATGCACATTTTTAATGAAATGGGGATTGAGTTTTGAGGTTGTTTTGATGGTGTTTTGTGAGTTTGAAGATGGTGGAGGAGAGGGTGCTGCCTTGGGCTGAAGAAGGTGGGAAAAATGAAGTAAAAAGATGGAGGAGAGAATGGCCAAGTCAACTAAACCCTCACCCTCTCCCACTCTCTCTCATGCCCATGCCTAATACTATATTCATTTCCATTTTCCTTTTTCTTTTGTTTTCTTCTCTTCTCAATAGTAAACCCAAAATAAATAACCATACACCCAAAAATCATGTAGGAAAAAAAATGTAACAAGTGTTAACATGACATGTGCAAGTCATGTGCACAAAACACGTTTAAAGCCCGATTAGCGATTTTTAATCGTGATTAGCACTAAATAGCATATAATTAATCATAAAAGCTTATAATTTGCATAATTCACATAAAACACCCTCTTTTTTGTAATTTCCATAATTTTCCAAATTTTCTCCCAATTTATCGATATTTAATTATACCGCCATATTAAAATATTCAATATTTTATTATTTAATTATAAATATTCCCAAAAATAATATTTTATTTTTCTGAAATGTTACACACATGAACATGCCCACAGCAAGAGCTTCTTCTATGCATTGTTCGCATCTCGACTACAGGTTCCGCCACCGGATTGCATACTGCACCCATGTCTCTCCCGGCTTCACTCTGGCATTGATCAATGCCATGATCGGGGTGCATTCGCTGGCGCTTGCGAACCGCTGAATGAACAGCAACTCCATTTCTGTAAACGTTTTGACGGAGTCTTCGGGAAGCTCCGAGTACCATTCAAAAGCTGTCTCCGACAAGCTGCCAACAAACTGGCGAAGCAGCAGTTTGTCGTCACCTCCAGTGTTGCCGTAGAGAGCCCAGAACTGAGCGACATGTTGGTGGGGATTGCTTGTCCCCTTGTATAGATGAAACTTATGGATCATGTATCCCGGTGGGTACTTTATCTGATCGTACCAACCCGGATAAGGTCGTCCAGTCTTGACGATTTGGCCGGCCGCTTCGCTCGCCTGATGAGCTCGATCTTTGGAGCTATATAATCATCCAGGGCGGCTTTGGAGATGGTCTCCTCCTTGGCTGCTGACAGAGCCGGCAGAGGATTTGATGTCTCTTCTATCATCTTCAATTATTACTGGAGGATCTTCGGCTGGAGGGTCTGGCTGGATTATCATGCCCACCATATCTTGGAATAGAAGGGCCATTTGTTTTATGTTGGCCGCTTGTTCCGCGGCCTCTTTGTCCTTTTTCTCAAGCATTCTCCGAAGGAATTCGGCATCAGTTTCCTGCTCATGACGCTGTTCTGAGGACATCTCCGGGCTTGCTTTCGGTCCCGTGAGTGCGGCCATAGCTGTTAGCATCTCTTGGAGCTTTTGTTGTTGTTGCTCCTGAGCCTTAGTCACTGATCGCGTAAGCGGTCGATGACCTGTGGAGACACAGCTATCCTCCTTTCCGGATGCCATATAGACGGTATGCACCACCATGCCCCCAGACTTGGGGCGTTTAGATTCAGTGTCTTTGCGATTTACCAAAGACGCGGGGATCTTCTCCGGCCTCCTTCTTTTGTGGGCGGTCGAAGCTGAGGGAGCCGTTGCAGCGGGCACCCAAACAGATGACACTTTTTGTGGCTTGACAGGATGGTCCTCTTCTCGTCGAACTTTCATCTTTTTCTGTCGGCGGGGGTATTCTTGATCAATCACGGAGTCTTGGACCTGTCGCCAGACCTTATGAATTTTGGAGGACAGCCACTGAGGGGGCTGCTCCGGCTTCACCTTTGTGATCTTTTCAACAGGCGGAGGAGATGTTTTTAGCACGGCCGTTGATGAATTCCTGTGCACCCTGTTAAGCAGTTCAAAGTTGTTCCCAGTTGGAACAGCAGCATCAACTTCCGCCATTGGAGCTGGCGAAGTCAGTCCAGAAGGAGAGCTGCCCCCAGCTTTCTTCACTCGGCGCCAGTGGCGACGTCGAGCATGTCGTGCAGCCGGGATCACCTCCGCTGTTGGATCAGCTTTTCCATTCCCCCTATTCTGATGAGAGTCTGTTGTTGGCGTCAGCCTGTCAAAGACAGACGTTCGCTAAGAGGGAATGGTCAACTTGTCGAAAGCCGACCTTCGAGTAAGGAGAGCGGCTTGGACGACCTCAACTGTAGCAGGAGTTGGAGTGTCCTTCTCTGGTATTGCGAGCCTCTTTGCGGGCCCACTTGAGCTTTCACCCAGCCTGTTGAAGAATAAGGCATTGGAGTTGGACGACCCGCTGAGAGGGGTCGTGGTGGTTGCAAGCCGAACAAAGACCGACTTCTTCGCAGCTTCCTGCGATGGTACAGGAGTGCTAAAGCTCGTTGGTGGGAGCATGGTCCCGAAGAACAGTCCAGTGGTGGCCTGAGTCACCTGTTCCACTGGCATGGCGAAGATGGAGGCTGCTTGGGGACCGTAAGTCACTCCTCCGGACGGGACAGAGCGGGAGTTACAGTTGCAGTTAGTGTAGTTTGAAGCCATTGATGTTCTGTTTTTTCTGCACGGAGCAAGATACCAAATCTTAGTACTTCATATCCAAAGGCAACCATGTCAAACCGCGATTCGTTCGTGAAACACGACACACGAAGTGCAGAGTGGAAAGAGGAAAAGGTCCTACCGGGCGTGCCAGAATCTGTTCTCCGTCGAAAGACGCGACCGGGACGTTGGGACGTCCGGCCTGAACTTCGAGGGCAGATGCTATTTGGTGCTATCCGTCCACCTCTCCGAAGATGCCAAGATGATTTATGGCACCGTATATCGGAGGTTTAAACGGATGCGGCCGCTGTAGCAAACTTCGTCAGATTCCCCCTCGTTGGGGGGGTTTTGATTGTGGGGACGCTCTTCCCTGCAGGCGCAAGCCCCTGCAGTTAATTACACTACCGCGTTGCAGTAACCACTTTCTCCTTCTCCAGATGGTCACTTCATGTCGTGTATGTTTGTTTTGTTCTTGGTTGCCGGTGGATTGTATACGGAGACTAATTTATGTTGTCGCCCGTAAGGCGTGAATTAGTCCAAATCCGATCTTCTTAGATTTTGATTTGGGGTTGGGTTTAAGGATATGTTAGTCTCATTTGAGACTAAGATCAACTTAAATGTTTGTTAAGGATACGTTAATCTAATTTTAGACTAAGATCAGCTTAACGGGATCATTTAGATCCAACAAGAGAGCATTTGGGCTCTATTGTTTAGTTTAGGGACATTGCGGTCCATGGAGTTTAAGGACATCATAGTCCATGGAGTTTAAAGACATCATGGTCTTTGAGTTTAAGGACCTTATAGTCCATGGTAGTTTAGAGACATCATAGTCTGTAAAGTTTAAGGACATCATAGTCCATGAGTTTAAGGACCCCACAGTCCGTAAAGTTTAAGGACGTCATAGTCCATGAGTTTAAGGACCCCACAGTCCGTGGAATGTCTGGTGTCGGGACCCGTCACCTCTCTGAAGACGTTGAGGGATTACAACGATAAATATCAGAGGAGTGAAAAGATGTACCCTTGAACCAATATCGGTTGGGGGATCTGTAATTGGATTGATTTAAGGATCGTTAATCTCGATTGAGATTAAGATCAACTTAAATGTTTGTTGAGAATACGTTAGTCTAATTTTAGACAAAGATCTACTTAACAGGATCATTTAGATCCAACAAAAGAGCATTTGGGCTCTATTGTTTAGTTTAGGGACATTGCGGTCCAAGTTGATGCAAACATGGGTTTGGAAATGCACCAAATAGTTATTGGTCATTGGGACCCACCACCTCTCTGAAGACGTTGAAGAATTACAACGACATTTATCAGAGGTGTGAAGAGATGTACCCTCAAACCAAAGTTAATTGAAAGGCTCTGGGTTTTGCTTTGAATGTCATATGAGATGATCAATTTTGGAAGACAAGAGTGTATTTGAGGTTCAGTCAAAAGGGAGGGTCCTGCCTCTGGAAGACATAGCTAATTTGGGCTAAGATTGGCTTGAATATAGTGTTGAGCACTAGAGTACACTCGTCTATCACGTCCTCCCACGTGATGCGCTTAAAATAGTTTTAAACACCAAGGATGAAACGCACAAAATAGTGTTAAACACTAAAAAAAGAAGCGCTCACGTGTGGTCACGTGAGGCGCTTGAGTGTTGGGCCAAACTTCTTTTATTTTATTCTCAGAATATACAGGTAAGTGTTAAACATTCAATCTTTATGGCCATCACGTGTGGGCACGTGATGGGTACCCATGCATTTGATATTAAAGGGATTTGTTAGGGGTCACGTGGGGAAACGTGAAGGCGCCCATGCGTTGGGTATTAATCTTTCAGTTTTTTCCATCTTCCCTTTTTTTAAAGAGGTGTTTGTCAGAGGTCACGTGAGGACACGTGAGGCACCCAATATCGATTCTGCCCTTTTTATTTTGAGAATTCTGTTCAAGGGTCACGTGGGAGCATGTGACTTAATCTTATTCGTTCTCTTTTGGTCATTGGAGGAGAGGGTCACGTGTTGCCACGTGATCATGTTGGGTACTTGATCCTTTTATGTGCATGGAGAGATAAATCCCTTGTATAAGAATTAAATTCTCTTATAGAGTTAAACCCTAATTTTATTTAGAGGAATTAAATTCCTATATGTTTAAAAGAATTAAATTCTTTAAACTCAATTCTCCTTTTAAATCTGCATGGCAGAATCTCCCTGATGAGAATTAAATTCTCAACTTATGGGGAGATCTGCTTCTGCAGATCTATTACCATGAAGAAGAACTAAGTTCTTGTATTAAGGGTTAAACCCTATCTTTATTGGAGGAATTAAATTCCTATATGCTTTGTGGGTGAATAGGATTCTCTGAACTTAGATCCTCCCTCAGGCTTTTAGATCTGCATGACAGAATCTCCCCGATGAGGATTAAATTCTCAACTTATGGGGAGATCTGCTTCTGCAGATCTTCAACCAGAAGAAGAATTAAGTTCTTATTTAGAAGAGTTAAACTCTTAATTTGAGAATTAAATTCTCTTTTGTTTTATGGGAGCTTATAGAATGATCTTTTTCCCTCTCTTACCTATGGTTTCTTTCTTTTCTGAAGAGATCTTCTTTTCTCTCTGGAGAATTAAATTCTCTTTTTTTGTATTCTCTCTCTGTTGTTCTCTCTTCTTTTTTTTTTCTTCTCTTCTTGGCTCCTATTTATAGGAGAAAGAAAAGAATCAGTTTGTTCGGCCAATCTTTCATTGAAAGATTTTATTGATTTTATAACCAACATAATCATTTAGATCACTCGGTGAATTTTATTCACCATTGGATTTTAATCCAAAAGATATTTTATTTGTTGTTCCTGGCAGATTTTAGGAAAATATTTTCTTATGTAGAATTTTTCTATAAACTGGTGATTTTTTAATCACCATTGGATTTTTAGTCCAACGGTGCTCCACTTTACAAAGTGCAATCTTTTTGTTTGGAAAGATCTAGAGGAATATTTTTCCAATTAGGGTTTTTGATTCCCTCTCAATTAGAATTTAATTCTATTAGTTCAGATGGTTTAGGAGTTTATCACGTGTTGGCACGTGACCCCATTTGATAAAGCATTCAAATTAGAATTTAATTCTATTGTTTCAGAGGGTTTAAGAGCCTATCACGTGTTGGCACGTGACCCTACTGATTAAGCATTCAATTTAGAATTTAATTCAGTGTCTACAGGCTTTGCCTGTAAATGGTCACGTGTCTGAACGTGAGACCTGGTCACGTGTTGACATGTGACCCCACTGACACGGCATTTCCAATTTGTTTATTTTATTCAGTGTCTACAGGCTTTGCCTGTAAATGGTCACGTGTCTGCACGTGAGGCCTGGTCACGTGTGGGCACGTGATGCCTCATTTGAGGTTTTCCTTGCTGCTTTATCGGTATTTTATTTAATTCTCATGAGGGAACAATTGGCGAACTTGTAGAGTGTAATTAATCCAGGCTAGTCTTTCCTTTTAGGGTTTGAAGGAAGATTCGATAACAACAGTGGGAGCCATCCTGATTAGATAAAATAATAACCAATCTAATCTTGCAAGAGTATACGCTGAGTGTTTTCTTCTCTCTCTCTCCAGGTAGCGACCATGTCACGCCTTAATCAAGATAATAATATGGATGCATTGACCAAACCCGCTTGTTATACTGAGCTGAGGAACGTTGGTCCCGCTCCATCTTATAATTGTTATAAGACCGAGCAGGAAATAAGGGAATACCAGGATTCCCGTGCCGCCCAAACGAAGAAAGTGCATGATGATGCATCTTCTTCGGGTGTGTTCATTACCGAGAACTGTTTCTCAGTATCCTCTACGTCCTGGGTATGAGATACCGGATCAGGATCCCACATATGTAATCTATTACATGGGCTACAAATAGGTAGAAAACTGAGAATGGGTGATAAGTTTTAAGAGTTAGAAACGGTGCAATTGTTGCAACCAAAGCAGTTGGCGGTTATCACCCTGTATTACCAAATACATTGATTCTGAACGAATGTTATTAGATACCGAACCTGATATACAACATTATATTAGTCTCTTTATTTAGTAAAGAAGGATATAATTTTGTATTGTTGAATAATGTTTTGAACATTTCCTATATCAAAAGTTGATCGGTTCAGTCGCGTTATCTAATGGCATATACGTTCTAAATCAAACTACAGTTCTTAACGTACAGAACACACTTAAGAGGAAGAGTTCAGAAATGAAAGAATCCTTCTTAAGGCATTGCAGACTAGGTCATATCAATGCGACCCGACTAGATAAACTACATTAAGATGCATATTTAAATCAATTTGAATTTACATCTTGTGAAACTTGCCAGTCATGTCACAAAGATAAAATGACCATAGCTCCGTTTACTGGAAACAGAGAAAGAGTTAGTGAACTCTTGGGATTGATACATGATGATATATGTAGGTCCCCTGTCTACACATACTGGGACTGGTTCTTTGTACTTCATTACATTCACTGATAATCTCTCAAGATTCGGACATATGTTCCTGTTGAAATACAAGTCTGAAGTTTTTGAGAAATTCAAAGAATATAAGTCAGAAGTAGAGAACCAAAATGGGTATAAGTATTATGTCCTTTGATGTGATCAGGGAGGAGAATACTTGAGCACGGAGCTCCTGGACTATTCAAAACGAGAATGAGATTCTCTCTCAGCATTACTCCTCCATATACACCACAGCACAACGGTGTATCGGAGCGGAGCAATAGTACCCTATTTGATATGGTGCGCTCTATGATGAGTACTACTGAGTTGTCTATTTCCTTTAGAGGTTATGCACTTAAGAAGCTGTATACCTATTGAATTGGGTTCCAACCAAATCAGGTGCCTACCACTCCATATGTGATATGATATGGGAAGAGCCTATGTCTTAAGTAAGTTAAGATCTGGGGTTGTCCGGCCTATGTCAAAAGTAAAATCCGGACAAACTCGAGGCAAGCTCAGTTCTCTGGAAGTTTGTTGGATATCTCAAGCATTCGCAAGGGAATATCTTCTACCGCACCGAGGAACAAAAGGTATTTTATTTCTCGGCATGACTGCCCTTTTAGAAAAGGAATTTATTTTAGAAAGAAATTTGTGGTCATGAGGTAGAACTGGAAGGAGTTCCAGCTATATAAACTGCAGCTGATGATTTGGTAGACCGGAGGATTCAATAGCTCCCGACGAACCTCAGCCTCTCTACCGATCTGATAGGGTTCCTCATCCGCCTAAGAGATACTTCGGTTTTCTCAATGACAGTAGGAGCGAGGATTGCATCATGAGATGATGACCCAACTAGTTTCGAGTAGGCCATCAAGAGTGAGGACTCTGTAAGAATGGCCGGATACTATGCGATCTGAGATGGAATCTATGTACACCAACAAAGTATGGACTTTGGTTGCTATATCTGAAGGGTTAAACCCCCATCAGGAGCAAGTATATCTTGAGAAGAATAATTGGTGTAGATGGAAAAAACGAGACTTTCAAAGCTAGACATATTGTAAAAGGTTTTCGTCATCGCCTAGGTGCGGATTATGATGAAACCTTTTCTCTAGTGGCTATGCTTAAGTCCATACGGATCCTACTTGCCATTGCTGCATACCATAACTACGATATCTAGCGGTTGGGTGTCATGAATGCTTTTCTAAATAGTGATTTAGAAGAGAGCGTCTATAAGTACATAGCCAGAGGTCTTCGTAGACAGTGGGAGCAGCGGAAACGTGTGCAAGTTGCTTTATGGGTTAAAGCAGGTATCGCGGAGTTGAAACATCTATTTTGATGTGGTAGTTAAAGCGTTTGACTTCATCAAAATGGTAGATGAACCTTGTATATACAAAAAGGTAGTAGAGAGTATGGTGGTCTTCCTCGTATAGTACGTGGATAACATACTCTTGATAGGAAAGGAGTTTCCTATGCTACACTCGGTCAATCTCCTCTTATCACAAGCATTCTCCAAGAAGGATCAAGGTGATACCACCTAAATCCTGGGTTTTGGATCTATGGGATAGATCTAAATGGATGTTAGGATTCTTACTAGATGTAGTGAGATGGTATCAATAAATCCTGGGGAGAATCACTGGATAGATTCTAGGGTGGTAAGGTCGACTGAATGTCAGTCACAGGCATTGTCTTTACCCTCAGTGGAGGGATGGTATGTTGGAAGAGTTCCAAGGTAGATACCGTGGCAAACTAGACGATAAAGGCTCGATACATCGCTACCAACGATACTACCAAAGAGGGAGTCTGGGTGTATATAAATTCATGAGATGAACTTCGTTCCTACCATTGTATGACAATGGAGTTGTGACTTAGGCCTAGGAACCCCCGTCCCTTCAGTGATCCAGACATATTCTAAGATAGTATCACCTGATCATGGAGATGGTTGATCTCCAGGGAGATCGAGGTTAAGAGAGTAGACTCAGAGGACAACACGGCGGATCCACTCACAAAGGCCTTTTCCCAAGAGAGACTTTTATGGGATGGTTAAGTATGTGATATTACAACCACTGCTATATGATGGCCCTAGTGCAAGTGGGAGATTGTTAGTTATATATATGCCCTAGAAGCCATTATTGTACATATGATGTATATTATAGTGGATGCTTGGACATACATAGGGAGGACTTTCTTGCTCGACATGATAGTATGCAATCTGGTTACTCTTTATCTTAACATGTACACTGATTATCTCTCTATTACATGTTGATAAAGCCTTTAGGATGTGTACTTGACTACCTGGATTATGATGTGGATCATACTAGTGGGACAAAGGTAGTCCGTGAGTACATCCTTTAATGTCCCTAGTCGTGGGTGTATCTGTTGGGTTATCTTCACGCCCGAGCCTCCAAACGAGGCGGTTTGCGGAACAAAAATTTTCTAGAGCTTTAAAAGGGGCGCAAAGATAACTTAAAAACCGGATCTTTACCATAAAACCAACTAGCAAACAAAGAGATGCTAACTACTATGAAAAAATGGTATACCAAAAGAATCGAGTCCTTCGGTCTTCTTTCTTCATCCTTAGCTCCTAGCAAGCGCCTTGAACATGCTTGAACTTCAAAACCGGCTCCATCGGTCCATCGGGATCGTACTTGTTCTCCGGCCTCCTTTTGTCGCAGATGATCCACTCGGGGAGTATGATCCATGGCTCTAGCTCCTAACTATGTAACCAAAGGAGCAACTAGAGAACTTAGTTTGCTAAAACAAGTAACCTAGGGTGTAGTGAAGGGTGTCTTAGTGTTTAGCTATCTCTTTCTTGCCTCTTCACTTGATTCTCAACACATGAGAAGATGGTGAAGAGGAAGAAGATGAAGGTGGGGGAAGCTAGAGAGGAAATAGGAGAGCAAGAGTAAAAGAGAGCTCAAGAGAAATAATGAAGTAAACATGAAAGAGAAAATACACACATAGGTTTTGTGTATGATTTCTTTCATTAAACAATTAGCAACCATGCTTCAATAGTAAACCCAAAATGAATTATAAATTCATTTGACTACTATTGAAGCATGGTCAGTACCTTTCCTCCCTTACCTCTCACTTTCCACCTCATTTCCATTTATGAAACAAATGAAAAATCCAAAATGAGGTGGCCACCTTCTAGAAGGAAATCTGTAGTAAATACGGATTTCAATCTACTGTACAAATATACTGGCAATCAGATAAAAATCCGAACGCCCAAAAGAGATAGAATAACACGAAGAACGTAATACTAGAATATATATATCGAAATACATATACGTAAATTATTAAATCAATGCCTGATTTAATAATCCGGCTCAAACCCGAGCCAGCTAGTATTACAAAATGTCCGATCGAAAATCCAAGTACCAAGTATATCAATCGATTGAACCCTGCACGTATCCAATACGGCAACTACACCATTTCACCTGAATCAGGAAAACCCTCTGTGTGGGACTCTAAAGACTCGACAGTACTCTGGCAGTGGGTTTAACCACAAGCACGTCAGCGACACTAGCTGTACGTAACAGCTACCCAGGTACCTGTCGAAAAGAAAGGCCGACGAGCAAGCTCGTCCGAACTCCTACTGAGCCTATCCGTGACAATATACACACAGTCGAGTCTCTTCGTCAAAAAAGTATCGCATACCGGGTCTATGGGAATGGTAAACGTCAGACCCTAATAACCTGATAAGTCGTGTCGATGTGGCTCAGGACCAATCCAGGAAACTACTGATCAACCTATCAGTAAATTCCATCTGCCTTGGCCAAGGTCTTATGGTCCTGACCAATTGAATCACAGTGCGATATCGACTCCCTATACCGGGAGAGGCGAATCCCCGACAATCGCTCACTGCCTCCATATGGCTCAGGACTGAACCCAACCAAAACCTGTTTGCACGACTCAGTAGAGCCGTGGTAGGGTAGTGATCAAAGTTCAGTGGGAACTCACATGAGACAAATGCCGATCTCGGGTCCAAGGACTAACCTGTACACATGTCACCTGAGAACTTCCATCTGACGATAGGTATAGTACCACATGGAAGTTCTCGGCGAGTCCGTCCAGTGTACTCACCCTAGTGAGCACCTGTATACGATCTTGGGTATATCAGACCAATGGCTGCGAGACCAACCATCCCCCTACGGGGTAGAAACGTATACACTAGTCTACTCTGGAGTATCAATGCCCAGTCTCGATACTCACGCGACTAGGGACCATTTAAGGATGTGCTTATAGACTACCCTGCTCCCACAAGTGTGATCGCCATCACAACGCAGGTAGTCAAGCAAGATCCTAAGGGCTTTATCAACATGTAACCGCAATATGTAATAATGAGTATGACATATGCCATGTTAAGATAAAGACAAACCACAACAGTATACTACCGTATCGAGTCTTTATCAATATGTGCAAACCAGATATAATAACAATAAATACACATATCCCAATAAAGACAAGTCAAATAATATACTATAAAACTGAGCAAGATTGTTCTATACATTGTTCATACCATAATATTGTAGGGTTCCTAGACACCCTAATGAGGTCTCACAAGGCATCAACCATGCCAATTTCAAATTTAAACGGTGCCGAGAAACCCTAGAACGGATCGTTGGCTAGATTTCTAGGCGAAAAGCAAACTAGTTAACACTTAACTAAGAGAATACGGAAATACAACCTTTGTAGATCCGGTGCTCCACCT
Organism: Agapanthus africanus; assembly: GCA_030015575.1. Classification (NCBI taxonomy): domain Eukaryota; kingdom Viridiplantae; phylum Streptophyta; class Magnoliopsida; order Asparagales; family Amaryllidaceae; genus Agapanthus; species Agapanthus africanus. The sequence continues at coordinate 456,354,416 of JASDDO010000001.1, read as the reverse complement.
CCATAGCTCCGCAACGAAGTCCTTTTGCTGTCTAAATGAGTTCCCGGGCTCTAGCGTCGGCTTCGTCGGAGAATAGGCGAGCTAGGACATCGATGTCCTTGCCGAAGATGATCTACGTCGAAGCATCGCAAGATCAAGCTCTCACTTCACCAAGTCATGAAACTTGTGAAGAAAACACACTCTACTACTTGGCAAGAGGTATAGGATGAAGAAATAGGAAGTGGGTAGACTTTAGAATTGGATTTCTCACTCATATCATCAATCCACCATTGATGAAGCAAGCTTTTCTTCCATGAAGAAGATGAAGAAGAAGAAGCTAAATATTATGATAAGTTAATTTCAAAATAGAAAATAAAAGAATACTTATCATAATCAACCATGGTCAAGTGTAGAGAATAAACTAGGGTTAGGTCAATGGTTAGGTTAGGCATGAAACAAAAATGGTGGACTTTTCAAACCTTCATGAAGTTTCAATGTAAAACAAAGCTAGCCACCATTTCTTTTCTTTTGCCAAAATGAAATAAATAAATGAGTAAGTAAATAAAACATAACCCTAACCATCACATAACCATGGTTTAATCTTAACATACACTTAAACAATCATGTATCATCAAACATGATACAATCATATGTACAAATGTATATCACATATACAATGTGCACAAACCAAGTGAGAAAATCCATTTAAAGTGAACCAATACTAGTTAATGCAAAGTAATATATCAAATATATAATTATGCATTAAATCATTAAATCAACACTTGATTCAATGATCCGGTCATGTCGCACACAACCGACTAGTATACTATGTATCGACTTATCGAATCAACCCTTGATTCGATAACTAGGTTATATCGCATACAACCATTCGATACATACATCGCGAGAATGAAATACGGTATCACATACTCGCATTATTCTCGGTCCCGCACATATCTCATATGCGCTCCTATTTCGTTTCGCTTGAGCCAGGAAACCTCTGTGTAGGACTCTAAAGACTCGTCAATACGCCGGCAGCAGGTGATGATCATATCAAACACCTACAAGCCGCAAGTGGTCTTCTAAACGTAACGGCCACCCGGGTATTGAGCGATCTGAAGATCGACGAGCAAGCCCGCTCACACTCCAGTGAATCCAACCAGTAACACTACCGTACAGTCCGGTCTGATCGTCTGATATGTCGCATATCTCGCCTAGGGGTGGTAAACGTCAGACCCCAATAGCTCGATAAGTCGTGTCGATATGAGGTCTATAACTATTCGAGAAACTACTGGTAACACTTACCAGTAAATCTCAGCAACCCTGGCCAGGGATTTCCTGTTATAGCCAATCGAACACAGCACAACATCAACTCCCTATACCGGAAGAGACGAATCCCCTCCTATCGTTCATTGCCTCCATGTGACTCGGGACTGTACCCAAAAACCACCGTTTTGCACGCCCTCTTGGACGTGGTAAGATGGAAATCAAAGCACAGTGGGAACCACACAAGACTCTATGACGATCTCGGGTCAACAGACTACTCTGTACCAGTGTCACCAGAGAACTGCCATCTGACGTAAGGTATAATACCATCTGGGAGTTCTCGGCGAGTCCGTCCAGTGTACCCAGTCTCTACTGAGCACCCGTATATCATCTCTGATGTCAAACACCAATGGATATGGGATCATCCATCGCCCATCTGTATGGGTCGAGAAGGTATACGCTAGTCTACTCTGGTATATCGATGCCCCGTCTCGATACACCCACGACTAGGGACTTTGAAGGATGTACTTATAGACTATCTGTCCCCACTAGTATGATCTGCATCATAGTCCCGGTAGTCAAGTACACATCCTAAGGGCTTTACCAACATGTAACAGAGAGACAATTAGTGTACACGTTAAGGTAAAGATCAACCAGATAGCATACTATCATGTCGAGCAAGAAAGTCCTCCCTATATATGTCCCAGCATCCACTACAATATACATCCAATGTACAGTAATGGCCTCTAGGGCATACATATAACTAACAATCTCCCACTTGCACTAGGGCCATCTGTAATACTCAACCATCCCATAAAAGTCTTTCTCTGGGAACAGGCCTTTGTGAGTGGATCCGCTGTGTTGTCCTCTGAGTCTACTCTCCTAACCTCGATCTCCCTGGAGATCAACCATCTCCATGATCAAGTGATACTGCCTTAGAATATGGCTGGATCACTGATGGGACGGACGTTCCTTGGCATAAGCCACAACTCCATTGTCTCACAATGGTTGGAACGTAGTTCATCTCATGAACCAATATACACCCAAACAGCCTCTTTGGTAGCATCTTTAGTAGCGATGTATCCCGTCTTTATCGTCTAGTATGCCACGGTATCTAGCTTGGAACTCTTCCAACATACCGTCCCTTTACTGAGGGTTAAGACAATGCCTGTGACTGACACTCAGTCGTCTTTATCACCCTGGAACCCTTCCAGTGATTCTCCCCAGGATCGATTGATACCATCTCACTACAACTAGTGAGAATCCTAACATCCAATTAGATCTATCTCATAGATCCAAAACCCAGGATTTAGGAGGTATCATTTTTATCCTATATGGAGAATCATTGTGATAAGTGGAGATTGATCGAGCGTAGCATAAGAAACTCCTTCCCTATCAAGAGTATGTCATCCACGTACTCTACGAGGATCGTCACCATACTCCCTACTACCTTTTTGTTTATACAAGGTTCATCTACCATTTTGATGATGTCAACTTCTTTGACTAATCCATCAAAACAGATGTTCCAACTCCGCGTTGCCTGCTTTATCCTATAAAGCATCTTGCACACGTTTCCGCCGCTCCCACTGTCTACGAGGCCCTCTGGCTGTGTACTTATAGACGCTCTCTTCTAAATCATCATTTAGAAAAGCAGTCAAGACACCCAACCGCCAGATATCGTAGTCATGGTATGTAGCCGTGGCAAGTAGGATCTGAATGGACTTAAGCATAGATCCTTAGAAAAAAGTTTCATCATGATCCACACCTGGTCAATGATGCAAACCTTTAACAAGTCTAGCTTTGAAAGTCTCAACTTTTCCATGTACACCAAGTAATCTTCTCAAGATATACTTGCTCCTGATGGGGATTTAACCCTTCAGATATAGCAACCAAAGTCCATACTTTGTTGGTGTATAAGGATTCCATCTTAGATCACTAAGCATCCAGCCATTCTTATAGAGTCTTACTCCTGATGGCCAGCTCAAAACTAGTTGGGTCATCATCTCATGATGCAATCCTCGCTCCCAATGTCATAGAGAAACCGAAGTATCTCTCAGGTGGGTGAGGAACCCTACTAGATCGGCGGAGAGGCTGAGGTTCGTTGGTATCTACTGAATCCTTTGGTTGTACCAAATCATCAGCTGTAGTTTGTATAGCTGGAACCTTTCCAGTTCTACATAACAGACTTTGCCTTGATCTTGTCCGGATTTTGCTTTTAGACATAGGCCGGACAACCCTAAATCTTAACTAGCTTAAGACATGGGCTCTTCCCATTCCATATCACATATGAAGTGGTAGGCAACTGATTTGATTTGAACCCTATTCAATAGGTATGCATCTTCTCAAGTGCATAACTCCCAAAAAGGAAATAGGTAACTCAGTATTACTCATCATAGAGCACACCTTATCACATAGGGTGCTATTGCTCCGCCCCGATATACCATCGTGTTATGGTGTATACGGAGGAGTAATGCTGAGAGAGAGAATCTCATTCTCCTTTAGAATAATCCAGGATTTTCGTGCTCAAGTATTCTCCTCCTTGATCTCATCATAGGACATAATACTTATACCTTTATTGGTTCTCTACTTCTAACTTATATTCTGTGAATATCTCAAAAGGTTCGGACTTGTGTTTCAACAGGAACATAGGTCTGAATCTCGAAAGATCATCAGAGAATGTAATGAAGTACAAAGAACCACTCCTAGCATATGTAGACAGGGGACCTTATATACATCAACATGTATCATCCCAAGAGTTCACTAACTCTTTCTCTGTTTCCATTAAACAGAGCTTTGGTCATCTTATCTTTGTGACATGACTGGCAAGTTTCACAAGATGTAAATTCAAACTGATTTAAATATGCATCTACATGTAACTTCAGCTAGTCGGGTCATATTGATATGACCTAGTCTACAATGCCTTAAGAAGGATTCGTTCATTTCTGAACTCTTCCTCTTGTGTGTGTTCCGTATACTAAGAACTGTAGTTTGATTTAGAACATCAATGCTTTTAGATAACGTGCCTGATTCGATCAACTTTTGATATAGGAAATGTTCAAAACATCATCCAATCTATACAAAATTTTATCATTTCTTTACTGATAAAGAGACTGATATGATTTTGTATATCAGGTTCGGTATCTAATAACATTCGTTCAGAATCAATGTATTGGTAATACAGGGTGACAGTGACCAACAGACTTGGCTGCAACTCTTGCCCCGTTTTCTGCCTCATGAAACTTATCACCCGTTCTCAGTTCTCTACCTTTCTGTAGCCCTATGTAACATATTACATATCTGGGATCCTGATCTGGTATCACATACCCAGGACGTAAAGGACACTGAGAAACAGTTCTCTGTAATGAACACACCCGAAGATGATGCATCAGCATGCACTCTCTTCGTTTGGGCGGCACGGGAATTCTGGTATTCCCCAATTTCCTGCTCTGTCTTATAACAATTATAAGTTGGAGCGGGACCAACGTTCCCCAGCTCAGTATAACAAGCGGGTTCGGTCAATATTCCGTTTTATTATCTTGATTAAGGCGTGATATGGTCGCTACCTGGAGAGAGGGAGAAGAAAACACTCAGCGTGCGCTCTTGCAAGAATAGATTGGTTTTTATTTTATCTAATCAGGATGGCTCCCACTGCTTTTTATCAAATCTTCCTTCAAACCCTAAAATGAAAGACTAGCCGGGATTAATTACACACTACAAGTTCGCCAATTTTTCAGCCAGGCCAGTGTCGGTACTTTGAGGGAGGTCCCCCGTGCTTTTGCACGAACCTAATTACTGTAAACCTCGTTTTCCCAGAGGCGTAACCCCGTTGACACCTTTCTAGACACCTACTTGATCGGCTAATTGTAATGTATAAAACTCTCCCAGGAGTAACTCTTAGTCGCAGCGGGTATCGGGATCCAACTATCTCATAGAAGGTATGCAATCTCATTGCAAATTTCAACACTTGAAATTCCCGATAATATTTTACCCCTAGCGTCCTATGACCTTGACGGAGGCCAAACAACCCATAGTCCGCTAGTCAAGTTCAACCCGTCATTTCCTGATTGAATTAAACCCACCCGCACGACCCTTGACGGAGGCCAAACAACGCCGTACGAATACCCTAATCCAATCGCATCATATGCTAGCAGATAAGCACTAGTTAGCTACCGTACACTACGCCTTGACGGAGGCCAAACAACCGCAGCACGAATACTAACTAGTACGTATCTGAAATGACGGAGGGCTACGACAGGTTTTTCTGAAAACCTATTGCGTAATGAACTTGATATCGTTGTAGGATCGAATGAATTTTGAAAATGGAATGTTTTTGAGGCTTTTCTAGTTTTGCTAAAGGAGTCACTCCCGGTGAAGGGATCGTCGGTCCTTTCCTCGTCGAATGAGGTGCGGGATATATCATATATATCACAGTGCAAAGCAAAAACTCTTAAAAGCAATCAAAAGACAAACCGAGTGTGTAGCATCTGCCAGTTATTGCTAAAGGAGTCACTCCCGGTGAAGGGATCTCGGTCCTTTCCTCATCGAATAAGGTGCAGGATATATCACATATACCGCTGTGCAAAGCAAGAACTGTAGCTACCTGTTTTATTTTAAAATTCGATTCTACAACATCTTTAGGTTTCTTTTATTTCATTAATCACATTAATGAAGTCCCATCATTTAAGTACCTAAACATCACAGATAAATACGACGTACACTTATGCCATCCGCATTCGCCTCGATGTCCCCTCGTGCACCGTTAGGTTAGGTAACTAACGGCAGAGCGGGGCAGGGCTAGCGCGGGTGTAAAACATAAGTAACGTCTATATAATATATCATATATACTATATACTGTATCTATCACAGAACATCACATGATCACATCACAGATATCGCAGCAGAAGAAACATATGAAATATTGGATATACTAGGACGTCCGTGTTTTCAATACGAGCCAGTATAAAACATGGATTCCACGATCGTGATGAATAGCCAAACCCACACCCCAAGACCCCTACGAGAGCGGCAAGCAACCCTACCAATTCTAGAGTTAGGAGACCCGGACTCGACTCCTCGAGTTGGTCTCCCACTGGACTCCAGAACCCGGTTACTTGTGCTCCCCTCCTTGGGTCTGTCCTAGTGCGGAAAAGTAAATAATATACAAACGGTGACATCTTCCGCAACCTGGAAGTGTCCCAATAAAAGAATATTACATACAAGTTTTTACATGAATGAAAATGAAAAACACTCATCTCACATAAAAACCCCCGGCTATTCAAACACGACGATCCAATATAACATATCCAGCAACACATAACATCACATGTCATCAACGTAAGTAAATATGCGCATCCCAATTGTCGTTGACATATAGCAACGAAACCGGCGATATCACATATTACACTTACGGTCACAGAAAAGAAAGTGTAAAACTACAACAGTTGGAATCCGCAACCACCTCAGACATCGCATGCCTGACCAAATGAATTCCTTAGACATCGCATGCCTAACAATTATAAACCCCGCATTTTAGTCTCATTATCGAAAACACTTTTCAATATCAAGTCGGGCAATTCAACAAGATTCCCGACATCCTGATCGAATGCTCGTCGCAAACTTTAGTAGGCGGCCGCACCCCCGATGCTGTCGACGAAGTGCACTAAGGCGGAACACCGCTTCCGCGAGCACCCGAACGGATGCTTTCGGCGATGGGGTTCTCCTACAGTCACTTGGTCGGGGCTATGGAGTGAGGCTGTCTATTAAGTTTACCCGGCGAGTATCCGCGTACGCTACGTGATTGCGACGGACTTTTGATCGCATCAAAATTCCGTGGCAACCGATCAAGTGAGACTAAAGTGCTATGTTTATAACATTCATTCAGTTATCTCATAACTTCTTGTGAATTCCAATTATTGTATCACATTCCAGATAAACAGAAAATGTTAAACTTTCCGATTGAACAATCGAACACCCAAGTTTTCCCGATACAATCCAACATATGAAATAAGTCTAACAACATTCAGTTCGTGCCTCAGTACCAACGGTCCAGCCGTAGAAGGGTCAAGCCAACGCCTCACATGTGGCACGCCGTACTGCCCCAAACCCTAAGGTTCAAAGGGCAGTTCAAGACGGTCACATAATCGAGTTAAGGTTTGTTGTCTTCTAGAGGGACCATCGCGTTACTTGCACTACTTAGAACGTCGTTAAACTACGGAAAAATCCAACACTTGGAAATTTCCCGACAGGAGAAAAATTGGGTATTTATATCCGGTCGAACTTTTTAACATATTCTAAAATTTATCCGGAAAGCTACACAGACAAAATTCGATAATCCGATCGAACATTCGAATCCCCAAAACAACCCAGAAAATTCAACTCTTGAATAATTTTTAAAAATACCCAGAGAACTCAGCACTATTAAATAGGAATTACTGTGGAAATAGATAGGGCTGACGTCATCAAGTAGCGGCGGAACCGCCGCACGAGCCATGCTCGTGCCGCGGTTCCACGGCTGTTTAAACTCCAAACAGTGTCGTATTTGCACAGTAATTCTTACAATTTCCTGCTGAATTTTTTAGGCATTTTTAATCTGGAAAAATCCCAGTTTTTGAAAAAAGGACAGAGAGCAATTTCGAAATGGGTTTTCGGGTTCGATCGGGTTTCAAATTCCGTCTAGACTTCGCCTAAGGCTCTAGCTAGGCTCTGATACCACTGTAGGGTTCCTAGGCACCCTAATGAGGTCTCACAAGGCATCAACCATGCCAATTTCAAATTTAAACGGTGCCGAGAAACCCTAGAACGGATCGTTGGCTAGATTTCTAGGCGAAAAGCAAACTAGTTAACGCTTAACTAAGAGAATACGGAAATACAACCTTTGTAGATCCGGTGCTCCACCTCCATAGCTCCGTAACGAAGTCCCTTTGCTGTCCAAATGAGTTCCCGGGCTCTAGCGTCGGCTTCGTCGGAGAATAGGCGAGCTAGGACATCGATGTCCTTGCCGAAGATGATCTACGTCGAAGCATCGCAAGATCAAGCTCTCACTTCACCAAGTCATGAAACTTGTGAAGAAAACACACTCTACTACTTGGCAATAGGTATAGGATGAAGAAATAGGAAGTGGGTAGACTTTAGAATTGGATTTCTCACTCATATCATCAATCCACCATTGATGAAGCAAGCTTTTCTTCCTTGAAGAAGATGAAGAAGAAGAAGCTAAATATTATGATAAGTTAATTTCAAAATAGAAAATAAAAGAATACTTATCATAATCAACCATGGTCAAGTGTAGAGAATAAACTAGGGTTAGGTCAATGGTTAGGTTAGGCATGAAACAAAAATGGTGGACTTTTCAAACCTTCATGAAGTTTCAATGTAAAACAAAGCTAGCCACCATTTCTTTTCTTTTGCCAAAATGAAATAAATAAATGAGTAAGTAAATAAAACATAACCCTAACCATCACATAACCATGGTTTAATCTTAACATACACTTAAACAATCATGTATCATCAAACATGATACAATCATATGTACAAATGTATATCACATATACAATGTGCACAAACCAAGTGAGAAAATCCATTTAAAGTGAACCAATACTAGTTAATGCAAAGTAATATATCAAATATATAATTATGCATTAAATCATTAAATCAACACTTGATTCAATGATCCGGTCATGTCGCACACAACCGACTAGTATACTATGTATCGACTTATCGAATCAACCCTTGATTCGATAACTAGGTTATATCGCATACAACCATTCGATACATACATCGCGAGAATGAAATACGGTATCACATACTCGCATTATTCTCGGTCCCGCACATATCTCATATGCGCTCCTATTTCGTTTCGCTTGAGCCAGGAAACCTCTGTGTAGGACTCTAAAGACTCGTCAATACGCCGGCAGCAGGTGATGATCATATCAAACACCTACAAGCCGCAAGCGGTCTGCTAAACGTAACGGCCACCCGGGTATTGAGCGATCTGAAGATCGACGAGCAAGCCCGCTCACACTCCAGTGAATCCAACCAGTAACACTACCGTACAGTCCGGTCTGATCGTCTGATATGTCGCATATCTCGCCTAGGGGTGGTAAACGTCAGACCCCAATAGCTCGATAAGTCGTGTCGATATGAGGTCTATAACTATTCGAGAAACTACTGGTAACACTTACCAGTAAATCTCAGCAACCCTGGCCAGGGATTTCCTGTTATAGCCAATCGAACACAGCACAACATCAACTCCCTATACCGGGAGAGACGAATCCCCTCCTATCGCTCATTGCCTCCATGTGACTCGGGACTGTACCCAAAAACCACCGTTTTGCACGCCCTCTTGGACGTGGTAAGATGGAAATCAAAGCACAGTGGGAACCACACAAGACTCTATGACGATCTCGGGTCAACAGACTACTCTGTACCAGTGTCACCAGAGAACTGCCATCTGACGTAAGGTATAATACCATCTGGGAGTTCTCGGCGAGTCCGTCCAGTGTACCCAGTCTCTACTGAGCACCCGTATATCATCTCTGATGTCAAACACCAATGGATATGGGATCATCCATCGTCCATCTGTATGGGTCGAGAAGGTATACGCTAGTCTACTCTGGTATATCGATGCCCCGTCTCGATACACCCACGACTAGGGACTTTGAAGGATGTACTTATAGACTATCTGTCCCCACTAGTATGATCTGCATCATAGTCCCGGTAGTCAAGTACACATCCTAAGGGCTTTACCAACATATAACAGAGAGACAATTAGTGTACACGTTAAGGTAAAGATCAACCAGATAGCATACTATCATGTCGAGCAAGAAAGTCCTCCCTATATATGTCCCAGCATCCACTACAATATACATCCAATGTACAGTAATGGCCTCTAGGGCATACATATAACTAACAAATATTGCATTATTATATTCCCCATACTTATTCGTTTTATAAATAAACAGGTGCTTTTGACGCATGTCTGCTACATATTACAGGTTACAGGTTCTTGGATCTAAAACAGTGAAAATAATGAAAAGACAATGCAAAAGTGAGACTACAAATGATAAATGATGAAATCTTGATCGCGCCTACATTTGGAGGAACAATGAACAACAGTTCACCGAGTATAAAGGCAGCGACACGAAGAAACAGTAAAAGTCCACTACAATGTTCACTGGAAAGATCTGGAAGAGAATGAGAAAACAATTTGAGAAAAGACTTGTAGAAACAGGAAGTACAAGACACCAGGAGCCTATAGAAGAAAGTTCAAAGTCCAATTCTCCTTGTTGACCGCGGAACCGCGGCCAAACAAGGCCTCGGGCCGCGGTTCCGCGGCAGGATTGCACAATCAGGAGTTAAAAATTTTACCATAATTCTTTGGCGTCTTTGACTAGTCTACCTAGGGGTATTTTGGTAAATGCAGACGTGCGGGTCAATTGTAACCTAGGGTTTCTATGTCCTATAAATAGAAGCCTAAATCATTGTATTAGGTCATGCCTCCCTCATGCCTCTTTTTATGAATAAAATTCAAAATTCTTTTGGAGAGCATCGATGTCTCTTTTCATATCATCTATTCAGATCTGACAACCCTGCGTTGATGTTTGGAGAGAGACATCTGTAAAGTAAGTAGGTAATTTCAATTCTTGCCCTGGGTAATTTCAATTCCTACCCTAGATAAATGTCTTTCAATTCCCTAATGAGTGAGTAGTCTCCTCGCTTGTTAGGGTTAGCTTTGGGGAAGGCTTTTGAGAGATGAGATCTCTCATCCATTTCTTGCCCGTCATATATTTTCATAGGACTCTATGCATACATGCACATACCGCTCCCTACGACACCCTATCCCTCGAGGTAGCGGTGATACCGTAGTATAAAGGCCCGGTTGTGATGTTTTCCATGGAGGTTAGGGTAAGGATTGATAAAGGAAGGACAAGAAACTAGAGGAAGAAAACATCTTCCCGATAATTCTAATCCCTTTTGTTAATAATTACCATAACTCCTACCAGATCCTGATATCGGTATAGAAAGCGTTGAGATTTATTTACATTTCCAAACCTACCCTAGACCTAACCCTAGCAAGGCTTAGATATAGATCAATCCTAGTATAACTCAACTTTAGTTTTTAGATTTAATAATCAATCCGACCACAATCGGAATTAACTCGTTTGAGCGACTAGGAAATTCACAACATCCCTGTGGACCGACCCGTACTCACCGGCTAGCTACCAAGCGACGCCGTTCTTGATTGCGGTTAATAGATAGTTTTGAGATAAATCAAATAGCGCCGTTGCCGGGGATCGAACACGGGTCACCCGCGTGACAGGCGGGAATACTTACCACTATACTAAAATCTATAAAAATCAAATGGCGCCGTTGCCGGGGATGGCGTGTTATTTCCTTTTTGCAATTTCAGGTTAATCTAAAATTAAAAAAATCTGAAAAATCTGAAAAATCACAAAAAATATATAAATATATCATTTGTTATTTTTGGAAAGGGTATTTTTGTGTGAATTTTGCAGGATCTACACACAAATTCGGATCTGGAAATCTACAGAAATCAAAACAACAAATAGACGATCCTATCAACAGAAGATTGCAACAACAGAGGAACTGAAAAATTCTGGAGATCTGAACCCCCCACCGCACCGCGTTTCCGCTGCGAAAACCTACCTCAGACCGCGGAATCGCGGCCTTCTAGTCAAATCAGAGGGTCAGAAAAATTCTTGGGACCCGCGCCAACTACCTGACCGCGGAACCGCGGTGGGACCCCACTTAAGACCGCGGAAACGCGGCAATCTCGTGGCATCGCCTGGTGAAAAATTTTCTGTAAGCCCCTCTGTTTCTTCTCTGTAAATCTTGATATATCTTCTGTAAATTTGCCTGCAGGATTTCTTTGCGCTTTAAAAATATTCCCCCTTCCAAATAACAATCTTGTGCAGGATTCTTTGCGCCCCGCTTAAAATAGAAATTGATTGCAAGTGATCTTTTCTGTTTGCATACCTTTATCAAAAATCTTTTTGGCAGAAATTTCCAAATATAGAGAAAAAGGAAAAAGGAAAAAAAAATTTACCAAAACTTGCAAATTTTTGCCGCTAAGAAATCCTTGCACCACCTACCTACTTTCTTTTCCTCTTTCTTCTGTCATGGGTACCCCACATCATAAATCACTTTCGAACTTTGGTATCCCGAACCTAACTTTGCTTCGTACGTCAATTGTTTCGGTCGATTTAAGGAAGATCCCTCCATGCCCAAAATTTCTTTGAAAGATCAAATAGAAGCGTCTAGGAGAAACAGTTCGACTTTGCAACCCACTTTGTGTCAACCATGTCTACCTTCAACACCTTCTTACGTTGACACCACTTATTCGAGTCCTGTTGTCACTCCTAAGCCGATGTCCATTGCTGAGCATATTGCTCAATCTCGTAGCCGATCTTTCACCCCTCTCAACACATCTAGTTCTAGGGATCAACAAGTCCATTCACCTTTTTATCCACATGTTGACCCTACTTCTGTCCAACCATCCACTTCCTACCAGTCCTACCCGACTTTCCCACCGTCACTAGACACTGTTTCTATACAGCCTTTTGGGAGTTTCACGTATCCAAACAATTTCGAATCTTTTACCGAAACCCCTTCACAACCCATGTCTAGTTTGGAACAGTCGTTGGAGGCTTATATCTTAGCAACAAACAAAATGATTAGGAATGTGGATGCGTCCGTAGCCTCTCTTATACAACCTAGTGAACCGATAGCTAGTTTCCCACTAGTTTCAAATTTTTCAATGTATGAGGAGGCGGCTGGACAGAGTGAGAAATTGAGAGCGAGTGAGTTCTACACATTCCCAAATCAGACCTACCCATACCCACTTGAATCTCACAACTCCGGTTTTCCATCGATTGCCCCAAATATTTCACCAGTTGAAAATAAAAATGAGTTGTGTGACTTTGTAGTGCTTGATTTGCCAGACTGTGAAAAAACCCTTTCGAGTGAAACCACACCTAATCCTTTCGATCTTTACACCTCCAATCTAGAACCTAAATCGATAAATATCCATGCTTTTGATGAGGTGTCAGAAAAAATTGATTTTCACTTGATTAAGGATTTAGACGCCGGGAATATTTCGGATGATGAACCCATCAATTTGATTAAAATTTTATGTCCAATTCATCATGCCGAGTCATTAAGTGTTTCTCCCGAACTTCATATGCGTCTTGATGTTGATGATAATGGCATGGATAGGCTAAATTTTGAGGAGAATTATGAGGATAGTATTGAGGAGGATTATGAAGAAAATATTGAGGTTGAGCCATTTTTGTTTGATGTGTCGGATTTTCCAATTCATCCTCCTGAACCTTTAACTGTTATATCACCCTCCCTCCTTTCCATCGTTCTGACCACGCACAAGATCACGCTTGAAGACTGTGAGCTTGAAAAATTTTCCTTTGAATCTGAAACAGTTCTCACAGCCGATAACACTTACGGGTGTTTCACTTTTTCGGACGATGTTGATGACTCACCGTCCGAGATTGAGTCCTTTGAATTTTCAGATGAGTTAGTTGAACCATCAGACTCGGTTGCTTACAGTCGTTTCGAACCAATGATGGAATCTTTCAAGTTCGAGACAGTTTACTACGGTGAGGATGAGATTATCCCAAATTCACTCCCTTCCATACCTTCCATCGTTCCGACCGTGAAAGAGACCGTTAAGTTTTCATCTCCAATACCAAGTTCGGCATACCCATGCTTTCTTGCGAATCTTGAAGGATTTGACCCCATTTCTCGACGGGTTGATAGATTAGCACAATCGTTTTTAACACATCGGTCATCACAAATTGTGCTAATTTATTCACTTGATTTACACCCTCAAGATCGTACTACACTTCTTTCTCTTTTCCACCATTCTTCTCCCCCACCGAGACCATATTCTACCTTTCTTCCCACACGGTCTCGTGTGTTTCTCATTTCTTTCCTTTACACCCCATTCTTTCACCAACCCTATCATTACCACGATAAGATTTTTGAATGGTTGGTGCTAACCTTTGGCTTATGTAAGGCCTTGCTTAGTTTGGGGAGAACCTTATTGTATATATGTATATATATATTTTTTTTATTTTATTTTCTAATAAAAACAAAAAAAATAAAAAATTCAAAAAAAAATAATAAAAAAAAGATTTATAAATAAACAGGGGAGTGCCGACAATTTTGACCCTCTTGGTATAGCATGATAGTGAGGACACTGTCAAGTTTAAGTTTGGGGGTATGCTCGGTACGTTTTCTTCCTTCGCATTCATGTGTATATTTTTGCATTTGCATACTTATTTCAAATCCCATAAAAATTGAAAAAATTTCAAAAATTATAAAAATTAATGTATTCAATTTTGGCCTTATTTGATTTGAGTTTGACAAATAGGATAACTGGTTAGGAACAACTAGATATTAGACTTAGTAAATTAAAAACACTAAAAATAACCTTTCTTAAAGTTTAACGGTAGAAAGTATATGTCTTTGTAATTTATTTAGAAATAGGCAAATTTTGAGTTCACTTCTTGGGCTAAGTCAAAATAAAAGAAAAGTATTGATACTTTTATTAGAGTATAAGTTTGAAAAATAATTCCTAGCTTAAGTCTAGAATCTGAAAACGTATACCCTACAATTTGCACAATCACGTGCCTTGAAACTTGGAATAGTAGAAGAGACCTTGAAATGCTCTTGTCTAAAGTCCTTAGTATGATGAAAAATAAAAAAAAATACAAGTGTGAATAAAGAAAAAAAATGAATACTGGTTTTTGTAATTACTTAAGGCTGCAAAAATAGAAAAATATTTAGCGAGGGTGCTTCATCACCTAGTGCCTTAGACCAACTGGTTTGGGAGTCACTGCTAAAAGCCTTGGGTGTTTCAAGACTAGGAATTACGCCTTAAAGTGCAAACGCATTTTGTAATCGGTCGTTGGTATCTCAAGAAGTATTAACGTTCGCATGAAGGATGTGTAAGCAAAATTCATTTAAATTCACCAATTAATAAGTGCTTTGGACAACGGACAAGGGTATGATTGCTTGATTTGAATTTCCAAGTGTATGGGTGATTTATACACACACGTGGGGATATGTGATTGGAGTTTAGATGAAAGAAAGGAGTGAAGAATAGAACTTGTATCTTTAATAGAGTTGATAAAAATTCCTAAGTGGAGATGGAGCCCTAGAAGGAAAACTTAAGAAATGCCGAAAGCTAAGTAGGCCTGCAGAACATATATAATCTTAAGTTAAATGATGAGGAAGTGTGAAGAATATGGGTGGATAATTTACGAGTCGACGATAATAGAATTCCTTGTTAGAAAACCTAATTGGAGAATTAAAGTCGAAAAGCCGAATTGATAGGATTTTATGGGTAGTATCCGCTGAAAACCCTCAGGAGACAACACTCCTCCTACTAAGGACACCTAGAAGTTTAACGGCTTGTTGCACGACCTCAGTGCAATCGCGTTTCCCTGCGAAAGTGCGGTTAGTTTTTTTTGTCGAGAATAAAACTAAGTTTGCTCGAGGACGAGCAAAAGATAAATTTGGGGGTATTTGTTCATACCATAATATTGCATTATTATATTCCCCATACTTATTCGTTTTATAAATAAACAGGTGCTTTTGACGCATGTCTGCTACATATTACAGGTTCTTGGATCTAAAACAGTGAAAATAATGAAAAGACAATGCAAAAGTGAGACTACAAATCATAAATGATGAAATCTTGATCGCGCCTACATTTGGAGGAACAATGAACAACAGTTCACCGAGTATAAAGGCAGCGACACGAAGAAACAGTAGAAGTCCACTACAATGTTCACTGGAAAGATCTGGAAGAGAATGAGAAAACAATATGAGAAAAGACTTGTAGAAACAGGAAGTACAAGACACCAGGAGCCTACAGAAGAAAGTTCAAAGTCCAATTCTCCTTGTTGACCGCGGAACCACGGCTAAACAAGGCCTCGGGCCGTGGTTCCGCTGCAGGATTGCGCAATCATGAGTTAAAAATTTTACCATAATTCTTTGGCGTCTTTGACTAGTCTACCTAGAGGTATTTTGGTAAATGCAGACGTGCGAGTCAATTGTAACCTAGGGTTTCTATGTCTTATAAATAGAAGCCTAAATCATTGTATTAGGTCATGCCTCCCTCATGCCTCTTTTTATGAATAAAATTCAGAATTCTTTTGGAGAGCATCGATGCCTCTTTTCATATCATCTACTCAGATCTGACAACCCTGCGTTGATATTTGGAGAGAGCCATCTGTAAAGTAAGTAGGTAATTTCAATTCTTGCCCTAGGTAATTTCAATTCCTGCCCTAGATAAATGTCTTTCAATTCCCTAATGAGTGAGTAGTCTCCTCGCTTGTTAGGGTTAGGTTTGGGGAAGGCTTTTGAGAGATGAGATCTCTCATCCCTTTCTTGCCCGTCATATATTTTCATAGGACTCCATACATACATGCACATACCGCTCCCTACGGCACCCTATCCCTCGAGGTAGCGGTGATACCGTAGTATAAAGGCCCGGTTATGATGTTTTCCATGGAGGTTAGGGTAAGGATTGATAAAGGAAGGACAAGAAACTAGAGGAAGAAAACATCTTCCCGATGATTCTAATCCCTTTATTTAATAATTACCATAACTCCTACCGGATCCTGATATGGGTATAGAAAGCGTTGAGATTTATTTACATTTCCAAACCTATCCTAGACCTAACCCTAGCAAGACTTAGATCTAGATAATCTTAGAATAGATTGGTTTAGTTTTTAAATTTAATTGATCCATTCACACCGTTTGGAATTAACTCGTAAGAGCGATTAGGAAATTCACAACATCCCTGTGGACCGACCCGTACTCACCGGCTAGCCACCAAACGACGCCGTTCTTGATTGCGGTTATAGATAGTTTTTGAGATCAATCATACATACATATCCCTAGTATCCATATGTACACATATACAATACCGGCCTCTAGGGCATATACATCCAACAATCTCCCACTTGCACTAAAGGCCAGTGATTGGCGTACCGAATACCCAACGTCTGCTCTAAGGCCAGCTGCTGGTGTACCGCATACCCAACATCTCAAAATGTCGCTCGAACTGTGCTTGAAGGAGGGCCTTTGTAAATAGATCCGCCATGTTGTCTTTCGTATCCACTCTCCGGACCTCGATCTCCTGGCGATCTACGATCTCCCTGATCAGGTGATACCGCCTTAAGATGTGCCTGGATTTCTGATGGGACCGTGGTTCCTTCGCTAAAGCTATAGCCCCATTGTTGTCACAATACACTGGTATTGGATCAACAATGGACGGAACCACCTGAAGTTCGGCTATGAACTTCTTTATCCAGACCACCTCTTTTGCGGCATCGCTTGCAGCAATGTATTCGGCCTCCATCGTCGAGTCTGCGACGGTATCCTGTTTGGAACTCTTCCAACATACCGCCCCTCTGTTGAGGGTAAACACAAAACCCGAGACAGACTTGCTGTCATCCTTGTCACTCTGGAAGCTTGAGTCGATAAAGGACTCGACCCTGAGGTCTCCATTACCGTAAATCAGGAACATCTCCTTAGTCCTTCTCAGGTACTTGAGAATGTTCTTTACTGCTGTCCAGTGGTCCTCACCTGGGTCTGACTGATACCGGCTTACCACGCTCAGCGCGTAAGCTACATCTGGTCTTGTACATAGCATCGCATACATTATAGATCCTACCGCCGAAGCGTAAGGTATAGTGCTCTTGCGAACCCTCTCCTCGTCAGTCTTGGGAGACATCTCCTTGGAGAGGGTGATTCCGTGGAATGCAGGTATGTTACCACGCTTGGAATCTTCCATACTAAATCTCTTTAGTATGGTCTCTATGTACCTGGACTGTGAAAGTCCCA
Source organism: Agapanthus africanus (assembly GCA_030015575.1). Taxonomy (NCBI): domain Eukaryota; kingdom Viridiplantae; phylum Streptophyta; class Magnoliopsida; order Asparagales; family Amaryllidaceae; genus Agapanthus; species Agapanthus africanus. The sequence goes on along the minus strand of JASDDO010000001.1, from coordinate 456,336,281 downwards.
GTAGTCGCTTGGATCTATCTCTGAAGATCTTGATCCCCAGAATGTACGAGGCATCACCTAGGTCTTTCATAGAGAACCTTTGTGATAAGAATAGCTTGACCGATTGTAGCATAGGAATGTCATTTCCTATCAAAAGAATGCCGTCCACGTACAAGACTAGGAATACGATAGTTCGTCCTATAATCTTCTTATAAATACATGGCTCATCTTCATTTTAGATGAAGTCAAAGTCATTGATTGTCTCATCAAAACAGATGTTCCAGCTCCGCGATACTTGCTTCAATCCATAAATGTATTTGAGCAACTTGCACACTTTTCCGCTGCTTCCACTGTCTACAAAACATTCCGGCTGATCCATATAAACGCACTCTTCTAAACTTCCGTTTAGAAAAGCCGTTTTTTCGTCCATTTGCCAGATCTCGTAGTCATGAAAGGCAGCAATGGCAAGAAGGATCCTAATGGATTTGAGCATAGCCACTGGAGAAAAAGTTTCATCGTAGTCCACTCCTGGTCTTTGACGAAAACCTTTTGCAACGAGTCTAGCCTTATAGGTTTCCACCTGCCCATCTACACCAAGTTTTTTCTTGTAGATCCATTTGCATCCAACTGGTTTTACCCCCGGTGGAGCAACTTCCAGGGTCCACACTTTATTGGTGTACATAGACTCCATTTCAGATTGCATAGCATCCAGCCACTTATCAGAGTCCCTACTGATAATGGCCTGCCTGAAACTAGTAGGATCATCTTCTTCCAAGATGCAATCCTCTCGATCCCCATCTATGAGAAAACCGTAGTATCTCTCGGGCGGATGAGAAATCCTACTAGATCTGCGGAGTGGCTGAGGTTCGTCGGGTTTAACTGAATCTAGCGGTTCCACCAAATCTTCAGTTATAGTTTGTGTTTCTGGAACTTCATCCAGTTCTACTGCGCTCCCACGGGTTTCTTTTGCAAGAAACTGCCATTCTAAAAATTTGGCATTCCGAGAAACAATAATCCTTTGTTCCTCTGCGTGGTAGAATAGATACCCATTAGAATCTTTTGGGTATCCCACAAACTTACACAAAACTGACCGTGCCCCAAGTTTGGCTGGGTTCTGCTTTTTGACATAAGCTGGGCAACCCCAAATCTTAACACGTTTAAGATACAAACTCTTACCACTCCATATTTCGTATGGAGTTTTAGGCACGGATTTGGATGGAACTTGATTCAAAAGATGTGCTGCTGTTTGAAGTGCATATCCCCAGAATGAAAGAGGTAACTTAGCACTACTCATCATGGAGCGAACCGTATCCAATAGCGTACGATTCCTCCGCTCCGATACACCGTTGTTCTGTGGTGTATACGAAGGAGTAAGTTGAGAGAGAATTCCATTCTCTTTTAAGTAATCTAGGAATTCCGTGCTTAAGTACTCCCCTCCTCTATCAGATCGGAGGATCTTTATACTTTTTCCAGTCTGGTTCTCTACTTCATTTCTGAATTTTTGAATTTCTCAAAAGTTTCAGATTTGTGTTTCAAAAGATACACATATCCGAACCTAGAGAGATCATCAGTGAATGTAATGAAGTACGAGAACCCACCCCTTGCATGTATAGACATTGGACCACATACATCACTGTGTATGAGCCCCAAGAGCTCTGTTGCTCTTTCTCCATATCCGGTGAACGGAGATTTGGTCATCTTTCTTTTGAGAAAAGATTGACAAGTTTCATAAGATGAAAACTCGAACGTATCCAAAAATACATCTTTATGCAACTTACTCAATCTTTTCTCTCCGATATGACCAAGTCTACAATGCCACAAGTAGGATTCGTTCGTATCTGAACTCTTCGTCTTGCGTGCGTTTTGTACATTGAGAACTGTGTTCTGATTTAGAACATAGATACCATTACACAGTGTACCTTCTGCAACCAATACCTTATCAAGGTAAATGTTCATGATATGTCTATCAAGAATAAAGTTATATCCATCTTTATCAAGTAAAGAAACTGATATGATGTTGCAAAGCATGGAAGGCACATAGTAGCAATTGTTCAAAATCATAGTATTGCTATTTGGCAATACTAGGTGATATTCACCGACGGCAGCAGCATTAACTTGTGCTCCATTCCCCACTCTGAGGGACATATCACCAGGTCCAACTATCCTACTTTTTCTCAGTCCCTACAATAAATTACAGATATGAGATCCTGATCCGATATCAAGTACCCAGGAGGTAGGACTGACCGAAAAACAGTTCTCAATAACAAGAACACCTGAAGAAGACGCAACAGTATGTTTCTTCTTCGATGGGGTTATCAGGGAATTCAAATTTTCCTCTTTCCCTTGCTCATACTTATGACAGTTGTCGTAAGTTAGAGCCGAACCGACGTTCCCCAGCCCCGAATAAGAATTCGGATCGGTCAAGCGATACATTTTATCATCTTGATTAGGGCGTGAAATGGTTGCTACCTGGAGAGAGAGAGGGAAAACACTCAGCGTGCACTCTTGCAAGATTAGATTGGTTATTGATTTATCTAATCAGGATGGCTCCCACTGTTTCCTCAAATTCTTCTTCAAACCCTAAAAGAAGAACTAGTCAGGATTAATCGCACGTCACAGTACTTGCTTAACCTTTCAGCCAGGCCGGTGTTGGTACTTCGAGGGAGGTTTTCCAACGCTTTCGCGAAGTTCCTTAATTAAATAACCTCTTTTCCCTGGAGGCGTAGCCCCGCTAACACCTTTCTAGACACCTACTTGGTTTATAGCATTGATTGTTAAGTGTGATAATCTCCCGAGAGTAATCCTACTCATCAGTGGGATCGGGATCCATCTATCATTGTGTGATGCACTAGATGGAATCCACTCTAGTCACCACACTCCAGAAGGTATGCTAAAATCTGCAAGTTTCCTGTATGTTTGAAACTCCCGATGTGGTTTTTGCCCCTAACGACTTATGACCTTGACACAGTCAACATATCATAAGTAGCTAGCCAAGTTCAACCCGTCATTGTCCAAGATTGCATTAGACCCACCCGCATGACCCTTGACACAGTCAAAATGGTCATACGACTGTCCTAACCAATCGCATCATGTGCCACAAACAAGTATTTCTCAGCTACCATACACTATGCCTTGACACAGTCAACATACGCTGCATGAATACCGAGTAACACTTGTAAGAAATGACGAAGGGCTACGGATGGGTTTTTGGCGAAAAACCCGTTGACGTAATGAACTTGATATCGTTGAAGGAACCTGAGTAGTTTTTGTAAATGTATAGTGGCGAAAACCTTTGCTAAAGAGGTCACTCCCTGTGAAGGGATCTCGGCTCTTTCCTCGTCGAATGAGGTGCAGAATATTCCAAACTGAATACCACGATGCAAAGCAAAAATATTCGACTATATTAAAGTTATTACCCTGACGCAAACTTTTACTCAAGGGGTCACTCCCGGTGAAGGGATCTCGGCCCTTGCCTCGTCGAATGAAGTGCTGGATATTCCAAAATGAATACCACTGTGCAAAGCAAGAGAGAACGTCTGTAATGTCAGTTTTTAAAGCTTGGTTCCAACAACATCTTTTAGGTTTATTATCTTGCATTAATCAAAATTAATGCGGCCCCATCAATTTGTAACCTATCACACCAGAAAAGAACGAAAATAAAATGTACGTATATGCCATCCGCATTCGCCACGGGGCCCTATCATCACCCGTTAGGTTACTTAACTAACGACAGAGCGGGGGCTAGACTAGCGCGGGTGCAAAACATATACAACATCTACTAGTATATATATAAATATATATAACATTCGTCCTAGGCATGATAATAAACAACATCACAAATAACATTACAGAATGGTGGATAGTTTTGGAGCCCCGATTTTAAATGAGCCGCAAATAAAACCCGACGTTCCTGGTCGTGTGGATAGCCTGTGCAATGAAAACCTGTACCCCCTACGAGTGCGGCGAATAGCCCGCCAGTTCTAGAATGAAGCCCCCTCTGTCTCAGCGCCTTGAGATGCGGGCTTGTTGCCTTCCAGAACCCGGCTATTCGTGCACCCCACCACGGGGTAATCCTAATACAGAAAATTAAAAAATATATACAACCGGTGACATCGACCTCAGCCCGGTCGTGCCCCAAAATAATATACAAACGGTAAAGACGGCAGTCCACATGTCGGACGCTCGCCCCGCAATAACAAATGTACAAATGAATTATAAACTGTATTTCTAACATTGCACCACATGCTATCCACCACGACAATCCAACCATAAACACAGCACAAGCACACAACATCAACGTGAATGTCACGTTCGCAAAACCCGTATAAAGGAACATATAGCAATCAGACGAGTTTTACCGATCGAGTGACATTCCCGGTCGCAGATAAAAGTGAATGTACTGAAAATAAAATACGTATTTTAAAATTACGATCGACTAAACTTTCCAAGTGGGCCCCAAGTATTGAACCAACACTGTGACAAATCTGGGCCCAAAAAATAATTATCCAGAAACCACAATCCCAAAATTTAAGAGGCCCAGAAGAAATTTGTGGCCCAGAAGCCTATATACCGCCGCGGAACCGCTGCCAAGTGTGGAATTATGCGGCGGTTCCGCGGTGTAATTATGGGTTCATGGGCCCAATTTTCTTGTAGGTTCTTATAAAAGCCTGCATGATTTTCTGAGACCATAAAATTGATTTTTCGAGCACCTTTAAAAATCGACAGAAACATCATGAAATGAAATGCGGTTTTTGGAATTTTCGGTCAATCGTTATTCTAAACACGTTTGAACTAGCTAGTATAGGTTTTATGGGGTGGCTCTGATACCAAGTTGGGTTATCTTCACGCCCGAGCCTCCAAACGAGGCGGTTTGCGGAACAAAAATTTTCTAGAGCTTTAAAAGGGGCGCAAAGATAACTTAAAAACCGGATCTTTACCATAAAACCAACTAGCAAACAAAGAGATGTTAACTACTATGAAAAAATGGTATACTAAAAGAATCGAGTCCTTCGGTCTTCTTTCTTCATCCTTAGCTTCTAGCAAGCGCCTTGAACATGCTTGAACTTCAAAACCGACTCCATCGGTCCATCGGGATCATGCTTGTTCTCCGGCCTCCTTTTGTCGCAGATGATCCACCCGGGGAGTATGATCCATGGCTCTAGCTCCTAACTATGTAACCAAAGGAGCAACTAGAGAACTTGGTTTGCTAAAACAAGTAATCTAGGGTGTAGTGAAGGGTGTCTTAGTGTTTAGCTATCTCTTTCTTGCCTCTTCACTTGATTCTCAACACATGAGAAGGTGGTGAAGAGGAAGAAGATGAATGTGGGGGAACCTAGAGAGGAAATAGGAGAGCAAGAGCAAAAGAGAGCTCAAAGAAATAATGAAGTAAACATGAAAGAGAAAATACACACATAGGTTTTGTGTATGATTTTTTTCATTAAACAATTAGCAACCATGATTCAATAGTAAACCCAAAATGAATTATAAATTCATTTGACTACTATTGAAGCATGGTCAGTACCTTTCCTCCCTTACCTCTCACTTTCCACCTCATTTCCATTTATGAAATAAATGGAAAATCCAAAATGAGGTGGCCACCTTCTAGAAGGAAATCTGTAGTAAATACGGATTTCAATCTACTATACAAATATACCGGCAATCAGATAAAAATCCGAACGCCCAAAAGAGATAGAATAATACGGAGAATGTAATACTAGAATATATATATCGAAATACATATACGTAAATTATTAAATCAATACCTGATTTAATAATCCGGCTCAAACCCAAGCCGGCTAGTATTACAAACTGTCCGATCAAAAATCCGAGTGCCAAGTACATTGTCACGTCCCGCAATTACGGAATATGACCGGCACTTAAACTACGAACGTCTCGAGGCGTACGTAATCTAAGTAAGCCGAAAACCCAGAAATCCAAACCAAGAAAAGTAGTAGAGTGAAGGAAAACCAATTTAAATCAAGTATTTTTAATAGCATAAGCCGAATTATGCCTTTTTTAAAAACATTAAATATTTCCTGAAAATTTCGGCAGAGTCTCCTTTGTAAATACTGGCTCCCAAACGGGATACAACATGAATAGTATACGAAATCAATAAAAAGGCTTCCCCAAGCGGGAGCTAGCTCTTCGTCAATCGACGGTCACAACCACACAAGCAATATAATATACAACGCCAACGGCGAGGATCAAAATTAAAAAGGAAACTCAAAACCACAAGAAAACCACAGAAATATAACGCGCGACTCTAAAGTCGAAGGAATAACATCACTGGTCTCTATCTCAAAATAAATACATGTTTGGTTGATGGAACTTCTAGATACAACAGAGTAATAATATACAAGTTATATAATGGGGGGTACGATACAAGTAAACCCACCTACTAGCAAATCACCCGAAGGAAACTATGCCCGCAAGCCGTAATGAAACCTGTACGGCAAACCTGCAAGAAACTGGGGCACAACGGGGGTGAGTTGCCAACTCGTGAATAGAAAAACATCTACGCACTGAAATCGCATAAATAACGCAACCTAGGTCAATGATCATAATATATCCTCAAATATATGAATAACATGCAGCCTATAACAATGGCTAGGGTAATATCTAACCCGAGTGTGATCTCATGTGCCCGTGTCAGTGCCTCAGGTAGCAATATATCATATGAATGAGGTATGAATGCATGGAACAGAATGCATGTACTGACGAAAACTGCTTTCATAAATCAGTGAGATTTCTGTATTTTAAAAGTGAGGTACCATAAATGAAATCAGCATCAAACAGTGCCCAGCATCGACACAAAACAAGTGTCCAAATATCTCGATATCTCTGTATCACAATCTCTGTACCTCAATATCTCAAAATCTCAATATCTCAATCACAATATCTAGGGCGCCGTCAATCCAGACCGGCCCCTACCATCCATCTCAAGACCACGACGGTATCCTCCGGATATCCGACGCGTCGGGTAATATCACCGGTCGGTAGTGCTCCCCTGCCAGGCTCAACGTCAACAACACGATCCTCTTGCCCCGGGGTACCGCACCGGGCCCACCATGTACCCGAAACGGTTCCTCCACTCCTCGAATCGGGTCTCGAAATCCATCAGCAAACTCATGGTGGACGACTCATACATCATGGGAAAACCGCACCTTTTATTTTAAAAGAGAGAAAAGGTTTATTTATGTTTTTGCGGTTTTCCTCCAAATCCAGAAAATCTCATGGAAATCCGAATCCAAAACCTTAATAACACGTAAAATAGTGAATATATGCATGAGAATCCATGAATGCGGCATAACAATGAATAACAGTATGCATGAAGTAGCAAGTAATAACTACAATGTCTAAACTAACATATAAGGCAAGTACGCTAATATCATGTCTAAACTATTAGCTAACAGGCTATGTCAAGCAATAATATTTTCTAAGGTGTACGTGACATGGCAATTACCGATGAAGATGTGTGTGAGCCGGCAAGTAAGTGTACGTGGTACATACGCATCATCGGTAATGGTGCTGGTGTCCTAACAGCATGATATCAATAATGGAATATGAAACATAATATAAGCATGCGATGCGAAGCGAACCACAATAATGAGCGGGAGCTGAATACTAGACGCAACTATAACTAATCTGCATTAATCTAATATAAGTCCTACAAATGGTGCCTTTTGAAATAACACGAATCATGGGGTTTTGAAAATAGGGGCTACGGTGTTTTTATGAAAAGATACGTCTTTTGAAATATCCGTAGGATCTCTTGGGCTGTCTTTTAAAATACCCACGATTCGTTAGTTTTGAAATAGGTAAGAATCGAATCTAATCTAACAACTAAACTAAACTAAAGGGCTAAGCTAACAAGCTAGACTACAGGTAAGGAAACCGCCTAACATCTGAGTCGATCCATATACATACCTGTATATATATTAGTCGGTGATCCCGCCTCAATAATATCATATCCGATACCATATCTATAATCAGACATCCCAAGTCAAGAGTGCGGATCGATCATCAAGATATAGCTCATACGTAAATCCGTCGTACGGCATACCCAAATCTGGGTACGGGTCAATATCATATTCCTCACACTATTCCTATGGTATCCTCTTTATCCAAGATCATAGTCTAGGGTACTGACCAATGTCTAGTACAATACTGATATCATCAATATAGACATGATTTGGCTACTGATCGACAGTCTCGTACAAACTGATATCATCAGCACATATCATCATCAAGGGGTATACATCGCCCAATACAACCTAGGATCAATATCCTAGCATATCATATCTCATATCACGATCACATGTCGACCACTTTATTTATAACACTATTCACCTGTATCGTCGCCCCAAGATCCGCTATAACACCAGGACGTACCTCAAGTACGAATCCTGCCATATCACCAATATCACAATCTCAACACAAATCTCATCGACTCATCTCAATCCGTATGTGAACACATAGTCCCATACCCATGTGAACACATAACAATATATTCCCGTAAGCACAAATGAAAGAAGAAAGTATGCAAGTATGGGTGGGTGTGTGCAAGTGTGGTGCGACCGCTACTCTAGGGTTTCGCGACACTATAACATCCAAGAACACCAAATATCCATATTTATCATCAATAACTCAACAAAATAAACAATATATATATATGTGTGTATACGTATTCGTATACATCACCACGAACTGCGGGGGTGCTATACGCCATCCACCCGACTTCTCCCCGTAGATATAAGTCTACTCACCTGGTCCTCGCTCGCCGGTGCCGACGTCGCCACGCGCTTGCTTGTCGTCTCGAAGTCCACATGGGTACCTACATATCATAACGTACCGTATCGCATTAAAATCCGACTCATGATCAAAACAACACACGAATCCCACATAAGTCAATACCTATGGTTTCTTTCACAAATCAACTCAAAAACCCTCGACATCGGCGTATAAACGCCAAACCATTGAGAAAAAACCCAAACACACTCATTTACACATTCACAAACACTAATTATAATATGAAATAGGTTGCAATTCACAAAAACCTCAAACTCACTTTAAAAGCTATTTTTCCGAAAATCTAGCCAGCATAATTAGTCGTTTTAGTACAAAACTCGATGTTTAAATAAATCTAGCGGCCATAATACTTATTAAACATCTTAATTAAATCATCTAAACCATTTCTATAATTTATTCCCAATAAATTTCATTAACCCCAAAATTCTAGTTACAAAATACCTAAATTTTAACAATTTTATAGCAAAAATGCGCAAACTACAATCTAGCTTGGATTTTCATGAACTAAAGTATTAAACTACACTTAAAAATGTTAATAATGCCATGAATACCCTAATTAGATTTTTATCTCCATTATTTAATCAAATTCCAAAAACCTAGTTTACAATTTATATAATTATCACAATTTAAATCAACAAATATGCAAACTAGCAACTTAAATTGGATTTAGCATGACCTAATATGTCAAATACATCACACAACCCTAAACTCACAACACAAAACCCCAATTTGAATTCAAATCCCACTCTTGAATTTCAAATCATGCACTTAGAACTAAAATAAAAACCTATTTAAACATATAATTAAGCTAACCTAAAGCAATTAACAACAATTTAAGAAAAAGGTTAGAATTATACCTCATGATCAAGAGATCAATTATGGAAATCAAAGCCTCTAAAATGCCAACTTGTTCCCTAGATCCATGTAAGTTTGGCTAATGAGAAATGGGTAGGAGTTGGATTTGGATTTTGGAATTTATTTGATGGATTTTGAGGCAATTTTTGAAGCAAAAGAGATGGAAAATGGGGGGAAAAGATGGGGGCTGTTGTAGCAGAATTTCGGCCAGTAGAGGGGCTGGAATTAGGTGAGGAAATTGGGGTGGAAATTCTAAGGTCAAAGCCCCTCCCAATTACCATAATACCCCCACCTACTTTACTATATATAAAAACCTTATTTTAACCCATTTCTCACATGATTTAAGGTCAAAAAGAGGGAAATAAAATTCTTGGGCTACTACAATAGTGTGGGGCCGGCCAAGGGGAATGAGGGTGAGTGTGAGAGACTTTACAAAAAATTCTATGCAAAAATACCCCCCCCCCCACAATACCATATTTGCAAGTTTTAGTTCAAAATAACTATATTTTTGTTTTCCATAAAATAAATCAATTAAAACTTGAAATAAAATACTAAAAAATTATATTACAACTAGATTTTAATTAACATGATTTTAAAGATTAAAATTAGCCCATTTAAATTTGTATTTATCGCTAATTTAATGTATTTTCTTACCGGCTTAAAATAATATTAAAATAATTAATTTCGGAAAAAAATTCAGAAAATTTGAAATTTCAGCAGTGGCTCAATAAACTCCAAATACTAGCAATTACATAGCTAGAATATGTATATTTAATTTTATAATAAAGATATTTGCATTTTGACTTTTTACAGAAAACCCCCTTATTTTACTGTTTTTTCGAAATTTCACCGAAACGATTTTCAAAACGTTACATACATCAATCGATTGAACCCTGCACGTATCCAATACGGCAACTACACCATTTCGCCTGAATCAAGGAAACCCTCTGTGTGGGACTCTAAAGACTCGACAGTACTCTGGCAGTGGGTTTAACCACAAGCACGTCAGCGGCACTAGCTGTACGTAACGGCTACCCAGGTACCTGTCGAAAAGGAAGGCCGACGAGCAAGCTCGTCCGAACTCCTACTGAGCCTATCCGTGACAATATCCAAACAATCCGGTCTCTTCGTCAAAAAGTATCGCATACCGGGTCTAGGGGAATGGTAAACGTCAGACCCTAATAACCTGATAAGTCGTGCCGATGTGGCTCAGGACCAATCCAGGAAACTACTGATCAACCTATCAGTAAATTCCATCTGCCTTGGCCAAGGTCTTATGGTCCTGACCAATCGAATCACAGTGCGATATCGACTCCCTATACCGGGAGAGACGAATCCCCGACAATCGCTCACTGCCTCCATGTGGCTCGGGACTGAACCCAACCAAAACCTGTTTGCATGACTCAGTAGAGTTGTGGTAGGGTAGTGATCAAAGTTCAGTGGGAACTCACATGAGACAAATGTCGATCTCGGGTCCAAGGACTAACCTGTACACATGTCACCTGAGAACTTCCATCTGACGATAGGTATAGTACCATATGGAAGTTCTCGGCGAGTCTGTCCAGTGTACTCACCCCAGTGAGCACCTGTATACGATCTTGGGTACATCAGACCAATGGCTGCGGGACCAACCATCCCCCGACGGGGTAGAAACGTATACACTAGTCTACTCTGGAGTATCAATGCCCAGTCTCGATACTTACGCGACTAGGGACCATTTAAGGATGTGCTTATAGACTACCCTGCTCCCACAAGTGTGATCGCCATCACAACGCAGGTAGTCAAGCAAGATCCTAGGGGCTTTATCAATATGTAATAACGAGTATGACATATGCCATGTTAAGATAAAGACAAACCACAACAGTATACTACCGTATCGAGTCTTTATCAATATGTGCAAACCAGATATAATAACAATAAATACACATATCCCGATAAAGACAAGTCAAATAATATGCTATAAAACTGAGCAAGATTGTTCTGTACATACATATCCCCAGTATCCATATGTATACATATACAATACTGGCCTCTAGGGCATATACATCCAACAGTATCTAGACGGGGCATCGATATACTAGAGTAGACTAGCATATAGCTTTTCGACCCATGTAGATGGGCGATGGATGATCCCATATCCATTAGTGTTTGACATCAGAGATGATATACGGGTGCTCAGTCGAGACAGGGTACACTGGACGGACTCGCCGAGAACTCCTAGATGGTATTATACCTCACGTCAGATGGCAGTTCTCTGGTGACACTGGTACAGGTTAGTCTGTCGACCCGAGATCGTCATAGAGTCTTGTGTGATTCCTACTGTTCTTTGATTTCCACCTTACCACGTTCAAAAGAAAGTGCAAAATGGTGGTTTTGGTTACAGTCCTTAGTCACATGGAGGCAATGAGAGATAGGAGGGGATTTCGTCTCTCCCGGTATTGGGGGTTGATATTGCGCTGTGCTCGATTGGTCATAACAGTAAGTCCCTGGCCAGGGCTGTTTCTGAGATTTACTGGTAAGTCTTATCAGTAGTTTCTCGACCCGTTATGAGCCTCACATCGGCACGACTTATCAAGTTATTGGGGTCTGACGTTTACCACCCCCAGACGAGATATGCGACATATCAGACGAAGAGACCGGACTGTACGGTAGTGTTACTGATTGGATTCGCAGGAGTATGAGCTGGCTTGCTTGTTGATCTTCTGATCGCTCAATACCCGGGTAGCCGTTACGTTTAGCAGACCGCTTGCGTCTTGTGGGTGTTTGATATGATCATCACCTACTACCGGCGTATTGACGAGTCTTTAGAGTCCTACACAGAGATTTCCTGGTTCATGCGAAACGAAGTAGGAGCACATATGTGATATGCGCGGGACCGAGATTAATGCGCGTATGTGATACCGCGTTCTATTCTCGCGATATGTGATATCGGTCGGTTATATGTGATATAGCCGGGTTATCGGATCAAGTGTTGATTCGATAGATTGTTACATTTGATATTAGTCGGTTGTATGTGATATAGCCGGATTATTAAATCAAGTGTTGATTTAATAATTTAATGTATAATTATATATTTGATATATTAACTTACATTAACTAATATTAGCTCACTTAAGAAATTTTTTTCTCACTAGTGTATACTTGGTATATATGTGATATATATTGATGTACATCTTTTGTGTCATGCTAGATGTCACATGCTGCATGGGTGTATGAGACTTACACCATGCTTATAATAATAGAATGGTTTTATTTATTTAAAGTTAATAAAAATTAGTTGGTAATTAGTCACATGGTTCAAGCCTTGTAGAAGCTTGTGGAACCATTGACCAAGTCCACTAATTTTGTTTTACTTGTAGATATTTATTAACCAAACCATTATTAGTTAGCCATCGTTTATTCTCTACATGGGTTAGTGTATGACACTAACTCACCCATGGTTGCTATTCTCACCTCATGAGTTCATTCTCTCATCTTCATTCTTCATCTTCTTCTTCATTGAGAAAGTTTGCTAGCTTTTCTCAAGGTGAGAAAATATTGTGAGAAAAACAAATCTAAAATGAGCTCATTTCCTACTTCATCATCCTCTGCTATTAGCCATTTAGTTTAGGGTGTTTGCTTCACTAATCTACCATTAGTGAAGAGATAGCATGAGCTTGAGTCTCCTCGACGTAGATCATTTTTGGCCTCGAAGACTTCGAGCAAGCTTGTTCATTTCTTCATATGAGCCCTTACTAGAGTTCGGGTGTTCACTACTTGGAGCGAAAAGACTACTATACGGAGCTTTAGAAGTGAAGGATCGGTCTACAAAGGTTGTATTCCTCATTCACTTAGATGTAAAGTTGTTTACAAATATTTTCGTCGGATTTTCTAGTTAAGATTCTAGGGTGAGGGTTCTTTAGAACGGCAAAATTTTGAAAACGGCATGGACAATGCTTCCCGAAACCTTGCTGCCGACCTAGGGAACCCTACAGGTGGTGCAGTTTCAGGTCCCCACTGCCAAGACCACCTTGTGGTGGTCTTGGGGAGTGGGCCCAGCCATTCGGTCCCTCCGGGGGTTCCCTAGGGTGCCCATGCACCACCCTGCGGCTTTTCAGTTCAAACCGTGAGCCCGCGGGGTGTGTAAACTTCTCAAACTTTCAGTTTTCGGAACTGTTTTTGTCGGCAGTTTTTGCACGACAAAAACGGCGTATTTATAATATCGCAAAGAGCTAACTAAGGCTTATGGAGTGGCTCTGATACCATGTTGGGTTACGGCAGCGCCCCGGCCATCAATCCGTGACCAAATGCGAAACAAAAATTTATAAAACTTGGCGCTACCACAACCAATTACCCGGATCTACACATAAGCCCTAGATAACAAAACATGCAAAGGAGTTAGAATGGTTATACCGAATAGATCCGTGTCCTTCAGTCTTCAACCATCATCCTAAGCTCCTAGGGGCTTCCTTGATCAAGCTTGATCTCCGGTCTCCCTTCATCGAAGATGATCCACCCGAGAGTCTATGCAACGAGCTCCAACCTCATATCCGAGACAACTAGGGCACCTAGATTGCTACTCTAGATACCGTATATGAAGTAGAGAGCGATGAAGGATTAATTTGTCTCAAGACATCCAAGGATTCTCAACTCATGAGAGGGTTTGGGTGGAGCTAGAGGAAGAAGAAGATGCCATGAGAATGAGGTGTTGAGAGCAACTCAAGAAAGAGAAAAAGAAATGAATAATGGATTATATTTTTTGTTTGGTGTGTGAGTGTGATAAGAAATAATGGAGCCATCACATAAATGACCATGTCTCCAAAATATCTTAGTCAACAAAAAATATCTCAAGTCAACATAATCTCACAACAAACAAAAACCCTAAGCATGCTAGAATAGTAACCATGGGTCACTAATTAGCCATGCCTCAGAAATGCAACATACACCTCATCCTACACCTCAATAACCTTTTAATCCAAAAAGGTCTAAACCATGATGAGGTGTAATCTTCTAAAAATAATCTTGTAACAAATTACAAGAATACCCCTCAACCGTATATATATACCCGCATCCGTATTCCGAAGAATACGAATACAAAGAGACTAAAATAATCCAACAAATATAATATTAGGATCCGGCTTAAACCAAAGCCCACTAGTATTATCCGTCCGAACATCATCCGTGCATAAGTACACGTATGTGATCGAACCCTGCCATAAAACCATACGGCCTCTACATCGTTTCGCCCGAAGCAGGGAAACCCTCTGTGTGAGACTCTAAACACTCATCAATACGCTAACAGTGGGTTTAACCATAAGCACGTCAGCGGCACTAGCTGTACGTAACGACTACCCAGGTATTGAGAGAAAGGGAGGCCGACGAGCAAACTCATCCTGAAACCCCTACTGAGCCTGACAGTGACAATATCTATACAGTACAGTCCGTTCGTCTATGAGTATCGCATATCAAGTCTAGGGTGTGGATAAAGTCAGACCCCTAATAACTTAACATGCAGTGTCGGTATGAAGCCCATCACCACCTGAGAAACTACCGATCCAAATCAGTAATTCTCGACTACCTTGGCCAAGGATTTCTGGTGATGCCCACCCGTGCACACCGCGACATCAACCCCTAATACCGGGAGAGACGAATCCTCTGACGATCCGCTCACTGCCTCCATGTGGCTCGGGACTGTACCCAAATAAAACCTGTTTGCACGACTCCTTTGAGCCGTGGTAGGGTAGTAATCAAAGCACAGTGGTAACTCACACGAGACAAATGACGATCTCAGGTCGATAGACTAACCTGTACACATGTCATCAGGGAACTGCTATCTGACAATAGGTATAATATCAACTAGCATATTCCCGGCGAGTTCGTCCGGTGTACTCATAACCCAATGAGCACCTGTATACATCTTAGGTGAACCAACTGACACCAATAGCTTGTGAGACCGGCCACCGCCCCTCGTCGGGGTCTCGATCAGTATACACTACTCTACTCTTGGAGTATCGATGCCCAGTCTCGAAACACCCACGACTAGGGAAATTTAAAGGATGTGCTTATAGACCACCCAACTCTCACGTATATGATCGCCATCATACTGCTGGTAGTCAAGAAAGAATCCTATGGGCTCTATCAATATATAATAGTGATCAGTAATGTCACCTAAAGCATGTACACGATGATAAAGACTAACCAAATATTATACTATCATCTCGAGTAAGACTTTTCTGCCGGTATAGGTCCTCCCTCAATCATTACAATCGCGTGCCTACGATCCAATAATTTACTTGAGGGCACTATAGCCAACAAACAGCACCCGTCGCATGCTGATACCACGCCGCATAAACTGTAACATTTCAGAAACTATAAAATATTATTTTTGTAATTTAAAATTAAAATAATATATTTCACGAAAACTACCCGATTTGCGAAATTGGGGTTTTCGTAAAATGGTATAAATATATACCAATATTTGTGAAATAATTGGAGATTAAAATAATTTATTCATTTAAAAATATATTTATCGGATTTGGCAATTTTTAATTTATTATATGCAAGTTTAAATAAAAACCCGATTAGTGCACTGTTAATCGCGATTAAGCCAAATTCGTGTTTCTACAGTTTCCCATGGCTAGTGCACCATGACATGTTTCATTTTGTTGCTTGTGGTTTCATTTGTGTTGTTTTATTGGTATTGTGTATATTATTGTGAGAAAAAGAGAAGGTAATTATTAGAGAGAGAGAGAGAGTGAGTGAGGCATGGGCTTGTGAGGGGTGAGAATAAGAGAGAGTGAGGGTAGAAGAGAGAGAGAGAGAGGGCTGCCATTATTCCTCCCATTTCTTTTCTTCAACTCCTTCTTCCTCCTCATTTCCCTCCACCTTCACCCCCAAGATTCATCTTAAAATCTTCATCCAAAACCTAAACTCCTTTCATTAAAAATGATCCCCACTTCATGCTCTACACATTGGACCTTTCAAAGTTCAATTTTGGAGACTTTGGACAAGCTAGGGTTTTTCTTGAGTTGCCCAATTGAGGTAAAATCCCATGCCTTAGTTCAGTTTTTGTTTTTCTAGCAATTTAGTGTAGTTTAGAATTTGTTTAAGTGTCGTTTTGTGACCTTTGAAAACTTCAAGTTGAGGTTAGGGTTTGATTTTAATTGAGATGGTGAAATTGAGGTTTAATAGTGACTTAAACCCCTGCAGTGATAGAATCCTTGACCAAACCAGAGACCAAACCCCAAAATGAGAACTTTGAAATCTGCCGATATCGGAAATTGTAGAATTTGTGATGACAATTAGTGATCTACTGTGACCCGAGAGACCTATAAAATAAGTTTCCATTACAGAGAGAGGAGAGGGTGACCTAGAAGCAAACCCCAAGACCCAAGACCCCAGTTCAACTTCTTGGCCGCAAATATATTCCTCGTGGCCGTAAATTGCGGCCACACCAGAGTGAAATCTGGGGATTTTTGGTGAGTAGCCTTGTTTTGTGATATCTAGACTAACCCTATATGCAAAATGTTCTGGTTTGGCCTAAAGGTGAAATCTGGGAGTGATTTCCTTCGTTGCTGAATTTGGTATTCATGATTTGTAAACTTGGGATTTGGTATTTGATATTGTATTTGGTTGTTGGACGTTTGTACGTCAACAACAGGGGTTGTTTGATTGTTTTGCATGCGTAGGCTATAGGTTCTAACCTATGGACGCACCGTGTGCCGTATTGGTTTTCCGAACTCGATTTTAATAGAATTGCGATATGTGTTGATATTGTAGGTACCTTCGCGTGGATTTCGAGAAGATGGAGCATGGCGTCATCGACTACGGCGAGCAAGGATCAAGGTGAGTAGATCTATATCTACGGGGGAAGTCGGGTGGATGGCGTATAGCACCCCCGCAGATTATTAAATGGAAACCAATCTATAAGATGCAGTCGTAGAAACCTAGATTAGGAAACTAGGGATATGGTTAAAAAGGATAGTTAGAGATGATATGAGATGAAAGCTTAGGGTTATGAAAATTTGATGTGATATGACGACTTGATTGATATGTCGGTATACGGATGCGAGTCGATAAGAGAGGATTGATACCTTTTCCGGTCCCCCGATATGAGGTTGTTATGGATGTGACCCAGGGATATGGGCATATAGGGATATAAAATGTTGTGAATCATGAGTGATAAGCCGTATAAGACGTTAGGTCCGTACCCTCTTCTTCATATAGGTCGTTAGGATCCCAAATTGTTTAATGACGTCGTACGATGATTTACCGTACGTGACGAGTTCAATTGATGATTGATCCATACCCTTGACTGGAGAATGCCGATTGATAGATTCACTGACTCTGTCATGTTAGATACATATACCTTATAGCTTTTAGCTGCCGATTTACTTTATGCTACGTTCATGTCTTTTCCGTTGCATTTCATATACCTGTGCTAGTACACCTGCACCATTATCGATGATGCGTATGTCACACTTAAATAGATTGGCCGGCTCACACACTTCATCATCGATAATTGCCGTGTCATTACACAGTAGAATTGTTGCATCATGATATGACTCTTTGCATAATTTACTTGCTATAGTTACATATACACCTTTATACGATGTTGCATTCGACTTTGGAGAAATGGGGAACCGCAGGATATATTTTAAAACTGGATTCATTTAAAAGAGCGGTTTTTCCTTGATATGTGCATATTACTGTTTCATGTTGCATTATATACTAATATGCTTACATTTCTGTTATATGTCGCATACATCATGCTTTACGATTATACGCATTGAGATATGCTATTTTCATGAGATTTCTGGATTTGAGAACCGTAGTTATGTTTCAAAAGAAAGTATTTATTATTTTAAAAACCCGGGTTCTCTTGATATGATATTTCAGTGCATCCACCATGTGTTTTCTTGGTTCTTACAGTGGCATGTGAAACCCGATTCGAGGAGGAGGAGGAACCGTCTGCGGGTGCATGGTGGACCCGATGCGGTACCCCGGGACAAGATGGTCGCAGATGATGGCGTTGAGCCTGGCAGGGGAGCACTACCTACCGGTGATAGTATTTAGACTCGGCGGTTATCCGGAGAATACCGACCGGAGTAGTGAGATGGATATGAGGGCCGATCTGAGGATGTGGCGCCTGAGATATAAGGATTTACGTGTCGATGCAGGACACGGGTTTCATGATGTTTCGAGTGTCGGTGTTGGACACTCAGGTTCCATGATTTGATGTGTCACTGATGGACACACACTCTTTGATATCCTCATATATTTACATGCATATGCTTTTATGATGTTTGGGTGGACGAGATCCGCATGTGTACAGACATTTATTATATTGTTGGATGTTATCCACATGCATACAGGCTTTTTTATTATATTGTTGGCACATTTACATACGGTCAACCTAGATATCATAGTATTACCTTCATATATAGTTGACCTAGGAATCGTTGTTTATTCGATTTCTACCTGATGATGTTTTCTACTCACGAGTTGGCAACTCACCCCCGTTGTGCCACAGTTCTTGCAGGTTGACCGCATAGATCAGTAGCGGCATCGCTGGCACACAGCTTCTTTTGGGTGATTTGCTTTGGTAGGTGGGACATTTGTATCATGCCCACTCTTGTATTTGTATTTCCTGTTGTATCTAGTCAACTCCATCAATCAAACTAGTATTTGTATATGTAGTAATGAGACTTAACAAGACTTGTAGTTGCGGGACTTGAGCGATGGGTTATGTGTTCGCTTGGTGGGTTTGATGTCTTGCTTTATTTACTATTCTTGTGTTGATCTTCACCGTTGGGCGTCGTATACATATATACTGTCTTGTGTGGTTATGATCCGCCGTTTAGCGAAGAGCTAGCTCCCGCTTAGGGATGCCTTTTACATTATTATGTATTGTGGTTTTGGATCAAAATATACAAAGGAGGTGCTGCCCAAATTTTTAAAAGACGAAACATATTTTTCATCTAGTAAATCCACTTGCATTTTTATGTTCCATTGTTTATTTTTTTAGGAAAACTTTTGATTTCATTATACCTTTATTCAAAACTGCACCTCTTTCATTTTCTTTAAAAAGGTTTAGATTTCTGGGCTTCGGCTTACTTAAGTTATGTTACGCCTCTAGACGTTGCGTGATTTAAGTGCCGGTCACGAGCTAAATTTTGGTTCGTGACAAAGTTGGTATCAGAGCGCTAGGTTTAACCTTAGTTCGAGTTTAGGTTTGATTATGCGGAGTCTAGGGCGTGTATATATTTCAGAACCTAGGCTTGACCTTACGGAACTTAGACTTAAACAAAGGGGTATTAGACCCGAACTTTCGTTTCATAGGTTGACCCTGATTGATGGAGTAGGTAGCTTGGGTAGAGTGACGTACCGTACGTATGTTCCACGGCATATTTACGATACGATACTCCACTTAAGAAACCTTAGGATGTACATATTTTGAGATCCGTGATTCTCTTCGTCCCCATGATTATACATCCACTTGAGATCCTTGATTCTATTTGTTCCACTGATCATGTATACATTTTGGGATCTGTTGATTATTTCCATCCCTTTGATCTATCTTCATCGATACATGCTTGAGGTTCCTTTCACCATGGTTTGAGTGCAGATTGAGCTGCTGCTAGGGTTGCAGTCAGGGCGAGCTCGTCATGGACGAGGACTGACCATCGTGTTTTCTGGTGACATGGGAACGTATCGAGTTAGTATTTGTATTGTGACCTCTCGTTTGAGGCAAGCGTTCGGTGTTGCACCGTATGATCAGGCCATTGCTAGAGGCTGCCAGTTGTGAGAGGACAGTTAATGTACAGCATACCTCAGAGATTGTGATGTCGTCTACCGTGCAGACAGATGACCCAGCTGTTGCTGAGATTGATAGGATGTCGCCTCCATACTTTACGAGCTGAGATCACTGGAGCTTTCAGGCAGAGCTGCGACGGATGATAGCTAGTCTACCTTGAGTTGAGAGACGAAGGGTATTCACATGTTGTCTAGGCGAAGTTAAAAAGTTCGAACGAATGTCAGAAACCTATGTTTCTAAGTTTAAGGTATTCAGAGGAACATGCAAGTAATTCTGTGGACCCTCTAGAAGAATGAAACCCTAACTCAACATGATGACCATGGAACCTCTTTTGAACCTTAGGGTTTGCAGCAGTTCCGTAATGCCATCGGTGAAGCTTGGGTTTGCCCTTCTACGGCTGGTCCATAGGTACTGTGGCATGTACTGGATATTATTAAACTGTGCTCAAGTGTTGAGCTCTCGGGGAATTATGGGACTTTGATGAATCGATTGAAAGGTTTGACGTCGTCCGGATATCATTTGATAAGAGATCAGCAAGCTGACCAGCTACGGATAGAGGGCCTCATCCAGATGCGTTGTGAGTTGATCGAGAACGGACGAGTATTGAGTATTCCTCCGATGGTTGGGACGAGTTCCCGAAGACATGTTCGACTAGATATCTTCTACAGAGTGATGAAGATACCGAGTTCGTAACTTCGAGTCCGTGTGAGAGACTCCGGATTGACTGTAGCCGAGAACCACTGCAGTACGCAGATAGCATGACGTGACATCGAAGTGGATGATGATAAAGATGAGTGGAACCAGAGGTTCGTGCGAGATGCTGACGAGCTGTTGTTACTCCCAGTCGAGAGTAGAGATCTGATATGTATACAGAGGCGTTGGGATGCGTCCAGTTCCCGAGGAGATGCTGTACTGAGAACGCAGATGTCTAGAAAACGAGAAAAGATTATGTAAGAGTACCAGCCTCCGTACAGTTCGGCATAGGCGAGATCGGAAGAGACCTTGAGCAGGTTCCTTCCAGGACACTGCTGCAATGAGATTTGCACTGAAGATCAGTTGTGTCATGTGTATTCAGAGGGCCAGAGGCCGACGCCAGTGACGTGTTTTTTTACGAGTGGTCATGCCAATTGGCCGAGAGATGACCAGAGAACTGCCAGAGCGGAATCGTTTCCGTTAGCACACCTGACCGGGCCGACGAGCCGATGGATTGTGAGATTGGTAATCCACAGAGAAATGAAGACCCAGAGACAAAAGACGCCAGACCGTGATCAGGAGGCAAGCGGATGATCTTGCTCTGCCAGTTTTGGGTGCACCGCTATTTTTCGACATTGTAGGAGGTGTACCTCAGTGTCATTTGTTGCGATTTGTGTTTGTGATCTGAGTATCACATTTATATCGCTTGGATTTGAGTTTCATGATATTGTCTTCATGCACTATGGCTGCACCTGCTGGGTATTTGCATTTTGTGCACAGTTATTGCACTTGATTTAAATTTATATACCGCTACATCGGTTTGCGATTTGTGCATATTTATTGCTCTTGATGTCGATTTTGTGAGTTGGCTGCACGTGTTTATGATTTCATGGATTTCATACAGTTGATTTGATTTTGTGCATGTGGTACGCACTCGATTTGGTTTTTGCACTCGGTATGGCTTATATGTGCTTGCAGTGCATTGATACGTGTCCTGTGCACATAATGGCACACGTTTATGATTTTATACACCTTGGTATACTCGGTGTTGTTTTTATGCATATTTGAGTTATTGATGATTTTTCGTGCGTTGTTGCACTAAATTGTTATTTCGTGCACTGGATGCACCCGATTTGTATTTTGTGCATTTGTTGCACCAGATTTGTAATTTGTGCATTTGTTGCACCAGATTCGTATTTCGTGCATTTGTTGCACTAGATTGTTATTTCGTGCATTGGTTGCACCGGATTTATACTCCGTACCTTGGTTGCACCCGATTTATGTCTTTGAGCATTTGTGTTATCCGATTTGTGCTTTTGTGCGCGTCTGCACTTGATATTCGTTTTCATGCATGCTACTGCACTATATGCTTATTACGGACTTGACGTGCTTGGGTTGGATTTTTGCGCATATTAGGAGCTTGATATTGGATTTGTGCGCATTGGATGCACTTGATTTAGATTTCTTATTCGTGCATGACGGATAAAGTCGATTGGGATTTTCGTTCGTGCATATTAGTTGCACTGGATTGAGATTTTCGTGCACAATAGAAGACCAGAGGTTGTTGTCGTGCACACCCGTTGCACTGGACAGATGTTTTCGTGCACACCCATTGCACTTAGTTTTGCTTTTGTGCATGTTGTAGCACTTGTATTTGGATTTGGTTTCCGTGCGCACCAGACGCACGCGATTGTTGGATACGCCTTTTAAGGCTGATTTTGCTCTTGAGCACTTTATTTTCATGATAGGTACTATATTATGTAGTAGCCGAACATGACTGATCTGAGGACAGCACCTGAGTATTTTGCATGCAATAAAAAGTTTAACAAGAGGTTTTCAAAAAGGAGCTATAGTCTCGCTATTTCTTACGTGTCCATGAGCGACACGAAAGTTTACAAAGGAAAACCTTTTGGGACATTTTAAAAGGGGCGGAACGTATATTTTAGCAAAACCTATATTAACATATATTTATTACTTTATAAATGAGCGTCCGTCACTTATGCCGTGAGTTACGCATCACACGGCAATTCAGAAAAGATTTTGCATGTGTTTTATTCAGTTTTAAGATTTTTCCAAGGATGCGTGCCATATATGTATTATATTATTTGAGTAGTGTATATTGGATTTCAGTAGTGGATTTCGAGGTCTGTGTCTCCATTGTAACTCCGGTGATATGCGTGCAAATCCGATGATTTGCTTGATGCTTGACGGAGTTCGATTTGAGTTTTGTATTCGTTTTCAGGCGCACGCGATGCGCCGTGGCTTTTCTATATCTTCCATGATTTCGGAGCCCCGTCGATTTGAGTGGATTATTGAAATGTTTTAGTATTTTTGGGGTTTAAATTTAAATTCGGGGACCGAATTTGTTTAAAGGGGGAAGATTGTAACATTTCAGAAACTATAAAATATTATTTTTGGAATTTAATATTAAAATAATATATTTCGCGAAAACTACCCGATTTGCGAAATTGGGGTTTTCGTAAAATGGTATAAATATATACCAATATTTATGAAATAATTGAAGATTAAAATGATTTATTCATTTAAAAATATATTTATCAGATTTGGCAATTTTTAA
Organism: Agapanthus africanus; assembly: GCA_030015575.1. NCBI lineage: Eukaryota > Viridiplantae > Streptophyta > Magnoliopsida > Asparagales > Amaryllidaceae > Agapanthus > Agapanthus africanus. Next base: position 456,312,573 of record JASDDO010000001.1, on the reverse strand, counting down.
TTTATTATATGCAAGTTTAAATAAAAACCCGATTAGTGCGCTGCTAATCACGATTAAGCCAAATCCGTGTTTCTACAGTTTCACATGGCTAGTGCACCATGACATGTTTCATTTTGTTTCTTGTGGTTTCATTTGTGTTGTTTTATTGGTATTGTGTATATTATTGTGAGAAAAAGAGAAGGGAATTATTAGAGAGAGAGAGAGTGAGTGAGTGAGGCATGGGCTTGTAAGGGGTGAGAATAAGAGAGAGTGAGGGTAGGAGAGAGAGAGAGAGGGATGCCATTATTCCTCCCATTTCTTTTCTTCAACTCCTTCTTCCTCCTCATTTCCCTCCACCTTCACCCCCAAAATTCATCTCAAAATCTTCATCCAAAACCTAAACTCCTTTCATTAAAAATGATCCCCACTTCATCCTCTACACATTGGACCTTTCAAAGTTGGATTTTGGAGACTTTGGACAAGCTAGGGTTTTTCTTGAGTTGCCCAATTGAGGTAAAATCCCATGCCTTAGTTCAGTTATAGTTTTTTTAGCAATTTAGTGTAGTTTATAATTTATTTAAGTGTCGTTTTGTGACCTTTGAAAACTTCAAGTTGATGTTAGGGTTTGATTTTAATTGAGATGGTGAAATTGAGGTTTAATAGTGACTTTAAACCCCTGTAGTGATAGAATCCTTGACCAAACCAGAGACCAAACCCCAAAATGCGAACTTTGAAATCTGCCGATATCGGAAATTGTAGAATTTGTGATGACAATTAGTGATCTGCTGTGACCCGAGAGACCTATAAAAGAAGTTGCCATTACAGAGAGAGGAGCAGGTGACCTAGAAGCAAACCCCAAGACCCGAGACCCCAGTTCAACTTTTTGGCCGCAAATATATTCCTTGTGGCCGCAAATTGCGGCCACACCAGAGTGAAATCTGGGGATTTTTGGTGGGTAGCCTTGTTTTGTGATATCTAGACTAACCCTATATGCAAAATGTTCTAGTGTGGCCTAGGGTGAAATCTGGGAGTGATTTCCTTCGTTGCTGAATTTGGTATTCGTGATTTGTAAACTTGGGATTTGGTATTTGATATTGTATTTGGTTGTTGGACGTTTGTACATCAACAACAGGGGTTGTTTGATTGTTTTGCATGCGTAGGCTATAGGTTCTAACTTATGGATGCACCGTGTGCCGTATTGGTTTTCCCAACTCGATTTTAATAGTATTGCGATATGTGTTGATATTGTAGATACCTTAAAGGTGGATTTTGAGACGATGGAGCATGGCATCATCGACTACGGCGAGCAAGGATCAAAGTGAGTAGATCTATATCTACAGGGGAAGTCGGGTGGATGGCGTATAGCACCCCGCAAATTATTAAATGGAAACCGATCTATAGGATACAGTCGTAGAAACCTAGATTAGGAAACTAGGGATATGGTTAAAAAGGATAGTTAGAGATGATATGACATGAAAGCTTAGGGTTATGAAAATTTGATGTGATATGACGACTTGATTGATATGTCGGTATACGGATGCGAGTCGATAAGAGAGGATTGATACCTTTGCCGGTCCCCCGATATGAGGTTGTTATGGATGTGACCCGGGGACATAGGTATATAGGAATATAAAATGTTGTGAATCATGAGTGATAAGCCGTACGAGACGTTAGGTCCGTACCCTCTTCGTCATATAGGTCGTTAGGATCCAAAATTGTTTAATGACGTCGTACGATGATTTACCCTACGTGACGAGTTCAATTGATGATTGATCCATACCCTTGACTAGAGGATGTCGATTGATAGATTCACCGACTCGGTCATGTTAGATAAGTATACCTTATAGGTTTTAGCTGCCGATTTACTTTATGTTACGTTCATGTCTTTTCCGTTGCATTTCATATACCTGTGCTAGTACACCTACACCATTATTGATGATGCGTATGTTACACTTACACAGATAGGCCGGCTCACACACTTCATCATTGATAATTGCTATGTCACTATACAGTAGAATTGCTGCATCATGATATGACTCTTTGCATAATTTACTTGCTATAGTTACATATACACCTTTATACGATGTTGCATTCGACTTTGGAGAAATGGGGAACCGCATGATATATTTTAAAACCGGATTCATTTAAAAGAGCAGTTTTCCCTTGATATGTGCATATTACTGTTTCATGTTGCATTACATACTGATGTGCTTACATTTTTGTTATATGTCGCATACATCATGCTTTACGATTATACGCATTGAGATATGCTGTTTTCATGAGATTTCTGGATTTGAGAACCGTGGTTATGTTTCAAAAGAAAGTATGTATTGTTTTAAAAACTCGGGTTCTCTTGATATGATATTTCAGTGCGTCCACCATGTGTTTTCTCGGTTCTTACAGTGGCATGTGAAACCCGATTCGAGGAGGAGGAGGAACCGTCTGCGGGTGCATGGTGGACCCGGTGCGGTACCCCAGGACAAGATGGTCGCAGATGATAGCGTTGAGCCTGGCAGGGAAGCACTACCTACCGGTGATAGTATTTGGACTCGGCAGTTATCCGGAGGATACCGACCGGAGTAGTGAGATGGATAGGAGGTCCGGTCTAAGGATGCGGCGCCTGAGATATGAGGATTTACGTGTCAATGCTGGACACAGGTTTCATGATGTTTCGAGTATCGGTGTTGGACACTCAGGTTCCATGATTTGATGTGTCACTGGTGGACACACACTCTTTGATATCCTCATATATTTACATGCATATGCTTTTATGATGTTTTGGGTGGACGAGATCCACATGTGTACAGGCATTTATTATATTGTTGAATGTTATCCACATGCATACAGGCTTTTATTATTATATTGTTGGCACATTTACATACGGTCACCCTAGATATCATAGTATTACCTTCATGATATGGTTGACCTAGGAATCATTATTTATTCGCTTTCTACCTGATGATGTTTTCTACTCACGATTTGGCAACTCACCCCCGTTGTGCCACAGTTCTTGCAGGTTGACCGCATGGATCAGTAGCGGCATCGCTGTCACACAGCTTGTTTTGGGTGATTTTCTTTGGTAGGTGGGACATTTGTATTGTGCCCACTCTTGTATTTGTATTTCCTGTTGTATCTAGCCAACTCTATCAATCAAACTAGTATTTGTATATGTAGTAATGAGACTTAGCAAGACTTGTAGTTGCAAGACTTGAGCGATGGGTTATGTATTCGCTTGGTGGGTTTGATGTCTTGCTTTATTTACTATTCTTGTGTTGATCTTCGCCGTTGGGCGTCGTATACATATATACTGTCTTGTGTGGTTGTGATCCGCCGTTTGGCGAAGAGCTAGCTCCCGCTTGGGGATGCCTTTTATATTATTATGTATTGTGGTTTTGGATCAAAATATACAAAGGAGATACTGCCCAAATTTTTAAAAGACGAAACATGTTTTTCAACTAGTAAATCCACTTGCATTTTTATGTTCCATTGTTTATGTTTTTAGGAAAACTTTTGATTTCATTATACCTTTATTTCAAAACTGCACCTCTTTCATTTTCTTTAAAAAGGTTTAGATATCTGGGCTTCGGCTTACTTAAGTTACATTACGCCTCTAGACGTTGCGTGATTGAAGTGCCGGTCACGAGCTAAATTTCGGTCGTGACATAAGCATTCGAAGCTTTCGGCACATAGCTCGGCTCGCAGATGAGAAAGTTGGACCCCGTATTTAGTTGCATAAAGTGGTGCAGTGCGCTGCAAATACCCTCTTCTATAGCAGCCGGCTCAGCTAAGAATGCCTCAAGGGGAACACCCTGATTGTAACCCGACTATTGAGCGAAACGGTGCGGGTTATACCTCATGAACGGTGCTGAGGTGTTTTGCCTGAACACTAAAAAGCCGACCTAATTGAATACAAGTGCAGGATCTACCGAGCCTTCAACGTGGGAGCCCCGTCTTTGAAAGTATCATGCAGCGGTTCCAATGTCTTGGTAGATTCCTTACCGATAGTTAAGACTCTATCGACAAAAGTCATACTATCCCCGACCATACGCGGACGAAGGACCAAACGTCAAGCCTCTCGCTGCGACGGATCTAATGCAGAAGCGTCAACTAGAAACATGACCCGGGGAAAGTTTTAGCTGTCGTAGAAGCGGGGTCGTTTGTGGACTCCAAAAGCACCCAGAACGTGCATCTCGACCTAGGACGTAAAGTAGTGCAACGGAAGATGTACAGGTTTTACCCCTGGCTGAGTAGTATCTGCCGCTAAGCTCAGGCCGTGATATAGATGAGCTAGCCCTGCAATCCTAACGGCCACACGCGTCCCTGCAACCATGCGGTGGGCGGGATAAAAGACAGACGACCTCATGTAGCGAGGGTGCATCGGAAGCACAAACCAGCTCAACTACAGGCCGATGAAACCCAGAAAGAACGTCTCTTCATCGATGTCTGAAGCAGCAAGTTCTGCAAAAGGGACGATCGGAGTGTCTGGAATAAAGAAATTTTTTTGATCCGCTTCCGCCGTTGGCTGGTTATCCAAACCGAAACCAAATGGGTCGTCAAGCTTGGCGAATTTTGCGGCTTGTTTTGATAAAACTTCTGGGCGAAGAAAGCGGGAGATGAAATCGGCGAAGCTGACTCCGTGCCCTCCAGACTCTAAAAATAGACTCTCGTAAATGTTCAACAGCTTGATTAGGCTTGGGAACCGATGTTGAACGGCATTCTCCGGGGTGAGACCCATTACCACTGATTTAGTGGCAAAGATGTACTTATCAAGGGGAAGTATCTCTTCGTAATGTTCCCCTCTGACGGGTAAGCCTGAAATTTCCGCAAACTCCTCCAAGGAAATTGAAACTTCCCGATCCGATAGAAGAAAGGTGTGAGTCGGGATGTTCCATTTCTCCAGAAAAGCCTTGACCCACCATATATGAGGCGCGGGATATTGAAAAAGAGACGTATAAATTGCAGGATATAACTCGAGCTTCAGCAGCAGCGACTTCTTGGCCGACTGAATATACCGAGCCCACTGCAGGTTGCCGGCTGAATGGCGAGGAGTCAAACCTATCATATATACTTACCCCCAAGGGCGCGACTCACCTTGACATATGCGTCGACCCAAAATATCCAAGGCCATCGGCGGCTGTATGGGTATTGATGCCATAGAAGGCTGAAGGCGACCCTCCGAAGTCCAGTTGACCTCCTCTACATCATAATTCACTTGAGGCGAATCGGCATAGTGAATTGCTGAAATGGGCTCTGAGGGTATTGCACAAGAAAAACTGCGCCGACCCTGGATAATCTGATTGTACCACGACCCCCATAGGTGAAGAGATTTCTGCTCCGGGTCATGATCTCTAATAAGCGCGAAGACTTCCCGATCTATAGGCGCATCGGCAAAGGCGCTCTCTGAACGTACAAAAGGGAAGGAAGAGTCGAAAGCCATAGTACCTACACAAAGAGAGACGAGGGTTAGTTATCAATGCTATGTTCTGAATTCTGACACTTGGTACTTAAAAAAAATTGTGCCACAATGCAATGCAGAATAAAGGGACAAAAGGGGGACCCACAAAATCAAGATGACGTCCCATCATTAATTGGGCAGTCACTCATTAAGAATGAAATTCTAACAGGATTCTCATTTAATGAGAAATCTCATTGGGCAAAGGAATTAAACTCCCTCGAGAGCTGTGCTCTGCAAACAGATTTCACATCTGTCAACTTTAATTAAGAGGGGACTAAAATTCCCCCAAAAATTTCTAAGAGCTATGCTCTGTAAAAAAAACAATGGGATAATCTAATAGAACCCTCTAAAGCAAAGCTTTTTAACAGGGTAAAACCCCAAGATCTTTAAGAACTCCAAAACAAACTCTAAGAGTTCTTCATAGAAAATGAGCAAAGCTCTGATTAATGGGTTAAGAAACCCTAAAATACATCTTAAGATCTACGATCTAAGAAGAGAAAAGCTCTGTTAAGGGGTTCGATTATGATCCTTACCAAAATTTTGGGCAGAGTTCTAACTCTAGAAGGGATTTGGGCAGAGATCTAAGCTCTGAAAGGAGAATTAAATTCTCAGTAAAACGAAGAACAAGAGAAGATGAACAACAGTCATCTCAAAGGCTAAAGGCCCTACTTATAGGCATAGTAAGTCGATTCAACTTCCAAGAAAATCCAAAGGTGGAAAAGCTGCCACCACGGCACTCACGTGTGAGCCACGTGAGCACAACAGTGGGGGGCATTTATTTCCCTAATAAAACAGCAAAGCTCTGTTCAAAATTTGAAAGGCAGCGTAAAGAGTTAAAAACTCTGAGGCAGCGCCTCACGTGCGTTGCACGAGGGCGCCAGCGCCAAGAGTTAAAAACTCTGAGGCAGCGCCTCACGTGCCTCGCATGAGGGCACCAGCGCTAGAACCAAATCTCTCTGTTAAACAGAGCCGTTGGATCAAAGTTCCAACGGAGATGATAAATTATCATAGTACAGAATTAAATTCTGTTGAGAAAATATTTCTCAAATCTTTCTAACCAAGAAAGATTATTCTCTATAAAATAGAGCACCGTTGGATTAAAAATCCAAAGGTGATTAAAAAAATCACCAAGCTACAGAATAAGCTCTGTACGGAAAAATATTTCCCAATTTTGTTAAAAACGAGAAAAATATCTTCTGTAAAATAGAAGCCCTTGGATCAAAGATCCGACGGTGGATAAAATCCCCAAATCAATTAAAGATCTCTCAATGAGAGATTTCATTAACCAAATCAACAAATCTGCCTCTGCTATATAAAGGACCCAAGACTTCAAGTCTTGTAGTGAGAAACCCCCCATAAGCTTTTGAGCAAGCAAGAAGAAAGCTTTAAGAAGGAAGAAATAAGAATACCTTTCTTCTAGGTAAATAAAAAAATAAAGATCAGAGCATCTCATCTGCATATCCAAGAGTTTAACTCTTCTCAAAGAACATAGTTCTTTCTCTGGATCTGAGATCCATGAGACAAGTCTCCCACAAATAAGAATTTAATTCTCATGGGGATGAACTTGTTCTTAGGGATCAAAGATCCAGAAAAGAACAGAGAATTGAGCTCTTCATAACAGAACACCCAAAGAAAAACCTAGCGCCAAGCGCCTCACGTGGGCGCTGTTTAATAAAGAGTGCTTAGCACTCAATGGTTGGCGCTCAGCGCCAAGCGCCTCACGTGGGCGTTACTCAATAAAGAGTGCTTAGCACTCAATGGTTGGCGCTCAGTGCCAAGCGCCTCACGTACTCATCACGTGGACGCTGTTTAATAAAGAGTGCTTAGCACTCAATGGTTGAGGCTCAGCGCCAAGCGCCTCACGTGTCCCTCACGTGGGCGCTGCTCAATAAAGAGTGCTTAGCACTCAATGGTTGGCGCTCAGCGCCAAGCACCTTACGTGTCCTTCACGTGGGCGCTGTTCAATAAGGAGTGCTTAGCACCCAGAGGTTGGCGCTCAGCGCCAAGAGCCTCACGTACTCCGTACATGGGCGCTATAAAGAGTGTTTAACACTCCATAAAAATAAAAGAACAAAAAAAGAAGGGAAGATAAAGCAAAGCATTATTTGCACAGAAAAGGGACTGAACCCAAGCAAGTGTTTAACACTTTATTCAAAGACCGAATGGGTTGAGTCTAAGTTAACCAAATCCCCAATTCAGATCAACCGAGCCCATGTGCTCATCATTTTCCAAATTGGTCTTGGTCCCAAACACGACTACAGATCTCCCAACGGACATTGGTTCAAGGGTACATCTCCTCACGCCTCTGATACATGTCGTTGTAATTCTTCAGCGTCTTCAGAGAGGTGGTGAGTCCCGATAACCAACAACTCTTTAGTGCACTCCCAAATTGACAGGTACATCCCACAATGGACCGAAAACGTCCTTAAACTAAAATGATAAAGCCTAAATGCTCTTTTGTTGGGTCTGAATGATCCAAAAATACTGTTGAGTAGATCTTAGCCTAAAATTAGACTAACATATCCTCAACAAACATTTAAGTTGATCTTAATCTCAAACAAGATTAACGATCCTTAAATCAACCCAAACCCAAATCCAAATCTAAGAATATACAGATTTGGACTAATCCATGCCCTACGGGCGACAACATAAATTAATCTCCGTATACAATCCACGGGAAACCAAAAATAAAACAAACACACACGACACGAAGTGACCTTCTGGAGCAGGAGAAAGTGTTTACTGCGACGTGGTAACGTAATTAACTGCAGGGGCTTGCGTCTGCAGGGAAGAGCGTCCCTACAATCAAAATGTTAGTGTATATGCCCTAGAGGCCATTACTGTATCATACTAGTTTGTATATTACTTAATGGAAGCTTGGGATATTCACCTTGTATAAACAATCTTGCTCAATATAGTAGTATGCTACTTGGTTTGTTTCTACTTCAATGTGTACTTGTGTTTATTTCAGTATATCACTTATACGCATTAGTGGAGCCCTTAGGATCTTTGCTTGATTACCAGCGTTGTGATGGCAGTCACACTAGTGGGGGCTGGGTAATCTATAGGCACATCCTTATACAGGTCCCTAGTCGTAGGACTATCGAGACAGGGCATCGATACTCCGGAGTAGACTAGCGTATGCGCTTCTCATCCCAGTGTGGGAGATGGTCTGTCCCACAGCCATCAGTACGTCGTACTGGAGATAGTATACGGGTGCTCGTTGGGTTACGAGTACACTGGACAGGACTCGTCGGGAACTGACAGGTTGGTATTATACCTATCGTCAGTTATCAGTTCCCAGGTGACATGAGTACAGCTTAGTCCGCTGACTTGACACTGGCACTTCGCCTCGAGTGTGTTCCCACTGCACTTTGATCACTACCCTACCACGGCTCAAAGGAGTCGTGCAAACAGGTGGTAGTTGGGTGCAGTCCCGAAGCACTTGGAGGCAGTGACAGTTAGATAGGATTCGTCTCTCCCGGTATTGGGGGTTGACATCGCGCTGTGTCTAGGAGAGCCATTACACGAGTAGTCCCTGGCCAGGGCAAGCGAGATATACTGGTAGGTTCCAGTGTTATCTCAGGGTGTTTTGGGCTTCACTCCGACACGACTTGTACCGCTATTGGGGGACTGACGTTTTACCGCCCCCTAGGCCCGACATGCGATGTATCAGACGAACAGACCGGACTGTACGGAGAATGTCACATTCAGACTCAGTAGGAGTTCAGATGGGGTTTCACCTCGTCAGCCTTCTTGTCGACATCTACCTGGGGACCGTTACGCACAGCTAGTGCCGCTTGCGGTCTGTGGTTAAACCCACTGCCAGCGTAGTGTCGAGTCTTTAGAGTCCCACACAGAGGGTATTCGCCTCTGGGCAAAACAGAGTAGAGGTCGCATGGTTTTGCGACAGGGTTCGTTCTCATCCGCGCACTTGTGCACGTTTAGAGTCCGGACGGATATTACTGGCTGGCTCTGGTTTGAGTCAGATACTGGTATATGTTTTTGGGGTTGCTTTTATCTCCGTATTCATGTTCCTCGGAATAAGGATGCAGGTGTGTATGCACGGTTATTTGAGGAAGAGGAAGTGACTTTCATTAGGGTTTCGGAACGGGTGCGTATGCACAGTTGACAGTCGTCTTTTTCCAAACCCTAATGGATTTGTATTATATCAATTAATAATATATAATAAAATGAAATTGTGTCATGGTTAGTTTTTGTTGACTTGTTGACCATGGTTGAACTTTTGACCATCATCATCACAAAAGAAAGATGCTCTTTGATTCTAGCAAATTCATTTAATGTTTGTAATGATAATGGTCATTCTAAAACTTTCCATCAACCTTTTCATTTTCATTATTATTATTATTGATAATTCTTTTTCTTTTGCATTATGGTTGCAAGAAAGAAAAAGAATAGCTCATTCTATCATAACCTCTCTCTCTCCTCATTTCATCTTCTTCTTCCTCTAGCAAAGAGAAACCCTCTCATGTGTTGAGAATCCTTCTCTTTAAAAGGAAAAGCAAACCCTAATCACTCTCTACTCATTCTAGGATGAAGGTTTAGCAAGCCGGAAACCCTAGTTCACTCAAAGATCGAGGAAGAGCCCAAAGGTCGAACCTTCGAGGTGGATCCATCTTCGACGGAAGAAGGCGACGAAAAGAGAACCATCAACCTCTACAAGGTTTGAAGAAGAAGGAGTTCAAGTTTAGGTATAACCATCTTCCATAGTAGCTAACTCTCTTTAGCAAGTATACTAGTTTTAGTTTAGACATCGATCCCGACCTAGTTTAGTCCATGTTGCCTCTTGCGATAAAAATTTGTTTTTTATACCGTTTCCGCCTCCCCGTAAGAACCGGGGGTCGCAATATGGACTTACAGTGGTATCAGAGCCTAACTAAACTTAAACTAGCTTGGTAGTGAAGTGTAACGAAGTTCGGAAACGAAAAATCACAAAACCGGAAATATTACAAAACCTGAGTTTCTGTTGAAATTTTTTTGGCTCAAAATGAAAAACTTTATACTTGTAAAATCGTCTCAGGGTTTTTTAAGTGCACCCATGAAAAACGATGACCTAATTCCCTCAAACCGCCGCCCTTCCGCCGCACGAGGTAGGCATGTGCGGCGGAAGCGCCGCGGTTTGTCTTTTTCTGTCCATCGATTTTCGTGCAGAGTGTTTGTGTGTTGGTTTTGGGATTTTTAAGATATATTATATGTACCCAGATTTTCCAGAACTGAAATTCACTTTTGGGGTCCTATAATTCCGTATTTTTTCCGAACTTCACTGCACTTTGGCTATGTTGGTTATATCTGTGTTGTTTGCATGTATTGAACGTCGGCTAATCGCTATAAGTCGATTAGTCGGGGTTATACATGATCTGTAATGTGCTGGAATGTGTATATGAATCTGTTGGACTGTCGCGGGTGAATAGCCGGGGTGGATGTGAGATGAGCTTTTGTTTTTCTTTCATTCATTGTAAATGTAAATTGATGTAATAATATTATTTGTTTGGCCGCACAACCGGGTCGGGGTTGTAGCCGTCATTGTATAATTCTTTTTACTGTTTTTGCTCCTAGGATAGACCCATGGAGGGGTGCACAAACTACCGAGTACTTGGCGGGTAGTTTGCCGCACCCGTAGGGGTCTTGGGTGGGGTATTTGGCTATTCACCGCGACCGTGTTATCCGCTTTTCGTTTCAGGCTCGAAAGGATTGCGGATTGCTAGTATATCCAATGTATTCATCTGTGATCTGTAATGTCTATCATTGCTTTCTATTTAGGCGTTGCTTATGTTTTACAGCCGCGCTAGCCCAGCCCCCGCTCTGTCGTTAGTTAAGTAACCTAACGAGTGATGACGGGACCCCGTGGCGAATGCGAATGGCATAAGCGTACGTCATATTTTAGTTGTTTTCTGCAATGGTAGGATTAAATGATGGGACGCATTAAAAGAACTAATGCAAGAATATCACGCATTAAAAGAACTAATGCAAGATAATAAACCAAGTTTAAGTCGATGGAACACTTTCGAAAAACCACTCGGTTCTTTTCAAAACTAACTTTTAAATGCGGAGCTTGAGCCACTCCTTCTAAAAGCTATCTCGTTCCATCGATTATATCAAGTTCACTACGTTCACGGTTTTACCAAAACCATTCGTAGCCCTCCGTCATTTCACATAAATAGTCAATAGTATTCAAGCTGTGTTTGTTGGCCAAAGTCAAGGCATAGTGATTGGTAGCTATTGGATATTCATGTGCAGCATAGATAGATGCGTTGATTTGGAACAGTCGTACTGCCTTGTTGGCCAAAGTCAAGGGTATGTACGGGTGGATTCAAATTAACCTGGAGAACGACGGGAAGAACTTGACATGTGACTTATGATTTGTTGGCCAAAGTCAAGGTCATAAGAGCATGGGGCAAAAATCCACATCGGGAGTTTCATAAGTACTGAAACTTGCTAGATTTGCATACTATTTGGAGTGTGATGATTATGGTAGGATTCCTTCATTTTCGTCACGCGATGATATTTGGATCCCGATCCTACTGTGAGTATATGCTACTCCTCGGGAAATTTCTCACTAAACGATCAATGCTATAAACCTAGTAGGTGCCTAGAAAGGTGTTAGCGGGGCTATGCCCCAGGGAAAAGAGGTTCTTAAATTAAGGAACTTCGCGAAAGCGTTGGAAAACCTCCCTCGAAGTACCGACACTGGCCTGGCTGAACGGTTAAGCAAGTATTGTACGGTGGGATTGATCCCGGCTAATTCTTCCTTTGTGGTTTGAGGAGGGATTCGAGAGACAGTGGGAGCCATCCTGTTTAGACAAATTAAAAACCATTCTAAACTTGCAAGAGCATCGTGCTAAGTGTTTCTTCTCTCCCCCCTGCAGCGACCAAATCGAAATGACTGGACTTAAGTTACTTCTAGATAAAAACATATTGACAGGGCCAAACTACAAAGATTGGCTCAGGAATGTCAAATTGGCAATCTCTTACGACAAGCTGGGGTATCTTCTTACCACCAAAGCTCCCCCCGTCCCAGGTCCCACCTCCAGCGTCGCGGATAAGGAAATCCGTAAGACTTGGGAGATTGACAGCGCGAAGGCCAGATGCCTCGTACTTGCCTCGATGGACAACGACCATCAGAGGAGGCACGAGAATATGGATTTGGAATCCATATTTCTTCATACAAAAGAACTGTATGGAGAGCAGTCTCGTATCGCAAGATACGAAGTGTCGAAGAAGTTATTTTCGACTAAGTTGGCCGTTGGATCATCGGTAGCGGACCACGTGCTTAAGATGATTGGCTACACTGAGGAGCTCGCGGAACTTGGGACCACGTTGGACAGTGAACTTTATACGGATATAATTCTCCAGTCCCTTCCATCCACTTACGCCCAGTTCATACTGAATTTCAACTTGCAAGAAAAGGAAGTTGAACTTTCAGAACTCCTCAACCTGCTGAGGAGCGCAGAGGGCACCCTACAGAAGGGTAGGGATACATCCACTTTGTTTGTAGGAGGATCTTCTTCTTCTAGGTCCAAGGCGAAAGCCAAGGGAAAGAAGAGGAAAGCCCCCGCCAAACCAAGGGGCGGTGTTAGTAAAGTGGGTACGAAGGGAAAGGAAAAGGCAACAAAGATAGCGGGGAAGCTTGTTGGTAAAGAGGAATGCTTCTATTGTCACAAGAGTGGACACTGGAAAAAAGATTGCAGGGCTTGGAAAGCCAGGACACAGGAACTGAAGCAGGTTGCGGCTTCAGCTTCAGGTGTGTATGTTATTGAAAACTGTCTTTCTATAAACTCTACTTCCTGGGTATTGGATACCGGATCAGGATCTCATATCTGTAATTCTTTGCAGGCGTTGAGAAATCGTAGGGTTTTGAAGGCAGGTGACATGACCCTCAGAGTTGCGAACGGAGCTAGCATGGATGCTAAAGCCGTGGGGGACTATCACCTGGGAATGTCAGATGGGCATGTTTTGGTTTTGCGTAATTGCTTTTTTGTACCCAACGCAACTTGTAATATCATTTCTGTATCTTTGGTTTCTAAAGAAGGTTATGAATTTGCGTTTGTAAGTAATGTTGTAAACATTCACCTTAATCAAGTTCTGATTGGGTCAGGTACACTGAGCAATGGTATATACGTATTAAACCAACCACAGATTTTTAATGTCCAGAATACACACAAAAGAAAGTCTCCAGATATCAATCAGGCTTTCTTATGGCATTGTAGACTGGGTCACATCAATGAGAGAAGGTTGACTAAGTTACATACAGAAGGATATTTGGATCCGTTCGAATATCAATCGTATGCCACTTGTCAATCCTGTCTCAAAGGAAAGATGACAAAGACTCCGTTCACTGGACACGGAGTAAGAGCGAGCGAGCTCTTGGGACTCGTACACAGCGACGTGTGCGGTCCAATGTCTACACATGCGCGAAGCGGTTATTCTTACTTCATTACTTTTACGGATGATTTTTCAAGATACGGTTATGTCTTCTTAATGAAACATAAGTCCGAAGCTTTTGAAAAATTCCAGGAATTTAAGAATGAAGTAGAAAAACAAACCGGCAAAAGTATCAAGATTCTAAGATCGGATCGAGGTGGAGAATACTTAAGTGCCGAGTTCCTGAATTATTTAAAAGAGAATGGGATTCTCTCTCAGCTTACTCCTCCATACACTCCGCAACACAACGGTGTATCGGAGAGACGGAACCGAACCCTATTGGATATGGTACGGTCCATGATGAGTAATGCTGAGTTACCGCGATCATTCTGGGGGTATGCGCTAGAATCAGCTGCGTACCTTTTGAACCGAGTTCCTACTAAGACTGTGCCTACTACACCATATGAGATGTGGTGTGGGAAGAGACCCCATCTCAGTTACATCAAGACTTGGGGATGTCCAGCTTTTGTTAAAAAGCAGCATGTGGACAAGCTCGAGGCACGCTCAGTACAGTGTAAGTTCGTGGGATATCCAAAGAACTCTAAGGGATATTTCTTCTACTGTGAAGAGGAACAAAAAGTTCTTGTTTCTCGTCATGCCTACTTCTTGGAAACTGAGTTTTTGGAAAACCAGATAAGTGGGAGCACAGTAGAACTGGAAGAAATTCCAGAACCTCAGACTATTACTGAAAGCTTAGTGGAACCAGAGGGTTCAAAAGAACAGGACATTCCTATGCCGCTCCGTAGAAGTAGTAGGCAGTCTCATCCGCCCGAGAGATACTACGGTTTTCTCATAGACGGGGATAGAGAGGATTGCATCATAGACTATGATGAGCCTACTAGCTTCCAGCAGGCCGTTCAGAGCATTGACTCGGTAAAATGGCTGGATGCAATGCGGACCGAAATGGAGTCCATGTACACCAACAAAGTATGGACGTTGGACATTGCTCCAGACGGGGTAAAACCCGTAGGATGCAAGTGGATCTTCAAAAGGAAGATTGGTGTAGATGGACAGGTTGAGACCTATAAAGCTAGACTTGTAGCAAAGGGTTTCCGTCAAAGACCTGGCTTGGACTATGACGAAACCTTTTCTCCAGTGGCTATGCTGAAATCTATTCGGATCCTTCTTGCCATTGCTGCCTTCCACGATTATGAGATTTGGCAGATGGACGTAAAAACCGCTTTTCTAAATGGAAGTTTAGAGGAGTGTGTCTATATGGATCAGCCAGAGGGTTTCATTCAGAGTGGGAGCAGCGGAAAGGTGTGCAAGTTGCTTAAGTCCATCTATGGACTAAAGCAGGCATCGCGGAGTTGGAACATCTGTTTTGATGAGACGGTCAAGGAATTTGACTTTATCAAAAATCCAGATGAACCATGCATCTATAGTAGATTTGTAGCGAGAACTGTAGTATTCCTTGTTTTATACGTGGATGACATTCTCTTAATAGGAAATGACATTCCTATGCTACAATCTGTCAAGAGTTTCTTGTCACACAGGTTCTCCATGAAAGACCTGGGTGATGCCTCCTACATCCTGGGGATCCGGATCCATCGTGATAGATCCAAGAGGATATTAGGACTTTCACAGTCCAGGTACATCGACACCGTACTGAAAAGATTCAGTATGGAAGATTCCAAGCGCGGTAACCTACCGGCTTGTCACGGGATCACCCTCTCTAAAGAGATGTCTCCCAAGACTGATTTGGAGAGGGATCGCATGTCTATTATACCCTACGCTTCTGCGGTAGGCTCTATAATGTATGCGATGTTGTGTACCAGACCGGATGTAGCTTATGCACTGAGTGTAGTAAGCCGGTATCAGTCAAACCCTGGGGAGAAACATTGGATAGCGGTAAAGAACATTCTCAAGTACCTGAGGAGGACTAAGGAGATGTTCTTGGTGTATGGCGGAAAAGACCTCCAGATTGAGGCCTTTGCTGACTCCAGCTTCCAGAGTGACAAGGATGATTCCAAGTCCATGTCGGGTTTTGTCTTTACCCTCAATGGAGGGGCGGTGTGTTGGAAGAGTTCCAAACAGGAAACCGTTGCAGACTCGACTATGGAAGCGGAATACATCGCTGCATCTGATGCCGCAAAAGAAGCTGTCTGGATAAGGAAGTTCTTAAAAGAACTTCAGGTGGTTCCGTCCATTGTTGACCCAGTACCTCTGTATTGCGACAACAACGGGGCTATAGCTTTAGCAAAGGAACCCAGGTCCCATCAGAGATCCAGGCACATCTTGAGGCGGTATCACCTGATCAGGGAGATCGTGGATCGCAAGGAGATCGAGGTTCGGAGGGTTGCTTCAGAAGAGAACACTGCAGATCCATTCACCAAGGCCCTACCCCAGACTCAGTTCGAGCAGCTGATCGAGATGATAGGTCTTCGATACGCCAGTACATGGCCTTAGTGCAAGTGGGAGATTGTTAGTGTATATGCCCTAGAGGCCATTACTGTATCATACTAGTTTGTATATTACTTAATGGAAGCTTGGGATATTCACCTTGTATAAACAATCTTGCTCAATATAGTAGTATGCTACTTGGTTTGTTTCTACTTCAATGTGTACTTGTGTTTATTTCAGTATATCACTTATACGCATTAGTGGAGCCCTTAGGATCTTTGCTTGATTACCAGCGTTGTGATGGCAGTCACACTAGTGGGGGCTGGGTAATCTATAGGCACATCCTTATACAGGTCCCTAGTCGTAGGACTATCGAGACAGGGCATCGATACTCCGGAGTAGACTAGCGTATGCGCTTCTCATCCCAGTGTGGGAGATGGTCTGTCCCACAGCCATCAGTACGTCGTACTGGAGATAGTATACGGGTGCTCGTTGGGTTACGAGTACACTGGACAGGACTCGTCGGGAACTGACAGGTTGGTATTATACCTATCGTCAGTTATCAGTTCCCAGGTGACATGAGTACAGCTTAGTCCGCTGACTTGACACTGGCACTTCGCCTCGAGTGTGTTCCCACTGCACTTTGATCACTACCCTACCACGGCTCAAAGGAGTCGTGCAAACAGGTGGTAGTTGGGTGCAGTCCCGAAGCACTTGGAGGCAGTGACAGTTAGATAGGATTCGTCTCTCCCGGTATTGGGGGTTGACATCGCGCTGTGTCTAGGAGAGCCATTACACGAGTAGTCCCTGGCCAGGGCAAGCGAGATATACTGGTAGGTTCCAGTGTTATCTCAGGGTGTTTTGGGCTTCACTCCGACACGACTTGTACCGCTATTGGGGGACTGACGTTTTACCGCCCCCTAGGCCCGACATGCGATGTATCAGACGAACAGACCGGACTGTACGGAGAATGTCACATTCAGACTCAGTAGGAGTTCAGATGGGGTTTCACCTCGTCAGCCTTCTTGTCGACATCTACCTGGGGACCGTTACGCACAGCTAGTGCCGCTTGCGGTCTGTGGTTAAACCCACTGCCAGCGTAGTGTCGAGTCTTTAGAGTCCCACACAGAGGGTATTCGCCTCTGGGCAAAACAGAGTAGAGGTCGCATGGTTTTGCGACAGGGTTCGTTCTCATCCGCGCACTTGTGCACGTTTAGAGTCCGGACGGATATTACTGGCTGGCTCTGGTTTGAGTCAGATACTGGTATATGTTTTTGGGGTTGCTTTTATCTCCGTATTCATGTTCCTCGGAATAAGGATGCAGGTGTGTATGCACGGTTATTTGAGGAAGAGGAAGTGACTTTCATTAGGGTTTCGGAACGGGTGCGTATGCACAGTTGACAGTCGTCTTTTTCCAAACCCTAATGGATTTGTATTATATCAATTAATAATATATAATAAAATGAAATTGTGTCATGGTTAGTTTTTGTTGACTTGTTGACCATGGTTGAACTTTTGACCATCATCATCACAAAAGAAAGATGCTCTTTGATTCTAGCAAATTCATTTAATGTTTGTAATGATAATGGTCATTCTAAAACTTTCCATCAACCTTTTCATTTTCATTATTATTATTATTGATAATTCTTTTTCTTTTGCATTATGGTTGCAAGAAAGAAAAAGAATAGCTCATTCTATCATAACCTCTCTCTCTCCTCATTTCATCTTCTTCTTCCTCTAGCAAAGAGAAACCCTCTCATGTGTTGAGAATCCTTCTCTTTAAAAGGAAAAGCAAACCCTAATCACTCTCTACTCATTCTAGGATGAAGGTTTAGCAAGCCGGAAACCCTAGTTCACTCAAAGATCGAGGAAGAGCCCAAAGGTCGAACCTTCGAGGTGGATCCATCTTCGACGGAAGAAGGCGACGAAAAGAGAACCATCAACCTCTACAAGGTTTGAAGAAGAAGGAGTTCAAGTTTAGGTATAACCATCTTCCATAGTAGCTAACTCTCTTTAGCAAGTATACTAGTTTTAGTTTAGACATCGATCCCGACCTAGTTTAGTCCATGTTGCCTCTTGCGATAAAAATTTGTTTTTTATACCGTTTCCGCCTCCCCGTAAGAACCGGGGGTCGCAATATGGACTTACACAAAAAACCCTCACAAACGAGGGGGAATCTGACGAAGTCTGCTACAACGGCCGCATCCGTTCAAATCTCCGATGCACGGTGCCATAAATCAACTTGGCATCTTCGGAGAGGTGGATAGATAAATCCAAAATAGCATCTGCCCCAAAATTCAAGCTAGATGACCTACGAGGTTCCGTCTCCCATTTTCGGCGGTAAACACGTGGCAATCGATCAAAAGAGACTAAATTGCTAGATTCACAAAATACTAACTAGTTTTCATAAAATTAATTATTGTGGATTCCAAATACTGTATCACGTATCAATATCAAACCCGAAACGAGATTAAAATTGCGACTACGAAACACTCCGAATTGCCCCAATACAAAAGATAACATCACATGCAACCTGGGCAAAACAAACAGTGCCTGAAACCCTAAAACCAAGTTATCAGAATACCAAACAAAAGCGAGCCCACAAATAACATAGAACCGGCCGGCCTGGCCAAAACCCAAATCTCGCCCGTCAAAAAAATGATTCATGATCTCGTTTTTGTATGGTGTTTTAGTTACATCACATGTAATATTCTGCACTTGTTTAAAAAAAATTCAGATGAAGTTTTAAAATTTACAGAAACTAGGGTTTTCGATTTCAGTTTTCGGAGTTATTTCGGTTTCGCAAATCTACTAATATCGTCTAATGCTCTAACTTGGCTCTGATACCATGAAAGTATGCCTTAGCACCACTACTAGGTTTTAACAAGCATCAAGTATACAATTTTAAAATCTAGTGTGCTAAAGAATGCTAACCAAGAATCGAACTAGAGAATTAGGGTTTGTATGCAAGTAAACAAGTTCTATAACTAAGTGAAAAGGGAATACAACCTTTGTAGACCGGTCCTTCACTTCTAAAGCTCCAAGTAGTAATCCTTAGAACTCTTCTTAGGCTCCACTTGATGAAAGAAACAAGCTTGCTTTGTCGTCTTCGAGGCCGAAGATGGTCCACCTCTTAGTTACTCTAACTCAAGCCACCTCTTCACTAATAAAAGAATTAGAGCAAACAACCTAATCTAATAGGCTAGATGAGAATAGGTTGATGAAGTAGGAATTTTTCTCACTTTAGAAATTCTTTTCTCCTTTTGTTTTTCCAACTCAAGAAAACTAGAGAGGAACAAGAAGAACTTGGGTGAAGAAAAATATCTCAAGTCAAGTGAGAATCAACCATGAGCCCAAGATATTATTGTGATGAATAAATATCTAAGATTGAGACAAAAATGAAAGGATGAGTCATGGCTTCTCAATGCTTCTACAAGCGTCCAAGCCATGACTCATTTCCTTCTCATTTTAATTTCCTTTTAAATATAAATCATCACTAATATCTTTAACCCTAGGTGTGAGTCTTATACACCCATGTTCTATGTATCATCTAGAATGACACAATAGTGTATTATATATTAAATAATATATATATCATATATATATATATATATCACTGTATATAATCAAGAGAAGAAAATCATTAGTGAGCTAATATTAGTTGATATATATTAATATATCAAATATAAATATATATATCAAATTATTAAATCAACACTTGATTTAATAATCCGGCTATATCATATATAACTGGCTAATATCATTTATAAGTATATCAATTTATCAAATCAACACATGATTCAATAACCCGGTTATATCACATATAACCGACAATATTCAATATCAAATATAAATATATATATATAGCAAATCATTGAATCAACACTTTATTCAATAATCCGGTTATATCACATATAACCTAATCGATATCATATATCATGAGATTAGAATACGGTATCACATACTCGTATTTAATCAAGCACCCGCACATATCACATATGTGCCCTACTTCATTTCTCTTGAGCTAGGAAACCTCTGTGTGGGACTTTAATGACTCGTCAATACGCCAGCAGTAGGTAATGATCATATCAGATACCCACAAGCCGTCAGCGGTACTAGCTGGACGTAACGGCTACCCAGGTATTGAGCGAATAGAAGATCAACAAGCAAAATTGTCCAAACTCCCGTGAAGCCTATAAGTAACACTTATCGTACAGTCCGGTCTCTTTGTCTAATATGTCGCATATCGAGTCTCAGGGTGGAAACGTCAGACCCAAGTAACTTAATAAGTCATGCCGATGTGTGGCTCATAACGGCTCAAGAAACTACTGATAACACTTACCAGTAAATCTCATCAGCCCTGGCCAGGAACTTGCTGTTATAGCCAATCGAGCATAGCGCAACATCAACTCCCTATACCGGGAGAGACGAAACCCCTCCTATCGCTCACTGCCTCCATGTGACTCGGGACTGTATCCAAAATCCACCTGTTTGCACGACTCCTTTGAGTCATGGTAGGGAGGAAAACAAAGTACAGTGGGAATCATACAAGACACTATGATGATCTCGGGTCTACAGACTAACATGTACCAGTGTCATCAGAGAACTGCTATCTGAAAATAGCTATGGTACCATCTAAGAGATCTCGGCGAGTCCTGTTCGGTGTACCCATTCTCTAATGAGAACATGTGTACAATCTCTGATGTCAAACACCAATGGTTATGGGATCAACCATCGCCTCATAAAGGGTCAAGAAACGTACACACTTGTCTACTCTGGAATATCGATGCCCTGTCTCGATACAATCTCGACTAGGAACCATTAAAGGATGTACTTGTGGACTACTCAGGCCCCACTAGTATAATCTGCATCATAGTCCTAGTAGTCAAGACCACATCCTAAGGGCTTTATCAATATGTATCAGAGAGACAATATAATAATAAAAGTGTACATGTTAAGATAAAGAGCAACCAGATAGCATACTATCATGTCGAGCAAAAAAGTCATCTATATATATGTCCAAGCATCCACTATAATATACAATAATGGCCTATAGGGCATACATATTCCTAACAGATACGTTGCCCATAAAAAACACTTCAAGAGGATGAAACGCGAAGCTCGTCGACAGCAAAAAAAGTACAACAGATGCACATGAAAAACGACTGGCAACTGTCATATAGTTGATACCAGTTCGGAAGGGGAAAAACCCCAAGTTCTCACTTGCGGGAGCGATTCTAAGGACGAAATACCCCTCAGCTCTCTCTTCAAAGACTCCACCTCCGAAAAAGAAGAGGAGGAGATGAACTGCGAGAATATTCAGCTGCGTAATCGCACGCTGCCTGAAAAGAACCTCGGACCAATAAACAAAGGTTCGAGAAAAAAGGATAAAGGGAAAGAAAAAATCTCCGAGGAAATTTCCCTCGACGGTGGAGTTGTTAAAGAGCTCGCAGTGAGGGACCCGCCTAAGAAAAATAAGATGGATTACAATGTTCTAGCACATTTGAGGAAAGTACCCTCACAACTATGCATATTGGATGCTCTCCTCCTGTCCAAAGAGGCACGAGATTGCCTGATCAAGGCATTACAAGAGCCCGATCAGTTCCAAGCTTTCCTCGCGGAAGAGAAGATGAAAGATGAACTGGAAGAGATCCACACGGCTGGCATTATATTCAGCGATGAAGATCTCCTCTTCGGTGCATGCAAACATAATCTCCCGTTATACGTCACCGGGTACTGCCACGATATCAAGATAGGGAAAATCCTTGTCGACAACGGATCCTCCGTCAACTTTCTCAATGTGAGAGTGCTGAAGGAGATTTGCATGAACGTTCAGCACCTGGCCCGAGACAAAATTACCATCTCCGGGTTCGACTCCCAGTCATCATGGACGCTCGAGTCCGTAATACTGACGTTACTTTTTGGGATGCTCGTCACTGACATCAAATTTCATGTCATTGATGCTAAGACCTGATAAAATTCTTTGCTCGGCAGGCCTTGGTTACATGAGTACAACGTTATCCCTTCTACACAACATCAGTGTATGAAGTATTTCAGGGACGGCTTGGAATACATCGTCACAGGCGAGCTAAATCCATTCTCCATAAGCAAGGTCCGAACATATGAAGACGCAAAGTACTTCCCACCAGACATCAAGTTTTCGGAAAGGTGTCATAAACCGGAGGATAAATAGAAGTCCGTCGCAACTATCCCGATCTTTGGGAGCGATTCCAAGGAATATGAAGAAATAGTCTACTCGGGGCATGATTGGTTCGTTAAAAAAGAAGTGTTTTTGATAACCGCAATCAAGACGGTGTCGCTAGTAGCTAGCCACGATGAGTATGGCTCGTCTGCAGGGAAACGCGAACTCTTTTCTTGCTTTAGTTGAGTTGATGAAAGATGGGTGATTGTTTGTCGTTATATTTTGAAATGGATATAAAATTTATAATAAAAAGGCGTGTAGGGTTCATAGGACTTGGTAGTTAATGGATGAATATTTAAAAATGACTCTTTTATCTTTTAATAGTTTAAAACTAGAGCGATAGTGATGAATATAGATTAGGCTTCTTGGAGGGAATAGAGTTTCCCACTACCGATCCTTGTCCGTCCATTGATCTCTATTCATGTCAAGCCCTTAACAAAACAAGTGTTTAACCAATCTCAAATCATGGTCGAGACTATCAATAAATTGATAGCGCGCCCGATAAGGAGGTTAACATTTATTTTGCTAAAGTTTATAAACTTTAAAATGTTTAAAAGAAGTTAAAATATTTCTTCATCCATTATTCTACCCTATCCTACAAACCCTAGCAAGCTAGGAATTACTCTCTCATGGTTAGTGAAGAATGATTGAAGAAGAAAGAAATCATAATTAAGGTGCAGAAAAAGTAAGTGCAGAAAAATAAATGCAAAAAGAATTAAAATAAAATCTACCTTTATTAATCTGCATTTACAATTCTCCTTAGAAAGTAGATTACAAGAACCCTAGTTTGCTCTAGATCTCTTTCTTGAAGGAGGTAGATGAATAGATGATGATCACTCGGATACGTGGATCACTTCGATGATGATCTCGAATGTACAGCACTCGGTCCTTTATATGTCCCCGAAACCATAAACCCTAGATTCCATATGTGAGGATATACAGTTAGGATCAAATCCACAAAATCTCACATCCGACGGCTACCAATGAGCCGCGGAACCGCCGCATATTGCTTCCTTTGGCCGCGGTTTAGCCGCATCCTAGTAGAACTAGGTCTTGAGATTACTTCTGGTCTTTACATATGGAGATCCTTTTGATGTATAGATTATGAAAATATTGCTTTGAGTCTCTGTCGTTGCTTGAATTCCTCGATTTTCTTCTAAAATTTGGCAGATTCGGTTCCGATATCCCGATTTGACTTGGATCTCTTACTTGGACCTTAGACCTGAGCTAATACCTGCACAATATCTCAAATCAAAGTGTGAGTAGCATTTGGTATTTTTTAGATATTATCCTTACCATTTATATGACATTAAATCTTAAGAATATTAATTAGGAATATTTGATATGATATGCATATTTTAATTATTAAGATTTCATTTAAATATTATATGCATATATTTTCCCCCATTATATTAATTATAATGTAGAAACATATGATAACAAACTTTTTACAAATAAACCCACATATGTTCTATATTTACAATAAACACTTTTTAGTATTTAATAATAGTAAGAAAAATATTCATTCAAATGTGCAATATTTTAGACTAACCAAATACCCCCAAACTTATCTTTGATCGTCCCGAGCAAACTAGTTATAAAAGAGAAAAAGAAAAACCTAACTAGCCACTTTCGTAGGCAACACGATTGCACTTAGCATGTGCAACAAGCTTTTAAACCTCTAGGTGTCCCTAGTAGGAGGACTGTTGTCTCCTGAGGGTTTTCAGCGTATTACACCCATAAAATCCCATAATAAAAAGAAAAAAGATAAAAGTTACATACAAATATAAGAACATATAAAAGAAAGAACTCAAAAATTAGTGTTTCAAACTATACTATCTTTTTAGTTGCCATAAGCCCTATCTTAATAGCCATGCGAAGATGTCAGAAATTACACCATCCCTCAATAAAACATTGCCCTTAGTCTTCCTCCCTACCTTTCTTCCAAATATCGATCATATACCCCTACGTGTGTGTAAAAGACATCCCTACACTTAGAGAATTCAATTCAAGCTAACATACTCTTGTCCGTCTTCCTTAGTACATTTTAGTCGGTGAATATTTTAGGTGGAATTGCTTACACATTTTTCATACGACTGTTAATACTTCTTGAGGTACGAACCAACCGATTACCAAATGGGCTCACTCATTAAGGTGTAATTATCAATATCCTAGTCTTGCAATACCTAAGGCTTAGCAGTGGCTCCCAAACCAATTGGTCTAAGGCACTAGGTGATAAGGCACCCTCGCTATATTTTTTTTATACTGCCTTAAGTAATTACAAAACCAGTGTTCATTTTTCGTCACCATTTATATTTTCTGTGTCATTTTTACTCTGTTGATTTATATATTTTTTCTTCTTCATACTAAGGCTTTTAAACAAGATTATTTCAATGTATTCTCTACTATCCCATGTTTCAAGATTTGTGCAAGTGCGTATGGTAGGGTATCAACATTCAGAAGTTTGGACTCAAAATAGGGACTATTTTTCAGACTTAATTCTATCTGCAGATTAGTAATTTCCTTCATCTTACTAACTCTTGGAACAACAGCTCATGACTACCTATTACTAGCTTTGTTTTAAAACATCTAATTTTCTTGCTTTTCTTAAATCTTTTCCTATCTTTTATATGTATTTTTCACTTCTAACATTTATTATCAAAAAAATTTAGTGCTTTTATTCAGTAATAATGCAATATGATGCGTGAATAAGCACAAACCTCCCCCAAACCTTTTTGCAACAGTGTCCTCACTGATGTCATCTTTTAAGTTTAAAACCTGTAAATTTGGGAGGAAAAGTTCCCAATGATTAATAAAGGGACAAGAGTTAATGACAGTGAAATACTCCTCCAAACTTATTTTTGGCTCACAATCGTGCAAAAATTTCTATTTTTTCAAGAGCCATTTTCAAAATATTTTTCTTCTCCCCCCAAACCTAAATAAACCCAAATTCAGATTAGGTGGGGATTTCATCACCCTTCCTAGGCCTCACAAATCACAAACGAGCATACTATCACCCTACATTAATAAAAAAATATCTAGACCAAGCCCCTAAGGACTGTTGCGCTCAATTAGGACAGAGGAAGGTCATGGGTAATATATTGCTTATCCGCATTTTTCTTGTGGTGTCTAAGGCAAGTATAACTAAGGAAAGTGGTTACTTAATTAGGCCCGCTATTTCGATGATTCGTATAGAGGATATCTCCCACTTATCTGGCACTTACCTGGCCACAAGATTGATAAGGAGGTAGTAGAGGATTGATCCTGTGACTTTTCCTTTGGAAGTCTAGGAGCGGTCTAGTGACTTAACCTAGGTGACCCTAACTCTAGGGATTGATTGTGCATTTTGTGATTTGTTGATTCAAGCCTCACGCCCTACATCTTTTTCAAAACAAACCTTCTTAAAAGTGTTCTCACATATCACACGCTGCTACGTGCACTAAACCCGCTTAGTGCATGATCGGCTGGACACGGGATTCTAGTGTCCATCTAGTCTGCGTTTTTGCTGTCGACTCCGAAGTCGGTAATTCATCTTCTATTTCTCCTCCACCCACCACATCTCCCGAAATGGACGGATCTCCATCGGTTTTTAACGACACCACCTTCCCACCACCCGTAAGTGAGCAAAATCCACCACGCATCTCTCTTCAAGAAATATGCTACCCCATACGCGGATCCCTTCCTACATGTTTGTCTCTTCCACTAGCCAATGGGGATAATTTTGAAATTAAACCTCACTTCATCAACTTGTTGCCCAAATTTCACGGGCTTGAATCCAAAGATGCATACGTTTTTATAACCAAATTCGAAAACGAATGTGCTATGATGAGTACCACCCAACTTTCAGGGGATGCTATGCGATTACGTCTTCTCCCTTTTACCTTGTGCGATCTCGCAGAAAAGTGTCTTTATAGCACCGCCGCACATTTTATCGCTAAATGGGATGTATTCGTCAAAGCATTCCTTAGGAAATTATATCCTCATCACAAGACTGCCCCTATTCGGAGCGAGATTCACCAGTTTGCCCAACTTCCCAACGAACCCTTTTGGAAATACATTGAACGGTTTAAAGATCTTCTTGTCTAATGCTCTCATCACGGAATCGATAGATGGCAACTTTTCCCCATTGTACATGAGGGTGTTAATCTAGCAACAAAACAAATGCTAGAAACCATTTGTCAATGTCATTTCATGTCAAAAGACGATGGCGAAGTATGGAAATTTCTGGAAGATCTCGCCGAACAAACGTTACAATGGGAGAGCACTAGACCAACACCGTCTTCATCTAGGGCAGTTATCCATCAACTTGACGCTTCCATCACAATGAAAGCCGAAAAGGCTGCAATGCAAAAGAAACTTGAGGCTATGGAAAGCAAATTCTCTTCAGTCTCCCTAAACCAAGTTATGCTCCCTAAAACCGTGTGTGGTTGTTGTTTGACCCATCACATTTAACGGAAGAATGTACTTTGAACCCTCCGTCTCAAGGTCAAGAACAAACCAATGCTGCTTTTCAGCAACAACTTAGGAATGACCCTTATTCATCCACATATAATCAGGGATGGAGGAATCAACCTAATTTTTCTTGGAACCAAAACCAATCTCAAAATAAAAATTAGTTCCCAAGCCAAAATAACTATCAAAGGTTTCCTCCACAGCAACAACCGCAACAACAACGAATTCAGCAGCCCTTTCAATCGCAAGCTTTTCAAAATCCGGCCAACAACGTTGCTGTTTATAATAATTCTTTCCAATCGCAGACTAATATTCTAACGGCCGGTACCGATAGAATCTCTACACTCGAACGAAACTTAGAAACGTTTATTAAACAATCCACACAAATGATGGCAAATTTAACATCATCTATCCAAATGCTAATGCAACAAACTTCTTCCCACGGTGAAAGCATAAGATCGATAGAAGCACAAATTGCACTGTTAAATACCGCAGTGAGTGAAAGAGAGAAAGGGAAACTTCCATCTCAACCTCTACCAAATCCTGACCACTCACAAAGCGTAAATCTCATCCTTCACTACAAAAATCATAATGTGAGTACCGTAACCACGTTGAGATCGAGAAGAGTGCTGAATAACCAAGTTGGTGAACAAGTTGAAGTTGATGATACCCCGGTTACTACTTCTACTCCTATTTCGTCTCATCCAACATCTTCTTCCGAGCCTATTTTCCGTTCTTCACTAGGCTCGAACTCTCAGCCAACTTCCTTGAAGGAATTACCATCTACGACTATCCCAAATCCAATTTTGGGAACCATTTTATCCCCATAAACTTCTCCACAAGAGTTGAACCCAACCCTTGTTAATAAAGCTCATTTTCCAAACCGGTTGAGGCCAAACAGACCAAGTCCACACATGGAGAAGATTGAGGAAATTTTAAAGCAAGTTAACATAAATATTCCTCTCTTAGATGATATCCAACAAGTTCCATCCTATGCGAAAATTCTAAAGGACTTGTGCACTAGGAAGAGAAAAATTCAAGTGCCTAAAAAAGTTTTCTTAGCGAGTAATATGAGAAATTCTCTTACCCAATTAGTGCCCAAGAAACGTAAGGACCCCGGTTGTCCTACAATATCTATTGCTATTGTGGGAAAAAACATCAATCGCGCTCTACTCGATTTAGGTGCTAGTGTTAACTTGCTCCCTTATTCTGTTTATGAGCAATTAGACATAGGAGAGTTGAAACCTGCGCACTGTACTCTTCAGATAGCCAATTGATCTATCACCCATTCTAGGGGTGAGCTAGAGGACGTGTTGATCAATGTCGGGGAGTTTATATTCCCTGTGAACTTTATAGTTATAGATACACAGCCTGTGGCAAACCCACGGAACCAAATTCTGGTGATTCTAGGTCGACCTTTTCTAGCGACTTCCAACGCGATAATCAATTGTCGTAACGGTTCAATGAACCTGTCCTTTGGGAAGATGACAACTGAGATTAACATTTACAAGTTAGGAAGTCAACCCTCCGAACCTTATGCTCATATAATTTATGTATGTACTGTCGAAAAGATAGCTTCCGACAGTTGCGAATTTGAGGAGCTTCACGATACTGATCTCGACGCCACTAGTGCGTTATTGTTTGATCTTGCTATTTATTATACACGTGAGGACCCTTATGACGACAAGTCCATACCCAAGTACGAATCCTTTGACTTGTCGAATGATTTAGTCGAGCTATCCCAGTATCATACTTTACTTCCCAATGAAATTATCATTTGAGATATCGATGAAAGTTTTGAAGACATTTTCGGGAAGAACTCGCATTCCTAAAAGATATGGATGTTATGATGAATCAACCTCCACCAAAAGAAACTGAACTGCCATCCCTTCTTCTTATCCCATACGAGAATGCGAATATTCCACCTATTCCTTATCTATCACATTCGCGTTTTCATCTACCGTCACTGTTTAGTCTCTATCAACCGAGACGTAAACCCATTCAATTACACCTCTTATCTCCTCCCTACATCTTCACGTCTATCTGTGATATGATCTTCTACCAACTATGGTGTTACATTGATAAAATATTCGAATGATTGGTGTGGACTTTTGGTCTTTGTAAAGCTTTATATAGACCAATAATATTTCTCCCCTCTTAAATTAAATTTCAATGGTTAAAAATACTATTTGACTAAAGTTTTGGGGGGGTAGAAAGAAAATATTTTGAAAATAGCTCTTGAAAGAATAGAATTTTTTACACGATTATGAGCCAAAAATAAGTTTGGGGGTGGATTTCACTTTCATTGACTTTTATCCCCTTTTACTAATCGTTGAGAATTTTTCCTCCCAAGTCTACAGGTTTTGAGCTTAAAAGATGATATCAGTGAGGACACTGCTGCAAATATATTTGGAGGGAGGTTTGTGCTTATTCATGTATCATTTTGCATTATAAAAGCATTAAATTTTTTTTTGAAAATAAAAGTTAGAAAGTGAAAAATTCATATGAAAGATAGAAAAAGATTTAAGAAATGCAAGCAAATTACATATTTTAAAACAAAGCTAGTAATAGGTAGTCATGAGCTGTTGTCCCAAGGGTTCGTAAGATGAAGGAAATCACTAATCTGCGGATAGAAATAAGTTTGAAAAATAGTCCCTATTCTTGAATCCAAACTTCTGAACGTTGATACCCTACTATACGCACTTGCACACATCTTGAAACTTGGGATAGTAGAGGATACCATAAAATGCTCTCGTCTAAAAGCTTTAGTATGAAGAAAAAATATATAAACAAAAATATAAACGACACATAAAAAATTAAATGGTGAAGAAAAATGAACACTGGTTTTGTAATTACTTATGACAGCATAAAAAAATATAGCGAGGGTGCCTTATCACCTAGTGCCTTAGACCAACTAGTTTGGGATTCACTGCTAAGCCTTAGGTGTTGCAAGATTAGGATATTGCTAATTACGCCTAAAAAAGTGAGCACATTTGGTAATCGGTTGGTTAGTACCTCAAGAAGTATTAACGGTCGCATGAAGAATGTGTGAGCAATTCCATCTATAAATCATTCACCGACTAAAAAGTACTAAGGAAGATGGACAAGGGTATGATAGCTTGAATTGAATTCTCTAAGTAGAAGGGTGTCTTTTACACATACGTAGGGGTATATGATCGATATTTGGAAGAAAGGTAGGGAGGAAGACTAAAGACGATTTTTTATTGAGGGATGATATGATTTCTGACATTTTTTCATGACTATTAAGATAGGGCTCATGGCAACTAAAAAGCTAGTATAGTTTGAAACACTTATTTTCAAGTTCTTTCTTTTATATGCTCTTATCTTTGTATGTAACTTTCATCTTCTTTCGTTTATTATGGGATTTTGTGGGTGTAATCCGCTGAAAACCCTCAGGAGACAACACTCCTCCTACTAGGGATACCTAGAGATTTAAAGGCTTGTTGCACGTGCTAAGTGCTCGTGTTGTTTACGAAAGTGTGCTAGTTAGGTTTTTCTTTTTCTCTTTAATAACTAGTTTGTTCGGGACGATCAAAAATAAGTTTGGGGTTATTTGATTAGTCTAAAATATTGCACGTTTGTATGAACATTTTCCCTACTATTGTTAAGTGTTAAAAGGTGTGAATTGTAAATAGAGAACATATGTGGGTTTATTTGTAAAAAGATTATTATCATATGTTTCTTCATTTTAATTAATATAATTAAGGAAAATATATGCATATAATATTTAAATGAAATATTAATAATTAAAATATGCATAACATATCAAATATTCCTAATCAATATTCTTAAGATATTATATTATATAAATGGTTAGAATAATATCTCAAAAATACCAAATGTTACTAACACTTTGATTTGAGATATTGTGCAGGTATTAGCTCTGGTCTGAAATCCAAGTAAGAAATCCAAGTCAAATCGGGATATCGAAACCGAATCTGCCAAAAATTAGAAGCAAATCGAGGAATCAAGCAACGACAGAGACTTAGAGAAATATTTTCAGAATCTATACATCAAAAGGATCTCAAAATATTGACCCAAAAAGCCAGAAAAAATATCAAAACCCAGTGCCACCAGGAAGCGGCGGATCCGCGGCCAAAGTAGGTATTATGCGGCGGAAGCGCGGTCGAATCTGGGCCGTCGGATATGGGATTTTGGGATCATGATCTTAACTGCATATACTCAAAGATAGCATCGAGGGTTTCTGGTTTCAAAGACTATATATAGGACCAAAAGCTGTGCATTCAAAAATTATCTAAGTGATCACATAATCATCTATTTATCTACCTCCATAAAGAGAGAGATCTAGAGCAACTTAGGGTTCTTGTAATCTACTTTCTGAAGAAAAAAGTTGTGTGCAATAGTTGATTAATAAAGATAGTTTTTGTTTTAAATATTTTCACATTTAATTTCCGCATTTACTTTTCCACGTTACTTTTCTGCATCTTCATTATGCTTTCATTCATCTTCAACCTCTCTTCTAAATCACCATGATCGAGTAATTCCTTACTTGCTAGGGTTTGTAGGATATGGTAGAATAATGGATGAAAAATCTTTTAATTTCTTTTTAACATTTTAAAGTTTATAAACTTTAGCAAAATAACTGTTAGCCTCCTAATCAGGCGCGCTATCAATTTAGTGATAGTCACGACCACGATTTGAGATTGGTTAAACAATTGTTTTGTTGAGGGCTTGATATGAATAGAGATCAATGGACGGACAAGGGTCAGTAGTGGGAAACCCTAATTCCCTCCATGAACCCTAACCCACATTCATCGCTATTTCTCTAGCTTTAAACTATTAAAAGTTAAAAAGAGTCATTTTTAAACATTCATCCATTAACTACTAAGTCCTATGAATCCTACAAGCCTTTTTATTATAAATTTTATATCCGTCTTAAAATAGATCGACAACAATCAACCATCTCATTTATCAACTCGTCTAAAGCAAGAAAAGAGTTCACGTTTCCCTGTCGACGACCCGTACTCATTGCGGTTAGTTACTTGCGACACCGTTTTGATTGTGGTTATTTACAAAACACACTTTTTCACGATCAATCAACGAGCTCTGTCCTTCGCCTTCGTCAATGATACTCTATATAAGAGATCGTTCGACTGTCTATGGCTAAGATGCCTGGGGCAGGAGGAAGCAAAGAAAGTCGTCCAAGAAACTCACGACGGACTCTGCGGTTCTCATCAAGCTGGACCAAAGATGAAGCTGAAGATAAAAAGAATGGGTTACTATTGGCCAACGATGATCCAGGACTGCCTAGAATATGCGAAGCAGTGTCACTCGTGCTAAATTCATGGGGACTTTATCCACCAACATCCAAATCCGCTACACCCAACAGTATCTAGCTAGCCGTTCGAAATGTGGGGAACCGATATAATTGGCCCTATTGAACCAGCATTGTCCAATGAACATCGGTTCATACTGGCAACGACCGAATACTTCTCCAAGTGGGCAGAAGCAGTACCACTAAAGAAGGTGACGATGGAGAATATCCTCTATTTCTTCAGGACACATGTCATCTATCGGTTCGGCACTCTACAACGAATTATCTCGGATAATGGGCCATCTTATAGAAGTCATAAAATCAACCGCTTCATACAATAGCATAAAATAGATTGGAGATACTCTTCAGTCTATAACCCTCGGGCCAACGGTCTAGCTGAAGCTTTCAACAAGACCTTGACAAAGATTATAAAGAAGATGGTGTTCAGAAACAAAAAAGACCGGCACGAAAGGCTGCATGAAGCTCTCTGGGCGTACCGAACAACGTTCAAAACGGCCATGAATACAACACCATACGCGCTGGTATTCGGTACGGAAGCAGTGCTTCCCCTAGAAATATAACTCCCTTCTTTATGAGTAGCGATTCGATACGAGCTGACAGATGAAGAAAATGCTCATCTTCAGCTTGAGGAGCTCGACGCCCTCAATGAAACTCACCTTATAGAACAACAAAATTTGGAAGCTTATAAGGCAAGGATGACACGGTCATACGAAAAACATACCAGACCGAGAACATTCCGTCAAGGCGAACTCATGCAAGTCGTCAAAAGACCAAGGATCCCCAATCGTGCAAAATAGGTGAAATTCAAGCCGAACTATGAAGGCCCGTACATTATAGACAAAGTCTACCAAGGTGGAACCTACCTGCTCATGGATATGCATGGCAAAAGACCCTTCCGGCCAATAAATGGCCAATTCCTCAAAAAATACTACGCTTGACGAGTCACGACTTAGGTCAATGATAGATGATGACGCTTGTGTTCGCTCTTTATCTTCCTGAGTCAGAACCCCGAAAGTAGTATCCAAAAAGTTCCGTCGCTTCAAAAATGACGACAAAGGACCGAGATGTCCCTAAACTAATAATGGACCGAAATGTCCTTAAACTAACATTCGTCCCTAAAATGGGAATATCGGACCGAGAAGTTCTTAAACCAACTATCCACCTCAAACATGGCGACAATGGACCGACAACGGACCGAGAAGTCCTTAAACTAACTATCCGCCTCAAATATGGCGACAATGGACCGAAATGTCCCTAAACTAACAACAGACCGAAATGTCCTTAAACTAGAAATTCGCGTCAAACATGGCGACAACGGACTGAGATGTCCCTAAACTAAAATTTCGCCTCAAACAGGGAAATAATGGACCGAAATTTCTCTAAACTAGCACATTGCCCCCAAATACAGTGATATGCTTCCTTGAGATCTATATTGCAATCGAAGTCCTAATGGCGAAGGTTGCAACTTAAGTCCCACTGGCTACACAGTTACTCCAGCGATGAAGCCACCCCTAAATCCCACCAGCAAACAGATGGGTCACCTGCGATGAAGCTACTTTCAAGAGTTTTGCCAAAAAAAAAAGTATGTCCACAAGAAAAATGGGCACGGATGAAAACCCGAAAGGGCACCGTGAGTAAAAACAGCAGGACTACCGGCGAGCTTGTGAAAACTCGGAAGGGCGTAGTCTCGTAAAAAAAAAATAATACACTTGCGAGATCCTCACGACTCGTAAGGAGGACTTCCCTGCCATGAGACCCACACGGCTCATAGGATTCAAAAGCCTTAAGCTACGGGGATCTGAACCCGTTCTTAAACCCGTCATATCCCCCAAGTTTCCCTACAGGCAGTCCTCTATTGACCCTTGTATATAATCCACGGGCATAATTAAATATATTCCCCACCAAGTTCCACCAATGGCGAGAAATGTCCCTGATTGCACGCTTTTGGCGTGTCGTGTATTTTAAAGTTCTAAAGTTAACCGCAATCAGGATGGCGTCGCGTGCAGCTAGCCGCGATGAGTATGGGTCGTCCGTAGGGAGACAGAGCGTTTTAAGTTCTTGCTATGACGAGTTAATACGCATGGCGGAATTGTTCATATCTACCCTAAGTGTATATATGCAAGTATAAATTGTTAGGATTAGATAGGTTAGTGTAAGTTAGTGAATTCCGTACTCAATCCTTTGTTCCGAACTTGACCAATGAAGCTAGAGCAATCGGCAACAACGTGGATTAAGGTGCTTAAGGACGGTATTGGTGAAATCCGGCTTATTGACCCTTGTCCGTCCGTTCTTGTCGCTTGCTTTCGCCTCCGGCCAATCCGAACGCAACCGGTCACAGTTAGGAATCACCGATACCTTGGTAGGATGCCTAACGAAGCGCTTGCGTAATGTTTGTGCGGAGTTCAATGGAAAATATCGAGAAAAGGAAATGAGAAAGGAAACCTTAACTTACAATATTGTTTTCTTTCCTAACAACACCATATTTACAAACAATCAACACAACAAGAGAAAGAGCAAATGAAAAGATAAAAAGAAAAGAAAAAGACAACAAGCAAGACCTCATTTGTTATTTAATCTTTTTGATTAAATGTTAAATGAGGTGGAGGTATGAGGTGTTGACTTTTATTAAGTGAAGCATGACTACTTGTTGACTTACTTAGTGAGTCATGGATTACTATTGAGGCAAGGTGGCATCTAGATATTTTTGTAGAAAATATATAGATATTTTGTGGTGGAGATAATTTTTTATGATTATCTTGGGAAGCTTGCTTTATTAGTCACAAGACTTAGCCATTCTTCACTCAATTCTTGTGTTGCTTTCTACAATACTCTCATCTCCTCCAAGTTTCTCTTCTTCTACCTCAAACCCAAATAGTCTCATATGTTGAGAAACCTAGGGTTCTTAAGACAAAACAATCCATCATCACTCTCTACATCCTCTAGGATACTTAGATTAGCATACTAAGTAACCTAGTTACCTTAGTATAAAGGTAGGAGCTCAAAGTAGACACTCTCGAGTGGATCATCTTTGACGTGAGGAAGCTGTCGATCAAGCTCGATCATGGAGGCCGCTGGGAGCATGCTAAAGGAGAGGAGTGAAGACCCGAAGGACTCGAGTCTCTTGGTATAAACTTCTTTCAATGTAGATTGCTTCTTTAGTTGCTAGTTAGGTTTATGGTAGATCCGGTTTAGGGTTATTCTAGCGCCAAGTTTATATCGTTAGAAAAAATTTGTTCCGCAATCGGCCTCGGTTGATGGCCAGGGCGTTAGCATAACCTTTCACACATAACATCACATTTCATCAACGTAAGTAAATATGCGTATCCCGAATGTCGTTGATATATAACAACGAGATTTGGGATACCCTACATATTACACTTACGGTTGCAGAAATGAAATGAAAAACTGCAATAACATTCCCTTAGACATCATAAACCCGGAATATCTCGTATTCCTAATTTCATGCCTAACCTATAAACCTTGCATTTTAGTCTCATACCGAAAACATTTTTCAATAACTCAGTCAGGTAATTCAACAAGATTCCCGACTACCCGATCGAATACTCATCGGGAACTTTAGTAGATGGTCGCACCCCTGATGTCGTCGACCAAGTGCACTTAGGCGGAACACCGTAGCCGCGAGCACCCGAGTGGATGCTTTTGGCAACGGGGTTATAAAGTCGGTTGGTCGGGGCTTTGGGGCGTGGCTACCTAGTAAAGTTATCTGGCGAGTATTCGCATACGATACGCGATTGCGACGGAGTTTCAATCCGAATCGAAACTTCGTGGCAATCGATCAGTAGAGACCAACATGCTAAATTTACAAATAAACTAGTTTTCACAAAACTAATTTAATGTGGATTCTAACTACTGCATCACATATCAAACATAAACCCGAAACGATGTAAAAATTACGACTACGAAACACTCCGTATTAGCACCTTAACAAAATTAACATCACATGCAATTTTGGGCTAATCAAACATAACCTGAAACCCCAAAACCAAGCTTACAGAACACCAAAAAAATTACAGACCCAAAAAATGAACAGTGGACCGGCCAGGCCGGTTTTTGGTGATTTTCGCCGGGTCAAAATTGGAATTTAGGTCTCGAATTTCTATGGTGTTCTAGTTACATCACATGCAACATTATGTAGTTGTTTAAAAAAATTTCAGAGACCATTTAAAAATCGACAGAGACTTGGTGTTTTAGTTTTCGGTTTCGGAGTTGTTTTGTTTTCGTAATTCTGACTACATCGTACAATCTTTTAGATTTGGCTCTGATACCATGAAAGTGTTTATTAGCACCACCACTGGATTTTACTAGCATCAAGCATGCCAATTTAAAAAAAAATCGGGGTGCTAATTAACACTAAACAAGAATCGAAACTAGATGACTAGGGTTTAACTATGATATAACAAAAACTTTAACTAAGTGAAGGATGCTACAACCTTTGCAAACCGTGTCCTTCTATTCTCAAGCTCCGTGTAGTAGTCCACGCGACTTCACTAGGCTCCACTTGAAGGTTGAACGAACTTGCTTCAATGACCTTCGTGCCGAAGATGATCCATCCGAAGTCCGCTAATTCAAGCTACCTCTCCACTAAACTCTTTAGTGAAGGAAACACACTACACTTAATTGCTAATCAAGTGTAGAATGGTGAAGTAGGGGTTTTATTAGCTCACTAGGGTTCTCACAAGCTCAAGGGTTCACAACTCATGTGAGGGATTGAGCTTGGAGGTGGAGGTGAAGAAAATGGAGAGCGCTAGAAAATGCAAAAGAAAATGAGCTCCTCAAAAATAACTCAAGTGTAGAATGGTTCATCAAATGAACTCACTTATTGAAGCATCAAAATTTCCTAATAATAAAAATGGAACCATACTTCAATAGAAAGTCAGGAGTAATATAATAATCCATGAACCATGCTTCACAACCATACCTCAATTTCCACCTCAATTTTCCATTTTCTTAAAATAGAAAATCTAACCATGCTTCATTTAATATATATATATATATATACATATATCAAATATATATATTAATATATATTAAAAAAATAATTAGTGAGCTAATAATATTAGTTAATATATAATTATATCAAATATAATATATATCAAATTATTAAATCAACACTTGATTTAATAATCCGGTTATATCACATATAACTGACTAATATCATTTATCCGTATATCACATTATCAAATCAACACTTGATTCAATAATCCGGTTATATCACAAATAACCTAACCGATAACAAATAACTGCCAGATTAGAATACGGTATCACATACTCGTATTTAATCTGGCCCCCGCACATATCAGCATATGTGTCCTACTTCGTTTCGCTTGAACTAGGAAACTTCTGTGTGAGACTCTAAAGACTCGTCAATACACCAGCAGTGGCTGATGATCATATCAGTCACCCACAAGCCGTTAGCGGTATTGGTTGGACGTAACGGCTACCCAGGTATTGAGCGATTAGAAGATCAAAAAGCAAGCTTGTCCAAACTCCCATGAAGTCTATAGGTAACATTTACCGTACAGTCCGGTTACTTCGTCTGATATGTCGCATATCGAGTCTGGGGGTGGAATTGTCAGACCCCAATAACTTGATAAGTCATGCCGATGTGTGGCCTATAACGGTATAAGAAACTACTGATAACTCTTACCAGTAAATCTCATCAACAGCCCTGGCCAAGGACTTCTTGTTATAGCCAATCGAGCATAGCGCAACATCAACTCCCTATACCGGGAGAGACGAAACCCCTCATATTTCTTATTGCCTCCATGTGACTCGGGACTGTACCTAAAATCCACCTGTTTGCACGACTCCTTTGAGCCGTGGTAAGGAGGAAATCAAAGCACGGTGGGAACCACACAAGACTCTATGACGATCTCAGGTCTACAGACTAACCTATACCAGTGTCACCAGAGAACTGCTCTTTGACGATAAGTATAGTACCATCTAGGAGTTCTCGGTGAGTCCTGTCCGGCATACCCATTCTCTAATGAGCACCTGTGTACAATCTTTGATGTCAAATACCAATGGTTATGGCATCGCCCCTACAGGGTCAAGAAACGTACACACTAGTCTACTCTGTAATATTGATGCCCTTTCTCGATACTCACTCGACTAGGAAATGTTAAAGGATGTGCTTGTAGACTACACAAGTCCCAGTAGTATGATCTACATCATAGTCCTGGTAGTCAAGCAAACATCCTAAGGGCTTTATCAACATGTATCAGAGACACTGTATAATAATACTAAGTGTACATGTTAAGATAAAGAGAAAGCAGATAGCATACTATCATATCGAGTAAGAAAGTCCTCTATATATATGTCCAAGTATCCACTATAATATATATCAATGTACAATAATGGCCTCTAGGGCATACATATTCCTAAAATATTTGTTTTTACCCCTAGCAACTTATGACCTTAACTATGGTTAACAAATCATAAGCGCTGGCCAAGTTCAACCTGTCATTTCGTGATTGAATTAAACCCACCCGCACGATCCTTAACTATGGTTAACAAGGCCGTACGACTACCCTAATCCAATCTCATCATATGCGGCAGATAAGCACTAATCAGCTACCGCACACTACGCCTTGACTATGGTCAACAAACGCAGCACAAATACTAAATAGCACTTATCTGAAATGACGGAGAGCTACGACTGGTTTTGTAGAAAACCTTTAACGTAATGAATTTGATATCATTGTAGAATCTTGTGATTTGAAAAGGAGTGTTTTTTTGTAGCTTTTGCTAGTTTCGCTAAAGAGGTCACTTGATTGTTCGCTTTTTGCGTATTCTTAATTTTTAATTACCGCAATCAAGACGGTGTCGCTTGGTAGCTAGCCGGTTGAGTACGGGTCGATCTACAGGGAGATGGAATCTTTTTCTTTATGTTTTAACGAGTTAAATCCAAATATTTTGAGATTTGTTTTAAGCTCTACTAATGAGATAAAAGATGATAAAAAGCTTGTTAGGGTTAGGATTAGGTTAGTTCGAGTTTTAGGAATTCCTCACTTTTTCTCAATGCCCTTATTAATATCGGCGTTAAGGTAATCGGCAACAACGGGGATTAGCACGACTAGGAAGGAACTTGCAAGTATAAGCTAGGCTTTCCATGCTTGGTTTCTTCATTTTGGTCCTTGTCCGTCCGTTCTTGTCTCTTAACCCTAACCTCAGGTTAATTCAACCATAACCGGTCTAACTAGGGAATCACCGCTATCATGTAGGATAGGGTGCCGTAGTGAGCGGATTGTGGTTCAATTAACGGGAGTCCGAATTTAAGATGTTGGGCAAAGAAAAGAGTGAGAGAGATTTCCTTCTCTCAAACTTTCCTTCTCCTGCCCTAACAAGTGAGAAATTACTCACCCATTAAAAATATAAAAACAAATAAAATAGGTAGAAAGAAATTAGGTTAAGGAAAATTACAACTAGCTATTTGAGACCTCACCTTGGCAAGGATCTTACTCAAGCATCATCGTTGTGAATGATAAAGAAAATAGAAGAAAGAAAACAAAAGAAAAACTACAATAAAATAATACGGCTAAATTAAAAAATGAAGAATTGCAAATACTAAAGAGACATGCAGAATAAAAGAACTCTCTTTTTTATTTATCACCACTCAAAAACTCACTACAAATTTTCATAGAGAAAGAAAAAGAATTAAATTCTAAAAACTAAACTAAAGAAAAGCACCTAAGAAAGGCACCCTAAAATAGGCACACTAATTTGGTTTTGAGCTTTCCTATTTATATATAGAAAAATCCTAGGTTTACATTCTGATCCATACACGAAATTACAAAACTACCCCAAAAGAGCCTAGTGAAAGCACCGACACTGCCACCGACATGTGCAGAACGCGGCCGCGGTTCCGTGGCATAAGTGCCTGATTGGCCGCGGTTCCGCGGCCAATTGGTGGAATCGTGAGGCCATCTTTTCAGGGTTTCTTCATGTTGCTTTTATCTTCTATTTTATTCACTTGGTTTCTCAGAATCTCTTTAATTTCCTTCCAGATTTCCAACAGTGCAGAATGATGTGGATTTTTGCCTTGAGCTCCGCGTTGAAGTCTTGGATCTTGTGCTGCCCTTGTACTTTGTGCATTGAAGTGCCTAATGATTTTCCATTTGTCCCTTAAACTGGTAGGCGGCATCATACGGATGGTTAGCGGAGATCAGTATTCATCTGTTGTTGGTCGTAGTCCCGCATTTGTTGTGACTTTTCATGAATTTCACTGTAAAGAGCTGAGAACCTGTAACCTACAACTATTTAGCAGACATGGATCAAAAGTACCTACTTATATGCAATGTGATTAAAAATGGGCGATATAAAAATGCAAAAATCTGATATGAACAAATACCCCCAAAATTATCTTTTGCTCGTCCCGAGCAAAACTAATTTTATTCTCGAAAAAATCCTAACCTCACTTTCGCAGGGAACGCGATTGCACTGAGCTCGTGCAACAAGCCGTTAAACCTCTAGGTGTCCCTAGTAGGAGGAGTGTTGTCTCCTGAGGGTTTTCAGCGGATTACACCCACAAAATCCCGTCAAGCTAGTGTCATAAGTAAACATCGATTCTACTCCTACAGTTTAGTATCTAGGTTAGAAACTCTATTATCCTAAGTTAGAAATATTCAACCCTTATGTTTCCCACCTTCTATCTATTTAATCTTAGATTCTATACGTTCCAAAAAAAAGTTTAGAAAGATGTTGGTATCTCCTGAATTTTCCTTCTAAAGTGCGGTCTTAAA
Organism: Agapanthus africanus; assembly: GCA_030015575.1. NCBI lineage: Eukaryota > Viridiplantae > Streptophyta > Magnoliopsida > Asparagales > Amaryllidaceae > Agapanthus > Agapanthus africanus. The sequence goes on along the minus strand of JASDDO010000001.1, from coordinate 456,271,621 downwards.
TCAGGGATTTATTAACTTTACAGAAAACATAAGTCTTATTCTTTATTTCTATCTTTTATCCAAATATCGATTGTATACCCCTATGTGTGTGTGTGTTATTTCACCCCTACACTTGAGAATTCAATTCAAACTATCATACTCTTGTCTATCTTCCAAAATACTTTTTAATTGGTGAATTCTAGATGAAATTGCTCACACATCCTTCATGCAATCGTTAATACTTCTTGAGGTACTAAACGACCAATTATAAATGTGCTTGTGCATTTAGGCGTAATTTCTCGTCCTGCAACACCTAAGGCTTAGTAGTGACTCCCAAACCAGTTGGTCTAAGACACTAGGTGATAAAGCACCCTCGCTATATTTTTTTTATTTATGCTGCCTTAAGCAATTACAAAACCAGTGTTCATTTTTTTTCCTCACCACTTGTACTTTTATTTTATTTTCCTTCATACTAAGGATTTTAGACAAGAGCAATTCAAGGTATCCTCTACTATCCTAAGTTTTAAGATGTGTGTAAGTGTGTATAGTAGGGTATATACTTTCTAAATTTGGACTTAAGAATAGAAACTATTTTTCATACTTATCCTTCAGTAAAGTTTCAATACTTTCCCTTCATCTTGACTTAACTCAAGAACTGAACTCAAGATTACCTATTTCTCAAAAAAAACTGCAAGGACGTATAATTACCAAGTTTAAATAGAATGAGGGTTATTTTTAGGGCTTTCAATTCTTAAGCCTAGAATTTAGTTATTTCTAACGTATCTACTAAACTTTCGGAATAAAAATCTAAGTTGCCCTATTAGCTAACTTGACGACAAAGTTTTTATATTTTTGGAACAATTTTCGATTTTTGTGGGTTTTAATGCAAATGCAAAATATACACATGAATGCGAAGGTAGAAAGCTTACCGAACACACCCCCAAACTTAAACTTGACAGTGCCCTCACTGTCAGGCTACACCAAGAGGGTCAAAATTGTCAGCGCTCCCTAAAAGAAAATTTTAAGCAAACAAAAAAGCAAACCAAAAGAAATATATACACAAAAAAAGGGTCCCCCCAAACTTAAGTAAAACAGTGTTTCCACTGTTTAAGCGGTGAAGTTCAGGATTAGGGGGGAAAGAGAACAGTATCAATCTATACAAGACCTTACACAGGCCAAAAGTGAGCACCAACCATTCAAATATTCTATCTCTGTAGTGTGTTGGTTGGTGAAAGAATGCGGAGAGGAAAGAAATGGAGAATACGCGAGACTGTATGGGAAGAGAGGTGGAATACGGTCTCGGTATATTAGGAGAAGAATGGCGGAAAGGAGAAAGAAGTACAGTACGAACTTGAGGGTGTAAATTGAGTGAATAAATTAGCACAAACTGTGATGACTGATGTGTAAAAAGCGATTGTGCTAATCTATCAACCCGTAAAGAAATGGAGTCAAATCCCTCAAGATTCGTAAGAAAACATGGATACGCCAAACTTGGTAAACCAGACATAAGAAATGAAAGTGATACGGTTTCTTGCATGGTCGGAACGATGGAAAGGATGGAGGGGAGTGATTGAGGAAGGGTAACAGTTAAAGGTTCAGGAGGGTGTACACAGAAAGTGGAAGGGACAGGATGAATTGGAAAATCCGACTCATCAAGCAAAACCGGTTCATCCTCAATACTATCCTCAAAATTCCCCTCAAAAGTTATCTCATCCATGCATTTATCATCAAGATCCAGACGCATATGAAGTTCGGGAAAAACAGTTAATGACTCGGGATGATGAATTGGAGAGAGAAACTCATCCAAATCTGTGGGTTCATCATCCAAAATATTCCCAGCGTCAATATCCTCAATCAAGTGAAAATCAATTTTTTTAGACACCTCATCAAAAGCATGGATATTAATCAATTCAGGTTCTAGAGTGGAGGTGTAAAGGTCAAAAGGGTTGGATGTGGTTTCACTCGAAAGGGACCCTTCACAATCGGGTAAATCAAACACTACAAAATCGCACGACTCATTAAACGTTCTATCTTCAACTGGTGAATCATTTGCGACACTTGATAGGCATTAAAAACCGGAGTTGTGGGATTCAATTTGGGACGGGTAGGTTTGATTTGGAAGGGTGTACAGCTCACTCTCACTACTCAAATTCTCATTCTGTCCAACCGCCTCATCATATATTGGAAAATTTGGAGCTAGTTGGAAACTAGCTACCAGGTCACTAGGTTGTATGAGGGCGGCCATGGAAGCATTCAAATCCATCATCTGTTGGCATGACGCTACCCTAAATTCTTCCAACGACTGTTCCAGACTAAACATGGGTTGTGAAGGGGTTTCGGTAAAAGATCAAACTCGTTTGGATACTGGAAACTCCCAAAAGGCTATTCAGAAGCAATGTCTAGGGAAGGTACGAAAGTTAGGTAGGATGGATAGGAATTGAATGGTTGGACAGGGGTAGGATCAATATACGGATAAGAAGGTGAATGGAATTGTTGATCCAAAGAATTCGCAGTGGTGAAAGGAGTGAAAGATCGGTTACGAGATTGTTCAATACATTCAGCAAGAGACATAGGTCTTGGGGTTTCAACTGGACTCTCAAAAGGGGTATCAATGTAAGAAGGTGGTGAAGGTTTAAATGGTTGATACAAGGTGGATTGCGGAGTCCAATTGGTTGTCCTAGACGCGTCTATCCGATCTTTCAAAGAAATTTTTGGCATGGATGGATCGTTCGACGTTCGGCCAAAGCAAGAACCGTAAGAAGTAATTTCTGGTTGTGGGTACCAAAGTTCGGCAAGAGTTTTTCGAGATGGGGTACTCATGTTGGAAGAGTGAAAATGTAGGAAGGGAGGGAAGTAGTGAAAAAAAATTTATTTTTTTTATTTTTTTTTTTAAAAAATGTTTGTTTTTAGGGTTTTGAAAATTGTTTGTTTGAAAGAATACGGAATTATGGGACTAAACTTTTCATAAGCACAATCACAATATGCACAAACACACCTAGAGTTAGTGTCTTCTAAGTCCACTAGACTGCACATAACTGTTCCAAAGTGACAAGTTGTGAGATAACCCTCAAATCGTCTCTTTACTGCCAATTGTGGCCAGGTAAGCACAAATGAAGAAAGGAGGGTTCCGCTCACGAATCACCGTGAGACGGGCCTTTTAAAATTACCTTTCTCACTTGTCTAGCCTAGGCACCACAAAGTCAAGTTTAGATAAACGATTGAATGCCCACAACCTTCCTCTGTCCTAATGAGCACGACAGTCCTTAGTTGGCTGAGTCTAGATATTTTTTAATTAAACTCAAGGGTGATGCATATGCTTTTAGTGATTTTTGGGGTCTTAGGAACGGTGATGAAATCCTCACCCAATCTGAATTGGTGTTATAGCCCCTTAAATTCTATATTAATTATGCAAAGCAGTAACACACAAAAAATCTAAAACACTTGCAAAATTCTTTTATTTGGTAGCGCAAAGAATCGTGCACAAAAACAATTTATTGGATAGGAGAAAGAGAATCTGTGCAAAGAAACCTGCAGGAAAAATATTTCAGTGGAGTTCAGAGGAGAGGAAAGGAGAAAAGAGATACTTACAGTGAAAATTGGGTGTTGACATCACCAGTTGACCGCGGTTCCGCGGTCATACCCTTGCTTCTGCCGCGGTTCCGCGGTTGAATAGTTGGTTTGGATCTTCTGACTTTTTCCCTGTGCTGAGTTGGTTCTCCTCTTTCTGTTTAGATCCCCTGATTCTGGATTTGTTCACTGAGTTTGCTTCAGATCTGAATCAGGCCTTCTTCTAATCCTGCACACTTGCACAAAGATTTTTCAAAAATAACAAGATGATTTTTATATATTTTTTTAATGTTTTTTTTAAATTTTTATATTTTTATATTTTTAATTAACCCGAGATTTCACAAAGAAAGAAACTACCGTCTCCCCGGCAACGGCGCCATTTGATTGTTCGCGTTTTGCGTATTCTTAATTTTTAATTACCGCAATCAAGACGGTGTCGCTTGGTAGCTAACCAGTTGAGTACGGGTCGATCCACAGAGAGATGGAATCTTTTTCTTTATGTTTTAACGAGTTAAATCCAAATATTTTGAGATTTGTTTTAAGCTCTACTAATGAGATAAAAGATGATAAAAAGCTTGCTAGAGTTAGGATTAGGTTAGTTCGAGTTTTAGGAATTCCTCACTTTTTCTCAATGCCCTTATTAATATCGGCATTAAGGTAATCGGCAACAACGGGGATTAGCACGACTAGTAAGGAACTTGCAAGTATAAGCTAGGCTTTCCATGCTTGGTTTCTTCCTTTTGATCCTTGTCCATCAGTTCTTGTCTCTTAGCCCTAACCTCAGGTTAATTCAACCACAACCGGTCTAACTAGGGAATCATCGCTATCATGTAGGATAGGGTGCCGTAGTGAGCGGATTGTGGTTCAATTAACGAGAGTCCAAATTTAAGATGTTGGGCAAAGAAAAGAGTGAGAGAGATTTCCTTTTCTCAAACTTTCCTTCTCCTGCCTTAACAAGTGAGAAATTACTCACCCATTAAAAAGATAAAAACAAATAAAATAGGTAGAAAGAAATTAGGTTAAGGAAAATTACAACTAGCTATTTGAGACCTCACCTTGGCAAGGATCTTACTCAAGCATCATCGTTGTGAATGATAAAGAAAACAGAAGAAAGAAAACAACAGAAAAACTACAATAAAATAATACGGCTAAATTAAAAAATGAAGAATTGCAAATACTAAAGAGACATGCAGAATAAAAGAACTCTCTTTTTTATTTATCACCACTCAAAAACTCACTACAAATTTTCATAGAGAAAGAAAAAGAATTAAATTCTAAAAACTAAACTAAAGAAAGGCACCTAAGAAAGGCACCCTAAAAGAGGCACACTAATTTGGCTTTGAGCTTTCCTATTTATAGATAGAAAAATCCTAGGTTTACATTCTGATCTATACACGAAATTACAAAACTACCCCAAAAGAGCCGAGTCAAAGCACCGACACTGCCACCGACATGTGTAGAACGCGGCCGTGGTTCCGCGGCATAAGTGCCTGATTGGCCGCGGTTCCGCGGCCAATTGGTGGAATCGTGAGGCCATCTTTTCAGGGTTTCTTCACGTTGCTTTTATCTTCTGTTTTATTCACTTGGTTTCTCAGAATCTCTTCAATTTCCTTCCAGATTTCCAACAGTGCATAATAATGTGGATTTTTGCCTTGAGCTCCGCGTTGAAGTCTTGGATCTTGTGCTGCCCTTGTGCTTTGTGCATTGAAGTGCCTAATGATTTCCATTTGTCCCTTAAACTGGTAGGCGGCATCATATGGATGTTTAGCGGAGATCAGTATTCATCTGTTGTTGATCGTAGTCCCGCATTTGTTGTGATTTTTCATGAATTTCTCTGTAAATAGCTGAGAACCTGTAACCTACAACTATTTAGCAGACATGGATCAAAAGTACCTACTTATATGCAATTTGATTAAGAATGGGTGATATAAAAATGCAAAAATCTGATATGAACATCACTCCCGGTGAAGGGATCTCGGCTCTTTCCTCATCGAATGAGGTGCTGGATATTCATCAAGGAATACCACTATGCAAAGCAAGAACTATAGAAGCTATCAAAACAAAACCGAGTGGGTTGTAGCATTTGCTAGTTTTGCTAAAGAGGCCACTCCCGGTGAAGAGATCATGGCTCTTTCCTCATCGAATGAGGTGCTGGATATTCATCAAGGAATACCACTATGCAAAGCAAGAACTAGAGGTACCTTTTTTAAAAATTTTGATTCTACAACATCTTTAGGTTTCTTTTCTCTCCATTAATCTCATTAATGAAGTCCCATCATTTATATTTCCCTAAACATCACAGAAAAGAAACGAAAATAGAACGTACGCTTATGCCATCCGCATTCGCCACGGGGCTCCGTCATGCACCGTTAGGTTACTTAACTAACGGCAAAGCGGGGGCTGGACTAGCGCGGGTGCAAAACATAAGCAACGTTTATTATATATATCATATATATATATAGCATTCGTCTCACGCAGTTATATGATCACATCACAGAACACAAGCAGCAGAAGTCAACATATGAAATATTGGATATACTAGGAGGTCCGTGTTTTAAATTCAGCCAGTAATGAAAAACAAGGATTCCACGGTCGTGATGAATAGCTAAACCCACATCCCTAGACCCCTACGAGAGCGGCAAGCAACCCTGCCAATTCTAAAGTTAGGAGACCCGGTCTCGACTCCTCGAGATGGTCTCCCACTGGACTCCAGAACCCGGTTACTTATGCTCCCCGCCTTGGGTCTATCCTAATGCGGAAAAGTAAATAATATACATCAATGATGACATCATCCTCAACCCGGAAGTGTCCCAATAAAAGAATATTACATAAAATTTTACATGAATGAAAATTAAAAAACTCTCGACTCACGCAAAACCCCCCGGCTATTCAATCACGACAATCCAATATAACATATCACAGCAACACATAACATCACATGTCATCAACGTAAGTAAATATGCGTATCCCAAATTCTATTGACATATAGCAACGAGATCGGGGATACACCACATATTACACTTGCGGTCGCAGAAAAGAAATGAAAAACTACAACAATTAGAATCCGCAAACTCCTTAGACATCATAAACCCGGAATATCTCATATTCCGAATTTCATGCCTAACCCTATAAACCTTGCGTTTTAGTCTCAAACTGAAAACTCTTTTCAATAAGCAGTCGGATAATTCAATAAGATTCCCGACTGTCGTTCACGTACTATACGCGATTGCGACGGAGTTTTGATCCGAATCGAAACTCCATGGCAATCGATGAGCCGAGACTAAAATGCTAGATTTATAAAATACTAACTAGTTTTCACAAAACTAATTATTGTGGATTCCAAATATTGTATCACATTAATCTAGACGAAGTTAAACATTTCGATTGACTTATCAAACACCCGCAAATTCCAGAGACCTCAATAACTTGAGCATCACTAAAAACATCCAGAAAGTGCTAAATATGTCAATGGAGCAGCACAAGAAGAAAGAACCCTTAACACCATAAACATGCAGCGGAATCGCGGCCAAAATGGGGTTTAGGTCGCGGTTCTACAGCGCTTTGAAGGTGTTGGGGTCTCGAACTTCTTGTGTCTCCATTAAATACCTTACATAATTTTCTGCATATTTTTAATCTCGAAAATTTCAACTTTTGAAAAAATGGACAGAAACTTTGAAAATCCGGCTTCGAAAGTTCGATCAAACACTTTAACATCGTAAATACATTCCCTAATGATCTAGCCTGGCTCTGATACCATGAAAGTCTACCCTAGCACCACCACTAGGTTTAAACCAGCATCATATATGCAATTTTAAAAAAATCGGGATGCTAAGCAAGACTAACTTGGGATCTAACTAGATTATTAGGGTTTAACATATGATATCACAAGAACTATTCTAAGAGATGGAGATTACAACCTTTATAGACCGTGTCCTTCTGTTCTAAAGCTCCGGGTAGTAGTCCCTACGACTCCTCTACGCTCCACTTGAAGAAATGCATGAACTTGCTTCGCGATCTTCGTGTCGAAGATGATCCACCCGAAGTTCCTCTAATCCAAGCTACATCTTCACTAAACTCTCTTTAGTGAAGGAAACACCCTAAACTCAAGTGCTAATCAAGTGTAGGATGGTGAAGTAGGGGTTCTAAGCTCACTTAAGATTTACTCAAGCTCTAGGGTTCACAACTCATATGATGGTTTAGAGCTTGAAGCATGAAGGAAGAAGAAGAAGAAAAAATGGAGAGAGCTGGAAGGAAAATGAACTAAGGAAAAATCTCAAGAGAAGAATGGCTCTACACTCATGCATTGTTGAAGTATGAATATTATCCAATAATAAAACATCAATGATACTTCAATAGTGCAAGCAAACCATTAAACAAATGGATGAGCAATGCTTCACACCATTCCTCAAAAGTCTTCCCTTTTTCCACCTCATTTCTATTTTCTCAAAATAGAAATTCCAACCATGCTTCATAATATATATACATATATCATATATCACATATATATATATTAATATATATATTAAGAAAAGAAATTAGTGAGCAATAATAATAGTTAATATATAATTATATCAAATATAAATATATATCAGATTATTAAATCAACACTTGATTCAATAATCCGGTTATATCACATATAACCGACTAATATTATTTATATGTGTTGGATATATGTATGCCCTAGAGGCCGTTATATGATAGTGGATGCATCGATATGTGTATATATATATTCAGAGGACATCCTTACTCGACATGATAGTATGCTATCTGGTTGTACTTTATCTTGACATGTTCATTTGATCATGCATTTTACTCATTTGGTACATGTTGATAAAGCCCTTAGGATATTTGCTTGACTGCTGAGGTTATGATGCGGATCATACTAGTGGGACATGTGTAGTTTATAAGCATATCCTTGAAATGTTCCTAGTCGTGGGTGTATCAAGAAGGGGTATCGATATTCCAGAGTAGACTAGCGTATACGTTACTTGACCCATATGATGGACGATGGATGATCCCATATCCATTGGTGTGGTGACACCAAAGACCGTATACGGGTGCTCGGTGAGACTGGGTACACTGAACGGACTCGCCGAGAACTCCTATGTGGTATTATATCTATCGTCGGATGGCAGTTCTCAGGTGACACTGGTACAGGTTAGTCTGTAGACCCGAGATCGTCATAGAGTCTTGTGTGTCCTCCCACTGTACTTTGATCTCCACCCTACCACGGCTCTACTGAGTCATGCAAACAGGTGGATTTTGGGTACAGTCCCGAGGCATATGGAGGCAATGAGCGATAGGAGGGGTTTCGTCTCTCCCGGTATTGGGGGTTGATGTTGCGCCATGCACGATTGGATATAACAGGAAGTCCCTGGCCAGGGCTGATGAGATTTACTGATAAGTGTTATCAGTAGTTTCTCGATCTGTTATGAGCCATGTACCGGCATGACTTATTGAGTTATTGGGGTCGACGATGCCATCCCTAGACTCTATATGCAACATATCTGACGAAGAGACCGGACTGTACGGTAAGTGTTTCCAGTTGGCTCGACGGGAGTTTTGACAGGTTCGCTTGTATTTCTTTTGATCGCTCAATACCTAGGAGCCATTACGTACAGCTTATGCCACTGACGGTTTGTGGGTATGTGATATGATCACTGCCTACTGCTAGCGTATTAACGAGTCTTAGAGTCCCACAAAGGGGTATCCTAGCTCAGGCAAAAAGATGTGGGGTGCATATGGGATATGCGCGGGAGCACAATTAAATGCGTGTATTTGATACCGTATTTTAATCGGGCGTTTACTATTAGACGGGTCGTATGTGATATGACCGGGTTATTAAATCAAGTGTTGATTTAATATTAAGTCCATTATCTCATTTATTAAAACCTATTTCTTTATGATGCATGCATGAGTGTATGTATATGTTGATATTGATGTACACATGCGAGCATACATGTGTCATGATTGATGATACATTGGTGGTGGCAATGCAAAACTCACATGGTAACATATATATATATATATATATATATATATATATATTGATTATTTGATAAAAGCAAAATGGGAATAAAATCATGGTTAACTATTCAACTCTCTTCTCTTGTGTTGACCAAAGTCAATCCTATGGTTTCATTGCCCATGGTTTTGTAGCCCATGATTTTGCTTAAACTCAAGTCTTAAAATATCTAGATATTTTGTAACCATGGTTAAGGATGACATAATTCTCACTCTCTTTGGATTATGTTGCATTATTCTCACTTGAGTCAAGTTAAGCCTCTCATCTCCTTCTTCCTCCTTCAAGTTCTCTAGAGTTTCAAAAGTGAGTGAAGAACATAAAAAGAAAAGGTTTTTGAGTGAGATCTAAACCCACATCACCAATCTATATTAGTTTAGCCCACTAGTGTAGGTTGTTTGCTCCACTTCTTCAAAGATCAAGTGAAGCTAGGAGCTTGTGCAAATGGACTCCGTAATGGATCGTCGTGGACTTGGAAGGATTCAAGCGAATCGGTTCAAACCCTACTTGATCCAAAGAGTCATAAGAGGAGGTCTACAAAGATTGTATTACTTATCTCTTAGTGTTAGACACTTGTTAGTATGAGATACTTGTTGTTGTTACTCTAATTTTCTAGTTCGATTCATGGTTGGTATTGTTTAACACCCCCTAAATTTTTATTATAGCATGTGTGATGCAACCCAAACCTTAGGATGGTGCTAGAGAATCCCTACAGGGGTATCAGAGCCAAGCTAGAAACTTAGACGATGTTAGATAAACTACGAAACCGAAATAACTCCGAAATCACGATATTCTGAAACCTTAGGATATGCTCTCTGTCGATTTTTAAATGGGCTCGAAAAAATTTTTTAGCAACTGCAGAAGTTTACATATGATGTACTGAGAACACTGGAGAAAAACGAGGCCTATCCACCGGTTTTGAACCGGCCACATACCCCATAATTCCGGCCTGGCCAGCCCCCTGCCTCCAAATTGCCTCGTTTTCCCCTGGTGCTCTGGTCTGTAGATTTTGGGGTTTCAGGTATTGTTTGTTTAGCCCAAAATTTCATGTGATGTTAATTTTGCTTAGGGGCTAATTCGGAGTATTTCGTAGTCATAATTTTAACATTGTTTTTGGTAACTTGGACGATGTTTAACAGTTCGAGCGAACATCAATCACCCCCTCATTGCTCTCGCTGGAAATTTTCCAAGTGTTGGAATTTTCCAAGTTAAAGATATTTGAAAGTTCATGCAAGTAACCCTATGGACCCTCTAGAGGAACGTAACCCTAACTCAATTCTATGACCATGGAACCGCGGCTGAACCCTAGGGTTTGCCGTAGTTCCGTGGCGCCATAGGTGAGGCAAGGGTTGACCTTTCTACGGTTGGTCTATAGACGATGTGGCATGTTTTGAGTATTTTAGCTTTGCTCAAGTGTTGAGCTCTCGGGGTAATTTGTGGGTGTTTGTTGATTCGATCGAAATGTTTAGCATCGTCTAGATATTTGTGAATGTGATACAATAATTGGAATCTACACTAATTAGTTTTGTGAAAAGTAATTGGTTACGTGTAAATCTAATATTTTGGCCTCGGTAGAATCGGGAATCTTGTTGAATTACCCGACTTCTTTTGAAAAGGTGTTTTCATAGATGACCCAAATGTAAGATTTGCATCGTTAGGCATGAAATCCAGAATATGTGATATTCTGGGTTTATGATGTCTAAAGGCGGTGTTGATTCCAATTGTTGTAGTTTTTCACTTTTTTTTCTGCGACCGTAAGTGTAGTATGTGGTGTATCGTCGGTTTCGTTGCTATACATCAACGACAATTGGGGTACGCATACTTACTTACGTTGATGATATGTGATATTATGTGTTGCTGAGATATGATATACAGGATCGTCGTGAATGAATGGCCGGGGATTTTATGTGAGATGAGAGTTTTTCTTTTTATTCATGTAAAATTAATTGTATTTAATATTCTTTTATTCGGGCACTTCCGGGTTGAGGATGATTTCACCATTGTTGTATATTATTTACTTTTCCGCATTAGGATAGACCCAAGGAGGGGAGCACAAGTGACCGGGTTTTAGGGTTCAGTGGAAGGCCATCTCGAGGAGTCGAGACCGGGTCTTCTAAACTCTAGAATTGGTAGGGTCACTTGCCGCTCTCATAGGGGTCTAGGGGTGTGGGCTTGGCTATTCATCGCGATCGTGGAATCTGTATTTTCTATTGTTGGCTAAATACAAAATACGGACCTCCTAGAATATCCTATATTTTCATATATGTGCTTCTGTTGTTGATATTTTATGATGTAATCACTTTATATGTTGAGACGAATAGTGTATTATATATATGATATATAATAAACGTTGCTTATGTTTTGCATCCGCGCTAGTCCCGCCCCGCTATGCCGTTAGTTAAGGAACCTAACGGTACATAACAGGACATTGTGGCGAATGCGGATGGTATAAGCGTACGTTCTATTTTCGTTTCTTTTCTGTAATGGCTTAAGGACTTAAATGATGGGACTATATTAATGAGATTAATGTAAACAAAAAGGAACCTAAAAAGATGTTGTAGAATCGGATTTGAAACCTACTCGTCTTTTTATGAAAAAGCAAGTTTTCAAATTGCGGAGCTTAAGCCACTCCTTTTAAAACCATTAGATTCTACAACGATATCAAGTACAAAGAGTTAAAAGTTTTCTTAAAAACTATTCGCAGCCCTCCGTCATTTTAGGAAGTAGAGTACTTAGTATTCGTGCTACGTATTTTGACTATAGTTAAGACGCAGTGTACGGTAGCTAAGTGATGTCTTCCTACACCACATATGATGCGATTGGTTAGGACATTCATATGATTATGTTGACTATAGTTAAGGATCATATGGGTGGGCCTAGTTAATCATGAAATGACGGGAAGAACTTGACTAGTACTTATGATATGTTGACTATAATTAAGGTCATGAGTGCTAGGGGTAAAAACCATATCGGGAGTTTCAAGAGTTGAAATTTGCAATGAGATTGCATACCTTCTATGTGATAGTAGGATCCCGATCCCACTATGAGCAAAAGTTGCTCCCAGGAGGGTTTTGCACTTTACAATTCGCTAACCCATTAGGTGTCTAGAAAGGTGTCAATGGGGCTACGTCTCTGGGAAAATGAGGTTTATTTTAATTAGGTCCTTACGAAAGCACGAGGAACCTCCCTTAAAGTACCGGCACTGGCCTGGCTGAACGGTTAGCGAAGTTGTAGCATGTAATTAATCCTGGATAATATTTTCTTTTTAAGGTTTGAAGGAAAAATTTGATAAAAGCAGTGGGAGACATCGATTAGATAAGATAAATAACCAATCTGATCTTTGCAAGAGCTTTCGCTGAGTGTATTCTTCTCTCTCCTAATGGCAGATAACCATGACTGGACTTAAGCTACTGTTAGAGAAAAATAAGCTAAATGGGCCGCACTATAAAGATTGGCTGAGGAACATTAACATTGCTCTCACATATGATAAAGTATCATATGTCCTCACTGCCTCAGCCCCGTCCAGCCCAGGCCCCGAATCTTCTGTTGCGGATAAAGAGATCCGCAAAACATGGGATATTAACTGTGCTACTACCAAATGCCTCACGCTTGCATCAATGGATAATAAGCATCAAAAGCAGCACGAGCAGATGGATGTTCAGTCCATCTTTCTCCATACAAAAGAGTTGTATAGGGAGCAATCTCGTATCCTGCGATACGTAGCGTCTCGAAAGCTGTTTCAGATGCGGATGGCTCCTGGCACACCGGTAGGTGACCACGTTTTGAAGATGATAGCTCTTATTGAAGAGCTTGAGGGCCTCGAATGGACAATGGACAACGAGCAATATACTGATATTGTTCTGCAGTCTCTTCCCTCTGCCTTTGCTCCATTCATAGTGAACTTCAACATGCATAACATGGAGAAGTCACTACACGAACTTCTCAATATGTTGAGAAATGCGGAGAGCACGCTTAAAGCGAAGTCTCCCTCTCTGATTGTTGGACAATCTTCCTCTTCCATCCCAAAGGCCAAGGCCAAGGGAAGGAATAAGAAGAAATCCACCAAACCGAGAGGTGGAATCAAGAAGGCACAAGGAAGAGAAAAATCCAAGGTTGACAAGTCGGGAAAAAGAGAATATTTCTATTACAAGAAGATGGGACATTGGAAGCGGAATTGTACTGTGGATATTGCTGATCTCAACAAAAAGAAGCATGGTGATTCTTCTGCTTCAGGTGTGTTTGTGACTGAAAACTGTTTTTCTATAAACTCCGCTTCCTGGGTATTAGATACCGGTTCGGGTTCTCATATCTGCAATTCTATCCAAGGCTTGAGAAATAGCAGAGTTTTGAAGACCGGTGATCACACTCTCCGAGTTGGAAATGGTTCGAATGTACATGCAGTTTCAGTGGGAAAGTATCACCTAGGGTTGCCGTCGGGTTGTATATTGGTTTTGAACCCATGTTATTTTGTACCTAGCATGCTTTGTAATATAATATCCATTTCTTTGTTAGACAATGAAGGATATCATTTTGTATTGCAGCATAATGTTTTGAACATTAAACTAAATCAAGAGTTGATTGGTTCTGGTATACTTAATAATGGGATATACGTCCTAAATCAACACACAGTTTTCAACATACAACACACAAATAAAAGAAAATTTTCAGACATAAATGAAGCTTTTCTTTGGCATTGTAGACTTGGTCATATTAATGAAACAAGACTAAACAAGCTTCATAAAGATGGATATTTAAATTCTTTTGAGTATAAATCTTATGCGACTTGTCAGTCTTGTATCAAAGAGAAAATGACCAAAACTCCGTTTACTGGACACGGAGAAAGAGCTACAGAGCTCTTGGGCCTCATACATAGTGATGTATGTGGGCCAATGTCTACACATGCGAGAGGCGGTTTTTCTTACTTCATAACTTTTATTGATGATTTCTCGAGATTTGGTCGTGTTTTTATTAAAGCATAAGTCTGAAACTTTCGAGAAATTCAAGGAGTACAAACTTGAAAAAGAAAAACAAACAGGAATGAGCATCAAAACACTTCGATCAGATCGAGGTGGAGAGTATCTTAGTACAGAGTTTTCGAACTTCCTAAAAGAGAATGGGATTCTCTCTCAGCTCACTCCCCCTTACACACCACAGCACAACGGTGTGTCAGAGCGGCGGAATCGCACCCTATTGGATATGGTGCGATCCATGATGAGTGATACTGAGTTACCTCTCTCCTTTTGGGGGCATGGATTGGAGACTGCAGCTTTTCTGTTGAACAAAGTTCCAACCAAGACCGTGTCTACCACTCCATATGAGATATGGTATGGGAAGAGACCATCTCTTAAACGAGTTAAGATTTAGGGTTGTCTGGCTTTTGTTAAAAAGCAGAATCCAGACAAACTCGAGACACGATCAGTCAAGTGTATATTTGTGGGATATCCGAAACATTCGTTTGGGTATCTTTTCTACCACAAGGAGGAACAAAAGGTGTTTGTTTCTCAGTATGCCACATTTTTAGAAAATGAGATTTTTCCAAATGATACTGATGACAATTTGGTAGGTCTAGAAGAGGTTCTAGAGACACAAGTTACAAATGACGACTTGGTTGAACCTGATGTTGCAACAGAATCTTATGAATCTCAGCCACTCCGTAGATCTGGTAGGACTTCTCGCCCACCGGAGAGATACTACGGTTTTGTCATTGATAGTGATGGAGAAGACTGCATCATGGATGATGATGACCCTACCAGTTTTCAGCAAGCTGTCACGAGTGGTGACTCTATGAAGTGGATGGATGCCATGAGATCCGAAATGGAGTCTATGTACACCAACAAAGTATGGACTTTGGATGTTGTACCCTCTGGGGTAAAACCCATAGGGTGCAAATGGGTCTTTAAGAGAAAGATCGGTGTAGATGGGCAGGTAAAGACCTATAAGGAAAGGCTTGTGGCGAAAGGATTTCGTTAAAGACCAGGATTGGACTATGACGAAACCTTTTCTCCTGTAGCCATGCTTAAATCCATTCGGATCCTACTTGCTATTGCTGCTCACTAAGACTATGAAATATGGCAGATGGACGTTAAAACTGCTTTTCTAAATGGTGATTTAGAAGAATGCGTTTATATGGATCAGCCAGAGGGCTTCATTGATAGTGGGAGCAGCGGGAAAGCATGTAGGTTGCTTAAATCCATTTATGGATTAAAGCAGGCATCACGGATTTGGAACATCTGTTTTGATGATGTTATCAAAGAGTTTGATTTCGTCAAAAATCCAGATGAACCTTGTGTTTATAAAAATATTATAGGAAGTACTGTCGCATTCCCCGTATTGTATGTAGATGACATTCTTCTGATAGGAAACGATGTTCCTATGCTACAATCGGTCAAACTATTCTTATCATAAAGGTTCTCCATGAAGGACCTGGGTGATGCCTCGTACATATTAGGCATGAAGATCTATAGGGATAGATCTAAAAGGTTGTTGGGATTGTCCCAAACCAGGTACATTAACACCATCCTAAAAAGGTTTAGTATGGAAGACTCCAAGCGGAGTGCCTTATCCGCTAGTCATGGAGTCACTCTCTCCAAGGACTTTTGCCCAAAAACTGATGAAGAGAGAGCTTGCATGAGCATTATACCCTACGCTTCAGCTGTAGGATCTATAATGTATGCGATGTTATGTACATGCCCTAATGTAGCTTATGCACTGGGTGTAGTAAGCAGGCATCAATCCAACCCAGGGGAGAATCACTGGACAGCTGTAAAGAACATTATTAAGTACTTGCGAAGGACTAAAGAAATGTTCTTGGTGTATGGTAACGGGGATCTCCAAATGGAGGCCTTTACCGATTAGAGCTTCCAGAGTGATAAGGATGACAGCAAATCTATCTCAGGGTTTGTATTTACCCGCAATGGAGGGACGGTATGTTGGAAGAGTTCCAAACAGGATACCGTTGCAGACTCCACGATGGAAGCTGAGTATATTGCTGCAAATGATGCTGCTAAGGAAGCCGTCTGGATGAGGAAAGTCATCTCGGAGCTAGGAGTAGTTCCAACCATTATTGATCCAATACAATTGTATTATGATAATAATGGGGCTATGGCGTTGGCCAAAGAGCCCAGGTCCCATCAGCGATCCAGACACATCCTCAGGCGATATCATCTGATCCGGGGGATAGTTGATCGCCGCGAAATCGAGATTCGGAGAGTAGATACAAAGAATAACACCGTAGATCCACTCACCAAGGCCCTCCCTCTGCCGCAGCATGAGCGACTTTTTGAGATGTTGGGTATGAGATACGCCAATAATTAGCTTTAGCGCAAGTGGGAGATTGTTGGATATATGTATGCCCAAGAGGCCATTATATGATAATGAATGCATCGGTATGTGTATATATATATTCAGAGGACATTCTTGCTCGACATGATAGTATGCTATCTGGTTGTACTTTATCTTGACATGTTCATTTGATCATGCATCTTACTCATTTGGACATGTGTAGTTTATAAGCATATCCTTGAAATGTTTCTAGTCGTGGGTGTATCGAGACGGGGCATCGATATACCAGAGTAGACTAGCGTATACGTTACTTGACCCATATGATGGGCGATGGATGATCCCATATCCATTGGTGTGATGACACCAAAGACCGTATACGAGTGCTCAGTAAGACTGGGTACACTGAACGGACTCGCCGAAAACTCCTATATGGTATTATATCTATCGTCGGATAGCAGTTCTCAGGTGACACTGGTACAGGTTAGTCTGTAGACCCAAGATTGTCATAGAGTCATGTGTGTCCTCTTACTGTACTTTGATCTCCGCCCTACCACGGCTCTATTGAGTCGTGCGAACAGGTGGATTTTGGGTACAGTCCCGAGGCACATGGAGGCAATGAGCGATAGGAAGGGTTTCTTCTCTCCCAGTATTGGGGGTTGATGTTGCGCCATGCACGATTAGCTATAACAGGAAGTCCCTGGCTAGGGCTGATGAGATTTGCTGATAAATGTTATCAGTAGTTTCTCGATCTGTTATGAGCCATATACCGGCATGACTTATTGAGTTATTGAGGTCGACGATGCCATCCCTAGACTCTATATGCAACATATCTGACGAAGAGACCGGATTGTACGGTAAGTGTTGCCAGTTGGCTCGACGGGAGTTTTGATAGGTTCGCTTGTGTTTCTTCTGATCGCTCAATACCTGGGAGCCGTTACATACAGCTTGTGCCACTGACGGTTTGTGGGTATGTGATATGATCACTGCCTACTGCTAGCATATTGACGAGTCTTAGAGTCCCACAAAGGGGTCTCCTAGCTCAGGCGAAAAAATGTGGGGTGCATATGGGATATGCGCGGGAGCTCGATTAAATGCGTGTATTTGATACCGTATTTTAATCGGGCGTTTACTATTGGACGGGTCGTATGTGATATGACCGGGTTATTAAAATCAAGTGTTGATTTAATATTAAGTCCATTAGCTCATTTATTAAAACCTATTTCTTTATGATGCATGCATGAGTGTATGTATATGTTGATATAGATGCACACATGCGAGCATACATGTGTCATGGTTGATGATACATTGGTGGTGGCAATGCAAGACTCACATGGTAACATATATACATATATATATATATATATATATATATATATATATTATTTGAGAAAAGCAAAATGGGAATAAAATCATGGTTGATTATTCAACTCTCTTCTCTTGTGTTGACCAAATTCAATCCCATGGTTTCATTGCCCATGGTTTTGTAGCCCATGGTTTTGCTTAAACTCAAGTCTTAAAATATCTATATATTTTGTAACCATGGTTAAGGATGACATAATTCTCACTCTCTTTGGATTATATTGCATTATTCTCACTTGAGTCAAGTTAAGCCTCCAATCTACTTCTTCCTCCTTCAAGCTCTCTAGGGTTTCAAAAGTGAGTGAAGAACATAAAAAGAAAAGGTTTTTTAGTGAGATCCAAACCCACATCACCAATCTATATTAGTCTAGCCCACTAGTGTAGGTTGTTTGCTCCACTTCTTCAAAGATCAAGTGAAGCTAAGAGCTTGTGCAAAGGGACTCCGTGGTGGATCGTTGTGGACTTGAAAGGATTCAAATGAACCGGTTCAAACCCTACTTGATCCAAGGAGTCACAAGAGGAGGTCTACAAAGGTTGTATTACTTACCTCTTAGTATTAGACACTTGTTAGTTTGAGATACTTGTTGTTACTCTAATTTTCTAGTTCGATTCATGGTTGGTATTGTTTAGCACCCCCTAAATTTTTATTATAGCATGTGTGATGCAACCCAAACCCAAGGATGGTGCTAGAGAATCCCTACAATATGTATATCACATTATCAAATCAACACTTGATTCAATAATTCGGTTATATCACATATAACCTAACCGATAACATTTACCGCCAGATTAGAATACGGTATCACATACTCGTATTTAATCAGGCCCACCACACATATCAGCATATGTGCCCTACTTCGTTTCTCTTGAACTAGGAAACCTCTGTGTGGGACTCTAAAGACTCGTCAATATGCCAGCAGTAGGTAATGATCACATCAGTTACCCACAAGCCGTCAGCGGTACTAGCTGGACGTGACGGCTACCTAGGTATTGAGCGAACAAAAGATCAACAAGCAAGTTTGTCCAAACTCCCATGAAGCCTTTAAGTAACACTTACCGTACAGTCCGATCTCTTCGTCTGATATGTCGCATATCAAGTCTAGGGGTGGAATCGTCAGACCCCAGTAACTTGATAAGTCATGCCGATGTATAACTCATAACGGTTCGAGAAACTACTGATAACACTTACCAGTAAATCTCATCAACCCTAGCCAGGGACTTACTGTTATAACCAATCGAGCATAGCGCAATATCAACTCCCTATACCGGGAGAGACGAAACCCCTCCTATCGCTCATTGCCTCCATGTGACTCGGGATTGTACCCAAAATCCACCTATTTGTTCGACTCATTTGAGCCGTGGTAGGGAGGAAATCAAAGCACAGTGGGAACCACATAAGGCTCTATGACGATCTCGGGTCTACAGACTAACCTGTATTAGTGTCACCAGAGAACTGCTATCTGACGATAGGTATGGTACCATCTAGGAGTTCTCGGCGAGTCCTATTCAGTGTACCCATTCTCTAATGAGCACCTGTGTACAATTTTTGATGTCAAACACCAATGGTTATGGGATCAACCATCGCCCCCTACAGGGTCAAGAAACGTACACGCTAGTCTACTCTGGGATATCGATTCCCTGTCTCGATACTCCCTCGACTAGGAACAGTTTAAAGGATGTGCTTGTAGACTATACAAGTCCCAGTAGTATGATCCGCATCATAGTCCTGGTAGTCAAGCAAACATCCTAAGGGCTTTATCAACATGTATCAGAGAGACAATATAATAATACAAGTGTACATGTTAAGATAAAGAGCGACCAGATAGCATACTATCATGTCGAGCAAGAAAGTCCTCTATATATATGTCCAAGCATCCACGATATCATACAATAATGGACTCTAGGGCATACATATTCCTAACACTCTTCGCTCTGGAGGGATGTAGAAAGTTTCCAACTCTTGTACGCTATAAGTATTGAGCGCGTCGAGTTTCTTATAGTGTCGAAGTGGAGCCATCACAATATGTAAACTCTGGTCTGCTTTGGCAAGAGTTCACATCGATGGATGAATGGAGAACACCACATTAGTTTCATCTTCGGAGTCGCTTCCAAAGACCAGGATAGGGGCCGACGGTCTGGATTTATTGTTCTCCCTCTGAGATTGACTTGAGTAGGCTATATGTTCGTTTTCTTCAGTATCGCTTTCGAAGACCGGGATTGTGGCCACTGATTTTTGCTTATTTTCTGGTTTGTGGCACCTTTCAGTATTTTCAAAATCCAGCTAAAAGTATTTTGCATCTTCATACTTTCACACCTCATTCACCGAGAAAGGATTGAGTTCTCCGGTGATGGTGTACTTTAGGCCATCCTTGAAACACTTCATACACTGATATTGTGTAAAAGGGATGACGTTGTACTCGTGTAGCTAAGGCCTACCAAGTAGAGCATTATAACAGGTTTTGGCATCAATGACATGGAATTTGATGTCAGTGACGATCTGCCCGAAACGGAGCGTCAATATTACGAACCCAAGCATCCATGACGATTGCAAGTCGAACCCCGAGATAGTAATCTTGTCCCGAGTAAGGTGTTGAATATTCATACATATCTCTTTCGGCACTCTTACATTGAGGAGGTTGGTAGAAGATCCGTTTTCGACAAGGATATTCCCTATCTTGATGTCATGGCAGTACCCGGTAACATGCAGCGGTCGATTATGCTCGCATGTTCCAAGGAGGAGATCTTCCTCACTGAAGGTAATATCAGCCGTGTGGACATCTGCCAATTCATTCTTCATTTTCTCTTTTGCGAGAAAGGCTTAAAATTGATGAAGTTCTTGAAAGGCCTTGATCAAGGAGTCTTATGCCTCTTTGGACAAGAGTAGGGCATCCAATATGCTCAGTTATGAGGGTATCTTCCTCAAATGCGTAAAGACGTTATAGTCCACCTTGGTTTTCTTAGGTATTTCCTTTGCGGTGATTTCTCTGGCTACTTCCCTATCGACCTCGATCTCCTCAGGCATCTTCCCTTTCCCTTTATCATTTTTATTCGAACCGTTGTTTGCGGGTCAGAGGTTCTTTTTAGGCAGGGTGCAATGCGCAGCTGAATACTTCCGCGGTCCTTTTCCTCCTCTTCTTTTTCTGAGACGGAGCTTTTGAAGAGAGGGTTGAGAGACATTTCATCCTCAAAATCACTCCCGAACGTGAGAACCGGAGAGCTTTCCTTTTTTGAGCTGATGTTAACCATATGGCAGCTGTCGGTTGCTTCCTTGTCCGCTACAGTCTCGCTGCTTTTGTATCGATGAGCGCGAGTCTTGTGCTTCTCCTTCTTAAAATGTCTTCTGTGGGAAACGTATCTTTGCCACCACTTCTTAAAAGTGTTTCATTCATCGATGGGATAGGCGACCTGTCAGTGATACAGGCAATATTTCGGGTGTCCTTCTCCACCATTGAAGTACGGAACCCCAAGAGTATACATCATAAGAAATGGTAGCCTCATCCCCATTGATAGGGCCTTGGAAAACCGCTTCTCGGCTTTGGTCCTGCTCTTATGCTTTGCATGCATACTTTGGTTCGGTCGAAGAGCTTTATAATCCGTCCTTGACGCAGCTTCTTTGTTCAAACGATGTTGTTTATCCTTTTCATATATAGCCATCTCATGTTCCTAATCGTCTTTACTCTTTTGAAAATCTTCTTCCAGCAGGCTTTCAATTGGATTTTCTTCTAGCAGTTTCGGGATATTTAGCATCGATTCTGCCCCCAGTTCGTACACATCGCTTTCCGATGCTAGCGGAGCTTCTTCATCATATATGGATGAATAGGAGACCATGTGGCAACTTTCCACACGTTCTACTGCTTCCTCCAATGAGTTATCGTCATCATTGTCCTTGTCCTCAAGAATATGCTAGAGGAACTCTTCAAGTGTGACCGGTATTCGCGTTTTCTGATTGTACTCTTCCAGCGCTTCTATATACTTTTGGAGGTCCATGCACCTGTCGACATACTCAGCGGGCTGCAGGGGCTTCTTGGTCTTCTTATTCTTCTTTTTCTTAGAAGACTTCGAAGGCTTGACTTAGGGGTTTTCCCCCTTGTCTACGATTTTTGGTATGGGACGTGGCTTCAACATCCCTTCTATAATCTCAGGCTCAAGCGAGCTTTTCTACTTGATCGCCGGGCATGTTTGCAGATCTTTCGGCATCCTTTTGGTTTTTGTCGAAAGAAATATTTCCCACAGAGCCTCTTCCATGAGCAAGTAGGATGCCCCCTGCGTATCAACTTTCTTAAGGGCATTCTTTTGAGGTGGATCTACCCTCTAATTATCTGACAACGCGAATTTGCCCTTCTGATACTGATCTTTGACCCGGTTTTTAAAGACATAGCAGTCTTCAATTGGATGGCTTACTACCCGGTGATAGGGCAGTAGAGGGTTGTTGACATCACCAGCTTATGCGGGTCGCTGCGATTCAGGAATGTTATCCGATTATTCCTCATAGCAGGCTCGAACAATCTTCTTGTCTTGTCGCGAGAGAATGAATACGCACGTCCCATCCTTTCTTCTAAGGTAAGGCGCATGCAGTTGTTGTTTTATCGGGCGGCTGCTTTCGGGCCGTTCGGCTGTTGCTGAGTATTAACAACAAAGGTCGCATTTCCCTTGCTTTTATTATTTCGGGATCTCTGCTCGGAGAGGAAAGACCATGGCCCATCTGATCCATCTGGATCAGTTTATCGATCAGCGCCTGGAATGTGGTGGGTTTTAAGAAGGTCATAAATTAGGGCACGGTCGATTGAGGATCGATAATTCCAATGAACATCTCCGCAGTTGGGGACTCCTCAATGCGTTGTTCGCATTTGAACCACAAGTTCCGCCATCGGCTCGAATATTAGACCCATGTCTCACCTGGCTTGACCCTTGAGTTGATCGGCGTGGTGATTGGAGTGCGCTCACTCGCGCTGGCAAACCTCTGAGTGAATAGCAATTCCATCTCAGAAAAGGTCATAAATTAGGGCACGGTCTATTGAGGATCGATAATTCCAATGAACATCTCCACAGTTGGGGACTCCTCAATGCGTTGTTCGCATTTGAACCACAAGTTCCGCCATCGGCTCGAATATTAGACCCATGTCTCACCTGGCTTGACCCTTGAGTTGATCGGCGTGGTGATTGGAGTGCGCTCACTCGCGCTGGCAAACCTCTGAGTGAATAGCAATTCCATCTCAGAAAAGGTCTTGACGAAGTCGTTTGGGAGCTCCGAGTTCCATTCAAAAGTCGTTTCTAATAAGCTTCCGACGAATTGGCGAAGCAGCAATTTATCATGGCCTCCAGTATTGCCACACAGGGCTTTGAACTGTGCAGCATGCTGATGAAGGTTACCTATTCTTTTATATATATATGGAACTTTGGGATCGTAAATCCTGGAGGATATTTCATCTGGTCGTACCATGCCAGATATGGTCGACCCGTCTTGACCAGCTGATTTGCGGTTTCATTTGCTTGATAAGCCTTGATTTGTTAGGTGATGTAGTTATCCAACGCAGCGTTTGAGATCGTTTCCTCTTTGGCCGTTGATAGGGCCTGAGGAGGATTTGACGTCTCCCGCTTATCATCTTCAATAACCACCGGTGGTTCTTCAGCCGGCGGTTCTGGCTAGATGAGCATTCCAACCATGTCTTGAAATAGGAGAGCCATCTGCTTTATATTAGCAGCTTGCTCTGCCGCCTCCTTGTCTTTCTTCTTAAGCACCCATCTTAGGAAGTCGGTATCGGTTTCCTGCTCCTAGCGCTCTTCTATTTCTTTCTCTGGACCTTCTTTAGAGCTGGTGAGTACTGCCATCTTAGCGAGCATATCCTGGAGCTTTTTTTGTTGCTCTTGGGTTTTCGTCAGTGACCGAGTATGTAGTCTATGACTGACGGAAGCGTGACTTTCTTCTTTAGTACCAGGCATATACACTATGTGGATGATTATGCCCCTAGACTTAGGGCGCTTGGAATCTGGCCTTTGGGTTTTCCTCAGGCGCTTAGACCTTTTCTGGTCTCACTCTTTTGTGGGAAGCAGCGGTAGGAGGAACTATTATGACAGGAACCACCTTTTGAGAAGCCCTCTGTTGTATAGCAGAAGAATTGTTGTTTTCTTATCGACCCTTGAACTTTTTCGGCCGACGGGAGTAGTTTTCATCGATGACAGGGTCTTGGACTTTCTTCCAGACTCTGTGAATTTCTGAAGTGAACCACTTGTAGGAGTGCTCTGGTTTTGGCTGATTTGGTGCCTCTGTAGGAGCCGGCCATTTCTTCAATATAGTGATGAGCGAGTTTTAGACCCTTCTAAACGGTTCGAAACTGTTCCCGGTTGGAATAACAGCATCAACAGCTACCACAGGAGCCGGTGAAGTAAATCCAGAAGGGGAACTGCCCCCAGCTTGTCTTACTCGGCGTCAATGGCGACGTCGAGCATGTCTTGCAACGGGAACCTCCTCAGCATCAGAGGCTTCCTCATCATGCCATCTGCATTGCTTGGGGGTTTCTCCCAGTGTCAGTCTATGAAAGACTGACGTCTTCGGTTGAGTTGGAGCAGGGGTGGTCAGTCTGTTGAAGACAGGCTATCTTGAGGATGAAGCACTCTTATTTGCTTCACGCGGAGCAGGAGCAGGGATGATCAGCTGCTTAGGGACAGCCTTCTCAGGGATCATGGGCTTCTTCATGGGACTCATTGAGCTTTTCTTCAGCTTGTTAAAGACTGAAACTTTAGCGCTTGACGGCTTATCAGCGGGGCCCGCCACGGTGGTTAACCAATCAAAGACTAGTTTCCGTGGAACTTCTTCTTCAGGCGTTGAGGCGCCAAAGTTCGGGGATGGGAGTATAGTCCCAAAGAATATCTCGGTGGTCGCTTAGACGACCTGCTCTGCCGGCATGGAGAATATTGAAACCGTATTTGGCCCGTAGATGACTCCTCCGGATGGGGTGGAGTTAGCATGAGAGATGTCCTTGCATTTAGTGCAGGTGAAAGCCATTGAATCTATACAGAGGTGAAACACCAAATTTTAGTATCCTAAACTCCAAGAGCAACCATAAACATAGCGAACCATGATTTTGTTAACGAAACACGACACACGAAGTGTAGAGTGGAAAGAGAAAAAGGTCCCACCGGGCGTGCCAGAATCTGTTTACCGCCGGAGACTGGACTGAGACATGGAAACATCTAGCCTGAATACGGGGGCAGATACTATTTGGAACATATCCGTCCACCTCTCCGAAGATGCCAAGTTGATTTATGATACCGTATATCGGAGGTTTGGACAGATACGACCATTGTAGCATGACTTATCACATTCCCCCTCAATGATGAGGGGTTTTGATTATGTGGACGCTTTTTCCTGCAGGCGTAAGCCTCTGCAGTTAATTATGCTATCATATTGCGATAACAACTTTCAACTTCTCCAGGTAGGTCATTTCGTATCGTGTTATATATGGTTTATTTGGGGTTGCCCTTGGATTGTGTACGGAGACTAGTTTTTTCGTCGTTCGTAGGGCGCGGATTAGTCCAAATTCGTATATATTAGATTTGGGATCGAACTTTAGGATGCATATCTCACATGAAGTCCATCAGTTCGGAATATGTCATCTAAGGGTCGTTAGTCATCTTTGTGACTAAGATCAGCTCGGGAATATGGTTAAGAACCGTTAATCCTGTTTTAGATTAAGATCGACTTAACAAATATGGACTAAGAACCGTTAGTCGTCTTTGAGATTAAGGTCAACTTAGATTTGATGATATTGTAATCATATATAAGAAGCAAAAGCTTCAATACTTATTTTAATTTAACTAAGTAGCCAAGCAAAGGCTTGCTGTCCAAGAAAGTGTGTATGAGACACACATGCAAGTTTGTTTTATCTGGAAAGGGTGCGCACGTGCGTTGCACGTAGTTACGCACTTGATTCAGGTTAAGGTGTTGCTCACGTGCATATTACAGGCTCGCATTTATTATCATTTCAAAATTGTATGTGCGCATGTATATACGTGCGGATGTATTTAAGTCAACACACATTTTTTATTTGAGTACACGTGCATGTCACGTGATGCTTGCACATCCGTGGTCAATATATATCGAGTGCATGCACGTGCATATCACGTGAGGCACACGCCTTTATAGGCAGCATCCAACAAGTGCGCACATGTGCATATCAGGTGATGTGCACATCTTCAGGGACTTTATTTTCCCATAAACGATTTTTTTATTAAATACGCACTCGATTTGGGTGCGCACTTGTTTAGATCAGAAAGCAAAAGCTTTCGCTGAGAAGTAATGGCTTTTGTTCTTTGTTTTTTCTTCTTCATTTCCTTCTTTTATTTTTCAAGAAGCAAAAGTTTCGGTTTTTTTGTGATGCAAAGGCATCCATGATGGGTTTTTTCTTAAGATCTTTTGTTTGTGAATCAATGAATTCAAGAGAGAAGCAATGGCTTCTATATTCAAGCAAAAGCTTTATGGGAGAGAATAGATCTTCTTCTCTTTTTATTTTTACCTGTTTTGAGGTTGTTGAAGAAGATGATTTTTACTTAAGCTCATAGGGGGTCGGCTTTCTCTGATTTCTTCATATGGGACTCCTATTTATAGGAAAGCAAAAACTAGGGTTTGTTGCTAACAAATTATGGTAGTTTTGATTTTATTCCGATTTAATTTGATCAGGTTTGGATTTAATTTGGATTAGATTGATTTAGATCAATTACGTGGCAAGTGCGCACCACTAAATCGATCCCCGGTACATGCGCACCGTCGGATCTCATGATCTCGTATCAATTTGGTTTCATTTGTTTCAGCGAAGAAGATTTTATTTCTTCATTTAGAAGCATCTGCTTCGATTGGGTAGTTGCGCACTTCAAGGTAGTGCACACATGCATTGCACGTATCACTCTATCTCATGCTGATATACGCACATGTTAGGAGATAGACTTCAGTCACGTGCGCGCCTATTGATTCATTAATAGGTGTGTGGTTATGCCTTCATAAGTTTTCACGACGGTGACCAAGTATCAGGCTGCGATTCATTGGATCTGTTTCGAAATTCGTGGGAATGTAAACCGTCTTTTAGACCCTATAAATAAGTATCATTGTCTAAAGAGTTGTACTCTTTCTAAATCCCTTGCTTTCTGTTAGAAGCTCTTGCTTCTTTATTAACTTGGTAAGTGCACATGCGCACCTCTCCCTTTACGCATTTAACTTAACTTAAGCTTGTGCACCCTTGGGTTGCGCACTTGACTTAACTTAAGCTTGCGCACCATTTGGGTTGCGCACTTGATTTAACTTAAGATAACTTTTAGAAATTTTCTTTAACTTCAAACATGCCACTTAAGTTTGGTTTTAATCAACTAATTTTTATCCTTTAGCTTTGAAGTTGGATATTCCACCCCTTTAGCGGACTGATGCTTTTCCAGTTTTTTTTCTTTTAGGTAACATGGCTAGCTGTCTATACTCTATCAGGGAGATTGTTTTCCAAACCAACATCCGTTTTTATGAACCTTCCTACACTGACGCCCAAAGCGAGGCTATACTCTGTCGTCTCGAGGATCATTGTGGGCAGTTGCTCTCTTGCCGGTCTTCCTTTTTACAGATGATTTTCTTTACGATCTGGAGCGCTACATCCGGGCTTATCGGGGCGATGTCGCTTTATGCACTAGATCATGCCGAAAATAAAGTGCACTCGGTCTATATAATGTGCTTGATTTCTGTTCAGTCGAAAATATTGCAATCTTGAGCATATCAATTTCCTCACTTTTCTAATCATTTAAGGATAGTTGATATAAATATAACACATATTACCAGTTCGGCTGCAAATTATCAAATACCACATGTTATATATAATCAATGTCTTTTTAAGGAAATTGTGTTTATTATGTCATGCATAATATTATACATCTCCACCATTCTTCATTGAGATTTTGTGCAGAAAACTACCTCAGGAAAGATATCGGAATCGCAATTTTGCCAACAAAATACAGCAAGTCAAAGAGTTAAAATCTAGCAGAGATTCAGAAGAGATAAAAAGATTCTAGATATCAAATAAAGTCCAAAAGGCCAACACCAAACAACACAGGAAAAATGGAGCTTCAAACCCACCAAATGGCCGCGGAACCGCGGCCGATTTAGCCCGATCCGCCGCGGATCCGCGGCCGTGTTAGGTCAACGGCGATCAACAATTTTCCAGAAGCTTCCCCTCGCTCCTCTAGCTTATTGGAGACGCTTCATACCGTCCTAGCTTATTCCAGAAGCTTCCCTATAACAGCCAAGCTTCTTATGCAAGCTTGATACCTAACTAATTCTAGAAGTTTCTCATAACTACCTAGCTTCTTGGGGAAGATGAACCTAGCTTCTAGTGGAAGATTGATGAAAGCTATATAAAGAGACCCAGGGCTTCATTGTAAAGGTTGTTGAGTATTGTGTGGTTGAATCTTACTGACAAAGCTTCATCCAATTCCAAATCCAAATCAATTCAAGATCCAAATCCAAATCAAGAATCAATTGAGAGTATTATCAAGCGACAACTTCAAAGATCCTTTATCGCAACGCCGATTGTCATCAAGAGCAAGAGATCCGCGACCAATCCACGTCTCACGGCGATCGAGCCACGCAAAAATCGATGACAAATTCTCTTTTCAAGGGAGCGATCGAGAGCTAGTCTTGTAACCTTGTATTGAGAAATGTAAATTTCAAGAAGATTTAATAAAAGTGATCAATTGTTATTTCTTGCTTTCTTTAAATTCTTGCATTATGAAATTTCTACTTATTGATTCTTTTATTTTCATGATGCGTGAGTGAAATCTCTGCTTGTAAAGGATTCGAGAGAATCGGTAGATTAAATGGTGATGAAATCCTAAACTAGTCTTAAGTCTTATGAGAATTATGAAATTTAGGAAAAGAATCGTCAATGACCAAATTTGTAGCGAGATCACCATTCTTGATAATTTCGTTACAATTTGGGAATTAAATGATTGATGATCATCTTTGCTAAAGGCTAGATTTGAATGATGATCAATGAAAAGACAAGGGATAGTGAAGGAGAAACCCTAGTTTCTTCAATAGATCCCTAATTTTCATTCATCGCCATCGTTCTAGCTATAATTCATCAATAGATAAGATTGGTCATTTTTAGTATTCATCATTGCTACGATTTCCTATTGAATCCTACAAGCTATTCTACATATTCTTGATAACTAAATTGATTTTGGACATCATCTTCATTATTAATTCTTGAACATTATCTTGATTTTCTTGAAATGACAACTCAATTAAATCTTGATTCATCTTCTTGAATTTTTCTTTACTATTTTCTTTCGATTCATCTAAAGCAAGATCGAATAAATACACGAATCTATGTGGACGATCCGTTCTCATTAACGAAACTACATCGACACCGTTATTGATTGCGGTTATAAATTCTTTGATTGCGGTTTAACTTTCACAACTTAAAAAACTTTGACAAACTCTTCTTTTATCACAAGCAAACAAAGTTTTAGGATCAATCAAATGGCGCCGTTGCCGGGGATTGTGTGCTAATTTGTTCATTCTTGCTATTTGAGTTGAAACATTATTATTCCATCAAAAATTTGAATCAAAATCGTATCGTGTGCTTAACGATTAGTTGTGAATTTTGCAAGGAAATCTGGAATCTCTGCAGCAAGGGGAAAAATATTCAGATTATTCCAGATAGGACAGAGGAGCAATAAGAGCATCTGTACAAAATTCCGATCAAAGAACTGTTCATCTAACCGCGGAACCGCGGCGGAAATCAGGTTTTGGTGGCGGATCCGCGGCCTGTTGGTCGATTCGGAGCTCCAATTTTCTATGGTATATTTTTTACTTTCTTATCTCCTCTCTGCTCTTGTCCAATAACCATTTTCTGCAGAATTCTTTGCAAAAATTCGTAGCGCCGCTAAAAGAAATTTGTTGCGTGTTTTGATATTGGTTGTTTGCATATTTTAATACGGAAATTAAGGGGCAAAGACCAAATTTAGATTAGGTAGGGATTTCATTACCCTTCCTAAGCCCCAAAAATCACAAAACTAGCATCCGCATCACTCTTCATTAACTAAAAAATATCTAGACAAGACTTTAAAGACCGTCGTGCTCAATTAGGATAGAAGAAGGTCGTGGGTAATCTATTGCTTATCAGCATTTCTTTTGTGGTGTCTAAGGCAAGTGTGTCTAAGGCAAGTGGTTACTTAATTAGGCCCGCTACTTACGTAGCGGAGAACCTCCCACTTACCTGGCACTTACCTGGCCACAGGAGGGATAAAGAGGTAGTAGAGGATTTATCCTGCGATTTGTCTTCTGGAAGTCTAGGAGCGGTCTGGTGACTTGACCTAGGTGACCATTAGATCTAGGGTTGCTTGTGCATTGTTGTGTGATTTTTCAAAAATCCGTCTTTTTTTTTAAAAAACAAACACCAAACCAACTTTTCTCTAATTATCACAAACGCTGCCACTTGTGCTAAACCGTTTAGTGCATGCTCGGCTGGACACGGGATTCTAATGCATGTCTTGTCCGCGTTTCTCTTATCGACTCTGAAGTCGGTATTTCTACATCTTCTTTTTTTTTACCCACTACCACATCCACCGCGATGAACGGATTTCCATCAAACTTTAACACCACTCTACCACCGCCCGCTGGTGCGCAGAACCCACCACGCATATCTCTCCAAGAGAGATGCTACCCTATTTGAGGTCCCCTTCCTACCTGTCTTTCCATTCCACCAGCCAACGGTGATAACTTTGAAATCAAACCACAATACATCAATCTTTTACCTAAATTTCACGGGCTCGAGTCTGAAAACGCATACGTTTTTATTACCAAATTTGAAAACGTATGTACTATGATGGGTACTTCACAGCTTTCTGTGGATGCTATGCGTCTACGTCTTCTCTCGTTTACTTTGTGCGATTTAGCCAAGAAGTGGCTTTATAACACAGCCGCACACTCTATTTCAAACTGGGATGAATTCGTCACAGCATTCCTTAAGAAATTTTATCCCAATCATAAGACCGCCCATGTCCGTAGCGAAATCAATCAATTTACCCAGCTTCCCAATGAACAATTTTGGAAATGTTTTGAACAATTCAAGGATCTGTTAGTCCAATGTCCTCATCACGGAATCCATAGATGGGATCTCTGTCGAATCATATATGAGGGCATTAATCCAGCAACGAAGCAGTAGCTTGAATCCATGTGTCAAAACAATTTCATGTCTAAAGATGATGGAGAAGCTTGGAAATTTTTAGAAGATTTCGCTGAAAAAACTTTGCAATGGGAGAGTATTAGTCAATCATCGTCTAGGGGTGGTATCCATCAACTGGATGTTTCCATAAGAGTCAAAGCTGAAATGGCAGCTATGCAAAAGAAACTTGAAGCTATGGAACACAAATTTTTATTAGCCTCCCTAAACCAGATGACACTCCCTAAAACTGCTTGTGGATGTTGTTCCGATCCTTCACATTTGACGGAAGAATGTCCTTTGAATTCTTCGTTTCAAGGTCAAGAGCACACTAATGCTGCTTTCCAGCAAAGACCTATAAACGATCCTTATTCTTCCACTTATAATCAGGGTTGGAGGATCACCCTAATTTTGCTTGGAACCAACACCAAATTCAAAACACGGTTCCAAACAAAAATAATTTCCAAAGGGTCCCTCCACAACAACAGCAACCACTACAACTGAGTCAGCACCCCTTTCAACCACAAAATTTTCAAAATCCGGTCAACACTTCTGCACCATATAATAATTCGTTGTAATTGACCGGTACCAATAACTCCTCTTCATTCGAACAAACCATGAATTTGCTTCTAAACAATTTCATGCAAGTTTCGACTGATATAAAGTCTTCTGTCGATAATATAAAGAAGGACTCCGCCTCCCACGGTGAAAGTATTAAATCGATAGAAGAACAAATTGCACGATTAAAAGCCGAAATGAGTGCTAGAGAGAAAGAGAAACTTCCATCTCAACCCCTACCGAATCCTGGGCATTCACAACACTACAATGTGAGTGCCATCACAACGTTGAGATCTGGAAGAGTGCCGAATAATCAAGTCGGTGAACAGATTGATATTGATAATGATGAATCTATCAATGACACCCCGGCTTCCACTTCCACTTCCACATCCACTTCCACTTCTGACCCTACACCACCTTCTTGCGAGCCCATTCTCCGTTTTCCTCAAGGCTCGAACCCTCAGCCCACTTCTAGTCCACCACACTCGATCCCCACCTCAATTCTGGGATCTGTTCCACCTACACTATCTTCTCCAATGTCGGACCCAGCTCTTATTGCTAAAGCTCCTTATCTGAATCAGTTAAGAGAAAACAAAACGAGTCCGCATATGGAGAAGATTATAGAACTGTTAACAGGTTAACATCAACATCTCTCTCCTAGATGCCATACAACAAGTCCCGGCTTATGCGAAAATTCTTAAGGACTTGTGCACTAAGAAGAGAAAGACTCAAGTGCCCAAAAAGGTATTCATGACAAATAATGTTAGCGCTGCTTTTACCCCACAATTACCAAAGAAATGTAAGGACCCTGGTTGTCCTACAATCTCGATTTCTATTGGGGGTAAAAACATTAACCGTACTTTACTTGACCTTGGCGCTAGTGTTAACCTGCTTCCATACTTTGTCTACGAGCAGTTAGAGATTGGAGAGTTGAAACCAGCTCATTGTACTCTCCAAATGGCAGACCGGTCAATCACCAAACCTAGGGATGAACTTGAGGATGTGTTGATAAAAGTTGGGGAATTTATATTCCCTGTGGACTTCATTGTTCTTTATACACAGCCTGTAGCAAACCCACGGAACCAAATTCCGGTGATTCTTGGTCGACCCTTCTTAGCCACTTCCAATGCTGTCATTAATTATCAAAACGGCTCTATGACCCTATCCTTCGGGAAGATGTCAATTGAGCTAAACATTTACAAGATTGGAAGTCAGCCATCTGAACCCTCTGCTCACATTCTTGATGTATGTTCTGTCCACGAGATAGCTGCCGAAAGCTGCAAGGTTGATGAACTTTGCTTTGATGATCTCGACGACATTAGCATATCATTGCTTGATCTTGCACATAGTGAGGACACCTTTGACGAGTCCACTCCTGAATCTGAACCTTTTGACTCTTCACCTTCCGAGTCTGTATCCTCTACAGGCTATGAACTTCTTCGAGAATCTGAATGTCATTCACTTACACCACCTTCTATTGTCTCTCCGTCGACATTAGATCTCAAACTGCTACCTTCTCATCTTAAATATGCATATTTAGGTGAGAATGAGTCTTTACCTGTGATCATATCCGCTTCTCTAGCCTTAGAGCAAAAGAACGCTTTTTTAACGGTCTTGAGATCTAATAGGCAAGCTTTTGGTTGGACAATGGCTGACATCAAAGGAATTAGTCCATTGATTGTTGAACATCATATACATCTGATGGATGAAGCCAAGCCAACCCGAGAACCACAAAGACGGTTAAATCCCGTTATGAAGGAGGCGGTAAAGAAAGAAATCGTCAAATGCCTTGACAGTGGTATCATTTACCCAATCTCTGATAGCCAATGGGTAAGTCCTATTCATGCAGTCCCTAAGAAATCTGGCATCACGGTCATAACTAATGAGGCTAATGAGTTGATCCAGACACGTACTCAAACTGGGTGGCGTGTCTGTATTGATTATAGAAAACTTAATACCGCAACAAGGAAAGACCACTTCCCTCTACCTTTTATTGACCAGATGTTGGAACGCTTAGCTGGATATGAATATTATTGTTTCATGGACGGATACTCCGGCTATAACCAGGTCCCTATTGCCGAAAAAGATCAAGATAAAACCACATTTACTTGTCCTTTCGGTACTTTTGCTTATAGACGCATGCCCTTTAGGTTATGCAATGCTCCTGCTACATTTCAACGGTATATGATGGGAATATTCTCGGACATGGTCGAGAATTTTCTGGAGATTTTCATGGACGATTTCTCGATATTCGGAGATACTTTTGATGACTGTCTATCTCATCTTGACGCAGTTCTTACTCGTTGTAAAGAGAAGAACTTAACTTTGAATTGGGAAAAATGCCATTTCATGGTCCAAGAGGGAATTGTGCTTGGGCATGTTATTTCACAGAAAGGAATTGAGGTTGACAGAGCTAAAATAGATATCATTCATAACCTTCCTCATCCCAAATGCATCAAAAATATACGATCTTTCCTTGGTCATGCAGGATTTTATCGGAGATTCATTAAGAATTTTAGCAAAATTACTATACCCTTAACTCTTCTCTTGGCCAAGGATACCACATTTCACTTTGATTCGGATTGTGAGGCCGCATTTGTCTCACTGAAAAACTCCCTCACTACAGCCCCCATTCTATCATCTCCCGATTGGAACCACCCATTTGAGCTCATGTGTGATGCATCAGATTTTGCTGTTGGTGCAGTCTTAGGATAGCACATTGATAAGATGCCACACGCGATTTATTATGCAAGTAAGACCTTGAATGATGCTCAAATTAATTATACAACTACCGAGAAAGAACTCTTGGCAGTTGTATTTGCATTAGAAAAATTCAGGCCTTACTTGATTGGCTCACCGATTGTGGTATACACTGATCACTCCGCCTTAAAACATCTTTTATCGAAGAAAGATGCTAAAAGTAGGTTAATACGTTGGATCCTTCTATTACAAGAATTTGATCTTGTCATTCGAGATAAGAAAGGATGTGAAAATATAGTGGCTGACCATCTTCCGCGCATCTCTTCTTCACCAGTTGTGACCCTGCCAATCAACGACTCTTTTCCTGACGAACAGCTCTTGACCACATCCAGCGAACCTTGGTTCGTGGATATTGTGAATTATCTTGCAACGGGACTTATTCCAAATAAGTGGTCTAAACAAGACAATTATCGATTTCTATCCCAAGTAAAGCATTTTTACTGGGATGAACCTTATTTGTTTAAATATTGTCCTGACCAAATCATTCGCAAATGTGTCCCTAATGATGAATTCAAGAGTGTTCTGTCTTTTTGTCATGATCAGGCATGCGGTGGTCACTTTGGTCCACGAAAGACGGTGGAAAAGGTTTTGCAATGCGGTTTTTACTGGCCGACTTTATTCAAAAATGCATTTGATCATTGCAAAACCTGTCCACAATGTCAACACACGGGTCGGATTTCTCAAAGAAATGAGATGCCTCTTCAACCGATCTTGGTTGTAGAAATTTTTGACGTTTAGGGTATTGATTTTATGGGTCCTTTTCTAAACTCTTTCGGGAATTTTTACATCTTGTTAGCGGTTGATTACGTCTCGAAATGGGTTGAAGCTATTCCATGCCACACTAATGACAACAAGGTTGTCATTAAGTTCCTTAAAGAAAATATCTTTTCGCGATTTGGACACCTTCGCGCTATCATTAGCGATAACGGGACGCATTTCTGTAATCGGTCTTTCGAGACTTTGATGCAGAAATATGCAATCAACCACAAACTTTCCACACCCTATCACCCCCAAACGAGCGAGCAAGCTGTGATTTCCAACAGGCAAGTCAAACAAATTCTGGAGAAAACTGTTTCTAAAAATCGTAAGGATTGATCAACCAAATTGACGGATGCTCTTTGGGCATTCCGCACTGCCTATAAAACCGATCTTGGTATGTCTCCTTACCGTCTAGTGTTTGGGAAGGCTTGTCACCTTCCAGTCGAGATTGAACATAAAGCAATGTGGACCATTAAAGAACTAAATTTTGACTTAAATCAAGCCTGCAACTTTCGGAAGCTGCAATTAAACGAGCTAAGCGAACTCCATGATGAAGCTTACGATAATGCTGTGATTGTAAAGAACCGGACTAAGCTATTTCACGATAAAAATATTTTGAGAAAAACTTTTACCCCAGGTCAACAAGTCCTTCTTTACGATTCCCGTCTCCATCTTCATCCGGGTAAGCTACGATCTCGTTGGAAAGGACCATTTGTGGTGCGGTATGTCTACCCGCACGGGGCAGTTGAAGTTGAAAATAGAAAAAACGGTACAATTTTCGAAGTGAATGGGTATAGATTAAAACCGTATTTTTCCACTGACCCCTCGGATGAGCTCCTGTTTTTACAAGAGCCGTTTTATAATGACTAATTTTCCTCCACCTCACCTCCATGTCTCGGTAATATGGTTTCATCTTTCGAATGGAGGTGAGTCAATTTTTGTACATAAAAAAATAATTAAAAAATAATAATAATAATAATAAATAAATAAAAATATTGCAAAATTGTACATACATAAAAAAATAAGTTTGGGGGAAGATTTTCACTTTCATTTATTCTTACCCCCGTCAATAACTTTTTCCTCCTAAGCCTACAGGTTTTTGAGATTTAACAGACGACGACAGTGAGGACACTGCTGTAAACAGGGTTGGGGGAGGTTTGTGCTTATTTACGCATCACTTTGCATATCACTTTGCATAAGCACAAAACATATATAAAAAAAATTATAATAAAATATTAGAAAGTGAAAAATTACATTTAAAAGATTGAAAAAATTTAAGAAAACCAAGAAAGTTAGATGTTTTCTTAAATTGAACTAGTAATAAGTAGTTATGAGCCG
Source organism: Agapanthus africanus (assembly GCA_030015575.1). Classification (NCBI taxonomy): domain Eukaryota; kingdom Viridiplantae; phylum Streptophyta; class Magnoliopsida; order Asparagales; family Amaryllidaceae; genus Agapanthus; species Agapanthus africanus. The sequence goes on along the minus strand of JASDDO010000001.1, from coordinate 456,234,802 downwards.
TTGTCCCAAGGGTTAGTAAGATGAAGGAAGTCACTAATCTGAGGATAAAAATAAGTCTGAAAATAGTTCCTATTCTGAAAGCCAAACATCTGAATGTTGATACCCTACTATACGCACTTACACACGTCTTGAAACTCGGGATAGTAGATGATACCTTGAAATGCTCTTGTCTAAAATCCAAAGTACGAAGAAATTATAAATGAAGCATAAAAGATAAAATGGTGAAGAAAAATGAACACTGGTTTTGTAATCACCAAGGCAGCATAAAAAAATATAGCGAGAGTGCTTCATCACCTAGTGCCTTAGACCAACTGGTTTGGGAGTCACTGCTAAGCCTTAGGTGTTGCAAGACGAGGAAATTGCTACTTACGCCTAATCTGCAAGCACATTGAGTAATCGGCGGTTAGTACCTCAAGAAGTATTAATGGTCGCATGAAAAATGTGTGAGCAATTCCATCCAAAATATTCACCGACTAAAAAGTACTAAGGTAGATGGACAAGAGTATGATAGCTTGAATTGAATTCTCCGAGTATAGGGATGTCTTTTACACACACGTAGGGGTATATGATCGGTGTTTGGAAGAAAGGTAGGAATGAAGAATAAAGACGATGTTTTATTGAGAGATGATGTGATTTCTAACATCTTTTCATGGCTATTAAGATAAGGCTCATAACAACTGAAAAGCCAGTATAAGTTGAAAACTCTGATTTTCAAAGTCTTTCTTTTATAATTCTTATCTTTATATGTAACTTTCACTGTCTTCCTTTTATTATGGGATTTTGTGGGTGCAATCCGCTGAAAACCCTCAGGAGACAACACTCCACCTACTAGGGACACCTAGCGATTTAAAGGCTTGTTGCACGTGCTCAGTGCAATTGTGTTGCCTACGAAAGCGTGCTAGTTAGTTTTTTTTTTCTTTTCTCCTTCTCCTGAATAAAAGAAGTTTGCTCAATACGATTAAAATCAAGTTTGGGGAAATTTGATCAGTCGAAAATATTGCAATCTTGAGCATATCAATTTCCTCACTTTTCTAATCATTTAAGGATAGTTGATATAAATATAACACATATTATCAGTTCGGCTGCAAATTATCACCACGTGTTATATATAATCAACGTCTTTTTAAGGAAATTGTGTGTTTATTGTGTCATGCATAATATTCTATATCTCCACCATTCTTTATTGAGATTTTGTGCAGAAAACTACCTCAGGACAGATATCGGAATCGCAATTTTGCCGACAAAATACAGCAAGTCAAAGAGTTAAAATCTGGCAGAGATTCAGAAGAGATAAAAAGATTCTAGATATCAAATAAAGTCTCAAAGGCCAACACTAAACAACACAGGAAAATTTTAGCTTCAAACCCACCAAATGGCCGCAGAACCGCGGCCGATTCAGCCCGATCCGCCGCGGATCCGCGGCCGTGTCAGGTCATCGGCGATCAACAATTTTCCAAAAGCTTCCCCTCGCTCCTCTAGCTTATTGGAGACGCTTCATACCGTCCTAGCTTACTCCAGAAGCTTCCCTATAACAGCCAAGCTTCTTATACAAGCTTGATACCTAACTAATTCTAAAAGTTTCTCATAACTACCTAGCTTCTTGGGGAAGATGAACCTAGCTTCTAGTGGAAGATTGATGAAAGCTATATAAAGAGACCCAGGGCTTCATTGTAAAGGTTGTTGAGTGTTGTGTGGCTGAATCTTACTCACAAAGTTTCATCCAATTCCAAATCCAAATCAATTCAAGATCCAAATCCAAATCAAGAATCAATTGAGAGTATTATCAAGCGACAACTTCGAAGATCCTTTATCGCAATGCCGATCGTCATCAAGAGCAAGAGATCCGCGACCAATCGACGTCTCACGGCGATCGAGCCATGCAAAAATCGATGACAAATTCTCTTTTCAAGGGAGCAATCGAGAGCTAGTCTTGTAACCTCGTATTGAGAGATGTAAATTTCAAGAAGATTTAATAAAGGCTCGCTTTCTTTAAATTCTTGCATTATGAAATTTCTACTTCTTTATTCTTTTATTTTCATGATGCGTAAGTGAAATCTCCGCTTGTAAAGGATTCGAGAGAATCGATAGATTAAATGGTGATGAAATCCTAAACTAGTCTTAAGTCTTATGAGAATTATGAACCTTAGGAAAAAGAATCGTCAATGACCAAATTTGTAGCGAGATCACCATTCTTGACAATTTCGTTACAATTTAGGAATTAAATGATTGATGATCCTTTTTGCTAAAGGCTAAATTTGAATGATGATCAATGAAAAGACAAGGGATAGTGAGGAGAAACCTTAGTATCTTCAATAGATCCCTAATCTTCATTCATCGCCATCGTTCTAGCTATACTTCATCAATAGATAAGATTAGTCATTTTTAGTATTCATCATTGCTACGATTTCCTATCGAATCCTCCAAGCTATTCTACATATTCTTGATAACTAAATTGATTTTGGACATCATCTTCATTATTAATTCTTGAACATTATCTTGATTTTCTTGAAATGACAACTCAATTAAATCTTGATTCATCTTCTTGAATTTTTCTTTACTATTTTCTTTCGATTCATCTAAAGCAAGATCGAATAAATACATGAATCTCTGTGGACGATCCGTTCTCATTAACAAAACTACATCGACACCGTTATTGATTGCGGTTATAAATTCTTTGATTGCGGTTTAACTTTCACGACTTAAAAACTTTGACAAACTCTCCTTTTATCACAAGCAAACAAATTTTTAGGATCAATCAATTTCCAAGAACCGAAGGGACCATGCAATAGACATCCTGCACCGAATATATCAGCAAAAGGTAATTATATCCTCATATGCAAGGGCAGAAGATATCAGCGGCGATCCTGACACTTGTATTCGTGAGTGGAAGCACCAGCAGATGGAGGATGCTTCCTGGGATGTCCTAGAAGATCATCTTTTTGATTTTCAGAATCCATGCACCAATGCCAGTCTTTTGCCGCTGTGAACTTTGAACGATATAACGACCTTCACTTTTATGTGTCTTTTGCCTTTCTGTAATCCATTTTTTTAACGTATCGATGAAAAGCGCCTCTTCTTTTACATCCGCACTTCTTTTTCATTTTGTGTTGAAATGGCTTTGCTTTTATTATAAGAGTCTGTCGTTAGCATATGCGCACGTGTCATGCATTAGCCTTCTTGTGTGCACATATATAGGTGTGCAATTCAATTGAGTCATTTTTCATCATGTGCGCACGTATATAGGTGCGCAAGTCAATCGAGTCATTTTTCATCAAGTGCGCACTTGACATTTGATGCGCACTTAAATCGGTGTGAACAAGTAGTATACTTGAAATGCTTGATGTGGAAAGATGAACGGATCGTCCTCACAGAAAAATCAACGAGTGTTTACACTAGTCAATCCATATTCATCTTTCCAAGTCCCGAGGTTGTCTCTCCTCCTATTCGTATCGGTTCGTGTATCGTACCAAATACACTAAAATATATAAATCGGTTCTGATCGTCCCGAATATTAGATACTAAGTATGCAATCTAAATACCCATAATAAACCACACTATTCGATCCTACGGTCGCAACCCCATTATTCTGGGTGATTCGAGATTTTTCCATGTCCTTAACTTCAAATTTGTATCCAAAGACACCGAATCCTTTGTAGTATGCAAACTCCATACTAGGATATTGAGCTAGACTTCTTGCGTCTCTCTCTAATGATACAAACATGTTCAAATTTTGGATCTGACAAAACAAATTATGCGGCAAATACATAACAATATAAGTACATATTAACACTACTCGCAAAAACATGAGATTCGAATATCTTACATGATCTACAAACTAGTCGCAAAAATTCTCCTGATGATATTTATCCAATCTATCATCAGTCCAATTCGGATGCTCCTCACGTACTTCATTGTTATGAATTTTGTTATCAACATTAAATTTTGACGTCAACATTATATTATTTCATATGTTTACATATATAAAGAACAATTAATGCAAAACAGACTTACTCTCTAATTTCATCAAGACATCCGCTATTAAGGAAGACAAACCGATGTATCTTGTTGATAAACATGAGTTCTACTCTTTTGTAATCATCTTTGCCGTATGTCCCGTCCTGAATTCTCCAAGGCCTGTTAAGTTTCGTTTCAATGTCTTCATCCAGATATTGAAAACAAAATGTAGTTACTTCTTCTAGGAGATAACCTTGCATAATAGAACCCTCTGATCGATTTCTATTGCGTATATAATTTTTTAGAGTATAGAAATACCTAAAAAAAACATATGTTAAATAAAGGAATACCAGCATATATATATATAAGATAGCAAAAATTTTATAAAATGCATGAACCGAAAAATTCAGGGTACCTTTTAACATGATACATCCATCTACATTGTACCGGTCTGGCAAGCTTGGCCTCGGTTGCAAGATGAACTGTCAGGTGTATTATGATATCGAAGAACGACGGCAGGAACATCCGCTCAATCTTGCACGGTATCAAGGGGATTGCGGTTTCTAGCTTCTCAAGCGCCACAACATCGATATTTTTAGCGCACAATTCCTTAAAGAATCAACAAAGATCGTTGAGTACTAGACCGACCAATTCAGGAAGGGAAGTCCTAAGGGCTAATGGGAGAAGATACTCCATAATAACATGGTGATCATGATTTTTCAGCCCATCAATTTTGCCTTTCACAATTTTTATCTTCTTGCTAAATGATCCTGAAAAACCTGTGGGAACTTTCAAATCATGCAACACTTGCAGGAACCTTTTCTTCTCTAGTTATGACATATGATACATGGCATTGGGAAGTACAAACTTTATCGGTTTACCCGCTATCGGTTTAGGATGCAATTTACATCTAATTTCCCAGTCCTGAAGATCCATCCGAGCACGGTGGTTGTCTTTCGATTTTCCGTCTTTACAAATAAGTAAGTTAAGTACATGCTCAGATACTCTCTTCTCGATGTGCATGATGTCCAGACAATGACACACTAAATTTATTAACCAGTACGGTAGCTCATAGAAAATGCTTAACTTGTTCCAATAAGGTGGTTTGTTCTGTCTTACCGGATCTACCCTGAAGATCACGTTATTGTAACCATCCCACTGAGCATTCGCGTCATCTCCGGATAATGGGGCTGGAGGCCGCTGAAGCTCCTGATGACCGTCAAAGTGAGAACCATCAAGCCTGTAGGGATGGTCTAGTGGCAGGAAATGCCGATAACCGCAATAACAAATCTTTTTGCTATAAATCAACCGTCTCAATATTGTATCTTGGTGGCAGTATGGACATGCTTTGTAACCATGTATGGACCAACCTGATAGCATTCCATACATAGGAAAGTCATTAACTGTCCACATTAAAGCCCTACGCAACGTGAAGGTAGTATCTGTGTTAGCATCATAAGTCTCCACACCGTCGGTGAATAAGAATTTTAACTCATCGATGAGTGGTCAGAAGTAGACGTCGATATTATTTTTCGGTGATTTCGATCTGTCAATAAGAAGAGGCATCATAAAGTGGGACTGGTCCATAGCCAACCACGGTGACAGACTATAAACCATCATTATAACGGGCCATGTGTTGTGTCCTCTACCCATATAATCGAAAGGGAAAAATCCATCACTAGCCAGTCCAAACCTGATATTGCGACGATCACTACTAATGTTGGGTGCCTTCTATCGAAATCCTTCCATACTGGCGAATCTCTTGGATGACCCATTCTTCCGTCTTCGCTTGGAGCAGTACAGTGATGCTGAATCATTGCCTCCACTATTTTCTTACACTTGAATAGCCTCTGCAGTTTTTGTGTTATGGAAAAGTATCGTGTTGTCTTAAAATGTATATCTAGTTTCTTATCAGATTCTTTTGGCTTATACCTGTCCTCTCCGCAGGTAGGATACTTTTTCAAATCTGAATTCTCGTTCCGGTACAGCATGGGCATGCATGAATCTTCTCACAGTTCAGACCTAATTCAGACATCATCTTCTGGGCTTCGTACCAGCTCTCGGGCACGTTAGTTCCCGGGGGTATAGAATCTTTTAGAAACTTGAGAATTATCGTGAATGACTTGTTGCTCCATTTATTTAGGCATTTAATCTGGAAAAAATGGACGAACCATGATAAAACCATGATAGTGTTGAATACTTTGCATTCTCATAAATTGGTCTCCTGACATCATTCATGTACTTCTCATACTTATCCGCATGAAGAACTTGGTCAGAAGGAGGATTACTATCACCGAGAGCAGTCTTTACCATATCCTCCATTTTCTCTTCTGAAAACAAGTTATTTTCTTTTTCCGCCGCATTATCATCTTCTTCTTCTTCTCCTTCCCCATGATATAACCAAGTCGAATAAAATCTGGTAAAACCATGCTTAACAATGTGAAACTCTACCACTTCTACGTTCTGTCAATACTTATTCCCACACCTGTCGCACAGACAAAGAATCTTCCCCAATAATTCTTTATGATGTTCGCGTGCAAATTTGATGAAAACAGCGACTCCATCGACGAACTTAGGGTTCATGCGTTGATGAAAATCCACGTACATCCAGTCCTTAACTCTGATGTACTCATGGGCCATGTTAAACTATATGACATATAAATTGTAAGATATGAAAGTTCGTTTTTTATGGTGACTTGAGAAATCTAAGAACGGGATGGTTATTAACAAAGAAGAGAATGGGAAGGGCAAGTTTGTCGTTGATTTCAATTTTTGATTTTGCTTATGTGTAAGGTTGTTATTGTGTATGTCTTTGTGTATGTGTATGATGTGTATGCATGTTTTAAGTGTGTGTTTCGTCTATCGGGGATAAGGCTTCTATCTCATTAAGAATGTATAGAGCAGACACCCATTCGTTTGTGTTTTCATCCGTTTCGAGAAAATTTCGGCAGCACCTCCCCGTTGTTCTTCGAGTACACTTTAATAGAAAATATGATCATTTCAATACTGTCAAACAATATTGAAACGAACATCTAATGTATCGTTATACACGGAGAATCGGCGGAAAGGTACCGACGAAATATCTCGAAACGAATGAAAAACACAAGTGAATACAGGTGTTTGCTTTATACATTCCTGATTTGTCCACACGGGACAAATCTATCAGTTATCATATGATTGAATATTCTCGTCATATAGACTACGCGACGGTTGTTAGAAACCGAAATATACCTTCCGATGTTTAACAACCTTCGTGTAGTTTTATGTCACGACAGATATCGAACATATGTTAACCAATAGACGGAAACTAAGTCGCGTTTTTTATTTTCACATATGATTATCGATGATAATATGAAAAAGCATATTATCATCGAGTATCATATATACACTTAACGTAAGATTTAACTTGAATTGGTTTTACCGTTTACATTTCAATTACATGGTTTTGAAGTTTTTAGTTTAGAGTAAAGTTTTTTACGTTTACGTTATCATCGAGTAATATACACTTAGCTATTGTGGTTTTCCACTAAACTACCTTAAAAAAATTTCTGAACAACCTATTTTTTTCATTTTACTAAATTACACTAAAATATTCTTAACTATTGTTGGTTTTTCACTAAACTAGCTTAACAAATTTAACTAATGATTCATCTTCTTAAATTAACTAAATAACTATAAATTTCACTAAAGTACCCTTAACTATTGTTGTTATTCACTAAACTATCATTAAAAAAATTTAGTAAAAATCTCATTGCTAAATTTTATTTTTTTTACACTAAAATACCTTAACAATTGTAGGTTTTTCACTAAAATACCCTAAACTATGGTTGCTTTTCACTAAACTACATACAACAATTCACTACATTACCCGAACCCTAACACTTAAACCTAATAATAAGTTTAACCCTAACCCTAATTAACCCTAACCCTAACCAAACCCTAATCCTCATTCATAACCCTAACCAAACCCTAACCCTAATCATAACCCCCTAATCACCTCTAACCCTATCCCTAATCATAACCCTAACCTTAACCCTAACCTCTTAATTAACCCATAACCCGGCCCTAACCCTAAACCCTAACCCTAACAACAACAACAATAACACCACCAACAACAAAATTATTAAATAAATTCCTAAAGTTGAAGAAATCAAAAACAAAATTTAGGAAAATTAAAATTAAAATGGAAGAAACTAATCTCTAGCAGCGGCAAATCGAGGATGGCGACGAGGTGGCAAATCGAGGCTGGCGATGAGGAGGAGCTAGGGCTCGACGAACTTGAGAAGGCCAAGAAGAAAGAAGGGACGGCGACGAGGAGCTCGAGGTCGATCGACGGCGATGGAGCACCTCAACGGTGATGGATAACCTCGACGGCGGTGATGGAGGAGGAAAGAGAGGAGGGGGCTCGCGATAGAGGCGGCGCTGGAGGTCGGCAGTCGATTGATGAGGAGGAGGTCGAAGGAGGGGGCTTTGGAGGACTGGAGGATGTCAATGGACGCGGTGGCGATCGATGAGGAGGAGGAGAAGGATGGGGCACGAGGAAATTTTAATTTGGGGGGCAATATTTTGGGTATTAGGGGACGTGGTGGGAACGGACAGAAAAATTTGCTTTTTATTTATTTTAATCCCAGACTCTATCCTTACGGTGACCACAGCAGGGACTTATCTTGCGGCACCGTAGGGCAACAGCAAATGTTAGATTTTAATAATTTTTTAATTATATATGTCCCTACGGTTTCCACCATAGGGCCATGTTTGCCCTTACGGTTTGAACGGTAAATGCAAACTAAAATTGTCCCTACGGTTTATCCAAACCGTATGGACAAGTCTTTTTTGTACTAGTGTGTTCTGGTTTTAAGGGTTTGAATCCAGCGCTCCTTCCAAGAGAGAAAATGCACATACCAACCGAACCATTGCTCAACTGAACCATTGCTCATTCGTATTACAAAATTGTTAAAAGCACATGGTATCCTGTAATGAAATTTAGCCTTTATAAAATCAGCCTGGAATGCAACAAGCAGGTGGCCTGCTAATATGGTTCGTAACTATACTTTCCAAGTTCGATTACATAAATTAATATTTGTGCAAATTTGAAGCATGATGCATCAAAGTATATTCATGATAGTCTAAAAAAAACATTCTAAATAAACTATTCCTTTGAATGAAACAATATTGTTGGTGAAAAATAAAAATAAAGAGCATGATCCAATTGAATGTCGTTCTCTCTAGCAAAATCTATTTATTTATTTATTCATTTATACTTTGACATAGCAAAGGAAAGGCTTGACATTCACCACCCAGGGACTTATATGACATGACCTGATCTCTTTTCAGTTATCTTCCTTTATTTTTCCATACAATGAAAGAATAAAGGGTTAGTCCTCAAAAAGCCTCAGGCCCGTTTCAAACTTCTTGTTAAAAAACCCTTTGGCCTAATCAAAACCTCTTGTATATCAGTTACCTGTAATATCTAGCAGTTGCAATTGCTTGTAATAACTAAACATTTACATGTAATATCTAATCATTTACCTGTAATATTCAAGCAGTTAAGGGAATACAAGGCCTAAATGAAATACAGCTCAGGAGTTTTTCACAAAGATTTTGAATAATAGACCCTTCCTAACAATTTCGAAAATTACATCGGTTTTCCTTAGCGGGCCGGGCCTTTTTGACAATTTAGCCAAGAATAAATATAATAACTCCATTTTGAGACAAATTGTACCATGTAAAGTAAAAACACATTTAAATTAACTAGAATGCAACAGAAAAAAATTTCTCCACCACTTTCTTTTATTGATTTTTTTCTAAATTGCAAGAAATACCCTAATTAATATTTATCCCCATATATAGCAGTAAATACGTTAACCTGCAAAATCCTGCACTTTGCCACCTAGACTTATTCTATTCCCAAAATGCTCTTCAATTAAATATTATTTTTAAAATGTCTCTTTTCATTTCTTCAATGATACAAAAATTTAAATGAAGGGCATTGGGAATATTTAAAAGTAATATTTAAATAATAATACATAACATTCTTCGATTTTCTTAACAAAAAATTTAAGTGAAGAGCATTTCGGAAATAAATTAAAGTTGAGCCGACAAGGTGCAAGTTTGGGACTCCTATTGAGGCCTAGTTTAGCGGTAAGGTTTCTGAAGCCTGGTTTCGATTAAGTTAAAATGAAACAACGGTTTGCATGTGTACAAACCATGATTTCATAAACTTGGGGTTTCTCAAAGTTTAAGAGTCGTTAGGAACAAAGTTTATAAAACCAAGGTTTTAATTAATTAAACTTCTTTTTTAGGGTCAGAAAGAGAATAAAGAAAGACGGCACAAAACTTTCCAAATCTCCGTTATTTTTGGGATTCAGAAAAATGGAGTTTCGAGTCATCAAAACTTTTTCAGGTCACGGTTTGGAAACTCTATTTTGATAGCCAAACGAACTGTAGTTTCAGTTTTGACGAAACTCTACGAAACCAAGGTTTCGACAACGGTAACCTTGTTGCCAAACTAGCCATAAGAATTGATAGCAAAATAGTTTGACGATGTTAGTAACTTCGGCCCCAGTATGTCAACTTCGTTGCAGGCTTTCGAGATGTGAAGCCGAGAGTCCCTGCACAAGAGATGCCATCCTTGGAAATATCTTAGAAAAGAAAACAAGTTTTGTATAATTTCTAAGGAAACTCACTGAAAAGATATTTGCTAAACCCATCAAAAATATTTCAATTAGAGAAAAGACACATGAGATATATCTGAGAAAACTCGCTGAAAAAATATCAAAAAAATTTGTTCATTATGATACATATAAATTTATTTTTGAATTCCAGTACCAAAACCATAAATTAATGAGGAGCAATATTTTTTTCAGATTGCAAAAAAGTGAAGATAATATATGCAAATGGCACCCACAACATCTCTCCTGATCTAACAATCTTGTCAACGGCTAAAATTAATTCCACTTAATAAATCGTTAATAAATACAAGGTAAATATTCTACTTCTAAAGAGACATCAAATCCTTTAGTATTACCGACACATATTTGGAAGTGCAAACAGATTAAAATACTTTATCTTCTATTTATTAATGATTTATTAAACCGAATTAATTTTAACCGTTGATTAAAAACACAAAATCTATATACCATCATCAGAACAAGTTCTCTCATTATCGACAACACAAACCACTACTTGGCGATTTGCCCAAGGATCTTTCAAAACTTGCTACCAAAGAAAGGCAGTTTGTCTCAAAAATAGGAATATTGCAACCTAAATTCAGACCAACTTCTACAAGCGTGAATTATTAAAGCAGATACTATTGAGAGGTAAACATCTCTTTAAAAATTGTTGAACAGAAATCCAACAATTAAATGTGACAGAACCATCTTCCTTTGATCGTTTTTGTTACAAAAGTCTGAATTTGCAGCACGAGTTAATCTTTGAACCACTCACTACTATCAAACAATTCTCGCCGAAAACAAAGACTCCAAATCAAGGCAAAAGCCTATTATCAAGAGCCATCCTTGAGCCTCAACGGAGGGAGTAAAAGGAGAGATTTCTCTCTAAATGTTAGCTTGGCTCTGGGGGCACGAGTTTAAGGCTACGCATCCACTCGCAGAGGCTGTAATCATCAAAATGAATGAAACTGGACTTTAGCCTGGCCCTTTGTTCAGCAGTTAATGTCCGTAGCTGAGGGAATCTTGCCTCCTGAAATCAGCATAACGATCAACTTTAGTTAATAATTGGTCTCTATCAATCCTATTAAGGAAAATCAATAAGCTTGTGAATGGAGATGCAATGAATTTCTAAATGCCTCCAGCTCCGACTGTTAGTTCGAGGTGCAGGCTCGATTGTGGCTTCAGCTACATGTCTTATAAATAAGTGTTTAATTAGGTGTATCACAGTTGTATAATACACTCATTTTGGGTGTGTTTCAACTTTAGAATTTCCAACACAAGCTATTCTCCAACTACAAGCATTAAATAAGAAACAGAAAAATGAGTGCTTGTAGTTGGAACCGCTAACCGATCATGCAGTGGGAAGAGTGCAAGTCTCGAATTCTATTTCTTTAAGAAACAAAATAGAAGTCGCAAAATCCATTTGTACCCAAAAAGTTGAAGACAAGACACTATAGTTTAATAGTTAGAGTGAACTTCCAAGTACTTGTTTAAAGGTAAACATCAGCCTGTAACTCAAGTGATGCAGACTTGGTTCCCGCATTTCCAACAGCTGTGCATATGAACCAAAAAGATTGCACGGAACGCACAAGGAACTGTTCACATAGGACCTTGTTTGAAGAATCACATTCATTTAGCATACACCCAAGCAAAACCAACTTGAGCTAAACCAATGTATACAGATTTGACCCGATCTGACTAAAACCAGATATATTCAATTTGACAGAGACCTGTTTACAACCAAATTGCACTGCAATTCCACTAAATTCAACATTAACTGTTAGGCCTCACCATTTATAGTGACAGATGTTAAGTTTTAGGATCATCACCTATGAACCACGGACACTTGTAAATGCCTCATGAATCGTCTCCGATCGCGAATAAAAGTCCGAAACTCACGGAATTCTCGGGTTCACTTGGACTTGTAAATATATCACCAACCTCGCTCAAATAGACGCATATTCTCCTTTTCTCGAAAATTAAAGCTCTCGAAAATTTGTAAGTGCCTTAAATATCTAACATAATGCCATTATTTATTTATATTATTAGATATTTATATGTATATCTTAATATATATTCATATTTATTTAATTCAAATTTGATATAAAAATTTATCCTGTATGCTAGATTTTAGGAAAATTACGAATCCGCAAATCCGTATCGTATCATGTATCTATATCCGAACCCGTGCTACAAAGATCAACACTTACAACTTCCTAAATAGATTAACATATGATGCCATAATAACTCAGTTCCTTTCTTGTAGCATCTGGGTCGAACTATATCAAAACAAAATGCTGTTGATTACTCAAAGCTTTCTAACTTTTCAACAGATGTTTTGGGATGCTTCATTCAGGAATCTAATTTCTTATTTGACTTCCAACAAGGATTCATAAGGCAAGGTCCAAGTTCTCCGAGCTGGATGGATTAATGACGTGATCAGTTATCACAATTTTTCATTATTATATAATTGTCATCCTCTTCATCTGTTCTGTCAAAGCTAACTGAAAAGAAGAAATAGTTTTCTTGGAAAGGATGGGCGTACCTGTTCAAAAGGAGGATCTTTATGAGCAGGTATCAGCCTAGAAACAAAATATCTTGCTTGTGAGCTTCCCTCCTGCATAAACAATCAATCACATCATGACCACATTAGAATTGGGAAAATCAAGGGCTTCAACAACCACAATCCTCAACGTCAGTCTATGTAGCAATAATCCAACTAGCAAGTTTTAGGTTCCGACGAAATATATAGGAAACTTTTCACAGGAAGCAAGTTTTTTAAAAAAAAAACCAAATATTAAATTTCAAACGGCGTGCTTAAATTATATAGGGCACGTGAAAAAACAAAAAGAAAGGAAGCAATGACACAAGATACAAATAACTATTTTAAACATTTAGTATGTGTTGCATAAATTAGATTTCCATATTTTCTGGATAAGTTTAAAAACGTTTAATAGTATATAGTCTGTAAATCCAAAAGAAAATTTATTACGCTATGAAATAAATTAATTGGCGTCGTTCAATGAGTAGAATGGCAAATTCAAGAAATTAACAAGCAATGAGTAATGAGAAAAAAATGTGAGACGGACTTTAAAAGCAAGGATCCGTGGAGCAGGGAAACGATGTTCAGTGAGCTCTTCTGCCAATGTTCTGCAAGCCGCTAATGCTGCCGCACTTTTGCCTTCTTGAGATGCAAGTTCAGCACCCTAGAGACATTGAAAAGCAATTATATAAATTGGATGCATGAAAATCATTTAGATTAGGTAAAAAGAGAATCATAGTTTGGAACCTTTCGGAGAATTTTCAGTCAAATTTTTTAGCATTTAACAGAATATATATAATGTGACTACTGTATAAACAAAGGAATTTATTATATCCATAAAATAAGCATTGCCTCATCAATTCAAGAAATGATCGGCACATAGATGGGGCAGAAATGCAAAGAAGCAAAAAATCGGTTAACACAAGATGACCAGTAACAGTTAATTTAGTCCTCCACAATTGCAAATGAAGCATTTTAGCAGATGTTGGCATGTATGTAATCATGCTAAACAAGGCATTAATAAAAAGAACCTTTGAAGAAATACAGTAATGTAAGTTTGAACCAGAAAATTGAGTCTGGAGTAAATAGAAATTAATAAAAATGCATTACTATGATGTCAATTTAATAGACTGCATAAAGTAGGAGAAAAAACTGATTCATGTTGAAAGTAGGATGACTTTTGCAGCAATCAGCAGATAGGAAAAATGGGTTGCAAAAACCTCTTTATTTCTTTAAGATTGAAGCTTTAGATTGTCTTTTCAGAAACGGAATTCTAATACATGACAATAATTGTGATATTCTGCTGATAGTGGTGATGGCTCCTGCCTTCCGATGGAGACTATATAAAATAAGATTAAGGTGAATGCCTGTAAGGCTGTGGCAGTGTTGAGTAGCACAAAGCCTAGTGCCTCACTTTCAAATAGCGAAAGCAAGTAACGACGTAAGATACACAATTATTAACATTTTTATCTAAATCGATCGGCCAAAAGTTATATTTTGGTCAAGGTCAGTGGCTATGTAATGAGAAACCATGAGCTACGCACCGTAGCATGCTATTTTGTGGTACGATGTGTTGTTTTTTCTACATTGGGCTGCACCGCTGTAGTTATTATTGCTCTTCAACATATTTTCTGGCAATTAAACAAAAGTGACTACCTTATGTGACATTGGAGTTTGGAGAGGGCAGAAGTCACGGATAAAACAACGATGTTCACAAATTCTTACCAAGATGTCTTAAGCCTCTAAAGTTTTGGCAAATGCGAAAGGTCCATATTTAACAAACTTTTATGCGGACAGTGGAAGAGGACAAGCATCACAGTTAGTCTTCCACAAAACTAAAAAATTAAATTAAATTAAAAATAATATTCTATGTTTTCAAAGGTGTAAACCTTATGACTTGAAGGGGGTGATTCCCGTGTACTCAAACCCTCTCATATCATATACCTAGTAAGCGTGGGCAAAATTCTATTTTCAATTATCCATGCACAATGAATCACAAAAGTTTTATTAAAATAAAATCCATTAAAAGGGATTTGGCCATGAAAAACTAAACAAGTATGAGATTTAAAAAATAATCATGGTTCAATGGCAAAGTTGAAATTGAGATCCACAGGGGGTTGCTGCCTGCATCGAGGAATGGGTTCATAACATGAGCCCTATGATGAGGAGCTAAATCAGCTCAATCAAAGCTGAGCTTTGAAAACATGCTAAATCAGCTTCCAGACTCAAGAATAAGTTGATGCCTAAGACTGTAGTTGACTGCCCTAATAAACTAAATTGTAATATGTGCCATAGCATTTTTCTAAATCTAATAAAAGAATATGATATCTGGGATTTTCATTTTAACTATTTAGGATGTATCATTTGGACTGATGGTGAGATATACAAGGATTTTATTCGTAGAAGAAAAAAAAGAATCAAGGAAGAGTTTTGGTGTAATGAATAACTGCTTTAGGAGCATGTGTGGTCAAAAAACATCCATGAAATTAAAGAGGAAAAATTATAACTATATGATACCTGACAATGCTTTTATTGATTAGAATGTTTAGAAATTAACAATTTATGATGTCCATATGATGAGCATAGTTGAAATGATAATGTTGAAATGTGAAATGGATGGATGGCATCATGTTAAAAGATAGGACAATAAGATATTGCATTTGTAAGAAGGGGTGACTTCATTGGACGATAAAATGAGGAAGAATAAATTGAAATTAATTAGTCCACAACTGAACGAAAAAGGTGCTATGATGGGTGCTATAAGAGTTGTAAAGGTAAGATTGTTGGACCTATAGGAACATGGATTTATGACGTAAGAAAGCATATAGTAGTTGTTAATAGTTAATACTGAGATGATCCATAACTAGGCAGAATGGAGAAAAAAGAATTCAAGCAGTTGACCCCAAAGAATTGGGATTAAAGCTCAAATTCTCTTACAAGCAGATAAAAAGATTCAAAACAGACTGGATTCTACGATTGATAATTCAATGGCATAGATTGTGATTAGATGAAATTCTATGTTGATTATACCAAGAAGAAAATAAAAACTAAGGGTTTTATCACTCAGCAAGATAATATTTTAAGCTATAAGGTTGGACCCATGCAGGACTCAGCCCTCCCCTAAATAATCGGATCGGTCTCCTCCCACCTTGTCGGCCTCTCTCTCTCGCTCGCTCTCACACACACACACACGCACACAGAGTTCTCAAGCTGTGTTAATTTTTTCAACCCCCTCAGGCTCATGCAAGCTGAAATGTTAGTCTTTTGTATGTACATAGATCCATCCGCACAAATGACATACTAATTTAAGACTCTTGAGCACATGCATAAGTTACTTCCTCTTGAAACTATTCTGAATTACTCACGTTGAAAATGAAGGATCCTAATATTTTGTTTCTAACAAATAATCAATAACTTCAAGTTATTTTTAAGTAAATAACAACAATTTGATGTTTCACAATGAGGGTATATCTCCAATATCCCCTCCTATCTTCTCAACAGCCCAAATCAATCATAGTCCAAATAGGGGATTTAGGAGGTGAGCCATCCCCGCTCACATTAATCTAATTTCAATAGCCTAATTTTCGTAGTCTTAGCTGAAAACTTGTCCATTTGAAGGCATCATAAAGATATTGATCGGAGATGTCTCTCTTCAAATCAACTATTTTTCGAGTTCTCTTCAACCATGTCAATGCGTCTTGGAATTTAGGGTTGATAGCCATTAGCCAAGTCCTCATTGGATATTTGGATTTGTAGTTATTAGGCTGATGCCTTAGGAAGAGCAACCATAGGGCCAAAGTGTTGCCCCTCTCCACATACCACACCACTGTTCATCTATCTAATTTCAATTGCCACTCACTTATGTTTGGTATTAAGTGCATACTCAATGAGGGGTTCGCAGGATTACTTTTGAGACTTTGGCATTCAAATTGATGTTTGGTTGCATTTCTCAGAATAATTATTGCCTTATTGGATGCTGCTAAGCAATGGGTGTTTTGATTGAATTAAATCTACCTCTTAGTTAAGACCAAGAACAATGAAAGTAATATGCAAATATCAATTCCACCCCCTCCCGCCCCCAACACCACAACCCCCACCCCACCCAAAAAAAAACCTCATCGACCCCACCAAAAAACACTGACTCTTACATACTCATCTTCAAACTATACACAGCTGTGATTAGCTTGCTGATCCCATGGTATTACTAGCTTGCCTAATTGAAGTCAGTCCTTCAAACAGTTGGATAATCTCTAAATGAACAAGTAGTCATTTACCTCTTATTATTAGCATTTTGGGTTTTAATGCATGCTGTTGCTGTGTTGGCTCATAAATGATCTACCAAAACCTAGTGCATAAGCAGATTTTTGTACCTTTCTAGAAACAATTTGTCATTAGAGAATACTATGTACCACGGAAAGTTACTATTAGAATCTTCCAACAATCAAATTTATAGGGATAGATCATTAATCTCAACCAGAGAAGATTTTTTGAACCTCCTGTTGGTGCATTATCCTCTTAAAGGGTGCCTCCCCTGAAAAATGTCAGTTCCCTTCCAAACACAATCCAAGAGATAAAGGGTATTTTGAAAAACTTTAATGTAATAGATATAGTTATTATCGGAAGCTGACCTCTATTAAGGTTCGAATGTAATTCTATTTTATTTTTTTCTGTGAGATATTCCTTCATGGTAGTAAATTTCACTCAGATAGATGCATATGAACCTCTATAGCTTTTATTTGTTTCAATGTATAATGACAAACTAAATAATCTATTAGAGCAGGGATTCATTTAAAACAGCATAAAACAGAAGATATGGAACTAGGAAATATATTTTTTAAAAGGACTTTTTACTAAAAAGCCCCCTCATACTTCGCTAATTACTAAAAAGTCCATACATAGCTCGTATTTACTTAAAAGACCAGCCTTACATTTAATTTGCACAAAACAAAAAACCCTCACTGATTTTCCATCAAAAGTTAGTGACCTGGTAAGAAGATGGAGCTGGAATTTGTGTTTGAGCTTTTCTCTTACATTCTAGGTATTTAGGTAGGTCTTTCTCTCATAAAAAGAAGCCGCGTCCTTGCTTAATTGAAGATTAAGATTTAGCGCAACTAAAGAATCACTTTCAAATAAGCTTGCTTACGAATTCAAAACTTGCAATTGAAGGGACAACGGCACTCGAAAAGCTCGTAGCTAAAAAAGGTTGTAAAATATGAGCCGATTTCCATGATAAATTTGAGAGATTTTGATCGAAACCCTAATCAAAAAGTCAATTCGGTGGAAGACTTAGGAATTTTGGGAAAAGAAGAGGGGTTGTGAAGGTTTTGAAACCCTAACCCGATACTCACCGTTAGCCTCCTAACGGAGTAATGGAAGATGTCAATAAATTCCCATTTTGGCTTTGTTAGGGGGCTTTTTAGTGCAATTTAAATGTATGGGGGTCTTTTAAGTAAATACGATGTATGGAGGGACTTTTTAGTGATTACAAAAGTATGAGGGGCTTTTTAGTAAAAAGCCCTTTTAAAAAATTACACTAAGTGCATAGGATGCATGTCTTTAGTGCACGCATGTGAGATCATGACAAAAGATAGCAATTTTTAGGACTTCTGAAAGTAACACTTCATAGAGATGCTTAATAATTGCATCCAGACCATCTATGCACAGAAATAGTCAGCACATAAACTTGAAAAGTGTATTAATGGCATATAGCTAATGAGTAAATGGATGGCAGTCATACAAAGATCATGTGCTATGATAGATAAAATACACCACTGAAGTAAAGAATCGAATGGCCTTAGAAAATCTGACCACAAAGAGTCTAAATTACATACCAGCCATATGAAAACATCCGTCCCATGGTCAAGCACAACAGCAGCATTAGATTGCATGGCAAGATCATATGCTGGCAACTCCTCGAATGTGCCTCCTTCACGGTGCATTAAACACCGTGGTGCTAGCATACGGAGAGACAGATCGAATGAAGCGTTCAAGAACAAATTTCTCAAAACAGATCTCTCATCTTCATGACCAACAATGCTTCCTAACAGAGGACCCCTTCGAAGATGGAATAAGTTCTCAGGCAACGTAGAGAGCTCCTTTGGGAACCGGAAAAGCTTCGATTTCTGTATCTGAGATCCAAATTTTGCAGCAATGTCTTTGACTCTCTCGTCTACTGTAAGTCTTATGTCAACTGCGTCAGAAGAAGTTTTAGCATACAGGAGAGTCCTCTTAGCAATAAGCACAGCAGATACATCTTCTTGGACACTCCCAAGATATGCAGAAACGCTGTCGACAGTAGGCAGCCTCACAGTAATAACTCTAGATATTTCAGCTTGATACACATCTGAATATCGAACTGCAAATTGGAAATAAACATAGTCGTTCTTGATATAGCCTTTCGTTTCCATAGACAGAGCAAAGCTCTGTGTTTCTTCCACACTATGCATCTGAATTGAAAAGGAAGAGTCGTTCTTGAATGTTTCATGGGCATCTGTGGATGCCTCCTCCCCTGGTCCAACGACTTGAGTCACAAGAATATCATCAGAACAACGTATCTGAAATAAACCATGAGAACCAGCTGCCCTCATGGACGCTCTTTGCAAGTTGACACCAAAAGCCTCCCCAAAATCATCATGAAGTACCAGCACACCGCCAGAACTTTTTGCTAGAGGCAACAAAACAGGAACTCTAACCGGACAATTTCCGGCACAAAGAACATCAACTATAGTAGCATGTCGATGTGCCTCTTGACCTAGATGCTCCATCCACTTGATGGCTGTTTTCTCCATGTATTGGTAATTTGGATGGGTAAATGAGTGAGGAACCGCTCCTGGGCCATATGTATTTGGACCGCCAGCACACACCAATATCCTAGAATTGCCTCCAGACCTTTTGATGATTCCACGAGACATCTCGGCTGATGGTCCTTGTATTATGGCTAGAGCTACCTCCACTGCAGTACCAAGGCATCGATCTCTAGAAGATTCTGGCAAGCTAAGTTTGTATGGCCTTAGAGATGAAAAAATGATATGCGCAACAGGAAGCGAGGCGTGAATGGGAGATAAGTAAACGCCGGTGCCATAAATCAAGGCTTTGAGTGATTCTTGGTCCGGTGATTTGTCACCTGGAAGAATATCAGCAGATGCCATAGAACCTTCTGAAAAATCGTAAACCGATACAGTCCGGCCATATGATATGACCCCGATTCTTGTGGTAGGGGGAAGTGAATCAACGAAAGCATGTAAAGACCCTTGTAAATGCTGGAGATGGGCTTCATCTAAGCACTCATCGATGACAAGAAATATAGGGGCTGACATTCTCGAATCAGAGACAGGCATGAATCCTGGCCTTCTATTCCCAGTCTGAACATAATCAATGGCTGATGATGCAAGTTCTGGCCAGTGATAGAGGTCTTCCTTGCTGGGAGCTATATATTCCCCATCACTGCTGCTTAGTTTCTTACAAATTACACACTGCCATTGCCCAGAACCAAGTAAAATCTCACAATAAAGGTTCACATAAGCACCACAGTTCTGGCATCGGTGAGGATCACGTTGTACTACTTGAGGACCAGGCGCAATTTCTCTTCCAGGAGAGACCAATGCTCCAAATCCCAAGCTCAAGACATTTGCTAGCTCTTTCTGTTTCAATACCTAGGAAACAAAATAATTTATAAAGTATGAGACAGCTAAGTGCCAGGTCTTCACTAAATGTTTTACATGTGTGCAACTTAACCAGTTTACCTTGTGACAGGAGAAGAGTACATATGGTGATTCGAAAGATGACTCGTCAATACCAGCAGTATGATGAAGTGGTAGCTCAGCAGATCCATTCGAATATAATGAAGGAGATGAAGTGGGCAATGCTGAACCCGACGCATATTGCAGGGGCACTGGAGATGCAGGGGATGTTCGGAAAGGAACAGGTGCTGCAGGGCGTAATGGTGAAGAGAAGGCTGGAGGGCCTGGTGGAGTACTGAACTGTGAAATTGGAGGAATTGGACTGCTCGTGGGGGCTCCATCGCCTGAAGGCACGGAGCCTGGTGTTCTAATGTAAGGCAAAGGCACTGGGTCTTGTTGGGGAGAAAACCTTGTTCTTGCTGGAGACGAGAATTGAAGAGGGGTAGGCCGCCTCTCAGGGCGAGGTGTGGGTGTGCCTGGGGAGGAAATACTTGGGCTGTACCCAGGTGGAGGTGGCTGTTGAGGAGTTCCCATTTATACCAAAATACCTTTTCAGAAATCGGATATAAACTACAAATTTCAGCTGAAAAAACCTTGTCATGTTGAAAATTCACGTGTCCATAACAAATGTCATACTAAGTACAAGCAAATTATAAGTTATAATCAATAGGTGGCCTATAATAAAAAGGTCATAGCTCATGGCATCCAACTTGTTGAGATTTAGGGCTCCGGAATCTGGATAAGCTAGAGTTTGGATGAATTTAGTCAAGGTTGGATATCAGGTAGTTAGGAGTTATCTATATCGAATAGAGTAAATCAAATAAAACATCAAGGATACGTGGCAGTATTATATATTTCGGGCATCCTCTATATATTCAATGCATGCAAAATAAAGTACTAACTTAAGGTTGCAATATCTACATGTTATATATCAAATTAAATATTTTTATTATAAGCTACTTGTGAAGGCATTGATAGAAAATATGCTTATCCCCCTTTTTTTTTCCAAAAACAAAAAATGAACTAACAATTGACAAAGTTGTAATGAAATAAGAAGTTGCGCTTGCTAGTTTCATACTCAGAACTAGCTCCCAAGCATCCATGTAAGAACAGACAATGTATTTTGCTTTGTGTTTGGTTCAATATGAGCATCGAGCAAGCTTGAAGTACATAATTGGTAATCAACATGAAAATGTCCATTTCTATCGTCATTCTTTGTCGTCATAATGACAAATGAAGATAAAATCTCAAACATTTCTCTATCCATGGTGCCGCCCTTAAATCAATATAAATAGTCATATCAGTCGGCATGAGAGAATATATATTGAAGAAGACCTGGACCGATATCCAATATATTGGTCGAATCACCCTCAAAATGGTATGAGTGATATCTATATCCCTACCGTAGCTGTATGAGGGAAAATAAAAATGACATATCTTCCAATATATTGTTCATTCTAGACTTTCTGTAATAATGTAACTATTAGAGACTGTAGTAGGGTCGTATCTAGGTGAGGGTGCTTATTTAGGATTCCATCTATAACAAAATAACATGAAGTGAACAAATTACAAACTTCAAAATTTGGCTAAATTAAACTTTAAAGCCTGCAACATACCAAACTTGAATCAAAATCCAATTTTGATGATGGGGATCACTTAAAACAGCAGAAGCATTAATTAGATACAAACTTGATTATAAGATTTAAAGTCCAGTGTCAGCTAGGGCTTTTGTAAGAATTCAGTAGAGATTGAAAGTCCATTAGAGCAAATTATTCGAACATCAGAATTCAGCTCGACAAACCCCAAAAATGGGTAGAATCTAACAGAATTGGACGAAAACATCAAAAGGGTTTATGGGAAGCCATTTGCAATGGAGAAATCACAGTTTATTATCAACTTTAGAGTTCAGCTCAGCTAGGATTTTGGCGGAATTCAATAGATCTCGTACCTGAAACAATTTCGATGGGGGCTTGAACGAATTTGAAAGATCAGAGGAGGGGATTTGAACCAATTGGATCCCCTCCCTCTCTCGCCCCCTCGAGATGGATTGGGATTATCGGGCGCCTGCTCCGAAGTCTATCGCTAGAGAGTGAAGAATGCGTGGGTTTCAATTTGGGGATCTAGGGTTTCTTTTTTGCAAAGAAAGAGATTTGTGCTGCAAGGAATATAAACATGTAATAGAATTTTGCGGTCATGGGTTTGGGCTGCAGGATAGTTTCTTGGGCTTGGATAATGGCTGTTTTAATTTTTTTGTTTTTATATATTGTTCTTAATCAGGTCAAACAAATTGTATCGGATTCGGCTAGTGAACTCTAACCCAACCTGTTTAATTATCGGGTCGGGTCAGGTCGGGTCGACCGTTTAATAAAATTATGGGTTTGAAATGGGTTTGGCCAGGAAAATTCGATCAAGTTGTGGTTGAATTATCAGGTCGCACGTTATTCGATAGGCCTAGACCAAACTAAAACAATGTAGGTGACAATTTTAATCTTTAATACAGAGTAGTTAGGCCAAAGAGCCTTTGCTCAAGTGGTAATGACACTCCGCTACTTGGTGGGAGGTCTTGGGTTAACCCCACTGACAAGAAGGGATTTTCAACCAATTATGTGGAGAAATCTCACATGGGCCTAGAGCCCCAACCTCCCTCCCCTCCAAGCCTGCAGGCTATTGCAACAAAAATTGGGTAAATTGTTGAAAAACCCCCGGCCCCTCCCAAAAAAGTTTTATAGTCCCCGCTATTTTCAAAATAGGGAGTTGGAGCCTACTATTTCAAATCTTGTCAAAACACCCATTGGCCCATTATAAAGTAGGCTTGTGTTGATTAAATTTGTGGAGTGACGAAAATACCCCTCCTAAAATTCCCCTGATCAAATGTCTTTTTCTTTCTGAGAAATCTTCTCGTCGTCGCTGCCATCACCATTGTCGTCGACTTTCATCGCCGTCTCGACAGCCCCACCTCACCGGCCCAACTCGCCGCTCCAGCTCACCTCTCGTCCTCAAAAACCCTAACCCTAACATTGTTGTCGCTGTCATCGTCGTCGATTATCCTCTCCCCCCATCCCTTCACCGACTTCTCCTTGTCCATCTAGAGCCACCCCATCGATATCCGTCATGAGAAGCGTTTCTTCACCATCATATCGTGTTCAATGGGTCGTAAATCCAAGGAAAAGGAGGTCAGTCCGTCAACGCCGAAATCAGTGGCTTCAGATTTGAGGAAAATGCGGGCTAAATCGACGGCGGCCGACGAAGGGAAACGGTACAATTGAGTGTTGATATTGTATTACATTTTGGGGTTGGTTATTTTCTTAAAAATTGTCAATATCGTCGTTGGTCGATTTGTGCGTTTGTAACATCTAAACGCTTGCTTGTAATATCTACAAATATCTATTTTTTAATTAAATTCTCATCATGATCAAGCTACTTATTGTTGCTAAGATATGCAAATGATTTGATATTACATTAAAGTGTTTAGATGATACATGATGCATAAAAATGAGCAGTTGCATGTAGCATCTAAGATGTCTGCTTACTAAATTCTCATCACGATCATGCTAGCTGTTGCTGCTAAGATATTACAGGTAAATGATTTGATATTATAGTCAAGTACTTGGATGATGCATGATGCATGAAAATGAGCACTTGCCTGTGACATCTATAAAAGTTGTATATAACATCAATAAAAACTGCATGTAACGTTTAAGCAGTTGCCTACAATTTTTAGTTTAAATAACTAATAGCTATTTTAATATTAAACTTTGTTTTTCAGCAAAACAAAGCATGGCGATACGCCTGTCATTCGGACGTATATTGACGTCACTCGCTATAACAGCTTCATGGACAGCTTGAAGCCACACATTCATATGTAGTACATAAGGAGGCTAAATAGAACTCTATTTCGCCATTATCCGCAGATGCCAACTTTGGGTCTCGATAGGCCTACCATATGTAGGTTTATCTCTTACTATGATCGAGACACTGGGAAGTTCTCTTTCGGAGATGCCTTTCATGAATTCACCGTAAAATGGGTTAGCTATGCACACCGTCTTGCCCAATTCGGATGAACATGTCCTTCCTAACAATGGCATCACCCCGCTTCAAATGAAGTACTTTAAGATAGAGTAAGGTGAAAGTGCCGAAAGAGAAAAGCAATGCAAAACCCATACTTTGATATGGTTTTTGGAGACTGCTTTGGAGGGGACTGTGAAGAACGTATCGCCAAGTGTGATGGATGATTTCGTGGCGTTGCAGATTCTTTATAGGCTTTCCTTATTTTGGATGCCCGTCACATCCCCCATCGTTCCTAGATACGTTTTTCCTTATGTCGAGCTATCCGTAATATCGAATGTGAACTGGGCTCGAGCAGTGCACGACATGATAATGAAAAGTGTCATGAATAATTTTTCTTCAAAGTCCGACACTGCACAGTTACTTGGGTGTCAGATCCTTCTCGCTGTAAGTATATGCAAACAATTATAGAGAATGGTAGGTGTTTTCATTATGTCACGTCCCGCTTCCCAGTGTACGGCAAAGGGGACGCGACGAGGTCCGCTACGTATATAATCAGAAGTACATACGCTAAGCGTATCTAAGCAATATAAAATAAATACACAAGAGACAAGAAATAAAAAGAACGGCAACTTTTATTTATTAACATTCTTTGTACAATGCATGAAAGGAAATACAACTCAAAAAAAAAGGTACATAAACAGTGGCATAACAGGAAATGAAAAGTACAGAGAGGAAAAGTGTTCAATGAAACTAAAGTGCTGGATCTTCGGTAAACTGCTCCAAGTCTTCTTGCGATGGCTCGATCTCTGCTGGGTCCAAATCACCTGACGACATTCAAGGAAGAAAGAAACAGAATGTCGTCAGCGAACAGGTCGCTCAGTAAGTCCCAAAGGTAAGAGGAAAGTAGAAAAAAACAGAATAAGAAGATATATTTTAAAGTTGTATTATCCTGTAGTAATGTCGTATTGACGCTATTGTTTGTAGGTTCGTACAGAAGGATGCCGGTGTATACGAGGGGAGTCTCTATATGCCAGAGACTAAAGGCACGTATAGTACAAGGAACCGTTTATGCCACAGTACAACAGCAACTGGATTCATGTTAGGTGTATTAAATCTGACCACCTCGTGCCACCTTTAACACCTTCCGTACCAATCTACCTCTTAAACCCCGCGATGTCTTGTTTGTATTGTTATCTTGTAAAATCGTATTGATTGTATGAGTGATTGACTGACTGACCGAAACCATGATATCAGGAAACGGTTGTAACCGTAGAGTCATATAAATGGAATACTGAGAATCATGTAAAAGGAATATATATATCCATGGTTCGGTTCGGTCAAGTTGTATAAATTGATAATTGTATTCATGGATTCATATTGAATTGAAATCTTGTAGATTATAGATTGACTTGAATCATATTCAAGTCAGATTAATCAGACTCAAAACCGAGTCAGACAATCAGAAATGTGAATCGAAGTCTTATAATTGCTAGGGTCCTTAGGGTAATTTATAAAACTTGAGGGTTTTTTATGTAAAAATACTTTTATATACTTTTCAAAATACACCTCAAGTATTTATTGTTCATCTTTAAAGTTGTAATGAGAGTGGATTTTATGTTGTGACATTTCTAGTGAAATTATTCTAGTTTTATAAATAAGGGTATTTGTCTGTAATATTGATTATTTGAAGTTCATGGTATTTTAGTGTAAAATTTATTCTTGTGATTTTTAGAAAAAGGTGGAAAATTTTTATTATAATAAAATAGATATTTAAATGATAAATATACATATGTTTATACAAAAAATAATTTTAATAAATATTTTATATTCTAAAAATCTCATTTTCTTAATATGTCGTATTTTAAACCTTTCGAGAACGAATGCTCCTTGCGGAGGTCTGAATCTCGCACTACTAGCCCGAGGGTGCGCGATAAACCGCACGATCCCGAACGGGTTTCCCAAAGATGGGTTGCAGCGGCGCTTTGCAAAGATTGTAAAATACTAGTCCTTTAGAAAACGGTTTTATAAAGTAAAATGTATTTATTTGCAAAAGTGTAAATTTTCCGTATTTAGATTCTAAGGTTTCCTAAGTCAACTAGCCTATTTCTAAATGGTCTAAACGACAAGTCGTTAGAAGCCTCAAATCGCCTCTTCACCGCCAATTGTGGCCAGGTAAGTACAAATGAGGAAAGGAGGGATCCGCTCACGAATCGTGAGTCGGGCCTTTTAAAGTTACCTTTGCTCACTCGCCTAGCCTAGACACCACAAAGTCAGGTTTAGATAAATGATCGATATCCACAACTTATCGTGTTTTCCTAATAAGAGATATTTATTTAAAAGTGTATCAAAGCTAAACTTTTAGAATTGATTTTCTTAAGAATATGGTATTAAATGAAAGTGTTGTTTTATCGTATTCTAAGTTTTGATGATATCGTTTTAGGGTTGTATTTGCGTGTGTGTGGAGGTAAGTCATTATCTCGTGCTCTACTTTAAATGTATAGCAAAGTTAAGGAGTTAAATGTGAAATTGAAACATGATGGTATTAAAGTGAAAAATACGATAAATTGGAAAAGTTATCATTTCATGTAAGAAAACTTGTTCAAATTGATTTTTAAAAGTTTAATAGTCAAGATAAAGATGTTTAAATATGAATGTATTGGTGAGAAGTGAACTTTTTATAGAAAACCGAATCGGAAATCGGATTTGTTCCGATTCCGTCGGGTTTCGTAGTTTCGTATTTTAGAAAAATAGAAAGAGAGATAGAATGTGACTTACGGGTTTCGATTAGGCAAAGGAGTGTAGGGGGAACTAAAGGAGTTGCCGAGGCGTTGTTTCGTCGCCGGTTGTTTCCTAAAAACGTCGCCGGAATTCCCGCCGGAATTTCGTCGGAGCTTCGCCGCGAACTTGTTTTCAAAGTAGACACTTCTTGGAAAATTTTGAGAGAGTAAGCTTAGGGTTTTGGGATGAGAGGGTAGAGGGTAGGGGGTGTATTTATAAGGTAGGCTAGGGTAGGGTAGGTGAAAGGTTTTTATTTAAAAAAAATTGTAAAAATTATAGAAAAATCATTAAAAATTGTAGTAAATGGGGTGTATTTAACTCTCGGGAACCGATCCAAATAAATGGTGTATGCAGGAGGGTTGGGGAGACGAAGAGCCAAAAATTTTGTGTTGACGACTCGGCCGGTCCGCCGGCCGAGTCGGGGGTCGAGGGGGTGGGGGATCTCCGGGTTAAGACAATGGTATATTTACTTTTTGAGGTACAGTTCAACTTTTGGGAGTTATGGTCTGTGGACTGTTGGGCTTCCAAGAAATTTAAAACAAAAATAATCTAAAAAAAATGTGGGGCAGGGGATTTGAACTCTGGTGGCTTAGTTCAGCAGTGCAAGGTGTTACCAATGAGCTACAAGCTCCTTCTTGTAATTATTGTGGGAAAATAAATACTTAAAGTGGTAACAGCAACATTAAATACCCCAAGTATACTTCAAATTTAAATCAATTTTATGTATACAAAAATTGGAGTTGTTACAGATTATTTAACATTAATCATGTTAATGTGATGTATACATGTTTACAGCTATGGTTTTATACCCTGACGGATTTGAGGGTACCAAAATATGTACATGCCGACAAACCAACCCCGTGCGTGTGGGAGTTTGTTAGCTCCTTGGAGAAGGCTATGAAGAGGAAGAGATCCGCTTTTTTGGCGAAGGAGGACGTCTATGCGTGGAAACATTCATCCGGTTCTACGCCCTCGAAAAGAATGAGGGCTTCTAAATATCTAAGTAGCACAAGCGGTGTGCATGAGAAGAGAAGCGAAGACAAGGACATACCAATTGCATTGGCAAGTTGTATATTCTCAATTTTTAGTTAACTGCATTTGTAAACTCTATTTACAAATAAAATCATCTAGTGTGTGTGTGTGTGTACGCGTATGTATATGTATTTGTATGTACATATGTATATGTATGAATGTTTGCAAATCTTTATGTATATAAATATACAGATACATACACACACAGAGAGACACATACACATTCATGTATACACACATAGACACGTACATATTCATGTATATAAAAAAGTTGCCTATAATATACAGAGAGCTACCTGTAACATCTAAAAAAGTTGCATGCAACATCTAAGAAGTTGTCTGTAACATGTCAAAAGTCGCCTGTAACATCTAAGCAATTGC
The DNA here is from genome assembly GCA_030015575.1 of Agapanthus africanus. Classification (NCBI taxonomy): domain Eukaryota; kingdom Viridiplantae; phylum Streptophyta; class Magnoliopsida; order Asparagales; family Amaryllidaceae; genus Agapanthus; species Agapanthus africanus. The sequence goes on along the minus strand of JASDDO010000001.1, from coordinate 456,205,757 downwards.
CTATAACATCTAAACAGTTGCCTCTGAAATCTGACGGTGTTAACTTATCTCTTGTTGTCTTCATTGGTGCAGATGCTAGAGAAACAATTTGTGTTGAAGCCGGAACAAAAGGAGAAGGTTAAAGGCATGTCTTCCAAAGCGCAAGCGACGTATTAGAAGAATCTTTATGCGAAAAAGGACGTGCATTTTAAAACAATCATTTTCAAGAAGCAAGCAACATTGGAGGCAGCGAAAACCGAGAATCTCTGACTGCGTCGTAGGCTATATGAGTTGGGATGCCGAGAGTTTGCCAATGTTGGCCAATCGGTAGATATTTCAAGGACAGAGGTAGAAGATGAAGAAGAGGAGAAAGAACAAAATGGATGAGGGGATGGAAGAAGAGTGAGCATGAAGTTGGCAGTTTTGATGATGATTATATCGATGAGAGTTTGGCATTGGTTATCTCTCCGGCGGTTGTTCGAATAGTGGAGGAAGCAGTTGCAGCTGCTTGTAATGAGGGGAACTTGTCTTTTGTGGTTGCGAAGCCCGTTAGCGGGTATGGTAATGATGTATTGCAGTCTTCCGCGGTCACCCCGGTATGCAGAAAAAGGAAATTACACGTCCATAAGTCCACCACGAAAGGTTTCGAGAAATGCATGAAGAATAGGAAGGGCAGAAAACGTCCAAGTATCTAAATGAGGACGAGTACATAACCACAAAGATTACAAAAACATGGATCGTATTGAGACCAAGGCGGATGAGGAAACAGAGTCCAATGTCGTGATTGAAGTTTCCAGCGGCGATAAGGTTGAGAAGGCCCTTGCTGTAGGGTTCCTTAGTTCGCCGCTGGGTTTCGAGAGGCATCGACTATGCCATTTTATAAAAAATTGGCGCACTAAAGAACCCTAACGCTAGAATCTTAACTAGAGAATTAGACGAACAAGTATGTAAATATCTTTACATCTATGTGAACAAGGAATACAACCTTTGTAGACCGGTCATTCACTTCAATAGCTCCGTGTAGTAATCCCTTCGCTCCAAGTAGTGATCTTCCGGACTCTAGTGAGGCTCCACAATGTGAAATGAACAAGCTTGCTTGAAGTCTTCGAGGCCGAAGATGATCTACGTCGAGGAGACACTAACACAAGCTATCTCTTCACTAAGTGATGAACTAGTGAAGAAACAACCTAATCTAAATGGCTGGTAGAGAAGATGTTGATGAAGTAGGAATTTTGCTCACTTTAGAAATTATTTTCTCACTATTTTTCTTCACCTCTCATGAAGCTAGAAAGCTTTTTGGAGATGAGGAAGAAGATGAAGTGTGAATGGAATCATGAGTGAGAATAGCAACCATGGGTGAGTTAGTGTCATACACTAACTCATGTAGAGAATAAACCATGGCTAAATAATAATAGTTGGGTTAATAAATATCTTTAAGTAAAACAAAACGAGTGGACTTGGTCAATGGTTCCACAAGCTTCTACAAGTTTCAACCATGTGACAATTTCCAACTAATTTGATTTACTTTAAATAAACAAAACCCTCACATTATTATAAGCATGGTGTGGGTCTCATACACTTATGTAGCATATGGCATCAAGCATGACACAAAATATGTACATTAATATATATCACATATATACCAAGTGTACACTAGTGAGAAAAAGAATACTTAAGTGGGCTAATATTAGTTAATATAAGATTATATATCAAATATATATTTATACATTAAATTATTAAATCAACACTTGATCTAATAATCCGGCTATATCACATACAACCGGCTAATATCAAATGTAACAACCTATCGAATCAACACTTGATCCGATAACCCGGCTATATCACATATAACCATCCGATATCATATATCGCGAGAATAGAATATGGTATCACATACACGTATTAATCTCGGTCCTGCACATATCACATATGTGCTCCTACTTCATTTCGCTTGAGCCAGGAAACCTCTGTGTAGGACTCTAAAGACTCGTCAATATGCCGGCAGTAGATGGTGATCATATCAGTCACCCACAAGCCCCAAGCGGTCTGCTAAATGTAACGGCCACCCGGATATTGAGTGATCAGAAGATCAACAAGCAAGCCTGCTCATACTCCTGCGAATCCAATCAAGTAACACTACCGTACAGTCCGGTTTCTTCGTTAGATATGTCGCATATCACAGCCTCGGGGGGGGGGAGGGGTATAACTTCAGACCCCAATAGCCTGATAAGTCATGCCGATGTGAGGTCCATAACGGTTCGAGAAACTACTGATAACACTTACCAGTAGAACTCAACAAGCCTGACCAGGGATTTCCTGTTATGGCCAATCGAGCATAGCGTAACATCAACCCCCAATACCGGAAGAGACGAAATCCCCTCCTATAGCTCATTGCCTCCATGTGACTCGGGACTGTACCCAAAAACCACTGTTTTGCACGATCTCTTAAACGTGGTAAGGTGGAAATCAAAGCACGGTGGGAATCACACAAGACTCTATGACGATCTCGGGTCTACAGACTAACCTGTACCAGTATCACCAGAGAACTGCTATCTGACGATATGTATAATACCATCTAGGAGTTATCGGCGAGTCCGTCCAGTGTACCCAGTCTCGACTGAGCACCCGTATACCATCTCTGATGTCAAACACCAATGGATGTGGGATCATCCATCGCCCATCATATAGGTTAAGAAGCGTATACGCTAGTCTACTCTGGAATATCGATGCCCCATCTCGATACTCGCACGACTAGGAATATTTGAAGGATGTACTTACCGACTACCTCTGCCCCACTAGTATGATCTGCATCATAATCCTGGTAGTCAAGTACTCATCCTAAGGGCTTTATCAACATGTAATAGAGAGACAATAAGTGTACATGTTAAGATAAAGAGCAACCAGATAGCATATTATCATATCGAGCAAGAAAGTCCTCTCTATATATGTCCAAGCATCCACTATAATATACATCACATGTATAATAATGGCTGATTGTTATAAAATTCGATTGTGTGTATCAAATCAAATACTCAAATGATTCTCGATAACGGTTTCATTTGATTGTAATGATTTCTTGTTTGCGTAAATCGAAATAAGCGAATGAATTTCAATGTGTAGGTAATATTGAATAAAATTCACAATCAAAGAATTATATTTGACCGCAATCAATTACGGTATCGATTGTAGATCGTAAGCGAGTGCGGATCGTCCACAGGGATTGTGCGATTCGTTTCTATGTTTAATTTGTTTGAATCGAAAAGTTAATCGAAAAGAAAAGAAAACATGATTCAAGAATTTATCGATTGATTCAGGTGTCACTATTCTATTCAAGAATCAAGAAACTGATAAACAAATCAAGAATCGGTGTTTCGATGATATTTCCAACCAAAATGTCAAGAATCTAAATGAGGCTCGTAGGAATCGATCGAATCTATAGATGTGATGTAATTTCAAGATTTCGTGTTCTTGTCCTTCGAAAGATTGATACTAGATCGATGATGATCGATGAGAGTTAGGGCTTTCTTGATGAAACTAGGGTTTCATCGTTTAACCCTTGTTCTTTCATCGATATCATTCGCATTCTAGCCTCTAACAATTTCAAGAAACGATCGTAACTCCCCAATCTCGAGCGATATCAATCAAGAAAGCATCGCAACGAATTGGGTCGTCGATTCTTGAACTGGCTAGGGTTTACAAAACTCGTAGGATTCAAGAATCGATTTAAGATATATTACATCATCATTCTATTGATCGTCTCAACTCCTCGACGAGCGGAGTATTACTCAAACATCATCACACAGAAAGTATTCAAGAATTGAAAAGATATCATGATGCGAGAATTTAAAGAAAACAAGATAAAAGAATATCACCTTTTATTTATATCAACAATTTGATTACAGTCGCTCAAGAACTACAAGAGGAAGAACTAAATTGTCGATTTGGCGTCGCTCGGCTTCGTGAGTCGCGGATCAGCTAGGACCACTTGCTCTGTTGAAGATCGGCTCGGCTCATAAAAGGTTGCAAGGCTTCTTGCTTGATGGATACTCGGGATCTTGGCTTTTAATTGGAATTAGGGTTAGGGTTTCACACAAGCCCTCTCACTAGACTTGTGGAAGAAGAAGATGAAGAAAGAGAGTGAATGGATCAATCAATTTTTAATGAATGAATCCCCTTTTACAAGTGAGCCTAGGGTCCTATTTATAGATCTCCCAAACCCTAGGTCTAGGTTTGAATTTACAATTCCCTCCAAAAGTTTGTTGAGGCTTCTAGAAGTAGTTTGTTAGGCTTAGCTTAGGGTTTAAGCTAGGGTTTAGGGAGAAGTTTCTAGAATACAAGGCTAGTTTAGTGTTAGTCCCAAAGCTTGCTGATCTGGCAGAAGTCTCTGAAGTCTTCTGGAAATTGGAGTGTCTTTTTGAAGTGTAGGAGCTGATCTAGGAGTTCTGCAGTAAAATTGGAGTGATGATCTGTCAAGACCGCCGCGGAACCGCGGCGCAAGCAGGCTACGGCCGCGGTTCCGCGGCCATGTAGGAGGCTTGGAGCTTGGTTCTTCTGGTGTAGTCTTGGAATACCATTTGGAGCTTTATCTGATATGTTGATTTGTATTTTCCCCTTTGTATTGATACCAGAACTGAAATCATTGAGTTGGCGTAATGTTTGATCGGTACCCTGTACATTTTGGCCTTTCTTCTGGATTTTTCCTGCATAGATCTCAAAACAAGTGTTGCGCAATATAGGGATGATGCGATGCCATGAAATGCGGTCAATTTCCTTTATAGTGTCGGTTTTAGAGTCTAACACATGCAATCTGATATTTTGCGACAGTTTTGCTAATATGTAAAATATAAATGCCGAACACTTCTATATGGATGCAAATGATGAGGAAATTGCCGGCTAAAATATGCAATATTTTCTACTAATCAAATTCCCCCAAACTTAATTTCGATCGTCTCGAGCGAACTGTTTTATTAGAAAGAGAAGGAGAAAATAAAAGAAAGAGAAAAACTATCTAGCACACTTTCATAGGCAACACGATTGCACTGAGCACGTGCAACAAGCCTTTAAACCTCTAGGTGTCCCTAGCAGGAGGAGTGTTGTCTCCTGAGGGTTTTCAGCAGATTGCACCCACAAAATTCAATAATAAAAGAAAGATCATGAATATTACATTTAAAGAAAAGAATTGTAAAAGAAAGACTTTGAAAATTAGGGTTTTCAACTAAGCTAGCTTTTCGGTTGTCATGAGCCCTATCTTAATGGTCATGAAAAGATATTAGAAATCACGCCCTTCCTCAATAAAACATCATCTTATTCTTCATTCCTATCTTTATTCCAAACATCGATCATGTAACCCTGCGTGTGTGTAAAGACATCTCTACACCCGGAGAATTCAATTCAAGCTATCATACTCTTGCCCATCAGCCTCAGTACTTTTTAATTAATGAATATTTAGATGAGATTTCTCACATACTTTCATGCGACCGTTAATACTTCTTGAGGTACTAACCGACCGATTACTCCTGTACTTGCTTACTTGGTGTATTTTCCTCGTCTTGCACCACCTCAGGCATAGCAGTGACTCCCAGACCAGTTGGCCTTAGGGCACTAGGTGAAGAAGCACCCTCGCTATACATTTTTTATTGCCCTTGGTGATAACAAAACCAGTGTCCATTTTTCTCACCATTTTATATTTTCTTTATTCACTTTTTTTTTCCTTTTTATTTCCTTCATACATCGGCTTTAAGACAAGAGCATTTCAAGGTATCCTCTACTATCCCAGGCTTCAAGACGTGTGTAAGTGCGAATAGCAGGGTGTCAACGTTCAAAATGTTTGGCTTCCAGAATAGAAACTATTTTTCAGACTTATTTTTATCCTCAGATTAGTGACGTCCTTCATCTTACTAACCCTTGGGACAACGGCTCATAACTACTTATTACTAGTTCGTATAAGAAAACTTCTAATTTTCTTAGTTTTCTTAAATTTTTCTAATCTTATGGATGTAATTGTTCACTATCTAAACTTTCATTATCTTATTTATGTACAACAAGTGTAAATATTAAAATTATTTTTATACTTGGAAATTTTTTTAAATTTTTATGGGTTTTGAAAATTTTAAATTTTTATAGATTTTTAAAGAAATGTTTTGTGCTTATGCAGATGATATGCAAATGATGCAAAAATAAGCACAAACCTCCCCCAAACTTATTTTCAACAGTGTCCTCACTGTTGCCAATCGCTATACCTACAAAACTGTAAGCCTGGGGGGAATTATTAGTGGGGGCAAAATATATAAGTGAAGAACTTCCCCCAAACTTACTCTTTTTACTCACCTCCATGCAATGATATACTGGATATGAAGGTGAGACGGAGGACTTTTAATCCAAATAAACTGGCTCTTGTAAGAACAAGAGCTCCTCCGTGGGGTCAGTGGAAAAATACGGCTTAAGTCTATGTCCATTTACTTTGAAAAAGGTGCCGTTTTTAACATTTTCTACTTCTACTGCCCCGTGCGGGTATACAGACCGCACAATAAAAGGTCGCTTCCATCGAGATTGGAGCTTACCCGCGTGAAGGTGTAATCGTGAATCATAAAGAAGGACTTGTTGACCATGTGAAAATGTTTTCCTCAAAATATTTTTATCGTGAAAAACCTTAGTCCTATTCTTTGTGATTACAGTGTTATCATAAGCTTCATCGCGGAGTTCGCTTAGCTCATTTATTTGCAGCTTCCGAAAGTTGCAAGCAAGGTTTAGATCAAAATTTATTTCTTTTATAGCCCACAATGCTTTATGCTCTATCTCGACGGGTAAATGACATGCTTTCCCAAACACTATCCTATATGGAGACATCCCTAGGTCGGTTTTATATGCAGTCCTGAATGCCCAAAGAGCATCCGTCAATTTGGTCAACCAGTCTTTTCTATTTTTAACAACAGTTTTCTCCAGAATAAGTTTGATCTGTCTGTTTGAGATTTCAACCTGCCCGCTTGTTTGGGGATGATAGGGTGTAGAAAGTCGGTGGTTGATTGCGTATTTTCGCATCAGAGTCTCGAAAGACCTGTTGCAGAAATGTGTCCCATTATCGCTAATGATAGCGCGTGGGTGTCCAAATCGCGAGAAGATATTCTCTTTCAAGAACTTAATGACAACTTTCTTGTCATTAGTGCGACATGGAATGGCTTCTACCCACTTTGAGACATAATCAACCGCCAGCAATATGTACAAATTCCCAAAGGAGTTGGGAAAGGGACCCATAAAATCAATGCCCCAAACATCAAATATTTCAACAACCAGAATGGGTTGCTGAGGCATTTCATTCCTCTGGGATATTCTACCCGTATACTGACATTGTGTACAGGTTTTGCAATAGTCAAATGCGTCCTTGAATAAGGTCGGCCAATAAAATCCACATTGCAAAACCTTTTCCGCTGTCTTTCTAGGACCAAAGTGACCCCCACAGGCCTGATCATGACAAAATGAAAGAACACTCTTGAACTCTTCATTTGGGACACACCGGCGAATGATCTGATCAGGACAATATTTAAACAAATAGGGCTCGTCCCAGTAAAAGTGTTTTACTTGGGATAGAAAACGATATTTGTTCTGTTTTGACCAATCGCTGGGTATCAGTCCCGTGGCATGATAGTTCATAATATCCCTGAACCATGGTTCAGCGGGTATGCTCAAGAGTTGTTCGTCAGGGAATGAATCATTGATTGGCAGGGTCACAGGGGAAGAAGTGATGCGTGAAAGATGGTCGGCTACTACGTTTTCACATCCTTTCTTATCTTTGATAACAAGATCAAATTCTTGTAACAGTAGGATCCAACGTATTAGTCGACCTTTTGCATCTTTCTTTGCCAGAAGATGTTTTAAAGCGGAATGGTCAGTATACACAACTATAGGAGAGCCAATTAAGTAAGGCCTGAATTTTTCTAATGCAAATACAACTGCTAAGAGTTCTTTTTCTGTGGTTGTATAATTGATTTGCGCATCATTCAGGGTCTTACTTGCATAGTATATTACGTGTGGCATCTTTTCGATGTGTTGTCCTAAGACTGCACCTACTGCAAGATGCGTCACACATCAGCTTAAAGGGGTAGTCCCAGTTTGGTGATGATAAAACGGGGGCTGAAGTGAGTGAGTGTTTAAGTGAGTCGAAAGCTGTCTCGCAGTCCGAGTCAAAATGGAAGGTCGTATCCTTGGCCAGGAGAAGAGTTAAAGGTCTAGCAATTTTGCTAAAGTCCTTAATGAATCTCCTATAAAAGCCCGCATGGCCAAGGAAAGATCGAATATCTCTGACGCTTTTGGGATGAGGGAGGTTTTAAATGACATCTATCTTAGCTCTGTCAACCTCAATGCCTTTCTGTGAAATAACATGTCCAAGTACTATTCCTTCTTGGACCATAAAATGGCATTTTTCCCAGTTCAATGTCAAGTTCTTCTCTTTGCAACGAGTAAGAACAGCGTCAAGGTTCGCTAGGCAATCAGAAAAAGAGTCTCCAAAAATCGAGAAATCGTCCATAAAAATATCCAAAAAATTCTCTACCATATCAGAGAATATCCCCATCATACACCGCTGAAAGGTAGCGGGAGCATTGCATAGCCCAAAGGGCATGCGACTGTAAGCAAAGGTACCAAAAGGACAAGTAAAAGTGGTTTTATCTTGATCCTTTTTGGCGATGGGGACCTGATTATAGCCTGAGTATCCGTCCATAAAGCAATAATACTCTCGTCCCGCTAAGCGTTCCAGCATCTGATCAATGAATGGTAGAGGAAAGTGGTCTTTCCTCGTGGCAGCATTGAGTTTTCTATAATCAATACATACACGCCACCCAGTTTGGGCGCGTGTCTGAATCAACTCATTCGCCTCATTGGTTATAACAGTGATGCCGGATTTCTTAGGAACGACATGTATAGGACTCACCCACTGGCTATCGGAGATGGGGTATATAATACCATTATCTAAGCATTTGACGATCTCTTTCATGACCGCTTCCTTCATGACGGGATTCAACCGTCTCTGTGGTTCTCGGGTTGGTCTGGCATCATCCATCACATGTATATGATGTTCAACTATCAAGGGACTAATCCCTTTGATGTCCGCCATACTCCAACCAAACGCCTCTTTGTTAGATCTCAATACCGATAAAAGGGCATTCTCTTGCTCTGATGCAAGAGAAGCGGATATGATAACCGGTAAAGACTCATTCTCACCTAGATATGCATATTTGAGGTGAGAAGTTAAAATTTTGAGATCTAACTCAGGCGGAGAAATGATAGAAGGAGGGATCATTGAGCGATTTTTGGATTTACAAAGAAACTTAGAGCCTGTGAAAGATACAGACTCGGGTGGAGTAAAGTCAGGAGTGCAGGACTCAAGTGTAGAGAAAGTGTTCTCACTAAGATCATGTGTGAAATCAAACAGAGATGTGGTAATGTCATCGAGATCAGTAAAGCAAAGTTCCTCGGCACCACAACTATCGGGAGCGATCTCATGGACAGAGCACACATCTAAAATATGAGCAGAGGGTTCTGATGGCTGACTTCCAACTTTGTAGGTGTTTAGTTCAATGGTCATATTTCCAAATGATAAGTTCATTGAACCATTTCTACAGTTTATAACAGCGTTGGAAGTGGCAAGGAAAGGACGACCCAGAATCACCGGAATTTGGCCCCGGGGGTTTGCTACAGGATGTGTGTCGAGCACAATGAAGTCTACAGGGAAAACAAATTCCCCGACCTTTATCAATACATCCTCTAATTCACCCCTTGGTTTGGTGATAGATCGGTCTGCCATCTGGAGAGTGCAGTGAGCAGGTTTCAGCTCTCCAATCCCTAATTGCTCATAGACAGAATAAGGGAGCAGGTTAACACTTGCGCCAAGGTCTAAAAGAGCACGATTTATGTTTTTACCCCCAATCGAAATCGATATTGTAGGACATCCTGGGTTCTTTCGTTTCTTTGGTAGCTGGGGTATAAAAGCAGTGCTAATATTATTAGACATGAAGACCTTCTTCGGCACTTGAGTCTTCCTCTTCCTAGTGCACAAGTCCTTAAGAATTTTCGCATAAGCGGGGACTTGTTGAATCGCATCTAGGAGAGGGATATTGATGTTAACCTGTTTGAACATTTCCAAAATTTTCTCCATATGAGGACTCGTTCTATTAGCCCTTAACCGGTTCGGGTAAGGAGCTTTCGCAATAAGCGCAGGGTCCATCACAGGAGAAGGAAGAGGGGGTAGACGCGGTCCCAAAAGAGGTGTGGGGACCGTCTGTGGAGAACTATAAGGGTTGGGAGAAGGTGTCGAGCCTAGTGGGAAATGGAGAATAGGCTCGCGAGAAAGTGGTATGGTAGAAGAAGAAGGATCAGAAGGAGAAGTGTGTGTGTATGGAAAGGTCTCAGCCGGGGCGTTGATATGATTTTCAGTATCATCAATACCTTCCCCGACATGATTGTTCAGCACTCTTCCCGATCTCAACGTTGTGATGGCATTTATATTGTAATGCCCAGGATTCTGTAGGGGTTGAGAGGGAAGTTTCCCTTTTTCTCTCGCACTCATTTCGGCTTTAAGTTGTGCGATTTCAGCTTCCATCGTTCTGATACTCTCAGCTTGGGACGCTGCGTTTTCTTTATCTCACCGACGGAAGATCTAACCTCAGCCGAAACCTCTATGAAATTTGACAAAAGTGATTTTATGGTTTGAGTGAATTGAGAGAATTCGTCAGAACAGGTCATAGGATTAGACTGTGAAGGAGTGTTGACCTGATTTTGGAAATTTTGTGACTGGTAAGGGTGCTGAGTGAGTTGAAGGGGTTGATGTTGTGGTGGAGGAAGAGCCCTTTGAAAATTATTCGTGTTTGGAACCGTGTTTTGAGATTGGTTTTGGTTCCAAGCAAAATTCGGGTGATTCCTCCAACCCTGATTGTACGTGGAAGAATATGGATCCTTTCGAGGTCTTTGAAATGCGGTATTAGAATGCTCGTGACCTTGAAACGCAGAGTTTAATGGACATTCTTTCGTTAAATGAGACGGATCAGAACAACACCCACAAACAGTTTTGGGGAGTGACACTGGGTTTAGGGAGGCTGCTGCAAATTTATGTTCCATAGCGTCGAGCTTCTTTTGCATTGCTGCCATCTCAGCTCGAACACCTATGGACACATCTATTTGGTGTACGCCACCCCTATTCAATGGTTGGGTTCCACTCTCCTACTGTAGTGATTTTTCAGCGAACTCTTCTAAATACTTCCAAGCTTCCCCATCATCCTTGGTCATAAAAGTACCTTGACATATGTTTTCAAGGCTCTGTTTAGTGTTTGGGTTAATGCCCTCATAAATGATTCGGCACAATTCCCATCTCGGGATGCCGTGATGAGGAAACTGAACCAATAGATCCTTGAAACGTTCAAAGCATTTTGAAAATGGTTCGGTAGGGAGCTGGGCAAATTGATTCAGTTCGCTACGGATTCGAGCTGTCTTTTGTATTGGGTAAAATTTCTTAAGGAATGCAGCGACGAATTTTTCCCAATTCGTGATAGAATGTGCGGTAGTGTTATATAGCCACTTCTCGGCTATATCGCACAATGTAAATGGAAGAAGTCGTAGACGCATAGCATCCACTGAAAGTTGTGACGTACCCATCATTGCGCATACGTTTTCAAATTTGGTAATGAAAACGTAAGCGTCCTCAGTCTCGAGTCCGTGGAATTTGGGTAAAAGATTGATGTACTGGGGCTTAATCTCAAAGTTATCCCCATTGGCTGGTGGTGTGGATAAGCAGGTCGAAAGAGGACCTCGAATAGGGTAGCACCTCTCCTGGAGAGAGATGCGGGGTGGATTCTGCGCACCAACGGACGGCGGCAGATTAGGGTTAAAGAAGTTTGATGGATTCGGATCCATCGGTGTGGGTGTGGTAGTGGGTAAAGAAGGAGTAAATATAGAAATATCGACTTCGGAGTCGATAAAGGGTACGCGGACTAAACGGGCACTAGAATCCCGTGTCCAGCCTATCTTGCACTAAAAAGGGTTAGTACAAGTGGCAGCGTTGACTTATAATTAGGGGCATGAATGAATGCGGTGCTTGCTTTGAAAAAGGGACGGATTTTTGAAAAAAATGATGCGACAAAACAAATGCAGCACACAAACCCTAGAATCTAGTGGTCACCTAGGTCCGGCTCTAGACCGCTCCTAACTGCCAAAAGACAAGTCGCAGGATAGAATCCTCCACTGCCTCTTTGTCCCCCTGTGGCCGGATAAGTGCCAGGTAAGTGGGAAGGTACTCCACTACGTAAGTAGTGGGCCTAATTAAAAACTACTAACCTTAGACACACTCGCCTTAGGCACAACAAGAAAACGCGGATAAGCAATGAATTACCCACGACCTTCTCTTGTCCTAATTGAGCGCGACGGTCCTTAGAGTCATCTCTAGATTTCTTTTAGTTAATGTGGGTCAATGCGGATGCAAGTTTTGCGATTTTCGGGGCCTAGGAAGGGTAATGAAATCCCCACCTAATTTGGATTTGGCCGTGCCCCTTAAATTCCGTATTAGGATGCAAACAACCAAGAAACAAAATCACGCACAAATTTAATTTTGCAATTTGCGGTGCTGCGATTATTTGCAAAGAAACCTGCAGAAAATTGTTAGTTGGAACTAAAAAGAGGAGAGAGGAGAAGATAAGAAATCACCTGAAGCAACAAGTTTGCAGAGATCCCCCAGAAGAGCCGCGGTTCCGCCGCAATTCCTTCCTTATGCCGCGCTTCCGCGGTCGCTTGATGAGATCACCCCACCAAAATTCTTCAGGGAGCTTCTGTAGACTCCCTCAGCTCTCTGGTATTTTCCAAATTTTTTTCTTAATTTCCTGCAAGCTCCAGATCTCCTTGCAATGAAACACAACAAATTGTTTAGGGTTTGCACGAATTTTGATCTCAAAAATCACAATGAAATAAATCATTCAATTCAAACTTTGATATAAAACGAATTAGAGCGCGATCCCCGGCAACGGCGCCATTTGATTGAAGAGAAATTCTTGATTGCTTATATCAAATCAAATACTCAAATGATTCCCGATAACGGTTTCATTTGATTGTAATGATTTCTTGTTTGCGTAAATCGAAATAAGCGAATGAATTTCAATGTGTAGGTAATATTGAATAAAATTCACAATCAAAGAATTATATTTGACCGCAATCAATTACGGTGTCGATTGTAGATCGTAAGCGAGTGCGGATCGTCCACAGGGATTGTGCGATTCGTTTCTATGTTTAATTTGTTTGAATCGAAAAGTTAATCGAAAAGAAAAGAAAACATGATTCAAGAATTTATCGATTGATTCAGGTGTCACTATTCTATTCAAGAATCAAGAAACTGATAAACAAATCAAGAATCGGTGTTTCGATGATATTTCCAACCAAAATGTCAAGAATCTAAATGAGGCTCGTAGGAATCGATCGGATCTATAGATGTGATGTAATTTCAAGATTTCTTGTTCTTGTCCTTCGAAGGATTGATACTAGATCGATGATGATCGATGAGAGTTAGGGCTTTCTTGATGAAACTAGGGTTTCATCGTTTAACCCTTGTTCTTTCATCGATATCATTCACATTCTAGCCTCTAACAATTTCAAGAAACGATCGTAACTCCCCAATCTCGAGCGATATCAATCAAGAAAGTATCGCAACGAATTGGGTCGTCGATTCTTGAACTGGCTAGGGTTTACAAAACTCGTAGGATTCAAGAATCGATTTAAGATATATTACATCATCATTCTATTGATCGTCTCAACTCCTCGACGAGCGGAGTATTACTCAAACATCATCACACAGAAAGTATTCAAGAATTGAAAAGATATCATGATGCGAGAATTTAAAGAAAACAAGATAAAAGAATATCACCTTTTATTTATATCAACAATTTGATTACAGTCGCTCAAGAACTACAAGAGGAAGAACTAAATTGTCGATTTGGCGTCGCTCGGCTTCGTGAGTCGCGGATCAGCTAGGACCATTTGCTCTGTTGAAGATCGGCTCGGCTCATAAAAGGTTGCAAGGCTTCTTGCTTGATGGGTACTCGGGATCTTGGCTTTTGATTGGAATTAGGGTTAGGGTTTCACACAAGCCCTCTCACTAGACTTGTGGAAGAAGAAGATGAAGAAAGAGAGTGAATGGATCAATCAATTTTTAATGAATGAATCCCCTTTTACAAGTGAGCCTAGGGTCCTATTTATAGATCTCCCAAACCCTAGGTCTAGGTTTGAATTTACAATTCCTCCAAAAGTTTGTTGAGGCTTCTAGAAGTAGTTTGTTAGGCTTAGCTTAGGGTTTAAGCTAGGGTTTAGGGAGAAGTTTCTAGAATACAAGGCTAGTTTAGTGTTGGTCCCAAAGCTTGCTGATCTGGCAGAAGTCTCTGGAGTCTTCTGGAAATTGGAGTGTCTTTTTGAAGTGTAGGAGCTGATCTAGGAGTTCTGCAGTAAAATTGGAGTGATGACCTGTCAAGGCCGCCGTGGAACCGCGGTGCAAGCAGGCTACGGCCGCGGTTCCGCGGCCATGTAGGAGGCTTGGAGCTTGGTTCTTCTGGTGTAGTCTTGGAATACCATTTGGAGCTTTATCTGATATGTTGATTTGTATTTTCCCCTTTGGATTGATACCAGAACTGAAATCATTGAGTTGGCGTAATGTTTGATCGGTACCCTGTACATTTTGGCCTTTCTTCTGGATTTTTCCTGCATAGATCTCAAAACAAGTGTTGCGCAATATAGGGATGATGCGATGCCATGAAATGCGGTCAATTTCCTTTATAGTGTCGGTTTTAGAGTCTAACACATGCAATCTGATATTTTGCGACAGTTTTGCTAATATGTAAAATATAAATGCCGAACACTTCTATATGGATGCAAATGATGAGGAAATTGCCGGCTAAAATATGCAATATTTTCGACTAATCAATGGCCTCTAGGGCATACATATAACTAACAATCTCCCACTTGCACTAAGGCCATTTGTTGTAGTATCTCATACTCAACGCCTCATAAAAGTCTCTCTAGGGAAAGACCTCTGTGAGTGGATCCGCCGTGTTATCCTTCGCGTCAACTCTCCTAACCTCGATCTCTTGGAGATCAACCATCTCCCTGATCAGGTGATACTGTCCTCAGAATATGTTTGGATCGCTGATGGGACCGACGTTCCTAGGCCAAAACCACAACTCCATTGTTGTCTCAATAACACTTATTGGACGCTCAATGGTAGGAACCATGTTCATCTCATAAACAAGAATTATCCAGACATTCATTTTGGTAGCATCATTGGTAGCGATGTATTTAGCCTTTATCGTCTAGATTGTCGCGGTATCTAGCTTGGAACTTTTCCAACATACCGTCCCTTCACTGTGGGTAAAGAAAAAGCCTGTGACTGACTTTCAGTCGACCTTATCACTCTGGAAGCTCGAATTGGTAAAGGACTCCCGCTGGAGTTTACCGTTACCAAACCCCAAGAACATTTCCTTAGTGCTTCTCAAGTACTTAAGAATGTCCTACACAGCTGTCCAGTGATTCTCCCAAGATCTGATTGATTCCTGATCACTACACCTAATGAGTCAGCTACATCTGGTCTGGTACATAACATCGCATACATGATAGAATCTACTGCCGAAGCATAGGGTATCCCTTGCACGCGAGCTCTCTCCAAATTAGTTTTAGAAGACATCCTTTTGGAGAGAGTGATTCCTGAGTAAGTGGGGAAACCACCACGCTCAGAATCTTCCATACTAAACCCCTTTAGTACGGTGTTAATGTACCTGGATTTGGGACACTCCCAACATCCAATTAGATCTATCACCATAGATCATAATCCACAAGATGTAGTAGGTATCATCCAGATCTTCCATGGAGAACCCTCGTGATAAGAGGAGCTTGGCCGAGTGTAGCATAGGAAACCATTTCCTATCAAGAGTATGTCATCTACGTACAATACGTGGAAGACAACCTTACTCTCTACAACCTTCTTGTATATATATGGTTCATCTACCTTTTTGATGAAGTCAAACACTTTGACCGCTATATCAAAACAAATGTTCCAACTCCGCGATGCCTGTTTTAATCCTGATGGACTTAAGCATAGCCACTGGAGAAAAGGTTTCATCATAAACCACACCTGGTTATTGACGAAAACCTTTTACTACAAGTCTAGTTTTGAAAGTCTCAACTTTTCCATTTACACCAATAATCTTCTCAAGATCTATTTGCTCCCGATGAGTTTTACTTCTTCAGATGCAACGTTCAAAGTTATACTTTGTTGGTGTACATGGATTCCATCTTTGATCGCATAGCATCCAGCCATTTCACTGAGTCCCCACTCGTGATGGCCTGCCTGAACCTGGTTGGGTCATCATCTACCATGATGCAATCCTCGCTCCCACCATCACCGAGGAAACCGTAGTATCTCTCAGGTGGATGAGGAACCCTACCAGATTCGTGGAGAGGCTAAGGTTTGTCGGAGACTATTAAATCTTTTGGTTTCACCAAATCATCAGCTATTAGTTTGTCTAGCTGGAACTCCTTCCAGTTCTACCTCATGACCACAAATTTCTTCATAAGAAATTCCTTTTCTAAAAAGGTGGCATGCTGAGAAACAAAACACCTTTTGCTCCTCAGTTAGGTAAAAGATATACCCTCGCGAATGTTCGGGATATGCAACAAACTTATACAGAACTGACCTTGCCTCGAGCTTGTCCGGATTTTTGTCACGACCCGAAATATTAGCTCGTGACCAGTACTTAAATTACGCAACGTCTAAAGGCGAAACGTAATTTAAGTAAGCTGAAACCTAGAAATCTAAACCTTTTTAAGAAAATAAAGGAGGTGAAGTTTTGAAATAAAAGTATAATGAAATCAAGTTTTCTTAGTGCATAGAAAAGGAACATGAAAATGCAAGTGAAATTTGCTAGTTTAAAAACGTGTTTTGTCTTTTAAAAATTTGGGCAGCACCTCCTTTGTATATTTTGATCTAAAACCACAAATACATAACAAGAATAATGGTATCCCTAAGCAGGAGCTAGCTCTTCGCCAACCGGCGGATCACAACCACGCAAAGCATAAAAATAAGTATACGACGCCCAACGGCGAAGATCACCATAAAATATAAAGAATAAAGCAAGACATAAATCCCCAAAAGCGAACATAAAACCCATCGCTCAAATCTCGCAACTACAAGTCTTGCTAAGTCTCATTTCTTATACAAATACTAGTTTCGATTGATGGAGTTGACTAGATACAATGTGAAATAGTAAATACAAGAGTGGGTACGATACAAAAGTCCCACCTACCAAGCAAACTACCTAAAAGTAGCCATGTGCCAGCGATGCCGCTACTAATCCGTGCGGTCAACCTGCAAGAACTGTGGCACAACGGGATGAGTTGCCAACTCGTGAATAGAAAAACATCTACAAGTAGAAATCGAATAAATAATGACTCCTAGGTCAACTATATCATAAAGGTAATACTATGATATCTAGGGTGACCGGGTCTATATATGTGCTAATAGTATACTCAAGGTCTATCTTTATGTGGATATCATCCAGCAATATAGTAAATTTATGTATGCATGTGGATCTCGTCCACCCATATAATCAATGTATGTATGCATGTGGATCTCGTCCACCCATATAATCAATGTATGTATGCATGTGGATCTCGTCCATGTTCTCCGCCGAAAACATGGGGACGAAACCGCGTAGGTCCGTCTTGCCTGAATTTAGGGGCAGGTGCTAATTGATGTTATCCGTCCACCTCTCCGAAGATACCAAGTTGATTTATGGCACTGTATATCGGAGGTTTAGACGGATGCGTCCGATGTAGCAGACTTCGTCAGATTCCCCCTCGTCAAGGGGTTTTTGATTGTGGGGACGCTCTTCCCTGCAGGTGCAAGCCCCTGCAGTTAATTACGCTACCGCATCGCGGTAACCACTTTCTCCTTCTCTAGATGGTCACTTCGTGTCGTGGGTATTTATTTTGTTTTTGGTTGCCCGTGGATTGTATACGGAGACTAATTTATGTTGTCGCCCGTAGGGCGTAGATTAGTCCAAATCCGTATCTTCTTAGATTTAGGTTTGGGGTTGGGTTTAAGGATAAGTTAGTCTCATTTGAGACTAAGATCAACTTAAACGTTAGTTAAGGATACATTAGTCTAATTTTAGACTAAGATCAACTTAACGGGATCGTTTAGATCCAACGAGAGAGCATTTAGGCTCTATTATTTAGTTTAGGGACATTGCGGTCGATAATTAGTTTAAGGACATTGCGGTCCAAGGTTAAGGACATCATAGTCCATGGGCTTAAGGACCCCACAGTCCGAGGTTAAGGACGTCATAGTCCATGGGCTTAAGGACCCCACAGTCCGAGGTTAAGGACGTCATAGTCCATGGGCTTAAAGACCCCACAGTCCGAGGTTAAGGACGTCATAGTCCGTGGGTTTAAGGACCCCACAGTCCGAGGTTAAGGATGTCATAGTCCGTGGGTTTAAGGACCCCACAGTCCGAGGTTAAGGACGTCATAGTCCATGGGTTTAAGGACCCCACAGTCCGAGGTTAAGGACGTCATAGTCCGTGGGTTTAAGGACCCCACAGTCTGAGGTTAAGGACATCATAGTCCATGGGTTTAAGGACCCCACAGTCCAGTTTAAAGACGTCATAGTCTATGGAATGTATGGTTGTCAGGACCCGTCACCTCTCTGAAGATGTTGAAGGATTACAACGACAAATATCAGAGGAGTGAATAGATGTACCCTTGAACCGATATTGGTTGGGAGATCTATAGTTTAATTTGGGACTAAGATCAAAGATTTATGAGCATGTGGGCTCAATTAATCTGAATTGAGGACTTATGGCCAATCTTGGGCTAAGTCCAATCAAGTTAAAATGTTTAACATTTATTTTGGGCTGTTGAGCATTTATTTGGGCTCGGCCCTTTTAACAATGCTGAGCATTGACCTGCATTCTGACAATGTTTTGTCTTTTATTGAATGCTGAGCATTCATCAGAGCTTTGGGCTTATTAAAGAAAAATTTATGTTCTATTAGCGCAGCACATGGTGCGCTTGGCGCTTTGCGCCAATCAAAGAGCGCAGTGCGCTAGTTTATTGCGCTTTTGCTGGGTAGCGCACACGTGGGGAACACGTGTTGCGCTTGGAGCTAAGCGCCAGATGATGGGCGCATTGCGCCAGTTTACGAGCGTAGAGCGCTAACGGTTGAGTGGCACACACGTGAGGAGCATGTGGTGCGCTCGGCGGTTTGCGCCTGATCAAGAGTGCTGAGATGCTTCTTTTTAATATGGAGCGCTAAGGCTCTTTTTATACAGCGCCGTGCGCTAGTTCCGGTGCGCTGAAGCGCTTTTTAATACGGAGCGCTAAGGCTCTTTTATGCAGCACTATGCACTGAGAATTAAATCCTCTTTTAAGAAACTTTGTCTCATAGATCTAAGAATAAAGTTCTTAGCTTCATAGGAGATGTTTTAATCTCTTATATTGATGAAAAGCTTTGCCTTTTATGGATCTGTGATCCTTAAGAGAATTGAATTATTCTCCCCCCTTTTTTATAGTGAGATGTTCATGATCTCTTTGAGAAAGACTTTAGTCTTATACATCTATGATCTATGAGAAAGAAGTAACTTCTTCTTTTTAATTATGAGATAATTTCATCTCTCTGTTCATTTTTTTTACCTTGAAGAAATTCTTCTTTTTCTGAGAGCTTGGCTCTTCTTTCTGAGATCTCTCAAAGCTTATGAGGGGGTTCCTCTCTTTGTTTCTGTATATCTTTCTATATCTCTGAGACTTGAAGTCTTGGGGCCTTTTTATAGGGCAAGCTAATCAGTCCAATCAGTTAAGGAAATCTTTTCTCCAATTGATTTGGGGATTTCCCCACCGTTGGATCTTTGATCCAAGGGCTTCTGATTTATAGAAGGCAATCTTCTTGTTTTTAACAAAATTGAGAAATCTTTTCCATACAGAATTTATTCTGTATTTTGGTGATTTTTAATCACCATTGGATCATTGATTCAACGGTGCTCTGATTTACAGAACACAATCTTGTTGATTGGAAAGATTTGAGGAATCTTTCCTTAACAGAATTTAATTCTGATTAATTAATGATTTATCATTATTATTAGATCTTTGATATGACGGTAGGGAGTTTTAGTTCCAGCGCTAGCGCACTCGTGCTTTGCACGTGGTGCGCTGCTTAAAGCACATCGCCTGTAGTGCTAGCGCACCCGTGCTTTGCACGTGGTGCGTTGCTTAGGGCGCAGCGCACTTGGCGCTGCTTCTGAAACATTGCTTCATTTCAAAATTTGAATTTTAAACATAGTTTTGCTCTAATTGGGGGAAACA
The DNA here is from genome assembly GCA_030015575.1 of Agapanthus africanus. Classification (NCBI taxonomy): domain Eukaryota; kingdom Viridiplantae; phylum Streptophyta; class Magnoliopsida; order Asparagales; family Amaryllidaceae; genus Agapanthus; species Agapanthus africanus. Next base: position 456,185,408 of record JASDDO010000001.1, on the reverse strand, counting down.
AATGCCCCCCCACCGTTGCGCTCACGTGGCTCACACGTGAGTGCAGCGGTGGCAACATCTCCACCATTAGATCAACTTAGAAGTTGAAATTGCACTCAGTGCCTATAAATAGGACCCTTGGCCCTGGAGATGATTTCTATTCATCTTCTTCCTTCTGAGAATTTTCATTCTCTTGCAGAGCATAGCTCTTTGGCTTAAGAACTTCCTTAAGGACAGAACTCTGTCAAATTTTTTAGGTAAAGATTAAATCTTTTAAAGAACCTTTTAATAATCTAGGGTTTCACTCATTAACAGAGTTTTGCTCTTCATAGATCTTTGATATAAAGAAAACCCTTTTAGGATTTCATCAATGGAGCTTTGCTCTCCTGAACCCATAGATCTAAAGAGATCTTTACTTGGGGTTTCTTAGCCCATGAACAGAGCTTTGCTTATAAAGAACTCTTAGAGTTTGTTCATAGAACTTGAAGATCTCAGAATTTTTCATTCATTAAAACTCTTATTTTAAATTTCCTGATGGTTATTCCATCGTTTTTACAGAGCAAGGCTCTTGAGGAATTTGTATTCCTTCATCATTAGAGTTTGACAGATGTCACTCTGTCACAGAGCACTGCTCTCAAGGGGAGATTTACTCCCTGGCCCGATGAATTCTCATTAAATGAGAATCAATTGAGGATTTCCTCATTTAATTGACAGCCTCATCAAATGATGAGGCTGTTTTCTTAATGATGCAATGTCATCTGGATTATGTGGGTCCCTTTTGGTCCCTTTTTACTGCATTGCAGTGTGGTGCCAATTTAAAGTACCTAATTACAGAACTTAAATTGTAGTATTGGCGGCTGAAAATTTGTTCTTTTCTGCGCAGGTACTATGTCTTTCGACACTTCTTTCCCGTTCGTTCGTTCAGAAGGAGGATTCCCCGAAGCGCCCGTAGACCAAGAGGTTCTTGCGCTGATCAAAGATCATGACCCGGAGCAAAAGAGTCTTCATCTATGGGGTAGATGGTACGATCAGATTATCAGAGGCCGCTGGATCTTTTCTTCTGCGACACCCTCGGAGCCTATTTCTGCGATCCCTTATGCAGATGCACCCCTGATAAGCTATACTGTGGAGGAGGTAAATTGGACTTCAGAAGATCTTCTTCGGCCTTCTGTGGCCGCAATACCCGTGCAGCCGCCGATAGCTTTGGATACTTTACGGCGGCGCATATGTCAGGGTGAATCGCGCCCTTGGGGATAGCCCTACAACATAGGACTAACTCCCCATCACCCGGTCGGATACCTGCAGTGGGCTCGATATATTTTATCGTTGAATAAGTCGCAGCTACTGAAGCTCGGATTGTACCCTACGATCTACGCTTCCTTGTTCCAGTATTCTGCACCTCCCACATGGTGGATCAAGGCGTTTTTAGAGCAGTGGAACATTTCGACCCACACCTTCCTCTTATTGGATCGAGAAGTCTCCATTTCCCTAGAGCAATTCGCCGAGGTCTCTGGTTTACCCATTAGGGGAGAGCACTACGAGGAGCTGCTTCCTCCGGATGAGTATATTTTTGCCACCAAATCAGTGGTAATGGGTCTTACCCCAGAGAACGCCATTAAACACCGGTTCCCAAAGTCTGATAAAGGTGTTGAATATGTATGAGAGCCTCTTTCTCGAATCCGGAGGCCGCGGGGTTACCTTTATGGATTTTATCGCTCGTTTTCTCCGTGCGGAAGTTTTATCGCGACAAGGTGAAAAGTTTTCCAAACTTGATGATCCTTTCGGCTTTGGCTTGGATTGCCGGCCAATATTGGAAGCCGATTGAAAGGATTTCTTTCTTCCAAACTCGTGATCGTCCCCTTTTCAGAAATTGCCGCTCCGGGCGTCGATGAGGAAGCATTCTTTCTAGGGTTCCTCGGTTTGTGGTTGAGCTGGTTTGCACTTTCCATGAACCCTCGCTACATGAGGCCGTCTGTCTTCTACCCCGCGTATCGAATGGTTGCCGGGATATAAGTGGCCATTGGGATTGCTGGGTTAGCCCACCTGTATCACGGCCTCAGCTTGGCAGCGGATACTACTGAGCCAGTGGTGCAGCCTGCCAACTTCTCAATGCATTATTTCACCTCATGGCTCGAGTTGCACGTGCTTATGGTCTTCGGTATCCACAGAAGACCTTCCTTTTATGACAGATGTAAGTTCCCTTGGATAATGCGGCTGGTCGACGCATCCATCGTAAGTCCGACACCGCGAGAAGCTAGGGGTTTACACTTTCATCCACGCACGGTTGGAGATGGTATGTCCTTCACCAATAAAATTTTGACCGTCGGCCAGGAATCTGCAAAAGTGGTGCTTGCATTGCAAGACATTTTTAAAGACGGGGCCTTGTGTTGAAAGCTCGGGAGATTCTTCATCTGTACTCCATCAGGCCGGGCTTTCTCGTATTTAGGCAAAATGATGCGGCGTTATTCATGAGATACAACCCGCATCGTTTCTCCTAGCAGCTGAGCTATAATCATGGAGTCCCACTTGAAGCTTTCTTGGCAGAACCTGCTGCTACCGAAAAGAGAATGCGAAGCGTGCTGCATCATTTTATGCGCCTGAACACAGGGTCCAACTTCTTTATCAGCAAACCGAGCTGTGTTCCGAAGGCCTTGAATGTGTATGTGGCGTGGTATCAACATTCGATGGGCGCCGTCATCAGGGAGGAGAAGCGATTGCTGCTTGATCGCAAGGGCACCGCTCCAGCTGGTAATCCAAACGTCCCTCTGAAGCGACGGACCACTGTCCATCCTCCCTTAATAGAGGTTGCTGTGGATGAGGTCCCGCATGATAGGCCTGAGCTACCGATACCCCGTGCTCCCGTGGAAATGGTGACTGTGGCGTCTCCTGAGTCTGGCGTGGGTTCAGATATCGGGACTCGTCGTCCCAAGGTGCCCGCCAAGCGTAAGCTTGTGCTGGCGATGACCGGTACTCGCTCGCAGAAAAAGAAGAAGCAGTCGATTCTTTCTGCCGGCGTTGTATTTGGTCAGGAGCCTCATGCTCCTTATAGCGAGGGCTTGGGCGAATATGGGACCAACGAGGGTCTATTGATAGTGCCGGATGATACTGATCTGGAGGCTGCCATCGCAGCTTCCGAGCGTCTCGCTAGCCGCAAAGCAGGACTGATCATCCTTGCTGAGTCAGGTAATTTTCAGTCGCATCTTTTTACTGTTATGTTTTTGTTATCATGTTTTGACTGACACTTTTTCTTTAACAGGCATTTCCACCGAAGAGGCTCTCACGGCTTCCCTCAAGACTTTTGAGGAGGAGGAGAGGATTCGCGCTTTGCTGGGCATTGGTATATTTCGGCTCATTGTGCTTTCATTCGCCTTTCTTATGGATAATCTGACCCCTTTTTCATCTTATCGCAGGGACTACCTCGACTTGGGTCATGCCCAGTGCAGTGCCAATCCCGCAGGGTGATGCGAAGATGCTTCCATGGCTAGCTATCGAAGTCCCGGCCTCCTCAGCTTTGACAAAAGAGGCTTTACTTAAGTAACCGATGACGGACGCCATAACGGCTCCAGAGGTAGCTCCTGGTGTGGACGATGACGTCCCGTTGACGGAGGTCTTTAGAAGATCAGCTTTCACGGTCCAGGCAGAAAGGACGCGCAGAATGCGTGCAGCAAGAGGACGTAACACTGCTTTGGCCGCGGGTGCAAGCTCGAGCGCTGCTATCCCTGCTCTTGCTCCTTCAGAGGGTGCTTCGGCCGCCCTGTCTACCGCTCACAGATAGGCAGCACGTGCAGCTTGAGAAGCAATTGAAAGACCGACTCAAGGTAACGTAACACTGAGTTCTTTTTGTCAAAGTTTTAATCTTCAGATTCTCATATATCCTAATCTGCAGGGCCGAGTCTTGATGAGGAAGTGGTGGGTGAAATGGCGGCAACCACCGAGCCTGAGGTAGCCACTCTTTCTCAAGAGTCCGGAACTTCCCCAATTGCCACTCTTTCACCTTGCGGTTCCTTGCCGTTGCCGGGCGCTGCGAGTATCACGACGATTCTCGTGGAGTCGGGGGATGAAGCTACGGGCGGCGAAACCATTCCGATGGGGGAGGGTGAAGCATGATTGATAGGGATGTTTTGCGAACGTGCATTTTTGAATCAAAGAATATTAACCGCAATCAATAACGGTGTCGCTTGGTAGCTAGCCGGTTGAGTACGGGTCGGTCCACAGGGAGATGGATTCCTATTCTTTGTGTTTTAACGAGTTAAATCCAAAAGATTTGGGTTTTATTTTAAGATCTAAGAATGAGATAAAAGTTTATAAAAAGATTGCTAGGGTTAAGATTAGGTTAGTTTGGAAAATCAATATTTCTCACCGCTTTCTATGCCCTAATTAAGAACTTTTAGGTGTTAAGATAATAGTTAACAAAGGGGATTAGCACGATCGGAAAGAAACTAGGTTTCTTCCTCTAGGTCCTTGTCCGTCCTTTCTTAACTCTTATCCTAACCTCCATGGAAAACATACACAACCGGTCTTTAACTATGGTATCACCGCTACCTCGTGGGATAGGGTGCCATAGTGAGCGGTGTGTGTATGTATGCATTGTGTGTATGTATGCATAGAGTCCTATTAAAATGTATAACGGGCAAGAAAGGGGTGAGAGATTTTCATCTCTCAAACCTTTCCTAAACCTAACCCTAACAAGTGAGGAACTACTCACTCATTAGGGAATCGATAAACAAGTTCATTTTTATGGTTTTTATTTAATAACTACGGCAGATAAAAAAGATTATAACTATGGCAGATAAAAAAATTTATAACTACGGCAGATAAAAAATTTATAACTACGGCAGAAAAGAAATTCAAGATAAAAAAAACTTACTTCTTTATTGATGCACTCTTTGACAGATTACATGGAATTGAAAATATAAGATGAAATTAAAAGAGGCATCTCAAAAGATGTACCCAAAAAGAGGCACGCCTCAAAAAGAGGCCGTAGGGTTCCTATTTATAGATAATAGAAACCCTGAGGTTTACATCTGATCCATATCTTGAATTACAAAAATAACCCCAAAGACTGAGTCAAAGCACCGACACCCACCGACACACGTGCACCGACACGTGCACTGCACGTGCACTATATGATCGCGGAACCGCGGCAAGAAGGCATGTTTGGCCGCGGTTCCGTGGCCATCTTGTAGGCTCTCTTGCTAGATTATTCAGGGTTGCTTCATGTTGCCTTTTTCTTCTGTCTTCTTCACTTGGTTTCTCAGAATGTCTTCTAGTTTCTTCCAGATTTCCACAGTGCAGAAATGTTGTGGACTTTTACCGTTTGCTTCGTGTTGAAATATTGAATCATATGCTGCCTTCGTGCTTTGTGAAATCAAACTGTTTGCTGATCTTCATTTGTTCCTCAAACTGTAGGCGGCATGATAAAGATTCTTCTATTTATTGGTCGTGGTCTCACTTTTGTAGCGTCTTTTTATCATTTTCACTGTATTGTTCCGAGAACCTGTAACCTGCAACTATTCAACAGATATGGATCAAAAGCACCTATTTATTTGTAAAATGATTAAGAATGGGGAATATAATAATGCAAAATTATAAGATGAACAAATACCCTCAAATTTATCTTTTGCTCGTCCCGAGCAAAACTAGTTTTATTCTTGAGAAAGCCTAACCTCACTTTCACAGGGAAACGCGATTGCACTGAGCTCGTGCAACAAACCGTTAAATCTCTAGGTGTTCCTAGTAGGAGGAGTGTTGTCTCCTGAGGGTTTTCAGCGGATACTACCCACAAAATCCTATCAATTTGGTCTATTGACTTTTATTCTTCAATTCGGTTTTCTAGCAAGAAATTCTATTATCTTCGACTCAGAAATTATCAACCCATATTTTTTCACGCTTCTTTATCATTTAACTTAAAATTGTATATGTTCTGTAAATTCATTTAGCTTTCAGCATCTTTTGAGTTTTCCTTCTAAGGTTCCATCTCAACAGAGGAATTTTTATCATCTATACTAAAGATATAAGTCCTATTTTTCATTCCTATCTCTCATCCAAACCCCAATCATATACCCCTACGTGTGTGTATGTATCACCCCTACACTTAGAAATTCAATTCAAGCTCTTATACTTTTGTCCATCGTCCAAAGTACTTTTAGTTGGTGAATTTTTAGATGAAATTGCTCACACATCTTTCATGCGACCATTAATACTTCTTGAGGTACTAACGACCGATTACAAAATGTGTTCGCGCATTAAGGCGTAATTTCTCATCTTATAATACTTAAGGCTTTAGCAGTGACTCCCAAACCAGTTGTTTAAAGGCACTGGATGATAAAACACCCTTGCTATATATTTTTTTATTTTACGCAGCCTTAAATAATTACAAAACCAGTGTTCATTTTTTTATATCTCTTTATTCACACTTATACTTTTATTTTCCTTCATACTAAGGATTTTAGATAAGAGCATTTCAAGGTCTTCTCTATTATTCCAAGTTTCAAGGTTCGTGATTGTGCAAGTTGTAGGGTATATATTTTCAGAATTTAGACTTAAACTTAGGGATTATTTTTCAGACTTACACTCTAATAAAAATTTCAATATTCTTCCTTTATTTTGACTTAGCCTAAGAAGTGAACTCAAAATTTGCCTATTTCTAAGTAAACTACAAAGACATATATTTTCTACCGTTAAATTTTAAGAAAGGTTATTTTTAGGGTTTTTAATTTACTAAGTTTAGGATCTAGTTTTTCCTAGCTAGTTAACCGTCTTGTCAAACTTAAGTTAATTATGGCCAAAATTGAATTTTTCAATTTTTATAATTTTAAAATTATTCAATTTTTATGGGTTTTAAAATAAGTATGCAAATGCAAAAATATAAAAAATATACAAATGAATGCGAAGGAAGAAAGCTTACCGAGCACACCCCCAAACTTAAACTTGACAGTGTCCTCACTGTCAGGCTACACCAAGAGGGTCAAAATTGTCAGCACTCTCCTGTTTATTGTTTTTTTTAATTATTAACAGAAAAAGAAAACAAAATATATATACACAAAAAGGCCCCCCAAACTTAAGTGAAACAGTGTTTCCACTGTTGAAGCATTAAAGTTCAGAGTTAGGGAGGAAAAAACACAGTATCAGGCTATACAAGGCCTTACACAGGCCAAAGGTTAGCACCAACCATTCAAAAAATTTATCGTTATAATGGTGTGGTTGGTGAAAGAATGGAGTGTAGAGAAAAGAAATGAGAAGCACACGAGACCGTATGGAGATAGAAGCAGTATACGGTCTCGGTGGAGGAGAAGAATGGCGGAAGGGAAAAAAAAATGGTGGTGGTGGTTCGACTTCTTCAGGTAGAGGTTGATTAATCACAAAATCCGTGTCGTCTAAGAATGCGAGTTCTTCGGCGAAAATATATTTGAAACTTTCATCGAAGGTTCGATTGAACGTTTCAATGTCAATAAGTGTCGCGCCCGAATTCAACACACTTGATTTTTAAAAAATTATGAAGGTAGGATAGTCGTAAGGCTCATTTACCTTATTTTCAAAAGAGTCTAAATCAAGTTGTTTTTCTAGAATTATCGAACTCAAAATATCGGATTGTGATTCATTAACACTCAGTATTATTAAAGGAAGATTAGAAGAAGAACCAGAGAAGGTGGGAGAAAGAAGTTGAATACGAACTTGAGGGTGGAGATGGAGTGTATAAATTAGCATATTTTGTAATGACCGATGTATAAAAAGCGATTGTGCTAATCTATCAACCCACTGAGAAATGAGGTCCAATCCCTCAAGATTCGTGAGCAAACATGGGTACGTCGAACTTGGTAAACCAGACATTGGAAATGAAAGCGATACGGTCTCTTGCGCGGTCGGAACGATGGAAAGGACGAAGGGGAGTGATTTAGGAAGGGTCACAGTTAAAGGTTCAGGAGGGTGTACACAGTCAGTGGAAAGAACAGGATGAATTGGAAAATCCGACTCATCAAATAAAACTGGTTTATTCTCAATAATTTCCTCAATATTCTCCTCAAAATTTAGCTTATCCATACCATTCTCATCAAAATCAAGACGCATATGAAGTTCGGGAAAAACATTTAATGATTCGGGATGATGAATTGGAGAGAAAAACTCGGCCAAATCTGCGGGTTCATCATCCAAATTATTCCCTGCGTCAATATCCTCAATCAAGTGAAAATCAATTTTTTTGGACACCTCATCAAAAGCATGGATATTTATCAATTCAGGTTCTAGATTGGAGGTGCAGAGGTCAAAAGGATTGGTGATGGTTTCACTCGAAAGGGACCCTTCACAATCTGGCAAATCAAGCACTAAAAAGTCGCACAACTCATTAAATGTTTTATTTTCAACTGGTGAATCATTTGGGATACTTGATAGACATTCAAAACCGGAGTTGTGGGATTCAATTGGGGATGGGTAGGTTTGATTTGGTAGGGTGCACAGCTCACTCTCTTCACTCAAATTCTCAATCTGTCCAACCGCCTCATCATATATTGGAAAATTTGGAGCTAGTTGGAAACTAGCTACCGGTTCATTAAGTTGTCTTGATGAATTAAGGGCGGCAATGGACGCATCCAAATTCCTCATCTGTTTGTTTGTCGCTACAATATAAGCTTCCAACGACTGTTCCAAACTAGACATGGGTTGTGATGAGGTTTCAGTAAAAGATTCAAAATTGTTTGGATTCTGGAAACTCCCAAATGGCTGTGTAGAAGCAATGTCTAGGGAATGTGCGAAAGTCGGGTAGGACTGGTAGGAATTGAATGGCTGGACAGGAGTAGGATCAACATTTGGATAAAAAGGTGAATGGAGTTGTTGATCCCAAGAACTGGAAGTGTTGAAAGGAGTGAAAGATCGGTTACGAGATTGTTCAATATGTTCAGCAATAGACATGGGTTTCGGAGTTACAACAGGACTCGAAAAACGAGTATCAACGTAAGAAGGTGGTGAAGGTTGAAATGGTTGATACAAAGTGGATTGCGGAGTCCAACTGTTTCTCCTAGACGCTTCTATTCGATCTTTCAAAGAAATTTTGGGCATGGAAGGGTCGTCCGTAATTTGACCAAAACAATGCGTGTAGGAAGCAATATTTGGATGAGGGTACCAAAGTTCGGCAAGAGTTTTGGGAGGTGGGGTACCCATGATGTAAGAAAGGAGAAGAAAAAGAATGCGATGATTTTTTTTAATTTTTAAAATTTTTTTTAAATTTTTTTTTTAGAAATTGTTTGTTTTTGTGTTTTTGAAATTTTTGAAAGTGTTTTTTTCCCTTATTTTTTAGAAAGAGTTTTTGCAAAATTTTTACGGACTACTACACACTTTCAAACAGTCACAATATAAGCATGCATAATCAAGCCTAGGGCTAGGGTCTCCTAAGTCAACTAAACTGCTCCTAACTGTTCGAAAGGGCAAGTTGTAAGATCCTCAAATCGTCTCTTCACTGCCAATTGTGGCCAGGTAAGCACAAGTAAAGCAAGGAGGGATCCGCTCATGAATCAGCGTGAGATGGGCCTTTTAAAATTACCTTTCTTACTTGTCTAGCCTAGGCACCACAAAGTCTGGTTTAGATAAATGACCGATGCCTACAACTTTTTCTTTGTCCTATTGAGCACGACAGTCCTTATTGGCCGAGTCTAATATTTTTTAATTAACTCGAGGGTTGATGCAAAAATGCTTTTTGTGATTTCTGGGGTCTTAAGAAGGGTAATGAAATCCCCACCCAATCTTGATTTGTGTTATAGCCCCTTAAAAGTCCGTTTTAAATATGCAAAGAAATTAACACACCAAAAATCTAGAACACTTTCAAATTTTTTTTTGCAGCGCAAAGAATCCTGCACAAAAACAATTTATTGGAGAGGGAGAAAGATTTTGCACAAAGAACCCTGCAGGAAAAATTTTCAGTGGAGCTCAGGGTAGGAGAGAAGAAGAAAAGAGATACTTACAGAAATTTTGATTTGCTGACGTCACCCTTTGACCGCGGTTCCGCGGTCAAACTGTCAATTCTGCCGCGGTTCCGCGGCGGTTTAGGTGGTTTAAATCTCCAAAAAAATTCTGTTTGTTGTTTGGATTCTCCCCTGTTTGTTCAGATTCTCTGTTTCTTGATTTGTTCACTGGGAATTTCCAGATATGAATCTGTCCGTCTTCTTTTCCTGCACACTTGCACAAAAACCTTTCAAAAAGATCAAGATGAATTTCTTTTATTTTATTATTATTTTTTTTATTTTAAAATTTTAAAATTTTTATAATTTTTAAATTTTTTATATTTTTTAAAAATTTTTTTAACCCGAAATTACACAAAGAAAGAGACTACCATCTCCCCGGCAACGACGCCATTTGATTGATAGGGATATTTTGCGTACGTACATTTTTGAATCAAAGAATATTAACCGCAATCAATAACGGTGTCGCTTGGTAGCTAGCCGGTTGAGTACGGGTCGGTCCACAGGGAGATGGATTCCTATTCTTTGTGTTTTAACGAGTTAAATCCAAAAGATTTAGGTTTTATTTTAAGATCTAAGAATGAGATAAAAGTTTATAAAAAGCTTGCTAGGGTTAAGATTAGGTTATTTTGGAAAATCAATACTTCTCACCGCTTTCTATGCCCTAATTAAGAACTTTTAGGTGTTAAGGTAATAGTTAACAAAGGGGATTAGCACGATCGGGAAGAAACTAGGTTTCTTCTTCTAGGTTCTTGTCCGTCTTTTCTTAACTCTTATCCTAACCTCCATGGAAAACATACACAATCGGTCTTTAACTATGGTATCACCGCTACCTCATGGGATAGGGTGCCGTAGTGAGCGGTGTGTGTATGTATGCATATAGTCCTATTAAAATGTATAAAGGGTAAGAAAGGGGTGAGAGATTTTCATCTCTCAAACCTTCCCTAAAGCTAACCCTAACAAGTGAGGAACTACTCACTCATTAGGGAATCGATAAACAAGTTCATTTTTATGGTTTTTATTTAATAACTACGGAAGATAAAAAAGATTATAACAGATAAAAAAAATTATAACTACGGCAGATAAAAAATTTATAACTACGGCAGAAAAGAAATTCAAGATAAAAAAAACTTACTTCTTTATTGATGCACTCTTTGACAGATTACATGGAATTGAAAATCTAAGATCTAGAAATTAAAAAAGGCATCTCAAAAGAGGCACCCAAAAAGAGGCACACCTCAAAAAGAGGCTGTAGGGTTCCTATTTATAGATAATAGAAACCCTAGGCTTTACATCTGATCCATATCTAGAATTACAAAAATAACCCCAAAGACCGAGTCAAAGCATCGACACCCACCGACACACGTGCACCGACACATGCACTGCACGTGCACTATATGACCGCGGAACCGCGGCAAGAAGGCATGTTTGGCCGCGGTTCTGCGGCCATCTTATGGGCTCTCTTGCTAGATTCTTCAGGGTTGCTTCATGTTGCCTTTTTCTTCTGTCTTCTTCACTTGGTTTCTCAGAATGTCTTCTAGTTTCTTCCAGATTTCCACAGTGCAGAAATGTTGTGGACTTTTACCGTTTGCTTCGTGTTGAAGTCTTGAATCATGTGCTGCCTTCGTGCTTTGTGAAATCGAACTATTTGCTGATCTTCGTTTCTTCCTCAAACTGTAGGCGGCATGATAAAGATTCTTCTATTTGTTGGTCGTAGTCTCACTTTTGTAGCATCTTTTTATCATTTTCACTGTATTGTTCCGAGAACCTGTAACCTGCAACTATTCAACAGACATAGATCAAAAGCACCTATTTATTTGTAAAATGATTAAGAATGGGGAATATAATAATGCAAAATTATGAGATGAACAAAGCAGTCGCCGCACCCAGTGACGCCCTTGTCGCGGTTTTAACCGGCGACTCACCAGGTAGATTTTGGGTTATTGCTTTCTCTTTTATTCTGTAATCCCTTTCAATCTATTTTGCCAGTATTTCTCTCATTTCTAATGCAGGTGTGGTGAGCGTTGAGGTTGTGCCACCCAAGGAAGCATCACCAGTTGCTGTTTTGATGGTGGCCGCTCCTTTACCTTCTCCCGTGTCCTCCCAAATACTGGAAGGTACGGGTTTGTGATAAATTTAAATCAGGGACATCATCTTTCGTGTACTGACCATGTATCATCATGATCTTGCAGGAGTTCATTTTTATCATTTGTATCAGGTGCTGAACCCGCACTTCTCTTTCCAGTCGGAGATTAGTCCACCCGCTGGTGTCGGTGAGTATCTTTTCTAAACGACGTCCTTTCTTTTCTTTAACGGCCAGTCACATTATTGCTAATTCTTCTTTGCATTGCTCGTAGCCTTACAAATTGAAGGAGGGGTTAAGGGTATCGCCGCGCCACCGGAACTCCCAGCTCTGCCCCCTGTTGCAACCGGTATAAGACTCTTTTGTTCGTGTATTTTTTCTTTATTTCTTAATCCGACATCTGATTGTGATTTGTTTTGCAGCGGTCACATCGACTCCAGCCCTGTTCGAGTCTCACGTTATAATGCCGGCAGGGCCCTTTTCCAGACGTCCATCCTCAAAAGGTGCTGTGACCAGTCTGCGTATGTTGAGCGATTATATCGAGGAGCTTGACGCTGAGGCCCCTACGTTTGCTGTAGATTTTGCTGCCGAAGTTAATCCAATGCTAGCGACGCTTGTGAACTTCCATAACGAAGGTGTCGTTGAGTCTTGGGTTAACCATTGCAGGAAGATTGAGGCCTGCCTGCATGAGCTTGAGCTTATGCGTCCTGCTCCTGAGATTCAGGCTTTGAACTCCCAGAGGGCTGCATGGGTCGAGCAGAGTGTGTCCTTACTCCGCCATTTCGAGCAAGAAGCAACCTTGAGGCAGAAGGAACGCGAGGAGGCTTCGGATGAATCTCCCCGCGCCCAAGTTAAAGCGAACGCTACACAACTGAGAGCTGCTTTTGACACCTTGCAGCAATGTATCTCGGACGGGCTTGTATTGAGGCGGAAGCTCGACTCTATTGAGCGGTTTACGCAGAGTCCCGAAGCTGCCCAACGGGAAATCGATGAGAAGATTTCATCATGCTTGCAGCAAAGGGCTCGAATTGAAGAGGAGCTGGCCGCAGCGGCTGACACGATAAGGCACTGAAAGCAGTGCGAGAGCAGCTTGCGGACTTGTTGAAAACGCTTCCTTCTTAGTAGCTGTTTTGCTTGTAATCTTTGAATAACATGTATCCATTTTTTATTCTTTCATACGATTCAACTTGTACTCCATTGAATTCATGAATAAAAGATGTATATATATATATTTTCTTATTCTATCACTGCTTTCTTCTCTTTTCTTTGTTGCCGGCATGTTACCTTAGTAAGCGTAGCCTGTAAATGATAGAGAGCATTCCGTCTTGAACTCTTAGAGAGGTAGTGATGGCTTCGGAAGCAGGTTAAGATCTGCTGCCTAAGGCTTTTCAACTTTATAAGCCGTGAGGGTCTCATAAATAATTTTCTCCCTACAGGTCGAGAGGATCCCGTAGGTGTATTTTTTCCTTAGGAATCGTAAGGATTCCTAAGTGTGCTTTCTCTTGAGAGTCGTAAGGATCTCACAAGAGAACTTTCCCTCTTACAAGTCGAGAGGATTCGTAAGTGGTTGTTTCCCTCCTTTTCGAGATTCGACTTCGGAGAGTGTTGCCCGTGAATAGTATGCAAGAGTCCATTTTAGACCGACTTGCAGGACCCCAGTACTTAGGAAACATGTCCTTATCCCCATTGCCTAAGGCTTTTCCTTACGAGTCGAGACGAATCGAGAAGTTCTAGCAAAGACACTAATTTCCTCACGAGTCGAGACGAGTCAAGAAGTTCTCGCAAGAATGTCCTAATGTCACAGTTAACCTCTGCTCTTTACGAAAAAGGTTCGTTAGGGTCTATGGTACTAGAGTTTTGTCCGTCGTACCGTCGTGTTGGCTGATGTATTCCTCGATAGGCAATCTTGCTGTTCGAGTAGCCTTGCGACTGCCGTGTCTCTGATCCCTTCGGGGGCTGGACAAGATGTCTTCAAGCAATCTTCCAAGTAGTTTGACTGTTGGAAGAGCAAGCGTTAGGAATTTTGCCATGCCGCTTTTTACTTGAGATTAGGCTCATTTTGGGGAGCCCCGATGAGTCATAACCACTCCGCGCTGGTGTGGGATGATCTCCGATAGTCTTTCAGCTTTTATATGAGTTGCCGTCAAGACCCTGAAGCTAGGAATTTGGCCTTTGCTTCGTTTGCTGGTATTGCGTCTGCTGTATCGAGATGAATGTCGCGGTTGTCTCTAGGTTGTTGGTGAATCGTCGAGGTTTGGAACTAGGGATTTTGCCGTGGCTCCATTGTTTGATTGTCGCGTCTGAATCCTGCTGGAGGAAGAACGCTGTGGTGACATCTCGTCTGCTGTATTGGGACGAACGTCGAGGTGGTGACCACTCCGCGCTGGTATGGGATGATCTACGATAGTCTTTCAGGTTTTATATGAGTTGCCGTCAAGACTCTGAACCTAGGAATTTGGCCTTCGCTCTGTTTGCTTTGGCGTGTCCGAATCCTGTTGGAGGAAGGACGGTGTAGTGACATCTCGTCTGCTGTATCGAGACGAACGTCGAGGTGGTGACCACTCCACGCTGGTGTGGGATGATCTCTGATAGTCTTTCAGGTTTTATATGAGTTGCCGTCAAGACCATGAAGCTAGGAATTTGGCCTTCGCTTCGTTTGCTTTGGCGTGTTCGAATCCTGTTGGAGGAAGGATGCTGTAGTGACATCTCGTCTGCTGTATCGTGACGAACGTCGAGGTGGTGACCACTCCGCGCTGGTATGGGATGATCTCCGATAGTCTTTCAGGTTTTATATGAGTTGCCGTCAAGACCCTGAAGTTAGGAATTTGGCTTTCACTTCGTTTGCTTTGGCGTGTCCGAATCCTATTGGAGGAAGGACGCTGTAGTGACATCTCGTCTGCTGTATCGAGACGAACATCGAGGTGGTGACCACTCCGCGCTGGTATGGGATGATCTCCAATAGTCTTTCAGGTTTTATATAAGTTGCCGTCAAGACCCTGAAACTAGGAATTTGGCCTTCGCTTCGTTTGCTTTGGCGTGTCCAAATCCTGTTGGAGGAAGGATGCTGTAGTGACATCTCGTCTGCTGTATCGAGGCGAACGTCGAGGTGGTGACCACTCTGCGCTGGTGTGGGGTGATCTCCGATTGTCTTTCAGGTTTTATATGAGTTGCCGTCAAGACCCTGAAGCTAGGAATATTGCCTTCGCTTCATTTGCTGGCATTGCGTCTGTTATATCGAGATAAAAATCGCGGTTGTCTCTAGGTTGTTGGTGAACCGTCGAGATTTGGAACTAGGAACTTTACCATAGCTCCGTTGTATTTACCCTGGGGTGACATTGCGTCTGCTGTAACGAGACAAATGCTGAGGTGGAGCTGGGATTTTGCCATCACTCCGCTTTGTTTCGATCACGAGGTCTTTCGTTGACGTTGCATCTGCATCCTGCTGGACTGCGAAGGAACGCCGTTGTTGACATTGCGTCTGGTGTAACAAGACGAATGCTGAGGTGGAGTTGGGATTTTGCCGTCACTTCGCTTAGTTTCAACCGTGAGGTCTTTCATTGACGTTGCATCTGCATCCTGCTGGACTGCGAAGGAACGCCGTTGTTGACATTGCGTCTGGTGTAGCGAGACGAATGCTGAGGTGGAGCTGGGATTTTGCCATCACTCCGCTTTGTTTCGACCGTGAGGTCTTTCGTTGACGTTGCATCTGCATCCTGCTAAACTGCGAAGGAACGCCGTTGTTGACATTGCGTCCGGTGTAACGAGACGAATGCTGAGGTGGAGTTGGGATTTTGTCATCACTCCGCTTTGCTAACGTTGCGTCTGCTGTAATGAGACGAATGTTGAGATGGAGCTGGGATTTTGCCGTTACTCCGCTTTGTTTCGACCATGAGATCTTTCGTTGACGTTGCATCTGCATCCTGCTGGACTGCGAAGGAACGCCGTTGTTGACACTGCGTCTGGTGTAACGAGACGAATGTTGGGATGGAGTTGGGATTTTGCCGTCACTCCGCTTTGTTTCGATCGTGAGGTCTTTTGTTAGCGTTGCATCTGCATCCTGCTAGACTGTGAAGGAACACCGTTGTTGATATTGCGTCTGGTGTAACGAGATGAATGCTGAGGTGGAGCTGGGATTTTGCCATCACTCCGCTTTGTTTCGACCGTGAGGTCTTGGCGTTGCATCTGCATCCTGCTGGACTGCGAAGGAATGCCATTGTTGACATTGCATCTGGTGTAACGAGACGAATGCTGAGGTGGAGCTGGGATTTTGCCATCACTCCGCTTTGTTTCGACCGTGAGGTCTTTCGTTGACGTTGCATCTGCATCCTGCTGGACTGCGAAGGAACGCCGTTGTTGACATTGCGTCTGGTATAACGAGATGAATGCTGAGGTGGAGTTGGGATTTTGCCATCACTCCGTTTTGCTGACGTTGCGTCTGCTGTAACGAGACGAATGTTGAGATAGAGCTGGGATTTTGCCGTTACTCCGCTTTGTTTCGACCATGAGGTCTTTCGTTGACGTTGTATCTGCATCCTGCTAGACTGCGAAGGAACACCGTTGTTGACATTGCATCTGGTGTAACGAGACGAATGCTGGGATGGAGTTGGGATTTTGCCGTCACTCCGCTTTGTTTTGACCGTGAGGTCTTTCGTTAGCATTGCATCTGCATCCTGCTGGACTGCGAAGGAACGCCGTTGTTGACATTGCGTCCGGTGTAACGAGACGAATGCTGAGGTGGAGCTGGGATTTTGCCATCACTCCGCTTTGCTGACATTGCGTCTGCTGTAACGAGACGAATGTTGAGGTGGTCTCTAGATTGTCTGTGAACCGTCAAGACTTAGCTCTCTTTTGGATGGAGCCTCGGGGAAGGTGTGGTTCCCTTTTTGTTTGTGCCCTTGGATTGTATACAGGGATCGATGTGATCTTACCTGTAGGGCAAAAAGTTTCATTTTATATATTTTTCTTTCCGCGATGCTCCATCATTTCAGCTTTTATATCACGAAAGTTGCAATTGCCCAATCATTTCGACTATTTTTCGCGGTGCCCAATCATTTCGGCTATTTGTTTTATTTACTCGCTGCTTTTTATTGCGAGTTGCCCAACCATTTCGGCTATTTTTGTATGCATACATTTTTACTTGCTGATTTTGTTGCAAGTTGCCCCATCATTTCGGCTATTTCATATTCATTTGTGGGTTGCTGGCTTTTCGCTGCGAATCTAGGATTTGATACCGATTTAGGCATCAATATCGCTACAACTAGGATATTGCCAAGAGCGAATCATCATTTACCTTGAAAGGACTTGGAACTTGATACTGATGTAGGCATCAGTATCGCTACAACTGGGACATTGCCAGAAGCGAATCATCATTTGCCTTTGTCAGTTCGAACAAAGGTGGCTTAGCAAACAGGGTTAAGATCCTGTCGACTAAGGCTTTTTGACTTTACAAGCCGTAAGGGTCTCATAAAGATATTTCTCCCTACGAGTCATGAGGATCTCGCAGGTGCATTTTCTCCTTAAGAATCGTGAAGATTCTTAAGTGTATGTTCTCTTATAAGTCGTAAGGATCTTACAAGAGTGTTTTCTCCTTATAAGTCGAGAGGATTTACAGGGGTTGTTCACCGTGTGAGCATATCCCTAGTCACTGGTGGGACTTTGTTAGGGAAATGTTTATTCGCGCCCATGGATTGTATACAAAGGTCAATACTGAACCGCTTGTAAGGCAACACTGGAGGTTGTGATGGCTTAAGAACAGGTTCAGATCCCTGTAGCTTAAGGTTTTTGAATCCTATGAGCCGTGAGGGTCTCAAAGGGGAATTCTCGCTACGAGTCGTGAGGATCTCGTAAGTGTAATTTCTCCTTAGGAATCGTGGGGATCCCTAAGTGTGTGGGTCCCTTGTGAGTCGTAAGGATCTCACGCAGGTGGTTTCTCTTCACAAGGTCGAGAGGACCTTGCAAGTGTCTTTTAACGAGATTGCGCCCTTTCGGGTTTTCACAAAACTCGCCGGTAGTCCTGCTGTTTTTACTCACGGAGCCCTTTCGGGTTTTCATCCGTGCCCATTTCGCTTATGGACATACCCCCTTTTTTTCTGTCAGCCTTGGGATGCTGCGGTCCGCAGTAGTTTATCGACGTCTCGGTCAATAGCCAATTTTAGGACATGGTGGTCCATTGTTAGTTTAACGACGTTCCGGTCTGTCGTTGCCGTATTCGAAGCAAATTTCTAGTTTACGGACTTTTCGGTCCATAAGGCTTTCTCTATGAATGAGCATGATGCCCTCGGCATGTCCATCTTTTTCGGATCATGTAGTTGTGGCGGGTCAATCTTCCATTTTTCAGACAGCGCAAATTTGCCTTGTTGGTATTGGTCCTCAACCCAGCCTTTGAAGACGAAGCAATCTTCGATTGGATGGCTTACTGCTTGGTGGTAAGGGCAGTAATTAGGATTGTTGATATCACCTGGCTGCAACGGACGTTTTGGATCCGGCAGATTGATGAGTCTATTGCGCACTGCCAGCTCAAACAGTCTCTTCGTTTTATCCCGGGAAAACGAGTAAGGATGTCCCAGTCTCTCCTCGAGGGATGGGCGTGGGCGCGCGTTGTTTTGGAAAACAACCGGCTTTAAGTTGCTCGGCTGTTGTTGAGTATTGGCGACGAAGGTCGCTTTTCCTTTTCCTTTTTCGTTCCGAGATTCTAGCTTCGAAGGAGATGGTCTACGACCCATCTAATTCATTTGGGCTAGCTTGTCAATCAAGACCTAGAAAGTAGTTGGCTTGAAGAACATCATGAATTGCGAAATGGTCGCCTGCGGATCAAGAGTACCCACAAACATGCCTATCGCAGGTGCTTCTTCGATGCGCTGTTCGCACTTCGACCATAAATTCCGCCATCGTATTGCGTATTGAACCTATGTTTCTCCACGCTTCACCCTGGTATTGATCAATGCCGTTATTGGGGTGCGTTCACTAGCACTCGCGAAACGCTGGGTGAATAGTAGCTCCATCTCTGCAAAGGTTTTGACGGAGTCGTTGGGAAGCTCCGAATACCACTCAAATGCTGTCTCTGACAAGCCACCAATGAATTGGCGAAGCAACAGTTTGTCGTCGCCTCCAGTGTTGCCACACAGAGCCCTGAATTGAGCGACGTGCTGATGCGGATTTCCCGTCCCCTTATATACGTGGAATTTGGGGATTGTGTATCCCGGTGGGTACCTTATTTGGTCATACCAACCATGATAGGGTCGTCCAGTTTTAACAATTTGCCCAGCTGCTTCATTCGCTTGGTGAACTCGTATCTGCTGAGCGATGTAATCATCCAGAGTGGCCTTAGAGATGGTCTCCTCTTTGGCTGCTGAAAGAGCCGGAGGAAGGTTTGATGTCTCCCCTCTGTCATTTTCAATGATAATCGGGGGGTCTTCAACCGGAGGATCCGGTTGTATCATCATCCCGATCATGTCTTGGAAGAGGAGCGCTATTCGTTTTATATTGGCCGCTTGGTCAGCGGCCTCTTTTTCTTTCCTCTCGAGCATTCTTCGGAGGAATTCAACATCAGTTTCTTGTTCCTGATGCTGCTCTGAGGTCTCTGGATTTTCTTTCGGCCCAGTGAGTGCGCCCATTGTGGTCAGCATCTCCTGAAGTTTCTGCTGCTGTTGCTCCTGAGCCTTTGTTATCGATCAGGTAAGCGGTCGATGACCCGTAGAAGCACGGCTTTCCTCTTTTCCGGAAGCCATATAAACGGTATGTGTTACCATGCCTGTCACGTCCCGCTTCCCAAAATACGGAATACGAGGGTGGACAAGGCCAGCCATGCTCCTACGGTCAAGGAAATGTCCTGCCGTAGTCACACTTCGGCTTCTAGTTTTTCATGGTAAACAGTAAATGATGCGCAGGTAATGAGAAATGCAGTAACTGAAAGAAACAATAATATAAACTGACCTGAAGTGGAACAAACGAATGTAACTCGGAAAGGCAAGTCAAGAAGTCTGTGTTGCACGTCTAGTTCTGATCCAGGCTAAATCTTCTCCTCACACTGAGCATGCATACTCAGGTCGTCAGAGCGACACAATAGCAATATAATATATACATAATCAAGTGACAGTTCTAACAGTGGTAATGGATATGAATAACAATAAATCAATGACAGTATGAATATGAATGTGCAGTAATCAATGCAGCGGAACAGTAAATCAGTATAACGATATGTCACGTATGCCACACGGTATATAAGGAATAAAAATGCCAGTATCCCTATCAGTCTCTAAGTCTCACTGTACAGGTCACTAAGCCTATCGTCAGTCCAAGTGTGAGAGTCAACCACTCGTGAGTGTCCTCCACCCAAGGGTAGAACCCAAGGGCAAGGGACCACGGGCCCAACATGTAACAAGAATGTCACGGTGTATATATCACGTACCCTGTAAATCTCCATATAACTCCCTAAATATATAAGCCGGCATGGGACTCCCGAGATTCTGTTGAACTCACACTTAAACTACCCCACACCCCGTGGTCTACATCAAACGCTAACCATCACCCTAAATACTAATCGATCCGTGACAAGTCTGCGCGAGAACTGGAGGCAGGACCTCCATCAAGCACGTCCCGACTAATACCTAAGATAAATGGCAGTGTCGGATGCCTTATCTGTGACACCCGTGCAAGCGCTTCCATAAGTGTCCCATACCACTTATAGTCACACGTACACGCATCCCACAGACGTCGACAATGCAATAGAACAATGAGGTCACTGATTGTGTACAAGTACTCATCACTTTCACTTAATCATGAATACACGAACACTGACGTACTTGCCACAATCATCACTAAAATCTAACACTGGGTGAATGTACGATATCACTAGGTTATCACTACAATGATATGAGTATGATATGATGCACGAACAGTATATAAGCACAATTAAGGTGTCATAAAAAAAACAGTAGTCTATCACTTGCACGATTTATCACGAAACGTACGTATATAATTTAGCGAAATGATAAACAGGTAGTAATTAGTATGTTCAGTTATCCATCCATAGAATTTTGTTTCAAGCCAATCGGGTTCCAGGATCATTAATTATAACCTTTTCATTTTAAGCGCTCGCGGCTGGAAATCCAATTTCAGAATCAGAAGTCCGTTTCGTAACGCATTTTAATCCCAGTTGGGATCAGAAATTAGCGATGCTACAGTTGGATGAATTTTAGGGTTTTCAGTAAGGTTTTCAACGCAACAGACGGTTCGTCAATCGTATCTGTACATCAGGAGTTATATACTGTTTAACACTAATATGTCAGTTCTGATTCTGTCGGGACTGTTAAGCGTCCCGATCTTATAAATTACAGATTAAATATCAAACGGTGACAAAACATAATAAAACCAATTGTGTTGTCTAGCTAACATATTTATCTATAATAAACAGTGGAGTTCCGCAACTTACAAGTTAAGGGAAACCTGTGGTACCCAATACGGAACAGCAAGCAAAGACTGGAGTCGCTCTGGACTGCAGTCCAGAGTCGCACTCCGATCCGAAAATCATCACAGTTTAAATACAGAAATGTCTGGAAACTGGTATAGGGTTATATTTCGTCGAGTTGGCTTCGATTTGAGCCCTCGAAGGCACCAATCCAGTGTGTATATAATTTATGGTGAATTTAACGGTTTTCAGGTGCAATAGAATTACAGTTTTACGATTAGACTTGGGGGTAGTCGTTTTGGTCATTAACGATCAAATTATCCAACGAAATTTACACATTAGGTCCACGGCAATACGGGCCAAGCAATGATATCCAATTCCGTCAAATGTGATAATGATTTTCTAAGAGGACAAGCATCGAACAGTTTTGTTGTAATTTTAAGCATAAGGCAAAACATGGAATATATATACGATTTTGATTTGTAAACTAATAATAAATAGCATGTAGCAAGTGGGGACTTGCCTGGACACGTATCGACGATAGTACGGCAGCGACGCGGCACGGTGGTGACTAACAGCTACGGCAACGGCGGGACGCAACAAGGCCACGACGAGATTTAGCTAGGCTTAGGCTTGTGTCGTGGGGCTCGACTCGGTGGAGCTCGGCTCGGAGGTGGAGACGGGGCAGCTTCGGACGACAGCAACGATCCCAGTCGATGGCCGGAGTTGCGGAGAGGTGCAGGATCAAGATGAGAAGAAAACAGAGCAATAGAGAGTGAGAGAGAGAAAGAGAGAGAGAGAGAGGGAGGGTTGGAGAAAGGCAGTGAGTGAGAGAGAGGGAGGGTTAGAGAAAGGCAGTGAGTGAGAGAGAGAGAGACAGAGTTAGAGAGAGAAAGAACTGAGGGTGAGAGAGAGAGAAATGTTACACAGAGAGAGAGAAAAAGCAGGGGGAGAGAGAAGGAGTGCACAGAGAGGTTGAGTGAGAGAGAGAGGGTATAGAGAGAGAGAGACAGTGAGAGAGAGGAATCGGGAGAGAGAGTTAGAGGAGTGATGAGAAGATGGGGTCGGTGACGAGGGCCCGACGAGATGGTCGGCGGATTTAGAGAAAATGAAATGGGAAAATTAAAAGGGGTTGGAAATGAATAAGGATATGGAAATATTAGGGTTTTTAAATTAACTAAAATAATATTAAATATAAACTAACAACCTGTAAGTGATAATTTATAAAAATACGGACATAGGCGTATAAAAGGAAACCGGGTATTACATCATACCACCCTTACAAAAATTTCGTCCTCGAAATTTAAAACTAAACGATAAGTTGTAAAATCAAAACGAAAGCTACCCTATCATAAACTAATTCATAATGGTTTACTTAAAACAGGTGGATGAAATTTGTGAAGATTTATATATATATATGCAGGAACATCATACAACAGAAAGGATTTAAATAAGTATACAGTAGGAACAACTATAAGGACGAACTATAAGTACACTAGAATATAGATAACAATAATGAACGGAGATAAGCAATGCATGTTCAATAAAATCGAAACCCGAATGTATGCACATCTAAGTATATCAAAAAAATAGCACCCAGAGGTAATAAATATAAGGCTCAACCACTCATAATAGTAATCGTAAGCGCAAAACCCAAAAGTAAAGTAACGACAATAAAGCAGTAAACATTTGTCGGTAGGTTAAAACAGTTTAGGGTAAGGTATCGAAAAATAGGTTTAAAATAATTTAGGAAACTTGTATAGTGAAAATAGGGGACATGGAACAAAATATGCGCGGTATAAGGGTTGCGCTACTGAAAATGAGAATAATAATAATGTACTTAAAATACATAAAACGGAGTAGTCAATAACACGTACTCTTTGATAAATTTAAAGTACTGAAAACTAAATTTTTGAATAACAGTGTCTCTAAATATGATTAGGATAATAGGAAAAACACCAATAGGTATAAGGCTAGATAGGGTAATGATTATAAGGAAGTGTGGCTCAATCAGAAGGTTGAAGTGTGTCGGCTTTAGGCTGAAGATCAAGGAGATTGGGATCGGGTCAGCACAGGAAGTAAGGATGAACAACAAAAGAATACAAAAGGAAAAGTGTGGGGGAAACAACAGTTGGTACACACGCGAATCAAAATTTGAAGAGTTAATGAACTCGGTATTTCATAAGAAAGGTCCTCCTCCCGGCAGGATCTCAAACGGGCGCAGACGAATGGATGAAAGGTGGACCTCAAACATTGGGTGTGTTGCTAGTGAATCTCAGTGAGGGTTAAGACAAGGTAAGGGGTAGGAGTGAACAGATCTCAGTAGAAAAATAATTGTACGTAAGGAAAAATCAAGCAACAAGTGGACTAAGAAGATTGAAGGATTAGCAAAATCAGCAATTTATTCCATTTCAAAGGATTTTAGACAAAACATTCTCAAAGACGAGAGGTGGCCCTAAACTATGCACAGTTTTATTTGGCCGGAAAAGACAACATCTAAAACAAATTCCGTCAGTCGCGGTTGTGGAGATTCAGTAGGTTGCGGTAGGCTCGCGCACTCAGGTAGGGGCGTCCATTTCCATATCGCCTCGCAGGCAATGCCACTGGAAGTTCTTCCACAGCAGGGTCTTGATTTCCTGGTCCTTCTTCCTCGGATGGAGCTTCTTCATCGAGGTCCGATTCCATGTGATTTTCTTCTCCTTCTGGGTTCTCTTCCATGGGGTCTTCCTCCACTGGATTTTCTTTTATCGGCTCTTCCTCGGGATCTTCTTCTATTGGGTCTTCTTCTATAGGGTTCTCTTCAGGATCTTCTTCCTCTTCGTCGGAATCAGCTATCACGTTAAACTCTGGGGCGGCTGCTTCTTCGTCCTCTGAATCGTTATTTCCAAAGTCGACCTGGGGACCATTGACCTCATCATCAGAACTTGTCAGTGTGTGATCTAAGGAAACGCATGACTGTGTATCTTCATCTAGATGCGGCGCTGCTCCAGGGTGGGCCATGGCCTGAAAGAAAAAGAGTCATGATTAGACAATGGAATGAATAAGGAAAATGGCCAAGTGTACGAAGTATGGAAAGACATGCGGTGGCAGGAATCGAAAAATCAAGATTAAAATGTTATGCTACTGAATAGTATGAACAAGGGAAATGCCAAGAGAACGATACATATATTACGATTCAAATTTTATTGCATTCAACTAAAAGTTCAACGGATACAAGATTTCAAACGAAAAGAAATATTCATAAAAGATAACATTATTACTGAAATTGGAAATCATAGAATTCTTTTTTGATTGCCAGAATGCTTCATCATCGTTACGCGAGTTGAATCCTGCGTTAGATCCGCCTTATGGTCGAAGTTCAAACTACGCGATGATCCTCACTTGGTAGAAGTGGGGAGTGTGGACGAGTTTCCTCCTTGTAGTTCTTTCCTTTCTGGACAACCGTTGATGAGATGTTCGTTGGAACCGCATATCAGACATTTCCTTTGGGCGCGGCGACAATCCCTCTGAAGGTGTCCTGGCCTCTTACAATATCCACAGCAAGGGTTCTTTTGATGCTTCTGTTGACGCTTCATCTTCTTCTCCTTTCCTCGTCCAATAGGGATCCTTTTATGATTGGAGACTCCCGCTGAGGTCTGACTCACCTGTCTTCTCAGCCCTTCAGCTAATAAGTCGTTTGTTCGCTCCTGGGCTTCCTTTAAACCTTGCAGTACACTGAGGATCTCAACAGTCTGATTCTGAGGAGTGGTTATAGACGAAGAGTCATTGAAAGACATGATCCTGAGACAACAATTTCGAAAATGATACGAGTCATACGCTAAATGAATCAAAATATGATATGGATAGGACAAGGATTCAAGAATATCAGAGACGATGAATTTTTTATTACAAGTGGAGAATCAACCGTATGACTTTAAGTCACCTAAGCAGAATATAGTAGTGCAATTGCAACCACGTAATTTTGTCAGGTCACCCGAAACCATAGCGAATGGATAGCTGAACACACGATGTGAATATGGATCAAGAGTGACAAGTTTACAACCTAGACCGAGGGATGTCTTAGATTGTCAAGCTATACACGGAAAACTGCAAATCCCAATCGAAGCAAAACCTGGCTCTGATACCAACTAAATCATGTCACGCCCCGCTTCCCAAAATACGGAATACGAGGGTGGACAAGGCCAGCCATGCTCCTACGGTCAAGGAAATGTCTTGCCGTAGTCACACTTCGGCTTCTAGTTTTTCATGGTAAACAGTAAATGATGCGCAGGTAATGAGAAATGCAGTAACTGAAAGAAACAATAATATAAACTGACCTGAAGTGGAACAAACGAATGTAACTCGGAAAGGCAAGTCAAGAAGTCTGTGTTGCACGTCTAGTTCTAATCCAGGCTAAATCTTCTCCTCACACTGAGCATGCATACTCAGGTCGTCAGAGCGACACAATAGCAATATAATATATACATAATCAAGTGACAGTTCTAACAGTGGTAATGGATATGAATAACAATAAATCAATGACAGTATGAATATGAATGTGCAGTAATCAATGCAGCGGAACAGTAAATCAGTATAACGATATGTCACGTATGCCACACGGTATATAAGGAATAAAAATGCCAGTATCCCTATCAGTCTCTAAGTCTCACTGTACAGGTCACTAAGCCTATCGTCAGTCCAAGTGTGAGAGTCAACCACTCGTGAGTGTCCTCCACCCAAGGGTAGAACCCAAGGGCAAGGGACCACGGGCCCAACATGTAACAAGAATGTCACGGTGTATATATCACGTACCCTGTAAATCTTCATATAACTCCCTAAATATATAAGCCGGCATGGGACTCCCGAGATTCTGTTGAACTCACACTTAAACTACCCCACACCCCGTGGTCTACATCAAACGCTAACCATCACCCTAAATACTAATCGATCCGTGACAAGTCTGCGCGAGAACTGGAGGCAGGACCTCCATCAAGCACGTCCCGACTAATACCTAAGATAAATGGCAGTGTCGGATGCCTTATCTGTGACACCCGTGCAAGCGCTTCCATAAGTGTCCCATACCACTTATAGTCACACGTACACGCATCCCACAGACGTCGACAATGCAATAGAACAATGAGGTCACTGATTGTGTACAAGTACTCATCACTTTCACTTAATCATGAATACACGAACACTGACGTACTTGCCACAATCATCACTAAAATCTAACACTGGGTGAATGTACGATATCACTAGGTTATCACTACAATGATATGAGTATGATATGATGCACGAACAGTATATAAGCACAATTAAGGTGTCATAAAAAAAACAGTAGTCTATCACTTGCACGATTTATCACGAAACGTACGTATATAATTTAGCGAAACGATAAACAGGTAGTAATTAGTATGTTCAGTTATCCATCCATAGAATTTTGTTTCAAGCCAATCGGGTTCCAGGATCATTAATTATAACCTTTTCATTTTAAGCGCTCGCGGCTGGAAATCCAATTTCAGAATCAGAAGTCCGTTTCGTAATGCATTTTAATCCCAGTTGGGATCAGAAATTAGCGATGCTACAGTTGGATGAATTTTAGGGTTTTCAGTAAGGTTTTCAACGCAACAGACGGTTCGTCAATCGCATCTGCACATCAGGAGTTATATACTGTTTAACACTAATATGTCAGTTCTGATTCTGTCGGGACTGTTAAGCGTCCCGATCTTCTAAATTACAGATTAAATATCAAACGGTGACGAAAAATAATAAAACCAATTGTGTTGTCTATCTAACAGATTTATATATAATAAAAAGTGGAGTTCCGCAACTTACAAGTTAAGGGAAACCTGTGGTACCCAATACGGAACAGCAAGCAAAGACTGGAGTCGCTCTGGACTGCAGTCCAGAGTCGCACTCCGATCCGAAAATCATCACAGTTTAAATACAGAAATGTCTGGAAACTGGTATAGGGTTATAGTTCGTCGAGTTGTCTTCGATTTGAGCCCTCGAAGGCACCAATCCAGTGTGTATATAATTTATGGTGAATTTAACGGTGTTCAGGTGCAATAGAATTACAGTTTTACGATTAGACTTGGGGGTAGTCGTTTTGGTCATTAACGATCAAATTATCCAACGAAATTTACACATTAGGTCCAAGGCAATACGGGCCAAGCAATGATATCCAATTCCGTCAAATGTGATAATGATTTTCTAAGAGGACAAGTATCGAACAGTTTTGTTGTAATTTTAAGCATAAGGCAAAACATGGAATATATATACGATTTTGATTTGTAAACTAATAATAAATAGCATGTAGCAAGTGGGGACTTGCCTGGACACGTATCGACGATAGTACGGCAGCGACGCGGCACGGTGGTGACTAACAGCTACGGCAACGGCGGGACGCAACAAGGCCACGACGAGATTTAGCTAGGCTTAGGCTTGTGTCGTGGGGCTCGACTCGGTGGAGCTCGGCTCGGAGGTGGAGACGGGGCAGCTTCGGACGACAGCAACGATCCCAGTCGATGGCCGGAGTTGCGGAGAGGTGCAGGATCAAGATGAGAAGAAAACAGAGCAATAGAGAGTGAGAGAGAGAAAGAGAGAGAGAGAGAGGGAGGGTTGGAGAAAGGCAGTGAGTGAGAGAGAGAGAGTTAGAGAGAGACAGAGGGAGAGAGAGAGACAGAGTTAGAGAGAGAAAGATCTGAGGGTGAGAGAGAGAGAGAAATGTTACATAGAGAGAGAGAAAAAGCAGGGGGAGAGAGAAGGAGTGCACAGAGAGGTTGAGTGAGAGAGAGAGGGTATAGAGAGAGAGAGACAGTGAGAGAGAGGAATCGGGAGAGAGAGTTAGAGGAGTGATGAGAAGATGGGGTCGGTGACGAAGGCCTGACGAGATGGTCGGCGGATTTAGAGAAAATGAAATGGGAAAATTAAAAGGGGTTGGAAATGAATAAGGATATGGAAATATTAGGGTTTTTAAATTAACTAAAATAATATTAAATATAAACTAACAACCTGTAAGTGATAATTTATAAAAATACGGACATAGGCGTATAAAAGGAAACCGGGTATTACAATGCCCCCAGATTTGGGGCGTTTAGATTCAGCATCCTTGCGGTTCGCTGCGGTCACAGTGGCTTTCTCCGGCCTCCTTCTCTTGTGAGCGGTTGAAGTTGAGGGAGCCGTTGCAGCGGGGACCCAGACAGATGACATTTTCTGTAGTACCACGGGATGGCTCTTTTCCTGCCGAGCTTTAATCTTCTTTGGTCGGCGATAGTAGTCCTGGTCAATCACCGATTCTTGGACCTATCGCCAGACTTTGTAAATTTTGGAGGATAGCCGCTGAGGGGGCTGCTCCGACTTCTTTTCTGTAGCATTCTCTACAGGTGGAGGAGATCTTTTCAGCGCGGCATTTGGAGAGTTCTTGCGAACCCTCCTAAGCGGTTCGAAGCTGTTCCCAGTCGGAACAGCAGCATCGATTTCCACCATAGGAGCTGGCGGAGTCAGTCCAGAAGGGGAGCTGCCCCCAACCTTTCTTACTCGACGCCAGTGACGACAGCGAGCATGTCGTGCGGATGGAGTTGGTTCAGATATAGGGGTGACTTCCTCATGCTCCCTGTGTTGGCGAAGGGTTGTCGCCGGCGTCAGCCTCTTGAAGACCGATGTTCATTGAGAAGCAATGTCCAATCTGTCAAAGACAGACCTCTGGGAAGGGGAAGCAGCTTTGGGGACTTCGCCTGGAGCGGGAGTCGGAATGGCCAGCCTTGTGAAGACTGACTTCTTGGCAGAAGAAGCCTCTCTGATAATTTCGTCCGTTTGAGCCGGGATGGCTATCCGCTTTGGGATGGCTACTTTAGGTATCGCGGGCTTGTTGGCGTTCTGGCCCAGTCTGTTGAAAACTGAGGCAGTGGAGTTGGGCAATCTGTTAAGAGGGGCCGCAGTAGTTGTAAGCCGATCAAAGACCGACTTCTTTGAAGCCTCCTGCAATGGCATTGGGGCATTGAAGTTCATTGGTGGGATCATGGTCCCAAAGAACAGCCCAGTGGTGGCCTGAGTTACTTGCTCCACTGGCATCTTGAAAAGGGAGGCCGCTTGAGGCCCGTATGTTACACCTCCAGATGAGGCGGAACGGGAGTCGCAGTTGCAGCTGGAGCCATTGCTGTTCTTTTTTCTGCACGAGAGCAAAACCAAATCTTAGTACCTCGAATCCAGGGAAACCATGTCAAACCGTGATTCGTTCGCGAGACATGACACACGAAGTGTGGAGCGGAAAGAGGAAAATGTCCCACCGGGCGCGCCAGAATCTATTCTCCGCTGAAAACACGGGGACGAGACCGCGTAGGTCCGTCTTGCCTGAATTTGGGGGCAGATGCTAATTGGTGATATCCGTCCACCTCTCCGAAGATACCAAGTTGATTTATGGCACCGTATATCGGAGGTTTAGACGGATGCGGCCGATGTAGCAGACTTCGTCAGACTCCCCCTTGTCGAGGGGTTTTTGATTGTGGGGATGCTCTTCCCTGCAGGCGTAAGCCCCTGCAGTTAATTATGCTACCGCATCGCGGTAACCACTTTCTCCTTCACCAGATGGTCATTTCATGTCGTGGGTGTTTGTTTTGTTTTTGGTTGCCCGTGGATTGTATACGGAGACTAATTTATGTTGTCTCCCGTAGAGCGTGGATTAGTCCAAATCCGTATCTTCTTAGATTTGGGTTTGGGGTCGGGTTTAAGGATACGTTAGTCTCATTTGAGACTAAGATCAACTTAAACGTTAGTTAAGGATACGTTAGTCTAATTTTAGACTAAGATCAACTTAACGGGATCGTTTAGATCCAACGAGAGAGCATTTAGGCTCTATTGTTTAGTTTAGGGACATTGCGGTCAATAATTAGTTTAAGGACATTGTGGTCCAAGGTTAAGGACATCATAGTCTATGGGCTTAAGGACCCCACAGTCCGAGGTTAAGGACATCATAGTCCATGGGTTTAAGGACCCCACAGTCCGAGATTAAAGACATCATAGTCCGTGAGTTTAAGGACCCCACAGTCCGAGGTTAAGGACATCATAGTCCATGGGTTTAAGGACCCCACAGTCCAGTTTAAAGACGCCATAGTCAATGGAATGTATGGTTGTCAGGACCCGTCACCTCTCTGAAGACGTTGAAGGATTACAACGACAAATATCAGAGGAGTGAATAGATGTACCCTTGAACCGATATTGGTTGGGAGATCTATAGTCCAATTTGGGACTAAGATCAAAGATTTATGAGCATGTGGGCTCAATTAATCTTTATTGAGGACTTATGGCCAATCTTGGGCTAAGTCCAATCAAGTTAAAATGTTTAACATTTATTTTGGGCTGTTGAGCATTTATTTGGGCTTGGCCCTTTTAATAATGCTGAGCATTGACTTGCATTCTGACAATATTTTGTCTTTTATTGAATGCTGAGCATTCATCAGAGCTCTGAGCTTATTAAAGAACAACTTATGTTCTATCAGCGCCGCACATGGTGCGCTTGGCGCTTTGCGCCAGTCAAAGAGCGCAGTGCGCTAGTTTATTGCGCTTTTACTGGGTAGCGTACACGTGGGGAACACGTGTTGCGCTTGGCGCTAAGCGCCAGATGATGGGCGTATTGCGCCAGTTTACGAGCGCAGAGCGCTAACTGTTGAGTGGCACACACGTGGGGAGCACGTGGTGCGCTCGGCGCTAACTATTGAGTGGCGCACACGTGAGGAGCACGTGGTGCGCTCGGCGCTTTGCGCCAGATCAGGAGCGCTGAGATGCTTCTTTTTAATATGGAGCGCTAAGGCTCTTTTTATACAGCGCTGTGCGCTAGTTCCGGTGCGCTGAAGCACTTTTTAATACGGAGCGCTAAGGCTCTTTTATGCAGCACTATGCAATGAGAATTAAATCCTCTTTTAAGAGACTTTGTCTCATAGATCTAAGAATAAAGTTCTTAGCTTCACAGGAGATGTTTTAATCTCTTATATTGATGAAAGGGTTTGCCTTTTATGGATCTGTGATCCTTAAGAGAATTGAATTATTCTCCCCCCTTTTTTATAGTGAGATGTTCATGATCTCTTTGAGAAAGACTTTAGTCTTATAGATCTATGATCTATGAGAAAGAAGTAAATTCTTTTTTTTAACTATGAGATGATTTCATCTCTCTGTTCATTTTTTTACCTTGAAGAAACTCTTCTTTTTCTGAGAGCTTGGCTCTTCTTTCTGAGATCTCTCAAAGCTTATGGGGGGGTTCCTCTCTTTGTTTCTGCATATCTTTCTATATCTCCGAGACTTGAAGTTTTGGGGCCTTTTTATAGGGCAAGCTAATCTGTTCAATCAGTTAAGGAGGTCTTTTCTCCAATTGATTTGGGGATTTCCCCACCGTTGGATTTTTGATCCAAGGGCTTCTGATTTACAGAAAGCAATCTTCTTGTTTTTAACAAGATTGAGAAATCTTTTCCATACATAATTTATTCTGTATTTTGGTGATTTTTAATCACCATTGGATCATTGATCCAACGGTGCTATGATTTATAGAGCACAATTTTGTTATTTGGAAAGATTTTGAGGAATCTTTCCTTAACAGAATTTAATTCTGATTAATTAATGATTTATCATTATTATTAGATCTTTGATCTGACGGTGGGGAGCTTTTAATTCCAGCGCTAGTGCACCCGTGCTTTGCACGTGGTGCGCTACTTAGAGCGTAGCGCATCTTGTGCTAGCGCACACGTGCTTTGCACGTGGTGCACGTGGTGCGCTGCTTAGGGCGCAGCGCACTTGGCGCTAGCGCTGAAGCTTTGCTTCATTTCAAAATTTGAATTTTAAACAGAGCTTTGCTTTGATTGGGGGAAACAAATGCCCCCCCACCATTGCGCTCACGTGGCTCACACGTGAGTGTAGCGGTGGCAACATCTCCACCATTAGATCAACTTAGAAATTGAAACGGCACTCAGTGCCTATAAATAGGACCCTTGGCCCTTGTGATGATTTCTATTCATCTTCATCTTTCTGAGAATTTTCATTCTCTTGCAGAGCATAGCTCTTTGGCTTAAGAACTTCCTCAAGGACAGAACTCTGTCAAAATTTTTAGGTAAAGATTAAATCTTTTAAAGAACCTTTTAATAATCTAGGATTTCACCCATTAATAGAGCTTTGCTCTTCATAGATCTTTGATCTAAAGAAACCCCTTTTAGGGTTTCATCAACGGAGCTTTGCTCTCCTGAACCCATAGATCTAAAGAGATCTTTTCTTAGGGTTTCTTAGCCCATGAACAGAGCTTTGCTCATAAAGAACTCTTAGAGTTTGTTCATAGATCTTGAAGATCTCAGAATTTTTCATTCATTAAAACTCTTATTTTAAATTTCCTGATGGTTATTCCATCGTTTTTTACAGAGCAAGGCTCTTGAGGAATTTTTATTCCTTCATCATTAGAGTTTGACAGATGTCACTCTGTCACAGAGCACTGCTCTTAAGAGGAGATTTACTCCCTGGCCCGATGAATTCTCATCAAATGAGAATCAATTGAGGATTTCTTCATTTAATTGACAGCCTCATCAAATGATGAGGCTGTTTTATTAATGATGCAATGTCATCTGGATTATGTGGGTCCCCTTTGGTCCCTTTTTACTGCATTGCAGTATGGTACCAATTTAAAGTACCTAATTACAGAACTTAAATTGTAGCATTGGCGGCTGAAAATTTGTTCTTTTCCGCGCAGGTACTATGTCTTTCGACACTTCTTTCCCGTTCGTCCGTTCAGAAGGCGGATTCCCCGAAGCGCCCATAGACCGAGAGGTTCTTGCGCTGATCAAAGACCATGACCCGGAGCAAAAGAGTCTTCATCTATGGGGTAGATGGTACGATCAGATTATCAGAGACCGCCGGAGCTTTTCTTGTGCGACACCCTCGGAGCCTATCTCTGCGATCCCTTATGCAGATGCATCCCTGATAAGCTATACTGTGGAGGAGGTAAATTGGACTTCAGAAGGTCTTCTTCGGCCTTCTATAGCCGCAATACCCGTGCAGCCGCCGGTAGCTTTGGATACTTTAGGACGGCGCATATGCCAGGGTGAATCGCGCCCTTGGGGACAACCCTACAACATAGGACTAACTCCCCGTCACTCGGTCGGATACCTGCAGTGGGCTCGATATATTTTATCGGCGAAGAAGTCGCAGCTACTGAAGCTCGGATTGTACCCTGCGATCTACGCTTCCTTGTTCCAATATTCTGCACCTCCCACATGGTGGATCAAGGCGTTTTTAGAGCAGTGGAACATTCCGACCCACACCTTCCTCTTATTGGATCGAGAAGTCTCCATTTCCTTAGAGGAATTCGCCGAGGTCGCTGGTTTACCCATTAGGGGAGAGCACTACGAGGAGCTGCTTCCTCCGGATGAGTATATTTTTGCCACCAAATCAGTGGCATTGGGTCTTACCCCAGAGAACGCCATTCAACACCAGTTCCCAAGTCTGATAAAGGTGTTGAATATGTATGAGAGCCTCTTTCTCCAATCCGGAGGCCACGGGGTTACCTTTACGGATTTTATCACTCGTTTTCTCCGTGCGGAAGTTTTATTGCGACAAGATGAAAAGTTTGCCAAACTTGATGATCCTTTCGGATTTGGCTTGGATCGCCGGCCAATATTGGAAGCCGATCAAAAGGATTTCTTTCTTCCAAATGTCATGATCGTCCCCTTCTAGAAAATTGCCGCTCCGGGCGTCGATGAGGAAGCATTCTTTCTAGGGTTCCTCGATTTGTGGTTGAGCTGGTTTGCACTTCCCATGCACCCTCGCTACATAAGGCCGTCTGTCTTCTACCTCGCGCATCGAATGGTTACTGGGATACAAGTGGCCATTAGGATTGCTGGGTTAACCCACCTGTATCATGGCCTCAGCTTGGCAGCAGATACTACTGAGCCAGGGGTGCAGCCTGCCAACTTCTCAATGCATTATTTCACCTCATGGTTCGAGTTGCACGTGCTTGGGGTCTTCGGTATCCACAGAAGGCCTTTCTTTTATGACAGATGTAAGTTCCCTCGGATAATGTGGCTGGTCGATGCATCCATCGTAAGTCCGACACCGCGGGAAGCTAGGGGTTTACTCCTTCATCTACGCACGGTTGGAGATGGTATGTTCTTCACCGATAAAATTTTGACCGCCGGCCAGGAATCTGCAAAAGCGGTGCTGCCATTGCAAGACATTTTTAAAGACGGGGCCTCTGTGTTGAAAGCTCGAGAGATTCTTCATCTGTACTCCATCAGGCCGGGCTTTCTCGTATTTAGGCAAAATGATGCGGTGTTATTCATGAGATACAACCCGCATCGTTTCGCCCAGCAGCTGAGCTATAATCAGGGAGTCCCGCTTGAGGCTTTCTTGGCAGAACCTACTGCTACTGAAGTGGGAATGCTAAGTGCCAGATGATGGGCGCATTGCGCCAGTTTATGAGCGCAGAGCGCTAACTGTTGAGTGGCGCACACGTGAGGAGCACGTGGTGCGCTCGGCGCTTTGCGCCAGATCAGGAGCGCTGAGATGCTTCTTTTTAATATGGAGCGCTAAGGCTCTTTTTATACAGCGCTGTGCACTAGTTCCGGTGCGCTGAAGCGCTTTTTAATACGGAGCGCTAAGGCTCTTTTATGCAGCACTATGCACTGAGAATTAAATCCTCTTTTAAGTGACTTTGTCTCATAGATCTAAGAATAAAGTTCTTAGCTTCACAGGAGATGTTTTAATCTCTTATATTGATGAAAGGGTTTGCCTTTTATGGATCTGTGATCCTTAAGAGAATTGAATTATTCTCCCCCTTTTTATATAGTGAGATGTTCATGATCTCTTTGAAAAAGTCTTTAGTCTTATAGATCTATGATCTATGAGAAAGAAGTAAATTCTTCTTTTTAATTATAAGATAATTTCATCTCTCTGTCCATTTTTTTACCTTGAAGAAACTCTTTTTTTCCTGAGAGCTTGGCTCTTCTTTCTGAGATCTCTCAAAGCTTATGGGGAATTCCTCTCTTTGTTTCTGTATATCTTTCTGTATCTCTGAGACTTGAAGTTTTGGAGCCTTTTTATAGGGCAAGCTAATCTGTTCAATCAGTTAAGGAGATCTTTTCTCCAATTGATTTGGGGATTTCCCCACCGTTAGATCTTTGATCCAAGAGCTTCCGATTTACAGAAGGCAATCTTCTTGTTTTTAACAAGATTGGGAAATCTTTTCCATACAGAATTTATTCTGTATTTTGGTGATTTTTAATCATCATTGGATTATTGATCCAACGGTGCTCTGATTTACAGAGGACAATCTTGTTATTTGGAAAGATTTTGAGGAATCTTTCGTTAACAGAATTTAATTCTGATTAATTAATGATTTATCATTATTATTGGATCTTTGATTTGACGGTGGGGAGCTTTTAGTTCCAGCGCTAGCGCACCCGTGCTTTGCAC
This sequence comes from Agapanthus africanus, assembly GCA_030015575.1. NCBI lineage: Eukaryota > Viridiplantae > Streptophyta > Magnoliopsida > Asparagales > Amaryllidaceae > Agapanthus > Agapanthus africanus. The sequence continues at coordinate 456,149,572 of JASDDO010000001.1, read as the reverse complement.
GTGGTGCGCTGCTTAGGGCGCAGTGCACTTGGCGCTGCTTCTGAAGCGTTGCTTCATTTCAAAGTTTGAATTTTAAACAGAGCTTTGCTCTGATTGCGGAAAACAGTCCACCCATATAATCAATGTATGTATGCATGTGGATCTCGTCCACGTGTCAACCAATGACACAACATCATGCATGTGAATATCATAAAAGCATATGCATGAAGGTATGAGGATATAAATCAACGTGTGTCCCTCGCGACACATCAAAATCATGGAACCTGAGTGTCCAGCATCGACACTCGAAAACATCATGAAACCCGTGTCCAGCATCGACACGTAAATCCTCATATCTCGGGCTCCGTCAGTCTGGATCGGCCCTCGGGCTCCGTCAGTCCAGATCGGCCCATCTCATCTCTCGACTCTGGTCGGTATCCTCCGGATATCCGCCAAGCCCAAATACTATCACCGGTAGGTAGTGCTCCCCTTCCAGGCTCACCGTCTAACAATACGAGTCTTCTCGTCCCGGGATACCTCACCGGGTCCACCATGTACCCGCAGACGGTGCCTACCGCTCCTTCAATCGGGTTTCACATGTCATTCTCAGAACCGAGAAAATACATGGTGGACGCACTGAAATATCATATCAAGAGAAAACGGGTTTTTAAAACAGTACATGCTTTCTTTTGAAATCGCCACGGTTCTCAAATCCAAAAATCTCATGAAAACGGCATATCTCAATGCGTAAAATCATAAAGCATGATGTATGCGACATATGATAGGAATGTAAGCATATCCGGGTATCATGCAACATGGAACAGTAATATGCACATATCAGGGGAAAACCGCTCTTTTAAATGAATACAGTTTTTAAATATATCCTGCGGTTCCCAAATCTCCAAAATCAAATGCAACATCGTATAAAGGTGCATATGTGCATGTACGCAAGTATGGATGTACAATATGTATATGTCTGCAAGTATGGGTAAACAATATGTATGTACACAAGTATGGCGTACAATATGTATGTGCGCCAATATGGATGTACAAGTGGTATATACGTAAGTATGAGTGTACAATATGTATGTGCGCCAATATGGATGTACAAGTGGCATATACACAAGCATGGATGTACAATATGTATGTGCGCCAATATGGATGTACAAGTGGGTATATACGCAAGTATGAGTGTACAATATGTATATGCACCAATATGGATGTACAAGTGGGTATATACGCAAGCATGGATGTACAATATGTATGTGCGCCAATATGGATGTACAAGTGGGTATGTACGCAAGTAATTTATGCAAAGAGTCATATCATGATGCAGCAATCCTACTGTGTAGTGACATGGCAATTATCGATGATGAAGTGTGTGAGCCGGCAAATCTGTGTACGTGTAACATACGCATCATCGATAATGGTGTGGGTGTACTAGCACAGGTATAAGTAATGCAATGCGAATAACATGCATGCAGCATAAGGTAAATCATATACAAATGCTGACGGGTATACGTATCTAACATGATCGAGTCGGTGAATCTATCAATCGGCATCTAGCCACACAACATCACGTACGGTATAATCCATCGTACGACATCCTCTAGTCAAGGGTCTGGATCAAACATCAAGTCAAAATCATCACGTATGGAAAATTATCGTACGGCGGCATTAAGCTATCAGGGATCCTATCAACCTGTAAGAAGAGGAGGGTATGGACCTAACGTCTCGTACGGCTATCACTCATGATTCACAACATATATAAATATCTCTATATACCTATGTCCCAGGTCACATCCGCAACAATCTCATATCAGGGGACCGGCAGGCTATCAATCATCTCAATCGACTCACATCTGTATACCAACATATCATCAAATCATCATATCACGTCATATATTCTTTTCATCGCATTTATATCCCACATCAAGTCAATTTTACATATACATTTTACCTTTACTATAAGCATACGTCTCTAATCTAACATACACACCCGAACCATACAATCAGTTTCTGAAAGATGTGAATCGTAGTTTTGAAAATAGGGGCTATGGTGTTTTTAAGGAAAAGATATCATTTGAAAATCCGTAACGTCCCTCAAGGTATCTGTTTAAAAGATGCATACGATTCTTCAGTTTGGAAATAGGTACGGTTCGGATGACACATCTACGTCGGCTATCTAGTCCTATAGTACCATAAATGGCAATATCATCAAATATCATCCTCAAGTCCCGTCATCACATACTAATCGTATCATATCGCTTCTAACTATCCTTAGTCTAATATGGTTCTCTAACTACCTTTTTACTCTATCTATAGTTTTCTATTGAAGGTTTCATTAACCCTAATCTATATATAAATCGGTTTCCATCAAAGTGTGTGGGGGTGCTGTATGCCATCCACCCGACCTCCCCTGTAGATATAGATCTACTCACCTTGATCCTTGCTTGCCGAAGTCGATGACGCCACACTCCGTCGCCTCGGAATCCACGTGAAGGTACCTACAATAACAACATATATCGCAACGCTATTAAAATCAAGTTCTGAAATCCAATACGGCACGCGCATTGCTCATAGGTTAGAACCTATAGCTTACGCGTACAAAATCAACCAAACAACCCTTGTTGTTGATGTACAAACATCCAACAACCAAATTCAAACCCAAATAGAAAAACTTAGCATTCAAAATACGGAAAACATAACCAAAAACCACACCAAAGTGCTCCCAGATTTTGACTTAGGTGAAAATAGGATGAACAAACAATACCGGGATGATGTATATAGGGTATATGACCTACAGAAGCAACCTGGACCCAAAATTCCTCTATGTGGCCGGCCACAAGGCCATAAAATCCAGTGAGCTCGGTTCCCCCTACTCAGATGGGGCCCGTCTCGTCAAGATGGTCTCCTAGTACCCTAATTTGATCCGTGGAGTTGTTTACTAAGCTCAGAAATTCCCCGGGTTGCTCCAGATTCACTGTAGGCTCACAATTCCTCACAAAATCGATACAGCTAAAATCCTAAATCTGTATTCTGGTTTCTATGCTATGATCCAGGTCAAGAATCACCTCTAAGTCTTATTGACAGCCACTAACATCATCAATCTCCCCAACCCTTCTCTAAAATTTCAAAGCTCACAAATCCATCACTAAACGACTTCTAAACTTAAACAAAATGCTAGGAAATCAAAACTACACTAAATGAAAAGAGATATACCTCATGGTTACACCCTAGCAAAACCCTAGAAGTCCCAATGTTGTCAAAATCCCACTTTTCTTGGTCCATTGCGATGAGGGTGAGGAGATGATCATCTTTTGTGAAAAGGGTATAGGGTTTTGGGGAGTATTTTGAGATGAGTCATGAGGGTAGAAGGTGGAGTGAGACGAGGAAGAAGAAGAAGAAGAAAATGGTGGAGGAAAACAATGAGGCAGCCCCCCCTCTCAATTATTCCCACTCTCTCTCTCTCCAAGCATGCTCACTCTCATCATGATGTCCTCTCTCTCTCTCCTCAAGTCATCATGACACCTTTTTCCTTTCTTTTCTTTCTCATCACAATAAAACCATAACATAAATAACACAAATGAAGATGTAACCAAATGAAACATGTCATGGTACACTAACCATGAAAACTGTAAAAACACGGATTTGGCTTAATCGCGATTAGCAGTACACTAATCGGGTTTTTATCCAAACTGCATATAATAAATTTTAAAAATGCCAAATCCTTTAAATATATTTTTAAATGAATAAATCATTTTAATTTTCATTTATTTCACAATTATTGGTATATATTTATACCCTTTTTCGAAAACCCCAATTTCGCAAATCGGGCAGTTTTCGGGAAAAATATTATTTTAATATTAAATTCCAAAAATAATATTTTATATTTTCTGAAATGTTACAATTTTGTTTTTCAATATAGGGCCGGAAAACCCCATATTTTAACTTGTTTATGACATGGTCTCTTCCCATACCATATCTCATATAGAGTGGTAGGCACAAATTTGGATGGAGTTGTTAGTTATATGTATGTCCTAGAGGCAATTACTGTACATACGATGTATATTGTAATGGATGCTTGGACATATAAAGGGATGACTTTCTTGCTCGACATGATAGTATGCTATCTGGTTGCTCTTTATCTTAACATGTACACTGATTGTCTCTATATTACATGTTGATAAAGCCCTTACGATGAGTACTTGACTACCAGGACTATGATGTAGATCATACTAGTGGGGACAGGGTAGTCGATAAGTACGTCCTTCAAATGTTCCTAGTCGTGGGAGTATCAAGATAGGGCATCGATACTCCAGTGTAGACTAGCGTATACGCTTCTCGACCTATATGATGGGCGATGGATGATCCCATATCCATTGGTGTTTGACATCAGAGATGGTATACGGGTGCTCAGTGGAGACTGGGTACACTGGACGGACTCACCGAGAACTCCTAGATGGTATTTACCTCTCGTCGGATAGCAGTTCTCTGGTGATACTGGTACAGGTTAGTCTGTAGACCCGAGATCATCATAGAGTCTTGTGTGATTCCCACTGTGCTTTGATTTCCACCTTACCACGTTCAAGAGAACGTGCAAAACAGTGGCTTTTGGGTACAGTCCCGAGTCACATGGAGGCAATGAGCGATAAAAGGGGTTTCGTCTCTCCCGGTATAGGGAGTTGATGTTGCGCTATGCTCGATTGGCCATAATGGTAAATCCCTGGTCAGGGTTGCTGAGATCCACCGGTAAGTGTTATTAGTAGTTTCTTAAACCGTTATGGACCTTGCATCGGCATGACTTATCAGGCTATTAGGGTCTGACGTTATACCAACCCCAGGCTGTGATATGCGACATATCAGACGAAGAGACCGGACTGTACGGTAGTGTTACTGATTGGATTCGCAGGAGTACGAACATGCTTTCTTGTTGATCTTCTGATCGCTCAATACCCGGGTGGCCATTACGTTTAGCAGAGCGCTTGCGGCTTATGGGTGTTTGATATGATCATCACTTACTGCCGGCGTATTGACGAGTCTTTAGAGTCCTACACAGAGGTTTCCTAGCTCAAGCGAAACGGAGTAGGAGCACATATGTGATATGTGCGGGACCTAGGTTGATACGATATGAGATACCGTATTCTATTCTCGCGATATATGATATAGGTCGGTTATATATGATATAACCAGATTATCGGATCAAGTGTTGATTCGATAAGTTGATTCATATAGTATTAGTCGGTTGTATATGATATAGCCGGATTATTAAATCAAGAGTTGATTTGATAATTTAATGTATAATTATATATTTGATATATTATATTACATTAACTAATATTAAGCTCACTCATGATTTCTTTTCTCACTAGATGTGCACATTGTATATATGTGATATGTATATTTGTGTACATGTATTGTGTCATGTTTGATGATACATACAAGATGGGTGTATGAGATTAATACCATGCTAGGGTTAAGTTAGGGTTTCTATTTATGTTAAGCTAATTCAAAAGAGATTGAGTTTGTCATGGTAAAGCTTGGACAAAAGCTTTTGGAAAAGCTTGGACAAAAGCTTTTGGATAAACTTTGACAAAGTCAACTCTTTTGTCTAGTTAAAGATATTTATCAAACCCAACCCTTAACCATAGTGTGCGGTTTATTTTCTACATGAGTTAAGCATGATGGGTTTAACTCACCCATGGTTGCAATAATTCATTTGGATGAATGATTGATGGGATATTTTTTTCTTCATCTTCTTCTTCTTCATCAAAAGCTTCTAGCTTCAATGGAGTTTTGAGAAAAAGTGTGAGAAAATGAAATCTAAAGTGAGCCCACTTCCTAGTTCATCATCCTCTACTACTTGCCATTTAGTAGAGTGTGTTTGCTTCACTAATTATATGATTAGTGAAGAAATATCTTGGGTTAGTGTCTCCTCGACGTAGATTATCTTCGGCCTCGAAGACATCGAAGCAAGCACGTTCGTTTCTTCAAGGGATCCTCTCTAGAGTCCAGAGTTTGCAATCGCAGCGAAGGGGACTACTACATGGAGCTATTTAAAGTGAAGGACCGGTCTACAAAGGTTGTATTCCTTGCTCACTATAACTTGCAAAGTGTTTGCATATGTTTTCCGTATTATTTCTAGTAAATGATCTATGTTTAGGGTTACCTAGAACGGCAAAATTTTAATTTGGCCTGGACGATACCTCCCGAAACCTTGCTGCCGTTGTAGACAACCCAACAGTGGTATCAGAGATATGCTAGAAATTTAGACGGATTTTGTTAGAATTACTAAACCGAAATACTTCGAAACTTGCATCGCCAAAACCTGGTTGCTGTCGATTTTAAAATGTTGTCAAATTTTTTTTCAAACAAGTACAGAGTGATGTATGGGATATATCATGAACTCACACAAAATTTCAGGGCATTCCCAAACTTTTTAGCCGGCCACATATAGGGTGATCTCGGCCAAAATCCGAGCACCCCCCTGATTTTTTGCCTGTGTTCATTTGACTGGGTTTTGGTGTTTCAGGTGTTGTTTGTTTTTTCTAATTTTGCATGTGATGTAATCTTACACTATAAACAATTCGGAGTGTTTCGTATTCGTATTTTTAACATTGTTTCGGGTGATTCACATGTTGTCTAGACGAAATTAAAAAGTTCGATCGAATGTCAAAAACCCATTTTTCCAAGTTTAACGTATTCGGAAAAACATGCAAGTGATCCTATGAACCCTCTAGAAGAATGAAACCCTAACTCCACTTTTTTGGATCGCGGAACCGCGATCAAACCCTAGGGTTTGCCGTAGTTCCGTGACGACATGAGTGAGGCTTGGGTTTGCCCTTCTACGGCTGGTGCATAGGTACTGTGGCATATTCTGGGTATTATTAAAACGATGCTCAAGTGTTGAGTTGTCGGGAATTGTGGGACTTTGATGAATCGATCGAAAAGTTTAACGTTCGTCCGGATATCATGTGATGGGATACAATATCTGGAATCCACATGTAGTTATGAGATAACTAATTTGAATGTTATAAATATAGCAGTTTAGTCTCAATTGATCAGTTGCCACGGGATTTTGATGAGATCAAAAGTCCGTCGCAATCATATAGCGTACGCGGATACTCACCGGGTAAACTTAATAGATAGCCATGTCCCATAGCCCCAACCAAGTGACTGTAGGAGAACCCCGTCGCCAAAAGCATCCGTTCGGGTGCTCGCGGCAGCGGTGTTCCGCTTTAGTGCACTTCGTCGACGGTATCGGGGGGTGCGGCCGTCTATTGAAGTTTCCGACGAGTATTCGATCAGGATATCGGGAATCTTGTTGAATTGCCCAACTTGATATTGAAAAGTGTTTTCGAGATCGAGACTAAAATACGGGGTTTATAATTGTTAGGCATGCGATGTCTAAGGAATTCATTTGGTTAGGCATGTGATGTCTAAGGAGGTTGCGGATTCCAACTGTTGTAGTTTTTCACTTTCTTTTCTGCGACCGTAAGTGTAATATGTGGTGTATCGCAGTTTTGGTGCTATATATCAACGATAATTGGGATACGCATATTTACTTACGTTGATGACATGTGATGTTATGTGTTACTGAGATATGTCATATTGGATCGTCGTGATTGAATAGTCAGGGGTTTTATGTGAGATGAGAGTTTTTCATTTTCATTCATGTAAAATTCATTTTATGTAATATTCTTTTATTGGGGCACTTCTGGGTTGAGGATGATGTCACCATTTTATATTATTTACTTTTCCGCATTACCCAAGGCGGGGAGCACAAGTAACCGAGTTCTAGGGTCCAGTAGGAGACCATCTCGAGGAGTCGAGACCGGGTCTCCTAACTCTAGAATTGGCAGGGTTGCTTGCCGCTCTCGTAGGGGTCTAAGGGTATGGGATTGGCTATTCATCACGACCGTGGAATCCGTGTTTTATATAGGCTTAATATAAAACACGGAAATCCTAGTATATCCAATATTTCATATATGTTCTTCTGCTGCAATGTTCTGTGATGAGATCATATTACTGCCTGAGACGAATGCTTATATTATATATATGTGATATATATTATATATTGTTGATTTCGTTTCATATGTGATGCTTGTGAAGCATAATAAATGGGACATCATTAATGAGATTGATGAAAGAAAATAAACCTAAAGATGTTGTGGAATCAAATTTTCAACCAAAAAAACAGGTAGCTCTAGTTCTTGCTTTGCATAGCGGTATTCCTTGTAGATTATCCAGCACCTTATTCGATGAGGAAAGAGCCGAGATCCCTTCACCGGGAGTAACCTCTTTAGCAATAACTGGCAGATGCTACAATCCTCGGTTTCGTCTTTTGATTACTTTTCTAGTTCTTGCTTTGCATAGTGGTATTGTGAATATCCTGCACCTCATTGACGAGGAAAGTGCCGAGATCCCTTCACCGGGAGTGACCTCTTTAGCGAAACTAGCAAAAAGCCTCAAAAACACTCCATTTAAATCATTTGATTCTACAACGATATCAAGTTTATTACGCAAAAGGTTTTCTTAAAAACCTGACGTAGCCCTCCGTCATTTTAGGAAGTAGAGTACTTAGTATTCGTGATGCGTATGTCGACCATAGTTGAGGCGTAGTGTACGGTAGCTAAGTGATGTCTTCCTACACAGCATATAATGCGATTAATTAGAACAGTCATGTGATTATATCGACCATAGTTGAGGGTCATGTGGGTGGGTCTAATTAATCATGAAATGATGAGTAGAACTTGACTAGTGCTTATGATATGTTGACCATAGTTAATGTCATAAGTACTAGGGGTAAAAACAATTATCGGGAGTTTCAAGTGTTAAAACTTGCAATGAGATTGCATACCTTCTATGAGATAGTTGGATCCCGATACCCACTGTGAGTAAGAGTTACTCCCGGGAGAGTTTTATACATTACAATTAGCCGATCAAGTAGGTGTCTAGAAAGGTGTTAACGGGGTTACGCCCCTGGAAAAACGAGGTTTATTCTAATTAGGTCCGTGCGAAAGCACGGGGAACCTCCCTCAAAGTACCGGCACTGGCCTGGCTGAAAGATTGGCAAACTTGTAGGGTGTAATTAATCCCGGATAGTCTTTCCTTTTAGGGTTTGAAGGAAGATTTGATAAAAAACAGTGGGAGCCATCATGATTAGATATATTAATAACCAATCTAATCTTGCAAGAGCATACGCTGAGTGCTTTCTTCTCTCTCTCTCTCTCCAGGTAGCGACCATGTCACGCCTTAATCAAGATAATAATATGGATGTATTGACCGAACCCGCTAGTTATACTGAGCTGGGGAATGTTGGTCCCGCTCCAAATTATAATTGTTATAAGACCGAGCAGGAAATAGGGGATTACTAGGATTCCCGTGCCGCCCAAACGAAGAAAGTGTATGTTGATGCATCTTCTTCAGGTGTGTTCATTACAGAGAACTGTTTCTCAGTATCCTTTACGTCCTGCGTATGAGATACCGGATCAGGATCCCAGATATGTAATTTGTTACATGGGCTACAGATAGGTAGAGAACTGAAAACATGTGATAATTTTCAAGAGTTGGAAACGGTGCAAATTGTTGCAAGCCAAGTAGTTGGCAATTATAACCCTGTATTACCAAATACATTGATTCTGAACGAATGTTATTAGATACCGAACCTGATATACAACATCATATCAGTCTCTTTATTTGGTAAAGAAGGATATAATTTTGTATTGTTGGATAATGTTTTGAACATTTCCTAAATCAAAAATTGATCGTTTCAGGCACGTTATCTAAAAGCATATATGTTCTAAATCAAAACCACAGTTCTTAAAGTACAGAACACACACAAGAGAAAGAGTTCAGAAATAAACGAATCCTTCTTGAGGCATTGTAGACTAGATCATATCAATGTGACCCGACTAGCTGAAGTTACATTTAGATGCATATTCAAATCAGTTTGAATTTATATCTTGTGAAACTTGCCAGTCATGTCATAAAGATAAGATGACCATTAGCTCCGTTTATTGGAAACAGAGAAAGAGTTAGTGAACTCTTGGGATTGATACATGATGATGTATGTGGGTCCCCTGTCTACACATGCCAGGACTGGTTCTTTGTACTTCATTACATTCACTAATGATCTCTCAAGATTCGCACATGTGTTCCTGTTGAAACACAAGTCTGAAGCTTTTGAGAAATTCAAAGAATATAAGTTAGAAGTAGAGAACCAAAACGGGTATAAGTATTATGTCCTTTTATGTGATCAAGGAGGAGAATACTTGAGCACGAAATTCCTGGACTATTCTAAAGAAGAATGAGATTCTCTCTCAGCATTACTCCTCCGGATACACCACAGCTCGTTGGTGTATCGGGATGGAGCGATCACACCCTATTAGATATGGTGCGCTCTATGATGAGTACTACCGAGTTTCCTATTTCCTTTTTCGAGTTATGCACTTGAGAAGCTACATACCTATTGAATTGGGTTCTGATCAAATCAGTGCCTACCACTCCATATGGGATATGGTATGGGAAGAGCCCATGTCTTAAGTAAGTTAAGATTTGGGGTTGTCCGGCCTATGTCTAAAAGCAAAATCCGGACAAGCTCGAGGCAAAGTCAGTTCTGTGGAAGTTTGTTGGATATCCCAAGCATTCGCAAGGGAATATCTTCTACCACACCGAGGAACAAAAGGTGTTTTATTTCTCGGCATGCCACCTTTTTAGAGAAGGAATTTATTTTGGATGAAATTTATGGTCATGAGGTAGAACTGGAAGGAGTTCCAGCTATACAAACTGCAGCTGATGATTTGGTAAAACCGGAGGATTCGGTAGCTCCCAACGAACCTCAGCCTCTCCGCCGATCTGGTAGGGTTCCTCATCCACCTGAGTGATACTTCAATTTCTCTATGACAGTGGGAGCAAGGAGTGCATCATGAGATGACGAACCAAGTAGTTTCGACCAGGCCATCAAGAGTGGGGACTCTGTAACTGTGGCTGGATGCTATGCGATCTGAGATGGAATCCATATACACCAAAAAAGTATGAACTTTGGTTGCTTTATCTGAAGGGTTAAATCCCCATCAGGAGCAAGTATATCTTGAGAAGATTACTTGGTGTACATGGAAAAGTTGAGACTTTTAAAGCAATGCTTAAGTCCATCCAGATCCTACTTACCATTGCTACATACCATGAATACGATATCTGGCGGTTGGGTGTCATGACTGCTTTTCTAAATAGTGATTTAGAAGACATCGTCTATAAGTACACAGCCAGAGGGTTTCGTAGATAGTGGGAACAGTGGAAACGCGTGCAAGATGCTTTATGAGTTAAAGCAGGCATCGCGGAGTTGGAACATCAGTTTTGATGTAGTAGTCAAAGCGTTTGACTTCATCAAAATGGTAGATGAACTTTGTATATACAAAAAGGTAGTAGGGAGTATGGTGGTGATCCTCGTATTGTACGTGGATGACATACTCTTGATAGGAAAGGATTTTCCTATGCTACACTCGGTCAATATCCTCTTATCACAAGGATTCTCCATATAGGATCAAGTTGATACCTCCTAAATCCTGGTTTTTGGATCTATGAGATAGATCTAAGTGGATGTTAGGATTCTCACTAGGTGTAGTGAGATGGTATCAATCGATCCTGGGGAGAATCACTGGAAAAGTTCCAGGGTGATAAGGATGACTGAATGTCAGTCACAGACATTGTCTTTACCCTCAGTGGAGGGACGGTATGTTGGAAGAGTTCCAAGCTAGATACCGTGACTTACTAGACGATAAAGTATGGATACATCACTACCAAGGATGCTACCAAAGAAATAGTCTGGATGTACACTTGTTCATGAGATGAACTTCGTTCCTACCATTGTGTGACAATGGAGTTGTGGCTTAGGCCAAGGAACACCCGTCCCATCAGAGATCCAGACATATTCTGAGGCAAGTATCACCTGATCAAGGAGATGGTTGATCTCTAGGGAGATCCAGGTTTTGGAGAGTAGACACAGAGGACAACACGGCGGATCCACTCATAAAGGCCTATTCATAGGAGAGACTTTTATGAGATGGTTGAGTATGAGATACTTTAACCACTACTGATTGTTGGGTATGAGATATTACAACAGATGACCCTAGTGCAAGTGGGAGATTGTTAGTTATATGTATGCCCTAGAGGCCATTACTGTACATACGATGTATATTGTAATGGATGCTTGGACATATAGAGGGATGACTTTCTTGCTCGACATGATAGTATGCTATCTGGTTGCTCTTTATCCTAATATGCACACTGATTGTCTTTATATTACATGTTGATAAAGCCCTTAGGATGAGTACTTGACTACCAAGACTATGATGTAGATCATACTAGTGGGGACAGGGTAGTCGATAAGTACATCCTTCAAATGTTCCTAGTCGTGGGAGTATCGAGACAGGGCATCGATACTCCAGTGTAGACTAGCGTATACGCTTCTCGACCCATATGATGGGCGATGGATGATCCCATATCCATTGGTGTTTGACATCAGAGATGGTATACGGGTGCTCAGTGGAGACTGGGTACACTGGACGGACTCGCCGAGAACTCCTAGATGGTATTATACCTATCGTCGGATAGCAGTTCTCTGGTGATACTGGTACAGGTTAGTCTGTAGACCCGAGATCGTCATAGAGTCTTGTGTGATTCCCACTGTGCTTTGATTTCCATCTTACCACGTTCAAGAGAATGTGCAAAACAGTGGCTTTTGGGTACAGTCCCGAGTCACATAGAGGAAATGAGCGATAGGAGGGGTTTCGTCTCTCCCGGTATAGGGAGTTGATGTTGCGCTATGCTCGATTGGCCATAACAGGAAATCCCTGGCCAGGGTTGCTAAGATCTACTAGTAAGTGTTATCAGTAGTTTCTCGAACCGTTATGGACCTTGCATCGGCATGACTTATCGGGCTATTGGGGTCTGACGTTATACCAACCCCAGGCTGTAATATGCGACATATCAGACGAAGAGACCGGACTGTACGGTAGTGTTACTGATTGGATTCGCAGGAGTACGAACAGGCTTGCTTGTTGATCTTCTGATCGCTCAATACCCGGGGGGCCGTTACGTTTAGCAAACCGCTTGCGGCTTGTGGGTGTTTGATATGTGTAGGGTGTTTTTTGTCACCCCATTAAGATGGGAATGCGCGCGCACTTGTCAGGCGTATTACAGATTCCACTGCCAAGGGTAGGCTGGGGTTTATTGATTATGGGGATCTGAATTTCCGGCAGCCGCGGACTAAGCTGCCGTTAATTACCCCTCGTCTTTGGAGCGAGAGAACCTCCGATTGACGGGTTAAACTGGTCATGCGAACTCAATGTGCAGTGTTGTGTTTTAAAGGGGGCTTTGTATACATCGGGGGCCCCACAGAGTTTTTACGGGGGTCCTGCAGTTAGTTATATGTATGCCCTAGAGGCCATTACTGTACATATGATGTATATTGTAATGGATGCTTGGACATATATAGGGAGTACTTTCTTGCTCGACATGATAGTATGCTATCTGGTTGTACTTTATCTTAATATGTACTCTGATTGTCTCTATGTTACATGTTGATAAAGCCCTTAAGATATGTACTGGACTACTGGGACTATGATGAGATCATACTAGTGGGGCCTCGGTAGTCGACGAGTACATCCTATAACTGTTCCTAGTCGAGGGTGTATCGAGATAGGGCATCGATACACCAGAGTAGACTAGCGTATACGCATCTTGACCCATATGATGGGCGATGGATGATCCCATATCCATCGGTGTTTGACATCAAGAATGGTGTACGGGTGCTCAGTGGAGACTGGGTACACTGGACGGACTTGCCGAGAACTCCCAGATGGTAATGTACCTCACGTCAGATGGCAGTTCTCTGGTGACACTGGTACAGAGTAGTCTGTAGACCCGAGATCGTCATAGAGTCTTGTGTGATTCCCACTGTGCTTTGATTTCCATCATACCACGTCCAAGAGAGCGTGCAAAAAGGTGGCTTTTGGGTACAGTCCCGAATCATATGGAGGCAATGAGCGATAGGAGGGGATTCGTCTCTTCCGGTGTAGGGAGTTGATGTTGCGTTGTGTTCGATTGGCTATAACTGGAAATCCGTGGCCAGGGTTGCTGAGATTTACTGGTAAGCGTTATCAGTAGTTTCTCGAACTGTTATAGACCTCATATCGACACGACTTATCAAGCTATTGGGGTCTGACGTTTACCACCCCTAGGCGAGATATGTGACATATCAGACGAAGAGACCGGACTGTACGGGAGTGTTACTGACTGGATTCGCGGGAGAATGTACAGGCTTGCTTGTTGATCTTCTAATTGCTCAATACCTGGGTGGCTTTTACGTTTAGCTGACCGCTTGCAGCTTGTGGGTGTTTGATATGATCATCACCTACTGCCGGCGTATTGACGATACTTTAGAGTCCTACACAGAGGTTTCTTGACTCAGGCAAAACGGAGTAGGAGCACATATATGATATGTGCGGGATCGAGAACAATACGTGTATGTGATACCGTATTAGATTCTCGCGATATGAGATATCGGCCGGGTATATATGATATAGCCGGGTCATCGGATCAAGTGTTGATTCGATGAACTGATACAGATTATATTAGTCGGTTATTTATGAAATAGACGGATTATCGGATCAAGTGTTGATTCGATAATTTAATGTATAATTATATATTTGATATATTAAATTACATTAACTAATATAAGCTCACTAAAAGATTCTTTTTCTCACTCGGGTAATACATTGATATATATGCGATATATGTTAATTGTATTATTTTATTTTGTTACAATAAATAATGTATATGTGATATATAATATTGTAACATGTTATGGTTATAAATGCAACATGATTTGTGGAGTTTAATTGTGGTTAGGGTTTGGATTAGGGTTAAGCAAGCATGAAGCTTTCAAGAAGCTTCTTGAAGCTTTGACTTTGACTTTGGATATTTTGTTTAGATATTTGCTTAACTCAACCCAACCCTTCACCATAGTTAACTCTCTACATGGGTTAAGACTTCATTCTTAACCCATGGTTGCATTTCTAATCTCACTTGACTTTCATTATTCATCACAAAAGGATTCTTCTTCTTCTTCCTTGAGTTCTTGATGGAAAACCTTTCTAGCTTTTTCATTAGTGGTGAAAATGAGTGAGATTAAGAAAACAAATGAGAGCTAAAATCCTACTTCATCATCCTAATCTATCCTAGCCATTTAAGATTAGGGTGTTCACTTCATTTAGTGAGTGAGAGCTTGTGTTAAAGAAACTTCAAGGTGGATCATCTTAGTTATCGAAGATCGGAAGCAAGCTTGCATTTTTCTCATCGTGGAGCTTTTCGAGAGTCTGGATACCCGATGATCGCAGCGAAGGGACCTCAACACGGAGCTTTAGAAGTGAAGGACCGGACTACAAAGGTTGTAATATCAAACTCTTAGTGTTAAAGTGTTTAACATGCTTTGTTTCGCCTAATCTCTAGTTTAAAGATCTTGGTTAGGGTTGTTCGGCACGTCTAAATTTTAAATCGGGCATGGTTGATGCCTTATAGACCCTTGTGAGAGTGCCTAGTAACCCTACACCCGCTACCCGGATAGCGGGCTGGGGGTCAAGGGGGCTAGCCGCCCCCTTACGGGGTGCGGGGCAGCACCCCGTTAGAAATTTTTTCTAACGGGGGAGGTTTATTTAGTGTGGAGTACGTGTGTGTGTGTGTGTGTGTATGTATATATACATGTGTGTGTGTGTGTGTGTGTACGAAAGAGGGAAAGGGCATCCAAAGGATGCGTGGGAGAAAGCGCCAGAACGCTAGTGCCTCACATGCCAGGCACGTAGGTGCTCGGGCGCTAGCGCCTCACGTGCCAGGCACGTGGGTGCTCGGGCGCTAGCGTTTTGGGCGCTAGCGCTTTGTGCGCTAGCACCTCACGTGCCAGGCATGTGGGCACTCGGGTGCTAGCGCTTTGGGCGCACATGGCAGGTACGTGGGTGCTCAAACGCTAGCGCTTTGTGCGCTAGTGCCTCACGTGCCAGGCATGTGGGCGCTCGGGCACTAGCACTTTGGGCGCTAGCGCTTTGAGGGCAAGAGCGCTAGCGCCTCACGTGCCAGGCACGTGGGCGCTCGCAAGGCAAAATGGACTTGGTCCCTGCAATGGGAGTTGTACTCTCAGAAAGGAACACTTATTATTTTGTTTGTATATGTGTATATATATATATATATATATATATATATATATATATATATATATATATATATATATATATATATGAGGAGTTAAACTCCTAAGATATTTTTTGAAGCTGATGAAGGGGCTTCTCCCCTTGAGCCCTGGATCTTCCCCAAAGTGGGGTTCTTAGAGGTGGGTCTCCTTCTTCCTCCTCCGTTGGCAGGATCTTGAAGAACAAGAAGTATGAGATTTTAAAAATCTCTACTTTTTGAGATATGGTGGGAGATCCGAGTTCCCCTTTGTGGGTTTCATGGTGAAAAACTATTTAGTTTTGAAAAAAAAGAGTAAAACTCTTGATTTAATTCAAAAAGAGAAGAAGGTTTTTAGAACCTTGAGGAAGGAGAAGATCACAGATCTTGATTCTTTTGGAGAGAGAAAAAGTTGTTGAGATATTTTCATTATCTTTGCCTTTATAGGCTATACACTTTACATATAGCCCCTTGGGCTTTTCAAAATGGCATTTTGCCTATCCCATGGCTCATGTGCCATTTCTTTTTGAACATAAGCCATGGGCTTTACAAAAATTTGGCTTTATGCCCATTTTTCTTACATTTATTCGTAAAATAAAATAAAATAAATACACCAAAAATTATTTGTTACAAAATTTTTATCTTGGCATGGGGGGAGGCCGGCCGCTCCATGTTCGGGCTCTACCCGGGCATTGGCCCATTGACATGGGCTTGGGCCCACTTGGGTTAGGGTTGACTTTGATTTTGACTTGGTTAACCGTGGTGTAAATTTCGACCCCAACAAAGTGCCCCCCATCAATAAATGCACACAGTATATGTGGGTCGTGTGCATGAAATTGTTGGATCTTCTTTCACGTGGAGGCGACTTGATTTGGTTCCCGCTTTTTGGGAAGCTGGCACTGCCCTTTTTACGACATGAACGGTCGATGCTGCCCTTTAAGCGACGTAGACGGTCGGTGCTGCCCTTTTAGCCACTTGGACGGTCGGTGCTTCCCTTTTAGCCATTTGGACGGTCGGTGCTGCCCTTTTAGCGACTTGGACGGTCGATGCTGCCCTTTTAGCGACGTGGATGGTCGATGCTGCCCTTTTTGCGACGTGGACGGTCGATGCTACCATTTTAGCGACGTGGACGGTCGATGCTTCCCTTTTTGCGACTTGGACGGTCGATGCTGCCCTTTTTGCGACGTGGACGGTCGATGCTGCCCTTTTAGCGACGTGGACGGTCGGTTCTGCCCTTTTTGTGACTTGGACGGTCGGTGCTGCCCTTTTAGGGACTTGGACGGTCGGTGCTGCCCTTTTTGCGACTTGGACGGTCGATGCTGCCCTTTTTGCGACGTGGACGGTCGATGCTGCCTTTTTTGCGACGTGGATGGTCGGTGCTGCCCTTTTAGCGACGTGGACGGTCGATGCTGCCCTTTTTGCGACTTGGACGGTCGATGCTGCCCTTTTTGCAACGTGGACGGTCGATGCAGGATTTGACTTGCTCCGCTCCTCACGGTGTCAGGGATGAAGTTGACTTGTTTCCGAGGTGGAGTTTGATTCTGCCAGGGAGGTCATTGGTTGTTTTTCTGATTTGATGTGATTTGGGTTGACATAAGCACCGCTGCACTGGAATATGGTACCAGAAGCGAATCATCATCTGCCATGAGGAGATTTCCCTCGTTCCCAGTTTAATGACTTAGGGGTCATCTGTTCCCAGTTTAACGACTTAGAGGTCATCTGTTCCCAGTTTAATGACTTAGGGGCCATCTGTTCCCAGTTTAACGACTTAGAGGTCATCTGTTTCCAGTTTAAAGACTTAGGGGTCTTCTGTTCACAGTTTAACGACTTAGAGGTCATCTGTTCCCAGTTTAAAGATTTAGGGGTCTATTGGATTGGAGTTTGGAATTAGGGTAGGCATCAGCGTTGCTAACACTGAAGTATATTTGCCAGGAGCAATTCATCATTTGCCTTTTCTTGTTGCGGAGCGATGGCTTAGGAGACAGGTTTAGGTCCCTATCACCTAAGGCTTTTCAATTTTATGAGCCGTAAGGGTCCCATAAAAGCATTTTCTCCCTACGAGTCGAAAGGATCTCGTAGGTGTGCTTTCTCCTTAGGAGTCGTGGGGACTCCCAAGTGTGTTTTTCCTTCGTGAGTCGTAAGGATCACACGAAGGTGTTTTCTTACGAGTCATGAGGATCCCGTAAGTTTGTTCTCCTCATGTATCGTGAGGACACATGAGTGGGTCTTTCTAAATGGAGCATAAGTCCAAGGGCGGAGACCGGCCGCTGGACTGGTGATTGCGGTGGGGTATGATGAGAATTATTCGAGCCCGTGGATTGTATACGGTAGTCAATTTGGGGACTAACCGTAGTGCCGGGAGAATTTTGAGAAATTGGATTTTGGTTTTGGTTTGGCATCAGTATTGCTGCACAGGAATAATGCTAGGAGCAACTCATCATTTGCCTTGGGAGGACTTGGGATTTGGGTTTTTGGTCAGCATCAACACCGCTAACACTGAAGCGAAATGCCAGGAGCGACTCATCATTTGCCGTTGCCCGTTGGGGAACGATGGCTTAGGAGACAGGTTTAGGTCCCTATCACCTAAGACTTTTCAATTTTATGAGCCGTAAGGGTCTCATAAAAGCATTTTCTCCCTACTAGTCGAGAGGATCTCGCAGGTGTATGTTTTCCTTAGGAATCGTAGGGATTCCTAAGTGTGTTGCTCCTTTATGAGTCGTAAGGATCTCACGCAGGGATTTTCTCCTCACAAGGTCGAGAGGATTTTGCGAGTGTATTTTCTCTCTTTTCACGAGTTTGCGCCCTTTTGGGTTTTTACAAACTCGCCGGAGTCCGGCTATTTTTACTCATGGAGCCCTTTCGGGTTTTCATCCATGCTCGTTTTGCTTGTGGACATACCCTTTTTTTGGGACTTTAAAAGTAGTCTCACCGGAAGGACTTGGGAGAGATAGGGGTCGTTTACGCCCGTGGATTGTATACGGTTTTGCAGGATGTATGATCCAGACCGTAGGGCCGGTGTGCTCAATTTTCCTACGACTTGGAGCATTCACGCGTAGTATTTCTTGAGATATCAGCCATTGTTAGGTGGCATGGACCTTTCTCCCTCGGCACTTATTAGTTGGTAAGATCCTCCATCAAACACTTTCTCGATGACGTATGGTCCTTCCCAGTTTGGCTCGAATTTTCCTTTTGCATGTCGATTGGGGATGATCGGTCTTTTGAGGACCAACACCAATTCACCTTTCTTAAAAGCGCGGAGACGGGTCATCTTGTTATAGGCCCGTGACATTTAGGCTCGGTATAGCTCCAGATTTTGCTGCACCGCGAGCCTCTTTTCTTCGAGGGTGTCAAGCTCTTCCAGCCGAAGGAGCACGTTTTCCTCCTCCGTCAATTCGTGCCGAACGGTCATTCTTAATCTTGGAACTTCGACTTCGAGGGGGATGACCGCCTCCATCCCGAAGAGTAATGAGTATGGAGTGGACTGAGTTGGAGTACGGTGCATAGTACGATATGCCCACAATGCCTCGTGAAGCTTGAGATTCCAGTCTCTCTTGTTGGCTGAAGCATTTTTCCTCAGGAGCTTGCATAGAGTCTTATTGAAGGCTTCGGCCAGCCCATTGGCTCTTGGGTTATAGATGGAGGAATATCTCCAGTCTATCTTATGCTGAGTAGAGAACCTTGAGACTTTGAAGCTCTTGAAAGAAGGCCCGTTGTCAGAAATGATTTTTCTTGGTGTACCGAAATGGTATAGAATATCATGCTGGAAGAACGTCAGAATATTTTCTGTCTTGACTTCTTTGAGCGGGACAGCTTCAGCCCATCTGGAGAAATAGTCAGTTGCGGCCAATATGAACCGGTGGGCTTCTGGATGACGGAGGATCAATTGGGCCAACTATGTTGGTTCCCCAGACTTCGAAGGGACACGACGCCACCGTAGGATGCAACGGATTGGGATGCTTGTGAATGAAATCACCGTGAATTTGGCAGATCTGACATTTCTTTGCATGCACTCCGCAATCCCGTATCATGGTGGGCCAGTAATATCCAAGCCGTTTGATCTGAAGCCGCATCTTGGGGCCAGACTGGTGAGCACCGCAGACGCCTGAGTGAACTTCTTTCATAACTTTTTGGGCTTCGGCCGATGACAGGCACCTGAGCCAGAGTTGGTCATATGACCTGATCAGTCGAAAATATTGCATTTCTAACACATCAATTTCCTTACCATTTGCACTCATCTAGAGGTGTTCGGTATGAATATAGCACATATTAGCAAAACATCAGTAAAATACCAAATAACTTGTGTTACACTTTAAAACCGACATATTGAGGGAAATTGAGTGTTTATTATTGCATCGCATAATCTTTGTATAGCGCAACACTTGTCTTGAGAATCTGTGCAGGAAATTCCAGGAAAAGAGCCGAAACGGTGAAAAGTGCTGATAAAAATACGCCAAGTCCAAGACTTAAGATCTGGAAGTGAACTAAATAGAATTATAAGATTCCACACATAAGAAAGTACACTTACAATCAGCACCAACATTATCCAGAAAGTTCATGCACAGAAGCCTCTAATGGGCCGTGGATCCGCGGCCAGAGTAGCCTTCCCGCGGCGGATCCGCGGCCATGTGATGATGACATCAGCACAGTTCATCTTCAGGTTTCTCCTTTCAGTAGCCACACCTCTTCAATACACCTTGTTCTCCAGAAATCTCCAGAAGCTTCTGTCCGAGCAGCCAAGCTTCTTGTACAAGCTAATCACCTCCAAGCTTCTCAAACAAGCCTCTCAACCCTAACTAACCAACTCTAGAACCTTCTCCCTAACCACCAAGCTTACAAGAGAATCTAAACTAAACCTAGCTTCTAAAGGAAGCTAATCCTAATCAAGCTTCTAGGGGAAGCTAATGAAGGCTATAAAAGGGACCCTAAAGCTTCTATTCTAAGGTTGTTGAATATTTAGAGGGTTGTTGATCATTCCACATCATTCACCCACAAGTTGAGTGACACAACTTATGCATTCAAACCCTAACCCTAATCCAATCACCAAAGCCAAAATTCAAGATCTTTGAGTACAAATCAAGCAAGAAGCCTTTAACCTTTTAGAAGCGAAGCCGATCTTCAACCGAGCAAGTGATCCAAGATGATCCGCGACTCACGGAGACGATGCGGAGCTAAATCGACGATCGAGTTCTTTCCTCTTGTAGTTCTTGAGAGAATTGTAAAAAAATTGTTGATAAATAAAAGGTGAAATTTCTTTATCTTGCTTACTTCTATATTTGAGCATTATGATTAGATCTCAATTCTTGATTGTGATCTTTGATATGATGCTTGAGTAAAAACTCCGCTCGTGGAGGAGTCGAGAGAATCAATAGATAATGATGTAACAAATCCTGAAACGATTCTTAATTCCTATAAGTTTTGTAAACTCTTGTAAATTGAATCATCGACAACCTAGTTTTGAGCGAGATGCTTTCTTGAATGTTTTCGCTCGTAACTAGAGATCGACGATTGGTGATTCAATCTACTAGAGGCTAGCTTTTGAATGAGATTCATCGAAAGGACAAAGGATGAGATAAAAAAAACCCTAGTTCCTTCAAGAGATCCTTAAACCTCGATTAATCGTCATCGATCTAGTATCAAATCATTAATGGATAAGAAAACGTAATCACTAGTTTTCATCACTTCTATAGATTCGATCAATTCCTACGAGCCTCACTTCAATTCTTGAAACCTAATTCGATTGGATATCATCAATTCGTGATTCTTGATTTTAATGTTTTCTTGATTTAGATCTAGATAATTCTTGAAATTCACTTTTAAAATCTTGAATTGAATTGTCTTTTCTTTTCTCTTTAATTTTCAATTCATCTAAATCAAATTTGAACGGATCACATTATCCCTGAGGACGATCCGTATTCATTAACGCGCTATAATCGACACCGTTATTGATTGCGGTCAAAAATTTCTTTGGTTGTGATTTCTATACATTTTCTACCTACACACCGAGAATTCATTCAATCATGACCTGCGGTATAGCGTGTCATTTACAAACACGTATCGGAGAGCTCTCTTCTTCAGCTGAATCCTTGCAGATTTTTCTTCGGGCATCTTGTCGTATCGGAGGTACTCTATGAAGGGTTCTCTCCAATCGGGCTTGTCTTGGATGATCGAAGCCTCTTCGGCAGGACTGCTCTTCTGCTCCGTGCTTTCCTCTTCTCATAAAGAGACTGGGCGTAGAATTTGCCGGCTCCTGATTGTGATCAGAATTTCGTCCATGTCAGTATCAGCCAGCTCCTTGGCTAAACGAGCGAGTACGTCAGCCTTTCCATTCAACGCTTTAGGGACTTTCATTAGTTCAATGTGAGTGAACCATTTCATGAGTTCCACCACTCGGCTTCTGTACCGAGCTAACTCGGGTTTGTATATCTTATAGTCGCCGCTTACTTGGTTGACGACAAGCTGGGAGTCACCGTAAACCCGTAGCCGAAGGATTTCCATTTCTATAGCGAGCTCCAGACTAGCTATCAGAGCTTCATACTTAGCTTCATTGTTTGTTCGAGGCTCGGTGAGAGCAAAAGAACGCCGTAGGGTTCCCATCGATGCCGTGATGAACACCAATCCTATCTTTGCTTTCGTCTCCGGGACGCTTGATTTGCTGGAGGTCCTCATTGATGAGGCTCCATCGAAGTAGAGCTCCCAACATGGCTCATCTTCCTCGAGGTGCATCACTTGTTTGTTGGGTAACTCACAATTTAGCGGCGACCCTTCTGGTATAGGATGAGCGGCGAGGAAGTCTGCAAGAGCTTGCCATTTCACTGCTTTCTGAGGAGTATAAACTATGTCAAACTCAAGTAGCATGACAGCCCATCTTAACATTCTACTGGTTAGGCTTGCTTTGGTCATTAAGTGTTTGAGCAGGTCGACCTTAGAGATCAGCATAACCCGATGAGCAAGCAGATAGTGCCTTAGCTTCTTTACAGCGAACATCAGAGCCAGGCATTGCTTTTCGATCGGGGAATAGTTGTGTTCTGCCCCGACTAAAGTTCGATTGAGGTAGTAGAGGGCATTCTCTTTTGCCTCTTCGTTGTTCTGGGCAAGGAGTGCACCGAGTGACTCATCTAGCGTGGCAGTGTAGAGAATCAGCGGTTTATTTGGAATGGGAGCGGCCAGCACTGGAGGGTGCAATAAGTACTGTTTGATGCTTTCGAACGCTGCTTGACATTCGGCATCCCAGATAAAAGGAGCTGCTTTCTTCATGAGCTTTGAGAAGAGCCTACATCTCCCCGATAAATTTGAGATAAACCTCCGTATATAAGCAAGCTTGCCTTGAAAAGATCTTAGCTGCGTCAGACTCTTCAGAGGGGGCATCTCCATGATGGCCTTTATCTTGGATGGGTCAACTTCAATCTCTCGATGTCGGACTATAAAGCCCAGGAATTTTCCCGATGACACGCCAAAAGCGCACTTCAGAGGATTCATCTTCAGATCGTATTCCCTCAGTCTGGTGAGAACGGTCCTAAGATCTTGGATATGATCTGCCTTGGCTTTAGTCTTGATGACCAGATCATCAACATAGTATTCGACGACTTTATGGATTAGGTCATCAAAGATGTTGGTCATTGCCCTTTGATATGTAGCACCTGCGTTCTTCAGTCCAAACGGCATCACTTTGTAGCAGTATATTCCGACCGGGGTTTGAAATGCTGTGTGTTTCTCATCCTCAGGCGACCTCTTGATCTGATTGTATCCAGACGAGCTATCCATAAAGGTGAACAGTTCATAATTTGAGGTGTCATCGACCATCATTTCCATAACTGGTAGCAGGAAGTCGTCTTTAGGACATGCCTTATCGAGGTCCCTGAAATCGACACAAACTCGGATCTTCCCATTTTTCTTCTTCATTGGGACTATACATGCGATCCAGTTTGCATATTTCTCTTCCCTGATGAAGCCGACATCGATGAGTTTCTTGGTTTTCTCGATGACCTTTTCTTCCAGTTCCCTTCTCATTCTTCGAGGAGCTTGTTTGACTGGCTTAGTATCAGGAGATATAGCCAGCTTATGCACAACCACTTCAGAGGAAAGGCCAGGCATTTCTTTGTACGTCCACGTGAAACAGTCGATGAACTCATGCAGCAGGGCGATTATCTGCTCTTTCATTTCCTCTGACAAGAGTGAGCTGATGTAGGTCGGCTTTGGATTATCGGGCGTTCCTAAGTCAATCTCAGTTAGCCGTCAAAGGTTGCTTGTCTGCCATCTTCGAGCTCTTGAGGAGCTTCTTCTGGCTTGGCTAGCTCGTCTTCATCATTTGACTTTTCGCTGGCTTCCCTAATATGGATCATGTAGCATGCTTTGGAATCCGGTTGAATGAAGCCTATGCCCCGTCTATCTAGAATTCGTCCATCAATGAGTGCTCGGACCTGGGGCGGATGCCATAGCCCTTCATAAAACCTTGCTTCGGACTCCGTTTGATATAACCGGCATCCGCACCTTTTGAAATATTCTCGCATCTCGGGTGCATAGTATCTAGGATTGAGGACGGCTCTTATGCCTCTCTCATAGGGAAGGCATGAGACAGACAAATCGTCCGGGTGCATAACGGGTTTGACCCATAAAACAGGATGCCCTTCTGTCCACTTTTCCTCCCGGAAACGTAGAAAGTTTTTAGCTGGTCCACGGTAGAGACTGACAATGCATCGAGCTCTTTACACATCCGTTCCGGCACCCTTGTGATGGCTAGGGACCCTTCTGCAATTTTGAAGGTCTCTCATAGTTTCACTTGTGGCATGGGGGTCCAATTTGCACAGCTGTCGCACGGCAGGTCCTCTTCCTCCGACTCTTCAGTGTCGCTGCCAAGATGAGGGCGGACTTTGCTGCTGGATGGGGCTTCAGTAACAGATTCGTCCGTATAGCTACCGAAACGAGGGCGAGTTTTACGGAAGGATAGACTTCCAGCGTCGGACTCATCAGTGTCGCTATCGAAACGCGGGCGCACTTGGGCGTTTTTGCTTTTGAAAGTGACAGCCAGCTCAGATTTGCTTTTGAGTCTTGGGGCCGCTCTATCCTTAGTCAGTTGTGGCTTAGAATTTTGGTGGTTCATAAAGTACCGAGAATATTCATATCTGACTTCATGCACACCGAACGGCTGGATGTCTCCGTCAATGCGTCTTTCTTCACCATTTTTAGTATACTTCATGCATTGATGGAGAGTTGAGGGAACGATGCCGTAATCGTGGAGCCATGGCCGTCCCAAGAGAATCTTATAAGACGTGTCGGCGTTGATCACGTATATCTTAGCTTCAGTTTGCAGATCCCCGAATTTGATTGGCAAAGCTATAGACCCTAGAACTTGCTGGCAGTTTTGATTGAAGTCTTGAATGACAATCCTTTCCCTTGACAGGTGTCGGACGTCCATTGATAAACTCTTCAGTTTTTGCAAGTTCATGATGTTCACTGAGGACTCCGGATTAATCAATATGCGATTAATCCGATCTCCGTCGCTGTACCTGGTCATGTAAAGCGGCCGATTATGCTCAGCCGTTCCCAGTAGCAAGTCTTCATCCTTAAACATGACTGCGGCGGCTTGCAAAGTGTACTGAGCTTCTTTCATGTTAATTTCCGCAAAGCGAGCCTGATACCACTCAGGGTTTTGTAGAGCATGAATGAGAACATCTCTAAGCTCTTGAGATAGAACCAAAGTATCTTAGATGCTAAGGAGAGACGGAAGCTTTCGGAGGTGAGCCAAGACATTACAGTCTATTGGGGAAGGACTCGAATCTTCATGAGCAAGTTCTCTGCCATCTTCTTCATTAGCGACTTATTTTTCCTTCCCTTTTGGGGGCGTTTCCCTGATTTGGCGGTAGAGCCCTGCCGCTTCTAAGCTGGATTTGGTTGGCCTTTGTGGCGAGCTCCTCGTCCTCTTCAGGAAAATAGAGCTCCTCCTCAGAGTCGCTGCCAAGATGGATGGCGCAGCAGGTCACTACTGGGATCTCTTCATTGGAGTCTTCTTCTAACTCCTCCAGAATTTTAGCTGCTTCTATAGGAAGGAACTCCTTCAATTGAATCAGAGTTCTTTCCTTCTGTTCATAGTCTTCAAGAGAATCGATATATTTTTGAATGGTCGATCTCCCTGCAGACTCTTTTTCGCGCCGAGCTGCACTTTTCTTCTTCTTGAGCTTCTTTGATTTTGAGCCTGATGGAGCCGTATTGG
Organism: Agapanthus africanus; assembly: GCA_030015575.1. NCBI lineage: Eukaryota > Viridiplantae > Streptophyta > Magnoliopsida > Asparagales > Amaryllidaceae > Agapanthus > Agapanthus africanus. Next base: position 456,123,168 of record JASDDO010000001.1, on the reverse strand, counting down.
CAGCTGGACTGGTAGGCTTCTTCTGTCCTTCCCATTCCGTCCTGGGCTCTTTCTGAAGCAGCTTTAGCATCTTCTTCGTCTTATTAGATATGTGCTTACTCTAAAGAGGCTGCGGTGAGTCGGTTTCATTTCTCAGGGCAGTGGGTTCGGCTGTCTGCTCCCAGAAGGCTTCAGCTTCTGTCCGTATAAAGTTGGTGGTTGCAACTTGATTGTTCACTAACACGCTTTTGGACAGCTCGATCTCTCCAGTCTTGTACTGCTTCTCGACCCAGTCTTTGAAGATATAGCAATCCTCGATCGCATGGCTCACTACTCGGTGGTACGGGCAATACAGGGGATTGTCGGTCATTTTTGCTTCTTGAGGTCTTTTCGACTCTGGCAATTGTAGACCGTTGTTCAAGGCATCTTTAAATATCTTCCGGACCTTGTCCCTTCTGAAAGAGTAAACCTTGTTCTTTTTCTCCTCCAGGGAAGGCCCTTCTCCTCCCAGCACTGGCTTTCGAGACCGGTTGGTTTTGGATTCGCCCGCCCTTTGCTTTTTTTCATTGTCGGACTCATTGAAGACATTGGTACTGCTGGAACTCCCGCTTCTACGGTTGTCGTCCCGCTTGCTTTTCTAAGTCTTGTCTCTCTGAGAGTCCGGGGTAGACCCTTGCTCCGAGCGCTCCAGCATTTGGACTTTCTTGGTTAGCTCTTGAAACGTCTTGAGGCCTGCTGTGCACAAGAATAGGACCATCCAATTGCTGAGGTTCCCAACGAGAAGGCTGACGGACTGGTCCTGCTCCAGCGGCGGTTCGCACTTGACCGTGAGATTACGCCATCGGGCGATAAAGTCGGTGTTGCTTTCATTCTTCCCCGGCTTGGTCCTCATAAGGTCAGAAATGGAGATTTTATCACTGACACTCATGAACCTTAGCCGAAACAGAGACTCCATTTGGGCAAAGGTAATGACGGACCCGTCTGGTATACTCACGTACCAGTCAAAAGCGACACTGGTCAGGCGGTTGACAAACTGACGAAGAAGGAGCGCATCATTACCCCCTGTATTTCCGCACGATGCTTTAAAGTGGGCGACGTGCTAATTTGCGTTTCCTGTCCTGTCAAATCTTCCGAACTTAGGAATGACGTAGCCGCTCGGGAACTCGATCAGATCGTACTGTGCGGGATATGGCCGCCCAGTACTGCCAATTTCTTTCTGAGCTTCAGGTTCGGCCACCAATGTTTTAACCTTGCTGGTGACCAAATCTATTATCCGATCTTGTGTTAACGGGATAGTGTTATCTGGGGCCAAGGCGTCCCCAGAAGCGGAATGTGGCCGGCTTTCGTGCGGCTCGATGAATCTTGGACCCAAAGGGACAGGCATCGGTCACTTTGGATTGTCATCATCCGGCTCATGAGTAGCGACTTGTGCTTGATTGGGAGGCACTTGAGCAATTTGAGCCGTAAGCTGCATCATAACGTTCGTTAAGTCGTCAATCTTCGAATAGAGCTTGGCCATCTCTTTATCTTTGCTCCTGAGCTGTTTTCGAAGCTCTTGAAGCAGCTCTTGCTCCACGGTCGTGGGGCGGAAAGTCGGATCTTCCTCGCTGTCCGAGCTTGACTCTGCATGGTCCGATGGGTCTTTTTGCCTATCGTCCTCATCGAGAGGGTTTTCATCATCCAAGGGAGGCGGCTGTTCTTGGGAAGCGACAACCACATTCAAGCCAGATTGGGCTTGGGACGTGGTGGCCACATACTTGCTTTTGCTGCGAAGGTTGTCGCTGGGGCGCCCGCCCGCCATATAGACCGTATGGATAACATATCCAGCCGTCTTTTTATTATCGGCGGCTGATTTCACAGATCGTTGTCTTGACCCCCCCTGTTTCAGTAACGGGCAGTCGATCGAAGGAGGCTTGCCTGGCCGGATTTTTGAATGGTGCTGACGCTTCTTTTCTGGATTTGCCCCGCTGCTTTCGCGCGGCACAGAGCGCCTGATAGACTCTTGAAGAGACAATGTCATACTTTTTTGTTGGGGCCGAGACACGTCTCTTTGTAGCGACGTTCAGACCGCTGTCTTCTTGATTCTGGCGGCCATGACATTTTTTTGAACCCACTTCAGAGGTTCGAAGGAATTGCTGATTTTTATGGCCGATTCAGCCGTCGTCACAGGATGACTCTGCTCTTGGAATCTCACAAGATTCCACCTGGCCAGAGTCCTGGCCCTCTTGTTGGCTCGATACCTGAGCCGCTTCTGTCTCAGCTTTTCTGTTTTGAGCACTTGGCTGGTCACGGCTCCTCGGGAAGCCGCCGTAGACCGGGCGATGGAGGGCTTTGGAGATACGCCTGATTGTGCATTTGTTGGAGTCATCGCCTGAGCTCGTCCGCAACGTTTGATGTTGCCATTTATACCGGAAGTCTTGCCCTCAGCTGGAGCACCAGGGAGCCTCTCAGACATCGTCTTAAGTTTCGGTTGAGATGCCTTAGCGATCATAACATTCGGCCTCTTGCCCCTTGAGACCGGCTTGGCCATCTGTTTTGCCGGGATTTCTGCCAGATGAGCGCTTTCGGTCGGGTAGATGACGATGGAACTAAACTGGCGGGGCAGTTCCTCCCACTGTCGACTGAGGCTTGCGGGGAGAACCACACGAGCGTTGATCTTGACCATGTACGGAATTGGGGTCGCGTTGGAAGCTGTATTCATCTTGGGAGACATCGTCGTTGAAAGTTGATTGCTGCATGGAAAAAAACCATTATTTCAGTACAAACATCGGCGTATATGTTAAATAAGTTCGCATGAACGCTTGACCCGAGATATGGGAGGAGAGAAAGGTCCCACCGGGCGTGCCAGAATCTGTAGGGTGTTTATCGTCACCCCATTGAGATGGGAATGCGCGTGTGCTTGTCAGGCGCATTACAGATTCCCCCTGCCTAGGGTAGGCTGGGGTTTATTGATTGTGGGGATCTGAATCTCCGGCAGCCGCGGACTAAGCTGCCGTTAATTACCCCTCTCCTTTGGAGCGAGGGAACCTCCGATTGGCGGGTAAAACTGGTCATGCAAACTCAATGTACAGTGTTGTGTTTTAAAGGGGGCTTTGTATACATCGGGGGGCCCGCAGAGTTTTTATGGGGGTCCTGGTACCTGGATAGCGGGCTGGGGGTCAAGGGGCTAGCAGCCCCCTTACGGGGTGCGGGGCAGTGCCCGTTAGAAATATTTTCTAACGGGGGAGGTATATTTAGTGTGGAGTATGGGTGTGTATGTGTGTTTATATATATATATATATATATATATATATATATAAAAGAGGGAAAGGGCATCCAAAGGATGCGTGGGAGAAAGCGCCAGAGCGCTAGCGCCTCACGTGCCAGGCACGTGGGCGCTAGCGCTTTAGGCGCAAGGGCGCTAGTGCCTCATGTGCCAGGGACATGGGTGCTCGGGCGCTAGCGCTTTGAGCGCAAGGGCGTTAGCGCTTTGTGTGCTAGCGCCTCACGTGCCAAGCACGTGGGCTCTCGGGCGCTAGCGCTTTGTGCGCTAGCGCCTCACGTGCCAGGCACGTGGGCGCTCAGGCGCTAGTGTTTTGAGCGCAAGGGCGCTAGCGCTTTGTACGCTAGCGCCTCACGTGCCAGGCACGTGGGCGCTCGGGCGCTAGTGATTTGAGCGCGCCTCACGTGCCAGGCACGTGGGCACTCGGGCGCTAGCGTCTCACGTGCCAAGCACGTGGGCGCTCGCAAGGCAAAATGGACTTGGTCCCTGCAATGGGAGTTGTACTCCCAGAAAAGAACACTTATTATTTTTTTTGTGTGTGTGTATATGAGGAGTTAAATTCCTAAGATATTTTTTGAAGCTGATGAAGGGGCTTCTCCCCTTGAGCCCTGGATCTTCCCCAAAGTGGGGTTCTTGGAGGTGGGTCTCCTTCCTCCTCCTCCGTTGGCAGGATCTTGAAGAACAAGAAGTATGAGATTTTAAAAATCTCCACTTTTTGAGATCTGGTGGGAGATCTGAGTTTCCCTTTGTTGGTTTCGTGGTGAAAAACTATTTAGTTTTGGAAAAAGAAGAGTAAAACTCTTGATTTAATTCAAAAAGAGAAGAAGGTTTTTAGAACCTTGAGAAAGGAGAAGATCACAGATCTTGATTCTTTTGGAGAGAGAAAAAGTTGTTGAGGTATTTTCATTATCTTTGCCTTTATAGGCTATACACTTTACATATAGCCCCTTGGGCTTTTCAAAACGGCATTTTGCCTATCCCATGGCTCATGTGCCATTTCTTTTTGCACATAAGCCATTGGCTTTACAAAAAATTGGATTTATGCCCATTTTTCTTACATTTATTCGTAAAATAAAATAAAATAAATACACCAAAAATTATTTATTACAAAATTTTTATCTTGGCATGGGGGGAGGCCGGCCGCTCCATGTTCGGGCTCGACCCGGGTATTGGCCCACTTGACCTGGGCTTGGGCCCACTTGGCTTGGGGTTGACTTTGATTTTGACTTGGTCAACCGGGGTGTAAATTTCGACCCCAACAATATGATCATTACCTACTGCCGGCGTATTGACTAGTCTTTAGAGTCCTACACAGAGGTTTCCTGGCTCAAGCGAAATGGAGTAGGAACACATATGTGATATGTGAGGGACCGAGGTTGATACTATATGAGATACCATATTCTATTCTCGTGATATGTTATATCGGTCGGTTATATATGATATAGCCGGGTTATCGGATCAAGTGTTGATTCGATAAGTTGATTCATATAGTATTAGTCAGTTGTATATGATATAGCCGGATTATTAAATCAAGAGTTGATTTGATAATTTAATATATAATTATATATTTGATATATTATATTACATTAACTAATATTAAGCTCACTTATGATTTCTTTTCTCACTAGATGTGCACATTGTATATATGTGAAATGTATATTTGTGTACATGTATTGTGTCATGTTTGATGATACATACAAGATGGGTGTATGAGATTAATACCATGCTAGGGTTAATTTAGGGTTTCTATTTATATTAAGCTAATTCAAAAAGAGATTGAGTTTGTCATGGTAAAGCTTGGACAAAAGCTTTTGGATAAGCTTTGACAAAGTCAACTCTTTTGTCTAGTTAAAGATATTTATCAAACCCAACCCTTAACCATAGTGTGCGGTTTATTCTCTACATGAGTTAAGCGTGATGGCTTTAACTCACCCATGGTTGCAATAATTCATTTGGATGAATCATTGATGAGATATTTTTTTCTTCATCTTCTTCTTCTTTATCAAAAGCTTCTAGCTTCAATGGAGTTTTGAGAAAAAGTGTGAGAAAATGAAATCTAAAGTGAGCCCACTTCCTACTTCATCATTCTCTACTACTTGCCATTTAGTAGAGTGTGTTTGCTTCACTAATTATATGATTAGTGAAGAAATATCTTGGGTTAGTGTCTCCTCGACGTAGATCATCTTCGGCCTCGGACATCGAAGCAAGCACGTTTGTTTCTTCAAGAGATCCACTCTAGAGTCCAGAGTTTGCAATCGCAGCGAAGGGGACTACTACATGGAGCTATTTGAAGTGACGGACCGGTCTACAAAGGTTGTATTCCTTGCTCACTATAACTTGCAAAGTGTTTGCATATGTTTTCCGTATTATTTCTAGTAAACGATCTATGTTTAGGGTTACCTAGAACAGCAAAATTTTAATTTGGCATAGACGATGCCTCCCGAAACCTTGCTGCCGTTGTAGACAACCCAACAGGAACCCCATTCAATAGGTATGCAGCTTCTCAAGTGCATAACACCAAAAGAAAACAGGCAACTCAGCAGTACTCATCATAGAGCACACTATATCTAATAGGTGCAATACCTCCTCCCCGATACACCACTGTTTTGTGGTGTATACGAAGGAGTAAGCTGAGAGAGAATCCCATTCTCCTTTTAGAAACTCCAGGAACTCCATGCGCAAGTATTCCCTTCTACGATCACATCGAAGGACTTAATACTTCTACCCTTATGGTTCTTAACTTCAAGCTTATATTCCTTGAATTTCTCAAAAGTTTCAGACTAGTGTTTCAGCAGGAACATATGTCCGAATCTTGAGAGATCGTCGATGAATGTAATGAAGTACAAAGAACCAACCTTGGTATTTGTAGACATAGGACCATATACATCATCATGTATCCGTCCCAAGAGTTCAGTAACTCTTTCTCCATTTCCAGTAAACGGGGTGTTGGTCATTTTACCTTTGAGACATGACTGGCAAGTATCATAAGATGAAAATTCGAACGGATTCAAATATTCATTCTTATGTAACTTAGCTAGTTGTGTCGCATTGATATGACCTAGTCTATAATGCCACAAGAGGGATTCGTTCATTTCTGAACTACTCCTCTCGTGTGTGTTCTATATACTTTGAACTGTGGTTTGATTTAGAACTTATATTCCATTATACAACGTGCCTGATCCAATCAACTCTTGATTCAGGAAAATGTTCACAACATTATCCTGTAATAAAAAATTATATCCTTCTTTAATTTTATAAAGAATCTGATGTAATGTTGTATATCAGGTTCGATATCTAATAATATTTATTCAGAATCAATGTATTTACCATTTGGTAATACAAGGTGATATTTGCCAACTAATTTGGCTACAACAATTGCACCATTCTCTGACACTTAGAGACATATCAGCCAATCCCAGTTTTCTACCTTTCTGTAGCCTATGTAACATATTACATATATGGGATCCTAATCCGGTATCTCATACCTAGGACGTAGAGTTCACTGAGAAACAGTTCTTGGTAATGAAAATACTCGAAGAATATGCATCAACATGCTTATTCCTCAATTGGGTTGCGTGGAAATCTGGATAATCCCCTATTTCCTGCTCGGACTTATAACAATTATAAGATAGAGCGGAACCAACGTTCCCCAGCTCAGTATAATAAGCAGGTTCGGTCATTGCATTCATATTATTATCTTGATTAAGGCGTGACATGGTCGCTACCAGGAGAGAGAGAGAGAAGAAAACACTCTGCGTGCTCTCTTGCAAGATTAGATTGGTTATTATTTTATCTAATCAGGATGGCTCCTACCGTTTTTATCAAATCTTCCTTCAAACCCTAAAAGGTAAGACTAGCCGGGATTAATTACACCCTACAAGTTTGCCAATCTTTCGGCCAGGCCAGTGTCGGTACTTTGAGGGAGGTTCCCCGTGCTTTCGTACGGACCTAATTAAAATAAACCCCATTTTCCTAGGAGAGTAACCCCGTTAACACCTTTCTAGACACCTATTTTGATCGGCTAATTGTAATGTGTAAAACTCTCCCAGGAGTAACTCTTACTCGCAGTGGATATCGGGATCCAACTATCTCATAGAAGGTATGCAATCTCATTGCAAATTTCAATACTTGTAATTCTCGATAATATTTTGCCCCTAGCAACTTATGACCTTGGCTATGGTCAACAAATCATAAGCGCTAGCCAAGTTCAACCCGTCATTTCATGATTGAATTAAACCCACCCGTACGACCCTTGGCTAAGGTCAATAAAGCCGTACGACTATCCTAATTCAATCGCATCATATGCTGCAGATAAGCACTAATTAGCTACCGCACACTACGCCTTGGCTATTTTCAACAAACGCAGGACAAATACTAAAAAGTACTTATCTGAAATGACGGAGGGCTACGACAGGTTTTTAAGAAAACCTTTTGCATAATGAACTTGATATCGTCGTAGAATCGAGTGATTTTGAAAAAGGGGTGTTTTTGAGGCTTTTACTAGTTTTGCTAAAGAGGCCACTCCTGATGAAGGGATCTCGGCTCTTTCCTCATTGAATGAGGTGCTGGATATTTCACAAATACCACTATAAAAAGCATGATCTAAAAAAGCAATCAAAAAACAAAACCGAGTGGGTTGTAGTATCTGCTAGTTTCGCTAAAGAGGTCACTCCCGGTGAAGAGATCTCGGCTCTTTCCTTATCGAATAAGCTGCTGGATATTCTATAAGGAATACCGCTATGCAAAGTAAGAACTGGAGCTACCGGTTTTTAAAACAAGATTTTACAACATTTTTAGGTTTCTTTTATTTTATTAATCTCATTAATGAAGTCCTATCAATTATGCTTCCTAAGCATCATAAAAGAAACGAAAGCAGCAATATTTATTATATATCATATATATAATATAAGTATTCGTCTCATCATATAAAGTGATCACATCACAGAATATCAGCAGCAGAAGAACACATACGAAATATTGGATATACTAGGAATTCCGTGTTTTAATTAAGCCAATAAAAACGCGGATTCCACGGTCACGATGAATAGCCAAACCCACATTCCTAGACCCCTACGAGTGCGTCAAGTAACCATACCAATTCTAGAGTTAGGAGACCCGGTCTTGACTCCTCGAGATGGTCTCGCACTGGATCCTAGAACCCGGTTACTTGTGCTCCCCACCTTGGGTCAATCCTAATGCGGAAATGTAAATAATATACATCAATGGTGACATCATCCTCAAGCCGGAAGTGCCCCAATAAAAGAATATTACATACAAACTTTTACATGAATGAAAATGAAAAACTCTCATCTCACATAAAACCTCCCGGCTATTCAAAACGCGACGATCCAATATTATATATCACCGCAACACATAACATCACATGTCATCAACGTAAGTAAATATGCGTATCCCAATTGTCGTTGACATATAGTAACGAAACCGGCGATACACCACATATTACACTTACGGTCGCAGAAAAGAAAGTGAAAAACTACAACAATTGAAATCCGCAACCACCTTAGACATCATAAACCCAATGTATCACATACATTGGATTTCGTGCCTAACCAAATGAATTCCTTAGATATCGCATGCATAATAATTATAAATCCCGCATTTTAGTCTCGTTATTGAAAACACTTTCCAATAACCAGTCGGGTAATTCAACAAGATTCTCGACAACCTGATCGAATACTCGTCGGAAACTTTAGTAGACGGCCGCACCTCCGATGCCGTCGACGAAGTGCACTTAGGCGAAACACCGCGACCGCGAGCACCCGAATGGATGCTTTGGCGATGGGGTTCTCCTACAGTTACTTGGTCGGGGCTATGGGGCGTGGCGCTCTAGTAAGTTTACCCGACGAGTATCTGCGTATGCTACGTGATTGCGATGGACTTTTGATCCACATCAAAATTCCGTGGCAGCCGATCAAATGAGACTAAATTGCTAGATTTATAAAATTCAAACTAGTTATCACATAACTGTTAGTTATGTATATGCCCTAGAGGCCACTGTTGTACATATGATGTATATTATAATGGATGCTTGGATATATATAGAGAGGACTTTCTTACTCGACATGATAGTATGCTATTTGGTTTCACTTTATCTTAACATGTTGACTTGTATTGGTTTACTGTCTTTCTCTCACATGTTGATTAAGCCCTTAGGATCTGTACTCGACTACTGGGACTATGATGAGATCATACTAGTGGGGCCATGGTAGTCGATGAGTACATCCTATAACTGTTCCTAGTCGATGGTATATCGAGACAGGGCATCGATACACCAGAGTAGATTAGCGTATACGCATCTTGACCCAAATGATGGGCGATGGATGATCCCATATCCATCGGTGTTTGACATCAAGGATGGTGTACGGGTGCTCAATGGAGACTGGGTACACTGGACGGACTCGCCGAGAACTCCCAGATGGTGATATACCACACGTCAGATGGCAGTTCTCCGGTGACACTGGTACAGGGTAGTCTGTAGACCCGAGATCGTCATAGAGTCTTGTGTGATTCCCACTGTTCTTTGATTTCCACCTTACTACGTCCAAGAGGGCGTGCAAAACGATGGCTTTTGGGTGCAGTCCCGAATCACATGGAGGCAATGACCGATAGGAGGGGATTCGTCTCTCTCGGTATAGGGAGTTGATGTTGTGCTGTGTTCGATTGGCTATAACTGGAAGTCCCTGGCCAGGGCTGATATGGAGATTTACTGGTAAGTGTTATCAGTAGTTTCTCGACCTATTATGAGCCTCACATCGACATGACTTATCGGTTACTGGGGTCTGACGTATACCACCCCTAGACCAGATATGCAACATATCAGACGAAGAGACCGGACTGTACGGGAGTGTTACTGATTGGATTCACAGGAGAACGCACAGGCTAGCTTGTTGATCTTCTGATTGCTCAATACCTGGGTGGCTGTTACGTTTAGCTGACCGCTTGCAGCATGTGGGTGTTTGATATGATCATCACCTGCTACCGGCGTATTGACGATTCTTTAGAGTCCTACACAGAGGTTTCTTGACTCAGGCAAAATAGAGTAGGGGCACATATGTGATATGTGCACGACCGAGGATAATGCGATATGTGATACCGTATTATATTCTCGCGATATTTAGATATGAACCGGCTCATCGGATCAAGTGTTGATTCGATGAATCGGTACATGATATATTAGTCGGTTATATTCGATATAGCCGGATTGTCGGATCAAGTGTTGATTCGATGATTTAATGTATATTAATATATATGATATATTGTATTATATTATCTAATATTGGCTCGCTTTATTATTTCATTTTCTCACCGGATAATACATTGATGTATATGCGATATATATTAATTGTATTATTTTCTTTTGTTACAAATATATAATATATATGTGATATATATTATTGTAACATGATATGATTAATAATGAAATATGTTTAGTGGAGATTAAACTAGATTAGGGTTTGTTTTGGTTAGTTCCTTCTTGATGCTTCTAGAAGGATTTTCTTTTGTCATGGTTAAGATATTATGTTGATATTTTGTTATGACTCATTCTTTAACCCAACCAAACCCTAGCCCTAGTTAAGTCTCTATAAGGGTTATCCTTGTCATCCTTAACCATGGTTACATTATTAATCATATATGTTTTCCTTATTCATCACAAAAGGATTTTAACTCATTTTTCATTATCTTCTTCTCTCTTGAGCTTTGAGAAAGCTTACTAGTTTTTCCTTTTGTGATGTTTTCATGTAAGAATTTGATATAAAAAGAAAGCATAAATACTACTCCATCATCCTCATCTAATCTAGCCCATTAGATTAGGGTGTTCACCTCATTAGAGTGAGAGAGCTTGAGTTATAGCAACTTCGACGTAGATCATCGGAGAAAAGGAACACTGCAAGCTAGCATGGATCGTTCGAGTCGTGGAGCCTCTCCTGAGTCCGGGAGATCGTGGATCGCGGCGAAGGGACTTTTGCTCAGAGCTTATGAAGCGAAGGAGCGGACTACAAAGGTTGTAATCCCTCACACTTAGTTGTAAAGATGTTTACTTGCATGTTAAACCCTAATAATCTAGCAAAGATCCCTGCTTTGGGTTGTTTGGCACGTCTAAAATTTTATTCGGGCATGCTTGATGCCTTATGAACCCTCACAAGAGTGCCTAGGAACCCTACAATAACTAATTATCATGGATTCCAAATATTATATCACAATCACAGATATCTAGACAATGTTAAACTTTTCGATCGAATTAAAAAACACCCAAAATTTCCCAAAGAGTTCAACACTTGAGCGGAGTTTAAAAAATACCCAGAACATGCCACAGCACCTATGGACCAACCGTAGAAGGGTCAACCCTTGCCTCACCTATGACGCCGCGGAAATACCATAAACACTAGAGTTTGGTGGCTGTTCCGACGGTCACAGAATCGAGTTAGGGTTTCGTTCTTCTAGAGGGTCCATAGAAAATACATACACGATTTTCTAAAGATTTAAACTTGGAAAAATCCAACTCTTGAAAAATTTCCAGCGAAGGAAAAATTGGGTTATTGATATCCGTTCGAACTTTTTAACGTCGTCTAAAATAACACGAAATGATGTTAGAATTACGATTACGAAACACTCCGAATTGCCTTTATAGAAAGTTAACATCTCATGCAATTTCAGCAAAAACAAGCAACACCTGAAACACCAAAACCCAGAGACTAGAACACTGAAAAAAATTGAAGCCCAGAACCCTCACCAGGACCGGCCAGGCCGGAAATATTGCTAATGTGGCTGGCCATTTTCCGGCGAGAGGGGTTCAATTTTCTTCTGTGTTCATGTCACATCACATGTAACATTCTGCAGTTGCTTAAAAAATTTTTAGACACCTTACAAATTTCGACAGAAACTGTGTTTTTGTTTCGAGTGTTTCGGAGTTGTTTCGGTTTTGTAATACTACACCATCGTGTAATTCTCTAGCATAGCTCTGATACCACTGCAGGGTTCCCTAGTTCGCTGCTGGGTTTCGGGAGGCATTGACCATGCCATTTTATAAAAAAAATGGCGCGCTAAAGAACCCTAACGCTAGAATCTTAATTAGAGAATGAGACGAACTGTTAGTTGTATGTATGCCCTAGAGGCCAGTATTGTACAGATGATGTATATTATATTGGATGCTTGGACATATATAGAGATGGCTTTCTTGCTCGATATGATAGTATGCTATCTGGTTACTCTTTATCTTAACATGTACACTTGTCTCTTGAAACTGTCATATAGTCACATGTTGGTAAAGCCCTTAGGATGTGTACTTGACTACCTGGACTATGATGCAGATCATACTAGTGGGGACATGGTAGTCTATAAGTACATCCTTTAAGGTCCCTAGTCGTGGGTGTATTGAGAGGGGCATCGATATACCAGAGTAGACTAGCGTATACGCCTCTCGACCCATGAGATGGGCGATGGATGATCCCATATCCATTGGTGTTTGACATCAGAGATGGTATACGGGTGCTCAGTGGAGACTGGGTACACTGGACGGACTCGCCGAGAACTCCCAGATGGTATTATACCTCACGTCAGATGGCAGTTCTCAGGTGACACTTGTGCAGGTTAGTCTGTAGACCCGAGATCGTCATAGAGTCTTGTGTGATTCCCACTGTGCTTTGATCTCCACCTTACCACATCCATGAGGGCGTGCAAAACGGTGGTCTTTGGGTACAGTCCCGAGTCACATGGAGGCAATGAGCGATAGGAGGGGTTTCGTCTCTCCCGGTATTGGGGGTTGATGTTGCGCTGTGCTCGATTGGCCGTAACAGGGAAGTCCCTGGCCAGGGCTAATCAGAGATTTGCTGGTAAGTGTTACCAGTAGTTTCTTGACCCGTTATGAGCCTCACATCGGTACGACTTATCGGTTATTGGGGTCTGACGTTTACCACCCCTAGACTTGATATGCGACATATCAGACGAACAGACCGGACTGTACGGTAAGTGTTACTGGTTGGATTCACAGGAGTGTGAGCGGGCTAGCTCTTCGATCTTCTGATCGCTCAATACCCGGATGGCCGTTACGTTTAGCAGACCGCTTGCGGCTTGTGGGTGCTTGATATGATCATCATCTGCTACCGGCGTATTGACGAGTCTTTAGAGTCCTACACAGAGGTTTCCTGGCTCAAGCGAAACGAAATAGGAGTGCATATGAGATATGTGCAGGACCGAGAATGATGCGTGTATGTGATACCGTATTCCATTCTCGCGATGGATGTATCGATTGGTTATATTCGATATAACCTAGATATCGAATCAAGGATTGATTCGATAAGCCGATACATAGGATACTAGTCGGTTATATGCGATATGACCGGATCATTGAATCAAATGTTGATTTAATGATTTAATGTATAATTATATATTTGATATATTGCATTGCATTAACTAGTATTGGTTCACTTTATATGGATTTTCTCACTTGATGTGCAAGAAGTATATGTGATATGCTTTTGTGCACATATTTGTATCATGTTTGATGATACTTGATCATTTTGTTAAGTGTAAAGAATTAAAACCATGGTTAAGTGTTGATTAGGGTTTTGCATATTCATTTATTTATTTATTTGAAAAGGATTATGATGAGAATGGTGGCTTTCTTTGTTTTAAGTTGAAGCTTCATGAAGCTTTGACTTTTGTAACCATTCTTGTCTTCATGCTTAACCCTAACTCATCCAAGTAACCATGGTCTATTCTCTACACTTAACTATAGTTAGCTTATGATAAGTATTGATTTATTATTCATTTTAACTCAACACTTATCATAATTCTAGCTTCATCTTCTTCTTCATCTTTAAAAGAAAAAGCTTGATGCCATTAATGGCAACTTAAGTTCCAAAGTGAGAAATCCAATTCTAAAGTGAACCCACCTCCTATTTCTTCACCCTCTACCTCTTGCCAAGTTGTTTTGGGTGTTTTCTTCACAAGTTTCACAAATTTGTGAAGTCGGAGCTTGAACTTGTGATGCCTCGACGTAGATCTTCTTCGGCACGAAGCCGACGACCTAGTCCGCCCAATTCTCCGATGAAGCCGACGTTTGAGTTCGGGATTCGAGATGGACAGCGAGAGGACGCCTACGTGGAGCTAAGGAAGTGGAGAACCGGATCTACAAAGGTTGTAGCCTCTCTCCTTTAGTTAAGATGTTAACAAGATTCATATATCGCCTAAACTTCTAGTCAACGATCCGTATTAGGGTTTCTCGACACCCATAATTTTTGAAATTGGCATGGTTGATGCCTTGTGAGACCTCTTGAGAGTGCCTAGGAACCGGCTAATATCAAATGTAACAACCTATCGAATCAACACTTGATCCGATAACCCGGCTATATCACATATAACCGTCTGATATCACATATCGCGAGAATAGAATATGGTATCATATACACGTATTAATCTCGGTCCGCACATATCACATATGTGCTCCTACTTCATTTCGCTTGAGCCAGGAAACTTCTGTGTAGGACTCTAAAGACTCGTCAATACGCCGGCAGTAGGTGGTGATCATATCAGTCACTCACAAGCCCCAAACGGTCTGTTAAATGTAACGGCCACCCGGGTATTGAGCGATCAGAAGATCAACAAGCAAGCCTACTCATACTCCTGTGAATCCAATCAAGTAATACTACCGTATAGTCCGGTCTCTTCGTCAGATATGTCGCATATCACAGCCTGGGGGTGGTATAACGTCAGACCCCAATAGCCTGATAAGTCATGCCGATGTGAGTTCCATAACGGTTCGAGAAACTACTGATAACACTTACCAGTAGATCTCAACATCTCTGGCAAGGGATTTCCTGTTATGGCCAATCGAGTATAGCGCAACATCAACCCCCAATACCGGGAGAGACGAAATCCCCTCCTATCGCTCATTGCCTCCATGTGACTCGGGACTGTACCCAAAAACCACCGTTTTGCACGATCTCTTGAACGTGGTAAGGTGGAAATCAAAGTACAGTGGGAATCACACAAGATTCTATAACGATCTCGGGTCTACAGACTAACCTATACCAGTTTCACCAGAGAACTGCTATCCGATGCTAGGTCTAATACTATTTAGGAGTTATCGGCGAGTCCGTCCAGTGTATCCAGTCTTCACTGAGCACCCGTATACCATCTCTGATGTCAAACACCAATGGATGTGGGATCATCCATCACCCATCATGTAGGGTTAGCATAGCACCTTGTGAAGGTTTTGGCAAGCATCAAACATGCTACTTTAAAATGTTTGGGGTGCTAAACAAACCCTAACCAAGATCTTAACTAGAGAATTAGGGTTAACTTTGCATGTAAACAACTTTACATTTAAGAGAGAGGGATTACAACCTTTGTAGTCCGTTCCTTCACTTCATAAGCTCCGAGTAGTAGTCCCTTCGCCGTGATCCATGAACTCCCGGACTCTAGAGAGGCTCCACAAGTCAAATGATCCATGCTTGCTTGAAGTCTTCCTTTTCGAAGATGATCTACCTTGAAGAATCTCAAACTCAAGCTCTCACTTCTCTAATCAAGTATTAGTGAAGTGAACACCCTAATCTAAGTGGCTAGAATAGATGAGGATGATGAAGTAGGAATTTTGCACTCTTTTGTTTTCAATTTCTCACTTTAAATCATTACTTCACAAAAAGCTAGAAAGCTTTTTCAAGGAGGAAGAAGAAAAAGCTTTTATGATGAATAATGAATTATTGTTATGGTTACAAATCCAACCATGGGTTAATAATGAAGGGCTTAACTCATGTAGAGAATAAACCTAAGGTAAAGGGTTTGGGTTGGGTTAAGAAATATCTATACAAAATATCTTAGCAAAAAACAAAAGAAAGCTTCATGAAGCTTCATGAAAAAGCTAACCCAAATGCTAACCCAAATCAAACCCTAACTTGTTTAATCTCCACAAAATATGTTGTATTTGTAACCCTAACTTGTTACAATATTATATATCACATATATAATATATTTTGCAACAAAAGAAAATAATACAATTAACATATATCGCATATATATCAATGTATTATCCGGTGAGAAAATGAATCAATAAAGCGAGCTTATATTAGTCAACGTAATGTAATATATCACACATATAATTATACATTAAATTATCGAATCAACACTTGATCCGACAATCCGGCTATATAGCATATAACCGACTAATATAACATGTACCGATTCATCGAATAAACACTTGATCCTATGACCCGGCTATATCACATATACCCGGCCGATATCATACATCGCGAGAATAGAATACGGTATCTCATATGATCATCATCTGCTACCGGCGTATTGACGAGTCTTTAGAGTCCTACACAGAGGTTTCCTGGCTCAAGCGAAACGAAATAGGAGTGCATATGAGATATGTGCAGGACCGAGAATGATGCGTGTATGTGATACCGTATTCCATTCTCGCGATGGATGTATCGATTGGTTATATTCGATATAACCTAGATATCGAATCAAGGATTGATTCGATAAGCCGATACATAGGATACTAGTCGGTTATATGCGATATGACCGGATCATTGAATCAAATGTTGATTTAATGATTTAATGTATAATTATATATTTGATATATTGCATTGCATTAACTAGTATTGGTTCACTTTATATGGATTTTCTCACTTGATGTGCAAGAAGTATATGTGATATACTTTTGTGCACATATTTGTATCATGTTTGATGATACTTGATCATTTTGTTAAGTGTAAAGAATTAAAACCATGGTTAAGTGTTGATTAGGGTTTTGCATATTCATTTATTTATTTATTTGAAAAGGATTATGATGAGAATGGTGGCTTTCTTTGTTTTAAGTTGAAGCTTCATGAAGCTTTGACTTTTGTAACCATTCTTGTCTTCATGCTTAACCCTAACTCATCCAAGTAACCATGGTCTATTCTCTACACTTAACTATAGTTAGCTTATGATAAGTATTGATTTATTATTCATTTTAACTCAACACTTATCATAATTCTAGCTTCATCTTCTTCTTCATCTTTAAAAGAAAAAGCTTGATGCCATTAATGGCAACTTAAGTTCCAAAGTGATAAATCCAATTCTAAAGTGAACCCACCTCCTATTTCTTCACCCTCTACCTCTTGCCAAGTTGTTTTGGGTGTTTTCTTCACAAGTTTCACAAATTTATGAAGTCGGAGCTTGAACTTGTGATGCCTCGACGTAGATCTTCTTCGGCACGAAGCCGACGACCTAGTCCGCCCAATTCTCCGATGAAGCCGACGTTTGAGTTCGGGATTCGAGATGGACAGCGAGAGGACGCCTACGTGGAGCTAAGGAAGTGGAGAACCGGATCTACAAAGGTTGTAGCCTCTCTCCTTTAGTTAAGATGTTAACAAGATTCATATATCGCCTAAACTTCTAGTCAACGATCCGTATTAGGGTTTCTCGACACCCATAATTTTTGAAATTGGCATGGTTGATGCCTTGTGAGACCTCTTGAGAGTGCCTAAGAACCGGCTAATATCAAATGTAACAACCTATCGAATCAACACTTGATCCGATAACCCGGCTATATCACATATAACCGTCTGATATCACATATCGCGAGAATAGAATATGGTATCATATACACATATTAATCTCGGTCCGCACATATCACATATGTGCTCCTACTTCATTTCGCTTGAGCCAGGAAACTTCTGTGTAGGACTCTAAAGACTCGTCAATACGCCGGCAGTAGGTGGTGATCATATCAGTCACTCACAAGCCCCAAACGGTCTGTTAAATGTAACGGCCACCCGGGTATTGAGCGATCAGAAGATCAACAAGCAAGCCTACTCATACTCCTGCGAATCCAATCAAGTAATACTACCGTATAGTCCGGTCTCTTCGTCAGATATGTCGCATATCACAGCCTGGGGGTGGTATAACGTCAGACCCCAATAGCCTGATAAGTCATGCCGATGTGAGTTCCATAACGGTTCGAGAAACTACTGATAACACTTACCAGTAGATCTCAACATCTCTGGCAAGGGATTTCCTGTTATGGCCAATCGAGTATAGCGCAACATCAACCCCCAATACCGGGAGAGACGAAATCCCCTCCTATCGCTCATTGCCTCCATGTGACTCGGGACTGTACCCAAAAACCACCGTTTTGCACGATCTCTTGAACGTGGTAAGGTGGAAATCAAAGTACAGTGGGAATCACACAAGATTCTATAACGATCTCGGGTCTACAGACTAACCTATACCAGTTTCACCAGAGAACTGCTATCCGATGCTAGGTCTAATACTATTTAGGAGTTATCGGCGAGTCCGTCCAGTGTATCCAGTCTTCACTGAGCACCCGTATACCATCTCTGATGTCAAACACCAATGGATGTGGGATCATCCATCACCCATCATGTAGGGTTAGCATAGCACCTTGTGAAGGTTTTGGCAAGCATCAAACATGCTACTTTAAAATGTTTGGGGTGCTAAACAAACCCTAACCAAGATCTTAACTAGAGAATTAGGGTTAACTTTGCATGTAAACAACTTTACATTTAAGAGAGAGGGATTACAACCTTTGTAGTCCGTTCCTTCACTTCATAAGCTCCGAGTAGTAGTCCCTTCGCCGTGATCCATGAACTCCCGGACTCTAGAGAGGCTCCACAAGTCAAATGATCCATGCTTGCTTGAAGTCTTCCTTTTCGAAGATGATCTACCTTGAAGAATCTCAAACTCAAGCTCTCACTTCTCTAATCAAGTATTAGTGAAGTAAACACCCTAATCTAAGTGGCTAGAATAGATGAGGATGATGAAGTAGGAATTTTGCACTCTTTTGTTTTCAATTTCTCACTTTAAATCATTACTTCACAAAAAGCTAGAAAGCTTTTTCAAGGAGGAAGAAGAAAAAGCTTTTATGATGAATAATGAATTATTGTTATGGTTACAAATCCAACCATGGGTTAATAATGAAGGGCTTAACTCATGTAGAGAATAAACCTAAGGTAAAGGGTTTGGGTTGGGTTAAGAAATATCTATACAAAATATCTTAGCAAAAAACAAAAGAAAGCTTCATGAAGCTTCATGAAAAAGCTAACCCAAATGCTAACCCAAATCAAACCCTAACTTGTTTAATCTCCACAAAATATGTTGTATTTGTAACCCTAACTTGTTACAATATTATATATCACATATATAATATATTTTGCAACAAAAGAAAATAATACAATTAACATATATCGCATATATATCAATGTATTATCCGGTGAGAAAATGAATCAATAAAGCGAGCTTATATTAGTCAACGTAATGTAATATATCACACATATAATTATACATTAAATTATCGAATCAACACTTGATCCGACAATCCGGCTATATAGCATATAACCGACTAATATAACATGTACCGATTCATCGAATCAACACTTGATCCTATGACCCGGCTATATCACATATACCCGGCCGATATCATACATCGCGAGAATAGAATACGGTATCTCATATGATCATCATCTGCTACCGGCGTATTGACGAGTCTTTAGAGTCCTACACAGAGGTTTCCTGGCTCAAGCGAAACGAAATAGGAGTGCATATGAGATATGTGCAGAACCGAGAATGATGCGTGTATGTGATACCGTATTCCATTCTCGCGATGGATGTATCGATTGGTTATATTCGATATAACCTAGATATCGAATCAAGGATTGATTCGATAAGCCGATACATAGGATACTAGTCGGTTATATGCGATATGACCGGATCATTGAATCAAATGTTGATTTAATGATTTAATGTATAATTATATATTTGATATATTGCATTGCATTAACTAGTATTGGTTCACTTTATATGGATTTTCTCACTTGATGTGCAAGAAGTATATGTGATATACTTTTGTGCACATATTTGTATCATGTTTGATGATACTTGATCATTTTGTTAAGTGTAAAGAATTAAAACCATGGTTAAGTGTTGATTAGGGTTTTGCATATTCATTTATTTATTTATTTGAAAAGGATTATGATGAGAATGGTGGCTTTCTTTGTTTTAAGTTGAAGCTTCATGAAGCTTTGACTTTTGTAACCATTCTTGTCTTCATGCTTAACCCTAACTCATCCAAGTAACCATGGTCTATTCTCTACACTTAACTATAGTTAGCTTATGATAAGTATTGATTTATTATTCATTTTAACTCAACACTTATCATAATTCTAGCTTCATCTTCTTCTTCATCTTTAAAAGAAAAAGCTTGATGCCATTAATGGCAACTTAAGTTCCAAAGTGAGAAATCCAATTCTAAAGTGAACCCACCTCCTATTTCTTCACCCTCTACCTCTTGCCAAGTTGTTTTGGGTGTTTTCTTCACAAGTTTCACAAATTTGTGAAGTCGGAGCTTGAACTTGTGATGCCTCGACGTAGATCTTCTTCGGCATGAAGCCGACGACCTAGTTCGCCCAATTCTCCGATGAAGCCGACGTTTGAGTTCGGGATTCGAGATGGACAGCGAGAGGACGCCTACGTGGAGCTAAGGAAGTGGAGAACCGGATCTACAAAGGTTGTAGCCTCTCTCCTTTAGTTAAGATGTTAACAAGATTCATATATCGCCTAAACTTCTAGTCAACGATCCGTATTAGGGTTTCTCGGCACCCATAATTTTTGAAATTGGCATGGTTGATGCCTTGTGAGACCTCTTGAGAGTGCCTAGGAACCTTACAGTGGTATCAGAGACTAGCTAGAGCCTTAGGCGAAGTCTAGACGGAGTTTGAAGTCCGATCGACCCGAAACCCCAACTCTAATATTGCTCTCTGGACTTTTTCTAAAAAATAGGATTTTTCCATATTAAAAATTCTTTAAAATATCAGCATGAACATATAAGAATTATGGTGCAAAACGAGCTCGTGATACATCTAAACCGCCGCGGAAACGCGGCAGAAGCATGGCTTCTGCCGCGGTTCCGCCGCCTACTGTTCAAAATGCTTAATAATGTTTGCACAGTAATTCCTCTTTTCTGGTGCTGAGTTTTATGGGAATTTTTAATATTTATTCAAGAGTTGAATTTTCTGGGATTGTTTTGGGGATTCGGTGTTTCGATCGGAGTATCAGATTTTTTGTCTATGTGGCTTTCCGGATAAATTTTAGAATATGTTAAAAAGTTCGACCGGATATAAATACCCAATTTTTCCCCTGTCGGGAAATTTCCAAGTGTTGGATTTTTCCGTAGTTTAACGACGTTCTAAGTAGTGCAAGTAACGCGATGGACCCTCTAGAAGACAACAAACCTTAACTCGATTATGTGACCGTCTTGAACTGCCCTTTGAACCTTCGGGTTTGGGGCAGTACGGCGTGCCACATGTGAGGCGTTGGCTTGACCCTTCTACGGCTGGACCGTTGGTACTGAGGCACGAACTGAATGTTGTTAGGCTTATTTCATGTGTTGAGTTGTATCGGGAAAACTTGGGTATTCGACTGTTCGATCGGAAAGTTTAACATTTTCTGTTTATCTGGAATGTGAAACAATAATTGGAATTCACAAACAGTTATGAGATAACTGAATGAATGTTATAAATCTAGCACTTTAGTCCCACATGATATTGAAAAGAGTTTTCGATAATGAGACTAAAATGCGGGATTTATATCTGTTAGGCATGCGATGTCTAAGTATTTCATTTGATTAGGCATGTGATGTCTAAAGAGGTTGCGGATTCCAACTGTTGTAGTTTTACACTTTTTTTTCTGTGACCGTAAGTGTAGTATGTTCATATTGCCGGTTTCGTTGCTATACGTCAACGACAATTGGGGTATGCATACTTACTTACGTTGATGACATGTGATGTTATGTGTTGCTGGATATGTTATATTGGATCGTCGTGTTTGAATAGCCGGGGTTTTTTTTATGTGAGATGAGTGTTTTTCATTTTCATTCATGTAAAAACTTGTATGTAATATTCTTTTATTTGGGGCACTTCCAGGTAGCAGAAGTCGTCGCCTTTTGTATATTATTTACTTTTCCGCATTAGGATAGACCCAAGGAGGGGAGCACAAGTAACTGGGTTCTGGGGTCCAGTGGGAGACCATCTCGAGGAGTCGAGTCCGGGTCTCCTAACCCTAGAATTGGCAGGGTTGCTTGCCGCTCTCGTAGGGGTCTAGGGGTGTGGGATTGGCTATTCATCACGACCGTGGAATCCGTGTTTTATACTGGCTCGTATTGAAAACACGGACGTCCTAGTATATCCAATATTTCATATGTTTCTTCTGCTGCGATATCTGTGATGTGATCATGTGATGTTCTGTGATGGATACAGTATATGATATATATGATATATTATATAGACGTTACTTATGTTTTACACCCGCGCTAGCCCTGCCCTGCTCTGTCGTTAGTTACCTAACCTAACGGTGCACGAGGGGACATCCAGGCGAATGCGGATGGCATAAGTGTACGTCGTATTTATCTGTGATATTTAGGTACTTAAATGATGGGACTTCATTAATGAGATTAATGAAAGAAAATAAACCTAAGATGTTGTAGAATCAAATTTTAAACAAAACAGGTAGCTACAGTTCTTGCTTTGCATAGCGGTATATATGATATACCCTGCACCTTATTCGATGAGGAAAGAACCGAGATCCCTTCACCGGGAGTGACTCCTTTAGCAATAACTGGCAGATGCTACACACTCGGTTTGACTTTTGATTGCTTCTATAGTTTCTGCTTTGCACAGTGATATATATGATATATCCCGCACCTCATTCGACGAGGAAAGGGCCGACGATCCCTTCACCGGGAGTGACCCCTTTAGCAAAACTGGAAAAGCCTCAAAATCACTCCATTTCAAAACTTCATTTGATTCTACAACGATATCAAGTTCATTACGCTCATGGTTTTATGAAAACCTGCGTAGCCCTCCGTCATTTCAGATAAGTACTACTTAGTATTCGTGCTACGGTAGTTTGGCATTCGTCAAGGCGTAGTGTACGGTAGCTAACTAGTATTTATCTGCATATGCATATGATGCAGATTGGATTAGGGTATTCGTACGGCGTTGTTTGGCATTCGTCAAGGGTCGTGCGGGTGGGTTTAATTCAATCAAGAAATGTACGGGTTGAACTTGACTAGTGGACTATGGGTTGTTTGGCATTCGTCAAGGTCATAGAACACTAGGGGTAAAATATTATCGGGAATTTTAAGTGTTGAAATTTGCAATGAGATTGCATACCTTCTATGAGATAGTTGGATCCCGATACCCACTGCGAGTAAGAGTTACTCCTGGGAGAGTTTTACACATTATAATTAGCCGATCAAGTAGGTGTCTAGAAAGGTGTTAACGAGGTTACGCCTCTGGGAAAACGAGGTTTTCATTAATTAGGTTTGTGCGAAAGCACGGGGGACCTCCCTCAAAGTACCGACACTGGCCTGGCTGAAAGATTGGCGAACTTGTAGTGTGTAATTAATCCCGGCTAGTCTTTCCTTTTAGGGTTTGAAGGAAGATTTGATAAAAAGAAGTGGGAGCCATCCTGATTAGATAAGATAATAACCAATCTGATCTTACACGAGCATACGCTAAAGTGTTTTCTTCTCTCTCTCTCCAGGTAGCGACCATTTCATGCCCTAATAAAGATAATAATATGGATGTATTGACCGAACCCGCATGTTATACTGTGCAGGGGAACGTTGAACCCGTTCTATCTTATAAGAGTTATAAGAATGAACAGGAAACAGGAGAATATCTGGATTCTCACACCGCCCAAAAGGAGAACATGCATGTTGATGCATCATCTTCGGGTGTGTTTGTCATTGAGAACTGTTTCTCAGTTCACCCTACGTCCTGGGTATTGGATAACGGATCAGGACCCCACATATGTAAGATGTTACATGGGCTGCGAAAAGGTAGAGAACTGGGAAAAGGTGATCATTCCGTTCAAGTAGGGAACGGTGCAAATGTTGCAGCCAAAGCAGTTGGCGAATATCACCTAGTATTACCAAGTGGTGATATAATAATTCTGAATGAGTGCTATTATATACCAAACATGATGTGCAACATTATATCAGTTTCTTTATTGAGTAAAGAAGGATATAATTTTGTAGTAAAGGATAATGTTATGAACATATTCCTAAATCAAAAGTTGATTGCATCAGGCTCGCTACATAATGGCATATTCATTCTAAATCAAAATACAGTCCTCAATATACAAAACACACACAAGAGGAAAAGTTCAGAAATGAACGAATCCTTCTTGTGGCATTGTAGACTTGGTCATATCAATGCGACACGACTGGCTAAGTTACATAAGGATGGTTATTTGAATCCGTTCGAATTATCATCTTATGATACTTGCCATTCATGTCTCAAAGGAAAAATGACCAAAGCTCCGTTTAGTGGACACGGAGAAAGAGTTACTGAACTCTTAGGACTAGTACATAGTGATGTATGCGGTCCCATGTCTACCCATGCCAGGAACGGTTCTTCCTACTTCATTACATTCACTGACGATCTCTCTAGATACGGGCATGTGTTCCTTATGAAACACAAGTCTGAAGCTTTTGAGAAATTCAGAGAATATAAGCAAGAAGTAGAGAACCAAATGGGCAAAAGTATTAAGATCCTTCGATCTGATCGAGGAGGAGAATACTTGAGCAATGAGTTCCAAGATTATCTAAAAGAGAATGGGATTCTCTCTCAGCTTACTCCACCTTATACACCACAGCACAACGGTGTATCGGAACGAAGGAATCGCACCCTATTAGATATGGTGCGTTCAATGATGAGTACAGCTGAGTTACCTATTTCCTTCTGGGGGTATGCGCTTGAGACAACCATACACCTATTGAATATGGTTCCTACCAAATCAGTGCTTACCACTCCATATGAGATATGGAAAGGGAAGAGACCATCTCTTAAGTATGTTAAGATATGGGGTTGTCCAGCCTATGTCAAAAGACAAAATCCGGACAAACTCGAGGCGAGATCAGTGTTATGTAAGTTTGTAGGATATCCCAAAAATTCACAAGGGTATATCTTCTACCACCCCGAGGAACAAAAGGTGTTTGTTTCTTGACATGCCACTTTCTTAGAAAAAGGTTTTCTTATGAAACAGATTAGTGGCATTGAGGTAGAACTGGAAGAGGTTCCAGCAACACAAACAATAACTGAAGATTTAGCAGAACCAGAGGATTCAGTAGTACCCGACGAACCCCAGCCTCTCCGCCGATCTAGCAAGGCTTCTCGTCCACCTGAGAGATACTACGGTTTTCTCATTGACGGTGGAAGCGAAGATTGCATCATGGAGGATGATGACCCAACTAGCTTCGAGCAGGCCATCACGAGTAGGGACTCAGTGAAATGGCTGGATGCTATGCGGTCCGAGATGGAATCCATGTACACCAACAAAGTATGGACTTTGGAAATTGCTCCTGAAGGGGTAAAACCCATTGGGAGCAAGTGGATCTTTAAGAAGAAACTTGGTGTAGATGGGAAAGTGGAGACTTTCAAAGCTAGACTTGTTGCAAAGGGTTTTTGTCAAAGACCAGGTGTGGACTACGACGAAACCTTTTCTCCAGTGGCTATGCTTAAGTTCATCCGGATCATGCTTGCCATCGCTGCATATCATGATTACGAAATCTGGCAAATGGATGTTAAGACCGCCTTTCTAAATGGTGATTTAGAAGAGTGCGTGTACATGACTCAGCCAGAGGGCTTCGTAGACAGTGGGAGCAGCGGGAAGGTGTGCAAGCTGCTTAAATCCATTTATGGATTAAAGCAAGCATCGCGGAGTTGGAACATCTGCTTTGATGTCGTTATCAAAGAGTTTGATTTCGTCAAAAATCCAGATGAACCTTGTATCTACAAGAAGGTGGCAGAGAGTAAGGTTGTCTTCCTCGTATTGTACGTGGACGACATACTCTTGATAGGAAATGATATTCCTATGCTGCAATCGGTCAAGCTCTTCTTATCACAAAGATTCTCAATGAAAGATCTTGGTGATGCCTCCTGCATATTGGGGATCAGGATCTATAGAGATAGATCCAAACGGACACTGGGATTGTCCCAATCCAGGTACATTGACACCATACTAAAGAGGTTTAGTATGGAAGAATCCAAGCGTGGGAACTTGCCCACGATCTCTGGAGTCACTCTCTCCAAAGAGATGTCTCCCAAGACTGATTTGGAGAGAGCTCGCATGCAAGGGATACCCTATGCTTCGGCTGTAGGCTCTATCATGTATGCGATGCTATGTACCAGACCCGATGTTGCATACTCACTAAGTGTAGTGAGCAGGTATCAAGCTGATCCTGGAGAGAGTCACTGGACAGCTGTGAAGAGCATTCTCAAGTACTTGCGAAGGACTAAAGAGATGCTCTTGGTGTATGGTAACGGAGAACTCCAAGTGGAGTCCTTTACCGATTCGAGCTTCCAGAGTGATAAGGACGACTCTAAGTCGCAGTCGGGTTTTGTCTTTACCCTTTATGGAGGGGCGGTTAGCTGGAAGAGTTCCAAGCAGGAAACCGTGGCAGACTCGACGATGGAGGCTGAATACATCGCTGCCAACGATGCTGCCAAAGAGGCTGTCTGGATCAAGAAGTTCATTGCTGAACTTGGAGTGGTTCCATCCATTGAGCATCCAATACCTTTGTATTGCAATAACAATGGAGCGGTGGCTTTGGCCAAGGAACCCAGGTCCCATCAGCGGTCCAGGCATATTCTGAGGCGGTATCACCTGATCCGGGAGATAGTTGATCGCCGGGAGATCGAGGTCAGGAGGGTTGACACGAAAAACAACACGGCGGATCCACTCACGAAGGCCATTCCCCAGATACAGTTTGAGAGACTCTTCGGGATGCTCGGTATGCGATACTACAGCAGCTGGCCCTAGTGCAAGTGGGAGATTGTTAGTTGTATGCATGCCCTAGAGGCCAGTATTGTACAGATGATGTATATTATATTGGATGCTTGGACATATATAGAGATGACTTTCTTGCTCGATATGATAGTATGCTATCTGGTTACTCTTTATCTAAACATGTACACTTGTCTCTTGAAACTGTCATATAGTTACATGTTGGTAAAGCCCTTAGGATGTGTACTTGACTACCTGGACTATGATGCAGATCATACTAGTGGGGACATGGTAGTCCATAAGTACATCCTTCAAGGTCCCTAGTCGTGGGTGTATCGAGATGGGGCATCGATATACCAGAGTAGACTAGCGTATACGCCTCTCGATCCATGAGATGGGCGATGGATGATCCCATATCCATTGGTGTTTGACATCAGAGATGGTATACGGGTGCTCAGTGGAGACTGGGTACACTGGACGGACTCGCCGAGAACTCCCAGATGGTATTATACCTCACGTCAGATGGCAGTTCTCAGGTGACACTTGTGCAGGTTAGTCTGTAGACCCGAGATCATCATAGAGTCTTGTGTGATTCCCACTGTGCTTTGATCTCCACCTTACCACGTCCATGAGGGCGTGCAAAACGGTGGTCTTTGGGTACAGTCCCGAGTCACATGGAGGCAATGAGCGATAGGAGGGGTTTCGTCTCTCCCGGTATTGGGGGTTGATGTTGCGCTGTGCTCGATTGGCCGTAACAGGGAAGTCCCTGGCCAGGGCTGATCAGAGATTTGCTGGTAAGTGTTACCAGTAGTTTCTTGACCCGTTATGAGCCTCACATCGGCACGACTTATCGGTTATTGGGGTCTGACGTTTACCACCCCTAGACTTGATATGCGACATATCAGACGAACAGACTGGACTGTACGGTAAGTGTTACTGGTTGGATTCACAGTAGTGTGAGCGGGCTAGCTCGTCGATCTTCTGATCGCTCAATACCCGGATGGCCGTTACGTTTAGCAGACCGCTTGCGGCTTGTGGGTGCTTGATATGATCATCATCTGCTACCGGCGTATTGACGAGTCTTTAGAGTCCTACACAGAGGTTTCCTGGCTCAAGCGAAACGAAATAGGAGTGCATATGAGATATGTGCAGGACCGAGAATGAGGCGTGTATGTGATGCCGTATTCCATTCTCGCGATGGATGTATCGATTGGTTATATTCGATATAACCTAGATATCGAATCAAGGATTGATTCGATAAGCCGATACATAGGATACTAGTCGGTTATATGCGATATGACCGGATCATTGAATCAAATGTTGATTTAATGATTTAATGTATAATTATATATTTGATATATTGCATTGCATTAACTAGTATTGGTTCACTTTATATGGATTTTCTCACTTGATGTGCAAGAAGTATATGTGATATACTTTTGTGCACATATTTGTATCATGTTTGATGATACTTGATCATTTTGTTAAGTGTAAAGAATTAAAACCATGGTTAAGTGTTGATTAGGGTTTTGCATATTCATTTATTTATTTATTTGAAAAGGATTATGATGAGAATGGTGGCTTTCTTTGTTTTAAGTTGAAGCTTCATGAAGCTTTGACTTTTGTAACCATTCTTGTCTTCATGCTTAACCCTAACTCATCCAAGTAACCATGGTCTATTCTCTACACTTAACTATAGTTAGCTTATGATAAGTATTGATTTATTATTCATTTTAACTCAACACTTATCATAATTCTAGCTTCATCTTCTTCTTCATCTTTAAAAGAAAAAGCTTGATGCCATTAATGGCAACTTAAGTTCCAAAGTGATAAATCCAATTCTAAAGTGAACCCACCTCCTATTTCTTCACCCTCTACCTCTTGCCAAGTTGTTTTGGGTGTTTTATTCACAAGTTTCACAAATTTGTGAAGTCGGAGCTTGAACTTGTGATGCCTCGACGTAGATCTTCTTCGGCACGAAGCCGACGACCTAGTCCGCCCAATTCTCCGATGAAGCCGACGTTTGAGTTCGGGATTCGAGATGGACAGCGAGAGGACGCCTACGTGGAGCTAAGGAAGTGGAGAACCGGATCTATAAAGGTTGTAGCCTCTCTCCTTTAGTTAAGATGTTAACAAGATTCATATATCGCCTAAACTTCTAGTCAACGATCCGTATTAGGGTTTCTCGACACCCATAATTTTTGAAATTGGCATGGTTGATGCCTTGTGAGACCTCTTGAGAGTGCCTAGGAACTGGCTAATATCAAATGTAACAACCTATCGAATCAACACTTGATCCGATAACCCGGCTATATCACATATAACCGTCTGATATCACATATCGCGAGAATAGAATATGGTATCATATACACGTATTAATCTCGGTCCGCACATATCACATATGTGCTCCTACTTCATTTCGGTTGAGCCAGGAAACTTCTGTGTAGGACTCTAAAGACTCGTCAATACGCCGGCAGTAGGTGGTGATCATATCAGTCACTCACAAGCCCCAAACGGTCTGTTAAATGTAACGGCCACCCGGGTATTGAGCGATCAGAAGATCAACAAGCAAGCCTACTCATACTCCTGCGAATCCAATCAAGTAATACTACCGTATAGTCCGGTCTCTTCGTCAGATATGTCGCATATCACAGCCTGGGGGTGGTATAACGTCAGACCCCAATAGCCTGATAAGTCATGCCGATGTGAGTTCCATAACGGTTCGAGAAACTACTGATAACACTTACCAGTAGATCTCAACATCTCTGGCAAGGGATTTCCTGTTATGGCCAATCGAGTATAGCGCAACATCAACCCCCAATACCGGGAGAGATGAAATCCCCTCCTATCGCTCATTGCCTCCATGTGACTCGGGACTGTACCCAAAAACCACCGTTTTGCACGATCTCTTGAACGTGGTAAGGTGGAAATCAAAGTACAGTGGGAATCACACAAGATTCTATAACGATCTCGGGTCTACAGACTAACCTATACCAGTTTCACCAGAGAACTGCTATCCGATGCTAGGTCTAATACTATTTAGGAGTTATCGGCGAGTTCGTCCAGTGTATCCAGTCTTCACTGAGCACCCGTATACCATCTCTGATGTCAAACACCAATGGATGTGGGATCATCCATCACCCATCATGTAGGGTTAGCATAGCACCTTGTGAAGGTTTTGGCAAGCATCAAACATGCTACTTTAAAATGTTTGGGGTGCTAAACAAACCCTAACCAAGATCTTAACTAGAGAATTAGGGTTAACTTTGCATGTAAACAACTTTACATTTAAGAGAGAGGGATTACAACCTTTGTAGTCCGTTCCTTCACTTCATAAGCTCCGAGTAGTAGTCCTTTCGCCTTGATCCATGAACTCCCGGACTCTAGAGAGGCTCCACAAGTCACATGATCCATGCTTGCTTGAAGTCTTCCTTTTCAAAGATGATCTACCTTGAAGAATCTCAAACTCAAGCTCTCACTTCTCTAATCAAGTATTAGTGAAGTGAACACCCTAATCTAAGTGGTTAGAATAGATGAGGATGATGAAGTAGGAATTTTGCACTCTTTTGTTTTCAATTTCTCACTTTAAATCATTACTTCACAGAAAGCTAGAAAGCTTTTTCAAGGAGGAAGAAGAAAAAGCTTTTATGATGAATAATGAATTATTGTTATGGTTACAAATCCAACCATGGGTTAATAATGAAGGGCTTAACTCATGTAGAGAATAAACCTAAGGTAAAGGGTTTGGGTTGGGTTAAGAAATATCTATACAAAATATCTTAGCAAAAAACAAAAGAAAGCTTCATGAAGCTTCATGAAAAAGCTAACCCAAATGCTAACCCAAATCAAACCCTAACTTGTTTAATCTCCACAAAATATGTTGTATTTGTAACCCTAACTTGTTACAATATTATATATCACATATATAATATATTTTGCAACAAAAGAAAATAATACAATTAACATATATCGCATATATATCAATGTATTATCCGGTGAGAAAATGAATCAATAAAGCGAGCTTATATTAGTCAACGTAATGTAATATATCACATATATAATTATACATTAAATTATCGAATCAACACTTGATCCGACAATCCGGCTATATAGCATATAACCGACTAATATAACATGTACCGATTCATCGAATCAACACTTGATCCTATGACCCGGCTATATCCTATGACCCGGCCGATATCATACATCGCGAGAATAGAATACGGTATCTCATATCGTATTATTCTCGGTCCCGCACATATCACATATGTGCTCCTACTCCGTTTTGCCTGAGCCAGGAAACCTCTGTGTAGGACTCTAAAGAATCGTCAATACGCCGGCAGTAGGTGATGATTATATCAAACACCCACAAGCTGCAAGCGGTCAGCTAAACGTAACAGCCACCCGTGTATTGAGCAATCAGAAGATCAACAAGCAAGCCTGTACATTCTCCTGCAAATCCAATCAGTAATACTCCCGTACAGTCCGGTCTCTTCGTCTGATATGTTGTATATCTAGTCTAGGTGTGGTAAACGTCAGACCCCAGTAACCGATAAGTCGTGTTGATGTAAGGCTCATAACGGGTCGAGAAACTACTGATAACACTTACCAGTAAATCTCCATATCAGCCCTGGGCAGGGACTTCCAGTTATAGCCAATCGAACACAGCACAACATCAACTCCCTATACCGGGAGAGACGAAACCCCTCCTATCGCTCATTGCCTCCATGTGATTCGGGACTGTACCCAAAGCCACCGTTTTGCATGCCCTCTTGGACGTGGTAAGGTGGAAATCAAAGCACAGTGGGAATCATACAAGACTATATGAGGATCTCGGGTCTACAGACTGACCTGTACCAGTGTCACCGGAGAACTGCTATCTGACGATAGGTATAATACCATCCAGGAGTTCTCGGTGAGTCCGTTCAGTGTACCCAGTCTCCACTGAGCACCCGTACACCATCTTTGATGTCCAACACCAATGGATATGGGATCATCCATCGCCCATTATATGGGTCAAGATGTGTGTACGCTAGTCTACTCTGGAGTATCAATGCCCTGTCTCGATACACCCTCTACTACGAACAGTTATAGGATGTACTCATTGACTACCCTGGCCCCACTAGTATGATCTCATCATAGTCCTAGTAGTCAAGTACATATCCCAGGGGCTTCATCAACATGTGATCACAAAACAATATTTGTTAACACGTTAAGATAAAGTGAAACCAGATAGCATACTATCATATCGAGCAAGAAAGTCCTCTCTATATATATCTAAGCATCCATTATAATATACATCATATGTACAATAATGGCCTCTAGGGCATATACATAGCTAACAATCTCCCACTTGCACTGAGGCCAGCTGTTGTAGTATCTCATACCCAACATCCCAAAAAGTCTCTCAAATTGTATCTAAGGAATGGACTTTGTGAGTGGATCCGCAGTGTTGTCTTTCATATCAACTCTCCTAACCTCGATCTCCCGGCGATCAACTATCTTCCGGATCAGGTGATACCGCCTCAGAATATGTCTGGACTTCTGATGGGACCTGGGTTCCTTGGCCAAAGCCACAGCTCCATTGTTATCATAATACAGAGGTATTGGATGCTCAATGAACGGAACCACACCAAGTTCAGTGGTGAACTTCTTTATCCAGACAGCCTCTTTGGCAGCATCGTTGGCAGCGATGTATGCAGCCTCCATCGTCGAGTCTGCTACAGTTTCCGCTTTGGAACTCTTCCAAAAAATCGCCCCTCCATTTAGGGTAAAGACAAATCCCGAGTGCGACTTAGAGTCGTCCTTATCACTCTGGAAGCTTGAATCGGTAAAGGACTCCACCTGGAGTTCTCCGTTACCATGCACCAAGAACATCTCTTTAGTCCTTCTCAAGTACTTGAGAATGTTCTTCACAGCTGTCCAGTGATTCTCTCCAGGATCTGCTTGATACCTACTCACTACACTTAGTGAGTATGCTACATCGGGTCTGGTACATAGCATCGCGTACATGATAGAGCCTACTGCCGAAGTATAGGGTATCCCTTGCATGCGAGCTCTTTCCAAATCAGTCTTGGGAGACATCTCTTTGGAGAGAGTGAGTCCAGAGATTGTGGGTAAATTCCCACGCTTGGATTCTTCCATACTAAACCTCTTTAGTATGGTGTCAATGTACCTGGATTGGGACAATCTCAGTATCCGTCTAGATCTATCTCTATAGATCTTAATTCCCAAAATGCAGGAGGCATCACCTAGATCTTTCATTGAGAATCTATGTGATAAGAAGAGCTTAACCGAGTGCAGCATATAAATATCATTTCCTATCAAGAGTATGTCATCCACGTACAATACGAGGAAGACAACCTTACTCTCTGCCACCTTCTTGTATACAAGGTTCATCTATGTTTTTGATGAAGTCAAACTCTTTGACTACTATATCAAAACATATGTTCCAACTCCGCGATTCCTGCTTCAACCCATAGATGGATTTAAGCAGCTTGCACACCTTTCCGCTGCTCCCACTGTCGACGAAGCCCTCTGGCTGAGTCATGTACACGCACTCTTCCAAATCACCATTTAGAAAGGCGGTCTTAACATCCATTTGCCGGATTTCGTAGTCATGGCATGCAGCAATGGCAAGTAAGATCCGGATGGACTTAAGCATAGCCACTGGAGAAAAGGTTTCGTCATAATCCACACCTGGTCGTTGACGAAAACCCTTTACAACAAGCCTAGCTTTGTAAGTCTCAACTTTTCCATCTACACCAAGTTTCTTCTTAAAGATCCATTTGCTCACAATGGGTTTTACCCCTTCAGGAGCAACTTCCAAAGTCCATACTTTGTTGGTGTACATGGATTCTATCTCAGATCTCATTGCATCCAGCCATTTCACAGAGTCACCACCCGTGATGGCCTGCTCGAAACAAGTCGGGTCATCATCTTCCATGATGCAATCCTCGCTCCCACCATCGACGAGAAAACTGTAGTATCTCTTAGGTGGATGAGGAACCCTACTAGATCGTCGGAGAGGCGGCGGTTCGTCGGGAACTACTGAATCCTCTGGTTCCATTAAATCTTCAGTTGCAGTTTGTGCTGCTGGAACTTCTTCCAGTTCTACTTCTTCGCCACTAATTTCTTTTGCAAGAAATTCCTTTTCCAAAAAGGTGACATATTGAGAAACAAACACCTTTTATTCCTCACCGTGGTAGAAGATATATCCATAGGAATCTTTTGGATATCCCACAAACTTACATAGACCTGATCTTGCCTCGAGCTTGTCCGGATTTTGCTTTTTAACATAAGCCGGAAAACCCCATATCTTAACTCGTTTAAGAGATGGTCTCTTCCCATTCCAAATCTCATATGGAGTGATAGGCACTGATTTAGTTAGAACTCTATTCAATAGGTATGTGGCCATCTCCAGCGCATAACCCCAAAAGGAAATAGGTAACTCAGTGGTGCTCATCATAGAGCGCACCATATCTAATAGGATGCGATTCCTCTGCTCCGATACGCCGTTGTGCTGTGGTGTATAGGGAGGAGTAAGCTGAGAGAGAATCCCATTTTCTTTTAGATAATCCCGGAACTCATTGCTCAAGAATTCTTCTCCTCGATCAGATCGAAGGATTTTAATGCTATTACCCATTTGGTTTTCTACTTCGTTCTTATATTCTTTGAATTTCTCAAAAGCTTCAGACTTGTGTTTCATCAGGAACACATGTCCGTATCTTGAGAGATCGTCAGTGAATGTAATGAAGTATGAGGAACCGTTTCTGGCATGTGTAGACATGGGACCACATACATCACTATGTATCAGTCCTAAGAGTTCTGTAACTCTTTCTCCGTGTCCACTAAACGGAGTTTTGGTCATTTTGCCTTTGAGACATGACTGGCAACGGATTCAAATATCCATCTTTATGCAATTTGGCCAGTCGTGTTGTATTGATATGACCAAGTCTATAATGCCACAAGAAGGATTCGTTCATTTCTGAACTTTTCCTCTTGTGTGTGTTCTGTATATTAAGAACTATGTTTTGATTTAGAACGTATATGCCATTATTTAATGAGCCTGATCCAATCAACTTTTGATTTAGGAAGATGTTCATAATATTATCCTATATTACAAAATTATATCCTTCTTTACTTAATAAAGAAACTGATATAATGTTGCATATCATGTTCGGTATATAATAGCATTCGTTCAGAATCAATGCATTACTACTTGGTAATACTAGGTGATATTCGCCAACTGGTTTGGCTGCAATATTTGCACCATTCCCTACTCTTACGTAATGATCAGCCATTCCCAGTTCTCTACCTTTCTTTAGCCCATGCAATATATTGCATATGTGGGATCCTGATCCGGTATCTAATGCCCAGGACGTAGAGTGAACTGAGAAACAGTTCTTGGTAACTAACACATCCGAAGAAGATGCATCAACATGTTTATTCTTCGTTTGGGCGGTGTGTGAATTCTGGTATTTTTCTATTTCCTGTTCAGTCTTATAACAATTATAAGAAAGAACGGAACCAACGTTCCCCTGCTCAGTATAACAAGCGGGTTCGGTCAATACATCCATATTATTATCTTGATTAAGGACTGACATAGTCTCTACCTGGAGAGAGAGAGAGAAGAAAACACTTTAGCGTGCGCTCTTGCAAGATTAGATTGGTTATTATCTTATCTAATCAGGATGGCTCCCACTGTTTTAATCAAATCTTCCTTCAAACCCTAAAAGGTAAGATTAGCCGGGATTAAGTACACCCTACAAGTTCGCCAATCTTTCAGCCAGATCAGTGTTGGTACTTTGAGGGAGGTTCCCCGTACTTTCGCACGGACCTAATTAAAATAAACCTCATTTTCCCAGAGGCTTAACCCTGTTAACACCTTTCTAGACACCTACTTGATCGGCTAATTGTCATGTGTAAAACTCTTCCAGGAGTAACTCTTACTCGCAGTGGGTATCGAGATCAACTATCTAATAGAAGGTATGCAATCTCATTGCAAATTTCAACACTTTGAAATTCCCGATAATTCTTTTACCCCTAGTGACTTATGACCTTAACTATGGTCAACAAATCATAAGCACTAGTCAAGTTCTACCCTTCATTTCTTGATTAATTTAGACCCACCCATATGACCCTTAACTATGGTCAATAAAGTCATATGACTGTCCTAATTAATCACATCATATGTTATATAGGAAAACATCACTCAGCTACCGTACACTGTGCCTTAAGTATGGTCAACAAACGCAACCCGAATACTAAGTACTCTATTTCCTAAAAAGACGGAAGGTTACACAGGTTTTTTCAGAAAACCATGAGTGTAATGAACTTGATATCGTCATAGAAACAAGTGATTTTGAAAAGGAGTGTTTTTGAGGCTTTTCTAGTTTCTCTAAAGAGGTCACTCCCGGTGAAGGGATCTCGGCTCTTTCCTCATCGAATAAGGTGCAGGATATTTCATAAATACCGCTGTGCAAAGCAAGAACTATAGAAGCAATCAAAAACTAAACCATGAGTTTGTAGCATCTGCCAGTTTTGCTAAAGAGGTCACTCCCGGTGAAGGGATCTCGGCTCTTTCCTCATCGAATAAGGTGCTGGATATTCTACAAGGAATACCGCTATGCAAAGCAAAAACTGTAGCTACCCATTTTGAAAATTTGATTCTACAACATCTTTTAGGTTTCTTTTCTTTTATTAATCTCATTAATAAAACCCATCATTTAAGCTTCCTAAGCATCACAGAAGAAACAAAAGCAGCAATATTTATATATCAACATATAGTATAAGCATTCGTCTCAGGCAGTAATATGATCTCATCACAGAACTGTAGGGTTCCTAGGCACTCTAATGAGGTCTCACAAGGCATCAACCATGCCAATTTCAAATTTTACGGGTGCCGAGAAACCCTAATACGGATCGTTAACTAGAAATTTAGGCGACAAATGAAACTAGTTAACAACTTAACTACAAGAACGGAAATACAACCATTGTAGATCCGGTTCTCCACCTCCATAGCTCCGCAATGAAGTCTCCTCGCTGTCCAAATCCAATCCATGACTCTAGCATCGGCTTCATCGGAGAAATGGGCGGGCTTGGTCATCGGTTCGATGCCGAAGATGATCTACGTCGAGGCATCACAAGATCAAGCTCCAACTTCACCAAGCCTTGAAAACTTATGAAGGAAACACCCTATACTACTTGGCAAGAGGTAGAGGATGAAGAAATAGGAGGTGGGTTCACTTTAGAATTGGATTTCTCACTCATTAGCTCAAGTTGCCATTGATGGAGCAAGCTTTCTTCATGTTGATGATGAAGAAGAAGAAGAAGGAATATTATCATAAGTTATTTTCTAATAGAAAATAAAAACAATACTTATCATATGGCAACCATGGTCAAGTGTAGAGAATAAACTAAGGTTAGTTAAAGGGTTAGGGTTAAGCATGAAGACAAAATGGTCACTTAGTCAAAGATGCTTTGAAGCTTCAAGAAGCTTTAAGCAAAGAACAAAGAAAGCCACCATTTTCTCTTTATCATTTCCAAAATAAAATAAATGAATAAGAAAATGAAAACCCTAACCATTACACAACCATGGTTTAATCTTTACACAAACCCTAGTGAGCATGTATCATCAAACATGATACAAACTTGTGTACAAAAGTATATCACATATACAATGTGCACAAACAAGTGAGAAAAACCATTTAAAGTGAACCAATACTAGTTAATGCAAAGTAATATATCAAATATATAATTATGCATTAAATCATTAAATCAACACTTGATTTAACGATCCGGTCATATCGCATATAACCGACTAATATACAATGTATCGATTTATCGAATCAATCCTTGATTCGATAACTAGGTTATATCGCATACAACCAATCGATACATTCATCGCGAGAATAGAATACGGTATCACATACACGCATTATTCTCGGTCCCGCGCATATCTCATATGCGCTCCTATTTCGTTTTGCTTGAGCCAGGAAACCTTTGTGTAGGACTCTAAAGACTCGTCAATACGCCGGCAGCAGGTGATGATCATATCAAACACCCACAAGCCGCAAGCGGTCTGCTAAACGTAACGGCCACCCGGGTATTGAGCGATCAGAAGATCGACGAGGAAGCCCGCTCACACTCCTGTGAATCTAACCAGTAACACTTACCGTACAGTCCGGTCTCGTCGTCTGATATGTCGCATATCTCGCCTAGGGGTGGTAAACGTCAGACCCTAATAGCTCGATAAGTCGTGTCGATATGAGGTCTATAACAGTTCGAGAAACTACTGGTAACACTTACCAGTAAATCTCAGCAACCCTGGCCAGGGATTTCCGGTCATAGCCAATCGAACACAGCGCAACATCAACCCCCTATACCGGGAGAGACGAATCCCCTCCTATCGCTCATTGCCTCCATATGACTCGGGACTGTACCCAAAAACCACCGTTTTGCACGCCCTCTTGGACGTGGTAAGGTGGAAATCAAAGCACAGTGGGAACCACACAAGACTCTATGACGATCTCGGGTCAACAGACTACTATGTACCAGTGTCACCAGAGAACTGCCATCTGACGTAAGGTATAATACCATCTGGGAGTTCTCGGCGAGTCCGTCCAGTGTACCCAGTCTCCACTGAGCACCCGTATATCATCTCTGATGTCAAACACCAATGGATATGGGATCATCCATCGCCCATCTGTATGGGTCGAGAAGGTATACGCTAGTCTACTCTGGTATATCGATGCCCCGTCTCGATATACCCACGACTAGGGACTTTGAAGGATGTACTTATGCACTACCATGTCCCCACTAGTATGATCCGCATCATAGTCCAGGTAGTCAAGTATACATCCTAAGGGCTTTACCAACATGTAACAGAGAGACAATCAGT
The DNA here is from genome assembly GCA_030015575.1 of Agapanthus africanus. Classification (NCBI taxonomy): domain Eukaryota; kingdom Viridiplantae; phylum Streptophyta; class Magnoliopsida; order Asparagales; family Amaryllidaceae; genus Agapanthus; species Agapanthus africanus. Next base: position 456,084,211 of record JASDDO010000001.1, on the reverse strand, counting down.
ATACACGTTAAGGTAAAGAGTAACCAGATAGCATACTATCATGTCGAGCAAGAAAGTCCTCCCTATATATGTCCCAGCATCCACTACAATATACATCCTATGTATAGTAATGGCCTCTAGGGCATAAATATAACTAACAATCTCCCACTTGCACTAGGGCCATCTGATAGCAGTGGTTGTAGTATCTCATATTCAACCATCCCATAAAAGTCTCTCTCTGGGAAAATGCCTTTCGTGAGTGGATCTGCCGTGTTGTCCTCTGAGTCTGCTCTCCTAACCTCGATCACCCTGGAGATCAACCATCTCCATGATCAGGTGATACTGCCTTAGAATATGTCTGGATCACTGATGGGACGGGTGTTCCTTGGCATAAGCCACAACTCCATTGTCTCACAATGGTAGGAACGAAGTTCATCTCATGAACTAATATACATCCAGACTGCCTCTTTGGTAGCATCTTAAGTAGCGATGTATCCAGCCTTAATCGTCTAGTATGCCACGGTATCTAGTTTGGAACTCTTCCAACATACCGTCCCTTTACCGAGGGTAAAGACAATGCCTGCGACTGATATTCAGTCGTCATTATCACCCTGGAACCCTTCCAGTGATTCTCCCCAGGATCGGTTAATACCATCTCACTACAACTAGTGAGAATCCTAACATCCAATTAGATCTATCTCATAGATCCAAAACCCAGGATTTAGGAGGTATCACTTTTATCCTATATGGAGAATCATTGTGATAAACGGAGATTGACCGAGCGTAGCATAGGAAACTCCTTTCTTATCAAGAGCATGACATCCACGTACTCTACGAGGATCACCACCATACTCCCTACTACCTTTTTGTTTATACAAGGTTCATCTACCATTTTGATGATGTCAAACTGTTTGAATTATCCATCAAAACTGATGTTCCAACTCCGCGATGCCTGCTTTATCACATAAAACATCTTGCACACGTTTCCGCTGCTCCCACTGTCTACGAAGCCCTCTGGCTGTGTTCTTATAGACGTTCTCTTCTAAATCATTATTTAGAAAAGTAGTCATGGCACCCAACCGCCAGATATCGTAGTCATGGTATGTAGCCATGGCAAGTAGGATCTGAATGGACTTAAGCATAGCTCCTCAGAAAAGGTTTCATTATGATCCACGCCTGGTCGATGACGAAAAGCTTTAACAAGTCTAGCTTTGAAAGTCTCAACTTTTCCACCTATACCAAGTAATCTTCTCAAGATATACTTGCTCCTGATGGGGATTTAACCCTTCAGATATAGCAACCAAAGTCCATACTTTGTTGGTGTACATGGATTCCATTTCAGATCACTAAGCATCCAGCCATTCTTACAGAGTCTTACTCCTGATGGCCAGCTCGAAACTAGTTGGGTCATCATCTCATGATGCAATCCTCGCTCCCACTGTCATAGAGAAACCGAAGTATCTCTCAGGTGGGTGAGGAACCCTACTAGATCGGCGGAGAGGCTGAGGTTCGTTGGTAACTATTGAATCCTTTGGTTCTGTCAAATCAGCAGCTGCAGTTTTGTATAGCTGGAACCTTTCCAGTTCTACATGACAGACCTTGCCTCGAGCTTGTCCGGATTATGCTTTTAGACATAGCCCGGACAACCCCAAATCTTAACCAACTTAAGATATGGGCTCTTCCCTTTCCATATCACATATGAAGCGGTAGGCAACTGATTTGATTGGAACCCTATTCAATAGGTATGCAGCTTCTCAAGTGCATAACTCCCAAAAAGGAAACAGGTAACTCAGTAGTACTCATCATAGAGCGCACCATATCGAATAGGGTGCAACTGCTCCGCCTCGATATACCATCGTGCTATGGTGTATACGGAGGAGTAATGCTGAGAGAGAATCTCATTCTCCTTTAGAATAATCCAGGATTTCCGTGCTCAAGTATTCTCCTCCTCGATCTCATCAAAGGACATAATACTTATACCCGTGTTATGGTTTTCTACTTCAAAATCATATTCTGTGAATATCTCAAAAGGTTCGGACTTGTGTTTCAACAGGAACATATGTCTGAATCTTGAGAGATTATCAGAGAATGTAACGAAGTACAAAGAACCAGTCCTGGCATATATAGACAGGGGACCTTACATACATCAACATGTATTATCCCAAGAGTTCGTCAACTCCTTCTCTGTTTCCAATAAACAGAGCTGGTGTCATTATATCTTTGTGACATGACTGGCAAGTTTCATAAGATGTAGATTCAAACTGATTTAAATATGCATCTTCATGTAACTTCAGCCAGTCGGGTCGCATTGATATGACTTAGTCTACAATGCCTCAAGAAGGATTCGTTCATATCTGAACTCTTCCTCTTGTGTGTGTTCCGTATACAAAAGAACTGTAGTTTGATTTAGAACATCAATGCTTTTAGATAACGTGCCTGAACCGATCAACTTTTGATATAGGAAATGTTCAAAACATTATCCAACAATACAAAATTATATCCTTTCTTTACTGATAAAGAGACTGATATGATTTTGTATATCAGGTTCGGTATCTAATAACATTCGTTCAGAATCATGTATTGGTAATACAGAGTGACAGTGACCAACAGACTTGGCTGCAACACTTGCCCCGTTTTCTGCCTCATGAAACTTATCACCCGTTCTCAGTTCTTTGCCTATCTGTAGCCCATGTAACAAATTACATATGCGGGATCCTGATCTGGTATCACATACCCAGGACGTAAAGAATACTGAGAAACAGTTCTGTATAATGAACACACCCGAAGATGATGCATCAGCATGCACTTGCTTCATTTGGGCGGTACGGGAATTCTGGTAATCCCCAATTTCCTGCTCTGTCTTATAACAATTATAAGTTGGAGCGGGACCAACGTTCCCCAGCTCAGTATAACAAGCGGGTTCGGTCAATAATCCGTATTATTATCTTGATTAAGGCGTGACATGGTCGCTACCTGGAGAGAGAGAGAAGAAAACACTCAGCGTGCGCTCTTGCAAGAATAGATTGGTTTTTATTTTATCTAATCAGGATGGCTCCCACTGCTTTTTATCAAATCTTCCTTCAAGAACTAAAAGGAAAGACTAGCCGGGATTAATTACGCACTACAAGTTCGCCAATCTTTCAGCCAGGCCAGTGTCGGTACTTTGAGGGAGGTCCCCCGTGCTTTCGCACGAACCTAATTAATGTAAACCTCGTTTTCCCAGAGGCTTAACCTCGTTAACACCTTTCTAGACACCTACTTGATTGGCTAATTGTAATGTGTAAAACTCTCCCAGGAGTAACAATTACTCGCAGCGGGTATCGGGATCTAACTATCTCATAGAAGGTATGCAATCTCATTGCAAATTTCAACACTTGAAATTCCCGATAATATTTTGCCCCGAACGATCTATGACCTTGACAAGGTCAACAAACCATAGACCGCAAGTCAAGTTCAACCCGTCATTTCTTGATTGAATCAAATCCACCCGCACGACCCTTGACAAGGTCAACAAGGCCGCACGACTACCCTAACCCAATCTGCATCATATGCATAAGCAGATAAATACTGGTTAGCTACCGCACACTGCGCCTTGACAAGGTCAACAAACGCAGCACGAATACTAAACAGGACTTATCTGAAATGACGGAGGGCTACGACAGGTTTTTCTGAAAACCTATTGCGTAATGAACTTGATATCGTTGTAGAATCAAATGATTTTAAAATGGAGTGTTTTTGAGGCTTTTCTAGTTTTGCTAAAGGAGTCACTCCCGGTGAAGGGATCGTCGGTCCTTTCCTCGTCGAATGAGGTGCAGGATATATCACATATACCACTGTGCAAAGCAAAAACTCTTAAAAGCAATCAAAAGACAAACCGAGTGTGTAGCATCTGCCAGTTATTGCTAAAGGAGTCACTCCCGGTGAAGGGATCTCGGTCTTTTCCTCATCGAATAAGGTGCAGGATATATCACATATACCTCTGTGCAAAGCAAGAACTGTAGCTACCTGTTTTATTTTTGAAATTCGATTCTACAACATCTTAGGTTTCTTTTCTTTCATTAATCACATTAATGAAGTCCCATCATTTGAGTACCTAAACATCACAGATAAATACGACGTACACTTATGCCATCCGCATTCGCCTCGATGTCCCCTCGTGCACCGTTAGGTTAGGTAACTAACGGCAGAGCGGGGCAGGGCTAGCGCGGGTGTAAAACATAAGTAACGTCTATATAATATATCATATATACTATATACAGTATCTATCACAGAACATCACATGATCACATCACAGATATCGCAGCAGAAGAATCATATGAAATATTGGATATAATAGGACGTCCGTGTTTTCAATACGAGCAATTATAAAACACAGATTGCACGGTCGCGATGAATAGCCAAACCCACACCCCAAGACCCCTACGAGAGCGGCAAGCAACCCTACCAATTCTAGAGTTAGGAGACCCAGACTCGACTCCTCGAGTTGGTCTCCCACTGGACTCCAGAACCCGGTTACTTGTGCCCTCCTCCTTGGGTCTATCCTAGTGCGGAAAAGTAAATAATATACAAAGGGTGACATCTTCCGCAACCTGGAAGTGTCCCAATAAAAGAATATTACATACAAATTTTTACATGAATGAAAATGAAAAACACTCATCTCACATAAAAACCCCCGGCTATTCAAACACGACGATCCAATATAACATATCCAGCAACACATAACATCACATGTCATCAACGTAAGTAAATATGTCCATCCCAATTGTCGTTGACATATAGCAACGAAACCGGCGATATCACATATTATACTTACGGTCACAGAAAAGAAAGTGTAAAACTATAACAGTTGGAATCCGCAACATCCTCAGACATCGCATGCCTGACTAAATGAATTCCTTAGACATCGCATGCCTAACAATTATAAACCCCGCATTTTAGTCTCATTATCGAAAACTCTTTTCAATATCAAGTCGGGCAATTCAACAAGATTCCCGACATCCTGATCGAATGCTCGTCGCAAACTTTAGTAGGCGGCCGCACCCCCAATACCGTCGACGAAGTGCACCAAGGCGGAACACCGCTGCCGCGAGCACCCAAACGGATGCTTTCGGCGACGGGGTTCTCCTACAGTCACTTGGTCGGGGCAATGGAGTGAGGCTGTCTATTAAGTTTACCCGGCGAGTATCCGCGTACGCTACGTGATTGCGACGGACTTTTGATCGCATCAAAATTCCGGGGCAACCGATCAAGTGAGACTAAACTGCTATGTTTATAACATTCATTCGGTTATCTCATAACTACTTGTGAATTCCAATTATTGTATCACATTCCGGATAAATAGAAAATGTTAAACTTTCCTATCGAACATCCAAACACCCAAGTTTTCCCGATACAGATCAACACAAGAAATAAGTTTAAAAACATCCAGTTCATGCCTCAGTACCAACGGTCCAGCCGTAGAAGGGTCAAGCCAACGCCTCACATGTGGCACGCCGTACTGCCCCAAACCCGAAGGTTCAAAGGGCAGTTCAAGACGGTCACATAATCGAGTTAAGGTTTGTTGTCTTCTAGAGGGTCCATCGCGTTACTTGCACTACTTAGAACGTCTTTAAACCACGGAAAGATCCAACACTTGGAAATTTCCCGACAGGGGAAAAAGTGGGTGTTTATATCCGGTCGAACTTTCTAATATATTCTAAATATCCGGAAAACACATAGACAATGTTTGATAATCCGATCGAATCATCGAATCCCCAAAACAACCCCAGAAAATTCAACTCTTGAATAAATATTAAAAATTCCCAGAAAATCCAACACCAGAAATGTGGAATTACTGTGCAAAAATTATGGGGCAATGTGATAATACGGCCGCGGAACCGCCGCATAAGCCTTGCTTATGCCGCGGTTCCGCCGCACTATAAAGGAATCATGAGCTAAATTTTGCGCCGTAATTCTTAGAATTCCCTGCTGAATTTTTTAAGAATTTTTAATCTGGAAAAAACCCAGTTTTTTGAAAAAGTCCAGAGAGCATGAAAAGTTTGGGGTTTCGGGTTCGATCGGGTTTCTAACATCGTCTAAGCATCGCCTAAGGCTCTAGCTAGGCTCTGATACCTCTGTAGGGTTCCTAGGCACTCTAATGAGGTCTCACAAGGCATCAACCATGCCAATTTCAAATTTTACGGGTGCCGAGAAACCCTAATACGGATCGTTAACTAGAAATTTAGGCGACAAATGAAACTAGTTAACAACTTAACTACAAGAACGGAAATACAACATTTGTAGATCAAGTTCTCCACCTCCATAGCTCCGCAATGAAGTCTCCTCGCTGTCCAAATCCAATCCATGACTCTAGCATCGGCTTCATCGGAGAAATGGGCGGGCTTGGTCGTCGGTTCGATGCCGAAGATGATCTACGTCGAGGCATCATAAGATCAAGCTCCAACTTCACCAAGCCTTGAAAACTTGTGAAGGAAACACCCTATACTACTTGGCAAGAGGTGGAGGATGAAGAAATAGGAGGTGGGTTCACTTTAGAATTGGATTTCTCACTCATTAGCTCAAGTTGCCATTGATGGAGCAAGCTTTCTTCATGTTGATGATGAAGAAGAAGAAGAAGGAATATTATCATAAGTTATTTTCTAATAGAAAATAAAAATAATACTTATCATATGGCAACCATGGTCAAGTGTAGAGAATAAACTAAGGTTAGTTAAAGGGTTAGGGTTAAGCATGAAGACAAAATGGTCACTTAGTCAAAGATGCTTTGAAGCTTCAAGAAGCTTTAAGCAAAGAACAAAGAAAGCCACCATTTTCTCTTTATCATTTCCAAAATAAAATAAATGAATAAGAAAATGAAAACCCTAACCATTACACAACCATGGTTTAATCTTTACACAAACCCTAGTGAGCATGTATCATCAAACATGATACAAACTTGTGTACAAAAGTATATCACATATACAATGTGCACAAACAAGTGAGAAAAACCATTTAAAGTGAACCAATACTAGTTAATGCAAAGTAATATATCAAATATATAATTATGCATTAAATCATTAAATCAACACTTGATTTAACGATCCGGTCATATCGCATATAACCGACTAATATACAATGTATCGATTTATCGAATCAATCCTTGATTCGATAACTAGGTTATATCGCATACAACCAATCGATACATTCATCGCGAGAATAGAATACGGTATCACATACACGCATTATTCTCGGTCCCGCGCATATCTCATATGCGCTCCTATTTCGTTTTGCTTGAGCCAGGAAACCTCTGTGTAGGACTCTAAAGACTCGTCAATACGCCGGCAGCAGGTGATGATCATATCAAACACCCACAAGCCGCAAGCGGTCTGCTAAACGTAACGGCCACCCGGGTATTGAGCGATCAGAAGATCGACGAGGAAGCCCGCTCACACTCCTGTGAATCTAACCAGTAACACTTACCGTACAGTCCGGTCTCGTCGTCTGATATGTCGCATATCTCGCCTAGGGGTGGTAAACGTCAGACCCTAATAGCTCGATAAGTCGTGTCGATATGAGGTCTATAACAGTTCGAGAAACTACTGGTAACACTTACCAGTAAATCTCAGCAACCCTGGCCAGGGATTTCCGGTCATAGCCAATCGAACACAGCGCAACATCAACCCCCTATACCGGGAGAGACGAATCCCCTCCTATCGCTCATTGCCTCCATGTGACTCGGGACTGTACCCAAAAAACACCGTTTTGCACGCCCTCTTGGACGTGGTAAGGTGGAAATCAAAGCACAGTGGGAACTACACAAGACTCTATGACGATCTCGGGTCAACAGACTACTCTGTACCAGTGTCACCAGAGAACTGCCATCTGACGTAAGGTATAATACCATCTGGGAGTTCTCGGCGAGTCTGTCCAGTGTACCCAGTCTCCACTGAGCACCCGTATATCATCTCTGATGTCAAACACCAATGGATATGGGATCATCCATCGCCCATCTGTATGGGTCGAGAAGGTATACGCTAGTCTACTCTGGTATATCGATGCCCCGTCTCGATATACCTACGACTAGGGACTTTGAAGGATGTACTTATGGACTACCATGTCCCCACTAGTATGATCCGCATCATAGTCCAGGTAGTCAAGTATACATCCTAAGGGCTTTACCAACATGTAACAGAGAGACAATCAGTATACACGTTAAGGTAAAGAGTAACCAGATAGCATACTATCATGTCGAGCAAGAAAGTCCTCCCTATATATGTCCCAGCATCCACTACAATATACATCCTATGTATAGTAATGGCCTCTAGGGCATACATATAACTAATAAGAACGTTGCAGCAGAAGTTAACATATGAAATATTGGATATATTAGGACATCCGTGTTTTATTTTTGAGCCTATATTAAACACGGATTCCACAGTCGCGATGATTAGCCAAACCCACATCCCTAGACCCCTACGAGAGCGGCAAGTAACCCTGCCAATTCTAGGGTTAGGAGACCCGGTCTTGACTCCTCGAGATGGCCTTCCACTGGACCCTAAAACCCGGTTACTTGTGCTCTTCGACTTGGGTCTATCCTAATGCGGAAAAATAAATAATATACAACGGTGACAACATCCTCAACCCGGAAGTGTCCCAATAAAAGAATATTACATACAAATGAATTTTACATGAATGAAAAAGAAAACTCTCATCTCACATAAAACCCCCGGCTATTCAATACGCAACGATCCAATATAACATATCATAGCAACACATAAACATCACAGATAACTAGGCGAAGTTAGATAATTCGACAGACACAACGAATTCCCAAAATACTCCAGTGAGCTCAACACTTGAGCAGAAAATAAAAATTCCCAGTAGTATGCCCCAGCACCTATGGACCGTCGCTGAAGTGCCCGTCCCAAGCCTCCACAGTGGCGCCGCGGAACCGCCGCCAAAACCAGGTTTTGGCCGCTGTTACGCGTTCACTGTAGCGAGTTAGGGACACTTTCTTCAGGTGGGTCCATAAAATTCCTTGCATGATTTTCTGAGTATTTTTAATATGAAAAATGTCAACTTTTTGAAAAATTTCCAGAAAAGAGGTTATTTCGGGGTTTCGGGGTTCGATCAGACTTCTAACTTCGTCTAGACAACTCCTAATGCTCTAACTTGGCTCTGATACCACTGTAGGGTTAGCATAGCACCTTATGAAGGTTTTGGCAAGTATCAAACATGCCACTTTAAAATTTTTGGGGTGCTAAACAAACCCTAACCAAGATCTTAACTAGAGAATTAGGGTTAACTTTGCATGTAAACAACTTTACATCTAAGAGAGAGAGAGAGATTATAACCTTTGTAGTCCGTTCCTTCGCTTCATAAGCTCCGAGTAGTAGTCCCTTCGCCGCGATCCATGAACTCCCGGACTCTAGAGACTCTCCACAAGTCGAATGATCCATGCTTGCTTAAAGTCTTCCTTTTCGAAGATGATCTACCTTGAAGAATCTCAAACTCAAGCTCTCACTTCTCTAATCAAGTATTAGTGAAGTGAACACCCTAATCTAAGTGGCTAGAATAGATGAGGATGATGAAGTAGGAATTTTGCACTCTTTTGTTTTCAATTTCTCACTTTAAATCATTACTTCACAAAAAGCTAGAAAGCTTTTTCAAGAAGGAAGAAGAAGAAAAAAGCTTTTGTGATGAATAATGAATTATTGTTATGGTTACAAATCCAACCATGGGTTAATAATGAAGGGCTTAACTCATGTAGAGAATAAACCTAAGGTAAAGGGTTTGGGTTGGGTTAAGAAATATATCTATACAAAATATCTTAGCAAAAAACAAAAGAAAGCTTCATGAAGCTTCATGAAAAAGCTAACCCAAATGCTAACCCAAATCAAACCCTAACTTGTTTAATCTCCACAAAACATGTTGTATTTGTAACCCTAACTTGTTACAATATTATATATCATATATATAATATATTTTGCAACAAAAGAAAATAATACAATTAACATATATCGCATATATATCAATGTATTATCCGGTGAGAAAATGAATCAATAAAGCGAGCTTATATTAGTTAACGTAATGTAATATATCACATATATAATTATACATTAAATTATCGAATCAACACTTGATCCGACAATCCGGCTATATAGCATATAACCGACTAATATAACATGTACCGATTCATCGAATCAACACTTGATCCGATGACCCGGCTATATCACATATACCTGGCCGATATCATATATCGCGAGAATAGAATACGGTATCTCATATCGTATTATTCTCGGTCCCTCACATATCACATATGTGCTCCTACTCCGTTTTGCCTGAGTCAGGAAACCTCTGTGTAGGACTCTAAAGAATCGTCAATACGCCGGCAGTAGGTGATGATCATATCAAACAACCATAAGCTGTAAGCGGTCAGCTAAACATAACAGCCACCAATGTATTGAGTAATCAGAAGATCAACAAGCAAGCATGTACATTCTCCTGCAAATCCAATCAGTAACACTTCCATACAGTCCGGTCTCTTCGTCTGATATGCTGCATATCTAGTCTAGGGGTGGTAAACGTCAGACCCCAGTAACCGATAAGTCGTGTTGATGTAAGGCTCATAACGGGTCTAGAAACTACTAATAACACTTACCAGTAAATTTCCATATCATCCCTGGCCAGGGACTTCCAGTTATAGCCAATCGAACACATCACAACATCAACTCCCTATACCGGGAGAGACAAAACCCCTCCTATCGCTTATTGCCTCCATGTGATTCGGGACTGTACCCAAAAGCCACCGTTTTGCACGCCCTCTTAGACGTGGTAAGGTGGAAATCAAAGCACAGTGGGAATCACACAAGACTCTATGACGATCTCGGGTCTACAGACTAACCTGTACCAGTGTCACCGGAGAACTGCTATCTGATGATAGGTATAATACCATCAAGGAGTTCTCGGCGAGTCCGTTCAATGTACCCAGTCTCCATTGATCACTCGTACACCATTTTTGATGTCCAACACCAATAGATATGGGATCATCCATCGCCCATCATATGGGTCAAGATGCGTGACGCTAGTCTACTCTGGAGTATCAATGCCCTGTCTCGATACACCCTCGACTAGGAACAGTTATAGGATGTACTCGTTGACTACCCTGGCCCCACTAGTATGATCTCATCATAGTCCTAGTAGTCAAGTACATATCCCAAGAGCTTCATCAACATGTGATCACAAAACAGTATTTGTTAACACGTTAAGATAAAGTGAAACCAGATAGCATACTATCATATCGAGAAAGAAAGTCCTCTCTATATATATCCAAGCATCCATTATAATATACATCATATGTACAACAATGGCCTCTAGGGCATATACATAACTAACACATCAATGTGTCAAGAAGCGTATACGCTAGTCTACTCTAGAATATCGATGCCCCGTCTCGATACTCCCACGACTATGAACATTTGAAGGATGTACTTACCGACTACCTCTGCCCCACTAGTATGATCTGCATCATAATCCTGGTAGTCAAGTACTCATCCTTAGGGCTTTATCAACATGTAATAGAGAGACACTAAGTGTACATGTTAAGATAAAGAGCAATCAGATAGCATATTATCATGTCGAGCAAGAAAGTCCTCCCTATATATGTCCAAGCATCCACTATAATATACATCACATGTATAATAATGTCCTCTAGGGCATACATATAACTAGCACTTGCGATCACTGCGGGCGAGACATTGACCAAGATGCATAAGACCTTGAGCAATCAGAGGGAGGTACACCCTAATAAGGTTGAGGATCCGAAGTCTCCAGGTGGGAAACAGTCGTAATATGACAGTACTGTGTTGGTTGTTAATTGTAATATTATGTATGAATACTATACATGTAAACTATAATTCTTATGTGTAGAAATTGTCTGAATGTTGTATGCAATTGTCAAGTAGTATCTTAACCAATACATTTTTGGTTGTCTACAGGTATCTTTGAAAGGGTATACGGCGATGGGACATTTGTCGCTTATCCCAAAATACCACACATCAATGAGCTCAATAAGGTTTATATGGATGCCATTGACGCTTTTTTGAAGGCGCTTGTTTCTAATGAGGCAATACCCTTTGACCGTACGAATCACATTTTGATTTCCCGATTCGAACTCTTCAATTTCTTAACAGGGCAGCAGTAGGGAGATACAGTACATGTCTAATATCCATTTTTTTTAACCGTTATTAAACTGTTTAGATGTTACAGGCAATTTTTTTAATTGCGATAGTTGTATGGATACTATCCTTGTAAACTGCTTAAATATTATAGGTAGCTGCTTAGATGCTACAGGCAGCTGTTTAGATTTTACAAGCAGGTCAGTAGATGTTACAGGTAACTCAGTAGATGTTACAGGCAACTTATAAATATTTAGACTCTTTATAGATGATAGACTTCTTTATAAGCTCCTGGAAAAATTGATGAAGTCTTTGGCCTCTCCAACAGAACTATCTGCATTTTATTTCGTCAGGCCGTGGATAATGGTAATGCATACTCATCTTATTTGATTATCATGCTTACATTCATTAATTTATTAATAAGCTAAATACTTGTGGCAGAGCATGGTTATTAATGATGAAGACATCGGAAAGGTGCACATGAATAAGCATGCATGGAATATATATGTTGACGATGCTGCATGGAATCCCCCATCTCCCGTTATCATGACCCGAATATGTCATAACAATTATTGGACGTTGTTTGTTATAGAATTCGCCAAAAAGGAATTGCGACATTATTCTTCACTTGAGCGCAATGAACTTTAGGAGCAAGGTGTTAGGCTATATATGCGGTACCTAATCAATTTTGGGGCAAAGAAATTCGACAAACATGGAGGCTTTAATGAATTTCACTTTATTAGTGTTAACACTTGCCCAATACAAAAAAATTCGTAAGCAATATTTCCTTTATTTAAACTTCTTACTTCTACTTTTAGAGCCTTATTTTAAACTATATTCGTTTGTTAACCGTGTTGTTTAACAGTGTAGATTGCGGAGTGTTTGTCTACTATTCATGAAGGCCTTGATTGAAGGCCGGGACACAGCAATTACGCCGGAGGGAAAAGGTTCACGGCAATAGCGGGCGATAATTGCGGCGCAAATTCTATTATCCAAGGAGCAAGAAGTTTCTTAATATTGTTTGATTTAAGTTTAACTCTTTGTCGCTTTATTCGTACATGTATTGATCTATTTTTATTTGGCCGATATTGGCCGATGTTGTGTATTGTGAAATGAATGAAAAAAAAATGTTGATGTATTTACTTTAATATCGCCAATATTGGCCGAAACTATCGACTGTGTTATAAATGACTACTTTTGTTGATGTATATACTTTTATTTCGCCGATATTGGCCGATACAATTATAACCTTGATGTTTGAATGTGTATAGTTTTATTTTGCTGATGATGGCCGGTACTGTGGATTGTATTATGCATTACATTTATTGAGAGAATGCACACAAGCAGCTACTTAGATGTTAAAAGCAACTGTTTAGATGTTACAGACAACCGCAAATGCTTTTCATGAAACAACTTCTAAATTTTATTTAGATGCATACTTTATCATGAGCAATTTTTACAGTAAAATTATACTAAATATCGTAATGTTTTAGTACAAAAGGTCTACTGTAACAACCGCAAATTTTATGTACTTTCCTTTTAATTTTTCTTTCGTTAATAAAAGGGTTTTTTCTTTGAATCACTTGTGTACAAGTTATTTCTTTTCTAAATCTATACATAATCTACTTTTGTATCTATTGGTTATCTCCTTGCATTGTTATCATATACTTCTTGAGTTGGCATAATATATATTATTAGGTATGTTATTTATTTAAATTATTATAACTATTATGTTGTGTTTAACTTTGCAATAGTTTTTATTATTTTATTATTATGTTTATGCATTTTTAAATATTTATTAGTTAAAGAGAATAAGAAAAGAAAATAAATAATATATGGTTTAGAGATTGGTAGATATATGCAAAGCATTGCAAATCTTTTTAAAACTTTTGATAAGAGGGGTTTAGTGCAAAAGTGCACAAATCCTATATAAACCCATCATTCTTCTTTCTCTCATCAAAATTTCTTTTCTCCTCTCAAACTCAAAACCAAACCCATAACCCATATCATCTCTTTCGATAACAAACCCTAACCCTAAACTCGAGTACACCAGAATCCCTAACCGAGCATCCTCCTCCAACCTCTTCCGCATCTTTGAGAATCCATCTTCTTCATCTTGCTCGTTTGCACTACAAACCCGAGCAGCCCTAGATCTTGGCGCCGCCATCTTCTTCTCCTTCGATTGCATAAAAACCGAGACCCAAACCTCACATCGCCACCGCCATCTTTGTCTTCTTCTCCTTCTTCTTTAGTCAACCGTAAGCATAACCGAAGCACCCTTCTCGCGGCCACGACGAACTCATCTCCAAGCCGTTCACTTCGTCTCCACCAGCACCATCCAGCCGATCAAGAGATCGATCGCAATCTCGAGGTGAACCACGATCGCCATCGCCGCCTCGTTCCAGCACCGCCGAAGTCGAAGCCAACGCCAATCCCGGATCCAAATCCAGACTCTGAACCCTAGCCGACGCTGCTCTCTTTCTTCTCGACCCCGTTCCCCTCGGTATTGTGGAAGTCTTGAATGCCTTTTCAGATCCTAATGCCAGTTAAATTTCATTCGTATATAGAAAAAAAGCAAGTCCCTCCTTCCTTTCTTCTTTCCGTATCATTTTCTTTTTCTATCATGTTCTCTGTATCAACTAGGATCTCTATTTGTTTCATGTGTTCACTTTAAATAATAAATTTTTAATAGATGCACAAATATACATACCTTTAATACTACCACTAATACAACATTTAATATTACTTAATTTATCTACTATAAAATCTTGTTGTTTCATAGTATTTCTCTACTATTAATACATCAGTACTTTTTATTATACTATATATGTATATATCTAAAAATATCATCTTGTTGTAGCATATGAACAACTACTACAAATCTTATTTGTATATGACTGTATGATACGATTAATGAGTGTAGTACTATTTCATTATCTCCTTATGCTATTCTCTTACTAACATTAAATACTATGTATTACTACATGTTACTATTTTTTATGAGATTCCTAGCGTCCTATCCGCTACAAACGCGGCCTTTGCGAAACGAAAAACTTTAATTTTAAAAACTTGGCGCTAGAAACAACGACCCTAGAATCTAACCAAATACCAACATTAGCAAACTACTAAGAGTTATTTACTCGGTTAGAAGGCTATACCAAAGAGATCGAGTCCTTTGGGTCTTCAAATCCTCCTCTTTAGCTTCTAGAGGCGGCGAGATCGAGCTTGTAAGATGGTCTTTCCTTTGTCGAAAATGATCCATCCGAGAGATATGGTTCAAGCCTCCAACTTCACACAAACTAGCAAGTGAAGCAACTAAAGACTCTAAATTGCTAATCTAAAGTGCTTAGAGATGCAATGATGTTGTTCAAGTATTTTTCTACCTCTTCTTCTCTTTGATTCTCAACTCATGAGAGGGCAAGAGAAGGAAAAGAAGAAGGAGGAGCTAAGTGAGGAGAGAGAATCAAATGATGGAAAAATGAATTTTCATAGCGAAAGAAAAATCAAGCGCTGTAACGACTCTAAAATCTTTGTACGGAAATTTTCTGCTAATATACAAGAAACGAGTATTACATCCTGAGTTTGAGTTATAAGTCACTTTTATTAAATAAAAGCAAGAAGTCACTTGTAACTCACTGGTAAAAGCTTTGCACTACTGTGACGCAGCCCCTGTGTTCGATTCCCATCAGACACAATTACATTTTTTTTTGATTTTTCTTTGTAATTTTTTGGAAGCCCAAAGATTGCACGTGCAATACACAGGGAAATAAAAAGTTCAGAAAAATCAAACATGTGGAAAATGGAGTAAACATGGATTTAATTTAATGGCACGAATCTCGAGGCAAATGCCTCAAGTTCGACCGACGGATGTGGCGTTTGGGCCGGCGGGGACGGTCAGATCATGTCCAATGAACCCCGTGCTCTGCACACTAGTCTCTTCAGCTACCCCTAACCCCTCTGCACTGTTTGATTTCCCTGCAATCAAACAGAGACCCTTCATTTCATAATTAAACACAATTTTAATGCTTTTAATCCACAGTTTTAATTCCCAAACCCTAATTCTCCACTATAAATACTACCCCCTAGCTTGGCTCAGCACCATTCTGAAAATTCTAGCCAAAACTCTCTAAAAAGTTTCTAGTGCAAGTGAAGTAAAGAGGAGTTACCGAGCAAGTTGGTTCCGGCGAAGATCGAAGAAAATTCCGGAGCTCCCGCGACGCCACGACGATGATCCTCTATTCTTTACCCTTTCTTTAAGATTTATAAATAGTAAGTCCCTCCCAAACTCCCTTTCTCTTCATTGAATTTTTTTTAAACAATATCGGTAAAAGTGGAGTTATTATCGATATCATCTTTTCTACGATGGATAACTCCATCCTCCTTTATTATTGGGACAATCTAATTTTACAACTTCATTTGTAATCTTAATACCAATATTTAGAATAAATTTTACCTAAGAATCTCATGTAAAACAAACATATTTGAACTTTTACATTAAAATACCTTGAATTTTGTTATCACATTTTTTCGACAAAATTGCTTAACGATACTTTTAGAAAAACTTCACGGGATAACAACCTACCCCACATGCACACTTGGATCCATAGCACGATTCCTCTTTTGTATGAATATTTGTTATGAAGAAAAATTTACTGTAAAATACCACATAATTCTAAAACCGGATTTCTTTTAAAAGCGATATTTCATTTTCTTTGCGATTATGCATCTACAACCCTGTTTAGGGGACCTGCTAATAGATGGTGCGGATTATCACACATCCTTAGGCTGGTAGAGAGATACATATCTCCTCACGGAGCATTCGATCTCGAAAGTATTTAAATACGTTTTTTTAAGAAATACGAATTTTCTAAATAAAATAAAATTATTTTAAAAATTAAAATTATATAAAATTATAAATCCATATTTTCAAAATATAATAAATCTATATTTTTCAAAAAAATGAAAGATTAACAAATAACAATAAAATACCATCAAAACACCAAAAAGGACAAGTTTTTCAATAAAATATCATGAACTTACAAATGCTAAGTATTTATCATTAAATTAACACAATACTTAAAATCCATGCTCATGTAAATCCTAAGTAATACTAATCACCCTCGAGGTTTACTTTTTTTTTAATTATATTAAAACATTTTTCATAAAACCCCCTCGAGTTATATAAAAACAATATTTAAAGACTTTAGTAAATATAGATTTAAGCGGGATCAATTCTATTGAGCCCCAAGGAGCTGGAGAAAGTGAGTGCTTGTCTATTTATGGTAGACAACTTAATAGAGTTATCAATAGTAATTGTCTTGGAAAAAGACATAAATCCTGCCGTCCATGTGCAGCAGTTACCGATGACTCCTGAACCTAATTCAAGATCTAAATCTGTTTACGAGTGTCTGACTCAATTTGAGTCCAAATTCAAACCTGAATCCAAAGTCAAACATGAATACTTGATTATGAATACTCGAATCTAAACATCAATACCAAACATGCATACATGACTTGATTTGACCGAACCATGGTTATAACTTGACATGATTACTTGAATACTTGATTACATCCTGAACATGTTTACTTGAACATTTGTATCCATGGTTTCGGAAAGAGTTGTAAATATAATCTATAAAATACATTACGCGGGGATAAAGGGGTAGATTGGTACGGAACGTAAATCGTGGCACGAGAGGTCACTTAAAAGACACATACATGAATTCTCGTGCCGTTGTCCCGTGGGTTATGACGGGACCTTATACTACATGTTACCATAGTCCACGGGGTAAGATGGATTCCTCTCGTATACATGAATATCTTCTTTACTAAATTACAAACAACCATGTTAGAATAACTATCATGTACCGGTAATCAATTATACACAACTTACCTGTTCATTACATATTACTTGTTATATTCTCTTTCTTCTTTTGGGACTTACTGAGCACTTGTTCGCTGACGACATTCCGTTCTATTTCTTTCTTCGGAATGTTCGTCAGGAGGACCAGACTCTCAGGAGATCGAGCCTAGCCAGGAGGACTTCGACCAGCTCACCACTCAGCCTGACTGCTAGTTCATCCGCACTTTCATTTTGTATGCCATTGTTTAGGCATTGCTTTACTCATTGTATATTTTAATTTCAAACAGTTGTATGTAAAGAAGAATGTAAATAAAGTTGCTGTTTATTTTATTACTCTTGTCATTCTTGTTCATTTTATATATTGCTTAATTACGCTTAACGTATTTATTTCTTAGTAAATACGTTGCGGCCTGCCATGTCACTGTTTCCGTTTACTGGGAAGCGGGACGTGACAGGTTATGGTGGTGGCCCATGCAGGCCAGTTCTGCATGAAATCTTAAGTAATATATCACAAGAATTATAAGAATCAACAACTATACATTCCTTAAATTTCAAATTTCTTGAATCTATCCTGACCATTCCTTTTCTATCAAGGTCATGGATTCTCCCAACAACACCAGTAGCAATGTCAATGGCAATACACCACCGCCTACACTACCACCACTACCTACCGTTGCAGCTCCCATCAACAAGAAAACGGTACTACTTGAGGTTATCAAATGCCTTTTGGAGGGTCAGCAGCAACAGACTTCTATCTTCATGCACCGCCCCGAAGCCGAGGCATCCGGAGTCAAACAATTTTGGGCACTGCATCCAAAACACTTCTTAGGAAAAGAGAGCCCACTGGAGGCAGAAGAATGGGCTCAATCGATCGAAGATGATATGGCAGCAACTCAAGTGCTAGATATTGCCTGGGTGAGAGTTGCTAAGCTGCAACTGACAGACAACGCCAGAATCTGGTGGAAGGCTGAGGAAAGCTGTCTCACCCAACCTATCGAGTGGAAGACGTTTCGCGATCTGTTTGATGCGAAGTACTTTCCTGAGACTGCCTGTTTTGACATGGAGCAGTAGTTCATCCATCTACAACAAGGCTCGATGTTGGTCAAGACCGTGGATGAATATGATACTGAGTTTACCATGCTCAGCAGGTAAGATATTGTCTCAAAATTCAAATTTCTGATCTCACTCATTACACTGCTAACACTAGGTCGTAACAGGTTCGCTGCACACTTTATTCCTACTGCTGAGATCCGGGCACGACGATTTCAGTAAGGGTTAGACCCGGAAATCCAAGCTGCACTTGCTACAGGGGATTTCCCAATCCATGAACTTGCTTTGAAAGCTGCCCGACGCTATGAGGCAGTTGTGAAGAAGAAGGGCATACCGCAGACTGCCGGTGCGAAACGCCTTGCCACACAGATGACAGGAGGAGCCTCTTCTAGGCCAACTTTTGCACCTAGGATATCGGGAGGACCATTTAACCTGTCTAGTCTAGACTTTTGTTTCTACTGCAAGAGGACGGGACATCTGGCGAAGGACTGCAGGCGTGCAAATGGCCTGTGTTTGGTTTATGGCGCATCCACTCATGCCATAGGAGCATATCCATACCGCTTCAACACAACTCCAGCACCCAGAACCGCAATCACGGTTCCGCAGCGGCCAGCCATTCAGGATCCTGCACCTCATTTAGCTCTCCCTGCACCAGCTCCATGTGGACCTCTGGCACAGCCTCAACGACAATCCCATCAGGCACAGAGAAACATGCCTCAAGGGAAAAGAAACATGCCCCAAGGATAGAGGAATGTGCCTCCATCAAGGAGGAATGTACCACGACGTCAGGCTTTCACAATGATGGTCGATGTAACGTCTTCAAAATAATAAAATATGATTTTTGGGAAATTTTATAATTTAATATTATTTTAATGAATATTTTAATATTCTGGTATAATTAAATACAGATAAATGGGGAAAAATTATGGAAAATTCTAAAATAAGGTATTTTAAGGAATTGCCTCGTTTTCTGTGCATGCCCCCATTTCCTCTAGTTTTGACCCTGAGTATGTCTAGTTTTGACTGATTCCATCTAGGGTGAAATCTGGGTTGATTTTCCTATGTTGGTGTATAATTTGGGACTTGTTTTAGCATGGATTTTGGTATTTGGTGATTCATTCCTGTCGGGTGGCGTTTGGACGTCAACGACAAGTGGATTTTGATTGTGTTTACATGCGAGTCGATAGGTTTTTACCTATGCGGGTAGCGTGTGCTATTTTGGTTTCCGATGTGATTTTCATGTGCTTTAGCATTGTGATATACTTGTAGGTACCCCGCGTGATGTTGAGGCAAAGGAGGTGAAGATAGCGACATCGGCTTTGGCACACGAGAAGCAAGGTGAGTAGATTTATATCTACGGGGAGAAGTCGGGTGGATGGCGTATAGCACCCCCGCAGTCCGTGGTGATGTATAAGAATACGTATACACATGAATATTTATTATGTGTTGTTTAGGGTTATTGATGGTAATAATGATATTTTGATGATAAGAATATATTGGTTTAGTATAGTGCGAACCCTAGAGTAGTGGTTGCACTCACACATACATTTACACACATACTTGCATTCATTCTTTCATTTATTAGAGTGCATATGATGGTGCGTATATCTACACATGGGTATGGGACTATGTGTTTATATACGGGATTTGAGGATGATACGTGGTTTGAGATGATACTTGATGTGAGGCCGTGAGATCGGCGATGTGGCATAGCTTGTCTTCGAGGTGCGATATGATAGTTTTAGCGGGCCTTTGGACATGTGCTTTACCCGCATTCATATTTTTATAGATGGTATCGATTTGTACTAGACTTAGAGTAGTACCCCAGATTATGCGATCTGATGATAGTGATACCTGATATGTGATGAGGTACTGTGATATTGACCCCTACCCAGCTATTGGGATGCCGTACGACGATCTACCGTACGAGCCGATATTGATGATAGATCCGCACTCATGACTCGAGGATATCTTCCGATATGTTATTGAGGCGGGATCACCGACTATCATATCTATATATATTGACTCAGATTAGGTGGTTTCTTACCCCTCCTGTCTACATTACTTAGTAGACATTAGACTGGACCGAGTCATACCTATTTCAAACTAACGAATCGGGGATATTTTAAAGATAGGCAGAAGGGTCATACGGATATTTTCAAATGATGTATCTTTTCTTAAAACACCGTAGCCCTTGTTTTTCCAAAAGCCCTGATTCGTCTTATTTCAAATGGCACCCCTGCATGACTTGTACAGATTGGTGTAGATTCTTTACTTTTGCGTTGATTATTCGATTCCGCATATTCATGCTATTTGCATTGCATCGCTTGTACTGTGGTTATATTTCAGTCATGCTGCTAGGACACCAGCACCATTATCGATGATGCATATGTTCCACGTACACTTGTTGCCGGCTCACACACTCATCATCGATAATTGCCATGTCACTACACTGTAGTACTATTGCATTCAGTATATGATCCTTGCATGACATGAAGATATGCATACCTTCCTTTACATGTCGCATACTTCATGCTTTTGATTATACGCATTGAGATATGTTGTTTCTATGATATTTCTGGATTTGGGAACCGAGAGTGTTTCAAAAGAGAATATGTCATTGCTTTGAAAACCCGGTTACCCTTGATATGATATTTCAGTGCGTCCACCATGTGTTTTCTCGGTGCTGAGAGCGACATGTGAAACCCGAATCGAGGAGTGGATGAGCCGATTGCGGGTACATGGTGGACCCGGTATGGTTCCCCTCGGCAAGATGATCGATGAGCTTTGCCGATTGAGCCTGGAGGCGGGCGAGTACCTACCGGTGATTGGTTGGACCTGGCGGTTATCCGGAGGATACTGACCAGAGTCGATGGATAGATTTGGGCGTCCTGCCGGGGCCGAGGGCCGATACCGCAGACAGAGCCCGCGGGCCGATCCGGACTGACGGAGCCCGATATATGAGGATTTACGTGCCGATGCTGGGCACAGTTTTCATGATGTTTTCGAGTGCCGATGCTGGGCACTCCGGTTCCATGATTTTGACGTGTCGCGAGGGACACGGGTGGGTTATATCCTCATATTTCCATGCATAGGTTTCATGATATTTACTTGCATGATGGTTATTGTCATTGGGTGACGAGTGGACGGGATCCACGTGTGTGCAGATTTGATTACATTGATCATACCTCATATTCATGACATGCTATTACCTGAGGCACTAGCACGAGCACTTGGCATTACACTCATGTAGAGATTACATTGCCAGTTTAGCATGCTTCAGCTTTATTCATATTGAGGTTTATTTATATCTGATCGTTTTGACCTAGGATGGGTCATGCATTCGATCTCTGCTTGTAGATATTTTCTATTCACGAGTTGGCAACTCACCCCCGTTGTGCCCCAGTCCTTGCAGGTTTTTGCCGTACAGATTCCATAGCGGCATTTCTGGCACACTGCTTCCTATGGGTGACTTGCTTGGTTAGGTGGGTTCTTTGTATCAGAACCGCCATTGTTCATGTATTTTTATTGTATCTAGAATTGTCCATCAACCAAAACTTGTAGTTTGTTTCAGACTTAGAAATCAGTGTTGTATTGTTTCGACCTTAGAGTCGCGCTTGTAGTATTGCGGTTTTCTGGCTGTTTTTGAGTTTCTTTTCAGTTTTGATCCTCGCCCCTTGGCGTTGTATATTATTATTGCTTGCGTGGTTGTGACCGCCGATTGACGAAGAGCTAGCTCCCGCTTGGGGATGCCTTTTATCATGTCATATATATTATTCTTGTTGTACCCCGTTCGGGGCCAGTTTTTACAAAGGAAACTCTGCCGAAATTTTCAGGAAAAATTACACATTTTAAAAAATTCATATTCGGCTTAGTTATTTAAAAACTTGATTTTCAAACATGTTTTCTTTACCTCTTAAAACTAATTTTCCCTATTTACTCCTTAAATGGTTTTAGATTTCTGGGCTTTTGGCTTACTTGGATCAGATGGAGTCCTATAGACTTCATATGGTTCGAGGGCCAGTCACGTGCTCTTTTGGGTCGTGACAGTCGAGGAGGCCGAAGCCACAGGCCAAGTCATCACTGGTAATTCTCAATCCTTTCAAACCTTTTCAATCCTTGTATATCACTATACTTTTCCTATATCTAAAACCAAACTCACACAACTTAGGTACTATACTAGTAGCCTCCCTACCTGCTTTAGCACTCTTCGATACTGAAGCATCACATTGCTTTATGTCGCAACGGTTCGTCTGAACTCATGTGATTCTAGTAAAACCGCTCGTATCCAGTTGGAATGTCAGTTCATGTAATGGCGTTCTAAAAGTAACTTTAGGATACGATCTGTGTCCAGTGGTCGCTTGCAGTAGAGAATTTTATGCGGACTTCAAGGTGTTGGATATACCGAACTTCGATGTAGTCTTGTGAATGGACTGGCTGGGAACTTTCTTCGCTACCATCGACTATCATCAAAGGAGGATAGTGTTCGAAATACCAGATCATCCAGTGTTCTATTTCAAGAGTGGAGATCATACCTTAGAATCTAGCGTCTACAAAGCAAAACCAAAGAAGGCAGTTCGAACCCCGTTTTCCCCGCCCGATCTACGGGGAAGGAGACGTGGCGGGGAGCGATGTATTTACTCAGAAGTAAACATGCTAAGAATAAATTAGCAATATAAATGAATAATACAATAATAACAAGAGATGTAATAAAACAACAACTTTTTATTGATAATCATTCTTTACATACAACTGAAAAGTAAAGTACAATGATAAAAAGCGATGCCTAAACAATAGCATATGAATCGAAAAGAAAATAGTACAAGTAAGGCCTAAAAGTATGCCTCCTCTGTAAACCGCTCCAAGTCATCCTGACTGGGCTCAATCTCCTGAGAGTCGGGTCCTTCTGACAACATTCCAAAGAAAGAAGAGACATGAATGTCATCGGCGAATTAGCGCTCGGTAAGTCCCAAAAGATAGAATGTAATAGATAGGTAAAGAGAATAGAATAGGTAAAGTATGTGTTTGTTATGCTAACGTAGTTGTTTGTATCTTGGTACAGAATGTATCAGTGTATACGAGAGGACTCCAACTTGCTCCGTGGACTAAGGTAACATGTAAGTATAAGGCCCCATCAAAACCCACGGGACAATGACACAGGATGTTCATGTAGGTGTCTTTTAGTGACCATCATCGTGTTACTTTTAACACATTCCGTACCAATCTACCCCGTTAAAACCCCGTAGTGTATATTGTATTAATTGTATTGATTTGTAGTTATCAGACTTGCCGAGACCATGGTATAAGTTGTTCATGTAAACTGATTCAGGATGTAAACGGTAGTCATGTAGTCAAGTTCAAGATATAGTAATGGTTCGGTCAAGTCAAGTTATGTTGATATTGTTATGGTATTCATGTTCAAGTTCAAGTGTTCATGTTTGGTATATTGGATTCATGTTGGATTGGAGTTATGATTGAATTCATATTTGGATTGGAATTATGATTGGATTCATATTTGGATTGTATTCAGATTAGACTGAGACTCAGATTGAGTCAGACACTTAAACAGATTTGGATCCTGAATTAGATTTTGGTGTTATCGGTAACTGCTGCACATGGACGGCAGGATTTGTGTTTTTTTCCAAGACAATTACCATTGATAACCCCGTTTTAGTTTTCTACCTTAAATAGGCAAGCACCCACTTTTTTCGGCTCCCTGAGGCTCAAGGGAATTGATCCCGCTTAAACCTATATTTACTAGGGTCCTTATTGTAATTTAATATAACTTGAGGGGTTTTTATGAAAAATATTTTTATATACTTTCAAACTAAATCTCAAGTATTTATTTATGTTATTTAGGGTTTTCATGGATGTAAATTTTTAAAGAATGAAGTATATTAGTGAAACTTGAATAGTTCAAAGTATTTTAGTGTAAAGTTTGACTTGTATTGATTCTTGATGGTATTTTCATGAAACTTGTAATTCTTTTATTTTGTTTAGAAAACATGAAATTTAATACTATCTTAAAAATATGTGATTCGATAATATATAATTATTAAAAATAAATTTTATTATTAAATAGAAATCCTCATTTTTCTTAAAAATTGTATTAAAATTCCATCAAGATCGTATGCTCCGTGAGGAGGTCTGCATCTCGCTCTACTAGTCCCAAGGATGTGTGATAATCCACACCATCCAATAGCGGGTTCCCCAATATGGATTGTAGAGGCACAATTGCAAAGAATTAAGTAACACAATTTAAAGAAATCTGGGTTTTTAATAGTTTAAGGTATTTTGATGAAAAGTCGTATTTTGCCACAAAAATATTGTTCAAGAGAATCGTGCTATGTCAAGATGTGTGTATATGAGAGGTAGGTCATTACCTCGTGAGGTTTTCTAAAGGTATGCTAAGCAAAATAATTAAAAGAGATCGTATGTAAACTTCATGGTATTTAAATGTAAAAGCTTAATTAAAATTATTTAACATGGAGTTTTAGAGTGAATTTGGTTTCTAAACATCAGTTAAATGATTACAAGTAAGGTATATACATGAGTACACGTGATTTTTAAGAAGAATTATGGTTTTCAAAGGTTTTAGAAACAAATGTCGGTATAACTCCACTTACCGATATGTTTTGAAAAAAAGAAGTTTTATAGTAGAAAGAGAAGAAGAGATATAGGACTTACTTGCTTAAAGAATAGAGGGGAGGTAGAGGATGAGAGTAGTAGCCTTCGTGGAGTTGCGGGGTCGCTAGAAACGTCTCGAATTCTCGCCGGAAATTGACCTTGGGCTAACTCCACTTGTACTCTTCTTAGACTTAGAAATTTTTTGAGAATTTTGGCAATAGATTTCAGAATGAAGAGGGCTAGGGTATGAGCTTGTATTTATAGGGTAAAATTAGGGTTTTGAAATTGAAGAAAGAATTAAAAATGCATTAAAAATTGGATTTAAAGCTAAATTTTAATTCTATGGATAATTGCAAGGAAAATAAACAGAACATGGGTAGTGGGGGTAGGCCAAGGGTTTAGTAGGCAAAACAAGGAGCTCATCCCTTACAGGGGGCCCGGCGGTGCCGGCCTTATTGCCGATCTCGCCGGCCACATAGAGGAGATGGAGGATGGGATTGGTGGCACGTGTCCTCAGCTGTGTACTCAACATTTTTCACATGTTTGTTTTATCTGACTTTTCATTTTTACGTGTATTGCACGTGTAAACTTTTGGGTTTCCAAAAAGTTTAAAAGAAAAATCAGTAAAAATATATGTGGCTGATGGGATTCGAACACATGGGCTATGTCACAGCAGTGCAAAGTTTTACCAATGAGCTACAAGTTATTTCTTGCTGTTCTTAAACCCAAACAACTTTTAAAGTATACTCAGGCTTGCAAACTCTATTCTGTACATTAACTTTAAAAATTTTCGTACAGTAAAATCAGATTCGTTACATTCTACCCTCCTTATAAAAATTTCGTTCTCGAAATTTACAATTATATAAGGACTAATTTACAAACAAGTAAAGGTATCTTGCATGCATGTCATCCTCACGTTTCCACGTTCATTCTCCTGGTAAATATTTTCTCCACATCACTCGGACTAAGTTTACTTCCTTGTTCCGTAGTGTCTTTACCTTTCTGTCCAGAATCTCAACAGGCTGTTGCTCACAAGATAGGTCTGTCTGTACAGTGAGCTCGGAGTGATCAAGAATGTGGCTGGGGTCGCTCACATATCTTTGAAGCTGGGATATGTGGAACATGTTGTGTACTCCTTCCAATGAGGATGGAAGTGTCAAACGATATGCCACTTCTCCGACTCGTTCGAGAATGTCGAACGGTCCAATATATCTCGGACTAAGCTTACCCATCTTGCTAAAGAGAATTACTCCACGGTTTGGAGATATCTTCAAGAACACATGATCTCCCAGTTGGAACTCCAGATGTCGGCGCTTTGCATCAGCCTAGTGCTTCTGTCTGTCTTGGGCTATGCGCATTCTTTTCCTGATCGTGCGAACTATGTCCATAGTTGCTACGATCATCTCTGATCCAAGGAGTTCCCGATCTCCGATGTCATCCCAACTTAGTGATGAACGACACTTCCTTCCATAGAGTGCTGCAAAGGGTGCCATACCAATATTCGCCCGGTAGCTGTTGTTGTATGAAAACTCCACAAGATGTAGGCGATCTTCCCACGATCCTCCGAAGTCCAACATACAAGATCTTAGCATGTCTTCAAGGATCTGAATCGTTCGCTCAGACTGTCCATCTGTTTATAGATGGTAAGCTGTGCTGAAGTTCAGACTCGTTCCTAAGCTAGCTTGCAGACTCTGCCAAAACTGCGATCGGAATCTGGTATCTCGATCGGAGATGATGCAAACTGGTACTCCATGTAATCTCATAATCTTCTGCATGAGTTCATGGGTATCAGAAATAGTACACCATGAAGAGTTAAATCTTACTTAGGTTCAGACTTACCTCCATGTACTTCTTTGCTAAAGTCTTGGTAGATTGGCTAACTCGAAATGGGATGAAGTGAGCCGACTTAGTGAGTCGATCCACAATAACCCATACCGCATCGTTACCTTTCGTGCTACGAGAAAGTGCAGTCACGAAGTCTATGGCGATGTGTTGCTATTTTCATTCTGGGATTGGTAACGGTTGAAGTAAACCGGAAGTCCTGTAATGTTCAGCCATTACTTGCTGACACACCAAAAATTTTGCTACGCTTCTGGCTACTTCACGCTTCATTCCATACCACCAGTAATGTTGATGTAGATCTTTGTATATCTTTGTACCTCCAGGGTGTACTGAGTATGGAGAGTTGTGAGCTTCTTTCATCAACTCTTCCCGAACAGGACCTTATGGTACACACAATCTACTTCCGTATCTCAAAGATCCGTCTTTGTGGATGATGAAGTCTATTCGAAGTCCACTTTCTACTTGTTCTCGGATCTTTTGCAACTTGGTATCACTTGCTTGAGCTGCTTTGATCTGATTGATAATAGTAGACTGAACTTGTAAGTTCATCAAATATGAAGCGTTACCTGGCATAACCACTTCTATATCCATTCTGTAGAATTATTGCTGAAGCTTCCATTGTGCGGTGAGATTCATTGATAGAGGCTGGCGACTAAGTGCATCAGGAACTACATTCACCTTCCCTGGATGTTATTGTAGGTTGATGTCGAAGTCCGCCATAAATTCTAGCCATCTTCTCTGCCGCATGTCCAACTCCTTCTGAGTAAACACGTACTTCAGACTTTTGTGGTCCGTGTATATATCCACTTGTTCTCCTAGCAAATAATGACGCCAAATCTTAAGTGCAAAGATAACGGCTGCCAACTCCAGATCATGCGTTGGATAATTGCGCTCATGAACTTTCAGCTGTCTTGATGCATAAGCTACAACTTTTCCATGCTGGTATAGAACACATCCTAATCCCTTATCGGATGTATCGTAATGCACAACGAAACCTCCAGATTGATCCGGTATTACCAGAATAGGTGCTGATGTCAATCTTGACTTGAGTTCTACAAAATCTTGTTCACATGCTTTTGACCACACGAATGCTTCATCTTTACGTGTGAGCTTGGTCAGGGATGCTGCAATCTTTGAAAAACCTTCAATAAATCTTCGGTAGTATCCTGCAAAACCCAAGAAATATCGAATGTCCTTCACTGTCTTTGGTGTCGGCCATTCGCTTACTGCTGATACTTTAGCTGGATCCACAGAGATTACTTCGCCTGAAACGATATGTCCGAGAAATCCGACTTGATCTAGCCAAAATTCGCACTTGTTGTACTTGGCATAGAGTTGATGCTGTCGCAAAGTCTCCAAGACAATTCGTAAATGCTCGGCATGTTCTTTCCGATTCTTTGAATATACCAGGATGTCGTCGATGAAAATAACAACAAACCTGTCTAGGTACTCACGGAAAACTTGGTTCGTCAGATTCATAAATATGGCTGATGCATTGGTCACTCCAAATGGCATCACGAGAAACTCATAATGACCATAGCGAGTCCTGAATGCCGTCTTAGGAATATCAGACTCTTTGACCTTTACCTGATGATAACCCGAACGAAGGTCTAACTTTGAGAAAACATAAGACCCACTTAGTTGATCAAACAGATTGTCGATGTACGGTAGTGGATACTTGTTCTTTATCATGACTTCGTTCAGAGCTCGGTAGTCTATGCACATTCTGTATGAACCTTCCTTTTTCTTCACAAGCAAAACTGGAGATCCCCAACTTGAAGTAACGGGATGAATCCATCCTTTCTTCCAGAGTTCGTCCAACTGAGTACGAATCTCCTTCAATCCTTCAGGACTTAAGCGATATGGTGCTTTGATCACCGATTGTGCACCAGATACTAAGTCAATATTGAATTCAAGAGCTCGATCGGGAGGCAAACCTAAGTTGTCTTCAGGAAATACGTCTTCAAACTCTCGAACTACCTCTGTCTTATCTTCTTCAGCCTGTAATGTTGTTACCACTGCCTTCTTTGGTTTACCTTTGTAGGTGCTAGGCTCCAGGGTACGGTCTCCAATCTTGAAATAAAATTCTGGATGATCTGGAATCTCGAATACTACCCTCCTTTGACGGCAATCGATGGTAGCACAGAAATTTCCTAGCCAGTCCATGTAAGTCGATGTGTGCACCACGCGGGTTTGTGGGGAGGCGGAAAATGTAAAAAACGATTTTTACGGGCGTCGCAACACCGACTTGAACTCCAGGATCGATGCTAAACCCTAGATAACCAAACTAGTGTGAGGTTTAACTACTCGGATAAAAGTTATACCTTACGATACATGTCTTTCGGGTCTTCTTGCTGCTGTCCTCCTCCTTGTCATAAGCTCTGAGGATCGTAATGGATCCATGCCTCATCATCGACCTCCTCGAGTCAAAGACGATCCACCCGAGAGTCTATAGTCGAGCTCCAACCTCAAATCTGAGGTAACTTCGGTATGTAGTTCGCTAAACTAGATGTCCTAGATGATGTAGAGAGTATAAATGGATTAGTATGTCTCTAAGTACCCTAGGATTCTCAACACATGAGAGATTTAGGGTTAGAGGAAGAAGAAGGAGCTTGAGGAAAAGCTAGTGGAAAAAAATGAGCAAGTTAGTGAGAATGGCTCATTTGTGATGAATAGAAAATGAAGAATACAATAATTGAAGAAATAAAATATCTCCTCAAATATCAAGCATGCTTCATAAAATATCTAGGAGTGAGTCATGCCATGAGTCACCAAGAGCCATGTCTCACTTAATGCAAACCTCCACCTCATTTCCTCCACCTCATAAATATTTTAATCAAAAGATTAAAAACCCTAATGAAGTGTCATTCTTCTAGAAGCAATCTTGAGTAAATTATGAGAATGCTCCTCATCCGTATATACATACCCATATCCGTATTCCGAAAAATACGAATACAAAAAGACGAAAATAATCCATCAATATAATACTAGGATCTGGCTTAAACCAACACCCACTAGTATTATCCGCCCGAACATCATACGTGCAGAAGTACATGTATGTGATCGAAGCCCTACCGTAAAACCATACGGCCTATACATCTTTTTCCCGATGTAGGGAAACCCTCTGTGTGGGACTCTAAAGACTCGACACTACGCTGGCAGTAGGTTTAACCACAAGCCGCAAGCGGTACTAGCTGCACGTAACGGCTACCCAGGTATCTGTCGATAAGAATGCTGATGAGCAAACTCATCTGAACTCCTATTGAGCCTATCTATGACAATCTCCGTACAGTCCGGTCTGTTCGTCTAAGAGTATCGCATATCGGGCCTAGGGGGACGGTAATCGTCAGACCCCTAATAGCACAATATGTCGTGTTGGAGTGTAGCCCAAAACACCCTGAGAAACTACCGGAGTACCTACCAGTAAATCCCGCTTGCCTTGACCAAGGACTTTGTGTAATGGCTTTCCGAACACAGCGCCATATCAACCCCTAATACTGGGAGAGACGAATCCTATCTAACTGCCACTGCCTCTAAGTGCTTCGGGACTGCACCCAACTATCAGCTATTTGCACGACTCCTTTGAGCCGTGGTAGGATAGTAATCTAAGAACAGTAGGAACACACTCGAGGCGAAGCGGCAGTGTCAAGTTGACAGACTAAGCTGTACTCATGTCACCTGGGAACTGCTACCCAACGATAGGTATAACACCCACCCGCAGCTCCCTACGAGTCATGTTCAGTGTACTCATAACCAAAGAGCACCTGCATACTATCTCCAGTACGACGTACTAATGGCTGTGGGACAGACCATCTCCCCTGCTGGGATGAGAAGTGTATACACTAGTCTACTTTGGAGTATCGATGCCCCGTCTTGATAATCCTACGACTAGGGACCTGTATAGGATGTGCTTATAGATTACCCAGCCCCCACTAGTGTGACTGCCATCACAATGCTGGTAATCAAGCAAAGATCCTAAGGACTTTCCCAATATGTATAAGCAATATGCTAAAAGAAACACATGCACATATTAAGGTAGAAACAAACCAGGTAGCATGCTACTATTTCAATCAAGACTGTTACTATATCCGTGTATATCCCAAGCTTCCATTAAGTAATATACAAACCGGTATGATACAATAATGGCCTCTACGGCATATATCACTAACAATCTCCCACTTGCACTAAGGCCATATATTGGCATATCGCAGACCTCTCATCTCGAATAGCCTCTCGAACTTTGTCTGAGGGGTGGCCTTAGCGAGTGGATCCGCAGTGTTGTTCTCCGTATCTGCTCTCCTCACCTCGATCTCCTGGAAATCAACGATCTCCCTGATCAGGTGGTACCGCCTCAAGATATGTCTGAACTTCTGATGGGACCAGGGTTCCTTTGCTAAAGCTATAGCGCCGTTGTTGTCACAATATAGCGGTATTGGAACAACAATAGTTGGAACCACCTGAAGTTCAGTTAAGAACTTCCTAATCTAGACTGCCTCTTTTGCGGCGTCACAAGCAGCGATATACTCCGCTTCCATCGTCGAGTCAGCAACGGTGTCCTTCTTGGAGCTCTTTCAACAGACCGCCCCTCCATTGAGGGTAAAGACATAACCCGACATGGACTTAGAGTCATCTTTATCACTCTGGAAGCTGGAGTCAACAAAGGCCTCGATCTGGAGGTCTTTTCTTCCATACACCAAGAACATCTCCTTAGTCCTTCTCAGGTACTTGAGAATGTTCTTTACTGCTACCCAGTGCTTCTCCCCTGAGTTTGACTGATACCGACTTACCACGCTTAGTGCGTAAGCAATATCTGGTCTGGTACACAACATCGTATACATTATAGAGCCTACCACAGAAGCGTAGGGTATAGATGTGATGCGAGTCCTTTCCAAATCAATCTTGGAAGACATCTCTTTGGAGAGGGTGATTCCGTGACAAGCTGGTAGACTACTGTGCTTTGAATCTTCCATACCAAATCCTTTCAGTATAGTGTTGATGTACCTTAACTGTGAAAGTCCCAATATTCTCTTAGATCTATCACGATAGATCTGGATCCCCAGAATGTAGTTGGCATCACCCAGGTCTTTCATGGACAACCTCCATGACAAGAATCCTTTAACTGATTGTAGCATAGGAATGCCATTTCCTATCAAGAGAATGTTATCCACGTACAAGACGAGGAATACCACAGTTCTCGCTACAATCTTACTATAAATGTATGGTTCATCTGGATTTTTGATAAAGTCGAATTCTTTGACCGTCTCATCAAAACAGATGTTCCAACTCCGCGATGCCTACTTTAATCCATAAATGGATTTAAGCAACTTGCACACTTTCCCTCTGCTCCCACTTTGAATGAAACCCTCTGGCCGATCTATATAAACGCACTCTTCCAAATTTCCATTTAGAAAAATGGTCTTTACGTCCATCTGCCAAATCTCATAATTGTAGAAGGCAGCATGGCAAGAAGGATCCAAATGGATTTGAGCATAGCCACTAGAGAAAATGTTTCATCATAGTCCAAACCAGGTCTTTGACGAAAACCTTTTGCAACAATTCTATCCTTATAGGTTTCAACCTGTCCATCTAGACCAATCTTCTTTCTGAAGATCTATTTGCAGCCTATGGGTTTTACCCCTTCTAGAGCAATGTTCAATGTCCATACTTTGTTGGTGTACATGAACTCCATCTCGGTCCGCATTGCATCCAGCCATTTTACCGAGTCACCGCTCTGAATGGACTGCTGGAAGCTAATTGGCTTATCATTGTCAATGATGCAATCCTCTCTATCCCTGTCTATGAGAAAACTGTAGTATCTCTTGGGCGGATGAGACTGTCTACTAGTACTGCGGAGTGGCGCGGTGATGTCCGGTTCTTTTGAAACTTCTGGTTCTACCATGCTTTCAGTAATAGCTTGTGGTTTTGGAATTTCTTCCAGTTTTATTGCGCTCCCACTAATTTCTTTTTCCAAAAATTGATTTTTCAAAAATATGGGCATGACGAGAAACAAAAACCTTTTGTTCCTCTGCGTAATAGAAAAGATACCCCATGGAGTTCTTTGGGTATCTCACAAACTTACACAGTACTGAGCGTGTTTCGAGCTTGTCCGCATGCTGCTTTTTTACGAAAGCTAGACATCCTCATATCTTCAGATACCGAAGATAGGGTTTCTTCCCACTCCACAGCTGATATGGTGTGGTAGGCACAGTCTTGGTAGGAACCTTGTTCAAAAGATATGCAGCTGATTCTAGTGCATAACCCCAGAAGGATCGCGACACCTCAGCATTTACTCATTATGGAACGTTCCATATCCAATAGGGTTCTGTTCCGCCTTTCCGATACACCGTTGTGTTGAGGTGTGTATGAAGGAGTAAGCTGAGAGAGAATTCCATTCTCTTTTAGGTAACCCAGAAACTCGGAACTTAAGTATTCCACCACCTCGATCAGATCTCAGTGTCTTGATACCTTTGCCTGTTTGTTTTCCACTTCATTCTTATATTCTTGGAATTTCTCAAAGGCCTTGGATTTATGTTTCATCAAGAAGACATGTCCATACCTAGAGAAATCACCCGTAAAAGTAATGAAATAGGAATAACCACTTCATGCATGTGTAGAAATTGGACCATACACGTCGCTGTGTATGAGTCCCAAGAGCTCGATCGCTCTTACTCCGTGTCCAGTGAACGGAGTCTTTGTCATCTTTCCTATGAGACAAGATTGATAAGTTGCATAAGACTGATATTCGAACGGATCCAAATATCCATCTCTATATAACTTCATCAACCGTGTTTCATTGATGTGACCCAGTCTACAATGCCATTAGAAAGCTTTATTTAATTTTGGAGACTTTCTTTTAAGTGTGTTTTGGACGTTGAAAACCTGAGCTTGATTTAACACGTATATACCGTCCTCTAGTGTACCTGACCAATCAAACTTTGATTAAGGTGGATGCAGACCACATCGCTTACAAATGTAAAATCATATCCTTCTTTAAAAAGTAAAGATACAGATATGATATTATAAGCTAGACTAGGTACACACAAACAGTTACGTAAAATCAATGTCTGCCCACTTGTCAATCCTAGGCGATATTCCCCTACGGATACAGCGTCCACGCTCATTCCGTTAGCAACCCCGAGAGTTATATCACCTGCTATGATAAATCTACGGTTTCTCAAAGCCTGTAATAAATTACAGATATGAGATCCTGATCCGGTATCAAGTACCCAGGAAGTAGAGTTAATTGATAGACAATTTTCAATCACAAACACACCCGAAGCCGAAGCCACAATGTGCTTCGGATCCTGGATTCTGGCTTTCCAAGCCCTGCATTCCTTTTGCCAATGCCCTTTCCCGTGACAATAGGAACATCCCTCCTTCCCTATTGTTAGCCCCGAAACTTTTGCCCTTCCCTGTCCCTCTACCTTACCGATACCTCTTATTGGCTTTGTGGAGGTCTTCTTCTTCTCACCATTGGCTTTCGCCTTGGATCCAGAAGAGGAAGATTCCCCAATAAGCAGAGCGGGTGTCTCTCAGGTCTCCTTCAGGGTGCTCTTAACTGGAAGTATAACTTTATTCCTCTGGGTGTAAGTAGAAGGTAGGGACTGCAGAATCAAGCCAGCATATGACTCGTTCTCCAACATGGTCCCTAGGTCTGTGAGCTGTTTAATATAGCTGATCATTGCAGGGACGTGGTCCCCTACAGATGACCCGACAACCAACCTCGCTTGAAGCAATTCTTTCGAGGTCTCATACCTTGCGATACGAGATTGCTCTCCATATAAATCTTTGTTATGGAGGAAGATGGAAACTAAGTCCATCTTCTTGTGCTGCCTTTGGTTTACACCATCTACTGAGGCCAACACGAGGCACTTGGCATTCGCACTGTCTTTTTCCGATGTCTTACGGATATCATTATCTGCGACGGTAGAAACTGGATCTGGGACGGCGGGGACTTTATTAGTAAGGAGGTGGCCCGGCTTGTCATAGGTAATGGACATCTGGACAAACCTTTACCAGTCAATATAGTATAACTCAGTCATTTTATTATCTAGCTGTAACCTAATCTTGGTCACCTGGTCACTGCAATTAGGAGAGAGACAAGAAAACACTCAGCATGATGCTCTTGCATATTTAGATTGGTTTTTAGTTTATCTAAACAGGATGTCTCCCACTGTATCTCGAATCCTTCCTCAAACCATAAAAGAAGAATTAGTCAGAATTAATCTCACCCTATAATACTTGCTTAACCTTTCGGCCAGGCTGGTGTTGGTACTTCGAGGGAGGTTTTCCAACACTTTCGCGAAGTTCCTTAATTACATAACCTCTTTTTCCTGGAGGCGTATCCCCGCTAACACCGTTCTAGACACTTACTTGGTTTATAACATTGATTGTTTAGTGAAAAATCTCCCGAGGAGTAGCGGATACTCACAGTAGGATCGGGATCTAAATATCATTGTGTGATAATACTGAAGGAATCCTACCAACATAATCACACTCCAAATGGTATGCAGCACCAGCAAGTTTCAGTTTCCTTAGAAAGTCCCGATGTGGAATTTTGTCCCATGCTCTTATAATCTTGATGAAGGCCAATATATCATAAGTCACATGTCAAGTTCTACCCATCATTGTCCAGGTTAATTTGAACCCACCCATACATACCGTAGACGAAGGCCAAAATAGTAGTACGACTGTCCCAAACCAACGCATCTATACTACAGATGAATATCCAGCAGCTACCAATCACTATGCCTTGGCGAAGGTCAAAATACATAGCTTGAATACTACTGAATATTCAACTGAAATGACGGAGCGCTACAACTGGTTTTGGCGAAACCGTGAACGTAATGAACTTGATTTAATCGAAGGAACCTGATAGCTTTTAAAGGAGTGGTTTAAGCTTCGCATTTAAAAGTTTCTATTTTGAAAAAACCAAGTGTTTTAAAAATTGTTCCAAAGATTCAGCTTTGGATTGTTTGCTTTGCATTAATCTAATGTGGTCCCATCATTTACATCTATCATCACAGAGAGAAACGAAAATACCACGTCCGCTTATGCCATCCTCATTCACCATTGGGCCCCGTCTAACACCGTTAGGTTACTTAACTAATACTAGAGCAAGGGCGGGACTAGCGCTGGTGCAAAACATAAGCAACGTCTACTATATACCATGTATATAATAACCATTCGTCTCACGCAATAATAATCATTCCAGATTACAGATGAACATATTAGATATACTAGGAATTCCGCGTTTTGTTCAAGCCTGTAACGAAAGATGGATTCCACGGTCGTGATGAATAGCCAAACCCCACCCTAGATCCCTATGGGTACGGCAAACTACCCGCCAAATTTCCGAAGTGAAGCAACCTCCTTCAGTAAAATGAGTAGGCCACTCAGCACTTCAAAGAACCTGGTAGTTTGTGCACCCCACCTTGAGTCTATCCTAAGAGCAGAAAACAGTAAAAGAAATAATACAACGGTGGCTATAACTTCAACCCGGATGTGCCCCGCAAAATAATATTACATCACTTTATAATTTACATGGAATTAAAGAAAGATAACTCTCTTCTCACATCCCCCGGCTATTCATCATCGACGATCCAATATTCCATATACATAAACCAACATAGCAGCAACACAGATATGTGCAACCCCCACTAATCGACGTATAGAGATTAGCGGGCGTTTTGAAACACATATAACAACAGAAACATGTTAAACTATGTTAAAACTGCGACTTCGATATACCCCGTATTGCCACAACAGAGAATAAATAGTATAATCAAAATTGGCAAAAACAAACAACACCTAAAACCCTAAATCCAAAAGACAAGAACACATAACAAAATTCGACGAATTCCCTCTTCATTAAACTGGTGGGGCTGGTTTTTTATCAACTGTGGCCGGCCAAAAACCGGTGGAATTGCCTCATTTTTGGTGTGTGTTCATATCACAAATAAAGGAGCACTCTGCAATTGTTTAAAAAAATTTTAAAGCCTCCGAAAAATTTGACAGAAACTTGGATTTTGATTTCGATGTTTCAGAGTTATTTCGGTTTCATAGTTTTACACGTTGTCTAAATTTTTAGCTAAGGTTTAGCAGTCTCTGATGTCGATGTCGCTCACCCCGTGGGTTCGCGGGGAGGCGGAAGGCGTAAAAAACGATTTTTACGGGTGTCGCAACACCGACTTGAACTCCAGGATTGATGCTAAACCCTGGCTAACCAAACTCTTGTGAGGTTTAATTACTCGGATAAAAGTTATACCTCATGATACATGTCCTTCGGGTATTCTTGTTGCTGTCCTCCTCCTTGTCATAAGCTCCGATGATCGTGATGGATCGATGTCTCCTCGTCGGCCTCCTCGAGATAAAGACTATCCACCCGAGAGTCTATAGTCCGAGCTCCAACCTCAAATCCGAGGTAACTACGGCATCTAGTTCGCTAAACTAGATGTCCTAGATGATGTAGAGAGTGTAGATGGATTAGTATGTCTCCAAGTACCCTAGGATTCTCAATACATGAGAGATTTAGGGTTAGAGGAAGAAGAAGGAGCTTGAGGAAAAACTAGTGGAGAAAATGAGCAAGTTAGTGAGAATGGCTCATTTGTGATGAATAAAAAATGAAGCATACAATAATTGAAGAGATAACATATCTCCTCAAATATCAAGCATGCTTCAGCAAATATCTAGGAGTGAGTCATGTCATGAGTCACCAAGAGCCATGTCTCACTTAATGCTAACCTCTACCTCATAAATTTTTTAATCAAAAGATTAAAAACCCTAATGAGGTGTCTTCTTCTAGAAGCAATCCTGAGTAAATTACGAGAATGCCCCTCATCTGTATATATATACCCGTATCCGTATTCCAAAAAATACGAATACAAAAAGATGAAAATAATCCATCATTATAATATTAGGATCCGGCTTAAACCAAAGCCCACTAGTATTATCTGCCCGAACATCATACGTGTACAAGTACACGTATATGATCGTGTTGGAGATAGTGCCCACAGAGTCAATTATTAGGTCACAGGTACGTGATTGTAATGATTGAGGGAGGACTTATCCCAGTAGGACAGTCTTGCTCGAGATGATAGTATGCTATCTGGTTTACCTTTATCATCGTGTACTGCTTTAGGTGACATGACACGTCGCTATTACACGTTGATAGAGCCCCTAGGATTCTTGCTTGACCACCAGCAGTATGAGGGCGATCATATAAGTGGGAGCTGGGGGTCTATAAGCTTATCCTTAAAAGGTCCCTAGTCGTGGGAGTTTCGAGACTGGGCATCGATACTCCATTAGTAGACTAGTGTATACAGTCGAGACCCCGACGAGGGGCGGTGGCCGGTCTCACAAGCCACTGGTGTCAGTTGGATCACCTAAGATGTATACAGGTGCTCATTGGGTTATGAGTACACCGGACAGGACTCGCCGGGAACATGCTAGTTGGTCATATACCAGACGTCAGATGGCAGTTCCCTGGTGACATGTGTGCAGGTTAGTTCATCGACCTGGGGATCGTCATTTGTCTCGTGTGAGTTCCCACTGTACTTTGATTACTACCCTACCACGGCTCAAAGGAGTCGTGCAAACAGGTTTTAGTTGGGTACAGTCCCGAGCCACATGGAGGCAGTGAGCGTATCTTCAGGGGTTCGTCTCTCCCGGTATTGGGGGTGAGGTCGTGCTGTGTCTAGGAGAGCCATTACACAAAGTCCTTGGCCAAGGCAAGGAGATTTACTGGTAGGTATTCCAGTAGTATCTCAGGGTGTTCTGGGCTACACTCCGACACGACTTGTACCGCTTTTGGGGGTCTGACTTTTACCAACCCCCTAGGCCCGCCATGCGATGCTTATAGACGAACGGACCGGACTGCACGGATATTGTCACTGACAGGCTCAGTTGGGTGTCGGGGTGAGCTTCCTCATCGACGTCCCATTTGGTCAGTACCTGGTAGCCCGTCACGTATTGGCTTATACCTCTGACGTGCTAGTGGTTAAATCCACAACCAAGGTGTTGACGAGTCTTTAGAGTCCCCCACATTCAGTTACTCAGCTTTCGGGCGAAAGGTTGTAGAGGCCGTATGGAGATATGGCAAGGTCGGATCAGATACGTGCGGTATTGCACGGATCAGGATCGGACAGTCTGTACTATAGGCCGTATGGTTATATGGCAGGGTTCGATCAGATACGTGCGGTATTGCACGGATCAGGATCGAACGGATATTACTGGCCGGCTTTGGTATAAGCCGGATCCTAGTATTGTACAGTGTAGAGTTTGTCTCATTGCATTTGTATTTCGGTCGAAATACAGATGCGGGTGTGTATGCACAGTATCGGGGTTTTCCTGTGATTTATTACGGGACCAGTTTTCTGGAGTTGCCAGTTTGCTTTCCGTTTCGGCCAATTTCCTTTGTTCCGTTCATTGGCCGAAGTTTGGTGGAGGAGGGCTTATTTGCATTGTTGCAAATAGGCATTTGTGGAAGGGGGTGTTTGCTTTTTGTAGCATCATGATAGTCTTCATGATGGTGCACCTTCCATTGACTTGCTTGACCTTGACTTCTAGCTATCATGATGGCTTGACTTTGTTTAGTGATGGTTGTGGTTTGAGTGTGGTTTTGGTGTTGTGATCATATTCTTTCATAATTGTTTTTTGATGCCTTGCATTATTGTTCAAGCCTCTCACTCTCTTATGGTGATCCATCTCATTCTCTCCCTCACTCACTAGAGCATGGCCGGCCTCCCTCTTGAAGGGGCTGTCCAAATATTTTGAGGTGGGATTTTGCTTCATTTCATGTTGCAAAAATCCCACAAGTTCCATCTAAAAAGCTCCAAGTTCAATCCCTCCTCAAATGGCAATTCCACAACCCCAAAAGTGAGACACAAGCTCTACCAAACATTCTACAGCAAATCTTGGGCACGTCGAGTAGCCGGCTTCGTGCCCGAGTTGCCTCGGCATTGAGGTGGGAGCCCGTAAAAGAAATAGGCGATGTGGTGCACTTCCAGCGACGAGGAGGAGACGGGACTATTCCGCAGGAGATCGGGACCATGACGAGAAGACCGGAGGACTTGGATCGTCGGTATATCTCTAACCCATCTTCTTGTTAGCTTAGACTAGTTAATGGTTTTCGATCCGGGTTATAGTGCGCGGTGGTGCCGGTTTGCTAAGTCCGCAAAATTTAAGTTATTCACCGCTTCCGCTTTCCGGCGTCGGATTGACGGCCGGGGCGCCGCCGTGCACTTACAGTGGTATCAGAGCCTCGCCATTAACTTAGTCTAACTTTGTGTAATGTGTTTGCATTTCCGATCGATCAAAAAGTTCCAAAACTGCATTTTAGTTCGCATCAGTTTCTGTTGAAAATTTTTGGTCTCGAAAATTTTTTCAGGTTATAAAATATTGATGTACTGGAAAATCTAAGAGTTCTGTAAAAATTTGACGAAGTAACTCCACAGTTGGAGCGCGGAACCGCCGCGAAAACCCCATTTGTGCGGCCCTTCCGCCGCGCACTATTCACATCACTTCACCATTTTTTTACAGAGGCCTTCTGGGCTTAAAATATGGGCTTTGGAATATTAAAGTTGGGCCAATTGTTTCTGTGAGTGCTACAGTTTTCTTTGGGGCCCACTTGTTAATTGTTTGATCAATCGGAAATTTTTTAAACACATTTTTCACAGTATTTACATTATATCTGCGACCGTGAATGTCACTCGATCGGTAAATCCAGTCTAACAGCTATAGCCCGGTTAGACGGATTTGCGAACGTGACTTTCACGTTGATGTTCTATGTATTTGCTGTGATGTTGCGGATCGGTCGTGGGGGATAGCCTGGATGCAATGCTAGTACTGTGCTGTTGTATTATGTACATTTGATATTGTGGGGCGAGCGTCCGACATGTGGACTGCCGTCACTGCCTGATTGTATTATTATTTTGGGGCACGACCTGGTTGCGGTCGATGTACCCGGTGTATGTATATTTTACTTTCTGTACTAGGATTGCCCCGCGGAGGGGTGCACGGATAGCCGGGTTCTGGAGGGCAACAAGCCCGCATCTCATGGCATTGAGACGGAAGGGGCTTCACTCTAGGATTGGCGGGCTATTCGCCGCACTCGTAGGGGGTACAGGTTGACCCAGGAGGGGTGCCCAAGTTGCCGGATTCCGTGAAGTGCTGGGTGGTCCATTCACGGCGCTGAAGGGGGCTGCCTCGCTTCAGGTTTTGGCGGGTGACTTGCCGCGCCCGTAGGGGTCTAGGATTTCATTGCACAGGCTATCCACACGACCAGGGGAACGTCGGGTTTCAGCGGCTCTGTGAAACCCGGGGATCCCAGATATCTGTATTGTTTCTGTGATGCTGTACATTTCTGTGATGTTGCATTTTATTCACGCCTTGAGCGAATATAATATATTGGTATATATATTAGTAGATGTTGTATATGTTTTGCATCCGCGCTAGTCCAGTCCCCGCTCTGTCGTTAGTTAGCTAACCTAACGGGTAATGACGGGACCCAGTGGCGAATGCGGATGGCATATACGTACATCAGTATATTTTCGTTCTTTTTGGTGTGATCAATTGATGGGACTGCATTGATTCGGATCAATGCAAAGTTAAAAACAAACCTAATCTGATGTTGTTGGAACACTTTTTCAAAAAGCTGTTATTGCAAGGACGTTTACTTTTGTTTTGCATCGTGGTATTCATTAGAATATCCTGCTCCTCAGTCGACGAGGCAAGGGCCGAGATCCCTTCACCGGGAGTGACCCCTTGGACAATAAGTTTGCGTCAGGGCATTAACTTCACTATAGCCGATTACTTTTGCTTTGCACCGTGGTATTCATTTGGAATATCCTGCACCCCATTCTACGGGGAAAGAGCCGAGATCCCTTCACCGGGAGTGACCTCTTTAGCAACGGTTTTCGTCACTATATTTTCAAAAAGCTATCCGTTCCTTCAACGATATCAAGTTCATTACGTTAAAGGTTTTCGCCAGAAACCATTCGTAGCCCTCCGTCGTTTCAGACGGGTAGCACGTAGTATTCATGCTATGTTTGTTGACCTTCGTCAAGGCATAGTGTATGGTAGCTGCTTGTTACCTTTCTGCTGCATAGATAGATGCGTTGGTTTGGGACAGTCGTATAGCCTTGTTGACCTTCGTCAAGGGCTTGTACGGGTGGATTCAAATTAACCTGGATAATGACGGGTAGAACTTGACATGTGACTTATGATTTGTTGACCTTCGCCAAGGTCATAAGAGCATGGGGCAGAAATCACATCGGGAGTTTCAAAAGAACTGAGACTTGCCAGATATGCGCATACCTTCTGGAGTGTGATACCGTGAGCGGATTCCGTCACGTTATCATGCGATGAGAGTTGGATCCCGATTCCCACTGATGGGTTAGTTTACTCCTCGGGTAACCCCGACTAATTCTTCTTTCAGGTTTGGAGGAGAATTTGAGGTACAGT
Source organism: Agapanthus africanus (assembly GCA_030015575.1). Taxonomy (NCBI): domain Eukaryota; kingdom Viridiplantae; phylum Streptophyta; class Magnoliopsida; order Asparagales; family Amaryllidaceae; genus Agapanthus; species Agapanthus africanus. The sequence goes on along the minus strand of JASDDO010000001.1, from coordinate 456,041,233 downwards.
GGGAGGATTCCAGATTAGATAAATTGGTAACCATTCTGATCTAGGTTAGAGTGCACGCTGAGTGTTTCTTTTCTCTCTCTCTTTGGCAGCGACCATTGACCCGACCCTAAGACTTTGACTCAGTGACCAAGTTGACCGAACCTTCTTAAACACCGGCTTTTGGATTGTCAGAGTTGTAGACCTCATTGCCACTCCTACTTTTACCCTTTTTCTCCAGGACACCCCGTATTACTACGAACGTCCACTTCCATTGGACAAAACCATCGTATGGTTAGATACGAACTCGAAAGAATTTATTCGAGGATGGTTTCCGGTTCTGGAGAAAATGGATAGGATTATTCAGTTGTCTTTTCCTTTTACCCTCTCTCAGGTTACGAGTACTCCTTGGTTTAGGGGTAGTACACCTATTACGCAAATTGGATTGTCTTCTTCCAAACCTTAGGCTGGTGCCGACCGGTAGGGAATGAAGAAAACCAATTAGCATAACGATGGTGTGCAGAAGGTATTAAGTTCAGACAAAGCAAGGGATTAGTAAGAGGGCAAAGTAAATTGCAACAGATATTCACGACCAAACCAAATATTTCATTACCACTCCCACATCACCTTTGTATTTCTCCAGGACACTCCGTATCACTACGAAGATCCACAGTTTATTTGGATACTCCATCGTATGGTTATATACGAACTCGAATGGAACTTATTCCAGTTCGGGGATGGATTCTGGTTCAGGAGAAATAGGAATAAGGTTTATTCGGTTGTCTTTTATCTTCACCCTCTCTCATTGCGAGTGTTCCTAGGATGCGGACAGTACACCCATTATGCTTATTGGATAGTCTTCTTCCAAACCATAGGCTGGTGCCGAACGGTAGGGAAGGAAGAAAACCATTTGGCCTAAAAGGGTGTGCAGAAGGTAAAGACTAAAGACATATGAAGGGATTTGGAGAGGTGGCAAAGAACTATACGGTTACAGTCGTGAATCTGGAAGAGGCATTACTAGGAATACCAGAATACCCCATCGGAACATTTCAATGTTTCAGTTTCACTGTGTAATGTTAAAGGAAAACTGATTTCCCGATTAGATACTTACTCCAGGGTATGTATTTACCAGGTACGATTCTCACATCTGTATGGTTTTACAGATGATGAGTGGGAGTAAGTTGTTGGGAATTGGGTGATTATCCTCATTATATCGGGATTCGTTGTAATCGGTGATATTTGAGGAAATCACCTGGGCTGTTTGCCGGTCGGCAAATATTTGGTTTTGAATATCCACTGTTATGCACCAATTTCAAATTGATATATCTGTACGTCTATTTTCATAGAGTGAGATATACCTTTCTGAAATTATGTCTACGACATTTACCTATATCAGTGGATGGTTAGGTAAGGAGCATTAAACAGCGGTGTAATTCTTCTTAACCATAAGTACAGTTTTCAACCTACGACACACAGTGAATGAGTTATCAGACTCAAGGGACTTATACAGAGTATTGTATGTTGTCCAGTGTCCATTAGGACAGAGGGGTTGGTCCTCGTACTATATTCGGTTTACTTATGACTTCTCTAGTTTTTAGACAAGTGTTTCGTGGAAACACAGGGTCCGAATTTGGAGAAGTTATAGGTATTTGAATAGAGTAAAGAACCAGGTGTAGCAAGTATCGGGATTCTTCAAAGTGATCGAAGATGTAGATACTTGTATATGGTATTCAGTTGATAGTAGTGATTAAGAGAAATTGCTTCTCTTTCAGGTTACTCATAAATGGAAGCATTCCTAAGTTGGGTAACGCTGATCGGCCTCCTTCCATTTAGTTGACATGCACTGGAGACAGTTGCATGATTTGAATCTGGTTCAATTAAATCAGTGCCTCTGGTTCTATATATGATATAGAACAGTTCATATCTTAACGATGTTAAGGTACGGGGAGTTGTCCGGTTTATGATTAAAACCAGACACTGGACAACTCAAGGCACGTTTCTGTAATAGCTGTTTGTGGGTTGACCCAGGCTATGACGAGGGTTGATTTTCTACCATCTGGACGAACAATAGCGATATTGTTCTAGACTCGCCACAGTTTTATTAAAAATGGATTTTTTCAGAAAAACAGTAGTGGGAGTATGGTAGAACTGGAAGTGATTCCAGAACCACAAACGATTACTGAAGATTTGATAAGGAACCTAAAGATTCAATCTGAATTGACATTCCATTGGCCACTCCGCAGATAAGGTGGGTAACTTCAGGCACCCGAGAGGTACTCCGGTAGCCTCAAGGACGGTGACAGGGAAGTTCTTGTTTACCCACAATTACCATTGCTGTTGTTCCAGGCTGCGAGACCCGGCGGGAGGATGAGTATAGCGTCGTTCTAAACTAGTTTTAGAAGTGCACGTCTATATGACTCTGCCAGAGGGTTGTCGTAGTCAGTGGGAGCAGCGGAAGCATTGGTGGACAGGTAGCTTATGTCTATTTATAGACTAGAGCAGATGTAGTGGAGAAAGATCATCTATTTCTGACGTGACAGTCATGGGTTTGACTTCATCAGAATAGGGGATGGATCTGTTGAGAAGGTAGTAGGGTGTGATATCCTGGTATTTGGATGATATACACAGAGTAGGAAAGGAAACTCCTACACTACGATCGGTTATAGTTTGGTCGTCACACAGTTGTTTCTCCACAAAGGAAATGGATTTTATATCAGACATACTGGTTACTAGATCTATGGTCTTAGATCTAGATTTGGGTGGTTTCCCAATCAGCGTACTTGACAGCGTTCTAAGAGTATTTAGGATGGACGACTCCTGGCACGGTAGTGTACCTGCAGGTAATGGAGTCACCCTCTCCAAAGGTGTCTTACAGACTAAAGGGGAGAGGGACGGGCATGATTGGCAGATCACTTGCTCAGGCAATTGAGTCAATCGTGAGATGTCAAGTACCACACCAGATGTTGTTCTTGCACTAGATGCAATAACTTGACATTAATCCAATCCTGGAGAAACAGTCGGAAGCAGTTTTAGAACATAAGTGGATGTTCTAGGGAGATGATAACGACAGCCTCATTCAAGAGACATTTATCATTCCAGGCTTCCAAGGTGACATGGACGACAAGAAGGTTGTCAGAGTTATAGTTTTCCTTCTGATGAGGGGCAGTATTTTGGACAGGTGGTCCAAGGCAATACTGAGGGAGGCATGGCGCGCAGGATACTGATTAAGTTCAGTTGACGATATAGTCTAAGAAGTTTGGATTTGGAGTTCATTTATGAGCTATGTCCCATCAGACATCCAGACACATTCTAAGACAGGTATTGCTCATTTCGGGAGATAGGTTTCTCCGCGAACTTGAGATATAGAGAGACATAGAAAGAAACAACTAAGCGGATCCACTCACTGAGGCTATTCCTCGAACGCAATAGTTCCGCAAACGAGCTTTGTGAGACTGACTAGTAGAGGAGTTGGGTGTTCGGTATCACACGGGCTGTGAGTATGCGACATCGCAATAATTAGCCTTGAGTGCAAGTGGGAGATTGTTGGAGATAGTGCCCACAGAGTCAATTATTAGGTCACAGGTACGTGATTGTAATGATTGAGGGAGGACTTATCCCAGTAGGACAGTCTTGCTCGAGATGATAGTATGCTATCTGGTTTACCTTTATCATCGTGTACTGCTTTAGGTGACATGACACGTCGCTATTACACGTTGATAGAGCCCCTAGGATTCTTGCTTGACCACCAGCAGTATGAGGGCGATCATATAAGTGGGAGCTGGGGGTCTATAAGCTTATCCTTAAAAGGTCCCTAGTCGTGGGAGTTTCGAGACTGGGCATCGATACTCCATTAGTAGACTAGTGTATACAGTCGAGACCCCGACGAGGGGCGGTGGCCGGTCTCACAAGCCACTGGTGTCAGTTGGATCACCTAAGATGTATACAGGTGCTCATTGGGTTATGAGTACACCGGACAGGACTCGCCGGGAACATGCTAGTTGGTCATATACCAGACGTCAGATGGCAGTTCCCTGGTGACATGTGTGCAGGTTAGTTCATCGACCTGGGGATCGTCATTTGTCTCGTGTGAGTTCCCACTGTACTTTGATTACTACCCTACCACGGCTCAAAGGAGTCGTGCAAACAGGTTTTAGTTGGGTACAGTCCCGAGCCACATGGAGGCAGTGAGCGTATCTTCAGGGGTTCGTCTCTCCCGGTATTGGGGGTGAGGTCGTGCTGTGTCTAGGAGAGCCATTACACAAAGTCCTTGGCCAAGGCAAGGAGATTTACTGGTAGGTATTCCAGTAGTATCTCAGGGTGTTCTGGGCTACACTCCGACACGACTTGTACCGCTTTTGGGGGTCTGACTTTTACCAACCCCCTAGGCCCGCCATGCGATGCTCATAGACGAACGGACCGGACTGCACGGATATTGTCACTGACAGGCTCAGTTGGGTGTCGGGGTGAGCTTCCTCATCGACGTCCCATTTGGTCAGTACCTGGTAGCCCGTCACGTATTGGCTTATACCTCTGACGTGCTAGTGGTTAAATCCACAACCAAGGTGTTGACGAGTCTTTAGAGTCCCCCACATTCAGTTACTCAGCTTTCGGGCGAAAGGTTGTAGAGGCCGTATGGAGATATGGCAAGGTCGGATCAGATACGTGCGGTATTGCACGGATCAGGATCGGACAGTCTGTACTATAGGCCGTATGGTTATATGGCAGGGTTCGATCAGATACGTGCGGTATTGCACGGATCAGGATCGAACGGATATTACTGGCCGGCTTTGGTATAAGCCGGATCCTAGTATTGTACAGTGTAGAGTTTGTCTCATTGCATTTGTATTTCGGTCGAAATACAGATGCGGGTGTGTATGCACAGTATCGGGGTTTTCCTGTGATTTATTACGGGACCAGTTTTCTGGAGTTGCCAGTTTGCTTTCCGTTTCGGCCAATTTCCTTTGTTCCGTTCATTGGCCGAAGTTTGGTGGAGGAGGGCTTATTTGCATTGTTGCAAATAGGCATTTGTGGAAGGGGGTGTTTGCTTTTTGTAGCATCATGATAGTCTTCATGATGGTGCACCTTCCATTGACTTGCTTGACCTTGACTTCTAGCTATCATGATGGCTTGACTTTGTTTAGTGATGGTTGTGGTTTGAGTGTGGTTTTGGTGTTGTGATCATATTCTTTCATAATTGTTTTTTGATGCCTTGCATTATTGTTCAAGCCTCTCACTCTCTTATGGTGATCCATCTCATTCTCTCCCTCACTCACTAGAGCATGGCCGGCCTCCCTCTTGAAGGGGCTGTCCAAATATTTTGAGGTGGGATTTTGCTTCATTTCATGTTGCAAAAATCCCACAAGTTCCATCTAAAAAGCTCCAAGTTCAATCCCTCCTCAAATGGCAATTCCACAACCCCAAAAGTGAGACACAAGCTCTACCAAACATTCTACAGCAAATCTTGGGCACGTCGAGTAGCCGGCTTCGTGCCCGAGTTGCCTCGGCATTGAGGTGGGAGCCCGTAAAAGAAATAGGCGATGTGGTGCACTTCCAGCGACGAGGAGGAGACGGGACTATTCCGCAGGAGATCGGGACCATGACGAGAAGACCGGAGGACTTGGATCGTCGGTATATCTCTAACCCATCTTCTTGTTAGCTTAGACTAGTTAATGGTTTTCGATCCGGGTTATAGTGCGCGGTGGTGCCGGTTTGCTAAGTCCGCAAAATTTAAGTTATTCACCGCTTCCGCTTTCCGGCGTCGGATTGACGGCCGGGGCGCCGCCGTGCACTTACAGATCGAAGCCTCACCGTAAAACCATACAGCCTCTACATCTTTTGCCTGATGTAGGGAAACCCTCTGTGTGGGACTTTAAAGACTCGACACTACGCTGGCAGTGGGTTTCACCACAAGCCGCAAGCGGTACTAGCTGCACATAACGGCTATCCAGGTATCTGTCGATAAGAAGGCTGATGAGCAAACTCATCCGAACTCCTACTGAGCCTATATGACAATCTTCGTACAGTCCGGTCTGTTCGTCTAAGAGTATCGTATATCGGGCATAGAGGGAGGTAATCGTCAGACCCCTAATAGCGCAATATGTCATGTAGGAGTGTAGCCCAAAACACCCTGAGAAACTACTGGAGTACCTACCAGTAAATCTCGCTTGCCTTGGCCAAGGACTTTGTGTAATGGCTTTCCAAACACAGCGCGATATCAACCCCTAATACCGGGAGAGACGAATCCTATCTAACCGCCACTGCCTCCAAGTGCTTCGGGACAGCACCCAACTACCACCTGTTTGCACGACTCTTTTGAGCCGTGGTAGGGTAGTAATCTAAGAACAGTGGGAACACACTCGAGGCGAAGAAGCAGTGTCAAGTCGACGGACTAAGCTGTACTCATGTCACTTGGGCACTGCTACCCGACGATAGGTATAACACCCACCAGCAGCTCCCTACGAGTCCTGTCCAGTGTACTCATAACCTAACGAGCACCTGCATACTATCTCCAGTACGACGTACTAATGGCTGTAGGACAGACCATCTCCCCTGCTGGGATGAGAAGCATATACACTAGTCTACTCTAGAGTATCGATGCCCTATCTCGATAATCCTATGACTAGAGACCTGTATAGGATGTGCTTATAGAGTACCCAGCCCCCACTAGTGTGACTTCCATCACAACGCTGGTAATCAAGCAAAGATCCTAAGAGCTCTACCAATATGTATAAGCGATATGCTAAAAGAAACACATGCACATATTGAGGTATAAACAAACCAGGTGGCATACTACCATTTTGAGCAAGACTGTTACTATATCCGTGTATATCTCAAGTTCCATTAAGTAATATACAAACCAGTATGATACAATAATGGCCACTAGGACATATATCACTAACAATCCATACCCAAGACTACGTCAAAATTCGGTATATCCAGCACCTTGAAGTCCACATAAAATTCTTTGCTGCAGACGACCACTGGACACAGACTGTATCCCATAGTTTCCTTTAGAACGCCATTTCCTGAACTGACATTCCAGCTGGATACGAGCGGCTTGACGGGAATCGCATGAGTTCGGACGAACTGTTGCGACATAAAGCAATGTGATGTTCCAGTATCGAAAAGTGCTAGTGCAGGAAGGGAAGCTACTAAGATTGTACCTAAGTTGTGTGGAATATGTTTAGGTGTAGGATAAAGAAACATTGATGTATAAAGATTGAAAAGGTTTGAAAGATTGGAATTTACCAGTGATGACTTGGCCAGTGGCTTCAGCTTCTTCCATAGTCATTGTAAAAGCCTGTCGCCTAGGTACATTCCTCCTTACTGGAGGCACATTCCTCTATCCTTGAGGCATGTTTCTCTGTGCCTGATGAAACTGACGAGGAGATTGTGCAGGAGGTCCATGTGGAAGTGGAGCTGGGAGAGCAAAACGAGGTGCAGGAGCCTGGATAGCTGTCCGCTGCGGAAAGGTAAGTGCTGGTCGGGGTGTAGGAGCTGGGATGAGACGATCGGGACAATCTCCAATAGCATGAGTGGATGCGCTACAAACTAAGCAAAGGCGGTTAGCATACCTGAAGTCTTTCACCAGGTGTCCATTCCTCTTGTAGTAGAAGCAAAAGTCTAGACTGAGCCGGTTAAAAGTTACTCCCGGTCTCCTGGGTACAAACGGTGGCCTGGAAGAGGCTCCTCCCGCTATCTGAGTAGCATGGCGCTTCACGCCGGCAGGCTGAGGTCTGCCCTTCTTCTTTACAACTGCCTCATAACTTCGGACAGCCTTCAGAGCAAGATCATGGGTTGGGAAATCCCCTGTAGCTAGTGCAGCTTGGATCTCCAGGTCCAACCCTTACTGAAATCTCCGTGCCTGGATCTCAGCAGTCGGGATCAAGTGTGCTGCGAATCTGTTATGGTCTTGTGTTAGCAGTGTAGTATGTGATATTAGGAAATTGAATATTGAGACATATCTTACCCGCAAAGCAAGGTGAACTCAGCATCATATTCATCCACTGATTTGTTCCACATTGAACCTTGTTGTAGGTGGATGAATTGTTGCTCCATGTCAAAACGGGCAGTCTTGGGAAAATATTTCGCGTCGAACATGTCGCGAAATGTCTTCCATTCAATCGGCTGGGCGAGTCGGCTTTCTTCAGCCTTCCACCATACTCTGGCGTTATCTGTGAGTTGCAGCTTCACAACTCTCACCCAAGCAATATCTGGCACTTTTGCTGCTGCCAGATCGTCTTCGATAAACTGAGCCTATTCTTCTGCCTCAAAGGGGCTATCTTCCCCAGAAAAGTGCTTCGGATGCAGTGCCCGAAATTGCTTCACTCCGGGTGCCTCAGATTCTGGGCGGTGCAATAGGATAGCAGTCTGCTATTGCTGACCCTCCAAGAGGCTCTTGATTGCCTCAAGCAATACCGTCTGCTCGTTGATAGGAGCTACTACGGTAGGTGGTGGTGGTAGAGTAAGAGGTGGTGGGGTGTTGTAATTGACGTTCGTACTCGTGTTGTTGGGAGAATCCATAACCTTAAGAGAAAAAGTAGGGTTAGGATAGATTCAAGGAATTGAAATGTAAAGAATGTGTAGTTGCCGATTCTTATAATTGTTAGTTGTATGTATGCCCTAGAGGCCATTGTTGTACATGATTGTATATTACAATGGATGCTTGGACATATATAGGGAGGACTTTCTTGCTCGAAATGATAATATGCTATCTGGTTCCTCTTTATCTTAACATGTAGACTAGTATTGTGATACTGTCTTGCTCTCACATGTTAATAAAGCCCTTAGGATGTGTACTTGACTACCAGGACTATGATGCAGATCATACTAGTAGGGCCAGGGTAGTCCACAAGTTCATCCTTTAATTTTTCTTAGTCGAGGGTGTATCGAGACGGGGCATCGATATTCCAGAGTACACTAGCGTATACGCTTCTTGACCCATTTGATGGGCGATGGATGATCCCATATCCATTGGTGTTTGACATCAAAGATGGTATACAGGTGCTCAGTAGAGACTGGGTACACTGAACATGACTCGCCGAGAACTCCTAGATGGTATTATACCTAACGTCAGATAGCAGTTCTCTGGTGACACTTGTACAGGTTAGTCTATAGACCCGAGATCGTCATAGAGTCTTGTGTGATTCCCACTGTGCTTTGATTTCTACCTTACCACGTTCAAGAGAGCGTGCAAAACGGTGGTTCTTGGGTATAGTCCCGAGTCACATGGAGGCAATGAGCGATAGGAGGGGTTTCGTCTCTCTCGGTATTAGGGGTTGATGTTGCGCTGTGCTTGATTGGATATAACAAGAAGTCCCTGGACAGGGCTGATACGGAGATTTACTGGTAAGTGTTATCAATAGTTTCTCGACCCATTATGAGCCTCACATCAGCATGACTTATCAAGTTACTGGGGTCTGACGTTTACCACCCCTAGACTCGATATGCGACATATCAGACGAAGAGACCGGACTGTATGGAAGTGTTACTGTTGGATTCACAGGAGTATGGACAAGCATGCTTGTTGATCTTCTGATATCTCAATACCCGGCTAGCCGTTACGTCCAGCTAGTACCGCTGACGGCTTGTGGGTGACAGATATGATCATCACCTTCTGCCGGCGTATTGACGAGTCATTAGAGTCCTACATAGAGGTTTCCTAGCTCATGCGAAACGAAGTAGGGCACATATATGATATGTGCGGGACCGAGATTAATACGAGTATGTGATACCGTATTCCAATCTCGCGATACGGGTTATATATGATATAACCGGATCGTTGAATCAAGTGTTGATTCAATGATATGTTATATGTATATGTGATATGCATATAAATGATATTAGTCGGTTGTCTGCGATACAAGTGTTGATTTAATAATTTAATGTGTAATTATATATTTGATATATTAATATACATTAACTAATATTAGCTCACTTAAGAATTTCTTTTCTCATTATACATTTAATATATATGTGATATATGTTAATGCATTTATTTTGTGTCATACTAGATGATACATTGGACATGGGTGTATGAGACTCACACCACACTTAAGATAATGTGGGGTTTTAATTATTAAGGGAAAATCAAAATTAGGTGGTAATTAGTCATGATTGTGAAGCTTGTAGAAGCTTGTAGTAACCATTGACTTAGTCCACTAATTTTGTTTTACTCTAGATATTTATTAACCTAACCATTATCTTTTAGCCATGGTTTAGTCTCTACATGAGTTATATATGATATTTCTCACTCATGGTTACCATTCTACACTTGATTGCATCTTCTTCTTCATCTCCATTTTCTTCTCTAGCTTTTTGGGAGGTGAAGAAAAAGTGAGATAAAAATTATTCTAAAGTGAGCAAAATTCCTACTTCATCAATCTACACTAGACTAGCCATTTAGTATAGGTTGTTTACTTCACTAATTCTCAATTAGTGAAGAGGTATCTTGAGTTAGAGATTCTTCGACGTAGATCATCTTCGGTCTCGAAGTTCTTTAAGCAAGTTTGTTCCTTTCACCTAGTAGAGCCAAACGAGAGTCTAGGAGACCACTACTTGGAGCGAAGGGACTACTACACGTAGCTTTAGAAGTGAATGACCGGTCTACAAAGGTTGTATTCCCATTTCACTTAGTGTAAAGTTGTTTACATGTTAGTTAAACCCTAATTCTTCTAGTTAGATCCTTGGTTTTGGGTTGCTTAGCACTCTAGGTTTTTTTAATAGCATGCTTGATGCCTTAGAAAACATGGTGAGGGTGCTAAGGAACCCATCAGTAATATCAGAGCCAAGCTAGAGAATTAGACGATGTTAGTAGAATTACGAAACCGAAACAACTCCGAAACCTCGAAACAAAATCCCTTGTTTCCATCGAATTTCTAAGTCCTCTAAAAATTATTTAAACAAGTGCAGTATGTTACATGTGATGTAACATGAACACCAGAGGAAAACGAGCCAATTCCACCGGATTTGACCCGGCAAAATGTATCATATGACCGGCCTGGCCAGTTTTCTTGATGTGTTTGGGCGTCGTTTTTATTTGGTCTTCCAGTCTCTGGGGTTTGGTGTTTCACGTATTGTTTGTTTTTGCTAAAGATTACATGTGATGTTATCTTTCTGTAGTGACAATTCAGAGTGTTTCGTATTCGTAATTTTAACATCGTTTCGAGTTTTATATTGATATGTGATACAATATTTGGAATTCACAATAATTAGTTTTGTGAAAACTAGTTTGAATTTTGTAAACCTAGCAATTTAGTTTCATTTGATCGGTTGCCACGGGGTTTTGATATGGATCAAAACACTGTCGCAATCACGTAGTGTACGCGGATACTCGTCGGGTAACATTATTAGATAGCCACACCCCAAAGCCCCGACCAAGTGACTGTAGGAGAACCTCGTTGCCAAAAAGTATCCCCCCGGGTGCTCGTGGCCACTGTGTTCCGCCTAAGTGCACTTCGTCGACGGCATCGAGGGGTGCGGCAGTCTACTAAAGTTTTCGATGAGCATTCGATCAGGATGTCGGGAATCTTGTTGAATTACCCGACTGGTTATTGAAAAGTGTTTTCAATATTGAGACTAAAATGCGGGGTTTATAAGGTTAGGCATGAAATTCAGAATATGAGATATTCCGGGTTTATGACGTCTAAGGAATTCATTTGGTTAGGCATGAAATCCAAAGTATGTAATATTTCGGGTTTATGATGTCTAAGGTGGTTGCGGATTCCAACTGTTGTAGTTTTCACTTTCTTTTCTGCGACCGTAAGTGTAATATGTGGTGTATCGCCGGTTTCATTTCTATACGTCAACGACAATTGGGATACGCATATTTACTTACGTTGATGACATGTGATGTTATGTGTTGCTAGGATATGTTATATTGGATCGTCGTGTTTGAATAGCCGGGTTTTTTTTGCGTGAGATGAGAGTTTTTCATTTTCATTCATGTAAAAACTTGTATGTAATATTCTTTTATTGGGGCACTTCCGGGTTGAGGATGGTGTCACCATTGATATATATTATTTACTTTTCTGCATTAGGATAGACCCAAGGCGGGGAGCACAAGTAACCGGGTTTTAGAGTCCAGTGGGAGACCATCTCGAGGAGTTGAGACCGGATCTCCTAACTCTAGAATTGGTAGGGTTGCTTGCCGCTCTCGTAGGGGTCTAGGGATATAGGTTTGGCTATTCATCGCGACCGTGGAATCCGTATTTTTTTACTGGCTTAATTTAAAACACGGACCTCCTAGTATATCCAATATTTCATATGTTGACTTCTGCTGCAATGTTCTGTGATTTGATCACTTTATATGATGAGACGAATGCTTTATATTATATATATGATATATAATAAACGCTGCTTATGTTTTTCATCCGCGCTAGTCGAGCCCCCGCTCTGCCGTTTGTTATCTAACCTAACGGTGCATGACGGGACCCCGTGGTGAATGCGGATGGCATAAGCGTACGTTATATAAGTATTTTCGTTTCTTTATCTATGATGCTTAGGAAGCATAAATGATGGGACTTCATTAATGAGATTAATGAAAAAGAAAGAAACCTAAAGATATTGTAGAATCAAATTTTCAAAAAGGATAGCTCTAGTTTTTGCTTTGCATAGTGGTATTCCTTGATGAATATCCAGCAGCACCTCATTCGATGAGGAAAGAGCCGAGATACCTTCACCGGGAGTGACCTCTTTAGTAAAAAGCTAGCAGATACTACAACCCACTCGGTTTTGTCTTTTGATTGCTTATCTAGTTCTTGCTTTGCATAGTGGTATTCATGAATATCCAGCACCTCATTCGATGATGAAAGAGCCGAGATCCCTTCACCGGGAGTGACCAATTTAGCGAAACTAGCAAAAGCCTAAAAAACACTCCTTTTCAAAATCACTCGATTCTACAACGATATCAAGTTCATTACGCAAAAGGTTTTCTTAAAAACCTGTCGTAGCCCTCCGTCATTACAGATAAGTACTACTTAGTATTCGTGCTACGTTTGTTGGCCTGCATCAAGGCGTAGTGTGCGGTAGCTATTTAGTGCTTATCTGTTGCATATGATGCGATTGGATTGGGGTAGTCGTGCAACTTTGTTGGCCTGCGTCAACGGTCGTGCGGGTAGGTTTAATTCAATCATGAAATGTACAGGTTGAACTTAACTGGCGGACTATGGTTTGTTACCATGCGTCAAGGTCATAGGACGGTAGGGGCAAAATATTATTGGGAATTTCAAGTGTTGAAATTTCAATGAGATTGCATACCTTCTATGAGATAGTTGGATCCCGATACCCACTGTGAGTAAGAGTTACTCCTGGGAGAGTTTTACACATCACAAATTAGCCGATCAAGTAGGTTTCTAGAAAGGTGTTAACGGGGTTACGCCCCTGGGAAAACGATGTTTATTTTAATTAGGTCCGTGCGAAAGCACGAGGAACCTCCCTCAAAGTACCGACACTGGCCTGGCCGAAAGATTGGCGAACTTATAGGGTGTAATTAATCCCGGCTAGTCTTACCTTTTAGGGTTTGAATGAAGATTTGATAAAAACAGTAGGAGCCATCCTGATTAGATAAAATAATAACCAATCTAATTTTGCAAGAGCATACGCAAAGTGTTTTCTTCTCTCTCTCTCCTGGTAGTGACCATGTCACGCTTTAATCAAGATAATAATATAGATGTATTGACCGAACCGGCTTGTTATACTGAGCTGGGGAACGTTGGTTCCGCTCTTCTTTATAATTATTATAAGTCTGAACAGGAAATAAGGGAATATCTGGATTCCTACGCGACCCAAACGAAGAATGAGCATGTTAATGTATCTTCTTCGGGCATGTTCGTTACCAAGAACTGTTTCTTAGTACACTCTACGTCCTGGGTATGAGATACTGGATCGGGATCCCATATATGTAATATGTTACATGGGCTAAAGAAAGGTAGACAACTGAGAAAAGGTGATCATCCTCTAAGAGTAGGGAATGGTGCAAGTGTTGCAGTCAAAACAGTTGGTGAATATCACCTTATATTTCTAAATGGCAATACATTGATTTTGAACGAATGTTATTGCATACCGAACCTGATATGCAATATTATATCAGTTTCTTTATTATGTAAAGAAGGATATAATTTTGTATTGCAAGATAATGTTATGAACATTTTCCTGAATCAAAAGTTGATTGGATCAGGCACGTTATATAATGACATATACGTTCTAAATCAAACTACAGTTCTCAACGTACAGAACACACACAAGAGGAAAAGTTCAGAAATGAACGAATCCTTCTTGTGGCATTGTAGACTAGGTCATATCAATGGGACATGACCAGCTAAGTTACATGAGGATGGATATTTGAATCTGTTCAAACTTACATCTTATGAAACTTGCCAGTCATGTCTCAAAGGCAATATGACCAAAACTCCGTTTACTGGACACGGAGAAAGAGTTACTGAACTCTTAGGAATGATACATAGTGATGTATGCGGCCCTATGTCTACACATGCCAGGGTTGGTTCTTTGTACTTCATTACATTCATCGATGATCCCTCAAGATTCGGACATGTGTTCCTGTTGAAACACAAGTCTGAAGCTTTTGAGAAATTCAAGAATATAAGTGCGAAGTAGAGAACTAGACGGGTAGAAGTATTAAAGTCCTTCGATGTGATCGGGGAGGAGAATACTTGAGCCCGGAGTTCCTGGATTATTTAAAAGAGAATGAGATTCTCTCTCAGCTTACTCCTCTATATACACCACCGCACAACGGTGTATCGGGGCGGAGGAATCGCACCCTGTGAGATATAGTGCCCTCTATAATGAGTACTGCTGAGTTACCTATTTCCTTTTGGGGTTATGCGCTTGAGAAGCCACATACCTATTGAATAGAGTTCCATCCAAATCAGTGCCTACCACTCCATATGAGATATGGAATGGGAAGAGACCATCTCTTAAACGAGTTAAGATATGGGGTTGTCCGGCCTATGTTGAAAAGCAAAATCTGGACAAACTCGAGGCAATGTCAGTACCGTATAAGTTTGTTAGATATCCCGAACATTCGCGAGGGTATATCTTCTACCATACTGAGGAGCAAAAGGTTTTTTTATTAGCATGCCACCTTTTTGGAAAATGAATTTCTTATGGAAGAAATTAGTGGTCATAAGGTAGAACTGTAAGGAGTTCCAGCTAGACAAACTAACAGCTGACGATTTGGTAAAACTGGAGGATTCAATAGTTCCTGACGAACCTCAGCCTCTCCGCAGATTTAGTAGGGATCCTTATCTGCCTGAGAGATACTATGGTTTTCTTAATGACAGTGGGAGCGAGGATTGCATCATGGAAGATGATGACCCAACTAGTTTCCAGCAGGTCATCACGAGTGGGGACTCTGTGAAATGGCTGGATGCTATGCGATCTGAGATGGAATCCATATGCACCAACAAAGTAGTGATTTTGGTAGTTGCACCTGAAGGGGTAAAACCCATCGGGAGCAAGTAGATCTTGATAAGATTCATGGTGTAGATGGAAAAGTTGAGACTTGTTGCAAAATGTTATCGTCAATAACCAGGTGTGGATTTTGATGAAACCTTTTCTCCAGTGGCTATGCTTAAGTCCATCCGGATCTTACTTGCCATTGCTGCATACCATAACTGTAAAATCTGGCAGATCGACGTCAAAACCGCTTTTCTAAATGGTGATTTAGAAGAGAGCGTGTGCATGACATTGCCAGAGGGCTTCGTAGACAGTGGGAGCAGCGGAAAGGTGTGTAAGTTGCTTAAATCAATATACGGATTAAAGTAGGCATCGTAGAGTTGGAACATCTGTTTTGATGTGGCAGTCAAAGAGTTTGACTTCATCAAAATAATAGATGAACCTTGTATATACAAGAAGGTTGTAGAGAGTAAGGTTGTCTTCCTCGTATTATACGTCGATGATATACTCTTGATAGAAAATGGTGTTCCTATGCTACACTCGGTCAAGCTTCACTTATTACAAGATTTTCCATGAAGGATCTGGGTGATGCCTCCTACATCCCGGGGATTAAGATCTATAGAGATAGATCTAAGCGGATGTTGGGATTGTCCCAATCTAGGTACATTGACACCATACTAAAGAGGTTTAGTATGCAAGATTCCAACCGTGGGAATTTACCCACGATCTCAAGAATCACTCTCTCCAAAAAGATGTCCCCTATGACTGATTTGGAAAGGGCTCGCATGCAAAGAATACTCTATGCTTCGGCAGTCGGTTCTATCATGTATGGGATGTTATGTACCCGACTGGATATAGCGTACGCGCTTAGTGTTGTAAGCAGGTATCAATCGGATCCTGGGGAGAATCACTGGACAGCAGTGAAGAACATTCTTAAGTACTTGAGAAGGAATAAAGAAACGTTCTTGGTGTTTGGTAACGGTGAACTACAAATGGAGTCCTTTACCGATTCGATCTTCCAGAGTGATAAGGTCGACTGCAAGACAGTCTCGGGTTTTGTCTTTACCCTCAGTGGAGGGACGGTATGTTGGAAGAGTTCCAAGCTAGATACCGTGGCAGACTCAACGATAAAGGATGAATACAACGCTACCAATGATGCTACCAAAGAGCTTGTCTGGGTATAGATGTTCATGAGATGAACTTGGTTCCTACCATTATGGTGACAATGGAGCTGTGGCTTTGGCCTAGGAACCCCGGTCCCATCAGTGATCCAGACATATTCTTAGGCAGTATCACTTGATCAGGGAGATGGTTGATCTCCGAACGATCGAGGTGAGGAGAGTTGACGGGAAGAATGACATGGCGGATCCACTCACCGAGGCCAAAACCCTAGATACAGTTTGAGAGTTTTTGGGACGTTGGGTATGAGATACTACAACAACAGGCCTAAGTGCAAGTGGGAGATTATTAGTTGTATGTATACCCTAGAGGCCATTGTTGTACATGATTGTATATTACAATAGATGCTTGGACATATATAGGGAGGACTTTCTTGCTCTAAATGATAGTATGCTATCTGGTTGCTCTTTATCTTAACATGTAGACTAGTATTGTGATACTGTCTTGCTCCCATATGTTGGTAAAGTCCTTAGGATGTGTACTTGACTATCAGGACTATGATGCAGATCATACTAGTGGGGACAGGGTAGTCCACAAGTTCATCCTTTAATTGTTCCTAGTTGAGGGTGTATCGAGACGGTGCATCGATATTCCAGAGTAGACTAGCGTATACACTTCTTGACCCATTTGATGGGCGATGGATGATCCCATATCCATTGGTGCTTGACATCAAAGATGGTATACGAGTGCTCAGTGGAGACTGGGTACACTGAACAGGACTCGCTAAGAACTCCTAGATGGTATTATACTTAACATCAGTTAGCAGTTCTCCGGTGACACTTATACAGGTTAATTTATAGACCCAAGATCGTCATAGAGTCTTGTGTGATTCCTACTGTGCTTTGATTTCCACCTTACCACGTTCAAGAGAGCGCGCAAAACGGTGGCTTTTGGGTACAGTCTCGAGTCACATGGAGGCAATGAGCGATAGGAGGGGTTTCGTTTCTCCCGGTATTGGGGGTTGATATTGCACTGTACTCGATTGGCTATAACAGGAAGTCTCTGGCAAGGGCTGATACTGAGATTTACTGGTAAGTGTTATCAGTAGTTTCTCGACCCGTTATGAGCCTCACATCGGCATGACTTATCAAGTTACTGGGGTCTGACGTTTACCACCCCTTAACTCGATATGCAACATATCAGACAAAGAGATCGGACTGTACGAAAGTGTTACTGTTGGATTCACAAGAGTATGGACAAGCATGCTTGTTGATTTTCTGATCGCTCAATACCCGGGTAGCCGTTACGTCCAGTTAGTACCGCTGACGGCTTGTGGGTGACTGATATGATCATCACCAATTATCGGCGTATTGACGAGTCATTAGAGTCTTACACAGAGGTTTCCTAGTTCATGCGAAATGATGTAGGGCACATATGTGATATGTGCGGGACCGAGATTAATACGAGTATATGATACCATATTCCAATCTCGCGATACAGGTTATATGTGATATAACCGGATCGTTGAATCAAGTGTTGATTCAATGATATGTTATATGTATATGTAATATGCATATAAATGATATTAGTCGGTTGTATGCGATAAAACCGGGTTATTAAATCAAGTGTTGATTTAATAATTTAATGTGTAATTATATATTCGATATATTAATATACATTAACTAATATTAGCTCACTTAAGAATTTCTTTTCTCATTATACATTTAATATATATGTGATATATGTTAATATATTTATTTTGTGTCATGCTAGATAATACATTGGATATGAGTGTATGAGACTCACACCATACTTAAGATAATGTGGGGTTTTAATTATTAAGGGAAAATCAAAATTAGGTGGTAATTAGTCATGATTGTGAAGCTTGTAAAAGCTTGTAGTAACCATTGACTTAGTCCACTAATTTTGTTTTACTCTAGATATTTATTAACCTAACTATTATCTTTTAGCCATGGTTTAGTCTCTACATGAGTTATATATGGTTACCATTCTACACTTGATTTCATCTTCTTCTTCATCTCCATTTTCTTCTCTAGCTTTTTGGGAGGTGAAGAAAAAGTGAGATAAAAATTATTCTAAAGTGAGCAAAATTCCTACTTCATCAATCTACACTAGACTAGCCATTTAGTATAAGTTGTTTGCTTCACTATTCTCAATTAGTGAAGAGGTAGTTTGAGTTAGAGATTTTTCGACGTAGATCATCTACGGTCTCGAAGTTCTTCAAGCAAGCTTGTTCTTTTCACCTAGTGGAGCCTAACGAGAGTCTGAGAGACCACTACTATAACATTTCAGAAAAATAAAATATTATTTTTGAAATTTTTTTATAATTAAATAATAAATATATTGAATATTTTATTAATGCGGTATAATTAAATCCCGATAAATTGGGAAAAATTTGGAAAATTATAGAAATTACTAAAAAGAGGGTGTTTTATTGGATTTAAGCAAATTATGAAATTTTATAATTAATTATACACTATTTTAATGCTAATCGCGATTAAATATCGTTAATCGTGCATTAAACGTGTTTTGTGCACATGACATGCACAAGTCATTTTTCACACTTGTTACATTTTCTTTCATGGTTTATTTCTTTTATCATGCATGGTTTTAATTTTAAAAGAGAAGAATAGAAAAGAAAAGAAAAGGAAAAGAAAAGAAAAGAAAAGAAAAGAAAAAGGATATAAAATTGGGTATGGGCATGAGAGAGAGAGGTGAGGGGTCTTTGACCATGGCTTCTATTGTTCCCTCTTCAATGTTTTCCTTATCTCTTTCCTTTCCTCCCTCATACTTGGCTGCCCTCTCCCTCCACCATCTTCAACCCTCACAAACACCATTAATCCTTCATCAAAAGTTCATCCCCCATTCACAAAAAACATACACAAGCCCACAATAAGCACTTTAGGACAAGAAATGATGGATTTTGGAGACTTGGGGCAACTCAAAAAACTTCTTGAGTTGCCAAATGAGGTAATCCTTGCACCATTAGAGTGGTATTTCATTTGATTTAGCCTTCATGCATGTTTAGAAGTGATTAGGCGATGTTTAGTGAGGTTTTGAAATTTCAAGTTAGGGTTTGGGGAATTCTTGAGTTGTGTTGTGTTAGTGAACCTTATTGGTGACCTTAAACCTCCCATAGTGTCTAGAACCCAGACCAAACCTTAACTGAAACTTGAAAACCAAAATAGAAACTTTCCATATCGGTTTTGTGAGGATTTGTGAGCCTACAGGGAATCTGGGTTGATCCGGGGAATTTTTGAGTTAAGCAAACAATACCAGGGACCAAATTAGGGCACTACGAGACCACCCTATCAAAACGAGACCCCAACTCCCCTTTAAAACCGAGCTCACCGGATTTTGGGCATGTGTGGCTGGCCAATCTGTGGATTTTGGTGCCCAGGTTTCTTCTGTAGGTCACATACACTCTATACATCACTCCAGTACTGTTTGTTTAGCCAAATTTCACTTGAAATAAAATCTGGGAGCACATTGGTATGATTTTTGCTTATGTTTTCCGTATTTTGAATGCTAGATTTTGATATTTGTGTTTTTTATCGGACACTTGATGTTTGTACGTCGATACTGGGTGTTGTTTGGTTGTTTTGCGTGAGTTGACCATAGGTTTTAACCTATGAGTGTTTCGTGTGTCGTTTCGATTGTGAATTGGATTTTAATGCGTTACGATGTGTAGGTACCCCACGAGAACTTCAAGATGACAAGCAAGCACGTGGCGACGTCGGCAACGGCAAGATGAGAGCAGTGAGTAGATATATATCTACGGGGGAAGTCGGGTGGATGGCGTATAGCACCCCCGCAGTTCGAAGTATAGTATGCTTTATATATATATATATATGATATTTGTTATGTTAACATAGATTTTCAAGATAGGTTATAGGGTTCATGATATAGTTTAGTGTTTTTAGAAGTTAATATTATGGTTTAATGTTAGTTGCGAAACCCTAGAATAAGGTTTACACCCACACGCACACACACATACATTCATTTTATTACCTGTGCGTATATGGGGATATGTATGTATGTGTACACACACACACACACACATGGGTATGGAACTGTGTGTGTGTGTGTGTGTGTGTGTGTGTGTACGTATACATATACATGGATTATGAGGATAGCACATGATACTTGGAGATGAGTCGATGAGATTTGGGCTTGAGGCTATTAGATCGGTGATGTGACGTGGTTCGTATTTGAGATACGACATGATATTTTAGCGGGTCTTTAGGCGGTGTGTTTTCAGACACACGCATATATACTGTAGATGGTATCAGTATTGTACTAGACGTATATCAGTACCCCCAGATCATGATATATGATAAAAAGGATACCAGATGAATAATGTGATAAATATGATTTTGACCCGTACCCAGATTTGGGATGCCGTACGACGGATTTACCGTACGAGCTATATTGATGATAGATCCGCACTCTTGACTCGAGCATGTCATAGTATATAGGGTATAGTATGGGATACTATTGAGGCGGGATCACCGACTATTATACATACATACATACACATACATACACACACATATACATACATACATACATACATACATACATATCGACTCAGATTTTAGGCGGTTTCCTTACCTTTTTATTTACCTGTTAGTTCGGACCTGTAGTTACCTGTATGACTCGTTTACATTATTGCATATTCTTTATTGTTGTGTTTATTACTCAGCTCCCGCATATTTCTGCTGCTCGCATCGCATCGCATGCTTATATCGTATTTTCATATGCAAGTATTGAAATCATGCTGTCAGGACACCAGCACCATTACTGATGATGTGTATGTCCCACATACACTTACTTGCCGGCTCATACACATCATCGTCGGTAATTGCCATACCACGTACACTTAGAGAATATTGCTCATTTGACATCGCTGTTAGCTGGTAGTTTCGACATATTATTACTGTGCTAGTTTAGATATCGCATTCATTACTGCTGTACTTCATGCATATTTATTATTCATTGTCATGCGTTTTTATTTAAGGGCCAGTCCAGATTGCCGGAGCCCAATACTTTTAAATTCATTATTTATTTATTCTCGAGATTTGGGTTTTCCATGAGATTTATGAATTTGGAGAAACCGCAAGATTTTATAAAACTGATTATCATTTTAAAATGAAAGTTGCGGTTTTCTCATGATTGATTTGAGTTTGTCAACCATGAGTTTTCTAGGCTCTTGAGCGATATCATACACCCAATTCGAGGAGGAGTAGGAACCGTCTGTGGGTGCATGGTGGACCCGGTATGGTACCCCGGGCAAGAAGATCGCAGTTGATCGGCGTTGAGCCTGTGACAGGGGAGCATTGCAGACCGGTGATTGTATTGTGACTCGTCGGATATCCGGAGGATACCGATCGGAGTTGGGCCAGTCCGGATAGCCGGAGCCCCAGATTTTGATATCGAGATATTATGATATAGGCCAGTCCGGATAGCCGGAGCCCGATATATTGGATATTGAGATTTATGTTTTGTGTCGATGCTAGACACTGATTTATATTGATTTATTGATGATACCTCGTTTTTTTTAAAATATACAGAAATCTCACTAAATTATGAAAGCAGTTTCTCCATTTACATGTATTCTGTTTTCATGCATTCATACCTCATTCATATGATATATTGCTACCTGAGGCACTGGCACGAGCACATAGGATTACACTTATGTATAGATATTTACCCTTGCTACCTTTTCATGCTTCAGACCTTACCATATTGAGGATATATATATATTATTGATCGTATTGACCTAGGATTGAGTCATACATACGATTTCTGCTCAGTGATATTTTCTAGTCACGAGTTGGCAACTCTCCCCCGTTGTGCCACAGTTTCTTGCAGGTTTTGCCGTACAGGTTTCATTGCGGCTTTGCTGGCACACTGCTTCTTTCCGGGTGATTGCTTTGGTAGGTGGGTTCACTTGCATCGTGACCACCATTGTACTTTATTTTATTCATTGTATCTAGTAAACTCCATCAACCAGACTTGTATTATTTATAGACTTAGAAGACCGGCTGTATATTATTTCGACCGTAGAGTCGTGCTTGTATTATTATGGTTTTCTTGTTGTTTTGAGTTTCCTTTTTGAGTTTTGATCCTCGCCCTTGGAGTTGTATATTATATTGCTTGCGTGGTTGTGACCGTCAATGGACGAAGAGCTAGCTCTTGCTTAGGGATGCCTTTATTCATATTATTCATGTTGTACCCCATTCGGGGCCAGTATTTACAAGGGAAACTCTGCCGAAATTTTCAGAAAAGACTTGATGCTTTAAAAACGTATAATTCGGCTTATACTATTAAAACCCCTTGCTTTTGAACAAGTTTTCCTTTATTTATTATTTAAAATGGTTTTAAACTTCTGGGCTTTTGGCTTACTTGAATTAGATGGGGTCCTATAGACTTCATATGATTCAAGTGCCAGTCACGTGCTATTTCGGGTCGTGACAAAGTTGGTATCAGAGCGCTAAGTTAACCTTGGTTCAAGTCTAGGTTTGACTATGCAGAGCCTAGGGCATTTGTATATATACGGAATCTAGGCTTGACCTTACGGAACTTAGACTTAGTCGAGGGGGTATTAGACCCGAACTTTCGTCGCGTAAGTTGACCTTGGTTGATGGAGTAGGTGACTTAAGGAGAGTGACGTACCGTGTGTATGTTCCGCGGCATACTTACGATACGCTACTCTGCTTAAGAAGCCTTAGGATATACATTTCCTTGCATATTATTATATTCATTCATGATCTATCCTCATAGATATCGGTTTATGGTTTTGCTGCCACGATTACACGGGCAGAGAGAACTACGGTGTGAGTTGCGGTCAGCACGAGCTCGTCACGAACGAGGACTGACCAGGGCACGATTCCAGGGACATACGATTGCATATAGAGGCATCGTTTTATTGTGTTTTCGCGCCATGAGCGTTTGATGGATCGCTGTTATGAGATTTCTCGGACGTGCATATCAGCACCAGAGGATTGAGCCACTGATAGAGGCTAGCCAGAATGTGATGACCGTCAATGCACAGATTATTCTTGATGATTGAGGCACTGTTCAGCGTGCGGACGAATGAGCTAGTTATTGCTGCGAATGATGAGATATCGCCCCAGATGTTGGAACTATTGTAGCATGAGTTGATACTTAAAGATATGATAGAAGATCGCTAGTCATCAAGGATGAGTGACCAGGACATGTGGTTCGTTCTCTTACCCCGATACGAGGTCATCAGATTGATTGATTCCAGCTTGAGGAGACTTCACGCAGGTACGTTGAGTGTCGATAGAGACAATCAAATATCAGAAGCCCATTTTCCAAGTTTAAAGTATTCAGAGACAAATGCAAGTAATGCTATGGACCCTCTAGAAGAATGAAACCCTAACTCGATATAATGACCATGAGAATGCTTTGAAACCTTAGGGTTTACAGCAGTTCCGCGGTGCCATTAATGAGACTTGGGTTTGCCCTTCTACGGTTGGTCCATAAGTGCTGTGGCATGTACTCGATATTATTAAACTGTACTCAATATGTTGAGCTCTTGGGGGATTATGAGGTTTTGATGAATCGATCGGATGGTTCGACTTCATTCGGATATCATGTGATGGGATGCATTGCTTGGGAGACTCCAGATACGAGTATAGCCGTTGGAGCACAGTCCATGCAGCCACGAAGAGACGAGTCCGAAGCAGTTGACATTAGAGAAAAGTGGAGTAAGAGGTTCGTACGAGATCTTGATGAGATGAAGTTCCACTACGTCGACATCAGAGATGTGACACGCATACAGAGGCGTTATATATGGATATATCTTCCAGAAGGAGTCGTGATGAGTATGCAGCCATTCCGGAACAAGAAACAGATATAGAAAAGGGTGATAACCTCCGAGCAGTTCGGTAAAAACAAGATTTGGGAGAGACCTCGACATGACCTTTCTGGAATAATTTACGAGAAGACTTGGACCCAGGAGCGGTCATATTACGCACACCCAGCAGTCCAGAGTTTGGCATCGTCGACGAGACATGTTATGAGTGACCATGTCACGACCCGAAGGTACGGAATGTGACCGGCACTTAAATTACGAAACGTCTAGAAGCGTGATGTAATCTAAGCAAGCTGAAGCCCAGAAATCTAAACCAATTAAAAGAAGAAGTGTAGGAAAACATATTTAAAAGCAACATCAAATTTTCTCAAAAATTTCGGCAGAGTCTCCTTTGTAAATACTGGCCGCAAACGGGTACAAACAAGAATAATATATACAAGTAATAAAAAGGCATCCCCAAGTGGGAGCTAGCTCTACGCCAAATGGCGGATACAACCACACATTGCACTATAATATACAACGCCGAAGGGCGAGGCTCAAAATTCAAAAGAAAACCAAATCCACCAAAAACCATAATAATACAAGTGCGACTCTAAGGTCGAAATAAAAACAACTGGTCTTCTAAATCTATCAAGTAATATAAGTCTGGTTGATGGAGCTTACTAGATACAACTGAAATAAATAAACGTACAACAACGGCCACGATACTAGTGAACCAACCTACCAAGCAATCACCCTGAATGAAGTGGTATGCCAACAAGCCGCCAAGGAAACCTGTACATCTGAACCTGAAAGAAAATTTGGCACAACGGGGGTGAGTTGCCAACTCGTGAGTAGAAGACATCTGCGAGTAGAAATCGCATGCATGACGATCTCCTAGGTCATAATAATATACCTATATAACACTAGTCATCTAGTAGTGACAGGGTAATAATCTATGCGTAAGTGCAATACTCAGTGCTCGTGTCAGTGCCTCAAGTAGTAACATGTCATATGAATGAGTATGCATGCATCATGAATGTAAAATAATCAACCATGAAATCTGGATATATCTGTATAAGAAATCTTTACTTTTATCTGGATAAAATGTTCCGAAATAACTGAAGTATCATCAATGAAACCATGGAAATCCGTGTCAAGCATCGATAAAAAACATGTAAATCTCAAAGTCTCAATACCTCATATCTCTGTATCTCAATCTCATATCTCTATATCTAAAATCTCATATCTCTGTATCTCAAATCTCAATATCTCGGGCTCCGGCAGTCCGGATCGGCCCATATCATCAAATCACACGACTACGGTCGGTATCCTCCGGATATCCGCCGCGTCACAAATAACCGGTAGGTAGTGCTCCCCTGCCGGGCTCAGCGCCATCATCTGCGATCTTCTTGCCCTGAGGTACCATACCGGGCCCACCATGTACCCGCAGACGGTGCATCCCCCTCCTCGAATCGGGTATGTGATACTGCTCAAGAACCGAGAAAACTCATGGTGAACAGCACACACATCACAACATGAGAAAACCGTAAATTTCTATTTTTAAATAATGATAAAAAGTTTTATAAAATTCTTTCGGTTTTCCCCAAAATCCAGAAATCTCATGAAAATCCGAAATCTAAGAATCAAGAGTCAATAAGCATGAACACCGGCATAAAGCCACCATATAGAATAACCAAATGAATCTATGAATGCATGAAGTGTCTAAGTAAAGAATGCAATATCTCACTAGTGAAGGAGGGCAATAACACTAATATTATATTAGAACTATCATTTAACTGATTATATCAATGAGATAATATGTTCTAAAGTGTACGTGACATGGCAATTACCGATGATGATTTATGTGAGCCAGCGAATAAGTGTATGTGGAACGTGCGCATCATCGGTAATGGTGCTGGTGTCCTAACAGGCAGAGTTTCTTATTAGCTAAAGAAACATATGTGAACATGCAATGCGATGAATACAACATGAACATAACGGTGAATGTGTAGTAAACGCACAACTAGAGAATACATACTAATTACGAGTCATACAGTTTGTTGTTTGAAAACGCACGAATCGTGGTTTTTAGAAAATTAGGGGCTACGGGGTTTTTAAGAAAAGATATGTCCTTTGAAAAATCCGTAGTATCCCTCAGGCTGCCTTTAAAAATGCACACGATTCGTTAGTTTTGAAAATAAGTATGACTCGAGCATAAACTAATATCTACCTAACTAGCTAAGGGACTAACTAAAGAAACTAGTCGAAAGGTAAGAAGAATCCTCCTAAAGTCTTAGTCGATATCTCTAGTAGTCGGCGATCCAGCCACAACAGCGTCACGTACGTAGTACGACTTCCTCGAGTCAAGAGTGTGGATCAATCATCACATCTATACCTCGTACGGTAAAATCCATCGTACGGCATCTCAAAATCAGGGTACGGGTCAACTATCACATATACATCATCGTTCGTATAGTATCATCATCAAACAAAATCATGATCAAGGGTACTGTACCATAATCGCATACATTCCAATATTATCAAACATATATCATCTTCTGTGTAAATATACATCGTCAAATGATCCACTAAAATATCATGTCATATATCATATCGTGATTAAGTCACATATTACAATCTGGGTTTTATTCTAGAGTCTCGTTCATTTCAATGTCATCTACACATATCATCGTTTATATATTTTCTCATTACCCAACGATCCGCTAATATCGTAACACATTTCATCTCATATCTCGAGCATATATCCAATATCTCACGGCATCATGCCCGATCATATCAACTCATCCCCAAGTATCATACAATACCCTCATATCACATGTATATGTTGCATATATATATATATATATATATATATATATATATATATATATATATATATATATATATCTACACACATTCCTACACACACACACACACACACTAAGTCAAGTTCATGTGTGTGCTTGTGTGTGTCTACATGAAACCTACGAATTCCCTCCAAGGCAATCATCCTCTGGTTAAGTCTTTCTAAATCAGTCTAATCCAACTTAAAGTCTTCAATAATACCCTACTCGCCAAGAATCTAAGGTCACGTCCGACTTCCTAATAATAGTATATAATATCTTTACTCTACGTTTGCGGGGGTGCTATACGCCATCCACCTGACTTCCCCCGTAGATATACATCTACTCACCTGGTCCCGGTCTGCTGAAGTCGATGCCGCCATCCTCTTCTTCATCGTCCGAAATCCACGTGAGGGGTACCTATATGCAAACATATATAATATCGTAAACCGAAATCGCGAACAAAACCAACACGGCGCACGAAACGCGCATAGGTTAAAACCTATGACATGCTCATGCAAAAGAACCAAATAACCCTCGATATCGACGTACAAACTCCGATTGATCGAGAAAAACCCAAACACACCAATCGTGGTTTCACAAATCACTAATTATAATATAAAATAGATTGCAACTCATCAAAATCTCAAAATAAATCAAATCGATTTATTTCCGAAAACCTAGAAAGCACTTAATTTTCGTTTTAATTCGAAACTTGATGATTTAACAAAACTAATGGCCATAATATTCACTAAATATCATAACTAAGTCATACAACCCATCACCATAATTTAATCTCATCAATTTGTATTAAATCCAAAATTCTAGTTTGCAAAAATATCAAATTTTAACACTTTTTAAAGCAAAATTCACAATTCAACAACTAAGCTTGGTTTTGCATGAACTAAAGTATTAAACTACAATTTATAATGTTAATAATGTCATGAAACCCTAATTAGATTTTAATCCCAATTATTTAATCAATTTCTAAAACCCTAGTTAGCAAAATTTGCATAATTAGCATAATTTTAAACTAACGATTAGCAACTAGTAACTAGATTAGGTTTTGCATTCCATCAACATATTAATCTCCTTATTAAAACCATGAATAATTAATAAAAATCCTCACTTGATCACAAACCCTAAATCTTGAATTTTCAAATTTGAAATTAAAACCTAATTAAGCATCATGATTATTTGAATTGAAGTAATTAAACATCAAGTAACAATTTGGTTTAAGATTATACCTCCAAACCATGAGATCAAACATGCAACCTAGCCTCCAAGATGCTAACTTTGCTCCAAGATCCAAGCTTATAAGCCAAAGAATAATGAGTAGAGATTGGATTAGGAATTTTTGGTTTAATTTTTGGATTTTTGATGAATTTTTGGATGATTTTTGAAAGGAAATGAGCTTGGGAAAAATTGGGGCTGCCACCATGAGGGTTCGGCCATGGCATGGAGGAAGAGAAAGAGAGAGAAAATGAGTGTAGAAACCTCTCAAATAAATCACCTCCTTTAAGTCTTTTCAATAATTATTAAATTTTATGAATTTTCTTTTCTAAATAAAACCTAGAAAAATTCTAGAACCATGGAGAATTTTGAGAAGGAATTTTGCATGATACACACTTGTTTTAAATTGTCATGGTTCACATTTGTAAAATTAACCCATTCAAATTTGTATTTATCACTAATTAAATGTATAATTAAAAGCTTATGTAAATATTGAAAATTAATTAATTACGGAAAATATTTTAGTAAACTAATAATTCATAAGTCACTAAATAAACACCATTTACTAGTAATTACATAATTAAAATAGGCGTATTTAAATCTATATTGAAAAAAAACTGTAGTTGAGTTTTACGGAAAATGCGGTTTATTTTACCGATTATCAGAAAATTCACCTAAAGGAATTTTATTTATTTATTTATTTTTAAAACGTTACAGACCATGACAGTTGGCCAGAGATCTTTAGAGGATGTGCTTGAGCGGGGCTATTTCCGCCATATTTGATTTCGGTATTTTGGGCAATCTATTTGTATGATTGAGTTTTGATGACTGAGTTTCATGATATCGTTTTCGTGCACTATGGTTGCACCTACTGAGTATTTATATTTTGTGTATAGTTATTGCACCTGAGATATGCTTTATACACCGTTGTGTTGATTTATGATTTGTGCACAGTTATTGCACTTGATATCGTTTTTGTGCCTTGGCTGCACATGTTTATGATTTCATGGATTTCATACAGTTGGGTTGATTTTGTGCATGTGGTACGCACTCGATTTGGTTTTTGCATTCGGTATAGTTCACATATGCTTGCAGTGCATTGATACGTATTTTGTGCACCACAGTTGCACTTGACTTCGTTTTGATGACATTCGAGATGTCGATTTTGATTCCATGCCTATGGCATGCATATGATTTGACTTATGCTTTTGGCATAGTTTTCATGCATTTTTAGTATTTTGATTTGATTTTGTGCACACTGATGCACATGGTTGTGAGATTATATACCACGGTATACCTGATTTGGATTTGGATTGAGATGTGTTGTATACCGTAGATTTCGACAGTGATATTCGATATTTGTTTTCGTGCACCTTGTGCACTTGATTTGGATTCTTGCGCATATTGATGCGCTTGATGCGATATCGGTGCACACCAGATGCACTGAATCGAGATTCTTGGTGCATATCAGATGCACCTGATATTGCTGTCAGGCACACCCGTTGCCCTTGACAGATGTTTCGTGCACCCCAGTTGCATTTAGATTTTGTTCTGTGCACATGTATGGTACATTCATGGATTTTGATTTCCGTGCGCACCAGACGCACGCGGCATTCTTATGCATATTTTGGGATTGATTTCTTATGGAGCAGTACGTTTTTATGATATTTACTATTTGTTTTTGTACTGAGCAGGACTAGTCAGAGGACAGTACCTGGATATATTTTGCATGCATTGATAGTGATTGAACGGATTTCCAAAAGGGGAGCTATAGTCTCAGTATTTACCTACGTGTCTGAGATGACATGAAACGTTTAAACAAGGAAACCCTTCTAAATTATTTTCAAAACGGCGAGACGTGCATATTAAACAAAGGATATATATATATATATATATATATATATATATATATTTTCCTACAATAGGCGTCCTCCACTGTGCAGTGTTATGCGCATCACACAGCGACTTAAAAAGTCTTGGCATGCATTTCTTTCAGATGTTTACATGTATAGTGTTGATATATATCATGCTGGTTTTCGTAGAAGATTTAGACATTGGTGTCTACACCATGACTCCAATGATTGCGGTGCTTGATGGAGTTTTGCTTTTTGTTTGATATACTCGTTTTCATGCGCATGTATTGCGTTATGATGTGATTTATGCATTGATGATTTCGGAGCCCCGTCGACTTGATCTTTTTACTGAAATGTTTTAGTATTTGAGGGGTTTAAATTTAAATTCGGGAACCGAATTTCTTTAAGGGGGAAGACTGTAACATTTCAGAAAAATAAAATATTATTTTTGGAATTTTTTTTTATAATTAAATAATAAATATATTGAATATTTTATTAATGCGGTATAATTAAATACCGATAAATTGGGAAAAATTTGGAAAATCATAGAAATTACTAAAAAGAGGGTGTTTTATTGGATTTAAGCAAATTATTGAATTTTATAATTAATTATACACTATTTTAATGCTAATCGCGATTAAATATCGCTAATCGTGTATTAAACGTGTTTTGTGCACATGACATGCACAAGTCATTTTTCACACTTGTTACATTTTCTTTCATGGTTTCTTTCTTTTATCATGCATGGTTTTAATTTTAAAAGAGAAGAATAGAAAAGAAAAGAAAAATAAAAGAAAAGAAAAGAAAAAGGATATAAAATTGGGTATGGGCATGAGAGAGAGAGGTGAGGGGTCTTTGACCATGGCTTCTATTGTTCCCTCTTCATTGTTTTCCTTATCTCTTTCCTCTCCTTCCTCATACTTGGCTGCCCTCTCCCTTCACCATCTTCAACCCTCACAAACACCATTAATCTTTCATCAAAAGTTCATCCCCCATTCACAAAAAACATGCACAAGCCTACAATAAGCACTTTGGACCAAGAAAGGATGGATTTTGGAGACTTGGGGTAACTCAAGAAACTTCTTGAGTTGCCAAATGAGATAATCCTTGCACCATTAGAGTAGTATTTCATTTGCTTTAGCCTTCATGCATGTTTAGAAGTGATTAGGCGATGTTTAGTGAGGTTTGGAAATTTCAAGTTAGGGTTTGGGGAATTCTTGAGTTGTGTTGTGTTAGTGAACCTTATTGGTGACCTTAACCCCCCCATAGTGTCTAGAACCCAGAACAAATCTTAATTGAAACCTGAAAACCAAAACAGAAACTTTCCTTATCGGTTTTGTGAGGATTTGTGAGCCTACATGGAATCTAGGTTGATCCGGGGAATTTTTGAGTTAAGCAAACAATACCATGGACCGAATTAGGGCACCACAAGACCACCCTATCAAAACGAGACCCCAAATCCCCTGCAAAACCGAGCTCACCGGGTTTTGGGCATGTGTGGCCGGCCAATCTATGGATTTTGGTGCCCAGGTTTCTTCTGTAGGTCATATACACCCTATACATCACCCCAGTACTGTTTGTTTAGCCAAATTTCATATGAACTAAAATCTGGGAGCACATTGGTATGATTTTTGCTTATGTTTTCCGTATTTTGAATGCTAGATTTTGATATTTGTGTTTTGTATCGGACACTTGACGTTTGTACGTCGATACCGGGTGTTGTTTGGTTGTTTTGCGTGAGTTGACCATAGGTTTTAACCTATGAGTGTTTCGTGTGTCGTTTCGATTGCGGATTGGATTTTAATGCGTTACGATGTGTAGGTACCCCACGAGAACTTCGAGACGACAAGCAAGTGCATGGCGGCAAGCAGAGAGCAGTGAGTAGATATATATCTACGGGAGAAGTCGGGTGGATTGGCGTATAGCACCCCTGCAGTTCGAAGTATAGTATGCCTTTATATATGATATATATATATATATATATTATATTTGTTATGTTAACATGGATTTTCAAGATAGGTTATAGGGTTCATGATATAGTTTAGTGTTTTTAGAAGTTAATGTTATGGTTTAATGTTAGTTGCGAAACCCTAGAATAAGGTTTACACCCACACGCACACACACACATACATTCATTTTATTACCTATGCGTATATAGGGATATGTATATATATATACACATGGGTATGGGACTATGTATATATATATATATACATATACATGGATTATGAGGATAGTACATGATACTTAGAGATGAGTCGGTGAGATTTGGGCTTGAGGCCATGAGATCGGTGATGTGACATGGTTCGTATTTGAGATACGACATGATATTTTAGCGGGTCTTTAGGCGGTGTGTTTTCAGACACACGCATATATACTGTAGATGGTATCAGTATTGTACTATACGTAGATCAGTACCCCCAGATCATGATATATGATAAAAAGGATACCAGATGAATAATGTGATAAATGTGATTTTGACCCATACCCAGATTTGGGATGCCGTACGACGGATTTACCGTACGAGCTATATTGATGATAGATCCGCACTCTTGACTCGAGCATGTCATAGTATATAGGGTATAGTATGGGATACTATTGAGGCGGGATCACCGAGTATTATACATACATACACACACATACACACACACACATACATACATACATACACACACACACACACACACACACATATCGACTTAGATTTTAGGCGGCTTCCATACCTTTTTATTTGCCTGTTAGTTCAGACCTGTAGTTACCTGTATGACTCGTTTACATTATTGCATATTCTTTATTGTTGTGTTTATTATTCAGCTCCCGCATATTTCTGCTGCTCCCATCGCATTGCATGCTTATATCGTGTTTTCATATGCTAGTATTGAAATCATGCTGTCAGGACACCGACACCATTACCGATGATGCGTATGTCCCACATACACTTACTTGCCGGCTCACACACATCATCATTGGTAATTGCCATGTCACGTACACTTAGAGAATATTGCTCATTTGACATCGCTGTTAGCTGGTAGTTTCGACATATTATTACTGTGCTAGTTTAGATATCGTATTCATTACTGCTGTACTTCATGCATATTTATTATTCATTGTCATGCATTTTTATTTAAGGGCCAGTCCGGATTGCCGGAGCCCAATACTTTTAAATTCATTGTTTATTTATTATTGAGATTTGGGTTTTCCATGAGATTTATGAATTTGGAGAAACCGCAAGATTTTATAAAACTGATTATCATTTTAAAATGAAAGTTGCAGTTTTCTCATGATTGATTTGAGATTGTCCACCATGAGTTTTCTCGGCTCTTGAGTGATATCATACACCCAATTCGAGGAGGAGTAGGAACCATCTGTGGGTGCATGGTGGACCCGGTGCGGTACCCCGGGGCAAGAAGATCACAGTTGATCGGCGTTGAGCCTATGATAGGGGAGCATTGCTGACCGGTGATTGTATTGTGACTCGTCGGATATCCGGAGGATACTGATCAGAGTTAGGCCAGTCCAGATAGCCGGAGCCCGAGATATTGGATATTGGGATTTATGTTTTGTGTCGATGCTAGACACTGATTTATATTGATTTATTGATGATACCTCATTTTTTTAAAAAATATACAGAAATCTCACTAAATTATGAAAGCAGTTTCTCCATTTACATGTATTCTGTTTTCATGCATTCATACCTCATTCATATGATATATTTCTACTTGAGCCACTGACACGAGCATATGGGATTACACTTATGTATAGATGTTTACCCTTACCACCTTTTCATGCTTCAGACCTTACCATATTGAGGATATATATATATTATTGATCGTATTGACCTAGGATTGAGTCATACATATGATTTCTTCTCGGTGATGTTTTCTACTCATGAGTTGGCAACTCACCCCCATTGTGCCACAATTTCTTACAGGTTTTGCCGTATAGGTTTCGTTGCGGCTTTGCTGACACACTGCTTCTTTCCGGGTGATTGCTTTGGTATGTGGGTTCACTTGCATCGTGACCACCATTGTATTTTATTTTATTCATTGTATTTAGTAAACTCCATCAACCAGACTTGTATTATTTATAGACTTAGAAGACCAGTTGTATATTATTTCGACCGTAGAGTCGCGCTTGTATTATTATGGTTTTCTTTTTGAGTTTTGATCCTCGCCCTTGGCATTGTATATTATATTGCTTGCGTGGTTGTGACCGTCAATGGACGAAGAGCTAGTTCCCTCTTAGGGATGCCTTTATTCATATTATTCATATTGTACCCCGTTCGGGGCCAGTATTTACAAGGGAAACTCTGCCAAAATTTTCAGAAAAGACTTGATGTTTTAAAAACGCATAATTCGGCTTATGCTATTAAAACCCCTTGCTTTTAAACAAGTTTTCCTTTATTTATTACTTAAAATGGTTTTAGACTTCTGAGCTTTTGGCTTACTTGAATTAGATGGGGTCCTATAGATTTCATATGATTCAAGTGCCAGTTACGTGCTATTTCGGGTTGTAACAACTACTTGGAGCAAAGGGACTACTACATAGAGCTTTAGAAGTGAAGAACCGGTCTACAAAGGTTGTATTCCCATTTCACTTAGTGTAAAGTTGTTTACATGTTAGTTAAATCCTAATTCCTCTAGTTAGATCCTTAGTTTTGGGTTGCTTAGCACTCTAGGTTTTTTTAAATTGCATGCTTGCTTCCATAAAAAACATGGTGATGGTGCTAAGGAACCCATCAATAATTCTTATAATATATTGCTTAGGTTTCCATGCAGAACTGACCTGCATTGGTAAGACTTCATGCAGAACTGACCTGCATGGGCCGCCAACAAAACCTGTCACACCCCGCTTCCTAGTGTATGGGGAAGGAGACGTGGCGGGCCGCGACGTATTTACTCAGAAGTAAACACGCTAAGCGTAAATAATCAATATAAATGAATAACACAAGAATAACAAGAGATGTAATAAAACAACAACTTTTTATTGATAATCATTCTTTACATACAACTGAAAAGTAAAGTACAATGATAAAAAGCGATGTCTAAACAATGACATATAAACTGAAAAGAAAATAGTACAAGTAAGGCCTAAAAGTCTGTCTCCTCTATAAACTGCTCCAAATCGTCCTGGCTAGGCTCGATCTCCTGAGAATCGGGTCTTCCTGACAACATTCCAAAGAAAGAAGAGACATGAATGTCGTCAGCGAACTAGCGCTCGGTAAGTCCCAAAAGATAGAATGTAATAGATAGGTAAAGAGAATAGAATAGGTAAAATATGTGTTTGTTATGCTAACGTAGTTGTTTGTAACTTGGTACAGAATGTATCAGTGTATACGAGAGGAGTCTAACTTGCTCTGTGGACTAAGGTAACATGTAAGTATAAGGCCCCATCAAAACCCACGGGACAACGGCACAGGATGTTCATGTAGGTGTCTTTTAGTGACCATCATCGTGCCACTTTTAACACATTCCGTACCAATCTACACCGTTAAAACCCCCATAGTGTATATTGTATTGATTGTATTGATTTGTAGTTATCAGACTTGCCAATACCAGGGTATAAGTTGTTCATGTAAAGTGATTCAGGATGTAAACAGTAGTCGCGTAGTCAAGTTTAAGATATAGCCATGGTTCAGTCAAGTCAAGTTATGTTGATATTGTTCTGGTATTCATGTTCAAGTTCAAGTGTTCATATTTGGTATATTGGATTCATGTTGGATTGGAGTTATGATTGGATTCATGTTTGGATTGGAGTTATGATTAGATTCATGTTTGGATTGTATTCAGATTAGACTGAGACTCAGATTGAGTCAGACACTTAAACAGATTTGGATTCTGAATTAGATTTTGGTTTTATCGGTAACTGCTGCACATGGACCGCAGGATTTGTGTCTTTTTCCAAGACAATTACCATTGATAAACCCATTTTAGTTTTTTTGCCTTAAATAGGCAAGCACCCACTTTCTCCGGCTCCCTGAGGCTCAAGAGAATTGGTCCCGCTTAAACCTATATTTACTAGGGTCCTTATTATAATTTAATTTAACTTGAGAGGTTTTTATGAAAAATATTTATATATTTGTAATAACCGGCATCTACTGTACGAAGTATTTCATTTAAAAAAAACCTTCTTTTAATAATCCTTTAAATATTTTTCCTGGTGACCGTGCTTTTAATAAAATATTTTCCTAACTGATTATTTCTAAGTCCTATTCTCAAAACCAACATCTTTTAAATTACTATTTCCTATTTAATCTAAACCCTAACTCTAACTATTTTATTCCTATCCCTAACCCAATTTCTAGCCCTACCCCAAATTATTTTCCCCAAACCTAACCTATTTAATTTTCCTAATTCTTATTCCTATCCCTAATCCCAAGCCCACAAACCCAATCCTGTTCCCTAAACCTACCGACACCTGACTCAGACCTGACCCGACCCGATATCCCCAGCTCCCTCTTCTTCTTCTCCCTCTCCTTCGTTTCCCGGCTTTTCCCGCAACGCCCCCTCGCGACCTCCGCAGCGCCTCCCCCTCTCGCACCAACTTCCCCCATCTCCCTCGCGCTACCCCCCCACGACCCGCGACCTCTTCCTCGTACCAACGTCCCTATGAACTGCGTCCCTCCTACGACCAAGCCTGCTCGCAAACGGCAGCCCGCGAGAGCCGCGGCCGTTCCCTCGAATCTCGTTCTCTCCCCTCAACGACTCTACCTCTCTCTCTCACTAACCCAAACCCCTCACCCGCGATCCCGCCACCATCTTGACCACACCACCAACATCACCACCGAGTTTATCGCTTCATCACTATCTTCTCTACCCATCAACAACACCGACCCCGGCCCTAAGAACCTCACTGCATCACTGACCTTTTCCCATTACCGACGAGCTCCCCACCGGCCACCAACTCCATCAACAGCACCACCCCCAGCTATGTTCACTCCCGCTCTCAACCGAGCTCCACCAAACCCAACAAACTCCCTAGCAACCATCATCTCTGACCAACCCCATACGACCCCCGTTGTCCACCTCATCGATGATGACGAAACCAACTCAACTTGAGTTCCTCTGCACCCGGGCTTCCCATTCGCCTCTCAACTCCTCACACCGAGCCACACTTCCTCTCACTCCAACACCCTCAACTCACTGTCCTGACCACCGCTGCACCGCTGGCCACTATTGCCATCGACCCCGTCGCTGTCCCCACAGACCTGAAGCTCACATTGGTGCCTCTCCGCTGTGCCATCCCCGTGCCGTCGTCACGCCCTTGCCGTCGCCGTCGCATTCGTGCAAGTTTCCATCGCTGTTGCCGATGTGGTCATTGTCACAGTAGTCGTCGCTGTCGCCATAACCATCGTCATTCTCAACTCCGTTGAAACACCAGAGCTCCACTTCAAGTTTGAGCCCAAACCGAGCCTCTGACATTTCGCCAAACAGTTGCGATCGTCGCAATCGCTACTGATCCAGTCACCATCGTCGCCGTCCAAACTGTGGCCTCGATCGATCTAACCCTCCTCGTTGTCAACACAATAGTCATCGCAATGTCAGCGCTCCTCCGTCGCAGCCCTATTACGTTGGAGACTCACTCACGTCGCGTCGT
Source organism: Agapanthus africanus (assembly GCA_030015575.1). Taxonomy (NCBI): domain Eukaryota; kingdom Viridiplantae; phylum Streptophyta; class Magnoliopsida; order Asparagales; family Amaryllidaceae; genus Agapanthus; species Agapanthus africanus. The sequence goes on along the minus strand of JASDDO010000001.1, from coordinate 456,003,353 downwards.
GCTCGGCTCCCTGTCGTTGGCCGCTATCTCGTGTGTCGAATCGATTTTCGCATCCGTCTCATGTCCAATTCAGTGACATAGGAAAGTGAAAACCCAATCACTTGCTTTACATGCTATTATTATTTTAAATGGATCGATAGGTTTTTATTCGTAATAATAATATTGCATGTATATCTATGTCGTCATAATAACCCACATTGTGAACCTATAACTCATCGATAACGCATACAGTGGTCAGAACGTGAACATGGAATAACTATTGTTTTAATTAATTAGATTAAGTGGACCCTTCGTTAATAACCGTACACTAGTTAAGTGCTTGACACAAATTCCTAGACCAAAACTTATCTTATTATGGCAGAACTTGTGATAGTTAGATTCCTGTACAGTTTACGAATATCGTGTTGAAATTTGGATGCAAAATATCATGTTTAAAATCATGTAAAGTCGCCCCTAAAGGCAACACTAAATCTGAAGTTTTCCGGATATATTGCACCGTTAAATTCATAATTAATTCCAGGAAAATCCAATCGCAACGTTCCTAGGATCGTTGCGAAGGGTACTGCATAATCTTTAACATGACGGGCAGGTTTACTGTTAGATATTGTCATGACCCGAAATATTAGCTCGTGACCGGCACTTAAATCACGCCACGTTTAAAGGTGTAACGTAAATTAAGTAAGCCGAAGCCTAGAAATCTAAAACCTTTTTAAAGAAAATAAAAGAGGTGAAGTTTTGAAATAAAGGTATGATGAAAATCAAATCATTTTATTAAATGCATAAATAGTGGGACATGAAAAATGCAAGTGAATTTTATTAGTTGAAAAACATTTTTCGTCTTTTAAAAATTTGGGCAGCACCTCCTTTGTATATTTTGATCCAAAGCCATATACACATAATAATGTAAAAGACATCCCCAAGCGGGAGCTAGCTCTTCGCCAATCGGCGGATTCACAACCACGCAAGTAATAAAACAAGTATACGGCGTCTAATGGCGAAGATCTACACAAAAGATAATGAATAAAGCTAGACATCAAACCCACCAAGCGAACATATAACCCATCGCTCAAGTCTCGCAACTACAAGTCTCACTAAGTCTTACTAAATATACAAATACTAGTTTCTGATTTGATGGAGTTAACTAAATACAACAGGAATAATAAATACAAGAGGGGACATGTACCACCTACCAAAGCAAAACACCCGAATGCAGCTGTGTGCCAGCGATGCCGCTACTGATCCATACGGTCAACCTGCAAGAACTGTGGCACAACGAGAGTGAGTTGCCAACTCGTGAGTAGAAAACATCATCAGGTAGAAATCGAATAAAATAACGATTTCCTAGGTCAACTATATCATGAAGGTAATACTATGATATCTAGGGTGATTGTATTTGCATATATGCCAACAATATAATTAATGCCTATCTGCATATGGCTAACATCTACGTGTCCATAAATGATACAACAACATCATGCATATAATATCATGAAAGCATATGCATGAAAATATAATGATATAACTCAACGTGTGTCCATCAATGACACATCAAATCATGGAACCTGAGTGTCCAACACCGACACTCAAAAGATCATGAAACCCGTGACCAGCATTGACACGTAAATCCTCATATCTCGACTCCTTCTGCGGGATCGGCCCTCGGGCTCCGGCAGAACGTGTCGGTCCATATCCATCTCATAACTCCAGTCGGTATCCTCCGGATAACCGCCAGGTCCAACCAATTACCGGTAGGTAGTGCCTACCCTGCTATGCTCATCGTCTACACCACAAAACCATTCTTGCCTTGGGGAACCATACCGGGTCCACCATGAACCCGCAAACGGATCATCCACCTCCTCGAATCGGGTTTCTATCATATGTCTCAGAACCGAGAAAACGCATGGTGGACGCATTGAAATATCATATCAAGAGAAACCGGGTTTTTAAAACAATACATACTTTCTTTTGAAATGACCACGGTTCTCAAATCCAGAAATCTCATAAAAACAACATATCTCAATATGTATAATCATAAAGCATGATGTATGCGATATATAACAGAAAGGTGAGCATATCCGTATATCATGCAACATGGAACAGTAATGTGAGTATAGCAAGTAAATCATGCGAGGAGTCATATCATGATGCAGCAATTCTACTGTGTAGTGACATAGCAATTATCGATGATGAAGTGTGTGAGCCGACCAATCTGTGTAAGTGTAGCAAACGCATCATTGATAATGGTGTAAGTGTACTAGCACAGGTATATGTAAATGCAATGAAAATAACATGAACGGGCATAAGTAAATCTTAAACTCAATGCTAAAGGTATACGTATCTATAACATAACCGAGTCGGTAAATTTATCAATCGACATCTCACCTCATAACATCACGTATGGTATAATCCATCGTACGGCATCCTGTAGTCAAGGGTATGGATCAATCATCATAAAACTCATCACGTACGGTAAATCATCGTACGACAGCATTAACAATTGGGGATCCTATCAACCTATATGATAATGAGGGTACGGACCTAACGTCTCGTACGGTTTATCACTCACGATTCACAACATTTTATATCTCTATATGCCTATATCCCAGGTCACGTCCGTAACAATCTCATATCAGGGGACAGGCAAAGGCATCAATCCTCTCTTATCGATTCGCAACCGTATATCGACATATCAATCAAGTCATCATATCACATCGTATAATCTTTTCATCACATTAAGTCATCTTACATCAAGTCAATTTTATATATACATTCTACCTTATACATCAAATGTCATGCGACTCTAAAACTCATACCTATTCTAGTGCAACTACATATCTATAAGTCGTGATTCACATTCACTTTTCATATCCCTAAAGCTTTCATCTCATATCCCAATATATATATTCAATCACTCATATCATCTCTAACTATCCTTTTAACCATAACCCTAGTTCCTAATCTAGGTTTCTACGACTGTATCCTATAGATCGGTTTCTATTTATAATTTGCGGGGGTGCTATACGCCATCCACCCGACTTCCCCCGTAGATATAGATCTACTCACCTTGATCCTTGCTTGCTGAAGTCGATGACGCCATGCTCCATCGCCTCGGAATCTACGCGAAGGTACCTACAATAATACACAATCGCAATTGCTATTAACATCAAGTCCGAAAAACCAATACAGCACACGGTGCGCTCATAGGTTAGAACCTATAGCCTACGGATGCAAAAACAACCAAACAACCCTCGTTGTTGACGCATAAACATCCAATGACCAAACACAATATCAAATACTAAAACCCAAGAATTCAGAATCGCAAAACACGAAAACAACATCCTAGGAAAACCACTCCCAGATTTCACCCTAGGCCAAACTAGAACATTTTGCATATTGGGTTGCTCTAGATATCAGATAAGGAAGCTATGGTCCAAAAATCACATGAAACCAGCACAACTTGGCCGCAATTTGTGGCCAAACCCATTAAATTTGCGGCCAGAAATGCTCATTTGGGGCTCAGGTTTCTAGGGTTGCTTCTATGTGGCCTGCACGTCTTATTGTGAAGGGAACTTAGTGGTGCTCTCGGGTCATAGCAGATATCATATAAACCTCGCAAACTGTCAAAACCCGATATCGGAAAACTTCTAAGTTCAAGTGTTGGGTTTCAAGTCTCTAGTTTAACCGGAATTCTAACTCTAAGGTCTTGTAACAGCCACTACACATCACCACAACATAACTCAAACCCTAACCCTTCTCTTGGAATTTCCAAACATCACAATCTAAATCGATTTAACTCTAAACTACTATTGGATGCTAAGAAACTAAAAACTAAACTAAATGGGAGAAGATATATCTCACTTGGGCAACTCAAGAAAAACCCTAGATTTCCAAAGTCTCCAAAATCCAACTTTGATTGGTCCATAGTGTTGAGGATGAAGTGGGGATCAACTTTTGTGAAGGGAGTATAGGGTTTTGATGAAGGTTTGGAAATGGATCTTGGGGGTGAAGGTGGAAGGAGATGAGGAGGAAGAAGATGAAGAAAATAATAGGGGAGGAAATGGATATGGCTGCCCCCCTCTCTCTTTCTCTTATTCTTGTAAGCCCGCGGGGGCGCCCCGGCCGTCGATCCGACGCCGGAAACGCGGAAAACAAAAACTTTGCGAACTTTGCAAAACGGCACCGTCGCGGACTTTTCACCCGGATCGGGCCATTAACCTAGCTAGCTAGCAAAAAAGAAAAGAGTAGAGAAGTCATACCAAGCGATCCGTGTCCTTCGGTCTTGATCTCCACTCCGATCTTCCGCGGAATCTCCGTCACCTCCTCGCTCGTCGGAAAGGGCACCACGTAGCCGGAATCTTTTACGGGCTCCCGCCTCTTGACCGAGGCAACTCGGGCGCGAAGTTGGCTAGACGACGCGTCCAAGGCTTGCTATAGAAATAGTGTAGAAGGTTATCTCTTTGGGGTTTTTGAGGTTGCCATGGTTGGAGGAAATTTTAGCACAAGGATACTCATAGAGGCTCGAGGGAATAATGGAGCATGCTTAAAAATGAGCTCGGCCAAAGCAAATTGCTCACTGGAAAAAAATGAAGAAGCAAAGCTCTCTCTCTCTCCTTGCTGTGAAAAATCAGCCCCTTTTTATTTCAAAGCAAGAGATGATATATATATTAATCCCTCATCACAATCACAATAAAACTCCAGCACACTCATACAAAAAGGGGAGGGGGCCCACGAAATAGCATGAAAGAAATAAAGCACACAAGAAATTCAAACCTCACCCCTCACAAACAATCAACAGTGGCCGGCCCCCCCCATTTTAGTGGGTGGAATAAAAAAGGAATTAATTAATAAAGAAAAGAAAATGATCAAAAAACACATCCACTTCAAATCCATTTCTAATCTAATCAAATCTCATGATGATGGTCAAATCATAATCCACACTCATGCAAAGAAACCCCTCACAAAAATGTTAATTGCAAATTTGCAATTAACACCCTCCAACGAAAAGTCCGACCAGGAAGGAAAGAAAGAAAACCGGCCGGAACGGAATGCAAACTGGCAACCCCAGAAAACCGATCCCGTAATAAATTACAGGAAAACCCCGCTACTGCAAATACATGCCCGCATTTGTATTCCCGCTGAACACAAATGAAAAGAGACAAAACTACACTATCAAATACTAGTATCCGGCTTAAGCCAAAGCCGGCTAGTAAAAACTGTCCGATCACGATCCGTGCAATACCGCACGTATCTGATCGAACCCTGCCATATCTCCATACGGCCTCTACAGCGTTTCGCCCGAAACTTGAGTAACTGTCTGTGTGGTGGACTCTAAAGACTCGTCAATACTATGGCTGTGGATTTAACCACTAGCACGTCAGAGGTATTAGCCATACGTGACGGGCCACCAGCTATCGACCAAAAGGGACGTCGATGAGCGAACTCATCCTGACACCCTACTGAGCCTGTCAGTGACAATAACCGTACAGTCCGGTCCGTTCGTCTATGAGTATCGCATGGCGAGCCTAGGGGGTTGGTAAAAGTCAGACCCCCAAAAGCGGTACAAGTCGTGTCGGAGTGTAGCCCAGAACACCCTGAGATACTACTGGAATACCTACCAGCAAATCTCCTGCCTTGGCCAAGGACTTTTCATGTTCTGGCTCTCCTAGACACAGCACGACCTCACCCCCAATACCGGGAGAGACGAACCCCTGCAGATCCGCTCACTGCCTCCATGTGGCTCGGGACTGTACCCAACTAAAACCTGTTTGCACGACTCCTTTGAGCCGTGGTAGGGTAGTAATCAAAGTACAGTGGGAACTCACACGAGACAAATGACGATCCCAGGTCGATGAACTAACCTGTACACATGTCACCTGGGAACTGCTATCTGACGTCTGGTATATGCCCAACTAGCAGGTTTCCGGCGAGTCCTGTCCGGTGTACTCATAACCCAATGAGCACCTGTATACATCTTAGGTGAACCAACTGACACCAGTGGCTTGTGAGACCGGCCACCGCCCCTCGTCGGGGTCTCGACTGTATACACTAGTCTACTGTGGAGAATCGATGCCCTGTCTCGAATCTCCCTCGACTAGGGACCATTTAAGGATGTGCTTATAGACCCCAGCTCCCACTTATATGATCGCCCTCATACTGCTGGAAGTCAAGCAAGAATCCTAGGGGCTCTATCAACGTGTAATAGCGACGTGTCATGTCACCTAAAGCAGTACACGATGATAAAGGTAAACCAGATAGCATACTATCATCTCGAGTAAGACTGTCCTACCGGGATAGGTCCTCCCCTCAATCATTGCAATCACGTGCCTGTGATCCAATAATTGACTCTGAGGGCACTATCTCCAACAATCTCCCACTTGCACTCGAGGCTAATTATTGCGATGTCGCATACTCACAGCCCGTGTGATACCGAACACCCAACTCCTCTACTAGTCAGTCTCACAAAGCTCGTTTGCGAAACTATTGCGTTCGAGGAATAGCCTCAGTGAGTGGATCCACCTTGATGTTTCTTTCTATGTCTCTCTATATCTCATGTTCGTAGAGAAAACTATCTCCCGAAATGAGCAATACCTGTCCTAGAATGTCTGGATGTCTGATGGGACCTAGCTCATAAATGAACTCCAAATCCAAACTTCTTAGACTGTATCGTCAACTGAACTTAATCAGTATCCTGCGTCATGCCTTCCCTCAGTTTCCAACTGGACCACCTGTCCAAAATACTGCCCCTCGTCAAAGGGAAAACTATAACTCTGACAGCCACTCTGCCATCCAGGTCACCTTGGAAGCCTGGAATGATAACCGTCTCGTAAAGGAGGCTGCCGTTATCATATCCCTAGAACATCCACTTATGTTCTAAAACTGCTTCCGACTGTTTCTCCAGGATTGGATTAATATCAACTTATTGCACCTTCTGCAAGAACAACATCTGGTGTGGTACTTGACATCTCATGATTGACTCAGTTGCCTAAGCAAGTGATCTGTCAATCATGCGTGTCCCTCTCCCCTTTAGTCTGTAAGACACCTTTAGAGAGGGTGACTCCATTACCTGCAGGTACACTACCGTGCCAGGAGTCGTCCATTCTAAATACTCATAGAATGCGGTCAAAGTACCCAGATTGGGAAACCACCCAAATCTAGATCTAAAACCATAAATCTAGTAACCAGAATGTCTGATATAATATCCAAGTCCTTTGTGGAGAAACCACTGTGTGACGACCAAAAGTATAACCGATTGTAGTATAGGAATATCACTTCCTACTCTGTGTATGTCATCAAATACCAGGACATCACACTCTACTACCTTCTTAACAGATCCATCCCCTATTCTGATGAAGTCAAACCTATGACTGTCATATCAGAAATAGATGATCTATCTCCGCTATATCTGCTTTAGTCTATAAATAGATATAAGCCTGATGTCCACCAATGCTTCCGCTGCTCCCACTGACTACGACAACCCTCTGGCAGAGTCATATATATACGTACGCTTCTAAAGTAAGTTTAGAACGACGCTATACTCATCCTCCCGCCGGGTCTCGCAGCCTGGAACAACAGCAATGGCAAGTGTGGGTAAACAAGAACCTCTCTGCCACCGTCCTTGAGCATACCGAAGTACCTCTCGAGTGCCTGAGGTTACCCACCATATCTGCGGAGTGGCCAATGGAATGTCAAACCTGATTGAATCTTTAGGTTCTTATCAAATCTTCAGTAATCGTTTGCGGTTCTGGAATCACTTCCAGTTCTACCATACTCCCACTACTGTTTTTCTGAAAAAATCCATTTTTGATAAAACTGTGGCGAGTCAAGAACAATATCACTATTGATCTTCCAGATGGTAGAAAGTCAACCCTCGTCATAGCCCGGGTCAACCCACAAACAGCCACTACTGAAACGTGCCTTGAGTTGTCCAGTGTCTGGTTTTAAGCATAAGCCGGACAACTCCCCGTATCTTAACAATGTCAAGATATGAACTGTTCTATATCCAAGAACCAGAGGCACTGATTTAATTGAACCAGATTCAAATCATGCAGCTGTCTCCAGTGCATGTCAAGTAAATGGAGGAGAGGTCGATCAGCGTTACTCAACTTAGGAGTACTTCCAATTATGAGTAACCTGAAAGAGAAGCTAGTTCTCTTAATCATTACTATCAACTGAATACCATTCACAAGTATCTACATCTTCGATCTCCTTGAAGAATCCCGATACTTGCAACACCTGGTTCTCTACTGTATTCTTATACCTATAACTCCTCAAAACTTAGACCCTGTGTTTCTACGAAACACATGTCTAAGAACTAGAGAAGTTAAAAGTAAACAGAATATAGTACGAGGACCAACCCCTCTGTCCTAATGGACATTGGACAATATACAATACTCTATATAAGTCCCCTGAGTCTAGTGACTCATTCACTATGTGTCGTAGGTTGAAAACTGTACTTTTGGTTAAGAAGTACACCGTTGTTCAATGCTCCTTACCTAAACATCCACAGATATAGGTAAATGTCATAGACATAATTTCAAAAAGTATATCTCACTCTATAAAAATAGACGTACAGATATATCAATTTGAAATTGGTGCACAACAACGGATATTCAAAACCAAATATTTGCCGACCGGCAAACAACCCAAGTGGCTTCCTCAAATATCATGAATCCCGATATAATGAGGATGATCACCTAATTCCCAATAACTTACTCCCACTCATCATCTGTAAAACCATACAGATGTGAGACTCATACCTGGTAAATACATACCCTGGAGCAAGTGCCTAATTGGGAAATCAGTTTTCATTTAACAGTACACAGTGAAACTGAAACATTGAAATGTTTCGACGGGATATCCTGGTATTCTTAGTAATGCCTCTTCCATTATCCAGATTCACAACTATAACCGTATAATTCTTTGCCACCTTTCCAAATCCCTTTACATGTCTTTAGTCATTACCTTCTGTACACCCCTTTAGGCCAAATGGTTTTCTTCCTTCCCTACCGTTCGGCACCAGCATATGGTTTGGAAGAAGACTATCCAATAAGCATAATGGGTGTACTGTCCTAGTCCTAGGAGCACTCGCAATGCGAGAGAAGGTGAGGATAAAAGACAACCGAATGAACTTAATTCATAGGTGATTTAGGATTGACAAAGAAGTACATGGTTTGGTCGTGAATAGCAGTCGCAATTTACTTTGCCCTCTTACTAATCCCTTGCTTTGTCTGAACTTAATACCTTCTGTACACCGTTTAGGCTAATTGGCTTTCTTCCTTCCCCACCGTTCGGCACCAGCCTAAGGTTTGGAAGAAGACTATCCAATTTGCGTAATAGGTGTACTATCTCCTAAACCAAGGAGTACTCGCAACCTGAGAGAAGGAAAAAGGTAAAGACAACTGAATAGTCCTATTCGTTTTCTCCAGAACCGGAAACCATCCTCGAAGTCCTTCGAGTTCGTATATAACCATACGATGGTTTTGTCCAATGGAAGTGGACGTTCGTAGTAATACGGGGTGTCCCGGAGAAAAGAGTAAAAGTAGGAGTGGCAAAGAGGTCTGCAACTCTGACAATCCAAAAGCCAGTGTTAAGAAGGTTCGGTCAACTTGGTCACTGAGTCATAGTCTAGGGTCGGGTCAATGGTCGCTGCCAGAGAGAGAGAGAAGAAACACTCAGCGTGCACTCTAACCTAGATCAGAATGGTTACCAATTTATCTAATCTGGAAACCTCCCACTGTAACGTCAAATTCTTCCCCAAACCTGAAAGAAGAATTAGCCAGGATCACCCGAGGAGTAAACCAACTCATCAGTGGGAATCGGGATCCAACTCTCATCGCATGATAACGTGACGGAATCCGCTCACGTTATCACACTCCAGAAGGTATGCGCATATCTGGCAAGTTTCAGTACTTTTGAAACTCCCGATGAAGATTTTTGCCCCATGCTCTTATGACCTTGGCGTGAGGTCAAAATATCATAAGTCACATGTCAAGTTCTACCCGTCATTATCCTGGTTAATTTGAACCCACCCGTACATACCCTTGACGTAGGCCAAAATAGTAGTACGACTGTCCCAAACCAACGCATCTATCTATGCAACAGATAAATACCCGGCAACTACCAAACACTATGCCTTGGCGTGAGGTCAAAATACATAGCTTGAATACTACCGAATATTTAACTGAAATGACGGAGGGCTACGAATGGTTTCTGGCGAAAACCTTTAACGTAATGAACTTGATATCGTTGAAGGAACTGATAGCTTTATAAAAATATAGTGACGACAACCTTTGCTAAAGAGGTCACTCCCGGTGAAGGGATCTCGGCTCTTTCCCCGTAGAATGAGGTGCAGGATATTCCAACTGAATACCACGATGCAAAGCAAAAGTAATCGGCTATAGTGAAGTCACTGCCCTGACGCAAACTTTTGTCCAAGGGGTCACTCCCGGTGAAGGGATCTCGGCCCTTGCCTCGTCGACTGAGGAGCAGGATATTCCAACTGAATACCACTGTGCAAAACAAAAGAGAACGCCCTTGCAATAACAGCTTTTTGAAAAAGTGTTCCAACAACATCAGATTAGGTTTGTTTTACTTGCATTGATCCAAATCAATGCAGTCCCATCAATTGATCACACCACTAAGAACGAAAATATACTGACGTACGTATATGCCATCCGTATTCGCCACTGGGTCCCGTCATCACCCGTTAGGTTAGCTAACTAACGGCAGAGCGGGGACTGGACTAGCGCGGATGAAAAACATATACAACATCTACTAATATATATACCAATATATAGTATTCGCTCAAGGCGTGATAAACAATGCAGCACAGAAAAGTACAGCAATACAGATCAATACAGATATCTGGGATCCCCAGGTTTCACAGAGCCGCTGAAAACCCGACGTTCCCCTGGTCGTGTGGATAGCCTGTGCAATGAAAACCTAGACCCCTACGGGCGCGGCAAGTTACCCGCCAAAACCTGAAGCGAGGCAGCCCCCTTCAGCAACGTGAATGGACCACCCAGCACTTCACGGAATCCGGTAACTTGGGCACCCCTCCTGGGTCAACCCTATACCCCCTACGAGTGCGGCGAATAGCCCGCCAATTCTAGAGTGAAGCCCCCTCCGTCTCAATGCCATGAGATGCGGGCTTGTTGCCCTCTAGAATCTGGCTATCCGTGCACCCCTCCGCGGGGTAATCCTAGTACAGAAAGTAAAATATACATACAACGGGTACATCGACCGCAACCAGGTCGTGCCCCAAAATAATAATACAAACTGGCAGTGACGGCAGTCCACATGTCGGACGCTCGCCCCGCAATATCAAATGTACATAATACAACAGAACTGTACTACCACTGCAACCAGGCTATCCCCCACGACCGATCCGCAACAACACAGTACAATCACAGAACATCAACGTGAAAATCACGTTCGCAAATCCGTCTAACCGGGCTATAGCAGTTAGACGGGATTTACCGATCAAGTGACATTCACGGTCGCAGATATAATGTAAAAACTGTGAACTAGCATGTTTAAAATATCCGATCGAACAAATTTATCAAAGTGGGCCCCACACACTACTGTAGCACTTACAGAAAATCTGGGCCCAAAGAAAATATCCCAAATACCCTATTTTCAACACATAAGCTTACTGGGAAAATATGGTGCCACGATTCCTCTTTTCCGCCGCGCAAGCGCGGCCAAACCAGGGGTTTGGCCGCGCTTCCGCGGTCGAAGTGAGGAATCAGTGGATCGTATTTTCCCAGAATTCTTATAATTTGTTGTACATGTCTCTGCAATCACCAGAAAAATTTTACGAGCTCAAAAAATTTTAACAGAGAACACATATGCACAAAAATACGGTTTTCGGGGATTTTGTTCGATCGGGTTCTAAACGCGCTAGAGCAAGCTAGGGTAGGTTAATGGCGTGGCTCTGATACCATTGTAAGCCCGCGGGGGCGCCCCGGCCGTCGATCCGACGCCGGAAACGCGGAAAACAAAAACTTTGCGAACTTTGCAAAACGGCACCGCCGCGGACTTTTCACCCGGATCGGGCCATTAACCTAGCTAGCTAGCAAAAAAGAAAAGAGTAGAGAAGTTATACCAAGCGATCCGTGTCCTTCGGTCTTGATCTCCACTCCGATCTTCCGCGGAATCTCCGTCACCTCCTCGCTCGTCGGAAAGGGCACCACGTAGCCGGAATCTTTTACGGGCTCCCGCCTCTTGACCGAGGCAACTCGGGCGCGAAGTTGGCTAGACGACGCGTCCAAGGCTTGCTATAGAAATAGTGTAGAAGGTTATCTCTTTGGGGTTTTTGAGGTTGCCATGGTTGGAGGAAATTTTAGCACAAGGATACTCATAGAGGCTCGAGGGAATAATGGAGCATGCTTAAAAATGAGCTCGGCCAAAGCAAATTGCTCACTGGAAAAAAATGAAGAAGCAAAGCTCTCTCTCTCTCCTTGCTGTGAAAAATCAGCCCCTTTTTATTTCAAAGCAAGAGATGATATATATATTAATCCCTCATCACAATCACAATAAAACTCCAGCACACTCATACAAAAAGGGGAGGGGGCCCACGAAATAGCATGAAAGAAATAAAGCACACAAGAAATTCAAACCTCACCCCTCACAAACAATCAACAGTGGCCGGCCCCCCCATTTTAGTGGGTGGAATAAAAAAGGAATTAATTAATAAAGAAAAGAAAATGATCAAAAAACACATCCACTTCAAATCCATTTCTAATCTAATCAAATCTCATGATGATGGTCAAATCATAATCCACACTCATGCAAAGAAACCCCTCACAAAAATGTTAATTGCAAATTTGCAATTAACACCCTCCAACGAAAAGTCCGACCAGGAAGGAAAGAAAGAAAACCGGCCGGAACGGAATGCAAACTGGCAACCCCAGAAAACCGATCCCGTAATAAATTACAGGAAAACCCCGCTACTGCAAATACATGCCCGCATTTGTATTCCCGCTGAACACAAATGAAAAGAGACAAAACTACACTATCAAATACTAGTATCCGGCTTAAGCCAAAGCCGGCTAGTAAAAACTGTCCGATCACGATCCGTGCAATACCGCACGTATCTGATCGAACCCTGCCATATCTCCATACGGACTCTACAGCGTTTCTCCCGAAACTTGAGTAACTGTCTGTGTGGTGGACTCTAAAGACTCGTCAATACTATGGCTGTGGATTTAACCACTAGCACGTCAGAGGTATTAGCCATACGTGACGGGCCACCAGCTATCGACCAAAAGGGACGTCGATGAGCGAACTCATCCTGACACCCTACTGAGCCTGTCAGTGACAATAACCGTACAGTCCGGTCCGTTCGTCTATGAGTATCGCATGGCGGGCCTAGGGGGTTGGTAAAAGTCAGACCCCCAAAAGCGGTACAAGTCGTGTCGGAGTGTAGCCCAGAACACCCTGAGATACTACTGGAATACCTACCAGCAAATCTCCTGCCTTGGCCAAGGACTTTTCATGTTCTGGCTCTCCTAGACACAGCACGACCTCACCCCCAATACCGGGAGAGACGAACCCCTGCAGATCCGCTCACTGCCTCCATGTGGCTCGGGACTGTACCCAACTAAAACCTGTTTGCACGACTCCTTTGAGCCGTGGTAGGGTAGTAATCAAAGTACAGTGGGAACTCACACGAGACAAATGACGATCCCAGGTCGATGAACTAACCTGTACACATGTCACCTGGGAACTGCTATCTGACGTCTGGTATATGCCCAACTAGCAGGTTCCCGGCGAGTCCTGTCCGGTGTACTCATAACCCAATGAGCACCTGTATACATCTTAGGTGAACCAACTGACACCAGTGGCTTGTGAGACCGGCCACCGCCCCTCGTCGGGGTCTCGACTGTATACACTAGTCTACTGTGGAGAATCGATGCCCTGTCTCGAATCTCCCTCGACTAGGGACCATTTAAGGATGTGCTTATAGACCCCAGCTCCCACTTATATGATCGCCCTCATACTGCTGGAAGTCAAGCAAGAATCCTAGGGGCTCTATCAACGTGTAATAGCGACGTGTCATGTCACCTAAAGCAGTACACGATGATAAAGGTAAACCAGATAGCATACTATCATCTCGAGTAAGACTGTCCTACCGGGATAGGTCCTCCCCTCAATCATTGCAATCACGTGCCTGTGATCCAATAATTGACTCTGAGGGCACTATCTCCAACAATTCTCACCCTCACTCTCACTTAAGCTATGCCCCACTCTCTCTCTCTCCAATAATTCACTTTTTCTTTTCTTTCTCTTTTCTTCTCACAATAATAAAACCAAATATCACAAATGCAAATGAAACAACATGTAACATGTCATGGTGCACTAACCATGGAAAAATGTAGAAACATGGATTTTGTTTAATCGCGATTAGTAGTGCACTAATCGGGTTTAATTTTAAACTTGCGTATAATTAATTATAAAAATACCAAATCCGATAAATATATTTTTTAAGTGAATAAATCATTTTAATCTCCAATTATTTTACAAATATTGGTATATATTTATACCATTTTACGAAAACCCCAATTTCGCAAATTGGGTCATTTTCGCGAAATATATTATTTTAATATTAAATTCCAAAAATAATATTTTATATTTTCTGAAATTTTACAATCTTCCCCCTTAAAGAAATTCTGTCCCTGTATTTAAATTAAAACCCCAAAATACTAAAACATTTCGATAATCAACTCAAATCGACGGGACTCCGAAATCATGGAAGATATAGAAAAGCCACAGCGCATCGCGTGCGCCTGAAAACGAATACAAAACTCACATCGAACTCCGTCAAGCGTCATGCAAATCATCGGATTTGCACGCATATCATTACAATGGAGACACAGATCTCAAAATCCACTACTGAAATCCAATATACACTAGTCAAATAATATAATACATATATAGTACGCATCCTTGGAAAAATCTTAAAACTGAATAAAACACATGCAAAATCTTTTCTGAATTACCGTGTGATGCGTAATTCATGACACAATGGGAAGACGCTCATTTGTAAAGTAGTAAATATCCCTATATATGGTTTTGCTCAAATTATACATTCCGCCGTTTTTAACACATCCCAAAAGGTTTTGTTTTGTAAATGTTCGTGTCGCTCGCGAACACATAGCAAATAGCGCGACTATAGCTCCTTTTTGAAAAGCTCTTGTTAAATTTTTAATGCATGCAAAGTACTCAGGTACTGTTCTCAGATCAGTCCTGTTTGGCTGCTACACAATATAGTGCCCAACATAAAAACAAAGTTCTCAAAAGCAAAATCAGCCTCGAAAGGCGTATCCAACAATCCCGTGCGTCTGGTGCGCACGGAAATCAAATCCAAATACAGGTGCCACAATATGCACAAAAGCAAATCTAAGTGCAACAGGTGTGCACGAAAGCATCTGTCCAGTGCAACGGGTGTGCACGACAACAACATCTGGTGCATTATTGTGCACAAAAATCTCAACCCAGTGCAACTAATAAGCACGAAGGAAAATCCCAATCGAGTGCATCCGGTATGCACAAAATCACATCTCATATCATGCGTCCAACATGCACGAAAATACAAATCAAGTGCATCCGTCATGCACAAATGAAATCTAAATCAAACGCGTCAGGTCCGTATAAAGCATCTAGTGCAGTAGCATGCACGAAAACGACCGTCAAGTGCAAACGTGCACAGAAAAACAAAAGCACAAATCCTCAAAGACATAAATCGGGTACAACCAATGTACAAAATATAAACCTAGTGCAACCAATGCACGAAATACCGATCTGGTGCAACCAATGCACCAAAATATAAATCCAGTGCAACCAATGCACGAAATACCGATCTGGTGCAACCAATGCACCAAAATATAAATCTAGTGCAACAAATGCACAAAATATAAATCTGGTGCGACAAATGCATGAAATGAAAATCTAGTGCGACAAATGCACGAAATGAAAATCTAGTGTGACAAATGCACGAAATGAAAATCTAGTGCGACAAATGCACGAAATGAAAATCTAGTGCAACAAATACACGAAATACAATTCCGGTGCATCCAGTGCACGAAATACAAATACTGAGCATCCAGTGCACGAAATACAAATCCGGTGCATCCAGTGCACGAAATAAAAATACTGTGCATCGAGTGCATAAAATACAAATACCGTGCATCCAGTGCACGAAATACAATTCCAGTGCAACAAATGCACAAAATACAAATCCCGATGCAACAAGTACATGGAAACTCATCAATAACTCAAATGCGTATAAAAAGCAACACCGAGTGTACCAAGGTGTATAAAATCCAAAAAAGTGTGCAACTATATGCACAAAATCTGTATCAATGCACTGCAAGCACATGTAAGCTATACCGAGTGCAAAAATCAAATCGAGTGCGTACTACATGCACAAAATCAAATCAATGGTATGAAATCCACGAAATCATGAACATGTGCAGCCAAGGCACAAAATCGATCTCAAGTGCAATAAATACGCACAAATCATAAACCAACACAACGGTGTATAAAACATATATCAAGTGCAATAACTATGCACAAATCGTAAATCGATGTAGCAGTGTATAACATAATTCAAGTGCAATAAATATGCACAAAGTGTAAATACCCAGTAGGAGCAGCCATGGTGCACGAAAACAATATCATGAAACTCAATCGTCAAAACTCAAATCCAAGCGATATCAGCGTGATACTCGGATCACAACGCAAATCGCAACAAATGATATTGAGGTACACCTCCTACAATGTCGAAAAATATGTCGGTGCGCCCAAAACTGGCGTAGCAAGAACATCCGCTTTCCTCCTGCTCATGGTCTGGCATCCTCTATCTCTGGGTATTTATTTCCTTATGGATTACCAATCTCGCAATCCATCGGCTCGTCGGCCCGGTCAGGTGTGCTAGCGGAAACGATTCCGCTCTGGCACTCCTCTGGTCATCTCTCGGCCAATTAGCATGACCACTTGTAAAGCAGCACGTCACTGGCGTCGGCCTCTGGCCCTCTGAATACACATGACACAACTGATCCTCGGTGCAAATCTTATTTCAGCAGTGTCCTGGAAGGAACTTGCTAAAGGTCTCTTCCAATCTCGCTTATGCCGAACTATACGGAGGCTGGTACTCTTACATAATCATCTTCTCGTTTTCAGGACATTTGCGTTCTTAGCACAACATTTCCTCGGGAAATGGCCATATCCCAACGCCTCTGTACACATATCCGATCCCTAATCTCAACGAGGAGTAACAGCAGCTCGTTGACATCTCGCACGAACCTCTTGTTCCACTTGTCTTTATTATCGTCCGCTTCGACGTCACGTCATGCTATCTGCGTACTGCAATTGTCTCGGCTACAGCCAATCCGGAATCTCTCACATGGACTCGAAATCGCGAACTTGGTATCTTCATCACTCTGTAGAAGATCTCTAGCCGAACATGTCCTCAGGAACTCGTCCATATCATCGGAGGAATACTCAATACTCGTCCGTTCTCGATCAACTCACAACACATCTGGGTGAGTTCCTCTATCTGAAGCTGGTCAACTTACTGATCTCCTATCGGATCATCCAACGAACAAAGTCATCTCTGGATCGATCTACTTTAGATCTGAATAAGACTCTCCACACTGGAAATCTTCAACTCAACTAGGCCTGCGTCGGCGCATCAATTAGACGAATCATCTCAGTCGCTCAACTCTACTCAAGATAGACTAGCTTTCTACCGTCGTATCTCTTCCTGAAACCTCCAGCAATCTCTGCTCATAAGCTCTGGAAGCAACATCCCATCAATCTCAACAACAGCTGGGTCATCTGTCTGCAAGGTAGACGACATCACAACTCTGGGGTAGGCTGTACATCAACAGTCCTCTCACAACAGGCAGCCTCTAACAATAGCCCGATCATCCTGTGCAAAACCGAACACTCGCCTCAAACAAGAGGTCACAACACCAATACAAAAATCGAGACGTTCCCGTATCACCAGAACACACAATGGTCAGTCCTCGCCTATGACGAGCTCATCTTGACCGCATCACTAGCAGCAGCTCAATCTGCGCTCAAACCATGGTGACAAGAACCTCAAGCATGTATCGACGAAAATAGGTCAAAGGGATGAAAAGAATCAATAGATCTAGAATGGATACATGACCATAAGGAGGAATAGAATCAGTGAGAGTATAATCATGGAAATGAATAGAATCAAGGATCTCAAATAGATGTATGATCAAGAGAACGAAGAGAATCACATATCTCAAAATATGTGCATCCTAAGGTTTCTTAAGTGGAGTATCGTATCGTAAATATTCCACAGAACATACGTACGGTACGTCACTCTACTCAAGCTACCTACTCCATCAATCAGGGTCAGCCTATGAAACGAAAGTTCGGGTCTAATACCCCCTGTTCAAGTCTAAGTTCCGTAAGGTCAAGCCTAGGTTCCGAAATATATATACGCCCTACACTCCGCATAGTCAAACCTAAACTCGAACCAAGGTTAAACCTAGCGCTCTGATACCAACTTTGTCACGACCCGAAATATTAGCTCTTGACCGGCACTTAAATCACGCCACGTCTAAAGGCGTAACGCAAATTAAGTAAGCCGAAGCCCAGAAATCTAAAACCTTTTTAAAGAAAATAGAAGAGGTGAAGTTTTGAAATAAAGGCATGATGAAAATCAAATCATTTTCTTAAATGCATAAATAGTGGGACATGAAAAATGCAAGTGAATTTTACTAGTTGAAAAACATTTTTCATCTTTTAAAAATTTGGGAAGCACCTCCTTTGTATATTTTGATCCAAACCCACATGCACATAATAATGTAAAAGGCATCCCAAGTGGGAGCTAGCTCTTCGCCAATCGGTGGATTCATAACCACACAAGTAATAAAACAAGTATACGACGCCCAACGGCGAAGATCCACACAAAAGATAATGAATAAAGCAAGACATCAAACCCACCAAGCGAACATATAACCCATCGCTCAAGTCTCGCAACTACAAGTCTTACTAAGTCTTACTAAATATACAAATACTAGTTTCTAATATGATGGAGTTAACTAGATACAACAGGAATAATAAATACAATAGGGGTACGATCCAACATGTACCACCTACCAAAGCAAAACACCCGAATGCAGTTGTGTGCCAGCGATGCCGCTACTGATCCATGCAGTCAACCTGTAAGAACTGTGGCACAACGGGGGTGAGTTGCCAGCTCGTGAGTAGAAAACATCATCAGGTAGAAATCGAATAAAATAACGATTTCCTAGGTCAACTATATCATGAAGGTAATACTATGATATCTAGGGTGACCGTATTTGCATATGTGCCAACAATATAATCAATGCCTATTTGCATATGGCTAACATCTACGTGTCTATAAATGACACAACAACATCATGCATGTAAATATCATGAAAGCATATGCATGAAAATATGAGTATATAACTCAACGTGTGTCCATCAATGACACATCAAATCATGGAACCTGAGTGTCCAACACCGACACTCGAAACATCATGAAACCCGTGTCCAGCATCGACACGTAAATCCTCATATCTCGACTCCGTCTGCGGGATCGACCTTCGGGCTCCGGCAGAACCGGTCGATCCATATCCATCTCATAACTCCGGTCGGTATCCTTCGGATAACCGCCAGGTCCAACTAATCACCGGTAGATAGTGCCCACCCTGCCAGGCTCATCGTCTACACCACAAAACTATTCTTGCCCTGGGGAACCATACCGGGTCCACCATGAACCAGCAAACAGATCATCCACCTCCTCGAATCAGGTTTCTATCATATGTCTCAGAACCGAGAAAATGCATGGTGGACGCACTGAAATATCATATCAAGAGAAACCGGGTTTTTAAAATAATACATACTTTCTTTTGAAATGACCACGGTTCTCAAATCCAGAAATCTCATGAAAACATCATATTTCAATACGTATAATCAAAAAACATTATGTATGCGACATATAACAGAAATGTGAGCATATCCGTATATCATGCAACACGGAACAGTAATGTGAGCATAATAAGTAAATCATGCGAGGAGTCATATCATGATGCAACAATTCTACTGTGTAGTGACATAGCAATTATCGATGATGAAGTGTGTGAGCCGGCCAATCTGTGTAAGTGTAGCATACGCATCATCGATAATGGTGTAGGTGTACTAGCACAGGTATATATAAATGCAATGAGAATGACATGAACGTGGAATATGTAAATCGTAAACTCAATGCTAAAGGTATACGTATCTATAACATAACCGAGTCGGAAAATCTATCAATCGGCATCTCGCCTCACAACATCACATACGGTATAATCCAACGTACGGCATCCTCTAGTCAAGGGTATGGGTCAATCATCATAAAACTCATCACGTACGGTAAATCATCGTACGAAGGCATTAACAATTGGGGATTCTATCAACCTATATGACAATGAAGGTACGGACCTAACGTCTCGTACGGCTTTTCACTCATGATTCACAACATTTTATATCTTTATATGCCTATATCCCAGGTCACATCCATAACAATCTCATATCAGGAGACAGGCAAAGGTATCAATCCTCTCTTATCGACTCGCATCCGTATACCGACATATCAATCAAGTCATCATATCACATCGTATAATCTTTTCATCACATTAAGTCATCTTACATCAAGTCAATTTTATATATACATTCTACCTTATACATCAAATATCATGCTACTCTAAAACTCATACCTATTCTAGTGCAACTACATATCTATAAGTCGTGATTCACATTCACTTTTCATATCCCTAAAGCTTTCATCTCATATCCCAATATATATATATTCAATCACTCATATCATCTCTAACTATCCTGTTAACCATAACCCTAGTTCCTAATCTAGGTTTCTACGACTGTATCCTATAGATCGGTTTCCATTTATAATTTGCGGGGATGCTATACGCCATCCACCCGACTTCCTCCGTAGATATAGATCTACTCACCTTGATCCTTACTTGCCGAAGTCGATGACGCCATGCTCCATCGCCTCGGAATCTACGCGAAGGTACCTACAATAATACACAATCGCAATTGCTATTAACATCAAGTCCGGAAAACCAATACAGCACACGGTGCGCTCATAGGTTAGAACCTATAGCCTACGCATGCAAAAACAACCAAACAACCCTTGTCGTTGACGTACAAATATCCAACGACCAAACACAATATCAAATACTAAAACCCAAGAATTCAGAATCGCAAAACACGAAAATAGCAACTTAGGAAAACCACTCCCAGATTTCACCCTAGGCCAAACTAACATTTTGCATATTGGGTTGCTCTAGATATCAGATAAGGAAGCTATGGTCCAAAAATCACACGAAACCACCACAATTTGGCAGCAATTTGCGGCCAAACCCATTAAATCTGCAGCCAGAAATGCTCATTAGGGGCTCAGGTTTCTAGGGTTGCTTCTATGTGGCCTGCATGTCTTACTGTGAAGGGAACTTACTTAGTGGTGCTCTCGGGTCATAGCAGATATCATATAAACCTCGCAAACTGTCAAAACCCGATATCGGAAATCTTCTAAGTTCAAGTGTTGGGTTTCAAGTCTCTAGTTTAACCGGAATTCTAACTCTAAGGTCTTGTAACAGCCACTACATATCACCACAACATAACTAAAACCCTAACCCTAGTTTAACCGGAATTCTAACTCTAAGGTCTTGTAACAGCCACTACACATCAACACAACATAACTCAAACCCTAACCCTTCTCTTGGAATTTCCAAACATCACAATCTAAATCGATTTAACTCTAAACTACTATAGGATGCTAAGAAACTAAAAACTAAACTAAATGGGAGAAGATATATCTCATTTAGGCAACTCAAGAAAAACCCTAGATGTCCAAAGTCTCCAAAATCCAACTTTGATTGGTCCATAGTGTTGAGGATGAAGTGGGGATCAACTTTTGTGAAGGGAGTATAGGGTTTTGATGAAGGTTTGGAGATGGATCTTGGGGGTGACGGTGGAAGGAGATGAGGAGGAAGAAGATGAAGAAAATAATGGGGGAGGAAATGGATATGGCTGCCCTCTCTTTCTCTTTCTCTTATTCTCACCCTCACTCTCACTTAAGCTATGCCCCACTCTCTCTCTCTCCCTCCAATAATTCCCTTTTTCTTTCCTTTTCTCTTTTCTTCTCACAATAATAAAACCAAATATCATAAATGCAAATGAAACAACATGTAACATGTCATGGTGCACTAACCATGGAAAAATGTAGAAACACGGATTTGGCTTAATCGCGATTAGTAGTGCACTAATCGGGTTTAATTTTAAACTTGCGTATAATTAATTATAAAAATACCAAATCAGATAAATATATTTTTTAAGTGAATAAATCATTTTAATCTCCAATTATTTCATAAATATTGGTATATATTTATACCATTTTACGAAAACCCCAATTTCGCAAATCGGGTAGTTTTCGCGAAATATATTATTTTAATATTAAATTCCAAAAATAATATTTTATATTTTCTGAAATGTTACAGATATATTCTCTGAACATTGAAAACAAAGAACTTATCTTATCTTGGACTGCAGTCCAGAACAGGAACTTACCCCTTGACATGCATTTATACCCCTGAAACTTTGTTGTTTATTTTTGATAGTGTGTGGAGACAATTACCTCTGTGTATACAATTGTTTTATCCTTCCAATGGTACTAGTTTCACTAAATTCTAGTATCATTTGGTAATTACATCATATTTTAAACGAATGACATGTACGGCAGATTTCTGTTATTTCAGCTTGCACCCTTCATCAGTAGTCTGATCATAACTTCTAAACCAAGATGAATATTGTTGATCCGTATCATGATCTATAAAGTTAACTCATAGACCTACAATTAGTTGAACAATAACGTCTCCTAATTATGCTCCTAACAGGGAGTAAAACGTGTTACGAAATGGACTTCCAGTTCTGAAACCGGATTTCCAGCAGTGAACACTTAAAATGAAATGACCATAACTCACAAACCTGAAACCCGATTGACTCGAAACCAATTTTTATATATAGATAATTAAATATAATGCTTACTCCTTTTATATTGTTTTGCTCAATTCTGCACGTGAGATTTAAAATGAATTTTGCAAGTCATATGACATTGGCTGCCATATTTTACTCGTATCACATTTTATTGCATTCTTACCATATCATGTAACTGTTATACCCGCATTGAATAGGGGCCATATATATTGATATCTTAGTGACCGTATTACATTACCAAGTGATAAATGTTAGTGATTGGATTGTGGCAAGTATGTTAGTGTAAAAGCGTGAATGAATAAGTGAAGTGACACGTACTTGTACACAATCAGCGGAACCAAATAGTTACTACATTGTCGATGCCTATGAGACATATATAAGTGTAACTATAACTGGAATATGACGGTTATGGAAGCAATTATATTAGTGTCATAGGTAAGACGTCGAACACTGTCCATTTATCTTGGATACCAGTCGAGACATACTTGATGGCGACCTTATGTCCTGTTCTCGCGTAGACTTGTTATGGAGTGACTAGTATTTGGATTCATGGTCGGTGTTTTATGTAGTTCATGGGGTGTGGGGTAGTTTGAGTGTGAGTTCAATCAACGGAAACTCAAGAGTCCCACTGCCGGCATATATAGTGATTTCGGGAGTCGTATGGATGGTATTACTGATTATTAGCGAGCGTGTTTCGGGACCGTGTTCCCTTGCCCCTGGGACCTACCCTTGGGTTGGGATACTCCTGCGGTGGTTGACGCTCACACATGGACTGACGATAGGTTTAGCGACCTGAACATTGAGACTTAGAGACTGATAGCTTTAGTGACATGGACATTGCATTGATTACCGATCTGATACACTTGCTTTATCGTTACCTGTACCGGTTATTTCATGCTCGCGTCATTGTTCTATATTTACTGCTTCATGTTTATCATCATTGCACATTATATATGTATATATTGCTATTGTGTCGCTCTGACGACCTGAGTATGAATGCTCAGAGTGAGAAGTGGACTTAGCTCGGATCAGGATCTATCATACCTCGAGAATATTGTGGATATCTAGATCAGCGACGGCAGCGCTGTCTTTTCCTTTGACTATATCTGATTAGTTTTATATTTGTTTTGATAAAAGTAGTGGCTGCATTTCTCATTACCTGTGCTATGTTACTGATTATCACGTAATACTAGAAGCCAAAGTGTGACTACGGCAGGATATTTCCTCGACCGTAGGAACATGGCTGGCCTTGTCACCCCTTATATTCCGTATTTTGGGAAGCGGGACGTGACAATATACTTTCAAACTAAATCTCAAGTATTTATTTATTTTATTTAGGGTTTTCATGGATGTAAATTTTTAAAAAATGAAGTATATCAGTGAAACTTAGTTCAAGGTATTTTAGTGTAAAGTTTGACTTGTATTGATTCTTGATGGTATTTTCATGAAACTTGTAATTCTTTTATTTTGTTTAGAAAACATGAAATTTAATACTATCTTAAAAATATGTGGTTTGATAATATTTATATAATTATTAAAAATAAATTTTATTATTAAATAGAAATCCTCGTTTTTCTTAAAAATTGTATTAAAATTCCATCGAGATCGTATGCTCTGTGAGGAGGTCTGCATCTCGCTCTATTAGTTCCAAGGACGTACGATAATCCGCACCATATAATAGCGGGTTCCCCAAAATGGGTTGTAGAGGCACAATCGCAAAGAATTATGTAACACAATTTAAAAAAATCCGGGTTTTTAATAGTGTAAGGTATTTTGATCAAGCTAAGGTGTCAGCTGTCAGCGAGTTACCAACACCAAAGATGGTGAAGGATATACGAAGTTTCTTGGAATTAGCAGTATACTACCGACGATTCATTGAAGGCTTTTCAAAGATTGCAGCACCCCTGACTACGCTCACACGTAAAGATGAAGCATTCGTGTGGTTAGAAGCATGTGAAAGAGCTTTTGTAGAACTCAAGTCAAGATTAACCTTTGCTCCTATTCTTATAATACCGGATCAATCTGGAGGATTTGTTGTTCATTGTGATGCATCCGATAAAAGATTAGGATATGTTCTACACCAGTATAGAAAAGTTGTAGCTTTTGCATCAAGACAGCTAAAAATTCATGAGCGCAACTATCCAACACATGATCTGGAGTTGGCAGCTATCATCTTCGCACTTAAGATTTGGCGCCACTATCTTCTGGGAGAACGAGTGAATATATATTGACCACAAGAGTCTGAAGTATGTATTTACTTAGAAAGAATTAAACATGCGGCAAAGAAGATGGCTAGAACTCATGGCGGACTTCGACATCAACCTTCAGTATCATCCTGGAAAAATGAACGTAGTTCCTGTTGCAATTAGTCGCCAGCCATTAGCAATGAATCTCACTGCTCAGTGGAAGCTACAACAAGAATTGCAAGGATTGGCGATTGAAATAGTTATACCAGATAACGCTTCATATTTGATGAACTTATAAGTCCAATCCACTCTTGTCAATCAGATCAAGGCAGCTCAAGTAAAGGATGCCAAGCTACAAAAGATCCGAGAACAAGTAGAAAGTGGACTTTGAACTGATTTCATCATCCACGAAGATAGATCCTTACGATATGGAAGTTGATTATGTGTACCTATCGGCCCAGTTCGAGAAGAGTTGATGAAAGAAGCTCACAGCTCTCATTATTCTGTACACCCCGGTGGCACAAAAATGTACAAGGATCTATGGCAACACTACTGGTGGCATGGAATGAAGAGCGAAGTAGCAAGGAGCGTAGCCAAGTGTTTGGTGTGTCAGCAAGTGAAGGCTGAACATCACAGAACTGCTGGTCTACTTCAGCCATTATCAATTCTGGAATGGAAATGGCGGCACATTACCATAGACTTTATGACTGCTCTTCCTCGCAGCATGAAGGGTAACGATGTAGTATGGATTATTGTGGATCGACTCACCAAGTCGGGTTACTTTATTCTATTTCGAGTTGGCTAATCAACCAAGACGTTAGCAAAGAAGTACATGGAGGTAAGCATAAATCTAAAGTAAGATTTAAACCTTCAATTTGTACTATATTTGATACCCATGAACTCATGCAGGAGATCGTGAGATTACACGGAGTACCTGTTTGCATCGTCTCCGATCGCGATACCAGATTCCGATCACAGTTTTGGCAGAGTCTGCAAGCTAGCCTGGGAACGAGTCTGAATTTTAGCACGGCTTATCATCCACAAACAGACGGACAGTCCGAGCAAACAATTCAGATTCTAAAGGACATGCTAAGAGCTTGTATGTTAGACTTCGGAGGTTTGTGGGAAGATCACTTACACCTTGTGGAGTTTTCATACAACAACAGCTATCAGGCAAGCATTGGAATGACACCATTCCCAGCACTCTACGGACAGAAGTGTCATTCACCGCTAAGTTGGGACGACATCGGAGATCATGAACTCCTTGGACCAGAGATGATCGTGGCAACTATGGACGTAGTTCGCACGATCAGAGAAAGAATGCGCATAGCCTAAGACCAACAGAAGCATTGGGTAGATGCAAAGCGACGACATCTGAAGTTCTAACCTGGAGACCATGTTTTTCTAAAGATATCTCTAAATAGAGGAGTGATTTGCTTTAGCAAGAGAGATAAGCTAAGTCCAAGATACATAAGATTGTTCGACATACTCGAACGAGTTGGAGAAGTGGCATACCGTCTAGCACTACCACCCTCATTGGAAGGAGTGCACAACATGTTCCCAATATCCTAACTACGACGATATGTGAGCGATCCCGGCCACATACTCGATCACTCAGAGCTCACAGTACAAACTGATCTAACCTGCGAGCAACAACCAATTGAGATTCTGGACTAAACGGTGAAGACATTACGGGACAAGGAAGTCAACTTGGTCCGAGTGATGTGGAGAAAGGATTCGCTAGGAGAATCAACATGGAAATGAGAAGAAGATATGTGTGCAAGATACCCTTATCTTTTTGAAAATTAGTCCATATGTAAATGTAAATTTCGAGGACGAAATTTTTATGAGGGTAGAATGTGATGACTCTAAAATCTTTGTACGAAAATTTTCTGTTAATATACAAGAAAAATGTATTACAGCCTGAGTTTGAGTTATAGGTCACTTTTATTAAATAAAAGCAAGAAGCTACTTGTAGCTCACTGGTAAAAGCCTTGCACTGCTGTGATGTAGCTCCTGTGTTCGATTCCCAATAGACACAATTATTTTTTTTTGATTTTTCTTTTTAACTTTTTGGAACCCCAAAAGATTGCACGTGCAATACACGCGGAAATGAAAAGTTTAGAAAAATCAAACATGTGGAAAATGGAGTAAACAGGGATTTAATTTAATAGCACGAATCTCGAGGCAAATGCCTCAAGATCGACCGACGGATGTGGCGTTTGGGCCGTGTCACGACCCAAATTTAGTCACGTGACCGGCACTTAAACCACGTGACATCAACAGGCGTAACGCAATTTAAGTAAGCCGAAAACCCAGAAATCTAAACCATCAAAAGAAGTATGTGATAAAAACATTGTTAAAAACATTTGTAAATATCAAGTAAAAATCTTTAAACTTAAGTTTATTTTCTTAAAAATTTCGGCAGCATCTCCTTTGTAAAAACTAGACCCGAAACGGGTACAAACATAAAATATAAATAAAGCATCCCCAAACGGGAGCAAATCACACCCAAAGGCGGAAACAACCACACAAGCATATATACGACGCCGTAGCCAAGAAATAGACAATATAATGGAAAACAGCATAAAGAGGTAAAACTACATAATAAAAGGCCGGCTCCCACGAGCACGACACCCAGAGTCACAAAATATACAATAGCGATCCTCACAACTCGTCTCTAAGTAAATACATGAAAGTGGTAGATGGAGAGTACTAGATACAATGAGATATACAATGGATAATCAGATAACCGCAAACCCATCTA
The DNA here is from genome assembly GCA_030015575.1 of Agapanthus africanus. Taxonomy (NCBI): domain Eukaryota; kingdom Viridiplantae; phylum Streptophyta; class Magnoliopsida; order Asparagales; family Amaryllidaceae; genus Agapanthus; species Agapanthus africanus. The sequence goes on along the minus strand of JASDDO010000001.1, from coordinate 455,975,333 downwards.
TAGCAAAAAGCCTTACAGCCAACCGTAGCGGTATCCACTGAAAAAGATAAAATAAGGAGCCCTGCCGTGACTATTCTGAGGGTCAAGCCTACAAAACACTGTGGCACAACGGGGGTGAGTTTCCAACTCGTGAATAGTAAATAACATTATACAGATAATCGCAGGTATGCATGTACAACGATAATCTATCACATGCAATCTGGTAGCATAAATACGGCAATATGGATATGCAACAATCATGATCAAGGTACACCATCAGGTACTCCTACTACATGAAACGATGCATATCTAATAAATACTGAGTATGGGATAAAACATATCACCATCAATGAATCATTATCGTGGAAAAACCCGGTGTCCATCAACGACACCCCAAATCCCAATACCTCCAGAGCCATCACTTTGATCGGCCCTCATATCCTGTAAATCTCATGGAACCTGAGTGCCCAACATCGACACTCGAAATATCATGAAAACCCATGTCTAACATCGACACGTAAATCCACATAACTTGGGCTCCGTCAGTCCGGATCGGACCATATCCATCTCATGACTCCGGTCGGTATCCTCCGAATAACCGCCAGGTCCTACCAATCACCGATAGGTAATGCTCCCTCTGCCAGGCTCATTGTCTACACCATAAAAATCATTTCTTGCCCCGGGGTACCATACCGGGTCTACCATGTACCCGCAGACGGTGCCCACCGCTCCTCGAATCGGGTTTCAACACAAGTCTCATAACCGAGAATACTCACAGTGGACGCACCGAAATATCATATCAAGAGAAACCGGGTTTTCAAAACAATCCATACTTTCTTGAAATATCCCCACGGTTCTCAAATCCATAAATCACATGAAATCCGTATCACAATGCGTAAATCCATGAAATATGATGTATGCAACATAGAACAGTAATATGCACATATCAAGGGAAAACCGCTCTTTTAAATGAATCCAGTTTTTAAATATATCATGTGGTTCCCAATTTCTCTAAAGTCAAATGCAACATCATATAAAGGCGTATATGTAGCTATAGCAAGGTATGTGTATATACATGTAAGTATGTATGCATGATGCATTTCATATGCGCAATAGAACAAGAATCAACGTCTCAATGTCAATAACAATACAGTACCGCATATGTGTATAGGTTGTGCGTGTCATGGCAATTACCAACGGTGTCTGTAACATACAATTTAGTGCTCGTGCAACATGAACCGTCAGTAATGGTGCAGTGTCCAATGGGTACTAAGTCAAGGCACAACAAGTAATGGTATGCAATGATGCTCATGCATAATCAACTCATATGCATATAACATGTGACTATAATATCATATCTAGCCCTGACGCTTAACGCCATACGGTCGATTTCCCCGTAGATGTTAAATTTACTCACTCGGATGCCTCGGCTAATCAGATCCGATCACAGCTTTGCCATTTTTGCGCCACATCCGACGGCTCTGCACCCGATCATAGAAACGTACACAAGGAAATATGAGAATAAATATATAAATAGTCGCGGACACAAACAATACAAGTCAATCACGCGCACTAACTAAATGCGCACGCACTTGGTGCACAAAACGCGCTCGCGACAACGCCACATACCACAACTAGGGTCGCTATACGTGGTAACTACCAAACCAAAACCCAATCGTACAGATCGCGCGTTCACAACACACTAAATTTTATATGAAATAGGTGTATATCAACAAAACCTCAAACTTAATTAAAATCAATTTATTCCAAAAATCTAGTAAGTATCAATTTACCATTTTAGTTCAAAACTAAATATTTTAACAAAACGAGTGGCCACAATAATCACTTAATAACTTAATTAAGCCACACAATTGCTAACTATATTTTAATTTCACCTATTTACACTCTAATTATAAACCTAGTTTGCAAAATTATATGATTATGACAAATTAAATGTAACAATTAGCAATTTAACAACTAGATTAGGTTTGAAAGCCCACGAGATAGCAAACTACACTAAACTAACCTAGTAATGTTGTGAAAAACACTAACTTAATTCAACTCCTTCTCTTTAGATTTCTAATTTTCAATTAAAACCATATTTAAACACTTAATAAGCTAGATTAAAGTAATATAGAAACAAATTAAACATGGGGTTAGGATTTATACTTCAAAGATTTGTAGATCTAACATGCAACTTAGCCTCCCAAATTAGCTTCTTTGCTCCAAGATCCATGCTAGATTGACCAAGGAATAATGGGTAAAGATTTGATTTAGAGTTTATGGGATTTTGTATGGATTTTTTTTTGTATTTCTTGAAGATTTTTAGAAGAGAAATGAGGTGAGAAAATTTTGGGGCTGCACAAAGGGGGCTCGTCCTGAATTTTAGGAGGGATCGAGAGAGAGAGTGGTTGGGTGTGTGTGAGTGTGTAGAAAATTCCATGCCTCAAGTCAACTAACACCATACCTCTTATCTCCTCATTTTCTTTTCATTTTTAAATTTCTTTTCTATTTATTTTGTGAGGAAATGAAGTGGGGACTTGGGGAGGGCTGCTGCCCTAGGGTTCGGCCAAGTGGGGAAAGAGGGGGTGAGGTGTTGTGTGACAAAGCCCAAGTCAAGAAAAAGACCATACCTCAATTATCTAAACCCCATACTTCTATGTTTATTATTTTCTTTCAATTTAAACTCTTTCTTCAATTTTCTAGAACCATCTTAACAATTCTTCTTCATTTCAAACACAACATGTTACATTTTAGTTTAATGTGTCATGATTCACTAAAACATAATTAACCCATTCAAATTTGTAAAAATCACTAATTAAATGTATTAGTGAAAGCTTAAAATAATATTTAATATAATTAATTAAAAAAACTATTTAAGTAAACTAGAATTTTACAAGCGACCAATTAAATACCAAATACTAGCAATTACATTGCTAGAATAGGTATATTTAAGTCTATATTGAAAAATAATTATATCTTGATTTTTACGGAAAACACAAATTATTTACCGATTATCGGAAAATTATCCTAAACGATTTTCAGAACGTTACGATCTTCCCCCTTAAAGAAATTCGGTTCTCGAATTTAAAATCTAACTATGCGTACTCTCGAAAAGATGGGAATAACTCAAGAAAACGTGATCGCCTACTGTAAACTCAAGTCTGCGCCGACGTCGGTTTGCATTAGATTTCTGCTTGCTCTGGGACGCTCTCATCGTATCTCAAATCAACTGAATCTTCTCGGTCATCTCATGCACAATCTGTGGTCCCAAAATACTGCTCTTATAGAGCTCTGTCCAACATACTGCTCAACTTACGGGTGATCGACATTTTCTCCTATATAATACCTTGAAGGGTGCCATTTGAATCTCTTCCTGGAAGCTGTTGTTATAGGAAAACTCTATCAAGGGAAAGTGGCGATCCCAACTGCCACGAAATCTAGAACGCAAGCTCAGTGCATGTCCTCAAGAATCTGAATGGTCCGCTCTGATTGACCGTCGGTCCGCGGATAGAAAACTATAATGAAACTCAATTGGTGTCCAAAGCCTTCTGAAGTTTCTGCCATAGTTGGCTGGTGAACTGGGTGTCTCTGTCGGACACAATATAATTCGGAACTCCATGTAGTCGCACAACCTCATCAACATGTGTCTGATCATACTGAACGAATCTGAAAGTTGTCTTCTCTGGCAGAAAGTGAGCTGCTTTCGTCAATCGGTCTACGATCACTTAAATATAGCCATACTTTTGACTGGTCCTAGGTAGACCCACGATACAATTCATAGAATTTTTTTCCCATTTCCACTATGGAATGGGCACAGGCTGCAACTCTCCAGCTGGCCTCTGGTGCTCGGCCTTGACTTACTGACAAGTCGGGCATCTCGAAATAAAGACTGTGACATCTCTCTTTATCCCTTTACACTAGTAGACTTCTCTCAAATCACAATACATCTTGGTGGAACCAGGATGAAGACTATATGCTGACTGATACACCTCCTCCAAGATCTCGCGTCTCGATCCCTCGGAATCTGGCACACACAATCGAATTCCAAATCTTAGTACTCCCTGATCATCAATCACGAACTCTGAATCTCTGCCCTGTCGAACCTGCTCCATGATCTCTGACAAATGAACGTCATCGGACTGTGCCTCACGGATATAATCATATAACTGTGGATGTTCACGGACACGGACAAGTTGTCCCTCGGTCGACGTAAACTCGAACTGTACTCGGCTGCCATATAGTATCCACCAATCTGCCGTCGCCTGTCTCTGAACTGTGCTCAAACAAGAAAAGCTATCTCCGGGCCTCCAACTCAAGCATTTGCCACAACATTCTCCTTTCCTGGATAATAAAGAATCTCGTAGTCATAGTCTTTCACTAGCTCCATCCAACAGTGTTGTCTCAATTTCAAATCTCGCTGCTGAAAGTTGTAGTGTCTCCAGATCTTTAAGTGTAAGAACCACCGCAGCCATTTCTAAGTCACGCGTGGAATAGTTTTGCTCGTGCTTCTCCGACTGCCAAGAAGCATCGCAAAAAAAAAACAATAAAACCGCCTTATCCTTAAGGCAAAGATAAAACTGTGCAGTCGTCTAACGCGTCTTCAACTGCTGAAAACTCTGTTCATAAATCCTGGTCTAAAGAAAAGGAACTCTCTTCCGGGTCAACCCGACCAACGTTGCAGCTATCTGTGAAAAATCCTGTACGAAATATCAATAGCATCCGTCCAAACCAAAAATGCTACGAACCTCCGTCACTGATACAGGTCTGGGCCAGTGCTGAACGACCTCGATCTTTTTCGGTTCCATATTTATCACCTTTCGTAACTACGTGACCTAAGAAGTCAACATCATCCAACCAGAAAATACACTTGGATAACTTAGCGAATAGCTGGTGCTCTCTCAAAGTCTGCAACGAAATCCTCAATTACTGCCTAGGCTCCTCTTGGTTCCAAAGGTATACCAAAGCGTCATCAACGAACACGATAACAACTGATAAAAAACGGCCTGAATATACGGTTCATCAAGTCTATAAACGCTGCTGGGGCATTGGTGTGCTCGAACTGTTAGTTATATGTATGCCCTAGAGGCCATTACTGTACATGCGATGTATATTGTAGTGGATGCTTGGACATATATAGGGAGGACTTTCTTGCTTGACATAATAGTATGCTATCTGGTTGCTCTTTATCTTAACATGTACACTTATTGTCTCTCTATTACATGTTGATAAAGCCCTTAGGATGAGTACTTGACTACCAGGATTATGATGCAGATCATACTAGTGGGGACAGGGTAGTCGGTAAGTACATCCTTTAAACGTTCCTAGTCATGGGAGTATCGAGACAGGGCATCGATACTCCAGAATAGATTAGCGTATACACTTCTCGACCCATATGATGGGCGATGGATGATCCCATATACATTGGTGTTTGACATCAGAGAAGGTATACGGGTGCTCAGTGGAGACTGGGTACACTGAACGGACTTGCCGAGAACTCCTAGATGGTATTATACCTATCGTTGGATAGCAGTTTTCTGGTGACACTGGTAGAGGTTAGTCTGTAGACTCGAGATCGTCATAGAGTCTTGTGTGATCCCCACTGTGCTTTGATTTCCACCATACCATGGTCAAGAGATCGTGCAAAAAGGTGGTTTTTGGGTACAGTCCCGAGTCACATGGAGGCAATGAGCGATAGGAGGGGTTTCGTCTGTCCCGGTGTTGGGAGTTGATGTTGCGCTATGCTCGATTGGCCATAACAGGAAATCCCTGGCCAGGGTTGCTGAGATCTATAGGTAAGTGTTATCAGTAGTTTCTCGAACTGTTATGGAACTTGCATCGGCATGACTTATCAGGCTATTGGGGTCAGACGTTATACCACCCCCAGGCTGTGATATGTGACATATTTGACGAAGAGACCGAAATGTACGATAGTGTTACTGATTGGATTTGCAGGAGTATGAGTAGGCTTGCTTGTTGATCTTCTGAACGCTCAATACCCGGGTGGCCGTTACGTTTAGCAGACCGCTTGTGGCTTGCGGGTGTTTGATATGATTATCACCTACTACCGGCGTATTGACGAGTCTTTAGAGTCCTACACAGAGATTTCCTGGTTCATGCGAAACGGAGTAGGAGCACATATGTGATATGTGTGGGACCGAGATTAATGCGCGTATGTGATACCACATTCTATTCCCGCGACTTGTGACATTGGTCGGTTATATGTGATATAGCCGGGTTATCGGATCAAGTGTTGATTCGATAAGTTGTTGTATTTGATATTAGTCGGTTATACAGAATATAGCCGGATTATTAAATCAAGTGTTGATTTAATAATTTAATGTATAATTATATATTTGATATATTACATTACATTAACTAATATTAGCTCACTTAAGTATTCATTTTTCTCACTTATGATACATTGATATATATATGATATATGTTAAATATATTGTTTTCTTTTTTGCACAAAATATATATGTGATATATATTGTTGTGTCATGCAAGGTTACACATGCAACATGTTTGTATGAGACTCACACCATGCTAGGTTAATGATAAGGTTTTATTATTTTTAAGTAATTCAAACATTTGGAATTAGTCATGGATGAGCTTGAAGAAGCTAGTAGAACATTGACTTAGTCCACTTGTTTGTGTAGCTTAAGATATTTGTTAATCCAACCCTTAACCTTTAGCCTTGGTTTATTCTCTACAAGGGTTTGGCATGGCATATACCAACCATGGTTGCATTTCTAGCCTCATGAGATTTTTCTCTTCATCACTTTCATTTTCATCTTCTTCTTGCTCTTTGAAGCTCTCTTGATTTTCATGAAGTGATGAAATTGAGTGAGAAAATAAAAACTAAAGTGAGCCCACTTCCTACTTCATCATCTTCTACTATTAGCCATTTAGTTTTGGGTGTTTGCTTCACTAATTTCACCATTAGTGAAGAGGTAGCATGAGCTTGAGTCTCCTCGACGTAGATCATTTTCGGCCTTGAAGACATTGAGCAAGGTTGTTCTTTTCTTCAAGTGAACCCTATCTAGAGTCCGGGAGTTCACCATTCGCAGCTAAGGGACTACAACATGGAGCTTTAGAAGTGAAGGACCGGTCTACAAAGGTTGTATTCCGCATTCACTTTGTATGTAAAGTAGTTTACTTGTTTATTCGTCGGATTTTCTAGTAACAATTCTACGGTTAGGGTTAGCTAATACGGCAATTTTTTTAAAAATGGCATGGACGATGCCTCCCGAAACCTTGCTGCCGTGCTAGGAAACCCTATAGTGGTATCAGAGCCATGCTAGAAAATTTGACGATGTTTGCTAGGATTACGAAACCGAAACGACTCCGAAACTTGAAACACGAAAACTTAGTTTTTGTCGAATTTAAAAGGTCTTCTAAAATTTTTTTTAAACAACTGCAGAATGTTGTATGAGATATGACACGAACACAGGGAAAATTTGAAGGGGTTTGCTCGGAATTTGGCCGAGCACATGAGCATGAAAACCGAGCAGGCCGGCAAAGTGTTGGTTTCTGGGCTTCAAATTTTTTCAGTGTTCCAGGATCTGGGTTTTGGTGTTTCAGGTGTTGTTTGTTTTTGCTAAATTTTCATGTGATGTTAACTTTCTGCAAAGGCAACTCAGAGTGTTTCGTAATCGTAATTCTAACATGTATTTGGGTTATTTAGACGATGTTAAAAAGTTCGAACGGATATCAATAACCCAATTTTTCCCCCGCTGGAAATTTTTCAAGAGTTGGATTTTTTCCGAGTTAAAATTTTTCAGAAAACCTTGCAACCGATTCTATGGACCCTCTAGAAGAACGAAACCCTAACTCGATTCTGTGACCGTCAGAACCGCCTTCAAACCCTAGGGTTTGTGGTAGTTCAGCGGTGCCATAGGTGAGGCATTGGTTGACCCTTCTACGGCTGGTTCGTAGGAGCCGTGGCATGTTCTGGGTACTTTTTGAACTCCGCTCAAGTGTCGAGATTTTTGGGAAAATTTGGGTCCTTGCTTATTCGATCGAAAAGCTTAACTTCGTCTAGCTATCTGTGATTGTGATACAATATTTGGAATCCATAAATAGTTATGAGATAACTAGTTCGAATTTTATAAATCTAGCAGTTTAGTCTCATTTGATCGGTTGCCACGGAATTTTGATGTGGATCAAAAGTCCGTCACAATTACGTAGTGTACGCGGATACTCGCCGGGTAACCTTAATAGATAGCCATACCCCATAGCCCCGACCAAGTGACTGTAGGAGAACCCCGTCGCCAAAAGCATCCGTTCGGGTGCTCGCGGCTGCGGTGTTCCGCCTTAGTGTACTTCGTCGACGGCATCGGGGGGGGGGGTGCGGCCGTCTGCTAAAGTTTCCGACGAGCATTCGATCAAGTTATCGGGAATCTTGTTGAATTACCCGACAAGTTATTGGAAAGTGTTTTCAATATCGAGACTAAAATGCGGGGTTTATAATTGTTAGGCATGTGATGTCTAAGGAATTCATTTGGTTAGGCATGAAATCCAAAGTATGTGATACATTGGGTTTATGATGTCTAAGGTGGTTGCGGATTCCAATTGTTGTAGTTTTTCATTTTCTTTTCTGCGACCGTAAGTGTAATATGTGGTGTATCGCCGGTTTCGTTGCTATACGTCAACGACAATTGGGATACGCATATTTACTTACGATGATAACATGCGATGTTATGTGTTGCTGTGATATGTAATATTGGATCATCGTGTTTTGAATAGCCGGGTTTTTTTTATGTGAGATGAGAGTTTTTCATTTTCATTCATGTAAAGGATTGTATGTAATATTCTTTTATTAGGGCACTTCCGGGTTGAGGATGATGTCACCATTTATGTAAATTATTTACTTTTCCGCGTTAGGATAAATCCAAGGCGGGGAACACAAGCAACCGAGTTCTAGGGTCCAGTGGGAAACCATCTCGAGGAGTCGAGACCGGGTCTCTTAACTCTAGAATTGGAAGGGTTGCTTGCCGCTCTCGTAGAGGTTTGGGGATATGGGTTTGGCTATTCATCATGATCGTGGAATCCGCGTTTTTACTGGCTTAAATAAAACACGGAATTCATAGTATATCCAATATTTCATATGTGATTCTTCCGCTGCTGATATTTTGTGATGTGATCACTGGATATGTTTTGAGACGAATGCTTATATTATATATATATATATATATGATATATAATTAATATTGATGCTTTCATTTCTTCTGTGATGCTTAGGAAGCATAATTTGATGGGACTTCATTAATGAGATTAATGAAATAAAAGAAACCTAAAGATGTTGTAGAAACTTGTCTAAAAACTGGTAGCTTTAGTTCTTGTTTGCATAGCGGTATTCCTTGTAGAATATCCAACACCTTATTCGATATGGAAAGTGCTGAGATCCCTTCATCGGAAGTGACCTCTTTAGCGAAACTAGCAGATGCTACAACCCACTCGGTTTGTCTTTTGATAGCTTCTATAGTTTTTGCTTTGCATAGCGGTATTTGTGAAATATCCTGCACCTTATTCGATAAGGAAAGAGCCGAGATCCCTTCACCGGGAGTGACCTCTTTAGCAAAACTAGTAAAACCCTAAAAAACACTCCTTTTTCAAAATCACTCGATTCTACAACGAGATCAAGTTCATTACGCAAAGGGTTTTCTTAAAACCTGTCGGAGCCCTCTGTCATTTCAGATAAGTACTACTTAGTATTCGTGCTACGTTTGTTGGCCTGCGTCAAGGCGTAGTGTGCGGTAGCTAACTAGTGCTTATCTGCAGCATACGATGCGATTGGATTAGGGTAGTCGTGCGACTTTGTTGGCCTGCGTCAAGGGTCGTGCGGGTGGGTTTAATTCAATCATGAAATGTACGGGTTGAACTTGACTAGCGGATTATGGTTTGTTGGCCTGCGTCAAGGTCATAGGATGCTAGGGGCAAAATATTATCGGGAATTTCAAGTGTTGAAATTTGCAATGAGATTGCATACCTTCTATGAGATAGTTAGATCCAGATACCCGCTGCGAGTAAGAGTTACTCCTGAGAGAGTTTTAACATTACAATTAGCCGATCAAGTAGGTGTCTAGAAAGGTGTTAACGGGGTTGCGCCTTTGGGAAAATGAGGTTTATTTTAATTAGGTCCATGCGAAAGCACGGGGAACCTCCCTCAAAGTACTGATACTGGCCTGGCCGAAAGATTGCTGAACTTGTAGGGTGTAATTAATCCCGGCTAGTCTTACCTTTTAGGGTTTGAAGGAAGATTTCACTAAAACAGTGGGAGCCATCCTGATTAGATAAAATAATAACCAATCTAATCTTGCAAGAGCGCACGCAGAGTGTTTTCTTCTCTCTCTCTCTCTCCTGGTAGCGACCATGTCACGTCTTAATCAGGATAATAAAATGGATGCATTAACCGAACCTGCTTATTATACTGAGCTAGGGAACGTTGGTTCCACTCTATCTTATAACTGTTATAAGTCCGAGCAGGAAATATAGGAATATCCGGATTCCCATGCCGCCCAACTGAGGAATAAGCATGTTGATGCATATTCTTCGGGTGTGTTCATTACCAAGAACCGTTTCTCAGTATCTTCTACGTCCTGGGTATGTGATACCGGATCAGGATCCCGTATATATAATATGTTACATAGGCTACAGATAGGTAGAAAACTGAGACTGGATGATGTCTCTAAGTGTTGGAGAATGGTGCAATTGTTGCAGCCAAGTCAGTTGGCAAATATCACCTTGTATTACCAAATGGTAAATACATTGATTCTGAACAAATATTATTAGATACCGAACCTGATATACAACATTACATCAGTTTCTTTATTAAGTTAAAGAAGGATATAATTATGTATTAGAGGATAATATTGTGAACATTTTCCTGAATCAAGAGTTGATTGGATCGGGCACGTTATATAATAGCATATACGTTCTAAATCAAACCACAGTTCAAAGTATGTAGAACACACACAAGAGGAGTAGTTCAGAAATGAACGAATCCTTCTTGCGGCATTGTAGACTAGGTCATATCAATGCGACATGACCAGCTAAGTTACATAAGGATGAATAAAAGAATCTGTTCGAATTTTCATCTTATGATACTTTCTAGTCTTGTCTCAAAAGTAAAGTGACCAATACTCCGTTTACTGGAAACAGAGAAAGAGTTACAGAACTCTTAGGACAGATACATGATGATGTATACGGTCTTAAGTCTACAAATGCCAAGGTTGGTTCTCCGTACTTCATTATATTCATCGACTATCTCTCAAGTTTTGGACATGTGTTCCAGTTGGAACATAAGTCTGAAACTTTTGAGAAATTCAAGGAATATAATCTTGTAGTTGAGAACCAGACGGGTAGAAGTATTAAGTCCTTCAATATGATCGAGGAGGAGAATACTTGGGCATGGAGTTCCTAGATTATTTAAAGGAGAATGTGATTCTCTCTCAGCTTACTCCTTCGGATACACCAAAGCATAACGGTGTATCGGGGCGGAGGTATCGCACCCTATGAGATATGGCACGCTCTATGATGAGTACTGCTGAGTTACCTGTTTTCTTTTGGGTGTTATGCACTTTAGAAACTGCATACCTATTGAATGGGGTTCCGTCCAAATCAGGGCCTACCACTACATATGAGATATGGTGTGGGAAGAGACCATGTCTTAAATGAGTTAAGATATGGTGTTGTCCGGCCTATGTTGAAAGGCAGAATCCGGACAAGCTCGAGGCAAGGTCAGTTCTGTGTAAGTTTGTTAGGATATCCCAAACATTTGCGAGGGTATATCTTCTACCACACTGAGGAGCAAAAGGAGCTTTGTTTCACAGCATGCCACCTTTTTAGAAAACGAATTTCTTATGAAAAAATTAGTGGTCATGTGGTAGAACTGGAAGGAGTTCCAGCTAGACAAACTAATAGCTGATGAGTTGGTAGAACCAAAGGATTCAATAGTCTCCAACGAACCTCAGCCTCTCCGCGAATCTAGTAGGGTTTCTCATCCACTTGAGAGATACCGCGGCATTCTTGGTGACAGTGGGTGCAAGGATTGCATCATGGTAGATGATGGCCCAACTAGGTTCAGGCAGGCCATCACAAGTGGAGACTTTGTGAAATGGCTGGATACTATGCGATCAAAGATGGAATCCATGTACACCAATAAAGTATGACTTTGAATGTTGTACCTGAAGGGATAAAACCCATTGGGAGCAAATGGATCTTGAGAAGATTCTTGGTGTAGATGGAAAGGTTGAGACTTTCAAAGCTATGCTTAAGTCCATCAGGATCAATACAAGCATCGCGGAGTTGGAACATCTGTTTTGATGTGACAGTCAAAGAGTTTGACTTCATCAAAAAGGTAGATGAACCTTGTATATACAAGAAGGTAGTAGAGAGTAAGGTTGTCTTCTACGTATTGTACGTAGATAACATACTCTTGATAGGAAATGGTTTCCTATGCTACACTCGGTCAAGCTCCTCTTATCACGGGGATTCTCAATAGAAGATTTGGATGATACCTACTACATCTTATGGATTATGATCTATGGTGATAGATCTATGTGGATGTTGGGATTGTCCCAAATCCAGGTACATTAACACCATACTAAGGGGTTTAGTATGGATGATTCTAAGCGTGGTGGTTCGCCTACTTAATCATGGATCACTCTCTCCAAAAAGATGTCTCCCAAGACTGATTTGGAGAGAGCTCGCGTGCAAGGGATACCATATGCTTCGGCAGTAGGCTCTATCAGAGTATGCGATGTTATGTACCAAACCAGATGTCGATGACTCACTAGGTGTAGTGATCAGGAATCAATCGGATCTTGGGAGAATCATTGGAAAGCTGTGGAGGACATTCTTAAGTACTTGAGAAGCACTAAAAGAAAGTTCTTGGTTCGAGCTTCCAGAATGATTGTAAGTCCACGTTGCCCATCCCGGTGCTTGCGGGGAGGCGGAAAACGGAATAAAAATCGGATTTTTATGAGCTTAGGCAACATGGACTATAGCTAGAAGGATCTTTGCTAAACAAAAACTTGCTAAAGCTAACTAGTAACTAGCTAAGTGCTAGAAAGGTTATACCTTGGGCTTTAAGTCCTTCTCTCCTTGCTCCTTGGAGTGGTGGAAGGAGGTCACCTTGGTCGTCTTCTCACGTCGAAGAAAGATCCACCCGAAAGCCTCAACCTTTGGCTTCAACTCCAAGCTAGAAGTAACTAGGGTTCAAGAAGTGCTAGTCCTTCAACCCTAGATGAGAATAGAGATGATCAAGAGAGGGTTTTTCTCAAGCTCAAGTGTTTCTCAACACATGAGAGGGGAGAGCTTGAGGGAGAGGAAGAACAAGAGAGAGAAATGAAAATGATAGAATGAGAAAATAATATGAGCCATTCTCACTAATATGTGTATATTATTTTAATTAAATAATTAGCTAGATAATTGTCATGGTTAATCATGACATGACCATCATCATTTCAATTTGCAAGGATCAAAAAGCATCTTCCAAAAGAAATGATGATGGTCAAAGTGTTAACCTAGGTCAACAAGTCAAGGAGGTCAAATGGTCAACAACCATAACCCTGGACAATTATTAAACTAATTATTAATTAACTATAATACACACATAAGTATTAGGGTTAATAAAATGACAATAGCCATTAACCCTAATCAAGGTCCTCTCCCTCTGTCTCAAACAACTGTGCATACGCACCCGCATTCGTGATCCGAGGAACACGAATACAATGAGAAAAACCAATCCCAAATCATATACTACGATCCGGCTTAAACCAAAGCCCGCTAGTATAAACTGTCCGGACAGCAAACGTGCACAAGTGCGCGGATGTGAACGAACCCTGTCGCAAAACCATGCGACCTCTACTCATTTTGCCTAAAGGCGAATAGCTCTCTGTGTGGGACTCTAAAGACTCGACATTACGCTGGCAGTGGGTTTAACCACAGACCGCAAGCGGCACTAGCTGTACGTAACGGTCACCAGGTAGATGTCGATAAGAAGACTGACAAGGTGAACCCCATCCGAACTCCTACTGAGCCTGTATGTGACAATCTCCGTACAGTCCGGTCTGTTCGTCTGATACATCGCATGGCGGGCCTAGGGGGCGGTGAATGTCAGTCCCCTAATAGCGGTACAAGTCGTGTCGGAGTGTAGCCCAGAACACCCTGAGATAACACTGGAAACCTACCAGTATATCTCGCTTGCCCTGGCCAGGGACTACTCGTGTAATGGCTCTCCTGGACACAGCGCGATGTCAACCCCCAATACCGAGAGAGACGAATCCTGTCTAACCGTCACTGCCTCCAAGTGCTTCGGGACTGCACCCAAAAACTACCTGTTTGCACGACTCCTTTGAGCCGTGGTAGGGTAGTAATCAAAGTGCAGTGGGAACACACTCGAGGCGAAGTGACCGTGTCAAGTCAGCGGACTAAGCTGTACTCATGTCACCTGGGAACTGATAACTGACGATAGGTATAATACCAACCAACAGTCCCCGACGAGTCCTGTCCAGTGTACTCGTAACCTAACGAGCACCCGCATACTATCTCAAGTACGACGTACTGACGGCTGTGGGACAGACCGTCTCCCACGCTGGGATGAGAAGCGCATACGCTAGTCTACTCCGGAGTATCGATGCCCTGTCTCGATAGTCCAACGACTAGGGACCAGTATAAGGATGTGCTTATAGATTACCCAGCTCCCACGAGTGCGAGCGCCATCACAACGCTGGTAATCAAGAAAAGATCCTAAGGGCTCTACTAATATGTATATCAGCGATATGCTAAAAGAAACACATGCACATATTGAAGTAGAGACAAACCAAGTAGCATACTACCATTTCGAGCAAGATTGTATATACAACTGTGAATATCCTAAGCTTCCATCAAGTAATATACAAACTAGTATGATACAGTAATGGCCTCTAGGGCATATACACTAACAGTGATAAGGTCGACTGAGATTCAGTCACAGACATTGTCTTTACCCTCAGTGCAGGGACGGCATGTTGGAAGAGTTCCAAACTAGATACCGTGACATACTAGACGATAAAGGCTGAATACATTGCTACCAATGATGCTGCCAAAGTGGCTGTCTGGGCATTTCTTGTTCATGAGATGAACAAGGTTCTTACCATTGAGTGTCCAATAACTGTTATTGTGACAACAATGGAGTTGTGGTTTAGGCCTAGGAATGAAGGTCCCATCAGCGTTCCAGACATTTTCTGAGGCAAGTATCACCTGATCAGGGAGATGGTTGATCTCAAAGAGATCGAAGTCAGGAGAGTAGACACGAAGGATAACACAGCGGATCCACTCACAAAGGCCTTACCCCTAGAGAGACTTCTATGGGATGGCTGAGAATGAGATACTACAACCACTGCTTTATTGTTGGGTATTGGATACTACAACAGATGGCCTTAGTGCAAGTGGGAGATTGTTAGTTATATATATGCCCTAGAGGCCATTACTGTATATGCGATGTATATTGTAGTGGATGCTTGGACATATATAGGGAGGAATTTCTTGCTCGATATGATAGTATGCTATCTGGTTGCTCTTTATCTTAACATGTACACTTATTGTCTCTCTATTAAATGTTGATAAAGCCCTTAGGATTATGATGCAGATCATACTAGTGGGGACAGGGTAGTCGGTAAGTACATCCTTCAAACGTTCCTAGTCATGAGAGTATCGAGACAGGGCATCAATACTCTAGAATAGACTACCGTATACGCTTCTCGACCCATATGATGGGCGATGGATGATCCCATATCCATTGGTGTTTGACATCAGAGAAGGTATACGGGTGCTCAGTGGAGACTGGGTACACCGAATGGACTCGCCGAGAACTTCTAGATGGTATTATACCTATCGTCGGATAGAGGTTCTCTGGTGACACTGGTACAGGTTAGTCTGTAGACCCGAGATCGTCATAGAGTCTTGTGTGGTTCCCACTGTGCTTTGATTTCCACCATACCACGGTCAAGAGATCGTGCAAAAAGGTGGTTTTTGGGTACAGTCCCGAGTCATATGGAGGCAATGAGCAATATGAGGGGTTTCGTCTCTCCCGGTGTTGGGAGTTGATGTTGCGCTATACTCGATTGGCCATAACAGGAAATCCCTGGCCAGGGTTGCTGAGATCTACTGGTAAGTGTTATCAGTAGTTTCTCGAACCGTTATGGACCTTGCATCGGCTGACTTATCAGGCTATTGGGGTCTGACGTTATACCACCCCCAGGCTGTGATATGCGACATATCTGACGAAGAGACCGGACTGTTCGGTAGTGTTACTGATTGGATTCGCAGGAGTATGAGCAGGCTTGCTTGTTGATCTTCTGATCGCTCAATAGCCGGGTGGCCGTTACGTTTAGCAGACTGCTTGCGGCTTGTGGGTGTTTGATATGATCATCACCTACTACCGGCGTATTGACGAGTCTTTAGAGTCCTACACAGAGGTTTCTTGGTTCATGCGAAACGGAGTAGGAGCACATATGTGATATGTGTGGGACCGAGATTAATGCGCGTATGTGATACCATATTCTATTCTCGCGACTTGTGACATTGGTCGGTTATATATGATATAGCCGGGTTATCGGATCAAGTGTTGATTCGATAAGTTGTTGCATTTGATATTAGTCGGTTATACAGAATATAGCCGGATTTTTAAATCAAGTGTTGATTTAATAATTTAATGTATAATTATATATTTGATATATTACATTACATTAACTAATATAAGCTCACTTATGTATTCATTTTTCTCACTTATGATACATTGATATATATGTGATATATGTTAAATGTATTGTTTTCTTTTTTGCACAATATATATATGTGATATATATTGCTTTGTCATGCAAGGTTACACATGCAACATGTTTGTATGAGACTCACACCATGATAGGTTAATGCTAGGGTTTTATTAGTTTTAAATAATTCAAACATTTGGAATTAGTCATGGATGAGCTTGGAGAAGCTGGTAGAACATTGACTTAGTCCACTTGTTTGTCTAGCTTAAGATATTTGATAACCCAGCCCTTAACCTTTAGCCTTGGTTTATTTTCTACAAGGGTTTGGCATGGCATATACCAACCATGGTTGCATTTATAACCTCATGAGATTTTTCTCTTCATCACTTTCATTTTCATCTTTTTCTTGCTCTTTGAAGCTCTTTTGATTTTCATGAAGTGATGAAATTGAGTGTGAAAATAAAAACTAAAGTGAGCCCACTTCCAACTTCATCATCCTCTACTATTAGCCATTTAGTTTATGGTGTTTGCTTCACCAATTTCACCATTAGTGAAGAGGTAGCATGAGCTCGAGTCTCCTCGATGTAGATCATGTTCGGCCTCGAAAATATTGAGCAAGATTATTCTTTTCTTCAAGTGAACCCTCTCTAGAGTCCGGGAGTTCACCATTTGCAGTGAAGAGACTACAACATGGAGCTTTAGAAGTGAAGGACCGGTCTACAAAGATTGTATTCCGCATTCACTTTGTATGTAAAGTAGTTTACATGTTTATTCGTCGGATTTTCTAGTAACGATTCTAGGGTTATGGTTAGCTAATTCGGCAAATTTTTAAAAAATGGCATGGACGATGCCTCCCAAAACCTTGCTGCCGTGCTAGGAAACCCTACACTAATGACATCACCAAACTTATAATGCCCACAACGCGTGCGAAAAGTAGTCTTCGGAATATCATCCTCTCGAATCCGCAACTAATGGTAACCTGATTGCAAGTCAATTTTCGAGAAATGTCCCGATCCTGGAGCAAATCAAATAAATCGTCGATACGAGGTAAGGGATATCTGTTCCGCACCGTAACCCGATTCAACTGACAAAAATCGATGCACAAACACAACTGCCGTCTTTCTTCTTGACGAACAGAACAGGAGCTCCCCAAAGTGATGCACTCGGATGAACAAGCCCTTTGTCCAACAAATTTTGCAACTGATCCTTCAGTTCTTTAAGCTCCGCCGGATCCATCCGATATTGCGGTATAGAAAAAAAGGCTCCGTGCCGGGAACCAAGTTAAAGCAGAACCCAATATCGCGCTCTGGCGACAAGCCAAGTAACTTTCATGGAAGACATATGGAAACTTTCTCACAATTGGGACCTGCTCCAACGGGACCTCTGCGGCTCTAACATCACAACATACGCCAAGAATTCTTGACATTCATTCACAAAATCTGACCAGCGTGAAAAGAAGAAATCAAACTGGGAAAGACGACGCTACGGTCTCCCCGAAAAACAAACAAGAACTGGTTTACCCGGAAAACTAAATCTGACTGCTTTCTTACGGCAGTCCACGAATGCATACTATGTTGTTAACCAATCCATGCTCAGAAGAACTTCGAAGTCAACATATCGAGAAAATCAAATTGACAGAAGAATCCCTATCTCCGATACGAACAAAACAAACACGAACGAAAAACAATTCGAGCGACAAAAGACTCGTCTACTGGAATAATAACAATCAGCGGCAGATCAAACAAGGACGACTCTCGGTCCAAACTTGGTACAAAGTGCGTAGATACAAGTTTAAACAACAAAAGAAATACACATCGGAAGAAAACATCGAAAGAATAACTGTCACAACGGCGTCTATCTAACCGCCTTGAGCTGGCATACCGGTACGAATCCGCTTCGATCCAAAAATGACTGAAATCTCAGAAATGCGCTCCTCCACAGTAAGGTTGCGTCCATCGCGGCTGCATAAGTGTCAAAATGCTGGGTGTCGATAGCAAGAAATAACTGCATGTCCAATCGCCACACGAACCTCTTTATCCGTTTCTCTTCAGTGTCCACTAGGTAAGGAGCATATCGGACCGCAGAGTAAACTAAACGTCGCACTTGGACACTGTCATCCCTGAAGTCTTATGCAAAGACTCGAAACTATAGGCTCGACATCTCAAACACTCTCCGGAAGAAAACGAGCAAGAAATACAGCTGTGAACTCCTTCCAAGTCATAGGAAGTAGGTCTGCAGCTCGGCCTCTCTCAATTGACTCACACTATGTCTGATCAAGACCTCTCTAGACGAAAACTCGCAAGCTCAAACCATATCTCATCAGAACATCTCTGTGAACGACAAATCATAGCCATCCTGTCGAGGATTGTCTACGTATCCTCCGCTGCATCTGTGCCGGTAAAAACAAACTGGAGGCCTCAGCCTCAAAACTCCTATAAGGATACGTAAATAATCTTTATAACAATAGAAATAGCTGCCTGAGCAGCAGGTACAAACACAGTCCCCGAAATAGGAGGGACATCATTGGCTCTCGGAGCTCGGCTAACCACCACTAACAATCCAACCATCTTTCGCAAGTCCTGAATACTCAACTCCAGCCTAGCTATCCATCCTGGAGAAGGCGGATCACTCTGTCCCTGAGGGGTAGGCATATCGCCCTGATCGGTCCTCGTCTCAAACGAGCCTACTCTAATCTCATCTCTGGCGGCAGCCCTCTGGCCCTCGTAGTCTCCGGCGGCGTAGTGGATGGAACAAGAAACATGATTGATAGGAACATTGCGATCGAATCAAAGGGTTTTCGAAATCAAGGAAGGAAATACAAGTAAATATATATCCTAAGGTCACTTATGCGGAGTACCGTATCGTAAGTATGCCGCGGAATATACACACGCTACGTCACTCTGCTTAAGTCACCTACTCCATCTACCAAGGGTCATCCTACACTCAGAAAGTTAAAACCTATTGCTCTGATACCAACTTTGTCACGACCCAAATTTAGGCACGTGACCGACACTTAAACCACGTGACGTTAACAGGCGTAACGCAATTTAAGTAAGCCGAAAACCCAGAAATCTAAACCATCAAAAGAAGTAAGTGATAAGAACATTGTTAAAAACATTTGGAAATCTCAAGTAAAAATCTTTAAACTTAAATTTATTTTCTTAAAAATTTTGGCAGCACCTCCTTTGTAAAAACTAACCCCGAAACGGGTACAAACATAGAATATAAATAAAGCATCCCCAAACGGGAGCAAATCACGCCCAAAGACGGAAACAACCACACAAGCATATATACGACGCCGTAGCGAAGAAATAGACAATATAAATGAAAAACAGCATAAAGAGGTAAAACTACATAATAAAAGGCCGGCTCCCACGAGCACGACACCCAGAGTCACAAAATATACAATAGTGATCCTCACAACTCGTCTCTAAGTCAATACATGAAAGTGGTAGATGGAGAGTACTAAATACAATGAGATATACAATGGATAATCAGATAACCGGAAACCCACCTATAGCAAAATGCCTCACAGCCAACAGTAGTGGTATCCGCTGAAAAAGATACAATAAGGAGCCCTGCAGCGACTACTCTGAGGGTCAAGCCCGCAAAACACTATGGCACAATGGGGGTGAGTTGCTAACTCATGAATAGTAAGTAACATCATACAGATAATCGCAGGTATGCACGTACAGCGATAATCTATCACATGCAATCTGGTAGTATAAGTATGGCAATATGGATATGCAACAATCATGACCAAGGTACACCATCAGGTACTACTACTACATGAAACGATGCATATCTAATAAATACTGAGTATGAGATAAAACATATCATCATCAATGAATCATCATCGTGGAAAAACCCGGTGTCCATCAACGACACCCTAAATCCCAATACCTCCGGCGCCGTCACTCTGATCGGCCCTCATATCCTGTAAATCTCATGAAACCTGAGTGCCCAACATCGACACTCGAAACATTATTAAAACCCGTGTCTAATATCGACACGTAAATCCATATAACTCGGGCTCCGTCAGTCTTGATCGGCCCATATCCATCTCACGACTCCGGTTAGTATCCTCCGGATAACCGCCAAGTCCAACCAATCACCGGTAGGTAGTGCTCCCTCTGCCAGGCTCATTGTCTACATCACAAAAATCATTTCTTACCCTGAGGTACCATACCGGGTCCACCATGTACCCGCAGACGGTACCTACTGCTCCTCGAATCGGGTTTCAACACAAGTCTCAGAACCGAGAAAACTCATGGTGGATGCACCGAAATATCATATCAAGAGAAACCTGTAAGTGCACGGCGGCGCCCCGGCCGTCAATCCGACGCCGGAATGCGGAAACGAAAACTTTTCTAAAAACTAGAAACTGGAACCACCGCACACAAAAATCCCGGATCGGGCCATTAACCTAACTCTAGCAAATACGAGAAATGGTAGAATGCTATACCGAGCGATCCGTGTCCTTCGGTCTTCGGCCTCCACTCCGATCTCCTCGCGGAATCTTCGGTCTTCAGCTCCTCGTCGGAACGGGCACCACATCGTTGGGTTCTTTTACGGGCTCCGATCTCTGGACCGAGGCAATGTAAGTCTACGTTAGCGCCCCGGCCGTCTACAGACGCCAAATGCGGAACAAAAACTTTTTAACTGGCGCTATCGTATACTTTAACCCGGATCTGCCATTATTGCTAAACTAACAAACTGTAAAGAGTGTAGAAAGGTTATACCGAACGATCTGAGTCCTTTGTTCTTTAACCATCATTCCACGCTCCGTTGCGGCTGCTCCGATCTCTTCGATCTCCGATCTGCTCGTCCAGGTGGCACCACGTCGATGATTCTTTAAACGGGCTCCCGCCTCTGACTTGAGGCAACTCGGTCGTCAAGTTTGCTAAAAGAGACGACCAAAATTGATGTAGAGAATGAATAGATTACTTTGTCTCACTTCGTCCAAAACCGTGGACGATCGGTTAATGAAGTTGCCGTGGGAATCGGGTGATGGAATGAAATGAGCTGTGAAATTCCATACACCGAAAACTATCATATCTTTTTCACAATGAAACATCAAGTGAGAATTCTTAAGA
The DNA here is from genome assembly GCA_030015575.1 of Agapanthus africanus. Lineage (NCBI taxonomy): Eukaryota > Viridiplantae > Streptophyta > Magnoliopsida > Asparagales > Amaryllidaceae > Agapanthus > Agapanthus africanus. Next base: position 455,953,498 of record JASDDO010000001.1, on the reverse strand, counting down.
GGAGGGGAAGGGGGCCGGCCATATATATAGGAAGGAGGAGGGTGAGTGTAGGAGCAAAGAGGGTGAGCATAAGGATAAATATCAACAACAAATATCCTTAAGCAAAACAAAACACATTAATGAAAGCATGAGTCACTAATACACCTCATCAAGTCATTAATGCAACAATTAATGTCAAGATGAGTCATTAGCCACCTCATCAACCTAGTCACCATATCTAGAAACTTCTAAAAGCATGACTCACCTTATCCAAGAAAAGATAAATCCGTCTTTAACCGAATGTTAAAAGACTGCTGATAGAAAACTGGAAACTGGCAACTTCCAAAAGTGATCCTGAAACTACTTTCAGGATAACCCCGTAACTGTATAAATATACCCGCATTTGTATTATGACCGAATACAAATGCAACCGAGACAAAGATATTATATCTACTCAATATAATACTCGGATCCGGCTTAAACCAAAGCCGACCAGTATCATCTGCCCGAAAAATAACACGTGCGTAAACGCACGTGCATTTTCCGAACCCTGCCATAAAACCATACGGCCTCTACAACGTTTCGCCCGAACTTGGGAAACTATCTGTGGGGGACTCTAATGACTCGTCAGTACCCTGGCAGTGGGTTTAACCACAAACCGTCAGCGGCACTAGCTATGCGTAACGGCTGCCCATGGACTGACCTCAAGGGAGGCCGATGAGCGAACTCACCCGGAAACCCTACTGAGCCTAACAGTGACAATGTATATACAGTCCGGTCCGTTCGTCTATGAGTATCGCATATCTGCCTAGGGGGCTAGTAACGTCAGACCCCCAATAGCAGTATAAGTCGTGTCGGAGTGTAGCCCAATAACACCCTGAGATACTACTGGAGTATCTACCAGTAAATCTCCTGCCACGGCCGTGGGCTTTGTGTAATGGCTCTCCTAGACACAGCACGATCTCGTCCCCAATACCGGGAGAGACGAATCCCCTGCCGATCCGCTCACGTGCCTCCATATGGCTCGGGACTGTACCCAAAAGCTACCTGTTTGCACGACTCCTTTGAGCCGTGGTAAGGTAGAAATCAAAGCACAGTGGGAACTCACACGAGACAAATGACGACCTCAGGTCGATGAACTAACCTGTACACATGTCACCAGGGAACTGCTATCTGACGATATGTATAATACCAACTAGCAGATTCCCGGCGAGTCCTGTCCGGTGTACTCATAACCCAATGAGCACCTGTATACATCTTAGGTGATCCAACTGACACCAGTGGCTTGTGAGACCGGCCACCGCCCCTCGTCGGGGTCTCGACTGTATACACTAGTCTACTCCGGAGTATCGATGCCCTGTCTCGAAACTCCCACGACTAGGGACCACAATTAAGGATATGCGTGTAAACTACCCAACTCTCACGTATATGATCGCCATCTTACAGTTGGTAGTAAAGCAAGATCCTAAGGGCTCTATCAAAGTGTAACATGTAATCAGTCACCTGAACATGTACACGACTGATAAAGGCAAACCGGATAGCATACTTTCATCTCGAGTAAGACTGTCCTACCGGTATAGGTCCTCCGCAATCATTGCAATCATGTACCTGCGATCCAATAATTGACTATGAGGGCACTATCTCCAACAATCTCCCACTTGCACTCAAGGCTAATTATTGCGATGTCGACTACTCACAGCCCGTGTGAAAACGAACATCCAACTCCTCTACTAATCAGTTTCACAAAGCCCGTTTGTAAAACTATTGTGTTCGAGAAATAGCCTCAGTGAGTGGATCCGCCTAGATGTTTCTTTCTATATCTCTCTAAATCTCAAGTTCGCGGAGAAAACTATCTCCTGAATCGAGTAATACCTGTCTTAGAATATGTCTGGATATCTGATGGGACCTAGTTCATAAATGAACTCCAAATCCAAACTTCTTAGACTGTATCGATCACTGAACCTAATTAGTATCCGGCACCATGCCACCCACAGTATCCTCTTGGACCACCTGTCCATAATACTGTCCCTCGTCAGAGGGAAAACTAAAACTCTGACAATCACTCTGTCAACCATGTCACCTTTGAAGCCTGGAATGATAACCGTCTCCCGAAGGAGGCTGCCGTCATCAAATCCGTAGAACATGCACCTATGTTCTATAACTGCTTCCTTATGTCTCTCCAGGATTGGATTAATACAAACTTATCGCATCTAGTGCAAAAACAACATCTGGTCTGGTACTTGACACCTCACGATTGACTCAATTGCCTAAGTAAGTGATCTGCCAATCATGCACAGTCCTCTCCTCTTTAGTCTATACGACACCTTTAGAGAGGGTGACTCCATCACCTGCAGGTACACCACCATGCTAGGAGTCAACTATTCTAAAAACCATTAGAATATCTGTCAAAGTACCCACATTAGGAAACTACCCAAATCTAGATCTAAAACCATAGATCCAGAAACCAGAATGTCAAATATTATATCCATATCCTGTCTGGAGAAACAACTGTGTGACGACCATAGTACAACCGATCGTAGTATAGGAATTTTACTTCCTACTCTGTGTATGTCATTCAGATACCATGACATCACACCCTACTGATGAAGTCAAACCCATGACTGTTATATCAAAATTAGATGATCTATCTCCGCTATAACTGCTCTAGTCTATAAATAGACATAAGCTACTTGCCCACTATGCTTCCGCTACTCCCACTGACCACAGCAACCCTCCTACCGGGTCTCATAGCCTGGAACAGCGGTAGTGTCAAGTCTGGGTAGATAAGAACCTCCCTGTCACCGTCCTTGAGGCTACCGAAGTACCTCTCGGGTGTCTGAGGTTACCCACCATATCTGCTGAGTGGCTAATAGAATGTCAAACCTGATTGAATATATAGGTCCTATTAAATTTTCCGTAATCGTTTGCGGTTCTGGAATCACTTCCAGTTCTACCATACTCCCACTACTGTTTTCTGAAAAAATCCATTTTACTAAAACTGTGGCGAGTCAAGAACAATATCACTATTGAACTTCCAAATGGTAGAATATCAACCCTCGTCATAGCTAGGGTCAACCCACAAACAGCCATTACAGAAACGTGCCCTGAGTTATCCAGTGTCTGGTTTTAAGCATAAGCTGGACAACTCCCCGTACCTTAACATCTTTTAAGGTACGAGCTATTCTATATCCAATATAGAAACTTTGGCACCTTTTTAATTGGAACCATATTCAATCATGCAGCTGTCTCCAGTGCATATCATCTTAATGGAAAGAGACTAATCAGTATTACTCAACTTAGGAATCCTTCCAATTATGAGTAACCTGAAAGAGAAACTAGTTTCTCAAAAATCATTACTATCATCTGAATACCAAACACAAGAATCTACATCTTCGATCTCTTTGAAGAATCCCGATACTTGTGACATCTGGTTCTCTACTTTATTCTTATACCCATAACTTCTCAAAACTTAGACCTTGTATTTCTACGAAACACTTGTCTAAAAACTAGAGAAGTCATAAGTAAATAGAACAAAGTACGAGGACCTACCCCTTTGTCCTGATGGACACTGGACAACATACAATACTCTGTATAAGTCCGCTGAGTTGAATAACTTAAAACCTGTGCTTCGTAGGTTGAAAACTGTACCCTGGCGATTTCCTCAAATATCACCAATTACAACGAATTCCGATATAATGAGGATAATTACCTAATTCCCAATAACTTACTCCCACTCATCATCCGTAAAACCATACAGATATGAGAATGTAACCTGGTAAATACATACCCTTGGAGTAAGTATCTAATCGGGAAAACAGTTTTCTTTTAACAATGCACTGAAACATGAAAATGTTTCGTAGGGGTATCCTGGTATTCCTAGTAATGCCTCTTCCATAATCCAATCCATGACTTTAACCGTATATGTTATTGCCATCTCTCCAAATCCCTTTATTTGTCTTTAGTCGTTACCTTCTGTACACCTTCGTTAGGCTAAATGGTTTTCTTCCTTCCCTACCGTTCGGCACCAGCCTATGGTTTGGAAGAAGACTATCCAGTAAGCATAATAGGTGTACCCTCCTAAACCAAGGAGTACTCAGCATCTTGAGAGAAGGTGGTGATAAAAGACAACTGAATAATACCTTATTCTTTTAAAGGTGAAATAGGAGTGGCGATGAAGTACGCGGTTTTGGTCGTGAATGATAAAGTCGCAATTTACTTTGCTCTCTTTCTAATCCCTTTATTTTGTCTTTAGTTATTGCCTTCTGCACACCCTACTTAGGCTAATTGGTTTTCTTCATTCCCTACCTTTCGGCACCTGCCTATGTTTTGGAATAAGACTATCCAATAAGCGTAATAGGTGTACTCTCCTAAACCAAGGAGCCCTCGCAACCTGAGAGAAGGTGATAATAAAAGACAACTGAATAAACCAATTCTATTTCTCCTGAACCTTGATCTATCCTCGAAGAAGTCCCTTCGAGTTCGTATATAACCATACGATGGATCTATCCAATGGAAGTGGATTTCCGTAGTAATATGGGTGTTCTGAGAAATTCAAAGGGTAGAAGGAGTGGCAATGACTTATGCAACTCGGACAATCCAAAAGCCAGTATTTTAAGAAGGTTCGGTCAACTTGGTCACTAAGTCATAGTCTAGGGTCGGTCAAAGGTCGCTGCCAAAGAGAGAGAGAAAAGAAACACTCTGCGTGCACTCTAACCTAGATCAGAATGGTTATCACTTTATCTAATCCGGAAACCTCCCACTGTCCTGTCAAATTCTCCTCCAAACCAGAAAGAAGAATCAATCGGGATCACCCGAAGAGTAAACCAACTCATCAGTGGGAACCGGGATCCAACTCTCATCGCATGATAACGTGATGGAATGCATCCACGATACTCATACTCCAGAAGGTATGCGCATACTTGGCAAGTTTCAGTTTCTTTAGAAACTCCCGATATGATTTTTGCCCCATGCTCTTATAACCTTGGCGTTAGGTCAAAATGTCATAAGTCACATGCCAAGTTCTATCCGTCACTATCTTGTTAATTTGAACCCACCCGCACATGCCCTTGGCGTTAGGTCAAAATGGCAGAACGGCTGTCCCAAACCAACTCATCTATCTATGCAACAATTAAATACCCAGCAGCTACCAAACACTATGCCTTGGCGTTAGGTCAAAATACATAGCTTGAATACTACTGAATACCCAAAAGAAGTGACAGAGGGCTACGGCTGGTTTTTGGCGAAAAACCTTTAACGTAGTGAACTTGATATCGCTGAAGGAACCTGATAGCTTTTTAAAATATAGTGGCGAAAACCTTTTGCTAAAGAGGTCATTCCCGGTGAAGGGATCTCGGCTCTTTCCTCGTGGAATGAGGTGCAGGATATTCCACTGAATACCGCGATGCAAAGCAACTTGTAATCGACTATAGTGAAGTTATTACCCCGACGCAAACTTCTGCCCAAGGGGTCAGTCCCGGTGAAGGGATATCGGCCCTTGCCCCGTCGAATGAGGTGCAGGATATTCCACTGAATACCGCTATGCAAAACAAAAGGAAACATCTTTGCAATAACACTTTTTAAATTTGTTCCAACAACTGCAAACAGGTTTGTTTTCCTTTGCATTGATCAGAATCAACGCAGTCCCATCAATCAATCACACCAGAAAAGAACGAAAATAAAATGTACGTATATGCCATCCGCATTCGTCACTGGGTCCCGTCATCACCCGTTAGGTTACTTAACTAACGACAGAGCGGGGACTGGACTAGCGTGGGTGTAAAACATATACAACATCTAATAGTATATAAACCAATATACAATAATCGCTCCAGGCGTGATAATATGCAACATTACATAAAAGTAATAAGCATCACAGAACAATACAGATAATCTGGGATCCCCGGGTTTCACAGAGCCGCTGCTGAAACCCGACGTTCCCCTGTCGTGTGGATAGCCTGTGCAATGAAACCTAGACCCCTACGGGTGCGGCAAGTTACCCGCCAAAATCTGAAGCGAGGCAGCCCCCTACATCAAAGTGAATGGACCACCCAGCACTTCACGGAATCCGGTAATCTTGGGCACCCCTCCTTGGGTCAACCTGTACCCCCTACGAGTGCGGCGAATAGTCTGCCAATTCTAGAGTGAGGCCCCTCTGTCTCTCAAAGCCATGAGATGCGGACCCGTTGCCCTCCAGAACCCGGCTATCCGTGCACTCCATCGCGGGGCAAAACCTAGTACAGAAATGAATAATAGTACAACAGGTACATCGACCGCAACCTGGTCGTGCCCCAAAAGAATATTATACAACAGGCAGTGACGGCAGTCCACAAGTTGGACGCTCGCCCTGCAATATCAAATGTACAAATAAATCCAAACTGCACTACCATTGCACACTGCTATCCACCACGACAAATCCGCAACATCACAGCACAACACAGAACATCAACGCGAATGTCACGTTCGCAAACCCGTCTAAAAGAACTATAACAATCAGACGCGGTTTACCGATCAAATGACATTCCCGGTCAGAGATATAATGTAAGCACTGTAAACTAACATGTTTAAATTTCGATCGACTAAATATCACAAAGTAGGCCCCACGAACAACTGGTGAACAGTAACAAAATCTGGGCCCAAAAGATATGTACCAAAACCCCCAAATTCCAACAGAGAAGACACTGTGCAAATTTGGTGCACTGATTCGATAGAACGGCCGCGGATGCGCGGCCAAACCATGGGTTTGGCCGCGATTCCGCTGCAGTTTGGTGGAATCACGTGCTCAAATTTGGTCGGTGTGCTTCTGAAACCCTGCACAACTTTCTGTGATATGTAGAATAATTTTAGGACATCATTTAAAATCGACAGAAACTGTGAAGTTGAATTTTGCAGTTTTTGATTTCCGGTTCGATCGATATTTTAAACGCGTTAGCACAAGTTAGTAAAGCAAAATGGTGAGGCTCTGATACCAATGTAAGTCTACGTTAGCACTCCGGCCGTCTACAGACGCCAAATGCGGAACAAAAACATTTTAACTGGCGCTATCGTATACTTTAACCCGGATCTGCCATTATTGCTAAACTAACAAACTGTAAAGAGTGTAGAAAGGTTATACCGAATGATCCGAGTCCTTCGTTCTTTAACCATCATCCCACGCTCCGTTGCGGCTGCTCCGATCTCTTCGATCTCCGATCTGCTCGTCCAGGTGGCACCACGTCGACGATTCTTTAAACGAGCTCCCGCCTCTGACTTGAGGCAACTCGGTCGTCAAGTTTGCTAAAAGAGACGACCAAGATTGATGTAGAGAATGAATAGATTACTTTGTCTCACTTCGTCCAAAACCGTGGACGATCGGTTAATGAAGTTGCCGTGGGAATCGGGTGATGGAATGAAATGAGCTGTGAAATTCCATACACCGAAAACTATCATATCTTTTTCACAATGAAACATCAAGTGAGAATTCTTAAGAGGAGGGGGAAGGGGGCCGGCCATATATATAGGAAGGAGGAGGGTGAGTGTAGGAGCAAAGAGGGTGAGCATAAGGATAAATATCAACAACAAATATCCTTAAGCAAAACAAAACACATTAATGAAAGCATGAGTCACTAATACACCTCATCAAGTCATTAATGCAACAATTAATGTCAAGATGAGTCATTAGCCACCTCATCAACCTAGTCACCATATCTAGAAACTTCTAGAAGCATGACTCACCACATCCAAGAAAAGATAAATCCGTTTTTAACCGAATGTTAAAAGACGGCTGATAGAAAACTGGAAACTGGCAACTTCCAAAAGTGATCCTGAAACTACTTTCAGGATAACCCCGTAACTGTATAAATATACCCGCATTTGTATTACGACCGAATACAAATGCAACCGAGACAAAGATATTATATCTACTCAATATAATACCCGGATCCGGCTTAAACCAAAGCCGACCCGTATCATCTGCCCGAAAAATAACACGTGCGTAAACGCACGTGCATTTTCCGAACCCTTCCATAAAACCATACGGCCTCTACAACGTTTCGCCCGAACTTGGGAAACTGTCTGTGGGGGACTCTAATGACTCGTCAGTACCCTGGCAGTGGGTTTAACCACAAACCGTCAGCGGCACTAGCTATGCGTAACGGCTGCCCATGGACTGACCTCAAGGGAGGCCGATGAGCGAACTCACCCGGAAACCCTACTGAGCCTAACAGTGACAATGTATATACAGTCCGGTCCGTTCGTCTATGAGTATCGCATATCTGCCTAGGGGGCTAGTAACGTCAGACCCCCAATAGCAGTATAAGTCGTGTCGGAGTGTAGCCCAATAACACCCTGAGATACTACTGGAGTATCTACCAGTAAATCTCCTGCCACGACCGTGGGCTTTGTGTAATGGCTCTCCTAGACACAGCACGATCTCGCCCCCAATACCGGGAGAGACGAATCCCCTGCCGATCCACTCACGTGCCTCCATATGGCTCGGGACTGTACCCAAAAGCTACCTGTTTGCATGACTCCTTTGAGCCGTGGTAGGGTAGAAATCAAAGCACAGTGGGAACTCACACGAGACAAATGACGACCTCAGGTCGATGAACTAACCTGTACACATGTCACCAGGGAACTGCTATATGACGATATGTATAATACCAACTAGCAGATTCCCGGCGAGTCCTGTCCGGTGTACTCATAACCCAATGAGCACCTGTATACATCTTAGGTGATGCAATTGACACCAGTGGCTTATGAGACCGGCCACCGCCCCTCATCGGGGTCTCGACTGTATACACTAGTCTACTCCGGAGTATCGATGCCCTGTCTCGAAACTCCCACGACTAGGGACCACAATTAAGGATATGCGTATAAACTACCCAACTCTCACGTATATGATCGCCATCATACAGTTGGTAGTAAAGCAAGATCCTAAGGGCTCTATCAAAGTGTAACATGTAATCAGTCACCTGAACATGTACACGACTGATAAAGGCAAACCAGATAGCATACTATCATCTCGAGTAAGACTGTCCTACCGGTATAGGTCCTCCGCAATCATTGCAATCACGTACCTGCGATCCAATAATTGACTATGAGGGCACTATCTCCAACAGGCAACTCGGGCACGAAGTTGGCGAGCCGACGTGCCCAAGAAATGCTGTAGGCTAAGTGTAGTAGCTTGTCTCTTTGGGGTTATGAAGCTGCCTTTTGGATTGAGGAGGAGAAGAACTTTGAAATGGAGTTATATGATTTTGTGGCTAGCAAAATGAATGATAATATTTTTCTCCACAACAAAATGAATCCCTCATCTCCCCTCTCTCAAAGTGGCCGGCCCCTAATGAAGAATATGGAGAGAGAGAGAGAGAAATAGCATATATAAATGTGTGAAGATAAATGAGGAAATATGTCACACCTACATCAACACTATATCCCATCTCATAAATGCAAAGGAATAGACTTAAAAAGAATCTAATGATTCAAGAACCATCATGATGCCTCCAATTTCAAATAACACCCTCCACAAATGTTAATTTGCAAACATGCAAATAAGCCCCTCCAACAGATAAGTCCGGACGTGAAGGAACAAAGGAAAACTGGACGGAACGGAATGCAAACCGGCAACTTCAGAAAACTGATCCCGTAATAAATTACAGGAAAACCCCGCGACTGTATCTACATACCCGCATTTGTATTCCTACTGAATACAAATGCAAAGAGACAAAATCTACACTGTACAATACTAGGATCCGGCTTAAACCAAAGCCCGCTAGTAAAATCCGTCCGATCACGATCCGTGCAATACCGCACGTGTCTGATCGAACTCTGCCATATCTCCATACGGCCTCTACAGCGTTTCGCCCGAAACTTGAGAAAACGGTCTGTGGGGGACTCTAAAGACTCGTCAATACTTTGGTTGTGGATTTAAACACTAGCACGTCAGAGGTATTAGCCTATACGTAACGGGCTACCAGGTATTGACCAAAAGGGACGTCTGTGAGCGAACTCATGCTGACACCCTACTGACCCTGTCAGTGACAATATCCGTACAGTCCGGTCCGTTCGTCTATGAGCATCGTATGGCGGGCCTAGGGGGTTGGTAAAAGTCAGACCCCCAAAAGCGGTACAAGTCGTGTCGGAGTGTAGCCCAGAACACCCTGAGATACTACTGGAATACCTACCAGTAAATCTCCTGCCTTGGACAAGGACTTCGTGTAATGGCTCTCCTAGACACAGCGCGACCTCACCCCCAATACCGGGAGAGACGAACCTTTACAGATCCGCTCACTGCCTCCATGTGGCTCGGGACTGTACCCAACGAAAACCTGTTTGCACGTCTCCTTTGAGCGTGGTAGGGTAGTAATCAAAGTACAGTGGGAACTCACACGAGAAAAATGACGATCTCAGGTCGATGAACTAACCTGTACACATGTCACCAGGGAACTGGTATCTGACGTCAGGTATAAGACCAACTAGTATGTTCCCGGCGAGTCCTGTCCGGTGTACTCATAACCCAATGAGCACCTGTATACATCTTAGGTGAACCAACTGACACCGGTGGCTTGTGAGACCGGCCACCGCCCATCGTCGGGGTCTCGACTGTATACACTAGTCTACTCTGGAGTATCGATGCCCTGTCTCGAAACTCCCTCGACTAGGGACCTTTTAAGGATATGCTTATAGACCCCAGCTCCCACGTATATGATCGCCCTCATACTGCTGGCAGTCAAGCAAGAATCCTAGGGGCTCTATCAACGTGTAATAGCGACCTGTAAGGTCACCTAAAACAGTACACGATGATAAAGGTAAACCAGATAGCATACTATCATCTTGAGTAAGATTGTCCTACCGGTATAGGTCTTCCCTCAATCATTGCAATCACGTGCCTGTGATCCAATAATTGACTCTGAGGGCACTATCTCCAACAAAACCGGGTTTTCAAAACTATGCATACTTTCTTGAAATATCCCCACGGTTCTCAAATCCATAAATCACATGAAATCCATGTCTCAATGCGTAAATCCATGAAATATTATGTATGCAACATAGAACAGTAATATGCATATATCAAGGGAAAACCGCTCTTTTAAATGAATCCAGTTTTTAAATATATCATGCGGTTCCCAATTTCTCCAAAGTCAAATACAACATTATATAAAGGTGTATATGTAGCTATAACAAGGTATGTGTATATACATGTAAGTATGTATACATGATGCATTTCATATGCGCAATAGAACAAGAATCAACGTCTCAAATGTCAATAACAATACAGTACCGCATATGTGTATAGGTTGTGCGTGTCATGGCAATTACCAACGGTGTGTGTATAGCATAGAATTTAGTGCTCGTGCAACATGAACCGTCAGTAATGGTGCAGTGTCCAATGGGTACTAAGTCAAGGCACAATAAGTAATGTTATGCAATGATTCTCATGCATAATCAACTCATATGCATATTACACGTGACTATAATATCATATCTAGCCCTGACGCTTAACGCCATACATGCGATTTCCCCGTAGATGTTAAATCTACTCACTCGGACATCTCGGCTAATCAGATCCGATCATAGCTTTGCCATTTCTGCGCCACATCCGATGCCTCTGCACCCGATCCTAGAAATGTACACAAGGAAATAAGAGGATAAATATATAAATAGTCGCAGACACAAACAATACAAGTCAACCACGCGTACTAACTAAACGCGCACGCACTTGGTGCACAAAACGTGCTCGCGACAACGCCACAGACCACAACTAGGGTCGCTATACGTGGCAACTACCAAACCAAAACCCAATCGCACCAATTGCGCGTTCACAACACACTAAATTTTATATGAAATAGGTTGTATATCAACAAAACCTCAAACTTAATTAAAATCGATTTATTCCAAAAACCTAGTAAGTATCAATTTACCATTTTAGTTCAAAACTAAATATTTTAACAAAACCAGCGGCCACAATAATCACTTAATAACATAATTAAGCCACTATATTTTAATTTCACCTATTTACACTCTAATTATAAACTTAGTTTGCAAAATTATTTGATTAGGAAAAATTAAATGTAACAATTAGCAATTTAGCAACTAGATTAGGTTTGAAAGCCTACCAAATAGCAAACTACACTAAACTAACCTAGTAATGATATGAAAACCCCTAACTTAATTCAACTCCTTCTCTTTAGATTTCTAACTTTCAATTAAAACCTTATTTAAACACCTAATAAGCTAGATTAAAGTAATATAGCAACAAATTAAACATGGGGTTAGGATTTATACCTCAAAGATTTGTAGATCTAACATGCAACTTAGCCTCCCAAATTAGCTTCTTTGCTCCAAGATCCATACTAGATTGGCTAAGAAATAATGGGTAAAGATTTGATTTAGAGTTTGTGGGATTTTGTATGGGTTTTTATTGTATTTCTTGAAGATTTTTAGAAGAGAAATGAGGTGAGAAAATTTTGGGGCTGCATAAAGGGGGCTCGGCCAGAATTTTGGGTGGGAGGGAGAGAGTGGTTGGGTGTGTGTGAGTGTGTAGAAAATTCCATGCCTCAAGTCAACTAACACCATACCTCTTATCTCCTTATTTTCTTTTCATTTTTAAATTTCTTTTCTATTTATTTTGTGAGAAAATGAGGTGGGGACTTGGGGAGGGCTGCTGCCTTAGGGTTCGGCCATGTGGGGAAAGAGGGAGTGAGGTGTCGTGTGACAAAGTCCAAGTCAAGAGAAAGACCATACCTCAATTATCTAAACTCCATACTTCTATGTTTATTATTTTCTTTCAATTTAAACTCTTTCTTCAATTTTCTAGAACCCTCTTAACAATTCCATTTTATTTCAAACACAACATGTTACATTTTAGTTTAATGTGTCATGGTTCACTAAAACATAATTAACCCATTCCAATTTGTAAAAATCACTAATTAAATGTATTAGTGAAAACTTAAAATAATATTTAATATAATTAATTAAGAAAATTATTTAAGTAAACTAGAATTTTACAAGCGACCAATTAAATACCAAATACTAGCAATTATATTGCTAGAATAGGTATATTTAAGTCTATGTTGAAAAATAATTATATCTTGGTTTTTACGGAAAACGCAAATTATCTACCGATTATCGGAAAATTCTCCTAAACGGTTTTCAGAACGTTACAGGCCGGCGGGGACGGTCATATCATGGCCAATGAACCCCGTGCTCTGCACACTGGTCTCTTCAGCCACCCCTAACCCCTTTGCACTGTTTGATTTTCCTGCAGTCAAACATAGACCCTTCATTTCACAATTAAACACAATTTTAATATTTTTAATCCACATTTTTAATTCCCAAACCCTAATTCTTCATTATAAATACCACTCCCTATCTTGGCTCAACACCATTCTGAAAATTCTATCAAAACTCTCTAAAAAGTTCCTAGTGCAAGTGAGATAAAGAGGAGTTAGCGAACAAGTTGGTTCCGGCGAAAATCGAAGTAAATTCCGGAGCTCCCGCTACTCCACGACGATCCTCCTCTATTCTTTACCCTTTCTTAGAGCTTTCTAAACAGTAAATCCCTCCCAAACTCCCTTTCTCTTCATTGAATTTTTTTTAAACAATATCGGTATAAGTGGAGTTATTACCGATATCATCTTTTCTAAAACGGATAACTCCATTCTCCTTTAATATTTGGAAAATCTAATTTTACCACTTCATTTATAATCTTAATACCAATGTTTAGAATAAATTTTGCCCAAGAATCTTATGTAAAACAACCATATTTGAAATTTTACATTAAAATACCTTGAACTTTGTTATCACATTTTCTCGACAAAATTGCTTAACAATGCCTTTAGGAAAACTTCACGGGATAACGATCTACCCCGCCCCCCCAAACATACAATGACAAAATTGCTTAACAATACCTCTTTTGTATGAATATTTGTTACGAAGAAAAATTTATAGTAAAATATCACATAATTCTAAAACCGGATTTCTTTTAAAAGCGATATTTCATTTTCTTTGCGATGATGCAGATTATCGCACATCCTTGGACTAGTAGAGCGAGATGCAGACCTCCTTACGGAGTATTTGATCTCGAAAGGATTTAAATACGTTTTCTAAGAAATACGAATTTTCTAAATAAAATAAAATTATTTTAAAAATTAAAATTATATAAAATTATAAATCCATATTTTCAAAATATAATAAATTTATATTTTTCAAAAAAATGAAAGATTAACAAATGACAATAAAATACCACCAAGATACCAAAAATGACAAGTTTTTCAATAAAATACCATGAACTTTCAAATGCTAAGTATTTATCATTAAAATACCACAATACTTAAAATCCATGCTCATGTAAACCCTAAGTAATACTAGTCACCCTCGAGCTTTACTTTTTTAACTATATTAAAATATTTTTCATAAAACCCCCTCGAGTTATATAAAAACAATATTTAAGGACTTTAGTAAATATGATCAATTCTCTTGAGCCCCAGAGAGCCGGAGAAAGTGAGTGCTTGCCTATTTATGGTAGACAACTTAACGGAGTTATCAATGGTAATTGTCTTGGAAAAAAACACAAATCCTTCCGTCCATGTGCTGCAGTTACCGATGACTCCCGAACCTAATTCAAGATCTAAATCTGTTTACAAGTGTCTGACTCAATATGAGTCCAAATTCCAACCTGAATCCAAAGTCAAACATGAATACTTGATCATGATCATGAATACTCGAATCTAAATATCAATACCAAACATGTATACATGACTTGACTTGACCGAACCATGGTTATAATTTGACATGACTACTTGAATAATTGATTACATCCTGAACATGTTTACTTGAACATTTGCATCCATGATTTCGGCAAGACTTGTAAATATAATCTATATAATACATTACACGGGGATAAAGGGGTAGATTAGTATGGAACATATATCGTGGCACGTGAGCTCACTTAAAAGACACCTACATGAATTTTCGTGCCGTTGTCCCATGGGTTATGACGGGGTCTTGTACTACATGTTACTATTGTCCATGAGGTAAGATTGACTCCTCTCGTATACATGAATACCTTCTTTACTAAACTATAAACAACCACGTTAGAATAACTATCATATACCGGTAATCAATCATACACAACTTACCTGTTCATTACATATTACTTGTTATATTCTCTTTTTTCTTTTGGGACTTACCGAGCGCTTGTTCGTTGACGATATTCCTTTCTATTTCTTTTTTTACAATTTTCGTCAAGAGGACCGGACTCTCAGGAGATCGAGCCTAACCAGGAGGACTTGGACCAGCTCACCATTCAGCCTGACTACTAGTTCATCTGCACTTTCATTTTGTATGCCATTGTTTATGCATTGCTTTACTCATTGTATATTTTACTTTCAAACAGTTGTATGTAAAGAAGAATGTAAATAAAGTTGCTGTTTATTTTATTACTCTTATCATTCTCGTTCATTTTATATATTGCTTAATTGGGCTTAACGTATTTATTTCTCAGTAAATACGTTGCGGCCTGCCACATTACCGTTTCCGTTTACTGGGAAGCGGGGCATGACAAGAGCCATGGTTTTGTATAAATGATTCAAATATAAAATAGCAACCATGCTTGAATAGCGTAGACAAATGAATTTACAATTCATTTGTCAATACTATTCAAGCATGTCTCTCACCATTCTCACCTCACTTTCCCTTTACACCTCATTTCCATTTTAAGAAAAATAGAAAATACATAATGAGGTGTCCTCCTTCTAGAATGTATACTTGTATAAATACAAGAATACATCTCCGTATATATATATACCCGTATTCGTATCAAAATACGAATACCTAAAGAGATAGAATAATACTATGAACATAATACTAAAATATACATATCGAAATATATATATATATATATATATATATATTATTAAATCAATACCTGATTTAATAATCTGGCTTAATCTTAAGCCGACTAGTATTATCAAACGTCCGATCAAAAGTCCGGGTAGCTAGCACACTTATTTGATCGGAACCCTGCATGTATTAAAATACGGCCACTACATCATTTTGCCTGAACCAGGGAAACCGTGGTGATGAAAGGAGTAAAAGAGAAGGCCTTGTATATTCTGCAAGAAAAGACGGTGACAGGTTCTGCAGCAGTCTTGTCTACAGGAGAATCGGAGACAAAGAACACCAAGTTGTGGCATATGTGACTTTTTTTTGTCGTGCTGTGAAATGAAATTGTATCGTATGCTGGTTAGAGAGGTTAGAAAACTATATCAACTCCTTGTAAACTTAAAGTAGCTGCCATCACCCTATATTTCCTCATTTATCAAATAGCGCTCACTGCCTTCCCTCGCATGGCTCAGATTCACTTTTTCTTCAAAGAAGGAAAGGAATTTAGACCAGGTCCAGACAGGGTTCAACCAATCTTTTATCATATTGGAAGAGGAGTCAGCCCAGCGGGTAAGCTTTCTAGATCATTCTACATTCTTTTTCTGTTGATCCGAAATAAGTGGTCTTGGCTTTTATGCCGCGTTGTCAGAAGGGGAATTATCGAATTTTCTAGGAATCCCGCGTTTCGTTTGAGCCGCAAACAAAACGCGACATTTCCCGTTCGTGTGAATAGCTTGTATATTGCTAAACCAAGACCTCTACGAGCACGGAGAGCCACCCACCAATTCTAGAAACGTGGCAACCTGACCTCAATTCCATGAGGGGGCTACCCGATGCTTTCTAGAATCCAGTAACTCGAGCGCTCCTTCGCGGGCCT
The DNA here is from genome assembly GCA_030015575.1 of Agapanthus africanus. Taxonomy (NCBI): domain Eukaryota; kingdom Viridiplantae; phylum Streptophyta; class Magnoliopsida; order Asparagales; family Amaryllidaceae; genus Agapanthus; species Agapanthus africanus. Next base: position 455,936,781 of record JASDDO010000001.1, on the reverse strand, counting down.
ATCCTATACCCCTTACAAGTGCGGCGGGCAATCTATCAATTCTAGAACGATGTAGCCCGTTCCCAACGCTTTGAGAAGGCCACCTGCCGCATTCTAGAACCCGGCTGCTCGAGAGCTTCTCCATGGGGTAAAATCTGTATTATTTATACAACGGTAATAACGAACTCAACCCGATAGTGTTCCGACAAATGATAATACAATCACTGGCAACGACGGCCACAATCCGGCCGCTCGTCCTGAAAAATAATATACATTTAGCATATACAAGAATGGAATACAACACAGTATTACAATCATTCACACGAGAGGGGCTATTTGTTGCAACAATCCTAACCAAAACAACCAAACCAACATAGCAGACTCGCTATGCGGAATCCTGTCGAATTGATCACATATCAATTCGTAGACGTTAATCGATGCATATCAACATATGCAAAGATAAACAGTGCAAAAATTTTCAATCAAAACTTCACCGAATAACCCAAAACAACCAAAGAAAGCAAAAACAAATATCTTGGCCTTTTAGATATACACCAAAAATCATGTTTTCAAGAATTCAAGATCCTGCCAAAAACCAAAGACCTAACTCACCATTTAGGCTGACCAGGTCGGCTAAAAAACAGGTTTGGGCAGCCACAACAGAGGGCATGGGTCTCGGGTTCTTGCATATACATTATAATGTCAAAAATAGCACATAAATGTATACCAAACAATTTTCAGAGAACTAGAAAAATAATGTGCAGAGACTTGAAAATTCGAAAACATTATCGGTGAAATTTTGATTTGAAAACATCGTATCGTCTAAAACAAGTACTGTATTTGATTTGGCTCTAATACCACTATAGAGATTGGTCCTAGGGCCGCAATGATTGCGAACCGCGGTGGAAATAGAAAACAACAATTTTTCAGACATAGAACTAATTCATAACTAGACTCATCTTAAATACATGTAGTTGCAACAAAAATGAACACTCAAAAGAGGGTAAATGGGAGCTACTAACCTTTGTAGAATGTTTGATCGCCTATTGAAAGACCCATGCTAAGCTCCAAGTTCTCCAGATCGAGCTTGAGTGCTGAAACCCTCACTGTAGATAATCCACTTGAAAGAAACCCGATCAACTCTATCTCCACTAAAATAGTGAGGAAACTAGCTCACTAGAACTTGCTAGGTTAATGAGGTAGGATGATGTGAGGAGGATGCTTTATCATCACTCAATTTCATTTCATTTCTTATCATCACTCAATTTCAATAAGAAGAGGAAGATGAAGAAGGGGAAGAATGACCTAGAGACTCTTTTTGGAATATGTTGAGTGGTTAAAGAAAATATGAGAGAATAATCCTCTCATATATTCTTTTCTCTCTTCTCCTTTCTCTCTCTCTCTCTCTCTCTCTCTCCAAGTGTCACCACAAATTGGGTGGGTGTGGGGTAGTGGCTTCCACCACATCACATGGGTTTTTATCATCTAATGACAAGCATCCATGTATGTATCAAACATGCATCACATGGATGCAATAAGAGAGAAAGGGGAAATGGTTATGTATCATATACATAACCCCCCCTCCACACACACACACATCAAAAGAGAGAGATAATGTATCATATACATCACTAACAATACATTAGTATCATATACAAAAGTAAGAGAGTGTGTGCGTGTGTCATATACATAATACTAGCAAACATATCACATATGTGATTATTAAGTCAACTCTTAACTTAATAATCTGGCTATCACATAGACCAGCTAGTATTATCCAATGTCCGATTAAATCAAATGTATCGCATACAAGTATTTAATCGGACTTATGAACGTATCCAATATGCACGCCACATCATCATTTCACCTGACCGAGAAAACCTTCTGTGTGGGACTCTAAAGACTCAACAATACGCTGGTAGTAGGTTAGGATCAAATCTGATTAATCCGAAACACTTTCAGATCAATCCCCACTGGGTTAACCTATAACCACCTCAGCGGTACTAGCTACACATAACAGCTACCCAGGTATATATGAGATGAAAGGTCGACAAACAAGCTCATCCATACCTTGCAAGAGCTTATCAATGATGCATACGATATAGTCCGATCTCTTTGTTAAAGAGTATCGCATATTGAGCCTGGGGCATGGAATCTGTCAGACCCCCAATAGCCCAATAAGTCATGCAGATATCGAACTCATAACCAACCGATATGCAACTAATAACACTTACTAATTGTAACGACTCTAATTTTACTGTACAATTTTTTTTTAAAGTTAATGAATATAATGGAGTTTGCTAATCTGAGTATAAGTTATAAATTAATTTTCTTTAAGAACAGCAAGAAAGCATTTGTAGCTCATTGGTAAAGCCTTGCACTGCTGTGATATAGCCCCTGTGTTCGAATCCCATCAGCCACATATATTTTTTACTGATTTTTCTTTAAAACTTTTTGGAAGCCCAAAATTTTACACGTGCAATACACGTAAAAATGAAAAGTCAGATAAAACAAACATATGAAAAATATTGTGTACACAGCCAGGGACACGTGGCAAGAATCCAGAGCCCCAATGCCCCCATAGGACCGGCGAGATCGGCCATGAGCCCAGCGACACCGGTCGTTCGCAAGGGATAATTCCCCGTGCTTTTCCCACAACACCCCTTGGCCTATCTCACTACTCCTGTTTTGTTTGATTTCCCTGAAAATTAACAGAGAATTAAAATGAAGCTTTAAATCCAATTTTTAATGCATTTTTAGTTCTTTCTTCAATTCCAAAACCCTAATTTTACACTATAAATACAACCCCATACCCTAACCCTCTTCATTCTGAAATCTATTGTCAAAATTCTCAAAAATTTCTAAGTCTAAAAAGAGTACAAGTGGAGTTAGCCGAAGGTCAATTTCCGGGGAGGATTCAAAACGTTTCCGGCGGCCCCGCAACTACACGAAGGCTGCCTTCTATTTTTCCACCTCTCCTCTATTCTTTTAGCAGGTAAGTACCATATCTCTCATTCTCTTTCTACTATAAAACTTCTCTTTTTCAAAATATGCCGGTAAGTGGAGTTATACCGACATTTGTTTCTAAAATCTTTGAAAACCACAATTCTTCTTAAGAATCACCTGTACTCATGTTTATACCTTACTTGTAATCATTTAACTAATATTTAGAAACCAATTTCACTCTAAAACTCCATATTAAATAACTTTAATTAAGCTTTTACGTTTAAATACCTTGAAGTTTACATACGACATCTTTTAATTACCATGCTTAGCATACCTTTAGAAAACCTCACGAGGTAATGACCTACCTCTCACATACACAAATCTTGACATAACACGATTCTCTTGAACAATATTTTTGTGGCAAAATACGACTTTTCATCAAAATACCTTAAACTATTAAAAACCCGGATTTCTTTGAATTGTGTTACTTAATTCTTTGCGATTATGTCTCTACAACCCATTTTGGGAAACCTGCTATTGGATGGTGCGGATTATTACACATCATCGGGACTAATAGAGTGAGATGCAGACCTCCTCACGGAGCATACGATCTCGATGGAATTTTAATACAATTTTTAAGAAAAACGAGGATTTCTATTTAATAATAAAAATTTATTTTTAATAATTATATAAATATTATCTGTCACACCCTGCTTCCCAAAAGAAGGAGAAGGATGACGTGGCATGGTCCGCAACCTAACTGTATTGAAGGTGGTCTATTCAATACAGTTACGTTAAACGTATGAATATTTAACATGCAGGATGTGTACCAAAACAAAAATAATAAAAGCGAAAGGCATTTATTTCCATTAACCAAACTTTATTACATCCCGAAGGAAAGAGTAAAATAAACTAAGTAGTTTAATTACATTGAGGAGAAACAAAAGCCCTAAACATGTGGGCAACAACAAAAATTAGATCTAGCTAATCTTCCATCGTCCAGTCTGCATAATCTTCATAAGTTGGCTTCACACCTTGATCCTCCCCATAATACTCATTCTTATCTGACGGACATTCCAAAGATAGAGGAAGAAAAGAAAGGTCCGTCAGCGAGTTATACTAAGGTAGGATTGCCTCATAAGAAGGTAAAGGTATAGAAACGAACAGGTGTATATAATGAGTATGATGTACATGTGTATAAAGCTATGAGGTTATATACAAATTAGATATGTTGACAGAGGTATATGCGATTATGAGTAGCTTGTGTGAGGTATATGTTTGTTAAAAGTTCAAGTCCAGTCACCGGATATTCAGTCTAAGAGTTAGATCAGATTAAACAAGGTGTGTATAGCACATGATGTGAGTTTAGTGTTGAGTATCAATAGGTATTGTAAACATTTAGTTGGTTAAATAAGGTCCGTATACTCACGATTATTCCGTTGTGGCCACGGAACAACAACTGGGAAAGTGAAATGTACCGTTTCACTTCCCGGGACCATGATCGAGTAGTAGGGGAATCCGAGTTCCGAATTTCCTTGCCTAATCAAACTACCCATCCTCGTGATTCAGTATAAAGGTTCGGACGAATTAGAGTTAGTGCGTATACTTCTAGGCATGGAATTTTCTCATTGTATAGTCGTCCATATTTTTGACTGTTCACCCGGAATATCGGGATCTTCATATTTGTATAGTCATCCACACTTTGAACCGTTCACCCGGAATATCAGGATCTTCATATTTGTATAGTTGTCCACACTTTGGACCGTTCATCCGGAATATCGGGATCTTCATATTAAGTATTCCATACCTAGGTCCGCACATTCTAACCCTAACCGTATCATGTTTTGTATATGTCATGTTGTCATAAACTGGAAATTTAAAAAGTATTGATCTCGTTTAATATGGCCTTCCACAACCACCCGTTTTATTTTCTAAAGTTCGTAAAGTACTTCGTGTCATCTTAGGGAATTCTTAGTAAAAAGAATAATAGTATTTAATTATCTTTTATTACTTCTAAGAAAAACAATGAGATTTCGGATATTTATCATCTTGGAAAAACATAATGTTTTACGGAAAAATATCCTTTCGATGTTTATTTGAAAATCTTTTGCAAGAGATTTTTATAAGGACAAGTTGCAAGAGGTTTTTATTTGAAAAACTAGACTGCTCCTAACTGTTCTAAAGGGCAAGTTGTGAGATCCTCAAATCGTCTTTTCACCGCCAATTGTGGCCAGGTAAGCACAAGTAAGGAAAGGAGGGATCCGCTCACGAATCACCGTGAGACGGGCCTTTTAAAATTACCTTTCCCACTTGTCTAGCCTAGGCACTACAAAGTCTGGTTTAGATAAACGACCGATGCCTACAACCTTTCCTTTGTCCTAATCTGGATTGGTGTTTATTTGAAAATTTCCTTTTAATAAGGTACTAAATATTCATTTTGAAAAGATATCGTTATACGGATTATGGTCCTTGTGGAAAATGGCCCTTCAATAAAGGTCGAGGTATTTAAATGAAATTAATAATTTTATGAAATTATAGTGTTTTAGATTCGGGGTAGCATCTTAGAAAATACGTTCGTTTTGGAAAAACCATTTAAATTTAGTATTTTCTTCTTTAAAAAGGTTGAAGGGGTTTAACAACATTATAGTAGTTGATGAAAAAGTGTAAGTAAAAATATATGTATGTCGTATCTAAAATATTTATTTCACATATCTTGTGTACAGAGGAAATTAAACACCATTTTAAAACATGGGTTAACATTATCATCATTAGGGGTACAAGGAATAGGCATGCACGAATATTATAACATCATTTTATATAGGGGGTTGATGATTAGAAGTTAAAACTAGGTTATTGAGAAAAGAAGAAGGCGTCAGAAAAAGGGGAAAGAGGCAGATCCTACCTTTGATTAGAGTTAGGCGTAAATGATTGAAGACGTGGGTTCCTCGACGATTGGATGGAGCCGTAGCGTCGGCGTCGTCGATACGAAGGCACCAGTATTTTTTTCAGATTTTTTGGAGTTCTGAGGTGTGAGAAATCAGTTTTGAAGTGCCTATTTATAGCGTTTTATCACCAACCATAAAATCCAAGAAATCCGTTAAAATCCTATCAAAATCTGTGCCCCCAATCATTCAGAATCATTAGCCGCCGCCGCCTCTTCACCTCAGCCGTTGGATCAAGATCCAACGGCCGAGATCGCGCCGTCGCCGCCAGGCCCACGCGCCACGCGTCACGCGTGGGGGAATCACGCGTTTTCGTGTGGTCCCCACCACGTGGGCGCGTCGGTGGATTCTGGGCCATTGGATCTTATGATCCAACGGTCCAGGATCAAGGGGAATTTAATTTTTTTTATTAATTTTTTTATATAAAAACTAAACGGATTTATATATTAAAAATTGAATTTGGTTTTAAAACAATTGTTAAAAATAGTTAAAAATACAGGAAAATTATGGAAAAATTTCAAAAAATATATTTTATTATTATCTTTAGTATAAAAATAATTTTGGGCTAAAACTAAATAATATATTCATTCCTATGGTTTTAGCTAGTTATTAAAATCTAGTTTATCCTTTAAAATATTTTTAATTACAAATTAATTATTTTAATCGATAATAAAATATGTTGATTATTTTCAGGCATTATAAAATTTTATTAAAACATTTTAAGCCTAGGAAAATAATAAATAGATTTTTAGAAAATTCCCTAAATCATATTTCACTGCTCTGAAAATTATTAATATTACAAAAAATATTTTTCTATCAAACGAAACACGTAAATAATTATTTGATACCAGAATTTAAATAGAATATATTTTATTAGGTATTAGAAATCACGGTCGTTACAATCTACCCTCCTTAAAATAATTTCGTCCTCGAAATTTCAGAAGGTAGATCAAGAAAAGAAAAATCACTAAGAAGGGATTATCGTGGTTAAAAATTTTGGGTCTCGCTTTCTTGTCCCGTCTTCTCGCTTCCACATATATCTTGCCTAGTAGTTCCTTCCTCCACATAACTCTAGCCAATCTGATCGTCTTGTCTCTCAAAATCTTTTCCTTCCGATCTAGGATCTCCACCGGCTGCTGTTCATAGGTTAGGTCAGTCCCCACGGTGATTTCAGAATGATCCAAAACGTGACCGGGGTCGCTGACATATTTCTTCAATTGAGAGATATGAAAAACGTTGTTTACGCCTTCCAGAGAAGGGGGCAAAGCTAGACGATACGCAACCTCTCTAACTCGTTCGAGAATATCGAAGGGACCTATGAACCGTGGGTTGAGTTTCCCGCGTTTCCCAAAACGTATCACTCTCCGGTTAGGAGAAATCTTTAGAAACATGTGTTCTCCTGGTTGGAACTCTAGTGGCCTTCTCTTTGTATCTGCCCAAAGCTTTTGCCGATCTTGTGCTATGCATAATTGTTCTCTGATGGTTCTTATCACCTCCACTGTCTCGACAATCATCTCGGGGCCTAGAAGTTCTCGATCCCCAATATCGTCCCAACTTAACGGTGACCCACACTTTCGTCCATACAAAGCGGCGAAAGGCTCCATGCCGATACTAGACTGGTAGCTATTGTTGTAAGTAAACTCTACCAAGTGCAGGTGATCTTCCCAAGATCTTTGAAAATCCAACATACATGCCCGGAGCATGTCTTCGAGAATTTGAATAACCCTTTCTGATTGGTCATCGGTCTGAGGATGGTAGGCGGTACTGAAACTCAGATTCGTGCCCAGACTCTTTTGTAGGCTTTGCCAAAACTGAGATCTAAAACGTGTATCTCGGTCGGACACGATGCAAATCGGTACGCCGTGCAATCTGACAATCTCCTCTATATACCTTTTTGCAAGGCTTTCGGTTGATTGAATCACTCGAAAAGGGATGAAATGCGCCGACTTAGTGAGTCAGTCCACAATCAGCATCGTTTCCTTTAGAGCTGCGAGGGAGTGCGGTCACAAAATCCATAGAAATGTTTTGCCATTTCCATTCGGGTATTGGTAATGGCTGTAATAGACCTGCCGTCCTGTGGTGTTCGGCTTTTACTTGTTGGCAAACAAGACATTTGGATACACTCTTGGATATCTCCCGCTTCATCCCATGCCACCAATAGTTTTGTCTGAGCTCCTTGTATATCTTTGTTCCTCCCGGATGAACAGAGTATGGAGAACTATGTGCCTCTTTTAATAATTCCTCTCTCATCTCCCCCTTAGGTACACAGACTCTGCATCCATATCTCAAAGAACCATCTTCATGGATGATGAAGTCCGTCCGCAGATTTGCGTCCACTTGTTCTCTGATCCTTCGCAACCTCGGGTCCTCCATTTGAGCGGTCTTGATCCGTTCGACTAAAGTTGAGTGAATTTGCAAATTCATAAAGGATGTAAGCATTCCGGGCATTATCAACTCGGTCTCTAGTTCATTAAGATCTTGACGATTCCTCCAATGAGTAGTTGGACTCGAAATCATTGGTTAGCGACTCAAAGCGTCCGGGACTACATTCACCTTTCCTGGATGGTATTGTAAATTTACGTCGAAATCTGCCATTAATTCCAGCCATCTCCTCTGCCTCACATTGAGTTCCTTCTGGGTGAAGATATACTTCAAGCTCTTATGATCGGTGTAAATATCTACCCTCTCACCCAATAAATAATGCCTCCAAATCTTGAGTGCGAAAACGACTGCGGCAAGTTCTAAATCGTGCGTTGGGTAGTTTCGCTCATGCACCTTTAATTTTCTTGATGCATAGGCAACTATATTGCCGCGCTGATACATCACACCACCAAGTCCCTTCTCCGAAAATCGTTGTGGATGTTTAAAACTTCTGGGTTTATTGAGTATGGTAAGGATGGATGCATTAGTTACGATCTACCCTCCTTAGAATAATTTCATATTTAAAATTTTCAAAGGAGTAGCCACTACTAGGCACGGAAAATCAGTAACGCTATCAGGAACCCTCTTCGCTGCATGTGTCGCTCCCGCGAGTTGGTGTATCACTTGATGCATGTAAAGTCTCTGAAGGGTTTAGGTACAAGGAATTCGGAAAATGTAAAATCAGTAGTTGCTTCCAGATAGAAAAGTTTGGAAGTTGAAGGGAGGTTGTGAATTGATGGAAAACTTGCGAGATATAACATAAAGGCAACTGGTCGAAATTATGAAAACTAGAGGAATTATGGTGAGTCCAACTAAGATTTACCTCGAAAGATAACTAAGCATGGTATCAAAAGAAAAGTGGAAAGAGAAAAGAGTATCTCTGCTGTCTTGCCATGTGGTATCAGCCTTGTCGGCTGTCACGGTGAAAGTCTGGCGTTTGGGTCCATTCCTTTGCGCTTGCTGAAAAACACGCTCCTGTGATGACAAGGGTGATCCCTTTGGTGATGCCCCTTGACCGGTTGGTTTAGTGGCGGAAAGTGGCCGGTTTCCCTGTGTTGGCGCCCCATAGTTAGCCGGCTGGTTGACGGGGCCTGATTGTCTCCCTCTCTGAGGCATGATCCAGAGACCCACAGACTATGCAAAGTTTGTTCAAAATGCGACAGTCTCTCCTGTAGTGTCCGGTCCTACCACCATGGTTGCATATAACGGCTGGTTTTCCGAATATAGTTGGTCCGGCTGGTCTCTTGGGTTGTTGTCTCCCGTTGAATCTGGAAGATGATCCTTCAAGAATTTGATTTGCTGGTCGCTTAATGCCAGACAAACGGTCATCCTTCCTCATGCGACTCTGAAGGTCTTCAAAGTTTCGTGTCGCCTCTAAGATTTCATCATAAGTTGAAAGGGTAGCATAAGACATGGAGGACTACGTCTTCAGGTCCAATCCATGTCTGAATCTCTTAGCATAAAGTTCTGGGGTTGCTACCAGATGATGCGCGAACCGACTTAACCTTGCGAACTCCGAAGCGTACTCGTTCACCGACTTATCCTACATGCTCCCTCGTTGGAAATGTATAATCTCTCTTTCCATCCTTAAGTGTGCCACGACTGGAAAATACTTGGTATCAAAATGCTGTTTGAACGTTTTGCAGTCGATCGGCTTCTTCAATCTACTTTCCTCTGCCTCCCACCATATCCTGGCATTATCCGTAAGTTGTAGCTTAGCGATGTTCACCTATGCGTCCTTCGAAATTTGATCGAAACTGAGATCATTGACTGTTCCCTTGAGCCACTCCTCAGCTTCCAAGGGAGTTTCCTTCCCGAAAAAGTCTTGGGGTGGAGTGATCTGAACTGCTTCACTCCTGCCGAACCTTGAGGAACTGGGGTTAGTGCCTTACTTAAAATCTCTGCTTGTTGTTGCCTACTTTCTCGTAGCTCCTGATGAAGGGCAGCTGTCTGCTACTACTATTGCTCCAGTAGTCCTTGCATCATGTAGCATAGCTGCTTGCTGAGCAGTGGCTTCATTGACTCCATTTCCCCTTCTGTTGCGGTTATGGTGTCGTCCGGCCATTGATGATCTGAATAGGTTAGGTTACAAACAGGCTGAGGGATGAGACAAGATAATAACTTGTATGGAAGAACAATAATTAATGCAAGAGAGAGACTAATAGGAAGAGCAAGAGACACAAGAGAGATTTTTGCTCGAAACTAAGATTTTATTATCCAACTTCAATATGGAGAGTACAACCGAAAAGTAAGGACATGCATCGTTTTATTCAGCCAAAGAAAAGGAAAAGACTTATTAATCTCGATTATGGGAGTTCAACAAGTTGCGATAGGCCTCCGCACTAAGAAAGGTACGACCATTCCCATGGTGCCTTGCGAGGATAACTGCCTGAGTTTCTTCGGCCTTGAGTTCCTCCTCACTCGAAGCTTCGTCCTTCGATTCATCCTTCGGCAGGGGCCTCGCTATCTGATTCCATCTCTATAGGGTTTTGTTTTTTTGCAGGTGCCTCCTCATCCGGACCATATTCTATGGGATTCTCTCCCGCCGCAGGAGCCTCTTTTTCTGGCCCATCCTTTATATGCTCCTCTTCCACGGGATCTTCTTTTTCGTCTTCGGAGTCATTGACCATCATAGGCTCCGGAGTTGCAGTATCGAATTTTTCGTCTTCCGAGTCGCTGTCGGAAATAACCGCCTGAGAGTCTACGACTTCGTCGTCTGAATCTCCAGTAATATCGGACATGCCATCCTCGTTAGAAAGATTTGCCATGACCAGAAGGAAAGGTCATGGTTAGGGTACAGAATGTCAAGGAAGGGACAAGGGACATAGGAAAACTATGATATCGGTATAGATGGATGGGATTCACAAATATAATAAATCAGTTAACGGTTTTATTTTAGTACACAAGATGACCTGCATGGGCCACCATAAAAACCCGTCACGCCCCGCTTCCCAAAAGAATGAGAAGGATGACGTGGTATGGTCCGCAACCTAACTGTATTGAAGGTGATCTATTCAATACAGTTGGGTTAAGCGTATGAATATTTAACATGCAGGATGTGTACCAAACTAAAAATAATAAAAGAGAAAGGCATTTATTTCCATTAACCAAACTTTATTACATCCCAAAGGAAAGAGTAAAATAAACTATGTAGTTTAATTACATCGAGAAGAAACAAAAGCCCTAAATATGTGGGCAACAACAAAAATTAGATCTAGCTAATCTTCCATCGTCCAACCTGCATAATCTTCATAAGTTGGCTTCACACCTTGATCCTCGCCATAATACTCATTCTTATCTGACGGACATTCCAAAGATAGGGGAAGAAAAGGAAGGTCCGTCAGCGAGTTATACTCGGGTAGGATTGCCTCATAAGAAGGTAAAGGTATAGAAACGAACAGGTGTATATAATGAGTATAATGTACATGTGTATAAAGGTATGAGGTTATATACAAATTAGATATGTTGACAGAGGTATATGTGATTATGAGTAGCTTGTGTGAGGTATATGTTTGTTAAAAGTTCAAGTCCAGTCACCGGATATTCAGTCTAAGAGTTAGATCAGGTTAAACAAGGTGTGTAAAGCACATGATGCGAGTTTAGTGTTGAGTATCAATAGATATTGTAAACGTTTTAGTTTGTTAAACAAGGGTCCGGATACTCGTGATTATTCCGTTGTGGCCACGGAACAACAACTGGGGAAGTGAAATATACCGTTTCACTTTCCGGGATCATGATCGAGTAGTAGGGGAATCTGAGTTCCGAATTTCCTTGCCTAATCAAACTACCTATCCCTGTGATTCAGTATAAAGGTTCGGACGAATTAGAGTTAGTGCGTATACCTCTAGACATGGAATTTCCACATTGTATAGTCGTCCATATTTTGGACTGTTCACCCGGAATATCGGGATCTTCATATTTGTATAGTCATCCACACTTTGGACTGTTCACCGGGAATATCGGGATCTTCATATTTGTATAGTCGTCCACACTTTGGACTGTTCACCCGGAATATCGGGATCTTCATATTAAGTATTCCATACCTAGGCCGTATCTAAAATATTTATTTCATATATCTTATCTCTTATGGATATTTTAAACAAATATAACATTTTAATTAAACGAGGGTATTTTGTGGAAGTAACCTATTTCGAGATCATTTTGATAGTATGGGTAAGTGTGGGTATATCAGAGGTGAATTGACAATTCATGGGTTATGACATTAAGTATATCAGATTCCAGGTAGTATGAGAGTGCAATATATTTTTTGTGTACAGAGCAAATTAAACACCGTTTTAAAACATGGGTTAACATTATTATCATTAGGGGTACAAGGAATAGGCATGCACGAATATTATAACATCATTTTAAATAGGGGGGTTGATGATTAGAAGTTAGAACTAGGTTATTGAGAAAAGAAGAAGGCGACAGAAAAAGGGGAAAGAGGTGGATCCTACCTTTGATTAGAGTTAGGCGTAGACGATTGAAGACGTAGGCTTGTGCAAAACTCCTCAAAAGCTCCGCGCCCCGATTTTTCCTCAGTGATTGGGTGGAGCCGTAGCGTCGGCGTCGTCGATACGAAGGCACCGGTATTTTTTCAGAATTTTTGGAGTTCTGAGATGTGAGAAATCAGTGTTTGAAGTGCTTATTTATAGCGTTTTATCACCAACCATAAAATCCAAGAAATCCGTTAAAATCCCATCAAAATCTGCGCCCCCAATCATTCAGAATCATTAGCCTCCGCCGCCTATTCACCTCAGCCGTTGGATCAAGATCCAACGGCCGAGATCGGCCGCCGCCGCCAGGCCCACACGCCACGCGTCACGCGCGGGGGAATCACGCGTTTTCGTGTGGTCCCCACCACGTGGGCGCGTTGGTGGGTTCTGAGCCGTTGGATCTTATGATCCAACGGTCCAGGATCAAGTGGAATTTAATTTTTTTTAATTAATTTTTTTATATAAAAACTAAACGGATTTATATATTAGAAATTGAATTTGGTTTTAAAATAATTTTTAAAAATAGTTTAAAATACGGCAAAATTATGCAAAAATTTTAAAAAATATATTTTATTATTATCTTCAGTATAATAATAATTTTGGGCTAAAACTAAATAATATATTCATTCCTATGGTTTTAGCTAGTTATTAAAATCTAGTTTATCCTTTAAAATATTTTTAATTACAAATTAATTATTTTAATCGATACTAAAATATGCAAATTATTTTCAGGCATTATAAAATTTTATTAAAACATTTTAAGCCTAGGAAAACAATAAATAGATTTTTAGAAAATTCCCTAAATCATATTTCACTGCTCTGAAAATTATTAATATTACAAATAATATTTTTCTATCTAACGAAACACGTAAATAATTATTTGATACCAGAATTTAAATAGAATATATTTTATTAGGTATTAGAAATCATGGTCGTTACATTATCAAACCCCATATTTTTAAGATATTATTAAATTCTATGTATTCTAAACAAAATAAAAGAATTACAAGTTTCATGAAAATACCATCAAGAATCAATACAAGTCAAATTTTACACTAAAATACCTTGAACTATTCAAGCTATGAATATTTTCAATCATATACCTCATTCTCTAAAATTCACATTCATGACAATTCTAAATAACATAAATAAATACTTGAGGTTTATTTTGAAAGTATATAAAAATATTTTTTCATAAAATCCCTCAAGTTGTATTAAATTACAATAAGGACCCTAGTAAATATAGGTTTAAGCGGGATCAATCTCTTGAGCCTCAGGGAGCCGGAGAAAGTGGGTGTTTGCCTATTTAAGGTAGAAAACTAAAACGGGGTTTTCAATGGTAATTGTCTTGGAAAAAACACAAATCCTGCCATTCATGTGCAGCAATTACCGATTATTTCTAAACCTAATTCAGGATCCAAAATCTGGTTAAGTGTTTGACTCAATCTGAGTCTCAGTCTAATCTGGATACAATCCAAATAAGAATCAAATTCAAAATGAATCCAATATACCAAACATGACTACTTGAAAATGATCTTGAATACCAGAACAATATCAAGCATGCAATATAACTTGACTTGACCGAACCATGGCTATATCTTGAACTTGACTACATGACTACCGTTTACATCTTGAATCACTTTACATGAACAATTTATACCATGGTCTCGGCAAGTCTGATAACTACAAATTAATACAATCAATACAATATACACTACGGGGTTTTAACGGGGTAGATTGGTACGGAATGTGTTACAAGTGGCACGATGATGGTCACTAAAAGACACCTACATGAACATTATGTGCCGTTGTCCCGTGAGTTTTGACGGGGCCTTGTACTTACATGTTACCTTAGTCCACGGTGCAAGTTGGACTCCTCTCGTATACACTGATACATTCTGTACCAACCTACAAACAACTACGTTAGCATAACAAACATATACTTTACCTATTCTATTCTCTTTACCTATCTATTATATTCTATCTTTTGGGACTTACCGAGCACTAGTTCGCTGACGACATTCCTGTCTCTTCTTTCTTTAGAATTTTTTCAGGAGGACCCGACTCTCAGGAGATCGAGCCCAGCCAGGATGACTTGAAGCAGTTTACAGAAGAGGCAGACTTTTAAGCCTTACTTGTATTATTTTCTTTTCAGTTCATATGCCATTGTTTAGGCATCACTTTCTATCATTGTACTTTACTTTTCAGTTGTATGTAAAGAATGATTATCAATAAAAAGTTGTTGTTTTATTACATCTCTTGTTATTCTTGTGTTATTTATTTATATTGCTTATTTACACTTAACGTGTTTACTTATGAGTAAATATGTCGCGGCCCGCCATGTCTCCTTCCCCACACACTGGAAAGCGGGGTGTGATAAGTTTTGTTGGCAACCCATGCAGGTCAGTTCTGTATTAAGTCTTACCATGCAGGGTCAGTTCTGTATAGAAGCCTAAGCAATATATCACACGAATTATAAGAATCAGCAACTATACATTCTTTACATTTCAATTCTTTGAATCTATTCTAACCCTACTTTTTCTCTCAAGGTTATGGATTCCCCGAACAACACGAGCACCAACATGAATGGAAATACACCACCTCCTCTACCACCACCACCTACCGTAGCAGCTCCTATCAACGACCATATAGTATTGCTTGAGGAAATCAAGAGCCTCTTAGAGGGACAACAGCAGCAAACTGCTATCCTATTGTTGGAGATAGTGCCCTCAGAGTCAGTTATTGGATCACAGGTACGTGATTGCAATGATTGAGGGAGGACCTATACCGGTAGGACAGTCTTACTCAAGATGATAGTATGTTATCTGGTTTATCTTTATCATCGTGTACTGCTTTAGGTGACCTGACAGGTCGCTATTACACGTTGATAGAGCCCCTAGGATTCTTGCTTGACTGCCAGCAGTATGAGGGCGATCATATACGTAGGAGCTGGTAGTCTATAAGCACATCCTTAAATGGTCCCTAGTCGTGGGAGTTTCGAGACAGGGCATCGATACTCCAGAGTAGACTAGTGTATACAGTCTGTTAGTTATATGTATGCCCTAGAGGCCATTACTGTACATAGGATGTATATTGTAGTGGATGCTGGGACATATATAGGGAGGACTTTCTTGCTCGACATGATAGTATGCTATCTGGTTGATCTTTACCTTAACGTGTATACTGATTGTCTCTCAATTACATGTTGGTAAAGCCCTTAGGATATGTACTTGACTACCTTGACTATGATGCGGATCATACTAGTGGGGACATGGTAGTCCATAAGTACATCCTTCAAAGTCCCTAGTCATGGGTGTATCGAGACAGGGCATCGATATACCAGAGTAGACTAGCGTATACCTTCTCGACCCATACAGATGGGCGATGGATGATCCCATATCCATCGGTGTTTGACATCAGAGATGATATACGGGTGCTCAGTAGAGACTGGGTACACTGGACGGACTCGCCGAGAACTCCCAGATGGTATTATACCTCACGTCAGATGGCAGTTCTCTGGTGACACTGGTACAGAGTAGTCTGTTGACCCGAGATCGTCATAGAGTCTTGTGTGGTTCCCACTGTGCTTTGATTTCAATCTTACCACGTCCAAGAGGGCGTGCAAAACGGTGGTTTTTGGGTACAGTCCCGAGTCACATGGAGGCAATGAGCGATAGGAGGGGATTCGTCTCTCCCGGTATAGGGGGTTGATGTTGCGCTGTGTTCGATTGGCTATAACAGGAAATCCCTGGCCAGGGTTGCTGAGATATACTGGTAAGTGTTACCAGTAGTTTCTCGAATTGTTATAGACCTCATATCGACACGACTTATCGAGCTATTGGGGTCTGACGTTTACCACCTCTAGGCAAGATATGCGACATATCAGACGATCAGACCGGACTGTACGGTAGTGTTACTGGTCGGATTCACTGGAGTGTGAGCGGGCTTGCTCGTCGATCTTCAAATCGCTCAATACCCGGGTGGCCGTTACGTTTAGCAGACCGCTTGCGGCTTGTGGATGCTTGATATGATCATCATCTGCTGCCGGCGTATTGACGAGTCTTTAGAGTCCTACACAGAGGTTTCCTGGCTCAAGCGAAACGATATAGGAGCGCATATGAGATATGTGCGGGACCGAGAATAATACGAGTATGTGATACTGTATTCGATTCTCGCGATGTGACATTGATCGGTTATATGCGATATAGCCGAGTTATCGGATCAAGTGTTGATTCGATAAGATGTTACTAATGATACCAGTCGGTTATGTGCGACATGACCGGATCATTGAATCAAGTGTTGATTTAATGATTTAATGCATAATTATATATTTGATATATTACTTTGCATTAACTAGTATCGGTTCACTTTAAATGGATTTTCTCGCTCGGGTGTGCACATTGTATATACGATATAGTTTTGTGCACTTACTTGTATCATGTTTGATGATACATGGTTTTTGGTTAAGTGTATAGAATTAAACTATGATCAAGATGATGATTAGGGTTTTGCATATTCTTTTAATTATTTGCTTATTCATTTTGGAAAATAATTAAAGCAATAAAGAAGAAAAACAAAATGGTTTTCTTTCTTTATTCTTCATGAAGCTTATTGAAGCTTCATGAAACTTTGACCACTTAACCATTTTGTCTTCTTCTTTTGACCCTAACCATTGATCTAACCTAAGTTAATTCTCTACACCTAACCATGGTGAAAATTATGATAAGATTACTATTCTTTTCTATTTTAATATAACTTATCATATTCTTCATCTTCTTCTTCTTCTTCACTTCAAGAAAAAGCTTCACAAGCTTTAATGGCAAAGTGAGAATTAGAGTGAGAAATCCAATTCTAAAGTCTACCCACTTCCTATTTCTTCATCCTCTACCTCTTGCCAAGTAGTAGAGTGTGTTTACTTCACAAGTTTCTTGACTTGGTGAAGTCGGAGCTTGATTTAGCGATGCCTCGACGTAGATCATCTTCGGCATGGACATCGACGACCTAGCTCGCTTATTCTCCGATGAAGTCGACGCTAGAGCCCGGATTCCTTTTGGACAGCGGAGAGGACATCGTTGCGGAGCTATGGAGGTGGAGCACCGGATCTACAAAGGTTGTATTTCCGATAACCCATTAGTTAAGTGTTAACTAGATTGTTTTTCGCCTAGTTTTCTAGCAAACGATCCGTAGTCGGGTCTCTCGGCACCCATAAAATTTTATATTGGCATGTTCGATGCCTTGTGAGACCTCACTAGGGTGCCTAGGAACCCTACACAGTCGAGATCCCGACGAGGGGCGGTGGCCGGTCTCACAAGCCACTGGTGTCAGTTGGTTCACCTAAGATGTATACAGGTGCTCATTAGGTTATGAGTACACCAGACAGGACTCGCTGGGAACATGCTAGTTGGTATTATACCTAGCGTCAGATAGCAGTTCTCTGGTTACATATGTACAGGTTAGTTCATCGACCTGAGATCGTCATTTGTCTCGTGTGAGTTCCCGCTGTACTTTGATTACTACCCTACCACGGCTCAAAAGAGTCGTGCAAACAGGTTTTAGTTGGGTACAGTCCTGAGCCACATGGAGGCAGTGAGCGGATCTGCAGGGGTTCATCTCTCCCGGTATTGGGGATGAGGTCGCGCTGTGTCTAAGAGAGCCATTACACAAAGCCCTCGGCCGAGGCAGGAGATTTACTGGTTGGTATTCCAGTAGTATCTCAGGGTGTTCTGGGCTACACTCCGACACGACTTGTACCACTTTTGGGGGTTTGACTTTTACCAACCCCCTAGGCCCGCCATGCAATGCTCATAGATGAATGGACCGGACTGTACGGATATTGTCACTGACAGGCTCAGTAAGGTGTCAGGATGAGTTCGCTCATCGACGTCCCTTTTGGTCAATAGCTGGTAGCCCGTTACGTATGGCTAATACCTCTGACGGGCTAGTGGTTAAATCCACAGCCAAAGTATTGACGAGTCTTTAGAGTCCCCCACAGACAGTTACTCATGTTTCAGGCGAAAAAATTGTAGAGGCCGTATGGAGATATGGCAGGGTTCGATCTTATACGTGCGGTATTGCACGGATTAAGATCGGACGGATAATACTAGCGGGCTTTGGTTTAAGCCGGATCCTAGTATTATTCGGTGTAGATTTTGCCTCTTTGCATTTGTATTCGGTCGGAATACAAATGCAGGCATGTATATGCAGTCGCGGGGTTTTCCTGTGATTTATTACGGGATCAGTTTTCTGAAGTTGCCAGTTTGCATTCCGTTCCGGCCAGTTTTCCTTTGTTCCTTCACGGCCGGATTTTTTTGATGGAGGGGCTAATTTGCATGTTTGCAAATTAGCATTTGTAGAGGGTTTTATGTGGCATTTGGATTATGATGGATTAAGCATCTTTGCTTTTTCTTTCATCATTATTTTTGCATTAATTGAGAAAGGTTGTGATGAGAGTTGATGTGAGACTTGCTTTTGGCTTATGGTCACCATTGCTTTTACTGCACTCACCTCCCTTCTTGGTTTTTGGCTCTCTCCTCCTCATTCTATCTAAGGGCCGGCCTCACATTTGAGGGAGGGGGGGGATTTTCATTTGGTGGGAATTTTTCTTCATCTCATTTTTGCTTGCTACAAAATTCCCAAGTTCATTTCAAAGTTCATTCCACCTCCATCCAAAGGCAACTTCAAACCCTATGAGACAAACGTTACTACACTAAGCCTACAGCATCCTTGGGCACGTCGACTCGCCAACTTCGTGCTTGAGTTGCCTCGGTCCAGAGGTGGGAGCCCGTAAAAGAACCCGGCGATGTGGTGCCCGTTCCGACGAGAAGATGAAGACCGGAGATTCCGCGAGGAGATCGGAGTGGAGGCCGAAGACCGAAGGACACGGATCACTCGGTATAGCTCTCTACCCTTCTTTTTATTGCTAGCTTTAGGTTAATGGTTATGATCAGGGTTTTTAGGATGCGGTAGTGCCGGTTTAAAATCAAGAAAAATTTTCGTTTCCGCATTTTGGCCTCGGATAGACGACCGGGGCGCTACCGTAGTCCTACATGGTATCAGAGCCATGCCATTAACCTAGTCTAGCTTGCTCTAACATGTTTACAATTTCGATCGAACGGATTTTCCGAAAACCCGATTTCAAATGTGCATTTTCTGTTGAATTTTTCCAGTGGTCAAAAAATAATTTGGTACATTGTAAAATTACGTGCAGGCTTTTACAAGCATTCTGTGAAAATTTGGTGCCCTAACATTACTGTTACGCCATGGAACCGTGGCCAAACCCATGCTTTGGCCACGGTTCCGCCGCACTTTTGACTCCTCTCTGCACCCAATTTCCACAGTGCCTTTCTGACTTGAAATTAGGGTTTTTGGTATGTATTGTTTGGGCCCAGATTTTCTTTGAGTGCTACAGTTGTGCTTGGGGCCCACTTCGGTAAATTTAGTCGATCGAAAATTTTAAACATGTTAGTTCATAGTATTTACATTATATCTGCGACCGTGAATGTCATTTGATTGGTAAATCCTGTCTAACTGCTATAGCCCTTTTAGACGGATTTGCGAACGTGACATTCACGTTGATGTTCTGTGTTGTGCTGTGATGTTGCGGTTTTGTCGTGGTGGATAGTCTAGGTGCAATGGTAGTACAGTTTCGTTTTATATGTACATTTGATATTGCGGGGCGAGCGTCCGACATGTGGACTGCCGTTACTGCCTGTTTGTATATTATTCTTTTGGGGCACGACCGGGCTGAGGTCGATGTACCCGTTGTATGTATATTTTACTTTCTGTACTAGGATTACCCCGCGGAGGGGTGCATGGATAGCCGGGTTCTAGAGGGCAACGAGCCCGCATCTCATGGCATTGAGACGGAGGGGGCTTTACTCTAGAATTGGCGGGCTATTCGCCGCACTCGTAGGGGGTACAGGTTGACCCAGGAGGGGTGCCTAAGTTATCGAATTCCGTGAAGTGCTGGGTGGTCCATTCACGTTGCTGAAGGGAGATGTCTCGCTTCAGGTTTTGGCGGGTAACTTGCCGCGCCCGTAGGGGTCTAGGATTTCATTGCACAGGCTATCCACACGACCAGGGGAACGTCGGGTTTCAGTAGCGGCTCTGTGAAACCCGGGGATCCCAGATATCTGTATTGTTCTGTGATGCTGGTTACATTTCTGTGATGTTGCATTTTATCACGCCTTGAGCGAATATTATATATTGATATATATACTAGTAGATGTTGTATATGTTTTGCATCCGCGCTAGTCCAGTCCCCGCTCTGTCGTTAGTTAAGTAACCTAACGGGTGATGACGGGACCCAGTGGCGAATGTGGATGGCATATACGTACATCATTATTTTCGTTCTTTATTGGTGTGATCAATTGATGGGACTGCATTGATTCGGATCAATGCAAGCTAAACAAACCTATTCAGATGTTGTTGGAACATTTTTTTCAAAAAGCTGTTATTGCAAGGACGTTCTCTTTTGTTTTGCACAGTGGTATTCGGTTATGAATATCCAGCACCTCTGTCGACGAGGCAAGGGCCGAGATCCCTTCACCGGGAGTGACCCCTTGGACAGAAGTTTGCGTCAGGGCAATAAATTCACTATAGCCGATTACTTTTTGCTTTGCATCGTGGTATTCAGTTGGAATATCCTGCACCTCATTCTACGGAGAAAGAGTCGAGATCCCTTCACCGGGAGTGACCTCTTTAGCAAAAGGTTTTCGTCACTATATTTTTATAAAAAGTTATCCTGTTCCTTCACCGATATCAAGTTCATTACGTTAAAGGTTTTTCGCCAAAAACCAGCCATAGCCCTCCGTCATTTAAGATTAGTATTGCTTAGTATTCGTGCTACGTATGTCGTGCATTGCCGAGGCGTAGTGTTCGGTAGCTCTTTAATGCTTTTCTGTCACGTGGATAAGTGGATTGGTTAGGACAGTCGTACGATTATGTTGACCTAGTCAAGGGCACGTACGGGTGGGTTTAATGCAGTCTAGAACAATGACGGGTTGAACTTGACTGGCGGTTTATGGTTTGTTGTCCTAGTCAAGATCATAAACCGCTAGGGGTAAAAACACACATCGGGAGTTTCTAAAGAAACTGAAACTTTCCAGATATGTGCATACCTTCTGGAGTGTGATAACGTGAGTGGATTCCGTCACGTTGTCATACGATGATAGTTGGATCCCGATTCCTACTGATGAGTTGGTTTACTCCTCGGGTGATCCCGACTAATTCTTCTTTCAGGTTTGGAGGAGAATTTGAGGTTACAGTGGGAGGTTTCCTGATTAGATAAAGTGACAACCATTCTGATCTAGGTTAGAGTGCACGCTGAGTGTTTCTTTTCTCTCTCTCTTTGGCAGCGACCATGACCCGACCCTTGACTATGACTCAGTGACCAAGTTGACCGAACCTTCTTAAACACTGGCTTTTGGATTGTCAGAGTTGCAAATCTCATTGCCACTCCTACTTTTACCCTTTTCTCCAGGACACCCCGTATTACTACGAACGTCCACTTCCATTGGACAAAACCATCGTATGGTTATATACGAACTCGAAGGAATTTATTCGATGATGGTTTCCGGTTCTGGAGAAAACGAATAGGACTATTCAGTTGTCTTTTCTTTTTTACCTTCTCTCAGGTTGCGAGTACTCCTTGGTTTAGGAGATAGCACACCTATTACGCAAATTGGATAGTCTTCTTCCAAACCTTAGGCTGGTGCCGAACGGTGGGGAATGAAGAAAACCAATTAGCATAACGATGGTGTACAGAAGGTATTAAGTAAAGACATATCAAGGGATTAGTAGGAGGGCAAAGTAAATTACGACTGCTATTCGCGACCAAACCAAGTATTTCTTCGCCAATCCTAAATCACCTTTGTATTTCTCCAGGACACTCTGTATCACTACGAAGATCCACAGTTTATTGGATACTCCATCGTATGGTTATGTACGAACTCGAAAGGAACTTGTTCCAGTTCGGGGATGGATTCTGGTTCAGGAGAAATAGGAATAATGTTTATTCGATTGTCTTTTATCTTCACCTTCTCTCGCATTGCGAGTGTTCCTAGGATTAGGATAGTACACCCATTATGCTTATTGGATAGTCTTCTTCCAAACCATAGGCTGGTGCCGAACGGTAGGGAAGGAAGAAAACTATTTGGCCTAAAGGGGTGTACAGAAGGTAATGACTAAAGACATATAAAGGGATTTGGAGAGATGACAAAGAATTATACGGTTACAGTTGTGAATCTGGATAATGGAAGAGGCATTACTAGGAATACCGGGATACCCCATCGAAACATTTACATGTTTCAGTTTCACTGTGTACTGTTAAAAGAAAACTGATTTCCCAATTAGACACTTGCTCCAGGGTATGTATTTACCAGGTTTGATTCTCACATCTGTATGGTTTTACAGATGATGAGTGGGAGTAAGTTATTGTGAATTGGGTGATCATCCTCATTATATCGGGATTCGTTGTAATCGGTGATATTTGAGGAAGTCACCTGGGTTGTTTGCCGGACGACAAATATTTGGTTTTGAATATCCGCTGTTATGCACCAATTTCAAATTGATATATCTGTACGTCTATTTTTATAGAGTGAGATATACCTTTTTGAAATTATGTCTATGACATTTACCTATATCAGTTGATGGTTAGGTAAGGAGCATTAAACAGCGGTGTAATTCTTCATAACTATAGTACAGTTTTCAACCTACGACACACAGTGAATGAGTCACTAGACTCAGGGGACTTATACAGAATATTGTATATTGTCCAGCGTCCATTAGGACAGAGGGGTTGGTCCTCGTAGTATATTCGGTTTACTTATGACTTCTCTAGTTTTTAGACAGGTGTTTCGTAGAAACACAGGGTCCAAGATTTGAGAAGTTATAGGTATATGGATACAGTAGAGAACCGGGTGTTGCAAGTATCAGTATTCTTCAAGGTGATCGAAGATGTGGATACTTGTGTATGGTATTCAGTTGATAGTAATGATTAAGAGAACTTGCTTCTTTTTCAGGTTACTCATAACTGGAAGTACTCCAAAGTTGAGTAACGCTGATCGGTCTCTTTCCATTTGGTTGCCATGCACTGGAGACAGCTGCATGATTTGAATCTGGTTCAATTAAATCAGTGCCTCTGTTTCTGTATTGGATATAGAACAGTTCATATCTTAACGATGTTAAGGTACGGGGAGTTGTCCGGCTTATGCTTAAAACCAGACTCCGGACAACTCAAGGCACGTTTCTATAATGGCTGTTTGTGGGTTGACCCGGGCTATGACGAGGGTTGATTTTCTACCGTCTGGAAGATCAATAGTGATATTGTTCTAGACTCGCCACAGTTTTAATAAAAAATGGATTTTTTCATAAAACAGTAGTGGGAGTATGGTAGAACTGGAAGTGATTCCAGAACCGCAAACGATTACTGAAGATTTAATAAGAACCTAAAGATTCAATCTGATTTGACATTCCATTAGCCACTCCGCAGATATGGTCGGTAACCACAGGCGCTCGAGAGGTACTTCGGTAGCCTCGAGGACGGTGACAGGGAGATTCTTGTTTACCCAGACTTGCCATTGCTGTTGTTCCAGATTATGAGACCCGGCAGGAGGATGAGTATAGCGTCGTTCTAAACTAGATTTAGAAGTGCACGCGTATATGACTCTGCCAGAGGGTTGTCGTAGTCAGTGGGAGCAGCGGAAGCATTGGTGGACAAGTGGCTTATGTCTATTTATAGACTAAAGCAGATACAGCGGAGATAGATCATCTATTTCTGATGTGACAGTCATAGGTTTGACTTCATCAGAATAGGGGATGGATCTGTTAAGAAGGTAGTAGGGTGTAATGTCCTGGTATTTGGATGACATACACAGAGTAGGAAGTGATATTCCTATACTACGATCGGTTATAGTTTGGTTGTCACACAGTGGTTTCTCCACTTAGGATATTAATCCTATCCTGGAGAAACGATCGGAAGCAGTTTTAGAACATAAGTGGATGTTCTAGGGATTTGATAACGGCAGCCTCCTTTAGGAGACGGTTATCATTCCAGGCTTCCAAGATGACCTGGATGACAGAGTGGCTGTCGGAGTTATAGTTTTCCCTCTGACGAGGGGCGGTAGTTTGGACAGGAGGTCCAAGCGGATACTAAGGGGGGCATGGCGCATGATACTGATTAAGTTCAGTTGACGATACAGTCTGAGAAGTTTGGATTTGGAGTTCATTTATGAACTAGGTCCCATCAGATATCCAGACATACTCTAAGACAGGTATTGCTCATTTCGGGAGATGGCTTTCTCCGCGAACTTGAGATATAGAGAGACATAGAAAGAAACATCACAGCGGATCCACTCACTGAGGCTGTTCCTCGAACGCAATAGTTTCGCAAACGAGCTTTGTAAGATTGACTAGTAGAGCAGTTGGGTGTTCGGTATCACACGGGCTGTGAGTATGCTACATCGCAATAATTAGCCTTGAGTGCAAGTGGGAGATTGTTGGAGATAGTGCCCTCAGAGTCAATTATTGGATCACAGGTACGTGATTGCAATGATTGAGGGAGGACCTATACCGATAGGACAGTCTTACTCAAGATGATAGTATGCTATCTGGTTTATCTTTATCATTGTGTACTGCTTTAGGTGACCTGACAGGTCGCTATTACACGTTGATAGAGCCCCTAGGATTCTTGCTTGACTGCCGGCAGTATGAGGGCGATCATATACGTGGGAGCTGGTAGTCAATAAGCACATCCTTAAATGGTCCCTAGTCGTGAGAGTTTCGAGACAGGGCATCGATACTCCAGAGTAGACTAGTGTATACAGTCGAAACCCCGACGAGGGGCGGTGGCCGGTCTCACAAGCCACTGGTGTCAGTTGGTTCACCTAAGATGTATACAGGTGTTCATTGGGTTATGAGTACACCGGACAGGACTCGCCGGGAACATGCTAGTTGGTATTATACCTAGCGTCAGATAGCAGTTTCCTGGTGACATGTGTACAGGTTAGTTCATCGACCTGAAATCGTCATTTGTCTCGTGTGAGTTCCCACTGTACTTTGATTACTACCCTACCACGGCTCAAAGGAGTCGTGCAAACAGGTTTTAGTTGGGTACAGTCCCGAGCCACATGGAGGCAGTGAGCGGATCTGCAGGGGTTCGTCTCTCCTGGTATTGGGGGTGAGGTCGCGCTGTGTCTAGGAGAGCCATTACACAAAGCCCTCGGCCGAGGCAGAAGATTTACTGGTAGATATTCCAGTAGTATCTCAGGGTGTTCTGGGCTACACTCTGACACGACTTGTACCGCTTTTGGGGGTCTGACTTTTACCAACCCCCTAGGCCCGCCATGCGATGCTCATAGACGAATGGACCGGACTGTACGGATATTTCACTGACAGGCTCAGTAGGGTGTCAGGATGAGTTCGCTCATCGACGTCCCTTTTGGTCAATAGCTGGTAGCCCGTTACGTATGGCTAATACCTCTGACGGGATAGTGGTTAAATCCACAGCCAAAGTATTGACGAGTCTTTAGAGTCCCCCACAGACAGTTACTCAAGTTTCGGGCGAAACGCTGTAGAGGCCGTATGGAGATATGGCAGGGTTCGATCTTATACGTGCGGTATTGCACGGATCAAGATTGGACGGATAATACTAGCGGGCTTTGGTTTAAGCCGGATCCTAGTATTATACGGTGTAGATTTTGTCTCTTTGAATTTGTATTCGGTCGGAATACAAATGCGGGCATGTATATGCAGTCGCGGGGTTTTCCTGTAATTTATTACGGGATCAGTTTTCTGAAGTTGCCAGTTTGCTTTCCGTTCCGACCAGTTTTCCTTTGTTCCTTCACGGCCGGATTTTTCTGTTGGAGGGGCTAATTTGCAAGTTTGCAAATTAGCATTTGTGGAGGGTTTTATGTGGCATTTGGATTATGATGGATTAAGCATCTTTGCTTTTTCTTTCATCATTATTTTTGCATTAATTGAGAAAGGTTGTGATGAGAGTTGATGTGAGACTTGCTTTTGGCTTATGGTCACCATTGCTTTTACTACACTCACCTCCCTTCTTGGTTTTTGGCTCTCTCCTCCTCATTCTATCTAAGGGCCGGCCTCACATTTGAGGGAGGGGGGGATTTTCATTTGGTGGGAATTTTTCTTCATCTCATTTTTGCTTGCTACAAAATTCCCAAGTTCATTTCAAAGTTCATTCCACCTCCATCCAAAGGCAACTTCAAACCCCATGAGACAAACGTTACTACACTAAGCCTACAGCATGCTTGGGCACGTCGACTTGCCAACTTCGTGCTCGAGTTGCCTCGGTCCAGAGGTGGAAGCCCGTAAAAGAACCCGGCAATGTGGTGCCCGTTCCGACGAGAAGATGAATACCGGAGATTCCGCGATGAGATCTGAGTGGAGGCCGAAGACCGAAGGACACGGATCGCTCGGTATAGCTCTCTACCCTTCTTTTTATTGCTATCTTTAGGTTAATGGTTACGATCCAGGTTTTTAGGATGCGGTAGTGCCGGTTTAAAAGTCAAGAAAAGTTTTCGTTTCCGCATTTTGGCCTCGGATAGACGGCCGGGGCGCTACCGTAGTCCTACACCTATTGCACCACCCAGAATCTGAGGCACCCGGAGTGAAGCAATTCCGGGCATTGCACCCTAAGAACTTTTCTGGGAAAGAGAGCCCACTAGAGGCAGAGGAATGGTCTCAGTCAATTGAAGATGACCTGGAAGCAGCACAAGTGCCAGAGATTGCTTGGGTGAAGGTTGCGAAACTGCAACTCACAGATAACGCCAGAGTATTGTGGAAGGCTCAAGAAAGCCATCTTGCCCATCCGATTGAATGGAAGACATTTCACGACATGTTCGACATAAAATATTTTTTCGAGACCGCCCATTTTGACATGGAGCAGCAATTCAACCACATGCAACAAGTTTCAATTTGGAACAAATCAGTGGATGAATACGATGCTGAGTTCACCATGCATAGCAGGTAAGATATGTCTCAATATTCAATTTCCTAATATCACATATTACACTGCTAACACAAGACCGTAACAGGTTTGCGGCACATCTCATACTGACTGCTGAGATCAGAGCCCGACGATTTTAGCAAGGGTTAGACCAGGAGATCCAAGATGCTCTAGCTACAGGGGATTTCCCAACCCACGATATTGCTCTAAAGGCTGCCTGAAGATATGAGGCAGTGGTGAAGAAGATAAGTAAACCTCAGTCTGCTGGTGTGAAGCGCCCTGCTACTCAGATAGCGGGAGGAGCCTCTTCTAGGCCAACGTTTGTACCTAGGAGACCGGGAGTAACTATTAACCGGCCCAGTCCAGACTTTTGCTTCTACCGCAAGAAGAATGGACACCTGGCGAAGGACTGCAGGCGTGCTAACCGCCTATACTTAGTTTGTGACGCATCCACTCACGCCATTGGAGATTGCCCACATCGTCTCTTCCCAACTTCTACACCCCGACCAGCACTCACCTTTCCACAGCGGCCGGCTATCCAGGCTCCTGCACCTCGTCTTGCTCTCCCAGCTCCACCTCCTCGTGGACCTCTTGTACAGCCTACTCGTCAGTTCCATCAGGCACATAGGAATATGCCGCAAGGATAGAGGAACGGAAAAAGGAATGTACCTCCAGCAAGGAGGAATGTGCCTCCAGCAAGGAGGAATGTGGAACTGTGGAAGAAGCTGAAGCCACTGGCCAAGTCGTCAGTTCCATCAGGCTTTCACAATGACTGTGGAAGAAGCTGAAGCCACTGGCCAAGTCATCACTGGTAAATCCCACTCTTTCAAAACCTTTTCAATTTATATATACATCAATATATATCTTTTCCTATACCTAAACATATCCCACACAACTTAGGTACAATCTCAGTAGTT
Source organism: Agapanthus africanus (assembly GCA_030015575.1). Classification (NCBI taxonomy): domain Eukaryota; kingdom Viridiplantae; phylum Streptophyta; class Magnoliopsida; order Asparagales; family Amaryllidaceae; genus Agapanthus; species Agapanthus africanus. The sequence continues at coordinate 455,908,112 of JASDDO010000001.1, read as the reverse complement.
TCCCTACCTGCCTTAGCACTCTTCGATACTAGAGCATCACATTGCTTTATGTCGCAACGGTTCGTCCGAACTCATGCGATTCCAGTTAAACCGCTCGTATCCAGCTGGAATGTCAGTTCAGGGAATGGTGTTCTAAGGACAACTATGGGATACGATCTGTGTCCAGTGGTCGTCTTCAGCAGAGAATTTTATTCGGACTTTAAGGTGCTGGATATACCGAATTTTGACGTAGTCTATGTATGGATTGGCTAGGAACTTTCTACGCTACCATCGACTGTCGTCAAAGATGGGTAGTGTTCGAGATTCCAGATCATCCGGTCTTTTATTTCAAGAGTGGAGACCATACCCTGGAGCCTAGCACCTACAATGCTAAACCAAGAAAGGCAGTGATTGCAATAATACAAGCAGAAGAAGATAAGCCAGAGGTAGTTCGAGAGTTCGAAGACCTATTTCCTGAAGACATCTCAGGTTTGCCTCCCGATCGAGCTCTTGAATTCAGTATTGACATAGTACTTGGTGCACAACCGTTGATCAAAGCACCATATCGCTTAAGTCCTGAAAAATTGAAGGAGATCCGTACTCAGCTGGATGAACTTTTGAAGAAAGGATGGATTCGTCCCAGTACTTCAAGTTGGGGATCTCCAGTTTTGCTCGTGAAGAAGAAGAAAGGTTCATACAGAATGTGCATAGACTACCGAGCTCTGAACGAAGTCACGATAAAGAACAAGCATCCACTACCGCTGATTAGTCTAAACTATTGCACATTTGAATGATTATTTTCCCTACAATTGTTAAGTACTAAAAGGTGTTTATTGTAATTATAGAACATATGAGGGTTTATGTGTAAAAAGTTTATTATCATATGTTTCTACATTATAATTAACATAATGAGGGAAAATACATGCATATAATATTTATATGAAATATTGTAATTAAAATATGCATATCATATCAAATATTTCTAATCAATATTCTTAACATATAATATTGTATAAAATGGTTAGGATAATAACTCAAAAATACCAAATACTACTAACACTATGACTTGAGATATTGTGCAGATATTAGATCAGGTCTGGAATCTAAGAGATCCGAGATGTCGGAATCAAATCTGCCGAAATATGGAAGCAAATCGTAAGATTTAGCAATGGCAGAGACTCCGAGCATTATTCTCAGAATCCAGATATCAAAGGGATCTCCACATGTCAACCGAAGTAAGCATAAAAAATTCAAAGTCATGATTCCACTATAACGTCGTAGTTGGGTGGCCAAATGATGATTTTCGCAGCAGATCTATAGCCGTAGGATTTGAAATTTGGTGGCTAGGATTAGAACAGTGTATATTCACTCAAGGAATCTATGGTTTCTAGTTTCCGTGACTATAAATAGGACCAAGAGCTACGCATCAAAAACCAAAAACCAAAGAGATCAAGAGGTCCAAAGCGATCCACGCATCTAGGTGATCATCAGCTAGTCATCTACCTCCGAGATAGAGACAGAGAGAGAGAGAGAGAGAGAGAGAGAGAAAGCGAGAGCAAAAACTAGCGTTCTTTGTAATCTACTTTCTACGAAGAGTTGTATGAAATAGTTGATTAATAAAGGTAGATCTTAGTTTATTTCTTTTCGCATTTACTTTCTGCATTTAATTTCTGTATCTTAATCATGTTTTCATTCTTTAACATTTCTTCTATATCTCAAACAATGAACGAGTAATTCCTAGCTTGCTAGGGTTCGTAGGATAGGATAGATCAATAGATGATAAAATCATTTAACTTCTTTTAAACATGTTAAAGTTTACAAACTTTAGCAAAAATAAATGTTAACCTCCTTATCGGGCGCGCTATCAATTTATTGATAGTCACGACCACAATTCGAGATCTGTTTAACACTTGTTTTGCTAAGAGCTAGATATGAATAGAGATCAATGCAAGGACAAGGGTTAATGGTAGTGAAACCCTAGTTTCTTCCAAAAACCCTAATCTACATTCATCACTATCAATCTAGTTTTAAACTATTAAAAGATAAAAGAAGTCATTTTTAATTATTTATCAATTACTACCAAGTCCTATGAACCCTACAAACCCTTTTTCTTATAAATTTTACATCCATTTCAAATAGATCTACAACCAATCACCCTATCTTCTATCAACTCGTCTAAAGGAAGAAGAAGGTTCACGTTTTAGACTAATCAAATACCCCAAACTTTACTTTGATCGTCCCGAGCAAACTAGTTATTAAAGAGAAGAAGAAGAAAAATAAAAAATAAAAACCCAGCACACTTTCATAGGCAATATTTGATTAGTCTAAAATATCGTACATTTGAATGAATATTTCCCTTACTATTGTTAAGTACTAAAAGATGTTTATTGTAAATATAGAACATATGAGGGTTTATTTGTAAAAAGTTTATTATCATATGTTTTTACATTATAATTAACATAATGAGGGAAAATATATGCATATAATATTTAAATGGAATATTAGTAATTAAAATATGCATATCATATCAAATATTTCTAATCAATATTCTAAAGATATTATATCATTTAAATGGTTAGGACAATATCTCAAAAATACCAAATGCTACTAACACTATAATTTGAGATATTGTGTAGATATTAGCTCGGGTCTGGAATCCAAGCAAGAGATCCGAGTCAAATAGGGATATCGAACCCGAATCTGCAAAATTTAGAAGCAAATCGAGAGATCTAGCAACGGCAGAGACTCAGAGCATTATTTTCAGAATCCTTCGTCCTAGGGTTTGATTGTGTATTTTGTGATTTGTTAGTCATGCCTCACGTCCGACACTTTTTTCAAAACAAACCTTCTTAAAATCGTTCTCACACACGCTGCCACGTGCGCTAAACCCGCTTAGTGCATGATCGGCTGGACCTGGGATTCTAGTGCCCGTCTTGTCCACATTTTTTCTATCGACTCCGAAGTTGGTACTTCTTCATCTTCTATTTCCCCGCCACCCACCACATCTCCCGAGATGGACGGATCTCCATCGGGATTTCACGATACAACCCTGCCACCACCCGTAGGTGTGCAGAATCCACCGCGCATCTCTCTCCAAGAAAGATGCTACCCTATGCGTGGACCCCTTCCTACTTGTCTGTCTATTCCACCAGCCAATGGGGGTAATTTTGAAATTAAATCCCACTTCATCAACTTGTTGCCCAAATTATATGGGCTTGAATCCGAAGACGCATACATTTTTATAACCAAATTCGAAAACGTATGTGCAATGATGAGCACAACCAAACTTTCAGTAGATGCTATGCGATTACGTCTTCTCCCTTTTATCTTGTGCGATCTAGCAGAAAAATGGATTTATAGCACTGCCGCACATTCTATCGCCAAATGGGATGAATTCGTTATAGCATTCCTTAAGAAATTTTATCCTAATCACAAAACCGCCTGTGTCCGAAGTGAAATTTACCAGTTTACCCAACTTCCCAACGAACCTTCTGGAAATGCTTTGAATGATTTAAGGATCTTCTTGTATAATGCCCCCATCATGGAATTGATAGATGGCAACTTTGCCGAATTATATAGGAGGGTGTTAATCCTTCCACGAAACAAATGCTTGAAACCATTTGTCAATGGCATTTCATGTCAAAAGACGATGGCGAAGCTTAGAAATTTCTGGAGGATCTCACCGAACAAACCTCACAATGGGAGAGTGTTAGACCAACTTCATCTTCATCTAGGGCAGGTATCCATCAGCTCGACATTTCCATCACAGTGAAAGCTGAAATGGCCACGATGCAAAAGAAACTCGAAGCTATCGAATACAAAGTCTCGCCAACCTCCCTAAACCAAGTTACGCTCCCCAAAACCGTGTGTAGTTGCTGTTTTGACCCATCACATTTAACGGAAGAATGTCCTTTGAATCTTCTGTCTCAAGGTCATGAACAAACCAATGCTGCTTTTCAGCAACAACCTAGAAATTACCCTTATTCATCCATATATAATCAGGGATGTGGGAATCATCCTAATTTTTCTTGGAACCAAAACCAAACTCAAAATCAAAATCAGTTACCAAGCCAAAATAATTATCAAAGGCTTCTTTCATAGCAACAGCAGCCACCATAACAAAATCAACACTCCTTTCAACCGCAATCTTTTCAAAACTCGGCCAACAATTTTGATCCTTATAATAATATTTCAATGGCTGGTACCGATAAAACCTCTGCGCTCGAACGTAACTTATAAACGTTCATTATTCAATCTATGCAAACGACGGCTAATTTAACGTCTTCTATCCAAACGTTAGTGCAATACACTGCTTCCCACAGTGAAAATATAAAATCGATAGAAGCACAACTTCCACAGTTAAATGCCGCGATGAGTGAGAGAGAAATGGAGACTTCCATCTCAACCTCTACCAAATTCTGGCCACTCACAAAGTGCAAATCTCATCCTTCAGAATAATAACATGAGTGCCGTAATGTCACGATCCGGAAAAGGCATGTGACTGACACTTGAATCATGTGAAGTCTATAGGACCCTAACTAATTCATGTAAGCCAAAAGCCCAGAAATCTAAACCTTTTAGGGAAAATAGTGGAGGTGAAGTTTTGAAATAAAGGTTTACTAAAATCGGGTTCTTTCTTTAAAAACATAAGTAATGTCATAGGAAATACAATGTTTTATAACTATCTTGAAAACATTTTTCGTCGTTTGAAATTTGGGCAGCACCTCCTTTGTAAATTTTAACCTGATAACAATACAAGCAATAATAATAATAGGCATCTCTAAGCGGGAGCGAGCTCTTCCCTAATTGGTGGAAACAACCACACAATGATATAAATATACAACGCCGAAGGCGAGGATCAAAACACAGAAAGAAAGCAAAGAAACTAAGCATCATCAAAGAAAGCAGAAATAAAGAATAAATACATGAGCGTGACTCTAAGGCCGAAAGAATATACAAACTGCGATTCTAAGTCTACTAAATATACATAGTCTGGTTGATGGAGCTTTAACTAGATACAACAGAATAATTATACAAGTACAACAGGTGGTCACGATGCAAGTGTACTCCACCTACCAAAGCAATCATCCGGAAGAAAGGCGGTGTGCTAGCAAAACCACTACGAAAACCTGTGCGGTCAAACCTGCATGAAACTGTGGCACAACGGGGGTGAGTTGCAACTCGTGAGTAGAAGACATCACCGAGTAGAAACTAAATGTATAACGATCTCCTAAGTCATACAGTACAATATAATAGTAATAATAACACGATAACATCGAGTAGCAGCTAAGGTAATAATATAAGCATATGTGTAATATCAAGTACTCGTGTTCATGTCATGAAATAGTAATATGTCATATGTTTATTGTATAAATGCATCATCCAACGTGTGTCCAGCAACGACACACTAAAATCATGATAAAACCTGAGTGCTAAGTATCGACACTCGAAAACATCATGAAAACCGTGTTCATTAGCGACACATAATCCTCATATCTTGGGCTCCGTCAGTCCGGATCGGCCCATATCCATCCGATCTCACTACTACGGTCGGTATCCTTCGGATATCCGCTGCGCCAACTATCTCGGACTCTATCAGTCCGGATCGTCCCATATCCATCTGATCTCACGACTACGGTCAATATCCCCCGGATATCCGCCGCGCCAACTATCACCGGTCGGTAGTGCTCCCCTGCCGGGCTCAACGTCTCTCTATACGGCCTTCATGCCCCGGGATACTGTACTGGGCCCACCATGTACCTGCAGACGGTGTCTCCTCGCTCCTCGAATCGGGTATACATATATCTCCAGCACTGAGAAATCTCATGGTGGACGCCACACATCATATCAAGAAAAACCATAATTTTCTTGTAAAAGATTATACGTTTTCAAATTCACGTGCAGTTTCCCAAATCCAGAAATCTCATGAAAATCAAAATATCATAATCATGAGTTAATAACGAACAATGAATATCGGCATAGAGCCTATCTACAGTGCATAACCAGAATGTATGTATATAAATGCATGTGACATCTAAGTAAGAATGCAAAGTCTAATCTAGCATGTGAGATCATGAATTCTAAACAATACTACTTAGCGACAATTTATCAGGTTATACGAATGAAGTAACGGTTCCTACTGTGTACGTAGCATGGTAATTACCGATGATGATGTGTGTGAGCCGGCAAGTAAGTGTACGTGCAACATACGCATCATCGGTAATGGTGCATGTACCCTAACATATGAGATCTTAACAGCAAATGGAAACACGTATATATATACAATGCAATGAGAAAAACATGAGCATAGAAGAAGTAAACAGTAAATACAACATTAATAAAGTATATATATATATATATATATATATATATATATATATATATATATATATATATATATATACGAGCCATACGGTTACCGTATTTAAAATAGCACGAATCGTTGTTTTTAGAAAAGTAAGGGCTGCGGTGTATTTTTGAGAAAAGAGATATCTTTAGAAAATCCATAGCATCCCTTGGTTTATCCTTTGAAAATGCATACGATTCGTTAGTTTGAAAATAGGTATGACTTAAATCTATACTAATATCTACTTAAGTAATTAGAAAACTAAACTAAGAACCGAATCAAAAGTGATAAGAATTCTATAACATATCCGAGTCGATATATCTAGTAGTCGGCAATCCAGCCTCATAGCATCACGTACGGTAATATCCATCATATGGCATCCTCGAGTCAAGAGTGCGGATCAATCATATATATATATATATATATGTGTGTATATATATATGTGTGTGTATACACACACACACACACACACACATATCGTACGGTATAGTCCGTCGTACGGCATCCTCAAAATCGAGGGTACGGGTCAATATCATATATATAATAATTCGTACGGTATCATCCATCGTACAATATCATAATTAAGGGTATGGATCTAAAGTCATGTATATTATATTATATCATCAAGTTACATGTTATCGCATGCTATGTGTATAATGCCCAACGATCCTTTAATATATCGCATCATATACGATGTCTCATCTCAAATCATATATCAACATACATCATGTTTGATAGTATCGACCCATATCCATATAACATATCATATCAAGTGTGTATGTGTGCGCATGCGACAATGTAAAATCGAAGACTCATGACTAAGGAACTAAAACAAAGAGTAACCTTTCTATGAGTATGCTTATTCTAATCTTACGGTCTCCTAGAAACCCTATTTGCTAATAATCCATATATCACATAAAATATATAAATATCCCGTTCTACGGTTGTGGGGGTCGCCATCCACCCGACTTCCCCCGTAGATATACATCTACTCACATTCGATCCTCGCTTGCCGAAATCGATGACGTCTTGCTCTCCCTTGTCGTCCCGAAGTCCATGCGAAGGTACCTGCAGTTTCAATCACATCGTATCGTAAACAAGAATCGCATAAGAAAACCGATATGGCACGCAAAGTGCACATAGGTTAAAATCTACGGCCTACGCATGCAAGAATAACCAAACAACTCTCGACGTCGACGTACAAATGTCAAACGACCGAGCCAAAACCTCAAATACCAAAACTCAAGTCTTTAAAAGTCGTAAATGAAAACATCAACTTGAGAAAACACCTCCAGATTTTACCCTAGGTTGAATTAACTAATTTTCCATATAGGATAGGTCTAATTACAGGATAAAGAAGCCATGGACAAAGCACGAACCCAAACCAACATCCCTAGGCCGCAATTTGCGGCCATAAACAATTTATTTGCGGCCATGGTATCAAGTTATGGTCTCGGGTCTCTAAGGTAGCTTCTAGGTCACCTGCACGTCTCATTGTATTTGCTAAATATTTTTCAGGGCTCCCAAGTTATAGCAGATCTCTATATATCCTCACAAATTCCACAAAACCCGATATCGGCCAATTCAAAGTTCAAGTCTTGGGATTTCTATACTCAGTTTGGTCCTGGATTTTGACAATAGAGGGGTTGTGGTCACTATCTAGTCCTCAAGTACACCTGCACAATCCAAAATATATCCTAAACCTCACCTTGAAAAATTCTAAGATCACCAAACTACATTATTTTAACTCTAAACTATAATAGGAGGTAAGAAAACTCAAATACATAACTAAGGGTGTAGGATTTACCTCCTATAGCAACCGAAGAAAATTCTTGGGTTGCCCAAAGTGTTCAAAATCTCTACTTGATTGATCCATGGTGTATGTAATGATGAGAGGAATACTTTTTGTGAAGGTGGCATGGTGTTTATTGGTGGTTTTGGAGGTGTTTGAGGGTGGTAGAGGAGGTGGAGGGATGAGGGAAATGAAGGAGGAGAAGAAGAGGAATGAAGTGAAGAAAAGAAGTGGAGGCTAAGGTCAAGGATAACCCTCCTCTCTCATCCTCACCCATGCCCATACCCTCATGTCCCCCTCTCATCTAAATATCTTCTCTATTCTTTTCTTTCTATTTTCTTTTCATTTTAAAAACAAAACCAAAAAGCATATAATCACAAATGAAGTCATGGTTCATAACAAAAATGTAACAAGTGTTTTGCAACATGTTATATTGCATGTCATATACATAAACAAGATTAATGCATAATTAGTGAAATATTAATCAATTTTAACATTAACTTATATACAATTAACTGTATAATAATTTGTAAAATGCCCAAATCACATAAATTCTTCAAAATCAATAATTCATATTAATTTTCAAATTATTTTTCAAACTATAAGTGTATAATCATACTACTTCATTAAAACTAATTTCCATACTTTTCATAATATCCATAAAATTTAATATTTTAATTATTTAAATTCCAAAAATAATATTTTATTTTCTTAAATGTTACAATCTTCCCCCTTAAATAAATTCGGTCCCTGAATTTAAATTTAAACCTCCCAATAACTAAAACATTTCAGTAAAATGATCAAGTTAACGGGGCTCCGAAATAAGGAATACATAAGACATATCATAACGCAATGCATGCGCATGAAAACGAGGGCAAAACTCAAAATCAAAACTCCGTCAAGCGCCACGCAATCATCTGAGTTATGAAGAAAATACAAATGTCAAAATCCATTACGAAAATCAAATATGTTATAATTAGGACTATAACCTATGTATAGTACGCACCGTTGTGGAATTATCAAAACAAATAAATAAAGGTGCATGCCAAATTCCTTTCAAATCGTCGTGCGATGTGCATATCACGGCACAAGTAGCGAACGCTCACTTATAAGAAAATAGCTATATACGTACATACATATCTTTGTTTAACATATACGTCTCGCTTTTTGAAAATGATTTAGAAGGGTTTTCTTCGTAACGTTTCTTGTCATCATGGACACGTAGGAAAATATTGAGACTATAGCTCTTTTGAAAATCCCTTCGATAAATATCGATGCATGCAAAAATACTCAGGTACTGTTCTCAGACTAGTCCTGCCCGGTTACTACACCGTATAGTATATATCATGAAAACATGATGCTCGAAAGAAGTCAATCTCAAATAGTGTACATAAGATGCCACGTGCGTCTGGTGCGCACGGAAATCGAAATCAATACAGCTGTCACGAATGTACACAGAAACAAAAACCAGGTGCAATGGGTGTGCATGAAAATATATGTCGAGTGCAACGGGTGTGCACAACAACAATATCAGGTGCATCTGATATGCACGAAGAATCTCGATTTAGTGCATCTGGCGTGCACAAAATCACATCTAGTGCGCTAAGTGTGCGCAAGAATCCCAATCAAGTGCACAAGGTGCACGAAAACATAAATCCAGTGCGCTAGGTTTCACGAAAATAAATATCGAGTATCAAAATCGAAATCAACGGTATATGACATATACCAAATCAAATAAAGTATACCGCGGTATATAAACTCATAAACATATGCATCTGCGTGCACAAAACCATATCAAAGTACTGAAAGTGCACGTAAACTACACCGAATGCATAAGTCAAAAATCATATGCATACTATGTGCATGAAATAAAAATCAAATATCTCGAAATGCGTGAAAATCAAAATCAAGTGCAATAGGTATGCACAAAATTGAACATCGGTACAACTGATACATGAAAATACGAATCAAGTGCAACTGTGGTGTACATAGGAAATATCAATCATGAAACTAAATCATCAGAATACCGGAATCAAAACGATGAAAACGTGATATCCGAATCACCAAGGAGAAATTCGTAATAACCGCCGTCGAGGTGCCCCTCCTTCAATGTCGAAAGGTGCCGGTGCATTCACTGGCAGAGCAAGAATATCTACTTGCCTCCTGCCCACGGTCTGACGTCTTTTGCTTTTAGGTCTTCTTTTCTCTCTGTAGAATGCCAGATACATGACTCCTCGGCTCGACAGCTCGATACGGAGTAATGACGGAAACAGTTCCGCTCTGGCGCTTCTCTAAAGATCTCCTAGCCAACTAACATATTTACTCATAATATATCAAGTCAACGATGGCAATCTCTGGCCCACTGAGTTTGCACGATACAATCGATCCTGGTTCAAATCTTTATTGTGAAGTACTCCCGAAAGATCCTGTCAGGGTTTCTTTCTAATCTCATCTTTGCCGGACTGCCCGGAAGTCGGCATTCCTTACTCAATCTGTTTCTTGTTCTGGGACAGCTGCATTCCCTTCAAGACCTTCTTCTAGAAAATATGGCTGTATCCAATGCCTTTACGTGCGTATCAAGTCTCTGGTATCAACGGAGTGGAATGACAACTCGTGAAAATCTCGCACGAACTTCTTACCCCGCTTCCCTTCAAAATGGACCAATTCAGAATCATTTCTTCGTAGCTATGTGGACTGCGCTCCAATTAGCTGTAGTTATCTAGAGTCTCTTTTGAAGCTATGAACTCAGCATCTCTAATACTCTGTAGAAGGCATCTAGCCAATTACGTTCTCGGGAACTCATCTAAATCACCGGGGTAATGCGCCTTCGCTTGTCCTTTCTCGATCGACTCACCACACGTCTGTATGAGGTCCCTTTCTAACTGAAGTTAGTTGATTTGATGACCTCGCATCGGAGCATCCAAATGAACAAACTGTCCTAGTCACTTATCCAGGGGTGACTAGCGATCTTCTATCACATCTCAGTGTATAAACTCATGCTGCATTAGCTTCAAAAGTCTGGGGCGATATCTCGTCAACTCAGCAACAGCTGGTTCGCCTGCCCGCACGGTAGACAATGCCTCAATCATCTGGAGTAGACAGTACGTCGATAGTCTTCACAATATGGAGGGCCTCTAGCAATGGCCTGATCATCTAGTGCAAATCCCGAACGCTCGTGTCAACGGAAAAATCCTAGTAAAACAATATATCTATGCGTTCGTGTCGCTGGAATACATCCCAGTCAGTCTTCGTCCCTGACGAGGTCGTGCTGACCTCATCTCTCGCCGCGGCTCTCTCTACCGTGTAACCAAGGTAACAGAAACTATAATCCGATATCGATGAGGATAGATCATAAGAACGAATAGAAATACTGTGCATAAGAAATGTACATCCTAAGGCTACTTAAGCGAAGTAGCGTATCGTAAGTATGCCGCGGAACATACACATGGCACGTCACTTTACTTAAGTCACCTACTCCATCAACCAAGGTCAACCTACGCGACGAAAGTTCGGGTCTAATACTCCTTAGGCCAAGTCTAAGTTCCGTAAGGTCAAGCCTAGGTTCCGAAATATATATACGCCCTAGACTCCGCATAGTCAAACCTAGACTCGAACCAAGGTTAAACAAACAACAATTTTATGGCATGCAGGCTTGTAGAGAGGCGGATAAGTCGATATCGCACACTATACAGGCTAGTAGAGAGGCGGAATTAACAAACAACAATTTTATGGCATGCAACATCGACTAACCTTCCAGGATAGACCATAAACCCTAGCTAGCACAACTACTATGAGGTTTAACTACTCGGAAGAAAGTTATACCTCCTAGTATCAAGTCCTTTGGTTCTTGTTCTCCTCCTCCTCTTCTTGATCTCCTCGAAGAGTGTACGGATCGCGCTTGATTGTCGGCCTCCTCGCGTCAAAGATTATCCACCCGAGAGTGTCTACTTTGAGCTTCTACCTCTAAAATGAGGTAAATAAGGTACCTAGTATGCTAATCTAAGTAGCCTAGAGGATGTAGAGAGTGATTATGGATTGTTTATGTTAGTTGTATGTATGCCCTAGAGGCCAGTATTGTGCAGATGATGTATATTATATTGGATGCTTGGACATATATAGAGAGGACTTTCTTGCTCGATATGATAGTATGCTATTTGGTTGCTCTTTATCTTAACATGTATACCAGTCTCTTGATACTGTCTTATGGTTACATGTTGGTAAAGCCCTTAGGATGTGTACTTGACTACCAGGACTATGATGCAGATCATACTAGTGGGGCCATGGTAGTCCATAAGTTCATCCTTTAACGATCCTAGTCGTGGGTGTATCGAGACAGGGCATCGATATACCAGAGTAGACTAGCGTATACGCTTCTCGACCCATGAGATGGGCGATGGATGACCCATATCCATTGGTGTTTGACATCAGAGATGGTATGCGGGTGCTCAGTGGAGACTGTGTACACTGGACGGACTCGCCGAGAACTCCCAGATGGTATTATACCTCACGTCAGATGGCAGTTCTCTGGTGACACTTGTACATGTTAGTTTGTAGACCCGAGATCGTCACAGAGTCTTGTGTGATTCCCATTGTGCTTTGATTTCCACCTTACCACGTCCAAGAGAGCGTGCAAACCGGTGGTTTTTGGGTACAGTCCCGGGTCACATGGAGGCAATGAGCGATAGGAGGAGTTTCGTCTCTCCCGGTATTGGGGGTTGATGTTGCGCTGTGCTCGATTGGCCATAATAGGGAAGTCCCTGGCCAGGGCTGTTTTAGAGATTTACTGGTAAGTGTTACCAGTAGTTTCTTGACCCGTTATGAGCCTTACATCGGCATGACTTATCGATTATTGGGGTCTGACGTTTACCACCTCTAGACTTGATATGCGACATATCAGACGAGGAGACTGGACTGTACGAAAAGTGTTACCGTCAGGCTTTTGCAGGAGTTGGAGTGGGATTGCTTACTGATCTTCTGATCGTTCAATACCCGGGTAGCCGTTACGTCCAGCTAGTACCGCTGACGGCTTGTAGGTGCTTGATGTGATCATCAACTACTGCCGGCGTATTGACGAGTCTTTAGAGTCATACATAGAGGTTTTACTGGCTCAGGCTAAACGAAATAGGAGCGCATATATGATATGTGCGGAACCGAGAATAATGAGAGTATGTGATACCGTATTCTATTCTCGCGACTTTTGTATCAGCCGGTTATATATGATATAGCCGGGCTCCAGATCAATGAAGAAGGGAGAAGTCAGTTGATTCTTCCGAAGAACCGGAAGCGAAGCGCTATCAAGTGCTGATTCGATAAGTTGGTACATTTTGTGTTAGTCGGTTATATGTGATATAACCGGATTATTAAGTCAAGTGTTGATTTAATAATTTAGTGTATAATTGTATATGTGATATACTAATTTACATTAACTAACATTGGTTCACTTAAGCATTTGTTTTTCTCACTCATGCACAACTTAATATATATGTGATATATATTAATTTGTGTTTTGATTTTTGTATCATGGTTGTTGATACAACTTTCATGGGTGTACAGGACTTACACCATGCTAATTATCATGTTGGGTTTAGTATTTAATGTAATTACAAAATTAGTGGAAAATTGGAAAAATGCATGAAGCTAGTAGAAGCTTGTGGATGCATTGACTAAGTCCACTAGGTTTGTTTTACATTAGATATTTGTTAACACAACTATGTTAATTAGCCATGGTTATGTCTCTACATGAGTTAGTATATGATACTCACTCACCATGGTTCACTCTCTCACTTGATCATTATCCTCATCTCATTTTATTCATCTTCTTCCTTGAGCTCAAAAGCTCTCTAGGTTTTGATTAAGTGAGAAAAGAAATTCTAAAGTGAGCCCACTTCTTATTTATCCATCCTCTACTAGATTAGTACTTTAGTATAGGGTGTTTGCTTCACTAATCCTTTAGTTAGTGAAGTAGTATCTTGAGTTGGCATCCCCTCGACGTAGATCATCTTCGGCCTCGAAGACTTCAAGCAAGGTCGCTCCTTTAACCTCGTGAAGCCATGCAAGAGTCCGGGAGAACCACGATCGCAGCGAAGGGACTACTTCAAGGAGCATTTGAAGTGAAGGACCGATCTACAAAGGTTGTATTTCGTTTTCACTTAGTTGTAAATGGTTTACATGTGTTTCCGTAATGTATTCTAGCTAACGATTCTAGTTTAGAGTTCCTTTTAACGGCAAATTTTTTAAAATGGCATGGACGATGCCTCTTGAAACCTCGTTGCCATCGAGAGGATCCCTACAGTTTAGTCTCAAGAACCCTATGTTTCTCAACACATGAGACAATTAGGGTTTGAGGAAGAAGAAGAGAGCTCTTGAGGAGAGAGAGTGTTGAAGATAATAATGGAATGAAGATGGCTAAGTCTTGTGACGAATGAAGCATACAATAATTCACAAATGAAAATATCAAGCATGCTTCAGTAGTCACAATATGAGTCACCCCTATGAGTCACCAAGTAGCCATGCTTCATTTAATGAAAATCTACACCCCATACCTCCACCTCATTAACCATTTAATCTAAATGGTTATACAAGAAATGAGGTGTCTTCTTCTAGAAGCACTCTTGTATAAATTACAAGAATACCCCTCACCGTATATACATACCCGTATCCGTATTCCGAAAAATACAAATACAAAGAGACGGAAATAATCTAAGAATATAATACTAGGATCTGGCTTAAACTAAAGCCCACTAGTATTATCCGCCCGAATATCATACGTGCACAAGTACACGTATGTGATCGAAACCCTGCCGTAAAACCATACGGCCTCTACATCTTTTGCCCGAATTAGGGAAACCCACTATGTGGGACTCTAAAGACTCGACAGTACGCTGGCAGTGGGTTTAACCATAAGAATGTCAGCGGTACTAGCTGCAGGTAACGGCTACCAAGGTATCTATCGATAAGAAGGCCGATGAGCAAACTCATCCGAACTCCTACTGAGCCAATCTGTGACAATCTCCATACAGTCCGGTCTGTTCGTCTAAGAGTATCGCATATCAGGCCTAGGGGGGCGGTGGCCGTCAGACCCCTAATAATGCAATAAGTCATGCCGGAGTAGAGCCCAAAACACCTTGAGAAACTACTGGAGTACCTACCAGAAAATCTCGCTTTCCCTGGCCAGGGACTTTGTGTAATGGTTTTCCGAACACAGCGTGATATTAACCCCCATACTGGGAGAGGCGAATCCTATCTAACCACTACTGCACCCAACTACTACCTGTTTGCACGATTCCTATGAGCCGTGGTAGGGTAGTAATCTAAGAACAGTGGGAACAACTCAAGGTGAAGTAGCGATGTCAAGTCAATGGACTATGCTATACTCATGTCACCTGGGAACTGCTACCTGATGATAGGTATAGTACCAATTGCTCTGTTTTGAAGAGTGTTTTGTAAGTAAAGTAACTACAATCAATAACAGTGTCGCCAGTAGCTAGCCGAGATGAGTACGGGTCGTCTCAGTGAAACGTCGAACCTTTATCTTGCCTTAGACGAGTTGATTGAAATATGGATGGTTTTTTCTAGATCTACGATATACGGATGTAGATTTTATGAAGAAGAGGCTTGTAGGGTTCATAAAATTTGGTAGTAATGGATGATTAATTAAAGATGACTCCTTTTATCTTTTAATAGATTTAAAACTAGATCGATAGATCCTAAGGGCTCTATCAATATGTATTAGCGATACGTTAACAGAAATATATACACATATTAAGATAGAAACAAACCAAATGGCATACTACTATATTGAGCAAGACTGTTATAATATCCGTGTATATCCCAAGCTTTCAAAATGTAATATACAAACTAGTACTATACAATAATGGCCTCTAGGGCATATATCACTAGCAATCTCCCACTTGCACTAAGGCCATGTATTGGCATATCGTAGACCTATCATTTCGAATAGCCTCTCGAACTGTGTCTGAGGGATGGCCTTTGTGAGTGGATCTGCAGTGTTGTTCTCCGTATCTACTCTCCGCACCTCGATCTTCCGGCGATCAACGATCTCCCTGATCAGGTGGTACTGCCTCAAGATGTGTCTGGACTTCTGATGGGACCTGGGTTCCTTCGCTAAAGCTATAGCCCCGTTGTTGTCACAATATAGAGGTATTGGATCAACAATGGATGGAACCACCTGAAGTTCTGTTACGAACTTCCTCATCCAGACTGCTTCTTTCGCAGCGTCACATGCAGCGATATACTCCGCTTCCATTGTCGAGTCAGCAACGGTGTCTTGCTCGGAGCTTTTCCAACAGACCGCACCTCCATTGAGGGTAAAGACATAACCCGACATGGATTTTGCGTCATCCTTGTCACTCTGGAAGCTGGAGTCAGCAAATGCCTTGATCCGGAGGTCTTTTCCTCCGTACATTAAGAACATCTCCTTAGTCCTTCTCAGGTACTTGAGAATGTTCTTTACTGCTATCCAGTGCTTCTCCCCTAGGTTTGACTGATACCGGCTTACAACGCTAGTGCGTAATCTACATCTAGTCTGGTACACAATATCGCATACATTATAGAGCCTATCGCAGAAGCGTAAGGTATAATAGTCATGCGATCCCTTTCCAAATCAGTCTTGGAAGACATCTCTTTGGAGATGGTGGTTCCGTGACAAGCTGGTAGATTACCGCGCTTTGAATCTTGCATACTAAATCTTTTCGGTATGGTGTTAATGTACCGGGACTGTGAAAGTCCCAACGTCATCTTAGATCTATCACGATAGATCTGGATCCCCAGAATGTAGGAGGCATCACCTAGATCTTTCATAGAGAACCTTTGTGACAAGAATCTCTTGACTGATTGTAGCAAAGAAATGTCATTTCCTATCAAGAGAATGTCATCCACGTTCAGGACGAGGAATACCACAGTTCTCGCTACAATCTTACTATAAATGCATGGATCATCTGGATTTTTGATAAAGTTGAATTCTTTGACCGTCTCATCAAAACAGATGTTTCAACTCTGTGATGCCTGCTTTAATCCATAAATGGATTTAAGCAACTTGCACACTCTTCCGCTGCTCCCACTCTCTATAAAACCCTCCGGCTGATCCATATAGACGCACTCTTCCAAATTTCCATTCAGAAAAGCGGTCTTTACGTCCATCTGCCAAATTTCATAATCGTGGAATGCATCAATGGCAGAAGGATCTGAATGGATTTGAGCATAGCCACTGGAGAAAAGGTTTAATCATAGTCCAAACCAGGTGTTTGACGAAAACCTTTTGCAACAAGTCTAGCCTTATAGGTTTCAACATGTCCATCTACACCAATCTTCTTTCTGAAGATCCATTTGCAGCCTATGGGGTTTACCCCTTCTGGAGCAATGTCCAAAGTCCATACTTTGTTGGTGTACATGGACTCCATTTCGGTCCGCATTGCATCCAGCCATTTTACCGAGTCTCTGCTCTAAATGGCTTGCTGGAAGCTAGTTGGCTCATCATCCTCGATGATGCAATCCTCTCTATCCCCGTCTATAAGAAAACCGTAGTATCTCTCGGACGGATGAGACTTCCTACTAGTCCTGCGGAGTGGCGTGGGGATGTCCGGTTCTCTCAAAACTTCTGGTTCCACCATGCTTTCAGTAATAGCTTGTGGTTCTGGAATTTCTTCCAGTTCTATTGCGCTCCCACTTATCTTTTTTTTTCTAAAAATTGAGTTTCCAAAAAGTGGGCATTCCGAGAAACAAAAACCTTTTGTTCCTTTGCGTAATAGAAAAGATACCCCTGATACTCTTTGGGTATCCCACAAACTTACACAATACTAAGCTTGCCTCGAGCTTGTCCGCAAGCTGCTTTTTTATAAAAGCTGGACATCCCCATATCTTCAAATACTTAAGATAGGGTTTCTTTCCACTCCGCAACTGATATGGTGTGGTAGGCACAGTCTTGGTAGGAACCTTGTTCAAAAGATATGCAGCTGATTCTAGTGCATAACCTCAGAAGGATTGCGGTAACTCAGCGTTACTCATCATGGAACGTACCATATCTAATAAGGTTCGGTCCACCTTTAGGATACATCGTTGTGTTGAGGTGTGTATAGAGGAGTAAGCTGAGAGAGAATTCCATTCTCTTTTAAATAACCCAGGAACTCGGCACTTAAGTATTCACCACCTTGATCAGATTTAAGTGTCTTGATACTTTTGCTTGTTTTTTTCCTACTTCATTCTTATATTCCCGGAATTTCTCAAAGGCCTCGGATTTATTTTTCATCAAGAATACATGTCCATAGCTTGAGAAATTATCCGTAAAAGTAATGAAATAGGAATAACCACTTCTTGCATGTGTAAACATTGGACCACACACATCGCTGTGTATGAGTCCCAAGAGCTCGCTCGCTCTTACTCCGTGTCCAGTGAATGGAGTCTTTATCATCTTTCCTTTGAGATATGATTGACAAGTTGTATAGGACCGATATTCGAACGGATCAAAATATCCCTCTTTATGTAACTTCGTCAAACGTGTTTCATTGATGTGACCAAGTCTACAATACTATAAGGAAGCCTGATTTAATTCTGGAGACTTTCTTTTAAGTGTGTTCTGGATGTTGAAAACTTGAGCTTGATTTAATACGTATATATCGTTATCTAGTGTATCTGACCCAATTAAAACTTGATTTAAGTGGATGTGGACTACATTGCTTACAAATGTAAAATCATAACTTTCTTTAGAAAGTAAAGATACATAAATGATATTACAAGCCAGACTGGATACATATAAACAGTTACGCAAAATCAAAATCTGCCCACATGTCAATCCTATGTGATATTCCCCTATGGATACAACGTCCACGCTCATTCCGTTAGAAACCCTGAGAGTCATATCACCTGTCTTGATAAGTCTATGGTTTTCAGAGCTTGTAATGAATTACAGATATGAGATTCTAATCCGGTATCTAATACCCAGGAAGTAGAGTTAATTGATAGACAGTTTTAATCATAAATACACCCGAAGCCGAAGCCACAACGTGCTTCGAATCCTGGTTTCTGGCTTTCCAAGCCTTGCAGTCCTTCTGCCAATGCCCTTTCCCGTGACAATAGAAACTTTCCTCCTTCCCTACTGTTAGTCCCGAAACTTTTGCTCTGCCCTTTCCCTCTACCTTACTGACACCGCCTATTGGCTTGGTGGAGGCCTTCTTCTCCTCTCCCTTGGCTTTCGCCTTGGATCTAGAAGAGGAAGATTCTCCAATGAGCAGAGCGGGTGTCTCCCTGGATTCCTGCAGGGTTCTCTCTGAGATCCTCAACATGTTGAGGAGTTCTGGAAGTGACACTTCCTTCCCTTGAATGTTGAAATTCAAGATAAATTGAGCGTAAGTAGAGGGGAGGGACTGTAGAATCAAGTTAGTACATAACTCATTTTCCAACATGGTCCCTAGGTCCGCGAGCACTTCAATGTAGCTGATCATCTTAAGGACGTGGTCCCCTACAGATGACCCGATAGCCAACCTCGTTTGAATTAATTCCTTCGAGATCTCATATCTTGCGATACGAGATTGCTCTCCATATAAAACTTTAGTATGGAGGAAGATGGAAACTAAGTCCTTCTTCTCGTGTTTCCTCTGTTGTTCACTATCCATTGAGCCTAACACGGGGCACTTGGCTCTCGCATTGTCTTTTTCCCATGTCTGACGGATCTTAACATCCACGATGGTGGAATCTGGACCTGGGACGGCGGGGGCTTTGGTAGTTAGGAGGCAGCCCAGCTTATTATAGGTAATAGACATCTGGACATACCTTAGCCAATCTTAATAGTTTGGCCCAGTCATTTTATTATTATCTAGCAGTAACCTAAGCCCGGTCATTTTCGTCGCTGCAGTCAAGAGAGAGAGGAGAAACACTCAGCATGATGCTCTTACAAGTTTAGATTGGTTATTAGTTTATCTAAACAGGATGGCTCCCACTGTATCTCGAATCCTTCCTCAAACCTTAAAAGAAGAATTAGTCAGGATTAAACTCACTTTTACAATACTCGCTTAACCTTTCGGCCAGGCTAGTGTTGGTACTTCAAGGAAGGTTTTCCAACGCTTTCGTGAAGTTCCTTAATTACATAACCTCTTTTCCTTGGAGGCGTAGCCCCACTAACACCATTCTAGACACCTACATGGTTTATAGCATTGATTGTTTAGTGAAAAAAATATCCTGAGGAGTAGCGGATACTCACAGTAGGATCGGGATCCAAATATCATCGTGTGACAATCTTGAAGGAATCCTACTAAAAACATCACACTTCAAATGGTATGCAACACCAGCAAATTTTAATTTCCTTAGAAACATCCGATGTGGATTTTTTCCCTAAGCTCTTATGACCTTGACGAAGGCCAACATATCATAAGTCGCAAGTCAAGTTCTACCCGTCATTGTCCAGGTTAATTTGAACTAACCTGTACATACCCTTTATGAAGGCCAACATAGTAGTACGACTGTCCCAAACCAACGCATCTATCTATGCTACAGATAAATATCCAGCAGCTACCAATCACCGTGCCTTGACGAAGGTCAAAATACATAGCTTGAATACTACTGAATACCCATCTGAAATGACGGAGAGTTATGAATGGTTTTGGCGAAACCGAGAACGTAATGAACTTGATATAATCGAAGGAACCATGATAGCTTTTAAAGGAGTGGTTTAGTCTCCGCATTTAAAAGTTTTCTTTTTAAAGAAAACAGAGTGGTTTTGAAATTGTTCCAATGATTCAGGTTTGGTTTGTTTTCTTTGCATTAATAAATTAATGCTGTCCCATCATTTAATCCTATCATTGCAGAAAAGAAACGTAAAAAAATGTATGCTTATGCCATTCGCATTCGCCACGGGGCTCCGTCATGCACCGTTGGTTACTTAACTAATGGCTGAGCGGGGGCTGGACTAGTGCGGGTACAAAACATAAGAAACATCTATTATATATATATATATATATATATATATCCATTCGCCTCACACAATAATAGGCATTCCAGATCACAAATGAACATATTGGATATACTAGGAATTCCGAGTTTCGTTTAAGCCTATAATGAAAAACGGATTCCACGATCGTGATGAATAGCCAAACCCCACCCTAGACTCTATGGGTGAGGCAAACTACTCGCCAAATTCCCGAAATGAAGCAACCTCTCTCAATAAAATGAGTAGGCCACTCGGCACTTCAAGAACCCGGTAGTTTGTGCACCCCACATTGGGTCTATCCTAGGAGCAAAAAACAGTAAATGAAATATTACAGCGGTGGCTACAAGCTCAACCCGGATGTGCCCCGCAAAATAATATTACATCACTTTAAAAATTTACATCGAATGAAAGAAAAGAAAACACTCTTCTCACATCCCCCGGCTATTCATCCATAACGATCCAATACTCCATATACACAAACCACAAACAGATTACAGATATGTGCAACCCGTTCTAATTGACGTATAGCGGTTAGAAGACATTTAAGAACACATATACACATCACAAAGCTTGTAAAGTAACCCATGATGTTATAAAATCCGTGCACAATTAGCGAACGAAACTAATTTTTCAAGACCATGAAAAACTGTCCACTAAAGTCACCAAAAAAATCGTTTTAAGACAATCCGGGAGTCGAAACGAACTCGAAACCCGTCCGAACCTTCACGGAGGCAAGGGGGAAATAATTAACTCTCGATCCAGGGGCCTCATAATGGTACCCACCCCTGGAGGCCACCTCAAGGTGGCCCCCAATGGGAGGCAGATCCGAGAGCACCCATTTGGGGTGCTCTCGGATCACCCCTGAAAGTGTTTGTTAGCACCACCACTGGGTTTTACTAGCATCAAGCATGCCGTTTTAAATTTTTTAGGGTGCTAATTAATACTAACCAAGATCTTAAACTAGATGATTAGGGTTTTTAAGCATGATATCAAAAACTACACTAAGAGAACGAAACTACAACATTTGTAGATCGTGTCCTCTTCTCAAGCTCCAGGTTGTAGTCCTTATGACTCCTTGTAGCTCCACTTGAAGTTTGAACGAGCCTCCTCCGTTATCTTCGTGCCGAAGATGATCCACCCAAAGTCCGTCTAGCTCAAGCTACCTTTTCACTAAACTATCTTTAGTGAAGGAAACACACTGCACTTGATTGCTAATCAAGTGTAGGATGGTGAACTGGGGTTGTGTTTGCTTACTAGGATTTGTTCAAAGCTCTATGGTTCACATCATATGTGAGTGTTAGAGCTTTGAGGCATGAGTAAGAAGAAGAAGAAAAATATAGAAAGCAAAGCATAAAATGAGCTCTTGAAAATGGCTAAGTGTTTTAATGGCTCATTCATACTCTCCTCACTTATTGAAGCAGAGATTAAAAAATCCAACCATGCTTCAATAGTGATGACAAATGAATAAAAAAATGAGCAAGCTATGCTATGGACCATACCATAAATATCTCCACATTTTACACCTCATTTTCTATTTTCTAAAAAATAGAAAATACATGCCATGCTTCATATAATATATATATATATATATATATATATTATGAAGAAAATAATTAATGAGCTTAATGTTAGTTAACATATAATTATATCAAATATAATTGTATATCATATTATTAAATCAACACTTGATTTAATAATCCGGTTATATCACATATAACCGACCAATATCATTTATCTGTATATCACATTATCAAATCAACACTTGATTCAATAATCTGATTATATCACGTATAACCTAATTGATATTAGATCGCCGCCAGATTAGAATACGGTATCACATACTCGTATTTAATCAGGCCTCCGCACATATCATCATATGTGCCCTACTTCGTTTCGCTTGAACCGGGAAACTTCTATGTGGGACTCTAAAGACTCGTCAATACGCCAGCAGTAGGTGATGATCAAATCAGTCACCTACAAGCTGTCAGCGGTACTAGCTGGACGTAACGGCTACCCAGGTATTGAGCGATTAGAAGATCAACAAGCAAGCTTGTCCAAAATTTTATGAAACCTATAAGTAACACTTACAGTACAGTCCGGTCTCTTCGTCTGATATGTCGCATATCGAGTCTGGGGGTGGAATCGTCAGACCCCAATGTATGGCTCATAACGGTTTGAGAAACTACTGATAACACTTACCAGTAAATCTCATCAACAGCCATGTCCAGGGATTTCCTGTTATAGCTAATCGAGCATAGCGCAGCATCAACTCCCAATACCGGGAGAGACGAAACCTCTCCTATCGCTTATTGCCTCCATATGAGTCGGGAATGTACCCAAAATCCACCTATTTGCACGACTCCTTTGAGCCGTGGTAGGGAGGAAATCAAAGCACAGTGGGAGCCATACAAGACTCTATGACGATCTCGGGTCTACAGACTAACCTGTACCAGTGTCACCAGAGAACTGCTATCTGACGATAGGTATAGTACCAACTAGGAGTTCTCGGTGAGTCCTGTTCAGTGTACCCATTCTCTAATGAGCACCTGTGTACAATCTTTGATGTCAAACACCAATGGCTATAGGATTAACCATCGCCCCCATACAGGGTCAAGAAACGTACACACTAGTCTACTCTGGAATATCGATGCCCTGTCTTGATATACCCTCGACTCTGAACAATTAAAGGATGTGCTTGTGGACTACCCATGTCCCAGTAGTATGATCTACATCATAGTCCTGGTAGTCAAGCTAACACCCTAAGGGCTTTATCAACATGTATAAGAGAGACGGTATAATAATACTAAGTGTACATATTAAGATAAAGAGTAACCAGATAGCATACTATCATGTCGAGCAAGAAAGTCCTCTATATATATGTCCAAGCATCCACTATAATATACATCAATGTACAATAATGGCTTCTAGGGCATACATATTCCTAACAATCTCCCACTTGCACTAAGGCAATGTGTTGTAGTATCTCATACCCAACATCCTAAAAAGTCTCTCAAACTGCGTCTTGGGGAGGGCCTTCGTGAGTGGATCCGCTACTCTATCCTTCGTGTCAACTCTCCTGACCTCGATCTCCTGGCGATCTACTATCTCCCTGATCAGGTGATACCGCCTAAGAATATGTCTGAATCTCTAATGGGACCGGGGTTCCTTGGCTAAAGCCACAGCTCCATTGTTATCACAATACACAGGTATTGGATGCTCCATGGATGGAACCACACCAAGTTCAGCAATGAACTTCTTCATCCAGACAGCCTCTTTAGCAGCGATGTATTCAGCCTCCATCGTCGAGTCTGCTACGGTATCTTGCTTGAAACTCTTCCAACATACTGCCCCTCCATTAAGGATGAAGACAAAACCCAAGACCGACTTACTATCGTCCTTATCACTCTAGAAGCTCGAATCGGTAAAGGAATCCACATGGAGTTCACCGTTACCATACACCAAGAATATCTTTTTAGTCATTCTCAAGTACTTAAGAATGTTCTTCATAGCTGTCCAGTGGTTTTCCCCAGGATCTGATTGTTACCTACTCACTACACCTAGTGAGTAAGCTACATCCGGTCTGGTACATAACATCGCATACATGATTGACCCGACTGCAGAAGTATAGGGTATCCCTTGCATGCGAGCGCTCTCCAAATCAGCCTTGGGAGACATCTCTTTGGAGAGAGTGATTCCAGAGCAAGCGGGTAAATTACCACGTTTAGAATCTTCCATACTAAACCTCTTTAGTATGGTGTCTATATACCTGGATTTGGACAATCCCAACATCCGTTTAGATCTATCTTTATAAATCTTAATCCCCAGAATGTAGGAGGCATCACCAAGATCTTTCATGGAGAACTTGTGTGATAAGAAGAGCTTGACCGAGTGTAGCATAGGAACATCGTTTCCTATCAAGAGTATGTCATCCACGTACAATACGAGGAAGACAACCTTACTCTCTGCAACTTTCTTGTATATACAAGGTTTATCTACGTTTTTGATGATGTCAAACTCTTTGATAGCTTCATCGAAGCAGATGTTCCATCTCCGCGATGCCTGTTTTAATCCGTAGATTGATTTAAGCAGCTTGCACACACTTTCACTGCTCCCACTATCTACGAAGCCCTCTGACAGTGTCATGTACACGCTCTCTTCTAAATCACAATTTAGAAAGCGGTTTTGACGATATCTGCCAGATTTCGTAGTCATGGTATGCAGCGATGGCAAGTAGGATCCTGATGGACTTAAGCATAGCGACAGGAGAAAAGGTTTAATCATAGTTGACACCTGGTCGTTGACGAAAACCTTTTGCTACAAGTCTAGCTTTGAAAGTCTCAACTTTTCTATCTACACCAATTTTCTTCTTAAAGATTCACTTGCTCCCGATGGGTTTTACCCATTCAGAAGCAACTTCCAAAGTCCATACTTTGTTGGTGCACATAGATTCCATTACAGATCGCATAGCATCCAGCTATTTCACAGAGTCCCCACTTATGATGGTCTGTTCGAAACTAGTTGGGTCATCATCTTCCATGATGCAATCCTCGCTCCCACCGTCTTATGAGAAAACCGTAGTATCTCTCAGGTGGATGAGGAACCCTACTTGATCTGCGGAGTGGCCGGGGTTCATTGGGGACTATCGAGTTCTCCGGTTCCACCAATTTGTCAGTTACAGTTTGTGTAGCTGGAACTTCTTCCTGTTCTACCTCATTTGTAACGTTTTAGAAATCGTTTAGGTGAATTTTCTGATTATACGTAAAATAAGTTGTGTTTTCCGTAAAAACCTAGAAATGATCATTTTTCAGTATAGACTTAACTGCACCTACTTTAACTAGAAAATTGCTAGTTTGCGGTTTTTAGTTGTCACTAGAAAATTTTAGTTCGCTTTAATATTTTTCCTTAATTAAAATATTATTATAAGTTTTTTTTAATTAGTGGTAATTACAATTTTTGATTGGGTTAATTATGCTAAAGTGAATCAATGCTAATTTAATCACAAGATTAAGCATTAAACCATCTTTGAAAATATCCTAGAAAATATCTAGATATTTTGGTGAATTAAAAGAAAACTTTAATTAGAAAAGAAAAGGATTAAGAGGTGGTATGGATGGGAGAGGTATTAATGAGCATTAATTGGTGTTTTAGACTAGATTTTTCCACACTATCCCCATCTCCTTACCTTGACCGACCCCTCCCCCTTGCTGCCCTCTCTCTCTTCTCACCCCATTTACACTTCTTGAAGCTCAAATAAATCATCAAAAATCATCAAATAATCCCACAAACTCAAATACAAATCCATACCCATTATTCTTTAACCCTAACCTAGCTTGATTCATGAGGAAAGTTAGCATTTTAGAGGCTAATTTGGAAGTTTAGTTGCAAGTTTGAGAATCTAAGTGAGGTATAAAATCCTAACCCTAAGCTTTAGTTATTTTTTAAATACTTAAATCTAGTTATTAGATATTTAATTAAAGCTTGAATTAGCATGTTTTGGAAATTCTGGAAAGGGTTATGAAAATCAAGTTAGGGTTTTGTTTGGTTGAAATGGTTAATGGAGAAGTGTAGACTTGGGAAAACTTAACCTAGTTGTGAGAATGATATTTGCTATTTTCCTAATCGTATAGTTAAAATTAATAGCAAACTAACTTTTACTAAATCTTATATATGTGAGATTAAAATTGTAGTAAAGGTTTGGATGACTTAGTTAAGCTACTTTGCGATAATGGTGATCGCTAGAATTGTGTAAACTTCTAGATTTGAGCTAAATGATTAAAAGTTGCTTACCAGGTTTTCGGATAAATTAGGCGTGGGTTTCAATTGACGTTGTGATGTGATATATATTATCTTCCACGATATAAATTGCGTTGTGAATGCGCGATCGGTACGATCGGGGTCTAGGCTTGGTGGTTCTGTCGTTTTGCGTTCCTAGCTGAGGTTGTGCCGATATCGTACGCGTTTTGTGCACTGAGTGCACAATGTGTATATCTTGTGGACGTTATCCTTGCGTTTTATTGGCTTTGTATCGGCGCATGATATTTAATCTTATGTGTTGTGTTTGTGAAATTTAGGATCGCGAGCAGGGACTTCGGAAGCTGCGAAGAAAAGGAAGTAGGTGGTCGGATTTACTTAGCTCGAGGTCATCGGTGAGTAGATTTAACATTTATAGGGGAATCGCCCGCATGGCGTTATGTGTCTGGGCTAGATTAAATAACATGATTATTAGTTATAACTATATGGACATTGATTGTGCATGTGTACCATTGTTGCATATCTCATTTCCTATTGTATATGGACTTAGTATTAATGAGACACAACACCATTATTGATGGTTCATGTTACACGAGCACTAATTCTATACTACACACACTCCGTCGATAATTGCCATGACACGCACAACACCTATACATACGTGATATTGTATTGGTTAGGGACATTGAGACTTGATGCTTATTTCTATTGTGTATAAGAAAGATAGCATACACATATACCTACATGCTTACACATATACCTATAGGGTATTGTATCATTATTGACAGGTATAGACACATATTTTGTTATAGCTACATATATACCTATAGGGTATTGTATCATTATTGACAGGTATATACACATATGAGATATAGCTACATGTACATCTTGCATATATACTTACATGTACACACATATACCTTGCTATAGCTACATGTTCACCCTTATATGATGTTACGTTGGATTTTGGAGAAATTAGGAACCGCATGATATATTTAATAACTTGTTGCATTTAAATACCGGTTTTTCCTTTATATACTCATATTACTATTTTATGTTGCATATATTATATTTTATGGATTTACGCATTGAGATATGGATTTCATATGATATTTTCTGGATGTTTTACTCCTGATGATATATATCAGTGGTATGAGACGCTGTTATATATGTATATATATATATCAGTGGTATGGGACGCTGTTATATATGTATATATATATATCAGTGGTATGGGACGCTGTTATATATGTACATATATATAATATATATCATCATAATGATCTATTCAAGTATTCTTATTCTTTACTTGATGTTTTCTGGATTTGAGGACCGTGGTAGTTCATGAAATTATACATTGTTTGAAAAACCCAGTTTCTCTTGATATGATATTTCGATGCGTCCACTATGAGATTTCTTGGTTCTAAGACTTGTGTTAGATACCCGATTCGAGGAGCGGTAGGCACCGTCTGCTGGTACATGGTGGACCCGGTATGGTTCCCTAGGGTAAGAGGTGATTTTTCGTGGTATAGACGATGAGCCTGGCAGGAGGACTAGTACCTACCGGTGATAGTATTTGGACTCGGTGGTTATCATGGGAATACCGACCGGAGTTATGTACGGACATCAGGGTCGGTCCTGGTGACGGTGCCTGAGATATGAGGATTTACGTGTCGATGCTGGACATGGATTTCATGATGTTTCGAGTGTCGATGTTGGACACTTAGGTTCTATGATTTTGATGTGTCATTGAGGGACATATATATATATATATATATATATATATATATATATATATATATATACAGGCATATGTTTTCATGATATTTCGGGTGTCGATGTTGGACACTCAGGTTCCATGAGACTTACTGGATATGAGGGCCGATCTGAGGATGCGGTGCCTTTGGTATTAGGATTTAGATTGTCTTGATGGACACTGGTCCTGCCACGATGAGGATTCCGTGAGGATGACATATTTTATCCCATACTCAGTATTTATTTGATATGCATTGCTTCATGTATTAGTAGTACCTGATAGAGTACCTTTCATGACTGTTGCATATACATATTGCCATTTTTTGCTACCAGCTTGCATGTGATAGATTATCGCAATACGTGCATACCTGCGATTACCTGCATATGCTATTTACTATTCACGAGTTGGCAACTCATTCCCGTTGTGCCACAGTGTTTTGCTGGTGTCCTTCAGAGTGGTAGCGGCATGGCTTCTTCTTATCGTATCATCTTTTGCAGCGGATACCGCTACGGTTGACTGTGAGCAGTTTTGCTATAGGTGGGTTTTGCGGTTATCCGATGATGCTCATTGTATATCTTTTTGTATCTAGTACTCTCCATCTACTACTTTCATGTATTGACTTAGAGACGAGATGTGAGGACGATATTGTATATTATTTTGTGACTTTGGATGTCTTTTATGCTGTTGTCACTTTATATCGTCCATTTTCTTCGCTACGGCGTCGTATATCTGTTTTGGTGGTTGTTTTCTCCTTTGGGCATGGATTTCTCCCATTTGGGGATGCTTTATTTATATTCTATGTTGTACCCGTTTCGGGGCTAGTTTTTACAAAGGAGGTGCTGCCGAAATTTTTAAGAAAGAAACTTATGTTAAAGATTTTCATTTGAGATTTCCAAAAGTTTTAACAATGTTCTTATCACTTACTACTTTTGATGGTTTAGATTTCTGGGTTTTCGGCTTACTTGAATTGCATTACGCCTATAGACGTTACGTAGTTTAAGTGCCGTAACGTGCCAAATTTCGGGTCGTGACAAAGTTGGTATCAGAGCGCTAGGTTTTACCTTTCGAAGTGTAGGATGACCTTGGTATGATGGAGTAGATAGCTTAAGTAGAGTGACGTAGTGTGTGTATGTCCACGGCATACTTACAACACGGTACTCCGCCTAAGTGACCTAAGTACTAATTTCTTAAAATTCCTTCCATGATTAAACATATCCTTGTGATTCGATTTCCGTGTACTTATCGACTCCTATTTCTATTTCTAGCCATTTTCCGCCGATAACTATGAGGGCTCAGAGAGAGGCAGCGAGAGCTGAGGTCAGAGTTGGCTCGTTTGGGACGAGGACTGACCAGGACGGTACGATCGCTGTACAGGAGCAGATTGATCCGCCTTCGATAGATCGTATCGCTAGGCTAGAGACATATATGTAGGATTTGCGCCAGATGATGGGATCGTTAGTTGAGGCCAGTCGAGCACTGCGACAGGAGGTTGCCACCCCTGTTACCCAGTTATTCCTTGCTATCAGCACACAGCATTTTGTCACCTATACAGCAGCAGTGGACGCAGCCCTACTTGATGAGGAGCGCCTTCCTGAGACTTTGGAAGTTCCGGAACCGAGGAGGGCTCGTACAGGTGTATCAGCCCAGAGACAAATGCTTAGTCGCCGCGACAAATTTCGTTTACGTCACGGGAGTAGCAGAGGCTTGAGATGAGGACAATTGTTTAGCTCTTATCCCTAGGAGGGTCAGCAGTCATCGTATGGATGTTTCCAGTATGGGAGTTTCCATCACCTCGTCAGGAATTGTTCTGTGGTACGTGTTCATATCAGAAAATTGCATTCTAATACCGTTCATTCATTATCTAATTGTTGTATTTATCGGTATTATTGACCAGTGTCTGCTCAGTATTACAGATTACAAGTATCCATGACAAAATACTGGAAATGCATCCAACAGCACGGATATATCACTTGAGGGAAGACACTGCGACCAGAAACGCTAACCGACCGATACTTCAGGAGTTCCTTTATGCAACAAGTTGTGTACACATTTTTTTCTAAATGGTCCAACACAACAAGTGTGTACACAAGACTTTTAAGCACATGTGGATATGATTTTATATGCAATCAAGGATATGAT
The DNA here is from genome assembly GCA_030015575.1 of Agapanthus africanus. Classification (NCBI taxonomy): domain Eukaryota; kingdom Viridiplantae; phylum Streptophyta; class Magnoliopsida; order Asparagales; family Amaryllidaceae; genus Agapanthus; species Agapanthus africanus. The sequence goes on along the minus strand of JASDDO010000001.1, from coordinate 455,877,412 downwards.
TCTATATGCAATCATCAAGGATATGATTCTATATGCAATCAAGGATATGATTTTATATGCAATCATCAAGGATATGATTTTATATGAAATCAAGGATATGATTTTATATGCATATGATATTATATGCATTCAAGACTAAAAAGCATGTGTTCAAATCAAAGGCAATCAAACAAATCAGCATGAGCCATAATGGGGCAGATATGAATATTTCTTTCTGAGCCTATAAATAGAGACCAGAGGGAAGAGGAAATGGTAGCTTTTTCTTTAGTTCTATCTTAGAATTCTTGTAATTTTTCTTTTCATTCTTGAGCTCTTGCCCCTTTGTCTTGACCTTGCAACTTCTCATTTAGAACTTGCAAGCTTAAGGCTTAGGTTCTTGACTTCAAGATCTCTTGTAACAAGTTTGTTCTTCAATAAAAATTCATATTTTTCTTACATGTCTTGTTCCACTTTACATAATTTCAATTGTGAAATTCATGCTTTGCTTTGATCTTGCAACCTCTTAAGTGAGTTTGCAACCTTAAAGTTTGGTATTCGGATTTCACACGTTGCCGGGGATCGAACACTTGGAGATAAAAAGCTTGAACTCATCGGTTCTCTTTTCCTCTTTATTTCATTGCATGTTTTTATGTATCTTCTCTTTTCTTTCTTGTTAATTTGTAAATATGTGTGAGTAGTCTTTTCACTTGTTAAGGGTGTAATATGTTTGATTGTATTCGAAGATTTTCTTTGTCCAAACTTTAAAACCTAAAACTTGCCTATTGAAACTTCGTGCAAATCACCCGCAACTCCGCTCACTAGGCATCCTATCCTACCACGATAGTGATGATTCCTAATCATGACCGGATTGCCCGTGGTTTGCCGAAGGCTAAAATCAAGAGATAACAACGGAAGGACAAGGGACAAGGAAAACGGATTTAGCGAAATGCCGCAAATACTGTATTTCAAGTTCCCTAATCCGCGTTGTTACCTATTGTTTTAGTGTCAATACCAAGTTGGGGCTATAAGGAATTGGCAAACATCACCTTCATACAATCTAACTTATTACTACCCTTAACAAGTCCTTTTTATTCATATCTTTGTTACGACAATTAATTAACCAACAAATCAAAACCCGGTATTAACTCGTTAAAACAAGATATAAAAACTTACCATCTCCCTGCGGACGACCCGTATTCATCGCGGATCGCTACAAGCGACACCGTTTTGATTGCGGTAATTTCAAAACTCTTTTTAAACACGACACGGTTAGATCGTGACAATCAAATGGCGCCGTTGCCGGGGAGACGGTAACGCTTTTTATACTTGTAGTTTCGGGTTAAATTTGTGCATATTCTGTATAAAACTAACTTCTAACACATTCAAACAAATAACCATTCTTTTTGAAACCAACCACAAACACAAATAAAATTCTTTTCTTCTCTGGATTTGAATTCTGCTAACACTCTGATTTTCTTAATTATTTGTGTTCAGAATTGTGGTTGTTAATATTGCTTTTTGGCTCAAATATCCGTATTTTTCCAACATATGCAGATTTGACGGATTTTGAGCAGCGATCATACGGAACAAAGGGGCATTTTCAAGTGCAAAGGAGGGTGAACACTCAGTGCCAAAGATCCGGGTAGTTAGACCCGCGCAAGCGAACCATTCGACCACTCGGAGGCAATATCAACACGAGTTTCTGAAACTCGTGCTTTTTGGTACATATTTTTCTAAACTTCCCCTCTCAAACTCGACGCTCCAATATTCTTGTCTTTGCAGGATTCTTAGCAAAAATCGCCGCAAAAAGCCAAAAAAAAAACTAACCGTATTTGTTGCAGCGCCGCATTAAAAGTAAAAAACGATAACTGATTGCTTGAAAACAAAACTTGGTTGAATTTTGCGCATTGCATCATTTAATACGGACTTAAGGGGCTCTAACACCAATCCAGATTGGGTGGGGATTTCATCACCCTTCCCAGGACCCCAAAAATCACTAAAGCATATGCATTGTCCATTGTAAATTAAAAAATACTAGATTTCATCCCTAAAGACTTCGCGCTCATTAGGAGAAGATAAACCGTGTTTAGAACCTCGCTTAACGGTATATTGTTTACGGGGTGTCTAGGAAAGTGTTAAAGGCGCAACCGCCGAAAGAGAAAGGGTTACTTAATTAAGGAACTTCGCGAAAGCGTTGGACAACCTCCCCTTATCTCTGCACTTACCTGTCCTTGTGATCAGTGTATTTTTAAGCCCGTTTCTCGACACTGTTTAACTTCGACAATCAAGTTCAGGAGCAGGTCTAGTAGACCTAGGTTACCCTAGATCTAGGTGTGATTGTGCATATCTTGTTTGTGATTGCTTAAGCCGTATATCCGTACATATTTCTGTAAATCTCCTTCTAAAAAAAAAAAGGAAAAATCAAAAACTTTTATAAAAAAAAACTTGCCCTTTGTCGCCAAATCCATTTTTCACCCATCACCCATCGCCTTTCTCCATTGACGTTTTCTTACCCTCACCTTCTCCGCTTTGACTATACTAAACTCGTTTAGTGTATGTCCGCTTGGACTCGGGACACTAGCGCCCGTCTAGTCCGCGTTACGTTAGTCGCTACCGACTACGCGATCGACTCCGAAGTCGATACTCCTTCCACTCCTCTTTCACCCCTACCTTTGCCGGCCAACTCCGACGTTGACCGGAATTCTGTTCATACTTCTTCACCTTCACCTTCGCTTTCACCAACCTCTTCTTCCGCGATGTCGGGATTCAATCCGAACATCTCTTTGACCACCCCTGGATTGGCTCCACCTCCTACGGAGACCAATATCCCACCACCTCCGCCTGTTGTAGCGCCGCAGTGAATCGCGCTCCAGGATCGTTTCTACCCCACCCGTTCTGCACTTCCCACCTGCCTTTCTCTTCCTCCGGCCAATGGGGACAACTTTGAAATTAAGCCCCATTTCATCAACATGCTTCCACGTTTTCATGGGCTTGAATCTGAAGATGCCTATATCTTCATCAACAAATTTCAAAACGTCTGTGCCATGATGAAAACCACCCAGCTGTCGGACGATGCTATACGTCTACGGGTCATTCCGTTCACTCTATGCGATCTCGCTGAAAAATGGCTGTATAGCACCGCTTCCCATTCCATAACCAGTTGGGATGAGTTTGTTAAAGCGTTTCTCAAAAAGTTTTATCCAAATCACAAAACTGCAAGGATTCGCAATGAAATCAATCAATTCTCCCAGCTTCCTTCTGAACCCTTCTGGAAGTGCTTTGACCGGTACAAAGACCTTCTTGTTCAGTGTCCTCACCACGGTATAGAAAATGGCAACTTTGCCAAACCTTATACGAGGGCCTGAACCCAGCAACGAAGCAGTTGTTGGAAACCATCTGTCAGGGCCACTTCCTATCCAAATCTGACGAGGAAGTATGGCAATTCTTTGACGACCTTGCGGAGCAAACGCTACAGTGGGAGAGCACGAGACCGACGACTTCTTCTTCTTCTACCTCCACTTCTACCGGTCAGTCTAGGGTAGGAATTCATCAACTTGACGTCTCTATTGCAATGAAAGCTGAAATGGCTGCAATAACTAGAAAGCTTGAAGTGATAGAGAGCAAATTTTCTTCTCCTGCTCCTAGCCCTGTTCTTCCACTTCGTACCATCTGCGCTTGTTGTTCCGATCCCTCTTATTTAACCGAAGAGTGTCCTTACAATTCTCCATCTCAAGGACAGGATCAGGTTAATGCTGCATTTCAGCAAAGACCAAGGAATAATCCGTACTCTTCCACGTACAATCCCGGTTGGAGGAACCACCCCAATTTCGCCTGGAATCAGAATCAGAATCAATTCCAAGGCAACCACTTCCAAAGGCCCCCTCCACCGCAACAACAAGCGCAACAACAAACTCAACATCAATATCAGCAGCCCTTCCAACCCCAGCCTTTCCAAAACCAGATGAACAACTTTGCACCCAACAACTCTTTTCCACCAAACAACTTTGTTCCGTCAAACAACGATAAGGTTTCCTCGCTCGAGCGAAGTCTGGAGGCGTTTGTTAAACAATCGACTCAATCCACCGCCAACATCCAGTCTTCGATTCAATCTTTAGTGCAACACACTGCCGCACACGGGCAAAGCATCAAGACCATCGAGGCCCAGATTGCACAGCTGAACGCGGCCTTAAGCGAGCGAGAGAAGGGGAAGCTCCCGTCCCAGCCACTTCCAAATCCCGGTCACCCACATAATGCACATGTTGCTCTTGAACAACAAAACCATAATGTGAGTGCCGTGACTACACTGAGATCGGGGAGGATGCTGCAAAACAACATTGGCACACGGATCAACGATGACACCCCGGCCGCTTCTTCTTCTTCTTCTTCTTCTCCTTCTTCTTCTTCATCTTCTGAGCCTATTCTCCGTTCTTCACAAGGCTCTCCTTCCTCTTCTTCTATGAACGGACCCACTTCTCACTCCACGAAAACACCTATTCTGGGATCCGGTCTAACTCCATAATCTCCTCCTCCAGCATTAGACTCAACCAATTTTCAAAATGTTCCATTTCCAAACCGGTTGAGATCTAATAAACAAAATCCTCAAATGGAGAAGATTCTGGAGTTATTTAAGCAAGTTAACATTAACATTCCTCTTTTAGATGCTGTCCAACAAGTCTCGTCTTACGCGAAAATCTTAAAGGACTTGTGCACGAAAAAGAGGAAATCTCAGGTACCCAAGAAAGTTTTCTTGGCTAGTGCTGTGAGTGATGCCCTTACCCAATCTTTACCATAAAAACGGAAGGACCCTGGCTGTCCTACGATTTCAATTACCATTGGGGATAAGAACATCAACCGCGCACTATTAGATCTTGGTGCCAGTGTTAACTTGCTTCCGTATTCAGTATACGAGCAATTAGGCGTCGGAGAGCTGAAACCCACGCACTGCACTCTCCAAATGGCCGACCGATCGATCACCCATCCTAGGGGTGAGCTAGAGGATGTGTTGATAAGAGTCGGGGACTTCATATTCCCCGTTGACTTCATTGTATTAGATACACAGCCTGTAGCTAACCCCCGGAATCAAATTCCGGTGATACTCGGTCGCCCATTTCTCGCAACCTCAAATGCTGTGATCAATTGTCGCAATGGTTCGATGAACCTCTCTTTTGGAAATATGACGATTGAACTCAACATTTTTAGGTTGGGGAATCAGCCCCCCGAACCTAATGCTCATATACTGGACGTCTGCTCGATCCAGGAGATCACCCCGGAAGAGTGTGAATTCGAGGAGTTTCTGTTTGAACGCGATAACCTTGACGCCACTAGTGCGTTTCTCTTCGAACCTGCTGCTGCTTCCGCGCCCGACTATGACTACGAGTGTTTTACGTTCTCACACGATCTTAGCCGCTCACAACCCGAGTTTGAATCTTTTGACTTTCCGGATGAGTTACCTGAACCATCCAACTCGGTAGCTTACGCTCGTTTTGAACCTTTGATGGAATCCTTTGAGTTCGAGACCTTTTCTCCAATCCAGCCTTCAATCATTTCACCTCCAATTCTCGAACTCAAGCCTTTGCCGTCTCACCTTAAGTACGCTTACTTAGGTGAGAACGAGACCCTCCCGGTTATCATTTCGGCTTCTCTTGCTCCCGAGCAAGAGAAAGCCCTTCTTTCGGTCTTACACGGCAATAGGCAAGCTTTTGGCTGGTCCATGGCGGACATCAAGGGGATTAATCCCCTGATCGTTGAGCATCATATTCATCTGATGGATGATGCCAAACCAGCCCGGGATCCACAAAGACGTCTCAATCCAGTCATGAAGGAGGCTGTGAAGAAGGAGATCGTCAAATGTCTGGATAGTGGTATCATTTACCCTATCTCCGATAGCCAGTGGGTTAGCCCCATTCATGTTGTCCCCAAGAAGTCGGGCATCACGGTCATAACCAACGAGGCGAACGAGTTAATCCCTACTCGCACCCAAACTGGGTGGCGAGTATGCATTGATTACCGAAAACTCAACGCCGCAACGCGGAAAGACCACTTTCCGCTACCTTTTATTGACCAGATGCTCGAACGATTGGCCGGACATGAGTACTATTGCTTTCTTGATGGCTACTCTGGCTATAATCAAATTCCCATCGCCAAAAAAGACCAGGACAAGACTACTTTCACTTGTCCTTTCGGCACGTTTGCATATCGTCGCATGCCCTTTGGGTTATGCAATGCGCCCGCTACCTTCCAGCGGTGTATGATGGGAATATTCTCAGACATGGTGGAGAAATTCTTGGAGATCTTCATGGACGACTTCTCCATCTTTGGCGATTCCTTTGACGAGTGTCTGCTGCATCTCGACGCTGTCCTTACCAGATGTAAGGACAAGAATCTCACTTTGAACTGGGAGAAATGCCACTTCATGGTGCGCGAAGGTATTGTCTTAGGACATATCATCTCGCAGAAAGGCATTGAGGTAGACAAAGCAAAGATTGAGGTCATTTCCAATCTTCCTCCTCCCCGATGCGTCCGAGATATCCGAGCCTTCCTTGGCCACGCTGGTTTCTATAGACGGTTTATCAAGGACTTTAGCAAGATCGCTAGGCCCTTGACTCTTCTTCTGGCCAAGGACACGCCATTCGACTTCAGCTCGAGCTTGTGGCTGCTTTTGAATCATTGAAACACTCACTCACTTCTGCTCCCGTTCTCTCTTCCCCTGACTGGACGCACCCATTCGAGATTATGTGCGATGCATCCGACTCTGCCATCGGTGCTGTCCTTGGACAACACATCAACAAGATGCCGCACGTAATCTATTACGCTAGCCGAACCCTGAACGACGCCCAACTCAATTATACAACAACTGAGAAGGAATTCTTGGCTGTTGTATTTGCTTTAGAAAAGTTCAGTCCCTACCTCATCGGCTCTCCAGTCATTGTCTACACTGACCATTCTGCTCTGCGCCATCTTTTTGCGAAGAAAGATGCAAAATCTCGGTTAATACGTTGGATCCTCTTGCTTCAAGAGTTTGACCTTGTCATTAAGGACAAACGAGGATGTGAAAACGTAGTTGCCGACCATCTCTCACGACTTCCTTCTTCGCCTTCGCTTCCAATTCCGATCAACGACGTTTTCCCGGATGAACAGCTCTTGACTGTATCTTACGAACCCTGGTTCGCAGATATTGTGAACTATTTGGCAACGGGATTACTACCAACTGAATGGTCAAGTCAGGACAGACTTCGCTTCTTATCCCAAGTAAAACATTTTTACTGGGACGAACCCTATCTGTTCAAGTACTGTCCTGACCAGATTATTCGTCGGTGTGTCCCTGATGAGGAATTCAAGAGTGTGCTGTCGTTTTGCCACGATCAAGCGTATGGCGGGCATTTTGGCCCCAGAAAGACAGCTGAGAAGATCTTGCAATGTGGTTTCTACTGGCCACAACTCTTCAAAGACGCTCATGACTATTGCAAGACTTGCTCCCGGTGCCAACACATGGGCCGGATATCCCGGAGGAACGAGATGCCGCTCCAACCGATCTTGGTTATGGAGATTTTCGATGTTTGGGGGATAGATTTCATGGGGCCGTTTCCCAGCTCTTTTGGGAACTTATACATCCTTCTCGCTGTTGATTACGTCTCTAAATGGGTCGAGGCTGTGCCCAGCCGGACTAACGACAATAAGGTTGTCGTTAGGTTCCTTAAAGAAAACATTTTCTCCCGGTTTGGGCACCCCCGAGCGATCATTAGCGACAATGGAAGTCATTTCTGCAACAAAACTTTCGAGCCCTTGATGCTGAAATACTCCATTAATCATAAGCTATCCACGCCCTACCACCCCCAAACCTGCGGGCAAGCCGAAGTCTTAAATCGGCAAATCAAGCAGATACTGGAGAAGACGGTTTCCAAGAACCGTAAGGATTGGTCGCTGAAACACGCTGATGCCCTTTGGGCATTTCGAACCGCTTATAAGACCGACCTTGGCATGTCTCCCTATCGGCTTGTGTACGGAAAAGCCTGCCACCTACCTATCGAAATAGAGCATCGCGCATTTTGGGCGATAAAGGAGCTGAATCTATCTCTCGAAGATGCGGGCAGCCATCGGAAGCTGCAACTGAACGAACTGAGCGAGCTTAGGGATGAGGCTTACGATAACGCGGTTGTCGTTAAGAATAGAACAAAGGTGTTTCACGATAAACACCTTTTGCGCAAAACCTTCGTACCTGGTCAGCAGGTACTGCTTTACGACACCAGACTTCACTTCCATCCAGGAAAGCTCAGATCTCGCTGGAAAGGGCCGTATTTTGTGCGGAATGTGTATCCGCAGGGCGCTGTGGATTTGGAAAATACAAAAGACGGTTCATTTTTCAAAGTGAACGGACACCGACTAAAACCGTACCTTAGCGCCGAATCAACAGAGGAGCTCCTATTCTTACAGGAGCCGGTTTACCCTGCCTGATCTTCCTCTGCCCACCTCCAAACTTTGGTTATCCAGCCAAGAACAGTGGACACTGTTCCAAATAAGTTTGGGGGTATGTATAAAGCCTTTTGTATATATTTGTGAATATTCTTTTCCATTCTTTTTCTTTTTCTTTTCTTTACAAACAAAAACAAATAAAAATTGTGTATCGCTAACCGACAATTTTTGACCCTTCAAATGATCTCTTCATGCAATGACAGTGAGGACACTGTTCAGTTTAAGTTTGGGGGTACGCTCGGTACGAATTTCTTACCTTCGCATTCATATGTATATTTTGCATCAGCATATTAAAATCCATAAAATCCATAAAAATCTAAAATTTTTCTAAAAACATAAAAACTTTTCTGTCAAGTTAGCTAGTGGGAGGACTCTGATTCAACATTTCGACGGTTTTATTTGATAAAATAAGAATAACTAAATCTTATGTTTAGATTTTGAAAACCTGAAAAATAACTCTCCTTTGAAGTTAACTATAGCTGATATACGTCTTTACATCACACTACACGTGTCGTGAGTTTTTGGGAATTAGATGATAAGTCTTTTATGTCGAAAAACTTTTAAATGGATCAATGATTTTCTGAGGATCAAATAGATTTGTTCTGAAATAAGTAGTGTCAAGAATAGTTTATGAAGTAAAGCGAATATGAAGGAATGTTATTGATGCCGTAATTGGAACTAAGTCTGAAAAATAACCCATCTGAAACTTGATTGGAATGATTACACACCAAACCCACTAAACACGTCTTTTATCCAAAAAATAATTGAACTGCCGGTTATATCTCCGTTCGTATTAAATCATCTGATTTTCACGCCAAACTGTCTTTTGTTTTTGGACCTGGGTAACTTGAGTAATTAAGTCCGCCGGGGTGTTTCTACACCTAATGCCCTAAAACCAACTGGTGTGGGTGCATTGGCCCAAAGCTCGCTAAGAAGCCTAGAAAGTCCAGATTAAAACAAAGTCAAGCAAGTGTTCTCTCCGAGTTAAAATTCCTAACGGTTCTTTGTGTGAGAATAATCTTGATAAAAGACAGGCTTTTTAAAAAAAATTTAGCGGAGATATGAAGGTTTTATTCTATGATAAATACTATTGCACGATTCACAGAGGTGTGTATGAAATGAAAACAAGGAAAGGGTGGAGTGAAAAATAAGACCTAGTTTCCTGTTAAGGAAGATAGAAATTCTGAAGTTGAAACTTTTTACTGGAAAATGAAGCTTGAAAAATTGCTTAACTCTTTATAAAACTTATGTGATCCTTTTAAAATTTTTATCCGGGCTTAATTGTGTGATATGATGACTTTATTCGACCTTTCGGGAACTTAACGACACTATTTGCACTGCACGTGAAGACATATAAAAGCTGTAGTTAAACAAGAAGCGAGGTGTGAAAAATAAAGGGTCGATAGTCTAGACCTAGGATAATAGAATTGTTATTTTCTGAAACAAAACTTTAGGGTTTGAATCTTAGTTATTTTACAAAACTAGCTTGACCGGATTTTGTGGGTAGTATCCGCTGAAAACCCTCAGGAGACAACACTCCTCCTACTAGGGACACCCAGAGGTTTAACGGCTTGTTGCACTTGCTCAGTGCAATCGTGTTCCCTGCGAAAGTGAGGTTAGGAAATTTTTTGTGAATAAATTGGTTTTGCTCGGGACGAGCAATAGATAAATTTGGGGGTATTTGTTCATATCAGAAAATTGCATTCTAATACCGTTCATTCATTATCTAATTGTTGTATTTATCGGTATTATTGACCAGTGTCTGCTCAGTATTACAGATTACAGGTATCCATGACAAAATACTGGAAATGCATCCAACAGCACGGATATATCACTTGAGGGAAGACACTGCGACCAGAAACGCTAACCGACCGATACTTCAGGAGTTCCTTTATGCAACAAGTTGTGTACACATTTTTTTCTAAATGGTCCAACACAACAAGTGTGTACACAAGACTTTTAAGCACATGTGGATATGATTTTATATGCAATCAAGGATATGATTCTATATGCAATCAAGGATATGATTTTATATGCAATCATCAAGGATATGATTCTATATGCAATCAAGGATATGATTTTATATGCAATCATCAAGGATATGATTTTATATGAAATCAAGGATATGATTTTATATGCATATGATATTATATGCACTCAAGACTAAAAAGCATGTGTTCAAATCAAAGGCAATCAAACAAATCAGCATGAGCCATAATGGGGCAGATATGAATATTTCTTTCTGAGCCTATAAATAGAGACCAGAGGGAAGAGGAAATGGTAGCTTTTTCTTTAGTTCTATCTTAGAATTCTTGTAATTTTTCTTTTCATTCTTGAGCTCTTGCCCCTTTGTCTTGACCTTGCAACTTCTCATTTAGAACTTGCAAGCTTAAGGTTTAGGTTCTTGACTTCAAGATCTCTTGTAACAAGTTTGTTCTTCAATAAAAATTCATATTTTTCTTACATGTCTTGTTCCACTTTACATAATTTCAATTGTGAAATTCATGCTTTGCTTTGATCTTGCAACCTCTTAAGTGAGCTTGCAACCTTAAAGCTTGGTATTCGGATTTCACACGTTGCCGGGGATCGAACACTTGGAGATAAAAAGCTTGAACTCATCGGTTCTCTTTTCCTCTTTATTTCATTGCATGTTTTTATGTATCTTCTCTTTTCTTTCTTGTTAATTTGTAAATATGTGTGAGTAGTCTTTTCACTTGTTAAGGGTGTAATATGTTAGATTGTATTCGAAGATTTTCTTTGTCCAAACTTTAAAACCTAAAACTTGCCTATTGAAACTTCGTGCAAATCACCCGCAACTCCGCTCACTAGGCATCCTATCCTACCACGATAGTGATGATTCCTAATCATGACCGGATTGCCCGTGGTTTGCCGAAGGCTAAAATCAAGAGATAACAACGGAAGGACAAGGGACAAGGAAAACGGATTTAGCGAAATGCCGCAAATACTGTATTTCAAGTTCCCTAATCCGCGTTGTTACCTATTGTTTTAGTGTCAATACCAAGTTGGGGCTATAAGGAATTGGCAAACATCACCTTCATACAATCTAACTTATTACTACCCTTAACAAGTCCTTTTTATTCATATCTTTGTTACGACAATTAATTAACCAACAAATCAAAACCCGGTATTAACTCGTTAAAACAAGATATAAAAACTTACCATCTCCCTGCGGACGACCCGTATTCATCGCGGATCGCTACAAGCGACACCGTTTTGATTGCGGTAATTTCAAAACTCTTTTTAAACACGACACGGTTAGATCATGACAATCAGTACGCCAGAGGAGGGCAGCAGTACCATATTATACCTTATCACCTTCACCTTAGGGAGAGTCGCCTTTTGCGCCTGTTGTTGATCCGCTTCAGACTTATGTTCAGAGTGGTCGTGGTCGCGGAGAGTTTGTTCAGAGCGTACAGGATGGCAGAGGAGGAGGACAGCCAGTTGCGGGTAGAGTGTAGGTACGAGCATTTGCTTCTACTCATCGGGACGCGCGGGCGTCCAATGCAAAGTTTTCAGGTATTCTTAATTCGTATGTTCTTTTGATGTGCATGTGTGTTTAATTCAGGATTTATGCACTCGTTTGTTCTACAGACTTCGTGCCGAGGTTGGGCCGAGAGTCATGTATGCTAGATCAGCCGTTTATTGTGTTTACTCCTGTTAGCGATTCTTTTGTTGCGTGACACGTGTTTCGGTCGTGTGCCAATCGGATAGGAGATAGAGATTCGTCCGTCGATTTGATCCTTCTAGATATGTTGGACTTTGACGTTCTCCTGGGCACGGACTGGTTAGCTACGTGCTATACGTCTGTGGACTGCCGCGAGAAGACAGTCAGGTTTTGTTTTTCCGGTGAGTCAGTTCTTATTGTGTATGGGGACCGTGGTGCCACCTCTCACAGCTTGATTTCAGCCTTTTTCGCCAGTCGGCTTTTGAGGAGAAGATGTCGAGGATTCTTGGCTTTCATTCGTGATACCGGAGCTACAGTAGATTCGTTGGACCGGGTTCCTATCGTGCGAGAGTTTTCCGACGTTATTCCAGATGAGCCGGCGGAGCTTAGGGAGCTTAAGGATCAGCTGCAGAGTTACTAGATACGGGGACTTGTCTGTCCAAGTGTTTCGCTTTGGAGAGCTCCTATTCTGTTCGTTAAGAAGAAGGACGGCAATTTGAGGTTGTGCATTGATTGATCGTCAATTGAACCAAGTTACGGTGCAGATTAGGTATCCTTTACCTCGCATTAACGATTTGTTTGATCAGCTCCAGGGTGCGGGACATTTTTCTAATTTTGTTTGGGATTAGGTCATCATTAATTGCGGGTTCGGAGCGATGACATTCCGAAGATTGCTTTTTGTACGCGCTATGGGTATTATGAGTTTTTGGTGATGTCGTTGGACTCACCAATACCCTAGCAGCATTCATGGATGTGATGAACCAGAATTTTTTTGCAGGACGTTCCTCGACCAGTTTATTGTTGTGTTATTGATGACATTCTGGTCTATTCCAAGAGTCGAGAGGAACATGTGCAGCACTTGAGGATTTCCTTGCAGACATTGAGAGAGCACCAGCTATTTGCTAAATTCTCGAAGTGTTCCTTCAGGCTTGATAGTGTTGACTTCCTAGGTCATGTGGTTACGAGAGACGGTATTCGTATGGACCCGAGGAAGATCGAGGCCGTACAGCTTTGGCCCAGACCTGTATCAGTGACTGAGGTCCGCAGCTTTTGGGCTTAGCCGGTTTTTACCGTCGTTTCATGCAGGATTCTTGTGTATCGCTACACCGTTGACTGGACTGACCAGGAAGGGAGTTCCTTTTCTTAGACTGAGGCATGCGAGCTGAGTTTTCAGCAGTTGAAGACTCGGTTGACGACTGCACCAGTTTTATCTTTGCTTTCTGAATCGGGCGACTTTGTCGTTAACTGTGATGTTTCGCGAGTGGGGCTCGATTGTGTTTTGATGAAGCATGATAGAGTTATCGCTTATGCCTTCTAGCAGTTGGAGGAGCACAAGCAGAATTATCCCACTCATGATTTTGAGATGGCCGCGGTGGTCTTGCGCTGAAGATTTGGAGACACTACTTGTTTGAGAGTCATGTCAGATTTTCATAGACCACCAGAGCTTAATCTTCCTGCAGTAGGATCTGATTTTGAGACAGTGCCGTTGGATGGAGCTTGTGAAAGATTATGATTGTGAGATCCTTTGTTGCCTGGGGCAAGGCGATTGTGGTAGCTGATGCTTTGAGTCGTAAGCCCGGGGTTAGCTTGTCCCAGATGAGCGCAGTTCAGAGACAGTCTTCTGCAGATTTACAGTTCTTATGCGACCGTTGAGTACAGCTTAAGTTCACCTCTACTGGGGGACAGCTTGCTCATGTCCGTGCCCGTCCACTTTTACTTAAGCGTTTTCGTGAGGCATAGCCCATCGATGCTCGTTTGTTTGAGATTCTTGAGCATGTTCGGCAGGGTAGAGATTCGGAGTTCTGATTTATGACCAAGGTGTGCTACGTTTCGGGACCTTTTGGTGTGTACTTGATACTGATGGGTAGAAACGCGAGGTCCTAGAGCAGGCACATCAGTCAGCTTTCAGTGTTCACCAAGTGCCACCAAGATGTAACATGACTTAAGAGTTAGTTACGGGTGGGCAAGGATGAAGAGTGAAGTTTCAGATTTCGTTTTGAAGTGCTTGACTTATTGCGAGCTAAGTTTGAGCATTTGAGACCGGAAGGAGAGTTGCAACTATTGACCGTTCCGGAGTGGGAATGGGAGCAGATCTCCATGAATTTCATCGTGGTGTCTACCAAGGACTAGACAGGGTATGACTCCATTCGGGTGATTGTAGTCCGGTTATACTCAGTAGGCTCAGTTTGCTCAGTTGTTCTTTGGTAGGTTTGTGCGTTTACACGGAGTTTCCTTCATGCGTTGCATCCAATAGAGGCATTCAGTTTGCTAGCCATCTTTGGCAGAAGCTTCAGGAAGCCTTGGGTACCTGGTTGTGCTTTAGCACAGTTTTCCATCCGTAGACCGATGGTCAGTTAGAGCGGACTATACAGACTGTGGAGGATTTGCTTCGTGTTTGCGTGCTTTAGTTTGTTGGTAGTTGGGATCATCACTTGCCATTGATAGAATTCTCCTACAATAACAGTTATCAGGAGACGTTTCAGATGGCACTTTTAGGCTTTTTATGGTAGGTTGTGTCGATCGCCAGTCTGTTTTACCGACTCCGCGAGAGCAAGATTTTGGACCCCAGCTAGTCAAGAGACTTCGAAGAAGATCCAGTTGGTTCAGGACAGGATGAGAGCAGCCTAATGCAGACAGAAGTCTTATGCCGATCGTCGTTGTCGCAGACTTGAGTTCGCAGTGGGAGATCATGTATTCCTAAGGATTTTTCCGATGAATGGCGTGTTAAGTTTTGGGAAGTTTAGTCCCAAATTGTAGGTCCTTTTGAGATCCTCGAGCGAGTTAGTACCGTCGCCTATCGTTGACACTTCTACCCAGATTTCTGAGTATTCACCCCGTATTCCTTGTGTCGATACTTCGCAATTACCTTCATGACCCTTCTCACATGATTCAGCACCAGACCATTCATTTGAATGCGATCTTTCGTTCACCAGCAGCCGATGGTTATAGTGGATCGGCAAGTGAAGAAATTTTGGTCAAAGGTCTTGCTATCTGTGAAGGTTCTATGGCGTAGCCAATCTAATGAGGAGATCACTTGAGAGGCTGCGAGCGAGATGTATAAGTTTTCAGTCATCTCTTTTAAGGTACGGATAGTAAGAATTTTAAATCCGGGGACCGAATTTCTTTAAGGGGGGAAGATTGTAACGTTTTAGAAATCGTTTAGGTGAATTTTCCGATTATAGGTAAATTAAGTTGTGTTTTCCGTAAAAACCTAGAAGTGATCATTTTTCAGTATAGACTTAACTGCACCTAGTTTAACTAGGAAATTGCTAGTTTGCGGTTTTTAGTTGTCACTTGAAAATTTTAGTTCACTTTAATATTTTTCCTTAATTAAAATATTATTATAAGTTTTTTTAATTATGCACTTAATTAGTGGTAATTACAATTTTTTATTGGGTTAATTATACTAAAGTGAATCTATGGCAACTTAATCACAAGATTAAGCATTAAATCATCTTTGAAAATATCCTAGAAAATATCTAGTTATTTTGGTGAATTAAAAGAAAACTTTAATTAGAAAAGAAAAGGATTAAGAGGTGGTATGGATGGGAGAGGTATTAATGAGCATTAATTGGTGTTTTAGACTAGATTTTTCCACACTATCCCCATCTCCTTACCTTGGCCGACCCCTCCCCCTTGCCGCCCTCTCTCTCTTCTCACCCCATTTGCACTTCTTTAAGCTCAAATAAATCATAAAAAATCATCAAATAATCCCACAAACTCAAATACAAATCCATACCCATTATTCTTTAACCCTAACCTAGCTTTGATTCATGAGGAAAGTTAGCATTTTGGAGTCTAATTTGGAAGTTTAGTTGCAAGTTTGTGAATCTAAGTGAGGTATAAAATCCTAACCCTAAGCTTTAGTTATTGTTTAAATACTTAAATCTAGTTATTAGATGTTTAATTAAAGCTTGAATTAGCATGTTTTGGAAATTCTAGAAAGGTTTATGAAGATCAAGTTAGGGTTTTGTTTGGTTGAAATGGTTAATGGAGAAGTGTAGACTTGGGAAAACTTAACCTAGTTGTGAGAATGTTATTTTTTATTTTCCTAATCGTCTAGTTAAGCTTAATTGCAAACTAACTTTTACAAAATCTTAAATGGGTGAGATTAAAATTGTAGTAAAGGTTTGGATGACTTAGTTAAGCTACTTTGCGATGATTGTGATCGCTAGAATTGTGTAAACTTCTAGACTTGAGCTAAAATGATTAAAAGTTGCTTACTAGGTTTTCGGATAAATTAGGCGTGGGTTTCAATTAACGTTGTGATGTGATATATATTATCTTCCACGATATAAATTTCGTTGTGAATATGCGATCGGTACGATCGGGGTCTAGGCTTGGTGGTTGTGTCGTTTTGCGTTCCTAGCTGAGGTTGTGCCGATATCGTATGCGTTTTGTACACTGAGTGCACAGTGTGTATATCTTGTGGACGTTATCCTTGCATTTCATTGGCTTTGTATCAGCGCAGGATATTTAACCTTATGTGTTGTGTATGTGAAATTTAGGATCGCGAGCAGGGACTTCGGACGCTGCGAAGAAAGGGAAGCAGGTGGTCGGATTTACTTAGCTCGAGGTCATCGGTGAGTAGATTTAATATCTACAGGGGAATCGCACGCATGGCGTTATGCGTCTGGGCTAGATTAAATGACATGATTATTAGTTATAACTATATGGACATTTATTGTGCATTTGTACTATTGTTGCATATCTCATTTCCTATTGTATATGGACTTAGTATTAATGCGACACAACACCATTATTGACGGTTCATGTTACACGAGCACTAATTGTATGCTACACACACTCCGTCGATAATTGCCATGACACGCACAACACCTATACATACGTGATATTGTATTGGTTAGAGACATTGAGACTTGATCCTTATTTCCATTGTGTATAAAAATGATAGCATACACATATACCTACATGCTTACACATATACCTATAGGGTATTGTATCATTATTGACAGGTATAGACACATATCTTGTTATAGCTACACATATACCTATAGGGTATTGTATCATTATTGATAGGTATATACACATATGAGATATAGCTACATATACATCTTGCATACATACTTACATGTACACACATATACCTTGCTATAGCTACTACATGTTCACCCTTATATGATGTTACGTTGGATTTTGGAGAAATTAGGAACCGCATGATATATTTAATAACTTGTTGCATTTAAATTGCGGTTTTTCCTTTATATGCTCATAATACTGTTTTATGTTGCATATATTATATTTCATGGATTTACGTATTGAGATATGGATTTCATATGATATTTTCTGGATGTTTTACTCCTGATGATATATATCAGTGGTATGAGACGCTGTTATATATGTATATATATATCAATGGTATGGGACGCTGTTATATATGTACATATATATAATATATATCATCATAATGATCTATGCAAGTATCTTATTCTTTACTTGATGTTTTCTGGATTTGAGGACCGTGGTAGTTCATGAAACTATGCATTGTTTGAAAAACCCGGTTTCTCTTGATATGATATTTCGATACGTCCACCGTGAGATTTCTCATTCTGAGACTTGTATTGGATACCCGATTCGAGGAGCGGAAGGCACCGTCTGCGGGTACATGGTGGACCCGATATAGTTCCCCGGGGAAAGAGGTGATTTTTCATGGTATTGACGATGAGCCTGGCAGGAGGGCTAGTACCTACCGGTGATAGTATTTGGACTCGGCGGTTATTGTGGGGATACCAACCGGAGTTATGTACGGACATCAGGGCCGTTCCTGATGACGGCGCCTAAGATATGAGGATTTACGTGTCGATGCTGGACACGGGTTTCATGATGTTTCGAGTGTCGATGTTGGACACTCAGCTTCCATGATTTTGATGTGTCGTTGAGGGACACACACACACACACACACACACACACATATATATATATATTTATACAGGCATTTGTTTTCATTATGTTTCGGGTGTCGATGTTGGACACTCAGGTTCCATGAGACTTACAGGATATGAGGGCCGATCTGAGGATGCGGTACCTTTGGTATTGGGATTTAGATTGTCTTGATGGACACTGGTCCTGCCATGATGAGGATTCCATGAGGATGACATGTTTTATCCCATACTCAGCATTTATTTGATATGCATTGCTTTATGTATTAGTGTACCTGATAGAGTACCTTTCATGACTATTGCATATACATATTGCCATTTATTGCCATCAGCTTGCATATGATAGATTATCGCAGTATGTGCATACCTGCGATTACCTGCATATGTTATTTACTATTCACGAGTTTGCAACTCACCCCCGTTGTGCCACAGTGTTTTGCAGGTGTCCCTCAGAGTGGTAGCGGCAGGGCTTCTTCTTATCGTATCATCTTTTGCAGCGGATACCGCTAAGGTTGACTATGAGCAGTTTTGCTATAGGTGGGTTTTGCGGTTATCCGATGATGCTCATTGTATATCATTTTGTATCTAGTACTCTCCATCTACTACTTTCATGTATTGACTTAGAGACGAGATGTGAGGACGATATTGTATATTATTTTGTGACTTTGGATGTCTTTTAATATCATCCATTTTCTTCGCTACGGCGTTGTATATCTGTTTTGGTGGTTGTTTCCGCCTTTGGGCATGGATTTGCTCCCGTTTCAGGATGCTTTATTTATATTTTATGTTGTACCCGTTTCGGGGCTAGTTTTTACAAAGGAGGTACTACCGAAATTTTTAAGAAAGAAACTTAAGTTAAAGATTTTCATTTGAGATTTCCAAAAGTTTTAACAATGTTCTTATCACTTACTATTTTTGATGGTATAGATTTCTGGGTTTTCGGCTTACTTGAATTGCGTTACTCCTGTAGACGTTACGTAATTTAAGTGTCGTCACGTGCCAAATTTTGGGTCATGACATCATTACCACTAATTTTTTTACAAGAAATTCCTTTTCCAAAAAGATGGCATGTTGAGCAACAAACATCTTTTTGTTCCTCACAATGGTAGAAGAGATATCTTTGTGAATACTTTGGATACCCTACAAACTTACGTAGAACCGACCTTGCCTCGTGCTTGTCCGAATTTTGCTTTTTGACATAGACCGGACAACCCCATATCTTAACTCATTTAAGATATGGTTTCTTTCCACTCCATATCTCATATGGTGTTTTAGGCACAAATTTTGATGGAACTTGATTCAATAGGTATGCGGTTGTCTCAAGCGCATAACCCCAAAAAGAAATAGGTAACTCACCAGTACTCATCATAGAGCATACTATATCTAATAGGGTGCGATTCCTCCACTCCGATACTCTGTTGTGCTATGGTGTATACGGAGGAGTAAGCTGAGAAAGAATCCCGTTCTCTATTAAATAGTCATGGAATTCCATGCTCAAGTATTCTCCTCCCCGATCAGATCGAATGATTTTAATACTTTTACCCATTTGGTTCTCCATTTCGCACTTATATTCCTTGAATTTCTCAAAAGATTCAGATTTGTGTTTCATCAGGAACACATGTCCGTATCTTGAGAGATCATCGGTGAATGTAATAAAGTACGAGGAACCATTCCTGACATGCGTAGACATAGGACCGCATACATCACTATGTATCAGTCCTAAGAGTTCAGTAGCTCTTTCTCCGTGTTCAGTAAACGGAATTTTAGTCATCTTACCTTTGAGACATGACTCACAAGTTTTATAAGATGTAAATTCGAACAAATTCAAATATCCATTTTTATGTAACTTAGCTAGTCTTGTCGCATTGATATGACCTAGTCTACAATTCTATAAGTAGGCTTCATTCATTTTTGAACTCTTCTTCTTGTGTGTGTTCTATACGTTTAGAACTGTCGTTTGATTTAGAACGTATATACCATTACACAACGTACCAAACCCAACCTCTAACGTAGGAAAGGATGTGCTATAAAGGCCAGAAGAAAGGCTCAACATTTGATTTAGAAAAATGTTCATAACATTATCCTCTAATGTGAAATTATATCCTTCTTTAGTTAGCAAAGAAACTGATATAATGTTGCACATCATCTTTGGTACGTAGTAACGGTCGTTCAGAATCAATGTATTACTAGTTGGTAACAGTAGGTGATATTCGTCAACTGCTTTGGCTGCAACAATTGCACCATTCCCTACTGTTAGAGACTTATCACCCTTTCCCAGTTCTCTACCTCTCTTTAGCCCATGTAACAAATTCATATGTGGGATCCTGATCTGGTATCCAATACCCAGGACGTAGAGCAAACTGAGAAACATTTCTAGATAACGAACACACCCGAAGAAGATACATCAGTAAGCTCCTTCTTCGTTCGGGTGGCGTAGGAATCCGGGTATTCCCTTATTCCTTGCTCAGACTTATGGCAGTCATAAGATAGAGCGAAACCTAGCCCAGTATAATAAGCGGGTTCGGTCAATACATCCATATTATTATCTTGATTAAGGCGTGTCATTCGTTGCTACCTGGTGAGAGAGAGAAGGAAACGCATTAGCGTGCGCTCTTTGCAAGATTAGATTGGTTATTATCTTATCTAATCAGGATGGATCCTACTGTTTTTATCAAATCTTCTTTCAAACTATAAAAGGTAAGATTAGCCGGGATTAATTACACCCAAGTTCGCCAATCGTTCGGTTAGGCAGGTATTGGTACTCCGAGGGAGTCTCCCCTTGATTTCGTATGTAACTAATTAAATAATCTCATTTCCACAGGGGCATAACCCCATTAACACCTTTCTTAGACACCAACTTGATCGGCTAATTATAAAGTGGAAAACTCTCCCAGGATTAACTCTTACTCACAGTGGGTATCAGGATCCAACTATCAAATAAAAGGTATGCAATCTCATTGCAAATTCCAACACTTGAAATTCCCAATATTGTTTTTACCCTATGCGATTTATGACCTTGACAAGGTCAACAAATCATAAACCGCAAGTCAAGTTCAACCCGTTCATTTCGTGATTGACTTAAACCCACCCGCACGACTCTTGACAAGGTCAACAAGACCGCACGACTATCCTAATCCAATTGCATCACATGCGGCAGTTAAGCACTAATCAGCTACCGCACACTACGTCTTGACAAGGTCAACAAACGCAGCACGAATACTAAATAGCACTTATCTGAAATGACAGAGGGCTATGTTGGTTTTTAAGAAAACCTTTAGCATAATGAACTTGATATCGCTGTAGAATTTAGTGATTTTAAAAAGGAGTGTTTTAAGATCCACTTTTAAAATCGAGTAGTTTTAAAAAAACAAACCGAATAGCTTTTACTAGTTTTTGCTAAAGAGGTCACTCCCGGTGAAGGGATCTCGGCTCTTTCCTCATCGAATGACGTGCTGGATATCCATCAAAGAATACCACTATGCAAAGCAAGAACTACAAAAGCTATGATGATAAACCGAGTGGGTTGTAGTATTTGCTAGTTTTGCTAAAGAGGTCACTACCGGTGAAGGGATCTCGGCTCTTTCCTCATCGAATGAGGCGCAGGATATCCATCAAGGAATACCACTATGCAAAGCGAAAACTAAAGCTACCTTTTTGAAAATTTTGATTCTACAACATCTTCAGGTTTCTTTTCTTTTCATTAATCTTATTAAAGAAGTCCTATCATTTAATGTTTTCTAAACATCACAGAAAATGAAACGAAAATAGAACGTATGCTTATGCCATCCGCATTCGCCACGGGGCCCCGTCATGCACCGTTGGGTTACTTAACTAACGGTAGAGCGGGAGCCGGACTAGCACGGATGCAAAACATAAGCAACGTTTATTATATATATCATATATATATATAGCATTCGTCTTACGCAGTTATATGATCACATCACAGAACTGTAAGTGCACGGCGGCGCCCCGGCCGTCAATCCGACGCCGGAATGCGGAAACGAAAAACTTTGCAAAACTTGCAAACCGGCACCACCGCGCAGTAAAACCCCGGATCGGGCCATTAACCTAGCTACTAGCAAACTAAAAGATGGGTAGAGAGATATACCGAGCGATCCGTGTCCTTCGGTCTTCTCGTCGTCGTCCCGATCTCCCGCGGAATCTCCGTTCGTCACCTCCTCGTCGGAAAAGGGCACCACGTAGCCGATTTCTTTTACGGGCTCCCACCTCTGGACCGAGGCAACTCGGGCGTGAAGTTGGCAAGCCGACGCATCCAAGGGTACTGTAGGTGTAGTGTAGAATCGTTTGCCTCAATGGGGTTTATGGAAGTTGCCTTTGATGGAGGTGGAGAAAAGAAATGAGCTATGAAATGGAACTCTCATTTTTGGATGAATGGAATAATGAGATGAAGATATTTACCACCACCAAAAATGATCCCCTTCAACTCACCAAAGTGGCCGGCCCTCTCTATCTCATGGAGGAAAAAAAAATCAATGAATCAAGAGGAAAAAGGAATCAATATATGTAGAAAATGGTCACACCAATTTCTAATCTCATCATATCACAAACCATCACATTTAATGCAAAAGAAGAGACCAAAAAAGAATCTCATGATGAAAGAACTATCATGAAGCCACAAAATGCAAGAAAACCCCTCCACAAATGTTATTTGCACACTTGCAAATAACCCCCTCCAACGGAAAGTCCGGCCGCGAAGGAACAAAGGAAAACTGGCCGGAACGGAATGCAAACTGGCAACTTCAGAAAACTGATCCCGTAATAAATTACAGGAAAACCCCGCGACTGCATATACATGCCCGCATTTGTATTCCCACTGAATACAAATGCAAAGAGACAAAATCTACACTGACTAATACTAGGATCCGGCTTAAACCAAAGCCCGCTTGTAAAATCCGTCCGATCACGATCCGTGCAATACCGCACGTATCTGATCGAACCCTGCCATATCTCCATACAGCCTCTACAGCGTTTCGCCCGAAACTTGAGTAACTGTGTGTGGGGGACTCTAAAGACTCGTCAATACTATGGCTGTGGATTTAACCACTAGCACGTCAGAGGTATTAGCCATACGTGACGGGCCACCAGCTATTGACCAAAAGGGACGTCTGTGAGCGAACTCATCCTGACACCCTACTGAGCCTGTCAGTGACAATATCCGTACAGTCCGGTCAGTTCGTCTATGAGCATCACATGGCGGGCCTAGGGGGTTGGTAAAGTCAGACCCCCAAAAGCGGTACAAGTCGTGTCGGAGTGTAGCCCAGAACACCCTGAGATACTACTGGAATACCTACCAGTAAATCTCCTGCCTTGGCCAAGGACTTTCATGTACTGGCTCTCCTAGACACAGCGCGACCTCACCACCAATACCGGGAGAGACGAACCCCTGCAGATCTGCTCACTGCCTCCATGTGTCTCGGGACTGTACCCAACTAAAACCTGTTTGCACGACTCCTTTGAGCCGTGGTAGGGTAGTAATCAAAGCACAGTGGGAACTCACACAAGACAAATGACGATCTCAGGTCGATGAACTAACCTGTACACATGTCACCAGGGAACTGCTATCTGACGTCTGGTATAAGACCAACTAGCAGGTTCCCGACGAGTCCTGTCCGGTGTACTTATAACCCAATGAGCACCTGTATACATCTTAGGTGAACCAACTGACACCAGTGGCTTGTGAGACCGGCCACCGCCCCTCATCGGGGTCTCGACTGTACACACTAGTCTACTCTAGAGAATCGATGCCCTGTCTCGAAACTCCCACGACTAGGGACCATTTAAGGATATGCTTATAGACCCCAGCTCCCACGTATATGATCGCCCTCATACTGCCGGTAGTCAAGCAAGAATCCTAGGGGCTCTATCAATGTGCAATAGTGACCTGTAAGATCACCTAAAGCAGTACACGATGATAAAGATAAACCAGATAGCATACTATCATCTTGAGTAAGACTGTCCTATCGGGATAGGTCCTCTATCAATCATTGCAATCACGTGCCTGCGATCCAATAATTGACTCTGAGAGCACTATCTCCAACAAGAACCAAGCAGCAGAAGTTAACATATGAAATATTGGATATACTAGGAGGTCCGTGTTTTAAATTCAGCCAGTAATGAAAAACACGGATTCCACAGTTGTGATGAATAGCCAAACCCACATCTCTAGACCCCTACAAGAGCGGCAAGCAATCTTGCCAATTCTAGAGTTAGGAGACCCGGTCTCGACTCCTCGAGATGGTCTCCCATTGGACTCCAGAACCCGGTTACTTGTGTTCCCCGCCTTGGGTCTATCCTAATGCGGAAAAGTAAATAATATACATCAGTAGTGACATCATCCTCAACCCAGAACTGTTCCAATAAAAGAATATTACTACAAATTCTTCATGAGTGAAAATTGAAAAAACTCTCATCTCACATAAAATCCCCTGGCTATTCATTCACGATGATCCAATATAACATATCACAGCAACACATAACATCACATGTCATCAACGTAAGTAAATACACGTATCCCAAATTCCGTTGACATATAGCAACGAGATTTGGGATACCCTACATATTACACTTACGGTCGCAGAAAAGAAATGAAAAACTACAATAATTAAAATCCGCATTTTCTTAGACATCATAAACCCGGAATATCTCATATTCTGAATTTCATGCCTAACCATATAAACCTTGCATTTTAGTCTCAAAACGAAAACACTTTTCAATGACTTAGTCGGGTAATTCAACAAGACTCCCGACTACCCAATTGAATGCTCATCGGGAACTTTAGTAGATGGCCGCACTCCCGATGCCGTCAACCATGCACTTAGGCGGAACACCGTGGCCACGAGCACCCGAATGGATGCTTTTGGCAACGGGGTTCTCCTACAGTCACTTGGTCAGGAGTATGAGGTGTGGCTACCTAGCAAAGTTATCCGATGAGTATTAGCGTACGATTCGAGATTGTGACGGAGTTTCGATCCGAATCGAAATTTTGTGGCAATCGATCAATAGAGACTAACATGCTAGATTTACACATACCAACTAGTTTTCACAAAACTAATTAACTGTGGATTCCAAGTATTGTATCATATATCAAACTTGAACCCAAAACGACGTTAAAATTACGACCACGAAACACTCCGTATTAACCCTTAAACAAAATTAACATCACATACAATTTTGGGCTAATCAAACATAACCTGAAACCCTAAAAGCAAGTGAACAGAACACCACAAAAATTCCAAGTTCCAAGTGCTACAGTAAACGGGTGAGATCGGGAAAAAATCAAAAGTGGCCGGCCAATTTTTTTTCCATTTTGCCTTGAATTTTTCTGGTGTTCTAGATACATCATAAATAGCACTATGTACTTGTTTAAAAAATTTTACAGTCCATTTAAAAAACTATAGAGCGCAGGGTTTCAATTTTGCATGTTTCGGAGTTTTTCGGTTTCGCAATTCTATAAACATCGTAATCTTCTAGCTTTGGCTCTGATACCACGAAAGTGTTTGTTAGCTCCACCACTGGGTTTTACCAGCATCAAGCATGCTATTTAAAAAATTTTGGGGTGCTAATTAACACTAACCAAGATCTTAAACTAGATGATTAGGGTTTTTAAGCATGATATCAAAAACTACACTAAGAGAACGAAACTACAACCTTTGTAGATCGTGTCCTTCTCTTCTCAATCTCCGGGTTATAGTCCCTATGACTCATCGTAGCTCCACTTGAAGTTTGAACGAGCATCCTCCGTGATCTTCGTGCCGAAGATGATCCACCCGAAGTCTTTCTAGCTCAAGCTACCTCTTCACTAAACTATCTTTAGTGAAGGAAACACACTACACTTGATTGCTAATCAAGTGTAGGATGGTGAAGTGGGGTTGTGTTTGCTCACTAGGATTTGTTCAAAACTCTATGGTTCACATTACATGTGAGTGTTAGAGTTTTGAGGCATGAGGAAGAAGAAAAACAAAAATGTAGAGAGCAAAGCATAAAATGAGCTCTTGAAAATGGCTAAGTGTTTTAATGGCTCATTCATACTCTCCTCACTTATTGAAGCATGGATTAAAAAATCCAACCATGCTTCAATAGTGATGGCAAATGAATTAAAAAATGAGCAAGCCATGCTATGGACCATACCATAAATATCTCCACATTTTACACCTCATTTTCTATTTTCTAAAAAATAGAAAATCCATGTCATGCTTCATATAATATATATATATATATATCATATATATATATCATATATATATATATATATATATATTATGAAGAAAATAATTAGTGAGCTTAATATTAGTTAACATATAATTATATCAAAAATAAATATATATCATATTATTAAATCAACACTTGATTTGATAATCCGGTTATATCACATACAACAGACTAATATCATTTATCTGTATATCACATTATCAAATCAACACTTGATTCAATAATCTGGTTATATCACATATAACTTAATTGATATCAGATCACCGCCAGATTAGAATACGGTATCACATACTTGTATTTAATCAGGCCCCCGCATATATCATCATATGTGCCCTAGTTCGTTTCGCTTGAACCGGGAAACTTCTATGTGGGACTCTAAAGACTCGTCAATACGCCAGCAGTAGGTGATGATCACATCAGTCACCCACAAGCCGTCAACGGTACTAGCTGGACGTAACGACTACCCAGGTATTGAGCGATTAGAAGATCAACAAGAAAGCTTGTCCAAAATCTCATGAAGCCTATAAGTAACACTTACCATACAGTCCGGTCTCTTCGTCTGATATGTTGCATATCGAGTCTAGGGGTGGAATTGTCAGACCCCAGTAACTTGATAAGTTATGCCGATATATAGCTCATAATGGTTCAAGAAACTACTGATAACACCTACCAGTAAATCTCATCAACAGCCTTGGCCAGGGACTTCCTGTTATAGCCAATCGAGCATAGCGCAGCATCAACTCCCAATACCGGGAGAGACAAAACCTCTCCTATCGCTTATTGCCTCCATATGAGTCGGGACTGTACCCAAAATCCACCTATTTGCATGACTCCTTTGAGCCGTGGTAGGGAGGAAATCGAAGCACAGTGGGAGCCATACAAGACTCTATGAAGATCTCGGGTCTACAGACTAACCTGTACCAGTGTCACCAGAGAACTGCTATCTGACGATAGGTATAGTACCAACTAGGAGTTCTCGGCGAGTCCTGTTCGGTGTACCTATTCTCTAATGAGCACCTGTGTACAATCTTTGATGTCAAACACCAATGGCTATAGGATCAACCATCGCCCCCATACAGGATCAAGAAACGTACACACTAGTCTACTCTGGAATATCGATGCCCTGTCTTGATATACCCTCGACTCTGAACAATTAAAGGATGTGTTTGTGGACTACCCATGTCCCAGTAGTATGATCTGCATCATAGTCCTGGTAGTTAATCTAACACCCTAAGGGCTTTATCAACATGTATAAGAGAGACGGTATAATAATACTAAGTGTACATGTTAAGATAAAGAGTAACCAGATAGCATACTATCATGTCGAGCAAGAAGTTCCTCTATATATATGTCCAAGCATCCACTATAATATACATCAATGTACAATAATGGCCTCTAGGGCATACATATTCCGAACAACCATCCCCAAAGGCCACCATATGGTGGTCTTGAGGGGTGGGCCTGGCCTTGGGTCCCCCTGGGGTATCTCCGGGGTGCCCATGCTCCATCCCGCGGTTTCTCGGTTCAAACCGTGAGCCCGCAGGGTGTGCAAACATCTTAAAACAACTTTTTCGGGATTGTTTTTGTCGGCAGACCTTGCGCGACAAAAATAGCGGATTTTAAACGTCGCTACAAGCTATCTAAGGCTTATGGAGTGGCTCTGATACTAATGTAAGTCAATGTCACACACTCTACAGGCTTGTAGAGAGACGGAATTAACAAACAACAATTTTATGGCATGCAACATCGACTAACCTTCCAAGATAGACCATAAACCTTAGCTAGCACAACTACTATGAGGTTTAACTACTCGGAAGAAAGCTCCTAGTATCAAGTCCTTCGGTTCTTGTTCTCCTCCTCCTCTTCTTGAGCTCCTCGAAGAGTGTACGGATAGCAGTTCTAAGTAGCCTACTTTGATCGTCGGCCTCATCGCGTTAAAGATTATCCACCCGAGAGTGTCTACTTTGAGCTCCTACCTCTAAAATGAGGTAATTAGGGTACCTAGTGTGCTAATCTAAGTAGCCTAGAGGATGTAGAGAGTGATTATGGAATGTTTAGTCTTAAGAACCCTAGGTTTCTCAACACATGAGACAATTAGGGTTTGAGGAAGAAGAAGAGAGCTCTTAAGGAGAGAGAGTATTGAAGATAATAATGGAATGAAGATGGCTAAGTCTTGTGATGAATGAAGGATACAATAATTCACAAATGAAAATATCAAGCATGCTTCAATAGTCACAAGATGAGTCATCCCCATGAGTCACCAAGTAGCGATGCTTCATTTAATGCAAATCTTCACCCCATATCTCCACCTCATTAACCATTTAATCTAAATGGTTATACAAGAAATGAGGTGTCTTCTTCTAGAAGCACTCTTGTATAAATTACAAGAATACCCCTCACCGTATATACATACCCGTATCCGTATTCCCAAAAATACGAATACAAAGAGACGAAAATAATCCAAGAATATAATAATAGGATCTGGCTTAAACCAAAGCCCACTAGCATTATCCGCCCGAACATCATACGTGGACAACTACACGTATGTTATCAAAACCCTGCCATAAAACCATACGGCCTCTACACCTTTTGCCCGAAGCAGGGAAACCCTCAGTGTGGGACTCTAAAGACTCGACAGTACGCTGACAGTGGGTTTAACCACAAGCACGTCAGCGGTACTAGCTACACGTAACGGCTACCAAGGTATCTGTCGATAAGAAGGCCAATGAGAAAACTCATCCGAACTCCTACTGAGCCAATCTGTGACAATCTTCATACAGTCCGATCTGTTCGTTTAAGAGTATCACATATCGGGCCTAGGGGGCCGTAGCCGTCAGACCCCTAATAGCTAAATAAGTCATGCTGGAGTAGAACCCAAAACACCATGAGATACTACTGGAGTACCTACCAGAAAATCTCGCTTTCCCTGGCCAAGGACTTTGTGTAATGGCTTTCCGAACACAGCGCGATATCAACCCCCATATCGGGAGAGACGAATCCTATCTAACCATTACTTCCTCTAAGTGCTTCGGGACCGCACCCAACTACTACCTATTTGCACGACTCCTATGAGCCGTGGTAGGGTAGTAATCTAAGAACAGTAGGAACGCACTCGAGGCGAAGTAGCGATGTCAAGTCAATGGACTATGCTATACTCATGTCACCTAGGAACTGCTACCTGACGATAGGTATAGTACTGATTTCTCTGTTTTGAAGAGTGTTTTGTAAGTAAAATAACCACAATCAATAACGGTGTCGCTAGTAGCCAGCCGAGATGAATACAGGTCGTCCTCAGAAAAACGTCGAACCTTTATCTTTCCTTAGACGAGTTGATTGAAATATGGATGGTTTGTTCTAGATCTACGATATACGAATGTAGATTTTATGAAGAAGATGCTTGTAGGGTTCATAGAATTTGGTAGTAATGGACGATTAATTAAAGATGAATCCTTTTATCATTTAATAGATTTAAAACTAGATCGATAGTGGTGAATGAAGATTAGGGTTTTTGTTGAATATAGTGCCCTCAGAGTCAATTATTGGATCACAGGCACGTGATTGCAATGATTGAGGGATGACCTATGCCGGTAGGACAGTCTTACTCGAAGATGGTAGTATGCTATCTGGTTTATCTTTATCATCGTGTACTGCTTTAGATGACCTTACAGGTCACTATTGCGCGTTGATAGAGCCCTTAGGATTCTTGCTTGACGGCCAGCAGTATGATGGCGATCATATACGTAGGAGCTGGGGTCTATAAGCACATCCTTAAAAGGTCCCTAGTCGTGGGAGTTTTCGAGACAGGGCATCGATACTCCAGAGTAGACTAGTGTATACAGTCGAGACCCCGACGAGGGGCGGTGGCCGGTCTCACAAGCCACCGGTGTCAGTTGGTTCACCTAAGATGTATACAGGTGCTCATTGGGTTATGAGTATACCGGACAGGACTCGCCGGGAACATGCTAGTTGGGATTATACCAGACGTCAGATAGCAGTTCCCTGGTGACATGTGTACAGGTTAGTTCATCGACCTGAGATCGTCATTTGTCTCGTGTGAGTTCCCACTGTACTTTGATTACTACCCTACCACGGCTCAAAGGAGTCGTGCAAACAGGTTTTAGTTGGGTACAGTCCCGAGCCACATGGAGGCAGTGAGCGGATCTGCAGGGGTTCGTCTCTCCCGGTATTGGGGGTGAGGTCGCGCTGTGTCTAGGAGAGCCATTACACAAAGCCCTCGGCCGAGGCAGGAGATTTACTGGTAGGTATTCCAGTAGTATCTCAGGGTGTTCTGGGCTACACTCCGACACGACTTGTACCGCTTTTGGGGGTCTGACTTTTACCAACCCCTTAGGCCCGCCATGCGATGCTCATAGACGAACGGACCGGACTGTATGGATATTGTCACTGACAGGCTCAGTAGGGTGTCAGGATGAGTTCGCTCATCGACGTCCCTTTTGGTCAATAGCTGGTAGCCCGTTACGTATGGCTAATACCTCTGACGGGCTAGTGGTTAAATCCACAGCCAAAGTATTGATGAGTCTTTAGAGTCCCCCACAGACAGTTTCTCAAGTTTCGGGCGAAACGTTGTAGAGGCCGTATGTTATATGGCAGGGTTCGATCTTATACGTGCGGTATTGCACGGATCATGATCGGACAGATCATACTAGTGGGCTTTGATTTAAGCCGGATCCTAGTATTAGATTTGTTGGTTTACTTTAGTCTCATCGCATTCGCATTCAGTCGGAATGCGGGTGCAGGTATGTATATACAGGTGAGGGGTATCCTTGTGATCCTTCACGAGTTTACTTTAGATGTTACCGGATCTTTTTGTTGTGGCAAACATTTGGATTAATGTTTGCTTAAGGGAATAATGAGCTAGAAATCATCATGACAATGCATTAATGTGACATGGACTTATACTATGATTCATGGTCTCTTTTTCAGCAAAAGTGGCACATTAATGGATTGATTTGTGATGATATGAGAGGAAGAGAGAGAGAGGGGCTGCCATGGGCATATGGTTAGCTCTCATATTATTTTTGATAACTCACTCTCTCATTCTATCATGATAACAACAAAAGAAAAGAAAAGAAAAAAGAAAGCCTTCTCTTATTCTTCTTCTTCCTCTAGCTCATCATCTCCTCCAATGGCAACACCTTCAACCTCCATCCAAATTAATGGATGCAAGAGACCAAGTGATCACAACATTTTCTACTTCACCTTGGGCACGTCGGCTAGCACACTTCGCGCCCGAGTTTCTTCGGATGAAGCGGGAGCCTGTAAAAAGACTTCTCGATGTGGTGCCCTTTCCGACGAGGAGATGAAGACCGGAGATGCCGCGAGGAGCTTGGGATGGTGGCCGAAGACCAAAGGACATGGATCGATCGGTATAGCCCTCTATCCCTTCTCTTGATAGCTAGTTATAGGTTAATGGTTACGATCCGGGGTTTTAGGATGCGGTAGTGCCGGTTTTCAAGTCAAGAAAAATTTTCGTTTCCGCATTTTGGCCCAGGAAGGACGGCCGGGGCGCTACCGTAGCCTAACATGGTATCAGAGCCACGCCATTAACTTACACTAGCTTGCTCTAGCGTGTTTAGAACTTCGATCGAACAAAAAAATTCCGAAACCGCGTTTTCAAATGTGCAGTTTCTGTCGAAATTTTTCTGTGCTCTAAAAAATATTTGGCACATTGTAAAATTACGAGCAGGGTTTTTTGAGCATTCTGTAAAAATTTGGTCGCGTGACGTCATTGTTCCACCGTGGAACCATGGCCAAACCATGACCAAACTTTTACAGTGGGCTTCTGAGTTGTAAATGGGGTTTTTGGAATGTTCTGTTAGGGCCTAGATTTTCTTTGAGTGCTACAGTAGTGCTTGGGGCCCACTTCGGTAAATTTGATCGATCAAAAATTTTAAACATGTTAGTTCACAGTATTTACATTATATCTGCGACCGTGAATGTCATTTGATTGGTAAATCCTGTCTAACTGCTATAGCCCTTTTAGACGGATTTGCGAACGTGACATTCACGTTGATGTTCTGTGTTGTGCTGTGATTTTGCGGATCGTCGTGGTGGATAGCCTGGATGCAATGGTAGTACAGTTTCGTTTTATATGTACATTTGATATTGCGGGGCGAGCGTCCGACATGTGGACTGCCATCACTGCCTGTTTGTATATTATTCTTTTGGAGCACGACCGGGCTGAGGTCGATGTACCCGTTGTATGTATATTTTACTTTCTATACTAGGATTACCCCGCGGAGGGGTGCACGGATAGCCGGGTTCTAGAGTGCAACGGGCCCGCATCTCATAGCTTTGAGACGGAGGGGGCTTTACTCTAGAATTGGCGGGCTACTTTCCGCACTCGTAGGGGGTACATATTGACCGAGGAGGGGTGCCCAAGTTACCGGATTCCGTGAAGTGCTGGGTGGTCCATTCACGTTGCTGAAGGGGGCTGCCTCGCTTCAGGTTTTGGCGGCTAACTTGCCGCGCCCGTAGGGGTCTAGGATTTCATTGCATAGGCTATCCACACGACCAGGGGAACGTCTGGTTTCAGTAGCGGCTCTATGAAACCCGGGGATCCTAGATATCTGTATTGTTCTGTGATGCTTATTACATTTCTGTGATGTTGCATTTTATCACGCCTTGAGCGAATATTATATATTGATATATATACTAGTAGATGTTGTATATGTTTTTCATCCGCGCGAGTCCAGTCCCCGCTCTGTCGTTAGTTAAGTAACCTAACGGGTGATGACGGGACCCAGTGGCGAATGCGGATGGCATATACGTACATCATTATTTTCGTTCTTTATTGGTGTGATCAATTGATGGGACTGCGTTGATTCGGATCAATGCAAGCTGAACAAACCTATTCTGATGTTGGAACAATTTTTCAAAAAGCTGTTATTGCAAGGACGTTCTCTTTTGTTTTGCACAGTGGTATTCGGTTATGAATATCCAGCACCTCAGTCGACGAGGCAAGGGCCGAGATCCCTTCACCGGGAGTGACCCCTTGGACAGAAGTTTTGCGTCAGGGTAATAACTTCACTATAGCCGATTGCCTTTTGCTTTGCATCGTGGTATTCAGTTGGAATATCCTGCACCTCATTCTACGGGGAAAGAGCCGAGATCCCTTCACCGGGAGTGACCTCTTTAACAAAAGTTTTCGTCACTATATTTTTTATAAAAAGACTATGCAGTTCCTTCAACAATATCAAGTTCATTACGTTAAAGGTTTTTCGCCAAAAACCAGCCGTAGCCCTCCGTCATTTCTTACGGGTATTGTTTAGTATTCGTGCTGCGTTTGTTGACTCCGTCAAGGTGTAGTGTACGGTAGCTAAGTGGTGCTTGTTTGTTGCATAAATAGGATTGGTTAGGACAGTCGTGCGGCCTTGTTGACTCCGTCAAGGGCACGTACGGGTGGGTTTAATGCAATCCAAATAATGACGGGTTGAACTTGGCTAGGACTCTTTGATTTGTTGACTCCGTCAAGGTCACTTGGGTCCTAGGGGTAAAAACACATATCGGGAGTTTCTAAAGAAACTGAAACTTGCCAGGCATGCGCATACCTTCTGGAGTGTGGTGACGTGAGTGGATTCCGTCACGTTATCATGCGATGATAGTTGGATCCCGATTCCCACTGATGAGTTGGTTTACTCCTCGGGTGATCTCGACTAATTCTTCTTTCAGGTTTGGAGGAGAATTTGACGTTACGGTGGGAGGTTTCCTGATTAGATAAATTAGTAACCATTCTGATCTAGGTTAGAGTGCACGCTGAGTGTTTCTTTTCTCTCTCTCTTTGGCAGTGACCATGACCCGACCCTTGACTATGACTCAGTGACCAAGATTAACCGAACCTTTTTACAAGACCGGCTTTTGGATTGTCAGAGTTGCATACCTCATTGCCACTCATACTTTTACCCTTTTCTCCAGGACACCCCGTATTACTACGAACGTCCACTTCCAATAGATAAAACCATCATATGGTTATATACGAACTCGAAGGAATTTGTTCGAGGATGGTTTCTGGTTCTGGAGAAAACGAATAAGACTATTCAGTTGTCTTTTCCTTTTACCTTCTCTCATGTTGCGAGTGCTCCTTGGTTTAGGAGATAGTACACCTATTACGCAAATTGGATAGTCTTCTTCCAAACCTCAGGCTGGTGCCGAATGGTGGGGAATGAAGAAAACCAATTAGCATAACGATGGTGTACAGAAGGTATTAAGTAAAGACATATCAAGGGATTAGTAGGAGGGCAAAGTAAATTGCGACTGCTATTCACGACAAAACCAAGTATTTCTTCGCCAATCCTAAATCACCTTTGTATTTCTCCAGAACACTCCGTGTCACTACGAAGATCCACAGTTATTTGGATACTCCATCGTATAGTTATATACGAACTCGAAAGGAACTTGTTCCAGTTCGGTGATAGACTCTGGTTCAGGAGAAATAGGAATAAGGTTTATTCGGTTGTCTTTTATCTTCACCTTCTCTCACATTGCGAGTGCTCCTGGGATTAGGACAGTACACCCAATATGCTTATTGGATAGTCTTCTTCCAAACCATAGGCTGGTGCCGAACGGTACGGAAGGAAGAAAACCATTTAGCCTAGGAGGGTGTACATAAGGTAATGACTAAAGACATATAAAGGGATTTGGAGAGATGGCAAAGAATTATACGGTTACAGTTGTGAATCTACATAATGGAAGAGGCATTACTAGGAATACCGGGATACCCCATAGAAACATTTCAATGTTTCAGTTTCACTGTGTACTGTTAAAAGAAAGCTGATTTCCCAATTAGACACTTGCTCCAGGGTATGTATTTACCAGGTTTGATTCTCACATCTGTATGGTTTTACTGATGATGAGTGGGAGTAAGTTATTGGGAATTAGGTGATCATCCTCATTATATCAGGATTCGTTGTAATTGGTGATATTTGAGGAAGTCACCTGGGTTGTTTGCCGGACGACAAATATTTGGTTTTGAATATCCGTTGTTATGCACCAATTTCAAATTGATATATCTGTACGTATATTTTTATAGAGTGAGATATACCCTTTTGAAATTATGTCTATGACATTTACCTATAACAGTGGATGGTTAGGTAAGGAGCATTGAACATCGGTGTAATTCTTCTTAACCATAAGTACAGTTTTCAACCTACGACACACAGGGAATGAGTTATCAGACTCAAGAGACTTATACAGAGTATTGTATATTGTCCAGTGTCCATTAGGATAGAGGGGTTGGTCCTCGTACTATATTCGGTTTACTTATGACTTCTCTGGTTCTTAGACAAGTGTTTCGTAGAAACACAAGGTCTGAGTTTTGAGAAGTTGTAGGTATATGAATAAAGTAGAGAACCAGGTAATGCAAGTATTGGGATTCTTCAAGGTAATCGAAGATGTCGATACTTGTGTATGGTATTCAGTTGATAGTAATGATTAAGAGAACTTGCTTCTCTTTCAGGTTACTCATAATTGGAAGCACTCCTAAGTTGAGTAACGCTGATCGGCCTCATTCCATTTAATTGACATGCACTGGAGACAGTTGCATGATTTGAATCTGGTTCCAATTAAATCAGTGCCTCTGTTTCTGTATTGGATATAGAACAGTTTATATCTTAACATTGTTAAGATGCGGGGAGTTTTCCAGCTTATGCTTAAAACCAGACTCTGGATAACTCAAGGCACGTTTCTGTAACGGCTGTTTGTGGGTTGACCCGGGCTATGAAGAGGGTTGACTTTCTACCATCTGGAAGATTAATAGTGATATTGTTCTAGACTCGCCACAGTTTTAATAAAAAATGGATTTTTCAGAAAACAGTAGTGGAAGTATGGTAGAACTGAAAATGATTCCAGAACTGCAAACGATTACTGAAAATTTGATAAGAACCTAAAGATTCAATCTGATTTGATATTCCATTAGCCACTCGGCAGATAGGGTGGGTAACCTTAGGCACTCGAGAGGTACTTCGGTATGCTCAAGGACGGTGACAGGGAGGTTCTTGTTTATCCAGACTTGCCATTGCTGTTGCTCCAGGCTGTGAGACCCGGCAGGAGGATGAGTATAGCGTCATTCTGAACTAGCTTTAGAAATGTACGTCTATATGAGTCTGCCAGAGGGTTGTCGTTGTCAGTGGGAGCAGCGGAAGCATGGTGGACAAGTAGCTTATGTCTATTTATAGACTAAAGCAGATATAGCGGAGATAGATCATCTATTTCTGATGTGACAGTCATAGGTTTGACTTCATCAGAATAGGGGATGGATCTGTTAAGAAGGTAGTAGGGTGTGATTTCCTGGTATTTGGATGACATACATAGAGTAGGAAGTGATATTCCTATACTACGGTCGGTTATACTTTGGTTGTCACACAGTGGTTTCTCCATATGGGACTTGGATATAATATCGAGACATTCTGGTTACTGGATCTATGGTTTTAGATCTAGATTTGGGTAGTTTCCTAATCTGGGTACTTAGACAGCATTCTCCAGGTGTTTTAAAATGGACGACTCCTGGCACGGTAGTATACCTGCAGGTGATGGAGTCACCCTCTTTAAAGATGTCTTATAGACTAAAGGGGAGAGGGACGTGCATGATTGGCAGATCACTTGCTTAGACAATTGAGTCAATCATGAGATGTCAAGTACCACACCAGATGTTGTTTTTGCAGTAGATGCAATAAGGTGATATTTATCCAATCCTGGAGAAACGGTCGGAAGCAGTTTTAGAACATAAGTGGATGTTTTAGGGATATGATAACATCCGCCTCTTTCAGGGGACGGTTATCATTCCAGGCTTCTAAGGTGACCTGGGTGACAGAGTGACTGTCAGAGTTATAGTTTTCCCTCTGACGAGGGACAGTATTTTGGACAGGTGGTCCAAGCGGATACTGAGGGAGGCATGGCGCAGGATACTGATTAAGTTCAGTTGACGATACAGTCTGAGAAGTTTGGATTTGGAGTTCATTTATAAACTAGGTCCCATCAGATATCCAGACATACTCTAAGACAGGTATTGCTCATTTCGGGATATGGTTTTCTCCACGAACTTGAGATAGAGAGAGACATAGAAAGAAACATCAGGGCGGATCCACTCACTGAGGCTATTCCTCGAACGCAATAGTTTCGCAAACGGGCTTTGTGAGACTGATTAGTAGAGGAGTTGGGTGTTCGGTATCACACGGGCTGTGAGTATGCGACATCGCAATAATTAGCCTTGAGTGCAAGTGGAAGATTGTTGGATATAGTGCCCTCAGAGTCAATTATTGGATCACAGGCACGTGATTGCAATGATTGAGGGAGGACCTATGCCGGTAGGACATTCTTACTCAAAGATGGTAGTATGCTATCTGGTTTATCTTTATCATCGTGTACTGCATTAGGTGACCTTACAGGTCACTATTGCGCGTTGATAGAGCCCTTAGGATTCTTGCTTGACGGCCAGCAGTATGATGGCGATCATATACGTAGGAGCTGGGGTCTATAAGCACATCCTTAAAAGGTCCCTAGTCGTGGGAGTTTTCGAGACAGGGCATCGATACTCCAGAGTAGACTGGTGTATACAGTCGAGACCCTGACGAGGGGCGGTGGCCGGTCTCACAAGCCACTGGTGTCAGTTGGTTCACCTAAGATGTATACAGGTGCTCATTGGGTTATGAGTACACCGGACAGTACGCGCCGGGAACATGCTAGTTAGGATTATACCAGACGTCAGATAGCAGTTCCCTGGTGACATGTGTACAGGTTAGTTCATCGACCTGAGATCGTCATTTTTCTCGTGTGAGTTCCCACTGTATTTTGATTACTACCCTACCACGGCTCAAAGGAGTCGTGCAAACAGGTTTTAGTTGGGTACAGTCCCGAGCCACATGGAGGCAGTGAGCGGATCTGCAGGGGTTCGTCTCTCCCGATATTGGGGGTGAGGTCGCGCTGTGTCTAGGAGAGCCATTACACAAAGCCCTCGGCCGAGGCAGGAGATTTACTGGTAGGTATTCCAGTAGTATCTCAGGGTGTTCTGGGCTACACTCCGACATGACTTGTACCGCTTTTGGGGGTCTGACTTTTACCAACCTCCTAGGCCCGCCATGCGATGCTCATAGACGAACGGACCGGACTGTACGGATATTGTCACTGACAGGCTCAATAGGGTGTCAGGATGAGTTCGCTCATCGACGTCCCTTTTGGTCAATAGCTGGTAGCCCGTTACGTATGGCTAATACCTCTGACGGGCTAGTGGTTAAATCCATAGCCAAAGTATTGACGAGTCTTTAGAGTCCCCCACAGACAGTTTCTCAAGTTTCGGGCGAAACGTTGTAGAGGCCGTATGTTATATGGCAGGGTTCGATCTTATACGTGCGGTATTGCACGGATCATGATCGGACGGATCATACTAGTGGGCTTTGGTTTAAGCCGGATTCAAGTATTAGATTTGTTGGATTACTTTAGTCTCATCGCATTCGCATTCAGTCGGAATGCGGGTGCAGGTATGTATATACAGGTGAGGGGTATCCTTGTGATTCGTCACGAGTTTACTTTAGATGTTGCCGGATCTTTTTGTTGTGGCAAACATTTAGATTAATGTTTGCTTAAGGAAATAATGAGTTAGAAATCATCATGACAATGCATTAATGTGACATGGACTTATACTATGAGTCATGGTCTCTTTTTTAGCAAAAGTGCCACATTAATGGATTGATTTGTGATGATATGAGAGGAAGAGGGAGAGAGGGGCTGCCATGGGCATATGGTTAGCTCTCATATTATTTTTGATAACTCACTCTCTCATTCTATCATGATAACAACAAAAGAAAAGAAAAGAAAAAAGAAAGCCTTCTCTTATTCTTCTTCTTCCTCTAGCTCATCATCTCCTCCAATGGCAATACCTTCAACCTCCATCCAAATTAATGTATGCAAGAGACCAAGTGATCACAACATTCTCTACTTCACCTTGGGCACGTCGGCTAGCACACTTCGCGCCCGAGTTGCTTCGGATGAAGCGGGAGCCTGTAAAAAGACTTCTCAATGTGGTGCCCTTTCCGACGAGGAGATGAAGACCGGAGATACCGCGAGGAGCTTGGGATGGGGGCCGAAGACCGAAGGACACGGATCGATCGGTATAGCCCTCTATCCCTTCTCTTGATAGCTAGTTATAGGTTAATGGTTACGATCCGGGGTTTTAGGATGCGGTAGTGCCGGTTTTCAAGTCAAGAAAAATTTTCGTTTCCGCATTTTGGCCCAGGAAGGACGGCCGGGGCGCTACCGTAGCCTAACAGTTTTTGGAGGGAATATGGTTCCCACTCTTAACCCTTATCTTTTCATTGACCACTATTCATGTCTAGCATTTACCAAAAACAATTGTTAATCTAATCTCAAATCGCGGTCGAGACTATTAATAAATTGGTAGCGCGCTCGATAAGGATGTTAACAATTATTTTGCTAAAGTTTATAAACTTTAAAAGATATAAAAGAAGTTAAGAGATTTTATCATCCATTGATCTACCCTAATCCTATGAATCCTAGCAAGTGTAGAATTACTCACGTATGTTTTGAGAAGAAGAAGAAAGGATAAAGAAGAAGATCATAATGTAAATGCAGAAAATAATGCAGAAATTAAATGCAGAAAGTAAAATGCAAAGAACTAAACTAAAAATCTACCTTTATTAATCAACTTTAACGTGTACAAATCCTTTGAAATTAGAATACAAAGAACTCTCATGTTGCTCTCGATCTTTATCTCGTAGGAAGTAGATGTTTAGTCGATTGATCACGTCGATTCGTGGACCTGTCTTGGATGTCTTGATCTTGTCAATGATTAATTGTGATGTAAAAGGTGATGATTTTTCATATGAAACTCTCGGTCCTTTAAATAGCGCTAAAAGCAGAAACCCTAGTTCCTATGTATGATTATTTACTGTTGCGATCACACTGAGAAAATCTCAGATCCTACGGCCATGATATTACCGTGGATCCGCCGCAGATATGCACATTTGGCTGCGATTGGGCGGCGGCATGGTGAGATCAGGGTTTGAAAATTCTTGGGCTTCTAGGTATTGACACGTGGATATTGTTGTGATGTCTGGATTCTTTAAATCTTTCTCTGAGTCTCCTCCATTATTGATTTTACGATTTGATTCAACTTTATCGGCAGATTTTATTCCCGACATCTCGGATATCTAGATCTCCAGACCTGAGCTCATATCTACACAATATCTCAATTCATAGTATTAGTAATATTTGTTATTTATTTTGAGATATCGTCCTAACCATTAGTATAATATGATATTTTAAGAATATTGATTAGGATTATTTGATGTGATATGCATATTTAAATTATCGACATATTATATAAATATTATATGCATATATTTTCCTTCATAATGTTAATTGTAATATATAAACATATGATAAAGAGTATTTTGCAGATAAATCCACATATGTTCCATAATTACAATAAACACCTTTAAGTACTTAACAAAAGTAAGAAAAATGTTCCATCAAATGTGCAATATTTTCGACTGAACAAATACCTTCAAACTTAACTTTGATCGTCCCGAGCAAACTAGTTATTTAAGAGAGGGAGAAAAAAGGAAAAGAAAAACCTAGCACACTTTCGTAGGCAACACGATTGCACTTAGCACGTGCAACAAGCCTTTAAACCTCTAGGTGTCCCTAGTAGGAGGAATGTTGTCTCCTGGGGGTCTTCAGCAGATTACACCCATAAAATCACATAATAAAAGAAAGATGATGAAAGTTACATACAAAGATAAAGAACATATAAAAGAAAGAACTTGAAAATAAGAGTTTCAAACTACACTAGCTTTTTAGTAGTCATGAACCCTATCTAAATAGTCATGAAAAGATGTCAGAAATCACATCATCCCTCAATTAAATTTGGCCTTTAGTCTTCCTCCCTGCCTTTCTTCCAAACATCAATCATATACCCCTACGTATGTGTAAAAGGCATCCCTACACTTAGAGAATTCAATTCAAGCTATCATACTCTTGTCCATCTTCTTTATTACTTTTTAGTCGGTGAATATTTTCAGATGGAATCGCTCACACATTCTTCATGCGGCCGTTAATACTTCTTGAGATACTAACCGACCGATTATCAAATGTGCTCACTTATTAAGGCGTAGTTAGCAATATTCTCATCTTGTAACACCTAAGGCTTAGCAGTGGCTCCCAAACCAGTTGGTCTAAGGCACTAGGTGATAAAGCACCCTCGCTATATTTTTTTATGCTGCCTTAAGCAATTACAAAACCGGTGTTCATTTTTCTTCACTATTTTTTTCATTTATTTATTTATTTTTTGTTTAAATATTTATTTTCCTTCATACTAAGGCTTTTAGACAAGAGCATTTCAAGGTATCCTCTACTATCCCAAGTTTCAAGATGTGTACAAGTGCGTATAGTAGGATATCAACGTTCAGATGTTTGGACTTAAGAATATGGACTATTTTTCAGACTCAATTCTATTCTCAGATTAGTGATTCCTTTCATCTTACTAACTCGTGGGACAATAGCTCAAGACTACCTATTACTAGCTTCGTTATAAAATATCTAATTTTCTTTCTTTTCTTAAACTTTTCCTATCTTATTATATGTATTTTTCACTTTCTAACTCTCATTATCAAATTTTTTTTGTGCTTTTATATAGTATAATGCAAAAATTGATGCGTGAATAAGCACAAACCTCCCCTAAAGCTATTTGCAGCAGTGTCCTCACTGTTGTCATCTGTTAAGCTTAAAACCTGTAGACTTGAGAGGAAAAGTTAGTAACGGGGACAAGAATTAATGACAGTGAAATCCTCCCCCAAACTTATTTTTGGCACACAATTTTGTAAAAATTTATTTTCTTTCAAGAGCCAAAATATTTTCTCCCCCCCCAAACTTGAGTAAAACAGTATTAAGCATTTAAAATTATAAGAGGGGGTAAAGTTATTGGTCTATGCAAGGCTTTATAAAGACCAAAAGTAAACACCAATCATTCAAATATTTTATCGATGTAAAAACATAGTTGGTGGAAGATCAGAGATTTGAAAAAGTGGGGAGATAAGACGCGTAATCGATCGGGTTTACGTCTCGGTTGGTAGAGACGAAACAGTGATGGTGAACGAAAATGAGAATGTGAATGATTAGGAATGGGTAGAATAGTCACATTCTCGTATGGGATATGAAGAAAGGGTGGCGGTTCAACTTTTTCGTGTGAAAGTTGATTTATCACAACATCCGTGTCGTTTAGGAATGCAAGTTCGCCGGAGAAAATATTTTTGAAACTTTCATCAATGATCCGAGTGAACGTTTCATTGTTAAGCAGTATCGCGCCCGAATTAAACATACTTAATTTGTCAGAAATTATGGAGACAGGAGACTCGAAACGCTCATCTACCTTATTCTCATAAGAGTCTAAATCAAGTGGTCTGTCAAGAATCATCGAACTCGAAATATCGGAGTGTGATTCATCAAAACTCAATAAAATTAAAGGAAGATTAGAAGAAAAACCAAAGAAAATAGGAGATGAAATGGGTAAACAAATTTAGGTGTCGAGCATTGTTGAACCAGATGTGGGTGATGAAGGTCGGAAATCATTTTGCATATCGAATAGGTTGGTGGTAAGAATATGATTTGTTAATTGTACAGGAAGATGTCCGTATTCAATTAAAGTGACATGATGGATCGGACAATCCAACTCATCTAACATAACGGGTTCATCTTCAATGATATTCTCATCACCGCTCTCAATATCACATTCGGTCAAATCAAATGAATAGGTATTTATTAATTCATCAACTATACTATCCTCAATCGATAAATCACTTGGTTCCCTTGACGGAGTTGAAAGGTTTGAAATATCAAGTGGAGTCGAATAAGGACCGGTTTGATTTAGAAAGGAGTAAGGCTCTCGTGCACACTCACTATTGGAAAAGTCAAACATGTTATTCTCGGGCACCTCATCACTAAGATTAGGAAGTGGTTGAACATCGAATATAATATGGAAGGTGTCGAAATCAAAAGAATCAGTTTTGTTTTGACTTTGATGGATCTCTTGTTCTTTCTCACTATTCAATTCCAACTCTTCTTCCGAACTTGACATGATTTGTGAAGAAGTTCCAATGAAGGATTCTCTTTGAACCGTGGAACTTCCTAATTGATTTTCAGAAGAACTGTTTAGATGAGGTGAGGAAGTTGAGTAAAGTTGGATAGTGTCTAATTGTTGGTTATGGGCGAGTTCAATGTGTTCCGCAATTGACATGCGTTTATGATTTGCCGTATTAGCTTGATGAGAAACTCTAAGAAGAGATGCCCTTACTTGTTGGCTTTGGGCAAGTTCAAGGTGTTCTGCAATCGACATGCGTCTATGACTTGTCCCATTAGCCTCGAGAGAAGTGTCAACTTGAGAGCGTGTGAAATTTTGGTACTGCGGATAAGCATTAGAAGGGTAGACCCAAGTTTCAGGAAAAGGAGTAGGATCAACATTGTGATATGAAGAATATTGAGATTGGTTGGTTAGTTGGCAACTGGCAACTGCTATTCGTTCAGCAATGGTCACTGGTGTAACAGATGTCATATTCGCCCCAAAACGAGTATCAATATTTTCATATGGAAATGAGGGTGTTTGTTGTTCTAACGATTTGAAAGGATTGAAACTTTGGCTTTCAGCCTTCGCAATATTCTCAGCGATGGACACGCGTTTAGAAGGTTCCTCACTCACTTTAAACGAATTATCAACATAAGAAGATGTTGAATTTTGATGCGGCTGATAGGGCCATGAGTGAGGTATCCAACTGTTTCTTTCCGCTTACTCTATCCTATCTCTTAAAGACATGGTAGACTCGGACTTTTACCGAAGCAATTAGAAAACACGAGATATCTGGTTCTGGATAACAAAGCTCGGTAAGAGTTCGTCTGTTTGGGTTACCCATTTTGAGAAGGTGAAAAGAAAAGAGGGTGAAAGGGGAAAGATTTAAGCTCTATTTGGATTGTTTTTCTTTGAAAGAGCGACTTGAGGCTTGACTCAACAAATCACAAAAATGCAAAAAGGACAAGTCACAACTAAGGTCACCTAGGTCAAGTCACTAGACCGCTACCTAGGTCA
This sequence comes from Agapanthus africanus, assembly GCA_030015575.1. NCBI lineage: Eukaryota > Viridiplantae > Streptophyta > Magnoliopsida > Asparagales > Amaryllidaceae > Agapanthus > Agapanthus africanus. The sequence continues at coordinate 455,833,044 of JASDDO010000001.1, read as the reverse complement.
AGTCACTAGACCGCTCCCAGACTTCCAAAGGACAAGTCGCAGGATCAATCCTCTACCACCTCTTTATCACTCTTGTAGCTAGGTAAGTGCCAGGTAAGTGGGAGGTATCCGCTATACGAATCACCAAAAATAGCGGGCCTAATTAAGTAACCACTTTTCTTAGTCACACTTGCCTTAGACACCACAAAAGAAATGCAGATAAGCGATAGATTACCCACGACCCTCCTCTGTCCTAATCGAGCGCAACGGTCCTTAGAGGTTTGGTCTAGATATTTTTAAATTAATGTAGGGTGAAAGTATGCTCATTCTGTGATTTATAGGGCAAGGGTGATGAAATCCCTGCCTAATCTGGATTTGGATTATTTCCCCTTAAAGTCCGTTTTAAAATATACAAAAACAACCCGAAATTAAAACACGCAAAAAGATTTGTAGCGGCGATATTTGCAAAGAATCCTGCAGAAAAGATCAGATTATTGGATCTTAGAGGAGAGAGAAGGATCCGAGAAAATTACCTGAAGATTTTGGGGGCACAACACCACCATAGAGCCGCGGTTCTGCGGCCAAACTGTCACTTTCACTGCGGTTCCGCGGCAATTTGATGTGATCTTCTTCCAATTTTTCTCCAGTAACCTCCTTTGCTCCTCCGGCTTTGTTGAAAGTATCTGAATCTCTGTTTCCTTGTTCCAGTCACTCCAGATTCTCGCAAAATGCCCACACAAATCGTTAAAAATACTGTTTTTAATCTTTATGTTATGGATGTTATAAGAATTCAACACGAATAGCAAGAAGGAAAAAAATTACGTACGTATCCCCGGCAACGGCGCCATTTGATTTCTCTGTTTTGAAGAGTGTTTTGTAAGTAAAGTAACCGCAATCAATAACAGTATCGCTAGTAGCTAGCCGAGATGGTACGGATCGTCCTCAGGGAAAAGTCGAACCTTTATCTTGCCATAGACGAGTTAATTGAAATATGAATGGTTTGTTCTAGATCTATGATATATGGATGTAGATTTTATGAAGAAGAGGTTTATAAGGTTCATAGAATTTGGTAGTAATAAATGATTAATTAAATATGACTCCTTTTATCTTTTAATAGATTTAAAACTAGATCGATAGTGGTGAATGAAGATTAAGGTTTTTGGAGGGAATATGGTTCCCACTCTTAACCCTTATCTTTTCATTGACCTCTATTCATGTCTAGCCTTTACCAAAATAAATGTTAATCTAATCTCAAATCGCGGTCGAGACTATCAATAAATTGGTAGCGCGCCCGATAAGGATGTTAACAATTATTTTGCTAAAGTTTATAAACTTTAAAAGATGTAAAAAAAGTTAAGAGATTTTATCATCCATTGATCTACCTTAATCCTACGAACCCTAACAAGCGTAGAATTATTCACGCATGTTTTGAGAAGAAGAAGAAGGGATAGAGAAGGAGATCATAATGTAAATGCAGAAAGTAATACAGAAAGTAAAATGCAAAGAACTAAACTAAAGATCTACCTTTATTAATCAACTTTAACATGTACAAATCCTTTGAAATTAGAATACAAAGAACTCTCGTGTTGCTCTAGATCTTTATCTTATAGAAAGTAGATGTTCAGTCGATTGATCACGTCAATTTATCATGTCGATTCGTGGACTTGTCTTGGATTTCTTGATCTTGTCAGCGATTTTGGTGATGTAAAAGGTGATGATTTTTTTATATGAAGCTCTCGGTCCTTTAAATAGCCCTAGAAGCAGAAACCCTAGTGCCTATGTGATTATTTACTGTTGCGATCACACTGAGAAAATCTCAGATCCTATGGCCATGATATTGCCGCGTATCCACCGCAGATATGCACATTTGGCCGCGGTTGGGCGGCGGTATGGTGAGATCAGGGTTTGAAAATTCTTGGCCTTCTAGGTGTTGACACGTGGAGATTGTTATGATGTCAGGATTCTTTAAATCTTTCTGAGTCTCCGCCATTATTGATTTTATGATTTGATTCAACTTTATGGGCAAATTTTATTCCCGATATCTCGGATATCTCGATCTCCAGACCTGAGCTCATATCCGCACAATATCTTAATTCATAGTATTAATAATATTTGTTATTTATTTTGAGATATTATTCTAACCATTAGTATGATATGATATTTTAAGAATATTGATTAGGATTATTTGATATGATATGCATATTTAAATTATCGGCATATCATATAAATATTATATGCATATATTTTCCTTCATAATGTTAATTATAATATATAAACATATGATAAAGAGTATTTTGCAGATAAACCCACATATGTTCCATTATTACAATAAACACCTTTAAGTACTTAACAAAAGTAAAGAAAATGATCCATCAAATGTGCAATATTTTTTACTGAACAAGTACCAACCAGCAGTTCCCCATGAGTCCGTCCAGTGTAACTCATAATCCAATGAGCATCTGCATACTATCTCCAGTACGACGTACTAATGGCTGTAGGATAGATATCTCCTATGCCGGGATGAGAAGCGTACACACCAGTCTACTCTGCAGAATCGATACCCTGTCTCGACAATCCTACGACTAGGGACCTGTATAAGGATGTGCTTATAGACTACCCAACCGCTACTAGTGTGACTGCCATCATAACGCTGGTAGTCAAGCAAAGATCCTAAGAGCTCTATCAATATGTATTAGCGGTACGTTAAAAGAAACATATACACATATTAAGATATAAACAAACCAAGTAGCATACTACTATATTGAGCAAAATTGTTATAATATCCGTGTATATCCCAAGCTTTCAAAATGTAATATACAAACTAGTACTATACAATAAAGGCTTTTAGGGCATATATCACTAACAAAACCTAGACTCGAACCAAGATTAAACCTAACTCTCTGATGCCAATTTTGTCATGACCCCGGAAAAGGCACATGACTGGCACTTGAATCATATGAAGTCTATAGGACTCCACCTAATTCAAGTAAGCAAAAAGCCCAGAAATCTAAACTTTTTAGGGAAAATAGTGGAGGTGAAGTTTTGAAATAAAGGTTTACTGAAATCAAGTTCTTTCTTTAAAAACATAAGTAATGTCATAGGAAATACAATGTTCTAAAACTTTTTTGAAAACATTTTTCGTCGTTTGAAATTTGGTCAGCACCTCCTTTGTAAATTTTAATCCGAAAACAATACAAGCAATAATAATAATAATAGGTATCCCCAAGCGGGAGCTAGCTCTTCGCCAATTGGAGGAAACAACTACGCAATAATATAAATATACAACGCCGAAGGTGAGAATCAAAACACAGAAAGAAGGCAAAGAATCTAAGCATCATCAAAGAAAGAAGAAATAAAGAATAAATACATAGGTGTGACTCTAAGGCCGAAAGAATATACAAACTGTGATTCTAAATCTACTAAATATAAACAGTCTGGTTGATGGAGCTTTAATTAGATACAACAGAATAATTATACAAGTACAACAGGTGGTCACGATGCAAGTGTACCCCACCTACCAAAGCAATCATCCGGAAGAAAGGTGGTGTGCCAGCAAAGCCGCTACAAAAAACTGTGCGGTCAAACCTGCAAGAAACTGTGGTACAACGGGGGTGAGTTTCCAACTCGTGAGTAGAAGACATCACCGAGTAGAAACCGACTGTATGACGATCTCTTAAGTCATACAGTACAATACAATAGTAATAATAACACGATAACATTGAGTAGCGGCAAAGGTAATAATATAAGCATATGTGTAATATCAAGTACTCGTGTCCGTGTCATGAAATGTAATATGTCATATGTTTATTGTATGAATGCATCATCCAACGTGTGTCCAACAACGACACACTAAAATCATCATAAAACCTGAGTGTCAAGTATCGACACTCGAAAACATCATGAAAACCGTGTCCATTAGAGACACATAATCCTCATATCTCGGGCTCCGTCAGTCCGGATCGGCCCATATCTATCTGATCTCATGATTACGGTCGGTATCCTCCGGATATCCGCCGCGCCAACTATATCAGGCTCCATCAGTCCAGATCGGCCCATATCCATCTGATCTCATGACTACGGTCGGTATCCCTCGGATATCCGCTGCACCAACTATCGTCGTTCGGTAGTGCTTCCCTGCCGGGCTCAACGTCTCTCTATGTGGTCTTCTTACCCCGGAGCACCACATCGGGCCCACCATTTACCCGCTGATGGTGTTTCTCGCTCTTCGAATCGGGTATACATATAGCTCCAGCACCGAGAAATCTCATGGTGGACGCCATACATCATATCAAGGAAAACAGAATTTTTCTTTTAAAAGATTTTAAGTTTTCAATTTCACGTGCGATTTCTGAAATACAGAAATCTCATGAAAATCAAAATCTCATAATCATGAGCTAATATTGAACAATGAATATCGGCAAAGAGCCCATCTACAGTGCATAACCAGAATGTATGTATATAAATGCATGTGACATCTAAGTAAGAATGGAAAGTCTAATCTAGCATGTGAGATCATGAATTCTAAATAATACCAGTTAGCTACAATTTATCAGGTTATATGAATGAAGTAAAGGTTCTCTACTGTGTACATGGCATGCAATTACCCATGATGATGTGTGTGAGTTGGCAAGCAAGTGTACGTGCAATATACGCATCATCGGTAATGGTGCATGTGCCTTAGCAGACGAGAGCATAACAGCAAATGGAAACACGTGAATATATACAATGCAATGAGAATAACATGAGCATAGAAGAAGTAAACAGTAAATACAACTTTAATAAAGTACACACACACACACACACGAGCCATATGATTACCGTATTTAAAATAGCACGAATCCCTGTTTTTAGAAAAGTAGGGGCTACGGTGTATTTTTGAGAAAAAAGATATCTTTTGAAAATCCGCAGCGTCCCTTGGTTTATCTTTTGAAAATGCATACGATTCGTTAGTTTGAAAATAGGTATGACTCAAATTTATACTAACATCTACTTAAGTAATTAGAAAAATAAACTAAGAACCGAATCAAAAGTGATAAGAATTCTATAACATATCCAAGTCGATATATCTAGTAGTCGGTGATTGTCACGACCCGAAATATTAGCTCGTGACCAGCTGTAACATTTCAGAAAACATAAAATATTATTTTTGGAATTTAATATTAAAATAATATTTTTCCCGAAAACTGCCCGATTTGCGAAATTGGGGTTTTCGAATATGGGTATAAATACATACCAATAATTGTGAAATAAATAGAAATTAAAATAATTTATTCATTTAATAATATATTTAAAGGATTTTGCATTTTTAAAATTTATTATATGCAGTTTGGATAAAAACCCGATTAGTGCACTGCTAATCGCGATTAAGCCAAATCCGTGTTTCTACAGTTTTCCGTGGCTAGTGCACCATGTCATGTTATATTTTGATTACATGTTGTGTTCTTGTGTTATTTTTGGGTATTATGTGATTTGGGTTTTAAATAAAGGAAAAAAAAAGAAAATGAAAAAGGGTATAAGGATAAATATTGAGAGAGAGGGTTAGAATAAGTGAGGAAAGAGAGGAGGGCTGCCTCATTTCTTTTCCTCTCCATTTCTTTTCATCTTCTTCATCTTCACCTTCCTTCCACCTTCACCCCAAGATATCATCTCAAAAACTCCATCAAAACCCTAAACCCCTTTCATTAAAGTTGATCCCCTCTTCACCCTCTACACTTTGGACCCATCAATATGGGATTTTGATGGCTTTGGAGAGCTAGGGTTTTTCTTGAGCTGCACCCATGAGGTATAATCCCTTCCATTTAGTTTAGTTTCAATTCCTAGCATTTTTGTTTAGTTTAGGAGTTGTTTTAGTGTGGTATTGTGATGTTAGGAAATTCAAGAGAAGGGATGGGTTACTTTGTGGACCAATAACCAGTAGTGGGTGTTTATTTAGACTTGAGAGGTGTCTTTACTGGCCTAGACCCGGATTAGAAACCAATACCAGGATTTAGGATTTCCCGACGTCGGAAATTGTGACAGTTTGGGATGGTATTTAGGAATCTGGGATGACCCGAGGCCTTTATAAAATAAGTTCCCATGACCACGAGACGTGCAGGCAACCATAGACCACTCCCTGAAACCCGAGCCCAATATGACCTAGTCTGGCCGCAGATTTAATCCCCCAGGCCGCAAATTGTGGCCTGGTCTTGATGGTTTGGGTTGGTGTTTGCTTCATGTCTTCCTTAGCGGATATCTAGAGCAACCCCATATGCAAAATTGGCTAGTTTGACCTGAGTCAAAATCTATGAGCACTTTGATATGATTTTGGCTATGTTTTCCGTATTTTGAAATGTTTGGTTTTGCTATTTGGATTTGTATTGGGTTGTTGGATGTATGTACATCGACAATAAGGGTTGTTTGATTGTTTTTGCACGCGTAGGCCATAGGTTCTAACCTATAGGCGATCCGTGTGCCGTTTTGGTTTCCGAATTCGATTTTAATAGCGTTGCGATATGTGTTATTATTGTAGGTACCTTCGCGTAGATTCCAATGTGACAGAGCGTGGCATCATCGACTTCGGCAAGCGAAGACCAAGGTGAGTGGATCTATAACTATAGGGAAGTCGGGTGGATGGCGTATAGCACCCCCGCACACTTTGACGGAAACCGATTTATATGTAGATTATGGTTAATGAAACCTTTAATAGAAAACTATATATAGAGTAAAAAGGATAGTTAGATAATCCATATTAGAAACTAAGGATAGTTAGAAGCGATATGATACGACTAGTATGTGATGACGGGACTTTAGGATGATGTTTGTTGATATTGCCATTTAGGGTACTATAGGACTAGATAGTCGACGTAGATGCGTCATCCGAACCATAATTATTTCTAAACTGAAGAATCGTATGCATCTTTTAAACAGATACCCTGAGGGACGTTACGGATTTTCAAATGATATCTTTTCTTTAAAAACACCGTAGCCCTACTTTCAAAACTACGATTCACATCTTTCAAAAACCGTTTGTATGGTTCGGGTGTGTATGTTAAATTAGATACTTATGCTTATAGTAAAGGTAGAATGTATTTGTAAATTTGACTTGATGAGGGATATAAATTTGATGAAAAGAATATATGACGCGATATGATGATTTGGTGATATGTTGGTATACGGATGCGAGTCGATTGAGATGATTTATACCCTACCGGTCCCCTGATACGAGATTGTTGCGGATGTGACCTGGGACATAGGTATATAGAGATATTTATATGTGTTGTGAATCGTGAGTGTTAGCCGTACGTGACGTTTGGTCCATACCCTCCTCGTCTTATAGGTTGATAGGATCCCTGATAGCTTAATGCCGCCGTACGATGATTTTCCGTGCGTAATGAGTTTGACTTGATGATTGATCCATACCCTTGACTAAAGGTTGCCGTACGATGGATTATACCGTACGCGATGTTGTTGGGCTGGATGCCGATTGATAGATTCACCCACTCGATCATGTTAGATATGTATACCTTATAGCTTTTAGCTGACGATTTACCTTATGATGCATTCATATTATTCGCATTGCATTACTTATACCTGTGCTAGTACACTTACATCATTATCGATGATGCGTATGTTACACGTACACAGATTTGCCGGCTCACACACTTCATCATCGATAATTGCTATGTCACTGCACAGTAGGGTTACTGCATCATGATATACATATTATACACCATACTTGCTTACATACATATTGTACACCATACTTGCGTACATACATATTGTACACCATACTTGCGCACATACTTATTGCACACCATACTTACATACATATTGTACACCATACTTGCGCACATACTTATTGCACACCATACTTGCGGACATACACATTTGTACGTCCATACTTGCATATATACACATATGCACCTTTATACGGTATTGCATTCGATTTTGGAGATTTAGGAACCGCATGATATATTTTAAAACTGGATTCATTTAAAAGAGTGGTTTTCCCTCGATATGTGCATATTACTGTTCCATGCTGCATGATATATGGATATGCTTACATTCTTTTATATGTCGAATACATTATGCTTTATGTTCATACGCATTGAGATATGCTGTTCTCATGAGATTTCTGAATTTGAGAACCGTGGTTATTTCAAAAGAAAGTATGTATTGTTTTAAAAACCCGGTTTCTCTTGATATGATATTTTAGTGCGTCCACCATGTGTTTTCTCGGTTCTGAGAGTGGCATGTGAAACCCGATTCGAGGAGCGGTAGGCACCGTCTGCGGGTACATGGTTGACCCGGTGAGGTACCCCTGGGCAAGAAGACTCGTATTGTTAGACGGTGAGCTTTGCAGGGGAGCACTACCCATCGGTGATAGTATTTGGGCTCGGCGGATATCCGGAGGATACCGACCGGAGTCGAGAGATGAGATGGGCCGATCCGGACTGACGGAGCTCGAGAGATATGGGGATTTGCGTATCGATGCTGGACACGGGTTTCATGATGTTTCGAGTGTCGATGCTGGACACTCAGGTTCCATGATTTTGAGGTGTCGTGAGGGACACATGTTGATTTATATCCTCATATTTTCATGCATATGCTTTTATGATATTTACATGCATGATGTTGTTGTGTCAGTGGTTGACACGTGGACGAGATCCACATGCATACATACATTGATTATATGGGTGGACGAGATCCACATGCATACATGAATTGATTATACTGTTGGATGCTATCTACATGCTTATAGGAATTGACTATCTTGTTGGCACATATACAGACCCGGTCACCCTAGTTATCATAGTATTACCTTTATGATATAGTTGACCTAGGAGTCGTTGTTTATTCGATTTCTACTTGTAGATGTTTTTCTACTCCCGAGTTGGAAACTGACGCCCGTTGTGCTACAGTTCTTGCAGGTTGCCCGCATGGATCAGTAGCGGTATCGCTAGCACACAGTTGCATTCGGGTGTTTTTCTTTGGTATGTGGGACATTTGTATCATACCCACTCTTGTATTTATATTTCATATTGTATCTAGTCAATACCATCAATCAAAATTAGTATTTGTATAAGTAATGAGACTTAGTGAGATTTGTGGTTGCGAGACTTAGAGCGAGGGTATTTCTGCTACTTGTGGTTTTGATGTCTTGCTTATTTCTTTACCTTTTGTGGTGAACTTCGTCGTTGGGCGTCGTATACATACTTATACTGTTTTGCATGGTTGTGATCCGCCAGTTGGCGAAGAGCTTGCTTCCGCTTGTGGATGCTATTATTCTTTTTGTGTATTTGTGGTTTTGGATCAAAATATATAAAGGAGGTGCTGCCCAAAATTTTAAAAGACGAAACATTTTTTCAAACTAGTAAATTTTACTTCCATCATTCATGTTCCTTTTCTATGCATTATGAAAACTTGATTTCATTATACCTTTATTTCAAAACCTCACTTCCTTTATTTTCTTAAAAAGGTTTAGATTTCTGGGTTTCAGCTTACTTGAATTACGTTACGCCTTTAGACATTGCGTGATTTAAGTGCTGGTCACGAGCTAATACTTTGGGTCGTGACAAAGTTGGTATCAGTGCGTTAGGTTTAACCTTGGTTCGAGGCTATGTTTGACTATGCGGAGTCTAGGGCGGGTATATATTTCGGAACCTAGGCTTGACCTTACGGAACTTAGACTTGAACGGGGGGTATTAGACCCGAACTTTCGTTTCATAGGCTGACCCTGATTGATGGAGTAGGTAGCTTGAGTAGTGTGACGTACCGTACGTATGTTCTGCGGCATATTTACGATACGATACTCCACTTAAGAAATCTTAGGATGTACATATTTTTGAGATCTATGATTCTCTTCATACCCATGATTATACATCCATTTGAGATCCTCGATTCTCTTTGTTCCATGATCATACTCTCATTGATGCTGTTCCTTCTTATGATCATGTATCCATGCTGGATCTGTCGTTTCCTTTCATGCCGTTGATCTGCTCTCTTCGATACTCGATTGAGGTTCCTGTCACCATGGTTTGAGCGCAGTTTGAGCTGCTGCTAGTGATGCTGTCAGGGCGAGCTCGTCATGGACGAGGACTGACCATCGTGTTTTCTGGTGACATGGAAACATATCGAGTTAGTGCTTATGTTGTGACCTCTCAGATGAGGCGAGTGTTTGGTTTTGCACTGGATGATCGGGACATTGTTAGAGCTGCCAGTTGCAAGAGGACTGTTGATGTACAGCCTACCTCGGAGATTGTGATGTCACCTACCGTGCAGACAGATGACCCAGCTGTTGCTGAGATTGATAGGATGTCGCTCCCAGAGCTTACGAGCTGAGATCGCCAGAGCTTCCAGGTAGAGATGCGACAGATGATAGCTAGTCTATCCCGAGTTGAGAAACAAAAGTGATTCGTCAGATTGATGCGCCGACGCAGGCCCAGTTGAGTTGAAGATTTTCAGTGTGGAGAGTCTTACTCAGATCTAGAGCAGACCGATCCAGAGATGATCGTTAATGTATCGTCTTTCCTGGAGGATTGAGGCATTGTTTAGCATGCGGGCGAAGAGTATTCACATGTTGTATAGGCGAAACTAAAAAGTTCAAACGAGTGTCAGAAACCCATTTTTCCTAAGTTTAAAGTGTTTGGAGGAACATGCAAGTGATTCTGTGGACCCTTTAGAAGAATGAAATCCTAACTCGACATGATAACCATGGAACCGCTTTGAACCTTAGGGTTTGCGACAGTTTAGCGGTGCCATCAGTGAGGCTTAGGTTTGCCCTTCTACGGCTGGTCCAGAGGTACTGTGGTATGTACCAGATATTTTTAGACTGTGCTCAGGTATTGAGCTTTCGGGAAATTATGGGACTTCGATGACTCGATCGAAAAGTTTAACGCCGTCCGGATACCATATGATAAGAGACCAGTAAGCTGACCAGCTTCGGATAGAGGACCTCACCCAGATGCGTTGTGAGCTGATCGAGGACGGACGAGTATTGAGTATACCTCCGAGGGTTGGGACGAGTTTCCAAGGGTGTGTTCGGCTAGATATCTTCTAACAGAGTGATGAAGATATCGAGTTTGTGATTTCGAGTCCGTGTGAGAGACTCCGGATTGACCGTGGTGGAGAATAGTTGCAGTGCGCAGATAGCATGGCGTGACGTCATAGTGGACGATGATACAGATGAGTGGAACCAGAGGTTCGTGCGACGCTGACGAGCTGTTGTTACTCCCCGTCGAGATTAGAGATCTGATGTGCATACAGAGGCGTTGGGATACGGCTAGTTCCCGAGGAAAGGTTGTGCTGAGAACGCAGATGTCCAGAAAAAGAGAAAAGGTTATGTAAGAGTACCAGCCTCTGTACAGTTCAGCATAGGCAGATCGGAAGAGGCCTTAAGAAGGATTCCTTCTAGGACACTGCTGCAATAAGATTTTCACCCAGGATCAGATATGTCACGTGTATTCAGAGAGTCAGAGGCCGACGCCAGTGACGTGCTGCCTTACGAGTGGTCGTGATGATTGACCGAGAGATGACCAGAGAAGTGCCAGAACGGAATCGTCCCCGTTAGCACACCTGACTGGGCCGATGGATTACAAGATTGGTGAATCTACAGAGAATATAAAGACCCAGAGACCGAGGACGCCAGACCGTGAGCAGGAGGCAAGCGGATGTTCTTGTTCTGCCGGTTTTAGGCGCACTTATATTTTTTGACATTGTAGGAGGTGTACGTCGGTGTCATTTATTGCGATTTGCATTTGTGATCCGAGTATCACGCTTATATCGTTTGGATTTGAGTTTTGATGATTGAGCTCTATGATATTGTTTTCGTGCATCATGGCTGCACCTACTGGGTATTTAAATTTGGTGCATAGTTATTGCACTTGTGATATGTTTTATACACCGTTGTGTTGGTTTATGATTTGTGCATATTTATTGCACTTGAGATTCGGTTTGTGCCTTGGCTGCACGTATTTATGATTTCATGGATTTCATACGGTTGATTTGATTTTGTGCATGTGGTATGCACTCGATTTGATTTTTGCACTCGGTATAGCTTACATGTGCTTGCAGTGCATTGATACGTGTTTTGTGTACGCAGCTGCACGCGTTTATGATTTTATACACCCTGGTACACTCGGTGTTGCTTTTATACGAGTTTTGGATTTGTATTTCGTGCACTGGATGCACTGTATTCGTATTTCATGCACTAGATGCACTGTATTTGTATTTTGTGCACTGGATGCACTGTATTCGTATTTCGTGCATTGGATGCACTGTATTCGTATTTCGTGCACTGGATGCACCAGATTTATATTTTCGTGCATTTGCTACACCAGATTCGTATTTCGTACATTAGTTGCACTAGATTTGCATTTCTTGCATTTGTTGCACCGGAAGGGTATTTGTGCATTTGTTGCACTGGATTTATACTCCGTACCTTGGTTGCACCCGATTTATATCTTTGAGCATTTGTGTTGCTAGATTTGTTTTTTCGTGCGCGTTGGCACTTGCCGTTCGTTTTCGTGCATGCTACTGCACTATATGCTTTTACGGACCCGACGCGCTTTGGTTGGATTTTTGCGCATATTAGGCACTTGATTTTGGATTTTCGTGCGCATCGGATACACTTGAGTGAGATTTTACTCGTGCATGTTTGATGCCCTTGATTTAGATTTCTTTCATGCATGATGGATGCACTTGATTTAGCTTTTATTCGTGCATATTTGATGCACTTGATTTAGATTTCATTCGTGCATAATGGATGCACTTGATTTGGATTTTCGCGCATATTGGGCGCATGATATGAGACGTGATTTTGTGCACACCGTATGCACTCGATTTGGGATTTTATTCGTGCACGTCAGTTGCACTGGATTGAGATTTTCGTGCACTCTAGGTGCACTTGATATTATTGTCATGCACACCCGTTGCACTGGACAGATGCTTCGTGCACACCTGTTGCACCTAGTTTTGCTTTTATGCATATTTTGGCACCTGTATTTGGATTTGATTTCCGTGCGCACCAAACGCACGTGATTATTGGATACGCCTTTTGAGGCTGATTTTGCTTTTGAGCACCTTGTTTTCATGATAGGCACTATATTATGAAGTAGCCAAACAGGACTGATCTGAGGACAGTACCTTAGTATTTTGCATGTATTAAAAGTTTACCAAGAGCTTTTTGAAAAAGATCTATAGTCTCGCTATTTCCTACGTGTCCGTGAGCAACACGAACGTTTATAAAGAAAAACCTTTTGGGATATTTTGAAAACGATGGAACGTGTATTTAGGAAAACATATATGGACATATATTATTATTTTAAAATGAGCGTCCGTCACTTATGCCGTGAGTTACGCATTCACGTGGCGATTTAGAAAGATTTTGCATGAGTTTTATTTAGTTCTTGAAAGTTTTTCAAGGATGCGTACTATACACGTATTATAGTATTTGACTAGTGTATATTGGATTTCAGTAGTGGATTTCGAGATCTGTATTGTTAGTGTTTATGCCCTAGAGGCCATTACTGTATCATACTAGTTTGTATATTACTTAATGGAAGCTTGGGATATTCACAGTTGTATTGACAGTCTTGCTAAAAATGGTAGCATGCTACTTGGTTTGGGTCTACTTTAATATATGCATATGTTTCTTTTAGCATATTGCTTATACATATTAGTAGAGCCCTTAGGATCTTTGCTTGATTACCAGCGTTGTGATGGCAGTCACACTAGTGGGGGCTGGGTAGTCTATAAGCAACATCCTATACAGGTCCCTGGTCATAGGATTATCGAGACGGGGCATCGATACTCCGGAGTAGACTAGTGTGTACGCTTCTCATCCCAGTTGGAGAGATGGTCTGTCCCACAGCCATCAGTACGTTGTACTGGAGATAGCATGCAGGTGCTCGTTAGGTTACGGGTACACCAGACAGGACTCGCCGGGAACTGTAGGTTGGTTTTATGCCCATCGTCAGATAGCAGTTCCAAGGTGACATGAGTACAGATTAGTCCGTCGACTTGACACTGCTACTTCGCCTCGGGTGTGTTCCCACTGTATTTAGATTACTACCCTACCACGGCTCAAAGGAGTCGTGCAAACAGGTAGTAGTTGGGTGCAGTCCCGAAGCACTTGGAGGCAGTGGCGGTTAGAAAGGATTCGTCTCTCCCGGTATTGGGGGTTGATATCGCGCTGTGTATGGAGAGCCATTACGCAAAGTCCCTGGCCAGGGCAAACAGGATTTACTGGTAGGCTTCCAGTAGTTTCTCAAGGTGTAATGGGCTTCACTCCGACACGACTTATACCGCTATTAGGGGTCTGACATTTACCGCCCCCCTAGGGTTGATATGCGATGGTCCTAGACGAACAGACCGGACTGTACGGAGATTGTCACATCAGACTCAGTTGGAGTTCGGATGGGTTTCCTCATCGTCCTTCTTATCGACATCTACCTGGGGACCGTTACGTACAGCTAGTACCGCTTGTGGCCTATGGTTAAACCCACTGCCAGCGTAGTGTCGAGTCTTTAGAGTCCCACACAGAGAGTTTCCCTGCACCGTGCAAAAGGTGTAGAGGCCGTATGGTTTTACGGCAGGGCCGCGATCACTTACGTACACTTGTGCACGTATTACGATCGGGCAGATAATACTAGCAGTCTTTGGTTTAAGCCAGATTCTAGTATTTTACAGATGGATTTATTCAGCCAAAGATTATCCGTGTTTTTCGGAAATACGGATGGGAGGGGCAGTCTCGTAATTTGTCGGGAACCTTCTAGAAGAAGATGACTCATTTGTATTTATTTCTTTTTGGATTAAACACAAATGAGGTGGAAAGATGAGGTGTAAGTTTTCATTAAATGCTTAATAACTCATGAGGTGATTCACCCTTAGGATTAAATGAAGCTCACAAGATATTTCTAGATATTTATCAAAAGATATTTGTATGCTTCATTATATTCTTTCATGAGTATTATTCATTATCATTATCACAAAAGCTTTCTCTCTCCTCAAGTCTTCATCTTCTTCCTCAAAACCCTAAAAGCTCTCATGGGTTGAGAATCCTAGGGTTTTAGTGACTAAGTAATCCATCTAAATACTCTATTCTAGATTAGCAGACTAGAAGCCGCAGTTATCTCAGATTTGAGATTAGAGCTCGGACTATAGACTCTCGGGTGGATCGTCTTTGACTCGAGGAGGCCGTTGAGGTGCCCATGTTCCATAGAGCCTACGAGGTGTGGAGGACAGCGATGAAGACCCGAAGGACAAGTAACGTGAGGTATAACTTCGAATCAGAGTAGTTAAACCTCCCGTAGTTTGCTAGTAATGGTTTAGACACGATCCGTGTGCTCAAGTCCGTGTTACGAAGCTTTGATAATTGTTTTTCATATATTTCTCCTCCCCGCGAGCTCGTGGGGTGCGTGACATGGACTTACAGTGGTATCAGAGCCTACTAAACCTTTACTAGCTTGTTAGCAACTAATTAGAACTTCGATCGTCGGAAAAACACGAAAACTTAACCCCGAACCCCTCAAGTTTCTGTCAATTTTAAACTTGTCGAAGAAATTATTTCAGATGTATGAAAATTCACAGCAGGGAATTCTAAGAATACTGGAGAAACACGAGATCCCAACTCGGTGAGACTGCCGCGGAAGCGCGGCGGATTAGTGCGATCCGCCGCGGATCCGTGACCGAGTCAACTCCGAGTTGACTCGTATTTACACAGTAACTCTTATTTTTGTGTGTTATGTTTTCCTGTATATTTTATTTCTGCCCAGGTTATTTCAGTGCTGGCTTGCATTTGGGGTAGAGACAGAAAAAGGTTGTCGATCGAAATTCTAACTTATTTGCTAATCAAGTTTTATCTGTGATATTTAATGTGGTCATAAACCTCCCCTAATTGCTAGTATGTCGGTTAGCAAGGGGTTGCTATTTCTGTAATGGTTTTTACTGGTTTGTGTATATGAACTTCATTGGATCGTTGTGATGATTAGCCGGGGTTTTGAGATGAGTTTTTATATTCTTTCATTCGATGTAAATTGTAATATGATGTAATATTCTTTTGCAGGGCACATCCGGGATGAGGTTGTAGCCACCGTTGTATTATTTCATTTACTGTTTTCTGCTCCTAGGATAGACCTAAGGTGGGGTGCACAAACTACCCGGTACTTTGAAATGATTAGTGGCCTACTCACGTTGTTGAGGGAGACCGCTTCACTTCGGGTACTTAGCGGGTAGTTTGCCGTACCCGTAGGGGTCTAGGGTGGGGTAATGGCTATTCATCACAACTGTGTAATCCGTCTTTCATTGCAGGCTCAAAGGAAACGCGGATTGCTTGTATATCCAATAATGTTCATCTGTGATCTGGAATGCCTATTATTACGTCTGACAAATGTATAACATCTAACTTATGTTTTGCACCTGCGCTAGCCCAGCCCCCGCTCTATCATTAGTTAAGTAACCTAACGGGTGAATGACGGGGCCAAATGGCGAATGCGGATGGCATAAGAGGACGTTGTATTTTCGTTGTTTTCTGCAACGATAGGTTAATTGATGAGACGCATTATTTTAATGCAAAGAAAACAAACCAAAGTTGAATCATTGAAACAAATTTAAAAGAAACCACTCGGTTATTTTAAAAGAGCAGATTTTTTAATTGAGGAGCTTTAACCACTCCTTTTAAAAAGCTATCAGGTTCCTTTGATTATATCAAGTTCACTACATTCACGGTTTTGCCAAAACCAGTCGTAGCCCTCCGTCATTTCATATGAATGGTCAGTAGTATTCAAGCTATGTTTGTTGGCCTTCGTCAAGGCATAGTGTTTGGTAGCTGCTGGGGTATTCATATGTAGCATAGATATATGCCTTGGTTTGGGACAGTCGTATTACCTTGTTGGCCTTCGTCAAGGGTATGTGTGGGTGGGTTCAAATTAACAAGGATAATGATGGGCAGAACTTGACATGTGACTTATGATTTGTTGGCCTTCGTCAAGGTCATAAGAGCATGGGGCAAAAATCCACATCGGGAGTTTCTAAAGAAACTGAAACTTGCTAGTGTTGGATACCATTTGGAGTTTGATAATGTTGGTAGGATTCCTTCAGCATTATCACACGATGATATTTGGATCCCGATCCTACTGTGAGTATCTGCTACTCATCAGGAGATTCGTCACTTAATGATCAATGCTATAAACCAAGTAGGTGTCTAGAACAGTGTCAGCGGGGCTGCGCCTCCAGAGAAAAGTGGTTATTTAATTAAGGAACTTCGCGAAAGCGTCATAAAACCTCCCTCGAAGTACCGACACTAGCCTGGCTGAACGGTTAAGCAAGAATTGTACGGTGAGATCAGTCCTGGATAATTCTTCTTTTATGGTTTGAGGAAGGATTCGAGAAACAGTGGGAGCCATCCAGTTTAGATAAACAAAAAACCACTCTAAACTTGCAAGAGCATCATGCTAAAGTGTTCCCTCTCTCTCTCATTGCAGCGACCTTGTGACCATGACTAGGTTACATCTAGATAACAAGTTGACTGAATCTGACTTTTATGATTGGCAAAGGTCTGTCCAGATGTCCATTGCCTATGACAAGCTGGACCACCCTATTACTACTCAAGCCCCCACCGTCCCAGGTCCAGTTTCCACCGTCGCGGATATGGATATCCGTCAGACAAGGGAAAAGGATAGTGCGAATGCCAAGTGCCTCGTGTTGGCTTCAGTTGATGGTGTATACCAGAAGCAGCACGAGAAAATGGACTTAATTTCCATTTTTCTCCATAACAAAGATTTATATGGAGAGCAATCTCGTATCGCAAGATATGAGACCTCGAACGAATTACTTCAAGCGAGGTTGGCTGTCGGGTCATCTGTAGGGGACGACATCCTTACAATGACCAGCTATATTGATAAGCTCAAGGACTTGGAGACCACGTTGGGAAACAGGTCATGCGCTGACTTATTTCCATAGTCCCTACCCTCTACTTACACCCTGAAAGAAACCAGGGAGACACCCGCTCTGCTTAATGGGGGACCTTCTTCTTCTGCATCCAAGGCGAAAGCAAAGGGTGAAAAGAGGAAAACCTCCACAAAGCCGATATACGATATCAGTGAAGTAGAAGGGCAGGGAAGAGCAAAAGTTTCAGGACTTGGTGTAGGTAAGGAGGGATGTTCCTATTGTTATGGGAACGGGCATTGGCAGAAGGATTGCAGGGCTTTGGAAGCCAGTAGCCAGGATTCGAAGCATGTTGTGGCTTCGGCCTCGAGTGTGTTTATGATTGAGAACTGTTTGTCAATTAACTCTACTTCCTGGGTACTAAATACCGGAGCAGGATCTCATATCTGTAATTCATTACATGCTTTGAGAAACCGTAGAGTTATCAGGGTAGGCGATTTTTCTCTCAGAGTAGCGAACGGAATGAGCGTGGACGCTGAATCTGTGGGAGAATATCGCCTAGGTTTGACAAGTGGGCAGATATTGATTCTACGTAACTGTTTGTATGTACCTAGTTTGACTTGTAATATCATATCAGTGTCCTCACTTTCGAGAGAGGGATATGATTTTACATTCGTAAGCGATGTGGTTCACATCCACCTAAATCAAGTTCTGATTGGGTCCGGTACATTAGATGATGGTATATACGTATTGAATCAAGCTCAGGTTTTCAATGTCCAGAACACACTTAAAAGAAAGTCTCCGGAAATAAATCAGGCTTTCTTATGGGATTGTAGACTAGGTCATATCAATGAAACACGGTTGACTAAGTTACATAGAAAAGGATATTTGAATCCGTTCGAATATCAATCTTATGCTACTTGTGAATCTTGTCTCATGGGAAAGATGACAAAGACTCCATTTACTGGACACGGAGTAAGAGCGAGCGAGCTCTTGGGACTCATACACAGCGATGTGTGTGGTCCAATGTCTACACATGCGCGAGGTGGTTATTCCTACTTCATTGCTTTTACGGATGATTTCTCTAGGTATGGACATATCTTCTTGATGAAGCATAAATCTGAGGCCTTTGAGAAATTTTGGGAATACAAGAATGAAGTGGAAAACTAAACAGGCAAAAGTATCAAGACACTGAGATCTGATCGAGGTGGTGAATACTTAAGTGCCGAGTTCTTGGGTTACTTAAAAGAGAATGGAATTCTCTCTTAGCTTACTCCTCCATACACACCACAACACAACGGTGTATCGGAAAGACGGAATCGAACCCTATTGGATATGGTTCGTTCCATGATGAGTAAGGCTGAGTTATCGCGATCTTTCTGGGGTTATGCACTAGAATCAGCTGCATATCTTTTGAACAAGGTTCCAACCAAAACTGTGCCTACCACACCATATCAGATGTGGAGTGGGAAGAAACCCTATCTTCAGTACCTGAAGACATGGGGATGTCCAGCTTTTGTAAAAAAGCAGCATTCGGACAAGCTCGAGGCACGCTCAGTACAGTGTAAGTTTGTGGGATATCCAAAGAACTCCAAGGGGTATTATTTCTATTACGTAGAGGAATTTTTTGTTTCTCGTCATTCCCACTTCATGGAAGCTGAATTTTTAGAAAATCAGAAGAGTGGGAGCGCAATAGAACTGGAAGAAATTCCAGAACCACAAGCTGTTACTGAAAGTATGGTAGAACCAGAAGTTTCAGAAAAAAAGGGACATACCAGCATCTATCCACAGAAGTAGTAGGCAGTCTCATCCGCCCGAGAGATACTACGGTTTTCTCATAGACAGGGATCGAGAAGATTGCATCATTGATAATGATGACCCTACTAGCTTCCAGCAAGCCATTCAGAGCGGCGACTCGATAAAATGGCTGGATGCAATGCGGACCAAAATGGAGTCCATGTACACTAACAAAGTATGGACTTTGGACATTGCTCCAAATGGGGTAAAACCCGTACGATGCAAATGGATCTTCAGAAAGAAGATTGGTGTGGATGGACAGGTTGAAACCTATAAGGCTAGACTTGTTGCAAAGGGTTTTCGTCAAAGACTTGGTTTGGACTATGACGAAACATTTTCTCCAGTAGCTATGCTCAAATCCATTCGGGTCCTTCTTGCCATTGCTGCCTTCCATGATTATGAGATCTGGCAGATGGACATAAAGACGTCCTTTCTAAATGGTAATTTGGAAGAGTGCGTCTATATGGATCAGCCAGAGGGATTCATTCAGAGTGGGAGCAGCGGTAAAATGTGCAAGTTGCTTAAATCCATTTATGGACTAAAGCAGGCATCGCGGAGTTGGAACATCTGTTTTGATGATATTGTCAAAGAATTCGACTTTATCAAGAATCCAGATGAACCATGCATTTACAGTAAGATTGTAGGGAGAGCTGTTGTATTCCTTTTCTTGTACGTGGATGACATTCTCCTAATAGGAAATGATATTCCTATGCTACAGTCAGTCAAAAGATTCTTGTCACAGAAGTTCTCCATGAAGGACCTGGGTGATGCCACCTACATTCTGGGGATCTAGATCAATCGTGATAGATCAAAGAGGATGTTGGGACTTTCGCAGTCCAGGTACATAGACACCATATTGAAAAGATTCAGTATGGAAGATTCTAAGCGCGGTAACCTACCGGCTTGTCACGGAATCAACCTCTCCAAAGAGATGTCTCCCAAGACTGATTTGGAAAGGGATCGCATGTCGATTATACCCTACGCGTCTGCGGTAGGCTCTATAATGTATGCGATGTTATGTACCAGACCATATGTAGCATACGCATTGAGCGTTGTAAGCCGGTATCAGGAAAACCCAGGGGAGAAACACTGGATAGCAGTAAAGAACATTCTCAAGTACCTGAGGAGGATTAAGAAGATGTTCTTGGTGTATGGAGGAAAAGACCTCCAGATCGAGGCCTTTGCCGACTCCAGCTTCCAGTTAGACAAGGATGACTCCAAGTCCATATCGGGTTATGTCTTTACCCTCAATGCAGGGGCGGTCTGTTGGAAGAGTTCCAAGCAGGACACCGTTACTGACTCAAAGATGGAAGCGGAGTACATAGCTGCTTGCGATGCTGCAAAAGAAGCTGTCTGGATGAAGAAGTTCCTCACAGAACTTTAGGTGGTTCCTACCAGTGTTGATCCAATACCTCTGTATTGCGACAACAATGGCGCTATAGCTTTAGCGAAGGAACCCAGGTCCCATCAGAAGTCCAGACACATCTTAAGGCGGTATCACCTGATCAGGGAGATCGTAGATCGCTGGGAGATCGAGGTAAAGAGAGTAGATACGGAGAATAACACTGCCGATCCATTCACAAAGGCTATTCCTCAGACGCAGTTCGAGAGGCTATTCGAGATGATAGGTCTGCGATATGCCAGTACATGGCCCTAGTGCAAGTGGGAGATTGTAGTGTTTATGCCCTAGAGGCCATTACTGTATCATACTAGTTTGTATATTACTTAATGGAAGCTTGGGATATTCACAGTTGTATTGACAGTCTTGCTAAAAATGATAGCATGCTACTTGGTTTGTGTCTACTTTAATATGTGCATATGTTTCTTTTAGCATATTGCTTAAACATATTAGTAGAGCCTTTAAGATCTTTGCTTGATTACCAGCGTTGTGATGGCAGTCACACTAGTGGGGGCTGGGTAGTCTATAAGCAACATCCTATACAGGTCCCTGGTCGTAGGATTATCGAGACGGGGCATCGATACTCCGGAGTAGACTAGTGTGTACGTTTCTCATCCCAGTT
This sequence comes from Agapanthus africanus, assembly GCA_030015575.1. Taxonomy (NCBI): domain Eukaryota; kingdom Viridiplantae; phylum Streptophyta; class Magnoliopsida; order Asparagales; family Amaryllidaceae; genus Agapanthus; species Agapanthus africanus. Next base: position 455,811,385 of record JASDDO010000001.1, on the reverse strand, counting down.
GGGGAGATGGTCTGTCCCACAACCATCAATACGTTATACTGGAGATAGTATGCAGGTGCTCGTTAGGTTACGGGTACACCGGACAGGACTTGCCGGGAACTGTAGGTTGGTTTTATACCCATCGTCAGATAGCAGTTCCCAGGTGACATGAGTACAGCTTAGTCCATCAACTTGACACTGCTACTTCGCCTCGGGTGTGTTCCCACTGTACTTAGATTACTACCCTACCACGGCTCAAAGGAGTCGTGCAAACAGGTAGTAGTTGGGTGCAGTCCCGAAGCACTTGGAGGCAGTGGCGGTTAGAAAGGATTCGTCTCTCCCGATATTGGGGGTTGATATCGCGCTGTGTATGGAGAGCCATTACGCAAAGTCCCTGGCCAGAGCAAACGAGATTTACTGGTAGGCTTCCAGTAGTTTCTCAAGGTGTAATGGGCTTCACTCCGACACGACTTATACCGCTATTAGGGGTCTGACGTTTACCGCCCCCTAGGCCTGATATGCGATAGTCCTAGACGAACATACCGGACTGTACGGAGATTGTCACATCAGACTCAGTTGGATTTCGGATGGGTTTCCTCATCGTCCTTATCGACATCTACCTGGGGACCGTTACGTACAGCGAGTACCGCTTGCGGCCTGTGGTTAAACCCACTGCCAGCGTAGTGTTGATTCTTTAGAGTCCCACACAGAGAGTTTCCCTGCACCGGGCAAAAGGTGTAGAGGCCATATGGTTTTACAGTAGAGCCGCGATCACTTACATACACTTGTGCACGTATTATGATCGGGCAGATAATACTAGCAGGCTTTGGTTTAAGCCAGATTCTAGTATTATACAGATGGATTTATTCAGTCAAAGATTATCCGTGTTTTTCGGAAATACGGATGGGAGGGGCAGTCTCGTAATTTGTCGGGAAACTTCTAGAAGAAGATGACTCATTTTTATTTATTTCTTTTTGGATTAAACACAAATGAGGTGGAGAGATGAGGTGTAAGTTTTCATTAAATGCTTAATGACTCATGAGGTGATTCACGCTTAGGATTAAATGAAGCTCACAAGATATTTCTAGATATCTATCAAGAGATATTTGTATGCTTCATTATATTCTTTCATGAGTATTATTCATTATCATTATCACAAAAGCTTTCTCTCTCCTCAAGTCTTCATCTTCTTCCTCAAAACCCTAAAAGCTCTCATGAGTTGAGAATCCTAGGGTTTTAGTGACTAAGTAATCCATCTAAATACTCTACACCCTCTAGGACTTCTAGAGTAGCAAACTCGAAGCCGCAGTTATCTCAGATTTGAGATTAGAGTTCGGATATAGACTCTCGGGTGGATCGTCTTTGACTCGAGGAGGCCGTTGAGGTGCCCATGTTCCATAGAGCCTACGAGGTGTGGAGGACAGCGATGAAGACTCTAAGGACAAGTAACGTGAGGTATAACTTTGAATCGGAGTAGTTAAACCTCCCGTAGTTTGCTAGTAATGGTTTAGACACGATCCGTGTGCTCAAGTCCGTGTTACGAAGCATTGATAATTGTTTTTCATATATTCCGCCTCCCCGGGAGCTCGTGGGATGCGTGACATGGACTTACATGTATCTCTATTGTAACTCTGAGGATATGCGTGCAAATCCAATGATTTGCGTGATACTTGACGGAGTTCGGTTTTTGAGTTTTGTACTCGTTTTCATGCGCACTTGACACACTGTGTTGTTTTTGCAACTTCCATGATTTCGGAGCCCCGTTGATTTGAGCTGATTATTGAAATGTTTTAGGAATTAGGGGTTTAAATTTAAATTCGGGGACCGAATTTCTTTAAGGGGGAAGATTGTAACATTTCAGAAAAAATAAAATATTATTTTTGGAATTTAATATTAAAATAATATTTTTACCGAAAACTGCCCGATTTGCGAAATTGGGGTTTTCGAAAAAGGGTATAAATATATACCAATAATTGTGAAATAAATGGAAATTAAAAAAATTTATTCATTTAATAATATATTTAAAGGATTTGGCATTTTAAAAATTTATTATATGCACTTTGGATAAAAACCCGATTAGTGCACTGCTAATCGCGATTAAGCCAAATCCGTGTTTCTACAGTTTTCCGTGGTTAGTGCACCATGTCATGTTATATTTTGATTACATGTTGTGTTCTTATGTTATTTTTGGGTATTATGTGATTTGGGTTTTAAATAAAGGAAAAAAATGAAAATGAAAAAGGGTATAAGGGTAAATATTGAGAGAGAGGGTTAGAATAAGTGAGGAGAGAGAGAGAGGGGCTGCCTCATTTCTTTTCCTCCCCATTTATTTTCATCTTCTTCATCTTCACCTTCCTCCCACCTTCACCCTAAGGTATCATCTCAAAAACTCCATCAAAACCTTAAATCCCTTTCAATAAAGTTGATCCCCTCTTCACCCTCTAGACTTTGGACCCATCAATGTGGGATTTTGATGACTTTGGAGAGCTAAGGTTCTTCTTGAGCTGCACCCATGAGGTATAATCCCTTCCATTTAGTTTAGTTTGAATTCCTAGCATTTTTGTTTAGTTTAGGAGTTGTTTTAGTGTGGTATTGTGAAGTTTGGAAATTCAAGAGAAGGGATGGGTTACTTTGTGGACCTATAACCAGTAGTGGGTGTTTATTTAGACTTGAGAGGTGTCTTTACTGGCCTAGACCCGGATTAGAAACCAATACCCGGATTTAGGATTTCCCGACGTCGGAAATTGTGATAGTTTGGGATGGTATTTAGGAATCTGGGATGACCCGAGGCCTTTATAAAATAAGTTCCCATGACCACTAGACGTGCAGGCAACCATGGACCACTCCCTGAAACCCGAGCCCAATATGACCTAGTCTGGCCGCAAATTTAATCCCCCAGGCCGCAAATTGCGGCCTGGTCTTGATGGTTTGGGTTGGTGTTTGCTTCATGTCTTCCTTAGCTGATATCCAGAGCAACCCCATATGCAAAATTGGCTAGTTTGACCTGAGTCAAAATCTGGGAGCACTTTGATGTGATTTTGTCTATATTTTCCGTATTTTGAAATATTTGGTTTTGCTATTTGGATTTGTATTAGGTTGTTGGATGTTTGTACATCGACAATAAGGGTTGTTTGATTGTTTTTGCACGCGTAGGCCATAGGTTCTAACCAATAGGCGATACGTGTGCCGTTTTAGTTTCCGGATTCAATTTTAATAGCGTTGCGATATGTGTTATTATTGTAGATACCTTCACGTGGATTGCGATGTAATGGAGCGTAGCTTCATCGATTTCGGCAAGCGAAGACCAAGGTGAGTGGATCTATAACCACGGGGGAAGTCGGGTGGATGGCGTATAGCACCCCCGCACACTTTGATGGAAACCGATTTATTTGTAAATTATGGTTAATGAAACCTTTAATAGAAAACTATAGATAGAGTAAAAAGGATTGTTAGATAAACTATATTAGAAACTAAGGATAGTTAGAAGCGATATGATACGACTAGTATGTGATGACGGGACTTGATGATGATATTTGTTGATATTGCCGTTAGGGTACTATAGGACTAGATAGTCGACGTAGATGCGTCATCCGAACCATACTTATTTCTAAACTGAAGAATCATATGCATCTTTTAAATAGATACCCTGAGGGACGTTACGGATTTTCAAATGATATCTTTTCTTTAAAAACACCATAGCCCTACTTTCAAAACTATGATTCGCATCTTCCAAAAACTGTTTGTATGGTTCGGATGTTTATGTTAAATTAGATACTTATCTTATAGTAAAGGTAGAATGTATTTGTAAATTTGACTTGATGAGGGATATAAATGTGATGAAAAGAATATATAACGCGATATGATGATTTGGCGATATGTTGGTATATGGATGCGAGTCGATTGAGATGATTTATACCCTGCCGGTCCCCTGATATGAGATTGTTGCGGATGTGACCTGGGACATAGGTATATAGAGATATTTATATGTGTTGTGAATCGTGAGTGTTAGCCGTACGTGACGTTAGATCCGTACCCTCCTTGTCTTATAGGTTGATAGGATCTCTGATAGCTTAATGCCGCCGTACGATGATTTTCCGTGCGTGATGAGTTTGACTTGATGATTGATCCATACCCTTGACTAGAGCTTGCCATACAATGGATTATACCGTACGCGATGTTGTTGTGCTGGATGCCGATTGATAGATTCACCGAATCGATCATGTTAGATATGTATACCTTATAGCTTTTAGCTGACGATTTACCTTATGATGCATTCATGTTATTTGCATTGCATTACTTATACCTGTGCTAGTACACTTACACCATTATCGATGATGCGTATGTTACACGTACACAGATTTGCCGGCTCACACACTTCATCATCGATAATTGCCATGTCACTGCACAATAGGGTTGCTGCATCATGATATACATATTGTACACCATACTTGCGTACATACATATTGTACACCATACTTGCGTACATACATATTGTACACTATACTTGCGCACATACTTATTGCACACCATACTTGCGGACATACACATTTGTACGTCCATACTTGCGTATATACACATATGCACCTTTATACGGTATTGCATTCGATTTTGGAGATTTAGGAACCGCATGATGTATTTTAAAACTGGATTCATTTAAAAGAGCAGTTTTCCCTCGATATGTGATATTACTGTTCTATGCTGCATGATATATGGATATGCTTACATTCTTTTATATGTCGCATACATCATACTTTATGTTCATACGCATTGAGATATGTTGTTTTCATAAGATTTCTGGATTTGAGAACCGTGGTTATTTCAAAAGAAAGTATGTATTGTTTTAAAACCCCGGTTTCTCTTGATATGATATTTCAGTGCGTCTACCATGTGTTTTCTCGGTTCTGAGAGTGGCATGTGAAATCCGATTCGAGGAGCGGTAGGCACCGTTTGCAGGTACATGGTGGACCCGGTGAGGTATCCCGTGGCAAGAAGACTCGTATTGTTAGACGGTGAGCCTGGCAGGGGAGCACTACCCATCGGTGATAGTATTTGGGTTCGGCGGATATCCGGAGGATACCGACCGGAGTCGAGAGATGATATGGGCCGATCCGGACTGACGGAGCCCATGGGCCAATCCGGACTGACGGAGCCCGAGAGATATGAGGATTTACGTATCGATGCTGGACACGGGTTTCATGATGTTTCGAGTGTCGATGCTGGACACTCAGGTTCTATGATTTTGAGGTGTCGCAAGGGACACATGTTGATTTGTATCCTCATATTTTCATGCATATGCTTTTATGATATTTACATGCATGATGTTGTTGTGTCAGTGGTTGACACGTGGACGAGATCCACATGTATACATACATTGATTATATGGGTGGACGAGATCCACATGCATACATGCATTGATTATACTCTTGGATGCTATCCACAAGCTTATAGGCATTGACTACCTTGTTAGCACATATACAGACCCGGTCACCCTAGATATGATAGTATTACCTTTATGATATAGTTGACCTAGGAGTCGTTGTTTATTCAATTTCTACTTGTAGATGTTTTTCTACTCACGAGTTGGCAAGTCACCTCCGTTGTGCCACGGTTCTTGCAGGTTGTCCGCATGGATCAGTAGCGGCATCGCTGGCACACAGTTGCATTCGGGTGTTTTGGTTTGGTAGGTGGGACATTTGTATCATACCTACTCTTGTATTTATATTTCATATTGTATCTAGTCAACTCCATCAATCAAAATTAGTATTTGTATAAGTAATGAGACTTAGTGAGATTTGTGGTTGTAAGACTTAGAGCGAGGGTATTTCTGCTACTTGTGATTTTGATGTCTTGCTTATTTCTTTACTTTTTGTGGTGAACTTCACCGTTGGGCCTCGTATACATACTTATAATGCTTTGCGTGGTTATGATCCGCCGGTTGGCGAAGAGCTAACTCCCGCTTTGGGATGCCATTATTCTTGTTGTGTATTTATGGTTTTGGATCAAAATATACAAAGAAGGTGCTGCCCAAAATTTTAAAAAACGAAACATGTTTTCAATCTAGTAAATTTTACTTGCATCATTCATGTTCCTTTTCTATGCATTAAGAAAACTTGATTTCATTATACCTTTATTTCAAAACCTCACCTCCTTTATTTTCTTAAAAAGGTTTAGATTTCTGGGTTTCAGCTTACTTGAATTGCGTTACACCTTTAGACGTTGCGTGATTTAAGTGCTGGTCACGAGCTAATATTTCGGGTCGTGACACCAGCACTTAAATCACGCAACGTCTAAAGACATAACGTAATTCAAGTAAGCTGAAACCCAGAAATCTAAACCTTTTTAAGAAAATAAAGGAGGTGAAGTTTTGAAATAAAGGTATAATGAAATCAAGTTTTCTTAATGCATAGAAAAGGAACATGAAAGTGTAACTGAAATTGCTAGTTTGAAAACGTGTTTCGTCTTTGAAAAATTTGGGCAGCACCTCTTTTGTATATTTTGATCCAAAACCACAAATACATAACAAGAATAATGGCATCCCCAAGCGGGAGCTAGATCTTCGCCAACTGGCGGATCACAACCACGCAAAGCATAAAATGAGTATACAACGCCCAACGGCGAAATTCACCACAAAAGATAAAGAAATAAGCAAGACATCAAAACCACAAGTAGCGGAAAACCCCTTGCTCTAAGTCTCGCAACCAAAAATCTCACTAAGTCTCATTACTTATACGAATACTAATTTTGATTGATGGAGTTGACTAGATACAATGTGAAATATAAATACAAGAGTGGGTACGATACAAATGCCCTCACCTACCAATGCAAAACACCCAAATGAAGCTATGTGCCAGTGATGCCGCTATGGATCTATGCGGTCAACCTGCAAGAACTGTGGCACAACGGGGGTGGGTTGCCAACTCGTGAGTAGAAAAACATCAACAAGTAGAAATCGAATAAACAACGACTCCTAGATCAACTATATCATAAAGGTAATACTATGATATCTAGGGTGACCGGGTCATCATATGTGCCAACAATGTAATCAATACCTATATGTATGCAGATATAATCCAACAATATAATCATTGTATATATGCATGTGGATCTCGTCCAACCATATAATCAATGTCTGTATGCACGTAAATATCATAAAAGAGTGTGCATGAAAGTATGAGGATCTAAATCAACGATGTCCCTCGCGACACATCAAAATCATGGAACCTGGGTGTCCAACATCGACACCCGAAAACTTCATGAAACCCATGTCCAGCATCGATACGTAAATCCTCATATCTCGGGCTTCGTCAGTCCGGATCGGCCCACGGGCTCCGTCAGTCCGGATCGGCCCATATCATCTCTCGACTCCGGTCGGTATCCTCCGGATATCCGCCGAGCCCAAATACTATCACCGGTAGGTAGTAGTCCCTCTGCCAGGCTCACCGTCTACTACACAGCATCCCTTTCTTACCCCGGGGTAACATACCGGGTCCACCATGTACCCGCAATCGGCCTCATCCAGCTCCTCGAATCGGGTTTCACATGTCACACGTCTCAGAACCGAGAAAACGCATGGTGGACGCACTGAAATATCATATCAAGAGAAACCGGGTTTTTTAAAACAGTACACGCTTTCTTTTGAAATAGCTACGGTTCTCAAATCCAGAAATTTCATGAAAACAACATATCTCAATGCATGTAATCATAAAGCATGATGTATGCGATATATAACAAAAATGTAAGCATATCCATATATCATGCAACATGGAACAGTAATATGCACATATCGTGGGAAAACCGTTCTTTTAAATGAATCCAGTTTTAAAATATATCATGCGGTTCCCAAATCTCCAAAATCGAATGCAATATCGTAAAAAGGTGCATATGTGTATGTACGCAAGTATGGACGTACAAATGTGTATGTCCGCAAGTATGGGTGTACAATCTGTATGTACGCAAGTAAGTAGGTATATACGAAAGTATGAGTGTACAATGTGTATGTGCGCCAATATGGATGTACAAGTAGGTATATATGCAAGTATGAGTGTAGAATATGTATGTGCGTCAATATGGATGTAGCAATCCTGCCATGTAGTGACATGGCAATTATTGATGATGAAGTGTGTGAGCCGACAAATCTGTGTGAGTGTAACATACGCATCATCGATAATGGTGCAGGTGTACTAGCACAAGTATAAGTAATGCAATGCGAATAACATGAATGCAGCATAAGGTAAATCATATGCAAATGCTGACGGGTATACGTATCTAACATGACCGGGTCGGTGAATCTATCAATCGACATCTAGCTACACAGTATCACGTACGGTATAATCCATCGTACAGCATCCTCTAGTCAAGGGTATGGATCAAACCTCAAGTCAAACCCATCACGTACGGAAAATCATCATACGGCGGCATTAAGCTATCAGGGATCCTATCAACCTATGCGACAATGAGGAGTATGGACCTAACATCCCGTACGATATATCACACATGATTCACGACATTCTATATATCTATATACCTAAGTCCCAGGTCGCATCCATAACAAACTCATATCAGGGGACCGACAAGGTATCGAATATCTCAATCGACTCTCATCCGTATACCAAAATATCACCAAGTCATCATATCGCATCGTACATTCTGTTCATCACATTTATATCTCACATCGAATCAATTCTACATAAACATTCTATCTTACTATAAGCATACGTATCTAATCTAACATACCCACCTGAACCATACACTCAGTTTTTAAAAGGTGCGAATCGTAGTTTTGAAAGTAGGGGTTACGGTGTTTTTAAGGAAAAGATATCGTTTGAAAATCCGTAACGTCCCTCAAGATATCTGTTTAAAAGATGCATACGATTCTTCGGTTTGGAAATAAGTATGGTTCGGATGACACAATTACGTCGGCTATCTAGTCCTATGGTACCCTAAACGGCAATATCGTCAAATATCATCCTCAAGTTCCATCATCACATACTAGTCGTATCATATCACTTCTAACTATCCTTAGTTCCTAATATGGTTCACTAACTACCTTATAACTCTATCAATAGTATCATATTAAAGGTTTCATTAACCATAATCTATATATAAATCGGTTTCCATCAAAGTGTGCGGGGGTGCTATACGCCATCCACCAACAACCAATAACGAACCCAAAAGCCAAAATCAAACATTCTAAAATACGGAAAAACATAGCCAAAAGCACTCTAATGTGCTCCCAGATTTTGCCTCAGGCCAAAAGGAGTTGCACAAACAAGTCTAGGGTGTAGTACAAGGTGTATATGACCTACTGAACCAACCTAGACCCCTACCCTCACCAAGTGGCCGGCCCCAATGCCCTAAAATACGGAGAGCTTGGTCCCCAGGGCTCCTCTGGGGTTCGTTTGGTCATGGTGGTCTCCTATGGTCCAAAATGGGTCCCTGGTATTGTTTGCTAAACTCAGAAAGTCCCCGGGTTACTCCAGATTTTCCTGCACACCCTATATCCTCACAAAACCGACATGGATCAATTCCTAAATCCGTATTTTGGTTTCTATACTAAATTTCATGTCTTGAATTCAATCCTTAAGGTCTTTAAACACCTGCTACAGGTCATGGTTCCACAAAAACACCCAACCCTTCTCTTGAATTTTCAAAACATCACTAATTCAAATCAATCACTAGATAAAAGGGATTATACCTCATGGATGTAGCCAAGCAAAACCCTAGCTCCCCAAAGTCCTCAAAATCCAATATTGATGGGTCCAAAGTGTAGAGGGTGAAGAGGGGATCAACTTTAGTGAAAGGGGTTTAGGGTTTTGAGGAGTATTTTGAGATGGATCTAGGGTTGAAGGTGGAAGGAAGTGATGAAGAAGAAGGAGAAGAAAAAATAATGGAGAGGGGAAAAGAATGGCTGCCCTCTCTCTCTCCCCTACTCTTACTCTCTTATTCTCACCCTCCTTCTCTCTCACCAATCATTCTAAACTTTAACCCTTTTCTCTTTTTCTTTAAATTTCAAAACCAAATCACATAATACACATAAAACAACACAAATGCAACAACATGTAACTAAATGTAACATGACATGGTGCACTAGCCATGGAAAACTGTAGAAACACGGATTTGGCTTAATTGCGATTAGCGGTGCACTAATCGGGTTTTTATCCAAACTGCATATAATAAATTTTAAAAATACCAAATACTTTAAATATATTTTTAAATGAATAAATCATTTTAATTTCCAATTATTTCACAATTATTGGTATATATTTATACCCTTTTTCGAAAACCCCAATTTCGCAAATCGGGCAGTGATTGATCATTCTTTGCATGCGTTTTGAAAAGATAGATATTGAAATCAAAGAATTTATAACCGCAATCAAGAACGGTGTCGCTTGGTAGCTAGCCGGTGAGTACGGGTCGATCCACAGGGATTTTGTGTATTCTCAATTTGTTCTAACAAGTTAATTCCGATTGTTGTCGGATTGATTAAATTTAAAAACTAAGTTTGATCTAAACTAGGATTAAAATCTTGCTAGGGTTAGGTTTAGGTTAAGTTTGGAAAGTCAATATTCCTCACCGATTTCTATTCCCTAATTAAGATCTATGACGTGTTATGGTAATAATTAATAAAGTGGATTAGTACCATCGAGAAGAAATGATGTTTCTTCCTCTAGGTTCTTGTCCTTCCTTTCTTGATTCTTACCCTAACCTCCATGGAAAACATGCGCAACCGGTCTTTTATACTACGGTATCACCGCTACCTCGTGGGATAGGGTGCCGTAGGGAGCGGTGTGTGTATGTATGCATGGAGTCCTATAAAAATATATGATGGGCAAAAAAGGGGTGAGAGATCTTCATCTCTCAAACCTTCCTTTTTCCTAACCCTAACAAGTGAGGAATTACTCACTCATTAGGGAATTGTAAAACATGTTCTAAACTAATTAAGTAGGGCAGATAATGAAATCTATACTAGGGCAGATAATAAAAGTTACACTAGGACACATAATAAAATTAACTAGGGCAATGAAAAGAAAACTTACTCTAATTTTTATTTGATGCTCTCTTCCAACATTTACAGGATCTGAATTTTGATAAATACAATGAGACACAAGAAGAGGCATACCTCAAAAAAGGTTTAGGATTTCTATTTATAAAGCATAGAAACCCTAGGGTTACAATTGACTCACATCTGCAATTACAAGTATACCCTTATAAAGACTAGTCAACGCACCATCGCACCGACACTTTTTAGCACCGACACGCGCTCCATATGGCCGCGGAACCGCGGCCAGAACCCATGTTTGGCCGCGGATCCGCGGCCATATAGGGGTCTTGTTGGCTCAATCTTTCAGGTCTTGGTCTGGTTGCATTTGGGTACTTGTTTCTTCAGTTGGTTTCTCAGATTGTCTTCTAGTTTCCTTCCAGATTTCTACAGTAAATAATGTCGTGGACTTTACTGCTTGCTTCGTGTCGAAGTCTTGGACCTTGCACTGCCTTTGTACTTGTTTATTGATCTTCGTTTATTCTCCAAACTGTAGGCTTGATCAAGATTCTTCCATTTGTTGGTCGTAGTCTCACTTTTGTATCGTCTTTTCATCTTTTCACTGTTTTTGTTCCGAGAACCTGTAACCTGCAACTATGTAGCAGACATGGATCAAAAGCATCTGTTTATTTGTAAAATGACTAAGAATGGGGAATGTAATAATACAAAATTATGATATGAACAAATACCCCGAAACTTATCTTTTGCTCGTCCTCGAGCAAAACTAGTTTTATTCTCGAAAAAGACCTAACATCACTTTCGCAGTGAAACGCGATTGCACTGAGCTCGTGCAACAAACCGTTAAACCTCTAGGTGTCCCTGGTAGGAGGAGTGTTGTCTCCTGAGGGTTTTCAGCGGATACTACTGTTCATACCAGAATATTGCATTTTATACCGCTCATTCTTACGCTCGTTTGGTTATAGGCAGGTGCTTTTAATCAGTGTTTGCTACATATTTACAGGATACTGGTTCTCAGCTCTAGACAGTGAAATTCATAGAAAAGTACGTCAAATTCCGGATTACTGCCAACAACAGATAAAACACGGGTCTCCGCTCTCTATCCGTGTATTGCCACACACCAGTTTAAGGGACAAAATGGCAAATCGATGTCATTTTCGTGCACAAAGCTCAATGGCAACACAAAATCCAAGAAAATCTACGCGGAGCTCGAGGAAATCATGGCAAAAGATCCACATCACTTCACCTTTTGATCTACTGAAATTCTGGAAGAATTGTGAAGAGATTCTGAGAAAAGTACTATACCACACTGAAGAGGACCACAAACTAGGGGATACGACAAAAGATGAAGGCACGATCCTTCTAAAAGGCCGCGGAACCGCGGCATAAGCGCGCTTAGGCCGCGGAACCGCGGCCATATAGGCTCCTCACTGTGTCGTTTTCTGGGGTTATATTGGTACATTCATGTGGAGCCCGATTCTTGCCCTAGGTTTCCAGTTCCCTGCCTATAAATACCCCAGAACTTGCCAAGCCAAAGAAGTTCATTCTTATGCCTCTTTTTTGTTAGTTTTTAGTCTTCTTCTTCTTCTTCATTCTTTCCTCCATGAAAATGTAGTGAGAGCATTGAGTGGATGTTAAATGAAGATGAGGGTTTTTGTATCATTCTTTCTTTTGCTTAGCTTTCCCCTTGAGCTCTCTACCTTAACTTGATCTTGCAACCTCTTAAGTGAGCTTGCAAGTTTAAACTTTGGTCATTGATCTCAAGGGGTTGTATCATTTTGTTCTCTCTTTTGTGCTTCATTTCACTTGAGTTCTTTACCCTTCTCTTGATCTTGCAATCTCTTGATTGAGCTTGCAAGTTTAAGGGTTGGCTATTGATCCCATGGCTTGTCTTGAGTTCTATGGTTCTTAGTGTTACTTTCTTGCTTATTTATTTCTTCCTTTTTATTAATTGCTTTACATTCATGCTTTACTTTCTTGCACTTAAATTCCATGCATTTACTTACTTGTTATCTTTTCTTTTCTTTTGTTCTTTTTGGTTCGTTTTTATGAATGGTTGTAATTATTGTTGTTAAGAATAAATACGATATTGTAAGTTAATGTTTCTTTGCTCATTTCCTTTTCCCGTTATTTTCCATTGAACTCCGCCCAAACGATACGCAAGCGCTCCGTTAGGCACCCTACCCTACCAAGGTAACGGTGATTCCTAACCGCGACCGGTTGCGTTCGGTTTGGCCGGAGGCAAAAGCAAGAGACAAGAACGGAAGGACAAGGGTAAATAAGCCAGATTCCACGAATACCGTGCTTAAATCCCTTAATCCACGTTGTTGCCAATTGCTCTATCTTCAATTGGTTAAGACTCGGCTCAAAGGTTTTGAGTGCGGATTTCTTTAGCTTACACTTTCGTATCTTTTTCTTAACAACTTTATACTTGCATATAAAACACTTAGGATAGAATTGAACAAACATATACACATTCTTTATTGACTCGTCTAAAACAAGAACGGACATACAACCATCTCTCTGTGGATCGACCCGTGCTCAACCGGCTAGCTGCATAGCGACACCGTCCTGATCGCGGTAAACTTTAGAACTTTGAACATCCGACACGCCAAAAGCGTGCGATCAAATGGCGCCGTTGCCGGGGAGACGGTAGCGTATTTTCTTTCTTGTTATTCGGGTTAATATTCTTTTTGTATATATTTATAAAAAAAATAAAATAAAAAAAATCTTTTTGTTATTTTTTTTTGATAATTTTTGTGAGCAAGTCTGTAGATTTTTGCGGATTTGCAAACGACGATTGTGGGGAGCAAAGTGTATGTTCAAGGCTAAGGTGTTTGCAAAGTACAGTGCCAAAGATCCGGCTAGTTTGACCCGCTCAAGTGAACTTTTCAAGCTTACCGGATTTGATTCAACAGGGGTTTCCTAACCCAAAATCTTAACGGTACGTACTTTACTAACACCTTCTTCTCAAATCCGACGCATCCAATATACTATTCTTTGCCGGATTCTTTGCAAGTTCGCTAGCAAACGCTAAAAATTGACTAACCCGTATTTGTTGCAGTGCCGTGCTTAAACTAAAAAACGATTGTTTGATTCTTTATAGAATTTTTATTGAATTGCGCATTGCATACATTAATACAGACTTAAGGGCAAGCGAACCCCACAACATACGGTAAAGGATTTCATCACCTTTTCCGTGGCCCACAAATCACGAACTTGAGCATAACGTTTACCCGCACAAACTTTAAAAGAAACTAGACTTTAAGCCTTAAGGACTTCGCGCTCACTAAGAAAAGTTAACTGTGTTTAGAATCTTGCTTAACGGTATATTGTTTACGGGGTGTCTAGGAAAGTGTTAATGGCGAAACCGCCAAAAGAGAAAGGGTTATTTAATTAAGGAACTTCGCGAAAGCGTTGGAAAACCTCCCCTTATCTCTGCACTTACCTGGCCTCGTGATCAGTGTATCTTGAGCCCGTTTCTCGACACAGTTTTACTTCGACAATCAAGTTCTGGAGCAGGTCTAGTTGACCTAGGTGAACCCTAGAACGATTAGGTGTGTGGTATTTTTGTGTCGTGATTGATTTTGTCCAGATTCTTTTTGTGTGTATATTTTATTCTTTTGTTAATATCTAACTTTAAAAAAAATCACATTCTTTTTCCCCTCCTTTCTTTCTTTCTCTCTTCATAATCATGGGCACCCCACCTCGCAAAACTCTTGCCGAACTTTGGTACCCACAACCAGACATTACTTCTTACGGTTCTTGCTTTGGCCGAACATCGAACGACCCCTCCATGCCCAAAATGTCATTGAAAGATCGCATAGACGCGTCTAGGACAAACACTTGCCCTCCGCATTCCACTTTGTATCAACCTTTTCAACCTCCCGCACCCGCTTATGTTGATACCACTTTTACAAGTCGTCCTTTGTCCATCGCTGAACGTATTGAACAATCTCATAGCCGATCTTTCACTCCTTTCACCACTTCAAATTCTTGGGATCAACACTTCCATTCACCTTCGTATCCAAATGTTGATCCTACCCCTGTCCAGCCATTCAATTCCTACCAGTCCTACCCGACTTTTGCACCTTCCCTAGACATTGCTTCTGAACAGCCATTTGGGAGTTTTCAGTATACAAACAACTTTGAATCTTTTACTGAAACCCCGTCACAACCCATGTCTAGTCTGGAACAGTCGTTGGAAGACTTTAGGGTAGCGTCATGCCAACAGATGATGGATTTGAATGCGTCCATGGCCACCCTCATACAACCTACTGACCCGGTAACTAGTTTCCAACTAGCTCCTAATTTTCCAATGTATGATGAGGTGGTTGGACAGATTGAGAATTTGAGTGGAGAGAGTGAGCTGTAACCCCTTCCAAATCAAACCTACCCGTTTCAAATTGAATCCCACAACTCCTGTGTTGAAAGTCTATCAAGTGTCCCAACTGAATTATCAATTGAAGATAGAATGTTTGATAAGTTGTGCGACTTTGCAGTGTTTGATTTACCCGATTGTGAAGGGACCTTGCCAAGTGAAACCACACCCTATCCTTTTGACCTCTACACCTCCATCTTACAACCAGAATCGATTGAAATCCATGCTTTTGATGAGGTGTCTGAGAAAATTGACTTTCACTTGATTGAGGATATTGACGCCAGGAATATTTTGGATGATGAACCTGTAAATTTGGCAGAGTTTTTCTCTCCAATTCATCATCCCGAGTCATTAACTGTTTTTCCCGAACCCCTGATGCGTCTAGATTTCGATGAAATTTGCATGGATGAGCTAATTTTTGAGGAGAACATTGAGGAAATTTTTGAGGATGAACCAGTTTTAATTGATGAGTCGGATTTTCCAATTCATCCTGTCCCTTCCATTGACTGTGTACCCCCTCCCGAACCTTTACCTGATACCCCTCCTCGATCACTTTCCTCTACCCTTTCCATCGTTCCGACCCTGCAAGTAACTGTATCACTTCCATTTCCATTGTCTAGTTTACCAAGTTCGGCATACCCATGGTTTCTCACGAATCTTGAGGGATTTGACCCCATTTCTCGACGGGTTAATATATTAGCACACTCGCTTTTCACACATCGGTCATCATAAATTGTGCTAATCTATTCACTCCATTTTCACCCTCAAGTTTGTATTCCACTTCTTTCTCCCTTCCGCCATTCTTCTTCTCATATACCGAGACCGTATCCCGCTTCTATCTCCATACGGTCTCGCGTAATCTCCATTTCTTTCCTCTTCACCTTCTTTCACCAACCCGCATCTTACAGAGATAGAATTTTTGAATGGTTGGTGTTAACTTTTGGCCTTTGTAAGGCCTTGTATAGCTTAATACTATTCTCTTTCCCCCCTAATCCTGAACTTCAACGCTTAATAGTGGAAACACTGTTTTACTTAAGTTTGGGGGGGACTCCTTTTTTGTATATATTTTTTGTTTTCCTTTTTGTTTTGTATATAATTTGTTTCTAGGGAGCGCCGACAATTTTGACCCTCTTGGTGTAGCCTGACAGTGAGGGCACTGTCAAGTTTAAGTTTGGGGGTGTGCTCGGTAAGCTTTCTTCCTTCGCATTCATTTGTATATTTTGCATTTGCATACCTTATTAAAAACCCACAAAAATTGAAAATTTTCCAAAAAATATAAAAACTTTGTCGTCAAGTTAGCTAATAGGGTAACTTAGATTTTTATTCTGAAAGTTTAGTTGATATGTTAGAAATAACTAAATTCTAGACTTAGGAATTGAAAATCCTTAAAATAACCCTCATTCTGTCTAACTTTGGTATGTATACGTCCTTACAGTTTTTTGAGTTCAGTTCTTGAGTTAAGTCAAGATGAAGGGAAAGTATTGAAGCTTTACTGGAGGATAAGTCTGAAAAATAGTTTCTTTTCTTGAGTTCAAATTTAGAAAGTATATATCCTACAAATTGCACTTACACGCACCTTGAAACTTGGGATAGTAGAGCATACCTAGAAATACTCTTGCCTGAAAGCCTAGTATGAAAGAAAAAACGGTATTTAAAGCTAAACACCAAAAGAGCATATTGAAAAATATATCCGGTCTTGAAAAAGAAAAAGAAAAAGAAAAAGAAAAAGAAAAAATAGAAGAAATTCAAGACCTGGAAACTGCTATTTACGCTTTAAAGTTCACACATTCAGTAATCGGTCGTTAGTGCCTCAAGAAGCATTAATAGTCGCATGAAAGGTGTGTGAGCAAATCCGTCCATCCTTAATGAAAAGAAGTAGTATTAGGTATTAGGGCAAGGGTATTATAGCTTGAATTGAATTCTTGAGTGTAGGGGTGCAAATATACACACACGTAGGGGTATACAATCGATGTTTGGATAAAAGATAGAAATAAAGAATAAGACTTGTGTTTTCTGTAAAGTTGATAAAAATCCCTGATTTGAGGCCGCACTTTAGAAGGAAAACTCAGGAGATCCAAGGTTAAATAGATAAGAGGTGTGAAAAATAAGGGTTGGATATTTCTAACTTAGAATGATAGAATTTCTAACGTAAATACTAAACTGTAGGAGTAGAATCGACGTTAACTTATAACACTAGCTTGACGGGATTTTGTGGGTGTAATCCGCTGAAAACCTTCAGGAGACAACACTCCTCCTACTAGGAACACCTAGAGGTTTAACGGCTTGTTGCATGTGCTCAGTGCAATCGCGTTCCCTGCGAAAGTGCGGTTAGGACTTTTTTGTGAATAATTGGTTTTGCTCGGGACGAGCAAAAGTTAAGTTTGGGGGACCAGAATATTGCATTTTATACCGCCCATTCTTACGCTCGTTTGGTTATAGGCAGGTGCTTTTAATCAGTGTTTGCTACATATTTACAGGATACTGGTTCTCAGCTCTAGACAGTGAAATTCATAGAAAAGTACGTCAAATTCCAGATTAGTGCCAACAACAGATAAAACACGGGTCTCCGCTCTCTATCCGTGTGTTGCCACACACCAGTTTAAGGGACAAAATGGCAAATCGATGTCATTTTTGTGCACAAAGCTCAATGGCAACACAAAATCCAAGAAAATCTACGCGGAGCTCGAGGAAATCATGGCAAAAGATCCACATCACTTCACCTTTTGATCTACTGAAATTCTGGAAGAATTGTGAAGAGATTCTGAGAAAAGTACTATACCACACTGAAGAGGACCACAAACTAGGGGATACGACAAAAGATGAAGGCACGATCCTTCTAAAAGGCCGCGGAACCGCGGCATAAGCGCGCTTAGGCCATGGAACCGCGGCCATATAGGCTCCTCACTGTGTCGTTTTCTGGGGTTATATTAGTACATTCATGTGGAGCCCGATTCTTGCCCTAGGTTTCCAGTTCCCTGCCTATAAATACCCCAGAACTTGCCAAGCCAAAGGAGTTCATTCTTATGCCTCTTTTTTGTTAGTTTTTAGTCTTCTTCTTCTTCTTCATTCTTTCCACCATGAAAATGTAGTGAGAGCATTGAGTGGATGTTAAATGAAGATGAGGGTTTTTGTATCATTCTTTCTTTTGCTTAGCTTTCCCCTTGAGCTCTCTACCTTAACTTGATCTTGCAACCTCTTAAGTGAGCTTGCAAGTTTAAACTTTGGTCATTGATCTCAAGGGGTTGTATCATTTTGTTCTTTCTTTTGTGCTTCATTTCACATGAGTTCTTTACCCTTCTCTTGATCTTGCAACCTCTTGATTGAGCTTGCAAGTTTAAGGGTTGGCTATTGATCCCATGGCTTGTCTTGAGTTCTATGGTTCTTAGTGTTACTTTCTTTCTTATTTATTTCTTGCTTTTTATTAATTGCTTTACATTCATGCTTTACTTTCTTGCACTTAAATTACATGCATTTACTTACTTCTTATCTTTTTTCTTTTCTTTTGCTCTTTTTGGTTCGTTTTTGTGAATGGTTGTAATTATTGTTGTTAAGAATAAATACGATATTGTAAGTTAATGTTTCTTTGCTCATTTCCTTTTCCCGTTATTTTCCATTGAACTCCGCCCAAATGATACGCAAGCGCTCCGTTAGGCATCCTACCCTACCAAGGTAACGGTGATTCCTAACTGCGACCGGTTGCGTTCGGTTTGGCCGGAGGCGAAAGCAAGAGACAAGAACGGAAGGACAAGGGTAAATAAGCTGGATTTCACGAATACCGTGCTTAAATCCCCTAATCCACGTTGTTACCAATTGCTCTAGCTTCAATTGGTCAAGACTCGGCTCAAAGGTTTTGAGTGCGGATTTCTTTAGCTTACATTTTCGTATCTTTTTCTTAACAACTTTATACTTGCATATAAAACACTTAGGATAGAATTGAACAAACATATACACATTCTTTATTGACTCGTCTAAAACAAGAACGGACATACAACCATCTCCCTGTGGATCGACCCGTGCTCAACCGGCTAGCTGCATAGCGACACCGTCCTGATCGCGGTAAACTTTAGAACTTTGAACATCCGACACGCCAAAAGCGTGCGATCAACTACCCACAAAATCCTATCAATTCGGCATGTTGACTTTTATTCTCTAATTAGGTTTTCTAATAAGAAACTCTATTATCTTCGACTCATAAATTATTCACCCGTATTTTTCACGCTTCCTTATCATTTAACTTAAGATTATATATATTTTTGTGAATTTACTTAGCTTTTAGCATCTTTTAAGTTTTCCTTCTAGGGTTCTATCTCAACTTAGGAATTTTTATTGTCTCTATTAAAGATATAAGTCCTATTCTTCATTCCTATCTCTCATCCAAACCCCAATCATATACCCCTACGTGTGTGTGTATATCACCCCTACACTTAGAAATTCAAATCAAGCTATTATACTCTTGTCCATCGTCCAAAGTACTTTTCAATTGGTGAATTTTTAGATGAAATTGCTCACACATTCTTCATGCGACCGTTAATAGTTTTTGAGGTACTAACGACCGATTACAAAATGTGTTCGCACATTAAAGCGTAATTCCTAGTCTTGTAATCCCTAAGGCTTTTAGCAGTGACTCCCAAACCAGTTGGTCTAAGGCACTAGGTGATGAAGCACCTTCGCTAAATATTTTTATCTATTAATGCAGCCTTAAGTAATTACAAAAACCAGTGTTCATTTTTTTATCTCTTTATTCACACTTGTATTTTTTATTTTATTTTTCTTTGTACTAAGGACTTTAGACAAGAGCATTTCAAGGTCTCTTCTACTATTCCAAGTTTCAAGGTTCGTGTTTGTGCAATTTGTAGGGTATATATTTTCAGAATTTAGACTTAAGCTTAGGAATTATTTTTCAAACTTATACTTTAATAAAAATATCAATACTTTTCCCTTGTTTTAACTTAGCCCAAGAAGTCAACTTGAAATTTTCCTATTTCTAAATAAACTACAAAGACATATACTTTCTACTGTTAAATTTTAAGAAAGGTTATTTTTAGGGTTTTTAATTTACTAAGTCTAAGATCTAGTTGTTCATAGCTAGTTAACCATCTTGTTAAACTTAAGTCAATTATGGCCAAAATTGAATGTTTCAATTTTTATAATTTTTGAAAATTTTCAATTTTTATGGATTTTAAAATAAGTATGCAAATGCAAGAATATACACATGAAAGCGAAGGAAGAAAGCTTACCGAGCATACCCTCAAACTTAAACTTGACAGTGTCCTCACTGTCAGGCTACACCAAGAGGGTCAAAATTGTCGGCACTCCTCTATTTATTTTTTTTATATAATTTTTTATTGTTAAAAGAAAAACAAAATATATATACAACAAGGTCCCCCCCCAACTTAAGTGAAACAGTGTTTCCACTGTTTAAACATTAAAGTTCAGAGTTAGGGAGGAGAAAAATCAAACTATACAAGGCTTTACACAGACCAAAGGTTAGCACCAACCATTCAAAAATTCTATCGTGATAATGGTAGGGTTGGTGAAAGAATGGAGTATAGAGAATGGAGATGAGAAACACATGAGACCGTATGGGAAGAAGGGTGGAATATGATCTCGGTATATTCGGAGAAGAATGGCGGAAAAGAGAAAGAAGTGTAGCATGAACTTGAAGGTGTAAATTGAGTGAATAAATTAGCACAAATTGTGATAACCGATGTGTTAAAAGCGATTGTGCTAATCTATCAATCCGTCGAGAAATGGGGTCAAATCCCTCAAGATTCGTAAGAAAACATAGGTACGTTGAACTTGGTAAACCATCCATTGAACATGGAAGCGCGACAGATTCTTGCGCTGTCGAAACGATGGAAAGGACGAAGGGGAGTGAGTTAGGGATAGTCTTATTCTCACCTAAGTAATCTGTCTCGAACTCGAAGGATTCCATCAATGGTTCGAAATGACTGTAAGAAACCGAGTCTGATGGTTCAACTAACTCATCTGAAAATTCAAAGGACTCAAACTCGGGCGGTGAGTCTTCAAAATCGTCCGCAAAAGTGAAACACTCGTAATCGATATCGGTTGTGAGAACTGTGTCAGATTCAAGGAGGAACACACTAGTGGCGTCAAAACTGCTGTGACCGAACAGAAATTTTTCAAGCTCACAATCCTCCTGCATGATCTTTTGCGTGGTCGGAACGATGGAAATGAGGGGGGGTGATTTAGGAAGTATAACAGTTAAAGGTTTTGGAGGATGAATTAGAAAATCCGACACATCAAACAAAACTGGTTCATCCGCAATACTATCCTCAATACTCTCCTCAATACTATCCTCATAATTCTCCTCAAAAGTTATCTCATCCATGCAATTATCATCAAAATCAAGACGCATATGAAGTTCGGGAGAAACATTTAATGACTCGGGATGATGAATTGGAGAGAAAATTTCAGTCAAATCTACGGGTTCATCATCCAAAATATTCCCTGTGTCAATATCCTCAATCAAGTGAAAATTAATTTTTTTGGACACCTCATCAAAAGCATGGATATTTATCAATTCAGGTTCTAGATTGGAGGTGTAAAGTTTGAAAGAATTAGGTTTGGGTTCACTCGAAAAGGGCTCTTCGCAATCTGGCAAATCAAGCACTATAAAGTCGCACAACTCATTAAAAGTTTATTTTCAACCGGTGAATCATTGGGACACTTAATAAACATTCAAAACCGGAGTTGTGGGATTCAATTGGTGATGGGTAGGTTTGATTTGGAAGGGTGCACAGCTCACTCTCTCCACTCAAATTCTCAATCTGTCCAACCGCCTCATCATACATTGGAATTTTTGTAGCTAGTTGGAAACTAGCTACCGGGTCACTAGGTTGCGTAAGGGCGGCAATGGACGCATCCAAATTCCTCATCTGTCGATTTGTTGCTGCAATGTACTTTTCCAATGACTGTTCCAGACTAGACATGAGTTGTGAAGGGGTTTCAGTAAAAAATTCAAAGTTGTTTAGATACGTGAAACTCCCAAATGGCTGTGTAGAAGC
Organism: Agapanthus africanus; assembly: GCA_030015575.1. NCBI lineage: Eukaryota > Viridiplantae > Streptophyta > Magnoliopsida > Asparagales > Amaryllidaceae > Agapanthus > Agapanthus africanus. The sequence continues at coordinate 455,789,001 of JASDDO010000001.1, read as the reverse complement.
AATGTCTAGGGAAGGTGTGAAAGTCGGGTAGGACTGGTAGGAATTGAATGGTTGGACAGAAGTAGGATCAACATTTGGATAAAAAGGTGAATGGACTTGTTGATCCCAAGAACTAGAAGTGTTGAAAGGAATGAAAGATCGATTACGAGATTGTTCAATATGTTCAGCTATAGACATGGGTTTCGGAGTTACAACAGGACTCGAAAAAGGAGTATCAACGTAAGAAGGTGATGAGGGTTGAAATGGTTGATACAAAGTGGATTGCAGAGTCGAACTTTTTCTCCTAGACGCTTCTATTTGATCTTTCAAAGAAATTTTGGGCATGGAGGGGTCGTCCGTAATTCGACCAAAACAATTCGTGTATGAAGCAATGTTTGGATGAGGGTACCAAAGTTCGGCAAGAGTTTTGTGAGGTGGGGTACCCATGACATAAGAAGGAGAAGAAAAAGAATGTGGGTGTAAGTGGGGTGCAATGAATTTCTTAGCGACAAGTTGCAAGTTTTGTAAAAAAAATTTCCTTTTTGTGTTTTTTTTATAAGGGGCTTTTTGCAAAAAGATTTTTCAATAAAAGGCTTAGACACATGTTCAATCAATCACAAATGCACAATCAAGCCTAGATCTAGGGTCACCTAGGTCAGCTAGACAGCTCCTAACTTTTCCAAAGGGCAAGAAGTAGGATCTCAAACTGACTCTTTACCGCCAATTGTGGCCAGGTAAGCACAAGTAGAGAAAGGAGGGATCCGCTCACGAATCACCGTGAGACGGGCATTTTAAAGTTACCTTTTACTACCTGTCTAGCCTAGGCACCACAAAATTAGGTTAGGATCAACGGTCAATGCCTACAACTATTCCTTTGTCCTATTGAGCGCGAAGTCCTTAGGGCTGAGTCTAATTTTTTTTAATTAATTGATGGTCAATGAAATATGCCTTATGTGATTTTTTGGGTCCTGGGAAAGGTAATGAAATCCCCACCCAATCTGGATTGATGTTCAAGCCCCTTAAAGTCAATTTAAAATATGCAAAGCAGTAAACACAATCACTTGCAAACAATTTTTCTTTTTAGCACGGCGCAAAGAATCCTGCACAAGATCAAGTTATTGAGAAGGGGGAGAGATTTTTAGCGCAAAGAATCCTGCAGGAAAATTTTACAGAGGAGATATCAGGGGGTTCAGAGAAGGAGAAAGGGAGCTTACAGTGATTTTTCCAGATGATGATGTCACCACCATGCGGCGGAAGCGCGGCAAAAAGCGCCAATTGCGGCGGTTCCATGGTTGGGAAGAAGGTTCAGGCTTCAAATCTTTTTCTGTTGCTCTGTTGTGATTTTCCTCTTTTGTTCAGATCTGTTTTTTTTCTGTTTTGATCTCTGGATTTTTCCAGATCTGAATTCGTTCGTCGGTCCTGCAAAATTCAAACGAAAATACCCTTCACAAAATAACAAGATGATAGATTTTTTTATTTCTTTTTTCATTTTTCAGTTTTTATGATTTTTCAATTTATTTATTAACCCGAAATTACAAAAAGAGAATAACAATGCCATCCCTGGCAACGTCGCCATTTGATTGATCATTCTTTGCATGCATTTTGAAAAGATAGATTTTGAAATCAAAGAATTTATAACCGCAATCAAGAATGGCGTCGCTCGGTAGCCAGCCGGTGAGTACGGATCGGTCCACAGGGATTTTGTGTATTCTCAATTTGTTCTAACGAGCTAATTTCGATTGTTGTCGGATTGATTAAATCTAAAAACTAAGTTTGATCTAAACTAGGATTAAAATCTTGCTAGGGTTAGGTTTAGATTAAGTTTGGAAAGTCAATATTCCTCACCGCTTTCTACGCCCTAATTAAGATCTATGAGGTGTTATGGTAATAATTAATAAAGTGGATTAGTACCATCGGGAAGAAACAATGTTTCTTCCTCTAGGTTCTTGTCCTTCCTTTCTTGATTCTTACCCTAACCTCCATGGAAAACATGCGCAACCGGTCTTTTATACTACGGTATCACCGCTACCTCGTGGGATAGGGTGCCGTAGGGAGCGGTGTGTGTATGTATGCATGGAGTCCTATAAAAATATATGATGGGCAAAAAAAGGGTGAGAGATCTTCATCTCTCAAACCTTCCTTTTTCCTAACCCTAACAAGTGAGGAATTACTCACTCATTAGGGAATTGAGAAACATGTTCTAAACTAATTAATTAGGGCAGATAATGAAATCTATACTAGGGCAGATAATAAAAATTACACTAGGGCAGATAATAAAATTAACTAGGGCAATGAAAAGAAAACTTACTCTAATTTTTATTTGATGCTCTCTTCCAACATTTACAGGATCTGAATTTTGATAAATACAATGAGGCACAAGAAGAGGCATACCTCAAAAGAGGTTTAGGATTTCTATTTATAAAGGATAGAAACCCTAGGGTTACAATTGACTCACATCTGCAATTACAAGTATACCCCTAAGAAGACTAGTCAATGCACCATCGCACCGACACTTTTTGGCACCGACACGCGCTCCATATGGCCGCGGAACCGCGGCCAGAACCCATGTTTGGCCGCGGATCCGCGGCCATATAGGGGTCTTGTTGGCTCAATCTTTCAGGTCTTGGTCTGGTTGCACTTGGGTACTTGTTTCTTCAGTTGGTTTCTCAGATTGTCTTCTAGTTTCCTTCCAGATTTCTACAGTGAATAATGTCGTGGACTTTACCGCTTGCTTCGTGTCGAAGTCTTGAACCTTGCACTGCCTTTGTACTTGTTTATTGATCTTCGTTTATTCTCCAAACTATAGGGTTGATCAAGATTCTTCCATTTGTTGGTCGTAGTCTCACTTTTGTATCGTCTTTTCATCTTTTCACTGTTTTTGTTCCGAGAACCTGTAACCTGCAACTATGTAGCAGATATGGATCAAAAGCACCTGTTTATTTGTAAAATGACTAAGAATGGGGAATGTAATAATGCAAAATTATAATATGAACAGGCAGTTTTCGGGAAATATATTATTTTAATATTAAATTCCAAAAATAATATATTATATTTTCTGAAATGTTACAGGGATCCAGCCTCATAGGATCACATACGGTAATATCCATCGTACGACATCCTCGAGTCTAGAGTGCGGATCAATCATATATATATATATATATATATATATATCGTACGGTATAGTCCGTCGTACGGCATCCTCAAAATTGAGGGTACGGATCAATATCATATATATATCATAATTCATACGGTATCATCCATCATACAATATCATAATCAAGGGTATGAATCTAAGGGCATGTACATTCTATTATATCATCAAGTCACATGTTATCGCATGCTATGTGTATAACGCCCAACGATCCTTTAATATATCGTATCATATACGATGTCTCATCTCAAATCATATATCAAGGTCTCTTGACATCATGTTCGATTGTATCGACTCATATCCATATAACATATCATATCATGCGTGTGTGTATGTGTGTGCGTGACAATGTAAAACCGACGACTCACGACTAAGGAACTAAAACTAAGAGTAACCTTCCTATGAGTACGCTTATTCTAATCCTACGGTCTCCTAGAAACCCTATTTGCTAATAATCCATATATCACATAAAATAAATAAATATCCTGTTCTACGGTTGCGGGGGTGATATATGCCATCCACCCGACTTCCTCTGTAGATATGCATCTACTCACATTCGATCATTGCTTGCCGAAGTCGATGACGTCTTGCTCTCCCTTGTCGTCCCGAAGTACACGCGAAGTACCTACAGTTTCAAGCACATCGTATCGTAAACAAGAATCGCATATGAAAACCGAAATGGCACGCGAAGTGCACATAGGTTAAAACCTACAGCCTACACATGCAAGAATAACCAAACAACTCTCGACGTTGACGTATAAACGTCAAACGACCGAGCCAAAACCTCAAATACCAAAACTCAAGTCTTTAAAAGTCGTAAATGAAAACGGCAACTTGAGAAAACCCCTCTAGATTTTACCTAAGGTTGAATTAGCCAATTTTGCATATAATATAGGTCTAATTATAGGATAAAGAAGCCATGGACAAAGCACGAACCCAAACCAACATCCCCAAGCCGCAATTTGTGGCCATAAGCAATTTATTTGCGGCCATGGTATCAAGTTATGGTCTCGGGTCTCTAGGGTAGCTTCTAGGTCACCTGCACGTCTCACTGTGTTTGCTAAATATTTTTCAGGGCTCCCAAGTTATTGCAGATCTCTATATATCCTCACATATTCCACAAAACCCGATATCGGCCAATTCAAAGTTCAAGTCTTGGGGTTTCTATACTGAGTTTGGTCCAGGATTTTGATACTAGAGGGGTTGTGATCATTATCTACACCTTCACAATCCAAAATATATCTTAAACCTCATCTTGGAAAATTCTAATATCACCAAACTACATTAGTTTAACTCTAAACTACAATAGGATATAAGGAAACTCAAATACTTAACTAAGGGTGTAGGATTTATCTCATATAGCAACTAAAGAAAATTGTTGGGTTGCCCAAAGTGTTCAAAATCTCCACTTGATTGATCCATGGTGTTTGTAGTGATGAGAGGAATACTTTTTGTGAAGGTGGCATGGTGTTTAGTGGTGGTTTTGGAGGTGATTAAGGGTGGTAGAGGAGGTGGAGGGATGAGAGAAATGAAGGAGGGGAAGAAGAGGAATGAAGTGAAGAAATGAAGTGAAGGCTAAGGTGAAGGATAACCCCCCATCTCTCTCATCCACACCCATGCCCATACCCTCGTGTCCCTCTTTCATCTAACTATCTTCTCTTTTCTTTTCTTTCTATTTTCTTTTCATTTTAAAAATAAAACCTAAAACCATATAATCATAAATGAAGTCATGGTTTATAACAATAATGTAACAAGTGTTTTGCAATATGTTATGTTGCATGTCATATACATAAATAAGATTAATGCATAATTAGTGAAATATTAATCAAGTTTAATATTAACTTATATACAATTAACTGTATAATAATTTGTAAAATTCCCAAATCACATAAATTCTTCAAAATCAATAATTCATATTAATTTTCCAATTATTTTTCAAACTATAAATGTATAATCATACTACTTCATTAAAACTAATTTCCATACTTTTCATAATATCCATAAAATTTAATATTTTAATTGTTTAAATTCCAAAAACAGTATTTTATTATCTGAAATATTACACATAACTACGTTGAGATCGGGAAGAGTGCTGAATAATAATTTTGGTAAACAAGTTGACGATGAATCAAATGAAACCCCGGCTACTATTTCTAATCCTACTTCATCTAGTCCACCATCTTCTTCCGAGCCTATTCTCCGTTTTCCACTAGGCTCGAACCCTCATCCCACTTCCTTGAAGGAATTACCATCTACAATCATTCCGAATCCAATTTTGGAATCCATTCCATCCCCACAAACTTCTCCTCAAAAGTTGGACACAACCCTTATTAATAAAGCTCCTTTTCTACACAGGTTGAGGGCCAACAGACCAAGTCCCCAAATGGAGAAGATTGTGGATATTTTAAAGCAAGTTAACATAAATATTCCTCTCCTAGATGCTATAAAACAGGTTTTTTTCTATGCAAAAAGTTTAAAGGACTTGTGCATTATGAAGAGGAAAATTCAAGTATCTAAAAATGATTTCTTAGCGAGTATTATGAGTAATTCTCTTACCCAATTGTTGCCCAAAAAAATGTAAGGACCCCGATTGTCATACAATATCTATAACTATTGGGGGTAAAAATATCAATCGTGCTCTACTTGATTTAGGTGTTAGTGTTAACTTGCTTCCATATTCGGTTTATGAGCAATTAGGTATAGGAGAGTTGAAACCTACGCATTGCACTCTTCAGATGGCCGATCGATCTATCATCCAACCTCGAGGTGAGCTAGAGGACGTGTTAATCAAAGTCTGGGAATTTATATTCCCTGTGGACTTTATATTCATAGATACACAGCCTGTAGCAAACCCACGGAACCAAATTCTGGTGATTCTAGATCAACATTTTCTAGCAACATCAAACGCGATAATCAATTGTCGTAACGGTGAACCTGTCTTTTGGGAAGATGACAATTGAGCTTAACATCTACAAGCCAGGAAGTCAACCCTCCGAACCTTATGCTTGTATGTTCTGTCGAAAAGATAACTTTCGACAGTTGCGAATTTGAGGAGCTTCACGATTCTGATCTCGACGCCACTAGTGTGTTGTTGTTTGATCCTACTATCTATTATACAAGTGAAGACCCTTCTGCCGACAAGTTCATACCTAAGTTCGAACCCTTTAACTTGTCGAATAATTTAGTTGAGCTATCCGAGTTTCATAACTCCCTTTTCGATGAGATTATCATTCAGAATATTGATGAAAGTTTTGAAGATATTTTTGCCGAAGAACTCGCATTCCTAGAAGACATGGGAGTTGTGATGAATCAACCCCTACCTAAAGAAGTTGAACTGCCACCCCTTCTTCTTATCAAAAACAAGAATACGAGTATTGCACCACCACTGTTTTGTCTCAACCAACCGAGACGTAAACTCGATCGATTACGTCTTTTTTCTCCCCACTTCTTCACATCCATGATCTTCCACCGACCATGGTATTACATTGATAAAATATTCGAATGGTTGGTGTTGATTTTTGGTCTTTATAAAGCTTTGCATGGACTAATAATTTTACCCCCCCTCTTATAATTTTAAATGCTTAATACTGTTTTACTCAAGTTTAGGGGGGAGAAAAGTATTTTGGCTCTTGAAAGAAAAATATTTTTTTACAAAATTGTGAGCCAAAAATATGTTTGGGGGAGGATTTAACTGTCATTAATTATTGTCCCCGTTACTAACTTTTTCTCCTGAGTCTACAGGTTTTAAACTTATAGATGACACCAGTGAGGACACTGCTGCAAATAGGTTTGGGGGAGATTTTTGCTTATTCACGTATCATTTTTTTTCATTATACTAAATAATAGCACAAAAAAATTTGATAATGAAAGTTAGAAAATGAAAAATACATATGAAAGATAGGAAGAGATTTAAGAAAAGCAAGAAAATTAGATGTTTTATAACGAAACTAGTCATAGGTAGTCATGGGCTACTGTCCTAAGGATCAGTAAGATGAAGGGGATCACTAATCAGAGAAAAGAATTGAGTCTGAAAAATAGTCCCTATTCTGGAGTCCAAATATCTGAACGTTGATACCTTACTATACGCACTTGCACATATCTTGAAACTTGGGATAGTAGAGAATAACTTGAAATGCTCTTGTCTAAAAGCCTTAGTGTGAAGGAAAATAAATATAAACAAAAATATAAAAATAATGGTGAAGAAAAAGGAACACTAGTTTTGTAATTACTTAAGGCAGCATAGAAAAATATAGTGTGGGTGCTTTATCACCTAGTGCCTTAGACCAACTGGTTTGGGAGTCACTGCTAAGCCTTAAGTGTTTCAAGACGAGGATATTGCTAATTACGCCTAAAAGAGTGAGCATATTTAGTAATCGCATGAAGAATGTGTGAGCAATTCCATCTGAAATATTCACTGACTAAAAAGTACTAAGGAAGATGGACAAGAGTAAGATAGCTTGAATTGAATTCTCTAAATGTAGAGATGTTTTTTACACACACGTAGGGGTATATGATCTATGTTTGGAAGAAAGGTAGGGAGGAAGACTAAAGACGATGTTTTATTGAGGGATAATGTGATTTCTGACATCTTTTCATGACCATTAAGATAGGGCCCATGGCTACTAAAAAGCTAGTATAGTTTGAAACTCTTATTTTCAAGTTCTTTCTTTTATATGTTCTTTATCTTTGTCTGTAACTTTCATCATCTTTCTTTTGTTATGGGATTTTATGGGTGTAATCTGCTGAAAACCCTCAGGAGACAATACTCCTCCTACTAGGGACACCTAGAGGTTTAAAGGCTTGTTGCACATGCTAAGTGCAATCGTGTTGCCTACGAAAGTGTGCTAGGTTTTTCTTTTTTCTTTTTCTTCTTCTTCTCTTTAATAACTAGTTTTCTCGGAATGATCAAAGTTAAGTTTGGGGGTATTTGATTAGTTTAAAATATTGCACATTTGAATAATTATTTTTCCTGCTATTGTTAAGTACTAAAAGGTGTTTATATAATTATAGAACATATAAGGGTTTATATGTAAAAAGTATATTATCATATGTTTCTACATTATAATTAAAATAATGAGGGAAAATACAAGCATATAATATTTATATGAAATATTATAATTAAAATATGCATATCATATCAAATATTTCTAATCAATATTCTTAACATATAATATCATATAAAATGGTTAGGATAATATATCAAAAATACCAAATACTACTGACACTATGACTTGAGATATTGTGCAGATCAGGTTTGGAATCCAAGAGATTCGAGATGTCGGAATCAAATCTGCCGAATTATGGAAGCAAATCGTAAGATTTAGCAACGACAGAGACTCAGAGCATTATTCTTAGAATCCAGATATCGAAGGGATCTCCACATGTCAACAGAAGCCTGATCCACTATAACGCTGCGGTTGGGCGGCCAAATAATGATTTTCGCGACGGATCCGCGGCGGATCTAGAGCCGTAGGATTTGAAATTTGGCGGTTAGGATTTGAACAGTGTATATTCACCCAGGGAATCTAGGATTTCTAGTTTCTGTGACTATAAACAGGACCGAGAGCTTCATATCAAAAACCAAAAACCAAAGAGTTCAAGAGGTCCAAACCGATCCATGCATCCAGGTGATCATCAGCTAGTCATCTACCTCCAACAAGAGAGAGAGCGAGAGCAAAAACCAGGGTTCTTTGTTATCTACTTTCTACGGAGAGTTGTATGAAATAGTTGATTAATAAAGGTAGATCTTAGTTTATTTCTTTTCGCATTTAATTTCTGCATTTAATTTCTACATCTTAATCATGTTTTCATTTTTTAACCTTTCTTCTAGATCTCAAACAATGAGCAAGTAATTCTTAGCTTGCTAGGGTTTGTAGGATAGGGTAGATCAATGGATGATAAAATCATTTAACTTCCTTAAAAAAATTTAAAGTTTACAAACTTTAGAAAAAATAAATGTTAACCTCCTTATCGGGCACGCTATCAATTTATTGATAGTCACGACCACGATTCGAGATTTGTTTAACACTTGTTTTGCTAAGGGCTAGACATGAATAGAGATCAATGCAAGGACAAGGGTTAATAGTGGGGGAATCCTAGTTTCTTCCAATAACCCTAATCTACATTCATCACTATCAATCTAGTTTTAAACTATTATAAGATAAAGGAAGTCATTTTTAATTATTCATCCATTACTACCAAGTCCTATGAACCCTATAAGTCTTTTTTCTGATAAACTTTACATCCATTTCGAATAGATCTACAACCAACCACCCTATCTTCTATCAACTCGTCTAAAGCAAGAAGGTTCATGTTTCCCTGCGGACGACCCGTACTCATCGCGGCTAGCTACTAGCGACATCGTCTTGATTGCGGTTACTTTACAAAACACTTTTTAAACGATCAATCAACCGCGCATCGACGATCTGTTCGATCGGCTAAGTGGGTCTTGTGTTTTCTCAAAACTAGATCTTCATTCGGGTTATCATCAGGTGAAGGTCAAAGAGTCTGATATTCCTAAAACGGCATTCACGACTCGCTATGGTCATTATGAGTTTCTCGTGATGCCATTTGGAGTGACCAATGTACCAGCTATTTTCATGAATCTGATGAACCAAGTTTTCAGAGAATACCTAGACAGGTTTGTTACACCCTGGTGTATTCAAAGAATCGGAAAGAAAACGGTAAGAATTTACGAATTGTCCTGGAGACTTTGCGACAGCATCAACTCTATGCCAAGTACAGCAAGTGCGAATTTTGACTATCAAGTCGGATTTCTCGGACACATTGTTTCGGGCGAAGGAATCTCACTAGATCAGCTAAAGTGTCAGCCGTAAGTGAATGGCCAACACCAAAGACAGTGAAGGACATTCAAAGTTTCTTGGGTTTAGCAGCATACTACCGAAGATTTATTGAAGGCTTTTCGAAGATTGCAACACCCCTGACCAAGCTCACACGTAAAGATGAAGCATTCGTGTGGTCAGAAGCATGTGAACAAGCTTTTATAAAACTCAAGTCAAGATTGAAATCATCACCTATTCTCATAATACCGAACCAATCTGGAGGTTTCGTGGTGCATTGCGATGCATCCGGTAAGGGATTAGGATGTGTTCTACACCAGCATAGAAAAGTTGTAGCTTATGCATCAAGACAGCTGAAAGTTCATGAGCGCAATTATCCAACGCATGATCTGGACTTGGCGGCCGTTATCTTTGCACTTAAGATTTGGTGCCACTATCTTCTTGGAGAACAGGTAGATATATACACGGACCACAAAAGTCTGAAGTATGCGTTTACTTAGAAAGAATTGAATATGCGGCAGAGAAGATAGCTAGAACTTATAGAGGATTTCGACATTAACCTACAATATCATCCAGAGAAGGTGAATGTTGTTCCTGATGCACTTAGTCACCAGCCGTTATCTATGAATCTCACCGCACAATGGAAGCTACAGAAGGAATTGCACAGAATGGAGATAGAAGTGGTTATGCCAGGTAACACTTCGTATTCGATGAACTTACAAGTTCAGTCTACCATTGTCAATCGGATCAAAGCAGCTCAAGCAAGTGATTCCAAGTTGTAAAAGATCCGAGAATAAGTAGAAAGTGGACTTCGAACAGACTTCATCATCCACGAAAATGGATCTTTGAGATATGGATGCAGATTTTGTGTACCACAAGGTCCTGTTCGGGAAGAGTTGATGAAAGAAGCCCACATCTCTCTATACTCAGTACACCCTAGTGGTACAAGATGTATAAAGATCTACGTCAACATTACCGGTGGCATGGAATGAAGCATGAAGTAGCTAGAAGCGTAGCAAAATGTTTGGTGTGTCAGCAACTAAAGGCTGAATATCACAGAACTGCTGGTTTACTTCAACCATTACCAATCCCAGAATGGAAATGGCAACACATCACCATGGACTTCGTGACTGCTCTTCCTCGCTGCACGAAAGGTAACGATGCAGTATGTGTTATTATGGATTGACTCACCAAGTCGGCTCACTTCATCCCATTTCGAGTTGGCCAATCTACCGAGACTTTAGCAAAGAAGTACATAGAGGTAAGTATGAATCTAAGTAAGATTTAACTCTTCATAGTGTACTATTTCTGATACCCATGAACTCATGCAGGAGATCGTGAGATTACATGGAGTACCGGTTTGCATTGTCTCCGATCGTGACAACAGATTCCGATCGTAGTTTTGGCAGAGTCTACAAGCTAGCTTGGGAACGAGTCTGAACTTTAGCATAGCTTACCATCCACAAATAGATGGACAGTCTGAGAAAACGATTCAGATCCTTTAAGACATGCTAAGAGCTTGTATGTTGGACTTCGGAGGATCGTAAGAAAATCACCTACATCTTGTGGAGTTTTCATACAATAACAGCTACCAGGCGAGTAATAGAATGGCACCATTTGCAGCGCTCTATGGAAGGAAGTGTCATTCACCACTAAGTTGGGATGATATCGGAGATAGAGAACTCCTTGGACCAGAGATGATCGTGGAAACTGTGGACGTAGTTCGCACAATCAGGGAATGAATGTGCATAGCCCAAGACAGACAGAAGCACTGGGCTGATTCAAAGCGCTGACACCTTGAGTTCCAATAGGGAGATTATCTGTTTCTAAAGATCTCTCCAAACCGTGGAGTAATTCTCTTTGGCAAGAGAGGTAAGCTCAGTCCGAGATATATTTGACCGTTCAACATATTCGAACGAGTCGGAGAAGTGGCATATCGTTTAGCACTACCATCCTTATTAGAAGGAGTGCACAACGTGTTCCACATATCCCAGCTTTGAAGATATGTGAGTGACTCCAGCCACATTCTTGATCACTCCGAGCTCACTGTATAGACAGACCTATCCTGTGAGCAACAACCCGTTGAGATCCTGGACAGAAAGGTAAAGAGACTACGGAATAAGGAAGTAAACTTAGTCCGAGTGATGTAGAGAAAAGATTCATCAGGAGAATCAACGTGGGGACGTGAGGATGACATGCGTGCAAGATAGCCTTACTTGTTTGTAAATTAGTCCTTATATAATTCTAAATTTCGAAGACGAAATTTTTGTAAGGAGGGTAAAATGTAACGACTCTAATTTCACTGTATAATTTTTTTAAAGTTAATGTACAGAATGGAATTTGCTAACCTGAGTACAAGTTATAAATTAAATTTGTTTAAGAATAGCAAGAAAGCACTTGCAGCTCATTGGTAAAGCCTTGCACTGCTGTGACATAGCCCCAGTGTTCGAATCCCATCAGCCATATATATTTCTTACTGATTTTTCTTTTAAACTTTTTGGAAGCCCAAAAGTTTACACGTGCAATACACGTAAAATTGAAAATTCAGATAAAACAACCATGTAAAAAATATTATGTACACAGACAGAGACATGTGGCAAGAATCCAGATCCTCAATGCCCCCATTGGACCGGGAAGATCGGCCATAAGCCCGGCGACGCCGGCCGTCCGTAGGGGATAATCCCCAGTGCTTTGCCTACAACACCCCTTAGCCTACCCCACTACCCATGTTCTGTTTGATTTCCCTAAAAATTAACAGAGAATTAAAATGAAGCTTTAAATCCAATTTTAATGCATTTTTAATTCTTTTTTCAATTCTAAAACCCTAATTTTACACTATAAATACAACCCCATACCCCGGCCCTCTTCATTCTGAAATCTATTGTCACAATTCTCAAAAATTTCTAAGTCAAAGAAAAGTACAAGTGGAGTTAGCCCAAGGTCAATTTCCAACGAGAATTCGAGACGTTTCCGGCGACCCCGCAACTATACGAAGGCTACCTTCTCTTCCTCTACCTCCCCTCTATTCTTTTAGCAGGTAAGTCCCATATCTCTTATTCTCTTTCTACTATAAAACTTCTCTTTTTCAAAACATCTCGGTAAGTGGAGTTATACCAACATTTGTTTCTAAAACCTTTGAAAATCACAATTCTTCTTAAGAATCACTTGTACTCATGTTTATACCTTACTTGTAATCATTAAACTAATGTTTAGAAACCAATTTCACTCTAAAACTCCATGTTAAATAATTTTAATTAAGGTTTTACGTTTAAATACCATGAAATTTACATACGACATATTTTAATTACCATGCTTAGCATACCTTTAGAAAACCTCATGAGGTAATGACCTACCTTTCACATACACACATCTTGACAAAGCACGATTCTCTTGAACAATATTTTTGTGGCAAAATATGACTTTTCATCAAAATACCTTAAACTGTTAAAAACCCGGATTTCTTTAAATTGTATTACTTATTTCTTTGTGATTATGCTTCTACAACCTATTTTGGGGAACCCGCTATTAGATGGTGCAGATTATCGCACATCCTCGGAACTAGTAGAGCGAGATGAAGATCTCCTCCCGGAGCATACGATCTCGATGGAATTTTAAAAGAAAAACGAGAATTTCTATTTAATAATAAAAATTTATTTTTAATAATTATATAAATATTATCAAACTCCATATTTTTAAGATATTATTAAATTCCATGTTTTCTAAACAAAATAAAAGAATTACAAGACTCATGAAAATACCATCAAGAATCAATACAAGTCAAAATTTACACTAAAATACCTTGAACTATTCAAGCTATGAATATTTTCACTAATATACCTCATTCTCTAAAATTCACATTCATGACAATTCTAAATAACATAAATAAATACTTGTGGTTTATTTTGAAAGTATATAAAAATATTTTTTCATAAAAACCTCTCAAGTTATATTATATTACAATAAGGACCTTAGTAAATATTGGTTTAAGCGGGACCAATTCTCTTGAGTCTCAAGGAGCCGGAGAAAGTGGGTGCTTGCTTATTTAAGGTAGAAAACTAAAACGGGCTTATTAATGGTAATTGTCTTGGAAAAAGACACAAATTATGTCGTCCATGTGCAGCAGTTACCAATAACTCCTAAACCTAATTGAGGATCCAAAATCTATTTAAGTATCTGGCTCAATCTGAGTCTCGGGCTAATCTGGATACAATCCAAACAAGAATCAAATTCAACATGAATCCAATATACCAAATATGACTACTTGAAAATGATCTCGAATACCAGAATAATATCAAGTATGCAACATAACTTGACTTGACCGAACCATGGCTATATCTTGAACTTTCCTACATGACTGCCGTTTACATCCTGAATCAGTTTACATGAACAACTTATACCATGGTCTCGGTAAGTCTGATAACTACAAATCAATACAATCAATACAATATACACTACAGGGTTTTAACGGGGTAGATTGGTACGGAATGTGTTACAAGTGGCACGATGATGGTCACTAAAAGACGCCCACATGAACATCCTGTGTCGTTGTCCCGTGGGTTTTGACGGGGCCTTGTACTTACATGTTACCTTAGTCCACGGAGCAAGTTGGACTCCTCTCGTATACACTGATACATTTTGTACCAAGCTACAAACAACTACGTTAGCATAACAAACACATACTTTACCTATTATATTCTCTTTACCTATCTATTACATTCTATCTTTTGGGACTTACCGAGCGCTAGTTCGCTGACGACATTCTTGTCTCTTCTTTCTTTAGAACGTTGTCAGGAGGACCCGACTCTCAGGAGATCGAGCCCAGCCAAGACGACTTGGAGCAGTTTACAGAAGAGGCAGACTTTTAGGCCTTACTTGTACTATTTTCTTTGCAGTTCATATGCCATTGTTTAGGCATCACTTTCTATCATTGTAATTTACTTTTCAGTTGTATGTAAAGAATGATTATCAATAAAAAGTTGTTGTTTTATTACATCTCATGTTATTCTTGTGTTATTCATTTATATTTCTTATTTACGCTTAACGTGTTTATTTCTGAGTAAATACGTCGCGGCCCGCCACGTCTCTTTCCCCGTACACTAGGAAGCGGGACGTGACACCAATTCATCTCATCTACCCTGGTTAGGGATTTCTGGTTATAATTATGTCTGGCACTGCACGATATCGACTCCCTATACCAGGAAAGACGAATCCCTTCGACCGCTTACTGCCTCCATGTGCTTCGAAACTATAACCAACTAAAACCTGTTTGGATGACTCATTAGAGCCGTGGTAGGGTAGTAATCAAAGTATAGTGGGAACACACATAAGACACTATGGCGATCTAAGATCAAGGGACTACCATGTAGTATCGTTACCAGAGAACTCCTATCTGACATTGGTATAGTACCAACTAAGAGTTCTCGATGAGTCTGTCCAGTGTAACTCATTCACAATGAGCACCTATATACAATTTTTGATGTCAAAGACCAATGGCTATGGGAACAACCATTGTCACGTATGGGGTCAAGAAATGTATATACTAGTCTAAACTGGAGTACCGATGTCCAGTCTCGATACTCCTACGACTAGGGACATTTAAGGATCTGCTTATGGACTATCCAGGCCCCACTAGTATGATCCTTATCATAATCCTGGTAGTCAAGAAATGATCTTATGGGCTTTATCTCATGTATTAATGATACGTGATAACGAGTAAAACATATACACATGAAAGATAAAGACAGATAGCATACTATCATCTCGAGCAAGACCGTTCTATCGTGTAGGCCCCTCCACGAATTCAGTAATTGCTTTCTTGCAATTACGATAATTTCCTTGAGGGTAGTTATATCCAATATAATAGCTCATTCTTTTGATTTTTAGCTTCATCTTTGGACCGGCTTGATAAGATCTATAAATCCTGTTGTGAATTTCTTAGACGACCTTCCTTGCTTCATTTGGCTCCATGTATCTTAGCCATATATTGTCGAAGGATCTCTTGTATAAGGTTCCATCGATAAACGCGAATGATAAAGCTCGTTCAATGAGCTGGTGTCTTTGTGATGCATCTTTAGGAACCCACTGGGACTTAAAGTAGTCGATGAAGACTTCTCGCCAGTCTTCTTCTTTTTCTGTTCTTGCTTGGAGAACCTTTTTTCCGGATGTTTCCTTTTCTTTGGTTGTTTCTGTTGGAGACTCCGACAGCAACTCTGCCGGCGCTAGGATCTTGTGGTCTTGGATAATGATTCTAACGTCTTCAAGATCTTCATCTTCTAGTTCCTTAGCCAACTTGGCTAATATGTCCACTTTGCTATTTTCCACTCACGGCACGCTCTCCGGCGTATATGATGGAATCTGCTTTAGCAGCTCCTGCATCTTTTCATCATACCTTATTAGCTCTGGCTTGTATATCTTTTAATCGCCGTTAACTTGACTGACAATCAATTGAGAATCTCCGTATATGAGGAGATCTTTGATGCCCATGTCGGTCGCAATTTCGAGACCGGCTATGAGGGCTTCATATTTCGCCTTGTTGTTGGTTCTTGGTTCCGTCAACGAGATTGCATGGCATATTATTCTACCTTGTAGGGTCACGAAGATTAGACCTACCCCGACTTTGATTATTGGAGTATTCTTCTTTCGCACCTTCGTTGAAGACGTTACATCAAAATAGAGCTCTTGTTGACGCTCTTTCGTCTCTTCTGTTTCACTAATAGTCATATTGAATGTGTGATCGTCCAACAACTCGCAATTCAGCAGGGAGTCAGCAAAGATGGGGTGCTCGACGAGGAAATCAGCGATGGCATGTCCTTTTATCGTCTTGAGAGGGCGATATGTGATCGAGAATTCCATTAGTAGAAGAGCCCATTTGGCGAGTGATTGGTCGTAAGTGAAGAAAGTGTTTTTGTAAATAACAACACTAAAGACGGTGTTGCTAGTAGCTAGCCGCGATGAGTACGGGTCGTCCGCAGGGAAACGTGAAATTTTTTCTTGTTTTAGACGAGTTGATGAAAGATGGGTGATTGTTTATCGTTATATTTTAAAACGGATATAAAATTTATAAAGAAAAGGCTTGTAGAATTCATAGGACTTAGTAGTAATGGATGAATAATTAAAAATGACTCTTTTATCTTTTAATAGTGTAAAACTAGATCGATAGTGATGAATGTAGATTAGCGTTCTTGGAAGAAACTAGGGTTTCCTCACTTCTAACCCTTGTCCTTTCATTGATCTCTATTTATGTTTAGCCCTTAACAAAATAAGTGTTAAACCAATCTCAAATCGTGGTCGAGCCTATCAATAAATTGGTAGCGTGCCCAATAAGGAGGTTAAAAAATTTTTTGCTGAAGTTTATAAACTTTAAAATGTATAAAAGAAATTAAAAAAATTTCGCATCCATTATTCTATCCTATCCTACAAACCCTAGCAAGCTAGGAATCACTCGCTCATGGTTAAGTTAGAAGAGAGGATGAAGGTGAATGAAAGCATAATGAAGATGCAAAAAAGTAAGTGCAGAAATTAAATGCGGAAAATAAATGCAAAGAGAATTAAAACTAAAAACTACCTTTATTAATCAACTATTGCATTTACAATTCTCCTTAGAAAGTCGATTACAAGAACCCTAGTTTGCTCTAGATCGCTCTCTTGCTGGAGGTAGATGAATAGATGCCGATCACTCAGATACGTGGATCTCTTGGATCTCTTGATATCTTCGATGATGATTTTCAATGTACAGCTCTCGGTCCCTTATAGTCCTTGAAACCAGAAACCCTAGACTCCATATATAAATAGATACGGTTAAGATCATGATTCCAAAATCTCACATCCAACGGCCCATATTTGACCGCTGAACCGCCGCAAAATGCCACGTTTGGCCGCCCTTCCGCCGCACTTTTGTAACACCTTATAATGCGATTAAAGTTAATTAAGCGATAATTGCGGATTTTTAATAAAATTTAACCAATAATTATTTTTACATATTTTACTATTATTAATTAATATTTTTATTATATTATTTTTATACTTGCACACACATGTGTATGTTAACCTAGGCTTATGTATGTGTTAACTATGCTTTGTTAGCATGTCACCTTAATTTATATTTATGTACATTTGTTTTAAGTATAAGAGTTTTTATTTTCAAATGATAAAAGAGAGAGAAAAGATTTGAATGATGAGGCATGGAGTGTGGGGGGACAAAGCATGGAGGGCATTTAATGAGGAAATAGAAAGGGTATGGATCATCTCTCATCCTCACCCTCTCACTCTCTCATTATCCCTTAACACTCTCCTTCTCTCTCTCATTTTTCTCCTCTTCTCCTTCACCAAAAGAAAATCATCTCCTGAAAATATTCCTCCACAAATCTTAAGCTTAAACCCACATCAAAACTCACTAAACCCTTCACTAAGCTTGCTTATGCCCTCTTGTGATGTCTTGGAGCTTGATGGCTAGAGTTTCATCCAAGTCTTGGTGAGATATTGTTTCTAAACTGTTATTTAGGCTTTAAGGAAGGATTTTGTGTTATTTAGTTTCAGATTTTTACCATAATGTCTTATTTAGTGTCGATATCGTATTTTGTGTTAAGTTAGGGTTCTGTGGAATCTGATATCACTACGTTGACCCATAGATAAATCTAACAATGCAGTAGAATAATGTTAGAGCCCTGAAGATACCTAAAAACCCGGACCCAACCCCTCACCATAGGCCCGGCGAGATTCCCTTTATGGCCGACGACGCCGGTTTTCTTGTGGCTTTAGACGATGAATTTTTATGGGTAGCTCTCTGTGGGTCTTTTAGGTTATTTGGTACACTTTGTTTTTCCTATATTATCTGTAGGAAAAATCTGGGACCGTTTAGCTAGATTCTAGTATTTCGGCAACGTGCGATACAGATTTATCCGACTTTGGTTTAGGTGTTTCGTGCTTTAACAGCCATAGGGTTGGTCTAGAGAGTCGCTGCACGCGTTTAGCCCGCTAAGCTAACACTTGGTAGCTTGTGGGAGCCAATTCGTTAGTTTGGCAATGCGTCCGTATTTTATTGAAAAGTTACTAATTTCATAATTATTGGTGTTGTGTGATATTAGGATTACAGATGGGGACTTCGGACGCAGCCAAGAAGGGGAAAGAGGTGATCGGATGCACCTAGCTCGAGATCGTCCGGTGAGTAGATTTAACATCTACAGGAGAATCACATTAATGGAGTTAAGCACCGAAGGCTAGATTCAAGTGATATAATGCTTATATATGTGTTGTGTTTGTGCATGAGTACCATTTTGTAAACCCTATTACTTGTCATACTTTCACATATCAGTAATAGGACACTGCACCATTACTGACGGTTCATATTGCACGAGCATTGATTTATTTGTCACACACACCATTGGTAATTGCCATGCTACGCACACTATAGAAATTGCCATGGATAAATATATGTTATATTGCATTCATTATTGACAGTTAGACATTGATTTTGTACTAGTACGCATCATGATTTGCATCGTGCATACATTACTATAGTGATATATCTCATATGATGTTTTCATGAGATTTCTGTTTTGTGGATTTGGGAAACCGCAAAGTACCTTTATAAAACTTGGAATATTTAAAAGGCGGTTTTTCCCTTGATATGATATTTCGTGTTCACCATGAGTTTTCTCGGTTTTGAGTTATGAGTATACCCGATTCGAGGACAGAGGGGGCACCATCTACGGGTATAGGGTAGACCCGGTAAGGTACCCCGGGGCAAGAAGCTCAAGATGTAGACGATGAGCCAGGCAGGAGGGAACACTACCTACCGGTGATTGTATGGAAACTCGACGGATATCCGGAGGATACCATTTCGGAGTTATGAGATGAGATAGATATGAGGGTCGATCGGAGGATGCGGCGCCTGAGATATAAGGATTTATGTGTCGATGCTGGACATGGGTTTCATGATGTTTCGAGTGTCGATGTTGGATACTCAAGTTCCATGATGTTGATAGATATGAGGGCCAATCAGAGTGTCAGCGCCTGAGATATTAGGATTTGGGATGTCGTTGGTGAACATCGGATTTCCATGATGATGATTCATTGATGAGGTTTATGTTGTATCCCACACTCAGGATTTATTTGACATGCACTGTTTCATGTAGTTGTTGTCCCTTGGTGGTGTACTTGATCATGATTTTGTTGCATATCCATACTGCTATACTTATGCCCTTAGGTTGCATATTTCGGATCATCGCTTTTCGTGCATGCTTGCGATTATTTGTACGATGTTATTACTATTCACGAGTTGGCAACTCACCCTCGCTATGCCACAGTGTTTTGCAGGTTTGACCCTCAACGTAGTCGTGGCATGCTCTTTATTGCATCATTTTCGGTGGATACCGCTACTGTTGGGTATGGGACCCTTTTGAGTAGGTGGGTTTTGCGAGTATCCGTAGGATCCTATTGTATATCTTATATTGTATCTAGTGCTCTCCATCTTCCCTTTATATGTATTTGACTTAAAGACGAGACTGAGAGGTTCGATATTGTATTTTATTTGTGATTCTGGTTGTCGTGCTCGTGCGAGCCGGCTTTTATTGTGCTGTGATGTTGTTTTACCTCTTATTATCCTATTTTTACTTCCTTTTTGCTTATTTCTTCTCTACGGTGTCGTATATATATCCTGTTGTGGTTGTGTTCTGCCTTTAGGTGTGAGTTGCTCCCGTTTGGGGATGCCTTTATATTCTATGTTTTATTGTACCCGTTTGGGGCTAGTTTTTACAAAGGAGATACTGCCGAAATTTTTATGAAAATAGATTTAAGTTTTGAGATTTTAAATTGAGATTTTAAATGTTTTTAACAAATTTTTTAACTATTTTTACCACTGTATCCTTTATGGTTTAGATTTCTGGGTTTTCAGCTTACTTGAATTACGTTACGCCTTTAGACGTCGCGTGATTTAAGTGCCGGTCGCGTTCCTAATTTCGGTCGTGACAGCTTTGGTAGGATCATGACTTAGGATTATTTTTGGCTTCTTGTGTTGACATGTGGAGATCCTTTTGATTTCTAGATTCTGAAAATAATACTCTGAGTATCTGCCGTTGCTAGATCTCTCGATTTGCTTCTAAATTTTGGCATATTCGGTTTCGACATCCTGATTTGACTCGGATCTCTTACTTGGATTCCAGACCTAAGCTAAGATCTGCACAATATCTCAAATCAATGTGTTAGTAGCATTTGGTATTTTTGAGATATTATCCTAACCATTTATATGATATAATATCTTAAGAATATTGATTAGAAATATTTGATATGATATGCATGTTTTAATTATTAATATTTCATTTAAATATTATATACATATATTTTCTCTCATTATATTAATTATAATGTAGAAACATATGATAATAAACTTTTTACAAATAAACCCATATATGTTCTATATTTACAATAAACACCATTTAGTACTTAATAATAGTAGGGAAAATATTCATTCAAAAGTACAATATTTTAGACTAATCAGCGAGCATTCCTGTCAATATAGCCTTTGTCATTAAATACTTGAGAGGATCCACCTTCGATATAAGGTGAACTTCATCCGCTAAGGCATAGTGTTTGAGCTTCATAACTGCAAATATCAGTGCCAAGCAATGTTTCTCAATGGGGGAGTAGTTGCATTCTACCCCCAGCAGAACTCGACTTAGATAGTATATGCTGGGTTCGCTTAGCACCCCGACACGGTTCCGGCAAGCATCAAGTATGCAACTTTAAAAATCTAGGGTGCCGAGCGAGCCCGACCAAGGATCTAACTAGAGAATTAGGGCTATGTATCCACGTAAACAAACTTTACACTAAGTGAAATAGGAATACAACCTTTGTAGACCGATCCTTCACTTCTAAAGCTCCGTGTAGTAGTCCCTTTGCTCCAAGTAGTGGTGTTCCGGACTCTCCTTAGGCTCTACTAGGCGAAAAGAACGAGCTTGCTCAAGGATATTCGAGGCCGAAGATGATCTACGTCGAAGAATCTCTAACTCAAACTATCTCTTCACTAATTGAGATTTAGTGAATGAAACAACCTATACTAAATGGATAATTTGGTATAGATTGGTGAAGTAGGAATTTTGCTCACTTTAGAATTATTTTTCTCTCTTTCTTTTCTTCACTCAAGAAACCCTAGTGAGCTCAAATGAGATGAAGAAGAAGAAGAAGTGATCAACCATGTGTGCAAAAATATCTTCAAGATATTTGTAGAGACTTAACCATGGCTAAAGATAATGGTTAGGTTAATAAATATATAGAGTAAAACAAAATTAGTGAACTAAGTCAAGAATTCCACATGCTTCTACAAGCATCCAAACCAAGTTATTTTCCACCTAATTTTGTTTATTCCCTAAATAAATAATCACCATAATTATCTTGAGTATGGTATGAGTCTCATACACCCATGTGCAATGTATTATCAAGCATGACACAAAATAAATACATTAACATATATCACAAATATATTAAATGTATAAGTAGAAAAGAAATTCTTAAGTGAGCCAATATTAGTTAATATATATATATATTAATATATCAAATATATAATTATATATATTAAATTATTAAATCAACACTTGATTTAATAATCCGGCTATATCACATACAACCGACTAATATCATATAACAAATTATTGAATCAACACTTGATTTAATAATCCGGTTATATCACATATAACCTATATCACAAGATTAGATAATGTATCATATACAAGTATCAATCTCGGTCCCGCACATATCACATATGTGCCCTACTTCGTTTCACATGAGCTAGGAAACCTCTGTGTAGGACTCTAAAGACTCGTCAATACGCCAGTAGTAGGTGATGATCATATCAGTCACCCACAAGCCGTCAGCGGTACTAGCTGCACGTAACGGCTACCCAGGTATTGAGCGATCAGAAGATCAACAAGTAAGTTTGTCCATACTCCCGTAAATCCAATAAGTAACACTATCGTATTGTCCGATCTTTTCGTCTGATATGTCGCATATCGAGTCTGGGGGTGGTAAACGTCAGACCTCAATAAGTTGATAGGTCATGTCGATATGAGGCTCATAACGGGTCGAGAAACTACTGATAACACTTACCAGTAAATCTCAGTATCATCCCTGGCCAGGGACTTCCTGTTATGGCCAATCAAGCACTGCGCAACATCAACCCCCAATACCGGAGGAGACGAAACCCTTCCTATCGCTCATTGCCTCCATGTGACTCGGGACTATACCCAAAAACCACCTGTTTGGACGCTCTCTTGAATGTGGTAGGGTGGAAATCAAAGCACAGTGGGAATCATACAAGACTCTATGACGATCTCAGGTCTACAGACTAACCTGTACCAGTGTCACCAGAGAACTGCTATCTGACGTTAGGTATAATACCATCTAGGAGTTCTCGGTGAGTCATGTTCAGTGTACCCAGTCTCCACTGAGCACCCGTATACAATTTTTGATGTCAAACACCAATGGATATGGGATCATCCATCACCTATCAAATGGGTCAAGAAACGTATATGCTGGTCTACTTTGGAATATCGATGCCCCGTCTCAATACACCCACAACTAGGAACAATTAAAGGATGAACTTATGGACTACCCTGGCCCCACTATAATGATCTACATCATAATCCTGGGTTAAGTACACATCCTAAGGGCTTTACCAACATGTGAGAGCAAGACAGTATCAAAATACCAGTCAACATGTTAAGATAAAGAGTAACCAGATAGCATACTATCATGTCGAGCAAGAAAGTCCTCCCTATATATTTCCAAGCATCCATTATAATATACAATCATGTACAATAATGACCTCTAGGGCATACATACAACTAACAGTATATAGCTCTTTCTTTCCCATGGTCATTTTCTTGTGCCCATAGTGCACCTAGAGAATTATCAAGTGCGTTCGTATATTGGATGGCGGTTTTCCTGTCACAGGGGTAGCTAAAACTGGTGGGCTCTGCAGGTATTGCTTGATTTCTTCTACTGCCTTTTGGCATTTTTGGTCCCATACGAAGGGAGTCCCTTTCATCAGGAGATGGCTAAAAGGACGACACTTGCCAGATAGGTTGGCGATGAATTGTCAGATATACGCGAGATTTCCTTGGAGCGATCGCAGTTGCTTGAGGTTTCTTGGAGGGGGAATTTCTTTAATTTCCTGGATTTTGGAAGGATCGATTTCAATACCCCGATGATAGATGATAAATCCTAAGAATTTCCCTGACGAGACTCCGAAAACGCATTTTAACATATTCATCTTCAGGTTGTATTTTCTGAGGCGTTCAAAGACTATTTTGATATGTCCCTAATGCTCCTCATAAGACATACTTTTGACCACGAGATCGTCTATGTAACATTCGATGATTTCGTGGATCAAGTCGTCGAATATTTTGGTCATAGCTCTTTGATATGTCGCTCCAGCATTCTTTAGTCCGAAGGGTATGACCTTCTAGCAGAAGATGCCTAGTAGGGTATGAAAGGGCCACGGGCCGAACCTTGGGTCCCACGGCCTAAGGTTCGGCCCGTGACCGAAAGGTCGTGTGCTTTTGATCTTCAAGATCCATCTAGATTAAATTATATCCGAAGGACCTATCCATGAATGAGAAGGCCCGTGACCAAAAGGTCCCGTCATTACCCGTTAGGTTAGCTAACTAACGACAGAGCGGGGACTGGACTAGCGCGGATGCAAAACATATACAACATCTACTAGTATATATATCAATATATAATATTTCGCTCAAGGCGTGATAAAATGCAACATCACAGAAATGTACAGCATCACAGAACAATACAGATATCTGGGATCCCCGGGTTTCACAGAGCCGCTGAAACCCGACGTTCCCCTGGTCGTGTGGATAGCCTGTGCAATGAAAATCCTAGACCCCTACGGGCGCGGCAAGTCACCCGCCAAAACCTGAAGCGAGGCAGCCCCCTTCAGCACGTGAATGGACCACCCAGCCGCTATAGCAGTTAGACAGGATTTACCGATCGAGTGACATTCACGTTCGCAGATATAATGTAAAAACTGTGAACTAATGTGTTTAAAATATCCGATCGATCAAAAATTACCAAGTGGGCCCCAAGCACAACTGTAGCACATAAAGAAATTCTGGGCCCAAAAAGAATGTTCCAAAAGCCCTATTTTCAAGTCAGGAGGCCTCTGTAAAAAATTGATGCACTGAACTTACAAGGTGGCGGCGGAACCGCGGCCCAAACAGGGGTTTGGCCGCGGTTCCGCGGTGGTATGATGGGTTCATGCAACAAAATTTTACCAGAGTTCTCCTACTTCCCTGCACAGTATTCTGAGACAACCTGAAAATTTTTTGGAGTCCAAAAAATTTCGACAGAAACTGATGCTATTCAAAACGCGGATTTTGGATTTTTTTGTTCGATCGGAAATGTAAACACATTAAACAAAGCTAGACTAGGTTAATGGCGAGGCTCTGATACCACTGTAAGTGCACGGCGGCGCCCCGGCCTTCAATCCGACACCGGAATGCGGAAGCGGTGATTTACTTTAACTTTTCAAACCGGCACCACCGCGCACTATAAACCCGGATCATGCCATTAAACTAGTCCTAGCTATCTAGAGAGGGGGTAGAGAGATATACCGAGTGATCCGTGTCCTGCGGTCTTCTCGTCGTCGTCCCGATCTCCCGCGGAATGTCCGGTCTCCACCTCCTCGCCGGAAGGGCACCACGTCGCCGGCTTCTTTTACGGGCTCTCACCTCTGGTCCGAGGCAACTCGGGCATGAATTTGGCGAGTCGACGTGCCCAAGATTTTCTGTAGAATATAGTGTAGTGCTATGTCTCATTTTGGGGTTTTTGGAGGTTGCCATAGTGGTGGAGGAATGAGATGTAGTTTGGAGATGGAACTTGTGGGAATTTTGCAAAGCCAAATGAACAAAAACCCACCCAAATATTTTTGGACAGCCCCCCTAACTTCCTTGGCCGGCCAATGCAATGGTGAAGGGTGAGAATGGAGTCAAGGAAAGTCAAGGGAGTGGGGAAGCTATCATGCAAGCATGAATAAAGAGTGATGATTAAAAACAACATCATCACAAACAAAAACCAACACTCCAAATCAACCATCATGAACCCAAAGTCAATCAATGATGAAGTAAACAAGTCAATGCATGGTGGAACCATCATGACACAAGAATATGCAAAGACAACCCTCCACAATGCTAATTTGCGCAAATGCAAATAAGCCCTCCTCCACCAATCTTCGGCCAATGAAAGATACAAAGGAAAATGGCCGACACGGAAAGCAAACTGCCAACTCCAGAAAAACTGATCCCGTAATAAATTACAGGAAAACCCCATTACTGTGCATACACACCCGCATCTGTATTCCAACCGAATACAAATGCAATGAGACAAAATCTACACTGTACAATACTAGGATCCGGCTTAAACCAAAGCCCGCTAGTATTAACCGTCCGATCATGATCCGTGCAATACCGCACGTATCTGATCGAACCCTGCCATATCTCCATACGGCCTCTACAGCGTTTCGCCCAAAAACTTGAGCAACTGAATGTAGGGGACTCTAAAGACTCGTCAATACTATGGCTGTGGATTTAACCACTAGCACGTCAGAGGTATTAGCCATACGTGACGGGCTACCAGCTATTGACCAAAAGGGACGTCGATGAGCGAACTCATCCTGACACCCTACTGAGCCTGTCAGTGACAATATCCGTACAGTCCGGTCCGTTCGTCTATGAGCATCGCATAGCGGGCCTAGGGGGTTGGTAAAAGTCAGACCCCCAAAAGCGGTACAAGTCATGTCAGAGATCAGCCCAGAACACCCTGAGATACTGCTGGAATACCTACCAGTAAATCTCCTGCCTTGGCCAAGGACTTTTCATGTTCTGACTCTCCTAGACACAGCGCGACCTCACCCCCAATACCGGCAGAGACGAACCCCCGAAGATCCGCTCACTGCCTCCATGTGGCTCGGGACTGTACCAACTAAAACCTGTTTGCATGTCTCCTTTGAGCGTGGTAGGGTAGTAATCAAAGTACAGTGGGAACTCACACGAGACAAATGACGATCCTCAGGTCGATGAACTAACCTGTACACATGTCACCAGGGAACTACTATCTGACGTCAGGTATAAGACCAACTAGCATGTTCCCGGCGAGTCATGTCCGGTGTAGTCATAACCCAATGAGCACCTGTATACATCTTAGGTGAACCAACTGACACCAGTGGATTGTGAGACCGGCCACCGCCCCTCGTCGGGGTCTCGACTGTATACACCAGTCTACTCTGGAGTATCGATGCCCTGTCTCGAAACTCCCATGACTAGGGACCTTTTAAGGATGTGCTTATAGACAACCAGCTCCCACGTATATGATCGCCCTCATATTGCTGGAAGTCAAGCATGAATCCTAGGGGCTCTATCAACGTGTAATAGCGACCTGTCAGGTCACCTAAAGTAGTACACGATGATAAAGATAAACCAGATAGCATACTATCATTTTGAGTAAGACTGTCCTACCGGAATAGGTCCTCCCTCAATCATTGCAATCACGTGCCTGTGATCCAATAATTGACTCTGAGGGCACTATCTCCAATAATCTCCCATTTGCACTCAAGGCTAATTATTGCGATGTCGCATACTCATAGCCCGTGTGATACCGAACACCCAACTCCTCTACTAATCAGTCTCACAAAGCTAGTTTGCGAAACTATTGCGTTCAAGGAATAGCCTCAGTGAGTGGATCCGCTTTGATGTTTCTTTCTATGTCTCTCTATATCTCAAGTTCGCGGAGAATGCCATCTCCCGAAATGAGCAATACTTGTCTTAGAATGTGTCTGGATGTCTGATGGGACCTAGCTCATAAACGAACTCCAAATCCAAACTTCTTAGACTGTATCATCAACTGAACTTAATCAGTATCCTGCGCCATGCCTCCCTCAGTATTGCCTTGGACCACCTGTCCAAAATACTGCCCCTCGTCAGAAGGAAAACTATAACTCTGACAACCTCCTTGTCGTCCAGGTCACCTTGGAAGCCTGGAATGATAACTGTCTCCCGAATGAGGATGTCGTTATCATATCCCTAGAACATCCACTTATGTTCTAAAACTGCTTCCGACTGTTTCTCTAGGATAGGATCAATGTCAACTTATTGCATCTATTGCAAGAACAACATCTGGTGTGGTACTTGACATCTCATGATTGACTCAATTGCCCGAGCAAGTGATCTGCCAATCATGCACATCCCTCTCCCCATTAGTCTGTAAGACACCTTAAGAGAGGGTGACTCCATCACTTGCAGGTACACCACCATGCCTGGAGTCGTCCATTATAAATACTCTTAGAATGCTGTCTAAGTACCCTGATTGGGAAACCACCCAAATCTAGATCTAAAAATATAGATCCAGTAACCAGAATGTCCGATATAATATCTATATCCTTATGTGGAGAAACCACTGTGTGACAACCAAAGTATAACCGATCGTAGTATAGGAATTTCACTTCCTACTCTGTGTATGTCATCCAAATACCAGGACATCACACCCTACTACCTTCTTAACAGATCCATCCCCTATTCTGATGAAGTCAAACCTATGACTGTCACATCAGAAATAGATGATCTATCTCCGCTATATCTGCTTTATTCTATAAATAGACATAAGCCACCTGTCCGCCAATGCTTCCGCCGCTCCCACTGACTACGACAACCCTCTGGCAGAGTCATATATACGTACACTTCTAAAGCTAGTTTAGAATGACGCTATACTCATCCTCCCGCCGGGTCTCACAGTCTGGAACAACAGCAATGGTAAGTCTGGGTAAACAAGAACCTCCCTGTCACCGTCCTTGAGGCTACCAGAGTACCTCTCGGGTGTCTGAGGTTACCCACCGTATCTGCGGAGTGGCCAATGGAATGTCAAACCAGATTGAATCTTTAGGTTCCTATCAAATCTTCAGTAATCGTTTGCGGTTCTGGAATCACTTCCAGTTCTACCATACTCCCACTACTGTTTTCTGAAAAAATCCATTTTTTGTTAAAACTGTGGAGAGTTAAGAACAATATCACTATTGATCTTCCAGATGGTAGAAAGTCAACCCTCGTCATAGCCTGGGTCAACCCACAAACAGCCATTACAGAAACGTGCCTTGAGTTATCCAGAGTCTGGTTTTAAGCATATGCCAGACAACTCCCCGTACCTTAAGATCGTTAAGATATGAACTATTCTATATCCAATATAGGACCAGAGGCACTGATTTAATTGAACCAGATTCAAATCATGCAGCTGTCTCCAGTGCATGTCAACTAAATGGAAAGAGGCCGATCAGCGTTACTCAACTTAGGAATGCTTCCAATTATGAGTAACCTGAAAGAGAAGCAAGTTCTCTTAATCATTACTATCAACTGAATACCACACACAAGTATCTACATCTTCGATCACCTTGAAGAATCCCGATACTTGCAACACCTGGTTCTCTACTTTATTCATATACCTATAACTTCTCAAAACTTAGACCTTGTGTTTCTACGAAACACCTGTCTAGAACTAGAGAAGTCATAAGTAAACTGAATATAGTACGAGGACCAACCCCTCTGTCCTAATGGACACTGGACAATATACAATACTCTGTACAAGTCCCTTGAGTCTAAAAACTCACTCCCTGTGTGTTGTAGGTTAAAAACTGTACTTATGGTTAAGAAGAATTACACCGCTGTTTAATGCTCC
Organism: Agapanthus africanus; assembly: GCA_030015575.1. NCBI lineage: Eukaryota > Viridiplantae > Streptophyta > Magnoliopsida > Asparagales > Amaryllidaceae > Agapanthus > Agapanthus africanus. The sequence continues at coordinate 455,759,349 of JASDDO010000001.1, read as the reverse complement.
TTACCTAACCATCAACTGATATAGGTAAATGTCATCGACAAAATTTCAAAAAAGTATATCTCACTCTATAAAAATAGACGTACAGATATATCAATTTGAAATTGGTGCATTATAGCGGATATTCAAAACCAAATATTCGCCGTCCGGCAAACAACCCAGGTGACTTCCTCAAATATCACCAATTACAACGAATTCCGATATAATGAGGACGATCACCTAATTCCCAATAACTTACTCCCACTCATCATCTGTAAAACCATACAGATGTGAGAATCATACCTGGTAAATACATACCCTGGAGCAAGTGTCTAATTGGGAAATCAGTTTTCTTTTAACAGTACACAGTGAAACTGAAACATTGAAATGTTTCGTAGGGGTATCCGGGTATTCCTAGTAATGCCTCTTCCATTATCTAGATTCACAACTGTAACCGTATAATTCTTTGCCACCTCTCCAAATCCCTTCATATGTCTTTAGTCATTACCTTCTGTACACCCCTTTAGGCCAAATGGTTTTCTTCCTTCCCTACCATTCGGCACCAGCCTATGGTTTGGAAGAAGACTATCCAATAAGCATAATGGATGTACTGTCCCAATCCTAGGAACACTCGCAATGCGAGAGAAGGTGAAGATAAAAGACACCTGAATAAACCTTATTCCTATTTCTCCTGAACCAGAATCCATCCCCGAACTGGAACAAGTTCCTTTCGAGTTCGTATATAACCATACGATGGAATATCCAATAAACTGTGGATCTTCGTAGTGATACGGAGTGTCCTGGAGAAATACAAAGGTAAAGTGGGAGTGGTAATGAAATACTTGGTTTGGTCATGAATATCAGTCGCAATTTACTTTGCCCTCTTACTAATCCCTTTTTTGTCTTTACATAATACCTTCTGTACACCATTGCTAGGCTAATTGGTTTTCTTCATTCCCTACCGGTCGGCACCTGCCTATGGTTTGGAAGAAGACTATCCAATTTGCGTAATAGGTGTACTATCTCCTAAACCAAGGAGTACTCGCAACCTGAGAGAAGGTAAAAGGAAAAGACAACTGAATAGTCCTATTCATTTTCCCCAGAACCGGAAACCATCCTTGAATAATTCCTTCGAGTTCGTATATAACCATACGATGGTTTTGTCCAATGGAAGTGGACGTTCGTAGTAATACGGGGTGTCCTGGAGAAAAGGGTAAAAGTAGGAGTGGCAATGAGGTTTGCAACCCTGACAATCCAAATGCCAGTGTTTAAAAAGGTTCGGTCAACTTGGTCACTGAGTCATAGTCTAAGGTCAGGTCAATGGTCGCTGCCAAAGAGAGAGAGAAAAGAAACACTCAGCGTGCACTCTAACCTAGATCAGAATGGTTACCAATTTATCTAATTAGGAAACCTCCCACTGTAACCTCAAATTCTTCTCCAAACCTGAAAGAAGAATTAGTCGGGATCACCCGAGGAGTAAACCAACTCATCAGTGGGAATCGGGATCCAACTATCATCGCATGATAACATGACGGAATCCGCTCACGCTATCATACTCCAGAAGGTATGCGCATATCTGGCAAGTTTCAGTTTCTTTTGAAACTCCCGATGTGGATTTTTGCCCCATGCTCTTATGACCTTGACTAAGGCCAGCAAATCATAAGTCATATGTCAAGTTCTACCCGTCATTGTCCAGGTTAATTTGAACCCACCCGTACAAGCCCTTGACTAGGTCCAACAAGGCTATACGACTGTCCCAAACCAACGCATCTATCTATGCAGCATATGAATACCCAATAGCTACCAAACACTGTGCCTTGACTATGGCCAACAAACACAGCTTGAATACTATTGACTATCCATATGTAACGACGGAGGGCTACGAATGGTTTCTGGCGAAAACCTTTAACGTAATGAACTTGATATTGTTGAAGGAACGGATAGCTTTTTAGAAAAATATAGTAACGAAAACCTTTGCTAAAGAGGTCACTCCCGGTGAAGGGATCTCGGCTCTTTCCCCGTAGAATGAGGTGCAGGATATTCCAACTGAATACCACGATGCAAAGCAAAAGTAATCGGTTATAGTGAAGTTATTGCACTGACGCAAACTTTTGTCCAAGGGGTCACTCCCGGTGAAGGGATCTCGGCCCTTGCCTCGTCGACTGAGGAGCAGGATATTCCAACTGAATACCACGATGCAAAATAAAAGTGAACGTACTTGCAAATAACAGCTCTTTGAAAAATGTTCCAACAACATCAGATTAGGTTTGTTTTAACTTGCATTGATCCGAATCAATGCAGTCCCTTCTATTGATCACACCAATAAAGAAAGAAAATAATGACGTACGTATATTCCATCCGCATTCGCCACTGGGTCCCGTCATTACCCGTTAGGTTAGCTAACTAACGACAGAGCGGGGACTGGACTAGCGCGGATGCAAAACATATACAACATCTACTAGTATATATATCAATATATAATATTTCGCTCAAGGCGTGATAAAATGCAACATCACAGAAATGTACAGCATCACAGAACAATACAGATATCTGGGATCCCCGGGTTTCACAGAGCCGCTGAAACCCGACGTTCCCTTGGTCGTGTGGATAGCCTGTGTAATGAAAATCCTAGACCCCTACTGGCGCGGCAAGTCACCCGCCAAAACCTGAAGCGAGGCAGCCCCTTTCAGCAACGTGAATGGACCACCCAGCACTTCACGGAATCCGGTAACTTGGGCACCCCTCCTGGGTCAACCTATACCCCCTACGAGTGCGGCGAATAGCCCGTGAATTCTAGAGTGAAGCCCCCTCTGTCTCAATGCCATGAGATGCTGGCCCGTTGCCCTCTAGAACCCGGCTATTCGTGCACCCCTCTGCGGGGTAATCCTAGTACAGAAAGTAAAATATACATACAACGGGTACATCGACCGCAACCTGGTCGTACCCCAAAATAATAATATACAGACAGGCAGTGACGGCAGTCCACATGTCGGACGCTCGCCCCGCAATATCAAATGTACATAATACAACAAAAACTGTACTAGCATTGCATCCAGGCTATCCCCACGACCAATCCGCAACAACACAGCACAATCACAGAACATCAACGTGAATGTCACGTTCGCAAATCTGTCTAACCGGGCTATAGCAGTTAGACAGGATTTACCGATCGAGTGACATTCACGTTCGCAGATATAATGTAAAAACTGTGAACTAATGTGTTTAAAATATCCGATCGATCAAAAATTACCAAGTGGGCCCCAAGCACAACTGTAGCACATAAAGAAATTCTGGGCCCAAAAAGAATGTTCCAAAAGCCCTATTTTCAAGTCAGGAGGCCTCTGTAAAAAATTGATGCACTGAACTTACAAGGTGGCGGCGGAACCGCGGCCCAAACAGGGGTTTGGCCGCGGTTCCGCGGTGGTATGATGGGTTCATGCAACAAAATTTTACCAGAGTTCTCCTACTTCCCTGCACAGTATTCTGAGACAACCTGAAAATTTTTTGGAGTCCAAAAAATTTCGACAGAAACTGATGCTATTCAAAACGCGGATTTTGGATTTTTTTGTTCGATCGGAAATGTAAACACATTAAACAAAGCTAGACTAGGTTAATGGCGAGGCTCTGATACCACTGTAAGTGCACGGCGGCGCCCCGGCCTTCAATCCGACGCCGGAATGCGGAAGCGGTGATTTACTTTAACTTTTCAAACCGGCACCACCGCGCACTATAAACCCGGATCATGCCATTAAACTAGTCCTAGCTATCTAGAGAGGGGGTAGAGAGATATACCGAGTGATCCGTGTCCTGCGGTCTTCTCGTCGTCGTCCCGATCTCCCGCGGAATGTCCGGTCTCCACCTCCTCGCCGGAAGGGCACCACGTCGCCGGCTTCTTTTACGGGCTCTCACCTCTGGTCCGAGGCAACTCGGGCATGAATTTGGCGAGTCGACGTGCCCAAGATTTTCTGTAGAATATAGTGTAGTGCTATGTCTCATTTTGGGGTTTTTGGAGGTTGCCATAGTGGTGGAGGAATGAGATGTAGTTTGGAGATGGAACTTGTGGGAATTTTGCAAAGCCAAATGAACAAAAACCCACCCAAATATTTTTGGACAGCCCCCCTAACTTCCTTGGCCGGCCAATGCAATGGTGAAGGGTGAGAATGGAGTCAAGGAAAGTCAAGGGAGTGGGGAAGCTATCATGCAAGCATGAATAAAGAGTGATGATTAAAAACAACATCATCACAAACAAAAACCAACACTCCAAATCAACCATCATGAACCCAAAGTCAATCAATGATGAAGTAAACAAGTCAATGCATGGTGGAACCATCATGACACAAGAATATGCAAAGACAACCCTCCACAATGCTAATTTGCGCAAATGCAAATAAGCCCTCCTCCACCAATCTTCGGCCAATGAAAGATACAAAGGAAAATGGCCGACACGGAAAGCAAACTGCCAACTCCAGAAAAACTGATCCCGTAATAAATTACAGGAAAACCCCATTACTGTGCATACACACCCGCATCTGTATTCCAACCGAATACAAATGTAATGAGACAAAATCTACACTGTACAATACTAGGATCCGGCTTAAACCAAAGCCCGCTAGTATTAACCGTTCGATCATGATCCATGCAATACCGCACGTATCTGATCGAACCCTGCCATATCTCCATACAGCCTCTACAGCGTTTCGCCCGAAAACTTGAGCAAATGAATGTGGGGGACTCTAAAGACTCGTCAATACTATGGCTGTGGATTTAACCACTAGCACGTCAGAGGTATTAGCCATACGTGACGGGCTACCAGCTATTGACCAAAAGGGACGTCGATGAGCGAACTCATCCTGACACCCTACTGAGCCTGTCAGTGACAATATCCGTACATTCCGGTCCGTTCGTCTATGAGCATCGCATGGCGGGCCTAGGGGGTTGGTAAAAGTCAGACCCCCAAAAGCGGTACAAGTCGTGTCAGAGATCAGCCCAGAACACCCTGAGATACTGCTGGAATACCTACCAGTAAATCTCCTGCCTTGGCCAAGGACTTTTCATGTTCTGGCTCTCCTAGACACAGCGCGACCTCGCCCCTAATACCGGGAGATACGAACCCTCGAAGATCCGCTCACTGCCTCCATGTGGCTCGGGACTGTACCCAACTAAAACCTGTTTGCACGTCTCCTTTGAGCGTGGTAGGGTAGTAATCAAAGTACAGTGGGAACTCACATGAGACAAATGATGATCCTCAGGTCGATGAACTAACCTGTACACATGTCACCAGGGAACTGCTATCTGACGTCAGGTATAAGACCAACTAGCATGTTCCCGGCAAGTCCTGTCCGGTGTACTCATAACCCAATGAGCACGTGTATACATCTTAGGTGAACCAACTGATACCAGTGGCTTGTGAGACCGGCCACCGCCCCTCGTCGGGGTCTCGACTGTATACACCAGTGTACTCTGGAGTATCGAAGCCCTGTCTCGAAACTCCCACGACTAGGGACCTTTTAAGGATGTGCTTATAGACAACCAGCTCCCACGTATATGATCGCCCTCATACTGCTGGAAGTCAAGCATGAATCCTAGGGGCTCTATCAACGTGTAATAGCGACCTGTCAGGTCACCTAAAGTAGTACACGATGATAAAGATAAACCAGATAGCATACTATCATTTTGAGTAAGACTGTTTTACCGGAATAGCTCCTCCCTCAATCATTGCAATCACGTGCCTGTGATCCAATAATTGACTCTGAGGGCACTATCTCCAACACTTGTTTGACAGGCTTTGCCCCCGGCGTTATGGCCAATTTATGCACCGTCATTTCTGGATCGAGTCCTGGCATATCAGAATGTTTCCAAGCGACACAGTCTGTAACGACTCTAATTTTACTGTACGAAAATCTTAAAGTTAATGTACAGAATGGAGTTTGCAAGCTTTAGTACTAGTTATAAATTTAATTTGTTTAAGAACAGAAAGAAAGCACTTGTAGCTCATTGGAAAAGCCTTGCACAGCTGAAACGTAGCCCCTATGTTTGAATCCCATCCGCCACATATTATTTTTGTAAGCCCAAAAGTTTACACGTGCAATACACGTAAAAATGAAAATACAAAAAAAATAAACATGTGTAAAATGTTGTGCACACAGCCAAGGACATGTGGCATAAATCCAACCCCCAACTCCTCTTTTGGACCGGCGAGATCGGCTCTGGGGCCGGCGACGGCGGGCTATCCGTAGGGGAAAAGCCCCGTATTTTGCACACTAAACCTATTGGTCCACCCCCATTACCCCCATTCTGTTTATTTTCTCTCCAAATTAACAGAGACATCAATTTCACCCATTAATCCAATTTTTAATGCTTTTTAATTCAATCTTTCAATTCCAAAACCCTAATTGCATCCTATAAATACAATCCCATACCCTAGCCCCTCCTCATTCTGAAATCTCTAGTCAAAATTATCAAAAATTCTCAAGTCCAAGAAGAGTACAAGTGGAGTTAGCAAGAGATTGACTTCTGGCGAGGATCTACGCAAGTTCCGGCGACTCCACGATGCCACGAAAGCTTTCACATCTTCTTCTGCTTTCCCTCTTTCCTTCTAGCAAGTAAGTCCCATTTCTTATTCTACTCTTTCATTTTAAAAAGTCTCTTTTCATAAAACATGTCGGAAGTGAAGTTAATACCGACACCTTCTTTAAAACATTATAAAATCCACTTTTTCTTATATGTTCTTCATGAATATTATTATATCATACTTGCTAATCATTAACTAACATTTAGAAACAATTTTAACTCTAAAACTCCATGTTAATTAACTTTAACCTAGCTTTTACGTTTAAATATCATGAAGTTTATATACGTTATCTTTTAATTTTTGCTTAGCATACCTTTAGAAAACTTCACAAGGTAATGACCTATCTCTCACATACATACATATTGACATAGTACGATTCTCTTGAAACATATCTCTTGTGGCAAAATACGAATTTTCATCAAAATACCTTAAACTATAAAAACCCGTTTTCTTCGAATTGCGTTATCAAATTCTTTGTGATTATGCCTCTACAACCCATTTTGGGGAACCCGCTGTTGGATGGTGCGGATTATCGCACATCCTCAGGCTAGTAGAGCGAGATGCAGACCTCCTCACGGAACATACGATCTCGAAAGAATTTTAATACGATTTTTAAGAAAAACGAGATTTTCTACTTAATAAATAAAATTAATTTTTAATAATTATATAAATATTATCAAAGCATATATTTTTAATATAATAAAATTCCATGTTTTCTAGAAAATAAAAGAATAACAAATTTTCATTAAAATACCATCAAGTATCAGTACAAGATAAGTTACACTAAAATATCTTGAACTATTCTAGATAAGTTATTATTCACTAATATTACTCACTCTTTAAAATTCACATTCATGGAAACCCTAAAGAACATAAATAATTGCTCGAGATTTATTTTTGAAAGTATATAAAATATTTTTTATAAAACCCCCCTCGAGCTATATAAAATTACATTAAGGACCCTAGTAAATATAGGTTTAAGCGGGACCAATTCTCTTGAGCCTTAGGGAGCCGGAGAAAGTGGGTGCTTGCCTATTTAAGGTAGAAAACTAAAACAGTGTTATCAATAGTAATTGTCTTGGAAAAACACACAAATCCTGTTGTACATGTGCAGTAGTTACCGATAACTCTTAAACCTAATTCAGGATCCAAATTCTGTTCTAAGTGTCTGACTCAAGTCTGAGTCCAAATCAATCTGAATCCAATCCAAACAAGAATCAAATTCAACATGAATCCAATATACCAACAAGACTACTTGAACTTGAAAATGAATACCAGAACAATATCAAACATGCAACATGACTTGACTTGATCGGCTCATGGCTATATTTTGACTTCATTGCATAACTACTTGATACATCCTGAAACTGTTTATATGAACAACTTATACCATGGTCTCGGCAAGTCTGATAATTACCAATCAATACAATATACATTACGGGGTTAACGGGGTAGACTGGTACAGAATGTGTTAAAAGTGGCACGATGATGGACACTAAAAGACACTTACATGAACATCCTGTGCCGTTGTCCCGTGGGTTTTGATGGGGCTTTGTACTTACATGTTACCATAGTCCACAGGATAGTTGGACTCCTCTCGTATACACTGATACATTCTGTACCAAACTACAAACAACTATGTTAGCATAACAAATAGATATTTACCAGTTCTATTCTCTTTACTTGTCTATTCCATTCTATCTCTTGGGACTTACCGAGCGCTAGTTCGCTGACGTCATTCCTGTCTCTTCTTTCTTTGGAATATTCGTCAGGAGGAACTGACTCTCAGGAGACCGAGCCCAATCAGGATGATTTAGAGTAATTCACAGAGGAGCCAGACTTCTAGGCTTTTACTTGTACTTATTTTCTTTTCAGTTCATATGCCACTGTTTAGGCATCGCTTTCTATCATTGTACTTTTCTTTTCAGTTGTATGTAAAGAAAGAATGTTAATAAAAGTTGTTATTATTATTACATCTCTTGTTATTCTTGTGTTTTCATTTATATTGCTTATTTACGCTTAACATGTTTACTTCTGAGTAAATACGTCGCGGCCCGTCACGTCTACTTCTCCGTACACTGGGAAGCGGGGTGTGACAGGTTTTGTTGGTAAACCATGCAGGTCCAGTTCTGCATGGAAACCTAAGCAATATGTCATAATAATTATAAGAATCGCCAACTAAACATTTTTTACATTTCTAAACTTTTGAATCTATCCTAACCCTTCCTTTTCTCTCAAGGTTATGGATTCCCCGAACAACACCAGCTCCAACGTCAATGGAAACACTCCACCTCCTCTACCACCACCACCACCTACCGCAGCAGCTCCTATCAATGAGCAGACGGTATTTCTTGAGACGGTCAAGAGCCTTCTGGAGGGTCAGCAGCAGCAGACTACTATCCTCTTGCACCGCCCTGAGATCGAGGCACCTAGAATCAAGCAATTCCGGGCATTGCACCCTAAAAACTTTTCTGGGAAAGAGAGCCCACTAGAGGCAGAGGAATGGGCTCAGTCCATTGAAGATGACCTGGCAGCAGCACAAGTGCCAGATATCGCTTGGGTAAGAATTGCGAAGCTGCAACTCACAGATAACGCCAAAGTATGGTGGAAGGCTGAAGATAGCTGTCTTGCACAGCCGATTGAATAGAAGACTTTTCACGACATGTTCGACGTAAAATACTTCCCTGAGATTGCCCGATTCGATATGGAACAGCAGTTCATCCACAAGCAATAAGGCTCGATGTGGAGCAAATCTGTAGATGAATATGACGCTGAGTTTACCATGCATAAAAGGTAAGATATGTCTCAATATTCAATTTCCTAATATCACATGCTATACTTCTAACACAAGGTCGTAACAGGTTCGCTGCACACCTCATCCCGACTGCTGAGATCAGGGCATGAAGATTTCGGCAAGGGTTGGACTCGGAGATCCAAGCTGCATTAGCTACAGGGGATTTCCCAACCCATGATCTTGCGCTGAGGGCTACCCAACGATATGAGACAGTAGTGAAGAAGAAGAGCAGACCTCAGACTGCAGGTGTGAAGCGCTCTGCCACTTAGATGGCAGGAGGAGCCTCTTCTAAGCCACCATTTATATCCAGGAGACTGGGAGTACCATTTAACTAGCTCAGTCCAGACTTTTGCTTTTACTACAAGAGAAATGGACACCTGATGAAGGACTGCGGGCGTGCTAACCACCTATGCTTAGTTTGTGGCGCATCCACTCACGCCATTAGAGATTGTCCCCATCGTCTCATCCCAGCTCCTACACCCCGACCAGCACTCACCTTTCCGCGGCAGCCAGCTATCCAGGCTCCTGCACCTCGTCTTTCTCTCCCAGCTCCACCTCCTCATGGACCTCTTGCACAACCTCCTCGTTAGTTCCATCAGGCTCAGAGGAACATGCCTCAAAGGCAGAGGAACAAACAGAGGAATGTACCACCGGCAAAGAGGAATGTACCTAGGCGTCAGGCTTTCATAATGACTGTGGAAGAAGCTGAAGCCATTGGACAAGTCATCACCGGTAACTCCCAATCTTTCAAACTTTTTCAATCCTTGTATACATCAATATATTCTTTTTCTATACCTAATCATATCCCACACAACTTAGGTACAATCTTAGTAGCCTCCCTACCTGCTTTAGCACTCTTCGATACTGGAGCATCATATTACTTTATGTCACAACGGTTCGTCCGAACTCATGCGATTCCAGTTAAACCGCTCGTATCCATCTGGAATGTCAGTTCAGGGAACGGCGTTCTAAAGGCAACTCTGGGATACGATCTGTGTCCATTGGTCATTTGCAACAGAGAATTTTATGTGGACTTCATGTAGTGTTAGCTTAGCACCTTAGCAAGGTTTTAGCAAGCATCAATCATGCTACTTAAAATTTTGGGGTGCTAAACAAACCCTAACCAAGATCTTAACTAGAGAATTAGGGTTAAACATGATATGTAAACTCTTTACGTCTAAGTGAACAAGGAATACAATCTTTGTAGACCGGTCCTTCACTTTAATAGCTCCATGTAGCAGTCCCTTCGCTGCAATCACGAACCCCCAGACTCTAGAAAGGCTCCCATGAAGAAACGAACCAGCTACCTTCGAAGTCTTCGAGGCCGAAGATGATCTACGTCGAGGAGACACTAGCTCATGCTATCTCTTCACTAATTGTGTAGATTAGTGAAGCAAACACCCTAAACTAAATGGCTAATATAGAGGATGGCGAAGTAGGAAGTGGGCTAACTTTAGATTAATTTTTCTCACAAGTTATCATCACTTAGAAAAAACTAGCAAGTTTTTTTCAAGTGAGGAAGAAGAAGAAGTGATGAAGAGATCAATGAACTCATGAGGTTAGAAATGCAACAATGGTTTATGTATGTCATCCACTAACCATTGTAGAGACTTAACCATAGCTATGAGTTAAGGGTTGGGTTGAAAAATATCTTAAGCTAGACAAACAAGTGGACTAAGTCAATGTTTTCCACAAGCTTCTACCATGACTCATTATCCAAGTGTTTGAATTACTTAAAACAAATAAAACCCTAACTTAACCCTAGCATGGTGTGAGTCTCATACATATATGTTGCATGTGTAACCTAGCATGACACAATAATATATATCACATATATATTTTGTGCAAAAAGAAAACAATACATTTAACATATATCGCATATATATCAATGTATCATAAAGTGAGAAAAGAAATCTTAAGTGAGCTAAAATTAGTCAATATAATTTAATATATCAAATATATAATTATACATTAAATTATTAAATCAATTCTTGATTTAATAATCCGGCTATATTACATATAACCGACTAATATCAAATGCAACAACTAATCGAATCAACACTTGATCCGATAACTCGGCTATATCACATAAACCCGACCGATATCACATATCGCGAGAATAGAATACAGTATCACATACTCGTATTAATCTCGGTCCCGCACATATCATATATGTGCTCCTACTCCGTCTCGCATGAACCAGGAAACCTCTGTGTATGACTCTAAAGACTCGTCAATACGCCGACAGTAGGTGATGATCATATCAAACACCCACAAGCCGCAAACGGTCTGCTAAACGTAACGGCCACCCGGTTATTGAGCGATCAGAAGATCAACAAGCAAGTCTGCTATAACTCCTGCGAATCCAATCAGTAACACTACTGTACAGTCCGGTCTCTTCGTCTGATATGTCGCGTATCACAGCCTGGGGGTGGTATAACATCAGACCCCAATAGCCTGATAAGTGTTAGTTGTATGTATGCCCTAGAGGCCAGTATTGTACAGATGATGTATATTATATTGGATGCTTGGACATATATAGATGACATTCTTGCTCAATATGATAGTATGCTATCTGGTTGCTCTTTATCTTAACATGTATACTTGTTTCTTTATACTGTCTTATAGTTACATGTTGGTAAAGCCCTTAGGATGTGTACTTGACTACCTAGACTATGATGCGGATCATACTAGTGGGGACATGGTAGTCCATAAGTACATCCTTCAAGGTCCCTAGTCGTGGGTGTATCGAGACGGGGCATCGATATACCAGTGTAGACTAGCGTATACGCTTCTCGACCCATGAGATGGGCGATGGATGATCCCATATCCATTGGTGTTTGACATCAGAGATGGTATACGGGTGCTCAGTGGAGACTGGGTACACTGGACGGACTCGCCGAGAACTCCCAGATGGTATTATACCTCACGTCAGATGGCAGTTCTCAGGTGACACTTGTGCAGGTTAGTCTGTAGACCCGAGATCGTCATAGTGTCTTATGTGATTCCCACCGTGCTTTGATTTCCACTTTACCACGTCCATGAGGGCGTGCAAAACGGTGGTTTTTGGGTACAGTCCCGAGTCACATGGAGACAATGAGCGATAGGAGGGGCTTCGTCTCTCCCGGTATTGGGGGTTGATGTTGCGCTGTGCTCGATTTGCCGTAACAGGGAAGTCCCTGGCCAGAGCTGTTTTAGAGATTTACTGGTAAGTGTTACCAGTAGTTTCTCGACCAGTTATGGGCCTCACATCAGCACGACTTATCGATTATTGGGGTCTGACGTTTACCATCCCTAGGTTCGATATACAGCATATCTGACGAAGAGACCGGACTGCACGGTAGTATTGCCGGTTGGCTCGACGGGAGTTGTAGCAGGTTCGCTTGTTTTCTTCTGATCGCTCAATACCCAGGTGGCCGTTATGTTTAGCTGACCGCTTGCGGCTTGGGGGTGCTTGATATGATCATCACCCACTGCCGGCGTATTGACGAGTCTTAGAGTCTCACAAAGGAGTTACCTAGTGCAGGCGAAACGTTGTGGTGCGCATATGCGATATGCGCATGGACCCGGTTAAAATGCGCATATGAGATACCGTATATTAATTGGGCGGCTTGCTTTTGGTTGGGTCGTATGTGATATGGCCGGATTGATAAATCAAGTGTTGATTTATCATTTAACCATTAGATTCTCACTAGAAATCCTTTCTTGTATTTTTGGATGTATGCATGCATGTATGCATTCCTTCTTGATTCATGCACATATGGATGTGTGATTAGTCGAAAATATTGCATATTTCAGCCGGCAATTTCCCTATCATTTGCATTCATTTAGAAGTGTACGGTATTCATATTTCACATATTAGCAAAACTGTCGCAAAATATCAGATTGCATGTGTTAGACTCTAAAACCGGCACTATAAAGGAAATTGACTGCATTTCATGGCATCGCATCATCCCTATATTGCGCAACACTTGTTTTGAGATCTGTGTAGGAAAATCCAGAAGAAGGGCCAAAATTTACAGGGTACAGCTAAAACGTTACGCCAACTCAATGATTTCAGTTCTGGTATCAATCCAAAGGGACAAATACAAATCAACATATCAGATGAAGCCCCAAATACCATCAAAAGACGACACCAGAAGAACCAAGCTCCAAGCCTCCTACATGGCCGCGGAACCGCGGCCAGAGCCTGCTTGCGCCGCGGTTCCGTGGCCATCTTGCCACGTCACCCTCTCAATTTTAGTGCACAATGCTTCTCATAGTGGCTGAAGTTCAGAAATATACCTCAAGTTCCAGAAGACTCCAGAGACTTCTGCCAGATCAGCAAGCTTTGGGATCAACACTAAACTAGCCTATCATTCTAGAAACTTCTCCCTAAACCCTAGCTTAAACCCTAAGCTAAGCCTAACAAACTCTTTCTAGAAGTCTTTTAACAAACTTTTGGAGGGAACTCAAAGGCTTAGGGTTTGGGTGCTCTATAAATAAGACCCTAGGCTCACTTGTAAAAGGAGATAATTAATGAGCTTGGAAAAATCAATCCATTAGTTCATTTGAGAGCCATTCTATCTCTTTCTTCATCTTCTTCTTCCACAAGTCTAGTGAGAGGACTTGTGTGAAACCCTAACCCTAAATTCCAATCAAAAGCCAAGATCCCGAGTACCCATCAAGTAAGAAGCCTTGCAACCTTTTATGAGCCGAGCCGATCTTTAACAGAGCAAGTGGTCAAAGCCGATCCGCGACTCACGGAGCCGAGCGACGCCAATTCAACAATTTAGTTCTTCCTCTTGTAGTTCTTGAGCGACTGTAATCAAATTGTTGATATAAATAAAAGGTGATATTCTTTTATCTTGTTTTCTTTAAATTCTCGCATCATGATATCTTTTCAATTCTTGAATACTTTCTGTGTGATGATGTTTGAGTAATACTCCGCTCGTCGAGGAGTCGAGACGATCAATAGAATGATGATGTAATATATCTTAAATTGATTCTTGAGTCCTACGAGTTTTGTAAACCCTAGCAAGTTCAAGAATCGACGACCCAATTCGTTGCGATGCTTTCTTGATTGATATCGCTCGAGATTGGGGAGTTACGATCGTTTCTTGAAATTGTTAGAGGCTAGAATGCAAATGATATCAATGAGAGAACAAGGGTTTAAAAGATGAAACCCTAGTTTCATCAAGAAAGCCCTAACTCTCGTCGATCATCATCAATCTAGTATCAATCCGTCGAAGGACAAGAACACGAAATCTTGAAATTACATCACGTCTATAGATTCGATCGATTCCTACGAGCCTCATTTAGATTCTTGACATTTTGGTTGGAAATATCATTGAAACACCGATTCTTGATTTGTTTATCCGTTTCTTGATTCTTGATTAAACATCGTGACACCTGAATCAATCAATAAATTCTTGAATCATGTTTTCTTTCCTTTTCGATTAACTTTTCGATTCAAACAAATTAAACATAGAAACGAATCGCACAATCCCTGTGGACGATCCGCACTCGCTTACGATCTACAACTGACACCGTAGTTGATTGCGGTCAAATATAATTTTTTGATTGTGATTTCTTTATACAATTTTCTAAATACCGATACAAGATACTGTTATCGATCACATGAAACCGACATCGGGAAACAATTGAGTCGATACTTGCTTTTACACACAATCGAGAAATATTAAAACAATCAAATGGCGCCGTTGCCGGGGATCACGCGCTAATTCGTTTCATATTATAGTTTGAATTGAAAGAATTATTCCATTGTTATTTTGAGATCAAAATTCGTGCAAACCCAAAACGATTTGTTGTGGTTCATTGCAAGGAAATCTGGAGCTGTTTGGCAATTGAAGAAAATTTTTGGAAAATACCAGAGTGTTGAGGGAGTCTACAGAAGCTCCCTGAAAAATTTTGGTGGGGTGATCTCATCACGAGACCGTGGAAGCGCGGCCTAAGTGCCCAATTGCGGCGGAACCGCGGCAAGATTGGGGGATCTCTGCAAAATTTTTGCTTCAGGTGAATTCTTACCTTCTTCTCTCTCCTCTTTTTATCTCCAACTAACACTTTGCTGCAGGATTCTTTGCAAATAATCGCAGCGCCGCAAAAGAAAAATTAAATTTGTGCGTGATTTTGATTTCTTGGTTGTTTGCATTCTAAATACGGAAATTAAGGGGCACGGCCAAATCCAAATTAGGTGGGGATTTCATTACCCTTCCCAGGCCCCGAAAACCACAAAACTTGCATCCGCATTGACCCACATTAACTAAAAGAAATCTAGAGAAGACTCTAAGGACTGTCGCGCTCAATTAGGACAAGAGAAGGCCGTGGGTAATTCATTGCTTATCCGCGTTTTCTTGTGGTGCCTAAGGCGAGTGTGTCTAAGGCTAGTGGTTTTTAATTAGGCCCACTACTTACGTAGTGGAGTACCTTTCCACTTACCTGGCACTTATCCGGCCACAGGGGGACAAAGAGGCAGTGGAGGATTCTATCCTGCGACTTGTCTTTTGGCAGTTAGGAGCGGTCTAGAGCCGGACCTAGGTGACCACTAGATTCTAGGGTTTGTGTGCTGCATTTGTTTTGTCGCATCATTTTTTCAAAAATCCGTCCCTTTTTCAAAGCAAGCACCGCATTCATTCATTACCCCTAATTATAAGTCAACGCTGCCACTTGTACTAACCCATTTTAGTGCAAGATAGGCTGGACACGGGATTCTAGTGCCCGTTTAGTCCGCGTACCCTTTATCGACTCCGAAGTTGATATTTCTCCATTTACCTTTTCTTTACCCACTACCACACCCACACCGATGGATCCGAATCCATCAAACTTCTTTAACCCTAATCTGCCGCCGTCCGTTGGTGCGCAGAATCCACCCCGCATCTCTCTCCAGGAGAGGTGCTACCCTATTCGAGGTCCTCTTTCGACCTGCTTATCCACACCACCAGCCAATGGGGATAACTTTGAGATTAAGCCCCAGTATATCAATCTTTTACCCAAATTTCACCGACTCGAGACTGAGGACGCTTACGTTTTCATTACCAAATTTGAAAACGTATGCGCAATGATGGGTACGTCACAACTTTCAGTGGATGCTATGCGTCTACGACTTCTTCCATTTACATTATGCGATATAGCCGAGAAGTGGCTATATAACACTACCGCACACTCTATTACAAATTGGGAAGAATTCGTAGCGGCATTCCTTAAGAAATTTTACCCAATACAAAAGACAGCTCGAATCCGTAGCGAACTGAATCAATTTGCCCAGCTCCCTGCTGAACCATTTTCAAAATGCTTTGAATGTTTCAAGGATCTATTGGTTCAGTGTCCTCATCACGGCATCCCTAGATGGGAATTGTGCCAAATCATTTATGAGGGCATTAACCCAAACACTAAACAGAGCCTTGAAAACATGTGTCAAGGTACTTTTATGACCAAAGATGATGGGGAAGCTTGGAAGTATTTAGAAGAGTTCGCTGAAAAATCACTACAGTGGGAGAGTGGAACCCAACCATTGAATAGGGGTGGCGTACACCAAATATATATGTCCATAGGTGTTCGAGCTGAAATGGCAGCAATGCAAAAGAAGCATGACGCTATGGAACACAAATTTGCAGCAGCCTCCCTAAACCCAGTGTCACTCCCCAAAACTGTTTATGGGTGCTGTTCTGATCCGTCTCATTTAACGGAAGAATGTCCATTAAACTCTGCGTTTCAAGGTCACGAGCATTCTAATGCCGCATTTCAAAGACCTCGAAACGATCCTTATTCTTCCACGTACAATCAGGGTTGGAGGAATCACCCGAATTTCTCTTGGAACCAAAACCAATCTCAAAACACAGTTCCAAACACGAATAATTTTCAAAGGGCTCTTCCTCCACCACAACAGCAACCCCTTCAACTCACTCAGCACCCCTATCAGTCATAAAATTTCCAAAATCAGGTCAACACTCTTGTACAGTCTAATCCTATGACCTGTTCTGACGAGTTTTCCCAATTCACTCAAACCATGAAATCACTTTTATCAAATTTCATAGAGGTTTCGGCTGAGGTTAGATCTTCCGTCGGTGAGATAAAGAAAAACTCAGCGTCCCAAGCTGAGAGTATCAGAACGATGGAAGCTGAAATCGCACGACTTAAAGCTGAAATGAGTGCGAGAGAAAAAGGGAAACTTCCCTCTCAACCCCTACAGAATCCTGGGCATTACAATGTAAATGCCGTCACAACGTTGAGATCGGGAAGAGTGCTGAACAATCATGTCGGGGAAAGTATTGATGATACTGAAAATCATATCAACACCCCGGCTGAGACCTTTCCACACACACACACTTCTCCTTCTGATCCTTCTTCTTCTACCACACCATTTTGTCGCGAGCCTATTCTCCATTTCCCACTAGGTTCGACACCTTCTCCCAACCCTTATAGTTCTCCATAGACGGTCCCCACACCTCTTTTGGGACCTCGTCTACCCCCTCTCCCTTCTCCTGTGATGGACCCTGCGCTTATTGCGAAAGCTCCTTATCCGAACCGGTTAAGGGCTAATAGAACAAGTCCTCATATGGAGAAAATTTTGGAAATGTTCAAACAGGTTAACATCAATATCCCTCTCCTAGATGCAATTCAACAAGTCCCCGCTTATGCAAAAATTCTTAAGGACCTGTGCACTAGGAAGAGGAAGACTCAAGTGCCAAAGAAGGTCTTCATGTCTAATAATATCAGCACTGCTTTTATACCCCAGCTTCCAAAGAAAAGAAAGGACCCAGGATGTCCTACAATATCGATTTCGATTGGGGGTAAAAACATAAATCGTGCTCTTTTAGACCTTGGCGCAAGTGTTAACCTGCTCTCTTATTCTGTCTATGAGCAACTAGGGATTGGAGAGCTGAAACCTGCTCACTGCACTCTCCAGATGGCAGACCGATCTATCACCAAACCAAGGGGTGAATTAGAGGATGTGTTGATAAAGGTCGGGGAATTTGTTTTCCCTGTAGACTTCATTGTGCTCGACACACATCCTGTAGCAAACCCCCGGGGCCAAATTCCGGTGATTCTGGGTCGTCCTTTCCTTGCCACTTCCAACGCTGTTATAAACTGTAGAAATGGTTCAATGAATTTATCATTTGGAAATATGACCATTGAACTAAATATCTACAAAGTTGGAAGTCAGCCATCAGAACCCTCTGCTCATATTTTAGATGTGTGCTCTGTTCATGAGATCGCTCCCGATAGTTGTGGAGCTGAGGAACTTTGCTTTACTGATCTCGATGACATTACCACATCTCTGTTTGATTTCACACATGATCTTAGTGAGGACACTTTACCTACACTTGAGTCCTGCACTCCTGACTTTACTCCACCCGAGTCTGTATCTTTCACAGGCTCTGAGCTTCTTTGTAACTCCAAGAATCACTCAATGATCCCTCCTTCTATCATTTCTCCGCCCGAATTAGATCTCAAAATTTTACCTTCTCACCTTAAATATGCATATCTAGGTGAGAATGAGTCTTTACCGGTTATCATATCCGCTTCTTTTGCATCAGAGCAAGAAAATGCACTTTTATCGGTATTGAGATCTAACAAAGAGGCGTTTGGTTGGAGTATGGCGGACATCAAAGGGATTAGTCCCTTGATAGTTGAACATCATATACATGTGATGGATGATGCCAGACCGACCCGAGAACCACAGAGACGGTTGAATCCCGTCATGAAGGAAGCTGTCATGAAAGAGATCGTCAAATTCCTAGATAATGGTATTATATACCCCATCTCCGATAGCCAGTGGGTGAGTCCTATACATGTCGTTCCTAAGAAATCCGGCATCACTGTTATAGCCAATAAGGCAAATGAGTTGATTCAGACACGCGCCCAAACAGGGTGGCGTGTATGTATTGATTATAGAAAACTCAATGCTGCCACGAGGAAAGACCACTTTCCTCTACCATTCATTGATCAGATGCTGGAATGCTTAGCAGGACGAGAGTATTATTGTTTTATGGACGGATACTCAGGCTACAATCAGGTCCCCATCGCCAAAAAGGATCAAGATAAAACCACTTTTACTTGTCCTTTTGGTACCTTTGCTTACAGTCGCATGCCTTTTGGGTTATGCAATGCTCCCGCTACCTTTCAGCGGTGTATGATGGGGATATTCTCTGATATGGTGGAGAATTTTCTGGAGATCTTTATGGACGATTTCTCGATTTTTGGAGACACTTTTTCTGATTGCCTAGCGAATCTTGACGCTGTTCTTACTCGTTGCAAAGAGAAGAACTTGACTTTGAACTGGAAAAAATGCCATTTTATGGTCCAAGAAAGAATAGTACTTGGACATGTCATTTCACAGAAAGGCATTGAGGTTGACAGAGCTAAGATAGATGTCATTCAAAACCTACCTCATCCCAAAAGCGTCAAAGATATTCGATCTTTCCTTGGCCATGCGGGCTTTTATAGGAGATTCATTAAGGACTTTAGCAAAATTGCTAGACCTTTAACTCTTCTCCTGGCCAAGGATACGACCTTCGATTTTGACTCGGACTGCGAGACAGCTTTCGACTCACTTAAACACTCACTCACTTCAGCCCCCGTTTTATCATCACCAAACTGGGGCTACCCCTTTGAGCTGATATGTGACGCATCTGATTTTGCAGTAGGTGCAGTCTTAGGACAGCACATCGAAAAGATGCCACACGTGATATACTATGCAAGTAAGACCCTGAATGATGCGCAAATCAATTATACAACCACAGAAAAAGAACTCTTAGCGGTTGTATTTGCATTAGAAAAATTCAGGCCTTACTTAATTGGCTCACCTATAGTTGTGTATACTGACCATTCCGCTTTAAAACATCTTCTGGCGAAGAAAGATGCAAAAGGTCGACTAATACGTTGGATCCTTCTGTTACAAGAATCCGATCTTGTTATCAAAGATAAGAAAGGATGTGAAAACATAGTAGCTGACCATCTTTCACGCATCATTTCTTCTCCTGTGACCCTGCCGATCAATGATTCATTCCCTGACGAACAACTCTTGAGCATATCCGCTGAACCATGGTTCAGGGATATTGTGAACTATCATGCCACGGAACTTATACCTAGCGATTGGTCAAAACAGGACAAATACCGTTTTCTATCCCAAGTAAAACACTTTTACTGGGACGAGCCCTATTTGTTTAAATATTGTCCTGGTCAGATCATTCGCCGATGTGTCCCGAATGAAGAGTTCAAGAGTGTTCTTTCATTTTGTCATGATCAGGCCTGTGGGGGTCATTTTGGTCCTAGAAAGACAGCGGAAAAGGTTTTGCAATGTGGATTTTATTGGCCGACCTTATTCAAGGACGCATTTGAGTATTGCAAAACCTGTACACAATGTCAGTATACGGGTAGAATATCCCAGAGGAATGAAATGCTTCAGCAACCCATTCTGGTTGTTGAAATATTTGATGTTTGGGGCATTGATTTTATGGGTCCCTTTCCCAACTCCTTTGGGAATTTGTACATATTGCTGGCGGTTGATTATGTCTCAAAGTGGGTAGAAGCCATTCCATGTCGCACTAATGACAAGAAAGTTGTCATTAAGTTCTTGAAAGAGACTATCTTCTCGCTATTTGGACACCCACGCGCTATCATTAGCGATAATGGGACACATTTCTGCAACAGGTCTTTCGAGACTCTGATGAGAAAATACTCAATCAACCACCGACTTTCTACACCCTATCATCCCCAAACAAGTGGGCAAGCTGAAATCTCAAACAGACAAATCAAACTTATCCTGGAGAAAACTGTTGCTAAAAATAGAAAAGACTGGTCGACCAAATTGACGGATGCTCTTTGGGCATTCAGAACTGCATTTAAGACCGACTTAGGAATGTCTCCATATAGGATAGTGTTTAGGAAAACATGTCATTTACCCGTCGAGATAGAGCATAAAGCATTGTGGGCTATAAAAGAAATAAATTTTGATCTAAACCTTGCTTGCAACTTTCGAAAGCTGCAAATAAATGAGCTAAGCGAACTCCGCGATGAAGCTTATGATAACGCTGTAATCACAAAGAATAGGACTAAGGTTTTTCACGATAAAAACATTTTGAGGAAATCATTTTCACCTGGTCAACAAGTCCTTCTGTATGATTCACGATTACACCTTCACGCGGGTAAGCTCCGATCTCGATGGAAGGGACCTTTTGTTGTGCGGTCTGTATACCCGCACGGGACAGTAGAAGTAGAAAATGTTAAAAATGGCACATTTTTCAAAGTGAATGGACATAGACTAAAGCCGTATTTTTCCACTGACCCCACGAAGGAGCTCTTGTTCTTACAAGAGCCAGTTTATTTTGATTAAAATTCCTCCGTCTCACCTTCATATCCAGTATATCATTGTATCAATTTTTTGAAGGTGAGTGAAAAGAGTAAGTTTGGGAGAAGTTCTTCACTTATATATTTTTGCCCCCACTAATAATTCCCCACAGGCTTACAGTTTTTGTAGGTATAGAATTTGGCAACAGTGAGGACACTGTTGAAAACAAGTTTGGGGGAGGTTTGTGCTTATTTTTGCATCATTTGCATATCATCTGCATAAGCACAAAACATTTCTTTAAAAATCTATAAAAATTGAAAAATTTTCAAAACCCATAAAAATTTAAAAATTTTCAAGTATAAAAATAATTTTAATATTTACATTTTTTTTGTACATAAATAAGATAATGAAAGTTTAGATAGTGAAAAATTACATCCATGAGATTGGAAAAATTTTAGAAAATTAAGAAAATTAGAAGTTTTCTTATACGAACTAGTAATAAGTAGTTATGAGCCGTTGTCCCAAGGGTTAGTAAGATGAAGGACGTCACTAATCTAAGGATAAAAATAAGTCTGAAAAATAGTTTCTATTCTGGAAGCCAAACATTTTGAACGTTGCTACCCTGCTATTCGCACTTGCACACGTCTTGAAGCCTGGGATAGTAGAGGATACCTTGAAATGCTCTTGTCTTAAAGCCGATGTATGAAGGAAATAAAAAGAAAAAGAAAACATGAATGAAAAAAATATATAAAGTGGTGAGAAAAATGGACATTGGTTTTGTTATCACCAAGGGCAATAAAAAATGTATAGCGAGGGTGCTTCTTCACCTAGTGCCCTAAGGCCAACTGGTTTGGGAGTCACTGCTATGCCTGAGGTGGTGCAAGACGAGGAAAATACACCAATTAAGCAAGCACATAAGTAATCGGTCGGTTAGTACCTCAAGAAGTATTAACGGTCGCATGAAAGTGTGTGAGCAATCTAATCTAAATATTCATTAATTAAAAAGTACTGAGGCTGATGGGCAAGAGTATGATAGCTTGAATTGAATTCTCCGGGTGTTGGGATGTTTTTACACACACGCAGGGTTATATGATCGATGTTTGGACGACAGATAGGAATGAAGAATAAGATGATGTTTTATTGAGGGAGGACGTGATTTCTAACATCTTTTCATGACCATTAAGATAGGACTCATGACAACCGAAAAGCTAGCTTAGTTGGAAACCCTAATTTTCGAAGATTTTCTTTTACAATTCTTGTCTTTAAATGTAATATTCATGATCTTTCTTTTATTATTGGATTTTGTGGGTGCAATCCGCTGAAAACCCTCAGGAGACAACACTCCTCCTACTAGGGACACCTAGAGGTTTAAAGGCTTGTTGCACGTGCTCAGTACAATCGTGTTGCCTACGAAAGTGTGCTAGATAGTTTTTTTTCTTTCTTTATTTTCTCCTTCTCTTTTTAATAAAACAGTTCGCTCGAGACGATCGAAATTAAGTTTGGGGGAATTTGATTAGTCGAAAATATTGCATATTTCAGCCAGCAATTTCCCTATCATTTGCATTCATTTAGAAGTGTACGGTATTCATATTTCACATATTAGCAAAACCGTCGCAAAATATCAGATTGCATGTGTTAGACTCTAAAACCGGCACTATAAAGGAAATTGACTGCATTTCATGGCATCGCATCATCCCTATATTGCGCAACACTTGTTTTGAGATCTGTGCAGGAAAATCCAGAAGAAGGGCCAAAATTTACAGGGTACAGCTAAAACGTTACGCCAACTCAATGATTTCAGTTCTGGTATCAATCCAAAGGGACAAATACAAATCAACATATCAGATGAAGCCCCAAATACCATCAAAAGACGACACCAGAAGAACCAAGCTCCAAGCCTCCTACATGGCCGCGGAACCGCGGCTAGAGCCTGCTTGCGCCGCGGTTCCGCGGCCATCTTGCCACGTCACCCTCTCAATTTTAGTGCACAATGCTTCTCATAGTGGCTGAAGTTCAGAAATATACCTCAAGTTCCAGAAGACTCCAGAGACTTCTGCCAGATCAGCAAGCTTTGGGATCAACACTAAACTAGCCTATCATTCTAGAAACTTCTCCCTAAACCCTAGCTTAAACCCTAAGCTAAGCCTAACAAACTCTTTCTAGAAGTCTTTTAACAAACTTTTGGAGGGAACTCAAAGGCTTAGGGTTTGGGTGCTCTATAAATAAGACCCTAGGCTCACTTGTAAAAGGAGATAATTAATGAGCTTGGAAAAATCAATCCATTAGTTCATTTGAGAGCCATTCTATCTCTTTCTTCATCTTCTTCTTCCACAAGTCTAGTGAGAGGACTTGTGTGAAACCCCAACCCTAAATTCCAATCAAAAGCCAAGATCCCGAGTACCCATCAAGCAAGAAGCCTTGCAACCTTTTATGAGCCGAGCCGATCTTCAACAGAGCAAGTGGTCAAAGCCGATCCGCGACTCACGGAACCGAGCGACGCCAATTCAACAATTTAGTTCTTCCTCTTGTAGTTCTTGAGCGACTGTAATCAAATTGTTGATATAAATAAAAGGTGATATTCTTTTATCTTGTTTTCTTTAAATTCTCGCATCATGATATCTTTTCAATTCTTGAATACTTTCTGTGTGATGATGTTTGAGTAATACTCCGCTCGTCGAGGAGTCGAGACGATCAATAGAATGATGATGTAATATATCTTAAATCGATTCTTGAGTCCTACGAGTTTTGTAAACCCTAGCAAGTTCAAGAATCGACGACCCAATTCGTTGCGATGCTTTCTTGATTGATATCGCTCGAGATTGGGGAGTTACGATCGTTTCTTGAAATTGTTAGAGGCTAGAATGCAAATGATATCAACGAAAGAACAAGGGTTTAAAAGATGAAACCCTAGTTTCATCAAGAAATCCCTAACTCTCGTCGATCATCATCAATCTAGTATCAATCCTTCTAAGGACAAGAACACGAAATCTTGAAATTACATCACGTCTATAGATTCGATCGATTCCTACGAGCCTCATTTAGATTCTTGACATTTTGGTTGGAAATATCATCGAAACACCGATTCTTGATTTGTTTATCAGTTTCTTGATTCTTGATTAAACATCGTGACACCTGAATCAATCAATAAATTCTTGAATCATGTTTTCTTTCCTTTTCGATTAACTTTTCGATTCAAACAAATTAAACATAGAAACGAATCGCACAATCCCTGTGGACGATCCGCACTCGCTTACGATCTACAACTGACACCGTAGTTGATTGCGGTCAAATATAATTTTTTGATTGTGATTTCTTTATACAATTTTCTAAATACCGATACAAGATACTGTTATCGATCACATGAAACCGACATCGGGAAACAATTGAGTCGATACTTGCTTTTACACACAATCGAGAAATATTAAAACAATCAATGTGCATGCACACATACATACATCATCCTTCATGGTTGTATATACATAGAAAATAGTGGCAATATAAGACTCACACCATGGTTTTATATATATGGATATATATTGTATTTGTGTTAAAAACAAAAGAAAAGAAAAGGATAATTCATGGTTTACTTTCCACACTCTTCTTTGACCTAACCATGCTCACCCACCATTTAACCATAGATTAACTTTCCTTTTGTGTTTTAACTCAAATTCAATAATATCTTTATTGTTTAACTATGGTTTAAGATGAGAAGTGGAAAATATATATACATATATTTTCTATTTTTTCACATGAGATTATATTTTCTCTTCTTCTTTAAAAGCCATCGTCTTCTTCTTCCTTGCTCCTTTGCTCTCTAGATCTCTCTAGTAAGCAAAATACTCAACAAGATAGGATTTTGAAGTGGGAACAAGAACCACAACACCATTCTACACTAGTCTTGCCCATTAGTGGAGAGTGTTAGCTTCCATTTTCTTTCTTGATCTTGTGAAGTTGCAAGCTTGGACAAAGCGGACTCCGGGTGGATCTTCGTGGACCTAGAGGAGTTCAAGTGAACCTTTTCCAAACCCCAAGTAGCCAAGGAGTCTAGCGTAGGGAGCTACAAAGGTTGTACTCTCAAAACCCTTGCTTAACCTACTTGTGATGAAGTGTTGTTTTTGAAACCCTAATTTTTCTAGGAATGATTCTTTGTATGCTTACTTAGCACCTTAAAAATTTAATCTTTGGTACATGTGATGCTTCCAAACCCTTCATGAGGTGCTATGTAAACCTAACATTGGTATCAGAGCCGACCTAGAACTTTAGGCGACACTTTAACGAAGTTAAAACTCCGATCGAACGAAAATACGGATTTTCGGGACACTCTCTGGACATTTTTTGAAAACTGTTATTTTTCAGAATTAAAAATATGTAAAAAATACAGCAGGGAATTGTAAGACACACTGTAAAAAAAGAAACCCTAAAAAGCAAGTCCCACCGCGGAACCGCGGCCGAAGCTTGCTTGGGCCGCGGCTCCGCGGCCGTACAGAGCTATTAAGGCTTCGTTTTTGTACAGTGAGCTTCTTGTCTGCTTGTAGATGTTTTTGGGTATTTTTAATCTGGTTTCAGTGATATATGTTCTGGAGATTGTTTTGGACTCGGTGATTCGATCGGAATTTTGATTTCGTGCTTTTTTCCGGGTAATTTAGAATGTATTGAATTGTTCGAACGAGTGTCATTTGCTCATTTTTCACGGGGTTTAAATTTTTCGGAAATACGTGCAAGTTTTGTGGTGGACCCTCTAGAAGACAACGAACCTTAACTCGATTATGTGACCGTCTTGAACTTCCTTTTGAACCTTAGGGTTTGAGGCAGTACGGCATGCCACATGTGAGGCGTTGGCTTGACCCTTCTACGGCTGGACCGCTGCTACTGTGACACACTCCGGGACTTTTGAACTCCGCTCAAGTGTTGAGCTTTAGGAAATTTTGGGTATTTGATTATTCGATCGAAATGTTTAATACTGTCTATTTATCTGGAATGTGATACAGTATGTGGAATTCATATAGTTAGGCATGAAATGCGAGGTATGTGATATCTCGGATTTACGATGTCTAAAGAGAATGTGGATTCCAAATATTGTAGTTTTACACTTTCTTTTCTGTGACCGTAAGTGTAGTATGTCGATATCGCCGGTTTCGTTGCTATACATCAACGACAATCGGGATACGCATACTTACTTACGTTGATGATATATGATATTATGTGTTGCTGAAATATGATGTGCAGGATTGTCGCGATTGAATAGCCGGGTTTTTTTTATGTGAGATGAGAGTTTTATTTTTCATTCATGTAAAATTCATATGTAATGTAATATTCTTTTTTTGGGGGGGCACTTCCGGGTTGAGGTTGCTGCCACCAGTGTTGTATATTATTTACTTTTCCGCATTAGGATGGACCCAAGGAGGGGAGCACAGGTGACCGGGTTCTGGGGTTCAGTGGGAGGCCATCTCGAGGAGTCGAGACCGAGTCTCCTAAACTCCAGAATTGTTAGGGTCGCTTGCCGCTCTCGTAGGGGTCCAGGGTGTGGGCTTGGCTATTCATCGCGACTGTGGAACCCGTATTTTCTATTGTTGGCTAAATACTAAATACGGACGTCCTAGTATATCCCACATTATATCTATATTTCTGCTGCGATATCTGTGATGTGATCATTTGATGTGTTATGATGGATACTGTATATAGTATATATGATATATTATATAGATGCTACTTATGTTTTACACCCGCGCTAGCCCTGTCCCGCTCTGACGTTAGCTACCTAACCTAACGGTGCACGAGGGGACATTGAGGCGAATGCGGATGGCATAAGTGTACGTCGTATTTATCTGTGATGTTTAGGTGACTTAAATGATGGGACTTCATTAATGTGATTAATGAAAGAAAAGAAACCTAAAAGATGTTGTAGAATCAAATTTTCAAAAAGGGTAGCTACAGTTTTTGCTTTGCATAGCGGTATATATGATATACCTTGCACCTTATTCGATGGGGAAAGAGCCGAGATCCCTTCACCGGGAGTGACCTCTTTAGCAAAACTGGCAGATGCTACAAAACTCGGTTTGACTTTTGACTGCTTTTTGGAGTTTTGCTTTGCATAGTGATATATATGATATGTCCTGCACCTTATTCGATGAGGAAAGAGCCGAGATCCCTTTACCGGGAGTGACCTCTTTAGCAAAACTAATAAAAGCCTCAAAATCACTCCATTTCAAAATTCATTTGATTCTACAACGATATCAAGTTCATTACGTAATAGGTTTTCAGAAAAACCTGTCGTAGCCCTCCGTCATTTCAGATAAGTCCTGATTAGTATTCATGCTGCGTTTGTTGACCTTGTCAAGGCGCAGTGTATGGTAGCTGACCAGTATTTATCTGCTTATGCATATGATGCAGATTGGATTAGGGTAGTCGTACGGCCTTGTTGACCTTGTCAAGGGTCGTACGGATGGGTTTAATTCAATCAAGAAGTGACGGGTTGAACTTGACTTACGGTCTATGGTTTGTTGACCTTGTTAAGGTCATAGATCGTTTGGGGAAAAATATTATCGGGAATTTCAAGTGTTGAAATTTGCAATGAGATTGCATACCTTCTATGAGATAGTTGGATCCCGATACCCACTGCGAGTAATTGTTACTCCTGGGAGAGTTTTACACAGGACAATTAGCCGATCAAGTAGGTGTCTAGAAAGGTGTCAACGGGGTTACGCCTCTAGAAAAACGAGGTTTACTTTAATTAGGTCTGTGCGAAAGCACGGGGAACCTCCCTCAAAGTACCGACACTGGCCTGGCTGAAAGATTGGTGAAATTGTAAGGTGTAATTAATCCCGGCTAGTCTTTCCTTTTAGGGTTTGAAGGAAGATTTTATAAAAAACAGTGGGAGCCATCCTGATTAGATAAAATAATAACCAATCTGATCTTGCAAGAGCATACGCTAAAGTGTTTTCTTCTCTCTCTCTCCAGGTAGTGACCATGTCATGCCTTAATCAAGATAATAATATGGATGTATTGACTGAACCCGCATGTTATACTGTGCTGGGGAACGTTGGTTCCGTTCTTTCTTATAAGAGTTATAGGACTGAACAGGATATAGGGGAATACCAGGATTCCCATGCCACCAAAATAGAGAAAGTACATGTTGATGCATTTTCTTCGGGTGTGTTCGTTACAGAGAACTGTTTCTCTATTTCCTCTACGTCCTGGGTATTAGATACCGGGTCAGGATCCCATATATGTAATCAGTTACATGGGCTTAGAAAAGATAGAGAACTTGGGGAAGGTGATAAAGACATAAGGGTTGGAAATGGTGCAATTGTTGCAGCTAAAACCGTCGGGGAATATCACCTTGTATTGCCAACTGGTAATACATTGATTCTGAACGAATGCTATTACATGCCGAACCTAATATGCAACATTATATCGGTTTCTTTGTTGAGTAAAGAGGGATATAATTTTGTATTGCAGGATAATGTTATGAACATTTTCCGTAACCAAAAGTTGGTTGGATCAGGCACGTTGTGCAATGGCATTTATGTTCTAAATCAATCAACAGTTCTAAGTATAACAAACACACACAAGAGGAAGAGTTCAGAACTGAACGAATCCTTCTTGTGGCATTGTAGACTGGGTCACATCAATGCGACACGACTAGCTAAGTTGCATAAGGATGGATATTTGAAACCGTTCGAATTTTCATCTTATGACACTTGCCAGTCATGTCTCAAAGGAAAGATGACCAAAACTCCATTTACGGGATACGGAGAAAGAGTTACTGAACTCTTGGGACTGATACATAGTGATGTATGCGGTCCCATGTCTACACATGCCATGGATGGTTCTTCGTACTTCATTACATTCACTGACGATCTCTCTAGATTTGGATATGTGTTCCTGATGAAACACAAATCAGAAGCTTTTGAGAAATTTAGAGAATATAAATAAGAAGTCGAGAACCAAACCGGAAAAAGTATTAAAATCCTTCGATCTGATCGAGGAGGTGAATACTTGAGCAATGAATTCCTGGACTTCCTAAAAGAGAATGGGATTCTCTATCAGCTGACTTCTCCATATACACCACAGCACAACGGTGTATCGGAACGGAGGAACCGTACCCTATTAGATATGGTGCGCTCTATGATGAGCACAGCTGAGTTACCTATTTCCTTCTGGGGATATGCACTGGAGACAGCAGCATACCTATTGAATCAAGTTCCATCTAAATCTATACCTACCACACCATATGAGATATGGAGTGGGAAGAGGCCATATCTTAAACGAGTTAAGATATGGGGTTGTCCGGCCTATGTCAAAAGACAAAATCCGGAAAAACTCGAGGCACGGTCAGTTCTTTGCAAGTTTGTGGGATATCCAAAGAACTCATATAGGTATTTTTTCTACCACAGTGAGGAACCAAAAGTGTTTGTTGCTCAACATGCCACCTTTTTAGAAAAGGAATTTCTTGTAAAAGAAATTAGTGGCAAAGTGGTGGAGCTGGAAGAGGCTCCAGATACACAAACCGCAACTCAAGATTTAGTGGAACCAGAGGATTCAGTAGCTCCCAACGAACCTCAGCCTCTCCGTCGATCTAGTAGGGTTCCTCGCCAACCTGAGAGATACTACGGTTTTCTCATGGATGGTTGGAGCGAGGATTGCATCATGGAGGATGATGACCCAACTAGCTTCGAGCAGGCCATCATGAGTGGGGACTCAGTGAAATGGCTGGATGCTATGCGGTCCGAGATGGAATCCATGTATACCAACAAAGTATGGACTTTGGAAGATGCTCCTGAAGGGGTAAAACCCATTGGGAGCAAGTGGATCTTCAAAAAAAAACTTGGTGTAGATGGGAAAGTGGAGACTTTCAAAGCTAGACTTGTTGCAAAGGGTTTTCGTCAAAGACTAGGTGTGGACTATGACGAAACCTTTTCTCCAGTAGCTATGCTTAAATCCATCCGGATCATGCTTGCCATCGCTGCATATCATGACTACGAAATCTGGCAAATGGATGTTAAGACCGCCTTTCTAAACGGTGATTTAGAAGAGTGCGTGTACATGACTCAGCCAGAGAGCTTCGTAGATAGTGGGAGCAGCAGGAAGGTGTGCAAGCTGCTTAAATCCATTTATGGATTAAAACAAGCATCGCGGAGTTGGAACATCTGCTTTGACGTCGTTATCAAAGAGTTTGATTTCGTCAAAAACGTAGATGAACCTTGTGTCTACAAGAAGGTGGCAGAGAGTAAGGTTGTCTTCCTCATATTGTACGTGGACAACATACTCTTGATAGGAAATGACATTCCTATGCTGCAATCAGTCAAGCTCTTCTTATCACAAAGATTCTCAATGAAAGATCTTGGTGATGCCTCCTGCATATTGGGGATTAAGATCTATAGAGATAGATCTAAACGGATTTTGGGATTGTCCCAATCTAGGTACATTGACACCATACTAAAGAGGTTTAGTATGGAAGAATCCAAGTATGGGAACTTACCCACAATATCTGGTGTCACTCTCTCCAAAGAGATGTCTCCCAAGACTGATTTGGAGAGAGCTCGCATGCAAGGGATACCCTATGCTTCGGCTGTAGGCTCTATCATGTACGCGATGCTATGTACCAGACCCGATATAGCATACTCACTAAGTATAGTGAGTAGGTATCAAGCTGATCCTGGAGAGAGTCACTGGACAGCTGTGAAGAGCATTCTCAAGTACTTACGAAGGACTAAGGAGATGCTCTTGGTGTATAGTAACGGAGAACTCCAAGTGGAGTCCTTTACCGATTCAAGCTTCCAAAGTGATAAGGACGACTCTAAGTCGCAGTCGGGATTTGTCTTTACCCTTTACGGAGGGGCGGTTAGCTGGAAGAGTTCCAAGCAGGAAACCGTGGCAGACTCGACGATGGAGGCTGAATACATCGCTGCCAACGATGCTGCCAAAGAGGCTGTCTGGATCAAGAAGTTCATTACTGAACTTGGAGTGGTTCCATCCATTGAGCATCCAATACCTTTGTATTGCGATAACAATGGAGCGGTGGCTTTGGCCAAGGAACCCAGGTCCCATCAGCGATCCAGGCATATTCTGAGGCGGTATCACCTGATCCGGGAGATAGTTGATCGCCGGGAGATAGTTGATCGCCGGGAGATCGAGGTCAGGAGGGTTGACACGAAGAATAACACAGTGGATCCACTCACGAAGGCCATTCCCCAGATACAGTTTGAGAGACTCTTCGGGATGCTCGGTATGCGATACTATAGCAGCTGGCCCTAGTGCAAGTGGGAGATTGTTAGTTGTATGTATGCCCTAGAGGCCAGTATTGTGCAGATGATGTATATTATATTGGATGCTTGGACATATATAGATGACTTTCTTGCTCGATATGATAGTATGCTATCTGGTTGCTCTTTATCTTAACATGTATACTTGTCTCTTTATACTGTCATATAGTTACATGTTGGTAAAGCCCTTAGGATGTGTACTTGACTACCTAGACTATGATGCGGATCATACTACTGGGGACATGGTAGTCCATAAGTACATCCTTCAAGGTCTCTAGTCGTGGGTGTATCGAGACGGGGCATCGATATACCAGTGTAGACTAGCGTATATGCTTCTCGACCCATGAGATGGGAGATGGATGATCCCATATCCATTGGTGTTTGACATCAGAGATGGTATACGGGTGCTCAGTGGAGACTGGGTACACTGGACGGACTCGCCGAGAACTCCCAGATGGTATTATACCTCACGTCAGATGGCAGTTCTTAGGTGACACTTGTGCAGGTTAGTCTGTAGACCCGAGATCGTCATAGAGTCTTATGTGATTCCCACTGTGCTTTGATTTCCACCTTACCACGTCCATGAGGGCGTGCAAAACGGTGGTTTTTGGGTACAGTCCCGAGTCACATGGAGACAATGAGCGATAGGAGGGGTTTCGCCTCTCCCGGTATTGGGGGTTGATGTTGCGCTGTGCTCGATTGGCCGTAACAGGGAAGTCCCTGACCAGGGCTGTTTTAGAGATTTACTGGTAAGTGTTACCAGTAGTTTCTCGACCCGTTATGGGCCTCACATCGGCACGACTTATCGATTATTGGGGTCTGACGTTTACCATCCCTAGGCTCGATATGCAGCATATCTGACGAAGAGACCGGACTGCACGGTAGTGTTGCCGGTTGGCTCGACGGGAGTTGTAGCAGGTTCGCTTATTTTCTTCTGATCGCTAAATACCCGGATGGCCGTTACGTTTATCTGACCGCTTGCGGCTTGGGGGTGCTTGATATGATCATCACCCACTGCCGGCGTATTGACGAGTCTTAGAGTCCCACAAAGGAGTTACCTAGTCCAGGCGAAACGTTGTGGTGCGCGTGTGCGATATGCATATGGACCCGGTTAAAATGCGCGTATGAGGTACCGTATATTAATAGGGCGACTTGCTTTTGGTTGGGTCGTATGTGATATGGCCGGATTGATAAATCAAGTGTTGATTTATCATTTAACCATTAGATTCTCACTAGAAATCCTTTCTTGTATTTTTGGATGTATGCATGCATGTATGCATTCCTTCTTGATTCATGCACATATGGATGTGCATGTACACATACATACATACATCATCCTTCATGGTTGTATATACATAGAAAATGGTGGCAATATAAGACTCACACCATGGTTTTAGATATATGGATATATATTGTATTTGTGTTAAAAACAAAAGAAAAGAAAAGGATAATTCATGGTTTACTTTCCACACTCTTCTTTGACCTAACCATGCTCACCCACCATTTAACCATGGATTAACTTTCCTTTTGTGTTTTAACTCAAATTCAATAATATCTTTATTGTTTAACCATGGTTTGAGATGAGAAGTGGAAAATATATATACATATATTTTCTATTTTTTCACATGAGATTATATTTTCTCTTCTTCTTCAAAAGCCATCATCTTCTTCTTCCTTGCTCCTTTGCTCTCTAGATCTCTCTAGTAAGAAAAATACTCAACAAGATAGGATTTTGAAGTGAGAAAAAGAACCACAACACCATTCTACACTAGTCTTGCCCATTAGTGGAGAGTGTTAGCTTCCATTTTCTTTCTTGATCTTGTGAAGTTGCAAGCTTGGACAAAGCGGACTCCGGGTGGATCTTCGTAGACCTAGAGGAGTTCAAGTGAACCTTTTCCAAACCCCAAGTAGCCGAGGAGTCTAGCCTAGGGAGCTACAAAGCTTGTACTCTCAAAACCCTAGCTTAACCTACTTGTGATGAAGTGTTGTTTTTGAAACCCTAATTTTTCTAGGAATGATTCTTTGTATGCTTACTTAGCACCCTAAAAATTTAATCTTTGGTACATGTGATGCTTCCAAACCCTTCATGAGGTGTTATGTAAACCTAACAATAAGTCATACCGATACGAGATCCATAACGGTTCGAGAAACTACTGGTAACACTTACCAGTAAATCTCAGCAACCCTGGCCAGGGATTTCCTGTTATGGCCAATCGAGTATAGCGCAACATCAACTCCCAATACCGAGAGAGAAGAAACCCCTCCTATCGCTCATTGCCTCCATGTGATTCGGGACTGTACCCAAAAGCCACCGTTTTTCACGATCTCTTGACCGTGGTATGGTAGAAATCAAAGCAAAGTGGGAATCACACAAGACTCTATAACGATCTCGGGTCTACAGACTAACCTGTACCAGTGTCACCAGAGAACTGCCATTTGACGTGAGGTATAATACCATCTGGGAGTTCTCGGCGAGTCCGTCCAGTGTTGTCACGTCCCGAAAGTACGGAACATGACCGGCACTTAAACTACGAACGTCTCGAGGCGTACGTAATCTAAGTAAGCCGAAAACCCAGAAATCCAAACCAAGAAAATTAGTAGAGTGAAGGAAACCAATTTAAAATCAAGTAGTTTTAAAAGCATAAGCTGAATTATGCGGTTTTAAAAACATCAAATAATTTCCTGAAAATTTCGTCAGAGTCTCCTTTGTAAATACTGGCCCCCAAACGGGATACAACATGAATAGTATACGAAATCAATAAAAGGCATCCCCAAGCGGGAGCCAGCTCTTCGTCAATCGACGGTCACAACCAAACAAGCAATATAATATACAACGCCAATGGCGAGGATCAAAATTCAAAAGGAAACTCAAAACCACAAGAAAACCACAGAAATATAACGCGCGACTCTAAGGTCGAAGGAATAACATCACTGGTCTCTATTTCAAAATAAATACATGTTTGGTTGATGGAATTCTAGATAGAACAGAATAATGATATACAAGATATATAATGGGGGTACGATACAAGTAAACCCACCTACTAGCAAATCACCAGAAGGAAACTATGCCCGCAAAGCCGTAATGAAACCTGTACGGCAAACCTGCAAGAAACTGGGGCACAACGGGGGTGAGTTGCCAACTCGTGAATAGAAAAACATCTACGAAAAGAAGTCGCATAAATAACGCAATCCTAGGTCAATGATCATAATATATCCTCAAATATATAAACAGCAACCCATAACAATGGTTAGGGCAAATATCTAACCCAAGTGTAATTCCATGTGCCCGTGTCAGTGCCTCAGGTAGCAATGTATGAATGCATGAAACAGAATGCATGTACTGAAGAAACCTGCTTTCATAAATCAGTGAGATTTCTGTATTTTAAAAGTGAGGTACCATAAATGAAATCAGCATAAAACAGTGCCCAGTATCGACACAAAACAAGTGTCCAAATATCTCGATATCTCTGTACCTCAATATCTCAAAATCTCAATATCTCAATCACAATATCTAGGGCGCCGTCAATCCAGACCGGCCCCTACCATCCATCTCAAGACCACGACGGTATCCTCCGGATATCCGACGCGTCGGGAAAAATCACCGGTCGGTAGTGCTCCCCTGCCAGGCTCAACGTCAACAACACGATCCTCTTGCCCCGGGGTACCGCACCGGGCCCACCATGTACCCGAAACGGTTCCTCCACTCCTCGAATCGGGTCTCAAAATCCATCAGCAAACTCATGGTGGACGACTCATACATCATGGGAAAACCGCACTTTTTATTTTAAAAGAGAGAAAAGGTTTATTTATGTTTTTGCGGTTTTCCTCCAAAACCAGAAAATCTCATGGAAATCGGAATCCAAAACCTCAATAACACGTAAAATAGTGAATATATGCATGAGAATCCATGAATGCGGCATAACAATGAATAACAGTATGCATGAAGTAGCAGGTAATAACTACAATGTCTAAACTAACATATAAGGCAAGTACACTAATATTATGTCAAACTACTAGCTATCAAGCTAAGTTAAGCAATAATATTTTCTAAGGTGTACGTGACATGGCAATTACCGATGAAGATGTGTGTGAGCCGGCAAGTAAGTGTACGTGGTACATTCGCATCATCGGTAATGGTGCTGGTGTCCTAACAACATGATATCAATGATGGAGTATGAAACATAATATAAGTATGCGATGCGAAGAGAACCACAATAATGAGCGGGAGCTGAATACTAGACGCAACTATAACTAATCTGCATTAATCTAATATAAGTCCTACAAATGGTGCCTTTTGAAATAACACGAATCATGGGGTTTTGAAAATAGGGGTTACGGTGTTTTTATGAAAAGATACGTCTTTTGAAATATCCGTAGGATCCCTTGGGCTGTCTTTTAAAATACCCACGATTCGTTAGTTTTTGAAATAGGTAAGAATCGAATCTAATAAAATAACTAAACTAAACTAAAGGGCTAAGCTAACAAACTGGACTACAGGTAAGGAAACCGCCTAACATCCGAGTCGATACATATACATATCTGTATATATATTAGTCGGTGATCCCGCCTCAATAATATCATATCCTATACCATATCTATAATCAGACATCCCAAGTCAAGAGTGCGGATCAATCATCAAAATATAGCTCGTACGTAAATCCGTCGTACGGCATCCCAAATCTGGATACGGGTCAATATCACATTCATCATACTATTCACCTGGTATCCTCTTTATCAAATATCATGATCGGGGTACTGATCTATGTCTAGTACAATACTGATACCGCTTAAGTATGCATGCACGTGTGTGAAACACTACGTCAAGGACCCGCTACAACGTCATGTCATATCTCAAATACGAACCCTGCTATATCACCGATCTCACGGCCTCAAATCAAATCTCATCGACTCATCATAAATCCCAAGTACTATCCTCACTATCCATGCATGCGTATATGAATGTACATATGCATAGTCCCATACCCACGCATATATACATATATACACATCCCAATCTACGCACAAGAAAGTAATGTATGCAAGTCTGTGTGTGCGTATGTGGGTATAACAACTACTCTAGGGTTTCGCAACTAACCCAAAGGTAATCCATGAACACATAAACATATCATGAATAAACATTCTCGTATCATAACACACCTATATAAACATATATATATGAACTATACTACGGACTGCGGGGGTGCTATACGCCATCCACCCGACTTCTCCCCGTAGATATAAATTTACTCACCTGGTCCTCGCTCGCCGGTGCCGACGTCGCCACACGCTTGCTTGTCGTCTCGAAGTCCACATGGGGTACCTATATATCATAACGCACCGTATCGCAATAAAATCCGACTCATGACCAAAACGACACACGAATCCCACATAGGTCAAAACCTATGGCTGCTTTCACAAATCAACCCAAAAACCCTCGACGTCGGCGTACAAACGCCAAACCATCGAGAAAAATCCAAACACACTCATTTGCACGATCACAAGCACTAATTATACTATAAAATAGGTTAAAATTCACAAAAACCCCAAACTCACTTTAAAAGCCATTTTTCCGAAAATCTAGCAAGCAAATATTATCCGTTTTAGTACAAAACTCGACGTTTAAACAATCTAGCGGTCATAATACTTATTAAACATCTTAAATAAGTCATAAAAACAATTTCCACAATTTAATCTCATTAAATTTCATTAACCCCAAAATTCTAATTTACAATATAGCCAATTTTAACAATTTTATAGCAAAAATGCACAAACAACAATTTAGCTTGGATTTTCATGAACTAAAGTATTAAACTACATTTTATAATGTTAAAGAAGTCATGAAAAACCTAATTACATTTTTAAACCCAATTAATTAACCAATTTTGAAAACCAAGTTAGCAAAATAGCTTAACTATTACAAATTTAATTTAACAAAAATGCAAACTAGCAACTAGATTAATTTTAGCAAGCAATAACATGTTAATCTACCCATTACAACCATAATCCAATAATCAAACCTTAAACAACTTCAAACCATATTCTTGAATTTTCAAATTAGCAACAAGAACCAAATTAACACTTAATTATGTTAGATTAAGCAATTTAAACAACAAATTCTATATAGGGTTAAGATTTATACCTCCCAATTTTAGAGATCTAGCTTGGAAATTTGCCTCCAAAACACCAACTTTCCTCCAAGACCCAACTTAGAATAGGTCATGGAGAAATGGGTAGAGATTGGATTTGGAATTAGCCTTGATTTTGTAGGGATTTTGAGGCATTTTTATGGATTTTTTGATGCAAAATTGTGTGGGATTTGGGGGAGGGCTGCTGCAGTTTGGAGAGAGGGAGGGCTCGGCCAACATCAAGGGGGAGAGGGGGAGAGAGAATGAGGGTGTTGGGTGTAAGTCAAACAAGCCCACACTCCAAGTCAACACTTATACATCCTTTCTTTATTCATTCTTCTCTTTTTCCCATTTGTTTTTTTTTTTCAAATCTTTGGAGGTGGGGACATTTGGAGAGTGGCCTGCACATTCGACCAGCAAGAGGGGGAAAAAGAGATGTGGTGTTTTGTGTGAAGCAATGAACACCAAACCCCAATTCAATATGCACCAAATCCCTTTTATTTTCACAAAAAAGCATTTTTCTTCAATATTTTCTAAAACCGTTTAACAACTTAATTTCATTTCAAAATCAACATGTTAAAATTTTAATTAATGTGTTATGATGCACAAAATTTGTTTCAACTCATTCCAATTTTTAATTTTCCCTAATTAAACGTATTAATGACGGCTTAAAATAATATTAAAATAATTTTTTTTCAGAAAATTTGAAATTTCACCAGTGGCTCAATAAACACAAAATACTAGCAACTACATAGCTAGAATATGCATATTTAATTTTTATAATAAAGATATTTGTATTTTGACTTTTTACAGAAAACCCCCTTATTTTACCGATTTTCCGAAATTTCACCGAAACGATTTTCAAAATGTTACAACCTTCCCCCCTTAAAGAAATTCGGTCCCCGAATTTAAATTAACACTCCCCCAAATACTAAAACAATCAAGTCGTCGGGGCTCCGAAATCATAAATACAGAAAATAAATCGTAGCGCAGCGCATGCGCATGAAAAATGAGCATATAACTCAAAATCAAAACTCCGTCAAGCATCCCGCAATCATCGGAGTCTTGGTAAAGACACAAATGTCAAATCCAATAAAAGACCAATATGATATAACTCGAAACTATACACGTAAATATCAAATCTATATATGTAAATATCTGAAGGGAATGCATGCCAAATCTCTTAAAGTTGGTGTGCAATGCGCATAACACTGCACAGTGGCGGACGTCTATCATAAGAAAATAATCATATACATATATACATTTTGTTTGAACTGTACGATCCGCCATTTTGGGAAACAATTTGGAAGGGTTTTCTTGTTTTAAACGTTTCGTCTCATATCAGACACGTAGGTAAATACTGAGACTATAGCTCGCTTTTTAGAATTCCCTTCGATAGCTATCAATGCATGCAAAATACATTCAGGTACTGTCCTCTGACTAGTCCTGCTTAGTACGAAAACACATAGCAAATATCATAAAACGTACTGCTCTATAAAAAATCAATCCCAAAATATGCATACGAATACTACGTGCGTCTGGTGCGCAAGGGAATCAAAACCCATATATGTTCCAACATGTGCACAGAAACAAGATCTAAGTGCATCGGGTGTGCACGAAATATCTGTCATAGGCAACGTGAATGCCTGACAGCAAAATCAGGTGCATCTAACATGCACGAAGAATCTCGATTTAGTGCATCTGGTGTGCACCAAAATCGCACCTCAAAACATGCGCCTAACATGCGCAAAAATCCAAATCAGGTGCATCCATCGTGCACGAAATCATGAAATCCGATATCAAGCGCCAAACAAGCGCAAAATCTAATCAGGTGCACAAAACAAATATCGAACATCACAATCGAAATCGAAGTCCAGTGCATCTAAATGCACAACATACGTAACACTGCATTGCAAGCATATATGAACTATACCGAGTGCAAAAACCAAATCGTGTGCGTACATACGCATAAAATCAACTCAACTGTATGAAACCCATAAAATCATAAACGTGAGAAACCAATGCACGAAAACGATATCAAGTGCAACAGTTGTGCAAAAATCGTAAATACTCAGCAGGTGCAACCATGGTCCATGAAGACAAATATCATGAAACTCAATCATCAAAATCAATCATGCGAATAGATCACCCAAAATACGCAAAATCAAGTATGGCGGAATAGTCCCGCTCAAGCACATCCTCTAAGAATCTCTGGCCAACTGCCATGGTCACTCATAGCATGTCTCGTCGACGATCCTGAACTCTGGCCTGCCGGTGTGCATAACATGACCACTCCTGGGTCAAAGTCTTCTCGAATTTATTCCAGAAAGGTCCTGTCGAAATCTCTCCCAAATCTCGTATCTACCGAACTGTCCGGAAGTCATCGTCCCTTACTAGATCTGTTCTCGTTCCGGAACGGCTGCATACTCATCACGACTCCTTCTAGAAGGTATATCCAAGCACAATGCCTCGGCATGCGTATCGCATCTCTGATGTCGGCGGAGTGGAACGTCGTCTCATCAAGATCTCGTACGAACCCCTTACTCCACTTTTCTCTAACGTCGACTGTTTCGGACTCGTCTCATTGTGCCTGCATGGACTGAGCTCCAACGGCTATACTTGTATCTGGAGTCTCCCAAGAATGCATCTCACCACCTAGCATCCGAATGAAGTCGAACCATCCGATCGATTGTCAAAACCTCATAATCCCCCAAGAGCTCAACATCTTGGGCACAGTTTAATAGTATCGAGTACATACCACAGCATCGGTGGTCCAGCCGTAGAAGGGCAAACCCAAGCCTCACTAATGACGCCGTAGAACTGCCGCAAACCCGAAGGTTCAAAGGCTTTCACACGGTCATTAAGTCGAGTTAGGGTTTCATTCTTCTAGAGGGACCATAGAATTGCCTGCATGTCTTTCCGACTACTTTAAACTTGGAATAATAGGTTTCTGATATTCGATCGTCTCTGTCGACTCTCAACGTCTCCGCGTGAAGTCGTCTCTAGCTGGAATCAATCTATCTGATGACCTCGCATCGGGATAGGCGAACGAACCACCTGTCCTAGTCATTCATCATCGGGTGACTAGCGACCTTCTATCATTTATTAGTACAACTCGTACTGAAAAAGCTCCAACATCTGGGGCGATATCTCGTCGTTCGCAGCAACAACTGGCTCACTCGTCTGCACGCTGAACAGTACCTCAATCATCATGAGTAAGCAATACACCAACGGTCATCAAAATCTGGCTGGCCTCTGTCAGTGGCTCAATTCTCTAGTGTCGATCAGCACATCCGAGTAACCTCATAAAGGCGATCCGCCAAACGCTCGTGGCGTGGAAACACAGTAAAAAGACACATCTCCGCAATCGTGTGTCGCCGGAATTTCGCCCTGGTCAGTCCTCGTTCGTGACGAGCTCGTGCTGACCGCAACTCTAGCTGTAGCTCTCCCTGCCCGTAATCGTGGCAGCAAAATCATAACTGGTACTGATGAGGCTAGATCGGAATGAATATAATACTGAGCAAAGAAATGTACATCCTAAGGCTTCTTAAGCGGAGTAGCGTATCGTAAGTATGCCGCGGAACATACCCACGGTACGTCACTCTACTTTAGTCACCTATTCCATCAACCAAGGGTCATCCTACGCTCCGAAGGTAAAACCTAACGCTCTGATACCAACTTTGTCACGTCCCAAAAGTACAGAACATGACCGGCACTTAAACTACGAACGTCTCGAGGCGTACGTAATCTAAGTAAGCCGAAAACCCAGAAATCCAAACCAAGAAAATTAGTAGAGTGAAGGAAACCAATTTAAAATCTAGTAGTTTTAATAGCATAAGCCGAATTATGCGGTTTTAAAAACATCAAATAATTTCCTGAAAATTTCGGCAGAGTCTCCTTTGTAAATACTGGCCCCCAAACGGGATACAACATGAATAGTATACGAAATCAATAAAAGGCATCCCCAAGCGGGAGCTAGCTCTTCGTCAATCGACGGTCACAACCACACAAGCAATATAATATACAACGCCAACGGCGAGGATCAAAATTCAAAAGGAAACTCAAAATCACAAGAAAACCACAGAAATATAACGCGTGACTCTAAGGTCGAAGGAATAACATCACTGGTCTCTATCTCAAAATAAATACATGTTTGGTTGATGGAACTTCTAGATACAACAGAATAATGATATACAAGATATATAATGGGGGTACGATACAAGTAAACCCACCTACTAGCAAATCACCCGAAGGAAACTATGCCCGCAAAGCCGTAATGAAACCTGTACGGCAAACCTGCAAGAAACTGGGGCACAACGGGAGTGAGTTGCCAACTCGTGAATAGAAAAACATCTACGAAAAGAAGTCGCATAAATAACGCAATCCTAGGTCAATGATCATAATATATCCTCAAATATATAAACAGCAACCTATAACAATGGTTAGGGCAAATATCTAACCCAAGTGTAATTCCATGTGCCCGTGTCAGTGCCTCAGGTAGCAATGTATGAATGCATGAAACAGAATGCATGTACTGAAGAAAACTGCTTTCATAAATCAGTGAGATTTCTGTATTTTAAAAGTGAGGTACCATAAATGAAATTAGCATAAAACAGTGCCCAGCATCGACACAAAACAAGTGTCCAAATATATCGATATCTCTGTACCTCAATATCTTAAAATCCCAATCACAATATTTAGGGCGCCGTCAATCTAGACCGGCCCCTACCATCCATCTCAAGACCACGACGGTATCCTCCGGATATCCGACGCGTCGGGAAAAATCACCGGTCGGTAGTGCTCCCCTGCCAGGCTCAACGTCAACAACACGATCCTCTTGCCCCGGGGTACCGCACCGGGCCCACCATGTACCCGAAACGGTTCCTCCACTCCTCGAATCGGGTCTCGAAATCCATCAGAAAACTCATGGTGGACGACTCATACATCATGGGAAAACCGCACTTTTTATTTTAAAAGAGAGAAAAGGTTTATTTATGTTTTTGCGGTTTTCCTCCAAAACCAGAAAATCTCATGGAAATCCGAATCAAAAACCTCAATAACACGTAAAATAGTGAATATATGCATGAGAATCCATGAATGCGGCATAACAATGAATAACAGTATGCATGAAGTAGCAGGTAATAACTACAATGTCTAAACTAACATATAAGGCAAGTACACTAATATTATGTCAAACTACTAGCTATCAAGCTAAGTTAAGCAATAATATTTTCTAAGGTGTACGTGACATGGCAATTACCGATGAAGATGTGTGTGAGCCGGCAAGTAAGTGTACGTGGTACATACGCATCATCGGTAATGGTGCTGGTGTCCTAACAACATGATATCAATAATGGAGTATGAAACATAATATAAGCATGCGATGCGAAGCGAACCACAATAATGAGCGGGAGCTGAATACTAGACGCAACTATAACTAATCTGCATTAATCTAATATAAGTCCTACAAATGGTGCCTTTTGAAATAACACGAATCATGGGGTTTTGAAAATAGGGGTTACGGTGTTTTTATGAAAAGATACGTCTTTTGAAATATCCGTAGGATCCCTTGGGCTGTCTTTTAAAATACCCACGATTCGTTAGTTTTTGAAATAGGTAAGAATCGAATCTAATCTAACAACTAAACTAAACTAAAGGGCTAAGCTAACAAGCTGGACTACAGGTAAGGAAACCGCCTAACATCCGAGTCGATACATATACATATCTGTATATATAGTAGTCGGTGATCCCGCCTCAATAATATCATATCCGATACCATATCTATAATCAGACATCCCAAGTCAAGAGTGCGGATCAATCATCAAAATATAGCTCGTACGTAAATCCGTCGTACGGCATCCCTAAATCTGGGTACGGGTCAATATCACATTCATCATACTATTCACCTGGTATCCTTTATCAAATATCATGATCGGGGTACAGATCTATGTCTAGTACAATACTGATATCGCTTAAGTATGCATGCACATGTGTGAAACACTACGTCAAGGAACCGCTACAACGTCATGTCGTATCTCAAATACGAACCCTGCTATATCACCGATCTCACGGCCTCAAATCAAATCTCATCGACTCATCATAAATCCCAAGTACTATCCTCACTATCCATGCATGCGTATATGAATGTACATATGCATAGTCCCATACCCACGCATATATACATATATACACATCCCAATCTACGCACAAGAAAGTAATGTATGCAAGTCTGTGTGTGCGTATGTGGGTATAACAACT
Organism: Agapanthus africanus; assembly: GCA_030015575.1. Lineage (NCBI taxonomy): Eukaryota > Viridiplantae > Streptophyta > Magnoliopsida > Asparagales > Amaryllidaceae > Agapanthus > Agapanthus africanus. Next base: position 455,715,071 of record JASDDO010000001.1, on the reverse strand, counting down.
ACTCTAGGGTTTCACAACTAACCCAAAGGTAATCCATGAACACATAAACATATCATGAATAAACATTCTCGTATCATAACACACCTATATAAACATATATATATGAACTATACTACGGATTGCGGGGGTGCTATACGCCATCCACCCGACTTCTCTCCGTAGATATAAATCTACTCACCTGGTCCTCGCTCGCCGGTGCCGACGTCGCTACATGCTTGCTTGTCGTCTCGAAGTCCACATGGGGTACCTACATATCATAACGCACCGTATCGCAATAAAATCCGACTCATGACCAAAACGACACACGAATCCCACATAGGTCAAAACCTATGGCTGCTTTCACAAATCAACCCAAAAACCCTCGACGTCGGCGTAAAAACGCCAAACCATCGAGAAAAATCCAAACACACTCATTTGCACGATCACAAGCACTAATTATACTATAAAATAGGTTAAAATTCACAAAAACCCCAAACTCACTTTAAAAGCCATTTTTCCGAAAATCTAGCAAGCAAATATTATCCGTTTTTTGTACAAAACTCGACGTTTAAACAATCTAGCGGTCATAATACTTATTAAACATCTTAAATAAGTCATAAAAACAATTTCCACAATTTAATCTCATTAAATTTCATTAACCCCAAAATTCTAGTTTACAATATAGCCAATTTTAATAATTTTATAGCAAAAATGCACAAACAACAATTTAGGTTGGATTTTCATGAACTAAAGTATTAAACTACATTTTATAATGTTAAAGAAGTCATGAAAAACCTAATTACATTTTTAAACCCAATTATTTAACCAATTTTGAAAACCAAGTTAGCAAAATAGCTTAACTATTACAAATTTAATTTAACAAAAATGCAAACTAGCAACTAGATTAATTTTAGCAAGCAATAACATGTTAATCTACCCATCACAACCATAATCCAATAATCAAACCTTAAACAACTTCAAACCATATTCTTGAATTTTCAAATTAGCAACAAGAACCAAATTAACACTTAATTATGTTAGATTAAGCAATTTAAACAACAAATTCTATATAGGGTTAAGATTTATACCTCCCAATTTTAGAGATCTAGCTTGGAAATTTGCCTCCAAAACACCAACTTTCCTCCAAGATCCAACTTAGAATAGGTCATGGAGAAATAGGTAGAGATTGGATTTGGAATTAGCCTTGATTTTGTAGGGATTTTGAGGCATTTTTATGGATTTTTTGATGCAAAATTGTGTGGGATTTGGGGGAGGGCTGCTGCAGTTTGGAGAGAGGGAGGGCTCGGCCAGCATCAAGGGGGAGAGGGGGAGAGAGAATGAGGGTGTTGGGTGTAAGTCAAACAAGCCCACACTCCAAGTCAACACTTATACATCCTTTCTTTATTCATTCTTCTCTTTTTCCCCTTTTTTTTTCAAATCTTTGGAGGTGGGGACATTTAGAGAGTGGCCTGCACATTCGACCAGCAAGAGGGGGAAAAAGAGATGTGGTGTTTTGTGTGAAGTAATGAACACCAAACCCCAATTCAATATGCACCAAATCCCTTTTATTTTCACAAAAAAAGCATTTTTTTTTCAATATGTTCTAAAACCGTTTAACAACTTAATTTCATTTCAAAATCAACATGTTAAAATTTTAATTAATGTGTTATGATGCACAAAATTTGTTTCAACTCATTCCAATTTGTAATTTTCCCTAATTAAATGTATTAGTGACGGCTTAAAATAATATTAAAATGATTTTTTTTCATAAAATTTGAAATTTCACCAGTGGCTCAATAAACACAAAATACTAGCAACTACATAGCTATAATATGCATATTTAATTTTATAATAAAGATATTTGTATTTTGACTTTTTACAGAAAACCCCCTTATTTTACCGATTTTCCGAAATTTCACCGAAACGATTTTCAAAATATTATAAGTGTACCCGGTCTCCACTGAGCACGCGTATACCTTCTCTGATGTCAAACACCAATAGATATGGGATCATCCATCGTCCATCATATGGGTCAAGAAGCGCATACGCTAGTCTACTCTGGAGTATCGATGCCCTTTCTCGATATTCCCACGACTAGGAACATTTGATGGATGTACTTATCGACTACCCTGTCCCCACTAGTATGCTCTACATAATAATCCTGATAGTCAAGCAATTATCCTAAGGGCTTTATCAACATGTGATCACAAAATAGTATTTGTTAACATGTTAACATAAAGTGCAACCAGATAGCATACTATCATGTCGAGCAAGAAAGTCCTCCCTATATATGTCCAAGCATCCACTACAATATATATCGCATGTACAGTAACGGCCTCTAGGGCATACATATAACTAACACTTCAAGGTGCTGGACATACCGAACTTCAACATAGTCTTGGGAATGGACAGGCTAGGAACTTTCTTCACTGCCATCGACAGTCGTCAAAGGAGGGTAGTGTTTGAGATACCGGATCATCCGGTCTTTCATTTCAAGAGTGGAGACCGTACCTTAGAACCTAGCACTTACAAGGATAAATAAAGAAAGGCAGTGATTGCAGCAATACAAGCGGAAGAAGACAAGCTAGAGGTAGTTCGAGAGTTTGAAGATGTATTCCCTGAAGACATTTCATGTTTGCCTCCCGATCGAGCTCTTGAATTCATCATTGACTTAGTACCTGGTGTGCAACCGGTGATAAAGCACCATATCGCTTAAGTCCAGAAGGATTGAAGGAGATCCGTACTCAATTGGACGAACTTCTGAAGAAAGGATGGATTCGTCCCAATATTTCAAGTTGGGGATCTCCAGTTTTTCTTGTAAAGAAGAAAGAAGGTTCATACATAATGTGTATTGACTATCGAGCTCTGAATGAAGTGACTATAAAGAATAAGTATCCACTACCGTGCATCGACGATCTATTAGATCAGCTAAATGGGTCTTGTGTTTTCTCAAAACTAGATATTCGTTCAGGTTATCATCAGGTGAAGGTCAATGTAACAACTCAAATTTTACTGTACGAAAATTTTCAAATTGATATACAGAATAGAGTTTCAAGCCTAAGTACAAGTTATAAATTAAAATTGTTTAAGAACAGCAAGAAAGCACTTGTAACTTATTGGTAAAGCCTCTACACTGCTGTGACGTAGCCCATGTGTTTGAATCCCATCAGCCACATATATATTTACTGATTTTTATTTTAAGCTTTTGGAAGCCCAAAAGTTTACACGTGCAATACATATAAAACTGAAAAGTCGGATAAAATCAAACATGTGCTGAATGATATATGAACCGACCTAGACTCATGGCAAGAATCCATGACCTAAACCCATACAGGTGGCCGGCAAAATAGCTTATAGGGCCGGCGTTGCCGGGCTTCCCTATTAGGAATGCTCCCATGTTCTGAACCCCAGTATTTTGGCCTACCCCACTACTCCAATGCTGTTTGATTTCTCTGTAAATTAACAGAGAACTTAAATTCACTCATAAATCCTATTTTTAATACATTTTTAATTCTTTCTTCACTCTCAAAACCCTAATTTTACCCTATAAATATAACATCACACCCTAGCCCTTCTCATTCTGAAATCTTTTGCTTAAATTCTCAAAATTTTCCAAGTCAAAGAAGAGTACAAATGGAGTTAGAACCAGGTCAATTTCCGGCAACGATTCGAGACGATTTCGGCGACCCCGCGACTCTACAAAGCCATCAAACGTTCCCTCAATCTCCCATCTATTCTCTAAGCTAGTAAGTTCCCTCTCTTTTCTTCTCTTCACATCTTAAAACTTCTTCTTTTCAATAATGTCGGTAAGTGGAGTTATACCGACATTCATTTCTAAAACTTTTTAAAATAACAACTTTTCTTAAGAACTAATTGTAGGGTTCCTAGGCACTCTCAAGAGGTCTCACAAGGCATCAACCATGCCAATTTCAAAAATCTAGGTGCCGAGAAACCCGACTACGGATCGTTGGCTAGAAATCTAGGCGAAAAAGCTAACTAGTTAACACTTAACTACAAGATACGGAAATACAACCTTTGTAGATCCGGTGCTCCACCTCCATAGCTCCGCAACGAGGTCCTCTCCGCTGTCCAAATCAAATCCGGGCTCAAGCGTCGGCTTCGTCGGAGAAAAAGCGAGCTAGGTCGTCGATGTCCATGCCGAAGATGATCTACGTCGAGGCATCGCTAAATCAAGCTCCACCTTCACCAAGCCCTAAAAACTTGTGAAGGAAACACACTCTACTACTTGGCAAGAGGTAGAGGATGAAGAAATAGGAAGTGGGTAGACTTTAGAATTGGATTTCTCACTCATCTTCATCAATCACCATTGATGAAGTGGAGGTTTCTTCATGGAAGAAGATGAAGAAGAAGAAGAAAGAAATTATGATAAGTTATTTAAAAAAGAAAAGAATATCCAAACTTATCATAATCCTAACTATGGTTATGTGTAGAGAATTAACCAAGGGTTAAAGGAATGGTTAGGGTTAAGGATGAGATAAGAATGGTGGACAAAGTCAAAGCTTCATGAAGCTTCAACTAAATAACAAATAAAGCCACCATTCTTTTCTCTTCTCATTTATTTTCCAAAATGAAATGGATAAATAAATAAGTGAATAAAACAAAACCCTAACCATAATCATGTAACCATGGTTTGATCTTTACACAAAAACCCTAGCATAACATGTATCATCAATCATGATACAATCAAGTGCACAAAAGTATATCGCATATACAATGCGCACATCCGAGTGAGAAAATCCATCTTAAGTGAACCAATACAAGTTAACGCAAAGTAATATATCAAATATATAATTATGCATTAAATCATTAAATCAACACTTGATTTAGCGATCCGGTCATATCGCATATAACCGACTAGTATCCAATGTATCGGCTTATCGAATCAACCCTCGATTCGATAATTAGGTTATATCGCATATAACCATTTGACACATTCATCGCGAGAATGAAATACGGTATCACATACACGCATTATTCTCGGTCCCGCACATATCTCATATGCGCTCCTATTTCGTTTCGCTTGAGCCAGGAAACCTCTGTGTAGGACTCTAAAGACTCGTCAATACGCCGGCAGCAGATGATGATCATATCAAGCATCCACAAGCCGCAAGCGGTCTGCTAAACGTAACGGCCACCCGGGTATTGAGCGATCTGAAGATCGACGAGCAAGCCCGCTCACACTCCAGTGAATCCGACCAGTAACACTACCGTACAGTCCGGTCTGATCGTCTGATATGTCGCATATCTCGCTTAGGGGTGGTATACGTCAGACCCCAATAGCTCGATAAGTCGTGTCGATATGAGGTCTATAACAATTCGAGAAACTACAGGTAACACTTACCAGTAAATCTCAGCAACCCTGGCCAGGGATTTCCTGTTATAGCCAATCGAACACAGCGCAACATCAACTCCCTATACCGGGAGAGACGAATCCCCTCCTATCGCTCATTGCCTCCATGTGACTCGGGACTGTACCCAAAAACCACCGTTTTGCACGCCCTCTTGGACGTGGTAAGATGGAAATCAAAGTACAGTGGGAACCACACAAGACTCTATGACGATCTCGGGTCAACAGACTACTCTGTACCAGTGTCACCAGAGAACTGCCATCTGACGTGATGTATAATACCATCTGGGAGTTCTCGGCGAGTCCGTCCAGTGTACCCAGTCTCTACTGAGCACCCGTATATCATCTCTGATGTCAAACACCAATGGATATGGGATCATCCATCGCCCATCTGTATGGGTCGAGAAGGTATACGCTAGTCTACTCTGGTATATCGATGCCCCGTCTCGATACACCCTCGACTAGGGACTTTGAAGGATGTACTTATGGACTACCATGTCCCCACTAGTATGATCCGCATCATAGTCCAGGTAGTCAAGTACAGATCCTAAGGGCTTTACCAACATGTAACAGGAAGACAATCAGTGTACACGTTAAGGTAAAGTGCAACCAGATAGCATACTATCATGTCGAGCAAGAAAGTCCTCCCTATATATGTCCCAGCATCCACTACAATATACATCCTATGTATAGTAATGGCCTCTAGGGCATACATATAACTAACAATCTCCCACTTGCACTAGGGCCATCTGTAGCAGTGGTTGCAGCATCTCATACTCAACCATCCCATAAAAGTCTCTCTCTGGGAACAGGCCTTTATGAGTGGATCCGCTGTGTTTGTCCTCTGAGTCTACTCTCCAAACCTCGATCTCCCTGGAGATCAACCATCTCCATGATCAAGTGATACTGCCATAGAATATGTCTGGATCACTGATGGGACCGGCGTTCCTTGGCATAAGCCACAACTCCATTGTCACACAATGGGAGGAACAAAGTTCATCTCATGAACAAATATACACCCAAACAGCCTCTTTGGTAGCATCTTAAGTAGCGATGTATCCTGCCTTTATCGTCTAGTATGTCACGGTATCTAGCTTGGAACTCTTCCAACATACCGTCCCTTTACTTAGGGTAAAGACAATGCCTGTGACTGACATTCAGTCGTTTTATCATCCTGGAACCATTCCAGTGATTCTCCCCAGGGTCAATTGATACTATCTCACTACAACTAGTGAGTATCCTAACATCCAATTAGATCTATCTCATAGATCCAAAATCCAGGATTTAGGAGGTATCACTTTGATCCTATATGGAGAATCATGGTGATAAGCGGAGATTGATCGAGCGTAGCATAGGAAACTCCTTCCCTATCAAGAGTATGTCATCCACGTACTCTACGAGGATCGTCACCATACTCCCTACTACCTTTTTGTATATACAAGGTTCATCTACCATTTTGATGATGTCAACTTCTTTGACTAACATATCAAAATAGACGTTCCAACTCCGCGATGCCTACTTTATCCTATAAAGTATCTTGCACACGTTTCCGCTGCTCCCACTGTCTACGAAGCCCTCTGGCTATGTACTTATAGACACTCTCTTCTAAACATCATTTAGAAAAGCTGTCATGACACCCAACCACCAGATATCGTAGTCATGGTATGTAGCGTGGCAAGTAGGATCTGGATGGACTTAAGCATAGCTCTTTAGAAAAAGGTTTCCTCATGATCCACACCTGGTCAATGATGCAAACCTTTAACAAGTCTAGCTTTGAAAGTCTCAACTTTTCCATGTACACCAAGTAATCTTCTCAAGATATACTTGCTCCTGAAGGGGATTTAACCCTCCAGATATAGCAACCAAAGTCCATACTTTGTTGGTGTATAAGGATTCCATCTCAGATCGCTAAGCATCCAGCCATTCTTACAGAGTCCCACTCCTGATGGCCAGCTCGAAACTAGTTGGGTCATCATCTCATGATGCAATCCTCGCTCCCACTGTCATCGAGAAACCAAAGTATCTCTCAGGTGGGTGAGGAACCCTACTAGATCGGCAGAGAGGCCGAGGTTCGTTGGTAACTATTGAATCCTTTGGTTTTACCAAATCATCTACTGTAGTTTGTATTGCTGGAACTTTTCCAGTTCTACATTACAGACTTTGCCTCGAGCTTGTCCGGATTTTTCTTTCAGACATAGGCCGAACAACTCCAAATCTTAACTAACTTAAGACATGGGTTCTTCCCATTCCATATCACATATGAAGCGGTAGGCAACTGATTTGATTTGAACCCTATTCAATAGGTATGCAGCTTCTCAAGTGCATAACTCCCATAAGGAAATAGGTTACTCAGTAGTACTCATCATAGAGCACACCTTATCATATAGGGTGTGATTGCTCTGCCCTGATATACCATCGTGCTATGGTGTATACAGAGGAGTAATGCTGAGAGAGAATCTCATTCTCCTTTAGAATAGTCCAGTATTTCCGTGCTCAAGTATTCTCCTCCTTGATCTCATCATAGGACATAATACTTATACCCGTATTGGTTCTCTACTTCTAACTTATATTCTGTGAATATCTCAAAAGGTTCGGACTTGTGTTTCAACAGGAACATATGTCTGAATCTTGAGAGATTATCAGAGAATGTAATGAAGTACAAAGAACCGGTCTTGGCATATGTAGACAGGGGACCTTTATACATCAACATGTATCATCCCAAGAGTTTACTAACTCTTTCTCTGTTTCCAATAAACAGAGCTGTGGTCAACTTATCTCTGTGACATGACTGGCAAGTTTCACAAGATGTAAATTCAAACTCATTTAAATATACATCTAAATGTAACTTCAGCTAGTCGGGTCACATTGATCTGACCTAGTCTACAATACCTCAAGAAGAATCCGTTCATTTCTGAACTCTTCCTCTTGTGTGTGTTCCATATACTAAGAACTGTAGTTTGATTTAGAACATTAATGCTTTTAGATAACGTGCCTGAATCGATCAACTTTTGATATAGGAAATGTTCAAAACATTATCCAACAATACAAAATTTTACCGTTTCTTTACTAATAAAGAGACAGATATGATTTTGTATATCAGGTTCGGTATCTAATAACATTCGTTCAGAATCAATGTATTGTAATACAGGGTGACAGTGACCAACAGACTTGGCTGCAACTCTTGCCCCGTTTTCTGCCTCATGAAACTTATCACCCGTTCTCAGTTCTCTACCTTTCTGTAGCCCTATGTAACAGATTACATATCTGGGATCCTGATCTGGTATCACATACCCAGGACGTAAAGGATACAGAGAAACAGTTCTTTGTAATGAACACACCCGAAGATGATGCTGATTAATAGACTTTTTACGATCAAAAATATTAATACCGCAATCAGAAACGGCGTCGCTTCGCAGCTAGCCGGTGAGTACGGGTCGATCCACAGAGACGGGTAAATTTCTTTAAAGTATTTTAACGAGTTGATTCTATTTGTAGTTTTGGTAGGTTTATAAAAATCTAAAGACTGGATCTAATTAATTTAATTAAGAATCTTGCTAGGGTTAGGATTAGGGGAGGTTTTAGAAATTAATATTTGTCCTCACCGCTTTCAATACCTTCCTTTTTTAGATCTATTAGGTGTTAAGTTAATTATCAATAAAGTGGATACAAATCTTTTGGGAAGATGTTTCTTCCTCTAGATTTGTACCCTACCTTTGTTGATAATTATCCTAACCCTCACGGAAAACGCGCGGAACCGGCCCTTTATACTACGGTTCATCGTTACCTCGAAGGGTAGGATGCCGCAGGGAGCGGTTGTGCTCGTATGCGTGAAGTTCTAATTCATTATGTGAAGGTGGCATTGAAAGGGGCGAGAGATTTCATCTCTCAACCCTTTCCCTAAGGCTAACCCTAACAAGCGAGGAGACTACTCGCTCATTAGGGGATGAGAAGACATTATAATTAAAAGAAATAAAAGACTTACTAGGTTGACGGCTCCCTTCAAACAAGAAGAACAGATCTGAAATTTACTCCCAGAAATTCTGAATTTTATTGATTGAAAAGAGGCATACAATTTTTAGATCTAAGATTACAATTTATAGGAATAATAGGAAACCTAGGGCTACAGACTCTCGCACATGCAAAATTACAGATTTGACCCCTGAGAATCCCAACACCAGAACCGTCGCACCGACGCATCAAATTTCCACCGACAAGCTCTCTGTAAGGCCGCGGATCCGCGGCGCCAGGTAGGGTTTGGCCGCGGATCCGCGGCCAAACTAGGGAATTGGGCTTTGTTATTTTTGGGGCTTTTTCCTTGGCTCTTTGGGCTTCTGTTTTTACTCTTCTTTTCTCTGTTGGACTTCTGGATCTTCTCCAGATTTTTAGTGAAGACTTGTATTGGGCTTTTTAACCATTTCACTTGACTTTTTGGACCTTGCACTGTTCTTCGACTAGGCTTGACTAGGATCCGTCTACTTGTTGGTTAAAAGTCCCTTTTTCTGTTGTTTTGTGTCTTTTTCACTGTATTTGCTCCAGAAACCTGTATCCTGTAATATGCAACAGACGTGCGTCAAGAGTACCTGTTTATTTAAAAAAAGGATAAGAATAGGGGAATGATAAATGCAATATTATGGTCTGAACAAATACCCCCAAACTTACCTTTTGCTCGTCCTCGAGCAAACTTATTATTTTATTCACTAAAATCCTAACCGCACTTTCGCAGGGAAACGCGATTGCACTGAGCACGTGCAACAAGCCGTTAAACCTCTAGGTGTCCCTAGTAGGAGGAGTGTTGTCTCCTGAGGGTTTTCAGCGGATTACACCCACAAAATCCTATCAACTCGGCCCATTGACTTTTGTTCTCCAATTAGGTCTTCTAACAAGGAATTCTATTATCTTTTACTTGTAAATTATCCACCCATATTCTTCACACTTCCTCATTATTTAACTTAAAATTATATATGTTATGTAGACTTACTTAGCTTTCGGCATTTCTTAAGTTTTCCTTCTAGGGTTACATCTCCACTCAGGAATTTCTATCAACTCTATTAAAGATACAAATTTTATCTTTCATTCCTTTCTTTTATCTAAATTCCAATCACGTACCCCTACGTGTGTGTATAGATCACCCCTACACTTGGAAATTCAATTCAAGCAATCATGCCCTTGTCCATTGTCCAAAGTACTAATTAGTTGGTGAATGAAATTTGCTTACACATCCTTCATGTGACCGTTAATACTTCTTGAGGTACCAACGACCGATTACAAAATGCGTTTGCACTTTAAAGCGTACTTCCTAGTCCTTGCAACACCCAAGGCTTTAGCAGTGACTCCCAAACCAGTTGGTCTAAGGCACTAGGTGATGAAGCACCCTCGCTAAATATTTTTCTATTTTTGCAGCCTTAAGTAATCACAAGAACCAGTGTCCATTTTTTTATTCTTTATTCACACTTATATATTTTTTCATTTTCATTGCACTAAGGACTTTAGACAAGAGCATTTCAAGGTCTCTTCTACTATTCCAAGTTTCAAGGTGCGTGATTGTGCAATTTGTAGGGTATACGTTTTCAGAATCTAGACTTAAGTTAGGAACTATTTTTCAAACTTATACTCTAATAAGAACATCAATACTCTTCCCTCATTTTGACTTAGCCCAAGAAGTGAACCCAAAATTTGCCTATTTCTAAATAAACTACAAGGCATATACTTTCTACTGTTAAACTTTAAGGAAGGTTATTTTTAGGGTTTTTAATTCACTAAGTCTAAGATCTAGTTGTTCCTAACCAGTTAACCTATTAGTCAAACTCAAGTCAATTAGCCAAAATTGAATACAATTATTTTTATATTTTTTGAAATTTTTCAAATTTTTATGGTTTTTAAAATAAGTATGCAAATGCAAAAATATGTACAAATGAATGCGAAGGAAGAAGACGTACCGAGCATACCCCCAAACTTGAACTTGACAGTGTCCTCACTGTCATGCTAAACCAAGAGGGTCAAAATACCGATACTCCCCTGTTTATTTATTTATATATATATATATATATATATATATATATTTTTTTTGTTAAGAAAAACAAAAAATATATACAAAAAGACCCTCCCCCAAACTTCAATTAAACTATGTTAGACAATACTGCCCAACTTTGCATCGGCCAAAAGTCAACACCAACCATTTGAAAAATTTATCAGTAAAGAATATTGGTGGGTGAAAAAATAAGTTGTGGTGGTCCGCAAAGAATTGGGGAAGATAGAAGTAGTGGTATGGGAGGTGTGGAGGTAAATATACATGTGATGGTGATGCATCGATACGAGAATGTAAATGATCAGCAATCAGTGGAGTGTTGGCATTCTCGTAACTTATTAAAAGAAATGGGGGTATTTCAACTTCTAAGGGAGGAAGTTGGCTCACCACAATACCCCCAAGATGTTCCTGTGGGTCCTCTATTGACATGGCATCATCCATCAATTGTGTATGATATTCACTTATGAGGAAACTGATCTCCTCGATGTCCGCCATAGTCCAACTGAAAACTTGCCGCCTATCATGTAAGACTTTTAAAATAGCGTTCTCTTGCTCGAAGGCTAGAGAGGCTGATATGATAATGGGAAAAGTCTCATTCTCACCTATGTAAGCATATCTACGGTGAGACGGCAAGGGCATGAGTTCGAATTTCTGAGGCGAAAGAACCATTGCGGAATCTACCTTGAACTCAAAGGACTCTAACACAGGTTCGAAATCACTGCAAACAACCGATTCGGATGGTTCGACTGACTCATCCAAAAATTCAAACGACTCATATTCGGGTTGTGAGTCGTCGTCATCCGAAAAAGTGAAACATTCATAATCAGCATCGGTTGTGTCAACGGTAGTAGGCTCAAGGAGGGACGCACTAGTGGCGTCAAAACTGTTTTCATCAAATAGAAATCTTTCAAGCTCGCAGTCCTCCTGCGTGATTTCGTGAATAGAGCAAACTTCTCGTGTACTAGTTTTAGGCACGGGGGGCAGACTTCCCATCTTATAAATATTGAACTCACTAGACCTCTTTCCGAAGGATAGAGTCATGGAGCCATTGCGACAATTTATTACGGCATTGGAAGTGGCCAAAAATGGTCGACCAAGAATCACCGGAATTTGATTTCTTGGGTTAGCAACAGGTTGTGTATCCATAACGATAAAATCAACGGGGAATATGAATTCCCCGACTTTGATCAACACATCCTCTAGTTGACCCCTTGGATAGGTGATTGATCGATCAGCCATTTAGAGAGTGCAACGAGTGGGTTTCAACTCTCCAACCCCTAATTGTTCGTACACGGAGTAAGGAATCAGGTTAACACTAGACCCAAGATCTAAAAGTGCACGATTAATTTGCTTATCCCCAATTGTGATTGAAATAGTAGGACAGCCGGGGTCCTTTCGTTTTTGGGGTAAGGTTTGATGGTGGTTAATAGCATTGCTCACTGCACTAGCCACTAGCACTTTCTTGGGTACTTGAGATGCCTTTCTCTTCGAGGTGCACAAGCCCTTTAAGATTTTCGCATATGAAGGGACTTGTTGGATAGCATCCAAGAGAGGTATATTTATGCTAACCTGCTTAAATATCTCCACAATCTTCTCCACTTGTGTATTTGGTTTATTAGGACTCAACCTGTTTGGGAATGGAGCGTTCTGAAAATTTGTTGAGTCAAAAGTCTGTGGAGTAGAATGTGGAGTAGGAACGGATCCCAGTGTGGATGTGTTCGTGTTGTGAGAAATGGGTCCGTTCGAGTCAGAAGAAGTAGAGCCGTATGAAGGGTGGAGAATAGGCTCTAAAGAAAAAGGTGAAGAAGGAAGTGAAGAAAATGAAGAAGGGGAAGAAGAACCACCGGCGGGGATGTCATCACTAGTTTCCACATTATTTTGCAACTCTCTTCCGGATCTCAACGTGGTCACCGCATTTATATTGTGATTGTGATATGCGTTTTGTGCGTGACCGGGATTGGGCAATGGTTGAGATGGAAGCTTTCCCTTTTCTCTCTCGCTCAACGCGGCAGTTAATTGTGCAATTTGTGCCTCAATAGATTTGATACTTTGATCGTGTGAGGCATTGTTATTCATTAAAGATTGCACATAACTTTCAAATCTTGCTGCGGATTCTGTCGTTTGCTTGAGAAATGCTTCAAGACTTTTCTCGAGCGAGCTAACCTTATCATCATTAGGTTGAACCAAATTGTTCGTTTGATTTGTATAAGGTTGTTGTTGGAAAGGTTGCTGGTTTTGAGTTTGTAAGGGTGCTTGTTGTTGTTGTGGAGGAGCTCTTTGAAAATTGTTATTCCCTTGGATTTGTTGATTTTGGTTCCAAGCGAAATTTGGGTGACTCCTCCACCCCTGATTGTATGTCGAAGAGTACGGATCGTTTCTTTGTCGTTGCTGGAATGCAGCATTGACTTGATCCTGTCCTTGAATAGGTGCATTATAAGGACACTCTTCGGTTAGATGTGATGGGTTCGAACAACAAGCACAAACAGTTCGTGTGGGTAGAGTAGGGGCAGGAGAAGTCGATGAGATTTTGGTCTCAATGGCTTCTAGCTTTTTCATAAGTGAGGCCATCTCGGCCTTCATAGCAATTGACATATCTATTTGATGTATGCCTGCCCTAGATTGACCAACTGAAGAAGATGATGTGGTCTTGGTACTCTCCCACTGAATTGTTTGCTCACTTAGGTCCTCAAGAAACTGCCAAGCTTCGTCGCTAGACTTGGAGAGAAAATGACCTTGACAAATTGTTTCTAGCAACTGCTTCGTTGCTGCGTTCAATCCCTCGTATAATGTTTGGCAAAGTTGCCAATTTTCTATCCCATGATGAGGGCATTGAACAAGTAGGTCTTTAAATCTCTCGAAGCATTTCCAGAATGGTTCGGACGGAAGCTGTGAAAATTGTATGATCTCGTTTCGGATTCTAGCAGTTTTATGATGAGGGTAGAACTTTTTCAGAAAAGCTCTCACAAACTCGTCCCAATTTCTAATGGAATGTGATGCGGTGCTGTATAGCCACTTCTCGGCTAGGTCACATAAGGTAAAAGGAATGACCCTTAGCCTTATTGCGTCATCACTTAATTGGGTTGTCTTCATCATGCCGCAAACGTTTTGGAATTTATTAATAAAAATATATGCATCTTCGGATTCCAAACCATGAAACTTAGGCAGCATATTGATGAAATGTGGTTTTATTTCAAAATTATCCCCATTCGCCGGTGGGGGTGAAAGACATGTGGGTAGAGAAGTGCGGACGAGGTAGAAGAGATCCTGGAGCGCAACTCGTGCGGGCGCTACAACAGGCGGGAGATTCGGGTTATTCGCACCTGGCGGAGGTGGAATCATTCCCGTCGGTAAGGTATCGTTGGGGTTGAATCCCGACATACCTTCGAAAGAAGAATTTAAAGGTGGAGGTAAGGAAGTGGACGGAAGATCGACGAAGGGTTCGTCGAAGGGTTCGTTGGTCGGTACCAACGAAACACGGACTAATCGGGCGTTAGTATCCCTAGTCCAAAATGACATACACGAAAGGGTAGTGCAGTCAGAAAGAAAAACAGAATGTGGGGGTAAGATAACGTCAGTGAGAAGAAGTGGTGGAAGTGAGTTTCAAGTTTCTTTAGCGGCAAGTTGCAAGTTTTGAAAAGATTTTTTTTTTTTATATTTTTTTTTTGTGAGTTTTGCGAGGAGGTTTTTGAAAATGGACTCGTGACACAACTGTCTCAACCACACATGCACAATCAGCCCTAGATCTAGGGTCGCCTAGGTCTGCTAGACAGCTCCTAACTAGGGCTAGAAATAGACCTCAAACCACCTCTTCACGGACAAATACGGCCAGGTAAGTGGGAAGGAACCACCACTACAGTGGGCCTAATTAAAAACCACTAGCCTAGACACCGCAATGTCGGTTAGGATAAACGGCCGATGCCTACCCTAGTCCTTTTCCTATTGAGCTCGCTGTCCTTAGGTCTGAGTCTAATCTTTTTTAATTAAAGGTGGTTGATGCAAAACGCTTAGGTGTTTTCTAGGGTCCTGGGAAGGGTGATGAAATCCCCACCCAATCTGAATTTGGTCAAATAGCCCCTTAGAATCCGGTTAAATTATGCAAAACAAATAAAATTTCACTTGCAATCAGAATTTTTTAGCGCGGCGCAAAGAAACCTGCAGAAAATCTGTTATCGAGAAGGGGGAGAAAGATTTTTTTAGCGCAAGAACCCTGCAGAAGATTTTTACAGAGAAATATATGGGAGGTTGCAGAGGAGAGAGAGAAAAATCAAACCAGAAAAACTTGGAGCGCTGACGTGGCACTTCAAGCGCGGATCCGCGGCGGATGGCACGTTTATGCGGCGGAAGAGCGGCTTCTTCGTGGGATCGCACTGTGAAAAAAAATTCTGTGGTTCTGTGCTGTCAATTCCTCTCTGTTTTTAGGTACCAAATTTTGATTAGCCCTCTGTAAAATTCCAGATCCTTGATTCTTCGCCGTTCCTGCAAGATCCAAAAGATACACCCTTCAAACAGATCAAATTTGATTATTTTTTTATATTTTTTATATTTTCAGATTTTTATAATTTTTAAAATTTATATCAACCCGAAAATTCACAAAAAGAAATATTACGCCGTCCCCGGCAACGGCGCCATTTGATTAATAGACTTTTTACGATCAAAAATATTAATACCGCAATCAGAAATGGCGTCGCTTCGCAGCTAGCCGGTGAGTACGGGTCGATCCACAGAGACGGGTAAATTTCTTTAAAGTGTTTTAACGAGTTGATTCTATTTGTAGTTTTGGTAGGTTTATAAAAATCTAAAGACTGGATCTAATTAATCTAATTAAGAATCTTGCTAGGGTTAGGATTAGGGGAAGTTTTAGAAATTAATATTTGTCCTCACCGCTTTCAATACCTTCCTTTTTTAGATCTATTAGGTGTTAAGTTAATTATCAATAAAGTGGATACAAATCTTTTGAGAAGATGTTTCTTCCTCTAGATTTGTACCCTACCTTTGTTGATAATTATCCTAACCCTCACGGAAAACGCGCGGAACCGGCCCTTTATACTACGGTTCATCGTTACCTCGAAGGGTAGGATGCCGCAGGGAGCGGTTGTGCTCGTATGCATGAAGTTCTAATTCATTATGTGAAGGTGGCATTGAAAGGGGCGAGAGATTTCATCTCTCAACCCTTTCCCTAAGGCTAACCCTAACAAGCGAGGAGACTACTCGCTCATTAGGGGATGAGAAGACATTATAATTAAAAGAAATAAAAGACTTACTAGGTTGACGGCTCCCTTCAAACAAGAAGAACAGATCTGAAATTTACTCCCAGAAATTCTGAATTTTATTGATTGAAAAGAGGCATACAATTTTTAGATCTAAGATTACAATTTATAGGAATAATAGGAAACCTAGGGCTACAGACTCTCGCACATGCAAAATTACAGATTTGACCCCTGAGAATCCCAACACCAGAACCGTCGCACCGACGCATCAAATTTCCACCGACAAGCTCTCTGTAAGGCCGCGGATCCGCGGCGCCAGGTAGGGTTTGGCCGCGGATCCGCGGCCAAACTAGGGAATTGGGCTTTGTTATTTTTGGGGCTTTTTCCTTGGCTCTTTGGGCTTCTGGTTTTACTCTTCTTTTCTCTGTTGGACTTCTGGATCTTCTCCAGATTTTTAGTGAAGACTTGTATTGGGCTTTTTAACCGTTTCACTTGACTTTTTGGACCTTGCACTGTTCTTCGACTAGGCTTGACTAGGATCCGTCTACTTGTTGGTCAAAAGTCCCTTTTTTCTGTTGTTTTGTGTCTTTTTCACTGTATTTGCTCCAGAAACCTGTATCCTGTAATATGCAACAGACGTGCGTCAAGAGTACCTGTTTATTTAAAAAAAGGATAAGAATAGGGGAATGATAAATGCAATATTATGGTCTGAACAGATGCATCATCATGCACTCTCTTCGTTTGGGCGGCACGGGAATTCTGGTAATCCCCAATTTCCTGCTCTGTCTTATAACTATTATAAGTTGGAGCGGGACCAACGTTCCCCAGCTCAGTATAACAAGCGGGTTCGGTCAATAATCCGTTTTATTATCTTGATTAAGGCGTGATATGGTCGCTACCAGGAGAGAGAGAGAGAAGAAAACACTCAGCGTGCGCTCTTGCAAGAATAGATTGGTTATTATTTTATCTAATCAGGATGGCTCCCACTGCTTTTTATCAAATCTTCCTTCAAACCCTAAAAGGAAAGACTAGCCGGGATTAATTACACACTACAAGTTCGCCAATCTTTCAGCCAGGCTAGTGTCGGTACTTTGAGGGAGGTCCCCCGTGCTTTCGCACGAACCTAATTAATGTAAACCTCGTTTTCCCAGAGGCGTAACCCCGTTGACACCTTTCTAGACACCTACTTGATCGGCTAATTATAATGTATAAAACTCTCCCAGGAGTAACACTTACTCGCAGCGGGTATCGGGATCCAACTATCTCATAGAAGGTATGCAATCTCATTGCAAATTTCAACACTTGAAATTCCTGATAATATTTTGCCCCTAGCACCCTATGACCTTGACGGAGGTCAACAAACCATAGGCTACTAGTCAAGTTCAACCCGTCATTTCTTGATCGAATTAAACCCACCCGCACGACCCTTGACGGAGGTCAACAAGGCCGCACGACTACCCTAACTCAATCTGCATCATATGCATAAGCAGATAAATACTGGTTAGCTACCGCACACTGCGCCTTGACGGAGGTCAACAAACGCAGCACGAATACTAAACAGCACTTATCTGAAATGACGGAGGGCTACGACAGGTTTTTCTGAAAATCTATTGCGTAATGAACTTGATATCGTTGTAGGATCGAATAAATTTTGAAATGGAGTGTTTTTGAGGCTTTTCTAGTTTTGCTAAAGGAGTCACTCCCGGTGAAGGGATCGTCGGTCCTTTCCTCGTCGAATGAGGTGCGGGATATATCATATATATCACTGTGCAAAGCAAAAACACTTAAAAGCAATCAAAAGAAAAACCGAGTGTGTAGCATCTGCCAGTTATTGCTAAAGGAGTCACTCCCGGTGAAGGGATCTCGGTCCTTTCCTCATCGAATAAGGTGCAGGATATATCTCATATACTGCTGTGCAAAGCAAGAACTGTAGCTACCTGTTTTAATTTGAAATTCGATTCTACAACATCTTAGGTTTCTTTTATTTCATTAATCACATTAATGAAGTCCCATCATTTAAGTACCTAAACATCACAGATAAATACGACGTACACTTATGCCATCCGCATTCGCCTCGATGTCCCCTCGTGCACCGTTAGGTTAGGTAACTAACGGCAGAGCAGGGCAGGGCTAGCGCGGGTGTAAAACATAAGTAACGTCTATATAATATATCATATATACTATATACTGTATCTATCACAGAACATCACATGATCACATCACAGATATCGCAGCAGAAGAATCATATGAAATATTGGATATACTAGGACGTCCGTGTTTTCAATACGAGCCAGTATAAAACACGGATTCCACGGTCGTGATGAATAGCCAAACCCACACCCCTAGACCCCTACGAGAGCGGCAAGCAACCCTACCAATTCTGGAGTTAGGAGACCCGGACTCGACTCCTCGAGTTGGTCTCCCACTGGACCCCAGAACCCGGTTACTTGTGCCCTCCTCCTTGGGTCTATCCTAGTGCGGAAAAGTAAATAATATACAAACGGTGACAACTTCCGCAACCTGGAAGCGCCCCAATAAAAGAATATTACATACAAGTTTTTACATAAATGAAAATGAAAAACACTCATCTCACATAAAAACCCCCGGCTATTCAAACACGACGATCCAATAAAACATATCCAGCAACACATAACATCACATGTCATCAACGTAAGTAAGTATGCATACCCCAATTGTCGTTGACGTATAGCAACGAAACCGGCGATATGAACATACTACACTTACGGTCACAGAAAAGAAAGTGTAAAACTACAACAGTTGGAATCCGCAACCACCTCAGACATCGCATGTCTGACCAAATGAATTACTTAGACATCGCATGCCTAACAATTATAAACCCCGCATTTTAGTCTCATTATCGAAAACACTTTTCAATATTCAAGTCGGGCAATTCAACAAGATTCCCGACATCCTGATCGAATGCTCGTCGCAAACTTCAGTAGGCGGCCGCACCCCCGATACCGTCGACGAAGTGCACCAAGGCGGAACACCGCTGCCGCGAGCACCCGAACGGATGCTTTCGGCGATGGGGTTCTCCTACAGTCACTTGGTCGGGGCTATGGAGTGAGGCTGTCTATTAAGTTTACCCGGCGAATATCCGCGTACGCTACGTGATTGCGACGGACTTTCGATCGCATCAAAATTCCGTGGCAACCGATCAAGTGAGACTAAAGTGCTATGTTTATAACATTCATTTAGTTATCTCATAACTTTTTGTGAATTCCAATTATTGTATCCCATTCCAGATAAATAGAAAATGTTAAACTTTTCGATCGAACAATCGAACACCCAAGTTTTCCCGATACAGCTCAACACATGAAACAAGTCTAACAACATTCAGTTTGTGCCTCAGTACCAACGGTCCAGCCGTAGAAGGGTCAAGCCAACGCCTCACATGTGGCACGCCGTACTGCCCCAAACCCGAAGGTTCAAAGGGCAGTTCAAGACGGTCACATAATCGAGTTAAGGTTTGTTGTCTTCTAGAGGGACCATCGCGTTACTTGCACTACTTAAAACGTGATTAAACTACAGAAATATCCAACACTTGGAAATTTCCCGACAGGGGAAAAATTGGGTATTTATATCCGGTCGAACTTTTTAACATATTCTAAAATTTATCCGGAAAGCCACACAGACAAAATTTGAAACCCCGATCGAATCTTTGATTCCCAATACAACCCAAAAATGCTCAACTGTTTACTGCATATTAAAAATTCCCAGGAAAACCAACACTGAAAAATAGGAGTTACTGTGCAAAATGCAATGGCAGATAAGACAAAAGGGCCGCGGAAGGGCCGCATTAGCACGCTAATGCCGCGGTTCCGCCGCACTTTAGAAAGATCATTAGGTAATTTTTGCATCGTAATTCTTAGATTTTCCTGCTTGTTTTTCTGCATATTTTTAATTTGCAAAAATACACATTTTACAAAAAAGTCCAGAGAGCATTTTAAAGTCGGGGTTTCGGGTCGATCGGACTTCTAACTCCGTCTACGCATCGCCTAAGGCTCTAGCTAGGCTCTGATACCACTGTAGGGTTCCTAGGCACTCTCAAGAGGTCTCACAAGGCATCAACCATGCCAATTTCAAAAATCTAGGTGCCGAGAAACCCGACTACGGATCGTTGGCTAGAAATCTAGGCGAAAAAGCTAACTAGTTAACACTTAACTACAAGATACGGAAATACAACCTTTGTAGATCCGGTGCTCCACCTCCATAGCTCCGTAACGAGGTCCTCTCCGCTGTCCAAATCAAATCCGGGCTCAAGCGTTGGCTTCGTCGGAGAAAAAGCGAGCTAGGTCGTCGATGTCCATGCCGAAGATGATCTACGTCGAGGCATCGCTAAATCAAGCTCCACCTTCACCAAGCCCTAAAAACTTGTGAAGGAAACACACTCTACTACTTGGCAAGAGGTAGAGGATGAAGAAATAGGAAATGGGTAGACTTTAGAATTGGATTTCTCACTCATCTTCATCAATCACCATTGATGAAGTGGAGGTTTCTTCATGGAAGAAGATGAAGAAGAAGAAGAAAGAAATTATGATAAGTTATTTAAAAAAGAAAAGAATATCCAAACTTATCATAATCCTAACTATGGTTATGTGTAGAGAATTAACCAAGGGTTAAAGGAATGGTTAGGGTTAAGGATGAGATAAGAATGGTGGACAAAGTCAAAGCTTCATGAAGCTTCAACTAAATAACAAATAAAGCCACCATTCTTTTCTCTTCTCATTTATTTTCCAAAATGAAATGGATAAATAAATAAGTGAATAAAACAAAACCCTAACCATAATCATGTAACCATGGTTTGATCTTTACACAAAAACCCAAGCATAACATGTATCATCAATCATGATACAATCAAGTGCACAAAAGTATATCGCATATACAATGCGCACATCCGAGTGAGAAAATCCATCTTAAGTGAACCAATACTAGTTAACGCAAAGTAATATATCAAATATATAATTATGCATTAAATCATTAAATCAACACTTGATTTAGCGATCCGGTCATATCGCATATAACCGACTAGTATCCAATGTATCGGCTTATCGAATTAACCCTCGATTCGATAATTAGGTTATATCGTATATAACCATTCGACACATTCCTCGCGAGAATGAAATACGGTATCACATACACGCATTATTCTCGGTCCCGCACATATCTCATATGTGCTCCTATTTCGTTTCGCTTGAGCCAGGAAACCTCTGTGTAGGACTCTAAAGACTCGTCAATATGCCGGCAGCAGATGATGATCATATCAAGCATCCATAAGCCGCAAGCGGTCTGCTAAACGTAACGGCCACCCGGGTATTGAGCAATCTGAAGATCGACGAGCAAGCCCGCTCACACTCCAGTGAATCCGACCAGTAACACTACCGTACAGTCCGGTCTGATCGTCTGATATGTCGCATATCTCGCCTAGGGGTGGTATACGTCAGACCCCAATAGCTCGATAAGTCGTGTCGATATGAGGTCTATAACAATTCGAGAAACTACAGGTAACACTTACCAGTAAATCTCAGCAACCCTGGCCAGGGATTTCCTGTTATAGCCAATCGAACACAGCGCAACATCAACTCCCTATACCGGGAGAGACGAATCCCCTCCTATCGCTCATTGCCTCCATGTGACTCGGGACTGTACCCAAAAACCACCGTTTTGCACGCCCTCTTGGACGTGGTAAGATGGAAATCAAAGCACAGTGGGAACCACACAAGACTCTATGACGATCTCGGGTCAACAGACTACTCTGTACCAGTGTCACCAGAGAACTGCCATCTGACGTGATGTATAATACCATCTGGGAGTTCTCGGCGAGTCCGTCCAGTGTACCCAGTCTCTACTGAGCACCCGTATATCATCTCTGATGTCAAACACCAATGGATATGGGATCATCCATCGCCCATCTGTATGGGTCGAGAAGGTATACGCTAGTCTACTCTGGTATATCGATGCCCCGTCTCGATACACCCTCGACTAGGGACTTTGAAGGATGTACTTATGGACTACCATGTCCCCACTAGTATGATCCGCATCATAGTCCAGGTAGTCAAGTACAGATCCTAAGGGCTTTACCAACATGTAATAGGGAGACAATCAGTGTACACGTTAAGGTAAAGTGCAACCAGATAGCATACTATCATGTCGAGCAAGAAAGTCCTCCCTATATATGTCCCAGCATCCACTACAATATACATCCTATGTATAGTAATGGCCTCTAGGGCATACATATAACTAACACTAATTATCTAAATCATTATACTTTGTTTGTTAAACATTAAACAATAATTATAAACAAGTTCATTCCAAAACTCCATATAAAACAACTTTTATTACACTTTTACGTTTAAATACCATAAAGTTACATATGACATCTTTTATCATTTTTGCTTGTATTACCTTTAGAAAATCTCATGAGGTAATGACCTACCTCTCACAACACGCATCATAACATAGCACGATTTCCTTTTAACAATAATTTTGGGACAAATACGACTTTTACATTAAAATACCATAAACTATTAAAAATCGTATTCTTTAAATTGTATTATTTAAATTCCATGCGATTGTGCCTCTACAACCCACTTTTAGGAAATCTGATTCGGTTGGTGTGGGTTATCGCACATCCATCGGACTAGTAGGACGAGATGCAGACGTCCTCACGGAGCATACGATCTCGATAGAATTTTTAATGCAATTTTTAAAAAAAACGTGATTTTCTATTGAATAAATAAATTTTATTTTTAATAATTATATATAAATATTATCAAACCATCTATTTTAAATATATAATAAATTCCATGTTTTTTTTCTAAACAAAAGAATTACAAGTTTCATAAAAATACCATCAAGAATCCATACAAGTCAACTTTACACTAAAATACCCTGTATTATTCAAGCTAGGTATTTATTCACTAGAATACCTCACTTTTAAAAATTACATCCATGAAAATCCTAAATATGATAAATAAATACTTGAGGTTTAATTTGAAAGTATACTAAAAATATTTTTCATAAAACCCCCTCAAGTTATATTAATTTACTTTCAGGGCCCTAGTAAATATAGGTTTAAGTGGGACCAATTCTCTTGAGCTTCAGGGAGCCGGAGAAAGTGGGTGTTTGCCTATTTAAAGTAGAAAACTAAAACGGGATTATCAATTGTAATTGGCTTAGAAAAAGTCGCAAATCCTGCCGTCCATATGCAGCAATTACCGATAACTCCTAAACCTAATTCAGGATCCAATTCTGTTTAAGTGTCTGACTCAATTTGAGTCTCGGTCTAATCCGAATATAATCTAAACATGAACACAATCCAATCTTAACTCCAATACAACATGATTCCAATCTATACTTGAACTTGAACAGGAATACCAGAACATATCAGAACAAAATCAACATGACTTGAATTGATCGAACCATGGATTTATCTTGACTTGACTACATGACTATCCATTTACATCTTTATCCGTTTACATGAACAATTTATACCATGGTCTCGGCAAGTCTTACATCTATAAAACAACATAATATACATTTACGGGGTTTTTAAGGGGTAGATTGGTACGGAATGTATTACAAGTGGAGTGAGACAATCACTATAATACACCTAACCTGAATATCCGGTGCCGTTGTCCCGTGGGTTTTGACGGGGCCTTGTACTCCATATGTCTTAGTCCACGGAGCAAGTTGGACTTCTCTCATATACACTGATATATTTTGTACCAAGCTACAAACAACTACGTTAGCATAAAAACTTTTTCTTTATCAGTTTTATTCACTATATTTGTCTATTTCTATCCCATCTCTTGGGACTTGCCGAGCGCTAGTTCCCTGAAGACATTCCTATCTCTTCTTTCTTTAGAATGTTGTCAGGAGGACCCGACTCTCAGGAGATCGAGCCCAGCCAGGACGATTTGGAGCACTTTATTGAGAATTCGGAGTTTTAGTTCACTTGTACTTACTTTACTTTCAGTTCACTTGCCATTGTTTAGGCATCGCTTTCCAGCATTGTATTTACTTTTCAATTGTATGTAAAGAATGAATATAAATAAAAAGTTGCTGTTTATTTATATCTCTTGTCATTTCTTATGTATATTTATTATATTGCTTATTTACGCTTAACATTTTTACTTCTGAGTAAATACGTCGTGGGCCTCGCCACGTCCTCTTCCCCATACATTGGGAAGCGAGGCGTGACAGTCAAAAAGTATGATATTCTTAAGATGGCCTTCAGGACTCGCTATGTTCATTATGCGTTTCTCGTGATGCCATTTGGAGTGACCAATGCACCAGCTATTTTCATGAATCTGATGAACCAAGTTTTTCGAGAGTACCTAGACAGGTTTGTTGTTATTTTAATCGACGACATTCTGGTGTATTCAAAGAATCGGAAAGAACACGCTGAGCATTTGCAGATTGTTCTGGAGACATTGCGACGGCATCAACTCTATGCCAAGTACAGCAAGTGCGAATTTTGACTAGATCAAGTCGGATTTCTCGGGCACATTGTTTTGGGCGAAGGAATCTCAATAGATCCAGCTAAGGTATCAGCTGTCAGCGAATGGCCGACACTAAAGATGGTGAAAGACATTCAAAGTTTCTTAGGACTAGCAGGATACTACCGAAGATTCATTGAAGGGTTTTCGAAGATTGCAACACCCCTGACCAAGCTCACACGTAAAGATGAAGCATTCGTGTAGTCAGAAACATGTGAAAAATATTTTGTAGAATTCAAGTCAAGATTGACATCAGCTCCTATTCTCGTAATACCGGACCAATCTGGAGGTTTCGTTGTGCATTGCGATGTATCCAGTAAGGGATTAGGATGTGTTCTATACCAGCATGAAAAAGTTATAGCTTTTGCATCAAGACAGTTGAAGATTCATCAGCACAACTATCCAACACATGACTTGGAGTTGGCAGCCGTTATCTTTGCACTTAAGATTTGGTGCCATTATCTTCTGGAAGAACGAGTGGATATATACATGGACCACAAAATTCTGAAGTATGTGTTTACTCAGAAGGAACTGAATATGCAGCAGAGAAGTTGGCCAGAACTCTTGGCGGACTTCAACATCAACCTATAATATCATCCAGGGAAGGTGAATGTAGTTCCTGATGCACTTAGTTGCCAGCCACTATCAATGAATCTCACCGCACAATGGAAGCTTCAGCAGGAATTGCACAGGATGGATATAGAAGTGGTTATGCCAGGTAACGCTTCGTATTCGATGAACTTACAAGTTCAATCTACTATTGTCAATCAAATCAAAGCAGCTCAAGCAAGTGATGCCAAGCTGCAAAAGATCCGAGAACAAGTAGAAAGTGGAATACGAACAGACTTCATCATCCATAAAGACGGATCTTTGAGATATGGAAGCAGGTTATGTGTACCACAAGGTCCTGTTCGAGAAGAGTTGATGAAAGAAGCTCACAGCTCTATGTACTCAGTACACCCTGGTGGTACAAAGATGTACAAAGATCTACGGCAATATTACTGGTAGCATGGAATGAAGCGTGAAGTAGCCAGAAGCGTACCCAAATGTTTGGTGTGTCAGCAAGTAAAGGCTGAACATTACAGGACTGCTGGGTTACTTCAACCGTTACCTATCCCATGAATGGAAATAGCAACACATCATCATGGACTTCGTAACTGCCCTTCCTCGCAGCACGAAAGATAACGATGCAGTATGGGTTATTGTGAATCGACTCACAAGTCAGCTCACTTCATCTCATTTCGAGTTGGCCAATCTACTAAGACGCTAACAAAGAAGTATATGGAGGTAAGCATGAATCTAATGTAAGATTTAACCTTAAGATGTACTATTTCTGATACCCATGAACTCATACAGGAGATCGTAATATTGCATGGAGTACCAGTTTGTATCGTCTCTGATCGTGACACCAGATTCCAATCACAATTTTGGCAGAGTCTGCAAGCTAGCCTGGGAATGAGTCTGAACTTCAGCACAACTTACCATCCATAAACAGATGGACCGTCTGAGCGAACAATTCAGATTCTAAAAGACATGCTGAAAGTTTGTATGCTAGAATTCGAAGGATCGTGGGAAGATCACATACATCTTGTAGAGTCTTCATACAACAACGGCTACTAGGTGAGTATTAGAATGGCACCATTTGCAGCGCTCTATGGAAGAAAGTGTCATTCACCACTAAGTTGGGACAACATCGGAGATAGGAAACTCCTTGGACCAGAGATGATCGTGGCAACTGTGTACGTAGTTCGCACGACCAGGGAAAGAATGCGCCTAGCCCAAGATAGACAGAAATACTGGGCTGATGCAAAGCGACGACACCTGGAGTTTCAACCGGGAGATCATGTGTTCTTAAAGATCTCTCTAAATCATGGAGTAATTTGCTTTGGCAAGAGGGGTAAGCTCAGTCCGAGATATATTGGACCGTTCAACATTCTCGAACGAGTCGGAGAAGTGGCATATCGTTTAGCACTACTATCCTCATTGGAAGGAGTGCACAACATGTTCCATATATCCCAGCTTCAAAGAAATGTGAGTGACCCCAGCCACATCCTCAATCACTCCGAGCTCACTGTACAGACGGATCTATCTTGTGAGCAACAACCCGTTGAAATCCTGGACCGAAAGGTAAAGTCACTAAGGAACAAGGAAGTAAACTTAGTTCGAGTGATATGGAGAAAAGATTCACCAGGAGAATCAAGTTGGGAGCGAGAATACGACATGCATGCAAGATATCCTTTGTTGTTTGTAAATTAGTCCTTATGTAAATGTAAATTTCGAGAACGAAATTTTTGTAAGGAGAGTAGAATGTAACGACTCTAATTTTACTGTACGAAATTCTAAAGTTAATGTACAGAATGGATTTTGCAAGCCTGAGTACAAGTTATAAATTTAATTTGTTTAAGAACAGCAAGAAACCACTTGTAGCTCATTGGTAAATCCTTGCACTGCTGAGACGTAACCCTGTGTTCGAATCCCATCAGCCACAAACTATTTTTCTGAATTTTTCTTTTAAACTTTTGGAAGCCCAAAAGTTTACACGTGCAATACACGTAAAAATGAAAATACAGAAAAACAATAAACATGTGTAAAATGTTGTGTACACAGCCGAGAACACGTGGCACAAATCCAACCCCCAACCCCTCTTTTGGACCGGCAAGATCAGCTCTGGGGCCGGCGACTGCGGGCTATCCGTAGGGGAAAAGCCCCGTGTTTTGTACACTAAACCCTTTGGCCTACCCCATTACCCCTGTTCTGTTTATTTTTTCTGCAAATTAATAGAGATATCAATTTCACCCTTTAATCCAATTTTTAATGCTTTTTAATTCAATATTTCAATTCCAAAATGCTAATTTCATTCTATAAATACAACCCCATACCCAAGCCCCTCCTCATTCTGAAATATCTAGTCAAAATTATAAAAAATTCTTAAGTCCAAGAAGAGTACAAGTGGAGTTAGCAAGAGGTCGACTTCCGGCGAGGATCTATGCAAGTTCCGGCAACCCCACGATGCCACGAAAGCTTTCACATCTTCTTCTACTGTCCCTCTTTTCTTCTAGTAAGTAAGTCCCATTTCTTATTCTACTCTTTCATCTTAAAAAGTCACTTTTCATAAAATATGTCGGAAGTGGAGTTAATACCGACACCTCCTTTAAAACATTATAAAATCCATATCTTCTTATATGTTCATGAATATTATTACATCATACTTTCTAATCATTAAACTAACATTTAGAAACAATTTTCACTCTAAAACTCCATATTAATTAACTTTAACCTAGCTTTTACGTTTAAATACCATGAAGTTTATATACTTTATCTTTTAAATTTTTGCTTAGCATACCTTTAGAAAACTTCACGAGGTAATGACCTACCTCTCACATACACACATATTAACATAGCACGATTCTCTTAAAACATATCTTTTGTGGCAAAATACGACTTTTCATCAAAATACCTTGAACTATAAAAACCCGTTTTCTTCAAATCGTGTTATCAAATTCTTTACGATTATTCCTCTACAACCCATTTTGGGGAACTCACTATTGGATGGTGCGGATTATCGCACATCCTCGGGCTAGTAGAGCGAGATGCAGACCTCCTCACGGAACATACGATCTCGAAAGAATTTTAATATGATTTCTAAGAAAAACGAGATTTTCTACTTAATAAATAAAATTAATTTTTAATAATTATATAAATATTATCAAGCCATATATTTTTAATATAATAAAATTCTTTGTTTACTAGAAAATAAAAGAATGACAAGTTTTCATTAAAATACCATTAAGTATCAATACAAGACAAGTTACATTAAAATACCTTGAACTATTCTAGCTAAGTTATTATTCACTAATATACCTCACTCTTTAAAATTCACATCTATGGAAACTCCAAAGAACATAAATAATTGCTCGAGATTTATTTTTGAAAGTATATAAAATAATTTTTATAAAACCCCCCTCGAGCTATATAAAATTACATTAAGGACCCTAGTAAATATAGGTTTAAGCGGGACCAATTCTCTTGAGCCTTAGGGAGCCGGAGAAAGTGGGTGCTTGCCTATTTAAGGTAGAAAACTAAAACCGTGTTATCAATAGTAATTGTCTTGGAAAAAGACACAAATCCTGTTGTACATGTGCAGTAGTTACCGATAACTCTTAAACCTAATTCAGGATCCAAATTCTGTTCTAAGTGTCTGACTCAAGTCTGAGTCTAAATCAATCTGAATCCAATCCAAACAAGAATCAAATTCAACATGAATCCAATATACCAACATGACTACTTGAACTTGAACATGAATACCAGAACAATATCAAACATGCAACATGACTTGACCTGACCAAACCATGGCTATATTTTAACTTCCTTACATGACTACTTGATACATCCTGAGACTGTTTATATGAACAACTTATACCATAGTCTCGGCAAGTCTGATAATCACCAATCAATACAATATACATTACGGGGTTAACGGGGTAGACTGGTACGGAATGTGTTAAAAGTGGCACGATGATGGACACTAAAAGACACCTACATGAACATTCTGTGCCGTTGTCCCATCGGTTTTCACGGGGCCTTGTACTTACATGTTACCATAGTCCACGGGATAGTTGAACTCCTCTCGTATATACTGATACATTCTGTACCAAGCTACAAACAACTACGTTAGAATAACAAATAGATATTTACCTGTTCAATTCACTTTAGTTGTCTATTCCATTCTATCTTTTGGGACTTACCGAGCACTAGTTCGCTGACGACATTCATGTCTCTTCTTTCTTTGGAATGTTCATCAGGAGGACCCGACTCTCAGGAGACCGAGCCCAGTCAGGACGATTTGGAGCAGTTCACAGATGATCCAAACTTCTAGGCTTTTACTTGTACTTATTTTATTTTCAGTTCATATGCCACTGTTTATGCATCGCTTTCTATCATTTTACATTTCTTTTCAGTTGTATGTAAAGAAAGAATGTTAATAAAAGTTGTTGTTATTATTACATCTCTTGTTATTCTTGTGTTTTCATTTATATTGCTTATTTACGCTTAACGTGTTTACTTCTGAGTAAATACATCGCGGCCCGTCATGTCTACTTCTCCGTACACTGGGAAGCGGGGCGTGACACAGTCTTTGTACTCCATAAGTATGGTTATCAGAGTGGCCATATATTCTTCTATTAGCAGCTCACTAATAAACGTGGGTCAAGGATCATCTTCCGTTCCCAAGTTTATTTTCTTTAATTCATATGCCGTAGTATGGATCCCATCTTCCAGCTTTTTTGTTGTTGGCGGCATTTCATAGATCTCCTCGTCTTCATTAGTGAAGTAATCGAAGAGCTTGGACATATCTTCATCTCCTCTCTCATTTGAGAATCTTATCGTATGGCAGGTATGAGCTGGTTCCTGGGCGTATCTTAATCCGGCGATATTGGCTCTACTCGTCATATGCTTCTGTCAGGGATCCACCCTCCAGCTGTCGGTCAACATGAACTTGCCTTGTTTATATTGCTCTTCGACCCAGTTCTTGAATACAAAGCAGTCTTCAATCGGATGGCTTATGACTCGATGGTATAGGAAATAGGCTCATTGACCGCATTCACTTGTGCAGGTCATTGAGATTCAGGCAGAGAGCATTTGATACTTCATGACGAGGCCAAATAAATTCCTTGTCTTGTCACAACGGAAAGAGTACTTCTGCCCCATCTTCTTTACAAGGGTTGGACGCAAACGGAACTTATTCTGATGGTTAGGTGTTTTAAGGCTGCTCTATTGTTTTTGGGTATTAGCTGGAAACGTCGTCTTGTTCTTGCCTTTGTTGCTTTGAAATTCCCCTTCTATAAAGGGGGACAGAGGCAATTGTTGTTGAGGAGTACTGCAACTCGTCCTTTCCACAGATTTCTTTCTTTGGCGTAGTTGTCTGGCCTTTTCATATATGGCCATCTCCCACCTTATCATATCGTCGCTTTCTTGAATAGCCTCTTTTATCAGCATGTTGATCGGGTTATCTTATGGCAGAGTTGAAGCACTTTGTGCGGCGCTGCCCCTGCTCAGCCGCGTTGTTTCTCAGCATAGCATCTTCTTTTTCATTTAAAGATCTTATGGTATGGCAACTGTGAGCTTGTTCCTGCCTCTTGGATTGGATATATCCTAATCCGGTGGTATCAGCTTTACCATTAGGGTCAACTCTATGATCCCCCGGCACTTCTCAGATCCTATTGTAGAATTGGGTCTTTCGAACGGTTTGTTCGAAAGGTACTCATTGATGCCTGAGAAGCTCTTTTAAACTCCTTGAAAAATATTTTGGCATGTGTATAGGCTGTAACCTGTCGAGATTTAGATCAAGTCCCTGCCAGATTTCCTTTTCTACTTTGCTTTCTTCGAACTTGCGTATAAGAATTGCTTTCATGCCTCTATGCTTAGGAGGCACGTAGTAGGTTACCAGCTCCTCCACATTATCAGTGCCGATTGCATCAAGCTTTTTATAGTGCCGAGCTAGGGCTATAGTGACTTGCAGAGTCCAGTCTGCCTCGTCAAGAGCTTTTGATGAAGGGTGAGTGGAGAATATTGCCTCAACATCGTCTTCTGAATCACTCCCGAAGACAGGAATGATAGTTGTTTGCTTTTGCTCATCGTTTTTTTACTATAGTTGACCTGAGAATATTATCTCATCTTCGTTCTCGGAGTCACTTCCGAGGACTGGAATGGTGGCAACCTGTTTCTGCTTGCTTTTTTCCTTCAGATGCTGGTTTGCTGCATCTTTCTGAGTCATCGAAGTCAGGCAGGAAGTAATTTGCATCTTCATATTTTTGAACCAAATTTACAAAGAAGGGGTTAAGTTATCCTCTGATGACGTACTCTTTACCGTCTTTGAATATTTCATATATTGATACTATATGGAAGGGATGACATTGTACTCGTGTAGTCAGGGTCTACCGAGTTGAGCCTTACAACATGTCTTGGCGTCAATAGCATGGAACTTGACGTCTGTGACCAGCTGTTCGAACCGAAGCGTCAGCACTACGGACCTACAAGTTTGTGAAGACTGGGATTCAAATTCGGATATTGTGATCATCCCGCGGGTGAGAAATCTGGAGTCCATAGCCAACTCCTTAAGCACCCTCACATTTAGTATATTGATCGAGGAATCATTGTCGACAAAGATTTTATTTATCCTGACGTCTTCACAGTATCCGGCCATATAATGCGGTCGATTATATTCGAACGTTCCTAGTAGGAGATCTTCTTCGCCGAAAGTGATGTCGGCGGTATGAGCTTCCTCCAATTCATCTTTCATTTCTTCTTTGGAAAAGAAGGCTTGGAACTAGTCAAGCTCGCTTATAGCTCTGATTAGAGACTCCCACAGTTCTTTTGACAGGAGTAGAGTGTCGTATATGCTCAAATATGATGGCAGCTTCTGCAGATGTGTCACGACCCGGAAATGGCACATGACCGGCACCGGGATCGCGTGAAGTCTATAGGAACCCACCGTAACCCAAGTAAGTCGAAAACCTAGAAATCTAAACCTTTTTAAGAAAATAGCGGAGGTGAAGTTTAAAAAGAAAGGTATAAATGAAATCAAGCTTTTCTTTCAAAGTATATATAAGTAAGGTTCATTTAAAATACAGGGGGGTTCGTATACTAAAGTTCGAAGACATTTTCGCCATTTGAAATTTGGGCAACACCTCCTTTGTAAATTTTAATCCAAAATCAGTACATAACAAGAATAATATAGGTATCCTCAAGCGGGAGCTAGCACTTCGCCAATTGGCGGAAATACAACCACGCAAGTAAAATATACGATGCCTAAGGCGAAGATCAAACAAAGAAGAAAATAAAGAAATTCAAAAAATTATCAAATTCATTATAAGAATATATACAAGTCACGACTCTAACTCTGAAAGAATATACAAGTCTCTGGTTTCTAAGTCTACCAAATATACATAGTCTGGTTGATAGTGATTTTAACTAGATACAAAGAAATATAAAATTATACAAGGATGGTTACACTCTGAACTGTAACCCACCTTACCAAGCAAACACCCAAAAGAAACTGTGTGCCAGTAAGCCGCTACTGATCTGAACGGTCGATCCTGTAAGAAAACTATGGCACAACAGGGGTGAGTTGCCAACTCGTGAGTAGAAAACATTAGCAGGTAGAAATCGAATGTATGACGATCTCTTAGGTCATACAGTAATATAATACTATAATGCCGTGTGGTAACGAGGGAGATCGTGCATACATAAGTATAATAATAATAATAATATCATGCCTGTGTCAATATATGGTACCACGCTATTTGTGTCATATATATGTATATATGTGCATCATCCAACGTGTGTCCATCAACGACACATCAAAATCATCGTAAAATCCTGAGTGTCCAGTATCGACACCCGAAATCATCATAAAACCCGTGTCCAGCATCAACACGTAAATCCTCATATCGCAGGTGCTGTCTCATCGGATCGACCCTCATTTCTCAGGCACCGTCTCATCAGATCGGTCCTTATATCCATCTGTATCATATCACTTTAGTTGGTATCCTCCGGATATCCGCCGAGTCCAATACTGTCACTGGTAGGTAATGTTCCCCTGCCAAGCTCAAGGCCTTTCTATACGATCTTCTTGCCCCGGGGTATCGTACCGGGTCCACCATGTACCCGCAGACGGTGACTCCTTACTCCTTGAATCGGGTAATCGTCATAGCTCAGCACCAAGAAATCTCATAGTAGACGTCGAAATATCATATCAAGAGAAACCGTGTTTTTAAAACAAATCATAAATTTTTAGATAATATCTGTAATTTCTCAAATTCAGAAAACTCATGAAAACAGAATCTCGTGAAGCATGGCAATAATGAAATAATGTGTATAGGCAAAGAACAACGCTGTAATGCATAGCAAGTGTGTTCATATGAGTGTGTCGTGTAGTAAGGTAAAAAAAGTGCAATATCTACAATAATATGGGGTACTGTGTACTAATCAGTAACTAAAATGCTAACAGCTTATAAGGTGATACAGTGGCATAGCGATTTCTAAAGTGTATGTGGCATGGCAATTACCGATGATGTGTGTGTGAGCCGGCAAGTAGGTATATGTGCAACATGTACATCATCGGTAATGGTGCGTGTGTCCTAGTAAACGAAATCACATACAGATAGGGTATAAAACGTAGTATATATGTTGTAAATAAAAGAAATTGTGACGTGAGCATGGGCGGAATAAAGAAATCGTAAACGCAAACACTATAAAAATAAGCAACTATGTATGAGTCATACAGTTATAGTTTAAAATAGTACGAATCGTTGTTTTAGAAAATATGAGGCTATGATATTTTTGAAAAAGACACCATTTGAAAACTCGTAGCGTCCCTTGAAGTTATCATTTAAAAGTGCGTAACGATTCGTTAGTTTTTGAAAATAGGTATGGCTCTAAACATATCATAATATCTACTTAAGTGATTTAAAAACAATATCTTTTGAGTCGATATATAGGTCGGTGATCCATCCTCATCACATCACGTACGGAATAATCCATTATACGATATCATCAATCAATCGTACGGATCTATAGTCACGTGCATCATCTTATCTCATATCATCATATATCATCTCATGTCATCATATATCATATCATATAATATCGCCTCATATCATCATATCCAATCATATCGACTCGTGTCATCATATCCGATCATATCCTCATCTCATAATATCATATCGTAATATCATATCCTCATGTTTATATATATAAGCGTATATACATATAGCTCAAAGGCTAAGGAAAATTAGAACTAGGGATATACCTTCCTACACGTATGTTACTATTGCATATAGTATCCTAGAACCCTATTAGCTAGGTATACATATCTAATATATCTATATATCTAGTATCCTAGTACTATGGTTGCGGGGATGCTATACGCCATCCACTCGACTTCCCCCATAAATATAAATCCACTCACTTAGTTTCACCTCGTCCTAGCCGATACCGACGGATGCCTTGCCCTCCTTCGTCATCCTGGAAATCCACGCGCTTGTACCTACAAGTCAAAGCATATCGTATCGCATCAAATCAAATTCGAAAACCGATACAACAAGCGAAGCGCTCATAGGTTAGAACCTATAGTCAATGCGTGCTAGAACAACAAAACAACCCCCGACGTCGACGTACGCACGTCAAATGACTGAGTCAAAACATAAATATCCAAAAATCAAGTTTCAAAAGTCGCAAAACATCGACAGAAAACAAGTAAAACAACTCAAGATTTTACTTAAGGTGATATTGGACTTTTTTGTATACATGGTAGGCCTCGTTATCTAATGAGTGAGCTATGGACCAAATTTCGAAACCTGATTAAAAAATCGACCCACAAATTGTAGTCAAATTGAATAAAACGGCAGCCAGATTTTGGAATGGTGGCTCAGGCTTCTAGGATGGCTTTCTATAGGATTGCACATCTCATTGTATCCGCTATTTAATTTTCAAAATTCCCAAGTCATCCCAGATTTCATTTGATCACCACAAGTTCAACAAAACCGATATCGGAAAATTCTAAACTCATTTCTAACTGAGGTTACATGCACTCACAAGCCTTTATCTATCACTTAAAGAGATTTTAGTCACTAACTAAGTCTTTACTATACCACTTCTACTCATTTGATCCACTAAACCTCGCCTTAGAATTTTCCAAGTTTACTAAACATAAGATTTTGAGTTCTAAACTAAAATATGAGGTTAGGAAACTCAACAACTTGAAGAAAGGTGAGTGCTTTATCTCAAAAGAGCAACTCAAGAAAATTCCTAGATGTCCAAAAGAGCTCAAAACTAGAACTTGATCATATCATGAGGTTTAGGATTATGTGAGAAACATTTTTTGTGAAGTGTTTGTGTGGTTTTGAGTAAGATTTGACCCTTATTTGGTGGTGGTAGTGAAGGTTGGAGGTGGAGATGGAGAATCATGAAGGAGGAGAGAAAGAAGAATAATGAATGAAGGAAGAATGCCAATGGTTATAGAACCATATCTCTCTCTCTCTCTCTCACTCTCTCTCTCCAACCATACCCTTTTGCCCCCCTCCCCCTTCGTTTTCATTTTCTTTTCTTTTATTATCTTTTCTCTTCTCATTTACTTTGAAATACAAAAACCAAATGTCACAAAATGAAATGTTGCATGTCATGACACTTAAACATGGTTAACATAATGAAACATGGTTTAGTGTAGTAATTAGTGAAATACTAATCAAGTTTAATATTAAACTTATATGTAAAGAATTATATATTAATTTATAAAAAGCCCATATTAAATAAATGTTTTCATAAATAATAATTCATTTTAAATTTTTAATTATTTTCAAAAATATAGGTATATAATTATACAATTCTACGCAAACTCAAATCCATACTTGTATAATGTCCAAAATATTTATTATTTTATTATTTAAATTCCAAAATAATATTTTTCATATTCTGAAATATTATAAGATGCGCAAGAATGTTGTAATCCACCTTGATCTTCTTAGGCGGGTCTTTGGCGGTGAGATCTCTGGTGACTTCTTCGTCAACCTCAATCTCTTCAGCCGCCTTTTCTTTTTCCTTTATCCTTCTTCTTTGAAGCTTTATTTGCATGCTCGAGATTTTTCTTGGGGGGGGTGCGATTTCATAGCTGGATATTGTCACAAGCCTTCGTCTCTTATTCTTTTTCCGTGGAGGAGCTTGCGAAAAGGGGATTGTAGATGAATTCTTCTTCAAAGTCACTTTCAAAGGTAAGGATTTTGCCACCTCCTTCTTTTAGAGATTAGGCCTTATTTAGACGGCCGCTATTTTGAGAAATCATGTGGCATTTTTCCGCCGCTAGTTCCGTTTGACCGACTGCTTCAAGCTTATTGTTCGCGAGCTGATGATCGCGAGCCTTTCGCTTTTCTTTCTTTAGCTGTCTTTCATGAGAGAAACAGCCTCACCACCATTTCTTAAATGCATTGCATTCGTCGATTGGGTGTGAGATTCTTCGGTGATGAGGTAATATTTCGGGTGTTCTTTCTCACCATCAAAATATGGAAGTCCAGGTGTATAGAGCATGAGAGAGGGTGGTTTCATCCCCATTGACATGCCCTTGGCAAAGTGCTTCTCGGCTTTGGCCTTACTTCTGCACTTTGCGGCTGGAAGATACTTCAATTGGGAGGTATCGTGACTCGTCCCCTATGTAGCTTGCTTGTTGAGGCGCATTTGCTTGGCCTTTTCATAGATGGTCATTTTATACCTCACGATGTCTTCACCTTCTTGGACAGCTTCTTTTATCAGCGTGTCAATCGGGTCTTCTGGTGGCAGGTTTGAAACACCTTGTATAGGTCCTACCCCCTGCCCAGTCATGTCACTTTTTGACGCTGACAGAGCATATTCATCATATCTAAAGGAATAGGAGACCATGCGGCAACTTTTCAGACGCTCTTCTCCATCTTCTTCTGTTGAACTCTCTTCTTCAGCATTACTGCCTTCGAAGAGATTCTGGAGGAATTCCTTGAACGTAATTAGGGTACGTGCTTTCTGATTATATTCTTCTAGCGTGTCTATGTACTTCTGAAGTTCTGTACGCATGTCGACATATTCATCCGGCTGTATAGGCTTCTTGGTCTTCATTTTCATCGTCTTCGAAGAGTTGATTGGGGGGCTTTTCCATTTGTCTTCGGTCTTTAGACTAGTGGGCATTTTTAACATCCCCCCAATGACTTGCGGTTCAAGTGGATTTTTCCACTTGAATGTGGGACACGCATGTAGTTCCTTCAGCGTCTTCATTGTCTTTCAAGAGAGAACCATCTCCCACAGGATTTCTGCTACCATCGAGCAAGATGCCCCTGCAGTATCAGCCTTCTTGGAAACATGTCTTTGCGGCGGATCCATCTTCCAGCTATCCGATAGCATAAATTTTCCTGCTTGTATTGGTCTTCGACTTAGTTCTTAAATACAAAGCATTGTTCAATCGTGTGGCTTATAACCCGATGGTAAGGACAGTAATTGTGATCGTTGATCGCATTGGCTTGTGCTGGTCGCTGTGGCTCAGGCACTGACAGCATGTGATTCTTCATAGAAAGCTTGAATAACTTCTTTGTCTTGTTATGCGGGAATGAGTATTCACATCCCAATTTCTCTTCGAGGGTGAGACCTTGTTCCCGCCAAAACTTGCGGCCAAAACTTGTTGTTCCTTTTATAAAAATGGAGGACAACATTCATGTGCAAAGCACGTGAGCACCCACATGCAAAGCATGCGAGTACCTACTGCAGTTAGGATTAAATCCTATACTAGCGCCTACATGTTAAACACGTGATCACTCACATGCAAAGTATGTGAGTACCGTCTTCAAATAGGATTAAATACTATGATAGCCCCCATGTGTTAAACACGTGAGTTCTCTTGCCGTATTATTTTGGTAGCGCTCATATGCAAAGCATGTGAACGCCACTGCCATATATGTATATGGCAGCGTTCACGTGCAAAACACGTGAGCGCCCCAATTTAAAATGCTCTCATTTGATAGAATTAAATTCTATGTGATATAATTAAATTCTATTTGGGAAATAATTTCCCTGATCTTTTTAATATGGAAAGATCTTTCTCTACCTGAGAATCTTTGGATTTAAAATCCAACGGTGATAAAAATATCACCAATTAAACCATATGATAGAATAAAATTCTATGTTAGGAAAATATCTTCCTAATTTAGTTAAATAAATAACATATTCATATAATAGAATAAAATTATATCTTAGAAAATATTTTCTTGATCTTGTTAAATAAATAAGAATGATCTTCTCTGTTAAACAGAGAGCCCTTGGATTAAAATCCAATGGTGACTAAAATTCACCAGTTGATCTTTAAAATCATTTTGATTGATTATGAAATCAATCATGATTTTTCAATGAGAGATTTCCTCCAACAGATTGATTTTTCGCTTCTCCTATAAATAAGAACAAAGAGATTAAATCCAAAGAGAGAGAATCAACCCCATAAGTTTTTTCTTTTCCACAAAACTGAGAATTCAATTCTCCTTTGAAAGAAGAAGATCATCGCTCTTCCAAACCCTAGATAAAAAAAGCAGAGATAAAATGTATCTCCTTTGCCTAGCATAAAGAAAACAAGGGCTTAACCCTTCATAAAAAGAACTTAGTTCTTCCTCTGATCCGAGATTTGCAAAGCAGATCTCTCCACAAGTTGAGAATTTAATTCTTATCGGGAAGATTTTGTTTTTCAAACTCAAAATCTTGGGGAAAGAACTAGATTAAAAGAAAAGGAGAGAAAGAGAACCTATGGTTCTAGATATTTAATTCCTCTGTAAATAGGGTTTAACCCTACATGAAAGAACTTAGTTCTTATAAAAGAAATAGAAGAACTTAGTTCTTCAATAAAAATGATTTCAGATCTTCAAAAACATAGACCTTGGTGATCATTAATGGCCAAAATACTATTAACAGAGATTCAATCTCTAGAGAGAGAGAGAGAGAGGACCTGGCGCCTCAAGTGAAACACACGTGAGTGCCCAAAAAATTCCCTCTAATGGAACTCAGTGCCTCACGTGCTTCCCACGTGAGCGCCCAGCGCCTCACGTGAAATACACGTGAGCGTCCAACAAAACAATAGAATGCTCAGAGCCTCACGTGCTTTCCACGTGAGCGCTGTATAAAAGTGCTAAGCATTATAAAATTCGGTGAAATGACTAAGTGCTTAGCACCGATTGGGAAGCGTCCATGTCTCAGCACCTCACGTGCTCCCCATGTGAGCACCATACCAAGTGCGTAGCACTTTATATTCAGTCAAAATGACTAAGTGCTCAGCACTGTTTGGGTAGAGCCTCATGTGTTTCCTACGTGAGCGCCAGAGCCACAAATAAGTGCTTAGCACTTCTGAATAAAACAAAAAAAAGAAAGCCCAAGATCGAGTAGACCAAGACTAAATTGGCTAAGTCTTGAAATTTCTTGCAGCTGAGCCCAAATGCTCTGTTGTTGGATCTTAAGTAAAATTTGATGATCCTTAAAATATTGCTAAGTTGATCTTAGTCTCAAATAAGACTAACGTATCCTCAGTTAAAATAAATTGCGCCCAAATATTCATATATTTAAGTTGATCTTAATCTCAAACTAGATTAACGGTCCTTAAATAAAAAATGAAATATTCTTTGAACTGACGGAATACATACAACCTAAATTCAATCACTAAATCTAAAATATACGAATTTGGATTAATCCACGCCCTACGTGCGACAATATAAACTAGTCTCCGTATACAATCTATGGGCAACCAAAACAAACAAAATGACACACGATACGAAGTGAACTACTGGAGCAGGAGAAAGTGGTTATCGCAATGCGATAACGTAATTAACTGCAGGGGCTTACGCCGGTAGGGAAAAGCGTCCCCACAATCAAAAAACCCCTCATAAATGAGGGGGAATCTGATAAAGTCTGCTACATCGGTCGCATCTATCCAAACCTCCGATATATGGTGCCATAAATCAACCTGGTATTTTCGAAGAGGTGGATGAATATGTCCAAATAGAATCTGCATCAAAATTCAGGCTAGACGTCATCAGCGTCTTAGTCCGGTCTTCGGTGGTAAACAAACCCGAACGATTATCATTTTGAAGACCTGGTGCTTTGAAGCCGCCTTGTTGCTGCTGAGCATTGGCGAAAAATGCCACTTTTTCTTGATTTTGCTGCGCGATTCCCCA
Organism: Agapanthus africanus; assembly: GCA_030015575.1. Taxonomy (NCBI): domain Eukaryota; kingdom Viridiplantae; phylum Streptophyta; class Magnoliopsida; order Asparagales; family Amaryllidaceae; genus Agapanthus; species Agapanthus africanus. The sequence continues at coordinate 455,674,251 of JASDDO010000001.1, read as the reverse complement.
CCTGAATAGGAAGGGACCTGAACAATTTGTTCCAGCTGCACTAACTTGTTGATGAACTCTTGATAGGTAATAGGCTTGGAAAAAACCAAGAATGGGTACACCTGTGATCGTGGATCAAAGGTACCTATAAACATTCCTACGGCCGGACCTTTGGCGATGCGTTCCTCGCATTTAGACCAAAGATTCCTCCATCGGATAGTATACTGGACCAATATTTCATCTGATCTTACTCTTTCATTGATTAATGCAGAGATTGTGGCACGTTCACTTGCACTGAAGAACCACTGTGTAAAAAGTAATTCCATGTCGACAAAGGTCTCAACGGAGTCATTTGGAAGCTCCGAGTACCATTCAAAAGCTGTCCCTGACAGACTGCTGATGAACTGTCAAAGGAGGAGCTTATCATCACCCTCAGTGTTACCGCAAATGGGTTTAAACTATGTGATATGCTGGTGAGGGTTCCCCTTCCCTTTGAAGACGTTGAACTTTAAGATTACATATCCTAGAGGGTACTTCTTTCGGTCGTACCATGCTGGATATGGTCGACATGTTTTGATCAGCTGACTTGCCGCTTCGCTGGATTGATGGGCTTTAATCTGTTGGGCGATGTATTCATCAAGCTGCGCCCTCGAAATCACATCATCTTTGACAACTGGAGGGGCTTGAGAAGGAATTGTAGCCTCCCCTTTTTGCATTGTCAGAAGCCACTGGCGTCTCTTCAACCAGCGGTTCCGATGGTTGAATCATCAGCCTACACATATTCTACAGTAAAAGAGCCATTGTATTCATTTAGCGGCCATTTCTGTTGCTTCTTTATCTTTCTTGTCAAGAGCGTGCTTTAAAGAGTCAACATCAGACTCTTGCTCCATTGTTTCTTTTTGTTCGTTCTCCAAGCTTGTTTTGGGTGGAGGACTAACAAGTGCCACAGCTTGAGCAGCCATTTCTTGCAGTTTTTGCTGCCTTTGAGCGTACGTCAAAGATCGAGTTTAGCGGAAGCATTGTATGATTTCTATGTTGTATGATTTCTATGTTTAGCGGAAGCATTGTATGAGTTTAGCGGAAGCATTGTTGAGCGTACGTCAAAGATGGAGGACTAACAAGTGCCTTTGAGTTGTATGATTTCTATGTTTAGCGGAGGCATTGCTTTCATTCTCAGAGTTCACCATACGCACTGTATGAACTATCTCATCCTTGTGCTTAGAGCTTCTAACATTTCACCTTTTGAGATTTGCATTGGGCAAAGGAGATCTTTCTGGCCTTTGCCGTTTAGGAAGGACCACTTCAGACTTAGGAACTGGTTCATCAACCTTCGGCTGACTCTTAAATTTCTCCGATTTCAGAGACGGTCTGTTGTTGACAACGACAAAGCTAAGGACTTCCATCCAAACTTTATAGATTTTGGAAGAGAGTCGCGGCGGCAAAAACTGTCTTTCTTTTGGCGCCGCCACGGATGGCGGAGACTTCTTCAGAACAGCAGTAGGCGAGTTCTGCCTGGACCTATTCATTAGCTCAAAGCTATTCTCCGTTGTAATAGCCTCTTTGACAGTTGACATTGGCGGAGTTAATCCAGATAGGAGCTACCCCCAGCATGTCTTTGTCGGCGCTAGTAGCGGTGTCAAGCACCCCTCATAGTGGGAATCACATCAGTTTCAGGAGCTTCAGCATTTTGCCCCCTGTGTGGCTTTTCAGCTTCAACAGGCGTCAATCGCTTCAAGACTGACTTCTTAGGATTTTTGGGTGCAATTCTATAGAAGGAGGACTCTTTTGGAACAGCCGAAACAGCAGGTGATAGACTATGGAAGACAGGCTCTCTTGGAGTAGCTGGAATAGTGGGAGTAACAGGAGCAACAAAAGCCATCCTCTTGAAAACCGACTTCTTAATGACAGCCTTTTCAAGACCTAGCTTTCAGATTCTGCAGGCTTCTTTGCTAGACCTGCGGAGTTTGCGGTCAGCCTGTAAAAGTGTAATACCTATTTCTTTTTGTAAATACCAGTATTTGATTAAAATTAAGTCTTATTTAATTTCCTAATTTATCCTATTTTCTATTACTATTTTTCCTTTCTCATTTTTACCTAAACCTAAAATTCTTCTAATCTCTTTTAAATTTTTCCTAAACCCTAACCTAACACCCCTGGCACAACCCCCTACACTCTCCACTCTCTTTTATTTTCTTCTAACCTAAACCCAACCCAAACCCAAACCCAGGCCTAGCCCACCTCCACATCCCTCTCTCTCTCTCCCCCTTCCTTCTTACTTTCCCTTTTCAACTGAAAACCCCTTCTCTTTCTTCCTTTTATTTTTAAACATTCCTCAAATTCCAACGGAAAATCCTCCATAAATTCTCATAACACCAATTAAAACTCCTCCTTTAATCCCTTCTTAATTCCTCATTATTCCTCTTAATTCCCTAATCCCTTCTCTCCCTCTCTATCTCCCTCCCTCTCTCCCATTTTTCTCTCTACCTCTCTCAAACTCTTTCTCACTCTCACTCTCTCTTGTCACTACATCACCGGCTGAGCATCCCCACCGCTACCACCTTCCTCTTCTCATCGCCGACCTTCTCACCAGCTTCGCCACCAGCACCTCCAAGCACCTAGCCTCCTCTCTTACAAACCCGATCACAACCGAGCCTCTTCTTCCTTTCTCCTTCGTCTCCAAACCTCTTTGCAACCTACCACTGACGATCTACCACACCCAAGACAATAGGCACTCTCTATCTCCTCCACTACAACTGCCGAGCTTCCTTCGTCTCCTCCACAGCAACCTCCCACATCCCAACAACACAACCGCCTCCTTATCGCCGTCACCCACTACACCCGAGCCCCCATTTCCTCCCTCGATCTCCACTGTCGACCACCCTTCTACAGCACCAGCTGCAGCCCCAGCCATCGTCTCTTGAACCCGAGCCACTACTGGCTACCACCATAGTCGGTGCCTGAGCCCCTCAACCGTCGCCTCAACCTACTCCGCCATCGTCCAAGCTTTCATCTCCGGAGCTCCCTAAATCCAAGAGTATAAAATACCACAAAAAACTCAAGACCTAATTCCCACAGAAAATCGGTGACGGTGGGTAAATCCCCAATTCCGGCGGTAAAACTTTGTAATTTGTGCCTTGTTTTTGTCTGGTGTTCTAGTTACTTTATGAGGAGTATCCTGCACTTGTTTTAAAAAAATTTAGAAGCTCTTTTAAAAACGACAGAAACTTGGACTTGGTTTTTATCGTTTCGGAGTTATTTCGGTTTCGTAACATTAAACATCGTATAATCTGCTAGTTAAGGTTTAAGCAGGCTCTGATACCACTGTAAATCGATGTCGCACACCCCACGCGGTTTGTAGGGAGGCAGAATTTACAAAAATGATTTTTATGACTTGCAACACGACCTATCATACAGGATCTTTTCGGAAACCTTAACTAACTAAACACTTAGAGATTCTAAACTACTATGATAGAGTTTTATACCTCCTTGATTCTAGTCCTTCGGGTCTTCTTATCCTCTTCTTAAGCTCCTAGAAGGTGATTATCTAGCTCAGTCGTCGGCCTCCTCGTATCGAAGACGATCCACCCGAGAGTCTATGGTTCAAGCTCCAACCTTAAAATCGAGGTAACTAAAGTATCTAGTTCACTAATCTAGGTATCTTGGGAGATGTAGAGAGTTAATTGGAATATTTTATCTCAAATAACCCTAGGATTCACATCACATGTGAGGGTTAGGGTTTGAGAAAGAAGGAGGAGAACAATAGAGAGAGAATGAGAATAAACAAATGAACTAGTGATGAAGGCCAGTGAAGAATGGCTCATTCTTTTCTCACATCAAGCATGCAATATTTTTTATAGAAAATTGTAGCCATGCTTGAATAGTAAGTGCAAACCAATAAACAAAGGAATTAGCCATGCTTCACCCATGCCAGAAATATCTCCATTTCCACCTCATTTATCTATTTTCCAAAAATAGATAAAACCAATAATGAGGTGTCCCCTTCTAGAAGTATTTCTTGTAAAATTACAAGAATGCCCTTACCGTATATACATACCCGTATTCATACTGCAAAACATACGAATACAAAGAGATAAAATAATCCAATAATATAATACCAGAATCCGGATTAATCCTAAGCCCACTAGTATTATCTGCCCAAACAACATCCGTGTAGCTAGTATATGTATATGATCGGAACCCTGCACGTAAAACCATACGGCCTTTACATCGTTTCGCCTGAACCAGGGAAACCCTCTGTGTGGGACTCTAAAAACTCGATGGTACGCTGGCAGTGGGTATAACCACAAGTCCGTCAGCGGCACTAGCTGTACGTAACGGCTACCCAGGTACCTGTCGAAAAGAAGGCCGACGAGCGAACTCATTCGAACTCCTACCGAGCCTATCCGTGACAATCTCCATATAGTCCGGTCTGTTAGTCTAAGAGTATCGCATATCGGGCCTAGGGGGTGGTAACCGTCAAACACCTAATAGCGCAATAAGTCATGTTGGTGTAGAGCCCAATACACCCTGAGAAACTTCTGGTGCATCACCAGTAAATCTTACTTGCCCTGGCCAGGGACTTTATGTATTGGCTAACCGAACACAGCGCGATATCAACTCCTAATACCGGGAAAGACGAATCCCTTCTAACCCTTACTGCCTTCAAGTGCTTCGGGACCACACCCAACCACTACCTGTTTGCACGACTCATTTGAGCCGTGGTAGGGTAGTAATCTAAGTACAGTGGAAACACACTCGAGACGAACAGTGATGTCAAGTCAACGGACTAACCTGTACTCATGTCACCGGAAAATTGCTAACTAACGATAGGTATAATACCAACCAGCAGTTCCTAGTGAGTCCGTCCAGTGTAACTCATAACCCAATGAGCACATGTATACTATCTCTGGTACCGTATACCAATGGCTGCGGGACAGGCCACCTCCCTTGACTGGGGATAAGAAGCATATACACTAGTCTGCTCTGGAGTATAGATGCCCTGTCTCGATAATCTTATGACTAGGGACAAGTTCAAGGATGTGCTTATAGACTACCCAGCCCCCACTAGTGTGACTGCCATCACAACGCTGGTAGTCAAGAAAAGATTCTAAAGGCTCTATCAATATGTATTAGCGATATGTTAAAAGAAACATATACACATATTGAGATAGAATCAAACTAGATAGCATACTATCATATTGAGAAAGACTGTTATTATATCTGTATATATCCCAAGCTTCCAAAATATAATATACAATCCAGTACTATACAATAATGTCCTCAAGGGCATATATCACTAACACCACCGACGAGCTACCATACCCTGGACAACAACCGCTCTCCATCTCCTCCACTACAGCCGCCGAGCTTCCTTCCTCTCCTCCACAACAACCTCCCACATCCCACAACACAACCGTCTTCTCATCACCGTTGCCCACTAAAGCCGAGCCCTCGTTTCCTCTCTCGATCTCCACTGTCGACCACCCCTCTACATCACCAACTGCAGCCCCAACCACCGTCGCTTGAACCCGAGCTACTACTGGCCACCACCACAGCCGCTTCCTGAGCCCCTCAACTGTCACCTCAGCCCCCTCTGCCATCGTCCAAGCTTTCATCACCGGAGATCCCTTAGCCAGCCGAGCCCAAATGAGCTCGTTGTTGCCGTGTTGTCGCTGCCGCCGTGCTGTTGCTTGTGTCGTGTTGTTGTTGTTGCCCGTAACATGTCATGTCGTTATCGCTGATCGTCATCGCCGTCATCGCTGCCAACAATCGAGGCAAGTGAACTCCTCACTTGCTTACATGCTATTATACTATACAATTTAGATCTAATGCTTAATTAAACTAAATGCATACATACATACTTATACATACATACATACATACATACATATATATATATATATAATGCTTAATTAAACTACACACACACACACACACACACACATATATATATGCGTGTGTGTGTACTTGTAGTGAATTATCGTTCGGGTTACTAGCTACGATACCCGTGGTTGTTTGGATCTGATATGAATTGTTTGGAATTGAGTTTTAGAACCCAATGCTAATTGTATAAGGAATACAGGGATTGAAAATGCCTTAAAATTGGTTAGATAAAATAAGATCCCGATATATTGTGAATTAAGTGCTCGATGCAAAACCCTAAACCAAAACCCATTTTAAAACACCGAAATTTTTGATAAATAAACCTCTTTATTTTTAATGAATATTTTGTAGAAATCTAAGTTAAAAATATCGAGGTTACGATCATGAAATGCCACCTCCGGGAGCTGATGTTAAATCTGGAATTTACCGTATACGTCGTATTGTAAAATTCGTAGTAAATTGAAAGCTACTCGTAATGTAATGGTTAAGGGCTCGTATCGAAGCCAATTAGATAACCTATAAACCTATGTAAATTGTTACTGAATATTGCCATGTTACGATAATGAAAAATGGATAGAGGTACGGCTCTAGACTGCAGTCCAAAGCAATATTTTCCGTCGATACTTGATTTGAAACATCTATATATCCCTGTACAGATATGATAATATGTGGAAACCCATATCTTTGCGTATGTAATCGAGTTAGATAATTGTTAGTGTTTTTTTAATAAAAATTAATTGTTGTTTGATATTTTAAAAGTATTTTAGACCGTTAGCGTGTTCTGTTGTTTTCTGCAGTGACCATTTATACATATTGGAATTAAACAAAACATAACTCCCTATATACAACGGATATTACTGATTCTTCTCTTGCGTTGAAAACTTAACTGATAAACCTAGATTTTATTAACTGCAGTGTTGCTTAATTCTGTACGTAACTAATAGCAATCTGCACTTTAAGTTGAACTTACAGTTCTGAAACTGGAATTCCAGCAGCTTACACCTATTTTTAAATGGGCATGTCTCCCAAATTCGAATGCCTATTGAGTAGAAACCAATTTTACCATTTATATAAATGAGTATAATTTATATGCTTTTTATATTGTTTTATTTAATTCTGCACGTATGAATTGTGATGAATTTTGCAAGCTGAATGACACCGACTATCCATATTTAGTTGAACTTAATTTAACGTATTTCTATCATGTCATGTGTTTGCTTTACACTCATTGATTATTGACCATATACATTGATACCGTAGTGACTGTTTTGCATTGTCGAGTGAGAAGTGTTAGTGACTAGATTGTGCCAAGTATGTCAGTGTATAAATGAGTGAAAGTAATACTGATAAACGTGAAAGTGTGATTAAAGTGACACGTACCTGTACGCAATCGACGGAATCATGCTTAGAACACGCATGTATTGACATCCAATTAGTTATTGTATTATCGACGTCTATGGAACGCATATAAGTGTAACTATAACTGGTATTGGACGGGTATGAAAGCATTTATATTAATATCATAAGTAAGACATTGAGAACTTTTCACTTATCTAATATACCGGTCGAGACATGCTTAATGGAGACCCCGTTTCCAATTCTCACGTAAACTTGTCATAGAGCTACTAGTATTTTAGATTCGTGGTTGGACCTCGATGTAAACATATGGGGAATGGGGAAATTGAGGGTAGAATCGAACTTGTATTTAGAAAGGTTTACTTTTTTAGAGAGTGATCATTCGATATTAGTGAAAGTGATATATTTAGGTAGTAGTGCCACGAGGCACGACTGACAGGATTCTGTCCTAGGCACAGTTTCGACCATAGTCTCGGGCATGTACGAGGCCCTTGCTAAACATGAGAACTCTTTTCCACCGGTTGATTTCAAATGAAAAAGGACAGAGAGATTAGTGACATGCATATTACTTTAGACTGTGGTCATGAGTTACATGTTATACTGCTTACCTGTTCATGTTATACTACATTCTCGTGTTATTGTTTTAGTTTCTAGTTCATGTTTATTATCCTTACAACATGAAATATATTGTTTTATTATTATATTATGTTGCCCTGATGACCTGAGTATACATGTTCAGAGAAAGAAGTGGGCTTAGCTTAGATCAGGACTTACCCTACTTCAAGAATATTGTGGAGATCTAGACTAGCGACGTCAGCGCTATCATTCCTTTTGCCACTATCTGGTTAGTTGTTCCCTTGATGTTACAGATTTGTATTCGTTGCACTCTGATGTGATAGATTTAGTGATTGTGATTCTCGTTACTTGTGCTGTGTTTACTGCTTACCGTGTACTGCTAGAAGCCGAAGTGTGTCTACAACAGGATTATTTTTTGACCGTAGGATCATGGCTGGCCTAGTCACCCTCGATTTCTGTTCAGCACGATTAATTACATTTTAATACCGCGCATTTTTTTATCATTTTGTCAATAAACAGTGTTTTTTTATCCATGTCTGCCCATTAGTACAGGGTATAGGTATTCAGGGAAATATAACTGAAAACACGGCACATTGTGCACAGTTGCGACAAATTCGGGCCAATTCTGCAAATGGGACAAAATACAGATCAAGTCTATAAGGTTTTGCAAACAAATAATGTGTGTACAACAAATATATCAATTATGGTCAATCATGATCAAGTGTGAATATGGTGTGAATGCAAGTGGATGCAAGTGGGCACATGATGCACTTTTGGACCAACATGGGTGAACACAAGGTGGCATGGCAAGTTGATCTAGTGGGCAAGTGAGTTGTGCAATGATGAGTTTAATAGAATTGATTTGATGGTTAAGTGCTTGATTCATTGAACCCATGCTTCAGAATAAAATCAAGTGTGAATTAGAGAAAAATAGTGGGTATGCTTGAATTCTTCTTACTCCTCCTCTTGTAAGCTCTCATTTGAGGGCTTGGAAAGTGGAGGTTGAAGTTGTACTCTCATTTGTAGCTCAAGCCCTTCCAAGTATGAATACAGATCAAACTCTTTTATTTTAGTTTCTTTGTTAATTTTCATTTTCTTTACTTGTTTCATGTTCTTCATTTCTCTTGAGTTTCTTTTTTCTTACTTGTGATAATGTTTGAGTAATTTGATGGATATGGTGATGGTGAGGATGAGAGATGAATGACTATGTCTTTCTCCTTCTTCTTATGATTTTTTAATTGTGCTCAATTTTGATTGTAACTGTAAGATTGTATTAATGTTTATTGTTTGATATGGCGTCTTGCTTTCATTGGTTACATTGGTAACCTTTAGCATATACTATATACTTTCAATACTATCATTAGGCAATGTTAAAGTTAGGATAAAATTTAGTGTTAAGCTTACTAGGTAATTTAGATAGGGTGTGTTACTTATTGTTGTTTGACATACTTCATAAAGTATATATCCTATACTATCATCCAAACAATTAGCAAGTCTAACACTAAACACTTTACTTCTTATTTTCTAATTGATATTTGTTGATGTGGTATGCTTTGTAATCCTAGTGATTTGCCTTGATGCTATATGCTTGGACATACAAACAGCGGTAAGTAAAGAACATAATGGATTAGTTTCATTCCCCGCATCTAGAATTTGTCGTATTGATGGTTTGTGCTTCGCAAACGCCTTGACAAGCCATGCTCCATGTCGGTTCTAACAAGAGGAGGAAACATACATGATCAAGAGAGAGGAGAAGAATTCACCACGATTCGTCCATCCGAACTAAAGCCACGGCCACTTCTTTAACTCTTTTCTTACTTCGTATTTTCTATTTTTCGTGACAAACAAACAAACTCATAACCACATTCTTTTCTTTTGAACTTGCGACAATAATTCCTAATCACTAATTCCCTGTGGATCAACCCGTATTTGCCGGCTAGCTACAACAAGCCGTGCACTTGCGGTTAATAATTTTAAAACGAGACGTAGCTCGCATACGCTGCATTTCTAAACCATTCTTTCAAAACACATAGGCGTGCACGCGTGAAGTCCTAACAAGTTTTTGGCGCCGTTGCCTGGGAGGCGGTAGTCATTAGGGGTTGTTATTTCTGGTTCATTTGTATATACAAAACTAACAAACTAACAAAATTTAAAAAACCAAACAAAAATCTAACTTTTTGACTAATTGTCCTCTGTTATTTTGATCTGCTATCACAGTGAGTTTTATTGAAAAATTTAGAGTATAAAAATGGGACAATAAAAGAACAAAGAGCACACAATAAAAATTTGGAACCAAAATTTTATTATATGGGCGCAACTTGGCTGTCAATATTGGCTCCAGCTTCTTGGTTTGCCTCAATATTTTAGTGTTTGCTCTAAAGTTCTGTTCTTGATCCATTTTCATACCTTAAATTTCATAATTATCTGTGTGCAGCATATTGGCTATCTATATCGCTTTTTCGCTAAATTATCTGATTTTTCGACATTGTAGATTTTCAAACGGACAAGTGAGCGAGCAGCGATCGAGTGGAGCAAAGTGAACTTTCAAGAACAAGGGGAATTTGAAGTACAGTGCCAATGATCCGGGTAGTTTTGCTCGTGCAAGCATACTTTTTCAAGCTATCGGGATCGACACAACGTGGGTTTCTTAACCCAAACATTTCGGTACATATTCTCTAATCTCCTTCTCTTTCAAATCTCGACGCATTCCAATATTCTATTTTTTGTAGGATTCTTTGCAAATTCACCGCACAAGAGCCAAAAAGAACTAACCCGCATTTGTTGCAGCACTTAAGCCTAAAATGAAAAAGATGTGCTTGATTGTTTGATTGCTTAAATTTTTTATTGATTGCACATCTGCATCTTAATACGGACTTAAGGGCAAAGAACCCAACAAGATACGGTATAAGATTTCATCACTATTTTCCGTAGCCCACAAATCATAAAACTGCATTCTTGCATACCCACAGTAATTTTAAAATCAACTAGAACTCGGCCTTTAAGGACTCGCGCTCATTAAAGAAAGTTAATTGTATTTAAAACATCACTTAATGTTATATTGTTCACGAGATGTCTAGAAAAATATGAGAGGCACAACCGCCGAAAGAGAAAAGGTTATTCTAATTAAGGAATTTCGTGAAAGCGTTGGAAAACCTCCCTTCTTGTCTACACTTACATGGCTTCGTGATCAGTATATCTTGAGCTCATTTCTCGACACAATTTTACTTCGAAAATCGGGTTCTTGAGCAGGTCTAATTGATTTAGCAAAACATATACTGCTGAGAGTGTGATATTCTTTATTTTTATGATTTTGTGAATACTTGTTGATATGGGTGATACACAGTTCAATTCGATTCTTCACGATCCATATTCTTTTGTTTATACACATACACAATTCTTTTGTTCAAACTGTCAAGATTCTTCCCACATTTTTGAGAACTGTCATTTCTTATGGTGTAGCCAATAGTACCAGAATGTTGATATCTGTCCACACCCTAACACTCTTGAAACCAATCTCACTTCTAACATAGAGCAATTGATTGAAAACTTAGAGAAAGAGGTCGGCAAGATAACTGCTTTAGCATCGCTACCATCACAACCCTCCCTTCCTGAAACAATCGACACATCAATAGGGTATGATAGTGAGATGGATGCTAGGTTGACCGTTTTAGAGAAAGGTTTAGAAGTGGTGATTGTAGTCATGAATCAAACAGCTTCAACGCTAGCCATGTTCATACAATAATCTGATCAATTATTTCACGCTCATTCTCAATCATTGGCTGGAATCGACGAACAAGTGAAATATTTAGCTATACAGATTCTAGAGAGTGAACACGGTCAATTTGAAATCAATAATACCAATATCTGTCATCTAGGAAGTCAGCTGAGTAAGATAAATGATCAAACAAATTTTGATGATTCCATATATGATGATGATGATGATGATATAATTGATTTGACTGAATGTTATAAGGACAAGGAAGAAAACCCTCCGAGTTAGTCCGACACCATCCTTCATGTACCAAATAGGCCTTTTATCACTTGTGATCTTGAGGATTGTTTAACAAATATACTACTTGAATATGAGATTCTTGCAACAACTGATTATATTGATAAAATTTTAAAGGTGGAAACTTATGAATTTGACGGGCATGGTTTCGATATAGTGTTTGACAAAATTTACAATCAGGAACCCACGACTTTAGTATTACCGATTGATATAATCTTTGACGAAACTTTACAGTGGGAACCTATATTTTTAGATGACATCAACCTACCCATAAATCAGTGTATTGAGGGAGAACTTGAATTAGGAGATGTGAGCTATATTGATGAGAATATGATTGTAGAGGAGTATATGGAGGAAGATAACTTTAAAAAACATTCTTTCATGCCGAGTTCTGAGGAGATATATGCGGATGAACTTGCTATTCTTGGTGAGTTTGAGTCACGATCACTTTGGGAGCATCCTAAGGACCTTTCTTTTGCTGAACTTTTTGAGGATGAACTCCAGTTTTTAAACGAACTTGACCTCGAAACTCGACACATGCTTCTTGAAAATAAAATTCATCTGTGCAACATTCCTTTAACTCCTTCAAAATTTTGTCTTCATCTTCAACATTATCTGATCTCTACTTTCACGTACCCATGCCCAACACTAACATCTAACCATACCACTATCATTTTCTTTTTCTTTTTCATATACTTTGTCTTTTACCAGCCCTGGTCTTATGTTGACAAAATCTTTGAATGGTTGGTATTAATTTATGGACTAACATAATCTTCTAATTTTTAACTGCTGTTATTAGTTAACTTTTTGTAAATACCTCTTTAACTTCTTAGCTTTTAGGAGTTCTTTTTGTGAATAAAAGCTCATCCTAGATGTCTAAGTCTAGCAACCGGGGACGGGGGTAACGATGAAGACATCGTAAATCTCAGGTTTTGAGGGTATTTATTCAGCACGATTAATTACATTTTAACACCACTTATTTCCTATCATTTTGTCAATAAACAGTGCTATTTCATCTGTGTCTTCTCATTAGGATAGATTACAGGTACACAGGTAAAAACACAGGAAATAATGCTTTGCATGCATAGATTACAACAAAATTGGACCAAACTGCAAACGGGACAGAATACAGATCAAGTATATGGGGTTTTGCAATCAATTAATGCGTGTAAAAAAATATATCATTTTGGTCCAAAATGATCCAACACGATGTAAGTATGAATGCAAGTGGATGCAAGTGGGCACATGATGCACTTTTAGACCAACCATGGCATGTGTGAACACAAGGTGGCACGGCAAGTTGATCTAGTGGGCAAGTGGGTTGTGCTATGATGAGTTTAAAAAGAATTGATTTGATGGTTAAGTGCTTGATTCATTGATCTCAAGCTCCAGAATAAAATCAAATGTGAATCAGAGAAAATTGTGTATGCTAAAAATCAAGATTTGAGCTACGAAGACCACCGGAAGAAGCTGGGCCCCACAGGCCGCAACTTGGATGCTATTTGGCCAAGAATCTCGGCCCTATCTACTCTATGTGGGCTCGTTCTCCTGTCATGGGTCCATCTCTATCTAATTAAGCCACTTGCATACTTCTTTTTGTCTGAAGAAAACCCTATTTATAGCAGATCACAGAGAGAGTTTTTAATTGGATTTTGAGTGAGAAAAATAGTGTGTATGCTTGAATATTTTTTCTTCTTAGTCCCCTTGCAAGCTCTCATTTGAGAGCTTCGAAAGTAGAGGTTGAAGTTGTACTCTCATTTTGTAGCTCAATCCCTTCCAAGTGTGAATAAAGATCAAACTCTTTTGTTTTAGTTTCTTTGTTAATTTTCATTTTCTTTACTTGTTTCATGTTTTTCATTTCTATTGTGTTTCTTTTTCTTACTTATGATGATATTTGAGTAATTTCTTTGGCTATGACAATGGTTAGGATGGAGATGAATGTCAAAACCTTTCTTCTTCTTCTTGTGATTGTTTATTGAACTTAATTTGGATTGTAAGTTTAAGATTGTTTATAGTAATTGTTTGATATGGTATTTAGCTTCTATGGTTACTTGGTAACCTATAACTTATACCATATTCTCTCATTCTCTCCATTTAGCAATGTTAAATTAGATGTGTTGTGAGTTTTGAAAACCTGAAAGATAACCCTTCTTTGAGTTTAATCGTAGCTAACATACGTCTTTGCATCACACTATACGTGTTGTGAGTTTTGAAAATTAGATGACAAGTTTAAAATGTCTTTAAATTTTTATAAATTTGATAAACTTTTCTAGGATCAAACAGGTTTGTTATGAAATAAGTAATATCAAGAATAGTTTATAAAGTGAAGTGGATATGAAGGGTATTATTGAAATCTTTAATGGAAGCTAAAGTTTGAAAAATAACCCATCTGGAACTTGATTGGAGTGATTACATACCTTATCCACATGAACACGTCTTTGGGATGAAAAGAAAATCTGGCAATATCTCCGTTCGTGCTGTTTTCTGAATATTTTAAACGCATAAAAACGAGTCTTTTGTTTTGTAGTCTTGGTGACTTGGGCAATTAAGTACTAAGGGTGTCTCTACACCTAATGCCCTAAAACTATCTGGTTTGGAATTCATTGACCCAAAACTCGCTAAGTCTTCAATCGCCAAATAAAAAAAGTCAAGCAAGTGTTCTCTCTGAGTTAAAAGTCCTCACGGCTCTTTGTGGGAGAATAATCTTAGCTGAGACGAGTATCGATTATAATAGTTTTTTAGCGGAGATATGAAAGTTTGATTTGTAAGATTATAAGCCTTTTTGCACGATCACGAAAGATGTGTATGAACAAAAATAGGTGAAAGATAGAAGTGAAGAATAAGGCTTAGTTTTCTGTTGAAGATGATATAAATTCTGACTTGAGACCTAGCTGAAGAATGAAACTTGAGAAAACCTTAAGTCTTTTCAAACTCACTTGATCCTTTTGAAGTTTTTCCTGGTCCGTATTTATAACATGATGGCTCTAATCAAAGTTTTTGAAATGTGATGATACTATTTGCACAATCACGTAAAGACATATATGAACTTATATTAAATGAGATGTGAGAAGTGAAAAATAAAGGTTCAACGTTTCTGACTTAAGGTGATAGAACTTCTAGATTTGATATTAAACCTTATAATTAGAATCGACGGTTTTCTTACGAAACTAGCTTGACAGGATTTTGTGGGTGTAGTCCGCTGAAAACCCTCAGGAGACAAAACTCCTCCTACTAAGGACACCTAGAGGTTAAATGGCATGTTGCACGGGCTCAGTGCAACCGCGTTCCCTACGAAAGTGATGTTAGGATTTTTTTTTGCTCAGAACGAGCAAAAGATAAGTTTCGGGTTATTTGTTCGGCATGATTAATTACATTTTAATACCGCTCATTTCTTATCATTTTGTCAATAAACAGTGCATTTTCATCCATGTCTGCTCATTAGTACAGAGTAAGGTACTCAGGGCAATTTTACTGAAAACATGGCGCGTTGTGCATAGTTGCAACAAATTCGGGCCAATTCTACAAACGGGACAGAATACAGATCAAGTCTATAGGGTTTGCAAACAAATAATATGTGTACAACAAATATATCAATTATGGTCCATCATGATCAAGTGTGAATATGGTGTGAATGCAAGTGGGCACATGATGCACTTTTGGACCAGCCATGGCATGTGTGAACACAAGGTGGCATGGCAAGTTGATCTAGTGGGCAAGTGGGTTTTGCTATGATGCATTTAAAAAGAATTGATTTGATGGTTAAGTACTTGATTCATTGATCTCATGATCCAGAATAAAATCGAGTGTGAATCGGAGAAAAATAGTGTGTATGCTTGAATACTTCTTCTTCCTCTTGCAAGCTCTCATTTGAGTGCTTGGAAAGTGGAAGTTGAAGTTGTGCTCTCATTTTGTATCTTAAGCCCTTCCAAGTATGAATAAAGATCGAACTCTTTTGTTTTAGTTTCTTTTTTAATTTTCATTTTCTTTACTTGTTTCATGTTCTTCATTTCTCTTGTGTTTCTTTTTTCTTACTTGTGATGATGTTTGAGTAATTTCTTTGGCTAGGATGGAGATGAATGACAAAGCCTTCCTCCTCCTTCTTGTGATTGTTTATTGAGCTTAATTTGGATTGTAAGTTTAAGATTGTTTATGGTAATTATTTGATATGGTATTTAGTTTCTATGGTTACTTGGTAAGTTATAACTTATACCATATTCTATCATTCTCTCCATTTAGCAATGTTAAATTTAGAATCATGTATAGTTTAAGTTTGCTAGATAATTTGATAGGGTATGTAGATTGATGGTTGGATTGACACCCTTTCTAAATCATATACCATATTCTATCATCTACAATCACTATCAAGTTTAATACTAAAACACTTTACTTCTTATTTGCTAATTATTGTTTATTGATGTAGTATGCTTTGTGATCCTAGTGATTTGCCTTGATGCTATATGCTTGGACATATAACCGGTAAGTAAAGAACGTAACGGATTCGTTTCATTTCTTGCATTGCAACTTCGACATCTTGATGGTTTGTGCTTCATAAATGCCTTGACAAACCATGCTTCATTTTGTAATCAACACAAGGATGGAACAACTCATGATCAAGGGAGAGTCAATTCAACCATCAGAACCGGAGCCACGGCCACCTTTCTTTCCTTATACCTTGATTTTCTTATTTTTTATGACAAAACCAATTCAAACTCATTCTTTTTCTCTTGAACTTGATACAACAACTCTTAATCACCAATTCCCCGTGGATCGACCCGTATTTTCCGGCTAGCTAAAATGAGCCATGCACTTGCGGTTTATAAATTTTAAAACGAGACGTAGCTCGCGTGCGCCGTATTCTTAAAACCATTCTTTCAAAACACATAGGCGTGCACGCGTGATGTCACAACAAGTTTTGGCGCTAGATGTCTAAGTCTAGCAAGTATTTCTTTTAACAAACTCATTCTTTTTCTTCATTTCTCTTGTGTTTCTTTTTTTTTTACTTATAATGATGTTTGAGTAATTTCCTTGGCTATGGCAATGGTTAGGATGGAGATGAATGGCAAAGCCTTCCTCCTTCTTCTAGTGATTTCCCTTGATACTACATGCTTAGACATATAACCGGTAAGTGCGTATTTTGGGAAGTGGGGTGTGATATGCTTTTGTTGGTATCAGAGCACCAGGTTTAGAATGAAATTACATTTCAGTTTAGGAATCCCTTGATTTGTACTTTGTTATATTGCCTTTCACTTTCATATGATTCTTGTTGCATCATTATTCGATGTCATATGATCCTTGCTTATTTCCTTTGGAGTTCTAACTTTGTTTACCTTCTTGATTGATTATTACTCTACCATATATTCTCGTTTTGATTGTTTAATCTTTATCTCACTTTTTAGCTCATAACGTTCCTGTGTTTTCAATGCTGATTTCCATTTCTTCATCCTTGTACCTTTCATGTCGATCCTATTCCTGTTTACGTTTCTTTTCGAACCCGATGTATTCTTACATCTTCATTTCTTCGAAGTTGTTCTATCATGTTCCATACCGTTAAGTTCATATCAGCGTCGCACAGAGGAAGTGTGGTAGATCCATAACCCACAGTTGAGTTCATCGTGGCATTCATCGATGACATACTAGTCTGCTCCAAGAGTCTAGAGGAACATGCCGAGCACCTATGCATTAGTATGCAGATTATGAGGAGGATAACCGCCAGCACTTTTCCCATCTTTTGAGTAGCTTGTTGTTTTTTGTTTCGTTGTTTTTCTTTAAATTTCGAGAACAAAATTTTCTGTTAGGGGGTATGATGTAATACCCGGTTTTTTTTGTAAATAGCCATATTTGATTAAAATTAAATACTGTTTAATTTCCCAATTTTTCCTATTTTCTATTCGTATTTTTCCTTTTTTCATTTTTACCTAAACCTCAAATTCATCTACTCTCTTTTAAATTTTTCCTAAACCCTAACCCAACACCCCTGGCCTAACGCCCTACACTCTCCTCTCTCTTTTAATTTCTTCTAACCTAAACCCAACCCAAACCCGGGCCCAGCCCACCTCCACATCCCCCCTCCCTCTCTCTCTTTCTTTCCTTCTTCCTTTTCTTTTTGAACTGAGAACCCCTTCTCCTTCTTCCTTTTATTTTTAAACTTTCCTTAAATCCCTACCGAAAATCCTCTATAAATTCTCATAACACCAATTAAAACTCCTCCTTTAATCCCCTCTTAATTACTCATTTATTCCTCTTAATTCCCTAATCCCATATCTCTCCCTTTATCTCCATCTCTCTTATTTTTCTCTCCACCACTCTCTCCTCTCACTGCCTCACCGCTGGCGCATCCCAACCGCTGCCACCCTTCTCTTCTCGTTGCCAACCTCCTCACCAGATTTGCCACCAGCACCTCCAAGCACCTAGCCTCCTCTCTCACAAACCCGAGCACAACAGAGCTTCTTCTTCATTTCTCTTTCGTCTCCAAACCTCCCTACAACCCGCCAGCGATGAGCTACCGCATCCTGGAAAACAGTCGCTCGCCATCTCCTCCACTTCAACCACCGAGCTTCCTTCCTATCCTCCACAGCAACCTCTTGCTTCCTAACAACACAACCACCTCCTTGCCATCGTCGCCAACTATACCCGAGCTCCCATATCCTCTCTCAATCTCCACTGTCGACCACCCCTCCACAGCAACAGCTGTAGCCCCGGCCACCGTCGCTTAAACCCGAGCCACCACCGGCCGCCACCACAACCGCCGCTTGAGCCCATCAACCGTCACCTCAGCCTCCTCCTCCATTGTCCAAGATTTCATCGCCGGAGCTCCCCTAGCCAGCCGAACCCAACCGAGCTCGTTGCTGCCATGTTGTCGCTGATGTCGTACTGTTGCTTGTGTCGTACTATTGCTGTTGCCCGTGACGTACCGTGTCGATATCGCCGATCGTCATCACCATCGCCGCTTCCAACAATCGAGAAAAGTGAACTCCTCACTTGCATACATGCTATTATATTATACAATTTAGATCTAATGCTTAATTAAACTATATATACACACACACACTTGTAGTGAATTATCGTTCGGGTTACTTGCTACGATACCCATGGTTATTTGGATCTAATATGAATTGTTTGGAATTGAGATTTACAAACCAATGCTAATTGTATAAGGAATACAGGGATTGAAAATGCCTTGAAATTGGTTAGATAAAATAAGATCCCGATATGTTGTGAATTAAGTGCTCAATACAAAACTCTAAACCAAAATCATTTTAAAACATCGAAATTTGTGATCAATAAACCTCTTTACTGTTAATGAATATTGTGTAGAGATCTAAGTTAAAAATATTGAGGTTACGATCATGCAATGCCGCCCCTGAGAGCCGATGTTAAATCTGGAATTTACTGTATACGTCGCATTATAAAATTCATAGTAAACTAAATACTACTCGTAATTTAATGATCTAAGGCTCTTATCAAAACCAATTAGATAAAAAATAAACATATGTAAGTTGTTACTGAATATTTCCATGCTACGATAATGAAAACTGGATAGAAGCATGGCTCTGGACTGCAGTCCAGAGCAGTATTTTCTGTCGATGCTTGATTTGAAACATCTATATATCCCTGTACATATCTGATAATATGCGGAAACCTATATCTTTGTGTATAAAATCTAGTTAGATAATTGTTGTTGGTTTCATAAAAATTAATTGTCGTTTGATAGTTTAAAAGTATTTTAAACTGTTAGCATGTTCTGCTGTTTTGTGCAGTGACCATTTATACGTATTGACATTAAACAGAACATAACTCCCTGTATATGATAGCTATTACTAATCCTTCTGTTGTGTTAAAAATTTAACTTAAAAACCTAGATTTTATTGAAATTTAGCGACGCTTAATTCTGTACGTAACTAATAGCAATCTGTGCTTGAAGTTGGACTTCTAATTCTGAAACTGGAATTCCAGCAGCTTACACATGTTTTAAAATGGGCATATCTCCCAAACCTGGATGCCTATTGAATTGAAACCAATTTTACCGTTTATATAAATGGGTATATTTTATATTCTTTTTATATTTTTTACTTAATTCTGCACGTATGAATTATGATGAATTTTTCAAGCTGAATGACACCGACTATCCATATTTAGTTGAACTTCATTTAACGTATTTCTATCATGTCATGAGTTTTCTTTACACTCATTGATTAGTGACCATATATATTGATACCCTAGTGACTATTTACTATTGTCGGGTGAGAAGTGTTAGTGACTGAATTGTGGCAAGTACGTCTATGTATAAGTGAGTGAAAGCGATATTGATAAATGTGAAAATGTGATTGATGTGACACATACTTGTACAAAATCGATGGAATCATGCTTAGAACACACATGTATTGACATCCAATTAGTTATTGCATTGTCGGCGTCTATAAAACTTATATAAGTGTAACTATAACCAGTATGGGACGGGTATGGAAGCACTTATATTAGTGTTATAAATAAGACATTGAGAACTGTCCACTTGTCTAAGATACTGGTTAAAACATGCTTGATGGAGATCCCATCTCCAATTCTCTCGTAGACTTGTCATGGAACGAGTAGTATTTTAGATTCATGGTCGGATCTCGATGTAAACATATAGGGAATGACGAAATTGAAGGTGGGATCGAACTTGTAGTTAGCAAAATTTACTTCTTTAGAGTGTGATCATTCGATATTAGTGAGAGTGATATATTTAGATAGTTGTGCCTGGCGGCACGGCTGACAGGGTTCTGTCCCGGGCACAGTTTTGACCGTAGTCTCAGGCATATACGAGACCCTTACTAAACACGAGAACTCTTTTCCACCAATCGATTTCAAATGACAAAAGACTGAGAGATTAGTGATATATATATATATATATATATATATATATATTACCTTAGACTGTTTTCATGAGTTACCTGCTATACTTCTTACATGTTCATGTTATATGATATTCTTGTATTATTGTTTTATAGTTTCTGGTTCATATTTATTATCCTTGCAACATAAGATATATTGTTTTATTATTATATTGTGTCGCATGAAAGTGTGTCTTAGCACCTCTACTAGGTTTCCACATGTATCAAGTATGCAATTTTAAAAAATCTAGAGGTCTAAGCTACACTGACCTAGAATCGAACTAGAGAATTAGGGTTTGTAAGCAAGTAAACAAGCTTTACACTAAGTGAATAGAGAATACAACCTTTGTAGACCGGTCCTTCACTTCTAAAACTCCAAGTAGTAGTCTTTAAGCTCTAAGTAGTAGTCCCTAGAACCCTTCTTAGGCTCCAATTGGTGAAAAGAACGAGCTTGCTTCGTCGTCTTCGAGGCCGAAAATGATCCACCTTGAAGTTTCTCTAACTCAAGATACCTCTTCACTAAACAAAGAATTAGTGAAGCAAACAACCTAATCTTATGGGCTAGATGAGAGTAGGTTGATAAAGTAGGAATTTTGCTCACTTTAGAAATTCTTTTCATTTTTTCTTTTTCAACTCAAGAAAATCTAGAGAGCATGAAGAGGAACTTGGGTGAGGAAAAATCTCAAGTAGTGAAGTGACAGAGTGAACCATGGTTTAAAGATAAGAGTTGGGTGAGAAAAATATCTAGAGTAAAACAAAAATTAGTGGGATGAGTCATGGCTTCTACATGCTTCTATAAGCATTTAAGCCATGCACATTTTCACTTCATTTTGAATTTACTCTAAATAAATAATTACCCAAATTAGCTTTATCCTTGGTGTGAGTCTCATAACACCCATGATCAATGCATCATCTACCATGACATAAAAGAATTTTATATATAATTAAATATATACATATATCATATATCATATATATATATATCATTATATATAATAAGAGAATAAAATCTTTAGTGAGCACAGTATTAGTTAATATATAAATATATCAAATATAAATATATATCAAATTATTAAATCAGCACTTGATTCAATAATCTGGTTATATCATATATAATCGACTAATATCATTTATATGTATATCAAATTATCAAATCAACACTTGATTCAATAACCCGGTCATATCACATATAACCGATAACATTCAATATACTATATCAAATATATATACACATAATATATTATTGAATCAACATTTGATTCAACAATACTGTTATATCATATATAACCTAACCGATATCAAATATCACGACATTAGAATACGGTATCACATACTCGTATTTAATCAAGCTCCCACACATATCACCATATGTGCCCTACTTCGTTTCGCTTGAGCTAGGAAATCTCTATGTAGGACTCTAAAGACTAGTCAATACACCAGCAGTAGGTAATGATCACATTAGTCACCCACAAGCTGTCAGCGGTACTAGCTGGATGTAACGACTACCCAGGTATTGAGCGAATAGAAGATCAACAAGCAAGCTTGTCCAAACTCCCGTAAAGCCTATAAGCAACACTTACTGTATAGTCCGGTCTCTTCATCTGATATGTCGCATATCAAGTCCAGGGGTAGAATCGCCAGACCCCGATAACTTGATAAGTCATGCCGAAGTGTGGCCTATAACCGTTCGAGAAACTACTGATAACACTTACCAGTAAATCTCATCATCCCTGGCCAGGGACTTGATGTTATAGCTAATCGAGTATAGCGCAACATCAACTCCCTATACCGGGAGAGATGAAACCCCTCCTATCGCTCATTGCCTCTATGTGACTCAAGACGGTACCCAAAATCCACTTGTTTGCACAACTCCTTTGAGTCATGGTAGGGAGGAAATCAATGCATGGTGGGAACCACAGAAGACTCTATGAAGATCTTGGGTCTACAGACTAACCTGTACCAGTGTCACTAGAGAACTGCTATCTGACGATAAGTATTGTACCAACTAGGAGTTCTCGGCGAGTCCTGTTCAGTGTACCCATTCTCTAATGAGCACCTGTGTACAATCTTTGATGTCAAACAACAATGGATATGGGATCAACTATCGCCCCATACAGGGTCAAGAAACGTACACACTAGTCTACTCTGGAATATCGATGCCCTGTCTCGATACTCTCTCGACTAGGAACTGTTAAAGGATGTGCTTGCAGACTACCCAAGCCCCACTAGTATGATCTGCATCATAGTCCTGGTAGTCAAGCTAACATCCAAAGGGCTTTATCAACATGTATTAGAGAGACGGTATAATAATAGTAGTGTACGTGTTAAAATAAAGAGCAACCAGATAGCATACTATCATGTCAAGCAAGAAAGTCCTCTATATATATGTCCAAGCATCCACTATATCATACAATAATGGCCTCTAGGGCATACATATTCCTAACAATCTCCTACTTGCACTAAGGCCAGTTGTAGTATCCCATACCCAACATCCCAAAAAGTCTCTCAAACTGTGTCTGGAGGAGGGCCTTTGTAAGTGGATCCGCTGTGTTGTCCTTCGTGTTAACTCTCCTGATCTCGATCTCCCGTCGATCCACTATCTCCCGGATCAGGTGATACCACCTAAGAATATGTCTAGAATACTGATGGGACCTGGGTTCCTTAGCTAAAGCCACAGCTACATTGTTATCACAATACAAAGGTATTGGATGCTCAATGGATAGGACCACACCATGTTCAGCTATGAACTTCTTCATCCAGACAGTTTCTTTGGCAGTATCGTTGGCAGCGATGTATTCAGCCTCCATCGTCGAGTCTGCCACGGTATCTTGCTTGGAACTCTTCCAACATACCGCCCCTCCATTGAGGGTAAAGGCAAAAACCCGAGACCGACTTACTGTCGTCCTTATCACTCTGGAAGCTCGAATCAGTAAAGGACTCCAACTGGAGTTCTCCGTTACCATACACCAAGAACATATCTTTAGTCTTTCTCAAGTACTTAAGAATGTTCTTCACAGCTGTCCAATGCTTCTTCCCGGGATCTGATTGATACCTTCTTACCACACTAAGTGAATAATCTACATCCAGTCTGGTGCATAACATCGCGTACATGATAGACCCAACTGCAGAAGCATGGGGTATCCCTTGCATGCGAGTCCTTTCCAAATCAGTCTTGGGATACATCTCTTTGGAGAGAGTGATTCCTGAACAAGCGGGTAAATTACCACGCTTAGAATCTTCCGTACTAAATCTCTTTAGTATGGTGTCAATATACCTGGATTGGGACAATCCCAATATCCGTTTAGATTTATCTCTATAGATCTTTATCCCCAGGATGTAGGAGGCATCACCCTGATCTTTCATGGAGAGTGATAAGAAGAGCTTGACCAAGTGTAGCATAGGAAAATCATTTCTTATCAAGAGTATGTCATCCACGTACAATATGAGGAAGACAAACTTACTCTCTACAACCTTTTTGTATATACAAGGTTCATCTATATTTTTAATGAAGTCAAACTCTTTGATTGCCACATCAAAACAGATGTTCCAGCTTCGTGATGCCTGCTTTAATCCATAGATTGATTTAATCAGCTTGCATACCTTTCCGTTTCTCCCACTATCTATGAAGCCCTCTGGCTGTGTCATGTACACGCTCTCTTCTAAATCACCATTTAGAAAAGTGGTCTTGACATCCATCTACCAGATTTCGTAGTCATAGTATGCACCAATAGCAAGTAGGATCCTGATGGACTTAAGTATAGCCACTGGAGAAAAGGTTTCATCATAATCGACACCTGGTCATTGACAAAAACCTTTAGCAACAAGTCTAGCTTTGTGTAAGTCGATATTCAACACCCCAATACATATGGGGAGGCGGAAATATGAATAACAATCTTGTTCTATGATTAAACATCGAATAACCGTATGAATCGTTTGCTAAACAAGTTTTAACAAAAGCTATAGAGTTCTAAACTACAATGTTAAGAGATTATACCAAACGGTTCTAGTCCTTCGTCTTAATGTTATCTACGGCCTCTTTGGATCTCCACGTCCTCTTCGGCTTTCTTCCGTGATAGACGATCCACCCGAGAACCCTAATCCAAGCTATAACCTCTAAACTTGAGGTTACTTAGTTTCTCTAGTTGCTAAATAGAGTAGCTAAGGTGATGTAGAGATAGGTTATGGAGTAATTAGTCTTTCCTAATCCTTGTTCTCAACTCATGAGGGTAGGATTAGGTTTGGTGAAGGAGAGAGAACTTGAAGAGAGAGTGAGAAGATGATAATGATAATAATAATAATAATGAAATAGCTTCTCACTTGATATATGGAACATAATGAATAAAAAGAAATGAATAATATGAGATTATTCATCATGTTTCATTAATGCAAGTGGGTGATTCATTATGTGAGTCATTAAGCATTTAATAATGCATTAATGACATGATGAATCACTCACAATGAGTCACTAAATCATTAAATGAAAATGCCACCTCTCCCTCCATGTCACATCCTTCTAGAAGCTTCTCGGAAAATTACGAGAACGCTCCTCTCATCCGTGAAAACACGGAAAAACTTTAGACTGTATAAATCTAATAAACTGATACTAGAATCTGGCTTAAACCAAAGCCGGCTAGTAAAAACTGTCCGAATGTCGTACGTGCGTTCAAACACGTATGCGTCCAAACACGTATGCGTCCGAACCTTTGTCGTAAAACCATACGACTTCTATATCTTTTCGCCTGGGTTTGGGAAATCTCTATGTGGGACTCTAAAAACTCAACTACTACGCTGGAAGTGGGTTTAACCACAGACCGCAAGCGGCACTAGCTGTACGTAACGGTCCCCAGGTAGTTGTCGATAAGAAAGCTGATGAGGTAACCCATCTGAAATCCTACTGAGCCTGTCTGTGCCAATATCCGCGCAGTCCGGTCTGTTCGTCTAAGAGTATCGCATGTATGGTCTAGGGAGATGGTGGACGTCAGACCCCTAATAACCGTACAAGTCGTGTCGGTATGGTTCAAGACCACCCGAGAATCTACTGATCATTCCATCAGTAATTCTCAATCAGCCCTGGCCAGGGACTTATGGTAATGACCAACCGACCACAGTGCGATATCAACTCCCTATACCGGGAGAGACGAATCCCTAACAGTCGCTCACTGCCTCCACGTGGCTCGGTACTGTGCCCAACTGAAACCTGTTTGCACGACTCCTTTGAGCCGTGGTAGGGTAATAATCAAAGCACAGTGGGAACTCACACGAGATAAATGATGACCTTAAGTCAACGGACTATCTGCACACATATCACCTGAGAACTGCTATCTGACGTTAGGTATAATACCATCCAGTCAGTTCTCGGCGAGTCCTGTCCGGTGTACTCACACCCAGTGAGCATCTGTATACAATCTTAGGTGAACACCACCAATAGTTGCGGGACCAATCCATTGCCCCTTGTCAGGGTCTAGATATGTATACACTAGTCTACTCCGGAGTATCGATGCACAATCTCGATACTCCTGCGACCAGGGACATCTAAGGGTGTGCCTATTGACTATCCAGCTCCCACTAGTATGACTGCCATCACAACGCCGGTAGTCAGATAAAACACCCTATGGGCTTTATCAACATATATATATATAAATACCAAGTAAAAAATATCATACGTTAAGACAAAGTCAAACCAAATAGTGTACTATCATATCAAGCAAGACTGTCATGTACATACATATCCCAAGCATCCTATACAATGTAGGCCTCTAGGGCATATATATCCCACAATCTCCCACTTGCACTAAGGCCTATAATTGGCGCAATGAGTACCCACTGTCTCTACCAGATCCAGTTGCTTGCGTACCGCATGCCCAACATCTCAAATAGCCTCTCGAACTGTACTTGAGGAATGGCCTTGGTGAATGGATCTGCCATGTTGTCTTTTGTGTCCACTCTCCGTATCTCGATCTCCCGACGATCCACGATCTCCCTGATCAGGTGAAACCGCCTTAAGATATGCCTGGATTTCTGATGGGACCTTGGTTCCTTCGCTAAAGCTACAGCGCCATTGTTATCGCAATATAAAGGTATTGGATTGGCAATGGACGGAACCACCTGAAGTTCAGAAATGAACTTCCTCATCCAGACAGCCTCTTTTGCGGCTTCACTAGCAGCTATATACTCAGCCTCCATAGTTGAGTCTGCAACGGTATCTTGTTTGGAACTCTTCCAACATACCGCCCCTCCATTGACGGTAAACACAAAACCCGAAATGGATTTAGAATCATCCTTGTCACTTTGGAAGCCGGAGTCGGTAAAAGCCTCTACCTGGAGGTCCCCATTACCGTAAATCAAGAACATCTCCTTAGTCCTTCTTAGGTACTTGAGAATGTTCTTCACCGCTCTCCAATGTTTCTCACCTAGGTCAGACTGATACCTGCTTACCACACTAAGTGCGTAAGCTACATCCGGTCTGGTACTTAACATCGCATACATTATTGATCCTACCGCCGAAGCGTAGGGTATAATGCCCATGCGAGCCCTCTCTTCATCAGTCTTTGGAGACATCTCCTTGGAGAGGGTGATTCCGTGACAAGCGGGCATATTGCCGCGCTTGGAATCTTCCATACTAAATCTCTTTAGTATAGTGTCTATATACCTGGACTGTGAAAGTCCCAATATTCTATTAGATCTATCTCGATAGATCTTAATGCCCAGAATGTATGATGCATCTCCCAAGTCTTTTATGGAGAATTTCTGTGACAAGAAGAGCTTTACTGATTGTAGTATAGGGATATCATTCCCTATCAGTAGTATGTCGTCGACGTACAAAACGAGGAAGACTACTGCTCCTTCTACAATCTTCCTATAAATACATGGTTCATCTATATTTTTGATAAAGTCAAATTCCTTGACTGTTTCATCAAAGCAGATGTTCCAACTCCGCGATACTTGCTTTAACCCATAAATGGATTTAAGCAATTTGCACACTCTTCCGCTGCTCCCACTGTCTAAGAAACCTTCTGGTTGATCCATGTAAACACTCTCTTCTAGATGTCCATTTAGAAAAGATGTTTTTACATCCATTTGCCAGATTTCATAGTCATGGAAGGCAGCAATGGCAAGTATTATTCGAATGGATTTAAGCATATCTACTGGTGAAAAAGTTTCATCATAGTCCAATCCTGGTCTTTGACGAAAACCTTTTGCTACTAGTCTAGCTTTGTAGGTTTCCACTTGTCCAAATGTACCAATCTTCTTTTTGAAGATCCATTTGCACCCAACTGGTTTTACCCCAGGAGGAGCAACTTCTAAAGTCCATACTTTATTGGTGTACATGGATTCCATTTCGGATCTCATTGCATCCAGCCACTTCACTGAGTCGCTACTCGTGATAGCCTGCTGAAAACTAGTAGGCTCATCATCATCGATGATGCAATCCTCTCGATCCCCATCAAGAAGAAAACCATAGTATCTTTCAGGAGGATGAGAAAGCCTACTAGATCTGCGGAGTGGCGTTGGTTCGTCATGTTCTATTGAAATCTGAGATTCTTCTGAGTCTTCGGTTGCAGTTTGAGGTTCTGGAATTTCTTCCAGTTCTACCGTGCTCCCACTAATTTCTTTTGCAAGAAATTCGCTTTCTAAGAAGACAATGTGACGAGCGACAAACACCTTTTGTTCTTCAGTGTGGTAGACCATGTACCCCCTTGAATGCTTGGGGTATCCTACAAACTTGCATAAAACCGATCGTGCTTCGAGCTTGTCCGGATTATGCTTTTTAACATATACCGGACACCCCCATATCTTGATATACTTGAGATATGGTCTCTTCCCACACCACATTTCATATGGAGTGGTAGGTACAGACTTAGTTGGAACTCTATTCAATAGGTATGCGGCTGATTCTGGAGCAAATCCCCAGAAGGAAAGTGGCAACTCAGCACTACTCATCATTGAACGCACCATATCTAATAGCGTGCGATTCCTTCTTTCTGATACACCATTATGCTGAGGTGTATAAGGTGGAGTAAGCTGAGAGAGAATTCTATTCGTTTTTAAGTGTTCAAGGAAACTGGTACTTAAGTATTCTCCACCTCGATCAGATCGAAGTGTCTTGATGCTTTTACCAGTTTGTTTCTCTACTTCATTTTTATACTCCTTAAACTTCTCAAAAGCCTCGGATTTATGCTTCATTAAGAACACATGTCCATACCTAGAGAAGTCATCAGTAAAAGTGATGAAGTAGGAGTGACCACTTCGTGCATGTATAGACATCGGACCACATACATCACTGTGTACTAGTCCCAAGAGTTCAGTGGCTCTTTCTCCGTGTCCGGTGAACAGAGATTTGGTCATTTTTCCTTTGATACATGATTGACAAGTTGCATATGATAAATATTCAAACGGATTTAGATACCCATCTTTATGTAACTTAGTCAACCTTGTTTCATTTATATGACCAAGTCTACAATGCCATAGGAAGGCTTGATTTGAATCTGGAGCCTTTCTTTTACGCGTGTTTTGAATATTGAAAATTTGAGGTCGATTAAGTATGTATATGCCGTTTTCCAGTGTGCCAAACCCAATCAGTTCTTGATTTAGGAGAATGTTCATGACATTTCTTTCAAGCATAAAATTATATCCTTTATTAGACAACAAAGATACTAATATAATATTACACAACATACTAGGAATACAAAAACAGCTGTACAATACCAAAATGTGTCCACTATTCAACCCTAGGTGATATTCCCCTATTGCAACTGCATCTACATGCATTCCATTGCCCATTCGAAGAGTCATATCACCTGCCCCCAGTACTCTACTATTTCTCAGATTCTGCAAAGAATTACAGATGTGAAAACCAGAACCGGTATCAAGTACCCATGAAGTAGAGTTTACTGAAAGACAATTTTCGATTACGAACACACCTGAAGCAGAAGCAACAGCTTGCTTCATGTCCTTGGCTTTAAAGGCCAAACAGTCCTTCTTCCAGTGCCCTTGCTTGTGACAATAGAAGCACTTATTCTTTTCTACCTTCACCCTTCCTGCCTTGTTCGTTCCCTGCACCTTCTTGACCCCACCCTTCGGTTTGGTGGCTTTCATCTTCTTCTTCCCTTTAGCTTTCGCTTTAGATTTAGAAGAAGATGATTGGCCAACATACAGAACGGGGGTCTTCTCCTTTTTCAAGGAGGTCTCTGCTACCCTCAACATATTGAGGAGCTTTGGAAGATCCGCTTCCATTTCGTGCATGTTGAAGTTCAGCACGAACTGAGAGAAGGTGTGGGGAAGGGACTGCAAAATCAAGTCGATATACAAATCATTCTCTAGCACGCATCCCAGGTTTGCGAGTTCCTCAATGAGGGTGATCATTTTGAGGACGTGCTCTCCAACAGGCGATCCTGGAGCTAACCTCATCTGGAAGAGTTTCCTCGAGGTTTCGTACCTCGCGATACGGGAGTGTTCACCATACAATTCCTTGCAATGGAGGAATATGGATACAATATCCATACTCTCGTGCTGTTTCTGGAGTTCATTATTCATGGACGCCAGCATGATACACTTAGCTCGCTCACAGTCTAGATCCCAGGTTTTACAAACTTCTTTGTCCGCAACTGAGGAATCTGGTCCTGGGATAAGGGGAGGAACAGCGGTGGTAACATATGCAACTTTGTCATAAGTCAGCGCAATATTAACGTTCCTTAGCCAATCTTTATAGTTCTGCCCGGTCAGTATATTCTTTTCAAGTAATAGTTTTAGTCCAGTCATGGTAGCTGCTGTTGGACATAGTGCCCTCAGAGTCAATTATTAGGTCACAGGTACGTGATTGCAATGATTGATGGAGGACCTATCCCGGTAGGACAGTCTTACTCGAGATGATAGTATGCTATCTGGTTTACCTTTATCATCGTGTACTGTTTTAAGTGACCTGACACGTCGCTATTACACGTTGATAGAGCCCCTAGGATTCTTGCTTGACCACCAGCAGTATGAGGGCGATCATATAAGTGGGAGCTGGGGGTCTATAAGCTTATCCTTAAAAGGTCCCTAGTCGTGGGAGTTTCGAGACTGGGCATCGATACTCCATTAGTAGACTAGTGTATACAGTCGAGACCCCGACGAGGGGCGGTGGCCGGTCTCACAAGCCACTGGTGTCAGATGGATCACCTAAGATGTATACAGGTGCTCATTGGGTTATGAGTACACCGGACAGGACTCGCCGGGAACATGCTAGTTGGTCATATACCAGACGTCAGATGGCAGTTCCCTGGTGACATGTGTGCAGGTTAGTTCATCGACCTGGGGATCGTCATTTGTCTCGTGTGAGTTCCCACTGTACTTTGATTACTACCCTACCACGGCTCAAAGGAGTCGTGCAAACAGGTTTTAGTTGGGTACAGTCCCGAGCCACATGGAGGCAGTGAGCGTATCTTCAGGGGTTCGTCTCTCCCGGTATTGGGGGTGAGGTCGTGCTGTGTCTAGGAGAGCCATTACACGAAGTCCTCGGCCGAGGCAAGGAGATTTACTGGTAGGTATTCCAGTAGTATCTCAGGGTGTTCTGGGCTACACTCTGACACGACTTGTACCGCTTTTGGGGGTCTGACTTTTACCAACCCCTAGGCCCGCCATGCGATACTCATAGACGAACGGACCGGACTGTACGGATATTGTCACTGACAGGCTCAGTAGGGAGTCAGGCTGAGTTCGCTCACAGACGTCCCTTTTGGTCAATACCTGGTAGCCCGTTACGTATTGGCTTATACCTCTGACGTGCTAGTGGTTAAATCCACGACCAAGGTGTTGACGAGTCTTTAGAGTCCCCCACATTCAGTTACTCAGCTTTCGGGCGAAAGGTTGTAGAGGCCGTATGGAGATATGGCAAGGTCCGATCAGATACGTGCGGTATTGCACGGATCAGGATCGGACAGTCTGTACTATAGGCCGTATGGTTATATGGCAGGGTTCGATCAGATACGTGCGGTATTGCACGGATCAGGATCGAACGGATATTACTAGCCTGCTTTGGTTTAAGCCGGATCCTAGTATAGTACAGTGTAGATTTTGTCTCATTGCTTTTGTATTTCGGTCGAAATACAGATGCGGGTGTGTATGCACAGTATCGGGGTTTTCCTGTAATTTATTATGGGACCAGTTTCCTGGAGTTGCCAGTTTGCTTTTAGTTTCGGCCGATTTCCTTTGTTCCGTTCATTGGCCGAAGATTGGTGGAGGAGGGTTTATTTGCATTGTTGCAAATAAGTATTTGGAAGGGGGTCCTTTGCATATTATTTGTATCATGATGGTTTTCATGATGAGCACCATCACTTGACTTCTTCTTCTCATGATGGCTTGACTTTTTGAAGCCATCATGCATGAGATGATGGTTGCCTTGGAGTGTTGGATTTGTTGTGATCATTCCCTTTTGCATGATAGCCTTCTCTCTCTCTCCTTTGTATTATTGAGAATGGCTCCCATTATTTTTGAGACTCTCCCTCATTCTCACACTCCCTCTCCTCTAGTGATGGCCGGCCACCATGAGGGTGGGTTGCCCATTTTTGTAGTGGGGATTTTTGCTCTCTTGATGCTAGAAAAATCCCCGAGTTCCTCCACAAAAGTTCATACCTCATTTCCTCCACCAAAATGGCACCTCCATAAACCCCAAATGAGACACTAGTTCTACTATTTTCTACAGCGAATCTTGGGCACGTCGAGTAGCCAGCTTCGTGCCCGAGTTGCCTCGGCATTGAGGTGGGAGCCCGTAAAAGAAGTAGGCGATGTGGTGCACTTCCGGCGACGAGGAGGAGACGGGACATTCCGCAGGTGATCGGGACGATGACGAGAAGACCGGAGGACTTGGATCGTCGGTATATCTCTATTCCCTTTCTTGTAGATAGCTAGGACTAATTAATGGTTCGATCCGGGTATTAGTGCGCGGCGGTTTTCCAGTTCAGGAAAAATTTAAGTTTTTCACCGCTTCCGCATTTGGCCGTCGGATTGACGGCCGGGGCGCCGCCGTGCACTTACAGTGGTATCAGAGCCTCGCCATTAACTTAGTCTAGCTTGATTAATGTGTTTGCATTTCCGATCGATCAAAAAGTTCCAAAACCGTGTTTTTCCTATCGACAGTTTTCTGTTGAAAATTTTTGGTCTCGAAAATTTTTTCAGGTTGTAAAATATTGATGTACTGGAAAATATAAGAGCACTGTAAAAATTCGATGAAGTGACTCCACTATGGGAGCGCGGAACCGCCGCGAAAACCCCCTTCCCTCCGCTGTTCCGCCGCACACTGTGGAGATCACTGCACCAAATTTCTACAGTGTCTTTGTGGGCTTAAAATTGGGGTTTTGGAATATTAACATTGGGCCCAGAATTTCTTTAACTGCTACAGTATTGCTTGGGGGCCCACTTGTTAAAATTTGATTGATCGGATATTTTAAACACATTATTTCACAGTATTTACATTATATCTGCGACCGTGAATGTCACTTGATCGGTAAATCCGGTCTAACTGCTATAGCCCGGTTAGACGGATTTGCGAACGTGACTTTCACGTTGATGTTCTGTTTTTGCTGTGATGTTGCGGATCGGTCGTGGGGGATAGCCTGGATGCAATGCTAGTACAGTTGTGATTGTATTATGTACATTTGATATTGCGGGGCGAGCGTCCGACATGTGGACTGCCGTCACTTCCTGTTTGTATTATTATTTTGGGGCACGACCTGGTTGCGGTCGATGTACCCGTTGTATGTATATTTTACTTTCTGTACTAGGATTGCCCCGCGGAGGGGTGCACGGATAGCCGGGTTCTGGAGGGCAACAAGCCCGCATCTCATGGCATTGAGACGGAGGGGGCTTCACTCTAGGATTGGCGGGCTATTCGCCGCACTCGTAGGGGGTACAGGTTGACCCAGGAGGGGTGCCCAAGTTACCGGATTCCGTGAAGTGCTGGGTGGTCCATTCACGGCGCTGAAGGGGGCTGCCTCGCTTCAGGTTTTGGCGGGTGACTTGCCGCGCCCGTAGGGGTCTAGGTTCTCATTGCACAGGCTATCCACACGACCAGGGGAACGTCGGGTTTCAGCGGCTCTGTGAAACCCGGGGATCCCAGATATCTGTATTGTTCTGTGATGCTGTACATTTCTGTGATGTTGCATTTTATTCACGCCTTGAGCGAAATATAATATATTGGTATATATATTAGTAGATGTTGTATATGTTTTACATCCGCGCTAGTCCAGTCCCCGCTCTGTCGTTAGTTAGCTAACCTAACGGGTAATGACGGGACCCAGTGGCGAATGCGGATGGCATATACGTACATCAGTATATTTTCGTTCTTTGTGGTGTGATCAATTGATGGGACTGCGTTGATTCGGATCAATGCAAGTTAAAAACAAACCTAATCTGATATTGTTGGAACACTTTTCAAAAAGCTGTTATTGCAAGGACGTTCACTTTTGTTTTGCATCGCGGTATTCATTTAGAATATCCTGCTCCTCAGTCGACGAGGCAAGGGCCGAGATCCCTTCACCGGGAGTGACCCCTTGGACAAAAAGTTTGCGTCAGGGCAATGACTTCACTATAGCCGATTACTTTTGCTTTGCATCGCGGTATTCAGTTGGAATATCCTGCACCTCATTCTACGGGGAAAGAGTCGAGATCCCTTCACCGGGAGTGACCTCTTTAGCAACGGTTTTCGTCACTATATTTTCAAAAAGCTATCAGTTCCTTCAACGATATCAAGTTCTTTACGTTAAAGGTTTTCGCCAGAAACCATTCGTAGTCCTCCGTCGTTTCAGACGGGTAGCACGTAGTATTCATGCTGTGTTTGTTGACCTTCGTCAAGGCATAGTGTATGGTAGCTGCTTGTTACCTTTCTGCTGCATAGATAGATGCGTTGGTTTGGGACAGTCGTATAGCCTTGTTGACCTTCGTCAAGGGCTTGTACGGGTGGATTCAAATTAACCTGGATAATGACGGGTAGAACTTGACATGTGACTTATGATTTGTTGACCTTCGCCAAGGTCATAAGAGCATGGGGCAGAAATCACATCGGGAGTTTCAAAAGAACTGAAACTTGCCAGATAAGCGCATACCTTCTGGAGTGTGATTGCGTGAGCGGATTCCGTCACGTTATCATGCAGTGATAGTTGGATCCCGATTCCCACTGATGAGTTAGTTTACTCCTCGGGTGACTCCGACTAATTCTTCTTTCAGGTTTGGAGGAGAATTTGAGGTACAGTGGGAGGATTCCAGATTAGATAAATTGGTAACCATTCTGATCTAGGTTAGAGTGCACGCTGAGTGTTTCTTTTCTCTCTCTCTTTGGCAGCGACCATTGACCCGACCCTAAGACTATGACTCGGTGACCAAGTTGACCGAACCTTCTTAAACACCGGCTTTTGGATTGTCAGAGTTGCAAACCTCATTGCCACTCCTACTTTTACCCTTTTCTCCAGGACACCCCGTTTTACTACGAACGTCCACTTCCATTGGACAAAACCATCGTATGGTTAGATACGAACTCGAAAGAATTTATTCGAGGATGGTTTCCGGTTCTGGAGAAAACGGATAGGATTATTCAGTTGTCTTTTCCTTTTACCCTCTCTCAGGTTACGAGTACTCCTTGGTTTAGGAGTAGTACACCTATTACGCAAATTGGATTGTCTTCTTCCAAACCTTAGGCTGGTGCCGACCGGTAGGGAATGAAGAAAACCAATTAGCATAACGATGGTGTGCAGAAGGTATTAAGTTCAGACAAAGCAAGGGATTAGTAAGAGGGCAAAGTAAATTGCAACAGATATTCACGACCAAACCAAATATTTCGTTACCACTCCCACATCACCTTTGTATTTCTCCAGGACACTCCGTATCACTATGAAGATCCACAGTTTATTTGGATACTCCATCGTATGGTTATATACGAACTCGAATGGAACTGGTTCCAGTTCGGGGATGGATTCTGGTTCAGGAGAAATAGGAATAAGGTTTATTCGGTTGTCTTTTATCTTCACCTTCTCTCGCATTGCGAGTGTTCCTAGGATTGGGACAGTACACCCATTATGCTTATTGGATAGTCTTCTTCCAAACCATAGGCTGGTGCCGAACGGTAGGGAAGGAAGAAAACCATTTGGCCTAAAGGGGTGTGCAGAAGGTAAAGACTAAAGACATATGAAGGGATTTGGAGAGGTGGCAAAGAACTATACGGTTACAGTTGTGAATCTGGAAGAGGCATTACTAGGAATACCAGAATACCCCATCGGAACATTTCAATGTTTCAGTTTCACTGTGTAATGTTAAAGGAAAACTGATTTCCCGATTAGATACTTACTCCAGGGTATGTATTTACCAGGTACGATTCTCACATCTGTATGGTTTTACAGATGATGAGTGGGAGTAAGTTATTGGGAATTGGGTGATTATCCTCATTATATCGGGATTCGTTGTAATCAGTGATATTTGAGGAAATCACCTGGGCTGTTTGCCGGTCGGCAAATATTTGGTTTTGAATATCCGCTGTTATACACCAATTTCAAATTGATATATCTGTATGTCTATTTTCATAGAGTGAGATATACCTTTCTGAAATTATGTCTACGACATTTACCTATATCAGTGGATGGTTAGGTAAGGAGCATTAAACAGCGGTGTAATTCTTCTTAACCATAAGTACAGTTTTCAACCTACGACACACAGTGAATAAGTTATCAGACTCAAGGGACTTATACAGAGTATTGTATGTTGTCCAGGGTCCATCAGGACAGAGGGGTTGGTTCTCGTACTATATTCGGTTTACTTATGACTTCTCTAGTTTTTAGACAAGTGTTTCGTGGAAACACAGGGTCCGAATTTGGAGAAGTTATAGGTATTTGAATAGAGTAGAGAACCAGGTGTAGCAAGTATCGGGATTCTTCAAAGTGATCGAAGATGTAGATACTTGTATGTGGTATTCAGTTGATAGTAGTGATTAAGAGAAATTTCTTCTCTTTCAGGTTACTCATAATTGGAAGCATTCCTAAGTTGAGTAACGCTGATCGGCCTCCTTCCATTTAGTTGACATGCACTGGAGACAGCTGCATGATTTGAATCTGGTTCAATTAAATCAGTGCCTCTGGTTCTATATTGGATATAGAACAGTTCATATCTTAACGATGTTTAAGGTACGGGGAGTTGTCCGGTTTATGATTAAAACCAGACACTGGACAACTCAAGGCACGTTTCTGTAATGGCTGTTTGTGGGTTGACCCAGGCTATGACGAGGGTTGACTTTCTACCATCTGGATGAACAATAGCGATATTGTTCTAGACTCGCCACAGTTTTATTAAAAATGGATTTTTTTTCAGAAAACAGTAGTGGGAGTATGGTAGAACTGGAAGTGATTCCAGAACCACAAACGATTACTGAAGATTTGACAAGGAACCTAAAGATTCAATCTGGATTGACATTCCATTGGCCACTCCGCAGATACGGTGGGTAACTTCAGGCACCCGAGGGGTACTCCGGTAGCCTCAAGGACGGTGACAGGGAAGTTCTTGTTTACCCACATTTGCCATTGCTGTTGTTCCAGGTTGCGAGACCCGGCGGGAGGATGAGTATAGCGTCGTTCTAAACTAGCTTTAGAAGTGTACGTGTATATGACTCTGCCAGAGGGTTGTCGTAGTCAGTGGGAGCAGCGGAAGCATTGGTGGACAGGTAGCTTATGTCTATTTATAGACTAAAGCACCAGTAACGGAGATAGATCATCTATTTCTGACGTGACAGTCATGGGTTTGACTTCATCAGAATAGGGGATGGATCTGTTGAGAAGGTAGTAGGGTGTGATATCCTGGTATATGGATGACATACACAGAATAGGAAAAGAAACTCCTATACTACAATCGGTTATACTTTGGTCGTCACACAGTGTTTTCTCCACAAAGGAAATGGATTTTGTATCAGACATACTGGTTACTAGATCTATGGTTTTAGATCTAGATTTGGGTGGTCTCCCAATCTGGGTACTTAGACAGCATTCTAAGGGTATTTAGAATGGACGACTCCATGCACGGTAGTGTACCTGCAGAAGATGGAGTCACCCTCTCTAAAGGTGTCTTATAGACTAAAGGGGAGAGGGATGTGCATGATTGGCAGATCACTTGCTCAGGCAATTGAGTCAATCATGAGATGTCAAGTACCACACCAGATGTTGTTCTTGCACTAGATGCAATAAGTTGACATTGATCCAATCCTGGAGAAACAGTCGGAAGCAGTTTTAGAACATAAGTGGATGTTCTAGGGATATGATAACGACAGCCTCATTCGGGAGACAGTTATCATTCCAGGCTTCCAAGGTGACCTAGACGACAAGGACGTTGTCAGAGTTATAGTTTTTCCCTTATGACGAGGGGCAGTATTTTGGACAGGTGATCCAAGGCAATACTGAGGGAGGCATGGCGCAGGACACTGATTAAGTTCAGTAGTTGATACAGTCTAAGAAGTTTGGATTTGGAGTTCATTTATGAGCTATGTCCCATCAGACATCCAGACACATTCTGAGACAGGTATTGCTCATTTCGGGAGATGGGTTTCTCCATGAAATTGAGATATAGAGAGACATGGAAAGAGACAACAAAGCGGATCCACTCACTGAGGCTATTCCTCGAACGCAATAGTTTCGCAAGCGAGCTTTGTGAGACTGACTAGTAGAGGAGTTGGGTGTTCGGTATCACACGGGCTGTGAGTATGCGACATCGCAATAATTAGCCTTGAGTGCAAGTAGGAGATTGTTGGAGATAGTGCCCTCAGAGTCAATTATTAGGTCACAGGTACGTGATTGCAATGATTGATGGAGGACCTATCCCGGTAGGACAGTCTTACTCGAGATGATAGTATGCTATCTGGTTTACCTTTATCATCGTGTACTGTTTTAAGTGACCTGACACGTCGCTATTACACGTTGATAGAGCCCCTAGGATTCTTGCTTGACCACCAGCAGTATGAGGGCGATCATATAAGTGGGAGCTGGGGGTCTATAAGCTTATCCTTAAAAGGTCCCTAGTCGTGGGAGTTTCGAGACTGGGCATCGATACTCCATTAGTAGACTAGTGTATACAGTCGAGACCCCGACGAGGGGCGGTGGCCGGTCTCACAAGCCACTGGTGTCAGATGGATCACCTAAGATGTATACAGGTGCTCATTGGGTTATGAGTACACCGGACAGGACTCGCCGGGAACATGCTAGTTGGTCATATACCAGACGTCAGATGGCAGTTCCCTGGTGACATGTGTGCAGGTTAGTTCATCGACCTGGGGATCGTCATTTGTCTCGTGTGAGTTCCCACTGTACTTTGATTACTACCCTACCACGGCTCAAAGGAGTCGTGCAAACAGGTTTTAGTTGGGTACAGTCCCGAGCCACATGGAGGCAGTGAGCGTATCTTCAGGGGTTCGTCTCTCCCGGTATTGGGGGTGAGGTCGTGCTGTGTCTAGGAGAGCCATTACACGAAGTCCTCGGCCGAGGCAAGGAGATTTACTGGTAGGTATTCCAGTAGTATCTCAGGGTGTTCTGGGCTACACTCCGACACGACTTGTACCGCTTTTAGGGGTCTGACTTTTACCAACCCCCTAGGCCCGCCATGCGATACTCATAGACGAACGGACCGGACTGTACGGATATTGTCACTGACAGGCTCAGTAGGGAGTCAGGCTGAGTTCGCTCACAGACGTCCCTTTTAGTCAATACCTGGTAGCCCGTTACGTATTGGCTTATACCTCTGACGTGCTAGTGGTTAAATCCACGACCAAGGTGTTGACGAGTCTTTAGAGTCCCCCACATTCAGTTACTCAGCTTTCGGGCGAAAGGTTGTAGAGGCCGTATGGAGATATGGCAAGGTCCGATCAGATACGTGCGGTATTGCACGGATCAGGATCGGACAGTCTATACTATAGGCCGTATGGTTATATGGCAGGGTTCGATCAGATACGTGCGGTATTGCACGGATCAGGATCGAACGGATATTACTAGCCGGCTTTGGTTTAAGCCGGATCCTAGTATAGTACAGTGTAGATTTTGTCTCATTGCTTTTGTATTTCGGTCGAAATACAGATGCGGGTGTGTATGCACAGTATCGGGGTTTTCCTGTAATTTATTACGGGACCAGTTTCCTGGAGTTGCCAGTTTGCTTTTAGTTTCGGCCAATTTCCTTTGTTCCGTTCATTGGCCGAAGATTGGTGGAGGAGGGTTTATTTGCATTGTTGCAAATAAGTATTTGGAAGGGGGTCCTTTGCATATTATTTGTATCATGATGGTTTTCATGATGAGCACCATCACTTGACTTCTTCTTCTCATGATGGCTTGACTTTTTGAAGCCATCATGCATGAGATGATGGTTGCCTTGGAGTGTTGGATTTGTTGTGATCATTCCCTTTTGCATGATAGCCTTCTCTCTCTCTCCTTTGTATTATTGAGAATGGCTCCCATTATTTTTGAGACTCTCCCTCATTCTCACACTCCCTCTCCTCTAGTGATGGCCGGCCACCATGAGGGTGGGTTGCCCATTTTTGTAGTGGGGATTTTTGCTCTCTTGATGCTAGAAAAATCCCCGAGTTCCTCCACAAAAGTTCATACCTCATTTCCTCCACCAAAATGGCACCTCCATAAACCCCAAATGAGACACTAGTTCTACTATTTTCTACAGCGAATCTTGGGCACGTCGAGTAGCCGGCTTCATGCCCGAGTTGCCTCGGCATTGAGGTGGGAGCCCGTAAAAGAAGTAGGCGATGTGGTGCACTTCCGGCGACGAGGAGGAGACGGGACATTCCGCAGGTGATCGGGACGATGACGAGAAGACCGGAGGACTTGGATCGTCGGTATATCTCTATTCCCTTTCTTGTAGATAGCTAGGACTAATTAATGGTTCGATCCGGGTATTAGTGCGCGGCGGTTTGCCAGTTCAGGAAAAATTTAAGTTTTTCACCGCTTCCGCATTTGGCCGTCGGATTGACGGCCGGGGCACCGCCGTGCACTTACAGCTGCCAGAGAGAGAGAGAAAAGAAAACTCTCAGCATATGCTCTTGCAAGTTTAGATTGGTTATTATTTTATCTAAACAGGATGGCTCCCACTGTTTCCTCAAATCCTTCTTCAAAACCTAAAAGAAGAACTAGTCAGGATTTAATCACACGTTACAATTCTTGCTTAACCTTTCAGCCAGGCTGGTGTTGGTACTTCGAGGGAGGTTTTCCAACGCTTTCGCGAACTTCCTTAATTAAAGAACCTCTTTTCCCTGGAGGCGTAGCCCCTCTAACACCTTTCTAGGCACCTACTTGGTTTATAGCATTGATTGTTAAGTGAGAGAAATTCCCGAGAGTAATCCTACTCATCAGTGGGATCGGGATCCAACTATCATTGCATGATGCCCTAGATGGAAGCCACTCTAGTCACTACACTCCAGAAGGTAAGCTAAATCTGCAAGTTTCCTTTATGTTTGAAACTCCCGATGTGATTTTTTACCCCAAGCTCTTATAGACCTTGACGTAGACCAACAAGTCATAAGACGCAAGTCAAGTTCTACCCGTCGTTGTCCTGATCAATTTAAATACATCGTACAAGCCCTTGACGTAGGCCAACAAGGTGTATGTCTGTATTAAACTAATGCATCTATCTATGCAACAAATAGGCACACACACTGCTACCATTCACTATGCCTTGACGTAGGCCAACAAGCATAGCATGAATACGATGTGCTGTCTATCTGAAACGACGGAGGGTTACGGCTAGTTTTTTGGCAAAAAACCGTTAACGTAGTGAACTTGATTTGATCGAAGGAACTAAGATAGCTTTTATTAAAAGGAGTGGTTTAAGCTCCGCATTTAAAATTTGCTTTTTCAAGAAAACCGAGTGGTTTTTAGAAATTGTTCCAACGATTCAGTTAAGGTTTTATTTTCTTTGCATTAATAATAATGCGTCCCATCTTTAACCTATCATTACAGATAACAACGAAAATACAACGTCCTCTTATGCTATCCGCATTCGCCACGGGATCCCGTCATCTTCCGTTAGGTTACTTAACTAACGACAGAGCGGGGGCTGGGCTAGCGCGGGTGTAAAACATAAGCGACGTCTAAATAGCTATCATATATAGATATTGTACATTCGTCAGACACAATAATAGGCATTCCAGATCACAGATAAACAATATTGGATTTGCAAGCAATCCGCATTTCTTTTGAGCCTGCAATGAAAGACGGATTACACAGTTGTGATGAATAGCCATTTTCCCACCCCAGACCCCTACGGGTACGGCAAACTACCCGCCAAGTACCAAAAGTGAAGCGGTCTGCCCCAACACTTCAAAATACCCGGTAGTTTGTGCACCCCACCTTGGGTCTATCCTAGGAGCAAAAACAGTAAAAAGAAATAATACAACGGTGGCTACAACCGCAACCTGGATGTGCCCCGCAAAATAATATTACAACTTATTACATTTACATCAAATGAATTAATACAAAAACCCATCACAAAACCCGGCCAAACACCACAACAGTCCAATACAGTTTATATACACAAACAGTTATATATAACATCACAGATATATGCAACCCCCTGCCAACCGACATACTAGCACTTAGCGAAGTTTACGAACACATAAAACATTTCACAGATATAATCAAACAAGCAAATACCGTATAATTTCGATCGATTAAACACATTTAATTTTTCTCCAATACTTCTCTGTAAATCTGAAACCTGAGCAAAAATAAAAATTACCAGAAAACACCAAATATCACAGAGAAACAACACAAGAAAGTTAGGATGATGAATCGTCCAAAGCGCGGAGGAAGCGCGGCGGATCGGTGGGATCGGCCGCGGTTCCGCGGCGCTATGGCCGATTCATGAGCCCAATTTCTTCGGTGTTCTAATACATTCATTTAGGTCATTCTGAAGGTCCCTGAAAAATTTTTGGACCTCATTTAAAAATCGACAGAAAGTATATGATATCGGGGTTTTTCCGGTTTGTTTTTCCGTTCGAAATTCATACAAATTTGCAAGTGTGTTAAATACTGTTTAGCTAGGCTCTGATACCACTGTAAGTCGATGTTCAACACCCCAATACATATGGGGAGGCGGAAATATGAATAACAATCTTGTTCTATGATTAAACATCGAATAACCGTATGAATCGTTTGCTAAACAAGTTTTAACAAAAGCTATAGAGTTCTAAACTACTATGTTAAGAGATTATAACAAACGGTTCTAGTCCTTCGTCTTAATGTTATCTACGGCCTCTTTGGATCTCCACTCCTCTTCGGCTTTCTTCCGTGATAGACGATCCACCCGAGAACCCTAATCCAAGCTATAACCTCTAAACTTGAGGTTACTTAGTTTCTCTAGTTGCTAAATAGAGTAGCTAAGGTGATGTAGAGATAGGTTATGGAGTAATTAGTCTTTCCTAATCCTTGTTCTCAACTCATGGGGGTAGGATTAGGTTTGGTGAAGGAGAGAGAACTTGAAGAGAGAGAGTGAGAAGATGATAATGATAATAATAATAATAATGAAATAGCTTCTCACTTGATATATGAAACATAATGAATAAAAAGAAATGAATAATATGAGATTATTCATCATGTTTCATTAATACAAGTGGGTGATTCATTATGTGAGTCATTAAGCATTTAATAATGCATTAATGACATGATGAATCACTCACAATGAGTCACTAAATCATTAAATGAAAATGCCACCTCTCCCTCCATGTCACATCCTTCTAGAAGCTTCTCGGAAAATTACGAGAACGTCCCTCTCATCCGTGAAAACACGGAAAAACTTTAGACTGTATAAATCCAATAAACTGATACTAGAATCTGGCTTAAACCAAAGCCGGCTAGTAAAAACTGTCCGAATGTCGTACGTGCGTTCAAACACGTATGCGTCCGAACCTTTGTCGTAAAACCATATGACTTCTATATCTTTTCGCCTGGGTTTGGGAAATCTCTATGTGGGACTCTAAAGACTCAACTACTACACTGGCAGTGGGTTTAACCACAGACCGCAAGCGACACTAGCTGTACGTAACGGTCCCCAGGTAGTTGTCGATAAGAAAGCTGATGAGGTAACCCATCTGAAATCCTACTGAGCCTGTCTGTGGCAATATCCGCGTAGTCCGGTCTGTTCGTCTAAGAGTATCGCATGTATGGTCTAGGGAGGTGGTGGATGTCAGACCCCTAATAACCGTACAAGTCGTGTCGGTATGGTTCAAGACCACCCGAGAATCTACTGATCATTCCATCAGTAATTCTCAATCAGCCCTGGCCAGGGACTTATGGTAATGACCAACCGACCACAGTGCGATATCAACTCCCTATACCGGGAGAGACAAATCCCTAACAGTCGCTCACTGCCTCCACGTGGCTCGGGACTGTGCCCAACTGAAACCTGTTTGCACGACTCCTTTGAGCCGTGGTAGGGTAATAATCAAAGCACAGTAGGAACTCACACGAGACAAATGATGACCTTAAGTCAACGGACTATCTGCACACATGTCACCTGAGAACTGCTATCTGACGTT
The DNA here is from genome assembly GCA_030015575.1 of Agapanthus africanus. Lineage (NCBI taxonomy): Eukaryota > Viridiplantae > Streptophyta > Magnoliopsida > Asparagales > Amaryllidaceae > Agapanthus > Agapanthus africanus. The sequence continues at coordinate 455,630,051 of JASDDO010000001.1, read as the reverse complement.
AGGTATAATACCATCCAGTCAGTTCTCGGCGAGTCCTGTCCGGTGTACTCACACCCAGTGAGCATCTGTATACAATCTTAGGTGAACACCACCAATAGTTGCGGGACCAATCCACTGCCCCTCGTCACGGTCTAGATATGTATACACTAGTCTACTCCGGAGTATCGATGCCCAATCTCGATACTCCTGCGACCAGGGACATCTAAGGGTGTGCCTATTGACTATCCAGCTCCCACTAGTATGACTGCCATCACAACGCCGGTAGTCAGATAAAACACCCTATGGGATTTATCAACATATATATATAAATACCAAGTAAAAAATATCATACGTTAAGACAAAGTCAAACCAAACAGCGTACTATCATATCAAGCAAGACTGTCATGTACATACATATCCCAAGCATCCTATACAATGTAGGCCTCTAGGGCATATATATCCAACACTTTGAAGGTCTCAACCTTTCCCTCTATACCAAGTTTCTTCTTAAAGATCCACTTACTCCCAATGGGTTTTACCCTTTCAGGAGAAACTTCCAAAGTCCATACTTTGTTGGTGTACATGGATTCCATCTCAGATCGCATAGCATCCAGCCATTTCACAGAGTCCCCACTTATGATGGCCTGCTCGAAACTAGTTGGGTCATCATCTTCCATGATATGATCCTTGCTCCCACCGTCTATGAGAAAACCGTAGTATCTCTCTGGTGGATAAGGAACCCTACTAGATCTGCAGAGTGGCTGAGATTCGTCGGGGACTATTAAATCCTATGGTTCTACCAAATCATCAGTTATAGTTAGTGTAGCTGGAACTTCTTCCAGTTCTACCTCATTACCACTAATTTCTTTCACAAGAAAATCCTTTTCTAAAAATGTGGCATTCTGAGAAACAAACATATTTTGTTCCTCAGTGTGGTAGAAGATATATCCTCGCAAATGTTTGGGATATCCAATAAACTTACACAGAACTGATCTTGCCTCGAGCTTGTCCGGATTTTGCATTTTAACGTAAGCCGGACAACCCCGTATCTTAATAAAATTAAGACATGGTCTCTTCCCTTTCCATATCTTATATGGAGTAGTAAGCACAGATTTGGTGGGAACCTTATTCAATAGGTATGCAGCTGTCTCAAGTGCATAACCCCAAAAGAAAATAGGTAACTCAGCAACACTCATCATAGAGCGCACTATATCTAATAGGGTGCGATTGCTCCTCTCCGATACTCCATTGTGTTGTGGTGTATACGGATGAGTAAGCTGAGAGAGAATCCCATTCTCTTTTAAGTAGTCTTGGAGTTCCATGCTCAAGTATTCTCCTCCTCGATCAGATCATAGGATTTTAATATTTTTACCCGTCTGGTTCTCAACTTCGTACTTGTATTCCTTGAATTTCTCGAAAGCTTCATATTTGTGTTTCAACAAGAACACATGTCCGAATCTTGAGAGATCATCGGTGAATGTTATAAAGTACGAGGAGCCATTCCTGGCATGAGTAGACATAGGACCGTATACATCACTATGTATCAGTCCCAAGAGTTCAGTAGCTCTTTCTCCGTGTCCAGTAAATGGAGTTTTGGTCATCTTACCTTTTAGACATGACTCGCAAGTTTCATAAGATGTAAATTCAAACCGATTCAAATATCTATCTTTATGTAACTTAGTTAGTCTTGTCGTATTGATATGACCTAGTCTATAATGTCACAAGAAGACTTCGTTCATTTCTGAACTTTTCCTCTTGTGTGTGTTCTGTATATTTAGAACTGTGGTTTGATTTAGAACGTATATACCATTATACAACATACCAAACCCAATCAACACTTGATTTAAGAAAATGTTCATAACATTTTTCTATAATACAAAGTTATATCCTTCTTTATCTAATAAAAAAATTGATATTATATTACACATCATTTTTGGTACGAAATAACAATCGTTCAGAATCAATGTCTTACCATTTGGTAATACAAGGTGATATTTACTAACTGCTTTGGCTGCAATAATTGCACCATTCCCTACTATGAGAGACTTATCACCCTTTCCCAGTTCTCTACTTCTTTTTAACCAGTGTAACATATTACAAACGTGTGATTCTGATCCGGTATCCAATATCCAGGATATAGAGCATACTGAGAAACAGTTCTCAGTAATGAACACACCCGAAGAAGATGCATCATCATGTTCTTTCTTCATTCAGGTTTCGAGGGAATCCTTATACTCCCTTATTCCTTACTCAGACTTATGACAATCATAAGATAGAGCAGAACCAATGTTCTCCAGCTCAGTAAAATAAGCGGGTTCGGTCAATACATCCATATTATTATCTTAATTAAGGCGTGTCATTATCGCTACCGAGAGAGAGAGAGAAAAGAAAACACTTTAGCGTGCGCTCTTATAAGATTAGATTAGTTATTATCTTAACTAATCAGGATGGCTCCCACTGTTTTTATCAAAGCTTCATTCAAACCCTAAAAGGTAAGATTAGCCAGGATTAATTACACCCTACAAGTTCGCCAATTGGTTAGCCAGGCAGGTATTGGTACTCCGAGGGAGTCTTCCCATGCTTTTGCATGGAACTAATTAAATAACCTCGTTTCCGTAGGGGCATAACCCCATTAAAACCTTTCTTAGACACCTACTTGATCGGTTAATTGTAAAGTGGAAAACTCTCCCAGTGAAGGGATCTAGGCTCTTTCCTCATCGAATGAGGTGCTGGATATTCATAAAATGAATACCTCTATGCAAGGCAATAACTAGAGCTACATTTTTTGAAAATTTTGATTCTACAACATCTTTAGATTTCTTTTGTTTTCATTAATCTCATTAATGAAGTCCCATCATTTATGTTTCCTAAACATCACAGAAGAAACAAAAATAGAACGTACGCTTATGCCATTCGCATTCGCCATGGGGCCCCATCATGCACCGTTAGGTTACTTAACTAACGGCAGAGCGGGGGATGGACTAGCGCGAGTGCAAAACATAAGCAGCGTTTATTATATATCATATATATATAGCATTCGTCTCATACAGTTATATGATCACATCACAGAACACAGGCAGCAGAAACAATTATATGAAACATAAGATATACTAGGAGGTCCGTGTTTTAAATTAAGCCAGTAATGAAAAACACGGATTCCACGGTCGTGATGAATAGCCAAACCCACATCCCTAGACCCCTATAAGAGCGGAAAGTGACCCTTCCAATTCTAGAATTAGGAGACCCGGTCTCGACTGCTCAAGATGGTTTCTCACTGGACTCTAAAACCTGGTCACTTATGCTCCCCGCCTTGGGTCTATCCTAATGTGGAAAAGTAAATAATATACATCAATGGTGACATCATCCTCAACCCGAAAGTGTCCCAATAAAAGAATATTACATACAAATTTTTACATGAATGAATATAGAAAAACTCTTATCTCACGCAAAAACCCTCAGCTATTCTATCATGATGATCCAATATAACATATCACAGCAACACATAAACATCATATGTCATCAACGTAAGTAAATATATGTATCCTGAATATCATTGATATATAGCAATGAGATTGGGGATATGCCACATATTACACTTACGGTCGGAGAAAAGAAATGAAAACTACAATAATTAGAATCCGCAAAATCCTTAGACATCATAAATCCGGAATATCTCACATGCCTAACTTAATAAATCTTGCATTTAAGTCTCGAATTGAAAACACTTTTCAATAAGAATTCGGGTAATTCAATAAGATTCCCGATTAAATGATCGAATGCTCGTCGGGAACTTTAGTAGATTGCCACACCCCCGATGCCGTCAACGAAGTGCACTTAGGCGGAACACCGCGGCCGCGAGCACCCGAGTGGATGCTTTTGGTCATGGGGTTCTCCAATAGTCACTTGGTCAGGGCTATGGGGCATGGCTATCTAGTAGTGTTTCCTGGCGACTATTCGCGTATAATACGAGATTGCGACGGAGTTTTAATCCGAATCGAAACTCTATGGCAATCGATCAAAAGAGACTAAAACGCGAGATTTACAATCGACAAACTAGTTTTCACAAAACAAATTAATGTGGATTCCAAATATTGTATCACATATCCTAAAAATCTAGACGATGTTAAACTTTTCGATCGATTCATAAAACACCCATAAATCACAGAGACCTCAACATCTTGAACATCACAAAAATACCCAGAAAACCCAGAATCACAAACTAGAGTAGCACAAGAAAAAAGAACCCTCAACCCCATAATCTTGCTGCGGAACAGCGGCTAAACAAGGGTTTAGGCCGCGGTTTCGCGGCGGTTTAGTGGAGATGGGGCCTCGTTTTTCTTAGGGCTCCATCAAATAACCTGCAGAATTTTCTGCATATTTTTAATTTTAAAAATATCTACTTTTGGAAAAATGGACAAAAACTTTGAAATTAGGATTTCGAAAATATCAATCGAATACTTTAACGTCGTTTAGACCTTACCTAATGCTCTAGCTTGGCTCTGATACCATGAAAGTGTGTCTTAGCATCTTTACTAGGTTTCCACATGCATCAAGTATGCAATTTAAAAATATCTAGAGGTCTAAGCTACACTAACCTAGAATCGAACTAGTGAATTAGGGTTTGTAAGCAAGTAAATAAGCTTTACACTAAGTGAATAGAGAATACAACCTTTGTAGACCGGTCCTTCACTTCTAGAGCTCCAAGTAGCAGTCCCTAAGCTCCAAGTAATAGTCCCTAGAACTCTTTTTATGTTCCACTTGGTGAAAGGAACGAGCTTGTTTCGTTGTCTTCGAGGCCGAAGATGATCCACCTTGAAGTTTCTCTAACTAAAGCTACCTCGTTACTAATCATAGAATTAGGGAAGCAAACAACCTAATCTTATAGGCTAGATGAGAGTAAGTTGATGAAGTAGGAATTTTGCTCACTTTAGAAATTCTTTTCTCCTTTTCTTTTTCAACTCAAGAAAATCTAGAGAGGATGAAGATGAACTTAGGTGATGAAAAATCTCAAGTAGTGAAGTGAGAGAGTGAACCATAGTTTAAAGATAAGAGTTGGGTGAGAAAAATATCTAGAGTAAAACAAAAATTAGTGGGATGAGTCATGGCTTCTACATGCTTCTACAGGCATCTAAGTCATGCTCATTTTCACTTCATTTTGAATTTGCTCTAAATAAATAATTACCAAAATTATCTTTATCCTTGGTGTGAGTCTCAGACACCCATGATCAATGTATCATCTACCATGACACAAAAGAATTTTATATATAATTAAATATATACATATATCATATATATATATATATATATATATATCATTATATATAACAAAAGAATAAAATATTTAGTCAGCACAATATTAGTTAATATATAAATATATCAAATATAAATATATATTAAATTATTGAATCAACACTTGATTCAATAATCTGGTTATATCATATATAACCGACTAATATCATTTATATGTATATCAAATTATCAAATCAATATTTGATTCAATAATCCGGTCATATCACATATAACCGATAACATTCAATATACTATATCAAATATATATACATATAACATATCATTGAATCAACACTTGATTCAACAATGCGGTTATATCACATATAACCTAACCGATATCAAATATCGCGATATTAGAATACGGTATCATATACTCGTATTTAATCAAGCTCCTGCACATATCACCATATGTGTCCTACTTCATTTCGCTTAAGCTAGGAAACCTCTGTGTGGGACTCTAAAGACTCGTAAATACGCCAGCAGTAGGTAATGATCACATCTGTCACCCACAACCCATCAGCGGTACTAGCTGGACGTAACGGCTACCCAGGTATTGAGCAAATAGAAGATCAACAAGCAAGCTTGTCCAAACTCCCGCAAAGCCTATAAGCGACAATTACCGTATAGTCTGGTCTCTTCATCTGATATATCGCATATCAAGTCTAGGGGTGGAATTGCCAAACCCCGGTAACTTGATAAGTCATGTTGATGTGTGCCCTATAACCATTCGAGAAACTACTGATAACACTTACCAGTAAATCTCATCAGCCCTGGCCAGGGTCTTGCTGTTACAGCCAATCGAGCATGGCGCAACATCAACTCCCTATACTGGGAGAAATGAAACCCCTCCTATCGCTCATTGCCTCCATGTGACTCAGGACTGTACCCAAAATCCACCTGTTTGCATGACTCCTTTGAGCCGTGGTAGAGAGGAAATCAAAGCACAGTGGGAACCACACAAGACTCTATGACGATCTCGGGTCTATAGACTAACCTGTACCGGTGTCACCAGAGAACTGCTATCTGACGATAAGTATGGTACCAACTAGGAGTTCTCGGCGAGTCCTGTTCGGTGTACCCATTCTCTAATGAGCACCTGTGTACAATTTTTGATGTCAAACACCAATGGATGTGGGATCAACCATCGCCCCATACATGATCAAGAAACGAACACACTAGTCTACTCTGGAATATCGATGCCCTGTCTCGATACTCCCTCGAGTAGGAACCGTTAAAGGATGTGCTTGTGGACTGCCTAAGCCCCACTAGTATGATCTGCATCATAGTCCTGGTAGTCAAGCTAACATCCTAAGGGCTTTATCAACATGTATCAGAGAGACGGTATAATAATAGTAGTGTACATGTTAAGATAGAGAGCAACCAGATAGCATACTATCATGTCGAGCAAGAAAGTCCTCTATATATATATGTCCAAGCATCCACTATATCATACAATAATGGCTTATAGGGAATACATATTCCTAACAGCCCTGACGACCTGGGTATGCATGTTCAAAGCAAGAAGTGTACTTATCCTAGATCAGGACCTACCCTACTTTGAGAATATTGTGGATATCTAGACTAGCGACGTCAGTGATATCATTCCCTTTGCCACCATCCGGTTAGTTGTTCTCTTGATTTATAGATTTGTTTCTGTTGCACTATGATGTGATAGATTTAGTGATTATGATTCTCGTTACTTGTACTCTGTTTACTGCTTACCATGCACTTCTAGAAACCGAAGTGTGATTACAGCAAGATTATTCCTTGACCGTAAGAGCATGGCTGGCCTAATCACCCTCAATTTCCGTATTTTGGGAAGTGGGAAGTGACTCAAAGACTGATTTTCTTGAAGATCACTCACCTGGCGTTGAGGCGCTAATGGTAGAGAGTGGAGGTAGTTGCCCGAATTGAAGGCCATTCAACTCCTACATTATTTAAGCAGTCAGAATGCAGAGTAGTGGAGTCATGGTCCTCCCAGAAATGACCAGCTTGGATGGGATGTTGTTGGCATTGCAGTTGCTGTTATAAGGGGATGCCATTGAGATCTACATAGGAGATAGAACACCAACTTCAGTATCCCGAAATCCAAGAGCAACCATAAGCATAAGAAACCACAATTTTTTTCGTAAAAATACGGCACACGGAGTGTGGAGTGGAAATGGAAAAAGTCTCACCGGGCATGCCAGAATCTGTTTACTGTCGAAAACGAGAAACTGAGGCGATCTAGGATAGACCGTCTAGCCTGAATTTAGGAGCAGATGCATAGGTTTGATCCATCCACCTCTCTGAAGACACTAAGTTGATTTATACCGCCGTATATCGGAGGTTTGAAAGAATGCAACCGATATTGCTGACTTCAGATTCCTTCTCAGGGTGAGAGGTTTATTGATTGTGGAGATGCATTTTTCCAACAAGAGCAAGCCCCTGTAGTTAATCACGTTATCGCGAACGATAACAACTTTCTACACTCCATGTTTTTTCCTCATATGTCATGTTTTAGTTTTTTTATTATTTTGGGTTACCCTTGGATTATATACGGAGACTAATTTTGTTGTCGCCGTAAGGCGCGGATTAATCCAAATCCATACATATATCATATGATTTGGGTCAAGCATTTGCTTGACAAAGTCCACTTTGGTAGCTTGGTTTGCCAACGGAAGTGAACTTAGGTAGCATTTCTCACATTTGTGAGGTCCATCAGTGCAAATAAGAGCAGAATATCTATATAAGGACACGTTGGTCTCATTTAAGAACTAAGATCAACTTAGCGAGTTTGGAAGTATAGGCGCTACCTAAGGACACTTAGTTTCCTTTGAGATCTAGGTCAACCTGGGTGGCATGAAAATATTGTTCTCAGTTTGATCATTTGATCACAGCAGAAGTATTGAGACATAGCCAATTTAGGCTAAGTATTGGATCTGTTTGACACCCAAAATATGTATGGTGCATAGCGTTTAACTCGACTTAAGTCGGCTCTGGTGATGGCTTTACGCATGCACACATGCATTACACGTGGCGCCCGATGGGGCCAATTGAGTGCTTAGCGCACAGCATCGGCTCGGTGATCAGTCAAATTTATTGCAAATTTGTATGGACATTTTCCCTACTATTATTAGTTACTAAAAGATGTTATTTGTAAATAAAGAATATATGTGGGTTTATTTGTAAAAAAATTAATATGATATGTTTCTTCATTTATAATTAATATAATTAGGGAAAATATATGCATTTAATATTTAAATAAAATATTCATATTAAAATATGCATATCATATCAAATATTCCTACCCAATATTCTTAAGATATCATATCATATAGTTGGTTAGAATAATATCTCAAATAAAATAAATGCTTCTAACAAGATTATTTGAGATATTGTACATGTATTATAATAGATCAGCTCATGTCTGAAATACAAGTAGGAGATTCACAACAAATAAATTCACCAGACCAAACTGCCGAATATTAGGAGCAAATCGAATAATTTTGCAATGACAGAGACTAAGAAATATATTTTAAGAATCTTTTTATCAGAAGAATCTTCAAATATCGTGAAGAAAAGGCACAAAAAATTTGAAGACATGAACCCACCAAACGGCGGCGAAAGCGCGGTCAAATAGGGCTATAAGCTGCGGTTCAGCGGTCATTTGGCAGCCATAGGATCTGAAACTTCAGGGTCATAATCATAATTTCACACACTTCAATATATCATCTAGGATTTCACATTCCAGATCCTATAAAAGAACCGAGAGCTATCTATACATTCATACATTCATTTACCCATCGATCGAGAGAGATCTAGAAAGCAACTAGGGTTTTTGTAATCTACTTTTTCAGCAAGAAATTTTGTAATACAATAGTTGATCAATAAAGGTAGTGTTTTAATTCTTTCTGCATTTTACTTTCCACATTACTTTCCGCATTTACTTTCTGCATTTACTTTCTGCATTTTTACTTTTAATTATGGAATCATTCATCTTCCACATCTCTTTTAAATCGCTAATATCTATGAGCGAGTAAATTCTTGTTTGCTAGGGTTTGTAGGATATGATAGAATAATGGGTGAAAACTATAACTTAAATTCTTTTTAAAAGTTTTAATATTTATAAAGTTTAGCAAAATTTAGGTTAACCTTCTTATTGGGCATGCTATCAATTCATGATAGTCACGACCATGATTTGAGATTCGTTAATAATCGTTTTGTTAAGAGCTTGAGATAAATAAAGATCAATGGAAGGACAAGGGTCAGTAATGGGAAACCCTAATTCCCTCTAAGAACCCTAATCCACATTCATCGTTATCTCTCTAGTATTAAATAATTAAAAGATAAAAAGAATTATTTTTTTACTTCATCCATTAACTACTAAGTCCTATAAACCTGTTCAATAGAAAATATTGCACATTTGATATAACATTTTCCTTGATTTTCTTAAATATTTAAAGGTGTTTATTATAAATATGAAACATATGAAGGTTTATCTGTAAAATATCTGTTGTCATATATTTATATATTATAATTAACATTATGAAGGAAAATATATGCATATAATATTTATATAATATTTTGGTAATTAAAATATGCATATCATATCAAATATTCTAATCAATATTCTTAATATATAATATCATATAAAATGGTTAGGATGATATCTCAAAAATACCAATTACTACTAACACTTTAAGTTGAGATATTGTGCAGATCAGGACTGGAATCCATAAGATCGAGATTCAGAATCAAATCTGTCGACACATTGATGCAAATCACAAGATTTAGCAATGGCAGAGATTCAGGGCACTAATTTCAGAATATAGACATCTAGAGGATCTACAAACATTAATATAAAATATCACAAAAAATCTCAAACCATGAAGACATCAAAGAACCGCGGATGAGCGGCCAAATCCCATTGTTTGCGGCGGATCCGCCGCAATATTTAGGACTTAGGAGTTTGGATTTTTTTGGGTAGGATCGTATCAGCAAACCCTCACTTATGGCATCTAGGGTTTGCATCTTCTGTGACTATAAATAGAACCGAGAGCCACACTTGAAAAGCATCAAACCGAAGAGATCATGAGGTTACAGATGATCCACGCATCCAGGTTGATCAATCGGCTGTTCAGGTACCTTCTTCAAGAGAAATCGAGAAGCAAACTAGAGTTGTGTATTCTACTTTCTAAAGGAACAAAAAGTATAATTGATCTAGTTGATTAATAAAGATAGTTGCTTTATTCTTATCGCATTTTACTTTCTGCATTTTACAATATGATCTCCTTTTCTATCCATTCTTCTTCTTCTCAAAACATGCGCGAGTAATTCTCCGCTTGTTAGGGTTCATAGGATTAGGGTAGATTAATGGATGATGAAAATTCTTAACTCACTTTACGTCTTATAAAGTTTATTAACTTTACCAAAAGAATTGTTAACATCCTTATCGGGCGCACTACCAAATTATTGATAGTATCGACCACGATTTGAGATTAGATTAACAATTGTTTTGGAAAAGGCTAGACATGAACAGAGGTCAACGAAAAGATAAGAGTTAAGAGTGGAAACCCTAGTTTCTTCCAAAAACCCTAATCTTCATTCATCACTATCGATCTAGTTAAATCTATTAAAAGATAAAAGGAGTTATTTTTATTTAATCATCCATTACTACTAAATTCTAACGAACCCTACAAGCCCTCTCCTTTATATATATTCTACATCCGTGTTTAACATAGATCTAGAATCTATTCTCCTTTCTTCTTTTATTTTATTCAACTCGTCTAAACCAAGATTAAAAGTTCCATGCAACCCTGCGGACGACCCGTACTCATCTCGGCTAGCTACACGCGACACCGTTATTGATTGCGGTTACTATTACAAACGCTTTTTTCACACCAATCAAATGGTGCCGTTGCCAGGGATACGTGCGTAATTTTTTTCCTTGCTATTCGGGTTGAATTCTTATTTGATCTATATCATAAAAGTAAAACAAAACCGCAACTTGCATATTTAACGATTAGTGTGCGATTTTTGCGAGGGAATCTAGAGTCACTAGAGCGAGGATATAGAGATTCAGAGACTTTCAAAGAGGAGCAAAGGAGGCACTGTAGAAAAAAATTGATAAAGATCCCTCCCTGTTGCGGCGGAACCACAGTCTAAGCTTGGTATTGGCGGCGGAACCACGGCGGCGTAGGAGAATTGGAGTGCCAAACTTCTCTGGTATCTTCTACATATCTTTCTCTCTCCTATGAGATCCAATAATTTGATTTTCTGTAGGATTCTTTGAAAAATATTGCCGCTCAAAAATCTTTTGCGTGTTTTGTAATTGGTTTGTTTGTGCATATTTTAATACGGACTTTAAGGGGCAAGACCAAAATTCAGATTATGTGGGGATTTCATCACCCTTCTTAAGCCCCACAAATCACAAAAAAAGTATCCGCATAACCCTATATTAATTAAAAAATATCTAGACCAACGCTCTAAGGACCGTCGCGCTCAATTAGGACAGAGGAAGGTCGTGGCTAATCTATCACTTATCCGCATTTCTTTTGTGGTGTCTAGGCAAGTGTGACTAAAGCAAGTGGCTACTTAATTAGGCCTGCTATTTTTGTTGATTCATATAGCGGATACCTCCCACTTACCTGGCACTTATCTGGCCACAAGAGCGATAAAGAGGTGGTAGAGGATTGATCCTGCGACTTGTCCTTTGGAAGTCTAGGAGCGGTGTAGTGACTTGACCTAGGTGACTTTAGTTGCATTTTTTGTGTGATTTGTCTCACATCCGACACTTTTCAAAATAAACCATTTTTAAATCGTTCTCATACGCTGCCACGTGCGCTAAACCCGCTTAGTGCATGCTCGGCTAGGCACGAGATTCTAGTGCCCGTCTTGTCCGTGTTTCTGTTATCGACTCCGAAATCGGTACTTCTTCGTCTTCTTTTTCCCCTCCAACCACCGCATCGACCGAGATGGACGGTTCACCATCAGATTATAACACACCCCTGCCACCACCCGTAGGTGCGCAAAATCCACCGTGTATCTCTCTCCAAGAGAGATGCTACCCGATACGCGGTCCCCTTCCTACCTGTCTATCTATTCCACCAGCCAATGGGGATAATTTTGAAATTAAACCCCATTTCATCAACCTGTTGCCCAAATTTCACGGGCTTGAGTCTGAAGACGCATACGTTTTTATCACAAAATTCGAAAATGTATGCGGAATGATAGGCACTTCACAACTTTCAGTGGATGTTATGAGATTACGTCTTCTCCCTTTTACCTTGTGCGATCTAGCAGAAAAATGGCTTTATAACACTGCCGCACACTCTATTGCCAATTGGGATGATTCGTTATAGCATTCCTTAAGAAATTTTATCCTAATCATAAGACCGCCCATGTTCGAAGCAAGATTAACCAGTTTACCCAGCTTCCCAATGAACCATTTTGGAAATACTTTAACGGTTTAAAGATCTATTAGTCCAATACCCTCATCACAGAATTAATGGATGGGACCATTGCCGAATTATATATGAGGGTGTTAATCCTGCGAGAAAACAGATGCTTGAAACCATTTGTCGATGTCATTTCATGTCTAAAGACGATGGTGAAACTTGGCAATTCCTGAAAGATCTCGCTGAACAAACTTTACAGTGGGAAAGCATTAGACCAACATCGTCTAGGGGAGGTATCCATCAACTCGACATTTTCATCGCAGTGAAAGCCGAAATGGCCGCGATGCAAAAGAAACTCGATGCTGCCGAAAACAAATTCTCATCTACCTCCCTAAACCAGGTTACACTCCCCAAAACCATGTGTGGTTGCTGTTCCGACCCATCACACTTAACCGAAGAATGTCCTTGAGTCCACCGTTTCAAGGTCAAGAACAAATTAATGCTATTTGATTAACAGGTTTTGACCGTGTCTGTAGGGTGTTTTTCGTCACCCCATTGAGATGGGAATACACGCGCGCTTATCAGGCACATTACAGATTCCCCCTGCCTAGGGTAGGCTGGGGTTTATTGATTGTGAGGATCCGAATCTCCGGCAGCCGCGGACTAAGCTGCCGTTAATTAGCCCTTGCCTTTGGAGCGAGAGAACCTTCGATTAACGGGTCAAACAGGTCATGCGAACTCAGTGTGCAGTGTACATGTGTTGTGTTTTGAAAAGAGTTTTGGATATATCGGCGGACCCCGTAGAGTTTTTACGGGGGTCCCACTACCCGGATAGCGGGCTGGGGGTCAAAAGGGCTAGCAGCCCCCTTGCGGGGTGCGGGGCAGCGCCCCGTTAGAAATTTTTTCTAACGGGGGACAGTATTGTAGAGTATGTGTGTGTGTGTGTGTATACATACATATATATATATATATATATATATATATATATAAGGAAAAGGGCATCTAAAGGATGCATGGGAGAAAGCGCCAGCGCCTCACGTGCGCGGCACGCGGGCGCTTGGGTGCTCGGGCGCTGGCGCTATCGCCTTGGACGCTAGCGCTTTGGGCGCCAAGGTGCTAGCACTTTGGGCGCTAGCGCCTCACGTTCCAGGTACGTGAGCGCTCGAGCGCTAGCGCTTTGGGCGCTAGCGCCTCACGTGCCAAGCACGTGGGCGCTCGGGCGCTCGCGCTTTGGGTGCTAGCGCCACACGTGCGAGGCACGTGAGCGCTCGGGCACTAGCGCTTTGGGCGCTAGCGCCTCACGTGCCAGGCACATAAGCGCTCGGACACTCGCGCTTCGGGCGCTAGCGCCACACGTGCAAGGCACATGAGCGCTCGGGCGCTAGCGCCACACGTGCAAGGCACGTGAGCGCTCGAGCGCTATCGCTTTGGGCGCTAGTGCCACACGTGCCAGGAACATGGGTGCTCGGGTGCTAGCGCTTTAGGTGCTAGCCCCTCACGTGCTAGGCACGTAGGCGCTCGTGCGCTAGCACTCAAGCACATGGGCGCTCGGGCGATGGGCGGCAAAAGGGACTTGGTCCCTGCAATGGGAGTTGTACTCCCAGAAAGAAATACTTATTATTTTGTATGTATATATATATATATGAGGAGTTAAACTCTTAGGATATTTTGAAGCCAATAAAGGGGCTTCTCCCCTTAAGCCCTGGATCTTCCCCACAGTGGGGTCTTTGGAGATGGGTCTCCTTCTTCCTCCTTTGTTGGCCGGCTCCTGGATAACAAGAGGGGTGAGATTTTAAAGATCTCTCCTTTTTAAGATCTGATGGAAGATCCAAGCTCCCCTTTGTGGGTTTCATGGTGAAAAACTATTTAGTTTTGAAAAAGGAAGAGTAAAACTCTTGATTTAATTCAAAAGAAAGAAGAAGGTTTTAGAACCTTGAGAAAGGAGAAGATCACAGATCTTGATTCTTTTTGGGGGAGAGAGAAAAGTTTTTGAGATATTTTCATTATCTTTGCCTTTATAGGCTATACTGTAACACCCTAGTTCATTTATACCAGTTCTAATTCAAGTATTTCTTTATTTATGGTATTTTCCTGATTATTTGTGTTTTGAGTGCGAATAGTGTATTTGACATCTGTATTTGCATCCGACCCGACCCGTTTGCTGGAAAGCTGTCTTGATTCCTGTTTATGATTTATCCCGACTTTTTATAAGGATCCGTGCACTTTCATGTTGTTTATTTTTGCATACTTGCATTATATCAAGCATCTGCATTTTTTTATATAACATTTAAAATCACATAAAATATTTTTAAAATATATTGCATGGCCTGCATGATACCCCTAATCCCGTCGTAGCATCCGCACATCTTGTTCTCGTCCCGTTTAGTGAAACGGACTTGTTTGGATGGCTACGTGCACGTGCGTGCATCCGTTCTTGGGGGTATGCATTTTCGTTACCCGGATATCCTATTTTAGTTTTGGTCGACACGTATATTTTTCGTATTTTAAAACTGAATTTTAGACCTGGCCCGGACGTGTTTGGAGTAAGTTTGTATTTACCAGAATATCAAATTTTATTAATACAATATTTTAAATATTATTAATTAACAGTTTAAAATTTTAATAACGAAAAAGATTTCTAAAATAAAAATCCTAACCAATATTAACAATCTCTCTCTCTCTCTCTCACTGACACTCTCTCTTTCTCTTTCTCTTTTCTCTCTCTCTCTCTCTTTCTCTTTCTCTGTCTCGCTGTCTCTCTCTCTCCTCTCTCTCCTCTCTCTCTCTCTCTCTCTTCCTTTCTCTCTCCCCTCGCGATCCCTGAACACTTCTCGAGTCGTGTCACCCCCTCTCCCTTACAGTCACCTCCCTTCACACTTCTTCTTCTTTCTTTCTCTATTTAAACCTGAGCCTCCCCACGAGAACCCAAAAACCCTAACCCTAACTCCTCTGCCTCCTCTTCCCTCGACCTTGCTTCTCAACCCTCGTCATCATCTCCTTCCTCTCCTTCCCCTCCAAACCCAGAAACCCCTGCTGAAACCCCGTGAACCCTAGCACCCTCACTGCCGATCCCAGAGACCCCATCGCCTACACCTCGCCGTCAACCGATCACCGTCTTCAACAAATCCCTCGCATCTACCTCCTCTGTCTCATATCCACTGAGCACATCCCCTCTCTTCTTCTTCCTCTTCTTTTTCTTTTTCTTGATTCTTGATTTTTCCAGCCATCGCCGGAGTCGTGTCGCCGCTGCTGATCCAAGCGATCCAGTGAACGTCCCTTACTTGCGTGATTACCCTCTTGCCTTGCCTTGATCCGTCCCGTGTGCCGTGTGTGCATAGTGACGATTTACCGACGTCGGACATGCCGTACGCGTCCGTCGTGTGATCCAATCGAGGCAAGTTTATCTTGCTACATGCTATGATATATGTTACATCCATATTAATAATAATATTACATGTTTAGTGCATTGTGCATCCTATATTACCATTTTACTGTTTTACAACGTCCGTTTTCATCCGTACAATTTATTACATATTTAGTTGCATGCAAGTTTATCTTGCTACATGCTATGATATATGTTACATCCATATTAATAATAATATTACATGTTTAGTGCATTGTGCATCCTACATAGTATTGGAACTGTAAATGTAACCCCTAATCGATATTTGTGCATCCATACCATTAATTTTATATCTATTCGCATACCATGTCACGTTATTACATATTAGTGTTATATTGACACCCCATGCGTGATAATGTGCATCCTACAGAGTCCTAAAGCCGTAGTTGTAACCCCTGCTAGATAATTGTGCATCTGGTAACCCCTGATAGTTAATTGAGCATCCATGTCTTATTGTGTACCCATACTATTAATTCTTTATATCTAGTTGCATGCCATGTCGTATTAATCCATATTATTGTTTTATTAGCACCCCATACATGATAATGTGCACCTTACATAGTCATGACGTAACCCATGATAAATATTTGTGCATCCATGCTTTTATTGTGCATCCGTACCTGCTACAGTTTTATTGTGAGTACCCGCTTGATACCTGTGCACTACCTGGTATAACCTAATATACCACTGCTTGCCTTGATACCTGATCTTGTTACTAATGCCGACAATCATGACCTGTTGTCCCTACGGACATATCCTGTTGTCTACATAGACAAATCTGTACCTGCTTGATCCTGTGTTGGCATTAGCTCAGATTATTAATACCTGACTTGAACACATAACCTTGGGGGTATGGGGAAATCAAAAATGTAACTGAAGTGTAGCTTAAAATGGTATTACTTGATCCGTGGTCCCGGGGAATAACGGGACAGAATCATTCGTGATTCTTACTTGATCCGTGGTCCCGGGGGATAACGGGACAGAGTCATTCATGACTCCCACTACCTGATCCATGGTCCCGGAAGATAACGGGACATATTCTTTAAGTTACATGGAGGATTACTCTAATTGATTTCAAACAAACTTTAAAATAGATAACCCGGTAGCACAGATTAGACTACGCACTGCACGTCACTTATACTGATACACTTCACTGTTATATATTTCTGTTGACTTGTTACTATTTATAATTCATGCCTGCATGCCTTGTTACCTCCTGATTTTATTATTGTTGATATTATGACGCACTGACGTCTGGGTTTTGCATAGCCCTGATCCTTTATCTCTGTCACAGGCCATTCAGGAGTATTTCAGTCAACAGGCCGAGCAGTGAGGACCTGTTAGTATTTTTTTAGTTTAGTTTTCTTTCAGCATTTTCATTCCTGACGTGAGCCCGTATTTTGGGACGTACTTTCCAAATGTTATTGTTATTTGGATCTTTTGCTTCCGCATATTATTTCTTGACTCGTTCATTCTGGCTTATGGACATGTACTAGATAGTTTATTTTATTTCTACTGTTCTTGATATCTTATAGACAGTCTTAATGTGACTGTGGAGGGATGTTTCCTAGCCACAGGTAGCATGGCTGGCTCTGTCACGTGCCGATCTTAGCGCACTCTGGGAAGCGGGGCGTGACATATACACTTTACATATAGCCCCTTGGGCTTTACAAAATGGCATTTTGCCCATCCCATGCCTTATGTGCTATTTCTTTTTGCATATAAGTCATGGGCTTTACAAAAATTTGGCTTTATGCCCATTTTCTTACATTTATTCAAAAAATAAAAAAGGAAATATACCAAAATTATTTATTACAAAATTTTTATTTTGGCATGGTGGAAGGCCGGACGCTTTGTGTTTGGGCTCGACCCGGGCATTGGCCCACTTGACTTGGGCTTGGGCCCACTTGGCATGGGGTTGACTTTGATTTTGACTTGGTCAACCGGGGTGTAAATTTCGACCCCAACAAAGTGCCCCTATCAATAAATGCACACAACATATGTGGGTCGTGTGCATGAAATTAATGGATCTTCTTTCACGTGGAGGTGACTTGATTTGGTTCCCGTTTTTTGGGAAGCTGGCACTGCCCTTTTTATGACATGGACGGTCGATGCTTGACGTGTCTCTGAGATGGAGTGTCTGGTTAACTTGATTCCAAGGTGGAGCGTAATTCCGACGAGGAGGTCGTTGCTGCCCTCTTAGCGATGTGGACGGTCAGTGCTGCCTTTTTAGCGACGTGGACTGTCGTTGCTTCTCTTTTAGCGACTTGGACGGTCGGTTCTGCCCTTTTTGCGATTTGGACGGTCGGTGCTGCCCTTTTTGCGATTTGGACGGTCGGTGCTGCCCTTTTGCGACGTGGACAGTTAGTGCTGCCCTTTTAGCAACTTGGACGGTCGATGCTTCCCTTTTTGCGACGTGGACGGTCGGTGCTGCCATTTTAGCGATGTGGACGGTCAGTTCTGCCCTTTTAACGATGTGGACGGTCGATGCTGCCTTTTTGCAACGTGGACGGTCGGTGCTGCCATTTTAGCGACGTGGATGGTCGGTTCTTCCCTTTACGCGACTTGGATGGTCGATACTGCCCTTTTAGCAACGTAGACGGTCGATGCTGCCCTTTTTGCAACGTGGACGGTCGGTGCTGCCATTTTAGCGACGTGGACGGTCGGTGCTGCCCTTTTTGCGACTTGGACGGTCGGTGATGCCCTTTTAGCGAATTGGACGGTCGATGCTACCCTTTTAGCGACTTGGACGGTCGAATGTTCTGATTTGACTTACTCCGCTTTCTGCGGTGTCGGGATTTGACTTGTTTCCGAGGTGGAGTATGATTCCGCCAGGGGGGTTGTTGGTTGTCTTGCTGACTTGATATGATTTGGGTTAACATCAGCATCGCTATACTAGAATATGGTACCAGGAGAGAATCATCATCTGCCATGACAGGGTTTGGGGATTTTGGTTTTGGTTTAGCATCAGCATCGATTCACTGGAATATGGTACCAGGAGCGAATCATCATTGTCCATGAGGAGATTTCCCTCATTCCCAGTTTAACGACTTTAGGGGTCATCTGTTCCCAGTTTAACGACTTAGAGGTCATCTATTCCCAGTTTAAAGACTTAGGGTCTTCTTTTCCCTGTTTAACGACTTAGAGGTCATCTATTCCCAGTTTAAAGACTTAGGGGTCTATTGGATTGGAGTTTGGAATTTTGGTCTTAGGGTAGGCATCAACGTTGCTAACACTGAAGCACATGTGCCAGGAGCAATTCATCATTTTGCCTTTTCCTGTTGGGGAGCGATGGCTTAGGAGACAGGTTTAGGTCCCTATCACCTAAGACTTTTTAATTTTATGAGCTGTAAGGGTCCCATAAAAGTATTTTCTCCCTACGAGTCGAAAGGATCTCGTAGGTGTACTTTCTCCTTAGGAGTCGTAAGGACTCCTAAGTGTGTTTTTTTCTTTGTGAGTCGTAAGGATCCCACGAAGGTGTTTTCTTACGGGTCGAGAGGATCTCGTAAGTTTGTTCTCCTCATGTATCGTGAGGACACATGAGTGGGTCTTCCCAAATGGAGCATAAGTCCAAGGGCGGAGACCGGCCGCTGGACTGGTGATTGCGGTGGGGTATGGGTATGATGAAAATTATTTGAGCCTGTGGATTGTATACGGTAGTCAATTTAGGGATTAACCGTAGGGCCGGGAGAATTTTGAGAAATTGGATTTTGGTTGGCGTCTGCATCGCTGCACTGGAATATAGTACCAGGAGCGACTCATCATTCGCCATTTGGAGACTTGGAATTTGGATCTTGTTTGGCATCAGCATTGTTGCACTGGAATAATGCAAGAAGCAACTCATCATATGCCTCGGGAGGACTTGGGATTTGGTTTTTGGGTCGGCATCAGCACCACTAACACTGAAGCGAAATGCCAGGAGCGACTCATCATTTGCCGTTGCCCGTTGGGGAGCGATGGCTCAGGAGACAGGTTTAGATCCCTATCACCTAAGGCTTTTCAATTTTCTGAGTCGTAAGGGTCTCATAAAAGCATTTTCTCCTTATGAGTCGAGAGGATCTCGCAGGTGTATGTTCTCCTTAGGAATCATAGGGATTCCTAAGTATGTTGCTCCTTTGTGAGTCATAAGGATCTTAGGCAGGGGTTTTCTCCTCACAAGGTCGAGAGGACTTTGCGAGTGTATTTTATCTCTTTTCACGAGTTTGCGCCCTTTCGGGTTTTCACAAACTCGCCGGCAGTCCTGCTGTTTTTACTCACGGAGCCCTTTCGGGTTTTCATCCGTGCCCGTTTTGCTTGTGGACATACAATTTTTTTTGCTGGTGGGACTTTAAAAGTAGTCTCACCGGCAGGACTTGGGAGAGATAGGGGTCGTTTACGCCCGTGGATTGTATACGGTTTTACAGGATGTATGATCTAGAACGTAGGGCTAGTGTGCTCAATTCGCTTGCGACTTGGAGCATTCATGCGTAGTATTTCTTGAGATATCGGCCATTGAAAGGTGGCATGGGCCTTTCTCCCTCGGCATTTATCAGTTGGTAGGATCCTCCATCAAACACTTTCTCGATGACGTATGGTCCTTCCCAGTTTAGCTCGAATTTTCCCTTGGCATGTCGATTGGGGATGATCGGTCTTTTGAGGACCAACATCAATTCACCTTTCTTAAAAGCGCGGAGACGGGTTATCTTGTCATAGGCCTGTGACATTTAGGCTCGGTATAGCTCCAGATTTTGCTGCACCGCGAGCCTCTTTTCTTGGAGGGCGTCGAGCTCTTCAAGCCGAAGGAGCACGTTTTCCTCCTCCGTCAACTCGTGCTGAACGGCCATTCTTAAGCTTGGAACTTCGACTTCAAGGAGGATGACCACCTCCACTCCGAAGAGCAATGAGTATGGAGTAGACTAGTTGGAGTACGGTGCGTGGTACGATATGCCCACAACGCCTCGTGAAATTTGAGATTCCAGTCTCTCTTGTTGGCTGAAGCATTTTTCCTCAGGAGCTTGAATAAAGTCTTATTGAAGATTTCGGCTAGCCTATTGGCTCTTGGATTATAGATGGAGGAATATCTCCAGTCTATCTTGTGCTGAGTAGCAAACCTTGAGACTTTGAAGCTCTTGAAAGAAAGCCCGTTGTCAGAAATGATTCTTCTTGGCGTACCGAAGCGGTATAGAATATTAAGGTGGAAGAATGTTAGAATATTTTCTGTCTTGACTTCTTTTAGCAGGATAGCTTCAGCCCATCTAGAGAAGTATTCTGTTGCAGCCAGTATGAATTGGTGGCCTTTGGATGACGGGGGATCAATTGGACCAACTATGTCGGTGCCCCAAACTTCGAAGGGTCACGACGCAACCGTAGGATGCAACGGATTGGGATACTTGTGAATGAAATCACCATGGATTTGGCAGAGATGGCATTTCTTTGCATGCTCTTCGCAATCCCATATCATGGTGGGCCAGTAATACCCAATCCGTTTAATTTGAAGTCGCATCTTAGGGCCGGACTGGTGAGCACCGCAAACACTCGAGTGAACTTCTTTCATGACTTTCTGGGCTTCCGCCAATGACAGACAGCTAAGCCAGAGTTGGTCATATGATCTGAGGTATAGCGTGTCATTTACGAACACGTATCGGAGAGCTCTCTTCCTCAGCTGAAATCTCGCAGATTTTCCTTCGGGCAGCTTGTCGTATCGGAGGTACTCTCCAATCAGGCTAGTCTTGGATGATCGAAGCTTCTTCGGCAGGAGTGTCCTCTTATTCTCTACTTTCTTCTTCACGCAAAGTGGCTGGAGGCAGAATTTGCCGGCTTCTGACTGTGATTAGAATTTCGTCCATGTCAGGATCAGCCAGCTCTTTAGCTAGGCGAGCAAGTATGTCGGCTTTTCCGTTCAACGCTCTAGAGACTTTCATTAGTTCAATGTGAGTGAACCGTTTCATGAGTTCCACCACTCGGCTTCTGTACCGAGCTAACTTGGGTTTGTATATCTTATAGTCGTCGTTTACTTGGTTGACGACAAGCTGCGAATCACCGTAGACTCATAGCCAAAGGATTTCCATTTCTATGGCAAGCTCCAGACCAGCTATCAGAGCTTCATACTCAGCCTCGTTGTTTGTGTGAGGCTCGGTGAGAGCAAAAGAACGCCGTAGGGTTCTCATCAATGGCGTGATGAACACCAATCCTATCCCTGCTTTTTGTTAGTTGTATGTATGCCCTAGAGGCCAGTATTGTACAGATTATGTATATTATATTGGATGCTTGGACATATATAGAGATGACTTTCTTGCTCGACATGATAGTATGCTATCTGGTTGCCATTTATCTTAACATGTACACTAGTCTCTTTATACTGTCTTATAGTTACATGTTGGTAAAGCCCTTAGGATTTGTACTTGACTACCTGGACTATGATGCAGATCATACTAGTGGGGACATGGTAGTCCATGAGTACATCCTTCAAGGTCCCTAGTCGTGGGTGTATCGAGACGGGGCATCGATATACCAGAGTAGACTAGCGTATACGCTTCTCGACCCATGTGATGGGCGATGGATGATCCCATATCCATTGGTGTTTGACATCAGAGATGGTATACGGGTGCTCAGTGGAGACTGGGTACACTGGACGGACTCGCCGAGAACTCCCAGATGGTATTATACCTCACGTCAGATGGCAGTTCTCAGGTGACACTTGTACAGGTTAGTCTGTAGACCCGAGATCGTCATAGAGTCTTGTGTGATTCCCACTGTGCTTTGATCTCCACCTTACCACGTCCATGAGGGCGTGCAAAACGGTGGTCTTTGGGCACAGTCCCGAGTCACATGGAGGCAATGAGCGATAGGAGGGGTTTCGTCTCTCCCGGTATAGGGAGTTGATGTTGCGCTGTGCTCGATTGGCCGTAACAGAGAAGTCCCTGGCCAGGGCTGATCAGAGATTTGCTGGTAAGTGTTACCAGTAGTTTCTCGACCCGTTACGAGCCTCACATCAGCACGACTTATCGGGTTATTGGGGTCTGACGTATACCACCCCTAGACTTGATATGCGACATATCAGACGAAGAGACTTGACTGTATGGTAAGTGTTACTGGTCGGATTCGCAGGAGTATGAGCGGGCTAGCTCGTCGATCTTCTGATCGCTCAATACCCGGGTGGTCGTTACGTTTAGCAGACCGCTTGCGGCTTGTGGGTGCTTGATATGATCATCATCTGCTACCGGCGTATTGACGAGTCTTTAGAGTCCTACACAGAGGTTTCCTGGCTCAAGCGAAACGAAATAGGAGCGCATATGAGATATGTGCAGGACCGAGAATAATGCGTGTATGTGATACCGCATTTCATTCTCGCGATATATGTTTCGATTGGTTATATTCGATATGACCTAGTTATCGAATCATTGATTCGATAAATCGATGCATTGAATACTAGTCGGTTATGTGCGACATGACCGGATCATTGAATCAAGTGTTGATTTAATGATTTAATGTATAATTATATATTTGATATATTACTTTGCATTAACTAGTATTGGTTCACTTTAAACGGATTTTTCTCACTTGATGCACATTGTATATGTGATATGCTTTCGTGCACTTTTTTGTATCATGTTTGATGATACTTGATCATTATGTTAAGTTTATAGAAATAATCCATGGTTAATAGATAATTAGGGTTTTGCATATTTGTTTATTTATTTATTTGTTTATTTATTTATTTGAAATAAATTAAGATAAGAATGGTGGCTCTTTTTGTTTTAAGTTGAAGCTTCATGAAGCTTTGACTTTGCTAACCATCCTTATCTTCATGCTTAACCCTAACCCATCAAAAGTGACCATGGTTTATTCTCTACACTTAACCCTAGTTTAGTTATGATAAGTATTTGATTTTCTATTTTCTATATATCACAACTTATCATAACTAGCTCATCATCTTCTTCTTCTTCAAGTGAGCAACCTTGATGCCATCAATGGCAACTTGTGATCTAGTGAGCAAAATCCAAATCTAAAGTGAACCCACCTCCTATTTCTTCACCCTCTACCTCTTGCCAAGTTGTTTTGGGTGTTTACTTCACAAGTTTCACAAGTTTGTGAAGTCGGAGCTTGAGTTTGTGCAACCTCGACGTAGATCGTCTTTGACACGAAGCCGACGAGCTATTCCGCACGTTTCTCCGATGAAGCCGTCTCGAGAGTTCAAGCTTCAAGATGGACAGCGAGAGGACGCCCTTGCGGAGCCGTGGAGGTGGATATCCGGATCTTCAAAGGTTGTAATTTCTGTATCCCAGTAGTTAACTGTTAACTAGCTTTAAGTTTCGCCTAGAATTCTAGTAAACGATCCATGTTAGGGTTTCTCGGCTTCCATATTTTTTAAAATTGGCATGGTCGATGCCTTGAAAGACTTCATTAGGATGTCTAGGAACCCTACAGTGGTATCAGAGCCTAGCTAGAGCCTTAGGCGAAGTCTAGACGCAGTTTGAAGTCCGAACGAACACGAAACCCAAATACTTTAGAGCTCTCTGGACATTTTCATAAATCTGGGAATTTTTGATATTAAAAATGTCTAAAAAATTCAGCATAGAATTATAAGCATTACTGTGAAAAAAGTTTCCCTGAACTGTTCATTGTGCCGCGGAAGCGCGGCAGAAGCATGCCTTCTGCCGCTCTTCCGCGGCCACATGGTGACATCATCCCACTATTTTTGCACAGTAATACCTGATAAATTCTGGTGAGTTTTCTGGGTATTTTTAAATTTATTTAAGGGTTGAGTGCTCTGGAGTTATATTGGGAATCGATGAATTCGATCGGAATATCAAACTTTGTCTAAGTGTTTTTCCAGATAACTGTAGAATATGTTAAAGAGTTCGACCGGATTCAAATACCCAGGTTTTCCCCTGCCGGAATAATTCCAAGTGTTGGATTTTTCTGTGGTTAAAAGACGTTCTGAGTAGTGCAAGTAACACGATGGTCCCTCTAGAAGACACAAACCTTAACTCGATTATGTGACCGTCTTGAACTGCCCTTTGAACCTTCGGGTTTGGGGCAGTACGACGTGCCACATGTGAGGCGTTGGCTTGACCCTTCTACGGCTGGACCGTTGGTACTGAGGCATGAAGTGAATGTCTTTGAACCAATTTCTTGTGTTGATCGGTGTCGGGAAAACTTGGGTGTTCGAATGTTCGATCGGAAAGTTTAATATATTCTATTTATCCGGAATTGGATACAATAATTGGAATTCACAAACAGTTATGAGATAACTGGATGAATGTTATAGATCTAGCAGTTTAGTTTCACAAGATATCGAAAAGAGTTTTCGATGATGGGACTAAAATGCGGGGTTTATAACTGTTAGGCATGTGATGTCTAAAGAGGTTGCGGATTCCAATTGTTGTAGTTTTACACTTTCTTTTCTGTGACCGTAAGTGTAATATGTGATATCGCCGGTTTCGTTGCTATATGTCAACGACAATTGGGGTATGCATACTTACTTACGTTGATGACATGTGATGTTATGTGTTGCTGGATATGTTATATTGGATCGTCGTGTTTGAATAGCCAGGGTTTTTTTTTTATGTGAGATGAGTGTTTTTCATTTTCATTCATGTAAAAACTTGTATGTAATATTCTTTTATTCGGGGCACTTCCAGGATGCGGGAGTTGTCACCCTTTGTATTTTATTTACTTTTCTGCACTAGGATAGACCCAAGGAGGGGAGCACAAGTAACCGGGTTCTGGGGTCCAGTGGGAGACCAACTCGAGGAGTCGAGTCCGGGTCTCCTAACCCTAGAATTGGCAGGGTTGCTTGCCGCTCTCGTAGGGGTCTAGGGGTGTGGGATTGGCTATTCATCACGACCGTGGAATCCGTGTTTTATACTGGCTCGTATTGAAAACACGGACGTCCTAGTATATCCAATATTTCATATGTTTATTCTGCTGCGATATCTGAGTTGTGACTCTGTGATGGATATAGTATATAGTATATATGATATATTATATAGACATTACTTATGTTTTACACCCGCGCTAGCCCTGCCCTGCTCTGTCGTTAGTTACCTAACCTAACGGTGCACGAGGGGACATCGAGGCGAATGCGGATGGCATAAGTGTACGTCATATCTATCTGTGATGTTTAGGTATTTAAATGATGGGACTTCATTAATGTGATTAATGAAAGATAAGAAACCTAAGATGTTGTAGAATCAGATTTTAAATAAAACAGGTAGCTACAGTTCTTGCTTTGCATAGCGGTATATATGATATACCCTGCACCTTATTCGATGAGGAAAGGACCGAGATCCCTTCACCGGGAGTGACTCCTTTAGCAATAACTGGCAGATGCTACACACTCGGTTTGGTTTTGATTGCTTTTAAGAGTTTTTGCTTTGCACAGTGATATATATGATATATCCCGCACCTCATTCGACGAGGAAAGGACCGAGATCCCTTCGCCGGGAGTGACTCCTTTAGCAAAACTAGAAAAGCCTCAAAATCACTCCATTTCAAAACTTCATTTGATTCTACAACGATATCAAGTTCATTACGCTCATGGTTTTATGAAAACCTGCGTAGCCCTCCGTCATTTCAGATAAGTACTAATTAGTATTCGTGCTACGGTAGTTTGGCATTCGTCAAGGCGTAGTGTACGGTAGCTAACTAGTATTTATCTGCTTATGCATATGATGCAGATTGGATTAGGGTATTCGTACGGCGTTGTTTGGCATTCGTCAAGGGTCGTGCGGGTGGGTTTAATTCAATCAAGAAATGTACGGGTTGAACTTGACTAGTGGACTATGGGTTGTTTGGCATTCGTCAAGGTCATAGAACACTAGGGGCAAAATATTATCGGGAATTTCAAGTGTTGAAATTTGCAATGAGATTGCATACCTTCTATGAGATAGTTGGATCCCGATACCCGCTGCGAGTAAGAGTTACTCCTGGGAGAGTTTTACACATTGCAATTAGCCGATCAAGTAGGTGTCTAGAAAGGTGTCAACGGGGTTACGCCTCTGGGAAAACGAGGTTTACATTAATTAGGTTCGTGCGAAAGCACGGGGGACCTCCCTCAAAGTACCGACACTGGCCTGGCTGAAAGATTGGCGAACTTGTAGTGTGTAATTAATCCCGGCTAGTCTTTCCTTTTAGGGTTTGGAGGAAGATTTGATAAAAAGCAGTGGGAGCCATCCTGATTAGATAAGATAATAACCAATCTGATCTTGCACGAGCATACGCTAAAGTGTTTTCTTCTCTCTCTCTCCAGGTAGCGACCATTTCATGCCTTAATAAAGATAATAATATGGATGTATTGACCGAACCCGCATGTTATACTGTGCAGGGGAACGTTGAACCCGTTCTATCTTATAAGTGTTATAAGAATGAACAGGAAACTGGAGAATATCTGGATTCTCACACCGCCCAAACGGAGAACATGCATGTTGATGCATCATCTTCGGGTGTGTTTGTCATTGAGAACTGTTTCTCAGTTCACCCTACGTCCTGGGTATTAGATACCGGATCAGGATCCCACATATGTAAGATGTTACATGGGCTGCGAAAAAGTAGAAAACTGGGAAAAGGTGATCATTCCGTTCAAGTAGGGAACGGTGCAAGTGTTGCAGCCAAAGCAGTTGGCGAATATCACCTAGTATTACCAAGTGGTGATACAATAATTCTGAATGAGTGCTATTATATACCGAACATGATGTGCAACATTATATCAGTTTCTTTATTAAGTAAAGAAGGATATAATTTTTTAGTAAAGGATAATGTTATGAACATATTCCTAGATCAAAAGTTGATTGCATCAGGCTCGCTACATAATGGCATGTTCATTCTAAATCAAAATACAGTCCTCAATATACAAAACACACACAAGAGGAAAAATTCAGAAATGAACGAATCCTTCTTGTGGCATTGTAGACTTGGTCATATCAATGCGACACGACTGGCTAAGTTACATAAGGATGGTTATTTGAATCCGTTCGAATTATCATCTTATGATACTTGCCATTCATGTCTCAAAGGAAAAATGACCAAAGCTCCGTTTAGTGGACACGGAGAAAGAGTTACTGAACTCTTAGGACTGATACATAGTGATGTATGCGGTCCTATGTCTACACATGCCAGGGATGGTTCTTCCTACTTCATTACATTCACTGACGATCTCTCTAGATACGGGCATGTGTTCCTGTTGAAACACAAGTCTGAAGCTTTTGAGAAATTCAGAGAATATAAGCAAGAAGTAGAGAACCAAACGGGCAAAAGTATTAAGATCCTTCGATCTGATCGAGGAGGAGAATACTTGAGCAATGAGTTCCAAGATTATCTAAAAGAGAATGGGATTCTCTCTCAGCTTACTCCACCTTATACACCACAGTACAACGGTGTATCGGAACGAAGGAATCGCACCCTATTAGATATGGTGCGTTCAATGATGAGCACAGCTGAGTTACCTATTTCCTTCTGGGGGTATGCGCTTGAGACAGCCATACATCTATTGAATATGATCCCCACCAAATCTGTGCCTACCACTCCATATGAGATATGGAAAGGGAAGAGACCAAGTCTTAACTATGTTAAGATATGGGGTTGTCCAGCCTATGTCAAACGACAAAATCCGGACAAACTCGAGGCACGGTCTGTTCTATGCAAATTTGTAGGATATCCCAAAAATTCACAAGGGTATATCTTCTACCACCCCGAGGAACAAAAGGTGTTTGTTTCTCGACATGCCACTTTTTTAGAAAAAGGTTTTCTTATGAAACAGATTAGTGGCATTGAGGTAGAACTGGAAGAAGTTCCAGCAACACAAACTGTAACAGAAGACTTGGTGGAACCAGAGGATTCAGTAGAACTCAACGAACCCCAGCCTCTCCGCCGATCTAGTAGGGTATCTCGTCCACCTGAGAGATACTACGGTTTTCTCATTGACGGTGGAAGCGAGGATTGCATCATGGAGGAGGATGACCCAACTAGCTTCGAGCAGGCCATCACGAGTAGGGACTCAGTGAAATGGCTGGATGCTATGCGGTCCGAGATGGAATCCATGTACACCAACAAAGTATGGACTTTGGAAGTTGCTCCTGAAGGGGTAAAACCCATTGGGAGCAAGTGGATCTTCAAGAAGAAACTTGGTGTAGATGGGAAAGTGGAGACTTTCAAAGCTAGACTTGTAGCAAAGGGTTTTCGTCAAAGACCAGGTGTGGACTATGACGAGACCTTTTCTCCAGTGGCTATGCTTAAATCCATCCGAATCATGCTTGCCATTGCTGCCTTTCATGACTACGAAATCTGGCAAATGGATGTTAAGACCGCCTTTCTAAATGGTGATTTAGAAGAGTGCGTATACATGACTCAGCCAGAGGGCTTCGTAGACAGTGGGAGCAGCGGGAAGGTGTGCAAGCTGCTTAAATCCATTTATGGATTAAAGCAAGCATCGCGGAGTTGGAACATCTGCTTTGACGTCGTTATCAAAGAGTTTGATTTCGTCAAAAATCCAGATGAACCTTGTATCTACAAGAAGGTGGCAGAGAGTAAGGTTGTCTTCCTCGTATTGTACGTGGACGACATACTCTTGATAGGAAATGATATTCCTATGCTGCAATCGGTCAAGCTCTTCTTATCACAAAGATTCTCGATGAAAGATCTTGGTGATGCCTCCTGCATATTGGGAATTAGGATCTATAGAGATAGATCCAAACGGATTTTGGGATTGTCCCAATCCAGGTACATTGACACCATACTAAAGAGGTTTAGTATGGAAGAGTCCAAGCGTGGGAATATGCCCACGATCTCTAGAGTCACTCTCTCCAAAGAGATGTCTCCCAAGACTGATTTGGAGAGAGCTCGCATGCAAGGGATACCCTATGCTTCGGCGGTAGGCTCTATCATGTATGCGATGCTATGTACCAGACCCGATGTAGCATACTCACTAAGTGTAGTGAGCAGGTATCAAGCTGATCCTGGAGAGAGTCACTGGACAGCTGTGAAGAGCATTCTCAAGTACTTGCGAAGGACTAGAGATATGTTCTTGGTGTATGGTAACGGAGAACTCCAAGTGGAGTCCTTTACCGATTCCAGCTTCCAGAGTGATAAGGACGACTCTAAGTCGCAGTCGGGCTTTGTCTTTACCCTTTACGGAGGGGCGGTTAGCTGGAAGAGTTCCAAGCAGGAAACCGTGGCAGACTCGACGATGGAGGCTGAATACATCGCTGCCAACGATGCTGCCAAAGAGGCTGTCTGGATCAAGAAGTTCATTACTGAACTTGGAGTGGTTCCATCCATTGAGCATCCAATACCTTTGTATTGCGATAACAATGGAGCGGTGGCTTTGGCCAAGGAACCCAGGTCCCATCAGCGATCCAGGCATATTCTGAGGCGGTATCACCTGATCCGGGAGATAGTTGATCGCCGGGAGATCGAGGTCAGGAGAGTTGACACGAAGAACAACACGGCGGATCCACTCACGAAGGCCATTCCCCAGATACAGTTTGAGAGACTCTTCGGGATGCTCGGTATGAGATACTACAGCAGCTGGCCCTAGTGCAAGTGGGAGATTGTTAGTTGTATGTATGCCCTAGAGGCCAGTATTGTACAGATTATGTATATTATATTGGATGCTTGGAAATATATAGAGATGACTTTCTTGCTCGACATGATAGTATGCTATCTGGTTGCCATTTATCTTAACATGTACACTAGTCTCTTTATACTGTCTTATAGTTACATGTTGGTAAAGCCCTTAGGATTTGTACTTGACTACCTGGACTATGATGCAGATCATACTAGTGGGGACATGGTAGTCCATGAGTACATCCTTCAAGGTCCCTAGTCGTGGGTGTATCGAGACGGGGCATCGATATACCAGAGTAGACTAGCGTATACGCTTCTCGACCCATGTGATGGGCGATGGATGATCCCATATCCATTGGTGTTTGACATCAGAGATGGTATACGGGTGCTCAGTGGAGACTGGGTACACTGGACGGACTCGCCGAGAACTCCCAGATGGTATTATACCTCACGTCAGATGGCAGTTCTCAGGTGACACTTGTACAGGTTAGTCTGTAGACCCGAGATCGTCATAGAGTCTTGTGTGATTCCCACTGTGCTTTGATCTCCACCTTACCACGTCCATGAGGGCGTGCAAAACGGTGGTCTTTGGGCACAGTCCCGAGTCACATGGAGGCAATGAGCGATAGGAGGGGTTTCGTCTCTCCCGGTATAGGGAGTTGATGTTGCGCTGTGCTCGATTGGCCGTAACAGGGAAGTCCCTGGCCAGGGCTGATCAGAGATTTGCTGGTAAGTGTTACCAGTAGTTTCTCGACCCGTTACGAGCCTCACATCAGCACGACTTATCGGGTTATTGGGGTCTGACGTATACCACCCCTAGACTTGATATGCGACATATCAGACGAAGAGACTTGACTGTATGGTAAGTGTTACTGGTCGGATTCGCAGGAGTATGAGCGGGCTAGCTCGTCGATCTTCTGATCGCTCAATACCCGGGTGGCCGTTACGTTTAGCAGACCGCTTACGGCTTGTGGGTGCTTGATATGATCATCATCTGCTACCGGCGTATTGACGAGTCTTTAGAGTCCTACACAGAGGTTTCCTGGCTCAAGCGAAACGAAATAGGAGCGCATATGAGATATGTGCAGGACCGAGAATAATGCGTGTATGTGATACCGCATTTCATTCTCGCGATATATGTTTCGATTGGTTATATTCGATATGACCTAGTTATCGAATCATTGATTCGATAAATCGATGCATTGAATACTAGTCGGTTATGTGCGACATGACCGGATCATTGAATCAAGTGTTGATTTAATGATTTAATGTATAATTATATATTTGATATATTACTTTGCATTAACTAGTATTGGTTCACTTTAAACGGATTTTTCTCACTTGATGCACATTGTATATGTGATATGCTTTCGTGCACTTTTTTGTATCATGTTTGATGATACTTGATCATTATGTTAAGTTTATAGAAATAATCCATGGTTAATAGATAATTAGGGTTTTGCATATTTGTTTATTTATTTATTTGTTTATTTATTTATTTGAAATAAATTAAGATAAGAATGGTGGCTCTTTTTTTTTTAAGTTGAAGCTTCATGAAGCTTTGACTTTGCTAACCATCCTTATCTTCATGCTTAACCCTAACCCATCAAAAGTGACCATGGTTTATTCTCTACACTTAACCCTAGTTTAGTTATGATAAGTATTTGATTTTCTATTTTCTATATATCACAACTTATCATAACTAGCTCATCATCTTCTTCTTCTTCAAGTGAGCAACCTTGATGCCATCAATGGCAACTTGTGATCTAGTGAGCAAAATCCAAATCTAAAGTGAACCCACCTTCTATTTCTTCACCCTCTACCTCTTGCCAAGTTGTTTTGGGTGTTTACTTCACAAGTTTCACAAGTTTGTGAAGTCGGAGCTTGAGTTTGTGCAACCTCGACGTAGATCGTCTTTGACACGAAGCCGACGAGCTATTCCGCACATTTCTCCGATGAAGCCGTCTCGAGAGTTCAAGCTTCAAGATGGACAGCGAGAGGACGCCCTTGCGGAGCCGTGGAGGTGGATATCCAGATCTTCAAAGGTTGTAATTTCCGTATCCCAGTAGTTAACTGTTAACTAGCTTTAAGTTTCGCCTAGAATTCTAGTAAACGATCCATGTTAGGGTTTCTCGGCTTTCATATTTTTTAAAATTGGCATGGTCGATGCCTTGAAAGACTTCATTAGGATGCCTAGGAACCCTACACTTTTATCTCCGGGACGCTTGATTTACTGGAAGTCCTTATTGATGAGGCCCCATCGAAGTGGAGCTCCCAACATGACTCGTCATTCTCGAGGTGCAGCACTTGTTCGTCGGGTAACTCGCAATTGAGCGGTAACCCTTCTGGTATAGGATGAGCAGCGAGGAAATCGATGAGGGCTTGCCCTTTTATTGCTTTCTGAGGAGTATAAACTATGTCAAACTCAAGCAGCATGATAGCCCATCTTGCCATTCTGCCGGCTAGGCTTGCCTTGGTCATTAAGTGTTTGAGCGGGTCGATCTTGGAGATCGGCATAACCCGATGAGTGAGCAGATAGTGCCTCAGCTTATTCAAAGCGAATATCAGAGCCAGGCATTGCTTTTCGATCGGGGAATAGTTCTGTTCCGCCCCGACTAAAGTTCGACTGAGGTAGAAGAGGGCATTCTATTTTCCCTCCTCGTTGTTTTGGGCAAGGAGCGCACCGAGTGACTCATCTAGTGCGGCAGTATAGAGAATCAGCGGTTTATTTGGAATAGGAGCGGCCAGCACTGGATGGCGCAACAAGTATTGTTTGATGCTTTCAAACGCTTCTTGACATTCGGCATCCCAGACAAAAGGAGCTCCTTTCTTCATGAGCTTTGAAAAGGGCCTACATCTTCCCGATAAATTTGAGATAAACCCTCGTATGTACGCAAGTTTGCCCTGAAAAGATCTTAGCTGTGTCAGATTCTTGGGAGAGGGCATCTCCATGATGACCTTTACCTTGGATGGGTCAACTTCAATCCCTCGATACCGGACTATGAATCCCAGGAATTTTCCCGATGACACGCCAAAAGCGCACTTCAGAGGATTCATTTTCAGATCATACTCCCTCAGTCTGGTGAGAACGGTCCTAAGATCTTGGATGTGATCGGCCTTGGCTTTAGTCTTGACGACCAGATCATCAACATAACATTCGACGACCTTATGGATTAGGTCATCAAAGATATTGGTCATTGCCCTTTGATATGTAGCACCTGCATTCTTCAGTCCGAATGGCATCACTTTATAGCAGTATATTCCGATCGGGGTTTGAAATGCTGTGTGTTTCTCATCCTCAGGAGACATCTTGATCTGATTATATCCAGACGAGCCATCTATAAAGGTGAACAGCTCGTAATTTGAGGTGTCATCGACCATCATTTCCATGACCGGTAACGGGAAGTCGTCTTTAAGACATGTCATATTGAGGTCCCTGAAATCGACACAAACTTGGATCTGCCCATTTTTCTTCTTCACCGGGACTATGCATGCGATCCAGTCCGCATATTTCTCTTCCCTGATGAAGCCGGCATCGATGAGTTTCTTGGTTTCCTCGATGACCTTTTCTTCCAGTTCCCTTCTCATTCTTCGAGGAGCTTGTTTGACTGGCTTAGCATCAGGAGATATAGCCAGCTCATGCACGGCCACTCCAGAGGAAAGGCCAGGCATTTCTTTGTACGTCCACGCGAAGCAGTCGACGAACTCATGCAGCAGGGCAATTATCTGCTCTTTCATTTCCTATGGCAAGGGTGAGCTTATGTAGGTCGGCCTTGGATTATCGGGCATTCCTAAGTCAATCTCGGTTAGCTTGTCAAAGGTTGCTTGTCCTCCATCTTCGAGCTCTTGAGGAGCTTCTTCTGGCTCAGTTATCTCGTCATCGTCATTTGATCTTTCGCTGGCTTCACCAACATGGATCATGTAGCATGCTTTGGAATCAGGTTGAAAGAAGCTTATGCCCCGTCTATCTGGAATTCATCCATCGATGAGTACTCGGACCTGGGGCGGATGCCATAGCCCATCATAAAACTTTGCTTCGGACTCCGTTTGATATAACCGGCATCCGCACCTTTTGAAATATTCCCGCATCTCGGGTGCATAGTATCTGGGATTGAGGACGGCTCTTATGCCTCTCTCAAAGGGAAGGCACGCGATAGACAAATCTTCCGGGTGTACAACAAGGTTTGACCCATAAAACAGGATGCCCTTCTGTCCACTTTTCCTCCCGAGAACGTAGAAAGTTTCCAGCTGGTCCACGGTAGAGACTGACAATGCATCGAGCTCTTTGCACATCCGTTCCGGCACCCTTGTGACAACTAGGGACCCTTCTGCAATTTCGAAGGTATATCATAGTTTCGCTTGTTGCATGGAGGTCCAATCTGCATAGCTGTTGCGAGGCAGGTCATCTTCCTCCGACTCTTTAGTGTCGCTACCAAGATGAGGGCGGACTTTGCTGCTAGATAGGCCTTTAGTATCAGATTCGTCCTTATCGCTACCGAAACAAGGGCGAGTTTTACGGAAGGAAGGACTTCCAGTGTCGGACTCATCAGTGTCACTACCGAAACGCGGGCGCACTTGGGTTTTTTTTCTTTTGAAGGTGACAGCTAGCTCAGATTTGCTTTTGAGTTTCGGGGCTGTTCTGTCCTCAGTCGGCTATGGCTCAGAACTTTGGAGGTTCACAAAGTACCAAGAATCTTCATATCGGACTTCATGCACACCGAAGGGCTGGATGTCTCCATCAATGCGTCTTTCTTCGCCATTTTTAGTATACTTCATGCATTGATGGAGAGTTGACGGAATGCCATAATCGTGGAGCCACGGCCGCCCTAAAAGAATTTTATAAGACGTGTCAGCGTCGATCACATATATCTTAGCTTCAATCTACAGATCCCCAAATTTGATTGGCAAAGCTATAGACCCCAGAACTTGCTGGCAGTTTTGATTGAAGCCTTGAATGACAATTCTTTCTCTCGACAGGTGTCGGATGTGCATTGACAAACTCTTCAGAGTTCGCAAGTTCATGATGTTCACTGAGGACCCCGGATCAATCAATATGCGATTAATCCGATCTCCGTCGCTGTACCCGGTCATGTAAAGCGGTCGATTATGCTCAGCCATTCCCAGTAGTAAGTCTTCATTCTTAAACGTGATTGTGGCGGCATGTAGTGCGCGCTGGGCTTCTTTCATATTAATTTCTGCAAAGAGAGCCTGATACCGCTCGGGGGTTTTTAGAGCGTGAATGAGAACATCTCTAAGCTCTTTAGATAGGACCATGGCATCGTAGATGCTCAGGAGAGACGGGAGCATTCGATGATGAGCCAAGACATTGTAATCCACTGAGGAAGGACTTGAGTTTTCATTAGCCGGCTCTCTGCCATCTTCCTCATTAGCCACATGTTTTTCCTTTCCTTTTGGGGCGTTTCATTGATTTGGCGGTAGAGCCCTGCCTCTTCTAAGCTGGATTTGGTTAGACTTTATGGCGAGTTCCTCGTCCTCTTCGGGAAAACAGAGCTCTTCCTCAGAGTCGCTGCCAAGATGGATGGCGTAGTAGGATACTATAGGGATCTCTTCATTGGAGTCTTCTTATAACTCCTCTAGAATTTCAGTCGCTTCTATGGGGAGGAACTCCATCAATTGAATCAGAGTTCTTTCCTTCTGTTTATAGTCTTCGAGGGAATCGATATATTTTTGAATGGTCGATCTCCCTGCGGACTCTTTTTCGCGCCGAGCTGCACTTTTCTTCTTCTTGAGCTTTTTGGATTTTGAGGCTGATTGAGCCGTATTAGCAGCTAGAATGGTAGACTTCTTCTGCCCATCCCATTCTGTTCTGGGCTCTTTCCAAAGTAACTTTAGCATCATCTTCATCTTATTAGATATGTGCATACTCCACGGAGGCTGTGGTAAGTCAGTTTCATTTCTCAGGGCAGCGGGTTCAGCTGTCTGTTCCCAGAAGGCTTCAACTTCTGTCTGTATAAAGTTGGTGGTTGCAACTTGATTGTTCACCAACACACTTTTGGACAGCTCGATCTCTCCATCCTTATACCGCTTCTCGACCCAGTCTTTGAAGATATAGCAATTCTCGATCGCTTGGCTCACTACTCGGTGGTACGGGCAATACAGGGGATTGTCGGTCATTTTTGCTTCTTGAGGTCTTTTCGACTCCAGCAATTGTAGACCGTTGTTCAAGGCATCTTTAAATATCTTGTGGACCTTGTACCTATTTGAAAGAGTAAACCTTGTTCTTTTCCTCCTCTAGGGAAGGCCCTTTTCCTCCCAGCAATGGTTTTCGTGATCAGTTGGTTTTGGAATCGCCTGCCCTTCGCTTGTCTTCATTGTCGGACGCATTGAAGACATTGGTACTGCTGGAACTCCCGCTTCTACGGTTGTCGTCTTGCTTTTCCAAGTCTTGTCTCTCTGAGAGTCCGGGATAGACTCTTGCTTTGAGCGTTCCAGCATTTGGACTTTCTTGGTTAGCTCTTGAAACGTCTTGA
This sequence comes from Agapanthus africanus, assembly GCA_030015575.1. NCBI lineage: Eukaryota > Viridiplantae > Streptophyta > Magnoliopsida > Asparagales > Amaryllidaceae > Agapanthus > Agapanthus africanus. Next base: position 455,592,966 of record JASDDO010000001.1, on the reverse strand, counting down.
GGCCTACTGTACACAAGAATGGGACCATCCAATTGTTGAGGTTCCTAATGAGAAGGCTGACGGACTGCTACTGCTCCAGCGGCGGTTCGCACTTGACTGTGAGATTACGCCATCGGGCGATAAAGTCGGTGTTGCTTTCATTCTTCCCCGGCTTGGTCCTCACAAGGTCAGCAATGGAGATTTTATCACTGACACTCATGAACCTTTGCTGAAATAGAGACTCTATTTGGGCAAAGGTAATAACGGACCCGTCTGGTATGCTCGCATACCAGTCGAAAGCCACACCGGTCAGGCTGTTGACAAACTGGCGAAGAAGGAGCGCATCGTTGCTCCCTGTATTTCCGCACGATGCGTTAAAGTGGACGACGTGTTGATTTGCATTTCTCGTCCCGTCAAATCTTCCGAACTTAGGAATTACGTAGCCACTCGGGAACTCGATCAGATCGTACTGTGCGGGATATGGCCGCCCACTACTGCAATTTCTTTCTGAGCTTCAGCTCGGCCACCAATGTTTTAACATTGCTGGTGACCAAATCTATTATTCGGTCTTGTGTTAGTGGGATAGTGTTATCTAGGGCCAAGGCGTCCCCAGAAGCGGAATGTGGCCGGATTTCGTGCGGCTCGACCAATCATGGACCTAAAGGGACAGGCATTGGCCGCTTCGGATTGTCATCATCCGGCTCATGAGTAGAGACTTGTGCTTGATTGGGAGGCGCTCGAGCAATTTGAGCCGTAAGCTGCATCACAACGTTCGTTAGGTCGCAATTTTCGAATAGTGCTTGGCCATCTCTTTATCTTTGCTCCTGAGCTGTTTTCGAAGCTCTTGAAGCAGCTCTTGCTCCGTGGTCCTAGGGCGGAAAGTCGGCTCTTCCTCAATGTTCGAGCTTGACTCTGCATGGACTGAGGGGTCTTTCTGCCTATCATCCTCATCGAGAGGGTTTTCATCATCCAGCGGAGGCAGCTGTTCTTAGGAAGCGGCAACCACATTCAAGCCAGATTGGGCTGGGATGTGGTGGCCCCATCCTTGCTTTTGCTGCGAAGGTTGTCGCTGGGGCACACGCCCGCCATATAGACCGTATGGATAACATATCCAGCCGTCTTTTTATTATCGGCGGCTAATTTCACGGATCGTTGTCTTGACCCTCCTGTTTCGATAACGGGCAGTCGACTGAAGACGGCTGGCCTGGCCGGATTCTTGAATGGTGCTGATGCGTCCTTTTTGGTTTTGCCCCGCTGTTTTCACGCGGCACAAAGTGCCTGATAGACTCTTGAAGAGACAGTGTCATACTTTTTCTATTAGGGCTGGGACACGTCTCTTTGCAGCAACGTACGTACAGCTGTCTTCTTGATTCTGGCGGTCATGACATTTTTCTGAACCCACTTCAGAGGTTCAAAAGAATTGCTGACTTTTACGGTCAATTCAGTCGTCGTCGCAGGATGATTTTGCTCTTGGAATCTTACAAGATTCCACCTGGCCGGGGTCCTGGCCCTCTTGTTGGCTCGATACCTGAGCCGCTTCTGTCTCAGCCTTTCTGTTTTTAGCACTTGGCTGGTTACAGCTCTTCGGGTAGCCGCCATAGACCGGGTGATGGAGGACTTTGGAGATACGCTTGATTGTGAATCTGTTAGAGTCATCGCCTGAGCTTGCCCGCAACATTTGATGTTGCCTTTTGTACCGGAAGTCTTGCCCCCAGCTGGAGCACCAGAGAGTCATTCAGACACCGTCTTAAGTTTCGGTTGTGGTGCCTTAGCGATCAAAACATTCGGCCTCTTGCCTCTTGAGACCAGCTTGGCCACCTGTTTTGCAGGGATTTCTGCCAGATGAGCGCTTCCGGTAGGGTAGAAGATAACGGAACAAAACTGGCGGGGCAGTTCCTCCCACTGTCGACTGAGGCTTGCGGGGGAAACCACACGAGCATTGATCTTGACACGTACGAGATCGGGGTCGCGTTGGAAGCTGAATTCGTCTTGGGAGACATTGTCGTTGAAAGTTGATTGCTGCACGGAAAAAAAACATTATTTCAGTACAAACATCGACATATATGTTAAATGAGTTCGCATGAACACTTGACCCGAGATATGGGAGGAGAGAAAGGTCCCACCGGGCGTGCCAGAATCTGTAGGGTGTTTTTCATCACCCCATTGAGAAGGGAATACACGCGCGCTTGTCAAGCGCATTACAGATTCCCCCTGCCTAGGATAGGCTGGGGTTTATTGATTATGGGGATCCGAATCTCCGGCAGCCGCGGACTAAGCTGTCGTTAATTACCTCTCGCCTTTAGAGCGAGAGAACCTCCGATTAACGGGTCAAACAGGTCATGTGAACTCAATGTGCAGTGTACGCGTGTTGTGTTTTGAAAGGGGTTTTGGATATATCGGGGGCTCCGCAAAGTTTTTATGGGAGTCCCGCTACCCGGATAGCGGGTTGGGGTCAAGGGGGCTAGCAGCCCCCTTGCGGGGTACGGGGCAGCGCCCCGTTAGAAATTTTTTCTAACGGGGGACAGTGTTATAGAGTATGTGTGTGTGTGTGTATACATACATACATACATACATATATATATATATATATATAAAAGGAAAAGGGCATCCAAAGGATGCATGGGAGAAAGCGCCAGCGCCTCACGTGCGCGGCACGTGAGCACTTAGGCGCTCGGGCGCTGGTGCTATCGCCTTGGGCACTAGCGCCTCACATGCCTGGCACGTGAGCGATCGGGCGCTAGCGCCTCACATGCCAAGCACGTGGGCACTCGGGCGCTCGCGCTTTAGGCGCTTGGGCGCTAGCGCCACACGTGCCAGGCACGTGGGCGCTAGGACGCTAGCGCTTTAGGCGCTCGGGTGCTAGCGCTTTGGGCGTTTGGGCGCTAGCGCTACACCTGCTAGGCACATGGTCGCTCGGGCGCTAGCGCTTTGGGACTTTGGGCGTTCGGGCGCTAGCACTTTGGACGCTAGCGCCTCGCGTGCCAAACACGTGGGCGCTCGGGCGCTGGCGGCAAAAGGGACTTGGTCCCTGCAATAGGAGTTGACTCTTAGAAAGAAATACTTATTATTTTGTGTGTGTGTCTATATATATATATATATATATATATATATATATATATATATATATATAGGAGGAGTTAAACTCCTAGGATATTTTGAAGCCGATGAAGGGGCTTCTCCCTTTGAGCCCTAGATCTTCCCCAAAGTAGGGTCTTTGGTGATGGGTCTCCTTCTTCCTCCTTTGTTGACCGGCTCTTGGATAACAAGAGGGGTGAGATTTTAAAAATCTTTCCTTTTTAAGATCTAATGGAAGATCCAAGCTCCCCTTTGTGGGTTTCGTGGTGAAAAACTATTTAGTTTTGAAAAAGGAAGAGTAAAACTCTTGATTTAATTCAAAAGAAAGAAGAAGGTTTTAGAACCTTGAGGAAGGAGAAGATCACAGATCTTGATTGTTTTTAGGAGAGAGAGAAAAGTTGTTGAGATATTTTCATTATCTTTACCTTTATAGGCTATACACTTTACATATAGCCCCTTGGGCTTTACAAAATGGCATTTTGCCCATCCCATGCCTCATGTGCTATTTCTTTTTACACATAAGCCATGGGCTTTACAAAATTTTGGCTTTATACCCATTTTTCTTACATTTATTCAAAAAATAAAAAAGGAAATACACCAAAATTATTTATTACAAAATTTTTATTTTGGCATGGTGGAAGGCCGGACGCTTCGTGTTCATGTTCGGGCTCGACCCGGGCATTGACCCACTTGACCTGGGCTTGGGCCCACTTGGCGATTTTGACTTGGTCAACCGGGGTGTAAATTTTGACCCCAACAGTGTCGTTTTTAGTTAGAATTTGAAATTACCGCAATCAAAGACGGTGTCGCGTGTAGCGAGCCACGATGAGTATGGGTCGTCTGCAGGGATATGGTAGTCTTTTTAGCTTGTTTTAACGAGTTAATACCGTATCTTGGGTTTTTGTTTATATTAAGTGTCGTAACAATGATATGTTTAATAAAAAAACTTGTTAGGGGTAGTTTTAGGTTAGCTTTTGTAAGGATGATGTTTGCCGCTTCCTTATAGACCTTAATTCTGATATTGACACTAAGGCAATAGGCAACAACGTGGATTAGGGAACTTGAAATACAGTATTTGCGATTTTGAGCTAAATCCGTATTCTTTGTCCCTTGTCCTTCCTTTGTTGTCCCTTTATCTTAGCCTTCGGTAAACCATTCGCAATCCGGTCATGATTAGTATTCACCGCTACCGTGGTAGGATAGGGTACCTAACGGAGCGGAATTGCGGGTGGTTTGCTCGGAGTTTCAATTGGAAAGTTAAGGTTTTTAAGGTTTTAGCAAACAAATCTCCTAACACAAATTAACCATATTCTACCCTTAACAAGTAAATTAATTACTCACACATATTTACAATACCAAAATAAAAAAGAAAAGAGTACGGCAACATAAAAAAAAATTCCAAGAAAAGAAAAGACAAAGAGAGAACCGATAAATCAAACTTGCAAATTCCTTCAACTGTTCTTTAATCCCGTACCAATGTGAAATCCAAATACCGAACTTTAAGGTTGTAAGCTCACTTAAGAGCTTGCAAGATCAAAGTAAAGCAGGGATTTCACAAGTTCAAAGTATGTAGAAAGCAAAACATATGTGATAAAATGAGAACTTTTATTGAATTTCAAACAAGATACAACTAATCTTGAATTTAAGAACCTAAATCTTAAGTTTGCAAGTTCAATGAAGAAGTTGCAAGGTCAAGACAAAGGGGCATGAGCTCAAGAGTTCAAAGGAAAAGCAAGTTACAAATTACAAGTGTTCTAAAGAAAAACTAAAGAAAAAGTATCCTCTCCCCAAGCAAAACTAAAGAAAAAGTATCCTCTCCCCTGGCCTATTGATCTGGTATTTATAGGCCTCATTCCAGAATAAACAAACAATAAAAATAAGATGATGTGACCCAAATAAACAACCAGAAAGAAAAATGGGGAGCGTCAAGCTTGATTGGACCGGCGGCGCCGGTTTTTTAGGGAGTCTCGCCGGGCTAGGTCCGAGCTGTGCAAGTCGTTTTGGTGTGGTGATCTCTAGTGCACTCCACAAGTCTGCTGGTATTGCTTGATTTCTTGATAACAACATGGGTTGCTTAGTAGCTTTTGGAAGGAAATCATGATGCTTCAAATCACATCAACTCTTTTAGCATTTAATGCTCATATTTCCTACTTACACAATTTCATCATATCATGGCATCCCTACCATGGTCCAAGTCACCAAAGAGCTAGTGTACACTTGCTATGTGTTGGACCAAAATTATGTGCACAATATTTGTTGCAATAGAACTCTTTGGGTATCGATTGGTTTTCTATTTTTTTTGCGGTGTTGGATTCCAAATGTTATATCCATGATATTTGAGTGTGTTTCCAGTATTATATCATGGATACCTGTAATCTGTATTACTGAGCAGACACTGGTTAATAGTACCGATATATACAAAAATAAATAATGAATTAACGGTATTAAATTGCAGTTTCCTGAGATGAAAAAATACCCTAAACTTATCTTTTGCTCGTCCCGAGCAAAACAAAAATCCTGACCTCATTTTCGCAGGGAACGCGGTTGCACTGAGCTTGTGCAACAAGCCACTAAACATCTAGGTGTCCATAGTAGAAGGAGTGCTATCTCCTGAAGGTTTTCAGCGGATTTCTCCTACAAAATCCCGTCAAGCTAGTTTTGCGAAATAACTTTGATTCTAACCCTAAAATTTTGTTTCAAAGCTAGAAATTCTATTATCCTAAGTTAGAAATTTTGAATCTTTATTTTTTCACACCTCGCTTCTTATTCAACTTAAGATCCTATATGTCTTTACGTGCGGTGCAAATAGTGTCGTTAAGTTTCAAAAATGATCGATTAAAACCGTCATGTCACAAAATAAAGCCCAGATAAAAACTTAAAAAGGATCACACAAGTTTTATAAAAAGTTAAGTACTTCTCAAGTTTCTTTTTCCAACTAGGTTTCAAATCCAGAATTTCTATCTTCCTTAATAGGAAACTAGGTCTTATTTTTCACTTCACCTTTTACTTATTTTTGTTTCATACACACCTTCATGAACATGCAATAGTCTTCATCATAGGATAAAACCTTCATATCTCCGTTAAAAATATTTTTATAAAATCATGTCTTTTGTCAAGATTATTCTCACACAAAGAACCGTTAGGAATTTTAAGTCCGAGAGAACACTTGCTTGACTTTGTTTTAATTTGGACTTTCTAGGCTTCTTATCAAGCTTTCGGCCAATGCTCCCTGTTTCCCCCAATTAGAGCAAAGCTCTGTTTTTAAAATTCACAATTTAAAAGTTGAAGCAACACTTCAGATCCAGCGCTCTGCGCTGCGCGCCACGTGTCAAACACAGGTGCGCTAGCGCAGGCTAGGTTGCGCTCTGCGCTGCGCGCCACGTGTCAAGCGTAGATGCGCTAGCGGTGGAATTAAAAAACTCCCCACCGTTAGATCAAAAGATCTAATAATAAATTATTAATTAATCAAAATTAAAATTCTGTTATGGAAAGATCTTTCCAATCTTGTTAAAAACAAGAAAATTATCCTCTGCAAAACAGAAGCCATAGGATCAAAGATCCAACGGTGGGGAAAATCCCCAAATCAATCAGAGAAAGATCTCTCCAACTGATTTAACAAATCAATTTGCCCTATATAAAGGCTCCAAGACTTCAAGTCTGATATAGAGAAACTGTAACAACCTAGTTCATTTATACCATTTCCAGTTCCCGTATTTACTTATCTGTGGTATTTTCTAGATTTATCGTGTTTTGGGTGCGAATGGTATTTTACATTTTACATTGCATTCGACCCGACCTGCTTGCTTGAACCTATTTGATTCATATTTATAAATTAGCCTGACTTGTTACATAGACACGTGCATCTCATGTATACTGCATACTGGCATTTTACCTGGCATTGCATCTTTTACCATATAACATTTTAGGTCATATAAAATAATGTAAAATTGCATTTCATAGCCTGCATGATACCCCAACCCCGTGGGAGCATCCGCGCATTTTGTTCTCGTCTCGTTCAGTAAAACGGACGTGTTTGGATGGCTACGCACACGTACGTGCATCCGTTCTTGGGGGTATGCATTTTCGTTACCTGAGCATTCGTTTTGAATTTTGAAAGTCGCATATATTTTTCGTATTTTAAATCTGAAATTTTAGACCCGACCCGGGCGTATTTTGGACTAGATTTGTATTTACCTGAAAATCCAATTTTTAATTAAATTTAATCTACGACTTAAAATTATATAACTATCTAAAATATTTTTTTTAAACTACAAATCTTTTAAAATTTTAAATCTTATTTTCCTAACCAATCACTGCTCACCCAGCTCTCTCTTTGGCTGGCCGTGGCCCCCACCTTTCTCTCTCCCCCTCTCTCAGCTTCTCTCTTTCTCTCTTTCTTTCTCTCCTTCTCTCTCCTCTCGTAACCTTTCTCTCTCCCCATATACAAACAACTTTATCTCTCTTAACTATTCACCTCTTTCTATCTCTCTCATCTCGCATCTCTCTCTCTCTCTCTCATCTCACGGTGAGATGAATCCCGTCACCTCCCTCCGAATCAGGTCACCTCCCTTCACACAGATCCCATATATGAACTTCCTCCTCCATTCTTTTTCCTTTAAAAACCTGAGCTCTTCCTTTTGAACCCATCATCGATCCTCAACCCTAACCCTAATTTCATCACAACTCCCCTCAACCGAGCCTCCTCCACCTCCTCATCACCATTCCCACTTCTCCTTCCTCCTTCTTTCTTCTCCTTCTTCCATCTCCCGAGCACCCTGCAACCCCTGTACACCCATCTCAACCCAAGAAACCCATCTCGTCGCCGCCGATCATCCCTCACCATCACCATCTTCTTCCTCTTCTCTCCTCACTCCTCTTTCTTCTCCCCTTCACCGATCCCTTCACAGAACCCTACACCAAGAAAAACCCAGCAAACCCCAAACTCTAACTGAAACCCTAACACCAAACCACTTCGCCGGAGCTCCGCTCGTCACCGTCGACATCTCCACCCCTCTCTGCAAACCCAATGAGCATCCCTCTTCTTCTCAATCTCTTCTTCCTCTTTCCTTTCCTCTCTTTCTTCTTTCTTTTCATTGCTTTTCTTTTTCTTTAAGTTCTCTGTCTTTGTAGATCGCCGGAGCCAGATGTGACGTCGACGATCCCGACGATCCAGACGTCGTATCTGACTTGTGTGATCACCCTTGTGCGTTGTTTGGAACCATTCCGTGTACCGTGCGCGCGTCGCGACATTTCGCCGACGTGAGACGTTCCGTACACATCTGTTTCTGATCCGTCGAGGCAAGTTAATCTTGCTACATGCTATATAATTCATTTTATACCTATTTAAATATATATCATACCTGTAGTTTAAATCTAGTACCCCGTGTTTCATTTTATAACGTTTCGATGTTCCATTTACATCATTTTAGATCTAGATCATGAAAACTAATCTTGTTACATAGTAGATTACATTACAATGCATCCATACCAATATTTATATCACATATTGCTTAGTTGTATATCCCACATTACCATTTTATAGTGTTTCGAATACCCGTTTGCATCCATCTCATTTAGAATATAGATAATTGCATCCATAGATCATATTAAGACATAATACTGTGATATTAACATTCCATGTTTAATAAAGTTTATCCTAGTTAATATTGGAACTATAAACGTAACCCTAATCGATAATTGTGCATCCATATGTTTGAATCTATACCTATTTGCATACCACATCACATTATTCCATTTTATTGTTATATTGGTATCCCATACTTGTTTTTGTGTACCCATGCTTATTATAGTTTAATTATGAGCACCCACGTGATATTTGTACACCCCCTGACATGACTTGATACACTACTACTTGACACGACTTGATATTGTGCACTACTTAACATGATTGGATCCATATACACTACCTGACTTGACCTGTTGTACCACAGCTTGACCTGTTACCTGATCTTGTTACTAATGCCGACAATCTTGACCTTTTGTCCCTACGGACATTTTCTGTTGTCTATTCAGACAAACCTGTACCCGTTTAATCCTGTGTTGGCATTAGCTCTAGATTTATCAATACCTGACTTGAACACATAACTTGGGGGTATGGGGAAATCAATGATGAAACCTGACTTGTAACTCGACAGTTCGATGCCTTTACTGATCAGTCTTACGGGCTGGGCCAGCCCCGGGATGATGCGGCTGACATCATTCATCGTTACATACTACCTTTTACTGCCTAGCGGCACGTCTCGGATTCAGCCCGAGAATCTTGACCGTGGTCCCGGGCATGCACGGGATACTATTGAGTTACATCGATGATTCATCAATTTGATTTCAAGACTTGAGAGTAGCTAACCCAGTAGACCAGTCTAGATTACTCACTGCACATCACATATACCTTACCCTTCACTGTCCTTAATCATGTTACTGTTATACATGTTTTACCGTTCATATTCATACCTGCATGTCTTGCTACCCCCTGTTTATATTATTGCTTGATATTATGACGCACTGACGTCTGGGTTTTGCATGGCACAGATTCCTTACCTTTGCTACAGGCCGAGCAGGAGTATTTCAGTAAGCAGGCCGAGCAGTGAGGACCTGTTAGTATTTTGGTTTTATTTATGCATTTTTCAATCTTGATGTGAGCCCGCATTATGGGACGTACATTCCAGTTTATTCTTGTATTGGATCTTTTTGCTTCCGCATTATTTTATTCTTGACTTGTTTATTCTGGCTTATGGACATGTGTTAGATAGTTTATTATTGTTCTTGATATCTCTACAGCCGTAATGTGACTGTGGAAGGATATTTCCTATCCATAGGTAGCATGGTTGGCTCTGTCACGTGTCTATCTTAGCATCCTCTGGGAAGCGGGGCGTGACAGGGTTTGTTTGGTGTCAGAGCCATATGATCTAGGTTAGTCGGGTTGATTCTTTTGTAGTTGGGTATTGGACCCAATACACGAATCAGAATACTCGTGATCAGGAACATGTCCTGCCACTTTGCCATCTTGCCATTTTTTGAATCTTAACTTCCTCCTGATTCTACCTTGACGTTGTGCAAACCTCTTTTGCATCTCGACTCGAAATCTGGTTTCCTATTGTTTATCTCTGGAACTTAGGCGACTTGGGTGGAGTTATGTAATTGTAGCTATGTACCGCGACATGGTTACAATACGGTACTCTATTTAAGTAACTTGGAGTTCTATCCTTGATTCATATCCTTGATCTATATTTTGTATCTGTTATCATTCTAATCCTTTCGGTGTTTTGATTTCAGGAACATGGCAGGCAAGAATCTGAAAACGTACCAGAGGCGTGTTGACGAAGCCGCTTTGTTTAGAGTAATCTATGGGATACTGGAAAACCAGAAACGGCAGACTGAGCTGAACCGGCAGCAAGCCGAAGCTTTTCAGGAAGGTTTGCAGACCGTCCAGCAGTCCGTAAACAATGTTGTGGCCAGACTAGTTGATCGTGTGGGTACCGTAGCGGATTTCAGAAGACTTGGTCCGTCCGTCTTTACTGGCCTGGAAGAGCCGTTGCCAGCGGAGCAGTGGCTGGTTGATACGGAGAATTTACTCATTGCGGCACAGATCCCAGAGGATAAGAGAGTGGATGTGGTACGCATCCAGTTGGTGGACTATGCCCGTGAATGGTGGCTTGTGGAAGAGACCCGCTTGCCCAAGCCGATTAGTTGGGCGGATTTTTCAAAGAGTTTCTCGGAGAAGTTCTTTCCGCAGACTGCACGGGAGGAAATGGAAGAAAAGTTTATCAGTTTGAAATAGAACGGCCCACCTGTGGATGTACATGCAGCTGAGTGGACGCGGCTCAGTAAATTCGCTGGACCTTTGGTGGCCAAAGATGCTGATAGGGCAAGGAGGTTCATGCGCAGTTTGGATGTAGACATCCAAAGGCAGATTATATCCCTGGGTTTGACCACTTTCTCACAAGTACTTACAGCGGCCCGAGAACAGCAGATCCTATCAATGAAGACTGGGGGTACGCAGCAGCAAGCAGTTACAGTGCGGAAGCCGGCATTTGCACCGAACCGAGCGCATGTACGCAGAGGTATTCCGGTGAACCGACGTGGAGTAACACCCATGAAGAAGCCTGTTGTCGTTGATCAAAGAAAGAGCGTGATTTGTGACTTCTGCCATTTACCCGGACATGTGCAAAGAGATTGCCGAGGGATGCGGGGACTCTGTTTGGTTTGTGGATCGGTGGATCATACTATCAACGCTTGTCCATCAAAGCTTCGCACGAAAGATGATGTTCAGAGACTACCGCAGAAACCGTTTCAGGGACAGAAGCAGTTGACTCAGGGACCTAATCAAGCTCGAGCATTTACCTTGACGGCTGAGGAAGCTAAGGCTTCAGGAGAAGTGGTTTCAGGTATTCTGCTTGTTTATGCTTTTCCCGCATTAGCGTTATTCAATTCTGGTGCATCCCATTGTTTTATGTCATCCAAGTTTATTACTACACACTCGATTGCTTGCACGACCCTGTCTAGTTGCTGGGACATACACACTGGGAATGGGAAGATCATATCTAGTAGAGAATGTAAGGATTGTTCACGGGAGTTATTTGCAGATTTCTTGGTGATTGATACCGGCAGCTATGAAGTCGTCTTTGGAATGGATTTTCTCGGCACTTTCCATGCTCACATTGATTGTAGGGCAAAGAAAGTAATCTTCCAGATTCCCGGACATCCGGAGTTTATCTTTACTGGAGGAAGCAGTTCTGTCAGGCCAGTCGAGTTTCGGGCTAGGCCGACAAATAATGTTCTTACGTCTATGGAAGTGGATAAAGAAGAAGCGCCAGCGGTAGTTCGAGATTTCATGGACGTGTTCGAGGACATCTCAGGTTTACCGCCGAAACGAGACGTGGAGTTCGCGATCGATCTTATTCCTGGTGCAGCGCCAATATCTAAGGCATACTATCCAATGGCACCAGTGGAGTTGGAAGAAGTCAAGAAGCAGGTTGCTGAATTACTTGGGAAGGGTTGGATTCGCAGCAGTAACTCACCTTGGGGAGCTCCAGTTCTTCTAGTCAAGAAGAAAGATGGCACATGGAGGATGTGCATCGATTATCGAGAATTAAACCGGGTGACTATTAAGAACAAGTACCCGATCCCTCGCATTGGCGAATTATTCGAGCAGCTTAGTGGCACGAGGGTATTCTCGAAGCTGGATTTGCGATCCGGATATCATCAGGTCCGAGTTAAATCAGAAGATATTTGCATGACAGCGTTCCGAACTCGGTATGGACATTATGAGTATTTAGTGATGCCCTTCGGAGTAAGGAATGCACCGGCGATATTTATGGACTTGATGAACCAAATCTTTTCACCATTCTTGGACCAGTTCATAGTGGTGTTCATTGATGATATTTTGGTATACTCAAAGAGTATTGAAGAGCATGCAGAACACTTGAAGATCGCACTGCAGACATTGAGGCAAGAAAAATTGTATGCAAAGATGAGCAAGTGCGAGTTTTGGCTTGAAGAAGTGAAGTTTTTGGGGCATGTCATGTCCGGAGATGGAATCGCCGTTGATCCCGAAAAGATTGTAGCAGTTCAATATTGGCCGATTCCTAAGAACGTTGCTGAGATCAGAAGCTTTCTTGGACTTGCCGGGTATTACAGAAGGTTCGTGGAGAACTTTGCTTGTCTGGCGGAGCCTTTGACCAAGCTTACGCGCAAGGAAGTACCATTTGTGTGGACGGATAAGTGTGCGTCAGCTTTTGAGGCGTTGAAGCAGAGATTGATAACCGCTCCTATTTTGACCATGCCAGACAGTTCCGGAGGATTGGTGATTCACAGCAACGTATCTGGGAAAGGATTGGGATGTGTTTTGATGCAGCATGGGAAGGTTATAGCTTACGCATCGAGACAGTTGAAGACCCATGAGAAGAATTACCCAACTCATGATTTGGAGCTAGCAGCTGTGATTTTCGCTTTGAAGATCTAGTGGCACTACTTATTGGGCGAAAGAGTCAAAGTATTCACCGATCACAAAAGCCTGAAGTATGTGTTCACACAGAAGGAGCTAAATATGAGGCAGCGTAGATGGTTGGAACTGATGGCTGACTACGATCTTGATCTTAAGTACCATCCGGGGAAGGTTAATGTTGTGCCGGATGCTCTTAGTCGGTTGCCAACAATTCAGATATTGACTGCACAGAAGGAACTTATTGAAGACTTTCGGAGATTCGATTTGTAGGTTGTGCTACCGCATTCTTCAGGACAGTTGATGCAGCTGCAAGTACAGTCGTCGTTGATTGAGAATATTAAAGCAGCGCAATTTTAGGACCCAAGATCGCAGAAGTTTCGAGAACAGGTTGAAGCTGGACTTCGAACGGACTTGTTGATTCATGAAGATGGTTCATTACGGTATGGTAGCCGTTTGTGTATGCCAAAAAGAGATATTCGCGAAGAAGTTATGAAGGGGGCACACAGTTCCGCATATTCCGTACATCTAGGAGGCACAAAGATGTACCGAAATCTACGACCGCATTTTTGGTGGGAAGGCATGAAACGGGAGATTGCCCGCTTTGTAGCGAAGTGTTTGGTGTGTCAGCAAGTTAAGGCTGAACATCAAAGGGTTGCTGGTTTATTGCAACCACTTCCGATTCCTCAGTGGAAGTGGGAACATATAACCATGGATTTCGTGACGGCTTTACTGCGGAGTCCAAAAGGCAAAAATGCAGTTTGGGTGATTGTTGATAGATTGACCAAGGCACCTCATTTCATACCATTTCGAGTTGGTCAATCAACGGAAGCTTCGGCAGAACGGTACATGCAGGAGATTGTAAAATTGCATGGAGTACCGGTGAGCATCGTGTCCGACCGTGACACCCGTTTCTTATCACGCTTCTGGAGGAGTTTACAGAAAAGTTAGGGGACTCAATTGAAGTTTAGCACAGCTTATCATCCTCAGACAGATGGCCAGTCGGAGAGAACGATCCAAACTCTTGAAGACATGTTGAGAGCTTGCATGTTAGACTTCAAAGGTTCATGGGAGGATCATCTACACTTGGTGGAGTTTTCTTACAATAACAGTTTTCAGACGACTATTCAGATGGCTCCATTTGAAGCATTGTATGGTCGCAAGTGTCGTTCACCTGTTTGTTGGGACGATGTTGGAGAACGAAGATTGTTGGGACCGGATTTGATCGTGCAAACGGTGGAGAAGGTTAACACTATCCGGAAACATATGAAAGTAGCACATGACCAACAAAAGAGTTGGGCAGATACATCGAGAAGACCTCTAGAGTTCGCTGTTGGTGATTTGGTATTCTTGAAGATATCACCTACTAGAGAAGTGATTCGCTTTGGGAGTCGAGAAAAGCTTAGTCTTCGATTCGTTGGACCTTTCGAGATTTTGGAGCGTGTTGGAGAAGTAGCGTATCGATTGGCATTACCGCAATCTTTGGCGAATGTTCATGACGTGTTTCATATATCGCAACTCCGCAAATATGTTCGAGATGAAACACACGTACTGGATCATTCGGAGCTGACTGTACGAGAAGATTTAACCTTTGAGGAACGACCGATGTCGATTGTGGATCGAAGGGAAAAGTTCTTAAGAACTTATTTCTTGGGGAAATCGCTCGCATGGAGAATCAACTTGGGAACGAGAAGATGAAATCCGACAGAAGTTTCCACTTCTATTCTTGTAGTTTCTTGATTGTTTATCCTTTCTAGTTCTTGGAATTTTGAGGACGAAATTCTTTTTGTAGGTGGGTAAAATGTAACAACCTAGTTCATTTATACCATTTCCAGTTTCTGTATTTACTTATCTGTGGTATTTTCTAGATTTATCGTGTTTTAGGTGCAAATGGTATTTTACACTTTACATTGTATTCGACTTGACCCGCTTGCTTGAACCTGTTTGATTCATATTTATAAATTACCCTGACTTGTTACATTGACACATGCATCTCATGTATACTGCATACTGACATTTTACCTGGCATTGCATCTTTTACCATATAACATTTTAGGTCATATAAAATAATGTAAAATTGCATTTCAGAGCCTGCATGATACCCCAACCCCGTGGTAGCATCCGCGCATCTTGTTCTCGTCCCGTTCATTAAAATGGACGTGTTTGGATGGCTACGCGCACGTACGTGCTGTAAGTCCACGTTACGACCCCCGGTTCTTACGGGGAGGCGGAAACGGTATAAAATCAAATTTTGGCGCATGGGGCAACATAGACTAAACAAGGCCGGGATCGTGTCTAAACTAAACTAGCAAACATGCAAAGGAGCGTTAGCTACTCGGATGAAAAGTTATACCTAACTTGAACTCCTTCTTCTTCAAACTTTTGTGGAGGTTGATGGTTCTCTCCTCGTCCCCTTCTTCCGTCGAAGATGGATCCACCTGAGGGTTCAACCTTCGGGCTCTTTCTCGAACTTTGAGTGAACTAGAATCTCCGGCTTGCTAAACCCTTGATCCTAGAGTGAGTAGAGAGTGTCTAAGGGGTGCTTTTTTTTTAAGGAGAGGGATTCTCAACACATGAGAAGGGTTCTCCTTTTGCTAGAGGAAGAAGAAGATGAAGTGAGGAGAGAGAAGCTAAATGATAGAATGAGCTCTTTTCTTTTTGCAACCATAACAAAAAGCAAAAGAATTATCAAATTAATAATAATAATGAAAATGAAAAGGTTGATGGAAAGTTTAGGAATGACCATTATCATTTCAAACATTAAATGAATTTGCTAGAATCAAAGAGCATCTTTCTTTTGTAATGATGATGGTCAAAACTTCAACCATGGTCAACAAGTCAACCATGGTCAACAAGTCAACATAAAAACCAACCATGACACAATTTCATTTTATTAATATTATTAATTGATATAACATAAATCCATTAGGGTTTGGAAAAAGACGACTGTCAACTGTGCATACGCACCCGTTCCGAAACCCTAATGAAAGTCCTCTTCCTCTTCCTCAAAAAACTGTGCATACACACCTGCATCCTTGTTCCGAGGAACATGAATACTGAGAGATAAAAGCAACCCCAAAACATATACCAGTATCTGACTCAAACCAGAGCCAGCCAGTAATATCCGTCCGGACTCCAAACGTGCACAAGTGCGCGGATGAGAACGAACCCTGTCGCAAAACCATGCGACCTCTACTCAGTTTTGCCCAGAGGCGAATACCCTCTGTGTGGGACTCTAAAGACTCGACACTACGCTGGCAGTGGGTTTAACCACAGACCGCAAGCGGCACTAGCTGTGCGTAGCGGTCCCCAGGTAGATGCCGACAAGAAGGCTGACGAGGTGAAACCCCATCTGAACTCCTACTGAGTCTGAATGTGACAGTCTCCGTACAGTCCGGTCTGTTCGTCTAATACATCGCATGTCGGGCCTAGGGGGCGGTAAAACGTCAGTCCCCTAATAGCGGTACAAGTCGTGTCGGAGTGAAGCCCAAAACACCCTGAGATAACACTGGAAGCCTACCAGTATATCTCGCTTGCCCTGGCCAGGGACTACTCGTGTAATGGCTCTTCTAGACACAGCGCGATGTCAACCCCCAATACCGGGAGAGACGAATCCTGTCTAACCGTCACTACCTCCAAGTGCTTCGGGACTGCACCCAACCACCACCTGTTTGCACGACTCCTTTGAGCCGTGGTAGGGCAGTGATCAAAGTGCAGTGGGAACACACTTGAGGCGAAGTGCCAGTGTCAAGTCAGCGGAGTAAGCTGTACTCATGTCACCTGGGAACTGATAACTGACGATAGGTATAATACCAACCTGTCAGCTCCCGACGAGTCCTGTCCAGTGTACTCGTAACCCAACGAGCACCCGTATACTATCTCCAGTACGACGTACTGATGGCTGTGGGACAGACCATCTCCCACACTGGGATGAGAAGCGCATACGCTAGTCTACTCCGGAGTATCGATGCCCTGTCTCGATAGTCCTGCGACTAGGGACCTGTATAAGGATGTGCTTATAGATTACCCAGCCCCCACTAGTGTGACTGCCATCACAACGCTGGTAATCAAGCAAAGATCCTAAGGGCTCCACTAATGCGTATAAGTGATATACTAAAATAAACACAAGTACACATTGAAGTAGAAACAAACCAAGTAGCATACTACTATATTGAGCAAGATTGTTTATACAAGGTGAATATCCCAAGCTTCCATTAAGTAATATACAAACTAGTATGATACAGTAATGGCCTCTAGGGCATATACACTAACAATCTCCCACTTGCACTAAGGCCATGTACTGGCGTATCGAAGACCTATCATCTCGGTCAGCCGCTCGAACTGAGCCTGGGGTAGGGCCTTGGTGAATGGATCTGCAGTGTTCTCTTCTGAAGCAACCCTCCGAACCTCGATCTCCTTGCGATCCACGATCTCCCTGATCAGGTGATACCGTCTCAAGATGTGCCTGGATCTCTGATGGGACCTGGGTTCCTTCGCTAAAGCTATAGCCCCATTGTTGTCGCAATACAGAGGTATTGGGTCAACAATGGACGGAACCACCTGAAGTTCTTTTAAGAACTTCCTCATCCAGACAGCTTCTTTTGCGGCATCAGATGCAGCGATATATTCCGCTTCCATAGTCGAGTCTGCAACGGTTTCCTGTTTGGAGCTCTTCCAACACACCGCCCCTCCATTGAGGGTAAAGACAAAACCCGACATGGACTTGGAATCATCCTTGTCACTCTGGAAGCTGGAGTCAGCAAAGGCCTCGATCTGGAGGTCTTTTCCGCCATACACCAAGAACATCTCCTTAGTCCTTCTCAGGTACTTGAGAATGTTCTTTACCGCTATCCAGTGTTTCTCCCCAGGGTTTGACTGATACCGGCTTACCACACTCAGTGCATAAGCTACATCCGGTCTGGTACACAACATCGCATACATTATAGAGCCTACCGCAGAAGCGTAGGGTATAATAGACATGCGATCCCTCTCCAAATCAGTCTTGGGAGACATCTCTTTAGAGAGGGTGATCCCGTGACAAGCCGGTAAGTTACCGCGCTTGGAATCTTCCATACTGAATCTTTTCACTATGGTGTCGATGTACCTGGACTGAGAAAGTCCTAATATCCTCTTGGATCTATCACGATGGATCCGGATCCCCAGGATGTATGAGGCATCACCCAGGTCTTTCATGGAGAACCTGTGTGACAAGAAACCCTTGACAGATTGTAGCATAAGAATGTCATTTCCTATTAAGAGAATGTCATCCACGTATAAAACGAGGAATACTACAGTTTTCGCTACAAATCTACTATAGATGCATGGTTCATCTGGATTTTTGATAAAGCCAAATTCTTTGACCGTCTCATCAAAACAGATGTTCCAACTCCGCGATGCCTGCTTTAGTCCATAGATGGACTTAAGCAACTTGCACACCTTTCCGCTGCTCCCACTCTGAATGAAACCCTCTGGCTGATCCATATAGACACACTCCTCTAAATTTCCATTTAGAAAAGCGGTTTTTACGTCCATCTGCCAAATCTCATAATCGTGGAAGGCAGCAATGGCAAGAAGGATCCGAATGGATTTCAGCATAGCCACTGGAGAAAAGGTTTCGTCATAGTCCAAGCCAGGTCTTTGACGGAAACCCTTTGCTACAAGTCTAGCTTTATAGGTCTCAACCTGTCCATCTACACCAATCTTCCTTTTGAAGATCCACTTGCATCCTACGGGTTTTACCCCGTCTGGAGCAATGTCCAACGTCCATACTTTGTTGGTGTACATGGACTCCATTTCGGTCCGCATTGCATCCAGCCATTTTACCGAGTCAACGCTCTGAACGGCCTGCTGGAAGCTAGTAGGCTCATCATAATCTATGATGCAGTCCTCTCTATCCCCGTCTATGAGAAAACCGTAGTATCTCTCGGGCGGATGAGACTGCCGACTACTCCTGCGGAGCGGCGTAGGAATGTCCTGTTCTTTTGAACTTACTGGCTCTTCCAAGCTTTCAGTAATAGCTTGTGGTTCTGGAATTTCTTCCAGTTCTATTGCGTTCCCACTTATCTGGGTTTCCAAAAACTCAGTTTCCAAGAAGCGGGCATGTTGAGAAACAAAAACCTTTTGTTCCTCAGCGGAATAGAACAGATACCCCCTGGAGTTCTTTGGGTATCCCACAAACTTACACTGTACTGAACGTGCCTCGAGCTTGTCCGCATGCTGCTTTTTTACAAATGCTGGACATCCCCATATCTTAAGGTACTTAAGACAGGGTTTCTTCCCACTCCATATCTGATATGGAGTGGTAGGCACAGTCTTGGTGGGAGCCTTGTTCAAGAGATATGCAGCTGCTTCTAGTGCATAGCCCCAGAAAGATCGCGGTAACTCAGCCTTACTCATCATGGACCGTACCATATCCAATAGGGTTCGGTTCCGTCTCTCCGATACACCGTTATGTTGCGGAGTGTATGGAGGAGTAAGCTGAGAGAGAATCCCATTCTCTTTTAAGTAATTCAGGAACTCGGCACTTAAGTATTCTCCACCTCGATCCGATCTTAGAATCTTGATACTTTTGCCGATTTGTTTTTCAACTTCATTCTTGTAATCCCGAAATTTCTCAAAGGCCTCGGATTTGTGCTTCATTAAGAAGACATGTCCATACCTAGAGAAATCGTCTGTGAAAGTTATGAAGTATGAATAACCGCTTCGCGCTTGTGTAGACATTGGACCACACACGTCACTGTGTATGAGTCCCAAGAGCTCGCTCGCTCTTTCTCCGTGTCCAGTGAACGGAGTCTTTGTCATCTTTCCCATGAGACAAGATTCACAAGTGGCATAAGACTGATACTCGAACGGATCCAAGTATCCTTCTTTATGTAACTTAGTCAACCGTGTCTCATTGATGTGACCCAGTCTACAATGCCATAAGAAAGCCTGATTGATATCTGGAGACTTTCTTTTGTGTGTATTCTGGACATTGAAAATCTGTGGTTGGTTTAATACGTATATACCATTGCTCAGTGTACCTGACCCAATCAGAACTTGATTAAGGTGAATGTTTACAACATTACTTACAAACGCAAATTCATAACCTTCTTTAGAAACCAAAGATACAGAAATGATATTACAAGTTGCGTTGGGTACAAAAAAGCAATTACGCAAAACCAAAACATGTCCATCTGACATTCCCAGGTGATAGTCCCCCACGGCTTTAGCATCCATGCTAGCTCCGTTCGCAACTCTGAGGGTCATGTCACCTGCCTTCAAAAACCTACGGTTTCTCAACGCCTGCAAAGAATTACAGATATGAGATCCTGATCCGGTATCCAATACCCAGGAAGTAGAGTTTATAGAAAGACAGTTTTCAATAACATACACACCTGAAGCTGAAGCCGCAACCTGCTTCAGTTCCTGTGTCCTGGCCTTCCAAGCCCTGCAATCTTTCTTCCAGTGTCCACTCTTATGACAATAGAAGCATTCTTCCTTTCCAACAAGCTTCCCCGCAATCTTTGTTGCCTTTTCCTTTCCCTTCGTACCCACTTTACTAACACCGCCTCTTGGTTTGGCCGGGGCTTTCTTCCTCTTTCCCTTGGCTTTCGCCTTGGACCTAGAAGAAGAAGATCCTCCTACAAACAAAGCGGGTGTTTCCCTACCTTTCTGTAGGGTGCCCTCTGCGCTCCTCAGCATGTTGAGGAGTTCTGAAAGTTCAACTTCCTTTTCTTGCAAGTTGAAATTCAGTATGAACTGGGCGTAAGTGGAAGGAAGGGACTGGAGAACTAAATCCGTATAGAGTTCACTATCCAACGTGGTCCCAAGTTCCGCGAGCTCCTCAATGTAGCCAATCATCTTAAGCACGTGGTCCGCTACCGATGATCCGACGGCCAACTTTGCCGAAAATAACTTCTTCGACACTTCGTATCTTGCGATACGAGACTGCTCTCCATACAGTTCTTTTGTATGAAGAAATATGGATTCCAAGTCCATATTCTCGTGCCTCCTCTGGTGATCATTGTCCATAGAGGCAAGCACGAGGCACTTGGCCTTCGCGCAATCAACCTCCCAAGTCTTACGGATTTCCTTATCCGCGACGCTGGAGGTGGGACCTGGGACGGGTGGAGCTTTGGTGGTAAGAAGATACCCCAGCTTGTCGTAAGTGATTGCCATTTTGACATTCCTGAGCCAATCTTTGTAGTTTGGCCCTGTCAGTATGTTTTTATCTAGAAGTAACTTAAGTCCAGTCATTTCGATTTGGTCGCTGCAGGGGGAGAGAGAAGAAACACTTTAGCATGATGCTCTTGCAAGTTTAGAGTGGTTTTTAATTTGTCTAAACAAGATGGCTCCCACTGTCTCTCGAATCCCTCCTCAAACCATAAAGGAAGAATTAGTCGGGATCAATCCCACCGCACAATACTTGCTTAACCGTTCAGCCAGGCCAGTGTTGGTACTTCGAGGGAGGTTTTCCAACGCTTTCGCGAAGTTCCTTAATTAAATAACCTCTTTTCCCTGGGGGCGTAGCCCCGCTAACACCTTTCTAGACACCTACTTGGTTTATAGCATTGATCGTTTAGCGAGAAATTTCCCGAGGAGTAGCATATACTCACAGTAGGATCGGGATCCAAATATCATCGTGTGACGAAACTGAAGGAATCCTACCAGAATCACCACACTCCAAATGGTATGCAAATCTAGCAAGTTTCAGTACTTATGAAACTCCCGATGTGGATTTTTGCCCCATGCTCTTATGACCTTGACGAAGGTCAACAAATCATAAGTCACATGTCAAGTTATGCCCGTCATTTTCCAGGTTAATTTGAACCCACCCGTATGTACCCTTGACGAAGGTCAACAAGGCAATACGACTGTCTCAAACCAACGCATCTATCTATGCTACATATGAACACCCAACAGCTACCAATCACTACGCCTTGACGAAGGTCAACAAACATAGCTTGAATACTATTGAATATTCATATGAAACGACGGAGGGCTACGAATGGTTTTGGCGAAACCGTGAACGTAGTGAACTTGATATAATCGATGGAACGAGATAGCTTTTAAAAGGAGTGGCTCAAGCTCCGTATTTAAAAGTTAGTTTTGAAAAGAACCGAGTGGTTTTTCGAAAGTGTTCCAACGACTTTAGCTTGGTTTATTATCTTGCATTAGTTCTTTTAATGCGTGATATTCTTGCATTAGTTCTTTTAATGCGTCCCATCATTTAAATCCTACCATTGCAGAAAACAACCAAAATATGACGTACGCTTATGCCATTCGCATTCGCCACGGGGCCCCGTCATCACCCGTTAGGTTACTTAACTAACGACAGAGCGGGGGCTGGGCTAGCGCGGCTGTAAAATATAAGCAACGCCTAAATAGAAAGCAATGATAGACATTACAGATCACAGATGAATACATTGGATATACTAGGAATCCGCAATCCGTTCGAGCCTGCAACGAAAATCGGATTACACGGTCGCGGTGAATAGCCAATACCCCACCCAAGACCCCTACGGGTGCGGCAAACTACCCGCCAAGCACTCGGCAGTTTGTGCACCCCTCCATGGGTCTATCCTAAGAGCAAAAACAGTAAAAAGAATTATACAATGACGGCTACAACCCCGACCCGGTTGTGCGGCCAAACAAATAATAATATTACATCAATTTACATTTACAATGAATGAAAGAAAAAACAAAAGCTCATCTCACATCCACCCCGGCTATTCACCCGCGACAGTCCAACACATTCATATACACAAACCATCATCAAACACAGATCACAGAGATGTATAACCCCGACTAATCGACTTATAGCGATTAGCCGACGTTCAATACATGCAAACATCACAGATATAACCAATATAGTCCAAGTGCAGTGAAGTTCGGAAAAATACGGAATTATAGGACCCCAAAAGTAAATTTCTGTTCTGGAAAATCTGGGCACATATAACATATCTTAAAAATCCCAAAACCAACACAGAGATACACTGCACGAAACCCGATCACCAGAAGACTCTAAACGGCGGCGGATCCGCGGCGCTAAGAATAGGTGAGGCCGCGGATCCGCGGCGGTTTGAAGGAATTAGGGGATCATTTTTCTTGGGTGTTCACACAAAACCCTGAGCCGAATTTAGGTGTATAACAAATCTTGTTTTGACCAGAAAAATTTTTAACAGAAACTAGGGTTTTGCAAAAGTTTGGTTTTTGGATTTTTTTCAGTTCCGAACTTCGTTACACTTCACTACCAAGCTAGTTTAAGTTTAGTTAGGCTCTGATACCACTGTAAGTCCACGTTGCGACCCCCGGTTCTTACGGGGAGGCGGAAACGGTATAAAATCAAATTTTGGCGCATGGGGCAACATGGACTAAACAAGGTCGGGATCGTGTCTAAACTAAACTAGCAAACATGCAAAGGAGCGTTAGCTACTCGGATGAAAAGTTATACCTAACTTGAACTCCTTCTTCTTCAAACTTTTATGGAGGTTGATGGTTCTCTCCTCGTCGCCTTCTTCCGTCGAAGATGGATCCACCTGAGGGTTCAACCTTCGGGCTCTTTCTCGAACTTTGAGTGAACTAGAATCTCCGGCTTGCTAAACTCTTGATCCTAGAGTGAGTAGAGAGTGTCTAAGGGGTGCTTTTGTTTTAAGGAGAGGGATTCTCAACACATGAGAAGGGTTCTCCTTTTGCTAGAGGAAGAAGAAGATGAAGTGAGGAGAGAGAAGCTAAATGATAGAATGAGCTCTTTTCTTTTTGCAACCATAACAAAAAGCAAAAGAATTATCAAATTAATAATAATAATGAAAATGAAAAGGTTGATGGAAATTTTAGGAATGACCATTATCATTTCAAACATTAAATGAATTTGCTAGAATCAAAGAGCATCTTTCTTTTGTAATGATGATGGTCAAAACTTCAACCATGGTCAACAAGTCAACCATGGTCAACAAGTCAACATAAAAACCAACCATGACACAATTTCATTTTATTAATATTATTAATTGATATAACATAAATCCATTAGGGTTTGGAAAAAGACGACTGTCAACTGTGCATACGCACCCGTTCCGAAACCCTAATGAAAGTCCTCTTCCTCTTCCTCAAAAAACTGTGCATACACACCTGCATCCTTGTTCCGAGGAACATGAATACTGAGAGATAAAAGCAACCCCAAAACATATACCAGTATCTGACTCAAACCAGAGCCAGCCAGTAATATCCGTTCGGACTCCAAACGTGCACAAGTGCGCGGATGAGAACGAACCCTGTCGCAAAACCATGCGACCTCTACTCAGTTTTGCCCAGAGGCGAATACCCTCTGTGTGGGACTCTAAAGACTCGACACTACGCTGGCAGTGGGTTTAACCACAGACCGCAAGCGGCACTAGCTGTGCGTAGCGGTCCCCAGGTAGATGCCGACAAGAAGGCTGACGAGGTGAAACCCCATCTGAACTCCTACTGAGTCTGAATGTGACAGTCTCCGTACAGTCCGGTCTGTTCGTCTAATACATCGCATGTCGGGCCTAGGGGGCGGTAAAACGTCAGTCCCCTAATAGCGGTACAAGTCGTGTCGGAGTGAAGCCCAAAACACCCTGAGATAACACTGGAAGCCTACCAGTATATCTCGCTTGCCCTGGCCAGGGACTACTCGTGTAATGGCTCTCCTAGACACAGCGCGATGTCAACCCCCAATACCGGGAGAGACGAATCCTGTCTAACCGTCACTGCCTCCAAGTGCTTCGGGACTGCACCCAACCACCACCTGTTTGCACGACTCCTTTGAGCCGTGGTAGGGCAGTGATCAAAGTGCAGTGGGAACACACTTGAGGCGAAGTGCCAGTGTCAAGTCAGCGGAGTAAGCTGTACTCATGTCACCTGGGAACTGATAACTGACGATAGGTATAATACCAACCTGTCAGCTCCCGACGAGTCCTGTCCAGTGTACTCGTAACCCAACGAGCACCCGTATACTATCTCCAGTACGACGTACTGATGGCTGTGGGACAGACCATCTCCCACACTGGGATGAGAAGCGCATACGCTAGTCTACTCCGGAGTATCGATGCCCTGTCTCGATAGTCCTGCGACTAGGGACCTGTATAAGGATGTGCTTATAGATTACCCAGCCCCCACTAGTGTGACTGCCATCACAACGCTGGTAATCAAGCAAAGATCCTAAGGGCTCCACTAATGCGTATAAGTGATATACTAAAATAAACACAAGTACACATTGAAGTAGAAACAAACCAAGTAGCATACTACTATATTGAGCAAGATTGTTTATACAAGGTGAATATCCCAAGCTTCCATTAAGTAATATACAAACTAGTATGATACAGTAATGGCCTCTAGGGCATATACACTAACACGTGCATCCGTTCTTGGGGGTATGCATTTTCGTTACCTGAGCATTCGTTTTGAATTTTGAAAGTCGCATATATTTTTCGTATTTTAAATCTGAAATTTTAGACCCGACCCGGACGTATTTTGGACTAGATTTGTATTTACCTAAATATCCAATTTTTAATTAAATTTAATCTACGACTTAAAATTATAAAACTAACTAAAATATTTTTTTAAACTACAAATCTTTTAAAATTTTAAATCTTATTGTCCTAACCAATCACTGCTCACCCAGCTCTCTCTTTGGCTGGCCGTGGCCCCCACATTTCTCTCTCTCCCTCTCTCAGCTTCTCTCTTTCTTTCTCTCCTTCTCTCTCCTCTCGTAACCTTTCTCTCTCCCTATATACAAACAACTTTATCTCTTCTAACTATTCACCTCTCTCTATCTCTCTCATCTCACGGTGAGATGAATCCCGTCACCTCCCTCCGAATCAGGTCACCTCCCTTCACACAGATCCCATATATGAACTTCCTCCTCCATTCTTTTTCCTTTAAAAACCCGAGCTCTTCCTTTTGAACCCATCATCGATCCTCAACCCTAACCCTAACTTCATTACAACTCCCCTCAACCGAGCCTCCTCCTTCTCGTCACCATTCCCTCTTCTCCTTCCTCCTTCTTTCTTCTCCTTCTTCCATCTCCCGAGCACCCTGCAACCCCTGCAAACCCATCTCAACCCAAGAAACCCACCTCGTCGCCACCGATCATCCCTCGCCATCACCATCTTCTTCCTCTTCTCTCCTTACTCCTCTGTCTTCTCCCCTTCACCGATCCCTTCACAGAACCCTACACCAAGAAAAACCCAGCAAACCCAAACCCTAACCGAAACCCTAACACCAAACCACTTCGCCGGAGCTCCGCTCGTCACCGTCGATATCTCCACCCCTCTCTGCAAACCCAGTGAGCATCTCTCTTCTTCTCAATCTCTTCTTCCTCTTTCCTTTCCTCTCTTTCTTCTTTCTTTTCTTTGCTTTTCTTTTCCTTTAAGTTCTCTGTCTTTGTAGATCGCCGGAGCCGGACGTGACATCGACGATCCCGACGATCCAGACGTCGTACCTGACTTGTGTGATCACCCTTGTGCGTTGTTTGGAACCATTCCGTGTACCGTGCGCGGGTCGCGGCATTTCGCCGATGTGAGACGTTCCGTACACATCCTTTTCTAATCCATCGAGGCAAGTTAATCTTGCTACATGCTATATAATTCATTTTATACCTATTTAAATATATATCATACTTGTAGTTTAAATCTAGTACCGCGTGTTTCATTTTATAACGTTTCGATATTCCGTTTACATCATTTTAGATCTAGATCATGAAAACTAATCTTGTTACATAGTAGATTACATTACAATGCATCCATACCAATATTTATATCACATATTGCTTAGTTGTTTATCCCACATTACCATTTTATAGTGTTTCGAATACCCGTTTGCATCTATCTCATTTAGAATATAGATAATTGCATCCATAGATCATATTAAGACATAATACTGTGATATTAACATTCCATGTTTAATAAAGTGCATCCTAATTAATATTGGAACTATAAACGTAACCCTAATCGATAATTGTGCATCCATATGTTTGAATCTATACCTATTTGCATACCACATCACATTATTCCATTTTATTGTTATATTGGTATCCCATACTTGTTTTTGTATACCCATGCTTATTATAGTTTAATTATGAGCACCCACGTGATATTTGTGCACCCCTGACATGACTTGATACACTACTACTTGACACGACTTGATATTGTGCACTACTTGACATGATTGGATCCATATACACTACCTGACTTGACCTGATGTACCACAGCTTGACCTGTTACCTGATCTTGTTACTAATGCCGACAATCTTGACCTATTGTCCCTACGGACATTTCCTGTTGTCTATTCAGACAAACCTGTATCCGTTTGATCCTATGTTGGCATTAGCTCTGGATTTATCAATACCTGACTTGAACACATAACCTGGGGGTATGGGGAAATCAATGATGAAATTTGACTTGTAACTCGACAGTTCGATGCCTTTACTGATCAGTCTTACGGGCTAGGCCAGCCCCGGGATGATGCGGCTGACATCATTCATCGTTACATACTACCTTTTACTGCCTAGCGGCACGTCTCGGATTTAGCCCGAGAATCTTGACCGTGGTCCCGGGCATGCACGGGATACTATTGAGTTATATCGATAATTCATCAATTTGATTTCAAGACTTGAGAGTAGCTAATCCAGTAGACCAGTCTATATTACTCACTGCACATCACATATACCTTACCCTTCACTGTCCTTATTCATGTTACTGTTATACCTGTTTTACCGTTCATATTCATACCTGCATGTCTTGCTACCCCCTGTTTATATTATTGCTTGATATTATAACGCACTGACGTCTGGGTTTTGCATGGCATAGATTCCTTACCTTTGCTGCAGGCCGAGCAGGAGTATTTCAGTCAGCAGGCCGAGCAGTGAGGACCTGTTAGTATTTTGGTTTTATTTATGCATTTTTCATTCCTGATGTGAGCCCGCATTATGGGACGTACATTCCAGTTTATTCTTGTATTGGATCTTTTTGCTTCCGCATTATTTTATTCTTGACTCGTTTATTCTGGCTTATGGACATGTGTTAGATTGTTTATTATTGTTCTTGATATCTCTACAGCCGTAATGTGACTGTACAAGGATATTTCCTATCCATAGGTAGCATGGTTGGCTCTGTCACGTGCCTATCTTAGCATACTCTGGGAAGCGAGGCGTGACAGAAACCCCCCTATAAATTTTGAGAAAACTCAAAAGAAAGAGAGTAATCTCTTAGCAAAAGAAGATTATTTCTTCAAGATAAAGAATGAATCTTGAACAACGAGATGAAATCATCTCGTTAAAACAGAAGAATTATCTTCTTAAAAGATCAAAGATCTATAAAGACCAATGTCGTTCATAAAAGAGATCAAAAGATCTCATCACATAATCAAAGAAGAACATGTTCTTCATTCACAGATCATTGATCTACAAAGGCAAAGCCCTTTCAAAAATAAGAACTTTTGTTCTCGAATCTTGAGGCAAAGCCTCCTCTAAAAAAGAACATAAACTTGTTCTTTGATCATAAATTTGATCAAATGCGCTTTGGGCTACTGAAAAGTGCCTTGCACTCATGAACTGCGCCTTTGCGCTCCTTGGCCCGGCGCTCAGCGCCAAGACGTGCCACGTGTCAGCCACAGATACAACTTGCGCTTTGCGCTTCTGAAGCAGCGCACTGCGCTCATGGGTTGGCGCTCGGCGCCAAGCTCAACACGTGTCATTCACGTATGCGCCAGCGCAATGCGCTCATGGACTAGCGTTCAGCGCTCACAAACTGGCATCTGCGCTTAGCGCAGAGCGCAACACTTACATGCGCTCCACGTGGCAGAAGCGCGCTGCACTTTTTGATTGGCGCAAAGCGCCTAGCGCACCATATGTTGCGCTGAATGAACACAAATTGTTCTTTAAGGAGCCAAGGCTCTGATGAATGCTCTGCATTCAATACAAGACAAAAAATATCAGGATCTAATGCTCAGCATTATTAAAAGGGCTAAGCCCAAACAAATGTTCAACAGCTCAGAACAATAAAATGTTAAACATTTTAATTTTATTGGACTTAGCCCAATTCTGGCCATAAGTTCTCAGCTTATATTGAACCGAGCCCATCTGCTCACGAATATTCAACAGATCTTAGTCTCAAACTGAGCTACAGATCTTCCAATCGATTCACACCGGTTCGAGGGTACATCTCTGAACTCCTCTGATATTTGTCGTTGTAATCCTTCAACGTCTTCAGAGAGGTGACGGGTCCCGACAGCCATACATTTCATGGATTACGATGTCCTTAACCTGGACTGTGGGGTCCCTTTAAACTCATGGATTACAATGTCCTTAACCTGGACTGTGGGGTCCTTAAACCCATGGACTATGATGTCCTTAACCTGGACTGTAGGGTCCCTTTAAGCCCACGGACTACGATGTCCTTAACCTGGACTGTGGGATCCCTAAACCTATGGACTATGATGTCCTTAACCTTGGACTGTAAGGTCCCTTTAAACCCACGGACTATGATGTCCTTAACCTTGGACCACCATGTCCTTAAACTGGTAATCGACCGCAATGTCCCTAAACTAAACAATAGAGTCCAAATGCTCTGTTGTTGGATCTAAACGATCCCATTAAGTTGATCTTAGTTTAAAGTTAGACTAACGTATCCTTAACAAACGTTTAAGTTGATCTTAGTCTCAAATGAGACTAACGTATCCTTAAACCCAAATCAAAACCCAAATCTAAGAAGATACGGATTTGGACTAATCCACGCCCTACGGGCGACAACATAAATTAGTCTCCGTATACAGTCCACGAGCAACTAAAAACAAAACAAACACTCATGACACGAAGTGACCATCTGGAGAAGGAGAAAGTGGTTACCGCGATGCGGTAGCGTAATTAACTACAGGGGCTTGCACCTGCAGGGAAGAGCATCCCCACAATCAAAACCCCCTCAAATGAGGGGGAATCTGACGAAGTCTGCTACATCGGCCGCATCCGTTTGAACCTTCGATACATGGTGCCATAAATCAACTTGGCATCTTCGGAGAGGTGGACGGATAGCACAAAATAGCATCTGCTCCGAATTTCAGTAGAGACGGACCTGCGCGGTCGCGTCTCCGTGTTCGGCTGGGAACAGATTCTGGCATGCCCGGTGGGACCTTTTCCTCTTTCCACTCCATACTTCGTGTGTCGCGTTCGCGAACGAATCGCGGTTTATTAATGGTTGCCTTTAGGTTCGAGGTACTAAGATTTGGTGTCTTACTGGGTGCAGAAAACAATAGCGTCTACTTGCATGAAGTGTTCCAGCTGCAATTGCAACTCGTGTTTCGCCTCATCTGGAGGCATAGCTTACGTGCCCGAAGCGGCCTCCCTGTTCACGATGCCGGTGGAATAGGTAACTCAGGCCACCACTGGGCTGTTCTTTAGGACCATGCTCCCACCGATGAGCTTCAATGCCCCGATGTCGTCGCAAGAAGCTCCAAAGAAGTCGGTCTTTAATCGGCTTACAACTACTGCGGCCCCTCTCAACGGGTCACCCAAGTCCAATGCCTCAGCTTTCAGCAAACTGGGTCAAAACTCATGTGGGCCCATGAAGAAGCCTGCAATACCAGAAAGGGTTATCCCAAAGAGGATAGCCATTCCTACTCTCGAAGTTGTCAAAGCGGCTTCTCCTGCCAAAGGATCGGTCTTCACAAGACTGACTGTTTCAATGCCCGTTTCAGGCGAAATCATCAAGGCTGCTTCACCTGCTCGGAAGTCTGCTTTCGATAGGCTGGTTATCCCCTCTCAGCGGACATCAGTCTTTAATAGGCTGACGCCGGCAACAACCCTTCTTCAAAACAGGGGGCACAACGAAGTCACCCCTCAAGCTGAAACAATCCCAACAGCTCAACACGCTCGACGTCGCCACTGGCGTCGAGTAAGGAAAGCTGGGGGTAACTCCCCCTCTGGGCTAACTCCACCAGCCCCAACGGTGGAAGTCAATGCTGCTGTTCCAACCGGGAACAGCTTTGAATTGCTGAACAAGGTGCGCGGGAACTCTCCTACCGCCGTACTGAAAAGATCTCCTCCACCCGTGGAGAATTTTACAGAAACAAAGACGGAGTAGCCCCCTCAGCGGCTGTCCTCCAAAGTTTACAAAGTCTGGCGACAGGTCCAAGGGTCAATGATTGATCAAGATTACCCTCACCGACAGAAAAAGGTGAAGGTTCAACAGGAAGAGAACCGTCCTGTCAAGCCACAAAAGGCAAAAGCTACTTGGGTGCCCGCTGCAATGGCCCCCTCAACGTCAACTGCTCAAAAGAGAAGGAGGCCAGAGAAAGCCCCCGTGACTACGGCAAACCGCAAAGACGCTGAGCCCAAACGCCCCAAGTCTGGAGGCATAATGGTGCATACCGTTTATATGGCTTCCGGAAAAGTGGAAAGCTGCACTTCTACGGGTCACCGACCGCTCACCCGATCTATGGCAAAAGCCCAGAAGCAGCAACAGAAGCTTCAGAAAATGCTAACGCAAATGGCCACACTCACCGGGCCAAAAGAAAGCCCGGAGGCGTCATCAGAGTAGCGTCACGAATAAGAAACCGATGTTGACTTCCTCTGCAGGGTCCTCGAAAAGAAGGACAGAGAAGCGGCAGAACAAGCGGCTAATATAAAATGAATGGCACTTCTCTTCCAAGACATGGTCGGGATGATGTTACAGCCAGAACCTCCAGCTGAAGACCCTCCTATCATCATTGAAGACGACAGAGGGGAGACATCGAACCCTCCTCCGGCTCTTTCAGCAGCCAAAATGGAAACCATTTCCAAGGCCACTCTGGATGACTACATTGCTCAGCAAATACGAGCTCACCAGACGAATGAAGCGGCCGGCCAAATTGTTAAAACTGGACGACCTTATCTGGGCTGGTATGACCAAATAAGTTACCCGCCGGGATATACGATCCCTAAGTTCCGTGTATATAAAGGGATGGGGAATCCACATCAGCATGTCGCTCAATTCAGGGCCTTATGCGGCAACACTGGGGGCGACGGCAAACTGTTTCTTCGCCAATTCGTCGGCAGCTTAGCGGAAATGGCCTTCGAATGGTATTCGGAGCTGCCTAACGACTCTGTCAAAACATTTGCGGAGATGGAGCTGCTGTTTACACAAAGATTTGCAAGCGCCAGCGAACGCACCCCGATCACCGCATTAATCAACGCCAGGGTAAGGCCAGGAGAAACATGGGTTCAATACGCAATACGATGGCAGAATCTATGGTCGAAATGCGAACAGCGTATCGAAGAAGTGCCTGCGGTAGGCATGTTTGTGGGTACCCTCGACCCTCAAGCGACCATCTCACAATTCATGATGTTCTTCAAGCTGACTACTTTCCAGGCCTTGACTGACAAATTGGCCCAAATGGATCAGATGGGTCATAGACCATCTCCTTCAAAGACGGATCCTCGGAATGAAAAGGGGAAAGGAAAAGCAACTTTCATCGCCAATACTCAACAACAGCCGAGCAACTTAAAGCCATTTGTTCGCCAAAATAATATGCGTCCACGCCCATCCCTAGAGGAGAGGCTAGGATGTCCTTACTCGTTTCCCCAAGATAAAACGAGGAGACTATTCGAGCTGGTAGTACGCAACAGGCTCATCAATCTGCCAAATCCAAAACGTCCGTTGCAGCCAAACGACATCAACGATCCCAATTACTGCCCCTATCACCGAGTATTGGGCCATCCGATCGAAGACTGCTACGTCTTCAAAAACTGGATTGAGGACCAATACCAACAAGGCAAATTCACATTATCGGAAAACTGGAAGGTGAACCCGCCGCAACCTCATACCCCTAAAAAGGTGGACAAGCTGGGGGCATCGTGCTCTTTTATAGAAGAAACTCCGTGGGAGGTCGCTCTTTCAGCCAAAACTAAAAGAATGCTGAAGGATCTCCAAACGTGCCCGGCAATCAGGGGGGAAAATCCACTGGAACCGGAGGTCGTCGAGGGAATGCTGAAACCGCGCCCAACTCCAAAAATTGGTGGTGATAGCCAAAGCATTCACACCCAACCGTCGAAATCTTCGAAAAAGAAAAAGAAGCCAGTGAAGCCTGGTGATAAGCGCACGGACCTGCAAAAGCAGATTGACGCGCTGGAAGAGTATAACCAGAAGGCGCGGACTCCAGTCACACTCCAAGAGTTTCTCAGCCACGTCCTTAAGAACGAAGATGATGAAGAAGACTCGTCGAGTGAATCTGAAGATTACGTAGCAAGCTGCCATGTGATCTCTCACTCGTCGATAGACAATGAGGAAGCTCATTGCACCGAGAAACTGGGCGCAGGATTGAAGCCAAAACCCTTGGAACCGTCTGACGAGATGATCGAATTGCTACTGAATGAAGCCTGTCAGAAAAGCAAAGCCAATCGAGAACGTGAACTAGCTATATTCGAGAAAGCCAAATGCCGACGACTGGAGGAAAAGTTCGAGATGCCCCAACTGGAGCAAAGCATCCATATCGCCAGCAAAAACAAGATTAAAATAAGGAAACGATTCGCTAGGGCCCTGGCGATAGGAATGAAGTTGCCCTCTCTCAAAGGAAATTCCCCTGGCAATATACATCTTGATCAAGCGGACATACATCCTAACTTCTGCCTATACCATCAGAAGATTGCACACCCTACCGAGGAGTGCATAGCCTTTAAAAACTGGTGGCAAGGATATGCTGCCCATCGACGACACGTTCAACGAGTGAAATGCAAGGCTCGTCGGGAACAGAAAAGCACGAAAGATAAGCGCGAAGGAACTACTGGAAACCGTCACATTGCCGACACCAAGGGATCGCAAGTTATCACCTTTGGAAGCGACTCTGATGAAGAAATCGCCTTCAGCCCTCTCATCAAGGAATCCACCTCCGACACATAACATGCGAAGATTTGCGGCAAAATCTAGCTGCGTAATCGTGCGGCGACTTATGACCGAAACGTCGTTAAACTACCACCAACCCGCGGCATCCTCAGGCTGACGTGGTAAAAAAAATGGTATTTCCATAAGCAAAATGGGCACGGATGAAAACCCGAAAGGGCTCCGTGAGTAAAAACAACAGGGCTGCCGGCGAGTTTTGTGAAAACCCGAAGGGGCGCAATCTCGTTAGGGAAAAAAGGTATGTTCATAAGCAAAATGGGCACGGATGAAAACCCGAAAGGGCTCCGTGAGTAAAAACAGCAGGGCTACCGGCGAGTTTTATGAAAACCCAAAAGGGCGCAATCTCGTTAAGAGACACTTGCAAAGTCCTCTCGACCTTGTGAGGAGAAACCACCTGCGTGAGATCCTTACGACTCACAAGGGAACAACACACTTAGGGATCCCCACGATTCCTAAGGAGAAACACACTTACGAGATCCTCATGACTCGTAAGGAGAACTCTCTTATGTGACCTTCACGGCTCATAAGATTTAAAAGTCTTAAGCTACAGGGATCTGAACCTGTTCTTAAGCATGCCACCACAACCTCCAACACTGCCCTACAAGCGGCTCAATGCTGACCCTTGTATACAATCCACGGGCGCGAATAAACATTTCCCTAACAAAGTCCCATGCGTGACTAGGGATATGTCTACACGGTGAACAACCCTTGTAAGTCCTCTCGACTTATAAGGAGAAAACACTCTTGTAAGATCCTTACGACTTATAAGAGAACATGCACTTAGGAATCCTCAAGATTCCTAGGGAGAAAATGCACCTACGAGATCCTCACGACTTGTAGGGAAAAATACCTTTGTGAGACCCTTACGGCTCATGAAGTCAAAAGTCTTAGCCGACAGGATCCTAACCTTGTTCGCTAAGCCACCTTTGTTCGATATCGACAGAGGCAAATAATGATTCGCTCCTGGCAATATCCCAGTTGTAGCGTTGCTGATGCCGAAACCGGTGTCTAATTCCAAGCTTGCGGCAAAAAGCCAGCGTGCCACACATGCATGCAAAATAGCCGAAATGATAGGGCAACTTGCAACAAAATCAGCAAGTAAAAATGTATGCATGCAAAATAGCCGAAATGATTGGGCAACATGCAATGAAGAGCAGCGAGTAAAAATAAAATAAATAGCCGAAATGATTGGGCGCCGCGAAAAATAACCGAAATGATTGGGCAATCGCGACCTTCGCGATATAAAAGCTGAAATGATAGAGCATCGCGGAAAGAAATAAAAAAAATGATGAAATTTATGCCCTACATGTAATATCACATCAATCCCTGTATACAATCTAGGGGCGCAAACAAAGAAGGAATCACACCTTCCCTCCCCAGGCATCATCAGAAAACGAAGCCAAATCTCGACGGTTCAGGGATAGCCTAGAGATCATCAACAGCGTTCCTCCCCATTCCAGCAGGATTCAGACGCTGTAATCAAGCCTGGAGCTACGGCAAAGCCCCTGCTCCAAATCTCGATGGTTCCCAGACAACCTAGAGACCACCTCGACATTCGTCTCGTTACAGCAAACGCAACGTCAGCACGGCGGAGTGATGGCAAAATCCCAACTCCATCCCAGCATTCGTCTCGTTACACTAGACGCAATGTCAACAACGACGTTCCTTCTCAGTCCAGCAGGATATAGATACAACGTCAACGAAAGACCTCACGGTCAAAACAAATCAGAGTGACGGCAAAATCTTAACTCCATCTCAGCATTCGTCTCGCTACAGCAGACGCAATGTCAACAACAGCGTTCCTTCGCAGTCCAGCATGATGCAGGTACAACGTCAACAAAAGACCTCACGGTCAAAATAACGGAGCCATAGCGAAAATACCTAGTTCCAAGTCCCGACGGCCACATCTATAGCCTGGAGACCCACAACAGCGTTCCTCCTCATTCCAGCACGAAGTGGTCACCACCTCGACGTTCGTCTCGATACAACAGACGAAATGTCACTACAGCGTCCTTCCTCCAACAGGATTCGGACACACCAAAGCGAACGAAGCGAAGGCCAAATTCCTAGCTTCAGGGTGTTGATGGTAACTCATATAAAACCTGAAAGACTATCGGAGATCATCCCACACCAGTGTGGAGTGGTCACCACCTCGACATTCGTCTCGATACAGCAGACAAAATGTCACTACAGCGTCCTTCCTCCAACAGGATTCGGACACACCAAAGCAAACGAAGCGAAGGCCAAATTCCTAGCTTCATGGTCTTGATGATAACTCATATAAAACCTGAAAGACTATCGGAGATCATCCCACACCGGTGCGGAGTGGTCACCACCTCGACGTTCATCTCGATACAGCAGACGAAATGTCACAATAGCGTCCTTCCTCCAACAGGATTCGGACACACCAAAGCAAACGAAGCGAAGGCCAAATTCCTAGCTTTAGGGTCTTGACGGTAACTCATATAAAACCTAAAAGACCACCAGAGATCATCCCACACCAGCACGGAGTGGTCACCACTTCAACGCTCGTCTCGATACAGCAGAAGAAATGTCACCACAGCGTTCTTCCTCCAGCAGAATTCAAACGCGACAATCAAACAAACGGAGCCATGGAAAAATCCCTAGTTCCAAACCTCAACGGTTCACCAGCAACCTAGAGACAACCGCGACATTCGTCTCGATACAGCAGACACGATGCCAGCGAACGAAGCGAAGGCCAAATTCCTAGCTTTAGGGTCTTGACGGCAACTCATATAAAACCTGAAAGACTATCGGAGATCATCCCACACCAGCGCGGAGTGGTTATGACTCATCGGGGCTCTCCAAAATGGGCTCAACCTCAAGTAAAAAGCGGCATGGAAAAATTCCTAACGCTTGCTCTTCCGACGGTCAAACTGCCTAGGAGGATTGCTTGAAGACGTCTTGTCCAGCCCCCGAAGGGATCAGAGACACGACAGTCGCAAGGCTACTCGAACAAGCAAGATTGCCTATCGAGGAATACATCAGCCAATGCGACGGTACGATGGACAAAACCCTAATACCACAAACCCTAACGGACCTTTGTCATAAAGAGCAGAGGTTAACTGTGACGTTAGGATATCCTTGCGAGAAATGCTCGATTCGTCTCGACTCGTATGGAAAAGCCTTAGGCAATCGGGATAAGAACCGGTTTTCTAAGCACTGGGGCCCTGCAAGTCGGTCCAAAATGGACTCTTGCATACTATTCACGGGCCACACTCTCCAAAGTCGAATTTCGACAAGGAGGGAAACAACCGCTTACGGGTCCTCTCGACTTGTAAGAGGGAAAATTCTCTTGTGAGATCCTTACGACTCTCGAGAGAAAACGCACTTAGGAATCCTCACGATTCCTAAGGAGAAAATACACCTATGGGATCCTCTCGACTCGTAGGGAAAAAAGTCTTCATGAGACCCTCACGGCTCATGAAGTTGAAAAGTCTTAGGCAGCAGATCTGAACCTGCTTCCTAAGCCATCACTACCTCTCGAAGAAGCCAAAACAAGATGCTCACTCTATCATCTGTCGGCTATTCTTGCTAAGGTGACATGCTGATAACAAAAGAAAGGAGAAAGCAGAGAGATGACACAAGACATCAGAGAAAAAAAATGTATCTTTTATTCATGAACTCAATTGGGTACAAAATGCATCATATGAAAGAATAAAAGAATGAATACATTTTATTCAAAATTACAAATGGTACAAAAAAATTATTGAAAGGGAAGCGCTTTCAATAGACCGATCAGCCGCTCGTGCACTTCCCCCAGCCCCTCTTCTTGATCACCCGCCGCGGCCAGCTCCGCATCGATTGCTGCAAGCATGATGAAATCTTCTCATCGATTTCCCATTGAGCAGCTTCATGACTCTGCATAATCCGCTCGATAGAGTCGAGCTTCTGTCTCAATACAAGCCCGTCCGAAATACATTGCTGCAAGGTGTCAAAGACGGCCCTCAGTTGCGCAGCGTTCGCTTCAACCTGGGCACGCAATTGAACAGACTCAGTGGAAGCCTCCTCGCATTCCTTCCGCCTCAAGGTCGCTTCTTGTTCAAAATGGCGGAGGAAGGGCACACTCCGCTCAACCCATGCGGCCCGCTGGGAGTTCAAAACCTGAATCTCAGGAGAAGGACGCATAAGCTCAAGCTCATGCAGGCAAGCCTCAATCTTCCGGCAGTGGTTAACCCAAGACTCGCCTTCGTTATGGAAGTTTACAAGCGTCGCCAGCATTAGGTTAACTTCCGCGGCAAAATCCGCGGCAGATGTAGGAGTCTTCACGTCGAGCTCCCCAATATAGTCGCTCACCATGCGTAGACTATTCGCGGCGCCTTTCGAGGATGGACGTCTTGAAAAGGGTCCGACCGGCATTATGACGCGAGACTCGAACGGGGCTGGATTCGATGTGACCGCTGCAAAATAAATCACAATCAGATGACGGCTCAAGAAATAAAGAAAATACACGAAAAATAGAGTATACTATATCGGCTGCAACAGGGGGCAGAGTTGGGAGTACTGGTGGCGCAACGATAGCCGCGTCCCCGCCTTCGATTTGTAAAGCTACAAGCAATACAAAGAGGGATTAGCAATAATGTGACTGCCCGTTGAAGAAAGGACGTCGTTTAGAAAAGATACTCCGACACCAGCAGGCGGACTAATTTCTGACAAGAAGGAGAAGTGCGGGTTCAGCACCTGATACAAATGATCAAGAAGAACTCCTGCGAGATCACGATGATACATGGTCAGTACACGAAAGATGCTGTCCCCAATTTAAATTCATCACAAACCCATACCTTCCAGCATTTGAGAAGATATAAGAGAAGATGGAGGGGCAGTCACCGTCAAAGCGGTGACTGGTGGCGCTTCCTCAGGTGGCACAACCTCAACGCCCACCGCAGTTGCATTCAAAACAAAAGTACTGTCAAAAAAAGGTAGAAAAGGGATTGCAGAAT
Source organism: Agapanthus africanus (assembly GCA_030015575.1). Classification (NCBI taxonomy): domain Eukaryota; kingdom Viridiplantae; phylum Streptophyta; class Magnoliopsida; order Asparagales; family Amaryllidaceae; genus Agapanthus; species Agapanthus africanus. Next base: position 455,554,120 of record JASDDO010000001.1, on the reverse strand, counting down.
AGAATAGAAAGCAATAACCTGAAATTTACCTGGTATGTCACCGGTCGAGACCACGACAAGGGCATCACTGGATGCATCGACTGCCTCACCCTCCTCCGTGTTCCCGAGCACATCATCAGGGATGTCGGCTGGTATAATAACATCCGATGGAGAAGCAGTGACCGTCGCTACACGCTCTAATGAAACGACAGTGGCTTCGACCACCTGTCCCACAGTCACCGGGCCGTCCCCAGAAAGATCCATTGGATCCGAAGCCGATGAAGATGCCTCTTCCGGAGGAGCAATCACCTGGAGAGCAGGAATCACCAAGGGAAGCTCCGTCGCAGGAACAACAATGGCATTAACCCCCTCCACACTGATTAGTGCTTCATCGGGGTTATCTGCAAAGTTCATAGTCAGGGCGCGACTTGGACTCAGCTTCTCTGCCAACGCCGAAGTCCCTGCAAAGTTTGTACGAGGATAAAGATGTATATATATATATATATATGTATACAAGCAACACAAAATATTACAAAGAGATACATGAACATACCGATGCGTAAGGGAGCTTTAGTATGGCTTGTTCAAGCCGACGCTCCTTCCTGAGTAGGTATGCTCACCGAGGTTCGAGAGTAAACTCGTGCCCACCGGTCCACAATGAAAGTGCATCCTCGGCGTCGGCTGAGACGGCCTACTTAAGAGCCCTTTCCCCCCATTCTTCCAGAGGGCCTATGAATAGTCGCCGTATCCACGGCGGTCTTCATAAAAGATGACGGCAGGGTAAGGCCTTTTCGGGATCCTTACATTCTCGGATTCGTCTTGTGAGCGCCTTATAGCTTCAGGCAATTGTGCGGCGTCCTCGGCAGATGAACCAGGAAAAAGAAGACCGTCTTCCGGTGGACTAGTAACGGTCTTCTTCCCCCGCTTTGGTCTAGAGCTAGTGATTGCAGAAGATCGCTTCTTTCCCCTGGCTGTATGTTTTTTGGGCTGCTTCTCAGTTTTGACAGGGAGAGGATACTTCTTCAGGACCTTCGCCAAGGAGATATTATCACTAGGGCTAGGTCTTACCTTCGGAACCGTTACGGTATCCATCATCAGTCGTTCAAGCGAAACCTCTGTTGGCAATGAGGCGCGAACCCTTTCCTCCTCTTCAAAGATTTTAAGGGAAGCAGCAATGGCTTCTTCTGTAGAGGCACCTGTTAAAACAGGAGGCGTCAGTCAAAGTATGATAAAAAAAAAGAAGAGTGAAATAAACAGTGGAGAGATAAGGATAAAGTATACCTGACTGCGCAAGGGCGGTCAATTCCTTTTCGAGGGCGGCCGATTGTTTGAAAGTTTCAATGGCAACCTCCAAATCGGTATCATCAAGCATCCCGAATAAACCATCGTTGGTCCCATATTCGCTCAAGCCTTCGCTAGACGGAGTAGGGGGCGTCGAGCCTAATATAGTCTCCAAAGAAAGTACTTGCTTCTTTTTCTTCTGAGGACGGGTGCCGGTGACCGATGACATGAGTTTGCGTTTGGTAGACGCCTTTGGACGACGAGCCCCAATTTCTTTTCCTACGTCCGACTCGGGGGACGCGGCAACCACCTCTTTTTCAGGCATGCTGAATGGGGGCAACCCATGCGTAGGGCTTAGCACGTGTAAAGGCTCAACTACAGTAACCACTCTCAGGGGAAGATGAACAATGTTCCGTCGCTTCAGAGGAACATTTCGATCACCATCCGGCACTGCACCCTTACGATCGAGCAACAATCGCTTCTCTTCCCTGATGACGGCGCCCATTGAATGCTGATACCACGCCGTGTACACATTAAGGGCCTTTGGGACGCAACTCGGTTCGCTGATAAAGAAGTTGGACCCTGTGTTCAAGCGCATGAAATGATGCAGTGCGCTCCGCATTCCCTCTTCGGTAGCAGCAGGTTCGACAAAAAAAAGCCTCAAGTGGGACGCCTTGATTGTAACCTAATTGCTGGGCGAAGCGATGCGGGTTATACCCATGAATAAAACCGAGTCATTCATCTTGAATATAAGAAAGCCCATCCAAATAGAGTACAGATGAAGAATCTCCCGAGCCTTCAAGACGGAGACCCCATCTTTAAATATGTCCTGCAAAGACAGCACCGTCTTCCCCGACTCCTGGCCGACAGTCAAAACTTTATCAGTAAAAGACATGCCAGCCCCAACCGTGCACGAGCAAAGAAGCAAGCCTCTAGCTTCCCATTGCGTTGGAGTCATGATAGAAGCGCCAACCAGTTGCATGATCCGAGGGAACTTGCACCTGTCATAAAAACTCGGCCTCTTACGGATGCCAAAGACGCTTAGCACGTGTAACTCGAGCCATGACGTGAAATAATGCATCGGGAAATTTACCGACTGCACCCCTAGCTCAGTGGTATCAGCTGCCAAGCTGAGGCCGTGATATATATGGGCTAACCTAGCAATCCCCACGGCTACTGGTATCCCGGCAACCATTCGATGTGCAGGATAGAAGACGGACGGCCTCATGCGGCGAGGGTGTATGGGAAGCGCGAACCAACTCAGCCACAATCCAAGGAACCCTAAAAAGAATGTTTCTTCATCAATCCCAGGAGCCGCCAGCTCTGTAAAAAGGATGACCGGGGTATCAGGTAGAAAGAAGCTTTTCTGATCTACCTCCGCCGCCGGCAGATTGCCTAAACCCAAGCCGAAGAGGTCGTCAAGACTGGCAAATTTATCGACTTCTTCCTTAAACATTTCCGGGCGAAGAAAATCAGCAATAAAAGCCGTAAAATTAACTCCACGACCTTCGGATGCGAGAGAGAGGTTTTCATACATATTCAACACCTTTATCAAGCTCGGAAATTGGTGTTGAATAGCATTCTCGGGAGTAAGACCCATTACCATGGATTTGTTAGCGAAAACATACTCATCCGAGGGAAGCAATTCCTCATAATGCTCCCCCCTAACGGGTAAACCTGAGACCTCTACAAACTCCTCCAAAGAAATAGAGACTTCTCGATCTGACAGGAGGAAGGTGTGGGTTGGAATGTTCCACTGTTCCAGAAATGCCCTGACCCACCATGTAGGGGGTGTGGAATATTGAAACAAAGAAGCATAAACGGCGGAATACAATCCGAGCTTCATCAACTGTGATTTCCTTGCCGATAAGATATACCGGGCCCACTGCAAATATCCGGCTAGGTGACGGAAAGTTAGTCCTATATTGTACGGCTGTCCCCAAGGACGCGACTCGCCTTGACATATGCGTCGCCCTAGGATGTCCAAAGCTACCGGCGGCTGCACGGGTATTGCAGCGATAGAAGGCCGAAGGAGAACTTCCGAAGTCCAGTTGACCTCCTCCACAGTGTAATTTATCGGAGGCGCATCTGCATAAGCAATCACTGAAATAGGCTCCGAGGGTGTCGCACAGGAAAAGCTCCGTCGGCCCATGATAATTTGGTCATACCATTTACCCCATAAATGAAGGCTCTTGTGCTCCGGGTCATGGTCTTTTATCAACGCAAAAACCTCACGGTCAACGGGTGCTTCAGGGAACCCGCCTTCTGAGCGAATGAACGGGAAGGAGGTGTCGGAAGACATAATGCCTGCGCGAAAAAGAGTGAATTTTCAGCTGCCCATGCCATAAATTAAATTCTATTACAAAGTACTAAAATCTGTACCGTACTGCAATGCAGTTAAAAAGGACCAAAGGGGACCCACAAAATCTAGATGACAGTTCATCATTAATAAAACAGCCCCATCATTGGATGAGGCTATCATTAAAAGAGGAAATCCTCAAGAGATTCTCATTAAATGAGAAATCCCTCGGGAAGAGTAGTAAAACTCCCATTGAGAGCAGCGCTCTTCACTAGACAGACATCTGTCAAAGTCTAATGATGAAGGAATAAAATTCCTTAAGAAGAGTCTCGCTCTGAGAAGATGATCCATCAAAAATAAAATTTCATTTTTTGATCTTCAAGATCCATGAACAAACTCTTAAGAGTTCTTCTATATGATCTGAAAGGAGCAAAGCTCCATTAATGGATTAAAAAGTTATAAGTAAAATCCTTTCTGGGAGCAAAGCTCTGTTAATGAAACCCTAAATGGGTTTTTTTTAGATCAAAGATCTATGAAGAGCAAGGCTCTGTTAATGGGTAAAACCCTAATTTATAAAAAGTTCTTAACTTTACCTAAGTTTTGACAGAGTTTTACTCTTAAAAAAGTTTTAAACAGGAGAGCTATGCTTTGTGGGAGAATGAAATTCTCAGAAGTGAAAATTCTCAAGAAGAAGATGAAAATCATCTAAGGGACCAAAGGTCCTATTTATAGGCATTGAAACGCCTCTTCAACTTCTGAGTTGATCCAAGGGCGCAGATGTCGCCACCGTTGCACTCACATATGCGCCACGTGAGCGCAACAGTGGGGGGGCATTTGTTTCCCCTAATCAGAGCAAAGCTCTGTTTTTAAAATTCAAAATTTAAAAGTTGAAGCAACGCTTCAGATCCAGCGCTCTGCGCTGCGCGCCACGTGTCAAATACAGGTGCGCTAGCGCAGGCTGTGTTGCGTGCCACGTGTCAAACGTAGGTGCGCTAGCGCTGAAATTAAAAAACTCCCCACCGTTAGATCAAAAGATCTAACAATAAATTATTAATTAATCAGAATTAAAATTCTGTTATGGAAAGATCTTTCCAATCTTGTTAAAAATAAAAAGATTATCCTCTGCAAAACAGAAGCCATAGGATCAAAGATCCAACGGTGAGGAAACATCCCCAAATCAATCAGAGAAAGATCTCTCCAACTGATTTAACAAATCAATTTGCCCTATATAAAGGCCCCAAGACTTCAAGTCTGATATAGAGAAACCCCCCTACAAACTTTGAGAAAACTCAAAAGAAAGAGAGTAAGCTCTTAGCAAAAGAAGATTATTTCTTCAAAGTAAAGAATGATTCTTGAACAAAGAGATGAAATCATCTCGTTAAAATAGAAGAATTATCTTCTTAAAAGATCATAGATCTATAAAGACCAAGGTCTTTCATAAAAGAGATCAAAAGATCTCATCACATAATCAAAGAAGAACATGTTATTCATTCACAGATCATTGATCTACAAAGGCAAAGCCCTTTCGAAAATAAGAACTTTTGTTCTCGAATCTTGAGGCAAAGCCTCCTCTGAAAAAGAACATAAACTTGTTCTCTGATCATAAATTTGATCAAATGCGCTTTGGGCTACTGAAAAGTGTCTTGCACTCATGAACTGTGCCTTTGCGCTCCTTGGCCCGGCGCTCAGCGCCAAGACGTGCTACGTGTCAGCCATAGATACAACTTGCGATTTACGCTTCTGAAACAGCGCACTGCGCTCATGGCCTGGCGCTCGGCGCCAAGCGCAACACGTGTCATTCACGTATGTGCCAGCGCAATGCGCTCATGGACTAGCGCTCAGCGCTCACAAACTGGCATCTGCGCTTAGCGCAGAGCGCAACACTTACATGCGCGCCACGTGGCAGAAGAGCGCTGCATATTTAGATTGGCGCAAAGCTCCTAGCACACCATATGTTGCGCTGAATGAACACAAATTGTTCTTTAAGGAGCCAAGGCTCTGATGAATGCTCTGCATTCAATACAAGACAAAATGTCAGGATCTAATGCTCAGCATTATTAAAAGGGCTAAGCCCAAACAAATGTTCAACAGCTCAGAACAATAAAATGTTAGACATTTTAATTTTATTAGACTTAGCCCAATTCTGGCCATAAGTTCTCAACTTATATTGAACCGAGCCCATCTGCTCACGAATATTCAACAGATCTTAGTCTCAAACTGGGCTACAGATCTTCCAATCGATTCACACCGGTTCGAGGGTACATCACTGAACTCCTCTGATATTTGTCGTTGTAATCCTTCAACGTCTTCAGAGAGGTGATGGGTCCCGACAGCCATACATTTCATGGACTACGATGTCCTTAACCTGGACTGTGGGGTCCCTTTAAACCCATGGACTATGATGTCCTTAACCTGGACTGTGGGGTCTTTAAACCCATGGACTATGATGTCCTTAACCTGGACTGTGGGGTCCTTAAACTCATGGACTATAATGTCCTTAACCTAGACTGTGGGGTTCCTTTAAGCCCACGGACTACGATGTCCTTAACCTGGACTGTAGGATCCCTAAACCCATGGACTATGATGTCCTTAACCTTGGACTGTGGGGTCCCTTTAAACCCACGGACTATGATGTCCTTAATCTTGGACCACCATGTCCTTAAACTGGTAATCGACCGCAATGTCCCTAAACTAAACAATAGAGTCCAAATGCTCTGTTGTTGGATCTAAACGATCCCATTAAGTTGATCTTAGTTTAAAATTAGACTAACGAATCCTAAACAAACGTTTAAGTTGACTTTTGTCTCAAATGAGACTAACGTATCCTTAAACCCAAACCAAAACCTAAATCTAAGAAGATACGGATTTGGACTAATCCACGCCCTACGTGCGACAACATAAATTAGTCTCCGTATACAATCCACGGGCAACTAAAAACAAAACAAACACCCATGACACAAAGTGACCATCTGGAGAAGGAGAAAGTGGTTACCGCGATGCGGTAGCGTAATTAACTGCAGGGGCTTGCGCCTGCAGGGAAGAACGTCCCAACAAAAAAAACCCTCAAACGAGGGGGAATCTGACGAAGTCTGCTACATCGGCCGCATCCGTTTAAACCGTCGATACATGGTGCCATAAATCAACTTGGCATCTTCGGAGAGGTGGACGGATAGCACCAAATAGTATCTGCCCCGAATTTCAGTAGAGACGGACCTGTACGGTCGCATCTCCGTGTTCGGCGGGGAACACTCCCAAACCAGTTGGTTTTAGGGTATTCGGTGTAGAGACACCCCCGGCGGACTTAATTGCTTAAGTTACCTAGGCCCTAAAACAAAAAACCTATTTTAGCGTGAAAATCATAACGATTTAATGCGAATGGAGATATAACCAGTTGTTCAATTAATTTTAGGATGAAACACATGTTTAGTGGATCAGGTGTGTAATCACTTCAATCAAGTTCCAGATGGGTTATTCTTCAGAATTAGTTCCTATTAAGGCAATATCCCTTCATATCCACTTCACTTTCGAAACTATTCTTGATATTACTTATTTCAGAACAAACCTATTTGATTATCAAAAAATAGCTTATCAATTTAAAAGTTTTCTGACATATTAGACTTGTTATCTAATTTTCAAAACTCACGATACGTGTAATATAATGTAAAGACGTATATTAGCCACAGTTAAACTCAAAGGAGTGTTATCTTTCAGGTTTTCAAAATCTAAAAATAAGATTTAGTTGTTCCTATTTTATCAAACAAAACCGTCGAAATATTGAATCTAAGTTCTTCCACTAGCTAACTTGACGACAGTTTTTATATTTTTGTAAAATTTTTTGATTTTTACAGGTTTTTAAATATGTATGCAACTGCAGAATATACAAATGAATGCGAAGGGAGAAAGCTTACCGAGCACACCCCCAAACTTAAACTGGACAGTGCTCTCACTGTCAATGTACATGAAGAGGGCAAAATTGTTGAAGGGTCAAAAGCGGCGATTTTCCTTCTTTTTTTTGTATGAACAAAGACTGAGCATCACCAGAAAAGATTGCTCGTCAAAAAGAAAAATGGATATGCACAAGACGAGAATATCCACATATATATATACCAAAAATCGTATATACATACCCCCAAACTTATTTGAAACAATGTTTCTACTGTTTATGGATGGATAACCGAAGTTTAGTGGTAAACAGAGGAAGATTATGCAGGGTAAACCGGCTCCTGCAATATCAGGAGCTCCTCTGATGGTTCTGCGCTAAGGAACGGTTTCAATCTATGTCCGTTTACTTTGAAAAACGAACTGTCCTTTGGATTCTCCAAATCCACTACGCCGTGCGGGTACACACACCGTATAAGAAAAGGTCCCTTCCAGCGAGATCGAAATTTACCGGGATGGAAATGGAGTCGGGTGTCATAAAGAAGTACCTATTGTTCAGGTGTGAAGGTTTTGCGCATAAGGTGTTTATCATGAAACACTTTTGTTCGGTTCTTTATAACAATAGCGTTGTCGTAGGCCTCATCCCGAAGCTTGTTCAGTTCGTTCAGTTGCAACTTCCGATAGTTGCCCGCATCTTCAAGATTGAGATTCAGCTCCTTGATCGCCCAAATAGCACGATGTTCGATTTCCACGGGGAGGTGGCAAGCTTTTCCATACACAAACCGATAGGGAGACATGCCAAGATCAGTCTTATATGCAGTTCGAAATGCCCAAAAGGCATCGGTTAATTTCAAAGACCGGTCTTTACGGTTCTTGGAAACCGTTTTCTCCAAAATCTGCTTGATCTGTCGATTCGAAACTTCGGCTTACCCACATGTTTGGGGATGGTAGGGCGTGGATAGCTTATGATTAATTGAGTATTTTCGCATTAAGGCCTCGAAAGGCCTATTGCAGAAATGCGTCCCATTGTCGCTAATGATAGCGCGAGGGTGTCCGAACCGGAAAAAGATGTTTTCTTTAAGGAATCTAATGACACCTTGTTGTCGTTAGTCTGGCTCGGCACTGCCTCGACCCATTTGGAGACATAATCAACAGCTAAGAGAATGTATAGGTTCCCAAAAGAGTTGGGAAACGGACCCCTGAAATCAATTCCCCAAACATTGAACATCTCAACAACCAAGAGTGGTTAAAGCGGCATTTCATTTCGCCTGGAAATCCGGCCCAAATGTTGGCACCTGCAGCAAGTCTTGCAGTACTCATGTGCATCTTTGAAAAGTTTTGGCCAGTAAAAGCCACACTGCAAGACTTTCTCAGCCGTCCTTCTTGGGCCAAAGTACCCGCCATAAGCTTGATCGTGGGAAAAAGACAACACACTCTTGAATTCATTTTCCGACACACACCGTCGGATGATTTAGTCTGGACAATACTTGAACAGGTAGGGTTCGTCCCAGTAAAAGTGTTTTACTTAGGATAAAAATCTAAGTCTTTCCTGACTCGACCAATCGTTAGGTATGAGTTCAGTCGCCAGGTAGTTCACAATATCAGCGAACCAATGTTCGCAAGATACCGTCAAGAGTTGCTCATCCGGGAATGTATCGTTGATTGGGAGAGGGAGCGTCGGCGAAGAAGGAAGTCGTGAAAGATGATCGGCTACTACATTTTCACATCCTCTTTTGTCCTTAATGACAAGGTCAAATTCTTGAAGTAAGAGGATCCAATGTATTAACCGAGATTTTGCATCTTTTTTCATAAAAAGATGTCACAAAGCTGAATGATCGGTGTTTACCCCAATCAGAGCAAAGCTCTATTCAAATTCCAAAGCGGGAGATGAAACAACACTTCATCTTCCCCCAATCAGAGCAAAACTCTACTTTGAAAATTTAAACTTTAATAAATGAAGCAACGCTTCAGATCCCCTGCGCTGCGCGCAGGGTGCCACATGTCAAAAGCTGATACATCAGCGCAGCGCCCAAGGCAGCGCGCCCAATCAGAGCAAAGCCCTATTTGAAACAAAATTAAAGGAAGCAACGCTTCAGTTGTGCAAGCACTGTGCTGCACGACACGTGACAGCGCAGATGCGCTGCGCCGTGCGCTGCGCGACACGTGCCAGCGCAGATGCGCAAGCGCAGTTGCGTTGCGCCGTGCGCTGCGCGACATGTGTTAGCGCAATTGCGCTGCGCCGTGCGCTGCTTGACACGTGTCATGCACTGGGGCATTTGCGCCAAACAGAATTAAATTCTAGCAAGATTTTTCTGTTCTTGTTAAAACAAGAAGATTGCCTTCTGTAAAACAGAAGCCCTTGGATCAAAGATCCAACGGTGGGGAAAATTCCCCAAATCACTCAGAGAAAGATCTCTTTAACAAATTTATGGGCACTATATAAAGGCCCCTAGACCCCAAATCAAAATCATCAAGATCATCATTGAGAACTCTGAAAAATTGGAGAGAATTCCTCAAGAACCAAAAAGGTAAAAACCTTTAGAAAGAAGAGAAAATTCTCTTATGAACAGATCATTGATCTGAAAACAAGATCAATGATCTTCAATGAAAAGAAAAATAAATAATAATAAGTGCTTTGCACTTTTTTGAACCATTGGTTCTGGAATCTAAAAGATTCTCAAGTTAATAGTGCCTTGCACTTGCAAAACTGCACTGTTGCGCTCTTGGGTTAGCGCAAGCCACCAGAGAGCGCCACGTGTCAGCATCTGAACCACTTGCACTATGCGCTTTTGAAATAAAGCCTTGCTCTCTGAAACTGGCGCAACTCACCACAGCGCGCCACGTGTCAGCAGCGCAAGCGCAGCGCACTGCGCTTGCGTGACACGTGTCATCACCGCAAGCGCGTGCGCTCAGTGATTAGCGCAAAGCTCCTGACAAATGCAATACATTATTTACTAAAGGGCCAGGCCTAAATCAGAAAGGCCTAGTAGGCCAAATTAAATTGCAATGCAATAAAAAGGGGCAGAGCCCAAACAAAATTGATGCTCTGCATCATTTATCAATAGACAGAGCCCAAACAAAATAATAAATAATGCAATGAGGAACAGAGCCCAAATAAAGGTCCAACAGAGACCAAAAGTAATGCAATGCATTATTAAAAAAGGGCCAAGCCCTAGCACAGGCCTAATAGGCCAAAAACAAATAAAAGCGTTGAACTGGACTTAGCCCAATCATGGCCGTAAGTTCTCAAATTAAATTGACTGAGCACAGCTGCTCTCTTAAATCAATTTACATCCGGTTCGAGGGTACATCTCCGAACTCCTTTGACTCCTATCATTGTAATCCTTCAACGACGTCAGAGAGGTGACGTGTCCCGACAACCACACATCAACACAGACTGTGGGGTCCTTAAACTCATGGACTTAAGCTTCCTTAAACCAAAAAGACAGATTGTGGGATCCTTAAACCCGCGGACTTATGCGTCCTTAAACTAAAACACGGACTGTGGGGTCCTTAAACCCACGGACTTAAGCGTCGTTAAACTAAACATGGACCTCCATGTCCCTAAACTGGAAAATGGACCCCTATGTCCCTAAACTGGAACATGGACCACCATGTCCCTAAACTGGAACATGGACCGCAACGTCCTTAAACTACTTATGGACCACTACGTCTCTAAACTGGAATAATAGAGCCTCCAAATGCTCTTTTGTCGGATCCAAACGATCCCGTTAAGTTGATCTTAGTCTCAAATCAGACTAACGTATCCTTAACAAACGTTTAAGTTGATCTTAGCCTAAATATGGCTAACGTATCCTTAAACTAAAACACCAAACCCAAATCTAAGTAAATACGGATTTGGACTAATCCACGTCCTACGGGCGACGGCATCACTTAGTCTCCGTTTACAATCCACGAGCAATCACAAACAAAACAAACACACACGACATGAAGTGATTCTGGAGAAGGAGAAAGTTGTTACCGCGACGCGGTAGCGTAATTAACTGCAGGGGCTTGCGCCTGCAGGGAAAAGTGTCCCCACAATCAAAAACCCCTCAAGCGAGGGGGAATCTGACAAAGTCTGCTACATCGGTCGCATCCGTCTAAACCTCCGATACATGGTGCCATAAATCAACTTGGCATCTTCGGAGAGGTGGACGGATAAAACCAAATAGCATCTGCCCCGAATCTCAGGCAAGACGTCCTCATGTCTTGGCCATCGTTCGGAGGGGAACAGATTCTGGCACGCCCGGTGGGACCTTTTCCTCTTTTCACTCCACACTTCATGTGTCGTATTCGCGAACGAATCGCGGTTTGTTAATGGTTGACCTTAGGTTTCAAGTTACTAAGATTTGGTCTCTTGCTTGGCGTAGAAATCAAGCATCGATGGCCTCTACCTGTTCGAAGTGCTCCAACTGCAGCTGCAACTCGCGTCCTGCCTCAACTGGGGGCATAACCTACGGGCCCCAAGCGGCCTCCTTGTTCACGATGCCCGTGGAGCAGATTGCTCAAGCCACCACAGGGCTGTTTTTCGGAACCATGCTTCCGCCAACCAGCTTCAGCACCCCTGTGCCCGTACCAGAAGCTTCTAAGAAGTCGGTCTTCGATCGACTTACAGTTACTGCGGCCCCTCTCAACGGGTCGCCCAACACCAGTGCCTCGGTCTTCTCCAGATTGGGCCAAAACTCCTGCGGGCCCACAATGAAGCTTGCAGTCCCAGAAAAGGTTATTCCAAACAGAGTAGCCAAACCTGCTCCTGAAGTCGTCAAGGCGGCTTCTCCTGCTAATAGATCGGTCTTTACAAGACTGACTGTCCCAACTCCCACTCCTGCTCTTGCTGCTCAAAAGACATCAGTCTTCAATAGGCTGATGCCGGCAACAGCCCCACACCTGAACAGGAGGCAAGAAGAAGCTGTTTCTGTCTCTGAACCAATACCGACGACTCGTCGCGCCCGACGACGCCACTGGCGCCGGATAAGAAAGACTGGGGGCAACTCCCCCTCTAGGATAACTCCACCAGCTCCAACGGTGGAAGTTAATGCTGCTGTTCCAACTGGGAACAGCTTTGAGCTACTGAATAGGGTATGCAAAAACTCGCCAACTGCGTTACTCAAGAGATCTCCTACACCGGTAGAGACCGCTGTGGAAGCAGAAAAGCCGGAGCAGCCTCCTCAATCGCTGTCCTCCAGGATTTACAAGACATGGCAACGAGTCTGAGAATCCGTGATCGATCCTGATTTCTCTCGCCAACACAAGAAATCGAAAGGTCGACAAGAAGAAAATCCCCCGGTCAAGCAACGAAAAGTGACGACCACTTGGGTGCCTAAAGCAAGAGCCCCCTCAACTTCAACGGCCTATAAGAGAAGGAGGCCAGAGAAAGTCCCTACACCTGTGGCGAATATCAAAGGTGGTGAACCCAGATGCCCTAAGTCAGGGGGCATTGTAGTCCACACCGTCTACATGGCGTCTGGTAGGGAGGACAGTCGCATATCTACGGGTCATCGACCGCTTACACGGTCAGTGACCAAAGCTCAGGAGCAACAGCAAAAGCTCCAAGAGATGATGAACACGATGGCCGCACTTACTGGGCCAAAAGAAAGCCCTGAAACGTCCTCGGATGAACGCCAAGAGCAGGAAACTGACGCCGAATTCCTTCGTCGCATATTGAAGAAGAAGGATAAAGAGGCCGCTGAACAAGCAGCAACATAAAGCGTATGGGCCTCCTGTTTCAAGATATGGTGGGGATGATGATCCAACAAGATCCTCCGGCCGAAGATCCCTCGTTCGTCCTCGAAGACGATAGGGGAGAGACGTCAAATCCTCCGCCAGCTCTGTCAACAGCTAAGGAGGAGACAATCTCCAAAGCTGACTTGGACGAGTACATAGCCCAACAAATACGGGTTCATCATGCGACTGAAGCAGCCGGCCAGGTCGTAAAAACAGGACGACCATATCCAAGTTGGTACGATCAAATCAAGTATCCGCCCGGCTATACCATACCTAAATTCCATGTCTATAAGGGGACGGGAAATCCTCACCAGCATGTTGCCCAGTTCAGGGCACTCTGCGACAACACCGGCGGTGATGACAAGCTGTTGCTTCGCCAGTTTGTTGGAAGCTTGTCAGATACAGCGTTCAAGTGGTACTCTGAGCTCCCGAACGACTCTATCAAGACATTCGCGGAGATGGAGCTGCTGTTTACCCAGCGTTTTTCAAGCGCCAGTGAACGCACCCCGATGACGGCACTGATTAATGCCAGGGTGAAGCCAGGCGAGACATGGGTTCAATATGCTATACAGTGGAGGAACTTATGGTCAAAGTGCGAGCAGCGCATTGAAGAAGCTCCCGCAGTGGGCATGTTTGTGCGAACCCTTGATCCGCAAGCAACCATCTCGCAATTTATGATGTTTTTCAAGCCGACTACCTTCCAGGCCTTGATTTACAAGCTAGCGCAAATGGATCAGATGGGCCATAGACCCCCTCTTCCAAAGCTGGACTCTCGAAATGACAAGGGTAAGGGAAAAGCGATCGTTGTCGCTAATGCTCAACAACAACCGAGCAACTCGAAGCCGGTTGTTCGTCAAAGTAATATGCGCCCGTACGTAGCCCTTGAGGAGAGGCTAGGACGTCCTTACTCGTTTCCCCGAGATAAAACGAGAAGGTTATTTGAGCTGGCGTTGCGCAACCGACTCATAAATTTGCCGGATCCAAAACGTCCGTCGCAACCAAATGATGTCAATGAGCCCAACTACTGTCCTTATCATCGAGTACTGGGTCATCCGATCGAAGATTGCTACGTCTTCAAAAATTGGCTTGAAGACCAGTACCAACAGGGCAAGTTCGCGTTATCTGACAAATGGAAGGTGAATCCCCCATAGCCCCACACCTCTAAGAGGATGAATACGCCGGGGGCAACATGATCTGTCGTTGAAGAAGCTCCTCGGAAGGTTGTATTAACAGCCAAGACAAAGAGGATGCTAAACGATCTTCAAACATGCCCAGCGATTAGGTGGAAGAACCCGTTGGAACCTCAAATCATTGAAGGAATGTTGAAGCCGCGTCCAACTCAAATGATCAATGGAGGTGGCCCAAGCATTCACAACCAGCCGTCGAAATCTTCAAAGAAGAAGAAAAAGAAATCAAAGAAGCTCGTGAAGCCTGGCGACAAGCGCACAGACTTGCAAACACAAATTGACGCGCTGGAGGAATACAACCAGAAGGCACGGACTCCCATTACATTCCAAGAGTTCCTCAATCACGTATTTCAAGAAGAAGATGAGGGAGAAAGTTCATCTGAAGAAGATGAGGGAGAAAGTTCATCTGATTAGGTGGAAGAACCCGTTGGAACCTCAAATCATTGAAGGAATGTTGAAGCCGTGTCCAACTCAAATGATCAATGGAGGTGGCCCAAGCATTCACAACCAGCCGTCGAAATCTTCAAAGAAGAAGAAAAAGAAATCAAAGAAGCTCGTGAAGCCTGGCGACAAGCGCACAGACTTGCAAAAACAAATTGAAGCGCTGGAGGAATACAACCAGAAGGCACGGACTCCCATTACATTCCAAGAGTTCCTCAATCACGTATTTCAAGAAGAAGATGAGGGAGAAAGTTCATCTGATGAATCTGAAGAATACGTGGCGAGCTGTCATGTGATTTCCCACTTGTTCATGGACGATGAGGAGACTCCTTGTACTGAAATGCTGGGGGCAAATCCTGAACCAAAAATTCTGGGGCCATCGGATAAAGTAATTGACGCATTCCTCAATGAAGCTCTCTTAAAAAGTAAAGCTGATCGGGAACGCGAGGCGGTCATATTTGAAAGGGCCAAGCGTCAGCGACTTGATGAAAGAGCTGAGACGCTCCCGCTGGAGCAAAATACATCCACTACCGACAAAAGCAAATTCAAGATAAGGAAAAGGTTTGCTAAGGCCATATCAATGGGCATGAAGCTACCCTCCTCCGAAGGAAACATTACTGGTGAAATGGAAATGCACCCCTCCTATTGCTTATATCATCAGAAGATTTCGCACCCCACTGAAGAGTGCAAAGCTTTCGATAGATGGTGGCAAGGATATGTTGCTCATCGACAACATTTTAAGCAGGAGAAGCGCAAAACTCGCCGGGAGCGGAAAAATACAACCGAGGGTCTTAACAGAACTACCGGCAATTGTCGCATGGTTAATGCCGGGGGATCACAAGTGCTTACATTCAGGAGCGATTCTGATGAGGAGCTGGAGCTCGGCCCTCTCTTTAAAGAGTCCACCTCGGGAAAAGAAGAAGAGCCGAAGGTCTGCGAAAATATCCGGCTGCGTAATCGCACGCTTCCCGAAAAGAATCTCGGACCCTCAAATAAAAAAGATACGGGAAAAGATAAGGTCCCTGAAGATATCGTCTTAGATGACCAAGTTGTGGAGGAGCTAAGTGCCAAGGACCCACCGAGGAGAAATAAGGTGGATTACAACGTCTTAGCGCATCTGAGGAAACTACCCTCGCAGCTCAGCATTCTTGACGCCCTTTTGCTATCAAAGGAGGCGAGAGATTCGTTAGTCAAGGCATTGCAGGATCCGGAGCAATTCCGAGCTTTCCTGGCCGAGGAAAAGATGAAGGATGAATTGGAGGAAGTGCATACTGCTGATGTCGCTTTTGGTGATGAAGACCTTCTCCTTGGGACGTGCGAACATAATCGCCCCCTTTATGTCTCAGGATACTGCCACGATATAAAGATAGGCAAAATCCTGATCGACAATGGATCCTCCGTTAACCTCCTCAATGTGCGGGTGTTAAAAGAAATCTGCATGAGCGTCCAGCACCTTGCTCGGGACAAGATCACTATCTCCGGGTTCGACTCCCAGTCATCAAGAACTCTTGGGTCTGTGATACTGACGCTATGCTTTGGGCTACTCGTCACAGACATTAAGTTCCACGTCATAGACGCCAAGACAAGCTACAATGCTCTGCTCGGCCGACCGTGGTTATACGAGTACAACATCATCCTTTCTACACAACATCAATGTATGAAGTATTCTAAGGATGGTCTCGAGTATACCATGGCGGGAGAACTGAACCCGTTCTCTGTGAATGAGGTCCGCAAATATGAAGATGCCAAATACTTCTTACCAGATTTCGAAGACACGGAGAGGTGTCACAAGCCGGAGAACAAAACTAACGCCACCATCCCTGTTTTCGGGAGTGATACTGAGGAGGAAGAGGAGATAGTTTATTCGGGTCCGCCCCAATACAACAAGCCAGGACCATCTGCTCCTACATTGATCTTTGGTAGCGACTCGGAAGATGAAGTCCATGCTGTATTCTCTGCTCGACCTTCAATACAAACGTCTGCTGACGAAGAGCAAAGTCTACAAGTCGCCATGGTGCCGCCTAAACATCATAAAGAACTGGATGCACTTAATATCTATAGAGTAGAAGAGCTGTGGACGTTTTATATCACTCCCAGGCGAAAAGGCGAAAAAGCAATTCTATTCTACCGCTCTAAAGAAACCAGTGTGGAGAAAGAAATCTGGCATGGCGCGGATTCTATGCTTGACAAGCTTCAGCCCGTCCGTCTCCCCAGATATTATACAGAAGGCCTGAAGAGGTTGCTGAAACGCCAGGGGATATCCTTCAAGCAGACCGTTCGAAAAGCCAAGTTCTATGACAAAGTCTGGAAAGTTCCCGGGACTCAGCGCAAGCTGCCTAATGGGAGAATGGAAACAATCGGGCTTGGGTACATCCGGCCAAAGAAACGAGAGCTACTCCACGGTTGCTACGTCGTGCATGACTTCGATGAAGAGGCGGATGCTCAATGGGAAGATGTTGATCCTGAACCAGTAAAAGTTCCAGATGCAAAAGTGCCCAGTCCATCGTTCGAAGAGTAAATGGACAAGCTTATAAGGGAAGCTGGTCAAAAAGTCCGAGATGACCATAACCGCGAAATGGCTATCTACGAGAAAGCCAAAATGCAACGTCTCCTCCAACAAGCCGTGAAAGATGAAAATGCCTCTCCTTGTCAACCTGTTATAAAGAAGGCTCGACGCAGAGGCAGAAACAAGTCGAAACGCGAAAAAGGCGCTCAACAGCAACGAAGCGGGGCTAAGAGGCCACGCAAGCGGGAGCCGAGCGGTTCCGATCTATCCCTCATAAGAAAAATGGGTCGGGCTTACTCTTTTCCTCGGGAAAAGACGAAGAAAATACTTGATCTCGCTCTAAAACATCAGATGCTTACACTGCCGGAGTCTAAACACCCCCGAACAAGCAGGCGAGGTCTCACACCCAGACTATTGCTTTTATCACCGAGTGGTAGGGCATCCTCTCGAAGACTGCTTCACCTTCAAGAATTGGGTCGAAGATCAGTATCAACTTGGCAAGTTCGCTCTGTCCGACAACTGGAGGGTAGCGCCGCCACAGAAGCACGAACTCAAGGCCACGGAAGAAGAACCAGTTCTACATTGGGATTGGAAGCGAAATCGTATTTTTCACATGATAACAATAGCAGAGGAAGAGCCCGAGAACATGGATGACCTTCCCTGGTGCTTCGAAAACAGCAACGATGAGTTAATCTCAGAATTTCCACCAGCGCCAAAAGAGCTGGAAGATGGAATTCATACCACCGCAGATAACCTCAAGAAAATTAAGTTGGGAACGGCGAACGACCCGCGACCGACATTCATTAGCGAGCTGCTGTCTGAAGAAAGGGTGACTTCATTAAAAGACCTGCTTATGCAGCATAAGGATTGCTTTGCATGGAACTATTCCGAAATGCCGGGACTGGATCCAAAAATTGCTGTGCATAAATTGGCGATATCCCAGAACGTCAAGCCGGTCAAACAAGCACCAAGAAGAATGCGGCTCGAGCTTGAGATGAGTATCAACGCCGAGGTCAAGAAGCTGATTGACTCTGGCTTCATCCAGGAGGTCTAATATCCTGAATGGATCGCCAACATCGTTCCGGTGATGAAGAAGAATGGGACAGTGCGCATATGCGTAGACTTTCGGGATCTCAATAAAGCCTGCCCGAAGAACGATTTCCCAGTGCCAGTCACCGAACTAATGATAGACAATACATCCACTCATGAGGTTTTCTCCTTCATGGACGGCTCGTCAGGGTATAATCAGATAAAGATGCATCCCGAAGACCAGAAGCACACCGCCTTCAGGACTCCTTTAGGTATATTCTGTTATAAAGTAATGCCCTTCAGTTTAAAGAACGCCGGTGCTACTTATCAGAGAGCCATGATGCAAATCTTTGATGACCTTATACACGAAATTGTCGAATGTTATATCGACGATCTCGTGGTTAAAAGCAAATCATACGAGAAACATCTCGAGCATCTGAAGACCGTATTTCAACGCCTTCGACAATACAACTTGAAGATGAACCCTCTCAAGTGTGCATTCGGAGTTTCCTCGGGAAAATTCCTGGGATTCATCGTCCGACACCGAGGTATTGAGATAGATCCGTCAAAGATCAAGGCGATCATGGAAATGCCTCCGCCAAGGACTCTCAAAAAGCTGCGGTCTCTCCAAGGGAAGCTCGCGTATATACGGCGATTTATAGTCAACCTTTCAGGTAAGTGCCGTCCTTACAGCCACCTGATGAAGAAAGGAACCCCGTTTGTCTGGGACCAAAAATGCTAAAACGCGCTAGACGAGATCAAGCAATACCTGCAGAACCCGCCAGTGTTGGCTGCTCCGGTCAAGGGAAAGCCCCTCATCCTTTATACAACCGCCCTTGAAGGTTCCTTAGGCGCATTATGGGCGCAAGAGAACGACCAAGGGAAGGAAAGAGCACTCTACTACTTAAGTCGAAGTCTACTAGGGGCAGAAAGCAACTACTCCCCCATTGAAAAACACTGCCTGGTATTGATCTTTGCGATAACAAAGCTCAGACACTATGCGTTGGCGCATGAGGTCCGCCTCAATTCGAAGGTGGACCCTCTTAAATATTTAATGTCAAAGGCCATATTGACGGGACGACTCGCTAAATGGGCCCTGCTCTTGATGGAGTTCTCGATAACATATCGACCTCTCAAGGCAGTGAAAGGCCAGGCCATCGCCGACTTCCTCGCTGAACATCCGATACCTGCCGATTCTCCTATGAATTGCGATCTGCCAGACGAACATGCGTTTGATGCGATCGACGGTGGTGATACCCGTTGGGAGCTTTATTTCGATGGAGCATCTTCCGTGAAGAAGCGCAAACAAAGTACCCCTATAATCAAATCAGGGGTAGGACTCATCTTTGTAACTCCACAAGGAGGGATAATGCGCTTTGCTTTCTCCCTAACAGAGCCAAGGACAAACAATGAGGCCGAGTACGAAGCTTTGATAGCAGGCCTCGAGATCGCCATCGAGATCGCCATCGACATGGGAATTGAAAACCTCCTCATATACGGAGATTCCCAACTGGTCGTTAGTCAAGTAAACGGCGACTATCAAACGTGCAAACCAGAGCTGGTAAAGTACGGCGAGAAGGTGCAGCAACTGTTGACCCAAATTCCCTCCTATACTTTGGAAAAAATACTGCGCGCGGAAAACAGCAAAGCGGATGCATTGGCCAAGCTCGCCAAGGAACTGGCTGATGAGAACCTCGATGACGTAAGAATCGTGGTACAAAGCCGTCGGGTGCTTGCCCCAGCAGAAATATCTTCGGAATCACCCGAAGAAAAGGGAGTGACTGAGCAGACGACCCTGCAAATAAAAGATCGGGAAAAGGCCGAGGATTGGAGGGAAGTCTTTATAGACTACTTTAAATACCGTCGAACGCCCGAAGATGCGTCCTCAAGACATCAGCTTATTGAACCAAGCTCTGTCTTTCGCCTTCGTCAATGATACTCTGTACAAGAGGTCGTTCGATTCTTTGTGGTTGAGATGCCTGGGACCTGACGAAGCGAAAAGAGTCGTTCAGGAAGTTCATGACGGACTCTGTGGTTCTCACCAAGCAGGCCCGAAGATGAAGTTGAAGATTAAACGGATGGGTTACTACTGGCCCACGATGATCCAGGACTGCCTTGAATATGCGAAGCAATGCCACTCATGCCAAATCCATGGGGACTTCATCCACCAGCATCTAAACCTACTCCATCCAACGGTGTCTAGCTGGCCATTCGAAATGTAGGGGACTGACATAGTCGGCCCCATCGAACCAGCATCGTCCAGGGGACATCGTTTCATCCTGGCGACGACTGACTACTTCTCCAAATGGGCAGAAGCAGTACCGCTGAGGGAAGTGAAGACGGAGAATATCCTCCATTTCTTCAAGACGCACATCATATATCGGTTTGGAACTCCGCGACGGATCATCTCCGACAACGGGCCAGCTTATAAAAGCCACAAAATCAGTCGCTTCGCGCAACAGCATAATATAGACTGGAGATATTCCTCAGTTTATAATCCACGAGCTAACGGTCTAGCTGAGGCCTTCAACAAGACCTTGACAAAGATCATGAAGAAAACGGTGTCCCGAAATAAGAAGGACTGGCACGAGAGACTGCAAGAAGCTCTATGGGCGTATTGAACTACGTTCAAGACGGCCACGAACACAATGCCGTATGTGTTGGTATTCGGTACAGAAGCAGTACTCCCCCTCGAGATAGAGTTACCCTCTCTACGAGTGGCAGTCCATGACGAGCTGACAGACGAAGAAAATGCTCACCTTCGGCTTGAGGAGCTTGATGCCCTTGACGAAACCCGACTCATAGCGCAACAAAATCTGGAGGCCTATAAAGCAAAGATGACGCGCTCATATGAAAGATTGACCCGGCCGAGGACATTCCGCCAAGGCGAACTCGTGCTAGTGGTCAAAAGGCCTATGATCCCCAATCGCGCCAAGCGGGGAAAATTCGAGCCAAACTATGAAGGCCCGTACATCATAGACAAGGTCTACCAGGGTGGAGCCTATCTACTTATGGATATGCACGGTGAAAGGCCTTATAGGCCAATAAATGGCCGATTCCTAAAGAAATACTATGCTTAGCAAGTTACTGCCTAGGTCAATGATAGATGACGACGACTATGTCCGCTCGCTATCTTCCTAAGCTCAAACTTTATAAGCAGTGGCCAGCCTTCTCCTGACCGGACCGAAACGTCCTTAAACTAATGACGGACCGAAATGTCCTTAAACTAATAACGGGCCGAAACGTCCTTAAAACTACTACTGCAGCATCCTTAGGCTGACGAGATAAAAAAAAGAGAAAAAGAAAAAATATAAATATAAATATAATAAAAAAAACGGTATGTCCATAAGCAAAAAGGGCACGGATGAAAACCCGAAAGGGCCCCGTGAGTAAAAACAGCAGGGCTACCGGCGAGTGTTCGTGAAAACCCGAAAGGGCGCGACCTCGTAAAAAAAAATATATAAAAATAAAAAGAATAAAAAAAGGGTATGTCCATGAGCTAAAAGGGCACGGATGAAAACCCGAAAGGGCTCCGTGAGTAAAAATAGCAGGACTACCGGCGAGTGTTTGTGAAAACCCGAAAGGGCGCAACCTCGTTAAAAGACACTTACAAGGTCCTCTCGACCTTGTAAGGAGAAACTACCCGCGTGAGATCCTTACGACTCATAAGGGAGCAACACACTTAGGGATCCTCACGATTCCTAAGGAGAAAATACACTTGCGAGATCCTCACGACTCGTAAGGAGAACTCTCTTATGGGAACCTCACGGCTTATAAGATTTGAAAGTCTTAAGTTACAGAGACCTAAACCTGTGCTTAAGCAACCCCCACAACCTCTAATATTGCCCTACAAGTGGTTCAATACTGACCTTTGTATACAATCCACGGGCGCGAATAAACATTTCCCTAACCAAGTCCCATCCGAGACTGGGGATATGTTCGCATGGTGGACGACCCTTGTAAATCCTCTCGATTTACAAGGAGAAAACCCTCCTGTAGGATCCTTACGACTTACAGAGGAACATATACTTAGGAATCCTCATGATTCTCAAGGAGAAAATACACCTACAAGATCCTCACGACTTGTAGGGAGAAATAACTTTGTGAGACCCTTACGGCTCATGAAGTCAAGAGCCTTAGTCGGCAGGACCTTAACCCTATTCGCTAAGCCACCTTTGTTCAACATCGACGGAGGCAAATGATGATTCGCTCCTGGCAATATCCTAGTTGTAGCGGTGCTGATGCCGAAATCGGTGTCTAATTTCAGGTTTACGGCGAAAAGCCAGTAGGCCGCACATGCATATGAAATAGCCGAAATGATGGGGCAACTTGCAATAAAAAGCAGCAAGTAAAAACGTATGCATACAAAACAGCCGAAATGATTGGGCACCGCGAAAGACAGCCGAAATGATTGGGCAATCGCGACCTTCACGATATAAAAGCTGAAATGATAGAGCATCGCGGAAATAAAACATAAAAAAGAAATGATAAAACTTTGTCCCTACAGTTGAGATCACATCGATCCCTGTATACAATCTAAGGGCGCAGACAAAGAGAGAACCATACTTTCCCAACAGGCTCCGCCAGAAAACGAAGCCAAATCTCGACGATCCGTCTCAACCTCGAAGAAACCAGTGTCTTCGGCAAATCCTTCGACTCGAGGAAACAAGTGTCCTTAATGAAGAAAATCCTGATTCGCGTCGACTCGCAGAGAAACCAGTGTCTCCGTGGGAAATTCTCGATTCGTTTCAACACCAGGGAAACAAATATCCTTAGCAAATACCTCAATTCAGAGAAACTAGCATCCTTGATGAGAGCCTCTTGATTCGCATCGGCTCGTAGAGAAACCAGTGTCTCCGCGGGAAATTCCCGATTCGTTTCAACTCCGAAGAAACCAGTGTCTTCGGCAAAATCCTTCGACTCGAGGAAACAAGTGTCCTTGACGAAGAAAATCCTGATTCGCGTCGACTCGCAAGAAACCAGTGTCTCCGCGGGAAATTCTCGATTCGTTTCAACACCAGGGAAACAAATATCCTTGGCAAATACTTCAATTCAGGGAAACTAGCGTCCTTGATGAGAGCCTCCTGATCCGCATCGGCTCGCAGAGAAGCCAGTGTCTCCGCGGGAAATTCTCGATTCGTTTCAACACCAGGGAAACAAATATCCTTGGAAAATACCTCAATTCAGGGAAACTAGTGTCCTTGATGAGAGCATCCTGATTCGCATCGGCTCGCAGAGAAACCAGTGTCTCCACGGGAAATTCCCGGTTCGTTTCAACTCCGAAGAAACCAGTGTCTTTGGCAAAATCCTTCGACTCGAGGAAACAAGTGCCCTCGACGAAGAAAATCCTGATTCGCGTCAACCCGCAGAGAAACCAGTGTCTCCGCGGGAAATTCTCGATTCGTTTCAACACCAGGGAAACAAATATCCTTGGCAAATACCTCAATTCAGGGAAACTAGCGTCCTTGATGAGAGCCTCCTGGTCCGCATCGGCTCGCAGAGAAACCAGCGTCTCTGCGGGAAATTCTCGATTCGTTTCAACACCAGGGAAACAAATATCCTTGGCGAATACCTCAATTCAGGGAAACTAGCGTCCTTGATGAGAGCCTCCTGACTCGCGTCGGCTCGCGGAGAAATCAGTGTCTCCGCAGGAAATTCCCGATTCGTCTCAAATTGCAAGATGAAGCCTCAGGCAGCAGGGATAAAAAAAAACTTGTTTCCTGAGCAGTGGGACCCTGCAAGTCAGTCTAAAACGGTCTCTTGCATACTATTCACGGGTCTCACTCTCCAAAGTCGAGTCTCGACAAGGAAGGAAACAACCGCTTACGGGTTCTCTCGACTCGTAAGAGGGGAAAATTCTCTTATAGGATCCTTACGACTTATAAGAGAAAACACACTTAGGAATCCTCACGATTCCTAAGGAGAAAATACACCTACGAGATCCTCTCGATCCGTAGGGAGAAAAATCTCTATGAGACCCTCACGGCTCATAGAGTTGAAAAGTCTTAGGCGGCAGATCTGAACCTGCGACCTAAGCCATCGCTGTCTCTTAAAGAAACCAAAGTGCTTACTCTGTTATCTTTCAACCATGTTCACTAAGGTAACATACAGATAATAAAAGAAAGAGGAAAGCGACAGAAAGAACATCTGATTGGCGTTTGATCAAGCACTCGAGACACACTCATTCATGCATGTGCAAAAGACTCAGAAAGAGAAATAAGACAAGCTGAAAGGAGAAATTTTCCATTACAAAGGATTCTTACATTCATAGAGAAATAAGCAAAACATTACTCAAATTATTACAATGGTATAACATCAGATCCAGGGCACGGATTGAGGAAGTCAAAAGTAAGGGCATCCAGAGTTCTTCTGGCCTTTCTGATTATTCTTGTGCGCAGCCTCTCGCGCTCCTGTGTGTCAAGATCCTCGGCAAGCCTCCCCAGCCTTCGATAAGCAGCGACTATCGTCGTCTGCTGGAAAATTTGATGCAGGATGTCGATGAGGCTATCCCGCCGTTTCTTCGAGATCAGCCCCGACAGGTACACTGAATGCACCTTGTCTTCGGCATCATCCAGCGCATTGAGCGGTAGGGCCTCGTGGAACCCCGGGAGTGCTCTCCAAATTGCTCCCAGCACGACTTTCAAGAGAGCAGAGCGGCAGGGGAGCAGCCAACCAACACGTGCGTTCAGATGACCCATGACCTCCGCACATTGGGCATCCGTAAACTCCTGGTCTTGTTGACGGCCCTGTACACGGATATCCTCGTATGTGATGAACTCATGCAGACTGTATAGACGCACCGCCATAATGCCTGAAGGAAATATCATTGGAAGATTAGCCATGATAAAAAGAGAGTTAAAACTCCTCGAGAGCAATGCTCTGCAGACAGGAGTGACACCTGTCAAAATCAGTAATGAGGAGAATTTGAGGAAAATCCCTTAAGAACATTGAGAGCTTTGCTTTGCAAAGGTGATATAATAATAATAATATAAAATGCCATCTTTAACTTCCAAGATCCATGAAGAATTCTTAAGAGTTCTTCTATATGATTTGGAAGGAGCGAAGCTCCATTGATGAATTAAGAAAATCTCAAGAAAATCTTTTAGAGAGCAGAGCTCTATTAATGGAGCCCTAATAGGGTTCTCTTTAGTCTTCTTTAGACCCCTTTAGAGCAAAGCTCTGCTAAATGAAACCCTAAATGGGTCTTCTTTAGATCAGGGATCTATTGAGAGCGAGGCTCTTAAAATTGATTTAATTTAATCCAAATTAATTTTTTACCTAGAATTCTCTAAAGATTGAACTTTTAAAAGTGTTTAAACAAAAGAGCAAGGCTCTGTTGGTAAAACCCCAAGGGGTTTTTCTTTAGATCAAAAGATCTATGAGAGCAAGGCTCTACTAATTGAAATTAATTTAACTCAAGATTAATTTTTACCTAAAAAGTTTCTTTTGAAGAAAAATCTAACTCTGGGAGTTCTTAAAGGCAAGAGCAAAGCTCTGAAGTTCTGAAAATAAAATTTTTGGAGATGATGATCATCTGTGAAGGACCAAAGGTCCTATTTATAGGCATCAAGTGCCCTTTCAACTTCCAAAAGCTGCCGCAACGATTGGAATTCTGCCACCGTTGCGCTCGCGTTTGGGGTTATGTGAGCGCAGTGGTGGGGGGCATTTGTTTACCCCAATCAGAGCAAAGCTCTGTTCAAATTCCAAAGCGGGAGATGAAGCAACACTTCATCTTCCCCCAATCAGAGCAAAGCTCTACTTTGAAAATTTAAACTTTAATAAATGAAGCAACGCTTCAGATCCCCTGCGCTGCGCGCAGGGCGCCACGTGTCAAAAGCCGATACATCAGCGCAGCGCCCAAGGCAGCGCGCCCAATCAGAGTAAAGCTCTATTTAAAACAAAATTAAAGGAAGCAACGCTTTAGTTGCGCAAGCGCTGCGCTGCGCGACACGAGTCAGCGCAGATGCGCTGCGCCATGCGCTGCGCGACACGTGTCAGCGCAGATGCGCTGCGCGACAAGTGTCAGCGCAGATGCGCTAGCGCAGTTGCGCTGCGCCGTGCGCTGCGCGACACGTGTCAGCGCAGTTGCGCTGCGCTCTGTGCTGCTTGACACGTGTCATACACTGGGGCGTTTGCGCCAAACAGAATTAAATTCTAGCAAGATTTTTCTGTTCTTGTTAAAACAAGAAGATTGCCTTGTGTAAAACAGAAGACCTTGGATCAAAGATCCAACGGTGGGGAAAATTCCCAAAATCACTCAGAGAAAGATCTCTTTAACAAATTTATGGGCACTATATAAAGGCCCCTAGACCCCAAATCAAAATCATCAAGATCATCATTGAGAACTCTGAAAAATTGGAGAGAATTCCTCAAGAACAAAAAAAGTAAAAACCTTTAGAAAAAAGAGAAAATTCTCTTATGAACAGATCATTGATCTGAGAACAAGATCAATGATCTTCAATAAAAAGAAAAATAAATAATAATAAGTGCTTTGCACTTTTTTTGAACCATTGGTTCTGGAATCTAAAAGATTCTCAAGTTAATAGTGCCTTGCACTTGCAAAACTGCACTGTTGCGCTCTTGGGTTGGCGTAAGCCACCAGAGAGCGCCACGTGTCAGCATCTGAACCACTTGCGCTATGCGCTTTTGAAATAGAGTCTTGCTCTCTGAAACTGGCGCAACTCACCACAGCGCGCCACGTGTCAGCAGCGCAAGCGCAGCGCACTGCGCTTGCGTGACACGTGTCATCACCGCAAACGCTTGCGCTCAGTGATTAGCGCAAAGCTCCTGACAAATGCAATGCATTATTTACTAAAAGGCCAGGCCCAAATCAGAAAGGCCTAGTAGGCCAAATTAAATTGCAATGCAATAAAAAGGGGCAGAGCCCAAACAAAATTGATGCTCTGCATCATTTATCAATGGACAGAGCCCAAATAAAGGTCCAACAGAGACCAAAAGTAATGCAATGCATTATTAAAAAGGGGCCAAGCCCTAGCACAGGCCTAATAGGCCAAAAACAAATAAAAGCGTTGAACTGGACTTAGCCCAATCATGGCCGTAAGTCCTCAAATTAAATTGACTGAGCACAGCTGCTCTCTTAAATCAATTTACATCCGGTTCGAGGGTACATCTCCGAACTCCTTTGACTCCTATCGTTGTAATCCTTCAACAACGTCAGAGAGGTGACGGGTCCCGACAACCACACATCAACACGGACTGTGGGGTCCTTAAACTCATGGACTTAAGCGTCCTTAAACCAAAAAGACAGATTGTGGGATCCTTAAACCCGCGGGCTTATGCGTCCTTAAACTAAAACACGGACTGTGGGGTCCTTAAACCCACGGACTTAAGCGTCGTTAAACTAAACATGGACCTCCATGTCCCTAAACTGGAATATGGACCCTTATGTCCCTAAACTGGAACATGGACCGCCATGTCCCTAAACTGGAATATGGACCGCAACGTCCTTAAACTACTTATGGACCACTACGTCCCTAAACTGGAACAATAGAGCCTCCAAATGCTCTTTTGTCGGATCCAAACGATCCCGTTAAGTTGATCTTAGTCTCAAATCAGACTAACGTATCCTTAACAAACGTTTAAGTTGATCTTAGCCTAAATATGGCTAACGTATCCTTAAACTAAAACACCAAACCCAAATCTAAGTAAATATAGATTTGGACTGATCCACGTCCTACGGGCGACGGCATCACTTAGTCTCCGTATACAATCTACGGGCAATCACAAACAAAACAAACACACACGACATGAAGTGAAATTCTGGAGAAGGAGAAAGTTGTTACCGCGACGCGGTAGCGTAATTAACTGCAGGGGCTTGCGCCTGCAGGGAAAAGTGTCCCCACAATCAAAAACCCCTCAAGCGAGGGGGAATCTGACAAAGTCTGCTATATCGGCCGCATCCGTCTAAACCTCCGATACATGGTGCCATAAATCAACTTGGCATCTTCGGAGAGGTGGACGGATAAAACCAAATAGCATTTGCCCCGAATCTCAGGCAAGACGTCCTAATGTCTTGGCCGCCGTTCGGAGGGGAACAATCAGTGTAGACAACAACTGAGGAGCCGATCAGATAGGGCATGAATTTCTCTAAAGCAAACACAACAGCCAAGAACTCTTTCTTGGTTGTTGTGTAATTCATTTGTGTATCATTCAAAGTCCGGCTCGCGTAGTAGATTACGTGCGGCATCTTATCGATGTGTTTTCCTAAGACCGCACCGATATCAAAGTCTGATGCATCGTATATAATCTCGAAAGGATGCGTCCAGTCGAGTGAAGAAAGAACGGGAGCAGTGGTGAGTGAGCTTCTCAGTGATTCGAAAGCAATCAAACAACTCGAGTCGAATTTGAACATGGTATCCTTTGCCAGATGAAGAGTCAAGGGTCTAGCAATCTTGCTAAAGTCTTTGATAAACCGTCTCTAAAAACCGGCATGGCCAAGGAAGGATCGGATATCTCTGACACATTTGGGAGGAGGGAGGTTGGAAATGACATCAATCTTTGCTTTGTCAACCTTAATACCATTTTGCGAAATGATATGTCCTAGGACAATACCTTCGCGCACCATGAAGTGGCATTTTTCCCAGTTTAAAGTGAGATTTTTATCCTTACATCGGGTAAGGAGAGCGTCAAGATGTTGCAGACACTCGTCGAAAGAATCGCCAAAGATGGAGAAATCATCCATGAATATCTCCAAAAATTTCTCAACCATGTCAGAGAAAATTCACATCATACACCGCTGGAAAATAGCGGGAGCATTGCATAGCCCAAAGGGCATGCGGCGATATGCGAACGTGCCGAAAGGACTAGTGAAAGTGGTTTTGTCCTGGTCTTTCTCGGCGATGGGAATCTGGTTGTAGCCTAAGTAACCGTCCAGAAAACAGTAATACTCATGTCCAGCTAATCTTTCGAGCATTTGGTCAATGAATGGCAGCGGAAAGTGATCTTTCCACGTTGCGGCATTGAGTTTTCGATAATCAATTCATACTCGCCATCCGGTCTGGGTGCAGGTTAGGATCAACTCATTCGTCTCGTTTGTGATGACCGTAATGCCCGACTTCTTAAGAACAACGTGTATAGGACTGACCCATTGGCTGTCTGAAATAGGGTAAATGATACCACTATCCAAACATTTGATGATTTCCTTTTTCACAGCCTCCTTCATGACTGGATTTAATCGCCTCTGCAGATCCCTAGCTGGTTTTGCATCATCCATCAGGTGAATGTGATGTTCAACGATCAGGGGACTAATCCCCTTGATGTCCGCCATCGTCCAGCCGAAAGCTTGCCGATTGGATTGCAAGACCGTGAGAAGGGCTTTCTCTTGCTCCAGAGCTAGAGAAGCCGAGATGATGACTGGGAGGGTCTCGTTCTCACCTAAGTAAGCATACTTGAGGTGAGACGGCAAAGGCTTGAGTTCGAGCGTAGGAGGTGAAATAACTGAAGGCAAGATTGGAGAAAATGTCTCGAACTCAAAAGATTCCAACAAGGGCTCAAAGTGAGTGTATGCGACCGAGTCAGATGGTTCAACTAACGCATCCGAAAATTTGAAAGATTCAAACTCGGGCGGAGACAAGCTAAGATCGTTCGAAAATGTGAAGCACTCGGAATCGTTGTTGGAAGCGGAACCAGCAGCAGGTTCAAAGAGGAACGCACTAGTGGCGTCAAAATTACTGTGATCAAACAAGAATTCCTCAAATTCAAAGTCCTCTGGGGCGATCTGCTGGGTAGAACAAACATCTAGTACATGAGCACTTGGTTCAGATGGCTGATTCCCTAACCTAAAAATGTTGAGTTCAATTGTCATGTTGCCAAAAGATAGGTTCATTGAACCATTTCGACAATTGATCAAAGCATTTGAGGTTGCAAAGAATGGGCGACCGAGTATCACCAGAATTTGATTCCGGGGGTTAGCTACAGGTTGTGTATCTAAAACAATGAAGTCAACGGGGAATATGAAGTCCCCAACCTTTATTAACACATCCTCTAGCTCACCCCGAAGATAGGTAATAGATCGGTCGGCCATTTGAAGAGTACAATGTGTAGGTTTCAGTTCTCCTACACCCAGTTGCTCATATACATAATAAGGAAGCAGGTTAACACTGGCAACAAGATCCAAAAGAGCGCGGTTGATGTTCTTATCCCCAATGGTTATTGAAATCGTAGGACAGCTAGGGTCCTTCCGTTTTTGTGGTAAATTTTGGGTAAGAGCATCACTCACGTTACTAGCTAGGAAATCTTTCTTTGGTACCTGAGATTTCCTCTTCTTAGTGCACAAGTCTTTCAAGATTTTTGCATAGGAGGGGACTTGTTGGATTGCATCTAAGAGGGGAATATTGATGTTAACATGTTTGAACAACTCCAGAATCTTCTCCATTTATGGATTTTGTTTATTGGATCTCAACCGGTTTGGAAATGGAATGTTTTTGAAATTGGTTGAGTCCAATGCTTGTGGAGGAGATTGTGGAGTTAGAACGGATCCCAAAATCGGAGTTTGAGTGGAGTGGGATGTGGATCCGTTCGGAGCAGCGATTGAAGAAGAAGAACGTTTTGAAGAATGGAGAATAGGCTCAGAAGAAGAAGAAGTGGGAGTAGAAGAAACGAACGAGGTGTCATCATCATCAATTCGTGTGTCGATATTGTTGTTCAGCAATATTCCAGATCTCAACGTAATCACGGCACTCACATTATGGTTCTGTTGTTCAAGAGCAACATGTACATTATGTGGGTGACCAGGATTTGGGAGTGGTTGAGATGGAAGCCTTCCCTTCTCTCGCTCGCTTAACACCGCGTTCAGCTATGCAATCTGGGCTTGGTCTTCATACTTTGCCCGTGTGCAGCGGTGTGTTGCACCAGAGACTGCAATAGAAGACTGGATGTTGGAGGTGGATTGAGTTGATTGCTTTACAAAAGCCTCTAGACTCCGTTCTAGCAAAGAAACCTTATCGTTATTTGACGGAACAAAGTTGTTTTGAGGAAAAGAATTGTTGCACGGTGCAAAATTGTTCATCGGATTCTGATAAGGTTGGGGATGGAAAGGCTGCTGAAATTGTTATTGAGCTTGTTGTTGAGGAAGAGGAGGCCTTTGGAATTGATGCTGGTTCTGATTCCAGGCGAAATTGAGATGGTTCCTCCAACCGGGATTGTATATAGAAGAGTATGGATCGTTTCTTGGTTTTTGCTGAAATGCAGCATTAACATGATCCTGTCCTTGAGATGGTGGATTTTTATGACACTCTTCGGTCAAATGAGATGGATCCGAACAACAAGCGCAAATGGTACGAGGGGGAAGAATAGGGGCAGGAGAAGGAGATGAGAATTTGCTCTCAATTGATTCCAGTTTCCATGTAATTGCAGCCATCTCGGCCTTCATTGCAATTGAGATGTCGAGTTAATGAACTCCTGCCCTAGAGAAACCTGAAAAAGAAGAAGAAGTTGAGGTGTTCGGTCTGGTGCTCTCCCACTGCAGCGTTTGCTCCACAAGATCGTCAAAGAATTGCCAAGCCTTCTCGTCAGATTTGGACAGGAAGTGGACCTGACAAATGGTTTCCAACAACTGCTTAGTTGCTGGATTTAGGCCCTCATATAAAGTTTGGCAAAGTTGCCATTTCTCTATACCGTGATGAGGACACTGAACAAGGAGGTCCTTGTACCGATCAAAGCACTTCCAAAAAGGTTCGGTAGGAAGCTCGGTGAATTGGTTAATTTCGTTTCGAATCCCTGCGGTCTTATGATTTGGGTAGAATTTTTTTAAAACGCTTTCACAAACTCATCCCAACTAGTTATCGAATGAGATGCGGTGCTATACAGCCACTTTTCAGAAAGGTCGCACAAAGTGAAAGGAATAACTCGTAGCCGTATAGCATCATCAGACAGTTGGGTTGTCTTCATCATCGCACAAACATTCTGGAATTTATTGATAAAGATATAGGCATCTTCGGATTCAAGTCCGTGAAATTTGGGCAACATGTTGATGAAGTGGGGCTTAATTTCGAAATTATCCCCATTGGCTGGTGGAAGTGAAAGACAAGTTGGAAGTGCAGCGCGGGTAGGATAGAAACGATCCTGAAGCGCGATTCGCTGTGGCGCTTTAACAAGAGGTGGTCGCGGGTTATTCGCACCTAATAGAGGTGGAATAATTCCCGGGGGAGGTAGAGTGATGTTAGGAGGAAATCCCGACATCTCGGAAGAAGAATTTGGTGATGGTGAAAGTGAAGGTGAAGATGTATGAACAGAATCGCGGTCAACGTCGGAGTTGGCCGGCAAAGGTAAGGGTGAAAGAGGTGTGGAAGGAGTTTCGACGTCGGAGTCGATCGCGTAGTCCGTAGCGACTAACGAAACGCAGACTAAACGGGCACTAGGGTCCCTAGTCCAAGCGGACATACACTAAACGAGTTTAGTGTAGTCAAAGCGTAGAATGTGAGGGTAAGAAAATGAAAATGGAGAAAAATTTGGTGAAGGTGGTAAAAGTGGCAAACTTGTGTTTGTTTCGTAAGGATGTGAAAATGAAATGACAGTTCAACAAACACAATCACAAATGCACAGTCACAAATGTACAATCAATACCTAGACTAGGGTCCTCTAAGTCCACTAGATCTGCTCCTAACTGTTCCAAAGTAACAAATTGTGAGATAACCCTCAAATTGCCTCTTCACAGCCAGTTGTGGCCAGGTAAGCATAAGTGAGGTAAGGAGGGTTCTGCTCACGAATCACCATGAGATGGGCCTTTTAAAGTTACCTCCTCACTTTTCTAGCCTAGGCACCACAAAATTTATGTTTAGATAAACGACCGAATGCCCACAATCTTCCCTTGTCCTATTGAGCGCGACAAGTCCTTAGTTGGCTGAGTCTAGATATTTTTTATTAAGCTTGAGGTAACACTTATGCAATTAGTGATTTTCGGGGTCTTAGAAAGGGTGATGAAATCCCCACACAATCTGAATTGGTGTTATAGCCCCTTAAGTCCGTATTAATGATGCAATACGCAAATCAACAAAATTTGGTATCAAACAATCAATCAATTTTTCTTTTACTTTAAATGTGGCGCTGCAACAAATATGGTTAGTTTTTCTTTGGCTATTGCGGCAGTGTTGCAAAGAATCCTGCAAAGATATGAATAATGGAGCGTTGGATTTGAGAATAGGAAGTTTAGAAAAATGCGTACCAAAAGGGTTGAGTTTAAGAACTCGTGTTGATATTACCTCTAAGTGTTTGAATGGTATGCTAGCGCGGGTCAAAGTACCTGGGTCTTTGGCACTAAGTGTTCAATCCCCTTATACTTGAAAACGCTCCCTGCTCTGCATAATCGTCGCTCGTTAATCCGTCAAATCTGCAAATGTCAGAAAAATACGGATATTTGAGCTAGAAAGCGATAAAGATAACCAAAGTCCTGAACACAAGTAATTAAAAAAATCAAACAATAAAAATGGGATACTAACAGTACACTGGAGGCAACACAAAAAACCAATTTTCAAAACCCCACCAGAAAACCGGGGAGATCGGGAATTACCAAGCTTTCGCCGGCCAAATTTGCAAGTTTGGTGCTCAAATTTTGCGTTTCCTTTATGTAATAATAATATTCCACTTTTATACTTTGATTTTCATGTTAAAACACAGTGTGTCAACAGATCAAAAATCCAGAGAACATCATTGTTTTTAGTTCTCGTGTCGGTTTAAAAAGAATGTGTTTTATCCGTTGAATCTGTTAGAAAGTTAGTTTTGTACAAAATATTCACAAATTAACCCGAGACTACAAGTGTAAAAGCGTTACTGTCTCCCCGGCAACGGTGCCATTTTATTAATAGGTTTTGACCGTGTCGTTTTTAGTTAGAATTTGAAATTACCACAATAAAAGACGGTGTCGCGTGTAGCGAGCCGCGATGAGTACGGGTCGTCTGCAGGGAGATGGTAGTCTTTTTAGCTTGTTTTAACGAGTTAATACCGTATCTTGGGTTGTTGTTTATACTAAGTGTCGTAATAATGATATGTTTAATAAAAAGACTTGTTATGGGTAGTTTTAGGTTAGCTTGTGTTAGGATGATATTTGCCGCTTCTTTATAGACCTTAATTCTGATATTGACACTAAGGCAATAGGCAACAACGTGGATTAGGGAACTTGAAATACGGTATTTGCGATTTTGAGCTAAATCTGTATTCCTTGTCCCTTGTCATTCCGTTGTTATCTCTTGACCTTAGCCTTCGGCAAACCATTCGCAATCCGGTCACGATTAGGATTCACCGCTACTGTGGTAGGATAGGGTGCCTAACAGAGCGGAATTGTGAGTGGTTTACTCGGAGTTTCAATTGCATAGTTAAGGTTTTTAAGATTTTAGCAAACACATATCCTAACACAAATTAACCATATTGTACCCTTAACAAGTAAATCAATTACTCACACATATTTACAATACCAAAATAAAAAAGAAAAGAGTAGGGCAACATAACAAAAAATTGCAAGAAAAGAAAAGACAAAGAGAGAACCGAGAAATCAAACGTGCAAATTCCTTCAACTGTTCTTTAATCCCGTACCAATGTGAAATCCAAATACCAAACTTTAAGATTGCAAGCTCACTTAAGAGGTTGCAAGATCAAAGTAAAGCAAGGATTTCACAAGTTCAAAGTAAGTAGAAAGCAAAACATATGTGATGAAATGAGAACTTTTATTGAATTTCAAACAAGATACAACTAATCTTGAATTCAAGAATCTAAATTTTAAGCTTGCAAATTCAATGAAGAAGTTGCAAGGTCAAGACAAAGGGGCAAGAGCTCAAGAGTTCAAAGGAAAAGAAAGTTACAAATTACAAGTGTTCTAAAGCAAAACTAAAGAAAAAGTATCATCTCCCCTTGCCCATTGATCTGGTATTTATAGGCCTTATTCCAGAATAAACATACAATAAAAATAAGATTATGTGACCCAAATAAACAACCAGAAAGAAAAATGGGGAGCGTCGAGCTTGATTAGACCGGCGGCACCGGTTTTTTAGGGAGTCTCGCCGGGCTAGGTCCGAGCTGTGGGAGTCGTTTTGGTGTGGTGATCCTTAGTGCACTCCACAAGTCTACTGGCATTGCTTGATTTCTTGATAACAGCATGTGTTGCTTAGTAGCTTTTGGAGGGAAATCATGATGCTTCAAATCACATCAACTCTTTTAGCATTTAATGCTCATGTTTTCTACTTGCACAATTTCATCATATCATGGCAGCCCTACCATGGTCCAAGTCACCAAAGAGCTAGTGCACACTTTCTATGTGTTGGACCAAAATTGTGTGTACATTATTTGTTGCAAAAGAACTCTTTAGGTATCGATCGATTTTCTATTTTGTTTGCGGTGTTGGCTTCCAAATGTTATATCCATGATATTTGAGTGTGTTTCCAATATTATATCATGGATACCTGTAATCTGTATTACTGAGCAAGCACTGGTTAATAGTACCAATGTATACAAAAATAGATAATGAATTAGCGGTATTAAACTGCAGTTTCCTGAGATGAACACTACTTTTCAGCAACGACCTAGAAACGATCCTTATTCTTCCACATATAATCAGGGATGGAGGAATCACCCTAATTTTGCATGGAACCAAAACTAAACTCAAACTCAAAATACGTTCCCAAGCCAAAATAACTATCAAACGGTTCCTCCACAGCAACAGCAACCACCACAGAGTCAGCACCCCTTTCAACCACAATCCTTTCAAAATCCGGCCAACAATTTTGCACCCTATAATAATTCTTTCCAAACGGCCGGTACCGAAAACTCCTATGCACCCGAACGAAGCTTGGATACGTTTATTAAACATTCCACGCAAACGACGGCTGATTTAAAGTCTTCTATCTAAACGTTAATACAGAACACCGCTTCACACGGTGAAAGTATGAAATCGATAGAAGCACAACTTGCACAGTTAAATACCGCAATGAGTGAGAGAGAGAAAGGGAAACTTCCATCTCAACCTCTACCAAATTCTGGCCACTCACAAAGTTACAATGTGAGTGTCATAATCACGTTGAGATCGGGAAGAGTGCTGAACAACCAAGTGGGTGAACATGTTAATGACGTTGATGTTGATGATATTGATGATACCCCAGCTTCTACTTCTTCTATTCCTATTTCGTCTAGTCCACCACCTTCCTCCGAGCCTATTTTCCGTTTTCTCTTAGGTTCGAACCCTCAGCCCACTTCCTCAGTCAACCTAAAATGATCCCAACTCCAATTCTGGGATCTATTCCATCTCTACAAACTTCTCCACAAATGTTGGACCCAACCCTTATTGATAAAGCTTCTTATCCACATAGGTTAAGGGGCAACAGACCAAGTCCACAAATGGAGAAAATTATGAAAATTTTTAAGCAAGTTAACATAAATATTCCTCTCCTAGATGCTATTCAACAAGTTCCGTCATATGCGAAAATCCTAAAGGACTTGTGCACTAGGAAGAGAAAAATTCAAGTGCCTAAAAAAGTTTTCCTTGCGAGTAATTTAAGCACTGCTTTTACACAACAAATACCCAAGAAACGAAAGGACCCTGGAAGTCCTACCATATCTATTTCTATTGGGGGTAAAAATATCAATCGTGCTCTACTCGATTTTGATGCTAGTGTTAACTTGATTCCATATTCTGTCTATGAGCAATTAGGGATCGGAGAGTTAAAACCGGTGCACTGTACTCTTCAGATGGTCGATCGATCGATCACCCAACCTAGGGGTGAGCTAGAGGATGTGTTAATCAAAGTCGGGGAATTTATATTCCCTGTAGACTTTATCATTATTGATACATAGCCTGTAGCAAAACCCCGAAACCAAATCCCGGTGATTCTAGGTCGGCCTTTTCTTGCGACTTCCAACGCAATAATCAATTGTTGAAACGGTTCTATGACCCTATCCTTCGGGAAGATGTCAATTGAGCTTAACATTTACAGGTTGGGAAGTGAACCCTCCGAACCCTATGCTCAAGTATGTTCTCTTGAAAGGATGGATTCCGACAGCAGCGAACTTAAAAAACTTCACGATACTTATCTCGACTCAACTAGTGCGTTGTTTGATCCTGCTATTTATGATACACATACAGAACCTTCTATCCAGCTATCCGGGTCAACATCTAACGTTAAATATGAACATTTTATGGAGTCCGGGTATCATCCTGTTCTTTCCGATGAGATTATTATTCGAGATATCGATGAAAGGTTTGAAGAAATCTTCGCAGAAGAACTCGCATTCTTAGAAGACATGGGCATTGTGATGAATCAACCCCAACCCAAAGAAGTTGAACCGCCACCTCTTCTTCTTATCAAGAACGAGAATGCGAGTAATCCATCATCATTATTTCGTCTCTACAAACCGAAACGTAAACCCATTCTATTACACTTCTTATCTCCTGCCCACTTCTTCACGTCGATAGGTGGCATGTTCTTCTACCAACCTTGGTGCTACATTGATAAAGTTTTTGAATGGTTGGTGTTAACTTTTGGTCTTTATAAAGCTTTATATTGACCAATAACTTTAACCCCCTTTCATAATTTTAAATGCTTAAAACTATTTTACTTAAGTTTGGGGGGGAATATTTTGGCTCTTGAAAGAAAATAATTTTTTACAAAATTATGAGCCAAAAATAAGTTTGGGGGAGGATTTCACTATCATTAATTCATGTCCTCGTTACTAACTATTCCTCCCAAGTCTACAGGTTTTTTTAAGCTTAACAGATGATATCAGTGAGGACACTGCTGCAAAAAGATCTGGGGAAGGTTTGTGTTTATTCACGCATTATTTTGCATTATCATAAATATAAGCACAAAATTTTTTTATTGATAATGAAAGTTTGAAAGTGAAAATTTACATATGAATGATAAGAATAATTTGAGAAAAACAAGAAAGTTAGATGTTTTCTTAAACGAAACTAGTAATAAGTAGTCATGAGCCGTTGTCCCAAGGGTTAGTAAGATAAAGGAAATTACTAATCTGAGGATAAAA
Source organism: Agapanthus africanus (assembly GCA_030015575.1). Classification (NCBI taxonomy): domain Eukaryota; kingdom Viridiplantae; phylum Streptophyta; class Magnoliopsida; order Asparagales; family Amaryllidaceae; genus Agapanthus; species Agapanthus africanus. The sequence continues at coordinate 455,515,809 of JASDDO010000001.1, read as the reverse complement.
ATAAGTCTGAAAAATAGTCCCTATCCTTGACTCCAAATATTTGAACGTTGATACCCTACTATACGCACTTGCACACATCTTGAAACTTGGGATAGTAGAAGATACCTTGATATGCTCCTGTCTAAAAGACTTAGTATGAAAAATTAAAAAAAAAGTATAAGTGGTGAAGAAAAAAATGAACATTGGTTTTGTAATTACTTAAGGCAGCATAAAAAAATTATAGCGAGGGTGCTTCATCACCTAGTGCCTTAGACCAACTGGTTTGGGAGCCACTGCTAAGCCTTAGGTGTTGCAAGACGAGGATATTATGCCTTAATAAGTGAGCACATTTAGTAATCGATCGGTAAGTACCTCAAGAAGTATTAACGGTCGCATGAAGAATGTGTGAGCAATTCCATCTAAAATATTCACCGAATAAAAAGTACTAAGAAAGATGGACAAGAGTATGATAGCTTGAATTGAATTCTCTAAGTGTAGGGATGTCTTTTACACACGCGTAGGGGTATATGATCGATGTTTGGATGAAAAGTAGGGAGGAAGACTAAAAGCGATGTTTTATTGAGAGATGATCTGATTTCTAATATCTTTTCACGACCATTAAGATAGAGCTCATGGCAACTGAAAAGCTAGTATAGTTGGAAACTCTTCTTTTCAAGTGCTTTCTTTTATAGTTTTTATCTTTGTATGTAACTTTCATCTTCTTTTTTTTATTATGGGATTTTGTGGGTATAATCCGCTGAAAACCCTCAGGAGACAACACTCCTCCTACTAGGGACACCTAGAGGTTTAAAGGCTTGTTGCACGTGTTCAGTGTAATCGTGTTGCCTACGAAAGTATGCTACTTTGATTTTTCTTTTCCTTTTTCTCCTTCTCTTGAATAACTAGTTTACTCGGGACTGTCAAAATTAAGTTTGGGGGTATTTGTTCAGTTGAAAATATTGCATATTTGATATAACATTTTCCTTAATTTTCTTAAATATTTAAAGGTGTTTATTATAAATATGAAACATATGAGGGTTTGTCTGTAAAATATCTATTGTCATATGTTTATATATTATAATTAATATTATGAAGGAAAATATATGCATATAGTATTTATATAATATTTTGGTAATTAAAATATGCATATCATATCAAATATTCTAATCAATATTCTTAACATATAATATCATATAAAATGGTTAGGATAATATCTCAAAAATACCATTACTACTAACACTTTGAGTTGAGATATTGTGCAGATCAGGACTGGAATCCATAAGATCGAGATTCAGAATCAAATCTGTCGACACATTGATGCCAATCATAAAATTTAGCAATGGCAGAGATTCAGGGCACTAATTTCATAATATAGATATCTAGAGGATCTACAAACATTAATATAAAATATCACAAAAATCTCAAACCATGAATACATCAAAGAACCGCGGATGAGCGACCAAATCCCATTGTTTGCGGCGGATCCACCGCCATATTTGGGACTTAGGAGTTTAGATTTTTTTTGGTAGGATCGTATCAACAAACCCTCACTTATGGTATCTAGGATTTTCATCTTCTGTGACTATAAATAGAACCGAGGGCCACACTTGAAAAGCATCAAACCGAATAGATCACGAAGTCACACACGATCCACGCATCCAAGTTGATCAATCAGTTGTTCAGCCACCTCCTTCAAGAGAAATCGAGAAGGAAACTAGAGTTGTGTAATCTACTTTCTAAAGGAACAAAATGTGTAATTGATCTAGTTGATTAATAAAGGTAGTTGCTTTATTCTTATCGCATTTTACTTTCTGCATTTTACAATATGATCTCCTTTTCTACCCATTCTTCTTCTTCTCAAAACATGCGCAAGTAATTCTCCGCTTGTTAGGGTTCATAGGACTAGGGTAGATTAATGGATGAGGAAAATTCTTAACTCCTTTTATGTCTTATAAAGTTTATAAATTTTACCAAAAGAATTGTTAACATCCTTATCGGGCGCACTACCAAATCATTAATAGTATCGACCACGATTTGAGATTAGATTAACAATAGTTTTGGTAAAGGCTAGACATGAATAGAGGTCAATGAAAAGATAAGGGTTAAGAGTGGAAACCCTAGTTTCTTCCAAAAACCCTAATTTTCATTCATCACTATCGATCTAATTTTAAATCTATTAAAAGATAAAAGGAGTCATCTTTATTTAATCATCCATTACTACTAAATTCTAACGAACCCTATAAGCCATCTCCTTTATATATATTCTACATCCGTGTTTAATATAGATCTAGAATCTATTCTCCTTTCTTCTTTTATTTTATTTAACTCGTCTAAAGAAAGATTAAAAGTTCCACGCTTCCCTGCAGACGACTCGTACTCATCTCGACTAGCTACACGCGACACCGTTATTGATTGCGGTTACTACTACAAACACTTTTTCACACCAATCAAAACCCTACAAGCCTTTCTCTTATAAAATTTTCTAACTATCCTAGTTTAAAACAACAAACAATCCCACTTTTCTTCTATCAACTCGTCCAAAGCAAGATAAGAAATTCACTGTTTCCCTGCGGATGACCCGTACTCATCGCGGATAGCTATTGCGACACCGTCTTGATTGCGATTATTTACAACACATTTTTGCATCCAATCAAATGGCGTCGTTGCCGGAAAAATGGTCGTAATTATTTTTCTTGTTATTCAGGTTGATTTCTACTATAAACCAGATAACATAATAATAATAATATAAATAAATAACCGCATTTTGTATTTTTAACGATTTTTGTGCGAGTTTTGAGAGAACTCTGGAGCACTTGGAGCGAACCATCAAAGATTCAGAGATTGTCAAATAGAAGCAGAGGAGCATTGGAGTACTGTGATGAAGTTTGGAGGGGAGAACTCATCACACAGCGGCGGAACCGCGGCCAAAAGAAGCATTGGGCGGCGAAAGCGCGGCCATAGGGGGGAGTTGAGCTCCTAAATTTTTCTGGTATTATCTTATCGTCTTCCTCTCTCCTCTAAAACTCCAATAAACTATTTTTACCTGCATAATTCTTTGCAAACAATGCCACTAAAAATCATTTTGCATGTTTTAGATTTTAGTTTGTTTTGCATATTTAAAACGGATATTAAGGGGTAAGAAACCCAAATTCAGATTAGGTAGGGATTTCATCACATTTCCTAGGCCCCACAAATCACAAACAAGCATACGTATTATCCTACATTAATAAAATAATATCTAGATCAAGCCTCTAAGGACAATCGCGCTCAATTAGGATAAAGAAGGGTCATGGGTAATCTATTGCTTATCCGCATTTTTCTTGTGATGTCTAAAGCAAATGTGACTAAGGAAAGTGGTTACTTAATTAGGACCACTATTTCGGTGATTCGTATAGCGGATATCTCCCACTTACCTGACACTTACCTGGCTGCAAGATTGATAAGGAGGTGATAGAGGATTTATCCTACATCTTGTCCTTTGGAAATCTAGGAGCGGTCTAGTGATTTGACCTAGGTGACCCTAAATCTAGGGATTGTTTGTGCACGTTTGTCGAGTCCCTCTTTTATAGCAAAAAAATTTCAAAAATAAAACATTCCACCCTCTCTTTTTTTCATTCTCTTATAATGGGTAACCCAAACCGACCAACTCTTGCCGAGCTTTGCTACAAACAAGCGGATATTTCTTATTATCGTAATTGCTTTGGAACAAATACCGACCCCACCATTTCTCTAAGGGATAGAATAGAACGCGCTAGAAATAATAGTTGGACATCTCACTCAAAGTCTTATCAACCGCGTCAAAATTCAACACTTTCTTATGTTGATAATCTTTTAAAGATAGTGAGGAAACTTCTAAACCAATATCTATTACTGAGTATATTGCGATGGCTCATAGCCAAAGTTTCATACCTTTCACTGCTCTAAAAACCTTAGAACTATAATTACAATCATTTCCATATGAAAATGGTGATACTCCTTTTGAAGCGAATATGGCACATTCTAAACCCATGACCATTGCTGAGTAAATTGCAAAAGCCAGTCGCCAACTAACCAACCAATCTCAATATTCTTCATATCAAAATATTCATCATAATCCTGTTTATGAAATTTGGATACAACCTTCTAACTCTTATCAATAGTACCAAAATTTCACACCCTCTCATGTAGATACTTCTCTTGAGGCTAATGTGGCAAGTCATAAACCCATGTCGATTGTGGAACACATTGAACTCGCCCGTAACCAACAATTAAACATATTCCAACCTTACTCAACTTTTGCATCTTATCTAGACATTGCTTCTGAACATCAATTAGGAAGTTCCACAGTTCAAAGAGAATTCTTCATTGAAACTTCTTCACAAACCATGTCTAGTCTTGAAATAGAGTTGGAATTGAGTAGTGAAAAAGAACCAAGGATCCATCAAAGTCAAACCAGACCCAATTCTTTTAATCTCGACACCTTCCATCCTGAACCCCAACAGACTGTAGTTGATACTTCTCCTTTTGTAGTTGATAATCAACCGCTTAATAATCTAAGTGATGAGATGCCTGAGAATAATATGTTTGACTTTTCTAACAGTGAATGTGAAAGAGAGCTTTACACCATTCCAAATCAAACCGATCCTTATTTGACTAAACTTGACATTTCAAACCTTCCATTTCCATTAAGCGAACCTAGTGATCTATCGATTGAGGATAATATAATTGATGAATTTTTAAAGAACTATTCATTTGATTTGACCGAAGGTGTTAGCGAGTTTGGTGATGAGAATATTTTTGAAGATGAATTCGCTATGTTGGATGAGTTGGATTCTCCGACCCATCATGTCCCTTCCATTGAATGTGAACATCTTCCTGTATATTTAACAAATCATATTCTTACCATCGACCTGTCCGATATGCAAAATGATATTCAGCCTTCATTTCCCATATCTGGATCAACAATGCTCGGCACCCAAGTTTGTTTACCCATTTCATTACACACTTCCTTTGGTTATTCTCATCTTCTTTCACTTCCACCGAGCTTTGATGAACCACACTCCGATATTTTGAGTTCTATGATTCTTGAAAGACCACTATAGTTAGACTCTTTTGAAAATAAGGTAGATGAGTTTTTCGAGTCTCTTACCTCCATAATTTCTGACAAATCGAGTGTTTTGAATCCTGGTGCACAACAGATTGACATTGAAACATTCAACCTTCCTAGTGAATTTGCCTATTCCACTAACATAGATATCGATTCCTTTCTTTCCGATGAGATTATTGTTCAGACCATCGATGAAAGTTTTGAAAATATTTTCGCCGAAGAACTCACGTTCTTTGCAAACTTGGATGTTGTGATGAATCAACCTCTACCGGAAATTCGTGTGCCTCTGTTTGAGGCCGAAGAAGTTGAACCACCACCCCTTCTTCTTATCACATATGAGAATACGACTATTCTACCCATTCCTTATCTTTCACATTCTCGTTTTCATTCACCATCACTTTTTCGTCTCCACCAACCGAGACGTAAAATTTTTCGATTACACCTCTTATCTTCTCCCTATTCTTTTCACGTTACTCTTATTTCTATTTCTTCTACTCGAAATATGATATAACCTTCATTCTTATACAGTCTCGAGTCTTCTACACGTACATCCGTTTCGCCTTTTTCTACCAACCATGGTGTTACCTAGATAAAATATTTGAATGGTTAGTTTTAACTTTTGGTCTATATAAAGGTTTATGTAGACCGATAATATTTACACCCCCCCCCTCTTATGTTGAATTTCAATGCTTAATAATGAAAAAACTGTTTTACTCAAGTTTGGCGGGGGAAAGAAGAAAAATATTATTAAATGGCTCTTGAATGAAAGGAAATTTTCGCACGATTGTGATCCAAGAACAAGGTTGGGAGAGGATTTCACTGTCATTCACTCTTGACCCCTTCTTTATACCATCTTATTGAACTGTTCCTCTTGGTCTTCAGGTTTTGAGGTTACAGGACAATATCAGTGAGGACACTGCTGCAAAAAAGTTTGGGGGGATGGTTTGTATATATCCACGCATCATATGTAAATATTGCATTGCATAAATTTTGAAAATAAAAATTAGAAAGTGAAAAATACATATGAAAGAGAGGAAGAGATTTAAGAAATGCAAGAAAATTAGATATTTCAAAACGAAGCTGGTAATACGTAGTCATGAGCTGTTGTCCCAAGGGTTAGTAAGATGAAGAAATTACTAAGTCCGAAAAATAGTCCGAAAAATAGTCCCTATTCTTGAGTCCAAAGTTCTGAACGTTGATACCCTACTATACGCACTTGCACACATCTTGAAACTTGAAATACTCTTGTCTGAAAACCTTAGTATGAAGAAAAATATATATAAATCAATAAAATATAATGGCACATAAAATAAAATTTAACAGAAAAATGAACACTGGTTTTGTAATTACTTAAGGAAGCATAAAAAAAATATAATGAGGGTGCCTTATCACATGGTGCTTTAGACCAACTAGTTTGGGAGTCACTGCTGAGTCTTAAGTGTTGCAAGACTAGGATATTGCTAATTACGCATTAATAAGTAAGCACATTTGGTAATCGGTTGATTAGTACCTCAAGAAGTATTAACAGCCGCATGAAAAATGTGTGAGCAAATCCATTTAAAACATCACCGACTAAAAAGTACTAAGGAATATAGATAAAGAGTATGATAGCTTAAATTGAATTCTCCAAGTGTAGGGATGCCTTTTACACACACATAGGGGTATATGATCGATATTTGGAGGAAAGGTAGGAAGGAAGACTAAAGACGATGTTTTATTGAAGGATGATGTGTTTTCTGAAATCTTTTCATGACCATTAAGATAGGATTCATGACGACTAAAAAACTAGTGTAGTTTGAAACTCCTATTTTCAAGTTTTTCTTTTACATGTTCCTTATCTTTGCATATAATTTTTGTCTTCTTTCTTTTATTTTGGAATTTTGTATGTGTAATACGCTGAAAACACTCAGGAGACAACACTCCTCCTACTAGAGACACCTAAAGATTTAAAGGCTTGTTGCACAAGCTAAGTGCAATCGTGTTGCCTATGAAAGTGTGCTAGATTTTTCTTTTTCTCATTAATAAATAGTTTGCTCAGGATGATCAAAGATAAGTTTAGGGGTATTTGATCAATCAAATTTATTGCAAATTTGTATGGACATTTTCCCTACTATTATTAGTTACTAAAATGTGTTATTTGTGTAGGGTTCCTAGGCACACTAATGAAGTCTCACAAGTGATCAAACATGGCTAATTCAAATTTTACAAGTGCCTACAAACCCTAATACGGATCGTTAACTAGATAATGAGGCGATGCAATGCAAATAAACGAATTTTAACTAAAGGAAAGAAGCTACAACCTTTGTAGATCCGGTCCTCCACGTCCTAGGCTCCGTGATGAGGTCCCTCCGCTGTCCAAATCAAATCCATGACTCTAGCATCGGCTTCATCGGAGAAATGGGCGGGCTTGGTCATCGGCTTCGATGCCAAAGATGATCTACGTCGAGGCATCACAAGATCAAGCTCCCACTTCACCAAGTCATGAAACTTGTGAAGAAAACACCCTATACTACTTGGCAAGAGGTAGAGGATGAAGAAATAGTAAGTGGGTTCACTTTAGAATTGGATTTCTCACTCATTTGCTCAAGTTGCCATTGAAGCTATCAAGCTTTTTCTTCTTGAAGAAGAAGAAGAAGAAGAAGATAATATATGATAAGTTATTATTTAAAAAGAAAACAATATGATACTTATCATGTATTCAACCATGGTTTAGTGTAGAGATTTAACTAAGGTTAGATGAATGGTTAGGGTTAGAGAAGAGACAAGAATGGTCGACTTGTTCAAAGCTTCAACAAGCAAACAAAACAAGCCACCATTTTCTTTTCTTCTTTTCTAAAATAAATAAATAAATAGATAAGAAAATGAAAACCCTAACCATTACACAACCATGGTTTAATCTTTACACAAACCCAAGTGAGCATGTATCATCAAACATGATACAATTTTGTGCACAAAAATATATCACATATACAATGTGCATTTCAAGTGAGAAAATCCTTTTAAAGTGAACCAATATTAGTTAATGCAAATCATTATATCAAATATATAATTATGCATTAAATCATTAAATCAATACTTGATTTAACGATCCGGTCATATCGCATATAACCGACTAATATTCAATGTATCGGCTTATCGAATCAATCCTCGATTCGATAACTAGGTTATATCGTATACAACCAATCGATACATTCATCGCGAGAATATAATACGGTATCACATACACGCATTATTCTCGGTCCCGCACATATCTCATATGCACTCCTATTTCGTTTCGCTTGAGCCAGGAAACCTATGTGTAGGACTCTAAAGACTCGTCAATACGCCGGCAGCAGGTGATGATCATATCAAACACCCACAAGCCGCAAGCGGTCTGCTAAACGTAACGGCCACCCGGGTATTGAGCGATCAGAAGATCGACGAGCAAGCCCGCTCACACTCCTGTGAATCCAACCAGTAACACTTACCGTACAGTCCGGTCTGACCGTCTGATATGTCGCATATCTCGCCTAGGAGTGGTAAACGTCAGACCCCAGTAGCTCGATAAGTCATGCCGACGTGAGGTCCATAACATGTGTGAAACTACTGACAACACTTACCAGTAGATCACTGCAACCCTGGCCAGGGATTTCCTGTTATGGCCAGTCGAGCATAGCGCAACATCAACCCCCAATACCGGGAGAGACGAATCCCCTCCTATCGCTCATTGCCTCCATGTGAATCGGGACTGTACCCAAAAACCACCTGTTTGCACGACTCAGTAGAGCCGTGGTAGGGTGGAAATCAAAGCACAGTGGGAGACACACAAGACTCTATGACGATCTCGGGTCAACAGACTAAGCTGTACCAGTGTCACCAGAGAACTGCCATCTGACGTGAGGTATAATACCATCTGGGAGTTCTCGGTGAGTCTGTTCAGTGTACCCAGTCTCCACTGAGCACCCGCATACCATCTCTGATGTCAAACACCAATGGATATGGGATCATCCATCGCCCATCACATGGGTCGAGAAGATATATGCTAGTCTACTCTGGAATATCGATGCCCCGTCTCGATATTCCCACGACTAGGAGCATTGAAGGATGTACCCATAGACTACCCAGGCCCCACTAGTATGATCTGCATCATAATCCTGGAAGTCGAGTACACATCCTAAGGGCTTTATCAACATGTAACAGAGAGACAGAAAGTATACATGTTAAGATAAAGAGCAACCAGATAGCGTACTATCATGTCGAGCAAGAAAGTCCTACCTATATATGTCCCAGCATCCACTACAATATACATCCAATGTACAGTAATGGCCTCTAGGGCATACATATGACTAACAATCTCCCACTTGCACTAGGGCCATCTGTAGCAGTAGTTGCAGTATCTAATACTCAACCATCCCCTAAAAGTCTCTCTTTGGGAAAAGGCCTTCGTGAGTGGATCCGCCGTGTTGTCCTCTGAGTCTGCTCTCCTAACCTCGATCAACCTGGAGATCAACTATCTCCTTGATCAGGTGATGCTGCCTCAGAATATGTCTGGGTCACTGATGGGACCAGGGTTTTAGGGCCAAAGCCACACTTCCATTGTCACACAATGGTAGGAACCTAGTTCATCCTATGAACCAATATACACCCAAACTGCCTCTTTGGTAGTATCTTTAATAGCGATGTTACCAGCTTTTATCGTCTAGTTTGTCACGGTATCTAGCTTGGAAATCTTCCAACATACCGTCCCTTTACCGAGGGTAAAGACAATGCCTGTGACTGACATTCAGTCGTGCTTATCACTGTGGAACTCTTCCAGTGATTCTCCCCAGAATCGATTGATACAATCTCACTATTCCTAGTGAGAACCCTAACATCCCTTTAGATCTATCTCATAGATCCAAATCTCAGGATTTAGGAAGTATCATCTTTATCCTATTGGATAATCTATGTGATAAGAGGAGATCGACCGATCGTAGTATAGGAAACTCTTTTCCTATCAAGAGTATGTTGTCCACGTACAATACGAGGATGACCACCTTACTCTCTACTACCGTTTTGTATATACAAGGTTCATCTACTATTTTGATGAAGTCAAATACTTTGACTACCACATCAAAATAGATGTTCCAACTCCGCGATGCCTGCTTTATTCTATAAAGCAACTTGCACACGTTTCCGCTGCTTCCATTGTTTACGAAGCCCTCTGGCTGTGTTCTTATAGACGTTCTCTTCTAAATCACTATTTAGAAAAGTAGTCATGGCACCCAACCACCAGATATCGTATTCATGGTATGTAGCAATGGTAAGTAGGATCTGGATGGACTTAAGCATAGTCCCTGGAAGAGGTTTCATCATTATCCATGCCTGGTCAATGACGAAAAACTTTAACAAGTCTAGCTTTGAAAGTCTCAACTTTTCCATCTACACCAAGTAATCTTCTCAAGATATACTTGCTCCTGATGGGGATTTAACCCTTCAGATATAGCAGCTAAAGTCCATACTTTGCTGGTGTACATGGATTCCATCTCAGATCGCTAAGCATCCAGCCATTCTTACAGAGTCCCTACTCTCGATGGCCTGCTCAAAACTGGTTGGGTCATCATCTCATGATGCAATCCTTGCTCCCACTGTCATCGATAAACCGAGGTATCTCTCAGGCGGATGAGGAACCCTACCAGATCGGCGGAGAGGCTGAGGTTCGTCGGGAACTATTGAATCCTTTGGTTCTGTCAAATCATCAGCTGCAGTTTTGTATAGCTGGAACCTTTCCAGTTCTACAGAACTGACCTTGCCTCGATCTTGTCCGGATTTTGCTTTAGACATAGGCCGAACAATCCTAAATCTTAACTTACTTAAGAGATAGGCTCTTCCCACACCATATCTCATATGGAGTGGTAGGCACAGATTTGATTCGAACCTAATTCAATAGGTATGCAGCTTCTCAAGTGCACAACCCCTAAAAGGAAATAGGAAACTCAGTAGTACTCATCATAGAGCACACCATATCTAATACGGTGCGATTGCTCCGCCCTGATACACCGCTGTGCTGTGGTGTATTCAGAGGAGTAATACTGAGAGAGAATCTCATTTTCCTTTAGAATAGTCCAGGAATGCCATGCACAAGCATTCTCCTCCCTGATCTCATCATAGGACATAATATTTATACCCTTATTTTGGTTCTCTACTTCCAACTTATATTCTGTGAATACCTCAAAAGCTTCGGACTTATGTTTCAACAGGAACATATGACTGAATCTTGAGAGATCATCAGAGACTATAATGAAGTATAAAGAACCAGTCCTGGCATGTGTAGACAGGAAACCTTACATACATCATCATGTATCAATCCCAAGAGTTTATTAACTCTTTCTCTGATTCCAATAAACAGAGCTATGGTCATCTTATCTTTGTGACATGACTGGCAAGTTTCACAAGATGTAAATCCAAACTGATTTAAATATGCATCTAAAATGTAACTTCAGCCAGTCAGGTCGCATTGATATGACCTAGTCTTACAATGCCTCAAGAAGGATTTGTTCATTTCTGAACTCTTCCTCTTGAGTGTGTTCTGTTTACTAGGAACTGTAGTTTGATTTAGAACGTCAATGCTTTTAGATAATGTGTCTGAACCGATCAACTTTTGATATAGGAAATGTTCAAAACATTATCCATCAATACAAAATTTTAACATTTCTTTACTAAATAAAGAGAGTGATATGATTTTGTATATCAGGTACGGTATCTAATAGCATTTGTTCAGAATCAATGTATTGGTAACACAGGGTGACAGTGACCAACAGACTCGGCTGCAACACTTGCCCCGTTTTCTGTCTCATGAAACTTATCACCCGTTCTCAGTTTTTCTACCTTTTTGTAGCCCTATGTAACAGATTACATATCTGGGATCCTGATCCGGTATCAAATACCCAGGATGCAGAGGATACTGAGAAACAGTTCTTTATAATGAACACACCCGAAGGAGATGCATCATATGCACTTTCTTCGTTTGGGCGGCATGGGAATCCTGGTATTCCCGTATTTCCTGCTCTGTCTTATAACAATTATAAGTTGGAGCGGGACCAACGTTCCCCAGCTCAGTATAACAAGCGGGTTCGGTCAATTCATCCATATTATTATCTTGATTAAGGCGTGATATGGTCGCTACCTGGAGAGAGAGAGAAGAAAACACTCAGCATGCGCTCTTGCAAGATTAGATTGGTTATATATTTTATCTAATCAGGATGGCTCCCACTGTTTTTATCAAATCTTCCTTCAAACCCTAAAAGGAAAGACTAGCCGGGATTAATTACACTCTACAAGTTCGCCAATCTTTCAGCTAGGCCAGTGTCGGTACTTTGAGGGAGGTTCCCCGTGCTTTCACACAGACCTAATTACAGTAAACCTCGTTTTCCCAGAGGCGTAACCCCGTTGACACCTTTCTAGACACCTACTTGATCGGCTAATTGTAAAGTGCAAAACTCTCCCAGGAGTAACAATTACTCGCAGTAGGTATCGGGATCCAACTATCATATAGAAGGTATGCAATCTCATTGCAAATTTCAACACTTGAAACTCCCAATAATGATTTTTACCCCTAGTAGTTATGACCTTAACTATGGTCAACAAATCATAAGCACTAGTCAAGTTCTACCCGTCATTTCGTGATTAATTAGACCCACCCACATGACCCTTAACTAAGGTCAACAAAGCCACGCGACTGTCCTAACTAATCGCATCATATGCGGTGTAGGAAGACATCACTTAGCTACCGTACACTGTGCCTTGACTATGGTCAACAAACACAGCACGAATACTAAGTACTCTACTTCCTAAAATGACGGAGGGTTGCGAATGGTTTTTATGAAAACCTTTAACGCTTTGAACTTGATCTCGTTGCGGAATCAAATGGTTTTTAAATGGAATGTTTTTGAGGCTTTTCTAGTTTTGCTAAAGGGGTCACTCCCGGTGAAGGGATCGTCGGCCCTTTCCTCGTCGAATGAGGTGCGGGATATATCATATATATCACTGTGCAAAGCAGAAACTATAGAAGCAATCAAAAGACAAACCGAGTGTGTAGCATCTGCCAGTTATTGCTAAAGGAGTCACTCCCGGTGAAGGGATCTCGGTCCTCTCCTTATCGAATAAGGTGCAGGATGTTCTACAAGGAACACCGCGATGCAAAGCAAGAACTGTAGCTACCTGTTTTTATTTTGAAATTCGATTCCACAACATCTTTTAGGTTTATTTTCTTTCATTAATCTCATTAATGAATATCCCATCATTTAAGTCCACCTAAACATCACAGATAAATATAACGTACGCTTATGCCATCCGCATTCGCCTCGATGTCCCGTCTACACCGTTAGGTTAGGTAACTAACGGCAGAGCGAGGCAGGGTTAGCACGGGTGTAAAACATAAGCAACATCTATATAATACATCATATATACTATATACTACATCTATCTGAACAGAGCACAGAACATCACATGATCACATCACAGATAACGCAGCAGAAAGTATCATATGAAATATTGGATATGCTAGGACGTCCGTGTTTTCAATACGAGCCAGTATAAAACACGGATTCCACGGTCGTGATGAATAGCCAATCCCACACCCCTAGACCCCTACTAGAGCGGCAAGCAACCCTACCAATTCTAGGGTTAGGAGACCCGGACTCGACTCCTCGAGTTGGTCTCCCACTGGACCCCAGAACCCGGTTACTTGTGCTCCCCTCCTTGGGTCTATCCTAATGCGGAAAAGTAAATAATATACATCAACGGTGACATCTTCCGCAACCTGGAAGTGCCCCAATAAAAGAATATTGCATACAAGTTTTTACATGAATGAAAATGAAAAACACTCATCTCACATAAAAAACCCCGGCTATTTAAACACGACGATCCAATATAACATATCCAGCAACACATAACATCACATGTCATCAACGTAAGTAAGTATGCATACACCGATTGTCGTCGACGTATAGCAACGACAATCGGCAATACCACTACATACTACACTTACGGTCACAGAAAAGAAAGTGTAAAACTACAACAGTTGGAATCCGCAATCTCTTTAGACATCACATGCCTAACCAAATGAAATACTTAGACATCACATGCCTAACAATTATAAACCCCGCATTTTAGTCTCATTATCGAAAACTCTTTTCAATATCAAGTCGGGAAATTCAACAAGATTCCCGACATCCTGATCGAATGCTCGTCGCAAACTTCAGTACGCAGTCGCACCCCCGATGCCGTCGACGAAGTGCACCAAGGCGGAACACCGCTGCCGCGAGCACCCGAACGGATGCTTTCGACGACGGGGTTCTCCTACAGTCACTTGGTCGGGGCTATGGGTGAGGCTGTCTATTAAGTTTACCCGGCGAGTATCCGCGTACGCTACGTGATTGCGACGGACTTTTGATCATATCAAAATTCCGTGGCAACCGATCAAGTGAGACTAAGCTGCTATGTTTATAATATTCATTCAGTTATCTCATAACTGCTTGTGAATTCCAATTATTGTATCACATTCCGGATAAGATAGAAAATGTTAAACTTTCCGATCGAACAATCGAACACCCAAGTTTTTCCGATCAACCGAATGAAATAAGTTCAAAGACATTCACTTCATGCCTCAGTACCAACGGTCCAGCCGTAGAAGGGTCAAGCCAACGCCTCACATGTGGCACGCCGTACTGCCCCAAACCCTAAGGTTCAAAGGGCAGTTCAAGACGGTCACATAATCGAGTTAAGGTTTGTTGTCTTCTAGAGGGACCATCGCGTTACTTGCACTACTTAGAACGTGATTAAACTACAGAAAAATCCAACAATTGGAAATTTCCCGGCAGGGGAAAAAGTGGGTATTTATATCCGGTCGAACTTTTTAACATATTCTAAAATTATCCGGAAAGGCACACAGACAGAATTAGATAATCCGATCGATACACCGAGTCCCCAATACAACCCAGAAAATTCAACTCTTGAATAAATATTAAAAATTCCCAGGAAAACCACCACTGGAAACTAAGAATTACTGTGCAAAATTCTTTATATAATGAGGCCGTACGGCCGCGGAACCGCCGCACGAGCCATGCACGTGCCGCGGAACCGCGGCGACTTAGTGGAATTGGGCTGTCAAATTTCACAGTAACTCTTAGATATTCCAGCTGTTTTTTCTGCATATTTTTAATCTGGAAAAAACCACGATTTTCAAAATTGTCCAGCGAGCAAAATACGATTAGGGTTTCGGTTCAATCGGACTTCTAACTCCGTCTACGCATCGCCTAAGGCTCTAGCTAGGCTCTGATACCACTGTAGGGTTCCTAGGCACACTAATGAAGTCTCACAAGTGATCAAACATGGCTAATTCAAATTTTACAAGTGCCTACAAACCCTAATACGGATCGTTAACTAGATAATGAGGCGATGCAATGCAAATAAACGAATTTTAACTAAAGGAAAGAAGCTACAACCTTTGTAGATCCGGTCCTCCACGTCCTAGGCTCCGTGATGAGGTCCCTCCGCTGTCCAAATCAAATCCATGACTCTAGCATCAGCTTCATCGGAGAAATGGGCGGGCTTGGTCGTCGGCTTCGATACCGAAGATGATTTACGTCGAGACATCACAAGATCAAGCTCCCACTTCACCAAGTCATGAAACTTGTGAAGAAAACACCCTATACTACTTGGCAAGAGGTAGAGGATGAAGAAATAGGAAGTGGGTTCACTTTAGAATTGGATTTCTCACTCATTTGCTCAAGTTGCCATTGAAGCTATCAAGCTTTTTCTTCAAGAAGAAGAAGAAGAAGAAGAAGATAATATATGATAAGTTATTAGTTAAAAAGAAAACAATATGATACTTATCATGTATTCAACCATGGTTTAGTGTAGAGATTTAACTAAGGTTAGATGAATGGTTAGAGTTAGAGAAGAGACAAGAATGGTGGACTTGTTCAAAGCTTCAAGAAGCTTCAACAAGCAAACAAAACAAGCCACCATTTTCTTTTCTTCTTTTCTAAAATAAATAAATATATAAATAGATAAGAAAATGAAAACCCTAACCATTACACAACCATGGTTTAATCTTTACACAAACCCAAGTGAGCATGTATCATCAAACATGATACAATCTTGTGCACAAAAATATATCACATATACAATGTGCATTTCAAGTGAGAAAATCCTTTTAAAGTGAACCAATATTAGTTAATGCAAATCATTATATCAAATATATAATTATGCATTAAATCATTAAATCAATACTTGATTTAACGATCCGGTCATATCGCACATAACCGACTAATATTCAATGTATCGGCTTATCGAATCAATCCTCGATTCGATAACTAGGTTATATCGTATACAACCAATCGATACATTCATCGCGAGAATATAATACGGTATCACATACACGCATTATTCTCGGTCCCGCACATATCTCATATGCACTCCTATTTCGTTTCGCTTGAGCCAGGAAACCTATGTGTAGGACTCTAAAGACTCGTCAATACGCCGGCAGCAGATGATGATCATATCAAACACCCACAAGCCGGAAGTGGTCTGCTAAACGTAACGGCCACCCGGGTATTGAGCGATCAGAAGATCGACGAGCAAGCCCACTCACACTCCTGTGAATCCAACCAGTAACACTTACCGTACAGTCCAGTCTGACCGTCTGATATGTCGCATATCTCGCCTAGGGGTGGTAAACGTCAGACCCCAGTAGCTCGATAAGTCATGCCGACGTGAGGTCCATAACATGTGTGAAACTACTGACAACACTTACCAGTAGATCACTGCAACCCTGGCCAGGGATTTCCTGTTATGGCCAGTCGAGCATAGCGCAACATCAACCCCCAATACCGGGAGAGACGAATCCCCTCCTATCGCTCATTGCCTCCATGTGAATCGGGACTGTACCCAAAAACCACCTGTTTGCACGACTCAGTAGAGCCGTGGTAGGGTGGAAATCAAAGCACAGTGGGAGACACACAAGACTCTATGACGATCTCGGGTCAACAGACTAAGCTGTACCAGTGTCACCAGAGAACTGTCATCTGACGTGAGATATAATACCATCTGGGAGTTCTCGGCGAGTCCGTTCAGTGTACCCAGTCTCCACTGAGCACCCGCATACCATCTCTGATGTCAAACACCAATGGATATGGGATCATCCATCGCCCATCACATGGGTCGAGAAGATATACGCTAGTCTACTCTGGAATATCGATGCCCCGTCTCGATATTCCCACGACTAGGAGCATTGAAAGATGTACCCATAGACTACCCAGGCCCCACTAATATGATCTGCATCATAGTCCTGGAAGTCGAGTACACATCCTAAGGGCTTTATCAACATATAACAGAGAGACAGAAAGTATACATGTTAAGATAAAGAGCAACCAGATAGCGTACTATCATGTCGAGCAAGAAAGTCCTACCTATATATGTCCCAGCATCCACTACAATATACATCCAATGTACAGTAATGGCCTCTAGGGCATACATATAACTAACAATTTGTAAATAAAGAATATATGTGGGTTTATTTGTAAAAAAATTAATATCATATTTTCTTCATTCATAATTAATATAATTAGGGAAAATATATGCATATAACATTTAAATAAAATATTCATATTAAAATATGCACATCATATCAAATATTCCTACCCAATATTCTTAAGATATCATATCATATAATTGGTTAGAATAATATCTCAAATAAAATAAATACTACTAAGAAGATAATTTGAGATATTGTGCAGGTATTATAATAAATCAGCTCAGGTCTGAAATACAAGCAGGAGATCCACAACAAATCGATTCACCAAACCAAATCTGCCGAATATTAGGAGGAAATCGAAGAATCTTGCAACGGCAAAGACTAAGAGATATATTTTTAGAATCTTTTTATCAGAAAGATCTCCAAATATTAATAAGAAAAGGCACAAAAAATTTGGAGGCATGAACCCACCAAACGGCGGCGGAAGCGCGGTCAAATAGGGATATAGGTGGCGGTTCAGCAGTCATTTGGCGGCCATAGGATCTGAAACTTCAGGCTCATGATCGTAATTTCACACACTTCAATATGTCATCTAGGGTTTCACATTCTAGAGCCTATAAAAGGATCGAAAGCTATCTATACATTCATACATTCGTCTACCCATCGATCGAGAGAGATCTAGTGAGCAACTAGGGTTTTTGTAATCTACTTTTTCAGTAAGAAATTTTGTAATACAATAGTTGATCAATAAAGGCAGTTCTTTGTTTTAATTCTTTCTGCATTTTATTTTCCGCATTTACTTTCCGCATTACTTTCTGCATTTTTAGTTTTAATTATGGGTTCATTCATCTTCCACCTCTCTTTTAAATCGCTAATATCCATGAGCGAGTAAATTCTTGTTTGCTAGGCTTTATAGGATAGGGTAGTAGTGTAATGGATAAAAACTATAACTTAAATTCTTTTTAAAAGTTTTAATGTTTATAAATTTTAGCAAAATAAAGGTTAACCCTCTTATCGGGCGCGTTATCAATTCATGATAGTCACGACCACGATTTGAGATTTGTTAATAATCGTTTTGTTAAGTGCTTGAGATAAATAGAGATCAATGGAAGGACAGGGGTCAGTAGTAGGAAACTCTAATTCTCTCCAAGAACTCTAATCCACATTCATCGCTATCTCTCTAGTATTAAATAATTAAAAATAAAAAGAATTATTTTTTACTTCATCCATTAACTACTAAGTCCTATAAACCTTATAAGCCATTCTCTTATAAAACTTTCTAACCATCATAGTTTAAAACGACAAACAATCCCACTTTTTTCTATCAATTCGTCTAAAGCAAGATAAGAAATTCACCGTTTTCCTGCGGACGACCTATACTCATCGCGGATAGCTATTGCAACACCGTCTTGATTGCGGTTATTTACAACACACATACAACACATTTTCATATCCAATCACTCGACTTGCCACGTGTGTTTCACGTGGCGCCCGAGGGAAACATTGGCGCTTGGTGTGGGTGCATTTCACGTGGTGCCCAGTGAGGCAAATTAGGTGCTTGGCGCACAGCATTGGCACCGGCTTGGCTCAGCTTTACACCGGCGGAAGGAGTGTCATTCTTAGAGGTTAACCTTTAGTGCAGCGACCTTCAGCGCTGGCACCACGTGTTTTGTATATGGGCGCGCAGCTAGGGTTTTAGAGTTAACTCCATTTTCTATCACAGAAAGGTTAACCTTTCAAAGTCCATATTATAAACTTAAGCTTCTATGATCTATTATTATCATAAAAAATTTTAAAGATCAAGTTTTTGTGATCTTAAGTTCTCTTGGTCATAGTATTCATGTACTTGGTGGGAAAATTTGGTCTTATGAAGTTTAAGCTTCGTGTTCATGGCGATCTTGATGATCTTGCATCTTTTTGGTTGAGAGATACTTAGGTTTTTCTTCAAATCTCAGATCTTGAGATCGAAAATCCCTCCATGATAACTTAAGTTCTCGACAAGAAGGAGATTTGGCTCAAGGATCTCTAATCCAGAGGAAGAACTTAAGTTCTTTTTAAAGCTTCAGTTTTGATGGAGATTAATCTCCTTATTTTACCAAGGATTTGTTTTTTGGAGGAAAGAGAAGCACTTGCTTGCAGAGACTTAAGTCTCGATTTCTTCATCTTATGAGGGGGATTGTGCATCTGAAGATTTCTCCCCTCTACTCCTTTTTATAGGAAAAGGAGTAGTTGGGAAAGTTGAGAGAATCACTCATTGAGATATCTCAAATTGATCTTAAAATCAACCGGTGATACTTGTATATCGTTGGATCTTTGATCTAAGGACTCTCTGTTAATAGAGAAAGTATCTTTCTTGTTTTAGAAAATACAGGGAAATGTTTTCCCGAATAGAGTTTAAGCTCTGATTGAAACATGCACTTTAATCACATATGCGTTTGTGTCATGTGCATTGCACGTTTGGCGCTGGCGCATGGGATTGGAGCTTGCGTCACGGGCTTTGCACATGGTGCGCTTGCGCATTGGCGCTTACGCAATGTTTTGCACATGGTGCGTTTGCACATTGGTGCTTGCGCAGCAAAGGTTGGCGCGTTTACCTTGGTGGAGCTTAAGCTTCAAATGCCAAATTTTGGCGGGAACACCCTAAGCTTCTAAAAAGTGGTATTTTCATTGAAACGCCTTCCATAAACTAGTATTTTCAATTTAATACCTCAAGTTTTCCCAAAACCGTATTTCACACAAGTACCCTAACTTATTTAAGCCCCTTTTTGTTAAAATACCATAAAATTTTCTAAAAGTCAAAATTTCACTAAAATACCTTGAACTTCCCTATAGTTAGTATTTCACTAAAATTTCACGATTTCCTAAATTGTTAGTTATGTATATACCCTAGAAGCCATTATTGTACATGTGATGTATATGGATGCTTGGACATATATAGAGAGGACTTTCTTACTCGACATGATAGTATACTATCTGGTTGCTCTTTGTCTTAACATGTTGACTTGTATTGTGATACTATCTTGCTCTCACATGTTGACGAAACCCTTAGGATGTTTACTTGATTACCAGGACTATGATGGAGATCATACTAATGGGGCCAGGATAGTCCATAAGTACATCCTTTAATTGTTCTTAACCGAGGGTGTATCGAGACAGGGCATCTATACTCCAGAGTAGACTAGCGTATACGCTTCTTGACCCATATGATGGGCGATGGATGATCCCACATCCATTGTTGTTTGACATTAAAGATGGTATACGGATGCTCAGTGAAGATGGGTACACTGAACGGACTCACCGAGAACTCCTAGTTGGTATTATACCTATTGTCAGATAGCAGTACTCTGGTAACACTGGTACAGGTTAGTCTGTAAACTCGAGATCGTCATAGAGACTTGTGCGATTCCCACTGTGCTTTGATTTCCATCTTACCACGTTCAAGAGAATATGCAAAACAGTAGCTTTTGGGTACGGTCCCGAATCACATGGAGGCAATGAGCGATAGGAGGGGTCTCTTCCAGTATTAGGGGTTGATGTTGCGCTGTGCTCGATTGGCTATAACTGGAAGTCTCTGGCCAGGGCTGCTATGGAAATCTACTGGTAAGTGTTATCAGTAGTTTCTCGACCCGTTATAAGCCTCGGCACGACTTATCGGTTACTAGGGTCTGACGTTTACCACCCATAGACTGGATATGCGACATATAAGACGAAAAGACCGGACTGTACGGTAATGTTACTGACAGGCTTTGCAGGAGTATGAGCAGACTTGCTTGTTGATCTTCTGATCGCTCAATACCCGGGTGGCCGTACGTTTAGCTGACCGCTGACGACTTGTGGGTGCTTGATGTGATCATCACCTACTGCCGGCGTATTGACGAGTCTTTAGAGTCCTACACAGAGGTTTCCTGGCTCAGGCAAAACGGAGTAGGAGCACATATGTGATATGTGCAGGACCAAGAATAATACGAGTATGTGATACTGTATTCTATTCTCGCTATATGTGATATCGGCCGGTTATATGTGATATAGCCGGGTTATCGGATCAAGTGTTGATTCGATAAAATGATACATATTATATTAGTCGGTTATATGTGATATAACCGGATTATTAAATCAAGTGTTGATCTAATAATTTAATGTATAATTATATATTTGATATATTAAATTACATTAACTAATATTTGCTCACTTAAGTATTTCTTTTTTCTCACTTTTGATACATTTAACATATATGTGATATATGTTTATTGTATTTTTTTCTTTTGTTACATAAATAATATATATGTGATATATATTATTGTGACATGCTAGGTTATATATGCCACATGGGTGTATGAGACTTACACCATATAAAAGATAATATCTAGGTTTTTATTTATTTAGGTAATTCAAAAATGAATAGATTTTGTCATGGTTGCTAGCAATGGATAACCATTGACTTAGTCCACCATTTTTGTTTTAGCTTAGATATTTTTAGATCTAACCATTATCTTTAACTATGGTTTATTCTCTACAAGGGTTAGCCATGACATATACTCACCATGGTTGCTTTTCTAACCTCACTCTCTCATTCATTCATCACTTCATCTTCTTCCTCAAGCTCAAGTGAGTGCTCTCTAGGTTTTTGAGAGGAGAGGAAAAATTGTGAGAAATTAAATTCTAAAGTGAGCAAAATTCCTACTTCATCATCCTCTTCTATACTATCCATATAGTTTAGGGTGTTGGCTTCACTAGTTCCATATTGGTGAAGTGAAAGCATGAGTCCATGTTTCCTCGACGTAGATCATCTTGGATTATGAAGACTTCAAGCAAGCATGCATCATTCATCTTGTGGATCCTCTGAAGAGTCCGGGAGTTCTTTGATCGTAGCGAAGAGACCACTACTCGGAGCATTTGAAGTGAAGGATCGGTCTACAAAGGTTGTATTCCGCAATCACTTAGTTGTAAAGTTGTTTGCACATCGTATTGTCTAAATCTTTAGTTAAGATTCTAGGGTTAGGGTTAAGTAGCATGGCAAATTTTTGAAAATGGCATGGACGATGCCCCTCGAAACCTTGCTGTTGTGCTAAGTAGCCCTACAGTGGTATCAGAGCCAAGCTAGAGATTTAGAACATATTTTTTAGATTACGAAACCGAAACAACTCCGAAACCTGAAACACGGAAAACTAGTTTCTTTTGATTTTTAAAAGAGCTCTAAAATTTTTTTAAACAACTGCAGAATGTTGTTTGAGATATGACATGAACACAGAAGAAATTTGAACCCACATGGCCAGTTTTTAGCCGAGCACTTTACCCTAAAAACCGAGCAGGCCAGCCCCTTCACGGATTTTTGGCTTCAAATTTTTTTTTGTGTTCCAGGCTCTGGGTTTTGGTGTTTCAGGTGTTTTTTGTTTTTGCTAAATTTTCATGTGATGTTAACTTTCTGCAAAGGCAATTCGGAGTGTTTTGTAGTCGTAATTCTAACTGTATTTCGGGTTATTTAGACGGTGTTAAAAAGTTCGAACGGATATCAAATACCCACTTTAATCCTCGCTGGAAATTTATTCAAGAGTTGGATTTTTTCCAAGTTTGAAACATTCAAATATCGTGCAAGTGATTCGATGGACCCTCTAGAAGAACGAAACCCTAACTCGATTATGTGACCGTAAGAACCGCCGCCAAACCCTAGGGTTTGCGGTAGTTTTGCGGCGTCATAGGTGAGGCAAGGGTTGACCCTTCTACGGTTGGTCCATAGGTACTGTGGCATGTGATGGATACTTTTAAACTACGCTCAAGTGTTGAGCTTTTTTGGGAAATTTTGGGTGTTTGTTGATTCGATCGGAATGTTTAACATTGTCTAACTCTTTATGGAATGTGATACAATATGTGGAATTCATAAAGTTAGGCATGAAATCCGAAGTATGTGATATTTCGAGTTTATGATGTCTAAGATAATTGTGGATTCCAAATGTTGTAGTTTGACATTTTCGTTTCTGCGACCGTAAGTGTAATATGTGGTGTATCGCCGGTTTCGTTGCTATATATCAATGACAATTGGGATACGCATATTTACTTACGTTGATGACGTGTGATGTTATGGGTTGCTGTGATATGTTATATTGAATCGTCGTGTTTTGAATAGCCGGGGGTTTTATGTGAGATGGGAGTTTTTATTTTCATTCATGTAAAATTCATTGTATATAATATTCTTTTATTGGGGCACTTCTGGGTTGAGGATGATGTCACCATTGTTGTATATTATTTACTTTTCCGCATTAGGATAGACCCAAGGTGGGGAGCACAAGTAACCGGGTTCTAGAGTCCAGTAGGAGACCATCTCGAGGAGTCGAGTCTGGGTCTCCTAACTCTAGAATTGGTAAGGTTGCTTGCCGCTCTCGTAGCGGTCTAGGGATGTGGGTTTAGCTATTCATCACGACCGTGGAATCCGTATTTTCTATTGTTGGCTAAATACAAAATACGGACCTCCTAGAATATCCAATATTTTATATGTTATCTTCTGCTGCTGATATTCTGTGATGTGATCACTTTATATGCTGAGACGAATGCTTTATTATTATATATATGATATATAATAAACGTTGCTTATGTTTTACACCCGCGCTAGTCCCACCCCGCTATGCCGTTAGTTAAGTAACCTAACAGTGCATAACGGGACACTGTGGCGAATGCGGATGGCATAAGCATACGTTGTATTTTCGTTTCTTCTGTGATGCTTAGGAAGCATAAATGATGGGACCTCATTAATGAGATTAATGAAAGAAAAGAAACCTAAAAGATGTTGTAGAATCAAATTTTCAAAAAGGGTAGCTCTAGTTTTTGCTTTGTATAGCGGTATTCCTTGTAGAATATCCAGCACCTTATTCGATAAGGAAAAAGCCGAGATCCCTTCACCGGGAGTGACCTCTTTAGCGAAACTAGCAGATGCTACAACTCACTCGGTTTAGTTTTTGATTGCTTCTATAGTTCTTGCTTTGCATAGTGGTATTTATGAAATATACTGCACCTTATTTGATAAGGAAAGAGCCGAGATCCCTTCACGGGAGTGACCTCCTTAGCGAAACTAGTAAAAGCCTTAAAAATACTCCTTTTCAAAATCACTTGTTTCTACAACGATATCAAGTTCATTACACTCATGGTTTTCTCAGAAACCTGCGTAGCCCTCCGACATTTCAGATAAGTAATATTTAGTATTCGTGCTACGTTTGTTAGCTTTCGTCAAGGCGTAGTGTGCGGTAGCTACTTACTGTAGGGTTACTAGGCACTCTAAGGAAGTTCTACAAGGCATCAACCATGTCGGATTAAAATTTTAGCCGTACCGAATAACTCTAAACAAGATCTTTGCTAGAAAATTAGGGTTTCAAGTGCAAGTTAAACTAATTAACTCAAAGTGAATACGAAATACAACCTTTGTAGATCGGTCCTTCACTTCTTAAGCTCCTTGTAGTAGTCCCTTCGCTGCGATGATCGAACTCCCGGACTCTCGGACGGCTCCATGAGAAGAGGCAACGGTATTGCTTGAAGTCTTCGAGGCCGAAGATGATCTACGTCGAGGGAATACGGACTCAAGCTTCTACTTCACTAACCATAGAATTAGTGAAGCAAACACCCTAAACTAAATTGCTAGTCTAGTAGAGGATGGTGAGATAGGAAATGGGTACACTTTAGAATTTCTTTTCTCACTTTATATCTCTCTCTTTTACAAACCCTAGAAAGAAAAATGAAGGAGGAAGAAGATGAGCTCAAATGAGAATGACTTATCAAGAGAGAGCATGAGCTAACCATAGTGAGTGAGTATCATATACTTAACTCATATAGAGACATAACCATGGCTAATAATAGTGGTTGGGTTAACTAAATATCATAAGTAAAACAAATTGAGTTGAATTTGTCAAAGCACTAAAAGCTTCTACAAGCTTCATGCACTTAACAAATTCAATCAATTTAGATTTACCTTAAATACAATAACCCCTCCACTAAAATTAGAATGGTGTATGTCTTATACACCCATGTCAAGTGTATCAACAACCATGATACAAATAGTAAACACAAATAAATATATATATCACATATATATATCAAGTTGTGCACAAGTGAGAAAAAATCAATGCTTAAGTGAACCAATGTTAGTTAATGTAAATTAGTATATCACATATACAATTATACACTAAATTATTAAATCAATACTTGACTTAATAATCCGGTTATATCACATATAACCGATTAACATCCAATGTATCGACTTATCGAATCAACCCTTGATTCGATAACTAGGTTATATCGCATACAACCGATCGATGCAAACCTCGTGAGAATAGAATACGGTATCACATACACGCATTATTCTCGGTCCCGCACATATCACATATGCGCTCCTATTTCGTTTTGCCTGAGCCAGTATAACCTCTATGTAGGACTCTAAAGACTCGTCAATACGTCGGCAGTAGGTGATGATCATATCAAGCACCCACAAGCCGTCAGCGGTACTAGCTGGACGTAACGGCTACCCGGGTATTGAGCGATCAGAAGATCAGCAAGCAAGCCCACTCCAACTCCTGTAAAAGCCTGACAGTGACACTACCGTACAGTCCGGTCTCCTCGTCTGATATGTCGCATATCAAGTCTAGGGGTGGTAAACGTCAGACCCCAATAACCGATAAGTCATGCCGATATGAGGCTCATAATGGGTCGAGAAACTACTGGTAACACTTACCAGTAAATCTCTAAACCAGCCCTGGCCAGGGACTTCCCTGTTATGGCCAATCGAGCATAGCGCAACATCAACCCCCAATACCGGGAGAGACGAAACCCCTCCTATCGCTCATTGCTTTCATGTGACTCGGGACAATACCCAAAAACCACCGTTTTGCACGCCCTCTTGGATGTGGTAAGGTGGAAATCAAAGCACAGTGGGAATCACACAAGACTCTATGACGATCTCGGGTCTACAGACTAACTTGTACCAGTGTCACCAGAGAACTGCCATCTGACGTAAAGTATAATACCATCTGGGAGTTCTCGATGAGTCCGTCCAGTGTACCCAGTCTCTACTGAGCACCCGTATATCATCTCTGATGTCAAACACCAATGGATATGGGATCATCCATCGCCCATCTGTATGGGTCGAGAAGGCATACGCTAGTCTACTCTGGTATATCGATGCCCCGTCTTGATACACCCATGACTAGGGACCTTGAAGGATATACTTATGGACTACCATGTCCCCACTAGTATAATTTGCATCATAGTCCAGGTAGTCAAGTACACATCCTAAGAGCTTTACCAACATGTAACAGAGAGACAGATCAGTATACACGTTAAGGTAAAGAGTAACCAGATAGCATACTATCATGTCGAGCAAGAAAGTCCTCCCTATATATGTCTAAGCATCCACTACAATATACATCACATGTATAGTAATGGCCTCTAGGGCATACATATAACTAACAATCTCCCACTTGTACTAGGGCCATCTGATAACAGTGGTTGTAGTATCCCATACTCAGCCATCCCATAAAAATCTCTCTTTGGGAAATGGCCTTTGTGAGTGGATCCACCGTGTTGTCCTCTGAGTCTACTCTCCTAACCTCGATCCCCTGGAGATCAACCATCTCCATGATCAGGTGACACTGCCTTAGAAAATGTCTGGATCACTGATGGGACGGGCGTTCCTTGGCATACGCCACAACTCCATTGTCACACAATGGTAGGAACGAAGTTCATCTCATGAACTATTATACACCCAGACTTCCTCTTTGGTAGCATCTTTGGTAGCGATATATCTAGCCTTTATCATCTAGTATGCCACAGTATATAGCTTGGAACTCTTCCAACATACCGTCCCTTTACTGAGGGTAAAGACAATGCCTGTGACTGACTTTCAGTCGTCCTTATCACCCTGGAACCCTTCCAGTGATTCTCCCCAGGATCGATTGATACCATTTCACTACATCTAGTGAGTATCCCAACATCCAATTAGATCTATCTCATAGATCCAAAACTCAGGATTTAGGAGGTATCACTTTGATCCTATATGTAGAATCATTGTGATAAGCGGAGATTGACCGAGCGTAGCATAGGAAACTCCTTCCCCATCAAGAGTATGTCATCCACGTACTCTACGAGGATCACTACCATACTCCCTACTACCTTTTTGTATATACAAGGTTCATATACCATTTTGATGATGTCAAACTCTTTGACTAATACATCAAAACAGACGTTCCAACTCCGCGATGTCTGCTTTATCACATAAAACATCTTGCACACGTTTCCGCTGCTCCCACTGTCTACGAGGTCCTCTGGCTGTGTACTTATAGACGCACTCTTCTAAAACATCATTTAGAAAAGCAGTCATCGCACCCAACCGCCAGATACCGTAGTCATGGTATGTAGCCATGGCAAGTAGGATCTGGATGGACTTAAGCATAGGTACTTAGAAAAGGTTTCAACATAATCTATACCTGGTCAATGATGCAAACCTTTAACAAGTCTAGCTTTGAAAGTCTCAACTTTTCTATGTACACCAAGTAATCTTCTCAAGATATACTTGCTCCTGATGGGGATTTAACCCTTCAGATAAAGCAACCAAAGTCCATACTTTGTTGGTGTATAAGGATTCCATCTCAGATCACTAAGCATCCAGCCATTCTTACAGAGTCCCACTCCTGATGGCCAGTTCGAAACTAGTTGGGTCATCATCTCATGATGCAATCCTCGCTCCCACTGTCATAGAGAAACCAAAGTATCTCTCAGGTGGGTGAGGAACCCTACTAGATCGGCGGAGAGGCTGAGGTTCGTTGGAAACTATTGAATCCTTTGGTTCTACCAAATCATCAGCTGCAGTTTGTATAGCTGGAACTCCTTCCAGTTCTACCTAATAGACCTTGCCTCGAGCTTGTCCGGATTATGCTTTTAGACATAGGTTGGACAACCCCAAATCTTAACAAACTTAAGATATGGGCTCTTCCCTTTCCATATCTCATATGAAGTGGTAGGCAACTGATTTGATCGGAACCCTATTCAATAGGTATGCAGCTTCATAAGTGCATAACTCCCTAAAGGAAATAGGTAACTCAGTAGTACTCATCATAGAGCACATCTTATCACATAGGATGCTGATTGCTCCACCCCGATACACCGACATGCTATGGTGTATGCGGAGGAATAATGCTGAGAGAGAATCTCATTCTCCTTTAGAATAATCCAGGAATTCTGTGCTCAAGTATTCTCCTCCTTGATCACATCAAAGGACATAATACTTATACCCGTTTTGGTTCTCTACTTCTAACTTATATTCTGTGAATATCTCAAAAGGTTCGGACTTATGTTTCAACAGGAACATATATCTGAATCTTGAGAGATTATCAGAGAATGTAATGAAGTACAAAGGACCGGTCTTGGTATGTATAGACAGGGGACCTTCATACATCAGTATGTATCATCCCAAGAGTTCACTAACTCTTTCTCTGTTTCCAATAAACGGAGCTGTGGTCATCTTATCTCTGTGACATGACCGGCAAGTTTCACAAGATGTAAATTTAAACTAATTTAAATATGCATCTTTATGTAACTTCAGCTAGTCGGGTCACATTGATATGACCTAGTCTACAATACCTCAAGAAGGATTCGTTCATTTCTGAACTCTTCCTCTTGTGTGTGTTCTGTATAATAAGAACTGTAGTTTGATTTAGAACATCAATGCTTTTAGATAACGTGCCTGAACCGATCAACTTTTGATATAGGAAATGTTCAAAACATTATCCAACAATACAAAATTATATCCTTTCTTTACTAATAAAGAGACTGATATGATGTTGTATATCAGGTTCGGTATCTAATAACATTCGTTCAGAATCAATGTATTCTGGTAATACAGGGTGATAGTGACCAACAGACTTGGCTGCAACACTTGCACCGTTTTCTATCTCATGAAACTTATCACACGTTCTCAGTTCTCTACCTATCTGTAGCCCATGTAACAGATTACATATGCGGGATCCTGATCCGGTATCACATACCCAGGACGTAAAGGATACTGAGAAACAGTTCTCTGTAATGAACATACCCGAAGATGATGCATCAGCATGCACTTTCTTCGTTTGGGCGGCACGGGAATCCTGGTAATCCCCAATTTCCTGCTCTGTCTTATAACAGTTATAAGTTGGAGCGGGACCAACATTCCCCAGCGCAGTATAACAAGCGGGTTTGGTCAATACATCCGTATTATTATCTTGATTAAGGCATGATATGGTCGCTACCTGGAGAGAGAGAGAAGAAAACACTCTGCGTGCGCTCTTACAAGATCAGATTGGTTATTATTTTATCTAATCAGGATGGCTCACACTGTTTTTATCAAATCTTCCTTCAAACCCTAAAAGGAAAGACTAGCCGGGATTAATTACACCCTACAACTTCGCCAATCTTTCAGCCAGGACAGTGTCGGTACTTTGAGGGAGGTTCCCCGTGCTTTCGCACGGACCTAATTAAAGTAAACCTCGTTTTCCCAGAGGCATAACCCCGTTGACACCTTTCTAGACACCTACTTGATCGGCTAATTGTAATGTGTAAAACTCTCCCAGGAGTAACAATTACTCGTAGTGGGTATCGGGATCCAACTATCTCATAGAAGGTATGCAATCTCATTGCAAATTTCAACACTTGAAATTCCCGATAATTTTGCCCCTAGTACCCTATGACCTTGACGGAGGTCAACAAACCATAGGCTACTAGTCAAGTTCAACCCGTCATTTCTTGATTGAATCAAACCCACCCGCACGACCCTTGACGGAGGTCAACAAGGTCGCACAACTACCCTAATCCAATCTGCATCATATGCATAAGCAGATAAATACTAGTTAGCTACCGCACACTACGCCTTGACGGAGGTCAACAAACGTAGCACGAATACTAAGTGGGACTTGTCTGAAATGACGGAGGGCTACGACAGGTTTTTTTGAAAACCTATTGCGTAATGAACTTGATATCGTTGTAGAATCAAATGATTTTAAAATGGAGTGTTTTTAGGCTTTTACTAGTTTCGCTAAAGAGGTCACTCCCGGTGAAGAAATCTCGGCTCTTTCCTCGTCGAATGAGGTGCAGGACATATCACATATATCACTATGCAAAGCAAAAACTCCAAAAGCAATCAAAATACAAACCGAGTGTTGTAGCATCTGCCAGTTATTGCTAAAGGGATCACTCCCGGTGAAGGGATCTCGGCCCTTTCCTTTTCGAATAAGGTGCAGGATGTTCTACAAGGAACACCGCGATGCAAAGCAAGAACTGTAGCTACCTGTTTTTGAAAATTCGATTCCACAACATCTTTTAGGTTTCTTTTCTTTCATTAATCATATTAATGAAGTCCCATCATTTAAATCACCTAAACATCACAGATAAATACGACGTACACTTATGCCATCCGCATTCGTCTCGATGTCCCTTCGTACACCGTTAGGTTAGGTAAATAACGGCAGAGCGGGGCAGGGCTAGCGCGGGTGTAAAACATAAGTAACGTCTATATAATATATCATATATACTATATACAGTATTTATCACAACATATCAAATGATCACATCACAGATATCGCAGCAGAAGAAACATATGAAACATTGGATATACTAGGACGTCCGTGTTTTATTTTGAGCCTCTATAAAACACGGATTCCACGGTCGCGATGAATAGCCAAACCCACACCCCTAGACCCCTACGAGAGCGGCAAGCAACCCTACCAATTCTAGAGTTAGGAGACCCGGACTCGACTCCTCGAGTTGGTCTCCCACTGGACCCTAGAAGCCGGTTACTTGTGCTCTCCTCCTTGGGTCTATCCTAGAGCGGAAAAGTAAATAATATACAAATGGTGACATCAACTTCATCCCGGAAGTGCCCCAATAAAAGAATATTACATACATTTAATTTTACATGAATGAAAATAAAAAAACCCTCATCTCACATAAAACCCCCGGCTATTCAAAACGCGACGATCCAATATAACATATCCAGCAACACATAACATCACATGTCATCAACGTAAGTAAATATGCGCACCCCAATTGTCGTTGACATATAGCAACGAAACCGGCGATATCACATATTACACTTACGGTCGCAGAAAAGAAAGTGTAAAACTACAACAGTTGGAATCCGCAACCTCCTTAGACATCACATGCCTAACAATTATAAACCCCACATTTTAGTCTCTATATCGAAAACACTTTTCAATATCTAGTCGGGCAATTCAACAAGATTCCAGATATTCTGATCGGATGCTCATCGCAAACTTTAGAAGACAGCCGCACCCCCGGATGCCGTCGACGAAGTGCACTAAGGCGGAACACCGCTGCCGCGAGTACCCGAACGGATGCTTTCAGTGATGGAGTTCTCCTACAGTCACTTGGTCGGGGCTATGGGGCGTGGCTATCTATTAAGTTTACCCAGCGAGTATCCGCGTACGCTACGTGATTGCGACGGACTTTTGATCGTATCAAAATTCTGTGGCAACCGATCAAAGAGACTAAACTGCTATGTTTATAACATTCAAATTAGTTATCTCATAACTACTTGTGGATTCCAAATATTGTATCACATTCCAGATAGATAGACAATGTTAAACTTTCCGATCGAATGATCAAACACCCAAGTTTTCCAAATAGTTCTCAACACTTGAGGGGAGTTTAAAAACATCCATCACATGCCACAATACCAATGGTCCAGCCGTAGAAGGGTTAAGCCAACGCCTCACATGTGGCACACCGTACTGCCCCAAACCCTAAGGTTCAAAAGGCAGTTCAAGACGGTCACATAATCGAGTTAAGCTTTGTTGTCTTCTAGAGGGTCCATCGCGTAACTTGCACGATCTAGACGTTCTTAAACAAACGGAAAAATCCAACACTTGGAAATTTTCCGGGTCGGGAAAAAGTGAGTTATTGATATCCGTCCGAACTTTTTAATACTTTCTAAATATCCGGAAAACGTAACGAAATTAACTTTTCCGATCGAATCTACGAATACAAAACAAACCCCAGAACATTCAACACTTGAGTCAGATAAAAATACCCAGAAAATATCAGTAAATTAAATAGGAACTTTACTGCGCAAAACGACAAGGGTGATGTCACCTTATGACCGCGGAACCGCCACACGAGCCATGCTCGTGCCGCGGTTCCGCGGTGCTTTGGGCGCCAAACTTTGTCGTTTTGCACAGTTTTCCTTATAATTGCCTGCTGATTTTTTAAGCATTTTTAATTAAGAAAAATCCCAGATTTCAAAAATTTTCCAGAGAGGGGGTTTACTATGTCATGTCGGGGTTCGATCGGAGTTTTAACATCGTAAACACATCGCCTAATGCTCTAGCTAGGCTCTGATACCACTGTAGGGTTACTAGGCACTTTAAGGAAGTTCTATAAGGCATCAACCATGCCGGATTAAAATTTTAGCCATGCCGAATAACTCTAAACAAGATCTTTGCTAGAAAATTAGGGTTTCAAGTGCAAGTTAAACTCATTAACTCTAAGTGAATATGAAATACAACCTTTGTAGATCGGTCCTTCACTTCTTAAGCTCCTTGTAGTAGTCCCTTCGCTGCGATGATCGAACTCCTGGACTGTCGGACGGCTCCATGAGAAGAGGCAACGGTATTGCTTGAAGTCTTCGAGGCCGAAGATGATCTACGTCGAGGGAATACGGACTCAAGATTCTACTTCACTAACCATAGAATTAGTGAAGCAAACACCCTAAACTAAAGTGCTAGTCTAGTAGAGGATGGTGAGATAGGAAATGGGTACACTTTAGAATTTCTTTTCTCACTTTGTATCTCTCTCTTTTACAAACCCTAGAAAGAAAAATGAAGGAGGAAGAAGATGAGCTCAAATGAGAATGAAACTTATCAAGAGAGAGCATGAGCTAACCATGGTGAGTGAGTATCATATACTTAACTTATGTAGAGACATAACCATGGCTAATAATAGTGGTTGGGTTAACTAAATATCATAAGTAAAACAAATTGAGTTGAATTTGTCAAAGCACTAAAAGCTTCTACAAGCTTCATACACTTAACAAATTCAATCAATTTAGATTTACCTTAAATACAATAACCCCTCCACTAAAATTAGAATGGTGTATGTCTTATACACCCATGTCAAGTGTATCAACAACCATGATACAAATAGTAAACACAAATAAATATATATATCACATATATATATCAAGTTGTGCACAAGTGAGAAAAAATCAATGCTTAAGTGAACCAATGTTAGTTAATGTAAATTAGTATATCACATATAGAATTATACACTAAATTATTAAATTAATACTTGACTTAATAATCCGGTTATATCACATATAACCGACTAACATCCAATGTATCGACTTATCGAATCAACCCTTGATTCGATAACTAGGTTATATCGCATACAACCGATCGATACAAACCTCGTGAGAATAAAATACGGTATCACATACACGCATTATTCTCGGTCCCTTACATATCACATATGCGCTCCTATTTCGTTTTGCCTGAGCCAGTATAACCACTATGTAGGACTCTAAAGACTCGTCAATACGCCGGCAGTAGGTGATGATCATATCAAGCACCCACAAGCCGTCAGCGGTACTAGCTGGACGTAACGGCTACCTGGGTATTGAGCGATCAGAAGATCAGCAAGCAAGCCCGCTCCAACTCCTGTAAAAGCCTGACAGTGACACTACCGTACAGTCCGGTCTCCTCGTCTGATATGTCGCATATCAAGTCTAGGAGTGGTAAACGTCAGACCCCAATAACCGATAAGTCATGCCGATATGAGGCTCATAACGGGTCGAGAAACTACTGGTAACACTTACCAGTAAATCTCTAAACCAGCCCTGGCCAGGGACTTCCCTGTTATGGCCAATCGAGCATAGCGCAACATCAACCCCCAATACCGGGAGAGACGAAACCCCTCCTATCGCTCATTGCCTCTATGTGACTCGAGACTGTACCCAAAAACCATCGTTTTGCATGCCCTCTTGGACGTGGTAAGGTGGAAATCAAAGCACAGTGGGAATCACACAAGACTCTATGACGATCTCGGGTCTACAGACTAACCTGCACCAGTGTCACCAGAGAACTGCCATCTGACGTAAGGTATAATACCATCTGGGAGTTCTCGGCGAGTCTGTCCAGTGTACCCAATCTCTACTGAGAACCCATATATCATCTCTGATGTCAAACACCAATGGATATGGGATCATCCATCACCCATCTGTATGGGTCGAGAAGGCATACGCTAGTCTACTCTGGTATATCGATGCCCCGTCTCGATACACCCACGACTAGGGACCTTGAAGGATGTACTTATGGACTACCATGTCCCTACTAGTATGATCTGCATCATAGTCCAGGTAGTCAAGTACACATCCTAAGGGCTTTACCAACATGTAACAGAGAGACAGATCAGTATACACGTTAAGGTAAAGAGTAACCAGATAGCATACTATCATGTCGAGCAAGAAAGTCCTCGCTATATATATCCAAGCATCCACTACAATATACATCACATGTATAGTAATGGCCTCTAGGGCATACATATAACTAACACTTACTGCTTATCTGCTGCATATAATGCGATTGGATTAGGGTAATCCTACGGCTTTGTTAGCTTTCGTCAAGGGTCGTGTGGGTGGGTTTAATTCAATCATGAAATATACGGGTTGAACTTGACTAGCGGACTATGGTTTGTTGGCTTTCGTCAAGGTCATAGGACGTTAGGGGCAAAAGATTATCGGGAATTTTAAGTGTTGAAATTTGTAATGAGATTGCATACCTTCTATGAGATACTTGGACCCGATATCCACTTCGAGTAAGAGTTACTCCTGGGAGAGTTTTACACATGATAATTAGCCGATCAAGTAGGTGTCTAGAAAGGTGTTAACGGGGTTACGCCCCTGCGAAAATGAGGTTTATTTTAATTAGGTCCGTACGAAAGCACGGGGAACCTCCCTCAAAGTACCGACACTGGCCTGGCTGAAAGATTAGCAAACTTGTAAGATGTAATTAATCCCGGCTAATCTTACCTTTTAGGGTTTGAAGGAAGATTTGATAAAAATAGTGGGAGCCATCCTGATTAGATAAGATAATAACCAATCTAATGTTGCAAGAGCATACGCTAAGTGTTTTCTTCTCTCTCTCCAGGTAGAGACCATGTCAGGCCTTAATCAAGATAATAATATGGATGTATTGACCGAACCCGCTTGTTATACTAAGCAGGAAAACGTTGGTTCCGTTCTTTCTTATAATTGTTATAAGACTGAGAAGGAAATAGGGGAATATCCGGATTCTCACGCTGCCCAAACGAAGAATAAGCATGTTGATACATCTTCTTCAGGTGTGTTAGTTACCGAGAACTGTTTCTCAGTTCACTCTACGTCCTGGACATTAGATACCGGATCAGGATCCCACATATGTAATATGTTGCATGGGCTAAGGAAAGGTAGAGAACTGGGAATGGGTGATCATTCCGTAAGAGTAGAGAATGGTGCAAATGTTGCAGCCAAAACAGTTGGCGAATATCATCTTGTATTACCAAATGGTAATACATTGATTCTGAAAGAATGCTATTACATACCGACCCTGATATGCAATCTTATATCAATTTCTTTATTAAGTAAAGAAGGATATAATTTTGTAGTACAGGATGATGTTGTGAACATCTTCCTGAATCAAAAGTTGATTGGATCAGGCTCGTTAAATAATGGAATATACATTCTAAATCAAACTACAGTTCTTAATATACAAAACACACACAAGTGGAAGAGTTCAGAAATGAACGAATCCTTCTTGTGGCATTATAGACTAAGTCATATCAATGCGACATGACTCGCTAAGTTACATAAGGATGGATATTTGAATTCGTTCAAATTTTCATCTTATGACACTTGCCAGTCATGTCTCAAAGGCAAGATGACCAAAACTCCGTTTAGTGGACACGGAGAAAGAGTTACGGAACTTTTGGGACTGGTACATAGTGATGTATGTGGTCCCATGTCTACACATACCAGGAATGGTTCGTCGTACTTCATTACATTCACTGAAGATCTCTCAAGATACGGACATGTGTTCCTGTTGAAACACAAGTCTAAAGCTTTTGAGAAATTCAAAGAATATAAGCACGAAGTCGAGAACCAAACGAGTAAAAGTATTAAAATCCTTCGATCTGATCGAGGAGGTGAGTACTTGAGCAATGAGTTCCTGCACTATTTAAAAGAGAATGGGATTCTCTCTCAGCTTACTCCTCCGTATACACCATAGCACAATGGTGTATAGGAGCGGAGGAATCATACCCTATTGAATATGGTGCGCTCTATGATGAGCACTACTGAGTTGCCTATTTCCTTTTGGGGGTATGCGCTTGAGACAGCTATACATCTATTGAATATGTACTAAATCTGTGCCTACCACTCCATATGAGATATGGAAGGGGAAGAGACCATCTCTTAATTATGTTAAGATATGGGGTTATCTGGCCTATGTCAAAAGGCACAATCCGGACAAACTCGAGGCAAGGTCTGTTCTGTGCAAGTTTGTAGGATATCCCAAAAACTCACAAGGGTATATCTTCTACCACACCGAGGAACAAAAGGTGTTTGTTTCTCGACATGCCACCGTTTTAGAAAAGGAATTTCTTGAAAAAGAAATTAGTGGCAAGGAGGTAGAACTAGAAGAGGTTCCAGCTATACAAACTACGACAGAAGATTTGGTAGAACCAGAGGATTCAGTAGTTCCCGACGAATGTCAGCCGCTACGCTGATCTAGTAGGGTTCCTCATCCACCTGAGAGATACTACGGTTTTTTCATTGATGGTGGGAGCGAGGATTGCATCATGGAAGATGATGACCCGACTAGCTTCGAGCAGGCCATCACGAGTGGGGACTCTGGGAAATGGCTGGATGCAATGCGATCTGAGATGGAATCCATGTATACCAACAAAGTATGGAATTTGGAAGTTGCTCCTGAAGGGGTAAAACCCATTAGGAGAAAATGGATCTTTAAGAAGAAACTTGGTGTAGATGGAAAAGTTGAGACTTTCAAAACTAGGCTTGTTGCAAAAGGTTTTCGTCAACGACCAGGTGTGGATTATGATGAAACCTTTTCTCCAGTGACTATGCTTAAGTCCATCCGGATCCTACTTGCCATTGCTGCATACCACGACTACGAAATCTGGCAAATGGATGTTAAGACTGCCTTTCTAAAAGGTGATTTAGAAGAGAGCATGTACATGACTCAGCCAGAGGGCTTCGTAGACAGTGGGAGCAGCGGAAATGTGTGCAAGCTGCTTAAATCCATCTACGGGTTAAAACAGGCATCGCGGAGTTGGAACATCTGTTTTGATATGGTAGTCAAAGAGTTTGACTTCATCAAGAACGTAGATGAACCTTGTATATACAAGAAGGTGGCAGAGAGTAAGGTTGTCTTCCTCATATTGTATGTGGATGACATACTCTAGATAGGAAATGATGTTCCTATGCTGCACTCGGTCAAGCTCTTCTTATCAAAAAGATTCTCAATGAAAGATCTAGGTGATGCCTCCTACATCTTGGGGATTAAGATCTATAGAGATAGATCTAAACGGATACTGGGATTGTCCCAATCCAGGTACATTGACACCATACTAAAGAGGTTTAGTATGAAAGAATCCAAGCGTGGGAATCTACCCATGATCTCTGGACTCACTCTCTCCAAAGAGATGTCTCCCAAGACTGATTTAGAGAGAGCTCGCATGCAAGGGATACCCTATGCTTCGGCAGTAGGCTCTATCATGTACGCGATGCTATGTATCAGACCCGATGTAGCATACTCACTAAGTGCAGTGAGTAGGTATCAAGCAGATCCAGGAGAGAGTCACTGGACAGCTTTGAAGAACATTCTCAAGTACTTGAGAAGAACTAAAGAGATGTTCTTGGTGTATGGTAACGGAGAACTCCAAGTGGAGTCCTTTACCGATTCGAGCTTCCAGAGTGATAAGGACGACTCTAAGTCCATCTCGGGATTTGTCTTTACCCTCAATGGAGGGGCAGTTTGTTGGAAGAGTTCCAAACAGGAAACCGTGGTAGACTCGACGATGGAGGCTGAATACATCGCTGCCAACAATGCTGCCAAAGAGGCTGTCTGGATGAAGAAGTTCATAAACGAACTTGGAGTGGTTCCGTCCATTAAGCATCCAATACCTTTGTATTGTGATAACAATGGAGCAATGGCTTTGACCAAGGAACCCAGGTCCCATCAGAGATCCAAGCATATTCTGAGGCGGTATCACCTGATCCGGGAGATAGTTGATCGCCGGGAGATCGAGATCAGGAGAGTTGAAACAAAGAACAACACAGCGGATCCATTTACGAAGGCCATACCCCAGATACAATTTGAGAGACTCTTCGGGATGTTGGGTATGAGATACTACAACAACTAGCCTTAGTGCAAGTGGAAGATTGTTAGTCATGTATATGCCCTAGAGGCCATTATTGTACATGTGATATATATTATAGTGGATGCTTGGACATATATAGAGAGGACTTTCTTCCTCGACATGATAGTATGCTATCTGGTTGCTCTTTGTCTTAACATGTTGACTTATATTGTGATACTGTCTTGCTCTCACATGTTGACGAAGCCCTTAAGATGTTTACTTGATTACCAGGACTATACTAGTGGGGCCAGGGCAGTCCACAAGTACATCCTTTAATTGTTCCTAGTCGAGGGTGTATCGAGACAGGGCATCAATACTCCAGAGTAGACTAGCGTATATACTTCTTGACCCATATGATGGGCGATGGTTGATCCTATAGTTATTGGTGTTTGACATCAAAGATGGTATACGGGTGCTCAGTAGAGACTGGGTACACTGAACGGACTCGCCGAGAACTCCTAGTTGGTATTATACCTATCGTCAGATAGCTGTTCTCTAGTGACACTGGTACAGATTAGTCTGTAGACCCGAGATCGTCATAGAGTCTTGTGTGATTCCCACTGTGCTTTGATTTCCACCTTACCACGTTCAAGAGAACGTACAAAACGGTGGCTTTTGGGTACAGTCCCGAATCACATGGAGGCAATGAGCAATAGGAAGGGTTTCGTCTCTCCCGGTATTAAGGGTTGATGTTGCACTGTGCTTGATTTGCTATAACTGGAAGTCCCTGGCTAGGGCTGCTATGGAGATCTACTGGTAACTGTTATCAGTAGTTTCTCAACCCGTTATAAGCCTCACATCGGCACGACTTATCGGTTACTGGGGTCTGACGTTTACCACCCCTAGACTGGATATGCGACATATCAGACGAAGAGACCGGACTGTACGGTAATGTTACTGACAGGCTTTGCAGGAGTATGAGCAGACTTGCTTGTTGATCTTCTGATCGCTCAATACCCGGGTGGCCGTTACATTTAGCTGACCGCTGACGGCTTGTGAGTGCTTGATGTGATCATCACCTACTGCCGGCATATTGACGAGTCTTTAGAGTTCAACATAGAGGTTTCCTGGCTCAGGCGAAACGGAGTAGGAGCACATATGTGATATGTGCGGGACCGAGAATAATACGATTATGTGATACCGCATTCTATTCTCGCGATATGTGATATCGGCCGGTTATATGTGATATAGCCGGGTTATCGGATCATGTGTTGATTCGATAAAATGATACATATTATATTAGTCGGTTATATGTGATATAGCCGGATTATTAAATCAAGTGTTGATTTAATAATTTAATGTATAATTATATATTTGATATATTAAATTACATTAACTGATATTTACTCACTTAAGTATTTCTTTTTTCTCACTTTTGATACATTTAACATATATGTGATATATGTTTATTATATTGTTTTCTTTTGTTACATAAATAATATATATGTGATTTATATTATTGTGACATGCTAGGTTATATATGCAACATAGGTGTATGAGACTTACACCATATAAAAGATAATATCTAGGTTTTTATTTATTTAGGTAATTCAAAAATGAATGGATTTTGTCATGGTTGCTAGCAATGGATAACTATTGACATAGTCCACCATTTTTGTTTTACCTTAAATATTTTTAGACCTAACCATTATATTTAACTATGGTTTATTCTCTACAAGAGTTAGCCATGACATATACTCACCATGGTTGCTTTTCTAACCTCACTCTCTCATTCATTCATCACTTCATCTTCTTCCTCAAGATCAAGTGAGAGCTCTCTAGGTTTTTGAGAAGAGAGGAAAAATTGTGAGAAATTAAATTCTAAAGTGAGCAAAATTCCTACTTCATCATCCTCTTATATACTAGCTATATAGTTTAGGGAGTTGGCTTCACTAGTTCCATATTGGTGAAGTGAAAGCTTGAGTCCCTGTTTCCTCGACGTAGATCATCTTGGATTTTGAAGACTTCAAGCAAACATGCATCATTCACCTTGTAGAGCCTCTCAAGAGTCCGGGAGTTCTTTGATCGCAGCGAAGGGACCACTACTCGGAGCATTTGAAGTGAAGGACCGATCTACAAAGGTTGTATTCCGCAATCACTTAGTTGTAAAGTTGTTTACACATCGTATTGTCTAAATCTTTAGTTAAGATCTAGGGTTAGGGTTAAGTAGCTTGGCAAATTTTTGAAGCCCTCCGAAACCTTGCTGTTGTGCTCAGTAACCCTACAATAGTCATATTTTTTTATGATACCTCGACTTTCTAAAGTCGTGTTTTAAAAATAACACCCCAACTTTCCATAGTCATGTTTTTAATTAAATGCCTTAACTTTTATAAATTATTTTTCACGATAATACCTTGACTTACTTGAAGTCATATTTTCACTAAAGCGCCTCGAGTTTACTAAAATCCGCAATTTCATTAAAATTCCATAGACTTTCTTAAAACTTTTATTTACTAAAATACCATGAACTATTATGGAAACCTGGTCACATGAGTATACCCTATACTTAACCTAACGCATGGAACTCCACATGACATGTTCAACTAGTACAGTTAGGGTTAGACGTGAGCACCTGAGCATGAAGGATTCATGTAGATTTCGTCCTTACGGATGACCTGTAGATTCTATCCTTACGGATAACCTAAATATGGAAAGAGAAGATTCTGTTTATATGGATGACCTGATGGGAACCTCTTTTTGTGACATCGCCTAGTAGTGCCGCATGCTAATACCGACCTGTACTCCTATAACTGAACAAGACCGGGGTAGGGTAGTTTGGGTAGGCGAGGCTATATTAAGGGTCTCGAATTCCTCTTTTGATTAACCGTGGTTGGGGAGTGAAATAAAGTACTATTCACTCACGACTGTTGTTACTCCATAGCTCTAACGGAATAATCGCGAGAGCCCGGTACTCTTGCCTACCAAAACTGAAACGTGCACAACACTTAGTAGATACCTGATATTCCCTTACCACTACACATATGACATCATGTATCGTACACACGTCGTTACCTTACTCTTATTTATCCTTTCTGAGATATTCTACTCGAGTGTAACTCGTTGATGGACATCTCTTTTCCTCTTGTCTCCTCCTAGGATGTCCGTTAGATGCGGACGGAGCGTATGAAGAGGTAGAAGAAGTGGTACCCATGGCTGAAGACTACTAAGAGCTATCCACTTATTACAAGGATTAGTTCTTTTACCTATCTTTGTCATGCCCCGCTTTCCAAAAGACGGGAGCAGACACATGATGAGGCCCGCGAAGTATTTATTCCGAGAAGGTCATTTCTCACAACAAATACGTTAAGCGTATATAACCAATATAAAATAATACAAGAATGAACATGATAATGAAAATTCCAACAACTGATTTATTACATTCAAAGTTCACAAAGTTACAAACTAATAACATAAGGAGCCTTAAATAAGAGGCATACTGAAAATAACAACTGAAATGGAAACTAGTCGTCCGCTTGTGAAGAAAGCCGGTTGTACTCCCTTCTCATCGTTTCCACCTCCTCAGTCCCTAAATCACCTAACGAACATTTCAAGGATAGAAAGAAAACAGGGTGGAATGCTCGTCAGTGAACTTACGCTCGGTAAGTCTCCAAAAGAGGTGTGAAATAGATAGATAGATATGATTGATGCGATTTATTGCATATTTATATAGCCTAACTTGTCTTTATATTTCATATTTTATGTTGTTCCGGTTGTTTGTATGAATTATTACAGATTATAGGGTTCAAACGCAAAAGGACGGAAAAGTGTGCAAGATGCAGACCACGTGCATGGAATGGAGATCAAATTAAAACTAATAAAATATCAGAAATCAATTATCAAATTTGGAACAAATATTGAAGATCTAGCAACAAAATCACAAATGATTAAAAAAAAGCTGATTCTGCATCTGTCCAAATATTTCGGCCGAAACCATCAGAAGCCCAGATTTGGCCGAAATTTTGCAATATATGGAGTCTAGATTTTTGGAGAAATTTGAGATTATCTGTAATTTTATAATTTCTGGTTCGATTTTCCATAAGTTCTATAAATACTCTGTATAGTTCATTAGTGTTATATATCTCTCATACTTAGATTAGGGTTTTCTTTTGGAGAGAGATCAAATAAATTGTAGGTTTCTATTTCATTAATGAAGACTTTTATTTTTTTTTATATTGTCTCTTCTATTATGAATAGCTAACATTTTATTCTATGATTTAAGTTGCTTGATAATGTGGTTGGATATTTTTAATTTTACTTTCTTTCCTCACTTTTAATATGAATTTCCTTTGAGATAAAGATTGTCTCTTTTTGTTTTTCATCTTAAAAAAATAATTTTTATAATGAAAGTTGACAACTTGAATAAGATTAGAGATAGATGATAACAACTAGAAACTAATTAAGTTCATGATAGATTGACAACCTAGAAATCGAATTAGGGAAGGTAAGAGATGGTTAAAAATTAAAAATATTCAATCTAGGTAATTAAGGTGATCTAGATTAACTTATAACATGATAGTTGTAAATTGATCACCTACAAATATTAATCGACGATTAAACTTAGGTTATTTTTAATAAACTAGAACTAAGGTTTTAATTAATTCTAAATGCTTTTATATAATTGATAGGATAATATTAATTACATTAATTTACCCTATTCTTTTATATGATTAATAGATCATTAATTAAAACAAAGAAAAAGAATAAAAGTATAATCATATAAACCAACCACATTAGAAAAGCAATTCAAAACCGTAAGATTCCCTTTCTATTATTCAACCCAACTTTTAAATTCATTGCTTTTAATTTTAATTTTAATTTTAAACAACAACTTTGTTACTTAGTTAGAATTGATTAAAATCACACTTCCATATGGATCAATCCACAAGTACTACTACGATATAACTGTGCACTTGCAGTTAAAGTTGATAGACTAATAAAATCTCAATCAAGTTTTTGGTGCCATTGTCAGGGAGGCGTAGTATTTTAATTATTTTTAGTTTAAGTTAATTTAGTTTAGTTTAGTTCAATTAGATTTGATTCTGCAGATTTCTTTTATTTCAAGAAACGAGACAAACTTCTTAGGAGATTGGATCATCACAAGGACGAAGCAATTTTCCAAATTTTCATATCTTTAAAATTTTCAGCTGAAACCACCATATTGGTTGTTTCAGCCGAAATATTTTGCCTTTCTGCCTTTTGGTTTGTTGCAAGCTGAAGCACTTCTCGTCTATTTTCCAGAATTTTGTTCCAATTTTTGATAAGTTTCCTTTCTTCTCTAACCCCTCTTCTTCAATAGATTGCCTTTTCTGCAGGATTCTTTGCGCCGCAAAATAAAAATAAATAAATAATCTTGTTGTTGGTTGATTTATTGTTATTTGCATATTTTTAAAACGGACTTTAAGGGATAAGAAACCTAACAATAAGATTAGGTGGGGATTTTATCACCCTTTCTAGGCCCAACAAATCATAAACCGAGCATACACATTCACTTACATTAATTTTAAAAAATCTAGACGCAACCCCCTAAGGACATTCGTGCTCATATAGGATAAAAGAAGGTTGTGGGTAATTTACTGTTTATCCACAACTTTCTTGTAGTATCTAAGGCAAGTGTGTCTAAAGCAAGTGGTTTACTTAATTAGGCCCGTTATTTC
The DNA here is from genome assembly GCA_030015575.1 of Agapanthus africanus. Classification (NCBI taxonomy): domain Eukaryota; kingdom Viridiplantae; phylum Streptophyta; class Magnoliopsida; order Asparagales; family Amaryllidaceae; genus Agapanthus; species Agapanthus africanus. Next base: position 455,471,162 of record JASDDO010000001.1, on the reverse strand, counting down.
GGTGATTCGTATAGAGGATACTTTCTACTTATCTGGCACTTATCTAGCTACAAGATTGATAAAGAGGTAGTAGAGGATCTATCTAACAACTTGTCCCTTAGAAATCTACGAGCGAGTCTAGTAACTTAACCAAGGTGACCCTAGTTCTAAGGTTTGTTTGCACATTGTTTGTGTTTGTGATTTATCAGAGTCGTTAGTTTATTTTCCGCATTTTAATAAAAAATAAAAAATAGGTGATGAACATGCTAACCCAACTTTATATGAACTTTTTTATCCAGTTAACCCAACACTTGCTGATTGCATTCGAATGAATAAATATAGGAGTGGTTACAATTCGCCTTACACATCCACAACCGACACAACTTTCAATCCTTCCAATTTTATAAGCCAACAACAATTCCTATCAGATCTATATTATTATGATGTTAGACCTCCTTATGAAAACATCTAAGTAGATTCTTATCAACCATACCAAACTTTCACACCTTCATTAGATGTTGATAATAATAGGCAGACGAGACTTGCTAATGTTGAGATGCAGTTGGCTACTTTTATGAGAAACGCCAGTGCTAACAAGCAATCAATGACTAATATTGAAATTCTTTTTGGTCAGATAACTGCTGCAATTACTAATAGGAAAAGGAAAGAGACCATCCCAATGTAAACCCGATTGTTCCCAACACCTTAGAAAATCATGATCAACCTATTAAGGAAATGTTTGAGAATAATCGTGGTTTGGAATATATAAACAAGGAAAGTGAGGATGAGTCTACTTCAAGTCAGTTTGACACCTACCCTAAAAATTTTGAATTTCCAATGTGGCCTCTAACATCAAATTTATATAAAGATGATTTAATTGATGACACGTTTGAAGTCGAGATGTTTGATTTAACTGATTGTAAAATTTTTGAGAATGATATTTTTGACGAAATAACAATAGCAGATGTAAATTTTGAGAAAATTTTGGATATTGAAACAGCATCTGTAAAGGAATCTTATGATTTTAATGAGGTTGATTTTGATAGAAAATTTGTGAAAACTATTGATAGGGAGCCCACAATTTCGGTAGGAACGTTGTTTACCGCCGAAGGACGCGGCGGAGACGCGATAGACGTCTTGCCTGAAATTCGGGGCAGATGCTAATTGGTGCTTTCCGTCCACCTCTCCGAAGATGCCAAGTTGATTTATGGCACCATGTATCGAAGGTTTAAACGGATGCGGCCGATGTAGCAGACTTCGTTAGATTCCCCCTCGTTCGAGGGGTTTTTGATTGTGGGGACGCTCTTCCCTGCAGGCGCAAGCCCCTGCAGTTAATTACGCTACCGCATCGCGGTAACAACTTTCTCCTTCTCCAGATGGTCACTTCATGTCGTGGGTGTTTGTTTTGTTTGTGGTTGCCCGTGGATTGTATACGGAGACTAATTTATGTTGTTGCCCGTAGGACGTGGATTAGTCCAAATCCGTATTTTCTTAGATTTGGGTTTTGGGGTTTTGGTTTAAGGATACGTTAGCCTTATTTGAGGCTAAGATCAACTTAAACGTTTGTTAAGGACACGTTAGTCTAATTTGAGACTAAGATCGACTTAACGGGATCGTCTAGATCCAACAAGAGAGCATTTGGGGATCTATTGTTTAGTTTAGAGACATTTCGGTCGATCTCCAGTTTAGGGACATGGTGGTCCGACATTCCCATTTTGAGGACGAATATTAGTTTAAGGACATTTCGGTCCAACATTCCCATTTTGGGGACGAATATTAGTTTAAGGACATTTCGGTCCAATATTCCCATTTTGGGGACGAATATTAGTTTAAAGATATTTCAGTCCATCTCCAGTTTAGGGACATGGTGGTCCGACGTTCCCATTTTGGAGATGAATATTAGTTTAAGGACATTTTGGTCCATGAGTTTAAGGACCCCACAGTCCGTAGTAATGTATGGTTGTCGGGGCTCGTCACCTCTCTGACGAAGAGGAGTTCAGAGATGTACCCTTGAACCGGGTGTAAATTGATTTGGGAGAGCAGTTGTGCTCAGTTCAATTTAAATTGAGGACTTATGGCCAGAATTGAGCTAAGTCCATTTGAAAATGTTCAACATTTTATTTATATTTGGCCTATTAGGCCTTTGTTTGTGCTCTGCCCCCTTTTTTTTAAACAATGCATAGCATTGGGCTTTTTATTTAAATGCATGGCATTTATATTAGGCATGTTAGGCTTCTTAATTGGGCTTTGCCATCCCTTTTTTTTAATAATGCGTAGCATTTGTTTTGGTCTGTTAGACCTTTTAATTGGGCTCTGCCCTTTTTAATAATGCACAGCATTTGTTTTTTCTGACAGTGCGCCACGTGGTATGTCAGGCGCTCTGCGCCAATTAAAGAGCGCAAGACCCCAGCGCACGTGGAGGTGAAACGTGTCACGCTCTGCTGAGCGCAAGTCTGTTAGCGCAGTGCGCTGCGCCAGTATGCTGCGCCAGTGCGCTGCTGACACGTGGTTCGCTTTGGTGCAGTGCGCCAATTCAAGAGCGCAGCGCTCTGTTTTTAGGAGCGCAAGGCGCAGATTGACACGTGGCGCTCTCTGGTAACTTGCGCCAGTCCAAGGAGCGCAACAGTGCAAATTAAGAGTGCAGGGCACTGTCCAATAGCTCAGAGCGCATCTTGATCAAATTTAGATCAAAGAAAAGAATCTTTCTGTTCCAAAGAGGTTCTACCTCAAGATTCAAGAACCAATGGTTCATCAAAAGGCTGTGCCTTTATATAGATCAAAAGATCTAATAATGAAGTAAATTACTTCTTTATTGTTTTTGTGATTAGATCTTTATGATCTTTTTCTTTTTATTGAAAATCTTGATCTTGTTCTTAGATCTTTGATCTTTTTAGAAGAAATTCTTCTTTTTGTGAGGTGTTTTCATCTCTGTTCTTCCAAGAATTTAATTCTTTATCTTGAAGAAGATGATCTTCTTTCTTCAAAGGCTTGCCTTTCAAATTTTTCAGAGTTCTCCTTTTTTTCTTATCTCTCCTTTTTTTTGAGACTTGGAGTCTAGGGGCCTTTATATAGGGCCAATTAGTTTGTTAGGTTAGTTACAGAGATCTTTCTCTGATTGATCTGGGGATATTTCCCCACCGTTGGATCTTTGATCCTAAGGCCTCTGTTTTACAGAAGACAATTTTCTTATTTTAATAAGATTGGAAAGATCTTTCTAGAATTTTTAATTCTGATTAATTAAACTTATTATTTAAATTTTAGTGCTGGCGCAGTTGGCGCAAGCGCACCTGCGCTGACACGTGTCGCGCAGAGCGCGGCGCAACCGCGCTAGCGCAACTGCGCTGACACGTGTCGCGCAGCGCAGAGCGCAAGTTATCTGAAGCGTTGCTTTCTTTATTTTTAAAACAGAGCCTTGCTCTGATTGAGGTGCGCTGCCTTGGACGCAGCACCCCTTGTGCTGGCGTGTCTGCTTTTAACACGTGGCGTTCTGCGCGCAGCGCAAGAGATCTGAAGCGTTGCTTCACCTTTTGAATTTGAAATTCAAACAAAGCTTTGCTCTGATTGGGGGAAACAAATGCCCTCCCACCGTTGTGCTCACGTGGCGCACACGTGAGTGCAGCGGTGGCAAGATCCAGACCGTTGGATCAACTCAGGAGTTGAAAAGGCGCTTAAGCGCCTATAAATAGGACCCTTGATCCTCGGCAGATGATTATCATCTTCAAGAATTTTATTTTCTTCAGAGCTTTGCTCTCATTTTCAAGAACTTCAGAGCCTTGCTCTCATTTTCAGAGTTAGAACTTTAGAAAAATTTTAGGTAAAAATTAATTTAAATTAAATTAATCTTAATTAATAGAGCCTTGCTCTTATAGATCTTTTGATCTAAAGAAATCCCCTTTGGGGTTTCACAAACAGAGCTTTACTCTTAAGAATTTATTTCAGGGTTTCTTAACCCATGAACAGAGCTTTGCTCACTGACAGAATATAGATCTTTTGATCTTCTGATGATGAACTCTTAAGAGTTCTTCATGGATCTTTAAGATCCCAAACTTTAATTTTTAGAAATTAATTTTTCCTTTGATGGATTTTTCCATCATTATTACAGAGCAGGCTCTTTTAAGGAATTTTATTCCCTTGTGACCAGAGTTTGACAAGTGTCACTCTATGACAGAGCTTTGCTCTGAAAAGGGAGATTTTCTCCTTGTCTCAAGGGATTTCTCATTTAATGAGAATATTCTTTTGAGGATCTCCTCATTAATTGACAGTCCCATCCAATGATGAGGCTGTCTTATTAACTGATGTATTGTCATCTGGATTTTGTGGGTCCCCTTTGGTCCCCTTTCCACTGGATTGCAGTGTGGTATAAATTTTAAAGTACCAAGCGTGGGAATTTTTTTAAAATTAACTTATGATGCTGATAACTGAATTTCGCTTTTTCTTGCAGGCACCATGTCTGCTGATCTTTCATTCCCATTCTTCTGCTCAGAGGGAGGATTCCCTGAGGCGCCGGTGGACCAGGAGGATCTCGCTCTCATTAAGGATCACGACCCGGAGTATAAGAACCTTCATCTGTGGGGTAGGTGGTACAGTGAAATCATCAAGGGTCGCCGAAGCTTTTCTTGTGCGACGCCGTCAGAGCCGATCTCATCGATCCCATATGCAGATACACCCCCGGTGAACTATGCCGTGGAGGTCGTAAATTGGAATTCGGAGGATCTTCTTCAGCCTTCGATTGCTGCCATTCCCGTGCAGCCGCCGCCAGCTGTGGATATTCTGGGGCGGCGCATATGCCAGGGTGAAGCGCGCCCTTGGGGACAACCTTACAACATTGGATTGACCCCTCGACAATCGGCTGGGTATTTACAGTGGGCCAGATACATATTGTCAGCGAAGAAGACGCATTTGATGAAGATTGGCCTATACCCCGCAGTCTACGCTTCATTGTTCGAGTATCCTGTTCCTCCGACGTGGTGGGTTAAGGCATTCGTGGAACAATGGAACATCCCCACCCATTCCTTTCTTTTGATGGACAGGGAAGTCTCCATCCCCCTGGAAGAGTTTGCTGAGATTTCCGGTTTGCCGGTGAGTGGGGAGCATTATGAAGAGCTACTTCCTCCTGATGAATATGTCTTCGCCACCAAGCCGCTGGTAATGGGCCTAACGCCGGAGAATGCTATTCAGCACCAGTTTCCGAGCCTGGTAAGGGTGCTGAATATGTATGAAAGTCTCTATTTGGAATCGGGTGGCCGGGAAGTTAGTTTTGCAGACTTCATCGCTCGCTTTCTTCGTCCGGAAATTTTATCACAACGGGGCGAAAAATTCGCCAAGCTCGACGACCCCTTCGGCTTGGGCTTAGATCTTCGACCAGCACTGGAAGCCGATCAAAATGATTTTTATCTTCCTAATGCTGCCGCCATCCCCTTATCGGAAATCGCCGCTCCAAGCATCGACGAGGAGACCTTCTTTCTAGGGTTTCTGGGGCTATGGCTGTGCTGGTTTGCGCTCCCCATGCACCCGCGCTATATGAGGCCGTCCGTCTTCTACCCAGCGCATCGGATGGTGGCTGGTATACAGTTGTCGATTGGAATCGCCGGGTTGGCCCACCTATACCATGGACTCAACGTGGCGGCGGACGCAAATGAACCCGGGGTGCAAACCGCCAATCTCCCGATGCACTACTTTACTTCATGGCTGGAAATGCATGTGCTCAGGGTTTTTGGTATTCACAAGAGGTCCTCATTCTACGAAAAGTGCAGGCTCCCGAGAGTCATGCGATTAATTGGCACCTCTATTGTGAATCCGTCTCCGTGGGAGGCTAGGGGGTTGCTTCTTCGTCCGCGCACGGTCGGAGCGAGCATTTCTTTCACGGACAAGGTCATGACCATCGGCCCGGAGACTTCTAAGGCGGTGTTGGCGTTGCGTGATAATTTCAAGGACGGGGCCTCCGTATTGAAAGCCCGGGAGATTCTTCACTTATATTCCATCCGGCCGGGCTTCCTGGTGTTCAGGAAGAATGACTTGGCGCTCTTCATGAGGTACAACCCCCATCGGTTCTCCCAGCAGTTAAGTTATAACCAAGGGGTCCCACTGGAGGCGTTTTTGGAAGAGCCTGCGGCCACCAGGGAGGGGATACGGAGTGCATTACATCACTTCATGCGGCTGAACACGGGCTCCCATTTTTCATTAGCGAGCCGACTTGCATTCCAAGGGCCCTCAACGTGTACGGGGCTTGGTATCAGCACGCGATGGGTGCTGTTATCCGGGAAGAGAAGCGGCTGCTGATTGACCGCAAGGGTGTGCCCCCCGCCAGCGATCGCAAAGCCCCCCTAAGGCCAAGGACCCATGTCGTCCTCCGCTGAGAGGAGATGCTGGAGATGAGCCTCCGCGTGTGCTGAGCCCCCCGCGCGGATTGCCCCGTGATACCGTGGACGTGCCCCCAGCGTCCCGTATTCTGGTGGAGACGGTGAATGTGGTTTCGCCGGAGTCCGGCATGGGCTTGGACATCGGGACCCGCCGTCCCAAAGTGCCCACGAAGCGCAAGTTTATTTTGGGTGCGACCGGGGTCCGGGCTCAAAAGAGGAAGAAGAAGTCTATTCTTTCTCTTGATGCTGTGCTCGGCTTAGAGCCTCAGGCCTCTCTTACCGAAGGCCTAAGTGAGTACGAAAGTAACGAGGGTTTCTTTGTAGAGCCAGAAGACACCGATCTGGCAGCCGCCATCGCGGCTTCTGAGCGATCGGCAAGGCTCGAAGCATGGTTGGCTAGACTCGCGCAATCAGTTAATCACTAGTTGCATTCTTCGTCATTTCATCGTGCTTTTATCATTGTCTTTGACTAACGCTTTCCTTTTTTAAACAGGCATTTTTACCGAGGAAGCCATTGCTGCTTCTCTCAAAACCTTCGAGGAGGAGGAAAGGAAACGCGCTCTATCGGACGTTGGTACGTCTCGGCTCATTGAGTCTTTATTCTTCTTTCTTATGGCCAATCTAACCTTTTCTTTATCTTATTGCAGGGACCACAAGACCTGCCTCACAAGCCGACTCAGGAATTATCCCCGGGCCAGCTGCCGAAGTCCCGGCCTCTTTGGGGTTGCCGCGAGAGTCTCTACTTAAAAAGCTGATGATGGATACCTTGAAGGCTCTGGAGGCAACTCTGAATGCGGACGACGATGCCTTGCTGAAGGAAGCTTCCAAGAGGTCCGTCGTGACGGCCCGGGAGGAGAGGAAGCGCTTGAGGCGCGCAGCGAAGGAGCGTAGCGCTGCTTTGGCCGTGGGAGCGGGCTCAAGCGTTGTTACTCCCGCTGCTACTTCTTCAGAGGAGCCCCCAGTCGCCCTGTCTACTTCTCATAGACAAGCGGCGCGTGTAGCTCGGGGAGCTAATGATCAATCCACCTCAGGTAATGTGTTTTTTGAGGCTTTATTGTAAAAGTTGTAAAACTATCGGTTCTTATGCATCTTGTCCTGCAGGGCCGAGTCCAACTGAAGGAGCGGCGGGAACCGTCGAGCCTGAGGGGACGGTGGAGAAAGTAGCAGCTGATCCCGAGGCGACGGTAGGCGGTGCAGTCGTAGTCGCCGGGCCTGAGCTAGTGGCTGACGAGACAATCACAACCGCTATGCATGAGAAGGTTGCCGATGCCGAGCCCGAGGGGGCAGCAGGTGAGACGGCTGTTACTACTGAGCCTGAGGCTGCAGCGGATGGGGCGGCTGCGACCGACGAACCTATGGCAGCGGTGGACGAGACGGCTGCGACGGCTGAGCCCGAGGTGGTAGCGGGTGAGACGGCTGCTATGGTCGCTGAGAAAGAGATGGCCGCTCTTTCTCAAGAGTCGGGCAACGCTCCGATCATCGCTCTCCCTGCTTACGGTTCCTTGTCGTCTCTCGACGCTGCGAGCGTGACGACGGCTCCTGTGGAGTCGGGCGATGAGGCAACGGGAGGTGAGACCGTCCCAATGGAGGAGGATGACGCCACCGTTACATCAAGTAACGGCCTCGTTAGGGCCCTGACCAGCGACTTTTCAGGTAAATCTTGGGTTACCTCCCTTCTTCTATTCTGCAATCCTTCCTGACAGGGCTTATCTCGTTTCTAACGCAGGTGCGGCTAGTGCTGACGCCCCTTTACTCGAGGGAGTGCCGTCAGTCACTGCTTTGACGGTGGCCACCTCTCTACCTTCTCTCGCACCATCGCAAATGCTGGAAGGTATGGATTTGTAACCCATTAGTCTTATCTCTCGGCCGTATAATTCATGTATTGACTTTATACTATTGCGTCCTTGCAGGAGTGATTTTTGATCACCTTTACCAAGTGTTGCACCCACACTTCTCCTTCCCGTCGGAGCTTGCTTCCTCCAGTGGCGCTGGTGAGTATAGTTTTCAATTAATGCCCTTTCTTTTTCCGATAATGAACTTATTTCTGATTCTTCCTTGCCCTGATTGCAGTGCTACAGATCGAAGGAGGAGATAAGAGACCGGTTGCGCCACCGGTCCTCCCGGCTTTGCCGCCTGCTGCAGCTGGTATAGTAAACTCCATCATTGATGACTTTCTTATATTCCTTGAATCGTCATTTGATTATGTTTTGTTCTGCAGCTGTCACTCCGGTTTTGGTCCTTTTCGAGTCCCGCATTATGATGCCGGCAGGCCCATTCTCCCGACGTCCATCTTCAAAGGGTGTTGCGATGAGTTTGAGTATGCTGAGTGGATGCGTCGAAGAGCTTGACGCAGAAGCCCCTACGTCCGCCGCAGATTTCGCTGCAGAGGTTAATCCGATGCTGGCGACGCTTGTAAATTTCCATAATGAAGGCGTCGTCGAGTCTTGGGTTAACCACTGCAGGGAGATTGAGGCCCGCCTGCATCAGCTGGAGCTTATGCGTCCTGCCCCCGAGGTTTTGGCCACGAGTACTCAACGGGCGGCATTGATCGAGCAGAGCGCTTCTTACTTCCGCCATCTGGAACAAGAAGCGGCTTTAAGGCACAGGGAATGGAAAGAGACCTCAAGCGAGTCTACTCGACTACGTGCTAAGGTTGACGCGAACGCTACCCGGGTGAAAGTTATCTTCGAGGGCCTTCTGCAAAGTATTTCTGATGGGTTAACACTGAAACAGAAGTTCGATGCCGTTGAGCGTGATGCCCAAGGTTGCGAAGCAGCTCAGCGAGCCGTCGAAGAACAACTTTCATCCTATATGCAACAGCGGACCCAGGTGGAAGTAGAGTTGGCTGCGGCAGCAGATCAGGAGAGGGCGGTGAAGGAAGTGTGAGAGCAGCTTGCGGATTTGTTGAAGACGCTTCCTTCTCTATGAACATTTTGTATTATTTGTAATTGTAAATAAAATGTATTTGTTTCTTTTATTCTTTAACACAATGTATCTTGTACTCGATCGAATTCATGAATAAAAGATATATATTCTTCATAATGTCTCGTGTCATTTCTCTACTTTCTCCCTTCTTTTATTATCAGCATGTTACCTTAGTAAACATGGTCAACAGATAATAGAGCGAGCATCCTGTCTTAGCTTCTTCAAGAGGTAGAGATGGCTTAGGATTCAGATTTGCTGCCTAAGACTTTTGAACTTTATGAGCCGTGGGGGTCTCACAAAGACTTTTCTCCCTACGGATCGAGAGGATCTCGTAGATGTATTTTCTCCTTAGGAGTCGTGAGGATTCCTAAGTGCGTTTTCTCTTATAAGTCGTAAGGATCTTATAAGAGAATTTTCCTTCTTACGAGTCGAGAGGACCCGTAAGCGGTTGTTTCCCTCCTTGTCGAGATTCGAGTTTGGAGAGTGCGACCCGTGAATAGTATGCAAGAGTCCATTTTGGACCAACTTGCAGGGTCCCAGTGCTTAGGAAACAGGTTTTTTAATCCCCGCTGCCTAAGGCTTTATCTCACAAGTCGAGACGAATCGAGAAGTTCTCGCAAAGACACTAATTTCCTCACGAGTCGAGACGAATCGAGCAGTTCTCGCAAGAATATCTTAACGTCACAGTTAACCTCTGCTCTTTACGATAGAGGTCCGTTAGGGTTTGTGGTACTAGGGTTTTGTCCGTTGTACCATCGCATTGGCTGATGTATTCCTCGATAGGCAATCTTGCTGTTCGAGTAGCCTTGCGATTGTCGTGTCTTTGAGCCCTTCGGGGGCTGGACAAGACGTCTTCAAGCAATCCTCCTAGGCAGTTTGACCGTCAGAAGAGCAAGCGTTAGGAATTTTGCCATGCCGCTTTTTACTTAAGGTTAGGCCCATTTTAAAGAGCCCCGATGAGCCATAACCACTCCGTGCTGGTGTGGGATGATCTCCGATAGTCTTTCAGCTTTTATATGAGTTGCCGTCAAGACCCTGAACCTAAGAATTTGGCCTTCGCTTCGTTTGCTGGCATTGTGTCCGCTGTATCGAGACGAATGTCGCGGTTGTCTCTAGGTTGTTGGTGAACCGTCGAGGTTTAGAACTAGGGATTTTGCCGTGGCTCCATTGTTTGATTGTCGCGTCTGAATCCTGCTAGAGGGAGAACGCTGGGGTGACATCTCGTCTGCTATATCGAGACGAACGTCGAGGTGGTGACCACTCCGCGCTGGTGTGAGACGATCTCCAATGGTCTTTCAGGTTTTATATGAGTTACCGTCAAAACCCTGAACCTAGGAATTTAGCCTTCGCTTCATTTGCTTTGTCACGTCCGAATCCTGTTGGAGGAAGAACGCTGTCGTGACATCTCGTCTGTTGTATTGAGACGAACGTCGAGGTGGTGACCACTCCGCGCTGGTGCGAGATGATCTTCGATTGTCTTTCAGGTTTTATATGAGTTACCATCAAGACCCTGAAGCTAGGAATTTGGCCTTTGCTTCATTTGCTTTGGCGCGTCCGAATCCTGCTGGGGGAAGAACGCTGGGGTGATCGTGTCTACTGTATCGAGACGAACGTCGAGGTGGTTCCTAGGTTGCCTGTGAACCGTTAGGACCTGGAACTAGGGACTTTACCGTGGCTCCGTTGTTTTAACCTTGGGTTGTTGATGTTGTATCTGCATCCTGCTGGACTGCGAAGGAACGCCATTGTTTATATTGCGTCTGCTGTAATGAGACGAACGCTGAGGTGGAGCTAGGATTTTACCGTCACTCTGCTTTGTTTCGACCGTGAGGTCTTTTGTCGCCGTTGTATCCGTATCCTGCTGGACTGCGAAGGAACGTCGTTGTTGACATCTCGTCTGTTGTATCGAGACGAATGCCGAAGTGGTCTCTAAGTTGTCAGTGAACCGTCGAGACTTGGCTCTCTTTCGGATGGAGCCTGGTGGGAAGGTATGGCTCCCTTTTTTTTGTGCCCCTGGATTGTATACAGGGATCGATGCGATCTTACCTGTAGGGTGAAAGTTTCATTCTTTCATAAGTCTGTTTTTTTTTTATTTCTTCCCGCGATGCTCTATCATTTCAGCTTTTATATCGCGAAAGTTGCAATTGCCCAATCATTTCGACTATTTTTCGCGGTGCCCAATCATTTCAGCTATTTATTTTATTTTTACTCGCTGCTTTTTATTGCGAGTTGCCCAATCATTTCGGCTATTTTGCATGCATACATTTTTACTTCCTGATTTTGTTGTAAGTCGCCCCATCATTTCGGCTATTTCGTATGCATGTGTGGCTCGCTAGCTTTTCGTCCCAAGCTTGGGATTAGACACCGATTTCGGCATCAGCACCGCTACGACTGGGATATTTCAAGGAGCGAATCATCATTTGCCTCTGTCGATGTCGAACAAAGGTGGCTTAGTAAACAGGGTTATGGTCCTGTCGACTAAGGCTTTTGACTTCATGAGCCGTAAGGGTCTCACAAAAGTATTTCTCCCTACAAGTCATGAGGATCTCGTAAGTGTGTTTTCTCCTTAGGAATAATGAAGATTCCTAAGTGCATGTTCCCCTGTAAGTCGTAAGGATCTTACAAAAGGGTTTTCTCCTTATAAGTCGAGAGGACTTACAAGGGTTGTTCACAATATGGACATATCCCTAGTCACGGGTGGGACTTGGTTAGGGAAATGTTTATTCACGCCCATGGATTGTATACAAGGGTCAGTATTGAGCCACTTGTAGGGCAATATCGAAGGTTGTGGGGGTTGCTTAAGAACAGGTTCAGGTCTCTGTAATTTAAGACATTTTTATTTTATGAGCCGTGAGGGTCCCATAAGAGAGTTCTCCTTACAAGTCGTGAGGATCCCGCAAGTGTAATTTCTCCTTAGGAATCGTGAGGATCCCTAAGTGTATTGTTCCCTTGTGAGTCGTAAGGATCTCACGCGGGTGGTTTCTCCTTACAAGGTCGAAGGGACCCTGCAAGTGTCTTTTAACGAGGTTGCGCCCTTTCGGGTTTTCAAAAACACTCGCCGGCAGCCCTTCTGTTTTTACTCATGGAGCCCTTTCGGATTTTCATATGTGCCCATTTTGCTTATGGACATACCTTTTTTTATTCTCTTTTTTTTTATTCTTTTTATATAACGAGATCGTGCCCTTTCGGGTTTTCACAAGCACTCGCCGGTAGTCCCGTTGTTTTTACTCACGGAGCCCTTTCGGGTTTTCATCCATGCCCATTTTGCTTATGAACATACCGTTTTCTTTTTCTTTTTATTCTCCTTTTTTTTATTTAACGAGGTTGCGCCCTTTCGGGTTTTCACAAACACTCGCCGGTAGCCCTGCTGTTTTTACTCACGGAGCCCTTTCGGGTTTTCAGCCGTGCCCATTTTGCTTACGGGCATACCGTTTTCTTTTTCTTTTTATTCTCCTATTTTTTATTTAACGAGGTTGCGCCCTTTCGGTTTTTCACAAACACTCGCCGGTAGCCCTGCTGTTTTTACTCACGGAGCCCTTTCGGGTTTTCATCCGTGCCCATTTTGCTTATGGGCATACCGTTTTTTATTTTTTTTTTCTTTTTTAATTTTTTATATCAGCTTCGGGACGCTGTGATTCACCGTAGCTTCTTAACATCCCGGTCAACAGCTAGTTTTAGGACATAGTGGTCCGTTATTAGTTTAAGGACGTTTCGGTCCGCTGTTAGTTTAAGGACGTTTCGGTCCGTCGTTGCCATATTTGAGGCGGATTTTTAGTTTACGGACTTTTCGGTCCATGGGACTTTCCCTATGAATGAGCATGATGCCCCCGGTATATCCATCTTTCTCGGAGCATGTGGTTGTGGCGGGCTCACCTTCCAGTTTTCGGATAACGCGAACTTGCCTTGTTGGTACTGATCCTCGATCCATCCCTTAAAGACGAAGCAATCTTCAATTGGATGGCTTACCGCTTGGTGGTAAGGGCAGTAATTAGGATCGTTGACATCGCCTGGCTGCAACGGACGTTTTGGACTCGGCAGATTGATGAGTCTGTTGCGCACTGCCAGCTCGAACAGTCTCCTTGTTTTATCCTGAGGAAACGAGTAAGGACGTCCCAATCTCTCCACGAAGGATTGGCGTAGACGCACGCTATTTTGGCGAACAACTGGCTTTGAGTTGCTCGGCTGTTGTTGAGTATTGGCGGTGACGATCGCTTTACCTTTTCCTTTCTCATTTCGAGAGTCTGGCTTTGGAGGAGACGGTCTATGGCCCATCTGGTCCATTTGGGCTAATTTGTCAATCAAGGCCTGGAACGTGGTTGGTTTAAAGAACATCATGAACTGTGAGATGGTCGCTTGAGGGTCAAGAGTGCCCATGAACATGCCCACTGCCGGCGCTTCTTCGATGCGTTGTTCGCATTTTTACCATAAGTTCCGCCATCGGATTGCGTATTGGACCCACGTCTCGTCTGGCTTCACCCTGGCATTAATCAGTGCCGTTATCGGGGTGCGTTCACTAGCACTTGCGAATCTTTGTGTAAACAGTAGCTCCATCTCCACAAATGTTTTGACAGAGTCGTTAGGTAGCTCCGAATACCATTCGAAGGCCGTTTCCGCTAAGCTGCCGACGAATTGGCGAAGCAACAGTTTGCCGTCGCCTCCAGTGTTGCCGCATAAGACCCTGAATTGAACGACATGCTGATGTGGATTCCCTGTCCCCTTGTACACATGGAATTTAGGGATCGTATATCCTGGCGGGTAACTGATTTGGTCATACCAGCCCGGATAAGGTCGTCTGGTTCTAACAATTTGCCCAGCCGCTTCATTCGCCTGATGAACTCGTATCTGCTGAGCTATATAGTCGTCGAGTGCGGTCTTAGAGATTGTTTCCTCTTTGGCTGTTGAAAGAGCCGGAGGTGGATTAGATGTCTCCCCCCTATTGTCATCAATAATGATCGGAGAGTCTTCAGCTGGGGGATCCGGCTGGATCATCATGCCTACCATATCTTGGAATAGAAGGGCCATTTGTTTTATATTGTCTGCTTGTTCCGCAGCTTCTTTGCCCTTCTTTTCGAGGACCCAACGTAGGAAGTCAGCATCAGTTTCTTGTTCGTGACGCTGTTCTGATGATGCCTCTGGGCTTTCTTTTGGTCCGGTGAGCACGGCCATTGCAGTCAGCATCTCCCGGAGCTTCTGCTGCTGCTGCTCCTGGGCTCTTGTGATGGATCGGGTGAGTGGTCGGTGGCTCGTTGAAGCGCGGCTATCCTCCTTCCCAGACGCCATGTAAACGGTATGGACGACCATGCCCCCAGACTTAGGGCGTTTGGGTTCAGTGTTTTTGGCTTTTGTCGCTGGCACAGGGATCTTCTCCGGCCTTCTTTTCTCAGGAGCGGCCGAAGTTGAGGGAGCCGTCGAGGTGGGCACCCAGACAGCTTTTCATGGCTTAGCAGGATGGCTGACTTCCTGTTGGACCTTCAGCTTCTTGTGCTGGCGGGAGAAATTTGGATCGATCACCGAGTCTCGGGCCTGCCGCCAGACTTTATAGATTCTGGAGGACAGTCGTTGAGGGGATTGGGGCTGTTCTGGCTTTGCTTCTACAGCCTTTTCCAGTGGAGGGGGAGACATCTTCAGTATAGCGGTAGGAGAATTCCTACGCACTTTATGTAGCAGTTCAAAGCTGTTCCCAGTCGGAACAGCAGCATTAACTTCCGTCGTTGGTGCTGGTGGAGTTAACCCAGAAGGGGAACTACCTCCGGACTTCCTCACTCGGCGCCGGTGGCGACGTCGAGTATGTCGAGTTGTGGGAATTGGCTCGGTGACGGGGACGGCCTTATCCTGCCCCCTGTTCAAGTGAGGGGCTGTAGCCGGTGTCAGCCTAGTAAAGACTGATGCCTTTTGAGTAGCCGGAGCGGGAGTAGGAGTTGGGACGGTCAGTCTTATGAAGACCGGCCTCTTAGCGGGAGAAGCCACCTTGACGACTTCAAGAGCAGGTTTGGCTACTCTCTTTTGAATAAGCTTCTTTGGGACCGCAAGCTTTATCGTGGGCCCGCAGGAGTTTTGGCCTAGTCTGGAGAAGACCGAGGCAATGGTGTTGGGCGACCCGTTGAGAGGGGCCGCAGCAGCTGCAAGTCGATCGAAGACCGACTTCTTAGGACCTTCCGGTATGGGCACTGGGGCCGTGAAGCTCATTGGCTGGAGCATGGTCCCGAAAAATAGTCCAGTAGTAGCCTGGGTGATTTGTTCCACCGGCATCGTGAACAGTGATGCCGCCTGAGGTCCATAGGCTACACCTCCAGGTAAGGCGGAGCGTCGGTTGCAGTTGCGGTTGGAGCAGTTCGAGCAGTTGAACGCCATTGCTTTTTGCCTTCTGTGCCAAGCAAGAGACCAAATCTTAGTGACTTAAAACCCGAGGGAAACCATTAACAAACCGCGATTCGTTCGCGAATACAACGTACGAAGTGTGGAGTGGAAAGAGGAAAAGGTCCCACCGGGCATGCCAGAATCTGTTTACAGCCGAAGGACGCGGCGGAGATGTGATAGACGTCTTGCCTGAAATTCGAGGCACATGCTAATTGGTGCTATCCGTCCACCTCTCCGAAGATGCCAAGTTGATTTATGGCACCATGTATCGAAGGTTTAAACGGATGCGGCCGATGTAGCAGACTTCGTCAGATTCCCCCTCGTTCGAGGGGTTTTTGATTGTGGGGACGCTCTTCCCTGCAGGCGCAAGCCCCTGCAGTTAATTACGCTACCGCATCGTGGTAACAACTTTCTCCTTCTCCAGATGGTCACTTCATGTCGTGGGTGTTTGTTTTGTTTGTGGTTGCCCGTGGATTGTATACGGAGACTAATTTATGTTGTCGCCCGTAGGACGTGGATTAGTCCAAATCCGTATTTTCTTAGATTTGGGTTTTGGGGTTTTGGTTTAAGGATACGTTAGCCTTATTTGAGGCTAAGATCAACTTAAACGTTTGTTAAGGACACGTTAGTCTAATTTGAGACTAAGATCGACTTAACGGGATCGTTTAGATCCAACAAGAGAGCATTTGGGGCTCTATTGTTTAGTTTAGAGACATTTCGGTCGATCTCCAGTTTAGGGACATGGTGGTCCGACATTCCCATTTTGAGGACGAATATTAGTTTAAGGACATTTCGGCTCAACATTCCCATTTTGGGGACGAATATTAGTTTAAGGACATTTCGGTCCAACATTCCCATTTTGGGGACGAATATTAGTTTAAGGACATTTCGGTCCATCTCCAGTTTAGGGACATGGTGGTCCGACATTCCCATTTTGGGGACGAATATTAGTTTAAGGACATTTCGGTCCATGAGTTTAAGGACCCCACAGTCCGTAGCAATGTATGGTTGTCGGGACCCGTCACCTCTCTGACGACGTTGAAGGATTACAACGACAAATATCAGAGGAGTTCAGAGATGTACCCTTGAACCGGGTGTAAATTGATTTGGGAGAGCAGTTGTGCTCAGTTCAATTTAAATTGAGGACTTATGGCCAGAATTGGGCTAAGTCCATTTGAAAATGTTCAACATTTTATTTATATTTGGCTTATTAGGCCTTTGTTTGGGCTCTGCCCCCCTTTTTTAAAACAATGCATAGCATTGGGCTTTTTATTTAAATGCGTTGCATTTATATTAGGCCTGTTAGGCTTCTTAATTGGGCTTTGCCCCCCCTCCCTTTTTTTTAATAATGCGTAGCATTTGTTTTGGTCTGTTAGACCTTTTAATTGGGCTCTGCCCTTTTTAATAATGCACAGCATTTGTTTTTTCTGACAGTGCGCCACGTGGTATGTCAGGCGCTCTGCGCCAATTAAAGAAAGCAAGGCGCCAGCGCACGTGGAGGTGACACGTGCCACGCTCTGCTGAGCGCAGTGCGCTGCGCTAGTGCGCTGCTGACATGTGGTGCGCTCTGGTGCAGTTCACCAATTCAAGAGCGCAGCGCTCTGTTTTTAGGAGCGCAAGGCGCAAATTGACACGTGGTGCTTTCTGGTGACTTGCACCAGTCCAAGGAGCACAACAGCGCAAATTAAGAGTGCAGGGCACTGTCCAATAGCGCAGAGCGCATTTTGATCAAATTTAGATCAAAGAAAAGAATCTTTCTATCCCAAAGAGGTTCTACCTCAAGATTCAAGAACCAATGGTTCATCAAAAGGCTGTGCCTTTATAGATCAAAAAATCTAATAATGAAGTAAATTACTACTTTATTGATTTTGTGATTAAATCTTTATAATATTTTTCTTTTTATTGAAGATCTTGATCTTGTTCTTAGATCTTTGATCTTTTAGAAGAAATTCTTCTTTTTGTGAGGTGTTTTCATCTCTGTTCTTCAAAGAATTTAATTCTTTACCTTGAAGAAGATGATCTTCTTTCTTCAAAAGCTTGCCTTTCAAATTTTTCAGAGTTCTCCTTTTTTTCTTATCTCTCCTTTTTTTGAGACTTGGAGTCTAGGGGCCTTTATATAGGGCCAATTAGTTTGTTAGGTTAGTTACAGAAATTTTTCTCTGATTGATCTGGGGATATTTCCCCACCGTTGGATCTTTGATCCTAAGGCCTCTGTTTTACAGAAGACAATCTTCTTATTTTAATAAGATTGGAAAGATCCTTCTAGAATTTTTAATTCTGATTAATTAAACACTTTATTATTTAAATTTTAGTGCTGGCGCAGTTGGCGCAAGCACACCTGCGCTTGACACGTGTCGCGCAGCGCAGAGCGCAGCGCAACTGCGCTAGCGCAACTGCGCTGACACGTGTCGCGCAGCGCAGAGCGCAAGTTATCTGAAGCGTTGCTTCCTTTATTTTTAAAATTTAAATTTTAAAATAGAGCCTTGCTCTAATTGGGGTGCGCTGCCTTGGGCGCAACGCCCCTGCGCTGGCATATCTGCTTTTGACACGTGGCGCTCTGCGCGCAGCGCAAGCGATCTGAAGCGTTGCTTCATCTTTTGAATTTAAAATTCAAACAGAGCTTTGCTCTGATTAGGGGAAACAAACGTATAATGAAATTTTTGAAGAAAAATTAGAGTGGGATCCCATATTTTTGGATGAAAACTGTAAGTCGACATCGCGCACCCCACGGGTTCGTGGGGTGGCGGAATATTTAAAAAACGATTTTCAAAGCTCGCAACACCGACTTGAACTTCAGGATCATTGCTAAACCCTAACTAGCTAAGCTTGTAAAGAGGTTAACTACTCGGAAAGAAGTTTATACCTCAAGATATAAGTCCTTCCGGTCTTCTTTGTTGTCCTCCTCGTCATTATAAGCTTCGAGGATCGTAATGGATCGATACTTCCTCGTTGGCCTCCTCGAGCCAAATACGATCCACCCGAGAGTCTATAGTCCGAGCTCCTACCTCAAATCCGAGGTAACTAGGACACTTAGTTCGCTAAACTAGATGGCCTAGATGATGTAGAGAGTGAAGATGGATTAGTTTGTCTCTTGAAACCCTAGGATTCTCAACACATGAGAGGTTTAGGGTCTTAAGGAAGAAGAAGAAGCTTAAGGAAAGAGAAAGTGTTTTTGATAATGATAATAGAAATGGCTCTTGATATGACTATAAGCATGACAAGAAAATATCTCACACAAAATATCTAGTTCCACAAAAATATCTCATAAAATATCTAAGTCAAACCAAGCCTCAATAGTCAAACCAAGTAGCCATGCTTCAATTATCATATATAAAAATAACAATACATTTCCTCCACCTCATAATTGTTTTAACCAAATAAATAATTAAAACCCAAATGAGGTGTCTCCATCAAAAAGCAATCCTGAGTAATTACAAGAATGCCCCTCTCATCCGTATATACATACCCATATCCGTATTCCGAGAAACACGAATACAATGAGACAAAAATAATCCATCAATATAATACTAGTATCCGGCTTAAACCAAAGCCTACTAGTATTATCCACCCGAGCATCATACGTGCACAAGTACACGTACGTGATCGAAGCCCTGCTGTAAAACCATACGGCCTCTACATCTTTAGCCCGAAGCAAGGAAACCCTCTATGTGGGACTGTAAAGACTCGACACCACGCTGGCAGTGGGTTTAACCACAAGCACGTCAGTGGTACTAGCTGCATGTAACGGCTACCCAGGTATCTGTCGATAAGAAGGCCAATGAGCAAACTCATCTGAACTCCTACTGAGCCTGTATGTGACAATCTCCGTACGGTCCGGTCTGTTCGTCTAAGAGTATCGCATATCGGGCATAGGGGGCAGTAAACGTCAGACCCCTAATAGCGCAATAAGTCATGTCGGAGCATAGCCCAAAACACCCAGAGAAATTACTGGAATACCTACGAGTAAATCTCGCTTGCCCTGGCCAGGGATGTTAGTTATATGTATGCCCTAGAGGCCATTACTGTACATTAGATGTATATTGTAGTGGATGCTGGGACATATATAGGAAGGACTTTCTTGCTTGAGATGATAGTACGCTATCTGGTTGCACTTTATCTTAACATGTATACTTTCTGTCTCTCTGATAACATGTTGATAAAGCCCTTAGGATATGTACTCGACTTCCAGGACTATGATGCAGATCATACTAGTGGGGCCTGGGTAGTCCATGAGTACATCCTTGAAAAGTTCCTAGTCGAGGGAATATCGAGACGGGGCATCGATATTCCAGAGTAGACTAGCGCATATCTTCTCGACCCATGCGATGGGCGATGGATGATCCCATATCCATTGGTGTTTGACATCGAAGATGGTATGCGGGTGCTCAGTGGAGACTGGGTACACTGAACGGACTCGCCGAGAACTCCCAGATGGTATTATACCTCACGTCAGATGGCAGTTCTCTGGTGACACTGGTACAGCTTAGTCTGTAGACCCGAGATCGTCATAGAGTCTTGTGTGTCTCCCACTGTGCTTTGATTTCCACCCTACCACGGCTCTACTGAGTTGTGCAAACAGGTGGTTTTTGGGTACAGTCCCGATTCACATGGAGGCAATGAGCGATAGGAGGGGATTCGTCTCTCCCGGTATTGGGGGTTGATGTTGTGCTATGCTCGACTGGCCATAACAGGAAATCCCTGGCCAGGGTTGCAGTGATATACTGGTAAGTGTTATCAGTAGTTTCACGAATGTTATGGACCCTACGTCGGCATGACTTATCGAGCTATTGGGGTCTGACGTTTACCACCCCTAGGCGAGATATGCGACATATCAAACGAACAGACCGGACTATACGGTAGTGTTACTGGTCTGATTCGCAGGAGTGTGAGCGGGCTTGGTCGTCGATCTTCTGATCGCTCAATACCCGGGTGGCCGTTACGTTTGGCAGACCGCTTGCGGCTTGCGGATGTTTGATATGATCATCATCTGCTGCCGGCGTATTGACGAGTCTTTAGAGTCCTACACAGAGGTTTCCTAGCTCAAGCGAAACGAAATAGGAGCGCATATGAGATATGTGCGGGACCGAGAATAATGCGTGTATGTGATACCGTATTTCATTCTCGCGATGAATGTATCGAATGGTTGTATGCGATATAACCTAGTTATCGATTCAAGCGTTGATCCGATAAGCCGATACATTGTATACTAGTCGGTTGTGTGCGACATGACCGGATCATTGAATCAAGTGTTGATTTAATGATTTAATGCATAATTATATATTTGATATATTACTTTGCACTAACTAGTATTGGTTCACTTTAAACGGATTTTCTCACTTGGTTTGTGCACAAAGTATATGTGATATACTTTAGTACACATCTATGTATCATGTTTGATGATGCTTGCTATTGAGGTTAAGTGTGAAGAATTAAACAATGGTTAAGAGATGATTAGGGTTTGTTTTATCATTTTATTTATTCATTTATTTATTTAAATGAAAATGGTTATGAGTTATGATAAGAATGGAGGCCTTTTTTGTTTCTTATTGGATGCTTCATGAACATTTGACTTTATGCCACCATTCTTGTCATTTTGCTTAACCCTAACCCACTCTAATCACCATGGTTAATTCTCTACACCTAACCCTAGTTAGTTATGATAAGTATTGGATTTTCTTTTTGATTAAAAGAATACTTATCATAATTCTATGCTCATCATCTTCTTCTTCTTCTTCAAGTGAGCAACCTTGATGCCATTCATGGCAACTTGTGTTCTAGTGAGCAAAATCCAAATCTAAAGTTAACCCACTTCCTATTTCTTCATCCTCTACCTCTTGCCAAGTAGTAGAGTGTGTTTTCTTCACAAGTTTCATGACTTGGTGAAGTGAGAGCTTGATCTTGCGATGCTTCGACGTAGATCATCTTCGGCTTGGACATCGACGACCTAGCTTGCCCATTCTCCGACGAAGCCGACGCTAGAGCCCGGATTTGATTTGGACAGCGGAGAGGACCTCGTTGCGGAGCTATGGAGGTGGAGCACCGGATCTACAAAGGTTGTATTTCCGTATTCCCTTAGTTAACTGTTAACTAGTTCTTTGTTTCGCCTAAATATCTAGTAAACGATCCGTAGTCGGGTTTGTAGGCACCCGTAAAATTTTATTTGTGCATGTTTGATCACTTGCGAAACCTAACTAGAGTGCCTAGGAACCCTACAGTGGTATCAGAGCCTAGCTAGAGCCTTAGGCGAAGTCCAGACGCGATTTGAAGTCCGATCGAACCGAAACCCTACCCGAAAAATTGCTCTCTGTCCAATTTTTAAAATCTGGTCTTTTTCCACATTAAAAATGTTCAGAAAAATCAGCAGGTTAATATATGATATACTGTGAAATTCGTGCCCATAATTCCTTCTTATTGCCGCGCTTCCGCGGCACGAGCTAGCCTCGTGCGGCGGTTGCGCGGCGGTACGGGCACAGTATTAAATAATTTTTACACAGTATCTCATAATTATTAGTGCTGGTATTCCTGGGTATTTTTAATATTTATTCCAGAGTTGAATTTTTCTGAGTTGATTTGGGGATTCGGTATTTCGATCGGGGTATCAAATTTTGTCTGTGTGGCTTTCCGGATAAATTTTAGAATATGTTAAAAAGTTCGACCGGATATAAATACCCAATTTTTCCCCTGTCGGGAAATTTCCAAGTGTTGGATTTTTCCGTAGTTTAACGACGTTCTAAGTAGTGCAAGTAACGCGATGGTCCCTCTAGAAGACACAAACCTTAACTCGATTATGTGACCGTCTTG
Source organism: Agapanthus africanus (assembly GCA_030015575.1). Taxonomy (NCBI): domain Eukaryota; kingdom Viridiplantae; phylum Streptophyta; class Magnoliopsida; order Asparagales; family Amaryllidaceae; genus Agapanthus; species Agapanthus africanus. The sequence continues at coordinate 455,448,744 of JASDDO010000001.1, read as the reverse complement.
AACTGCCCTTTGAACCTTCGGGTTTGGGGCAGTACGACGTGCCACATGTGAGGCGTTGGCTTGACCCTTCTACGGCTGGACCGTTGGTACTGAGGTACGAACTGAATGTTGTTAGACTTATTTCATGCGTTGATCTGTATCGGGAAAAGTTGGGTGTTAGAATGTTCGATCGGAAAGTTTAACATTTTCTATTTATCTGGAATGGGATACAATAATTGGAATTCACAATAAGTTATATGATAACTAAATGAATGTTATAAACATAGCACTTTAGTCTCACTTGATCGGTTGCCACGGAATTTTGATGTGATCAAAAGTCCGTCGCAATCACGTAGCGTACGCGGATACTCGCCGGGTAAACCTAATAGACAGCCTCACTCCATAGCCCCGACCAAGTGACTGTAGGAGAACCCCGTCGCCGAAAGCATCCGTTCGGGTGCTCGCGGTGGCGGTGTTCCGCCTTGGTGCACTTCGTCGACGGTATCGGGGGTGCGGCCGCCTACTGAAGTTTGCGACGAGCATTCGATCAGGATGTCGGGAATCTTGTTGAATTACCCGACTTGATATTGAAAAGAGTTTTCGATAATGAGACTAAAATGCGGGGTTTATAATTGTTAGGCATGTGATGTCTAAGTAATTCATTTGGTCAGGCATGCGATGTCTGAGGTGGTTGTGGATTCCAACTGTTGTAGTTTTACACTTTCTTTTCTGTGACCGTAAGTGTAATATGTGATATCGCCGGTTTCGTTGCTATATGTCAACGACGATTGGGATGGACATATTTACTTACGTTGATGACATGTGATGTTATGTGTTGCTGGATATGTTATATTGGATCGTCGTGTTTGAATAGCCGGGGGTTTTTATGTGAGATGAGTGTTTTCCATTTTCATTCATGTAAAAACTTGTATGTAATATTCTTTTATTGGGGCGCTTCCAGGTTGCGGGAGTTGTCACCTGTTGTATATTATTTACTTTTCCGCACTAGGATAGACCCAAGGAGGAGGGCACAAGTAACCGGGTTCTGGAGTCCAGTGGGAGACCAACTCGAGGAGTCGAGGCCGGGTCTCCTAACTCTAGAATTGGCAAGGTTGCTTGCCGCTCTCGTAGGGGTCTAGGGGTGTGGGATTGGCTATTCATCACGACCGTGGAATCCGTGTTTTATAGTGGCTCATATTGAAAACACGGACGTCCTAGTATATCCAATATTTCATATGTTTCTTCTGCTGCGTTTTATCTGTGATCATGTGATGTTCTATGAGAGATATTATATATAGTATATATGATATATTATATAGACGTTGCTTATGTTTTACACCCGCGCTAGCCCTGCCCCGCTCTGCCGTTAGTTACCTAACCTAACGGTGCAGACGGGACATCGAGGCGAATGCGGATGGCATAAGCGTACGTTATATTTATCTGTGATGGTTAGGTGGACTTAATTGATGGGATATTCATTAATGAGATTAATGAAAGAAAATAAACCTAATTGATGTTGTGGAATCGAATTTCAAAATAAAAATAGGTAGCTACAGTTCTTGCTTTGCATCGCGGTGTTCATTATAGAACATCCAGCACCTTATTCGATGAGGAAAGGACCGAGATCCCTTCACCGGGAGTGACTCCTTTAGCAATAACTGGCAGATGCTACAACCCTCGGTTTGTTATTTGATCGCTTCTATAGTTTTTGCTTTGCACAGTGATATATATGATATATCCCGCACCTCATTCGACGAGGAAAGGGCCGACGATCCCTTCACCGGGAGTGACCCCTTTAGCAAAACTAGAAAAGCTTCAAAAACATTCCATTTAAAAACCATTTGATTCCGCAACGAGATCAAGTTCAAAGTGTTAAAGGTTTTCACAAAAACCATTCGCAACCCTCCGTCATTTTAGGAAGTAGAGTACTTAGTATTCGTGCTGTGTTTGTTGACCATAGTCAAGGCACAGTGTACGGTAGCTAAGTGATGTCTTCCTACACAGCATATGATGCGATTAGTTAGGACAGTCATGTGGCTTTGTTGACCTTAGCCAAGGGTCATGTGGGTGGGTCTAATTAATCACGAAATGACGGGTAGAACTTGACTAGTACCTATGATTTGTTGACCTTAGCCAAGGTCATAGGTGCTAGGGGTAAAAACCTTTATCGGGAGTTTCAAGTGTTGAAACTTGCAATGAGATTGCATACCTTCTATGTGATAGTTGGATCCCGATACCCACTGCGAGTAATTGTTACTCCTGGGAGAGTTTTGCACTTTACAATTAGCCGATCAAGTAGGTGTCTAGAAAGGTGTCAACGGGGTTACGCCTCTGGGAAAACGAGGTTTACAGTAATTAGGTCCGTGCGAAAGCACGGGGAACCTCCCTCAAAGTACCGACACTGGCCTGGCTGAAAGATTGGCGAACTTGTAGAGTGTAATTAATCCCGGCTAGTCTTTCCTTTTAAGGTTTGAAGGAAGATTTGATAAAAACAGTGGGAGCCATCCTGATTAGATAAAATATATAACCAATCTGATCTTGCAAGAGCGCACGCATTGTGTTTTCTTCTCTCTCTCTCCAGGTAGCGACCATATCACGCCTTAATCAAGATAATAATACGGAAAATTGACTGAACCTGCTTGTTATACTAAGCTGGGGAACGTTGGTCCCGCTCCAACTTATAATTGTTATAAGACAGAGCAGGAAATTGGGGAATACCAGAATTCCTATGCTGCCCAAACGAAGAAAATGCATATGATGCATCTCCTTCGGGTGTATTCATTACAAAGAACTGTTTCTCAGTATCCTCTGCATCCAGGGTATATGATACCGGATCAGGATCCCAGATATGTAATCTGTTACATAGGGCTACAAAAAGGTAGAAAAACTGAGAACGGGTGATAAGTTTCATGAGACAGAAACCGGGGCAAATGTTGCAGCCAAGTCTGTTGGTCACTGTCACCCTGTATTACGAATACATTGATTCTGAACAAATACTATTAGATACCGAACCTGATATACAAAATCATATCAGTCTCTTTATTAGTAAAGAAATGATATAATTTTGTATTGATGGATAATGTTTTGAACATTTCCTATATCAAAAGTTGATCGGTTCAGGCACGCTATCTAAAAGCATTAACGTTCTAAATCAAACTACAGTTCCTAGTATACTGAACACACATAAGAAGAAGAGTTCAGAAATGAACGAATTCTTCTTGAAGCATTGTAGACTAGGTCATATCAATGCGACCCGACTGGCTGAAGTTACATTTAGATGCATATTTAAATCAGTTTGAATTTACATCTTATGAAACTTGCCAGTCATGTCACAAAGATTAGATGACCATAGCTCCGTTTACTGTAAACAGAGAAAGAGTTAATAAACTCTTGGGACTAATACATGATGATGTATGTAAAGTCTCCTGTCTACACATGCCAGGACTGGTTCTTCATACTTCATTATATTCTCTGATAATCTCTCAAGATTCAGTCATATGTTCATGTTGAAACATAAGTCCGAACCTTTTGAGGTATTCACAGAATATAAGTTAGAAGTAGAGAACCAATAACCGGGTATAAGTATCATGTCCTATGATGAGATCAGGGAGGAGAATACTTGTGCATGGAATCCTTGGACTATTCTAAAGGAAAATGAAATTCTCTCTTAGTATTACTCCTCTGAATACACCACAGCACAACGATGTATCGGGGCGGAGCAATCACACAATATTAGATATCGTGTGCTCTATGATGAGTATTACTGAGTTACCTATTTCCTTTTGGGAGTTATGCACTTGAGAAGTTGCATACCTATTGAATTAGGTTCGAATCAAATCAGTGCCTACCATTCCATATGAGATATGGTATGGGAAGAGCCTATCTCTTAAGTAAGTTAAGATTTGGGATTGTCCGGCCTATGTCAAAAGCAAAATCCGGACAAGATCGAGGCAGGATCAGTTCTGTACAACTGGAAAGGTTCCAGCTGTACAAAACTGCCAATGATTTGACAGATCCAAAGGATTCAATAGTTTCCGACGAGCCTCAGCCTCTCCGCCGATCTAGTAGGGTTCCTCATCCGCCTGAGAGATACCTCGGTTTCTCGATGACAGTGGGAGCAAGGATTGCATCATGAGATGATGACCCAACTATTTTCGAGCAGGCCATCGAGAGTAAGGACTCTGTAAGAATGGCTGGATGCTTAGCATTCTGAGATGGAATCCATGTACACCAGCAAAGTATGGACTTTAGCTGCTATATCTGAAGGGTTAAATCCCCATCAGGAGCAAGTATATCTTGAGAAAATTACTTGGTGTAGATGGAAAAGTTGAGACTTTCAAAGCTAGACTTGTTAAAGGTTTTCGTCATCAACCAGGCGTGGATAATAATGAAACCTTTTTCCAGTAGCTATGCTTAAGTCTATCCAGATCCTACTTGCCACGGCTACATACCATAACTACGATATCTGGCGGTTGGGTGCCATGACTACTTTTCTAAATACTGATTTAGAAGAGAACGTCTATAAGAACACAGCCAGAGGTCTTCGTAAACAGTGGGAGCAGCGGAAACGTGTGCAAGTTGCTTTACATAATGAAGCAGGCATCGCGGAGTTGGAACGTCTGTTTTGATGTGATAGTCAAAGTGTTTGACTTCATCAAAATGGTAGACGAACCTTGTATATACAAAAGGGTAGTAGAGAGTAAGGTGGTCATCTTCGTATTGTACGTAGACAACATACTCTTGATAGGAAAAGAGTTTCCTATACTACGATCGATCAATCTCCTATTATCACTATCATTCCCAAAATAGGATCAAAGTGATACCTACTAAATCCTGGATTTTGGATCTATGAGATAGATCTAAATGGATGTTAGAATACTCACTAGCTGTAGTGAGCTGGTATCAATCGATCCTGGGGAGAATCACTGGAAGAGTTCCAGGGTGATAAAGACGACTGAATGTCAGTCACAGGCACTGTCTTTACCCTCAGTAAAGGGACGGTATGTTGGAAGAGTTCCAAGCTCGATACCGTGGCAAACTAGACGATAAAGGCTTGTAACATCGCTATTAAAGATACTACCAAAGAGGCAGTTTGGGCTTATATTGGTTCATAAGATGAACTAGGTTCCTGCCATTGTATGACAATGGAAGTGTGGTTTTGGCCCTGGAACCCTGGTCCCATCAGTGACCCAGACATATTCTGAGGCAGCATCACCTGATCAAGGAGATAGATGATCTCCAGGGTGATCTAGGTTAGGAGAGAAGACTCAGAGGACAACACGGCGGATCCACTCACGAAGGCCTTTTTCCCAAAGAGAGACAATTTATGGGATGGTTGAGTATGTGATACTGCAACCACTGCTACAGATGGCCCTAGTGCAAGTGGGAGATTGTTAGTTATATGTATGCCCTAGAGGCCATTACTGTACATTAGATGTATATTGTAGTGGATGCTGGGACATATATAGGAAGGACTTTCTTGCTTGAGATGATAGTACGCTATCTGGTTGCACTTTATCTTAACATGTATACTTTCTGTCTCTCTGATAACATGTTGATAAAGCCCTTAGGATATGTACTCGACTTCCAGGACTATGATGTAGATCATACTAGTGGGGCCTGGGTAGTCCATGAGTACATCCTTGAAAAGTTCCTAGTCGAGGGAATATCGAGACGGGGCATCGATATTCCAGAGTAGACTAGCGCATATCTTCTCGACCCATGCGATGGGCGATGGATGATCCCATATCCATTGGTGTTTGACATCGAAGATGGTATGCGGGTGCTCAGTGGAGACTGGGTACACTGAACGGACTCGCCGAGAACTCCCAGATGGTATTATACCTCACGTCAGATGGCAGTTCTCTGGTGACACTGGTACAGCTTAGTCTGTAGACCCGAGATCGTCATAGAGTCTTGTGTGTCTCCCACTGTGCTTTGATTTCCACCCTACCACGGCTCTACTGAGTTGTGCAAACAGGTGGTTTTTGGGTACAGTCCCGATTCACATGGAGGCAATGAGCGATAGGAGGGGATTCGTCTCTCCCGGTATTGGGGGTTGATGTTGTGCTATGCTCGACTGGCCATAACAGGAAATCCCTGGCCAGGGTTGCAGTGATATACTGGTAAGTGTTATCAGTAGTTTCACAAATGTTATGGACCCTACGTCGGCATGACTTATCGAGCTATTGGGGTCTGACGTTTACCACCCCTAGGCGAGATATGCGACATATCAAACGAACAGACCGGACTATACGGTAGTGTTACTGGTCTGATTCGCAGGAGTGTGAGCGGGCTTGGTCGTCGATCTTCTGATCGCTCAATACTCGGGTGGCCGTTATGTTTGGCAGACCGCTTGCGGCTTGCGGATGTTTGATATGATCATCATCTGCTGCCGGCGTATTGACGAGTCTTTAGAGTCCTACACAGAGGTTTCCTAGCTCAAGCGAAACGAAATAGGAGCGCATATGAGATATGTGCGGGACCGAGAATAATGCGTGTATGTGATACCGTATTTCATTCTCGCGATGAATGTATCGAATGGTTGTATGCGATATAACCTAGTTATCGATTCAAGCGTTGATCCGATAAGCCGATACATTGTATACTAGTCGGTTGTGTGCGACATGACCGGATCATTGAATCAAGTGTTGATTTAATGATTTAATGCATAATTATATATTTGATATATTACTTTGCAGTAACTAGTATTGGTTCACTTTAAACGGATTTTCTCACTTGGTTTGTGCACAAAGTATATGTGATATACTTTAGTACACATCTATGTATCATGTTTGATGATGCTTGCTATTGAGGTTAAGTGTGAAGAATTAAACAATGGTTAAGAGATGATTAGGGTTTGTTTTATCATTTTATTTATTCATTTATTTATTTAAATGAAAATGGTTATGAGTTATGATAAGAATGGAGGCCTTTTTTGTTTCTTATTGGATGCTTCATGAACATTTGACTTTATGCCACCATTCTTGTCATTTTGCTTAACCCTAACCCACTCTAATCACCATGGTTAATTCTCTACACCTAACCCTAGTTAGTTATGATAAGTATTGGATTTTCTTTTTGATTAAAAGAATACTTATCATAATTCTATGCTCATCATCTTCTTCTTCTTCTTCAAGTGAGCAACCTTGATGCCATTCATGGCAACTTGTGTTCTAGTGAGCAAAATCCAAATCTAAAGTTAACCCACTTCCTATTTCTTCATCCTCTACCTCTTGCCAAGTAGTAGAGTGTGTTTTCTACACAAGTTTCATGACTTGGTGAAGTGAGAGCTTGATCTTGCGATGCTTCGACGTAGATCATCTTCGGCTTGGACATCGACGACCTAGCTTGCCCATTCTCCGACGAAGCCGACGCTAGAGCCCGGATTTGATTTGGACAGCGGAGAGGACCTCGTTGCGGTGCTATGGAGGTGGAGCACCGGATCTACAAAGGTTGTATTTCCGTATTCCCTTAGTTAACTGTTAACTAGTTCTTTGTTTCGCCTAAATATCTAGTAAACGATCCGTAGTCGGGTTTGTAGGCACCCGTAAAATTTTATTTGTGCATGTTTGATCACTTGCGAAACCTAACTAGAGTGCCTAGGAACCCTACAAGGGACTTTGTGTAATGGCTTTCCAAATACAGTGCGATACCAACCCCCAATACTGGGAGAGAAGAATCCTATCAAACCTATAACAACCCTAAACTTTCTGTACGAAATTTTTCAAAATACAGAATGGAATACCTAAGCCTGAGCACAAGCTATAAATTAAATTTGCTTCTGAACAGCAAGAAATAGCTTGTAGCTCACTGGTAAAGACCTTGCACTGCTGAGACATAGCACCTGAGTTCAAATCCCATCAACCACATATTATTTTTATTGATTTTTCTTTTAACTTTTTAGAAGCTCAAAGGTTTGCACGTGCACCGCACATAAAATGAAAAGTCACAATAAAAACAAACATGTGGAAAATGCTATTAATACAGCCTAGGACACGTGGCCCCAATCCAATCCCCATCCCTTCCAAGATGATCGGTGAGATCGTGATTTGGGTCGGCACCATCAGTCTAAACCGTACCAAATGCTCTTAAAATTTAACCCTAGCACCCCTTGGCATAACCCACTAACTCTATATTCTGCATTCATCCAAAGCATATTAAATCACCCTTTAATCCAACTTTTAATGCATATTTTTAATGCATTCTTTAACCCTCAAAACCCTAATTTTCCCTATAAATACCACACCACATTTCACCCCTCCTCATTCAGAATTTCATTATAAAAACTCTATAAAATTTCCAAGTCCTAAGTTGTGCAAGTGGAGTTAGCAAAGGGCGAAGTTCTGACGAAATTTCAAGGAGATTCCAGCGACGACACGATGCCCCGACGGTTCCAAAAGCTTCCCCTATCTCTTCTTTTGTTTTTCAACCTGTAAGTCCCTTCTTCTCCTCTCTTTTACTATTCACAAACTCTTCATTCTCAAAACTCGTCGGAAGCGGAGTTAATCCGGCTTCCGATTCGCTTTTCCTTAAAAATTCAATTCTTTTCTTAATAACAAACCTACAAATTTCAATGTATTATTTTATAACCATTAACAAACACATTAGAACAAGTTCTACATCAAAATAATAATCACAGCAAGTTCTATTTCACTTTTACATTAAAATACCCTCATGTTTAAATTCGACATTGCTTATTTCTTTTAACCCTATCACCTTTAAAAAAACTCATGAGGTAATGACCTACCTCATCACAACACACATTCTTGACATAGCACGATAACATTTGGGACATTAGTTGTGGGAAAATACACATTACAATAAAATACCCTAAACTATTATAAAACCATATTTCTTTAAAATGTAGTAACTAATTCCTAACAATTGCGTCCTTACAACCCACTTTTGGGAAATTCCGATCGGGATGGTGTGGATTATCGCACGTCCTCGGATCTAGCAGGGCGGAATTCAGACCTCCGCAAGTAGCATTCGAATTCCGATGGAATTATTATTACAATTTAAGAAAAACGAGATTTATAGAATAAATAAAATTATATTTTTATTAAATAAATATATATGTAAATATTATCAAAATACCTATTTTAAATAGATAAAATATTCCCTGTTTCCAAAATCCAAGAAAAGATCCAAATATTTCATGAAACTACCATGACGATTCAAAACAACATCCATATTACATTAAAATACCATATGCAATTATTACTAGGTTTATATCAACTAGAAATTACTTCACATTTAAAAATTACATCTATGAAAACCCTAAAGACAATAATTAAATACTTGAGGTGTATTTTGGAAATATATCAAAACTATTTTTATATAAAACCCCCTCAAGTTATATCAATTTACAATAAGGACTCTGGTAAATATAGGTTTAAACGGGACCAATTCTCTTAGGCCTCGAGGAGCCGGAGAAAGTGGGTACTTGCCTATTTAAGGTAGATAACTAAACCGGAATTATCATACAGTAATTGTCTTGGAAAAAGACATAAATCCTACCGTCCATGTGCAGCAGTTACCGATTACTCCAAAACAATCAGGACTCCAATTCTGTTTAAAAGTCTGACTCAGTTCGAGTCACAGTCAAATCTGAAAACAATCTGACTTGAATTCGATTCAAGTATAACCACAATACAACCTGAATCCATGAACTCCAGAATACAATCTATATAACATGACTGAACCGAACCATGGATGTATTCCGTTTACATGACTATCCATTATATCCATTTCCGTTTACAGATATCATGGTTTCAGCAAGTCTTCCATTTACTACAATACAATGCAATGCAATACAATACAATACAACTAGTACAATCAATACAACCAATGCAATAAACATTACGGGGTTTATAAAGGGGTAGACTGGTACGGAACATGTTAAAAGTGGCACAAGGTGGTCACTAAAGACGTAATTACATTCATGCCGTTGTTCCGTAGTATTTTCGATGGAGCCTTATACTACTGGTTACCAAAGTCCACGGTGTAAGTTGGACTCCTCTCGTATACACTGGCATATTCTATACCAAACTACAAACAACTGCGTTAACATTATAATCAAATATTACAAGTTATACTCTCTTTCTGTCTATTCTATCTCTATCTATCTTTGGGACTTACCGAGCGATTATTCGCTGACGACATTCATTTTCTTCTTTCTTTGGAATGTTGTCAGGAGGACCCGACTCTGAGGAGCTCGAGACCAGCCAGGAGCACTTGGAGTAGTACACTGAAGACCCCGAGCTATAGTCACTTGTACATATTTCATTTCAGTTATACCATTGTTTAGGCATTGTTTTCCATTCATGTATTTACATTTCCAATTGTACTTATAAAGAATTGTTAATAAATAAAAGTTGTTGTTCAATTACATCTATTATCATTTTTCTTGTGTATATTTACTTTATATTTCTTAGATACGCTTAGCGTGTTTACTTCGGAGTAAATACATCGCGTGACCTATCGCGTCTCCTTACCGTACACCGGGAAGCGGGGCATGACAGGTTTTGTTGGCGGACCATGCAGGTCAGTGCTGCATGGAACTCTACCATGCAGGTCAGTTCTGCATGGACATGCGGGTCAATTCTGCATGAAGTCCTAAGCAATAACACAAGAATCGGCAACTAAAAACATTCTTTACTTTTCATATTCCTTGAATCTTATAATTTTATATACTTTGAAACTATCCTAACCCAAATTTTTCTTTCAAGGTTATGGATTCTCCAAACAACACTAGCATAAATTTCAACAACACACTACCACCTCTACCGCTTACGCCTACCGTCGCTGCTCCGATCAACGAATAGACGGTACTGCTTGAGGCGATCCGAAGCCTCTTGGAAGGAAAGCAGCAGCAGACTGCTATTCTAATGAACCGTCCAGAAGCGGAAGAGTCCAGAGTAAAGCAATTCTGGGCATTCACCCAAAACAGTTCTCGGGAAAAGAGAGCCCTCTCGAAGCAGAGGAATGGGCTCAAAGTATTGAGGATGATCTGGCAGCGGCACAAGTGCCAGAGATCGCTTGGGTTCGAGTTGCAAAGCTGCAACTCACCAACAATGCCCGAGTATGGTGGAAGGAGGAGGAAAGCCGTCTTGAACAACCTATCAAATAGAGGACTTTTTGCGACATGTTCGACGCGAAATACTTCCTAGAGACTGCCCGATTTGACATGGAGCAGCAGTTCATCCACCTACAACAGGGTTCTATATGGACCAAATCAGTGGATGAGTATGATGCTGAGTTTACCATGCTCAGTAGATAAGATATGTCTTAATATTTGATTTTCAAATATCACATACTACACGGCTAACACAAGACCGTAACAGGTTTGTGGCCCATCTCATACCGACTGCTGAGATCAGGACTAGAAGATTTTAGTAAGGGTTGGACCAGGAAATCCAAGTTGTCTTAGCTACAGGGGATTTCCCAACCCATGATTTGGCTTTGAAGGCTGCCCGAAGATACGACGCAGTAGTGAAGAGGAAGGGCAGACCTCAATGTAAGGCTACGCCAGCACCCCGGCCATCAATACATGGCCAAATGCGGAACAAAAACTTTTAAAACTCGGCGCTAACGTAACCCTAAAACCCGGATCGTGCCATTAACCCTATACTAGTTAACTATAAAGAGTTTAGACAGGTTGTACCGATCGATCCGTGTCCTTCAGTCTTCAATCTCTGTCCTAAGATTGTCGTGGCTTCCTCGATCAAGTTCGGTCTTCGGTCACCCTCGTCGAAGACGATCCATGTCGAGGATTAATAATACGAGCTCCCTCTTCAAAACCGAAGCAACTCGAGCATCCCGCTTGCTAACCTAGATACCCAAGGTGAAGTTTAGATAGTATGTGAATACTTTGTCTCAAAGTACCTATGGATTTGGGTGGAGGTGAATGAAGTTGCCAAGTGAAGTGAAGAATGTGAGCATAGGTTTATGCTAAAAGGAAAAATAAGCTTGCTAAAAAAATGGGCTTGGCCAAATTGGGAAAATTGTTCTCTGGGGATTTTTTTGGTGGTTCTTCTTATGGTGGTAAATTAGTGATATATATATATATATATATATATAGAAACTAAAGAATTACACATCCCCACCAAAATATCCACAGCCACCTAAAATATCCTATGCAAAATATCTTAACCATTTATGCACAAAACAAATGATGAGTCACCAAATTTGGCAGCCTCAAATTTTCCCACGAAATTTGCCTAGCCCAAAATTAATCACAACATGCCACAATAATGCTCACGAAATTGCCAAGCCCAAAATTACCAGCCAAAGAAAAACCATGCAAACAAAATACTCACATTTTCACATATCACATTTAAACATTAAACTAAATGTTTAAAATGGAAGAAAAGAAAATGGCAACTTCAAAAGTAAACTCATAACGAATTACAAGAATACCCCTCATCCGTATATACATACCAGCATCCGTATTCCGACCAAATACGAATACAACGAGACGAAAGTAATCCAACAATCTAATACTAGGATCCGGCTTAAACCAAAGCCCACTAGTATTATCCATCCGATCATGATCAGTGCACAAGTGCACGTATATGATCGAACCCTGCCATAAAACCATACGGCCTCTACAACATTTTGCCCGAACTAGGGAAACCATCTGTGTGGGACTCTAAAGACTCGTCAATACGCTGGCAGTGGGTTTAACTACAAGCATATCAGTGGCACTAGCTGTACGTAACGGCTACCCAGGTTTTGAGCGAAAGGGAGGCCGACGAGCGAACTCATCCTGAAACCCTACTGAGCCTGACGGTGACAATATCCGTACAGTCCGGTCCGTTCGTCTATGAGTATCGCATATCGGGCTTAGGGGGATGGTAAACGTCAGACCCCCAATAGCGGTATAAGTCGTGTCGGAGTGTAGCCCAGAACACCCTGAGAAACTACTGGAATACCTACCAGTAAATCTCACTTTCCTTGGCCAAGGACTTTGTGAAATGGCTCTCCAGACACAGCGCGATATCACCCCCAATACCGGAAGTGATGAATCCCCTGCCGATCCGCTCACTGCCTCTATGTGGCTCGGGACTGTACCCAACTAAAACCTGTTTGCACGACTCTTTTGAACCGTGGTAGGGTAGTAATCAAAGCACAGTGGGAACTCACACGAGACAAATGACGATCTCAGGTTGATAGACTAACCTGTACACATGTCATCAGGGAACTGCTATCCAATGATAGGTATAATACCAACTAGCATGTTCCCGGCGAGTCCGTCCGTTATACTCATAACCCAATGAGCACCTGTATACGTCTTAAGTGAACCAACTGACACCAATGGCTTGTGAGACCGGCCACCGCCCCTCGTCGGGATCTCGATCCATATACACTAGTCTACTCTCGGAGTATCGATGCCCAGTCTCGAAACTCCCACGACTAGGGACACTTTAAGGATGTGCTTATAGACTACCCAACTCTCACGTATATGATTGCCATCATACTGCTGGTAGTCAAGCAAAAATCCTATTAGCTCTATCAATATATAATAGTGATCTGTAATATCACCTGAAGCATGTACACGATTATAAAGACAAACCAGATAGCATACTATCATCTCGAGTAAGACTGTTCTACCGGTATAGGTCATCCCTCAATCATTGCAATCACATGCCTGTGATCCAATAATTGACTTGAGGGCACTATAGCCAACACTCAATCTGCCGAAATGAAGCACCCTGCCACTCAGATGGCAGGAGGAGCCTCTTCAAGGCCAACTGTTGAACCCAGGAGACCGGAAGTAACAGATAACCAGCCAAGTACAGATTTTGCTTCTATTGCAAGAGGGATGGACACTTGTGGAAGGATTATAGGCGCACAAAAGGCATGTACTTAGTTTGTGGTGCATCCAATCATGGAATTGGAACATGTCCTTATAGACGCAACACTGTTCCAACTCACAACACTTACCCGCAGCGGCCAGCTATCCAGACTCCTGCACCTCGTCTTGCACTCCCAGCTCCATCTCCACGTGGACCTCCTGCACAGCCTAATCGCAAATTCCAACTGGCACTAAGGAACATGCCTCGAGGGCAGAGAAACATTCCCCAAGGACAGAGGAATGTGCCTCCAGTTAGAAGGAATATACCCCGGCGACAAACTTTCATATTAGCGGCCGTAGAAGCCAAGACTGTATACTAAGGTAACACCGGTAATTCCTTTCAATATTTTCAAACCCTTGTATCATCTTGTTACTTTTCATGCAATGCCGGTATTTCTTTCACAATCATGATCACGAAATTTTTTTGAATCTATTACACTTTCTTTCTACAAATTTCGAGGACGAAATTTATATAAGGAGGGTAGAATGTAACAACCCTAAACTTTCTGTACGAATTTTTTCAAAATACAGAAAGGAGTACCTAAGCCTGTGCATAAGTTATAAATTAAATTTGCTTTTGAACAGTAAGAAAGAGCTTGTAGCTCACTGGTAAAGACCTTGCACTGCTGAGACATAGCACCTGAGTTCAAATCCCATTAGCCACATACTATTTTTATTGATTTTTCTTTTAAATTTTTATAAGCTCAAAGGTTTGCACGTGCACCGCACGTAAAATGAAAAGTCACAATAAAAACAAACATGTGGAAAATGCTATTTATACATCTTAGGACACGTGGCCCCAATCCAAGCCCCATCCCCTCCAAGATGATTGGTGAGATCGTGATTTGGGCCGGCACCATCAGTCTAAACCGTACCAAATGCTCCCAAAATTTAACCCTAGCACCGCTTGACCTACCCCACTAACCCTATATTATTTGTTTACTCTGCATTCATCCAGAGAATATTAAATCACCCTTTAATCCAATTTTTAATGCATATTTTTAATGAATTCTTTAACCCTTAAACCCCTAATTTTCCCTATAAATACCACACCACATTTCACCCTCCTCATTCAGAATTTCATTATAAAAACTCTATAAAATTTCCAAGTCCTAAGTTGTGCAAGTGGAGTTAGGAAAGGGCGAAGTTCCGACGAAGTTTCGAGAAGATTCCGGTGACGAAACGACGCCCTGACGGTTCCAAAAGCTTCCCCTATCTCTTCTTTTGTTTGCCAACCTGTAAGTTCCCTCTTCTCCTCTCTTTTACTATTCTCAAACTCTTCATTCTCAAAACTCGTCGGAAGCGGAGTTAATCCAGCTTCCAATTCGCTTTTCTTTAAAAATCCAATTCTTTTCTTAATAACAAACCTATAAATTGCAATGTATTGTTTTATAACCATTAACAAACACATTAGAATAAGTTCTACATCAAAATAATAATCACATCAAGTTCTATTTCACTTTTACATTAAAATACCCTCATGTTTAAATTCGACATTGCTTATTTCTTTTAACCCTATTACCTTTAAAAAAACTCACGAGGTAATGACCTACCTCATCACAACACACATTCTGACATAGCACGATAACATTTGGGACATTAGTTGTGAGAAAATACACATTACAATAAAATACCCTAAACTATTATAAAATCGTATTTCTTTAAAATGTAGTAACTAATTCCTAACAATTGCGTCCTTAAAACCCGCTTTTGGGGGATGGTGAAGATTATGGTACGTCCTCGGATCTAGTAGTGCGGAATTCAGACCTCCGCAAGTAGCATTCGAATTCCGATGGAATTATTATTACAATTTAAGAAAAACGAGATTTATAGAATAAATAAAATTATATTTTTAGTAAATAAATATATATGTAAATATTATCAAAATACCTATTTTAAATAGATAAAATATTCCCTGTTTCCAAAATCCAAGAAAAGAATCCAAATATTTCATGAAACTACCATGACAATTCAAAACAACATCCATATTATATTAAAATACCACATGCAATTATTACTAGGTTTATATCAACTAGAAATTACTTCACATTTAAAAATTACATCTATGAAAACCCTAAAGACGATAATTAAATACTTGAGGTGTATTTTGGAAATATATCAAAACTATTTTTACATAAAACCCCCTCAAGTTATATCAATATACAATAAGGACCCTAGTAAATATAGGTTTAAGCAGGACCAATTCTCTTGAGCCTCGGGGAGCCGGAGAAAGTGGGTGCTTACCTATTTAAGCTAGATAACTAAACCGGAGTTATCATACGGTAATTGTCTTGGAAAAAGACTCCAATCCTGTCATCCATGTGCAGCAGTTACCGATAACTCCAAAACAATCAGGACTCCAATTCTGTTTAAAAGTCTGACTTAGTTCGAGTCACGGTCAAATATGAAAACAATCTGACTTGAATTCGATTCAAGTATAACCACAATACAACCTGAATCCATGAACTCCAGAATACAATCTATATAACATGACTGAACCGAACCATGGATATATTCCATTTACATGACTATCCATTATATTCATTTCCGTTTACTGATATCACGGTTTCGGCAAGTCTTCCATTTACTACAATACAAAACAATATAACCAGTACAATCAATACAACCAATGCAATAAACATTACGGGGTTTATAAAGGGGTAAACTGGTACGGAACATATTAAAGGTGGCACGAGCTGGTCACTAAAGATGTAATTGCATCCATGTCGTTGTACCGTAGTATTTTCGAGGGAGCCTTGTACTACGGGTTACCAAAGTCCACGGTGTAAATTGGACTCCTCTCGTATACAATGGCATATTATGTACCAAACTATAAACAACTGCGTTAACATTATAATCAAACATTACAAGTTATACTCTTTTTCTGTCTATTCTATCTCTATCCATCTTTGGGACTTATCGAGCGATTGTTCGCTGACGACATTCATTTTCTTCTTTCTTTGGAATGTTGTCAGGAGGATCCAACTCTGAGGAGCTCGAGACCAGCCAGGAGTACTTGGAGTAGTAGACAGAAGACCCCGAACTATAGTCACTTGTACATATTTCATTTCAGTTATGTCATTGTTTAGGCATTGTTTTCCATTCATGTATTTACATTTCCAGTTGTACTTGTAAAGAATTATTAATAAATAAAAGTTGTTGTTCAATTACATCTATTGTCATTTTTCTTGTGTATATTTACTTTATATTGCTTAGATACGCTTAGCGTGTTTACTTCGGAGTAAATATGTAGCAGGCCACGCCGCGTGTCACGCCCCGCTTCCCAAAATACGGAATACGAGGGGTGACAAGGCCAGCCATGCTCCTACGGTCGAGAAAATATCCTGTCGTAGTCACACTTCGGCTTCTAGCATTACGTGGTAATCAGTAATCAATGCACAGGTAATGAGAAATGCAGTCACTACTTCTAAAAAATAAATATAAACTAACTAGATAGAGATCAAGGGAAGATAGCGTTGACGTCGCCGATCTAGATGTGCGCAATATCCTCGAGGTAAGGCAGGTCCTGATCCGAGCTCAGTCCACTTCTCACTCTGAGCATGCATACTCAGGTCGTCAGAGCGACACAATAGCAATATATATATATATATATATATATTCATATGTAAACACGTGCAATAAAGATGAACATGAAACAATAAATATAGAGTGATGACATGAGCATGAAGTAACCGGTGCAGGTAAACAATAAAGCAGGTATATCGAATCAGTAATTAATGCATGTCCATATCACTAAACATATCAGTCTCTAAGTCTCACTTTCCAAGTCACTAAACCTATCGTCAGTCCAAGTGTGAGCGTCAACCACCGTAGTAGTATCCCCAACCCAATGGTAGGCCCCAGGGCAAGGGAACACGGGCCCGAATCATGCTCGCTAATAATCAGTAATATCACCCATATGAGTCCCAAAATCGCTGTATATGACGGCAGTGGGACTCCCGAGATTCCGTTGATTGAACTCATACTCAAACTTCCCCACACCCACGATCTACATCAAACACCGACCATGAATACAAATACTAGTCGCTCCATGACAAGTCTATGCGAGAACTGGAGACAGGGTCTCTATCAAGCATGTCTCGACTGGTATCCAAGACAAATGGACAGTACTCGATATCTTACCTATGACACTAATATGCGTGCTTCCATAACCGTCCCATTCTAGTTATAGTTACACCTATATGTGTCCCATAGACGTCGACAATGTAATAATTTAACCGGTTCCGCTGATTGTGTACAAGTATGTGTCACTTCACTTATTCATTCACGCTTTAACACTAACGTACTTGCCACAATCCAATTGATTGTTAGATTTTTTGCGTGCTTAGTTAATTACCGCAATCAAGACGGTTTCACTTGTAGCTAGCCGGTTGAGTACGGGTCGTCTGCAGGGAGATGGGAATCTTTTTCTATGTGCTTTAACGAGTTAAGTCCAAATGTCCAGGTTTGTTTGAGATTAACTATGTGCTAAAATGTATATAAAGAGAGCTTGTTAGGGTTAAGATTAGGTTAGTTTGAGATAGGAGTCGCTCACTTCTTTCGTTGCCACTCTTAATATCGGTGTTACGGTAATCGGCAACAACGGGGATTAGCACGACTAGGAAGGAACTTGCGAGTATAAGCTAGGCTTTCCAACGCTTAGTTCCTTCCTTTTGGTCCTTGTCCGTCCGTTCTTGGCTCTTAGCCTTAACCTCCGGTTAATTCAACCACAACCGGTCTCACTAAGGAATCACCGCTATCATGTAAGATAGGGTACCGTAGGGAGCGGATTGTGGTTCAATTAACGGGAGTCCGAATTAAGATGTTGGGCAAGAAAAGAGTGAGAGAGATTTCCTTCTCTCAAACTTTCCTTATCCTACCCTAACAAGTGAGAAACTACTCACCCATTACAAAAAAAAGGAAAAATACAACAAAAGGAGGAAGATAGAAAGGAAGAGGTTAGAAGATAACAACTAGTTATTTGAGACCTCACCTTGGTAAGGATCAACCTTAAGTATCATTGCTGTTAAGAATAAAGAAAAATAGAACAAGAAAGAAACAAACAACAAATAACAACAATTAGATTAGCAAATGAAAATTACAAGCAATTATAATTAACAACATAACAAGACAAGCATGATAAAGAAAAGAACTCTTTTATTCATCACTTCACTCATAAAAGCTCACTACAAAGTTTTTAATGGAGAAAAGATGAAAAGAGGAAGAAGAACAACAAAATATATCCTAAAATATAATACAAGAATTAAGCACCCTTCACTTGGCATTGTTCTGAGCTATTTATAGGCAGAAAACATAAACCCTAGGGCAACATTCTGGCCCCATATGAAGTTACTAAAATGCCCCCAAAAAATCTTCAATTGCCGAGTCAACTCTGCCGCGGATCCGCGGCCGAGTCGCCATGTTGGCCGCGGATCCGCGGCCATAAAGTTGAATTGATGGCTCATTTTTTCTGGGGATCTCTACGTTGCTGTGTACTTCAGTGTGGTATACTTGGTTTCTCAGAAGCTCTTCACATTTCTTCCAGATTTTCAGCAGGTCAAAAGGTGATTTGATGTGGATGTTTTGCCATGATTTTCTTGAGCTCCGTGTAGATATCTTGGATCTTGTGTTGACTGTTGGAGATAGTGCCCTCAGAGTCAATTATTAGGTCACAGGTACGTGATTGTAATGATTGAGGGAGGACCTATCCCGGTAGGACAGTCTTACTCGAGATGATAGTATGCTATCTGGTTTACCTTTATCATCGTGTACTGCTTTAGGTGACATGACACGTCGCTATTACACGTTGATAGAGCCCCTAGGATTCTTGCTTGACCACCAGCAGTATGAGGGCGATCATATAAGTGGGAGCTGGGGGTCTACAAGCATATCCTTAAAAGGTCCCTAGTCGTGGGAGTTTCGAGACCGGGCATCGATACTCCATTAGTAGACTAGTGTATACAGTCGAGACCCCGACGAGGGACGGTGGCCGGTCTCACAAGCCACTGGTGTCAGTTGGATCACCTAAGATGTATACAGGTGCTCATTGGGTTATGAGTACACCGGACAGGACTCGCCGGGAACATGCTAGTTGGTCATATACCAGACGTCAGATGGCAGTTCCCTGGTGACATGTGTGCAGGTTAGTTCATCGACCTGGGGATCGTCATTTGTCTCGTGTGAGTTCCCACTGTACTTTGATTACTACCCTACCACGGCTCAAAGGAGTCGTGCAAACAGGTTTTAGTTGGGTACAGTCCCGAGCCATATGGAGGCAGTGAGCGTATCTTCAGGGGTTCGTCTCTCCCGGTATTGGGGGTGAGGTCGTGCTGTGTCTAGGAGAGCCATTACACAAAGTCCTTGGCCAAGGCAAGGAGATTTACTGGTAGGTATTCCAGTAGTATCTCAGGGTGTTCTGGGCTACACTCCGACACGACTTGTACCGCTTTTGGGGGTCTGACTTTTACCAACCCCCTAGGCCCGCCATGCGATACTCATAGACGAACGGACCGGACTGCACGGATATTGTCACTGACAGGCTCAGTAGGGTGTCAGGATGAGTTCGCTCATCGACGTCCCTTTTAGTCAATAGCTGGTGGCCCGTTACGTATTGGCTTATACCTCTGACGTGCTAGTGGTTAAATCCACAGCCATAGTATTGACGAGTCTTTAGAGTCCACCACACTTTCAGTTACTCAAGCTTTCGGGCGAAACGCTGTAGAGGCCGTATGGAGATATGGCAAGGTTCGATCAGATACGTGCGGTATTGCACGGATCGTGATCGGACGGTTTTTACTAGCCGGCTTTGGCTTAAGCCGGATTCTAGTTTTAGATATTGTAAATTTTGTCTCTTTGCATTTGTATCCGAACGGAATACAGATGCGGGTGTGTATGCACAGTATCGGGGTTTTCCTGTAATTTATTACGGGACCAGTTTTCTGGAGTTGCCAGTTTGCATTCCGTTCCGGCCGGTTTTCCTTTGTTCTTTCCCGGCCGGACTTTTTAGATGGAGGGGGTTATTTGCAGTTTTGCAAATAACAATTTGTGGGGGGGTTTCTTGCAATTGTATTGATTATGATGGCTTTCATATCTTGCACCATTGACTTGCATTTATGGGGATTTGATTGGGTATGGTTTGGAGATGGCCGGCCACTGTTTGGGCATGGAGTGTGATTTTATTTTGAATGGATTAATTGATATCATTTTCTTTAGTGGACCCCTCCCACATGTTGTGTGCTGGAATGATGGACTTTGTGGGCTGTTGCTTTTGTTGGTGATGGGTTAATTAATATTTATTGATTGGCTTGTGTGATTTGAGGTGGAAGTGGTTCTGTTGGAATGAGGGGATTAATTTATTAGAGTGGATTCTTTGTGCTAAGAGAGGTGCAAAAGGGGGCTGATTGTTTTAGTAAACAGAGAGAGCTTTTCTCTTGGTTGGCCGAGCTTCCCTTTCCCATAGGCTGCTTCATTCTTTTTCCCCTTGCAAGCCTCCATGAAATTCTTGTGCAAAATACCTCCACCAATGGCAATTCCTACAACCCCAAATGAGACTTCTTCACTACACATTCTACAGCGAATCTTGGGCACGTCGAGTAGCCGGCTTCGTGCCCGAGTTGCCTCGGCATTGAGGTGGGAGCCCGTAAAAGAAGTAGGCGATGTGGTGCACTTCCGGCGACGAGGAGGAGACGGGACATTCCGCAGGAGATCGGGACGATGATGAGAAGACCGGAGGACTTGGATCGTCGGTATATCTCTTTCCCATCTTATAGTTAGCTAGGACTAGTTAATGGTTCGATCCGGTTAAAGTGCGCGGTGGTGCCGGTTTGCAAAGTCCGCAAAATTAAAGTTATTCACCGCTTCCGCATTCCGCCGTCGGGTTGACGGCCGGGGCGCCGCCGTGCACTTACAGTGGTATCAGAGCCACGCCATTAACTTCGTCTAGCTTTTGTGTAATGTGTTTTACGTTTCCGATCGAACAAAATCCCGAAAACCCGTTTTTTTTTTTTTTTTGCACATCAGTTTCTGTCGAATTTTTTTTGAGTCTAAAAATTTTTCAGGTGGTCTCAGAATGATGTGCAAGGAAAACTAAGCACACTGTAAAAATTTGGTACCTCGATCTCCCCATACCGCCGCGGAAGGGCGGCCAAAGCCCTGCTTTGGCCGCTCTTCCGCCGCGGATTTTACTGTTCACTACCCCAAATTGTTTCAGTGTGTTTCTGAGTGATAATTGTGGTTTTTGGAATATTAAAATTGGGCCCAGGTTTTCTATGGTTGCTACAGTTTTGTTTGGGGGCCCACTTGTTAATGTTTGATCAATCGGAAAATTTTAAACACATTTTTCACAGTATTTACATTATATCTGCAACCGTGAATGTCACTCGATCGGTAAATCCGGTCTAACTGCTATAGCCCGGTTAGACGGATTTGCGAACGTGACTTTCACGTTGATGTTCTATGTATTTGCTGTGATGTTGCGGATCGGTCGTGGGGGATAGCCTGGATGCAATGCTAGTACTGTTTTGTTGTATTATGTACATTTGATATTGCGGGGCGAGCGTCCGACATGTGGACTGCCGTCACTGCCTGATTGTATTATTCTTTTGGGGCACGACCTGGTTGCGGTCGATGTACCCGGTGTATGTATATTTTACTTTCTGTACTAGGATTGCCCCGCGGAGAGGTGCACGGATAGCCGGGTTCTGGAGGGCAACAAGCCCGCATCTCATGGCATTGAGACGGAGGGGGCTTCACTCTAGGATTGGCGGGCTATTCGCCGCACTTGTAGGGGGTACAGGTTTGACCCAGGAGGGGTGCCCAAGTTGCCGGATTCCGTGAAGTGCTGGGTGGTCCATTCACGGCGCTGGAAGGGGCTGCCTCGCTTCAGGTTTTGGCGGGTGACTTGCCGCGCCCGTAGGGGTCTAGGTTTTCATTGCACAGGCTATCCACACGACCAGGGGAACGTCGGGTTTCAGCGGCTCTGTGAAACCCGGGGATCCCAGATATCTGTATTGTTCTGTGATGTTGTACATTTCTGTGATGTTGCATTTCATTCACGCCTTGAGCGAATATAATATATTGGTATATATATTAGTAGATGTTGTATATGTTTTGCATCCGCGCTAGTCCAGTCCCCGCTCTGTCGTTAGTTAGCTAACCTAACGGGTAATGACGGGACCCAGTGGCGAATGCGGATGGCATATACGTACATCAGTATATTTTCGTTCTTTTTGGTGTGATCAATTGATGGGACTGCATTGATTCGGATCAATGCAAGTTAAAACAAACCTAATCTGATGTTGTTGGAACACTTTTCAAAAAGCTGTTATTGCAAGGACGTTTACTTTTGTTTTGCATCGTGGTATTCATTGGAATATCCTGCTCCTCAGTCGACGAGGCAAGGGCCGAGATCCCTTCACCGGGAGTGACCCCTTGGACAGAAGTTTGCGTCAGGGCATTAACTTCACTATAGCCGATTACTTTTGCTTTGCATCGCGGTATTCATTTGGAATATCCTGCACCCCATTCTACGGGGAAAGAGCCGAGATCCCTTCACCGGGAGTGACCTCTTTAGTAAAGGTTTTCGTCACTATATTTTCTAAAAAGCTATCCGTTCCTTCAACGATATCAAGTTCATTACGTTAAAGGTTTTCGCCAGAAACCATTCGTAGCCCTCCGTCATTTCAGTTAAATATTCGGTAGTATTCAAGCTATGTATTTTGACCTCACGCCAAGGCATAGTGTTTGGTAGCTGCCGGTTATTTATCTGTTGCATAGATAGATGCGTTGGTTTGGGACAGTCGTACTACTATTTTGGCCTACGTCAAGGGTATGTACGGGTGGGTTCAAATTAACCTGGATAATGACGGGCAGAACTTGACATGTGACTTATGATATTTTGACCTCACGCCAAGGTCATAAGAGCATGGGGCAGAAATCACATCGGGAGTTTCAAAAATACTGAAACTTGCCAGATATGCGCATACCTTCTGGAGTGTGATACCGTGAGCGGATTCCGTCACGTTGTCATGCGATGAGAGTTGGATCCCGATTCCCACTGATGAGTTGGTATACTCCTCGGGTGATCCCGACTAATTCTTCTTTCAGGTTTGGAGGAGAATTTGAGGTACAGTGGGAGGTTTCCAGATTAGATAAATTGGTAACCATTCTGATCTAGGATAGAGTGCACGCTGAGTATTTCTTCTCTCTCTCTCTCTGGCAGCGACCATTGACCCGACCCTAAGACTTTGACTCAGTGACCAAGTTGGCCGAACCTTCTTAAACACCGGCTTTTGGATTGTCAGAGTTGCAGACCTCATTGCCACTTCTACTTTTACCCTTTTCTCCAGGACACCCCGTATTACTGCGAACGTCCACTTCCATTGGACAAAGCCATCGTATGGTTAGATACGAACTCGAAGGAATTCGAGGATGGTTTCCGGTTCTGGAGAAAACGGATAGGATTATCCAGTTGTCTTTTCCTTTTACCCTCTCTCAGGTTACGAGTACTCCTTGGTTTAGGAGTAGTACACCTATTACGCAAATTGGATTGTCTTCTTCCAAACCTTAGGCTGGTGCCGACCGGTAGGGAATGAAGAAAACCAATTAGCATAACGATGGTGTGCAGAAGGTATTAAGTTCAGACAAAGCAAGGGATTAGTAAGAGGGCAAAGTAAATTGCAACAGATATTCACGACCAAACCAAATATTTCGTTACCACTCCCACATCACCTTTGTATTTCTCCAGGACACTCCGTATCACTACGAAGATCCACAGTTTATTTGGATAATCCATCGTATGGTTATATACGAACTCGAAAGGAACTTGTTCCAGTTCGGGGATGGATCCTGGTTCAGGAGAAATAGGAATAAAGTACATTCAAGTGTCTTTTATCTTCACCTTCTCTCTCATTGCGAGTGTTCCTAGGATTGGGACAGTACACCCATTATGCTTATTGGATAGTCTTCTTCCAAACCATAGGCTGGTGCCGAACGGTAGGGAAGGAAGAAAACCATTTGGCCTAAAAGGGTGTGCAGAAGGTAAAGACTAAAGACATATGAAGGGATTTGGAGAGGTGGCAAAGAACTATACGGTTACAGTCGTGAATCTGGAAGAGGCATTACTAGGAATACCAGAATACCCCATCGGAACATTTCAATGTTTCAGTTTCACTGTGTAATGTTAAAGGAAGACTGATTTCCCGATTAGATACTTACTCCAGGGTATGTATTTACAAGGTACGATTCTCACATCTGTATGGTTTTACAGATGATGAGTGGGAGTAAGTTATTGGGAATTGGGTGATTATCCTCATTATATCGGGATTCGTTGTAATCGGTGATATTTGAGGAAATCACCTGGGCTGTTTGCCGGTCGGCAAATATTTGGTTTTGAATATCCGCTGTTATGCACCAATTTCAAATTGATATATCTGTACGTCTATTTTCATAGAGTGAGACATACCTTTATGAAATTATGTCTACGACATTTACCTATATCAGTGGATGGTTAGGTAAGGAGCATTAAACAGCGGTGTAATTCTTCTTAACCATAAGTACAGTTTTCAACCTACGACACACAGTGAATGAGTTATCAGACTCAAGGGACTTATACAGAGTATTGTATGTTGTCCAGGGTCCATCAGGACAGAGGGGGTGGTCCTCGTACTATATTCGGTTTACTTATGACTTCTCTAGTTTTTAGACAGGTGTTTCGTGGAAACACAGGGTCCGAATTTTGAGAAGTTATAGGTATTTGAATAGAGTAGAGAACCAGGTATAACAAGTATCGGGATTCTTCAAAGAGATCGAAGATGTAGATACTCGTGTATGGTATTCAGTTGATAGTAATGATAAAGAGATCTTGCTTCTCTTTCAGATTATTCATAATTGGAAGTATTCCTAAGTTGAGTAACGCTGATCGGCCTCCTTCCATTTAGTTGACATGCACTGGAGGCAGCTGCATGATTTGAATCTGGTTTGACATTCCATTGGCCACTCCGCAGATTTTGGTGGGTAACCTCAGGCGCTCGAGAGGTATTTCGGTATGCTCAAGGACGGTGGCAGGGAGGTTCTTGTTTACCCAGACTTGCCGTTGCTGTTGTTCCAGACTGTGAGACCCGGCAGGAGGATGAGTATAGCGTCATTCTAAACTTGCTTTAGAAGTGCACGTGTATATGACTCTGCCAGAGGGTTGTCATAGTCAGTGGGAGCAGCAGAAGCATTGGTGGACAGGTAGCTTATGTCTATTTATAGACTAAAGCAGATGTAGCGGAGATAGATCATCTATTTCTGACGTGACAGTCATGGGTTTGACTTCGTCAGAATAGGGGGTGGATCTGTTGAGAAGGTAGTAGGATGTGATGTCCTGGTATTTGGATGATTACACAGAGTAGGAAAGGAAACTTCTACACTACGATCGGTTATACTTTGGTCGTCACACAGTTGTTTCTCCACAAAGGAAATGGATTTTATATCAGACATACTGGTTACTAGATCTATGGTCTTAGATCTAGATTTGGGTGGTTTCCCAATCAGGGTACTTGACAGCATTCTAAGAGTATTTAGGATGGACGACTCCTGGCACGGTAGTGTACCTGCAGGTAATGGAGTCACCCTCTCCAAAGGTGTCTTACAGACTAAAGGGGAGAGGGACGGGCATGATTGGCAGATCACTTGCTTAGGCAATTGAGTCAATCGTGAGATGTCAAGTACCACACCAGATGTTGTTCTTGCACTAGATGCAATAAGTTGACATTAATCCAATCCTGGAGAAACAGTCGGAAGCAGTTTTAGAACATAAGTAGATGTTCTAGGGATATGATAACGACAGCCTCATTCAGGAGACAGTTATCATTCCAGGCTTCCAAGGTGACATGGACGACAAGGAGGTTGTCAGAGTTATAGTTTTCCTTCTGATGAGGGGCAGTATTTTGGACAGGTGGTCCAAGGCAATACTGAGGGAGGCATGGCGCGCAGGATACTGATTAAGTTCAGTTGACGATACAGTCTAAGAAGTTTGGATTTGGAGTTCATTTATGAGCTATGTCCCATCAGACATCCAGACACATTCTAAGACAGGTATTGCTCATTTCGGGAGATGGTTTTCTCCGCGAACTTGAGATATAGAGAGACATAGAAAGAAACAACAAAGCGGATCCACTCACTGAGGCTATTCCTCGAACGCAATAGTTCCGCAAACGAGCTTTGTGAGACTGACTAGTAGAGGAGTTGGATGTTCGGTATCACACGGGCTGTGAGTATGCGACATCGCAATAATTAGCCTTGAGTGCAAGTGGGAGATTGTTGGAGATAGTGCCTTCAGAGTCAATTATTAGGTCACAGGTACGTGATTGTAATGATTGAGGGAGGACCTATCCCGGTAGGACAGTCTTACTCGAGATGATAGTATGCTATCTGGTTTACCTTTATCATCGTGTACTGCTTTAGGTGACATGACACGTCGCTATTGCACGTTGATAGAGCCCCTAGGATTCTTGCTTGACCACCAGCAGTATGAGGGCGATCATATAAGTGGGAGCTGGGGGTCTACAAGCATATCCTTAAAAGGTCCCTAGTCGTGGGAGTTTCGAGACCGGGCATCGATACTCCATTAGTAGACTAGTGTATACAGTCGAGACCCCGACGAGGGGCGGTGGCCGGTCTCACAAGCCACTGGTGTCAGTTGGATCACCTAAGATGTATACAGGTGCTCATTGGGTTATGAGTACACCGGACAGGACTCGCCGGGAACATGCTAGTTGGTCATATACCAGACGTCAGATGGCAGTTCCCTGGTGACATGTGTGCAGGTTAGTTCATCGACCTGGGGATCGTCATTTGTCTCGTGTGAGTTCCCACTGTACTTTGATTACTACCCTACCACGGCTCAAAGGAGTCGTGCAAACAG
This sequence comes from Agapanthus africanus, assembly GCA_030015575.1. NCBI lineage: Eukaryota > Viridiplantae > Streptophyta > Magnoliopsida > Asparagales > Amaryllidaceae > Agapanthus > Agapanthus africanus. The sequence continues at coordinate 455,420,998 of JASDDO010000001.1, read as the reverse complement.
GTTTTAGTTGGGTACAGTCCCGAGCCATATGGAGGCAGTGAGCGTATCTTCAGGGGTTCGTCTCTCCCGGTATTGGGGGTGAGGTCGTGCTGTGTCTAGGAGAGCCATTACACAAAGTCCTTGGCCAAGGCAAGGAGATTTACTGGTAGGTATTCCAGTAGTATCTCAGGGTGTTCTGGGCTACACTCCGACACGACTTGTACCGCTTTTGGGGGTCTGACTTTTACCAACCCCCTAGGCCCGCCATGCGATACTCATAGACGAACGGACCGGACTGCACGGATATTGTCACTGACAGGCTCAGTAGGGTGTCAGGATGAGTTCGCTCATCGACGTCCCTTTTAGTCAATAGCTGGTGGCCCGTTACGTATTGGCTTATACCTCTGACGTGCTAGTGGTTAAATCCACAGCCATAGTATTGACGAGTCTTTAGAGTCCACCACACTTTCAGTTACTCAAGCTTTCGGGCGAAACGCTGTAGAGGCCGTATGGAGATATGGCAAGGTTCGATCAGATACGTGCGGTATTGCACGGATCGTGATCGGACGGTTTTTACTAGCCGGCTTTGGCTTAAGCCGGATTCTAGTTTTAGATATTGTAAATTTTGTCTCTTTGCATTTGTATCCGGACGGAATACAGATGCGGGTGTGTATGCACAGTATCGGGGTTTTCCTGTAATTTATTACGGGACCAGTTTTCTGGAGTTGCCAGTTTGCATTCCGTTCCGGCCGGTTTTCCTTTGTTCTTTCCCGGCCGGACTTTTTAGATGGAGGGGGTTATTTGCAGTTTTGCAAATAACAATTTGTGGGGGGGTTTCTTGCAATTGTATTGATTATGATGGCTTTCATATCTTGCACCATTGACTTGCATTTATGGGGATTTGATTGGGTATGGTTTGGAGATGGCCGGCCACTGTTTGGGCATGGAGTGTGATTTTATTTTGAATGGATTAATTGATATCATTTTCTTTAGTGGACCCCTCCCACATGTTGTGTGCTGGAATGATGGACTTTGTGGGCTGTTGCTTTTGTTGGTGATGGGTTAATTAATATTTATTGATTGGCTTGTGTGATTTGAGGTGGAAGTGGTTCTGTTGGAATGAGGGGATTAATTTATTAGAGTGGATTCTTTGTGCTAAGAGAGGTGCAAAAGGGGGCTGATTGTTTTAGTAAACAGAGAGAGCTTTTCTCTTGGTTGGCCGAGCTTCCCTTTCCCATAGGCTGCTTCATTCTTTTTCCCCTTGCAAGCCTCCATGAAATTCTTGTGCAAAATACCTCCACCAATGGCAATTCCTACAACCCCAAATGAGACTTCTTCACTACACATTCTACAGCGAATCTTGGGCACGTCGAGTAGCCGGCTTCGTGCCCGAGTTGCCTCGGCATTGAGGTGGGAGCCCGTAAAAGAAGTAGGCGATGTGGTGCACTTCCGGCGACGAGGAGGAGACGGGACATTCCGCAGGAGATCGGGACGATGATGAGAAGACCGGAGGACTTGGATCGTCGGTATATCTCTTTCCCATCTTATAGTTAGCTAGGACTAGTTAATGGTTCGATCCGGTTAAAGTGCGCGGTGGTGCCGGTTTGCAAAGTCCGCAAAATTAAAGTTATTCACCGCTTCCGCATTCCGCCGTCGGGTTGACGGCCGGGGCGCCGCCGTGCACTTACATTGACATTGTGCTTTGTGCATGAAAATGACCATTGATTTGCCATTTTGTCCCTTAAACTGGTGTGCGGCAACATACGGATAGAGAGCGGAGACCCATATTTTATCTGTGGTTGGCAGTAATCCAGAATTTGTCACGCTTTTCCATGAATTTCATTGTTTAGAGCTGAGAACCTGTAACCTGCAATTATCTAGCAAACACAGCTCAAGTGTACCTACCTACAAGCAATGTGATCAAAATTGGGCGGTATAAAAATGCAAAAATCTGATATGAACAAATACCCCCAATATTATCATTTGCTCGTCCCGAGCAAAGCCAATTTATTCACAAAAAATTCCTAACCTCACTTTCACAGGGAACGCGATTGCACTGAGCATGTGCAACAAGCCGTTAAACCACTAGGTGTCCCTAGTAGGAGGAGTGTTGTCTCCTGAGGGTTTTCAGCGAATACTACCCACAAAATCCCGTCAAGTTAGTTTTGCAAAATAACTATGATTCAAAACCCCTAAGGTTTTGTTTTAAAAATAACAATTCTATTATCCTAAGTCTAGACTATCGAACCTTTATTTTTCACACCTCGCTTCTCATTTAACTTAAGATTTTATATGTCTTTACGTGCAGTGTAAATAGTGTCGTTAAGTTTCAGAAGGATCGATTAAAGTCATCATGTCACAAAATAAAGCCTAGATAAAAATTTAAAAGGGATCACATAAGTTTCATAAAGAGTTAAGTATTTTTCAAGTTTCGTTTTCCAGTAAGGTTTCAATTTCAGAATTTCTATCTTCCTTAACAGGAAACTAGGTCTTATTTTTCACTCCACATTTTTCTTGTTTTCATTTCATACACACATCTGTGAACGTGCAATAGTCTTTATCATAGAATAAAACCTTCATATCTCCGCTAGAAATACTTTTTTATAAAAACCTGTCTTTTGTCAAGATTATTCTCACACAAAGAACCGTTAGGAATTTTAACTCGGAGAGAACACTTGCTTGACTTTGTTTTAATCTGGACTTTCTAGGCTTCTTAACGAGCTTTGAGCCAATGCTCCCAAACCAGTTGGCTTTAGGGCATTAGGTGTAGAGACACCCCAGCGGACTTAATTACTCAAGTTACCTAGGTCCAAAAACAAAAGACAATTTTAACGTGAAAATCATGACGATTTAATGCGAACGGAGATATAACCGGTAGTTCAATTATTTTTTTTGGATAAAAGACGTGTTTAGTGGGTTCGGTGTGTAATCATTCCAATCAAGTTCCAGATGGGTTATTTTTCAGAATTAGTTCCAATTAAGGCATCAATAACATCCCTTCATATCCGCTTCACTTCATAAACTATTCTTGATATTACTTATTTCAGAACAAACCTATTTGATCCTCAGAAAATAATTTATCCATTTAAAAGTTTTCAGACATAATAGACTTGTCATCTAATTTTCAAAACTCACGATACGTGTAGTGTGATGTAAAGACGTATATCATCTATAGTTAATTTCAAAGGAGAATTATCTTTCAGGTTTTCAAAATCTAAAAATAAGATCTAGTTATTCTTATCTTATCAAACAAAATCGTTGAAATGTTGAATCTGAGTTCTTCCACTAGCTAACTTGACGAAAAAAGTTTTTATGTTTTTAGAAAATTTTCAGATTTTTATGGATTTTATGGATTTTAGTATACAGATGGAAAATATACATATGAATGCGAAGGTTAGAAATGCGTACCGAGCGTACCCCCAAACTTAAACTGGACAGTGTCCTCACTGTCATTGCATGAAGAAATCATTGAAGGGTCAAAATTGTCGGTTAGATATACACAAAAAAAAAAATTATTTTTTTTTATTTTTTATTTTTATTATTTTTTTTGTGTAAAGAAAGTTGTTAAAGATAGATATGCACCGGAAAAGAATATCCACATATATATACAAAATGGTATATGCATACCCCCAAACTTATTTGAAACAGTGTCCACTGTTTTGACTGGATAACCGAAGTTTGGTGGTAGGCAGAGGAAAATTATGCAGGGTAAACTGGCTCCTGTAAGACCAGGAGCTCCTTTGTTGGTTCGGCGCTAAGGTACGGTTTTAGTCTGTGTCCGTTTACTTTAAAAAATGAACCGTCCTTTGGATTCTCAAAATCCACGGCGCCATGCGGATACACATTCCGCACAAAATATGGCCCTTTCCAGCGAGATCTGAGCTTACCTGGATGGAAATGTAGCCGGGTGTCGTAAAGAAGTACCTGTTGACCAGGTGCGAATGTTTTGCGCAAAAGGTGTTTATCGTGAAACACCTTCGTTCGGTTCTTAACGACAACCGCGTTTTCGTAAGCCTCATCCTGAAGTTCGCTCAATTCGTTCAACTGCAGCTTCCGATGGCTGCCCGCATCTTCGAGAGAAAAATTCAGCTCCTTTATCGCCCAAAATGCGCGATGCTCTATTTCCACAGGAAGGTAGCAAGCCTTTCCGTGAACAAGCCGATAGGGAGACATTCCAAGATCGGTCTTATAAGCAGTTCGAAATGCCCAAAGGGCATCAGTGAGTTTTAACGACCAGTCCTTACGGTTCTTGGAAACCGTCTTCTCCAGTATCTGCTTGATTTGCCGATTTGAAACTTCGGCTTTCCCATAGGTTTGGGGGTGGTAAGGCGTAGATAGCTTATGATTAATGGAATATTTCCGCATCAAGTCCTCAAAAGTCTTATTACAGAAATGAGTTCCATTGTCGCTAATGATCGCTCGGGGGTGCCCAAACCGGGAGAAAATGTTTTCCTTAAGAAATCTAACGACAACCTTATTGTCGTTAGTCTGGCTGGGCACAGTCTCGACCCACTTAGAGGCATAATCAACAGCGAGAAGGATGTACAAGTTCCCAAAAGAGCTGGGAAACGGCCCCATGAAATCAATCTCCCAAACATCGAAAATCTCCACAACCAAGATTGGTTGGAGCGGCATCTCGTTTCTCCTGGATATCCGGCCCAAGTGTTGGCACCAGGAGCAAGTCTTGCAGTAGTCATGAGCGTCTTTAAAGAGTTGTGGCCAATAGAAACCACACTGCAAGATCTTCTCGGCTGTCTTTTTGGGGCCAAAATGCCCGCCACATGCTTGATCGTGGCAAAACGATAGCACACTCTTGAATTCATCATCAGGGACACACCGATGAATAATCTGGTTGGGACAGTACTTGAACAGATAGGCTTCGTCCCAGTAAAAGTGTTTTACTTGGGATAAGAATCGAAGTCTGTCCTGACTTGACTATTCAGTCGGTAGTAATCCTGTGGCCAAATAGTTCACAATATCTGCGAACCAGGGTTCGCAAGATACTGTCAAGAGCTGTTCATCCGGAAAAACGTCGTTGATCGGAATTTGAAGCGACGGCGAAGAAGGAAGTCGTGAGAGATGGTCGGCGACTATGTTTTCACATCCTCTTTTGTCCTTGATGACAAGGTCAAACTCTTGAAGCAAGAGGATCCAACGTATCAGCCGAGATTTTGCATCTTTCTTCGCAAAAAGATGGCGCAGAGCAGAATGGTCCGTGTAGACGATGACTGGAGAGCCGATGAGGTAGGGCCTAAACTTTTCTAAAGCAAATACAACAGCCAAGAATTCCTTCTCGGTTGTCGTATAGTTCAGTTGGGCGTCGTTCAGGGTTCGACTAGCATAATAGATTACATGCGGCATCTTGTTGATGTGTTGTCCAAGGACAGCACCGATGGAAAAGTCGGATGCATCGCACATAATCTCAAATGGGTGCGTCCAGTCAAGAGAAGAAAGAACGGGAGCAGAAGTGAGTGAGCTTTTTAATGACTCGAACGCAGTCACACAGCTCGAGTTGAAGTCGAATGTCGTGTCCTTGGCCGGCAAAAGAGTCAAGGGCCTAGCAATCTTGCTAAAGTCCTTGATGAACCATCTATAGAAACCGGCATGGCCAAGGAAGGCTCGGACGTCTCTGATGCATCTGGGAGGAGGGAGATTGGAAATGACTTCAATATTTGCTTTATCTACCTCAATGCCATTTTGCGAGATGATATGTCCTAAGACAATACCTTCGCGCACCATGAAGTGGCACTTCTCCCAATTCAAAGTGAGGTTCTTGTCCTTACATCGGGTAAGGATAGCGTTGAGATGCAGCAAACACTCATCAAAGGAATCGCCGAAAATAGAGAAGTCGTCCATGAAGATCTCCAAGAATTTTTCCACCATGTCTGAGAAGATTCCCATCATACACCGCTGGAAGGTAGCGGGCGCATTGCATAACCCAAAGGGCATGCGACGATATGCAAACATGCCGAAAGGACAAGTGAATGTGGTCTTGTCCTAGTCCTTTTCGGCGATGGGAATCTGATTATAGCCGGAGTAGCCATCAAGAAAGCAGTAGTACTTGTGTCCAGTCAATCGTTCAAGCATCTGGTCAATGAAAGGTAGCGGAAAGTGGTCCTTCCGCGTTGCGGCGTTGAGTTTTCTATAATCGATGCATACTCACCACCCAGTCTGGGTGCAAGTAGGGATTAACTCATTCGCCTCGTTGGTTATGACCGTTATGCCTGATTTCTTGGGGACAACGTGAATGGGGCTAACCCACTGGCTATCAGAGATAGGGTAAATGATACCACTATCCAGACACTTTACGATCTCCTTTTTTACAGCCTCCTTCATGACTGGGTTGAGTCGCCTTTGTGGATCCCTGGCTAGTTTGACATCATCCATCAGATGAATGTGATGTTCAACGATCAGGGGACTAATCCCATTGATGTCCGCCATTGACCAGCCAAAAGCTTGCCATTGCTGTGCAAGACTGCAAGAAGGGCTCTCTCTTACTCTGGAGCTAAAGAAGCCGAGATGATAACAGGGAGGGTCTCATTCTCACCCAAGTAAGCGTACTTAAGGTGAGACGGCAAAGGCTTGAGTTCGAGCATTGGAGGTAAAACGATTGAAGGCAAGATTGGTGAAAAGGTCTTGAACTCAAAGGATTCCAACAGAGGTTCAAAACGAGTGTAAGCGACCGAGTTGGATGGTTCAGCTAACTCATCCGGAAATTCAAAGGATTCCAACTCGGGTGGTGACTGGCTAAGATCGGTCGAGAAAGTGAAACACTCATAGTCATTGACGGGCGCAGAAGCAGCAGCAGGTTCGAAGAGGAACGCAATAGTGGCGTTAAGGTTGTCGTGATCGAACAAAAACTCCTCGAATTCACAGTCATCCGGGGTGATCTCCTGGATTGAACAAACGTCTAGTATATGAGCATTAGGTTCGGAAGGCTGATTCCCCAACCTAAAAATGTTGAGTTCAATTGTCATGTTTCCAAAAAATAGGTTCAACGAACCATTTCGACAATTGATCACAGCATTTGAGGTTGTAAGGAATGGGCGACCGAGTATCACCGGAATTTGATTCCGGGGGTTAGCTACAGGCTATGTGTCTAAAATAATGAAGTCAACGGGGAATATGAAGTCCCCAACCTTGATTAACACATCCTCTAGCTCACTCCTAGGATGGGTGATCGATCGGTCGGCCATTTGGAGAGTACAGTGTGTGGGTTTCAGCTCTCCTACACCTAGTTGCTCATATACTGAGTACGGAAGCAGGTTAACACTGGCACCAAGATCTAAAAGTGCGCGGTTGATGTTCTTATCCCCAATGGTAATAGAAATCGTAGGACAGCCAGGGTCCTTCCGTTTTTGAGGTAAAGATTGGGTAAGAGCATCACTCACAGCACTAGCTAAGAAAACTTTCTTGGGTACCTGAGATTTCCTCTTTTTCGTGCACAAGTCCTTTAAGATTTTTGCGTAGGAAAGGACTTGTTGGACAGCATCTAAAAGAGGAATGTTGATGTTAACCTGCTTAAACAACTCCAGAATCTTCTCCATTTGTGGATTTTGTTTATTAGACCTTAACCAGTTTGGAAATGGAACGTTTTTAAAATTGGTTGAGTCCAATGCTTGTGGAGGAGATTGTGGAGTTGGAACGGATCCCAGAGCTGGAGTTTTCGTGGAGTGAGAAGTGGGTCCATTTAGAGCAAAAGAAGAAGAGCCTTTTGAAGAAGGGAGAATAGGCTCAGAAGACGGAGAAGAAGAAGAAGAAGAAGAAGAAGCTGAAGAAGCGGCCGGGGTGTCATCATCTATCCGTGTCCCAATGTTGTTGTGCAGCATCCTTCCAGATCTCAATGTAGTCACGGCACTCACATTATGGTTCTGTTGTTCAAGAGGAACATGTACATTATGTGGGTGACCAGGATTTGGGAGTGGTTAAGATGGAAGCTTCCCCTTCTCTCGCTCGCTTAAGGCCGCATTCAGTTGTGCTATGTGGGCTTCGATGGTTTTGATGCTTTGCCCATGAGCAGCAGTGTGTTGCACTAAAGACTGAATGGAAGACTGGATGTTGGCGGTGGATTGTGTTGATTGCTTTACAAACGCCTCCAGACTTCGTTCTAGCGAGGAAACCTTATCGTTGTTTGACGGAACAAAGTTGTTTTGAGGAAAAGAATTGTTGGGTGCAAAGTTGTTCGTCTGATTTTGAAAAGGTTGGGGTTGGAAGGGCTGCTGAAATTGATGTTGAGTTTGTTGCTGAGCTTGTTGTTGCGGAGGAGGGGGCCTCTGAAAATTTTTGCCTTGGAATTGATGCTGGTTCTGATTCCAGGCGAAGTTGGGGTGGTTCCTCCAACCAGGATTGTAGGTAGAAGAGAATGGATCGTTTCTTGGTCTTTGCTGAAATGCAGCATTAACCTGATCCTGTCCTTGAGATGGTGGATTGTAAGGACACTCTTCGGTTAAGTGAGATGGATCGGAACAACAAGCACAAATGGTACGAAGGGGAAGAATAGGGGCAGGAGCAGGAGATGAAAATTTGCTCTCTATCGCTTCAAGTTTTCTCGTTATTGCAGCCATTTCAGCTTTCATTGCAATAGAGACATCGAGTTGGTGAATGCCTACCCTAGACTGACCAGTAGAAGTAGAGGAAGAAGAAGAAGTACTTGGTCTGGTGCTCTCCCATTGAAGCGTTTGTTCCGCAAGGCCGTCGAAGAATTGCCATGCTTCCTCGTCAGATTTGGATAGGAAGTGGCCTTGACAAATGGTTTCCAACAACTGCTTGGTTGCTGGGTTCAGGCCCTCGTATAAAGTTTGGCAAAGTTGTCATTTCTCAATACCGTGATGAGGGCACTGAACAAGAAGGTCTTTATATTGGTCAAAGCACTTCCAAAAAGGTTCAGTAGGAAGCTGGGAAAATTGGTTGATTTCGTTACGGATCCTCGCGGTTTTATGATTTGGATAGAATTTCTTGAGAAACGCTTTCACAAACTCATCCCAACTGGTTATGGAGTGGGAAGCAGTGCTATACAGCCACTTTTCAGCAAGATCGCACAAAGTGAACGGAATGACCCGTAGCCATATGGCATCGTCTGACAGCTGAGTCGTTTTCATCATGGCACAAACATTCTGGAACTTGTTGATGAAGATATAGGCATCTTCAGATTCAAGCCCATGAAATTTCGGAAGCATGTTAATAAAGTGGGGCTTAATTTCGAAATTATCCCCATTGGCCGGTGGAAGGGAAAGACAGGTAGGAAGTGCGGAGCGGGTAGGATAGAAACGATCCTGGAGCGCGATTCGCTGTGGCGCTACAACAGGCGGTGGTTATGGGTTATTCGCATCCATAGGAGGTGGAATCAATCCCGGGGGAGTTGAAGGGATGTTAGGATTAAATCCTGGCATCGCAGAAGAAGAAGTTGGTGATGGTGAAGGTGAGGAAGTATGAACAGAACCCCGGTCAACGTTGGAGTTGGCCGGCAAAGGTAAGGGTGAAAGACGCGTGGAAGGAATTTCGACGTCTGAGTCGATCGCGTAGTCGGTAGCGACTAACGTAACACGGACTAGACAGGCGCTAGTGTCCCGAGTCCAACCGGACATACACTAAACGAGTTTAGTGTAGTCAAAGCAGAGAAGGTGAGGGTAAGAAAATGTCAATGGAGAAATACAATGGGAGGTGGGTGAAAAAATGGTGAAGGTGGAGTGAAAAAAATGGGATTCTGGCGACAAAGGGCAAGTTTTTATAAAACTTTTTGTTTTATGTTTTTTTCTTTTTTTTTTAAGAAAGAGCTTTACAGAAATATGTACGGACTTACGGTTTCAAACAATCACAGACAAAATATGCACAATCACACCTAGATCTAGGGTCACCTAGGTCAGCTTGACAGCTCCTAACTGTTCCAAAGGGTTAGAAATAGGACCTCAAACCGCCTCTTCTCCGCCAATTGCGGCCAGGTAAGTGCCAGGTAAGTGGGAGGCTCCCTACTACGTAAGTAGTGGTCCTAATTAAGTAACCACTTGCCTTAGATACACTTTCCTAGACACCGCAAAGTCAAGATAGGATAAACGGCCGATGCCTACAACCAGTCCTCTGTCCTATTGAGCGCGACGTCCTTAGGGCTGAGTCTAGTATTTTTTAATTAAATAATGGTCAATGCATATGCTTTTTGTGGTTTCTGGGGTCCTGGGAAGGGTGATGAAATCCCCACCCAATCTGGATTGGTTTCAAGCCCCTTAAAGTCCGATTAAAATATGCAAAGCAGTAACAATCAACTGCAATCAATTTTTTTATTTTTTAGCGCGGCGCAAAGAATCCTGCACAAAAACAATTTATTGGAAGGGGGAAGAGAGTTTGCGCAAAGAATGCTGCAGAAAACACAGTTCAGTGGAGTTCAGAGGAGTGGGGAAGAGGCTAGAAATACTCACAGAAGATTTGGGTTGCTGATGTCAGCAAACGGCCACGGTTCCGCGGCCAGACACATGCTGATGCCGCGGTTCCGCGGCGAAAAGGTGGATTTGGGCCTTCAAATTTCTGGGCTGTGCTAGGTTGGGTGTCCTCTTCTTGTTTGGAGCCCCTGAATCTTGATTCGCTCACTGGGTCTGCTCCAGAATTTTACAGTAGACCGTTGGTTCCGTCTTGATCACCCGCGGTGTAGCCGCGAGTTATGGGTCTAACTTCCCACGTCTTTGGCACTGAACTCGACCTTCTTTTTATCCTGCGCACTTGCACAAAAACTAATCAAAAATAACAAGATGGTTTTTACAATATATTTTTTTTGTTTTCTTTTTCGGTTATATTTATATTCACAAATTAACCCGAAGTTACACAAAGAAATAAACTACCGTCTCCCCGGCAACGGCGCCATTTGATTGTTAGATTTTTTTGCATGCTTAGTTAATTACCGCAATCAAGACGGTTTCGCTTGTAGCTAGCCGGTTGAGTACGGGTCATCCGCAGGGAGATGGGAATCTTTTTCTATGTGCTTTAACTAGTTAAGTCCAAATGTCCAGGTTTGTTTGAGATTAACTATGTGCTAAAATGTATATAAAGAGAGCTTGTTAGGGTTAGGATTAGGTTAGTTTGAGATAGGAGTCGCTCACTTCTTTCGTTGCCACTCTTAATATCGGTGTTACGGTAATCGGCAACAACGGGGATTAGCACGACTAGGAAGGAACTTGCGAGTATAAGCTAGGCTTTCCAACGCTTAGTTCCTTCCTTTTGGTCCTTGTCCATCCGTTCTTGGCTCTTAGCCTTAACCTCCGGTTAATTCAACCACAACCGGTCTCACTAAAGAATCACCGCTATCATGTAGGATAGGGTGCCGTAGGGAGCGGATTGTGGTTCAATTAACGGGAGTCCGAATTAAGATGTTGGGCAAGAAAAGAGTGAGAGAGATTTCCTTCTCTCAAACTTTCCTTATCCTACCCTAACAAGTGAGAAACTACTCACCCATTACAAAAAAAAGGAAAAATACAACAAAAAGAGGAAGATAGAAAGGAAGAGGTTAGAAGATTACAACTAGCTATTTGAGACCTCACCTTGGTAAGGATCATCATTGTTGTTAAAGATAAAGAAAAATAGAACAAGAAAGAAACAAACAACAAATAACAACAACTAGATTAGCAAATGAAAATTACAAGCAATTATAATTAACAACATAACAAGACAAGCATGATAAAGAAAAGAACTCTTTTATTCATCACTTCACTCATAAAAGCTCACTACAAAGTTTTTAATGGAGAAAAGATGAAAAGAGGAAGAAGAACAACAAAATATATCCTAAAATCTAACACAAGAATTAAGCACCCTTCACTTGGCATTGTTCTGGGCTATTTATAGGCAGGAAACAGAAACCCTAGGACAACATTCTGGCCCCATATGAAGTTACTAAAATGCCCCCAAAAAATCTTCAATTGCCGAGTCAACTCGGCCACGGATCCGCGGCCGAGTCGCCATGTTGGCCGCGGATCCGCGGCCATAAAGTTGAATTGATGGCTCATTTTTTCTGGGGATCTCTACGTTGCTGTGTACTTCAGTGTGGTATACTTGGTTTCTCAGAAGCTCTTCATATTTCTTCCAGATTTTCAGCAGGTCAAAAGGTGATTTGATGTGGATGTTTTGCCATGATTTTCTTGAGCTCCGCGTAGATATCTTGGATCTTGTGTTGACATTGTGCTTTGTGCATGAAAATGACCATTGATTTGCCATTTTGTCCCTTAAACTTGTGTGCGGCAACATACGGATAGAGAGCGGAGACCCGTATTTTATCTGTGGTTGGCAGTAATCCAGAATTTGTCATGCTTTTCCATGAATTTCATTGTTTAGAGCTGAGAACCTGTAACCTGCAATTATCTAGCAAACACGGCTCAAGTATACCTACCTACAAGCAATGTGATCAAAATTGGGCGGTATAAAAATGCAAAAATCTGATATGAACACCAATCACTAATATTTATCACTGGGTAATATAACATGGTCACTGGGTTATCAATGTTTATAACCACTATTCAAATGAGGATATAACCGCTACATGATATGATGAGAATGCAATTAATTATGATACAAATAAAAATATAGCAGCCAATGTCATACCACTTGCAAAATTTACTATAAGTCACACGTGCAGAATTAAGTAAAACAATATAAAAGGGGTAAGAAGTATGTTTAATTATCAGTCCAGCAAAATTAGTTTCACATCAATCGGATTTCAGGTTTGCTAGTTATGATCATTTCATTTTAAGTGTTTACTGCTGGAAATCCAATTTCTGAACCGGAAGTTCGTTTAGTAACACATCTTACTCCCAGTTGTGAGCATAATTAGGCGATGCTAAAGTTGGATAATATCTAGGTTTATCAGTCAGATTTCCAATGCACTATACAGATAGATAATATCCGCTGTGTGGTGGGAGTTATGCATTGTTTAATATCGGCATATGCGTTCTGTCCCTGCATGGGACAGCAATATGTACTGTTGGTTTAAAATGTGATTAAAATAGAAAAAGATAATAAAAATGAATGAAACCACTTTCAATGATTAGCTAACAGATTTATATTCACTACGGTATAGGGTTCCGCATAATACCATTTCCACACAGGGTTGTAAAAGTATTTCATTCCAAGTGTCTACACGCAGTGCTGCTCTGGACTGCAGTCCAGAGCCACACTCCCGAACAGTTTCCGTCGCCGTTATAAAATAGAAACAGGTTATAACTTATATGGTGTTCTAGTTCGACAAGTCATCTTCGATATGAGACCTTGAACACAATATTCCGATGTGTAACCAATTTATTATGATTTTCACAAAATTCAGGTACGGAAATTTTCAGATTCGACGGATCTAAATGGGGATGACATTTCACGGTGTTAAAGTCCGTATTTTCAAGCCAACTCTTAACACGGTATTCGTTATCACTAGGGTAATTTGTTATACTTAAATTCCGTCATTTTAAGATGTTTAGAGATTATGGTTTTCATCGAACATTTGTATTACGTTTCAAGGATTTTCGGAATCTTATGCGATCTAGCCAACTCGAATATGATATCGATCCCTATAGTCTCCATACCTTTAACGCTTGATTATAAACTCAGTCCCAATCATTTACACATAGGAATCCAAGCACTACGGTGTCGTTGCAATACGGACGATCATTTACTACAATTATATAAATGTATATATAGTCTAAATAAACACTTAGCCCTAATTAGTGCCATATTAGCATGTAAGAGCAAGTGAAGGGTTCACTTGCTTTCGGTCGCTTGATATACAAGCGACGAACGTGCAGATTATTCGTCTCGACACACGAGATGGCTATGAACGTTGCGGAAATGGGCATGACACGACGCAAGGCTCGAGCATGATACGCACTGCGACGGACATGTGCGGTGTTGCGACGGCAACTAAAATGACGACCATGAAGGCTACAGAGACCGAGGCCATAGCTTGGACGGCGACAGAGGTGACGGGAACAGCGGTTACAGTGACTGCAACAGGTGCTCGACAGAATGCCTATAGGGATTCGGCTTGGGATGGAGCTTGAAGTGGAGTTCTGGTGTTGCAACGGAGTTGGCGATGGTGATGGTTATAGCGAAAGCGACGACTACTGTGATGATGGCCACAACGGCAATAGCAGTGGCAGCTTGCACGAATACAATGGCGGCGGCAAAAGCATGGGTGCAGGAAGTATTGGGAGAAGGAGGCGTGAGAAGGAGCTAAGGGGAGCGCCAGTGCCGGTGGCCGGGAAAGGAGGTCGATGGCTGTTGGGGATCACTGCAGACGACATCGAGGCAAGAAGTCACGTCAGCTGTGAGAGGCAGCGGCTGTAGGCGTCGAAGGGCGATGAAGGGTCGCTGCAGGGAGTTGGGGGAACTAAGCTTCAAAGGGAAAACAAGAGGAGACTTAGGTCAATGGGGTGGCCAGCTGTTGAAGCTCGTCGGTGGTTGAGGGGGTGCTAGGTAGTGGTAGTTGTGTTATGAAGTTTGAGGTGAGAAGGTGGGTTCGTAGGTGAGGGTGCTCGAGGGTGAGGAAGATGGAGGCGACGAAGTGGAGCGGTGGGGTGTAGTGGCGGCGGTGGTGCGAGGGAGAGAAAAGAGAGAGAGCGGGAGTGAAGGAATGAGGAAGAGAGAGACGTTCGAGAGAGAGGGGGTGTGAGGAGAAGATTTGAAAGGAGGGGATCTCGGGGAGTTGGCGAGCGTGGAAAAATGGGTTTTCTGACATTCGTTCGAGTATTCGCATGTTGCCTAGGCAACATGCGAATACTCTTCGTCCGCATGCTAAACAATGCCTCAATCCTCCAGGAAAGGCAATACGTCAACGGTCATCTCTGGATCGGTCTACTCTAGATCTGAGTAAGACTTCCCATACTGGAATCTTCAACTCGACTAGGCCTGCGTCGGTACATCAATCTGACGAATCACCTTCGTCTCTCAACTCAGGATAGACTCGCTATCGCCAGTCACAGCTCTGCCTGAAAGCTCCAGCGATCTCAGCTCGTAAAGTCTGGAGGCGACATCCTATCAATCTCAGCAACAGCTGGGTCATCTGTTCACACGGTAGACGGCATCACAAACTCTGAGGTAAGCTGTACATCAACAGTCCTCTCGCAACTGGCAGCTCTAACAATGGCCCGATCATCCGGTGTAAAACTAAACTCTCGCCTCAACCAGAGGCCACAACACCAACACTACATCGAGACGTTCCCAAATCACCAGAAAACACAATGGTCAGCCCTCGTACCAGACGAGCTCGCTCTGACCGCAACACTAGCAGCAGCTCAATCTGTGCTCAAACCAAGGTGACAGAAACCTCAAGCGTGTATCGAAGAAATCAGATCAAGGGCATGAAAGGAAGCGACAGATCCAGAGTGGATACCCGATCATAAGAAGAAACAGCATCAATGAAAGTATGATCATGGAACGAACAGAATCAAGGATCTCAAATGGATGTATAATCATGGGTATGGAGTGGCGTCGACGAGGACTGAGTCGTGGGAGTTATTCTTGTTAGTTATATGTATGCCCTAGAGGCCATTACTGTACATGGGATGTATATTGTAGTGGATGCTGGGACGTATATAGGGAGGACTTTCTTGCTCGACATGATAGTATGCTATCTGGTTGAACTTTACCTTAACGTGTATACTGATTGTCTCTCTGTTACATGTTGGTAAAGCCCTTAGGATCTGTACTTGACTACCTGGACTATGATGCGGATCATACTAGTGGGGACATGGTAGTCCATAAGTACATCCTTCAAAGTCCCTAGTCGAGGGTGTATCGAGACGGGGCATCGATATACCAGAGTAGACTAGCGTATACCTTCTCGACCCATACAGATGGGCGATGGATGATCCCATATCCATTGGTGTCTGACATCAGAGATGATATACGGGTGCTCAGTAGAGACTGGGTACACTGGACGGACTCGCCGAGAACTCCCAGATGGTATTATACCTCACGTCAGATGGCAGTTCTCTGGTGACACTGGTACAGAGTAGTCTGTTGACCCGAGATCGTCATAGAGTCTTGTGTGGTTCCCACTGTGCTTTGATTTCCATCTTACCACGTCCAAGAGGGCGTGCAAAACGGTGGTTTTTGGGTACAGTCCCGAGTCACATGGAGGCAATGAGCGATAGGAGGGGATTCGTCTCTCCCGGTATAGGGAGTTGATGTTGCGCTGTGTTCGATTGGCTATAACAGGAAATCCCTGGCCAGGGTTGCTGAGATTTACTGGTAAGTGTTACCAGTAGTTTCTCGAATTGTTATAGACCTCATATCAACATGACTTGTCGAGCTATTAGGGTCTGACGTTTACCACCCCTAGGCGAGATATGCGACATATCAGACGATCAGACCGGACTGTACGGTAGTGTTACTGGTCGGATTCACTGGAGTGTGAGCGGGCTTGCTCGTCGATCTTCAGATCGCTCAATACCCGGGTGGCCGTTACGTTTAGCAGACCGCTTGCGGCTTGTGGGTGCTTGATATGATCATCATCTGCTGCCGACGTATTGACGAGTCTTTAGAGTCCTACACAGAGGTTTCCTGGCTCAAGCGAAACGAAATAGGAGCGCATATGAGATATGTGCGGGACCGAGAATGATTCATGTATGTGATACCGTATTTCATTCTCGCGATGAATGTGTCGTATGGTTATATGCGATATAACCTAGTTATCGAATCGAGGGTTGATTCGATAAGCCGATACATTGTATACTAGTCGGTTATATGCGATATGACCGGATCGTTAAATCAAGTGTTGATTTAATGATTTAATGCATAATTATATATTTGATATATTACTTTGCATTAACTAGTATCGGTTCACTTAAGATGGATTTTCTCACTCGAATGGGCGCATTGTATATGCGATATACTTTTGTGCACTTGATTGTATCATGTTTGATGATACATGTTTACTTGTGTTTTGTGTAAAGTTTAAACCATGGTTATGTAATGGTTAGGGTTTACATTTTCATATCTATTTATTTATTCATTCATTCATTTTGGAAAATGAAAAGCAAATGAGAAAATGGTGGCTTCTTTTGTTTTGTTCATGAAGCTTCATGAAGACTTTGACCAAGTGACCATTTTGTCTCATGCTTAACCCTAACCATCCCACTAACCATGATTTATTCTCTACACTTGACCATGGTTCAATTATGATAAGTATTCTATTTTCTTTTCATTTTATTATTCTTATCATAACATTTCTTCTTCTTCTTCCTTGAACTCAAGAAGAAAAAGCTTTCTTCATCAATGGTGAATTGAGCAAACAAGTGAGAAATCCAATTCTAAAGTCTACCCACTTCCTATTTCTTCATCCTCTACCTCTTGCCAAGTAGTAGAGTGTGTTTCCTTCACAAGTTTTAGGGCTTGGTGAAGGTGGAGCTTGATTTAGCGATGCCTCGACGTAGATCATCTTCGGCATGGACATCGACGACCTAGCTCACTTTTTCTCCGACGAAGCCGACTCTAGAGCCCGGATTTGTTTTGGACAGCGGAGACGACTTCGTTGCGGAGCTATGGAAGTGGAGCACCGGATCTACAAAGGTTGTATTTCCGATATCCCATTAGTTAATTGTTAACTAGTTTTGTTTTCGCCTAGTTTTCTAGCAAACGATCCGTACACTAGGGTTTCTCGGCACCTAGAATTTTTGAAATGGGCATGTTCGATGCTTTGTGAGACCTCACTTGTGTGCCTAGGAACCCTACAGTGGTATCAGAGCCTAGCTAGAGCCTTAGGCGAAGTCCAGACGGAATTTGAAACCCGAACGAACCCGAAACCCACACCCGAGAATGCTCTCTGTCCAGATTTTAAAATTATGGATTTTTCAAGATTAAAAATATGCAGAAAATCAAGCAGGGTTTTCTAAGAATTACTGTAAATTTCGTGGGCCTAAGTTAACTTTTCCACCGCGGCACGTGCTATGCATGCCGCGGCGGTTCAGCGGTGGTTTTGTCGTTTTGCGCATTTTTCTTTTCACAGTAATTCTCGGATTTCTGTGCTGATTCTCCTGGGATATTTTAATATATATTATACAGTTGAGTTTTCAGGGGTTGTTTTGGGTTTTCTTGAGTTCGATCGGATTATCAAATTTTGTCTGTGTGGCTTTCCGGATATTTTATAATATGTTAAAAAGTTCGACCGGATATAAATACCCAATTTTTCCCCTGTCGGGAAATTTCCAAGTGTTGGATTTTTCCGTAGTTTAACGACGTTCTAAGTAGTGCAAGTAACGCGATGGACCCTCTAGAAGACAACAAACCTTAACTCGATTATGTGACCGTCTTGAACTGCCCTTTGAACCTTCGGGTTTGGGGCAGTACGGCGTGCCACATGTGAGGCGTTGGCTTGACCCTTCTACGGCTGGACCGTTGGTACTTAGGAACGAACGGAATGTTGTTAGACTTGTTTCATGTGTTGATCTGTATCGGGAAAACTTGGGTGTTCGATTGTTCGATCGGAAAGTTTAACATTTTCTGTTTATCTGGAATGAGATACAATAATTGGAATTCACAATAAGTTATGAGATAACTGAATGAATGTTATAAACATAGCACTTTAGTCTCACATGATCGGTTGCCACGGAATTTTGATGTGATCAAAAGTCCGTCGCAATCACGTAGCGTACGCGGATACTCGCCGGGTAAACTTAATAGACAGCCTCACCCTATAGCCCCGACCAAATGGCTGTAGGAGAACCCCGTCGCCAAAAGCATCCGTTCGGGTGCTCCCGGCAGCGGTGTTCCGCCTTGGTGCACTTCGTCGACGGTATCGGGGGTGCGGCCGTCTACTGAAGTTTGCGACGAGCATTCGATCAGGATGTCGGGAATCTTGTTGAATTACCCGACTTGACATTGAAAAGAGTTTTCAATAATGAGACTAAAATGCGGGGTTTATAATTGTTAGGCATGCGATGTCTAAGGAATTCATTGATTAGGCATGCGATGTCTAAAGATATTGCGGATTCCAACTGTTGTAGTTTTACACTTTCTTTTCTATGACCGTAAGTGTAATATATGATATCGCCGGTTTCGTTGCTATATGTCAACGACAATTGGGATGGACATATTTACTTACGTTGATGACATGTGATGTTATGTGTTGCTGGATATGTTATATTGGATCGTCGTGTTTGAATAGCCGGGGTTTTTTATGTGAGATGAGTGTTTTTCATTTTCATTCATGTAAAAACTTGTATGTAATATTCTTTTATTGGGGCACTTCCAGGTTGCGGAAGATGTCACCGTTGATGTATATTATTTACTTTTCCGCACTAGGATAGACCTAAGGAGGAGGGCATAAGTAACCGGGTTCTGGAGTCCAGTGGGAGACCAACTCGAGGAGTCGAGTCCGGGTCTCCTAACTCCAGAATTGGTAGGGTTGCTTGCCGCTCTCGTAGGGGTCTAGGGGTGTGGGTTTGGCTATTCATCACGACCATGGAATCCGTGTTTTATACTGGCTCGTATTGAAAACACGGACGTCCTAGTATATCCAATATTTCATATGATTCTTCTGCTGCGATATCTGTGATGTGATCATGTGATGTTCTGTGATAGATACAGTATATAGTATATATGATATATTATATAGATGTTACTTATGTTTTACACCCGCGCTAGCCCTGCCCCGCTCTGCCGTTAGTTACCTAACCTAACGGTGCACGAGGGGACATCGAGGCGAATGCGGATGGCATAAGTGTACGTCATATCTATCTGTGATGTTTAGGTATTTAAATGATGGGACTTCATTAATGAGATTAATGAAATAAAAGAAACCTAAGATGTTGTAGAATCGAATTTCAAAATAAAACAGGTAGCTACAGTTCTTGCTTTGCACAGCGGTATATATGATATATCCTGCACCTTATTCGATAAGGAAAGGACCGAGATCCCTTCACCGGGAGTGACTCCTTTAGCAATAACTGGCAGATGCTACACACTCGGTTTGT
The DNA here is from genome assembly GCA_030015575.1 of Agapanthus africanus. Taxonomy (NCBI): domain Eukaryota; kingdom Viridiplantae; phylum Streptophyta; class Magnoliopsida; order Asparagales; family Amaryllidaceae; genus Agapanthus; species Agapanthus africanus. Next base: position 455,401,085 of record JASDDO010000001.1, on the reverse strand, counting down.
CTTTTCATAGCTTTTAGGTGTTTTTGCTTTGCACAGTGATATATATAATATATCCCGCACCTCATTCGACGAGGAAAGGACCGACGATCCCTTCACCGGGAGTGACTCCTTTAGCAAAACTAGAAAAGCCTCAAAAGCACTCCATTTTAAAATCATTTGATTCTACAGCGATATCAAGTTCATTACGCAATAGGTTTTCAGAAAAACCTGTCGTAGCCCTCCGTCATTTCAGATACGTACTAGTTAGTATTCGTGCTGCGGTTGTTTGGCCTCCGTCAAGGCGTAGTGTACGGTAGCTAACTAGTGCTTATCTGCTAGCATATGATGCGATTGGATTAGGGTATTCGTACGGCGTTGTTTGGCCTCCGTCAAGGGTCGTGCGGGTGGGTTTAATTCAATCAGGAAATGACGGGTTGAACTTGACTAGCGGACTATGGGTTGTTTGGCCTCCGTCAAGGTCATAGCGAGCTAGGGGCAAAATATTATCGGGAATTTCAAGTGTTGAAATTTGCAATGAGATTGCATACCTTCTATGAGATAGTTGGATCCCGATACCCGCTGCGAGTAAGAGTTACTCCTAGGAGAGTTTTATACATTACAATTAGCCGATCAAGTAGGTGTCTAGAAAGGTGTTAACGAGGTTACGCCTCTGGGAAAACGAGGTTTACATTAATTAGGTTCGTGCGAAAGCACGGGGGACCTCCCTCAAAGTACCGACACTGGCCTGGCTGAAAGATTGGCGAACTTGTAGTGTGTAATTAATCCCGGCTAGTCTTTCCTTTTAGGGTTTGAAGGAAGATTTGATAAAAAGCAGTGGGAGCCATCCTGATTAGATAAAATAAAAACCAATCTATTCTTGCAAGAGCGCACGCTGAGTGTTTTCTTCTCTCTCTCTCCAGGTAGCGACCATATCACGCCTTAATCAAGATAATAATACGGATTATTGACCGAACCCGCTTGTTATACTGAGCTGGGGAACGTTGGTCCCGCTCCAACTTGTAATTGTTATAAGACCGAGCAGGAAATTGGGGATTACCAGAATTCCCGTGCCGCCCAAACGAAGAGAGTGCATGCTGATGCATCATCTTCGGGTGTGTTCATTACAGAGAACTGTTTCTCAGTATCCTTTACGTCCTGGGTATATGATACCAGATCAGGATCCCAGATATGTAAACTGTTACATAGGGCTACAGAAAGGTAGAGAACTGAGAACGGGTGATAAGTTTTATGAGGCAGAAAACGGGGCAAGTGTTGCAGCCAAGTCTGTTGGTCACTGTCATCCTGTATTACAATACATTGATTCTGAACGAATGTTATTAGATACCGAACCTGATATACAAAATCATATCAGTCTCTTTATTAGTAAAGAAATGATAAAATTTTGTATTGTTGGATAATGTTTTGAACATTTCCTATATCAAAAGTTGATCGGTTCAGGCACGTTATCTAAAAGCATTGATGTTCTAAATCAAACTACAGTTCTTTAGTATACGGAACACACACAAGATAGAAGAGTTCAGAAATGAACGAATCCTACTTGAGGCATTGTAGACTAGGTCAGATCAATGTGACCCGACTAGCTAGAGTTACATATAGATGCATATTTAAATCAGTTTGAATTTACATCTTCTGAAACTCGCCAGTCATGTCACAAAGATAAGATGACCATAGCTCCGTTTACTGAAAACAGAGAAAGAGTTACTGAACTCTTGGGATGATACATGTTGATGTATGTAGGTCCCCTGTCTACACATGCCAAGACCGGTTCTTTGTACTTCATTATATTCTCTGATAATCTCTCGAGATTCAGATCTATGTTCTTGTTGAAACACAAGTCCGAACCTTTTGAGATATTCACGGAATATAAGTTAGAAGTAGAGAACCAAAATACGGGTAAAAGTATTATGTCCTTTGATGAGATCAGGGAGGAGAATACTTGTGCATGGAATTCCTGGACTATTCTAAAGGAGAATGAGATTCTCTATCAGCATTACTCCTCTGAATACACCATAGCACGATGGTATGTCAGGGTGGAGCAATCACACCCTATAAGATAAGGTGTGCTCTATGATGAGTACTACTGAGATACCTATTTCCTTTTTGGGAGTTATGCACTTGAGAAGATGCATACCTATTGAATAGGGTTCAAATCAAATCAGTTGCCTACCGCTTCATATGTGATATGGAAAGGGAAGAGCCCATATCTTAAGTTGGTTAAGATTTGGGGTTGTCCGGGCTATGTCTAAAAGCAAAATCCGGACAAGCTCGAGGCAAGGACTGTTATGTAGAACTGGAAATGTTCCAGCTATACAAACTGCAGCTGATGATTTGAAAGAACCAAAGGATTCAATAGTTACCAACGAACCTCAGCCTCTCCGCCGATCTAGTAGGGTTCCTCACCCACCTGAGAGATACTTCGGTTTCTCTATGACAGTGGGAGCGAGGATTGCATCATGAGATGATGACCCAACTAGTTCCGAGCTGGCCATCAGGAGTGTGACTCTGTAAGAATGGCTGGATGCTTAGTGATCTGAGATGGAATCCTTTTACACCAACAAAGTATGGACTTTAGTTGCTATATCTGAAGGGTTAAATCCCCATCAGGAGCAAGTATATCTTGAGAAGATTACTTGGTGTAGATGGAAAAGTTGAGACTTTCAAAGCTAGACTTGTTAAAGGTTTTAGTCATTAACCAGGTATGGATAATGATGAAATCTTTTCAGGGGACTTTGCTTAAGTCCATCCAGATACTACTTGCCACGGCTACATACCATGACTACGATATCTGGTGGTTGGGTGTCATGACTGCTTTTCTAAATGATGATTTGGAAGAAAGCGTCTATAAGTACACAGCCAGAGGGCTTCGTAAACAGTGAGAGCAGCGGAAACGTGTGCAAGATGCTTTATAGGATAAAGCAGGCATCACGGAGTTGGAACATCTGTTTTGATGGAGTAGTCAAAGAGTTTGACATCATCAAAATGGTAGATGAACCTTGTATAAACAAAAAGGTAGTAGGGAGTATGGAGATGATCCTCGTAGAGTACGTGGATGACATACTCTTGATGGGGAAGGAGTTTTCTATGCTACGCTCGGTCAATCTCCGCTTATCACAATGATTCTCCATATAGGATCAAAATGATACCTCCTAAATCCTGGTGTTTGGATCTATGAGATAGATCTAATTGGATGTTAGGACTCTCACTAGTTGTAGTGAGATGGTATCAACCGATCCTGGGGAGAATCACTGGAAGGGTTCCAGGGTGATAATGACGACTGAGTGTCAGTCGCAGGCATTGTCTTTTCCCTCAGTAAAGGGACGGTATGTTGGAGGAGTTCCAAGCTAGATACCGTGACATACTAGACGATAAAGGCAGGATACATCGCTACTTAAGATGCTACCAAAGAGGCTGTTTGGGTGTATATTGGTTCATAAGATGAACTACGTTCCTACCATTGTGTGACAATGGAGTTGTGGCTTATGCCAAGGAACGCCCGTCCCATCAGTGATCCAGACATATTCTAAGGCAGTATCACTTGATCATGGAGATGGTTGATCTCCAGGGTGATCGAGGTTTGGAGACTAGACTCAGAGGACAACACAGCGGATCCACTCACAAAGGCCTGTTCCCAGAGAGAGACTTTTATGGGATGGTTGAGTATGAGATACTACAACCACTGCTATCAGATGGCCCTAGTGCAAGAGTTATTCTTGTTAGTTATATGTATGCCCTAGAGGCCATTACTGTACATGGGATGTATATTGTAGTGGATGCTGGGACGTATATAGGGAGGACTTTCTTGCTCGACATGATAGTATGCTATCTGGTTGAACTTTACCTTAACGTGTATACTGATTGTCTCTCTGTTACATGTTGGTAAAGCCCTTAGGATCTGTACTTGACTACCTGGACTATGATGCGGATCATACTAGTGGGGACATGGTAGTCCATAAGTACATCCTTCAAAGTCCCTAGTCGAGGGTGTATCGAGACGGGGCATCGATATACCAGAGTAGACTAGCGTATACCTTCTCGACCCATACAGATGGGCGATGGATGATCCCATATCCATTGGTGTCTGACATTAGAGATGATATACGGGTGCTCAGTAGAGACTGGGTACACTGGACGGACTCGCCGAGAACTCCCAGATGGTATTATACCTCACGTCAGATGGCAGTTCTCTGGTGACACTGGTACAGAGTAGTCTGTTGACCCGAGATCGTCATAGAGTCTTGTGTGGTTTCCACTGTGCTTTGATTTCCATCTTACCACGTCCAAGAGGGCGTGCAAAACGGTGGTTTTTGGGTACAGTCCCGAGTCACATGGAGGCAATGAGCGATAGGAGGGGATTCGTCTCTCCCGGTATAGGGAGTTGATGTTGCGCTGTGTTTGATTGGCTATAACAGGAAATCCCTGGCCAGGGTTGCTGAGATTTACTGGTAAGTGTTACCAGTAGTTTCTCGAATTGTTATAGACCTCATATCAACACGACTTGTCGAGCTATTGGGGTCTGACGTTTACCACCCCTAGGCGAGATATGCGACATATCAGACGATCAGACCGGACTGTACGGTAGTGTTACTGGTCGGATTCACTGGAGTGTGAGCGGGCTTGCTCGTCGATCTTCAGATCGCTCAATACCCGGGTGGCCGTTACGTTTAGCAGACCGCTTGCGGCTTGTGGGTGCTTGATATGATCATCATCTGCTGCCGGCGTATTGACGAGTCTTTAGAGTCCTACACAGAGGTTTCCTGGCTCAAGCGAAACGAAATAGGAGCGCATATGAGATATGTGCGGGACCGAGAATGATTCGTGTATGTGATACCGTATTTCATTCTCGCGATGAATGTGTCGTATGGTTATATGCGATATAACCTAGTTATCGAATCGAGGGTTGATTCGATAAGCCGATACATTATATACTAGTCGGTTATATGCGATATGACCAGATCGTTAAATCAAGTGTTGATTTAATGATTTAATGCATAATTATATATTTGATATATTACTTTGCATTAACTAGTATCGGTTCACTTAAGATGGATTTTCTCACTCGGATGGGCGCATTGTATATGTGATATACTTTTGTGCACTTGATTGTATCATGTTTGATGATACATGTTTACTTGTGTTTTGTGTAAAGTTTAAACCATGGTTATGTAATGGTTAGGGTTTACATTTTCATATCTATTTATTTATTCATTCATTCATTTTGGAAAATGAAAAGCAAATGAGAAAATGGTGGCTTCTTTTGTTTTGTTCATGAAGCTTCATGAAGACTTTGACCAAGTGACCATTTTGTCTCATGCTTAACCCTAACCATCCCACTAACCATGATTTATTCTCTACACTTGACCATGGTTCAATTATGATAAGTATTCTATTTTCTTTTCATTTTATTATTCTTATCATAACATTTCTTCTTCTTCTTCCTTGAACTCAAGAAGAAAAAGCTTTCTTCATCAATGGTGAATTGAGCAAACAAGTGAGAAATCCAATTCTAAAGTCTACCCACTTCCTATTTCTTCATCCTCTACCTCTTGCCAAGTAGTAGAGTGTGTTTCCTTCACAAGTTTTAGGGCTTGGTGAAGGTGGAGCTTGATTTAGCGATACCTCGACGTAGATCATCTTCGGCATGGACATCGACGACCTAGCTCACTTTTTCTCCGACGAAGCCGACTCTAGAGCCCGGATTTGTTTTGGACAGCGGAGATGACTTCGTTGCGGAGCTATGGAGGTGGAGCACCGGATCTACAAAGGTTGTATTTCCGATATCCCATTAGTTAATTGTTAACTAGTTTTGTTTTCGCCTAGTTTTCTAGCAAACGATCCGTACACTAGGGTTTCTCGGCACCTAGAATTTTTGAAATGGGCATGTTCGATGCTTTGTGAGACCTCACTTGTGTGCCTAGGAACCCTACAATTCTCACGGCGGTGGGCACGATGAAGTCGGTAGTAGCCGTTGCGAGGGAGACGCGGTCGTGGAGGGGATGTTGGGATGAGGACGAGGTCGCAGGGAGGAGCGGGTGTCAAGGGCGGTTGCGGCGACGGCTGGGATCTTGAGGAAGTCGTTGGCATGGTGGGCACGGGTCTCATGGCGCCGGCGCGAGAAAGGAGGGGATGGGGGAAAAGGCGGGAAAGAAAGGGGAGGGAGAAGAAGAGAAGAAGGGGACGAGAGCGTCGGGTCGGGTCGGGTCGGGTATGTTAGGAAACGGACTTAGGTGGGCCAGGGATAGGAAATGGGTTAGGGTTTGTGTTAGGAAAAAATATAAAAGGGATTAGGGTTGAATTAAGGTAAGGTTTAGAGATTAGGTTAGAAAAATCTAGAAAATTATGTAGGAAAATTTCGGGGGAAATATTTGGAAATTATTTATTAAAACACGGTTATGGTATACTCGGAACTGGGTATTACATCATACCCACCTAAAAAGAAAATTTCGTCCTCAAAATTCAAAATAACGATAAGCTATAATATGCCATGCGAAAAGCAACAAAGTCAAATACTACTATGAAGCGATTTACGTAAAAGCAACTAGATGAAAATCCAATATTTATATGTAAGAAATAGGGTAGTTAAACGGAACAGTCACACTTAAGGACATAACGATTAATAGCGAAAAACTACATGTATACGAAAACAATTATAAATGGAATGACAATAATAAACATTAATGAAGGGTTGGCTGATAGGCCTTAATAACCAAAACTACTACGAATCAAGCAATTATACCATAAGTTGAGAATACTCATAAAGTAAAATATAGGGAAAAATGAAAATATAGATGGCTAGTAAACAAACTAGATATCAACAATAAACGTAGAGACCAAGACTAAACTATATTTGAAAATGTGCGAAGATGGTACAATACAAAAGAAACTATGATAACACCAAGATAATGCTATGTGTATAAGTAAATAAAAATGTATTGGTATACAAGATAACCATAATTTATATTACAGTAAATAGAAAATTTAAATCGATTGGAACACAAGAATACATAAGTAAATGTAAATACGAAAACAAAAGATAGTTGACATAATTATGAACAAAGAAACGGGAATACTATATAGAAAATCAATATGAAACTCTTTTTAAAGAAAACTCAAACCGCTAATAATATAAATTTTGAAAGTTAATTATAAGAACACCATCAACGAAATGAATATGAATGATAACAGTAAAATAAACAATAAAACATTAAAAGAAATGTAGAGTAGCAAATAACTCAAAATGGCATAATGTAATTAAAGCAGATAAATGGAAAAAAAATTCAAGACAACAGGCACGAAGAATGAAACTTCATAATAAAAGGACAATGGCATGAAATGCAATAGGAACAATTTACTAGAAATAGAATAAACGGTGTAAATTTGAACTATTGAGAAAATAATAAAAATAATAGTAGAGCATTTCAAGACAAGGAGTAAAACTAAAATACTTACTAACACATAATGGGAATCTAAGTAACTACAAATAGTCAAAACTTTAAATTTAATATAGTAAGCACTACTAGTTATAACTATGTTAACAGGAAAAATAACACTAGTAATATACGGTAGACTAGTTAGAGTAAGTATTGCGGTATATACTTCGAAGGTCGACGCCGCGAGCAAGCACTCGAATGAAAGAAATGTAAATAGGAATTTAGGTTGCCCAGAATAACACAATGATAAAAGGATGGAATCGGATTCAAAATCAGGGAGAGATATAAGTTAACAAGGAGTATAGAGTTTGACAATTTTAAATAGGGGTATGCGGCAAGATACAACCTAATCGAAAAAAGTGTCAGGAGGTACGGTGATGAACCATGATGTCGACTAAGCTTAGGATCTAAATGTAGTGAGTCAAACAAAAGCAGTTAGTCACAATCCATAACTTTATTGCATTTAATCTAAGAAGTTCAACGGATACAAGATTTTAAACGAAAGGAAACATCTACTAAATAGAGTAACAATATCTTTATTGAAAGCAAGAAAGGTGATAACTCTGCATCGATATCTAAATCTCTGCAATTTCGTAAGGCAAGTCTGAATCTTGTGCTGGGTCCGTGCCGTCCTCGAAATTAAGGTACGAAAACAACCAAGTCGCTCAAGCGGATTTGGAGGGCATTGACGAATTTCCACCTTGCAGCTCCTTCCTTCTAGGGCAACTATTGACAAGATGTTCGTCGGATCCACAAATCAAGCACTGCCCTTTGGCCTGGCGACAGTCCCTCTGAAGGTGTCCTAGCCTCTTGCAATAACCACAACGTTGGGTTCTCCGCTGCTTCTGTTGCTGAGGAAAAAATGAGCGCTTCATCTGCACGCCACCTTTTCGTTTAACAGGGATTCCCCTACGATTTGGGGCTCCTGCTGGTGCTTGAGCCATTTACCTTCCTAGTCCTTCAGCTAAGAGATCGTTTCTTCGCTCCTGGGCTTCGGTCAAGCCTTGATGTACACCCAAAATCTCGACGGTCTGACTCTGGGTAGTGGAGGAGGACGGAGAGTTGTTAGAATTCATGGTCCAGAAACAACAAATTTTAGGACGACATAAGGTACAAGATATAAGAATCAGAATAAGGTGTAGAATGACAATGAAACAAGAATATATGGTGAGGTGAAACTCAAATGAGTGGAAATCAAATGTAGAACTCCAAGTCACTCAAGCAGAGTGCTGTCTTGTAACTATGCTGCAGTTCATAGTTACAATCACATAACTCTACTAAGTCACCCAAAACTCTAGCGGATGGATTCAAAGTTTCGCTTAACAAACTGTAGGGATTCTAGTCAAGGATAACAAGTTTACAACCTGGACCGAATGGGCGACTTAAATTGTCAAGCCCTACTCGGAAACTGTAATCCAAATCTAAATCTGGCACTGATACCAACAAAACCATGTCATGCCCCGCTTCCCAAAATACGGAATACGAGGGGTGACAAGGCCAGCCATGCTCCTACGGTCGAGGAAATATCCTGTCGTAGTCACACTTCGGCTTCTAGCATTACGTGGTAATCAGTAATCAATGCACAGATGATGAGAAATGCAGTCACTACTTCTATCAAATAAATATAAAACTAACCAGATAAAGATCAAGGGAAGATAGCACCGACGTCGATATCCTCGAGGTAAGGCAGGTCCTGATCCGAGCTCAGTCCACTTCTCACTCTGAGCATGCATACTCAGGTCGTCAGAGCGACACAATAGCAATATATATATATATATATATATATATATATATATATATATATATATTCATATGTAAACACGTGCAATGAAGATGAACATGAAACGGTAAATATAGAGTGATGACATGAGCATGAAGTAACCGGTGCAGGTAAACAATAAAGCAGGTATATCGAATCAGAAATCAATGCATGTCCATGTCACTAAACCTATCAGTCTCTAAGTCTCACTGTCCAAGTCACTAAACCTATCGTCAGTCCAAGTGTGAGCGTCAACCACCGCAGGAGTATCCCCAACCCAAGGGTAGGCCCCAGGGCAAGGGAACACGGGCCCGAATCACGCTCGCTAATAATCAGTAATATCACCCATATGTCTCCCAAAATCGCTGTATATGCCGGCAGTGGGACTCCTGGGATTCCGTTGATCGAACTCACAATCAAACTACCCCACACCCGTGATCTACATCAAACACCAACCATGAATCTAAATACTAGTCGCTCCATGACAAGTCTACGCGAGAACTGGAGACAGGGTCTCCATCAAGCATGTCTCGACTGGTATCCAAGAAAAATGGATAGTACTCGATATCTTACCTATGAAACTAATATACGTGCTTCCATAACCGTCCCATTCCAGTTATAGTTACACCTATATATGTCTCATAGGCGTCGACAATGCAATAATTTAATCGGTTCCGCTGATTGTGTACAAGTACGTGTCACTTCACTTATTCATTCACACTTTAACACTAACGTACTTGCCACAATCCAATCACTAATATTTATCACTGGGTAATGTAACACGGTCACTAGGTTATCAATGTTTATGACCACTATTCAAATGAGGATATAACCGCTACATGATATGATGAGAATGCAACTAATTATAATATGAATAAAAATATAGCAGCCAGTGTCATACCACTTGCAAAATTTACTATAAGTCACACGTGCAGAATTAAGCAAAACAATATAAAAGGGGTAAGCAGTATGTTTAATTATCAGTCTATCAAAACTAGTTTCGTATCAATCGGATTTTAGGTTTGCTAGTTATGGTCATTTCATTTTAAGTGTTTACTGCTGGAAATCCAATTTCTGAACTGAAAGTCCGTTTCGTAACACGTCTTAATCCCAGTTGGGAGCATAATTAGGCGATGCTACATTTGGATAATATTTAGGTTTATCAGTCAGGTTTCCAACGCACTATACGGATCGATAATATCCGCTATTTTTTGGGAGTTATGCATTGTTTAATATCGGGATATGCCTTCTGTCCCTGCTTGGGACAGCAATATGTACTGTTGGTTTAAAATGTGATTAAAATAGCAAACGATGACAAAAACGAATGAAACAACTTTAAATGATTGTCTAACAGATTTATATTCACTACAGTATAGGGTTCTGCATAATACCATTTCCACACAGGGATGTAAAAGTATTTCATTCCAAGTGTCTACACACAGTGCTGCTCTGGAATGCAGTCAGAGCCTCACTCCCGAACAGTTTCCATCACCGTTATAAAATAGAAACAGATTATAACTTATATGGGGTTTTATTTCATTGAGTCGGATTCGATATGAGCCCTTGAACAAAATATTACGGTGTGTAACTAATTTATTATGATTTTCAAAAAATTCAGGTACGGAAATTTTCAGATTTGACGGATCTAAATGGGGATGACATTTCACGGTGTTAAAGTCCGTATTTTCAAGCCAACTCTTAACACAGTATTCTTTATCACTAGGGTAATCTGTTATGCTTAAATTACGTCATTTTAAGATGCTTAGAGATTATGGTTTGCATCGACCATTTGTATTACGTTTCAAGGATTTTCGGAATCTTATGCGATCTAGCCAACTCGAATATGATATCGATCCCTATGGTCTCCATACCTGTAAGGCTTGATTATAAACTCAGTCCCAATCATTTACGCATAGGAATCCAAGCACTACGGTGTTGTTGCAATACGAACGATCATTTACTACAATTATATAAATGTATATATAGTCTAAATAAACACTTAGCCCTAATTAGTGTCATATTAGCATGTAAGAGCAAGTGAAGGATTCACTTGCCTTCGGTCGCTTGATATAGAAGCGACGAACGTGCAGATTATTCGTCTCGACACACGAGATGGCTACGAACGTTGCAGAAACAGGCATGACGCGACGCAAGGCTCGAACGTGATACACACTGCGACGGACATGTGTGGTGTTGCGACGGCGACTAAAATGACGACCATGACAGCTACAGAGACCGAGGCCACAGCTTGGACGGCGACAGAGGTGACGTGAACAGCGGCTACGGCGACTGCAAAAGGTGCTCAACAGAATGCCTATAGGGGTTCGGCTTGGGATCGAGCTTGAAGTGGATTTCTGGTGTTGCAACGGAGTTGACGATGGCGATGGTTATAGCGAAAGCGACGACTACTGGGATGATGGACACAACGGCAACAACGGTGGCAGATTGCATGAATACAATGGCAGCGGCAACAGCATGGATGCAAGAAGTCTTGGGAGAGGGAGGCGTGAGAGGGAGCTAGGGAAAGCGCCGATGCCGGTGGCCAGGAAAGGAGGTCAGTGGCTGTTGGGGATCACTACAGACGATAGCGAGACAAGGAGTAGCGTCGGCGGTGAGAGGCGGCGGCTATGGGCGTCGAAGGGCGATGAAGGGTCGCTGCAAGGAGGTGGGGGAGCTCGGCTTCAAGGGTAAAACAAGAGGAGACTTGGGTCGATGGGGTGGCCGGCTGTTGAAGCTCATCGGTGGTTGAGGGGGGTGCTAGGTAGTGGTGGTTGTGCTATGAAGTTTGAGGGGAGAAGGTGGGTTCGTAGGTGAGGGTGCTCGAGGGTGAGGAAGATAGAGGCGACAAAGTGGAGCAGTGGGGTGTAGTGGCGGCGATGGTGGTGTGAGGGAGAGAAGAGAGAGAGAGCGGGAGTGAGGGAATGAGGAAGAGAGAGATGTTCGAGAAAGAGAGGGTGTGTGAGGAGAGGATTTGAAGGGAGGGGATCTCGGGGAGTTGGCGAGTGGGAGTGGCGTCAACGAGGGCTGAGTTATGGGAGTGATTCTCACGGCGGTGGGCATGATGAGGTCGTTAGTAGCCGTTGCGAGGGAGACGCGGTCGTGGAGGGGGCGTTGGGATGAAGACGAGGTCGTGAGGATGAGCGGGTGTCACGGGCGGTTACGGCGAGGGCGGAGATCTCGAGGAAGCCGTTGGCATGGTGGGCGCGGGTCTCATGGTGTGGGCGCGAGAAAGGAGGGGACGGGGGGAAAGGCGGGAAAGAAAAGGGAGGGAGAAGAATAGAAGCATGGGACGAGAGCGTCGGGTTGGGTCGGGTATGTTAGGAAACGGGCTTGGGTGGGCCAGGGAAAGGAAATGGGTTAGGGTTTGTGTTAGGAAAAAATATAAAAGGGATTAGGGTTTAATTAGGGTAAGGTTTAGAAATTAGGTTAGAAAAATATAGAAAATTTTGGGGGAAATATTTGGAAATTATTTATTAAAACACGGTTATGGTATACTCGGAACTAGGTATTACACCGCGTCCCCTTACCGTACACCGGGAAGCGGGGCATGACATAACCGCCACTGCCTCCAAGTGCTTCAGGACTGCACCCAACTACTACCTGTTTGCACGACTCTTTTGAGCCATGGTAGGGTAGTAATCAAAGAACAGTGGGAACACACTTGAGGCGAAGTAGCTGTATCAAGTCAACGAACTAAGCTGTACTCATGTCACCTGGGAACTGCTACCCGGCGATGGGTATAATACCCACCAGCAGTCCCCGATGAGTCCTGTCCAGTGTACTCATAACCCAATGAGCACCTGCATATTATCTCCAGTACGATGTACTAACGGCTGTGGGACAAACCATCTCCCCTGCTGAGATGAGAAGCGTATACACTAGTATACTCTGGAGTATCGATGCCCCGTCTTGATAATCCTACAACTAGGTGTTATATGTTTGTATGCCCTAGAGGCCATTATTGTACATGATTGTATATTATAGTGGATGCTTGGACATATATAGAGAATACTTTCTTGCTCGACATGATAGTATGCTATCTGGTTGCTCTTTGTCTTAATCTGTAGACTTGTATTGTGATACTGTCTTGCTTTCACATGTTGATAAAGCCCTTAGGATGTGTACTTGACTACCAGGACTATGATGGAGATCATACTAGTGGGGCTAGGGTAGTCCATAAGTTCATCCTTTAATTTTTCCTAGTCGAGGGTGTATCGAGACGGGGCATCGATATTCCAGAGTACACTAGCGTATACGTTTCTTGACCCATATGATGGGCGATGGATGATCCCACATCCATTGGTGTTTGACATCAAAGATGGTATACGGGTGCTCAGTGGAGACTGGGTACACTGAACAGGACTCGCCGAGAACTCCTAGATGGTATTATACCTAACGTCAGATAGCAGTTCTCTGGTGACACTGGTACAGGTTAGTCTGTTGACCTAAGATTGTCATAGAGTCTTGTGTGATTCCCACTGTGCTTTGATTTCCACCTTACCACGTTCAAGAGAACATGCAAAACGGTGATTTTTGGGTACAGTCCCGAGTCATATGGAGGCAATGAGCAATAGGAGGGGTTTTGTCTCTCCCGGTATTGGGGGTTGATGTTGCGCTGTACTCGATTGGCTATAACAGGAAGTCCCTGGCCAGGGATGATACAGAGATTTACCGGTAAGTGTTATCAGTAGTTTCTCGACCCGTTATGAGCCTCATATCGGCATGACTTATCAAGTTACTGGGGTCTGACATTTACCACCCCTAGACTAGATATGCGACATATCAAACGAAGAGACCGGACTGTACGATAGTGTTACTTATTGGATTCACAGGAGTATGAGCAGGCTTGCTTGTTGATCTTCTGGTCGCTCAATACCTGGGTAGCCGTTACATGCAGCTAGTACCGCTGATGGCTTGTGGGTGACTAATATGATCATCACCTACTGCCAGCGTATTAACGAGTCTTTAGAGTCCTACACAGAGGTTTCCTGGCTTAGGCGAAACGAAGTAGGAGCACATATGTGATATGTGCGGGACCGAGATTAATACGTGTATGTGATACCGTATTCTAATCTCGCGATATATGATATCGGTCGGTTATATGTCATATAGCCGGGTTGTCGAATCAAGTGTTGATTCGATAAATTGATACAATTGATACTAGTTGGTTATATGTGATATAGCCGGATTATTAAATCAAGTGTTGATTTAATAATTTAATGTATAATTGTATATTTGATATATTAATTTATATTAACTAATATTAGCTCACTTAAGCATTTATTTTCTCACTTGTGCACATTTAATGTGTGTGTGTGTGTGTGTGATATATTATTGTATCATGCTAGTTGCTGCATGCTACATGGGTGTATGAGACTCACACCATAACATGGATAATTGAGGGTGTTTCATTATTTAAAGTAAATCAAAATTAGTTGGAAATTAGCACATGGTTGAATCTTGGAGAAGCTTGTGGAACCATTGACTTAGTCCACTAATTTTGTTTTACTTAAGATATTTATTAACCCAACCATTATCTTTATCCATAGTTAAGTCTCTACATGAGTTATATGAGATATTATCTCACCCATGGTTGCTATTCTGATTCATGACATTCTCCACTTCATCTTCTTCTTAATCTCCTTGAGCTCTCTAGGTTTTTAGGAGGTGAAGAAATTTAGTGAGAAAAATAAATCTAAAGTGAGCAAAATTCCTACTTCATCAATCTACACTAGACTAACCATTTAGTATAGGTTGTTTGCTTCACTAATTCCTAATTAGTGAAGAGATAGCTTGAGTTAGAGTCTCCTCGACGTAGATCATTTTCGGCCTCGAAGACTTTAAGCAAGCTTGTTCTTTTCAGCTTGTGGAGTCCAACTAGAGTCCGGGAGACCACTACTTAGAGCGAAAGGACTACTACACGGAGCTATTGAAGTGAAGGACCGGTCTACAAAGGTTGTATTCCCATTCACTTAGATATAAAGTTGTTTACATATTAGCTTTTACCCTAATCCTCTAGTTAGATCCTTGATTTGGGTTACTTAGCATACTAAAATTTTATAAAATGGCATAGTTGATGCCTTCCGCAACCTTGTAGTCGTGCTAAAGAACTCTACAGTGGTATCAGAGCCAAGCTAGAGAATTAGACGATGTTAGTAGAATTACGAAACCGAAACAACTCCGAAATCTCGAAACAAAACCCTAGTTTCTGTCAAAATTTTCAAGTCCTCTAAAAAAATTTTAAACAGTTGCAGAATGTTACATGAGATGTAACATGAAAACCAGACAAAAACGAATCCCATCCGCCGGATTTGACCCGGCGAAATTCTCCATAAAACCGGCCTGGCCGATTTTCCTATGCAAGTTTGGCTTCGTTTTTGTTTGGTGTTCCAGACTCTAGGATTTGGTGTTTCAGATATTGTTTGTTTTTACTAAGATTGCATGTGATGTTATCTTTCTGTAAAGGCAATTCGGAGTGTTTCGTAGTGGTAATTTAAACATCGTTTCGGGTAACTTGATGGCGTTAAAAAGTTTGAACGAATATCAATAACCCAATTTTCCCCCCTCTCTGGAATTTTTCCAAAAGTTGGAATTTTTGAGTTTAAAAATCTTCAGAAAATCATGCAGGTAATTCTATGGACCCTCTAAAAGAACAATACCCAAACTCGACTCTTTGACCGCGGAACCGCGGCCAAACCCTAAGGTTTGCAGCGGTTCCACGGCGCTATGAGTGAGGCATGGGTCGGCCCTTCTACGGTTGGTCCATAGGTACTGTGGTATGTTCTTGGTATTTTTTAACTTGTGCTCAAGAGTTGAGCTCTCTGGGAAATTTTGGGTGTTTGTTGATTTGATCGAAATGTTTAATATCATCTAGCTATCTGTGAAATGTGATACAATATTTGGAATTCATATGGTTAGGCATGAAATCAGAAGTATGTGATATTTCGGGTTTATGATGTCTAAGGTGGTTGCGGATTCCAATTGTTGTAGTTTTCATTTTCTTTTCTGCGACCGTAAGTGTAATATGTGGTGTATCGCCGGTTTCGTTGCTATATGTCAACGATAATTGGGATACGCATATTTACTTACGTTGATGACATGTGATGTTATGTGTTGCTGTGATATGTTATATTGGATCATCGTGTTTGAATAGCCGGGGGTTTTTGCGTAAGATGAGAGTTTTTTCATTTTCATTCATGTAAAAACTTGTATGTAATATTCTTTTATTGGGGCACTTTCGGGTTGAGGATGATGTCACCATTGATGTATATTATTTACTTTTCCGCATTAGGATAGACCCAAGGTGGGGAGCACAAGTAACCGGGTTCTAAAGTCCAGTGGGAGACCACCTCGAGGAGTCGAGACCGGGTCTCCTAACTCTAGAATTGGTAGGGTTGCTTGCCGCTCTCGTACGGGTCTAGAGATGTGGGTTTGGCTATTCATCGCGACCGTGGAATCCGTGTTTTTTACTAGCTTAATTTAAAACACGGAATTCCTAGTATATCCAAAATTTCATATGTGGACTTCTGCTGCTGATTTTGTGTGATGTGATCACTTTATAAGATGAGATGAATGTTGTTATTATATATATGATATATAATAAACGTTGCTTATGTTTTGCACCCGCGCTAGTCCCGCCCCGCTTTGCTGTTAGTTAAGTAACCTAACGGTGCATAACGGTACACTGTGGCGAATGCGGATGGTATAAACGTACATTGTATTTTCGTTTCTTCTGTGATGCTTAGGAAGCATAAATGATAGAACTTCATTAATGAGATTAATAAAAAGGAAAGAAACCTAAAGATGTTGTAGAATCAAATTTTCAAAAAGGGTAGCTCTAGTTTTTGCTTTGCCTAGCGGTATTCCTTGATGAATATCCAGCACCTCATTCGATGAGGAAAGAGCTGAGATCCCTTCACCGGGAGTGATCTCTTTAGCAAAAATCTAGTAGATGCTACAACCCACTCGGTTTTGTCTTTTGATTGCTTCTCTAGTTCTTGCTATGCATAGTGGTATTCATGAATATCCAGCACCTCATTCGATGAGGAAAGAGCCGAGTTCCCTTCAACGGGAGTGGCCTCTTTAGAAAAACTAGAAAAAGCCTAAAAACACTCCTTTTCAAAATCACTAGATTTTACAACGATATCAAGTTCATTACACAAAAGGTTTTCTTAAAAACCTGTCGTAGCCCTCCGTCATTTCAGATAAGTACTACTTAGTATTCGTGCTACGTTTGTTGGCCTCCGCCAAGGCGTAGTGTACGGTAGCTAATTAGTGCTTATCTGCAGCATATGATGCGATTGGATTAGGGTAGTCATGCGACTTTGTTGGCCTCCATCAAGGGTCGTGCGGGTGGGTTTAATTCAATCATGAAATGTACAGGATGAACTTGACTAGCAGTCTGTGGTTTGTTGGCCTCCGTCAAGGTCATAGGATGCTAGGGGAAAAATATTATCGGGAATTTCAAGAGTTGAAATTTGCAATGAGATTGCATACCATCTATGAGATAGTTCGATCCCGATACCCACTGCGAGTAAGAGTAACTTCTGGGAGAGTTTTGCACATTACAATTAGCCGATCAAGTAGGTGTCTAGAAAGGTGTTAACGGGGTTACGCCCCTGGGAAAACGAGGTTTATTTTAATTAGGTATGTGCGAAAGCACGGGGAACCTCCCTCAAAGTAACAACACTGGCCTAGCCGAAAGATTGGCGAACTTATAGGGTGTAATTAATCCCAGCCAGTCTTACCTTTTAAGGTTTGAAGGAAGATTTGATAAAAACAGTGGGAGCCATCCTGATTAGATAAGATAATAACCAATCTAATCTTGCAAGAGTATACACTAAGTGTTTTTTTCTCTCTCTCTCCAGGTAGCGACCATGTCAGGCCTTAATCAAGATAATAATATGGATGTATTGACCGAACCCGCTTGTTATACTGGGCTAGGGAACGTTGGTTCCGCTCCAACTTATAATTGTTATAAGTCCGAGCAGGAAATAGGGGATTACCAGGATTCTCACGCCACCCAAACGAAGAATAAGCATATTGATGTATCTTCTTCGGGTGTGTTAGTTACCGAGAACTGTTTCTCGGTACACTCTACGTCCTAGGTATTAGATACCAGATCAGGATCCCACATATGTAATATATTACATGGGCTAAAGAAAGATAGAGAACTGGAAATAGGTGATCATTCTGTAAGAGTAGGGAATGGTGCAAATGTTGCAACCAAAGCAGTTGGCGAATATCACCTTGTATTACCAAATGGTAATACATTGATTCTGAACGAATGTTATTACATACCAAACCTGATATGCAATATTATATCAGTTTCTTTATTAAGTAAAGTAGGATATAATTTTGTATTGCAGGATGATGTTATGAACATCTTCTTGAATCAAAAGTTGATTGGATCAGGTTCGTTAAGTAATGGCATATACGTTCTAAATCAAACCATAGTTCTTAACGTACAGAACACACATAAGAGGAAGAGTTCAGAAATGAACGAATCCTTCTTGTGGTATTGTAGACTAGGTCATATCAATACGACACGACTAGCTAAGTTACATAAGGATGGATATTTGAATCCGTTCGAATTTTCATCTTATGAAACTTTCCAGTCATGTTTCATAGGTAAAATGACCAAAACTCCGTTTACTGGACACGGAGTAAGAGCTGCTGAACTCTTGGGACTAATACATAGTGATGTATGCGGTCCCATGTCTACACATGCCAGGAATGGTTTCTCTTGCTTCATTACATTCACTGATGATCTCTCAAGATTCGGACATGTGTTCCTGTTGAAACACAAGTCTGAAGCTTTTGAGAAATTTAAAGAATATAAGTATGAAGTTGAGAACCAGACGGGTAAAAGTATTAAAATCCTTCGATCTGATCAAGGAGGAGAATACTTGAGAACTGAGTTCCTGGATTACCTAAAAGAGAATGGGATTCTCTCTCAGCTTACTCCTCCGTATACACCATAGCACAACGGTGTATCGGAGCGGAGGAATTGCACCCTATTAGATATGGTGTGCTCTATGATGAGCACCGCTGAGTTACCTATCTCCTTTTGGGGTTATGCGCTTGAGACAGCAGCATACCTATTGAATAGAGTTCCGACCAAATCAGAGCCTACCACTCCATATGAGATATGGGAAGGGAAGAGACCATGTCTTAATTATGTTAAGATGTGGGGTTGTCCGGCATATGTGAAAACACAAAATCTGGACAAGCTTGAGGCAAGGTCATTTCTGTGTAAGTTTATTGGATATCCCAAATATTCGCGAGGGTATATCTTCTACCACACCGAGGAACAAAAGGTATTTGTTTCTCGACATGCCACCTTTTTAGAAAAGAAATTTCTTGAAAAAGAAATTAGTGGCAAAAAGATAGAACTGGAAGAAGTTCCAGCTATACAAACTACGATAGAAGATTTGGTAGAACCAAAGGATTCGATAGTTCCCAACTGCCTCTCCGCCGATCTAGTAGGGTTCCTCATCCACCTGAGAGATACTACGTTTTTCTCATTGATGGTGGGAGCGAGAATTGCATCATGGAAGATGATGACTCAACTAGTTTCGAGCAGGCCATCACGAGTGGGGACTCTGTGAAATGGCTGGATGCAATGCGATCTGAGATGGAATCCATGTACACCAACAAAGTATGGATTTTGGAAGATGCTCCTGAAGGGGTAAAACCCATCGGAAGCAAGTGGATCTTCAAGAAAAAACTTGGTGTAGATGAAAAAGTTGAGACTTTCAAAGCTAGACTTGTAGCAAAAGGTTTTCATCAACGACCAGGTGTGGATTATGATGAAACTTTTTCTCCAGTGGCTATGCTTAAGTCCATCCGGATCCTACTTGCCATCGCTGCATACCATGACTACGAAATCTGGCAGATGGATGTTAAGACCGCCTTTCTAAATGGTGATTTAGAAGAGAGCGTGTACATGACTCAGCCAGAGGGTTTCGTGGACAGTGGGAGCAGTGGAAAGTTATGCAAGCTGCTTAAATCAATCTACGGGTTAAAGTAAGCATCGCGGAGTTGGAACATCTGTTTTGATGTGGCAGTCAAAGAGTTTGACTTCGTCAAAAACGTAAATGAACCTTGTATATACAAGAAGGTGGCAGAGAGTAAGGTCGTCTTCTTCGTATTGTACGTGGATGACATACTCTTGATAGGAAATGATGTTCCTATACTGCACTCGGTCAAGCTCTTCTTATCACAAAGATTCTCAATGAAAGATCTAGGTGATGCCTCCTACATCTTGGGGATTATGATCTATTGAGATAGATCTAAACGGATGTTGGGATTGTCCCAATCCCAGTACATTGACACCATACTAAAGAGGTTTACTATGGAAGATTCCAAGCATGGGAATTTACCCACAATCTCAGGAATCACTCTCTCTAAAGAGATGTCTCCCAAGACTAATTTGGAGGGGGCTCGCATGCAAGGGATACCCTATGCTTCGGCAGTAGACTCTATCATATACGTGATGTTGTGTACCAGACCCGATGCAGCATACTCACTAGGTGTAGTGAGTAGGTATCAAGCAGATCCTGGAGAGAATCACTGGACAGCTATGAAGAACATTCTTAAGTACTTGAGAAGGACTAAAGAAATGTTCTTAGTGTATGGTAACAGTGAACTCCAAGTGGAGTCCTTTACCGACTCGAGCTTCCAGAGTGATACGGACGACTCTAAGTCGGTCTCGGGTTTTGTCTGCACCCTCAATAGAGGGGCAGTTTGTTGGAAGAGTTCCAAGAAAGAAACCGTGGCAGATTTGACGATGGAGGCTGAATACATCGCTGCCAACGATGCCGCCAAAGAGGCTGTCTGGATGAAGTTCATAACTGGACTTGGAGTGGTTCCATCCATCGAGCATCCAATACCTTTGTATTGTGATAACAATAGAGCGGTGGTTTTGGCCAAGGAACCCAGGTCCCATTAGCGATCCAGGCATATTTTGAGGTGGTATCACCTGATTCGGGAGATAGTTGATCGCCGGGAGATCGAAGTCAGGAGAGTTGACACGAAGAATAACACGGTGGATCCACTCACGAAGGCTATACCCTAGATACAATTTGAGAGACTCTTCGGGATGTTGGGTATGAGATACTACAACAACTGGCCTTAGTGCTAGTGGGAGATTTCCCGTTGTATGTATGCCCTAGAGGCCATTATTGTACATGATTGTATATTATAGTGGATGCTTGGACATATATAGAGAGGACTTTCTTGCTCGACATGATAGTATGCTATCCGGTTGCTCTTTGTCTTAACATGTTGACTTGTATTGTGATACTGTCTTGCTCTCACATGTTGACGAAGCCCTTAGGATGTTTACTTGATTACCAGAACTATGATGGAGATCATACTAGTGGGGCCAGGGCAGTCCATAAGTACATCCTTTAATTATTCCTAGTCGAGGGTGTATCTGTTAGTTATATGTATGCCCTAGAGGCCATTACTGTACATTGGATGTATATTGTAGTGGATGCTGGGACATATATAGGTAGGACTTTCTTGCTCGACATGATAGTACGCTATCTGGTTGCTCTTTGTCTTAACATGTATACTTTTTGTCTCTCTGATTACATGTTGATAAAGCCCTTAGGATGAGTACTCGACTTCCAGGACTATGATGCAGATCATACTAGTGGGGCCTGGGTAGTCCATGAGTACATCCTTCAATGTTCCTAGTCGTAGGAATATCGAGACGGGGCATCGATATTCCAGAGTAGACTAGCGTATATCTTCTCGACCCATGTGATGGGCGATGGATGATCCCATATCCATTGGTGTTTGACATCAGAGATGGTATACGGGTGCTCAGTGGAGACTGGGTACACTGAACGGACTCGCCGAGAACTCCCAGATGGTATTATACCTCACGTCAGATGGCAGTTCTCTGGTGACACTGGTACAGCTTAGTCTGTTGACCCGAGATCGTCATAGAGTCTTGTGTGTCTCCCACTGTGCTTTGATTTCCACCCTACCACGGCTCTACTGAGTTGTGCAAACAGGTAGTTTTTGGGTACAGTCCCGATTCACATGGAGGCAATGAGCGATAGGAGGGGATTCGTCTCTCCCGGTATTGGGGGTTGATGTTGCGCTATGCTCGACTGGCCATAACAGGAAATCCCTGGCCAGGGTTGCAGTGATATACTGGTAAGAGTTATCAGTAGTTTCACACATGTCATGGACTTCACGTCGGCATGACTTATCGAGCTAGTGTGGTCTGACGTTTACCACCCCTAGGCGAGATATGCGACATATCAGATGAACAGACCGGACTGTACGGTAAGTGTTACTGGTTGGATTCACAGGAGTGTGAGCGGGCTTGCTCGTCGATCTTCTGATCGCTCAATACCCGGGTGGCCGTTACGTTTAGCAGACCGCTTGCGGCTTGTGGATGTTTGATATGATCATCATCCGCTGCCGGCATATTGACGAGTCTTTAGAGTCCTACACAGAGGTTTCCTGGCTCAAGCGAAACGAAATAGGAGCGCATATGAGATATGTACGGGACCGAGAATAATGCGTGTATGTGATACCGTATTTCATTCTCGTGATGAATGTGTCGAATGGTTGTATGCGATATAACCTAGTTATCGAATCAAGGATTGTTTCGATAAGCCGATACATTGGATACTAGTCAGTTATATGCGATATGACCGGATCATTGAATCAAGTGTTGATTTAATGATTTAATGTATAATTATATATTTGATATATTATTTTGCATTAACTAGTATTGGTTTACTTTAAATGGATTTACTCACTTGAAGTGCACAAGTTGTATATGTGATATACTTTTGTGCACAAGATTGTATCATGTTTGATGATACATGCAAGCTAGGGTTAGTGTAAAGAATTAAACCATGGTTAAGTTTATGATTAGGGTTTTCTTTTTTCTTACTTATTTATTTATTTATTTATTTTTGGAAAAGATGAGAAAAGAATGGTTGCTATTTTTGTTTTTAGTTGAACATTCATGAAACTTTGACTAAGTCACCATTCTTGTCTCATGCTTAACCCTAACCATATGAACTAACCATAGTACATTCTCTACACTTAACCAAGGGTTAGTAAATGATAAGTATTGATTTATTTATCTAATTTACATAACTTATCATATCTTCTTCTTCTTCTTGATCTTCTTCTTTCATGAGAAGAAAGCTTGCTACATCAATGGTGATTGATGAAAAAGTGTGAGAAATCCAAATCTAAAGTCTACCCACTTTCTATTTCTTCATCCTCTACCTCTTGCCAAGTAGTATAGGGTGTTTCCTTCACAAGTTTTCTTGACTTGGTGAAGTTGGAGCTTGATCTAGCGATGCCTCGACGTAGATCATCTTCGGCATCGTCGTCGATGACCTAGCTCGTTTCTTCTCCGATGAAGCCGACGCTAGAGCCCAAGATACGATTTGGACAGCGAGAGGACTTCATCACGGAGCCTAGGAGGTGGTGGACCGGATCTACAAAGGTTGTAGCCCCTTCCCTTTAGCTATATTTCCGTTTACTTGCTTGCATCGCCTATACTTCTAGCCAACGATCCGTTCTAGGGTTTCTCGGCACCGTAATTTTTAGAAATTGGCATGGATGATGCCTTGTGAGACCTCACTAGGGTGTCTAGGAACCCTACACTGGTATCAGAGCCTAGCTAGAGCCTTAGGCGAAGTCCAGACGGAATTTGAAGTCCGATCGAACCGAAACCCTAACTCCAAACTTGCTCTCTGTACTTTTTTGAAAATTGAGGAATTTTTAGAATTAAAAATATGCAGAGAAATGTGCAGGACATTCTAAGAAAAACTGCAGAAAACGACAGCCTAATTCTACAGTAAGGCCGCGGAACCGCGGCTTGACCCCCCTTTTGCGGCGGTTCCGCGGCCGTCTGTGATGATCAAGCTGTGAGTTTTCTTCGGTTGTTTCTGTTGGTGTTTCTTGTGTGTTCTGGATGGTTTTAATATTTTTTCAAGAGTTGAATTTTCTGGGTTGTATTGGGGAATCGGTGTATCGATCGGATTGTCTAATTTTGTCAGTGTGCTTTTCCGGATAATTTTAGAATATGTTAAAAAGTTCGACCGGATATAAATACCCAAGTTTTCCATTGTCGGGAAATTTCCAATTGTTGGATTTTTCCGTAGTTTAACGACATACTAAGTAGTGCAAGTAACGCGATGGACCCTCTAGAAGACAACAAACCTTAACTCGATTATGTGACCGTCTTGAACTACCCTTTGACCCTTCGGGTTTGGGGCAGTACGGCATGCCACATGTGAGGCATTGGCTTGACCCTTCTACGGCTGGACCGTTGCTACTGAGGCACGAACTGAATGCTGTTAGACTTATTTCATGTGTTGAGCTATATCGGGAAAAATTGGGTGTTCGATTGTTCGATCGAAAAGTTTGGCTTTTTCTCTTTATCCGCAATGTGATACAATAATTGGAATTCACAAGTAGTTATGAGATAACTGAATGAATGTTATAAACATAGCAGTTTAGTCTCACAAGATCGGTTGCCACAGAATTTTGATGTGATCAAAAGTCCGTCGCAATCACGTAGCGTACGCGGATACTCGCCGGGTAAACTTAATAGACAGCCTCACCCCATAGCCCCGACTAAGTGACTGTAGGAGAACCCCGTCGCCGAAAGCATCCGTTCGGGTGCTCGCGGCAGCGGTGTTCCGTCTTGGTGCACTTTGTCGACTGCGTCGGGGGTGCGGCCGCCTACTAAAGTTTGCGACGATCATTCGATCAGAATGTCGGGAATCCTGTTGAATTGCCCGACTTGATATTGAAAAGTGTTTTCGATTTTGAGACTAAAATGCGGGGTTTATAATTGTTAGGCATGCGATGTCTAAAGAATTCATTTGGTTAGGCATGCGATGTCTGAGGTGGTTGCGGATTCCAACTGTTGTAGTTTTACACTTTCTTTTCTGTGACCGTAAGTGTAATATGTGATATCGCCGATTTCGTTGCTATATGTCAACGACAATTGGGATGCGCATATTTACTTACGTTGATGACATGTGATGTTATGTGTTGCTGGATATGTTATATTGGACCGTCGTGTTTGAATAGGCGGGGGGGGTTTTTATGTGAGATGAGTGTTTTTCATTTTCATTCATGTAAAAACTTGTATGTAATATTCTTTTATTGGGGCACTTCCAGGTTGCGGAAGATGTCACCGTTGATGTATATTATTTACTTTTCTGCACTAGGATAGACCCAAGAAGGGGAGCACAAGCATCCAGGTTCTAGGGTCCAGTGGGAGACCATCTCGAGGAGTCGAGTCCGGGTCTCCTAACCCTAGAATTGGTAGGGTTGCTTGCCGCTCTCGTAGGGGTCTAGGGGTGTGGGATTGGCTATTCATCACGACCGTGGAATCCGTGTTATATACTGGCTCGTATTGAAAACACGGACGTCCTAGTATATCCAATATTTCATATGATATTTTCTGCTGCGTTATCTGTGATGTGATCATGTGATGTTCTGTGACAGATATTATATATAGTATATATGATATATTATATAGACGTTGCTTATGTTTTACACCCGCGCTAGCCCTCCCCCGCTCTGCCGTTAGTTACCTAACCTAACGGTGCAGACGGGACATCGAGGCGAATGCGGATGGCATAAGCGTATGTTATATTTATCTGTGATGTTTAGGTGGACTTAAATGATGGGATATTCATTAATGAGATTAATGAAAGAAAATAAACCTAATTGATGTTGTGGAATCGAATTTCAAAATAAAAACAGGTAGCTACAGTTCTTGCTTTGCATCGCGGTGTTCATTATAGAACATCCTGCACCTTATTCGATGAGGAAAGGACCGAGATCCCTTCACCGGGAGTGACTTCTTTAGCAATAACTGGCAGATGCTACAACCCTCGGTTTGTCTTTGATCGCTTCTATAGTTTTCGCTTTGCACAGTGATATATATGATATATCCCTCACCTCATTCGACGAGGAAAGGGCCGACGATCCCTTCACCGGGAGTGACCCCTTTAGCAAAACTAGAAAAGCCTCGAAAACATTCCATTTAAAAACCATTTGATTCCGCAACGAGATCAAGTTCAAAGCGTTAAAGGTTTTCACAAAAACCATTCGCAACCCTCCGTCATTTTAGGAAGTAGAGTACTTAGTATTCGTGCTGTGTTTGTTGACCATAGTCAAGGCACAGTGTACGGTAGCTAAGTGATGTCTTCCTACACCGCATATGATGCGATTAGTTAGGACAGTCGCGTGACTTTGTTGACCTTAGTTAAGGGTCATGTGGGTAGGTCTAATTAATCACGAAATGACGGGTAGAACTTGACTAGTACTTATGATTTGTTGACCATAGTTAAGGTCATAGGTGCTAGGGGTAAAAACCTTTATCGGGAGTTTCAAGTGTTGAAATTTGCAATGAGATTGCATACCTTCTATATGATAGTTGGATCCCGATACCCACTGCGAGTAATTGTTACTCCTGGGAGAGTTTTGCACTTTGCAATTAGCCGATCAAGTAGGTGTCTAGAAAGGTGTCAATGGGGTTACGCCTCTGGGAAAACGAGGTTTACTGTAATTAGGTCCGTACGAAAGCACGGGGAACCTCCCTCAAAGTACCGACACTGGCCTGGCTGAAAGATTGGCGAACTTGTAGAGTGTAATTAATCCCGGCTAGTCTTTCCTTTTAAGGTTTGAAGGAAGATTTGATAAAAACAGTGGGAACCATCCTGATTAGATAAAATATATAACCAATCTAATCTTGACAGAGCGCACGCAGAGTGTTTTCTTCTCTCTCTCTCCTGGTAGCGACCATATCACGCCTTAATCAAGATAATAATATGGATATTGACCGAACCCGCTTGTTATACTGAGCTGGGGAACGTTGGTCCCGCTCCAACTTATAATTGTTCTAAGACAGAGCAGGAAATAGGGAATACCAGGATTCCCATGCCGCCCAAACGAAGAAAGTGCATGAGTTGCATCTCCTTCGGGTGTGTTCATTATAAAGAACTATTTCTCAGTATCCTCTGCATCCTGGGTATATGATACCGGATCAGGATCCCAGATATGTAATTTGTTACATAGGGCTACAAAAGGGTAGAAAAACTGAGAACGGGTGATAAGTTTCATGAGACAGAAAACAGGGCAAGTGTTGCAGCCAAGTCTGTTGGTCACTGTCACCCTGTATTACTAATACATTGATTCTGAACGAATGTTATTAGATACCGAACCTGATATACAAAATCATATCACTCTCTTTACAAGTAAAGAAATGATAAAATTTTGTATTGTTGGATAATGTTTTGAACATTTCCTATATCAAAAGTTGATCGGTTCAGGCACGTTATCTAAAAGCATTGACGTTCTAAATCAAACTACAGTTCCTTGTATACTGAACACACACAAGAAGAAGAGTTCAGAAATGAACGAATTCTTCTTGAGGCATTGTAGACTAGGTCATATCAATGTGACCCGACTGGCTGAAGTTACATTTAGATGTATATTTAAATCAGTTTGAATTTACATCTTGTGAAACTTGCCAGTCATGTCACTAAGATAATATGACCATAGCTCTGTTTATTGGAAACAGAGAAAGAGTTAGTGAACTCTTGGGACTGATACATGATGATGTATGTAAGGTCTCCTGTCTACACATGCCAGGATTGGTTCTTTATACTTCATTATATTCTCTGATAATCTCTCAAGATTCAGTCGTATGTTCCTGTTGAAACATAAGTCCGAAGCTTTTGAGGTATTCACAGAATATAAGTTGGAAGTAGAGAACCAAAATAAGGGTATAAGTATTATGTCCTATGATGAGATCAGGGAGGAGAATACTTGTGCACGGAAATCCTGGTCTATTCTAAAGGAGAATGAGATTCTCTCTCAGCATTACTCCTCCGTATACACCATAGCACGATGGTGTATCGGGGCGGAGCAATTACACCCTATATGATAAGGTGTGCTCTATGATGAGTACTACTGAGTTACATTTTTCCCTTTTGGGAGTTATGCGCTTGAGAACCTGCATACCTATTGAATAGGGTTCCAATCAAATCAGTTGCCTACCACTTCATATGTGATATGGAAAAGGAAGAGCCCATATCTTAAGTTAGTTAAGATTTGGGATTGTCCGGCCTATGTCAAAAGCAAAATCCGGACAAGATCGAGGCGAGGTCAGTTCTGTAGAACTGGAAAGGTTCCAGCTATTCGAAACTACAGCTGAAGATTTGACAGAACCAAAGGATTCTATAGTCCCCGACGAACCTCAACCTCTCCGCCGATCTGGTAGGATTCCTCGCCTGCCTGAGAGATACATCGGTTTCTCGATGACAGTGGGAGCGAGGATTGCATCATGAGATGATGACCCAACCAGTTTCGAGCAGGCCATCGAGAGTAGGGACTCTGTAAGAATGGCTGGATGCTAGCGATCTGAGATGGAATCCTTATACACCAACAAAGTATGGACTTTGGTTGCTATATCTGAAGGGTTAAATCCCCATCAGGAGCAAGTATATCTTGAGAAGATTACTTGGTGTAGATGGACAAGTTGAGACTTTCAAAGCTAGACTTGTTAAAGGTTTTCGTCATCGACCAGGCACGAATAATGATGAAACCTTTTCCAGGGACTATGCTTAAGTCCATCCAGATCCTACTTGCCACTGCTACATACCATAACTGCGATATCTGGTGGTTGGGTGCCATGACTACTTTTCTAAATATTGATTTAGAAGAGAACGTCTATAAGAACACAGCCAGAGGGCCTCGTAGACAGTGGGAGCAGCGGAAACGTGCGCAAGTTGCTTTAGATAATGAAGCAGGCACCGCGGAGTTGGAACGTCTGTTTTGATGTGATAGTCAAAGTGTTTGACTTCATCAAAATGGTAGATGAACCATGTATATACAAAAGGGGCAGTAGGGAGTATGGTGGTGATCTTCGTATTGTACGTAGACAACATACTCTAGATAGGAAAAGAGTTTCCTATACCACGATCGGTCAATCTCCTATTATCACATGGATTCTCCAAATAGGATAAAGGTGATACCTTCTCGATCCTGAGGAGAATCGCTGGAAAAGTTCCAGAGTGATAAGGACGACTGAATGTCAGTCGCAGGCATTGTCTTTACCCTCAGTAAAGGGACGGTATGTTGGAAAAGTTCCAAGACAAGATACCGTGGCAAACTAGACGATAAAGGCTGGTAACATCACTATTAAAGATACTACCAAAGAGGCAGTTTGGGTGTATATTGGTTCATAAGATGAACTAGGTTCCTACCATTGTGTGACAATGGAACTATGGCTTTGGCCAAAGAAACCCTGGTCCCATCAGTGACCCAGACATATTCTGAGGCAGCATCACCTGATCATGGAGATAGTTGATCTCCAGGGTGATCGAGATTAGGAGAGTAGACTCAGAGGAGAACAAGGCGGATCCACTCACGAAGGCCTTTTCCCAAAGAGAGACTTTTAGGGGATGGTTGAGTATTAGATATTACAACCACTGCTACAGATGGCCCTAGTGCAAGTGGGAGATTGTTAGTTATATGTATGCCCTAGAGGCCATTACTGTACATTGGATGTATATTGTAGTGGATGCTGGGACATATATAGGTAGGACTTTCTTGCTCGACATGATAGTACGCTATCTGGTTGCTCTTTGTCTTAACATGTATACTTTCTGTCTCTCTGATTACATGTTGATAAAGCCCTTAGGATGAGTACTCGACTTCCAGGACTATGATGCAGATCATACTAGTGGGGCCTGGGTAGTCCATGAGTACATCCTTCAATGTTCCTAGTCGTGGGAATATCGAGACGGGGCATCGATATTCCAGAGTAGACTAGCGTATATCTTCTCGACCCATGTGATGGGCGATGGATGATCCCATATCCATTGGTGTTTGACATCAGAGATGGTATACGGGTGCTCAGTGGAGACTGGGTACACTGAACGGACTCGCCGAGAACTCCCAGATGGTATTATACCTCACGTCAGATGGCAGTTCTCTGGTGACACTGGTACAGCTTAGTCTGTTAACCCGAGATCGTCATAGAGTCTTGTGTGTCTCCCACTGTGCTTTGATTTCCACCCTACCACGGCACTACTGAGTTGTGCAAACAGGTGGTTTTTGGGTACAGTCCCGATTCACATGGAGGCAATGAGCGATAGGAGGGGATTCGTCTCTCCCGGTATTGGGGGTTGATGTTGCGCTATGCTCGACTGGCCATAACAGGAAATCCCTGGCCAGGGTTGCAGTGATATACTGGTAAGAGTTATCAGTAGTTTCACACATGTCATGGACTTCACATCGGCATGACTTATCGAGCTATTGGGGTCTGACGTTTACCACCCCTAGGCGAGATATGCGACATATCAGACGAACAGACCGGACTGTACGGTAAGTGTTACTGGTTGGATTCACAGGAGTGTGAGCGGGCTTGCTCGTCGATCTTCTGATCGCTCAATACCCGGGTGGCCGTTACGTTTAGCAGACCGCTTGCGGCTTGTGGATGTTTGATATGATCATCATCCGCTGCCGGTGTATTGACGAGTCTTTAGAGTCCTACACAGAAGTTTCCTGGCTCAAGCGAAACGAAATAGGAGCGCATATGAGATATGTGCGGGACCGAGAATAATGACTGTATGTGATACCGTATTTCATTCTCGCGATGAATGTGTCGAATGGTTGTATGCGATATAACCTAGTTATCGAATCAAGGATTGTTTCGATAAGCCGATACATTGGATACTAGTCGGTTATATGCGATATGACCGGATCATTGAATCAAGTGTTGATTTAATGATTTAATGTATAATTATATATTTGATATATTACTTTGCATTAACTAGTATTGGTTCACTTTAAATGGATTTACTCACTTGAAGTGCACAAGTTGTATATGTGATATACTTTTGTGCACAAGATTGTATCATGTTTGATGATACATGCAAGCTAGGGTTAGTGTAAAGAATTAAACCATGGTTAAGTTTATGATTAGGGTTTTCTTTTTTCTTACTTATTTATTTATTTATTTATTTTTGGAAAAGATGAGAAAAGAATGGTTGCTATTTTTGTTTTTAGTTGAACATTCATGAAACTTTGACTAAGTCACCATTCTTGTCTCATGCTTAACCCTAACCATATGAACTAACCATAGTACATTCTCTACACTTAACCAAGGGTTAGTAAATGATAAGTATTGATTTATTTATCTAATTTACATAACTTATCATATCTTCTTCTTCTTCTTGATCTTCTTCTTTCATGAGAAGAAAGCTTGCTACATCAATGGTGATTGATGAAAAAGTGTGAGAAATCCAAATCTAAAGTCTACCCACTTCCTATTTCTTCATACTCTACCTCTTGCCAAGTAGTATAGGGTGTTTCCTTCACAAGTTTTCTTGACTTGGTGAAGTTGGAGCTTGATCTAGCGATGCCTCGACGTAGATCATCTTCGGCATCGTCGTCGATGACCTAGCCCGTTTCTTCTCCGATGAAGCCGACGCTAGAGCCCAAGATACGATTTGGACAGCGAGGGGACTTCATCACGGAGCCTAGGAGGTGGTGGACCGGATCTACAAAGGTTGTAGCCCCTTCCCTTTAGCTATATTTCCGTTTACTTGCTTGCATCGCCTATACTTCTAGCCAACGATCCGTTCTAGGGTTTCTCGGCACCGTAATTTTTAGAAATTGGCATGCCTTGTGAGACCTCACTAGGGTGCCTAGGAACCCTACAGTATCGAGACAGGGCATCGATACTCCATAGTAGACTAGCGTATTTGCTTCTTGACCCATATGATGGGCGATGGATGATATCACATCCATTGGTGTTTGACATCAAATATGGTATACGGGTGCTCGGTGGAGACTGGGTACACTGAACGGACTCGCCGAGAACTCCTAGTTGGTATTATACCTATCGTCAGATAGCTGTTCTCTAGGTTCCATCATCCAAAAGAATGGGAAGATCGATAGTGATGTTAACCAAAGGATCCAAGCTGGTTGGTTGAAATGGAGGAGTGCAACAGGGATTTTGTGTGATCGTAACTTTCCGTTAAAATTGAAAGGGAAGTTTTATCGGAGCGCTATTCGGCCTGCCTTATTACATGGTACAGAAAGCTGGGCTCCTAAGAAGCATCATACACAGAAGATGCACGTAGCGGAGATGCACATACTTCGTTGGATGTGCGGTAACACTAGAAATGATAAGGTGCGAAATGAGGATATCCGCACAAAAGTTGGTGTCGCCCCTGTGGAGGAGAAGATGCGGGAAAACCAGCTAAGATGGTTTGGTCATGTGTGACGCAGACCTATGAAAGCACCGGTCCGACGAATAGATACTCTCGATATGGGCAATGGCAAAAGGGCAAAAGGGAGACCGAAGAAAACATGGATGGAGGTGATACGAAACGATATGGTTGCCAAAGGACTCGATGAAAGTATATTGTTCTATAGGAGTGAGTGGAGGCAGAGGATTCATGTGCTGGACCCGGCGTGATTCTCATGTTGGTTCATGTAGCCTACCCCATATGCTTGGGATAGAAGGCTCAGTTGTTGTTGTTGTTGTTGTTGTTGTTGTTGTTGTCAGATAGCTGTTCTCTGGTGACACTGGTACAGATTAGTCTGTAGACCCGAGATCGTCATAGAGTCTTTTGTGATTCCCACTATGCTTTGATTTCCACCTTACCACATTCAAGAGAACGTGCAAAACGGTGGTTTTTGGGTACAGTCTCGAGTCGCATGGAGGCAATGAGCGATAGGAGGGGTTTCGTCTCTCCCGGTATTGGGGGTTGATGTTGTGTTGTGCTCGATTGGCTATAACAGGAAGTCCCTGGCCAGGGCTGAAACAGAGATTTACTGGTAAGTGTTATCAGTAGTTTCTCGACCCGTTATGAGCCTCATATCGACATGACTTATCAGGTTACTGGGGTATGACGTTTACCACCCCTAGACTAGATATGTGACATATCAGACGAAGAGACCGGACTGTACGGTAGTGTTACTTATTGGATTCACAGAATGAGCAGGCTTGTTTGTTGATCTTTTGATCTCTCAATACCCAGGTAACCATTACGTGCAGCTAGTACCGCTGACGGCTTGTGGGTGACTGATATGATCATCACCTACTGTCGGCGTATTGACGAGTCTTTAGAGTCCTACACAGAGGTTTCCTGGCTCAGGAGAAACGAAGTAGGAGCACATATGTGATATGTGCGGGACCGAGATTAATAGGTGTATGTGATACCGTATTCTAATCTCGCGATATGTGATATCGGTCGGTTATATGTGATATAACCGGGTTGTTGAATCAAGTGTTGATTCGATAAGTTGATACAATTGATATTAGTCGGTTATATGTGATATAGCTAGATTATTAAATCAAGTGTTGATTTAATAATTTAATGTAAAATTTTATATTTGATATATTAATTTACATTAACTAATATTAGCTCACTTAAGCATTTCTTTTCTCACTTGTGCACATTTAATATATATATGTGATATATGTATTATTGTGTCATGCTAGTTGCTACATGCTACATGGGTGTATGAGACTCACACCATAACATGGATAATTGAGGGTGTTTATTTATTTAAAGTAAATCAAAATTAGTTGGAAATTAGCACATGGTTGAAGCTTGGAGAAGCTTGTGGAACCATTGACTTAGTCCACTAATTTTGTTTTACTTAAGATATTTATTAACCCAACCATTATCTTTATCCATGGTTATGTCTCTACATGAGTTATATGAGATATTATATCACCCATGGTTGCTATTCTGATTCATGACATTCTCCACTTCATCTTCTTCTTAATCTCCTTAAGCTCTCTAGGTTTTTAGGAATTGAAGAAATTTAATGACAAAAATAAATCTAAAGTGAGCAAAATTCCTACTTCATCAACCTACACTAGACTAGTCATTTAGTATAGGTTGTTTGCTTCACTAATTCCGAATTAGTGAAGAGGTAGCTTGAGTTAGAGTCTTCTCGACGTAGATCATCTTCGGCCTCGAAGACTTCAAGCAAGCTTGTTCTTTTCACCTTGTGGAGTCCAACTAAAGTCCGGGAGACCACTACTTGGAGCGAAAGGACTACTACATGGAGCTATTGAAGTGAAGGACCGGTCTACAAAGGTTGTATTTCCATTCGCTTAGATGTAAAGTTGTTTACATATTAGCTTTTACCCTAATCCTCTAGTTAGATCCTTTATTTGGGTTACTTAGCACACTAAAATTTTATAATATGGCATGATTGATGCCTTCCGCAAACTTGTAGTCGTGCTAAAGAACCCTACACTAGGGACCTGTATAAGGATGTGCTTATAGACTACCCAGCTCCCACTAGTGTGACTGGCATCACAACGCTGGTAATCAAGCAAAGATCCTATGGGCACTGCCAATATGTATAAGCGATATGCTAAAAGAAACACATGCACATATTGAAGTAGAAACAAACTAGGTAGCATACTACGATTTTGAGCAAGACTTTTCATACAACTGTGAATATCCCAAGCTTCCATTAAGTAATATACAAACCAGTATGATACAATAATGGCCTCTAGGGTATATATCACTAACAATCTCCCACTTGCACTAAGGCCATGTATTGGCATATCGCAGACCTATCATCTCGATTAGCCTCTCGAACTGTGTCTGAGGGATGGCCTTTGTGAGTGGATCTGCAGTGTTATTCTCCGTACTCTCCTCACCTCGATCTCCCGGCGATCAACGATCTCCCTGATCAGGTGGTACCGCCTCAAGATGTGTCTGGACTTCTGATGGGACCTGTGTTCCTTCGCTAAGGCTATAGCGTTATTGTTGTCACAATACAGAGGTATTGGATCTACAATGGACGGAACCACCTGAAGTTCTATTAAGAACATCCTCATCCAGACTGCTTCTTTCGCGACGTCACAAGCAGTTATGTACTCTGCTTCCATCGTCGAGTCAGCAACGGTGTCCTGCTTGGAGCTCTTCCAACAGACCGCCCCTCCATTGAGGGTAAAGACATAACCCGACATGGACTTAGAGTCATCCTTGTCACTCTGGAAGCTGGAGTCAGCACAGGCCTCGATCTGGAGATCTTTTCCGCCGTACACCAAGAACATCTCCTTAGTCCTTCTCATGTACTTGAGAATGTTCTTTACTGCTATCCAGTGCTTCTCCCCTGGGTTTGACTGATACTGGCTTACCACGTTTAGTGCATAAGCAATATCTGGTCTGGTACACAACATCGCATACATTATAGAGCCTACCGCAGAAGTGTAGGGTATAGATGTCATGCGAGCCCTTTCCAAATCAGTCTTGGGAGACATCTCTTTGGAGAGGGTGATTCCGTGACAAGCCGGTAGATTACCGCGCTTTGAATCTTCCATACTAAATCTTTTCAGTATGGTGTCGATGTACCTAGACAGCGAAAGTCCTAACATTCTCTTAGATCTTTCACGATAGATCTGGATCCCCAGAATGTAGGAGGCATCACCCAGGTCTTTCATGGAGAACCTCTGTGACAAGAATCCTTTGACTGATTGTAGCATAGGAATGTTATTTCCTATCAAGAGAATGGCATCCATGTACAAGACGAGGAATAACACAGTTCTCCCTACAATCTTACTATATATGCATGGTTCATCTGGATTTTTGATAAAGTCGAATTCTTTGACCGTCTCATCAAAACAGATGTTCCAACTCCGCGATGCCTGCTTTAGTCCATAAATGGACTTAAGCAACTTGCACGCTTTCCCGCTGCTCCCACTCTGAATGAAACCCTCTGGCTGAT
Source organism: Agapanthus africanus (assembly GCA_030015575.1). NCBI lineage: Eukaryota > Viridiplantae > Streptophyta > Magnoliopsida > Asparagales > Amaryllidaceae > Agapanthus > Agapanthus africanus. The sequence goes on along the minus strand of JASDDO010000001.1, from coordinate 455,365,115 downwards.
CCATATAGACGCGCTCTTCCAAATTTCCATTTAGAAAAACCGTCTTTACGTCCATCTGCCAGATCTCACAATCGTAGAAGGTAGCAATGGCTAAAAGGATCCGAATGGATTTGAGCATAGCCACTGGAGAAAAGGTTTCATAATAGTCCAAACCAGTTCTTTGATGAAAACCTTTTGCAACAAGTCTAGCCTTATAGCTTTCAACATGTCCATCTACACCAATCTTCTTTCTGAAGATCCATTTGCAGCCTACGGGTTTTACCCCTTCTGGAGCAATGTCCAAAGTTCATACTTTGTTGGTGTACATGGACTCCATCTCGGTTCGCATTGCATCCAGCCATTTTACCGAGTCTCTGCTCTGAATGGCTTGCTGGAAGCTAGTTGGCTCATCTTCGTCGATGATACAATCCCCTCGATCTCCGTCTATGAGAAAACCGTAGTATCTCTCGGGCGGATGAGACAGCCTACTAGTTCTGCGGAGTGGCGCAGGGATGTCCGGTTCTTCTGAAACCTCTGGTTCTACCATGCTTTCAGTAATAAATTGTGGTTCTGGAATTTCTTCCAGTTCTATTGCGCGCCCACTTATCTCTTTTTCTAGAAATTGAGTTTCCAAGAAATGGGCATGACGAGAAACAAAAACCTTTTGTTCCTCTGTGTAATAAAAAAGATACCCCCTGGAGTTCTTTGGGATCCCACAAACTTACACAGTACCGAGCGTGCCTCGAGCTTGTCTGCATGCTGCTTTTTGACAAAAGCTGGACATCCCCATATTTTCAGATACTGAAGATAGGATTTCTTCCCACTCTACATCTGATATGGTGTGGTAGGCACAGTCTTGGTAGGAACCTTGTTCAAAAGATATGCAGCTGATTCTAGTGTATAACCCCAGAAGGATCGCTGTAACTCAGCGTTACTCATCATGGAATGAACCATATCCAATAGGGTTCGGTTCCGCCTTTCCGATACACCGTTGTGTTATGATGTGTATGGAGGAGTAAGCTGAGAGAGAATTCCATTCTCTTTTAGGTAATCCAGGAACTCGGCACTTAAGTATTCACCACCTCGATCAGATCTCAGTGTCTTGATACTTTTGCCTGTTTGTTTTTCCACTTTATTCTTATATTCCCGGAATTTCTCAAAGGTCTCGGATTTATGCTTCATCAAGAAGACATGTCCATACCTAGAGAAATCATCCGTAAAAGTAATGAAATAGGAATAACCACTGCGTGCATGAGTAGACATTGGACCACACACATCGTTGTGTATGAGTCCCAAGAGCTCGCTCGCTCTTACTCCATGTCCAGTGAATGGAGTCTTTGTCATCTTTCCCATGAGACAAGATTGATAGGTTGCATAAGACTGATATTCAAACGGATCCAAATATCCCTCTCTATGTAACTTCGTTAACCATGTTTCATTGATGTGACCTAGTCTACAATATCATAAGAAAGCCTGATTTAATTCCGGAGACTTTCTTTTAAGTTTGTTCTGGATACTGAAAACCTGAGCTTGATTTAATACATATATAACGTTATCTAATGTACCTGACCCAATCAGAGCTTGATTTAGGTGGATGTGGACCACATCGCTTACAAATATAAAACTATATCCTTCTTTAGAAAGTAAAGATACGGATATGATATTACAAGCCAAACTAGGTAAATACAAACAGTTACGTAAAATCAATATTTGCCCACTTGTCAATCCTATGTGATATTCCCCTACGGATACAGCGTCCACGCTCATTCTGTTAGCAACCCAGAGAGTCATATCACCTGCCCTGATAACTCTACGGTTTCTCAAAACCTGTAATTAATTACAGATATGAGATCCTGATCTGGTATCTAGTACCCAGGAAGTAGAGTTAATTGACATACAGTTTTCAATTACAAGCACACCCGAAGTCGAAACCACAACATGCTTCGGATCCTGGATTCTGGCTTTCAAAGCCCTGCATTCCTTCTGTCAATGCCCTTTCCCGTGACAATAGGAACATCCCTCCTTCTCTACTATTAACCCCGAAACTTTTGCCCTTCCCTGTCTCTCTACCTTACTGACACCGCCTATCGGCTTTGTGGAGGTCTTCTTCTTCTCACCCTTGGCTTCTGCCTTAGATCCAGAAGAGGAAGATTCCCTAATAAGCAGAGCGAATGTCTTCCTGGTTTCCTTCAAAGTGTAAGTAGAAGGTAGGGACTGTAGAATCAAGTCAGCATATGACTAGTTCTCCAACGTGGTCTCTAGGTCTGTGAGCTCATCAATATAGCTAGTCATTGTAAGGACGTTGTCCCCTACAGACGACCCGATAGCCAACCTTGCTTGAAGCAATTCCTTCGAGGTCTCATATCTTGCGATACGAGATTGCTCTCCATATAAATCTTTATTATGAAGGAAGATGGAAGATAATTCCATATTCTCGTGCTGCCTCTGGTTTTCACCATCTACTGAGGCCAACACGAGGCACTTGGCATTCGCACTGTTCTTTTCCCTTGTCTTACGGATATCAACATCCGCGACGGTGGAAACTAGACCTGGGACGGCGGGGGCTTGAGTAGTAATGAGGTGTCCAGCTTGTCACAGGCAATGGACATCTGGACAAACCCTTGCTAGTCAATATAGTCTGGCCCAGTCAATTTATTACCTAATTGTAACCTAGCGCGGTCAACTGGTCGCTGCAATTAGGAGAAAAAGAAGAAACATTTTAGCATGATGCTCTTGAAAGTTTAGATTGGTTTTCAATTTATCTAAACGGGATGGCTCCCACTGTTTCTCGAATCCTTCCTTAAACCATAAAAGAAGAATTAGTCAGGATTAATCTCATCGTACAATACTTGCTTAACCTTTCATCTAGGCTAGTGTCAGTACTTCGAGGGAGGTTTTACGACGCTTTCACAAAGTTTCTTAATTAAATAACCTCTTTTCCCTGGAGGCGTACCCCACTAACACTGTTCTAGACACCTACTTGGTTTATAGCATTGATCGTTAAGTGAAAAATCTCCCGAGAAGTAGCATATACTCACAGTAGGATCAGGATCCAAATATCATTGTGTGATGATCCTGAAGGAATCCTACCAACATTATCACACTCCAAATGGTATGCAGCATTAGTAAGTTTCAGTTTCCTTAAAAACTCCCGATGTGGGTTTTTGACCCATGCTCTTATGACCTTGACGAAGGCCAACATATCATAAGTCACATGTCAAATTCTACCAGTCATTGTCTAGGTTAATTTGAACCCACCCGTACATATCCATGACGAAGGCCAAAATAGCAGTACGACTGTCCTAAACCAACGCATCTATCTATGCTATATATGAATATCCAGCAGCTACCAATCACTATACCTTGGCGAAGGTCAAAATACATAGCTTGAATACCACCGAATATTCATATGAAATGACGGAGGGCTACAAATGGTTTTGGCAAAACCGTGAACATAGTGAACTTGATATAATCGAAGGAACCTGATAGATTTTAAAAGGAGTGGTTTAAGCTCCGCATTTAAAAGTCTGCTTTTTAAAAAAACCGAGTGGTTTTAAAAAATTTTCCAACGATTCAGCTTTAGTTTGTTTGCTTTCATTAATAATGCAATCCCATCATTTACACCTATCATCACAGAAAGAAATGAAAATATGACGCACGCTTATGCCATCCGCATTCGCCACTGGGGCCCGTCTTACACCGTTAGGTTACTTAACTAACGCCAGAGCTGGGGGCTGGACTAGCGCAGATGCAAAACATAAACAACGTCCATTATATAATATATATATACATAATAACCATTCGTCTCACGCAATAATAGGCATTCCAGGTCACAGATGAACATATTAGATATACTAGGAATACCGTGTTTCGTTTAAGCATGTAACGAAAGACAGATTCCACGGTCGTGATGAATAGCCAAACCCCACACCAGACCCCTACGGGTGCGGCAAACTACCCGCCAAATTTCCGAAGTGAAGCAACCTCCCTCATCAAAGTGAGTAGGCCACTCGGCACTTCAAAAGAACCCGGTAGTTTGTGCACCCCACCTTGGGTCTATCCTAAGAGCAGAAAACAGTAAAAAAAATAATACAACGGTGGCTACAACCTCAACCCGGATGTGTGTCATGACCCGAAAATATTAGCTCGTGACCGGCACTTAAATCACGCGACGTCTAAAGGCGTAACGTAACTTAAGTAAGCCGAAACCCAGAAATCTAAACCTTTTTAAGAAAATAAAATAGGTGAAGTTTTGAAATAAAGGTATGATGAAATCAAATGTTTTCTTAAATGCATAGGTAAAGGAACATGAAAAATGCAAGTGGATTTACTAGTTGAAAAACATGTTTCGTCTTTTTAAAAATTTGGGTAGCACCTCCCTTGTATATTTTGATCCAAAAGCCACATACACAAGATAATATAAAAGGCATCCCCAAGCGGAAGCTGGCTCTTCGTCAATCGACGGAATCACAACCACGCAAGTCATAAAACATGTATACGACGCCCAACGGTGAAGATCGACAGAAAGGATAAAGAATGAAGCAAGACATCAACCCAATAAGCGAACATAAACCCTCGCTCTAAGTCTCGCAACCACAAGTCTCACTAAGTCTTACTACTTACACAAATACTAGTTTCTGATTGATGGAGTTAACTAGATACAACAGGAATAATAAATACAAGAGGAGTACGATCCGACATGTACCACCTACCAAAGCAAATCACCTGAATGCAAGTTGTGTGCCAGCGATGCCGCTACTGATCCATGAGGTCAACCTGCAAGAACTGTGGCACAACAGGGGTGAGTTGCCAACTCGTGAGTAGAAAACATCATCAGGTAGAAATCAAATATACAACGATTCCTAGGTCAACTATATCATAAAGGTAATACTATGATATCTAGGGTGACCGTCTCTGCATATGTACCAACAATATACTCAATGACTATATGCATGTGGATATCATCCAACCATATAATCAATGCCTATATGCATGTGGATCTCATCCACGTGTCAACCAATGACACAACAACATCATGCATGTAAATATCATGAAAGCATATGCATGTAAATATGAGGATATAAATCAACGTGTGTCCATCAATGACACATCAAAATCATGGAACCTGAGTGTCCAACATCGACACTTGAAACATCATGAAACCGTGTCCAGTATCGACACGTAAATCCTCATATCTCAGACGCTGCATCCTCAGATCGGCCCTCAGGCGCCGCAATACTCTGGTCGGCCCTCATATCCATCTCATGACTCCGGTCGGTATCCTCCGGATAACCGCCAAGTCCAAATACTATCACCGGTAGGTAGTGGTCCCTCTGCCAGGCTCATCGTCTACACCACAAAAATCATTTGTTGCCCCGGGGTACCATACCGGGTCCACCATGTACCCGCAGATGGTGCCCACCGCTCCTTAAATCGGGTTTCACATGCCAATCTCAGAACCGAGAAAACACATGGTGGATGTCTCGAAATAGCATATCACGAGAAACTAGGTTTTTTAAAACAATATATACTTTCTTTTGAAATAACCACGGTTCTCAAATCCAGAAATCTCATGGAAATAGCATCTCAATGCATATAATCATAAAGCATGATGTATGCAAACATATAATAGAAATGTGAGCATATCCGTATATCATGCAACATGGAACAATGATGTGGCAATTCTACTGTGTATGTAACATAGCAATTATCGATGATGAAGTGTGTGAGCTGGCCAATCTGTGTAAGTGTAACATACGCATCATCGATAATGGTGTAGGTGTACTAGCACAGGTATATTTAATGCAATGAGAATGACATGAACGTAGCATAAAGTAAATCGTGAGTGCAATGCTATAAGGTATACGTCTCTATCACATATCCGAGTCGGTGAATCTATCAATCGGCATCCATCCTCACAACATCACGTACGGTATAATCCATCGTATAGCATCCTCTAGTCAAGGGTATGGATCAATCATCAGATAACACTCATCACGTACGGTAATCCATCGTACGGCGGCATTAAACAATTAGGGATTCTATCAACCTCTATGACAATGAGGGTACGGACCTAACGTCTCGTACGGCATATCACTCATGATCCACAACAATATCCATACATATATACCTATCTCTCAGGTCACATCCGTATCAATCTCATATCATAGGACCGGCAAAGGTATCAATTATATCCTATCGACTCGCATCCATAATACGACCTATCAAACCGGGTCATCATATCTCATCGTATACTCTTTGCATCGCATCAATATCTCACATCAAGTCATTTTACCTATACGTTCTATCTTATAAATCTCATGTCATGCTACTCTAAATCTCCTACTTAATCTCGTGCAACTACATATCTATATATCGTGACTCATATTCACTTTTCATATCCTTATATATCAATTCGAGACATCATTTCTATCGTATCATGTCAAGAGTCATATCCCTATTGTTTTCATCTCATATCTCGATTCAATCATTTCTAACTATCTTTTTAACCATATCCATAAGTTTCTAACATGGTTTCCTTAACCATATTCTATATATATCGGTTTCCATAATAATTTGCGGGGGTGCTATACGCCATCCACCCGACTTCCCCCGTAGATATAAATCTACTCACCTACGGAACTCCTTGTTCAGCCGTAGTCGATGTGTTCCGACGTCTCGGAATCCACGCGAAGGTACCTACAATAAATACACATATCGCAATACCATTAAAATCAATGTCCGCAAACCGATACGGCACACGAAATGACTATAGGTTAGAACATATAGCCTACGCATGCAAAAACAACCAAACAACCCTCGTCGTTGACGTACAAACATCCAACGACCCAATACAATATCAAATACTAAAACCAAGAATTCCAAAATATGGAAAACATAACCAAAAAACACCCCAATGTGCTCCCAGATTTTGGTTCAGGTCAATTGGAACAAAACTAGCAAGTATATGGTGTTGTATATGGAGTGAGTGAACTACAGACCAAACCTAGACACCAAATACCCTAACTTGGCCGGCCACACTCCCCATAAAACCGGCCTGCTCAGCCAAACCTGCTCTGTTGGGGTTTGTCTCCTCAGGGTGGTCTCCTATGGGTCTAACTAGGTCTCTAGAGTTGCTAGTTTTTCTTAGAAACTTCCCAGGTCATCCCAGATTCCCTGTAGGCATACAATACCTCACAAACCCGACACGGGACTATATCTAAGTTCGTATTTTGGTTTCTATTCTCATTTCCAGGTCTTGAAATCAATCCCTAAGGTCTTAAAACACTCACTACACCTCTACTTATCCCTCAACAGCAACTTGGAAGTGTTGGGTTACGGCAGCGCCCCGGCCGTCAATCCAAGGCCAAACGCGGAACAAAAACTTTTCAAACTTGGCGCTACTACAACCAATTACCCGGATCGAACCATTAACCATTTATTGGCATTCTATAAAGTGTTTAGAGATTATACCGATCGATCCATGTCCTTCGGTCTTCAATCTCTTCCCAAGCTCCTTAACGGCTTCCCCGAACAAGTCCGCTCTCCAGTCTCCCCCGTCGAAGACGATCCACCTCGAGGATTCCTAATACGGGCTCCCGCTTCAAAACCGAAGCAACTCGAACAACTAGTTTGCTAACCTAGGTGCTCAAGATGAAGTAGAGATAGTGTGTGATTACTTTGTCTCGATACACTCTAGGATTCTCAACACATGAGAGGGATAGAGTGGAGGTTGAAGAAGAAGCCATTGGAGGAAGAAGTTGTGAGCTTAAGTTTTTCTAGTGGAGAAAATGGCATTGCTATTGTGTGAGATCTTTTGTGTGAGCTCTCTCTAAAACTCAAAACCAACCCTTAGCCATCTATGGCTGCCCTCTCTTGCTCCACCAAATATCCCACACCCAAAATCAATAAAGAAAATGGACATGGCATAAAAAATCACACCATGAGTCACCAAAATAGCACATACCACATTCAATGCCCTAGGTTAAAACCTGCACTCACAATTTCCACATAATTACCAAAAGTTTAAATCAAGAAAAAGAAATGGCATCAACTAAAGTAATCTTGTAACGAATTACAAGAATACCCCTCATCCGTATATACATACCCGCATCCGTATTCCGACTGAATACGAATACTACGAGACGAAAGTAATCCAGCATTCTAATACTAGGATCCGGCTTAAACCAAAGCCCACTAGTATGATCCGTCCGATCAAGATCTGTGCACGAGTGCATGTATATGATTGAACCCTGCCATAATACCATAGGCCTCTACAATGTTTCGTCCGAACTAGGGAAAACCCTCTATGTGGAACTCTAAAGACTCGTCAATAAGCTGGCAGTGGATTTAACCACAAATACGTCAGTGGCACTAGCTGTACGTAATGGCTACCCAGGTATTGAGCGAAAGGGAGGCCGACGAGCAAACTCATCCTGAACCCCACTAAGCTTATCTATGACAATCTCCATACAGTCCAGTCTGTTCGTCTATGAGTATCGCATATCGGGCCTAGGGGATGGTAAACGTCAGACCCCCAATAGCGGTATAAGTCGTGTCGGAGTGTAGCCCAGAACACCTTGAGAAACTACTGGAATACCTACCAGTAAATCTCACTTGCCTTGGCCAAGGACTTTGTGTAATGGCTCTCCAAACACAGCGCGATATCAACCCTCAATACCGGGAGAGATGAATCCTATCTAACCGCCGCTGCCTCCAAGTGCTTCGGGACTGCACCCAACTACTACCTGTTTGCATAACTCCTTTGAGCCATGGTAGGGTAGCAATCAGAGAACAGTGGGAACACACTTGAGGCAAAGTAGCAGTGTCAAGTCAACGGGCTAAGCTGTACTCATGTCACCTGGGAACTACTACCTGACGATACATTTAGTACTATCCAGTAGTACCTCTTCGAGTCCGTCCGGTGTACTCATAACTGTAGGGTTCCTAGGCACACTAATGAAGTCTCACAAGTGATCAAACATACCCAATTGAAAATTTTACATGTGCCGAGAAAACCTAATACGGATCGTTAACTAGATATATAGGCTATGCGATGCAAGTAAAAGAGTTTATCTAAAAGGAAAGGGGCTACAATCTTTGTAGATCCGGTCCACCACATCCTAAGCTCCGCGATGATGTCCCTCCGCTGTCCAAATCGGATTCCGGACTCTAGCATCGGCTTCATCGAGGAAATGGGCGGGCTTGGTCGTCGGCTTCGATGCCGAAGATGATCTACGTCGAGGCATCACTAGATCAAGCTCCCACTTCACCAAGTCATGAAACTTGTGAAGAAAACACCCTATACTACTTGGCAAGAGGTAGAGGATGAAGAAATAGGAAGTGGGTTCACTTTAGAATTGGATTTCTCACTCTTATTCTCAAGTTGCCATTGATGGTGGCATTATTTTCTTCTTGTTCAAGATGAAGAAGAAGATGAAGATGAATATGATAAGTTAATAATAATAGAAAAGAAATATATTACTTATCATATACTAACCCTTGGTTAAGTGTAGAGAATGAACTAGGGTTAGTATAAATGGTTAGGGTTAAGCATGAGACAAGAATGGTGACTTAGTCAATGCTTCATGAATCTTCAACTAAAAACAAACATAGCCACCATTCATTTATCTTTATCATTTTCTTTTGCCAAAATAAACAAAAAGAATAAATAAATGAATAAGTAAATAAAATGAAACCCTAACCATTCATATAACCATGGTCAATTCTTTACACAAACCCAAGCATGCATGTATCATCAAACATGATACAACCTTGTGCACAAAAGTATATCACATATACAACTTGCACAATCCAAGTGAGAAAATCCATTTAAAGTGAACCAATACTAGTTGATGCAAAGTAATATATCAAATATATAATTCTACATTAAATCATTAAATCAACACTTGATTCAATGATCCGGTCATGTCGCATATAACCGACTAGTATCCAATGTATCGGCTTATCGAATCAATCCTTGATTCGATAACTAGGTTATATCGCATACAACCATTCGACACATACATCGCGAGAATGAAATACGGTATCACATACACGCATTATTCTCGGTCCCGCACATATCCCATATGTGCTCCTATTTCGTTTCGCTTGAGCCAGGAAACCTCTGTGTAGGACTCTAAAGACTCGTCAATACGCCGGCAGCAGATGATGATCATATCAAACACCCACAAGCCGCAAGCGATCTGCTAAACGTAATGGCCACCCGGGTATTGAGCGATCAGAAGATCGACGAGCAAGCCCGCTTACACTCCTGTGAATCCAACCAGTAACACTTACCGTACAGTCCGGTCTGTTCGTCTGATATATCGCATATCTCGCCTAGGGGTGGTAAACGTCAGACCCCAATAGCTCGATAAGTCATGCCGACGTGAGGTCCATAACTTTCGTGAAACTACTGATAACTCTTACCAGTATATCACAGCAACCCTGGCCAGGGATTTCCTGTTATGGCCAGTCGTGCATTGCACAACATCAACCCCCAATACCGGGAGAGACGAATCCCCTCCTATCGCTCATTGCCTCCATGTGAATCGGGACTGTACCCAAAAACCACCTGTTTGCACGACTCAGTAGAGCCGTGGTAGGGTGGAAATCAAAGCACAGTGGGAGACACACAAGACTCTATGACGATCTCGGGTCAACAGACTAAGCTGTACCAGTGTCACCAGAGAACTGCCATCTGACGTGAGGTATAATACCATCTGGGAGTTCTCGGCGAGTCCGTTCAGTGTACCCAGTCTCCACTGAGCACCCGCATACCATCTCCGATGTCAAACACCAATGGATATGGGATCATCCATCGCCCATCACATGGGTCGAGAAGATATACGCTAGTCTACTCTGGAATATCGATGCCCCGTCTCGATATTCCTACGACTAGGAACAATGAAGGATGTACTCATTGACTACCCAGGCCCCACTAGTATGATCTTCATCATAGTCCTGGAAGTCGAGTACACATCCTAAGAGCTTTATCAACATGTAATCAGAGAGACAGAGAGTATACATGTTAAGATAAAGAGCAACCAGATAGCGTACTATCATGTCGAGCAAGAAAGTCCTACCTATATATGTCCCAGCATCCACTACAATATACATCCAATGTACAGTAATGGCCTCTAGGGCATACATATAACTAACAATCTCCCACTTGCACTAGGGCCATCTGTAGCAGTAGTTGTAGTATCTAATACTCAACCATCCCCTTAAAAGTCTCTCTTTGGGAAAAGGCCTTCGTGAGTGGATCCGCCGTGTTGTCCTCTGAGTCTACTCTCCTAACCTTGATCACCCTGGAGATCAACTATCTCCATGATCAGGTGATGCTGCCTCAGAATATGTCTGGGTCACTGATGGGACCAGGATTCCAGGGCCAAAGCCACAGTTCCATTGTCACACAATGGTAGGAACCTAGTTCATCCTATGAACCAATATACACCCAAACTGCCTCTTTGGTAGTATCTTTAATAGCGATGTTACCAGCCTTTATCTTCTAGTTTGTCACGGTATCTAGCTTGGAAATCTTCCAACATACCGTCCCTTTACTAAGGGTAAAGACAATGCCTGTGACTGACATTCAGTCGTCTTTATCACCCTGAAACACTTCCAGTGATTCTCCCCAGGATCAACTGATACTATCTCACTATAGCTAGTGAGAATCCTAAAATCTATTTAGATCTATCTCATAGATCCAAATCCCAGGATTTAGGAGGTATCACTTTGATCCTTTATGGAGAATCTATGTAATAAGAGGAGATCGACCGATCGTAGCATAGGAAATTCATTTCCTATCAAGAGTATGTTGTCCACGTACAATACGAGGATGACCACTTCACTCTCTACTATCGTTTTGTATATACAAGGTTCATCTACCATTTTGATGATGTCAAATTGTTTGACTAACTCATCAAAACAGATGTTCCAACTCCGCGATACCTGCTTCATCACATAAAACATCTTGGACACGTTTCCGCTGCTCCCACTGTTTACATAGCCCTCTGGCTGTGTTCTTATAGACGTTCTCTTCTAAATCATTATTTAGAAAAGTAGTCATGGCACCCAACCACCAGATATCGCAGTTATGGTATGTAGCAGTGGCAAGTAGGATCTGGATGGACTTAAGCATAGTCCCTGGAAAAGGTTTCATCATTATTCGGGCCTGGTCGATGACGAAAACCTTTAACAAGTCTAGCTTTGAAAGTCTCAACTTGTCCATCTACACCAAGTAATCTTCTCAAGATATACTTGCTCCTGATGGGGATTTAACCCTTCAGTTATCGCAACCAAAGTCCATACTTTGCTGGTGTACATGGATTCCATCTCAGATCGCTAAGCATCCAGTCATTCTTACAGAGTCCCTACTCTTGATGGCCTGCTCGAATCTAGTTGGGTCATCATCTCATGATGCAATCCTTGCTCCCACTGTCATCGAGAAACCGAAGTATCTCTCAAGCAGGTGAGGAACCCTGCTAGATCGGCGGAGAGGCTGAGGTTCGTCGAGAACTATTGAATTCTTTGGTTCTGTCAAATCATCAGCTGCAGTTTTGTATAGCTGGAACCTTTGCAGTTCTACACAACTGACTTTACCTCGATCTTTTCCGGATTTTGCTTTCGACATAGGCCAGACAACCCCAAATCTTAACTAACTTAAGATATGGGCTCTTCCTTTTCCATATCACATATGAAGTGGTAGGCAACTGATTTGATTTGAACCCAATTCAATAGGTATGTAGCTTCTCAAGTGCACAACCCAAAAAGGAAATAGGTAACTCAGTAATACTCATCATAGAGCACACGATATCTAATATTGTGCGATTGCTCCGCCCCGATACACCGTTATGCTGTGGTGTATTCAGAGGAGTAATACGGAGAGAGAATCTCATTCTCCTTTAGAATGGTCCAGGAATGCCATGCACAAGTATTCTTCTCCCTGATCTTATCATAGGACATAATACTTATACCCGTATTGGTTCTCTACTTCTAACTTATATTCTGTGAATATCTCAAAAGGTTTGGACTTGTGTTTCAACAGGAACATATGTTTGAATCTTGAGAGATTATCAGAGAATATAATGAAGTATAAAAAACCATTCCTGGCATGTGTAGACAGGAGACCTTACATACATCATAATGTATCAGTCCCAAGAGTTTACTAACTCTTTCTCTGTTTCCAACAAACAGAGCTATGGTCATTTTATCTTTGTGACATGACTGGCAAGTTTCACAAGATGTAAATTCAAACTGATTTAAATATGCATCTAAAATGTAACTTCATCCAGTCGGGTCGCATTGATATGACCTAGTCTACAATGCCTCAAGAATGATTCGTTCATTTCTGAACTCTTCCTCTTGTGTGTGTTCTGAATACTAAGAACTGTAGTTTGATTTAGAACGTTAATGCTTTTAGATAACGCGCCTAAACCGATCAACTTTTGATATAGGAAATGTTCAAAACATTATCCAACAATACAAAATTTTATCATTTCTTTACTAATAAAGAGACTGATATGATTTTGTATATCAGGTTCGGTATCTAATAGCATTTGTTCAGAATCAATGTATTGGTAATTACAGGGTGACAGTGACCAACAGACTTGGCTGCAACACTTGCCCCGTTTTCTGTCTCATGAAACTTATCACCCGTTCTCAGTTTTTCTACCCTTTTGTAGCCCTATGTAACAGATTACATATCTGGGATCCTGATCTGGTATCAAATACCCAGAATTCAGAGGATACTGAGAAACAGTTCTTTGTAATGAACATACCCGAAGGAGATGCATCATATGCACTTTCTTCGTTTGGGCGGCATAGGAATTCTGGTATTCCCTATTTCCTGCTCTGTCTTATAACAATTATAAGCTGGAGCGGGACCAACTTTCCCAGCTCAGTATAACAAGCGGGTTCGGTCAATACATCCATATTATTATCTTGATTAAGGCGTGATATGGTCGCTACCTGGAGAGAGAGAGAAGAAAACACTCAGCGTGCGCTCTTGCAAGAATAGATTGGTTATTATTTTATCTAATCAGGATGGCTCCCACTGTTTTTATCAAATCTTCCTTCAAACCCTAAAAGGAAAGACTAGCCGGGATTAATTGCACTCTACAAGTTCGCCAATCTTTCAGCCAGGCCAGTGTCGGTACTTTGAGGGAGGTTCCCCGTGCTTTCGCACGGACCTAATTACAGTAAACCTCGTTTTCCCAGAGGTGTAACCCCGTTGACACCTTTCTAGACACCTACTTGATCGGCTAATTGTAAAGTGCAAAACTCTCCCAGGAGTAACAATTACTCGCAGTGGGTATCGGGATCCAACTATCACATAGAAGGTATGCAATCTCATTGCAAATTTCAACACTTGAAACTCCCGATAATGGTTTTTACCCCTAGCACCTATGACCTTGGCTAAGGTCAACAAATCATAGGTACTAGTCAAGTTCTACCCGTCATTTCGTGATTAATTAGACCCACCCACATGACCCTTGGTTAAGGTCAACAAAGCCACATGACTGTCCTAACTAATCGCATCATATGCTGTGTAGGAAGACATCACTTAGCTACCGCACACTACACCTCGGCTATGGTCGACAAACGTAGCACGAATACTAAGTACTCTACTTGCTAAAATGACGGAGGGTTGCGAATGGTTTTTATGAAAACCTTTAACGCTTTGAACTTGATCTCGTTGCGGAATCAAATGGTTTTTAAATGGAATGTTTTTGAGGCTTTTCTAGTTTTGCTAAAGGGGTCACTCCCGGTGAAGGGATCGTCGGCCCTTTCCTCGTCGAATGAGGTGCGGGATATATCATATATATCACTGTGCAAAGCGGAAACTATAGAAGCGATCAAAGACAAACCGAGGGTTGTAGCATCTGCCAGTTATTGCTAAAGGAGTCACTCCCGGTGAAGGGATCTCGGTCCTTTCCTCATCGAATAAGGTGCAGGATGTTCTATAATGAACACCGCGATGCAAAGCAAGAACTGTAGCTACCTGTTTTTATTTTGAAATTCGATTCCACAACATCAATTAGGTTTATTTTCTTTCATTAATCTCATTAATGAATATCCCATCATTTAAGTCCACCTAAACATCACAGATAAATATAACGTACGCTTATGCCATCCGCATTCGCCTCGATGTCCCGTCTGCACCGTTAGGTTAGGTAACTAACGGCAGAACGGGGCAAGGCTAGCGCGGGTGTAAAACATAAGCAACGTTTATATAATATATCATATATACTATATATAATATCTGTCACAGAACATCACATGATCACATCACAGATAAATCACAGCAGAAGAAACATATGAAATATTGGATATACTAGGACGTCCGTGTTTTCAATACGAGCCAGTATAAAACACGGATTCCACGGTCGTGATGAATAGCCTATCCCACACCCCTAGACCCCTACGAGAGCGGCAAGCAACCCTACCAATTCTAGGGTTAGGAGACCCGGACTCGACTCCTCGAGATGGTCTCCCACTGGACCCTAGAACCCGGTTACTTGTGCTCCCCTCCTTGGGTCTATCCTAGTGCAGAAAAGTAAATAATATACATCAACGATGACATCTTCCGCAACCTGGAAGTGCCCCAATAAAATAATATTACATACAAGTTTTTACATGAATGAAAATGAAAAAACACTCATCTCACATAAAAAAAACCCCGGCTATTCAAACACGACGATCCAATATAACATATCCAGCAACACATAACATCACATGTCATCAACGTAAGTAAATATGCGCATCCCAATTGTCGTTGACATATAGCAACGAAACCGGCGACATCACATATTACACTTACCGTCACAGAAAAGAAAGTGTAAAACTACAACAGTTGGAATCCGCAACCACCTCAGACATCGCATGCCGGATCAAATGAATTCTTTAGACATCGTATGCCTAACTATTATAAACCCCGCATTTTAGTCTCATTATCGAAAACACTTTTCAATATCAAGTCGGTCAATTCAACAGGATTCCCGACATTCTGATCGAATGCTCGTCGCAAACTTTAGTAGGCGGCCGCACCCCCGACGCCGTCGACAAAGTGCACCAAGGCGGAACACCGCTACCGCGAGCACCCGAACGGATGCTTTCGGCGACGGGGTTCTCCTACAGTCACTTGGTTGGGGCTATGGAGTGAGGCTGTCTATTAAGTTTACCCGACGAGTATCCGCGTACGCTACATGATTGCGACGGACTTTTGATCTCATCAAAATTCCGTGGCAACCGATCAAGTGAGACTAAACTGCTATGTTTATAACATTCATTCTGTTATCTTATAACTACTTGTGAATTCCAATTATTGTATCATATTCCGGATAAACAGAAAATGTTAAACTTTCCGATCGAACATTCGAACACCCAAGTTTTCCCGATACGGCTCAACACATGAAATAAGTCTAACAGCATTCAGTTCGTGCCTCAGTACCAACGGTCCAGCCGTAGAAGGGTCAAGCCAACGCCTCACATGTGGCACGCCGTACTGCCCCAAACCCGAAGGTTCAAAGGGCAGTTCAAGACGGTCACATAATCGAATTAAGGTTTGTTGTCTTCTAGAGGGTCCATCGCGTTACTTGCACTACTTAGAACGTCGTTAAACTACGAAAAAATCCAACAATTGGAAATTTT
Organism: Agapanthus africanus; assembly: GCA_030015575.1. NCBI lineage: Eukaryota > Viridiplantae > Streptophyta > Magnoliopsida > Asparagales > Amaryllidaceae > Agapanthus > Agapanthus africanus. The sequence goes on along the minus strand of JASDDO010000001.1, from coordinate 455,348,480 downwards.
CCGGCAGGGGAAAAAGTGGGTATTTATATCCGGTCGAACTTTTTAACATATTCTAAAAATACCCGGAAAAACACACTGACAAAATTAGACAATCTGATCGATACACCGAGTCCCCAATACAACCCAGAAAATTCAACTCTTGAAAAATTATTTAAAAATCCCAGGAAAACCACCACTGCAAACTAGGAATTACTGTGCAAAATGTATTGCAAGAGGAGACAAAATGGCCGCTGAACCGCCGCATTAGCATGCTAATGCCGCGGTTCCGCCGCGCTTTAATGGATTCAGGGGCCCCGTTTTATACAGTAATTCTTAGAATCTTCTACTGAGTTTTCTGAATATTTTTAATCTGGAAAAAACCACGTTTTTCAAAAATGTCCAGAGAGCAAAATGCGATTGGGGTTTCGGTTCAATCGGACTTCTAATTCCGTCTACGCATCGCCTAAAGCTCTAGTTAGGCTCCGATACCACTGTAGGTCAGGCAGCCACCCCATCCAATGGGGTCGCCGTGGCACCAACGGGTCCCTCAGCCGCTACTTTTTACGCATGCCCCCTCGCGAGGACTACAACCCGCCGGAACACCTTCCGGTCTCGGGACACCCTGGGGGTAAGAGCCTATGCTTTGCCACACTGTTACACAGTGAGAACCCCCCATAGGTCGACATCCAATGCCTAGTAGCTCTGATACCACTGTAGGGTTCCTAGGCACACTAATGAAGTCTCATAAGTGATCAAACATGCCCAATTGAAAATTTTACATGTGCCGAGAAAACCTAATACGGATCGTTAACTAGATATATAGGCTATGCGATGCAAGTAAAAGAGTTTATCTAAAAGGAAAGGGGCTACAACCTTTGTAGCTCCGGTCCACCACATCCTAAGCTCCGCGATGATGTCCCTCCGCTGTCCAAATCGGATTCCGGCTCTAGCATCGGCTTCATCGAGGAAATGGGCGGGCTTGGTCGTCGGCTTCGGTGCCGAAGATGATCTACGTCGAGGCATCACTAGATCAAGCTCCCACTTCACCAAGTCATGAAACTTGTGAAGAAAACACCCTATACTACTTGGCAAGAGGTAGAGGATGAAGAAATAGGAAGTGGGTTCACTTTAGAATTGGATTTCTCACTCTTATTCTCAAATTGCCATTGATGGTGGCATTGTTTTCTTCTTGTTCAAGATGAAGAAGAAGATGAAGATGAATATGATAAGTTAATAATAATAGAAAAGAAATATATTACTTATCATATACTAACCCTTGGTTAAGTGTAGAGAATGAACTAGGGTTAGTATAAATGGTTAGGGTTAAGCATGAGACAAGAATGGTGACTTAGTCAATGCTTCATGAATCTTCAACTAAAAACAAACATAGCCACCATTCATTTATCTTTATCATTTTCTTTTGCCAAAATAAACAAAAAGAATAAATAAATGAATAAGTAAATAAAATGAAACCCTAACCATTCAAATAACCATGGTCAATTCTTTACACAAACCCAAGCATGCATGTATCATCAAACATGATACAACCTTGTGCACAAAAGTATATCACATATACAACTTGTACAATCCAAGTGAGAAAATCCATTTAAAGTGAACCAATACTAGTTGATGCAAAGTAATATATCAAATATATAATTCTACATTAAATCATTAAATCAACACTTGATTCAATGATCCGGTCATGTCGCATATAACCGGCTAGTATCCAATGTATCGGCTTATCGAATCAATCCTTGATTCGATAACTAGGTTATATCGCATACAACCATTCGACACATACATCGCGAGAATGAAATACGGTATCATATACACGCATTATTCTCGGTCCCGCACATATCCCATATGTGCTCCTATTTCGTTTCGCTTGAGCCAGGAAACCTCTGTGTAGGACTCTAAAGACTCGTCAATACGCCGGCAGCAGATGATGATCATATCAAACACCCACAAGCCGCAAGCGGTCTGCTAAACATAACGGCCACCCGGGTATTGAGCGATCAGAAGATCGACGAGCAAGCCCGCTCACACTCCTGTGAATCCAACCAGTAACACTTACCGTACAGTCCGGTCTGTTCGTCTGATATGTCGCATATCTCGCCTAGGGGTGGTAAACGTCAGACCCCAATAGCTCGATAAGTCATGCCGACGTGAGGTCCATAACTTTCGTGAAACTACTGATAACTCTTACCAGTATATCACAGCAACCCTGGCCAGGGATTTCCTGTTATGGCCAGTCGTGCATTGCGCAACATCAACCCCCAATACCGGGAGAGACGAATCCCCTCCTATCGCTCATTGCCTCCATGTGAATCGGGACTATACCCAAAAACCACCTGTTTGCACGACTCGGTAGAGCCGTGGTACGGTGGAAATCAAAGCACAGTGGGAGACACACAAGACTCTATGACGATCTCGGGTCAACAGACTAAGCTGTACCAGTGTCACCAGAGAACTGCCATCTGACGTGAGGTATAATACCATCTGGGAGTTCTCGGCGAGTCCGTTCAGTGTACCCAGTCTCCACTGAGCACCCGCATACCATCTCCGATGTCAAACACCAATGGATATGGGATCATCCATCACCCATCACATGGGTCGAGAAGTTATACGCTAGTCTACTCTGGAACATCGATGCCCCGTCTCGATATTCCCACGACTAGGAACAATGAAGGATGTACTCATTGACTACCCAGGCCCCACTAGTATGATCTTCATCATAGTCCTGGAAGTCGAGTACACATCCTAAGGGCTTTATCAACATGTAATCAGAGAGACAGAGAGTATACATGTTAAGATAAAGAGCAACCAGATAGCGTACTATCATGTCGAGCAAGAAAGTCCTACCTATATATGTCCCAGCATCTACTAAAATATACATCCAATGTACAGTAATGGCCTCTAGGGCATACATATAACTAACAATAACCCAATGAGCACCTGTATACTATCTTAGGTGAACCAACTGACATCAATGGCTCGTGAGACCGGCCATCGCCCCTCGTCGGGGTCTCGATCCGTATACACTAGTCTACTCTCAGAGTATCGATGCCTAGTCTCGAAACTTCCATGACTAGGGACACTTTAAGGATGTGCTTATAGACCACCCAACTCTCACATATATGATCGCCATCATACTGCTGGTAGTCAAACAAGAATCCCATGGCTTTATCAACATGTATTAGTGATCTGTAATGTCACCTGAAGCATGTACACGATGATAAAGACACACCAGATAGCATACTATCATCTCGAGTAAGACTGTTCTACCGGTATAGGTCCTCCCTCAATCATTGCAATCATGTGCATGTGATCCAATAATTGACTTGAGGGCACTATAGCCAACAATCTCCCACTTGCACTTAAGTCTAATTATTGCGGTGTCGCATACTCACAGCCCGTGTGATACCAAACACCCAACTCCTCTACTAATCAGTTTCACAAAGCTCGTTTGTGAAACTATTGCTTTCGAGAAATAGCCTCAGTGAGTGGATCCGCTCTGATGTTTCTTCTATGTCTCTCTTAATCTCAAGTTCGTGGAGAAAGCCATCTCCCGAAATGAGCAATACCTATCTTAGAATATGTCTGGATATCTGATGGGACCCAGTTCACAAATGAACTCCAAATCCAGCAAACTTCTTAGACTGCATCGTCAACTGAATTTAATCAGTATCATGCGCCATGCCTCCCTCAGTATCCGTTTGGACCACCTGTCCAAACTGGTGCCCCTCGTCAGAGGGAAAACTATAACTCTGACAGTCACTCTGTCATCCAGGTCACCTTGGAAGCCTGGAATGATAACCGTCTCCGGAAGGAGGCTGTTGTTATCATATCCCTAGAACATGTCACTTATGTTCTAAAACTGCTTCCGAACGTTTCTCCAGGATTGGATTAATACATCAACTTATTGCATCTAGTGCAAAAACAATATCTGGTGTGGTACTTGACATCTCATGATTGACTCAATTGCCTAAGCAAGTGATATACCAATCATGCACATCCCTCTCCCCTTTAGTCTGTAAGACACCTTTAGAGAGGGTGACTCCATCACCTGCAGGTTTACCACCATGCCAGGAGTCGTCCATTCTAAAATACCTTTAGAATACTGTCTAAGTACCCAGATTGGGACACTTCCCAAATCTAGATCTAAAACCATAGATCTAGGGAGCAGAATGTCTGATATTATATCCATATCCTATGTGGAGAGACCACTGTGTAACAACCACAGTATAACCGATTGTAAGATAGGAATTTTACTTCCTACAACATGCATGTCATCCAAATACCAGGACATCACACTCTACTACCTTCTTAACAGATCCATCTTATATTCTAATGAAGTCAAAACCTATGACTGTCACATCAAAAATAGATGATTTATCTCCGTTATATCTGCTTTAGTCTATAAATAAACCAAAGCTACTTGTCCACTATGCTTCCGCTGCTCCCACTGACTACGACAACCCTCTGGCAGAGTCATATACACGTGCACTTCTAAAGCTAGTTTAGAAGACGCTATACTCATCCTCCTGCCGGGTCTCATAGTCTGGAACAATAGTAGTGTCAAGTCTGGGTAAACAAGAACCTCCCTGCCACCGTCATTGAGGATACCGGAGTACCTCTTGGGTGCTTGAGGTTACCCACCATATTTGTGGAGTGGCTAATGGAATGTCAAAACCGAATAAATCTTTAGGTTCTATTAAATTTTCAGTAATCGTTTGTGGTTCTGGAATCACTTCCAGTTCTACCATACGCCCACTACTGTTTTCTGAAAAAGTCCATTTTACTAAAACTGTGGCGAGTCAAGAACAATATCACTATTGATCTTCCAGATGGTAGTAAGTTAACCCTCGTCATAGCCTGGGTTAACCCACAAACTGCCATTACAGAGACGTGCCTTGAGTTATCCAGAGTCTGGTTTTAAGCATAAGCCGGACAACTCCATATACCTTAACATCGTTAAGATATGATCCATTCTATATACAATATAGAAACAGAGGCACTGATTTAATTGGAACTAGATTCAAATCATGCAGCTGTCTCCAGTGCATGTCAACTAAATGGAGAGAGGCCGATCAGCATTAATCAATTTAGGAGTGCATCCAATTATGAGTAACCTGAAAGAGAAACAAGTTCTCAAAATCATTACTATCAACTGAATACCAAACACAAGTATCTACATCTTCGATCACCTTGAAAAATCCTGATACTTGCAACACGTGGTTCTCTACTTTATTCTTGTACCTATAACTTCTCAAAACTTAGACCTTGTATTTCTACGAAGCACTTGTCTAAAACTTGAGAAGTCACAAGTAAACAGAATATAGTATGAGAACCAACCCCTTTGTTCTAATGGACATTGGACAACATACAATACTTTGTATAAGTCCCCTGAGTTTAAAAACACAAACCCTGTGCGTCGTAGGTTGAAAACTGTACTATGGTTATGAAGAATTACACCACTATTTAATGCTCCTTACCTAACCATCAACTGATATAGGTAAATGTCATGGACATAATTTCAAAAAATTATATCTCACTTTATAAAATAAACGTACAGATAAATCAGTTTGAAATTGGTGCACAACAACGGATATTCAAAACCAAATATTTATCGTCCGGCAAAAAACCCAGGCGATTTCCTCAAATATCACCAATTACAACGAATTCCGATATAGTGAGGATGATCACCTAATTCCTAATAATTTACTCCCACTCATCATCTGTAAAACCATACAGATGTGAGAAGCATACCTGGTAAATACATACCCTAAAGTAAGGATCTGATTGGGAAATCGGTTTTCTATTAACAAAGCATAGTGGAGCTGAAACATTAAAATGTTTTGTAGGGGTATCCGGGTATTCCTAGTAATACCTCTTCCATTATTAGATTCATAACTGTAATCGTATATTTCTTTTCCATCTCTCCAAATCCCTTTATTTGTCTTTACTCATTACCTTCTGTACACGGCTAAATGGTTTTCTTTCTTCCTTACCGATCGGTACCAGCCTATGGTTTGGAAGAAGACTATCCAATAAGCGTAATAGGTGTACTCTCCTAATCCTAGGAGCCTTCGCAACCTGAGAGAAGGTGAAGATAAAAGACAACTGAATAAACCTTATTCTATTTCTCCTGAACCAGAATCCATCCTCGAACTGGAACAAGTTCCTTCGAGTTCGTATATAACCATACAATGGAGTATCCAATAAACTGTGGATTTTCGTAGTGATACGAGGTGTTCTGGAGAAATACAAAAGTGAAGTAGGAGTGGTGATGATATACGCGGTTTGGTCGTGAATGATAGCAGTTGCAATTTACTTTGCCCTCTTCTAATCCCTTTATTTGTCTTTACTTATTATCTTCTGTACACCACACTTAGGCTAATTGGTTTTCTTCATTCCCTACCTTTCGGCACCTGCCTATGGTTTAGAAAAAGACTATCCAATAAGTGCAATAGGTGTACCCTCTCCCAATCCTAGGAACCCTCACAATCTGAGAGAAGGTAAAAGGAAAAGACAACTGAATAGTCCTATTCAATTTCTCCAGAACCGGAAACCATTCTCGAATCTGGAACAAGTTCCTTCGAGTTCGTATATAACCATACGATGGTCATATCCATGAAAAATGTGGATCTTCATAGTGATACGGGGTGTTCCGGAGAAAAGCAAAGGGTAAAAGAAAGAGTGGCAATGAAGTATGCAACTCAGACAATCCAAAAGCCAGTGTTTTAAGAAAGTTCGGTCAACTTGGTTACTAAGTCATAGTCTAGGGTCGGGTCATGGTCGTTGCAAAAGAGAGAGAGAAAAGAAACACTCAGCGTGCACTCTAATCTAGATCAGAATGGTTAATCACTTTGTCTAATCAGGATGTCTCCCATTGTATCCTCAAATTCTCCTCCAAACCTGAAAGAAGAATTAGTCGGGATCACCCGATGAGTAAACCAACTGATCAGTGGGAATCGGGATCCAACTATCATCGCATAATAACGTGATGGAATCCACTCACATTATCACACTCCAGAAGGTATGCGCATGCCTGGCAAGTTTCAGTTTCTTTAGAAACTCTCGATATGATTTTTACCCCAAGCGGCTTATGACCTTGACAGAGGTCAACATATCATAAGTCGCAAGTCAAGTTCAATCCGTCATTGTCCTTGATTAACTTAGACCCACCCGCATATGCTCTTAACAGAAGTCAAAATGACCGTGCGACTGTCCTAAATAATCGCATATCTATGCAACAAACAAGTATTACCTAGCTACCAAGCACTGTGCCTTGACAGAGGTCAATATACATAGCATGAATACTAAGTAATACCTGTAAGAAATGACGGAGGGCTACGACTGGTTTTTGGCGAAAAACCTTTAACGTGATGAACTTGATATCATTGAAGGAACTGCATAGCTTTTTATAAATATTTAGTAGCGAAAACCTTTGCTAAAGAGGTCACTCCCGGTGAAGGGATCTCGGCTCTTTCCCCATAGAATGAGGTGCAGGATATTCCAAACTGAATGCCGCGATGGAAAGAAAAAAGTAATCTACTATAGTGAAGTTATTATCCTGACGCAAACTTCTGCCCAATGGGTCACTCCCGATGAAGGGATCTCGGCCCTTGCCTCGTCGAATGAGGTGCTGGATATTCATAACCAAATACCTCTGTGCAAAATAAAAGAGAACGTCCTTATAATAATAGCTTTTTGAAAAATTTTCCAACGATATCGAATAGGTCTGTTTTCTTTGCATTGATCTAAATCAATGCAGTCCCATCAATTGATCACACCACTAAAGAACGAAAATATAATGTACGATATTCCATCCGCATTCGCCACTGGGTCCCGTCATCACCCGTTAGGTTACTTAACTAACGACAGAGCGGGGACTGGACTAGCGCGGGTGTAAAACATATACAGCATCTACTAGTATATATATATAACAATATATAATAATCACTCCAGGCGTAATAAATGCAACATCACAGAAAAGTAATAAGCATCACAGAACAATACAGATAATCTGGGAGCCCCGGGTTTCCTTTGAACCACAACTGAAACCCGACGTTCCCCTGGTCGTGTAGATAGCCTATGCAATGAAAACCTAGACCGCTACAAGTGCAGCAACTTACCCGACAAAACCAGAAGCGAGGCAGCCCCCTTCAGCAAAGTGAATGGACTACCCAGCACTTCACGGAATCCGGTAATTTGAGCACCCCACCTTGGGTCAACCTGTACCCCCTACGAGTGCGGCGAATAGCCCGCCAATTCTAGAGTGAAGCCCCTCTATCTCAAAGCCATGAGATGCGGGCCCGTTTCCCTCTAGAACCCAGCTATTCGTGCACTCCACCGTGGGGTAATCCTAGTACAGAAAAGAAAATATGTACAACAGTGACATCAACCTCAACCCGGTCGTGCCCCAAAAGAATAATATACAAACAGGCAGTGACGGCAGTCTACATGTCGAACGCTCGCCCCGCGATATCAAATGTACAAATAAAACTAAACTGTACTAACATTGCACGCACGCTATCCACCACGACAATCCGCAACAACACAGCACAACATAGAACATCAACGTGAATGTCACGTTCGCAAACCCGTCTAAAAGAGCTATAGCAATTAGACAAGTTGTACCAATCAAATGACATTCACGGTCGTAGATAGTAATGTAGGTACTGCAAACTATAAACAATGTTAGAAAATATCGACTTTGAAATAACCCCCGAATAGCCCCAAACAAGTAGATAAAACCATATCCAAATTGGGCTAAACAAACAATACCACTGCACCAACTGTCACGCCCCACTTCCCAGAGTGCGCTAAGATCGGCACGTGACAGAGCCAACCATACTACCTGTGGATAGGAAACATCCCTCCACAGTCACATTACGGCTGTCTATAAGATATCAAGAACAGGAAAGTAAAATAAACTATCTAGTACATGTCCATATGCCAGAATAAACGAGTCAAGAAATAATATGCGGAAGCAATAGATCCAATAAACAATAATAATCTGGAAAGTAAAACATAACTAAACTAGATACTAACTGGATCCTCACTGCTCGGCCTAACGGAGGAAGTACTCCTGATCAGCCTGCGACAAGGTAGAGAATCTGGGTCATGCAAAACCCAGACGTCAGTACGTCATAATATCAAACAATAATAAATGAACAGGAGGTAACAAGACATGCAGGCATGAATAATAAAAGAGTACATGAATGTAATAAGTGAGCAGGGATATAAAACAGTGAAGTGTAACAGTATATGTGAAGTGCAGCGGTGAAACTAAACTGTGCTACTGGTTTAACTACTCTCAAGTCTGTGAAATCAATTTGATGAATCGTCGATGTAACTCAATAGTATCCCGTGCATGCCCGGGACCACGGTCAAGATTCTCGGGCTGAATCTGAGACGTGCCACTAGGCAGTAAACAGGTAACACGTACAGATGAATGATGTCAGCAGCAGCATCCCGGGGCTGGCCTAGCCCATAAAACTGATCGGTATAAGTATCGAACTGTCGAGTTACAAGCCAGGTTTCATCATTGATTTTCCCATACCCCCAAGTTATGTGTTCAAGTCAGGTATTGATAAATCTGAAGCTAATGCCAACACAGGATCAAGCAGGAACAAGTTTGTATATACAGACAACGGGATATGTCCATCGGGACAACATGTCAGGATTGTCGGCATTAGAAACAGGATCAAGTAACATGTCAAGTAGTGATATATCAGGTCATGTCAAGTAGTGCACAGGTATCAAACGGGTGCTCATAATCAAACTGTAGCAAGTATTGAATCAGGGTGAAAGTACGGATGTACAATAAAAGGACTATATAGGATGCACAATATCAAGCATGGGGTACTAATCAAACAATAATATGCAATAATGTGACATGGAATGCAAATAGATATACAATTAATGGTATGGATGCACAAATAAACATGGATGCAAAACTAACTATTAGGGATTGCAACTATAGATCCATTACTAAATAGGATGCACATTATTAAGCATGGGGTGTTACTATAATAATAATATGAATTAACGTGATCTATAGATGCAGTTATATATATTTTAAATGATATGGATGCAAACGGGTATCCGAAAACAGTAAAACTTCAGTATGGATGTACAATGTGATAAACGGGTAACATTTTACTCATTAGAAGGCATAATACTATACTTAACATGTAGCAAGATGATTAAACATGCGACTAGACATGTAAATAATGATACGGATGTCGTAAAACTGTAAAACTAAACATGGGATGCATGATTTGAAATACAAGTGTTATATTTATTTAAATAGTTGTAAATACAGTAATGTAGCATGTAGCAAGGTAAACTTGCCTCAACGGATCGCGAAACAGATATATACGGCACGTCCGACGTCGGGTAAACGTCACAATATCCATACGCGCGCACGGACAAGACCAGGCCAAGAAAGAATACGACCACGCTGGCTGGAGTTGTTCACTGGATTACTCGGATCGTCGGCGACGGTCACGGCTCCGGCGGTGATCACCGGAAACGAAAACTCAGGAATTCAAGAAAGAAAATAAAAGAGAAGAAGAAGAAGAAAGGAAGAAGAAAGGAAGGCTATGGTTTGATGTGGCTCTGGGGTCAGAGAAGGGTGCGAGGAGGTGATGACGAGGTTGCTTGGGTTTTCCGGCGATGGGGTTTGCCGGCAAGGCAGTGGGTTTCAAGAAGTCGGGATTGGGTGCAGTCGGGGTTTCTTGGTGTAGGGATAGTTCTGGTGTTGAGGACAATGGAGTGGAGGAAGAAGATGATGCTGGGATGAAGTCGGGGTCGTCGGCGGTGAAGGAACAGCAACGAGGTCGGGGCTTCAGGTGTGGATAGGGTTGCAGGGAATTCTCGTCGGGTTGCAGCGGGATTAGAGGAGGAGGAACGAGGGTGATGAGGTGAGGTTGAGGGTGGCGAGACGATTGTGATCGGCGGTGAAAGGGTCAACGACGAGGGCCACGTCGGCAAGGAGTGCGTGAGTTGGGTCTCGTCGCGGTTGGAGTGCAGGGAAGGAGAGAAGGCCGGGAGTGGGTGTGTAGGTGACGACGAAGATGTTGAGGCAAGGGTGATAAGACGACGAGAATTGTTCGTCAGGAATCGACGACGTGGGGCGACGGCGAGGCGAGGCAGGGGAGTTGGGTTCGCTCGGTGGGTTTCAGGGTTCAACGTCGGGGCGAGGGTAAGGAGGAGAGGAAGACGAGAGAGGTGAAGTGATGTGACGAGGGTGGAGGCAGCGAGGGCGACGACGAGGCGCGGCAGGGGAGTTGGGTTCTGGGGTTTCCTCATCACGGGGTTCTTAAAGAAACGAAGAAGAAAGAAAAGAAAGAGTGGGGTGACCGTAGTGGAAGGGGGTGACCAGAACCGAGAAACGCACAGTAAGTGCAAGAGGAGAGAGAGGGAAAGAGAGAAAAGGAGAGAGAGAAATGGTGAGAGAGAGAGATATCATGATAGAGAGAGAGAGAGCCAGCGAGAGGAGAGTGACAGAGAGAGAGTGAGAAGAGAGATAAATTTGTTTTTAGTGTTAGGATTTTAATTTTAAAAATATATTTTCTGTTATATAAATTTTAAACTGTGTTAATTAATTTAAATTAATAAAATTTGATTTTCCGGTAAATACAAACTTAGTCCAAAACACGCCCGGGTCGGGTCTAAAAATTTAGTTTCAAAATACGAAAAATATATGTAACGACCAAAATTAAAAATGAATGTCCGGGTAACGAAAATGCATACCCCCACGAACGGATGCACGTACGTGCGCGTAGCCATCCAAATAAATCCGTTTCACTGAACGGGATAAGAACAAGATGCGCGGATGCTACCACAGGATTAGGGGTATCATGCTGGCCATGCAATATATTTTTAAAATATTTTATGTGACTTAAAATGTTATATTATAAAAATGCAAATGCTAGATAAAATGCCAGTATGCAGGATATATGAAAGTGCACAAGTCTACGTAATAAGTCAGGATAAATCATAGACATGAATCAAGACCGGTTTCAAGCAAGCGGGTCGGGTCGGATGCAATACAATGTCAAAAATACTATCCGCACCCCAAACACAGTAAATCGGTAAAATACCATAAATAAAGAAATACGTGCACTGGAATTGGTATAAATGAACTAGGGTGTTACATTATACCCAACTACAAAAAGAATTTCGTTCTCGAAATTCCCAAGAACAAGAAAAGATAAACAATCATGAAACTACAAGAACGGGTGTGGAAATTTCTGTCGAATCTCGTCTTCTCGTTCCCAAGTCGATTCTCCATGCGAGCGATTCCTCTAAGAAACAAGTACGAGAGGGATAACCTTGTTCGTAAGGACCTTTTCTCTTCGATCAACAATTGACATCGGTCGTTCCTCAAAGGTCAAATCCTCTCTTACAGTCAGCTCCGAATGATCCAACATGTGGGTTTCATCTCGAACATACTTACGGAGTTGAGATACATGAAACACGTCATGAACATTCGCCAAAGATTGTGGTAACGCCAATCGATAAGCTACTTTTCCAACACGCTTCATTATCTCGAAAGGTCCCACGAATCGAGGACTAAGCTTGCCTCGACTCCCAAAACGAATCACTCCTCTAGTCGGTGATATCTTTAAGAACACAAGATCACCAACAATGCACTCTAGAGGTCTTCTCGATGTGTCGGCCCAACTCTTCTGTCGGTCTTGTGCTGCCTTCATGTGATTCCGGATAGTATTAACCTTCTCTACTGTTTGCACGATCAAATCCGGTCCCAACAATCTTCGTTCTCCAACATCGTCCCAACAAACAGGTGAACGACACTTGCGACTATACAATGCTTCGAATGGATCCATCTGAATAGTCGCCTGAAAAATGTTGTTGTAAGAAAACTCCACCAAGTGTAGATGATCCTCCCATGAACCCTTGAAGTCCAACATGCAAGCTCTCAACATATCTTCAAGAGTTTGGATCGTTCTCTCTGTCTGGCCATCTGTTTAAGGATGATAAGTGGTGCTAAACTTCAATCGCGTCCACAAACTTTCCTGTAAATTCCTCCAGAAGTGCGATAAGAATCGGGTGTCACGGTCGGACACGATACTCACAGGTACTCCATGCAATCTCACAATCTCCTGCATGTACCGTTCCGCCAACGCTTCTGTTGATTGACCAACTCGAAATGGTATGAAATGAGCTGCCTTGGTCAATCGATCAACAATCACCCAAACCGCATTGTTGCCTTTTGGACTCCGCGGTAAAGCTGTTACGAAATCCATGGTTATATGTTCCCACTTCCATTGAGGAATCGGAAGTGGTTGTAATAAACCAGCAACCCTTTGATGTTCAGCCTTAACTTGCTGACACACCAAGCACTTCGCCACAAAACGAGCAATCTCCATTTTCATGCCTTCCAACCAAAAATGATGTCTTAGATCGCGGTACATCTTCGTACCTCCTGGACATACGGAATATGCGGAACTGTGTGCCTCCTTCAAAACTTCTTCGCGAATATCTCCTTTGGCACACACAAATGGCTACCATACCGCAACGAACCATCTTCATGAATTAACAAGTCCGTACGAAGTCCAGCTTCAACCTGTTCTCGAAACCTTTGAAATCTTGGGTCCTGCGACTGCGCTGCTTTAATATTATCGATCAATGATGACTGTACTTGCAGCTGCATCAACTGTCCCGAAGAATGTGGTAGTACGATCTCCAACTCGAATCTCCGAAAAATCTTCGATAAGTTCCTTCTGTGCAGTCAACATTCGAATTGCTGGCAACCGACTAAGCGCATCCGGCACTACATTAACTTTCCCCGGTGGTACTTAAGATCAAGATCGTAGTCAGCCATCAGCTCCAGCCATCTATGCTGTCTCATATTAAGCTCTTTCTGCGTGAACACATACTTTAGGCTTTTGTGATCGGTGAATACTTCGACCCTTTCGCCCAATAAGTAGTGTCTATAAATCTTCGAAGCGAAAATCACTGCTGCAAGCTCCAAATCATGAGTTGGGTAATTCTTCTCATGGGTCTTCAGCTGCCGTGATGCATAAGCTATAACTTTCCCATGCTGCATCAAAACACATCCCAAACCTTTCCCAGATGCGTCGCTGTGAATCACCAATCCTCCGGAACTGTCTGGCACGGTCAGAATAGGAGCGGTTATCAATCTCTGCTTCAATACCTCAAAAGCTGACGCACATTTATCCGTCCATACGAATGGTACCTCCTTTCGCGTAAGCTTGGTCAAAGGTTCAGCCAAACGAGCAAAATTCTCCACGAACCTTCTGTAATAGCCGGCAAGTCCAAGAAAACTTCTGATCTCTGCTACGTTCTTCGGAATCGGCCAATCTCGAACTGCTGCAATCTTCTCGGGATCAACGGCGATTCCATCTCTGGATACAACATGCCCCAAAACTTCACTTCTTCAAGCCAAAACTCGCACTTGCTCATCTTTGCATACAATCTTTCTTTCCTCAATGTCTGCAGTGCGATCTTCAAGTGTTCTGCATGCTCTTCAATGCTCCTCGAGTAGACCATAATATCATCGATAGACACCACTATAAATTGGTCCAAGAACGGTGAAAATATTCGGTTCATCAAGTTCATAAATATCGCCGGTGCATTCGTGACTCCGAATGGCATCACTAAATACTCGTAATGTCCATACCGAGTTCGGAACACAGTCTTGCAAATATCTTCTAATTTAACTCGGACTTGATGATATCCGGATCGCAAATCCAGCTTCGAGAATACCATCGCACCACTGAGTTGCTCGAATAATTCGCCAATGCAAGGGATCGGGTACTTGTTCTTAATAGTCACCCGGTTTAATTCTCGATAATCGATGCACATCCTTCTTGTGCCATCTTTCTTCTTGACTAGAAGAACTGGAGCTCCCCAAGGTGAACTGTTGCTGCAAATCCAACCCTTCTCAAGTAATTCGGTAACCTGCTTCTTCACTTCTTCCAACTCCACTGGTGCCATCGGATAGTACGCCTTTGAGATGGGCGCTGCACCAGGAACAAGATCGATCGCGAACTCCACATCTCGTTTTGGCGGTAAACCCGAGATGTCCTCGAACACATCCATGAACTCTCAAACTACAGCTGGCGCTTCCTCCTTATCAACTTCCATCGACGAAAGAACACTGTTTGTCGGCCTAAACCTAAACTCGACTGGCCCGACAGAACTGCTTCCTCCAGCAAAAACAAACTCCGGATGTCCGGGAATCTGGAAAATCACTTTCTTTGCCCTACAATCAATGTGAGCATGGAAACTGCCGAGAAAATCCATTCCCAAGACAACTTCATAACTGCCAGTATCGATCACCAAGATATCTGCAAAACATGAACTGGTAAGCAATGAAACTGAGAGAACCAAGGTAATAAAACGACCATGAAACAAGGAAATGAATCAAGACCAGGACTCCAAGTTACTTAAATATAGTACCGCATTGTAACCATGCTGCAGTTCATGGGTACAATCAAATAACTCCGTTCAAGTCGCCTAAATCCTAGTATCAGAATAGAAAGAAACAATAGGGAACCAAAAGGTTTCAAGTCGAGATGCAAAATTGTTTGCATATCGTCAAGACAAAGGATCAAGAGAAAGATAAGATTCAAGAATCACGAGAACAAGGTGGCAGGACATGTTCTTAATTACGAATTTTCCGATTCGTGTATTGGATCCAATACCCAACTATAAAAGAATCAAACCCGATTAACCTAAATCCTATGGCTCTGATACCAAACAAACTCTGTCACGCCCCGCTTCCCAGAGTGCACTAAGATCGGCACGTGACAGAGCCAACCATGCTACCTGTGAATAGGAAACATCCCTCCACAGTCACATTACGGATGTCTATAAGATATCAAGAACAGGAAAGTAAAATAAACTATCTAGTACATGTCCATATGCCAGAATAAACGAGTCAAGAAATAATATGCGGAAGCAATAGATCCAATAAACAATAATAATCTGGAAAGTAAAACAAAACTAAACTAGATACTAACTGGATCCTCACTGCTCGGCCTAACGGAGGAACTACTCCTGATCAGCTTGCGACAAGGTAGATGATCTGGGCCATGCAAAACCCAGACGTCAGTGCGTCATAATATCAAACAATAATAAATGAACAGGAGGTAACACGACATGCAGGCATGAATTATAAAAGAGTACATGAATGTAATAAGTGAGCAGGGATATAGAACAGTGAAGTGTACAGTATATGTGAAGTGCAGCGGTGAAACTAAACTGTGCTACTGGTTTAACTACTCTCAAGTCTGTGAAATCAATTTGATGAATCGTCGATGTAACTCAATAGTATCCCGTTCATGCCCAGGACCACGGTCAAGATTCTCGGGCTAAATCCGAGACGTGCTGCTAGGCAGTAAACAGGTAACATGTACAGATGAATGATGTCGCAGCAGCATCCCGGGGCTGGCCTAGCCCGTAAAACTGATCAGTATAAGTATCGAACTGTCGAGTTACAAGTCAGGTTTCATCATTGATTTCCCCATACCCCTAAGTTATGTGTTCAAGTCAGGTATTGATAAATCTGAAGCTAATGCCAACACAGGATCAAGCAGGAACAGGTTTGTCTATACAGACAACAGGATATGTCCATCGGGACAACATGTCAGGATTGTCGGGATTATAAACAGGATCAGGTAACATGTCAAGTAGTGATATATCAGGTCATGTCAAGTAGTGCACAGGTATCAAACGGGTGCTCATAATCAAACTGTAGCAAGTATTGAATCGGGGTGAAAGTACGGATGTACAATAAAAGGACTATATAGGATGCACAATATCGAGTATGGGGTACTAATCAAACAATAATATGCGATAATGTGATATGGAATGCAAATAGATATACAATTAATGATATGGATGCACAAATAAACATGGATGCAAAACTAACTATTAGGGATTGCAATTATAGATCCATTACTAAATAAGATGCACATTATTAAGCATGGGGTGTTACTATAATAATAATTATGAATTAACGTGATCTATAGATGCAGTTATATATATTTTAAATGATATGGATGCAAACGGGTATCCGAAAATAGTAAAACTTCAGTATGGATGTACAATGTGATAAACGGGTAACATTTTACTCATATGGATGCATAATACTATACCTAACATGTAGCAAGATGATTTAGCATGCCACTAGACATGTAAATAATGATACGGATGTCCTAAAACTGTAAAACTAAACATGGGATGCATGATTTGAAATAAAATTGTTATATTTATTTAAATAGATGTAAATACAGTAATGTAGCATGTAGCAAGGTAAACTTGCCTAAACGGATCGCGAAACGGATATGTACGGCACGTCCGACGTCGGGTAAACGTCACAATATCCACACGCGAGCACGGACAAGACCAGGCCAAGAAAGAATACGACCACGCTGGCTGGAGTTGTTCACTGGATTACTCGGATCGTCGGCGACGGTCACGGCTCCGGCGGTGATCACCGGAAACAAAAACTCAGGAATTCAAGAAAGAAAATAAAAGAGAAGAAGAAGAAGAAAGGAAGAAGAAGGGAAGGCTGTGGTTTGATGTGGCTCTGGGGTCAGAGAAGGGTGTGAGGAGGTGATGACGAGGTTGCTTGGGTTTTCCGGCGATGGGGTTTGCCGGCAAGGCAGTGGGTTTCAAGAAGTCGGGATTGGGTGGAGTCGGGGTTTCTTGGTGTAGGGATAGTTCTGGTGTTGAGGACAATGGAGTGGAGGAAGAGGATGATGCTGGGATGAAGTCGGGGTCGCCGGCGGCGAGGGAACAGCAATAAGGTCGGGGCTTCAGGTGTGGATAGGGTTGCAGGGAATTCTCGTCGGGTTGCAGCGGGATTAGAGGAGGAGGAACGAGGGTGATGAGGTGAGGTTGAGGGTGGCGAGACGATTGTGATCGGCGGTGAGAGGGTCAACGACGAGGGCCACGGCGGCAAGGAGAGCGTGGGTTGGGTCTCATCGCGGTTGGAGTGCAGGGAAGGAGAGAAGGCTGGGAGTGGGTGTGTAGGTGACGACGAAGATGTTGAGGCGAGGGTGATAAGACGACGAGAATGGTTCGTCGGGAATCGACGATGTGAGGCGACGGCGAGGCGAGGCAGGGGAGTTGGGTTCGCTCAGTAGGTTTCAGGGTTCAACGTCGGGGCGAGGGCGAGGAGGAGAGGGAGACGAGAGAGGTGAAGTGAGGTGATGAGGGTGGAGGCAGCGAGGGCGACGACGAGGCGCGGCAGGGGAGTTGGGTTCTGGGGTTTCCTCATCGTGGGGTTCTTAACGAAACGAAGAAGAAAGAAAAGAAAGAGGGAGGTGACCATAGTGGAAGAGGGGTGACCAGAACCGAGAAATGCACAGTAAGTGCGAGAGGAGAGAGACGGGGAGAGAGAGAAAGGGAGAGAGGAAACGGTGAGATCACGAGAGACAGAGAGAGAAAGAAAGAGAGAGAGGAGAAAGAGAGTGAGAGGAGAGATAAATTTGTTTTTAGTGTTAGGATTTTAATTTTAAAAATATATTTTCTGTTATATAAATTTTAAACTGTGTTAATTAATTTAAATTAATAAAATTTGATTTTCCGGTAAATACAAACTTAGTCCAAAACACGCCCGGGTCAGGTCTAAAAATTTAGTTTCAAAATACGAAAAATATATGTAACGACCAAAATTAAAAATGAATGTCCGGATAACGAAAATGCATACCCCCAATAACGGATGTACGTACATGCGCGTAGCCATCCATACAAGTCCGTTTCACTGAACGGGACAAGAACAAGATGCGTGGATGCTACCACAGTGTTAGGGGTATCATGCAGGCCATGCAATGTATTTTTAAAATATTTTATGTGACTTAAAATGTTATATTGTAAAATTGCAAATGCCAGATAAAATGCCAGTATGCAGGATGTATGAAAGTACACAAGTCTACGTAACAAGTCAGGATAAATCATAGACATGATCAAGACTGGTTTCAAGCAAGCGGGTCAGGTCAGATGCAATACAATGTCAAAAACACTATTCGCACCCCAAACACAGTAAATCGGGAAAATACCATAAATAAAGAAATACGTGCACTAGAATTGGTATAAATGAACTAGGGTGTTACACAATATTACAGTGACTAAAGCACACAACAAAATTCAAGCCCAAAGCACAAATTTTGGCCGGTCTCCTCGGATATTTGGCCAATGTGGCCCGTCCAAATTTTGAATCAGGGGCTCGTATTTGGTGTGTGTGTTAGTGGTCACTAGAGTAGTCTTCTGCAGTTGTTTAAATAATTTTTGAAGACACTTTTTAAATTGACAGAAACTGCAATGTTTTAGGCAGTGAATCGGAGTTGTTTCGGTTTTGATAGTTTAACATTGTCTAAACCAACTAGTATGCAGTTAATGGTTTGGCTCTGATACTATATTGGGTTACGGCAACGCCCCGGCCGTCAATCCGAGGCCAAACGCGGAACAAAAACTTTTCAAACTTGGCGCTACCACAACTAATTACCCGGATCGAACCATTAACCATTTACTAGCATTCTATAAAGTGTTTAGAGATTATACCGATCGATCTGTATCCTTTAGTCTTCAATCTCTTCCCAAGCTCCTTGACGGCTGCCCCGAACAAGTCCACTCTCCGGGAAAAATCCAAGATCACAATCCACACTTGTTTGACTCTAAACTAAGCTAGGAAGCTTTTAAACTTAAAAACTAAACTAAGGTCTAGAATTATACAACATTTGGCAACTTGGGAAAATTCTTGAGTTGCCCAAAGTCTTCAAAATCCAAACTTGGAGGGTTCCAAGGGATTAGAATAGGTGTGTACATGTTTTTGATGAAAGGGACACATGGTTTTGGCATGGAAATGAAGATGATGCATGGAGGTAGTGAGATGAATGAAATGAAGCAATTGAGTTGAGGAAACAATGGAGGAAGAAGGAAATGGGCAGCCAACTCTCTCTCTTAGGCTCACTCTCTCTCACAAATATCTCCCCCTATACTCACTCTCTCACAAATATCAATTACACTCATTCTCTTTTGTTTCTTTCTCTTATTCCTTTCACACTCAAACCCTTTATTCCTTTACTTTTCTTTTCTTTTCTTTTCTCATTCTCTTTCTCACAAACTCACAAGCCACTGTTGGAGATAGTGCCCTCAGAGTCAATTATTGGATCACAGGCACGTGATTGCAATAATTGAGGGAGGACCTGTCCCAGTAGGACAGTCTTACTCAAGATGATAGTGTGCTATCTGGTTTATCTTTATCATCGTGTACTGCTTTAGGTGATCTTACAGGTCACTATTGCACGTTGATAGAGCCCTTAGGATTCTTGCTTGACTGCCAGCAGTATGAGGGCGATCATATATGTGGGAGCTGGGGTCTATAAGCAAATCCTTAAAAGGTCCCTAGTCGTGGGAGTTTCAAGACAGGGCATCGATACTCCAGAGTAGACTAGTGTATACAGTCGAGACCCCGACGAGGGGCGGTGGCCGGTCTCACAAGCCACTGGTGTCAGTTTGTTCACCTAAGATGTATACAGGTGCTCATTGGGTTATGAGTACACCGGACAGGACTCGCCGGGAACCTGCTAGTTGGGATTATACCAGACGTCAGATAGCACTTCCCTGGTGACATGTGTACAGGTTAGTTCATCGACCTGAGATCGTCATTTGTCTCGTGTGAGTTCCCACTGTGCTTTGATTACTACCCTACCACGCTCAAAGGAGACATGCAAACAGGTTTCAGTTGGGTACAGTCCCGAGCCACATGGAGGCAGTGAGCGGATCTGCAGGGGTTCGTCTCTCCCGGTATTGGGGGTGAGGTCGCGCTGTGTCTAGGAGAGCCATTACACAAAGCCCTCGGCCGAGGCAGGAGATTTACTGGTAGGCATTCCAGTAGTATCTCAGGGTGTTCTGGGCTACTCTCCGACACGACTTGTACCGCTTTGGGGGGTCTGACTTTTACCAACCCCCTAGGCCCGCCATGCGATGCTCATAGACGAACGGACCGGACTGTACGGATATTGTCACTGACAGGCTCAGTAGGGTGTCAGGATGAGTTCGCTCATCGACGTCCCTTTTGGTCAATACCTGATAGCCCGTTACGTATTGGCTAATACCTCTGACGTGCTAGTGGTTAAATCTACAACCAAAGTATTGACGAGTCTTTAGAGTCCCCCACAGACCGTTTTCTCAAGTTTCAGGCGAAACGCTGTAGAGGCCGTATGGAGATATGGCAGGGTTCGATCAAATACGTGCGGTATTGTACGGATCATGATCGGACGGATAATATTAGTGGGCTTTGGTTTAAGCCAGATCCTAGTTTTGTACAGTGTAGATTTTGTCTCTTTGCATTCGTATTCAGTGGGAATACAAATGCGGGTATGTATATACAGTCGCGGGGTTTTCCTGTAATTTATTACGGGATCAGTTTTCTAAAGTGGCCAGTTTGTATTCCGTTTCAGCCAGTTTTTCTTTCTTCCATTCTTTGGCTGAATTTTCGTTGGAGGGGGTTTTTTGCAAGTGTGCAAATAAGTTTTGTGGAGGGGTTTTCTTGCTTTTGTGGCTTCATGATAAGACTATCATCATGAGATTCTTTTTTGGTCTCTTCCATTGCATTTATTATGATGGATTGAGATTAGAGTTGGATTTGAAATGGGTGTGACCATTTTTCTTATCTTTATCTTAGCTTTTCTTCTCCCATTTATTGATTCCTTTTTTCCACCATGTTTATAGGGGGCCGGCCACTTTTTGGTGAAGGGGGAGTTTTCATTTTAATGTGTGGACATTTATCATCTCATTCCTTGCTAAAAATGATAGCACCATTTTTTTCCTCCAAAGCTTTTTCTCTCTTTACCTCCATCAAAGGCAACTTCTACCCGCAAGAGACAAAGCGATTCAACACATGCCTATAGCATTCCTTGGACGCGTCGGCTAGCCAACTTCGCACCCGAGTTGCCTCGGTCCAGAGGTGGGAGCCCATAAAAGAACCCGGCATTGTGGTGCCCGTTCCGACGAGGAGGTGACGACCGGAGATTCCGCGAGGAGATCGGAGTGGAGGCCGAAGACCAAAGGACACAGATCGCTCGGTATAGCCTTCTTCCCATTTTCTAGTTTGCTAGAGTTAGGTTAATTGCCCGATCCGGGATTTTTGTGCGCGGTGGTGCCGGTTTCTAGTTTTTAGAAAAGTTTCGTTTCCGCATTCCGGCGTCGGATTGACGGTCGGGGCGCCGCCGTGCACTTACACCCACTAACACAAACTCAATGAAATACATGCACATGATATTGTGCACAAGCCATGGAAAAAATATAAAAATACGGATTTTGCCAAAAATCCGTAAAATATCATTAAAATAAATAAATCATTTTAATCTCTGATTAATTTCCAAATATTGGTATATACTTATACCATTTTACGAAAAATCCCTATTCGCAAATCGAATAGTTTTCGCGAAATATATTATTTTAATATTAAATTTCCAAAATAATATTTTATATTTTCTGAAATATTACAATCTGCCCCGCAAAATAATATTACATTACAATTTACATTGAATGAAAGATAAAACACTCACCTCACATCCCCGGCTATTCATCCACGACAATCCAATAAGTTCATATACACAAACCAATATCACAGATCATAAATATGTGCAACCCCCACTAATCGACGTATAGCGATTAGCGGATGTTTAGCACATATATCACAACACAGATAAAACCCGATTAGCCAAGAACTTTAGAATTTCGATCGATAACCAAATTTGAATCTACCCCAAGTACAACACTGTACACAAAAGATCCTGGACAGAAAAAAATATCCCAAATAACACAACCCAACACAGTAAAACATCAGAATAAATTTAGACCGATTCGGCGTCGACTCGGCCGCAGAACGGCGGCAGAACGCTCTGTTCTGCCGCGGTTCCGCGGCGGTCTAACCGAGTCACGAGTCCAAATTTCTTCAGTGTTCTAATGAAACACTACACGTATTTTTACGGCCTCTGAAAAGATTTTTGGGCCAGTTTTGAAAATCGACAGAAACGTGAGCTTTTGGTCGTGTTTTCGGGATTTTTCCGCGATCGAATTTCTAAAGACTTTGCTAACTAGCTAGTAAAGGTTTAGTAGGCTCTGATAACATCGTAAGTCGATGTCGCGCACCCCACGGGTTCGCGGGGAGGCGGAATATTTAAAAAATGATTTTCAAAGCTCGCAACACCGACTTGAACTCTAGGATCGTTGCTAAACCCTAACTAGCTAAGCTTGTAAAGAGGTTAACTACTTGGAAAGAAGTTTATACCTCACAATACAAGTCCTTCGGGTCTTCTTTTCTATCCTCCTCGTCATCATAATCTCTGAGGATCGTAACGGATCGATGCTTCCTCGTCGGCCTCCTCGAGTCAAAGACGATCCACCCGAGGGTCTATAGTCCGAGCTCCTACCTCAAATCCGAGGTAACTATGGCACCTAGTTCGCTAAACTAGATGGCCTAGATGATGTAGAGAGTGAAGATGGATTAGTTTGTCTCTTGGAACCCTAGGATTCTCAACACATGAGAGGTTTAGGGTCTTGAGGAAGAAGAAGAAGCTTGAGGAAAGAGAAAGTGTCTTTGATAATGATAATAGAAATGGCTCTTGATATGACTATAAGCATGCCAAGAAAATATCTCACACAAAATATCTAGTGCCACAAAAATATCTCACAAAATATCTAAGTCAAACCAAGCCTCAATAGTTAAACCAAGTAGCCATGCTTCAATTATCATATATAAAAATAATAATACATTTCCTCCACCTCATAATTGTTTTAACCAAATAAATAATTAAAACCCTAATGAGGTGTCTCCTTCTAAAAGCAATCCTGAGTAATTACAAGAATGCCCCTCTCATCCGTATATACATACCCGTATCCGTATTCCGAGAAACAAGAATACAATGAGACGAAAATAATCTATCAATATAATACTAGGATCCGGCTTAAACCAAAGCCCACTAGTATTATCCATCCGAACATCATACGTGCACAAGTACACGTACGTGATCGAAGCCTTGCCGTA
Source organism: Agapanthus africanus (assembly GCA_030015575.1). Classification (NCBI taxonomy): domain Eukaryota; kingdom Viridiplantae; phylum Streptophyta; class Magnoliopsida; order Asparagales; family Amaryllidaceae; genus Agapanthus; species Agapanthus africanus. The sequence continues at coordinate 455,324,437 of JASDDO010000001.1, read as the reverse complement.
AAACCATAAGGCCTCTACATCTTTTGCCCGAAGCAGGGAAACCCTCTTTGTGGGACTCTAAAAACTCGACACCACGCTGGCAATAGGTTTAACCACAAGCACGTCAGCGATACTAGCTGCACGTAACGGCTATCCAGGTATCTGTCAATAAGAAGGCCGATGAGCAAACTCATCCGAACTCCTACTGATCATGTATGTGACAATCTCCATACAGTCCAGTCTGTTCGTCTAAGAGTATCGCATATCGGGCCTAGGGGCGGTAAATGTTAGACTCCTAATAGCGCAATAAGTCATGTCGGGGCGTATCCCAAAATACCCTGAAAAACTACTGGAATACCTACCGGTAAATCTCGCTTGCCCTGGCCAGAGACTTTGTGTAATGGCTTTCCGAACACAGCGCGATATCAACCCCCAATATCAGGAGAGACGAATCCTATCTAACCGCCACTGCCTCTAAGTGCTTCGGGACTGCACTTAACTTCTATCTGTTTGTATGACTCCTTTGAGCCGTGGTAGGGTAGTAATCAAAGAACGGTGGGAATACACTCGAGGCAAAGTAGCAGTGTCAAGTCGACGGACTAAGCTGTACTCATGTCACTTGGGAACTGCTACCCGAAGATAGGTATAATACCCACCAGCCGTCCTCGATGAGTCCTGTCCAGTGTACTCATAACCCAATGAGCACCTGCATACTATCTCCAGTACGACGTACTAATGGCTGTGGGACAGACCATCTCCCCTGCTGGGATGAGAAGCGTATACACTAGTCTACTCTGAAGTATCGATGCCCCGTCTCGATAATCCTACGACTAGGGACCTGTATAAGGATGTGCTTATAGATTACCCAGCCCCCACTAGTGTGACTGCCATCACAATGCTAGTAATCAAGCAAAGATCCTAAGGGCTCTACCAATATGTATAAGCGATATGCTAAAAGAAACGCATGCACATATTGAAGTAGAAACAAACCAGGTAGCATAATACAATTTTGAGCAATACTGTCAATACAACTGTGAATATCCCAAGCTTTCATTAGGTAATATACAAACCAGTATGATACAATAATAGCCTCCAGGGCACATATCACTAACTACAACAGTCAACCCATAAGTGAATTTAAAGAGGAAAAAGAATTGTTAGATGGGGGATGTGATGACATAATAGAATAAGTGTATAAGGAGGAAGTGATTAATTTTGATGAAGGATATTTTGATCAAAATTTTGAGGAGATATTTAAGGATGAACTTATGGTGTTAGATGAGCTTTTAACAGTTGAATCTACGCCTCAAATACCTCCTTTCCTAATTGAAGTCAATCCTATTGCAGAGCAAGATGAAGTTGTGCCTTAAACTGATATGACTGGATATTTTATACCACATGTTCATGTTGAAAACTTCGATCCATTTAGTCGGTACATTGAAAAGATAGCGTGATTGTATGACTCTTTTAGACTTAAATCTTTTATTGTTGCGCTAGTTTATTCGGCTAAATTTGGTTTACAATTTTGTTCACCCACATATAAACATCATATTCATATTCTGCATATTAATTTTAGGGTGTTTATTGATACTTATTGCTATAATTTGTTTTACTACTCTTACATGTTTAAAGACAATTTTTGAGTAGTTAATACTAACATTTGGATTAGCAAAATCATTGTGTAAATTATTTTTCCTTTTTCTTTACTAATTTTTTTAGGAAGGACTTTTGTGCAAAATTATCTAATCCCTTATATATAGCCAAATTGAGCCTCATGTCCCAAAAATAAGAGCAGTTATGCAACATTAGAGAAGAAAGAAGGCGGCCATTGAAATTTGAAAGCAAACAAATCCCCCCAGATTTCTGAGGGAGGTAAATATTTCTTTGGACCTTTTCATTCCAGTATTTATTTTGGGTAATTTGTTCGGTGTTCATGGATATGCTTGGATTAGTTATTAAATGTAATTTCATGAATATTGAGGGAGAGGCCGCGGTAGAGAACAGTGAGGACGCTGTCAAAAACAAGTGTGGAGGTGGTTTTGTATAAAGTTTTTCTTTTCTTTTTAAGTTTTTCATTTTTTTTAGAATCTAAAAAAATTAGAAAATTTTGAAAATGAAAATAACAAGATGAAAAATGTATATAAAAGAGTGAAATAGATTTAAGAAAAACAAGAAAAAAGACGTTTTTGAATAAAACTAGTAATAGGAGATCATGAACTCGATTCCCATAAGTTGAGTGAGATGAAGGAATTACTGAATTTTAGCATAAAACTAAGTCTGAAAAATAGTTCTTATTCTTAAGTCCTAACTTAGAAACTATACCCAACAAAATACATATACGCATATCTTGAAACTTAGGATAGTGCGTATCTTGAAACTTAAGATAGTAGAAAATACCTCGAAATGCACTTGCCTGAAAATCTATGTATGAAAAAAACGATATTTGAACTTAACCACGAACAAAATATATATCGCTGAAAAAATATTTATATATATAAGTTTGGGTTGTAACTTACTTAGGGCTATATGTGTTTGTGTGTGTGTGTGTGTGTGTATGTATATATACACATACAGCAAGGGTACTTTATCATCCAGTGCCTTAGACCAACTATCCTGGGAGTCATTGCTGAGCTTGAGGTAGTTACAACACTGGGTTTATATGTATAAAGCTATTTATGCCTTAATAAATTCACACAGTCAGTAATCGGTTGATTAGTGCCTCAAGAAGCATTAGTGGTCCCATGAAAAGTGTGTGAGTGAATACATCTATCCTTAATAAAAAGAAGTAGTATTAAGATATTAGGGCAAGGGTATAATAGCTTGAATTGAATTCTCGAGTGTAGGGATGACATTACATACACGTAAGGGTATATAATCGATATTTGGAGGAGAGGTAGGGATGAAGAATAGGATGATGCTTTATTAAAGGATGATGTAATTTTCGAATTTGATCAAGATTATTAAAATGAAGGTTCATGAAAACTGAAAAACTAGTAGAAGTCGAAGCTCTTATTTTTCGGAACTTTTCATTATCTGTTCCTATCTTTGTATGTAGTTTTCACTTTCCTATTTTTGTTTCCTTTGTTTTCTTTTATCCTTTTTGGGATTTTGTCGGTAGTATCCGCTGAAAACCCTCAGGATACACAACTCCTCCTACTAGGGACACCTAGGAGTTGAAAGGCTTCTTACATACGTTCAATGCAATCGCACGCCTACGAGAGGTGCATAGGAATAGGAGTAGTTTAGTTAGATATTAATGTTAGTGATATATGCCCTAGAGGACATTATTGTATAGTACAGGATTGTATATTACATTTTGAAAACTTGGGATATATACATGTATAATAACAATCTTGCTCAATATGATAATATGCTATCTGATTTGAGTCTATCCTAACATATGTATATGTTCTTTTTTACATATCTCTAATACATGTTGATAAAACCCTTAGGATGTTTGCTTGACTACCAGCGTTATGATGGCAGTCACACTAGTGGGGGCTGGGTAGTCTATAAGCACATCCTTAAACTTGTCTCTAGTCATAGGATTATGGAGACTAGGCATTGATACTCCAGAATAGACTAGTGTATACGCTTCTTATCTCCGTCAGAGGAGATAGCATGTCCCGCGGTCATTGGTATACGATACCAAAGATAGTATACAGGTGCTCATTAGGTTATGAGTTACACTGGACGGACTCATTGGGAACTGCTAGTTGGTATTATACCTAACGTCGGATAGCAGTTCTCCGATGACATGAGTACAAATTAGTCCGATGACTTGACATCGCTATTATTCTCGAGTGTATTTCTACTGTACTTAGATTACTACCCTACCATGACTTTAAAGAGTCGTGCAAACAGGTAGTAGTTGGGTGCAGTCCCGAAACATTTGGAGGCAGTAGGTGATAGAAAGAATTCGTCTCTCCCGGTATTGGGAGTTAATATTGTGCTATGTACAGTTGGCTGATACTATAGGTCCCTGGCTAGGGCAAGTGAGATTTACTGGTAAGTACATCAGTAGTTTCTCAGGTTATATTAGGTTCCACACCGACACGACTTGTCGCGCTATTAGGGGTCTGACGTTTACCATCCCCCTAGACCCGATATGCGATACTCTTAGACGAACAGATCGGACTATACAGAAAATGTCACTTATAGGCTCAGTAGGGGTTTGGATGAGTTTTCTTGTCAATCTTCATTTCTACAGATACCTTGGCAGCCGTTACATACAGCTAGTGCCACTGACGTGCTTATGGTTAAACCTACTGCCAGCATATTGTTGAGTCTTTAGAGTACCACATATAGAGTTTCCCGGTTCAGGCAAAACAGTGTAGTTTGCGTATTTCGGTACGCTCAGATGTTTGATTAAACACGTGTATTTATACATGTGCTTTAATCGGGCTATTTAGTAGTACTAGCAGGTTTGAAAGACAACCAGTTTTGATGCTAGTATTATATTGCTCTCTTTTGGATATTTGTATTTTAACACGAATACGGTATTTATACGAATACAAGTATTTATATGAATACGGGTGTTTATGTTTTTATACAAATACATGTATTTCTTTCTAAATATGAATATGCGTATTTTATATTTTCAGTACAAATACGGTATTCGTATTTTGGTAGAAATATGGTATACGTATTTATTATAAATATGGGTTTTGGTATACTTGTTTATATACATACATTTATATGTGTGTGTGTGTACCTAGTGAGGTGGCCATTCTCTACAACTTATCTCTTCATGATTCTTCATGAAGTGTGTGGGCTTATGACTCACCCTAATGAGTCACAAGCCTACTCACTTCTTAGTATTATTCAATGTATTGAAAAGTTATGAACAGATAAGTATTGGAGAATGAGAGAGTTAGTTTTTGGTGATGGTTGATATTTTCTCTAATTGCCATCTTCTTCTTCTTCCTTCTTACTTGCTCACTAAAGATTTGAGGGATAAAAAGAGAGCATCTTATTTATAAGCTACCCCCTCTAAGCATCTTGTCCTAACAAGACTCAATCTTTAGTTGTTTCGTAGAAGTTATCGCTTGAATCAGTATCCTCGGATGGATCGTCTTTGATGCGGGAGTTCAACTTCGAGAGCTCGATTGGAGTACCCTACGAGCTTAAGGAGTGAACTATTCAAGACCTGAAGGACTGTCTACAAAAGTTGTCACACAAACTTAGTAGCTAAATCTCTAGTTAGTGTTGTTTAGTTTAGTATTTAGGCTTGTATTCTTTAAGTGTGTAGTGATCAAGATTCTTAAAGTTTTTGATTCCGCAAAGCCGTAGTAGTCACGGCATGGAGCACCATGCACTTACACTGGTATCAAAGCCTACCTAAACACTTAACTAATGGTTTAGATGAAGTTTAAGGTATCGAAGCCAAAATAGTTCCGTATCGAAAAACCTAAAATCCAAGTTTCTGTAAAATATTTTTTGAACTCTGAAAATTATTTTGCCTATTGCAGAAAGATCTATATACTAGTAGCTTTCCACTGTAGAAACACAAGACCACAACTCAAACTTTTGGCCGCAAATTTATTCCTTTTTTGCTGCCAAACAGTAAGCTTTGGTGTCATGCTTCGAACAGTGGTTTGGTCACTTGGAATTAGGATTTTTGTGATACTTAATTTTGGCCCAGATTTCAAATAGTGTTATCTTTGTATTAGGGCTTCACGGAATGTTTCGAAGATTTTAGCATCGTTTATTCGCTTTTCATTTGTATATGTGTTTCTAAATGTCGACTAATTGCTATACGTCGATTAGTAGGGGTTGCACATATCTAGTATCTAGTTGTTGCTTATTTGTGGATATGAAGTATTGGATCGTCGTGTTGAATAGCCGGGGGATGTAAGAAGAGTGTTCTTTTCTTTTCATTCATGTATTTGTAAAGTGATGTAATATTCTTTTGCGGGGCACATTCGAGTTGAGGTTGTAGCCACCGTTGTATTATTCATTTACTTTTCTTGCACCTAGGATAAACCCAAGGTGGTGTGCACAAACTACCGAGTTCTTGAAGTGTTGAGTGGCCTACTCATCTCATTGAGGGAGGTTGCTTCACTTCGAGGATTTGGCAGGTAGTTTGCTGCACCCGTAGGGGTCTAGGGTGAGGGTTTTGGCTATTCATCACGACCGTGAAATCCATTTTTCGTTCGAGGCTAAAATGAAACACGGAAATCCTAGTATATCTAATATTTTCATCTGTGTTGCTCCTGCTGTGATGTGTGATCTGTGATGACGATTATTGCGTGACATGAATGGCTATATATATATTATATATAATAAACGTTACTTATGTTTTGCACCCGTGCTGGCCCTGCCCCCACCCTGCTGTAAGTTAAGTAACCTTACGGTGAAGACCCAGGGCCCGTGGCGAATGCGGATGGCATAAGCGTATGTTCTATTTTCGTTTCTTCTGCAATGATAGGGTTAAATGATGGGACCATATTAATTTTGATTAGTGCAAAGAAAACAAACCAAAATCTTAAGTCGTTGAAACAATTTCAAAACCATCCGGTTTTCTTTAAAAACAACTTTTAAATGTGGAGCCTAAACCACTCCTTTTAAAAGCTATTCAGGTTCCTTCGACAATATCAAGTTCATTACATTTACGGTTTTCACCAAAACCAGCCGTAGCCCTCTGTCATTTCAGATGGGTATCCATTAGTATTCAAGCTATGTATTTTGACCTTCGCCAAGGTATAGTGATTGGTGCAAAAAAAACAAACCAAAATCTTAAGTCGTTGGAACAATTTCAAAACCATCCGGTTTTCTTTTAAAACAACTTTTAAATGAGGAGCCTAAACCACTCCTTTTAAAAGCTATTCAGGTTCCTTCGACTATATCAAGTTCATTACATTTACGGTTTTCGCCAAAACCAGCCATAGCCCTCTGTCATTTCAGATGGGTATCCATTAGTATTCAAGCTATGTATTTTGACCTTCGCCAAGGTATAGTGATTGGTAGCTATTTTTGTCACGACCCACCCCCAAACATGGATGGTATTGTCCGCTCTGGCCGAAACCGCACGGTTTTGTCCCTTTGAATGAACTGGACTCAAGAAAGGGGCTACTTCCTAGTAGGCCACCCATCCCAAAATTTCCCTAGCTCAAGCACGCTTAACTACGGAGTTCTTCAAACTCCGGAGTTCCGATTCATCCGAAAGGCGCATATGTGTTATAGGAGTGGTATCATTCCATTTATAGTTCTGATCGTGCCCTCTTTCGGAATGGAATTCGATACTCCCCATTGTTCTACAGTGGGTCGCCGTGTGTATCCGTATCGGGTACATCCCCACCTCGATACCGGATAATATCTCACTTCTCACGGGCTACAGTGGGTCCCCGTGTGTATCCGTATCGGGTACATCCCCACCTCGATACCGGATAATATCTCACTTCTTACGGGGTAGGTGGTGTCCATCCCCAACTCTACATGGGCTATTACATCCCCCCCACTTAGAACAATAGTTCGTCCTCGAACCACAAACCTACTTTTTTGAGGGACCGGCTCTGATACCATATTTGTCATGACCCACCCCCAAACATAGATGGTATTGTCCGCTCTGGCCGAAACCGCATGGTTTTGTCCCTTTGAATGAACTGGGCTCAAGAAGGGGGCTACTTCCCAGTAGATCACTCATCCTAAAATTTCCCTAGCTCAAGCACGCTTAACTACAGAGTTCTTCAAACTCCGGAGTTACGATTCATCCAAAAGGTGCCTCTGTGTTATAGGAGTGGTATCATTCCATTTATAGTTCAGATCGTGCCCTCTTTCGAAATGGAATTCGATACTCCCCATTGTTCTACAGTGGGTCCCCGTGTGTATCCGTATCGGGTAACATCCCCCCTCGATACCGGATAATATCTCACTTCTCACGGGATAGGTGGTATTCAACCCCAACTCCACCTGGGGTATTACATTCCCCCTCCCACTTAGAATAATGGTTCGTCCTCGAACCACAAACCTACTTTTTTGAGGGACCGGCTTTGATACCATATTTGTCACGACCCATCCCCAAACACAGCTGGTATTGTCCGCTCTGGCCGAAACTGCACGGTTTTGTCCCTTTGAATGAACCGGACTCAAGAAGGGGGCTACTTCCCAGTAGGTCACCCATCTCAAAATTTCCCTAGCTCAAGCACTCTTAACTACGAAGTTCTTCAAACTCCGGATTTCCGATTCATCCAAAAGGCGCCTCTGTGTTATAGGAATGGTATCATCCATTTATAGTTCTGATCATGCCCTCTTTCGGAATGGAATTCGATACTCCCCATTGTTCTACAGTGGGTCCCCGTGTGTATCCGTATCGGGTACATCCCCACCTCGATACCGGATAACATCTCATTTCTTACGGGGTAGGTGGTATTCATCCCCAACTCCACCTGGGGTATTACAATTTGGATATTTATCTGTAGTATAGATAGATGCGTTAATTTAGGACAGGCGTACAGCCATTTTGGCCTTCGTCAAGGATTTGTATGAATGGGTCTAACTTAACCAGGGCAATGATGGGTAGAACTTGACTTGTGACTTATGATATTTTGGCCTTCGTCAAGGTCATAAGCACTTGGGGCAAAAAAAATCCACATCGGGAGTTTCAAAAGAAAAGGAAACTTGCTAGTTTTGCATACCTTCTTGAGTGTGATGATTTTGGTAGGATTCCTTCAAGGTTATCGCACAATGATAGTTGGATCCCGATCCCACTGTGAGTAATTACTATTACTCTTCAGGTGACTTTTTCACTTTACGATCAATGCTATAAACCCAGTAGGTGTCTAGAAAGGTGTTAGCGAGGCTACGCCTCCAGAGAAAAGAGATTATTTAATTAAGAAACTTCATGAAAGCGCTGTAAAATCTCTCTCGAAGTACCAATACTAGCCTGGCTGAAAGGTTAAAGCAAGAATTGTAAGGTGCGATTAATCTTGACTAATTCTTCTTTTATAGTTTGAAGGAGGATTTGAGGAAACAGTGGGAGTCATCCTGTTTAGATAAACTAAAAACTAAATTAGACTTGCAAGAGCATTTATACTGAGCGTTTCTTCTCTCTCTCCTAATTGCAGCGACTAAGGTGACCGGGCTTAAGCTACTATTAGATAAAAATATATTAATAAGGCTGAATTATAAAGATTGGCTAGTCAAGATGGTCATTACTTATAACAAGCTGGGCTACCTCCTTACTACTAAAGCCCTCACAGTCCCAGGTCGAGATTCTACTATCGTGGACATTGAGATCCATAAGACATGGGAAATTAACTGTGTGAAAGCCAAGTGCCTCGTGCTGGCCTCTATGGATAATGAACACCAGAGGCGGCACAAGAAGATAGACTTAGCTTCTATCTTCCTCCATACCAAAGACTTATATAGAGAGCAATCTCGTATCGCAAGATACGAGACATCAAAGAAACTATTTCAGGCGAGCTTGGCTATCGAGTCATCTGTAGGGGACCACGTCTTTAAAATAATCAGCTTTATTGAAGAGCTCGCGGACCTTGGGACCATGTTAGAGAACAAGTTGTATACGGACTTGATTCTACAGTCCATCCCCTCTACCTATACCCAGTTTATATTGAATTTCAATATACAAGGAAAGGAAGTTACACTTTCATAGCTCCTAAACATGTTGAGGAGTGCAGAGGGCACCCTAAAGAAAATCAGGGAGGCACCCGCTCTGCTTATTGGAGAATTTTCTTCCTCTGAATCCAAGACGAAAGCCAAGGGGAGGAAGAAGAAGGCCCCCACCAAGCCGAAAGGAGGTGTCGCTAAGGTACAGGGTAAGGGGAAAGCAAAAGTTGGGGGCCGACAGTAGGGAAAGTGGAATGCTTCTATTGTCGCAAGAAAGGCCATTGGAAAAAAGACTGCAGGGCTTGGAAAGCCAAGAACTAGGATTCGAAGTAAGTTGTGGTTTCGACTTCAGGTGTGTTTATGATTGAGAACTGTCTGTCAATCATCTCTATTTCCTGGGTATTGAATACCGGTTCAGGATCTCATATCTGTAATTTATTGTAGGCACTGAGAAGCCGTAGAGTTTTGAAGGCAGGTGATATGACCCTCAGGGTTGCTAATGGAGCGAGCGTGGATGTTCTTTCCGTAGGGAAATATCACCTAGGATTGACAAGTGAAAACATTCTGATTTTGCGTAACTGTTTTTGTGTACCAAATATGATATGTAATATCATTTCTGTATCTTTACTATCTAAAAAAGGTTATGATTTTACATTTGTAAGCGATGTTATTAACATTCATCTTAATCATAGCTTGATTGTGTCCGGTACACTAGGCAACGGTATATACGTATTAAATCAACACCAAGTTTTCAATATTCAGAACACACTCAAAAGAAAGACCCCAGAATTAAATCATGCTTTCTTATGGGATTCTAGACTAGGTCACATCAATGAAACATGGTTGATGAAGTTACATAAGGAGGGATATTTGGATCCGTTTGAATATCTATTTTATGCAACTTATCAATCATGTCTCAAAGGAAAGATGACAAAGACTCTGCTCACTGGACATGGAGAAAGACCTACCGAGCTCTTGGGACTCATACACAGCAACGTGTGTTGTCCAATATCTACACATGGAAGTGGTTATTCCTACTTCATTACTTTTACCGATGATTTCTCAAGGTATGGATATGTATTCTTGATGAAATATAAATCCGAGGCCTTTCAGAAATTCCAGGAGTATAAAAATAAAGTGGAAAAATAAACAGGCAAAAGTATTAAGACGCTTCAATCTGATCGGGATGGTGAATACTTGAGTGCCGGGTTCCTGGGTTATTTAAAAGAGAATGAAATTCTCTCTCAGCTTACTCCTCCATACACACCTCAACACAATGGTGTATCGGAAAGGCGGAACCGCACCTTACTAGAATCAACTGCATATCTTTTGAATAAAGTGCCTATCACTGCATATGAAAGGTGGAGTGGAAAGAAATCCTGTCTTAAGTATCTTAAGATATGGGGATGTCCAACTTTTGTCAAAAAGCAGCATGCGGACAAGCTCAAGACACGATCAGTATTGTGTAAGTTTGTGGGATACCCAAGGAATTCTAGGGGTATCTTTTCTATTACGCAGAGGAACAAAAGGTTATTGTTTCTCCACATGCCCACTTTCTGGAGACTCAATTTCGTGAAAAAGAAATAAGTTAGAGAGCAATAAAACTGACAGAAATTCCAGAATCCTAATCTATTACTGAAAGCTTAGTAGAACCCGAAGTCTCAAAAGAACCGGACGTACCTGCGCCACTCCGCAGATCCTATAGGCAGTCTCATCCGCCCGAAAGATACTACGGTTTTCTCGTAGACGGGGATAGAAAGGATTGCATCATCGATGATGATAAGCCAACTAGTTTCCAGCAGGCCATTACGAGTGAGACTCAGTAAAGTGGCTGGATGCTATGCGATCCGAGATGGAATCCATGTACACCAACAAAGTTTGGACTTTGGATGTTGCACCTCCAGGGGTAAAAACCCGTAGGCTGCAAATGGATTTTCAAAAAGAAAGTTGGTGCAGATGGACATGTTGAAACCTATAAAGCTAGACTTATAGCAAAAGGTTTTCGTCAAAGACCTGGCTTGGACTATGATGAAACCTTTTCTCCAGTGGCTATACTTAAATCCATTCGGATCCTACTTGCCATTGCTGCCTTCCATGATTATGAATTTGGCAGATGGACGTAAAGACCGCTTTTCTGAATAGAATTTTGGAAGAGTGTGTTTATATGGATCAGCCAGAGGGCTTCATAGAGAGTGGGGGTAGCGGAAGAGTGTGTAAATTGTTTAAATCCATTAATGGATTAAAGCAGGTATCACGGAGTTGGAACATCTGCTTGGATGAGACTGTCAAAGAATTTGACTTTATCAAAAATATAGATGAACCATGCATTTATAAGAAAATTATAGCGAGAACTATGGTATTCCTCATCTTCTACGTGGATGACATTTTCTTGATAGGAAATGACATTCCTATGGTACAATCGGTCAAAAGCTTTTTGTCACAGAAATTCTCCATGAAAGACCTGGGTGATGCCTCCTACATTCTGGAGATCAAGATCTATCGTAATAGATCTAAGAGGATGTTGGTACTTTCACAGTCCAGATACATTTACACCAAACTGAAAAGATTTAGTATAAAAGATTCCAAGCACGGTAATTTACCCGCTTGTCACGGGATCACCCTCTCCAAAGAGATGTCTTCCAAGACTGATTTAGAAAGGGATCACATGAGTATTATACCCAACGTTTCTGCAGTAGGATCTATAATGTATGTGATGCTGTGTACCAAACCTGATGTTGCATACGCACTAAGCGTGGTAAGCAGGTATCAGTTGAACTCTAGGGATAAGCACTGGATAGCAGTAAAGAACATTCTCAAGTACCTGAGAAGGACTAAGGAGATGTTTTTGGTATACGACAGTAAAGACCTCCAGATCGAGACCTTTGCTGACTCCAGTTTCTAGAGTGACAAGGATGACTCTAAATCCATAGCGGGTTATGTCTTCACCCTCAATGGAGGGAAGGTCGGTTGGAAGAGCTCCAAACAATATACCGTTGCTGACTCGACAATGGAATCAAAGTATATCGCTGCTTGTGACGCCGCAAAAGAAGCAGTCTAGATGAGGAAGTTCATTATAGAACTTCAGGTGGTTCCATCCATTGTTGACCCAATAACTTTGTATTGTAACAACAACGGGGCTATAGGTTTAGCAAAAGAACTACGGTCCCATCGGAGATCCAGACATATCTTGAGGCGGTATCACCTGATCAGGGAGATCGTTGATCGCCAGGAGATCGAGGTGCGGAGAGTAGACATGGAGAACAACACTGCAGATCCACTCACAAAGGTTATCCCTCAGACGCAGTTCGAGAGACTATTCGAGATGATAGGTCTGCGATATGCCAATACATGGCCTTAGTGCAAGTGGTAGATTGTTAGTGATATATGCCCTAGAGGCCATTATTGTAGTACAGGATTGAATATTATATTTTGGAAGGTTAGGATATATACATGTATAATAACAATCTTGCTCAATATGATAGTATACTAACTGGTTTGAGTCTATCTTAATATGTGTATAGTTTCTTTTTACATGTCGCTAATACATGTTGATAGAGCCCTTAGGATCTTTGTTTGACTACCAACGTTATGATAGCAGTCACACTAGCAGGGGCTAGGTAATCTATAAGCACATCCTTAAACTTATCCCTTAGTCATAGGATTATCAAGACTGAGCATTGATACTCCAGAGTAGACTAGTGTATACGTTTCTTATCCCCGTCATGGGAGATGGCCTGTCCCGCAGCCATTGGTATACGATACCAAAGATAGTATAAAGGTGCTCATTAGGTTATGAGTTACACAGGACAGACTCGCTGGGAACTGCTAGTTGGTATTATACCTAACGTCGGATAGCAGTTCTCCGGTGACATGAGTACAAGTTAGTCTTATGACTTGACATCACTATTATTCTCGAGTGTGTTCCCACTGTACTTAGATTACTATCCTATCACGGCTTTAAAGAGTCGTGCAAACAGGTAGTAGTTGGGTGCAGTCCCAAGCACTTGGAGGCAGTAGGTGATAGAAGGGATTCGTCTCTCCCGCTATTGGGAGTTGATATTGCGCTGTGTATGGTTGGCCGATACTATAGGTCCCTGGCTAGGGCAAGTGAGATTTACCGGTACGTATACCAGTAGTTTCTTAGGTTGTATTGGGTTCCACACCGACACGACTTATCGCGCTATTAGGCGTCTAACGTTTACCATCCCCTAGGCCCGATATGCGATACTCTTAGCAAACAGACTGGATTGTACGGAAAATATCACATATAGGCTCAGTAAGGGTACGGACGTGTTTTCTTATCGATCTTCTTTTCGACAGATACCTGAGTAGCTGTTACGTACAGCTAATGCCATTGACGTGCTTGTGGTTAAACCCACTGACAGCGTATTGTCGAGTCTCTAGAGTCCAACACAGAGGGTTTTTCGGTTCAGGCGAAACAATGTAGTTTGCGTATTTCGTTACGCTCGAGTGTTCGATTAAACACGTGTATTTATACACGTGCTTTAATCGGACTATTTAGTAGTACTAGTACGTTTGAAAGAAAGCCAGTTTTGATGCTAGTATTATATTGCTCTCTTTTGGGTATTTGTATTTTAACACGAATACAATATTTATACGAATATTAGTATTTGTATGAATATGGGTATTTGTGTCTTTATACAAATACATGTATTTCTTTCTAAATATGAATATGCGTATTTTGTATTTTCAGTACAAATACGGTATTCGTATTTTGGTAGAAATACGGTATATGTATTTATTATAAATACGGGTTTTGGTATACGTGTTTATATATATACATTTGTGTGTGTGTGTACCTAGTGAGGTGGCCATTCTCTACAACTCATCTCTTCATAATTCTTCATGAAGTGTGTGGGCTTGTGACTCATCTACTCACTTCTTAGTATTATTCTATGTATTGAAAGTTATGAAGAGATAAGTATTAGAGAATGAGAGAGTTAGTTTTTGGTGATGGTTGATATTTTCTCTAGTTGCCATCTTCTTCTTCTTCTTCCTCACTTGTTCACTAGAGATTTGAGAGATAAAAAGAGAGTATCTTGTTTATAAACTACACCCTCTAAGTATCCTGTCCTAACATGACTCGATCTTTGGTTGTTTCGTAGAAGATATCGCTTGAATCGGTATCCTCGGGTCGTCTTTGACGTGGGAGTTCAACTTCAAGAGCTCGATTGAAGTACCCTAGAAGCTTAAGGTGTTAGGTTTACCTAGCACCCTATGTAGAGTTTGGAAGCATCACATGTCACAAAGTTCAAGTTTTTATGGTGCTAAGCAAGCATACAAAGGATCTTATCCTAGAAAATTAGGGTTTCCAAATGTTAAAGGCAAAAAAGACTAGGGTTTCAAGACTACAACCTTTGTAGCTCCCTTCGCTAGACTCTTTGGCCTCTTGGGTGTTGGAGGAAGGTCCTCTTAAAGTCTTCTTGTGTCCACGACGATCCACCCGAAGTTCCTTCGTCCAAGCTATCAACTTGACTTTTCAAGAGAAGAAAAGAAGATAACACTCTAAACAAGTTGGCTAAACTTGTGTAGAATGATGTTGTGGTGGCTTTTCTCACTTCAAAAACTAATCTTTATGAGTATATTGCTCACTACAAAAGGCTAGAGAGCAAATGGTGAAGGAGGAAGAAGATGATGGCTTTCTTTTTAATAAGAGTAAAAAGATAACCCCTTGAAAAGAAATGAGAATATATCCTTATATATTTATTTCTTCTCATCTCAAACCATGGTCAAATGTTTGAGTTATTATTTAATTAGAGTTTAAAACAAAGAAGGAAAGACTAATCCATGGTTAAGAGTAGGTGAGGATGGTTAGGTTAAAGAAGAGTGTAGAAACAAGTCAAGAATTATCCTTTCCTTTATATCTTTTGTTTTAACAATAAATCAAATAATAATCCATATATTCAACCATGGTGTGAGTCTTATATTGCCATCATATTCCATGTATAAGCAACCATGAAGGATGATGCATGTATGTATGTGTGTATGCACATCCATATATGCATGAAACTAAAAGAAAGATAGCATACATGCATGCATACATCCATCATGAACAAGAAAAGGTTTCAAGTGAGAAAACTAATGGTTAAATGATAAATCAACACTTGATTTATCAATTCGGCCATATCACATATGACCCCACCAAAAGCAAGCCGCCCGATCAATATACGGTATCCTATACGCGCATTTTAATCGGGTCCATGCGCATATCGCATACGCGCACCACAACGTTTCGCCTGGACTAGGTAACTCCTTTGTGGGACTCTAAGACTCATCAATACGCCGGCAGTGGGTGATGATCATATCAAGCACCCCCAAGCCGCAAGCGGTCAGCTAAACATAACGGCCACCCGGGTATTGAGCGATCAGAAGAAAACAAGCGAACCTGCTACAACTCCCGTCGAGCCAACCGGCAACACTACCGTACAGTCCGGTCTCTTCGTCAGATATGCTGCATATTGAGCCTAGGGATGGTCACGTCGACCCCAATAACTCAATAAGTCGTGCCGGTGAATGGTCTATAACAGATCGAGAAACTACTGATAACACTTATCAGCAAATCTCAGCAGCCCTGGCCAGGGACTTACTGATATAACCAGTCGGGGAAAGCACAGCATCAACTCCCAATACCGGGAGAGACGAAACCCCTCCTATCGCTCATTACCTTCGTGTGTCTCGGGACTGTACCCAACGGCCACCTGTTTGCACGACTCAGTAGAGCCGTGGTAGGGTGGCAATCAAAGTACAGTGGGAGAACACACAAGACTCTATGACGATCTCGGGTCTACAGACTAACATGTACCAGTGTCACCTGAGAACTGCTATCCGACGATAGATATAATTCCATATAGGAGTTCTCGGCGAGTCCGTCCAGTGTACCCAGTCACCACTGAGCACCCGTATATGATCTTGATGTCAAACATCGATGAATGTGGGAACATTCATCGCCCATCGTATGGGTCTAGTATCATATACGCTAGTCTACTCTGGTATATCAATGCCCCGTCTCGATATACCTACGACTAGGGACATTCCAGGATATGCTTATGGACTACAGATGTCCCACTAGTATGATCTCCATCATAATCAAAGTAGTCAAGCCGATATCCTCAGGGCTTTATCAGCATGTATGAATGAATAAAAGCATGATCAAATCAACATGTCAGATAAAGAAGAACCAGATAGCATACTATCATGTCGAGCAAGAATGCATACTGAATATATATACATGTATAGATACATCCACTATCATATAATGGACTCTAGGGCATACATATATCCAACAATCTCCCACTTGCACTAAGGCCAGTTATTGGCGTATCTCATACCCAACATCTCAAAAAGTCGCTCATGCTGCGGCTGAGGGAGGGCCTTGGTGAATGGATCCGCGGCGTTATTCTTTGTGTCTACTCTCCTAATCTCGATCTCGCGGCGATCTACAATCTCCCGGATCAAATGAAAACGCCTCAGGATGTGTCTGGACCGCTGATGGGATCTGGGCTCATTGGCTAACGCCATAGCCCCATTATTATCACAATACAAAGGTATTGGATCAATAATGGTTGGAACTACTCCTAGCTCCGAGACGAACTTCTTCATCCAGACGGCTTCCTTGGCGGCATCATTTGCAGAAATGTACTCAGCTTCCATCGTAGAGTCTGTAACGGTATCCTGTTTGGAACTCTTCCAACTTACCGCCCCTCCGTTGAGGGTAAATACAAACCCAGAGATAGATTTGCTGTCGTCCTTATCGCTCTGGAAGCTCGAATTGGTAAAGGCCTCCATTTGGAGATTTGCATTACCATACACCAAGAACAATTCTTTAGTCCTTCGCAAGTACTTAAGAATGTTCTTCACAGCTGTCCAGTGGTTCTCCCCTGGGTTGGATTGATACCTGCTTACAACACTAAGTGTATAAGCTACATCTGGACGTGTACATAACATCGCATACATTATAGATCCTACTGCCGAGGCATAGGGTATAATGCTCATGCGAGCTCTCTCTTCATCGGTCTTCGGATAAGAATCCTTGGAGAGAGTGACCCCATGACAAGCGGGTAAGGCACCCCGCTTGGAGTCTTCCATACTAAACCTTTTTAGGATGGTGTTGATGTACCTGGTTTGGGACAATCCCAATAACTTTTTGGATCTATCCCTATAGATCCTTATGCCCAGAATGTATGTGGCATCACCCAGGTCCTTCATGGAGAACCTTAGTGATAAGAAAGATTTGACCGACTGTAGCATAGGAATATCATTTCCTATCAGAAGAATGTCGTCCGCGTACAATACGAGGAATGTGACAGCTCTCCCTACAGCCTTCTTATAAACACAAGGTTCATCTGGATTTTTAATGAAATCAAACTCTTTGATGACATCATCGAAACAGATGTTCCAACTCCGAGATGCCTGCTTTAACCCATATATGGATTTAAGCAATCTACATGCTTTCCCGTTGCTCCCACTGTCAATGAAGCCCTCTGGCTGATCTTTATAAACGCATTCTTCTAAATCTCCATTTAGAAATGCTGTTTTAACGTCCATCTGCCAGATTTCATAGTCGTAGTGAGCAGTAATAGCAAGTAGGATCCGAATGGATTTAAGCATGGCTACGGGCGAAAAAGTTTCGTCATAGTCCAAACCTGGTCTTTGACGAAAACCCTTCGCCACAAGTCTTGCCTTATAGGTCTCTACCTGCCCATCTACACCAATCTTTCTTTTAAAGATCCATTTGCACCCCACAGGTTTTACCCCAGGGGGTACAACGTCCAAAGTCCATACTTTGTTGGTGTACATAGACTCCATTTCGGATCTCATGACATCCAGCCACTTCACAGAGTCTCCACTCGTGATAGCTTGCTGAAAACTGGTAGGATCATCATCATCCATGATGCAGTCTTCTCTGTCACCATCAATGAGGAAACCGTAGTACCTCTCCGGTGGGCGAGAAGTCCTACCAGACCTACGGAGTGGCCGAGGTTCCTCAGTTTCTATTGCAACAGCCGGTTCAACCAAATCGTCATTTGTAGTCTGTGTCTCTAAAACCTCTTCTAGATCCACCACTTTGCCATCATCTTTATCTGTGAAAAACTCTTTTTCCAAGAATGTGGCATACTGAGAAACAAACAACTTTTGTTCCTCTTTGTGGTAGAATAGATATCCATAAGAATTCTTTGGATACCCCACAAAATTACACATGACTGACCGTGTCTCGAGTTTGTCCGGATTCTGCTTTTTAACATAGGCCGGGCAACCCCAAATCTTAATTCTCTTAAGAGATGGTCTCTTCACATGCCATATCTCATATGGCGTGGTAGACACGGCTTTGGTTGGAACCCTGTTCAGTAGAAACGCTGCAGTCTCCAATGCGTGCCCCTAAAATGAGACGGGTAACTCAGCATCACTCATCATGGATCGGACCATATCTAATAGGGTCCTATTCCGTCGTTCAGACACACCGTTGTGCTGTGGTGTGTAAGGAGGAGTGAGCTGAGAGAGAATCCCATTCTCTTTTAGGAAGTTTGCAAATTCTGTACTGAGATACTCACCACCTCGATCTGATCGAAGCATCTTGATACTCAAGCCGGTTTGTTTTTCTACTTCTTGTTTATATTCAATGAATTTCTCAAAAGCTTTGGACTTGTGCTTTAATAAAAATACATGACCGAATCTTGAGAAATCGTCAGTGAATGTAATGAAGTATGAAAAACCGCCTCTAGCCTGTGTAGACATTGGCCCGCATACATCACTATGTATGAGGCCTAGGAGCTCAGTAGCTCTTTCTCCGTGTCCGGTAAACGGAGTTTTGGTCATTTTACCCTTGATACAAGACTGGCAAGTCGCATAAGATTTATATTCAAAGGAGTTTAAATATCCATCTTTGTGTAACTTGTTTAGTCTTGTTTCGTTAATATGACCAAGTCTACAGTGCCAAAGAAAAGCTTCATTTAATTCTGAAAGTTTTCTTTTATTAGTGTGTTGTATACTGAAAACTGTGTGTTGATTTAGGACATATATTCCGTTATTAAGCGTACCATACCCAACCAACATTTGATTCAGGTGAATGTTCATAACATTGTTCTGCAATACAAAATTATATCCTTCATTGTTTAACAAAGAAACGGATATTATATTACAAAGCATACTTGGTACAAAATAACATGGATTCAAAACCAAAATACATCCAGATGGCAACCCCAAGTGATACTCTCCCACTGCGACTGTATGTACATTGGAACCATTTCCAACGCGGAGAGTATGGTCACCTATCTTCAAAACTTTGCTATTTCTCAGCCCCTGCATAGAATTGCAAATGTGAGAACCTGAACCGGTATCCAATACCCAGGAAGCAGAGTTTATTGAAAAACAGTTTTCTGTTACAAACGCACCTGAAGCAGAAGCATCACCATGCTTCTTCTTGAGACTTAAGTACTCCGTGCAATTGCGCTTCCAATGTCCTGTCTTGTGGCAATGAAAACATTCGCCTTTCCCCGAGTCTCCAGTTTTGGACTTTTCCTTTCTCTTCACCTTCTTAACTCCACCCTTAGGATTGGTGGGCTTCTTCTTTTTCTTTCCCTTGGCCTTAGCTTTCGGGCGAGAAGAGGAAGACTGTCCAACAGTCATAACGGGAGTTTTTGCTGACTTCATTGTAACACCCGAGCCCAATTATACTATGTATATTATTAGTTAATGGTTATTTATTGCTCTTTCCAATTTTTCTGATTTTCTAGTGTTTATTGCTAAATTTTACCCGGTTAAGTCATTTTTAGCACATAACAATTTTTAACTCCGAAAATGAAATTTGAGATGTCCATGTTGGCCTACTCGTCGCCACTAGTCGCGTGTTAGCGTCCGCATGTCGAGATTCCGTTCCGTTTGGCCGAACGGGCAAGTTTGGGCGACTACGCGCGCGTGCAAGTGTCCGACTTGGGGGCATGCATTTTAATCATTAAACACCTATTTTCAAAATTTGGAACCCGTTTAAAATCTTATAATTTGAATTTGGAACTTTTGGGCGCAACCCGGGCGCGATTTGGAAATGTTTCATTTCGCGCCAAAAAGGGCCCGTTTCAATTTAATTTATATAACTAAATATATCTACGAATATTTTCCCAACTGTTGATTACTAAAATCCTCATCCTAATATTTTTCCCCACCTCGTGATCAGCCAATCACGAGGGCTGATTTGTGCGTGGGCCCCACCTATCCCATTTCCCTATCTCTCTCTCTCTCTTCCCTCAATCTATCTCAAATCTCTCTCTCTTTCCCTCAGTCTCTCTCTCTCATCCTCACGAATCTCTTTCTCTCTCTCTCTATCTCAACAACTCCCTCTCTCTCTTACTCTCTATATATTATCGCATGCACAGCCGCCTTCACCCCACGCGACCACGAGAAACCCCACGTTAACCCAAACCCTAGCATCGAGACCTCACCGACGACTCCCCGCGACTTCGCCGTCGCCGCCACCATCCCGTCGATCTCACAGCACCCTCCTCCTCTCGCTCTCCCGCTCTTCCCCGCACCTGCGCGCAGCCCGGCCTCGTCTCCATCCCCTCGCAACCTCACCGCCGACGTCGCCCATCGTCGTCGATGACCCCACGACCCCCTCTCACCCTACTCGACCCGACCTCATCGTCATTCCCTCCTCCCCTCGCCGGAAAAGCAAACCCGACCCTTCACCCAACGCCTGCACCTTCCCTGTTCGCCGGAAAAACGCGCCGGCGACCTCGTCGACGCCACCTCCGACCACCTCCCTTCCCTCTCGACCACCAAAGGCGACCACCACCCTCGCACTCGCTGCAGCACCCCTTTCCAGCGAACTCAAGATTGTTCCAGCCACCGTCTTCGCCGTCGCTGCCTCGCCGGCGATCCAGTGCCGTCGAGCCATCGTGTTTGCACCTTGTTTCTTCCCTGTAAGTTTCCTTCTCCTTCATTTTTTGGTGCAACACCCCCGCTGATCTTGCATGTTTATCGTATTGCTAACTTCGCTCTTTTGTCGTTGCCGGAATTCCGACCGTGCCGTCTGACGAACCCGACGCTCCAGCGAAGTCCCCTGGTCCGTGTGATCCCGCTGATCTCTGTTGGGACTCGATCCGTGGCCCGTGCTTCCGTATCACAGTTTCTGCCGACATCGCATCCGTGTTTCGGTTTGCGGAACCGCCGAGGCAAGTATCTGAATACTTGCTTAACATGCTACAACTTAACCATCATATTATAACCACACAACTAATATAATATCGATACCTGTTATAACTTAGAATTGCTAGCCACGATTATTCGTAACTTTAAATCAATGGAAATATTGCTCGCTTTAACCGGTCTGCTATTAATTCATACTTAACTAATCAAACCAAGTAGATCATCCCCACTTCATTGGTTAAAATCACTCCTGAGACAATTATTATGCTTAGTTCAAATTCATATAACTCCATTGTGTATACTATCGATATTGTTTCATCTTGTGGCTCTTGCACCTCAAAGGTGCGTGAACCGGATTATTATGAAAATACAAACATCACTGTGTTCTCATAGAATAATATTTGCTATTTACTGTTTCCTGCTACTGTTCATTATTTGTTACTATACCTGTCATCATCATATACCGGATTGCATTCCATATTGACCGATCTTGATACACCTGACTCATGTACTGATACAATGGACACAACACCCTGTACATATCGACTCTACCTGTTGAAAGTAACCTGATCTGTTACCTGATCTCATGCCTAATGCCGACAAACCTAACCATTCCTGCTGTCGATCCAGACAGACCTACCTTTACTTGACTTGTGTTGGCATTAGTCCTTGACTACTGAATACCTGACCTGACATACATAGCTTGGGGGTATGGGGAAATCAAAGGTGAAACCGACTTGTAACTCAACAGTTCGACACATTGTTCTGATCAGTCTTACGGGCTTGGCCAGCTCCGGAGTGTTGATGCTGACATCACTCATCTATCCTACTACCTTTTACTGCTTAGCGGCACGTCTCGGATTCAGCCCCGAGAATCATGACCGTGGTCCCGGGCACGCACGGGATACTATTGAGTTACATCGACGATTCATCAATTGGTTTCAAAGACTGTAGAGTAGAAAACCTGATAGGGCAGTTTAGTCACCTTTGCACTTTACCCTGCTTGTTACTTCTTATTACTGCTTATTTCATGTTCATGCTTGCATTGTTTATTACCATGTTTTTACTGTATACTTGATATCATGACGCGCTGACGTCTGGGTTTTGCATGGCCCAGATTCCGTGCCCTTGACGTCGACCGAGCAGGAGTACTTCAGCCAGCAGGCTGAACTGTGAGTTCTTGAGAGTTTAGTTTATTTATGTCATTTCATTTCCAGATGTGAGCCCGCATTATGGGACGTACTGTTTATTCATTGTATTGGATCATTAGCTTCCGCACTTATTGTTTATTGATTCTTGTTATATTGGATTTGGACATGTATTAGTTTAGTTTATTTTACTGTTCTTGATATCTTTACAACCGTAATGTGACTGTGGATGGATACTTCCTACCCACAGGTAGCATGGTTGGCTATGTCACGTGCCCAAATCTTGCGTACTCTGGGAAGCGGGGCGTGACATGGTTTTATGGTATCAGAGCCATAGGTTAATTGGGTTGATTCTTGTAGTTGGGTATTGCACCCGATACACGAATTATAATACCCGTAATTAGGAAACATGTCCTGCCACCTTGACCGTTTTACCGTTCTTGAATCATTCTTCCAGATCATGTCGACATGCAAACTTACTTTGCACTGTTAACTCGAAAACCTAAATTCTTGTTATCTCTAGGACTTAGGCGACTTGGGTGGAGTTAAGTAATTGCGGCTATGATACCGCGGCATAGCTACAATGCAGTACTCTATTTAAGTATCTTGGAGTTCTAGCCTTGATTTATATATTGAATCTATCATCATGCTAATGTTGTTTGTTTTGATTTCAGGACCATGGTAGATAAGAATTTCAAGACGTATCAGAGGCGTGTGGACGAAGCCGCCATGTTAGGAGTGATACGTGGGATGTTGGAAAATCAGAAGAGGCAAATTGAGCTGATCCAGCAGCAAGCCGATTCATTTCAGGAGGGTTTGCAGGCTATGCAGCAGTCTGTAAACACCGCTGTAGCAAAGCCAGTCGACCGAGTAGGGACCGTGGCAGATTTCAGACGGTTGGGTCCTACTACTTTTACTGGCTTGGAGGCCGTTGCCAGCCGAGCAGTGGCTTGTGGACACAGAGAATTTATTGATTGCGGCACAGATCCCAGAAGACAAGAGAGTTGATGTGGTGCGCATTCAGCTGGTGGATTACGCCCGAGAGTGGTGGCTTGTGGAAGAGACCCGCCTGTCTAAGCCAATCAGTTGGGCGGATTTCTCTAAAAGTTTCTTGGAAAAGTTCTTCCCGCGGACTGCACGGGAGGAAATGGAAGAGAGATTTATTGGGCTGAAACAAAATGGAGCAGCTGTGGATGTACATGCAGCGGAGTGGACGAGACTTAGCCGTTTCGCTGGACCCTTAGTCACCAAGGAGGCAGACAGGGCGCGAAGGTTCTTGCGCAGTTTGGATGTGGACATCCAGAGGCAGATTGTCTCCCTGGGTTTGACCACTTTCTCGCAGGTTCTTACGGCAGCCAGAGAGCAGCAGAGTTTATCAGGATCGAAAGGGAACCTTCACCAGACAGCAGCTGCGGCCAGGAAGCCTGCATTTGTACCTAACCGAGATCATGGGCGCAGAGGTATTCCAGTGGACCGTCGAGGTGTAGCGCCAATGAAGAAGCCTGTGATCGTTGATCGAAGGAAGAGCGTGATTTGTGATTACTGCCGATTACCTGGGCACGTGCAGAAGGACTGTCGAAGGAGACTAGGACTTTGTCTGGTTTGTGGGGCAGCCGATCACGCAGTTGGTACTTGTCCGTCGAAGCTTCGCACGAGAGATGATATACGGAAGCCTCCGCAGAGACTGTTCCAAGGGCAGAAGCAGCTGACACAAGGACCCAACCAGGGTCGAGCTTTCACTTTGACAGCTGAGGAAGCCAAGGCATCAGGAGAAGTGGTTTCAGGTACTGTACTCGTTCGTGGTTTTCCTGCTTTGGCATTATTTGATTCCGGAGCATCCCACTGTTTTATGTCATCAAAGTTTATAACTACACACTCGATCACCTGCACGACCATGTCTAGTTTTTGGGACATACACACTGGGAATGGGAAAATCATAGCTAGTAAGGAATGTAGAGATTGTACTGTTGTTGTTTGTGGACGGGAGCTTTTTGCGGATTTCTTGGTGATTGATATGGGCAGTTATGAAGTAGTCTTGGGAATGGATTTTCTTGGCACTTTCCACGCACACATTGATTGTAGGGCAAGGAAAGTAATTTTCCAGATTCCCGGACACCCTGAGTTTACTTTCATCGGAGGAGACAGTTCTGTCGGGCCCGTCGAGTTTAGGGCTAGGCCGACGAACAATGTTCTTGCGGCTATGGTTGTGGATAGTAATGAAGAGCCGGCAGTTGTTCGCGACTTTATGGATGTGTTTGAAGATATTTCAGGCCTACCGCCGAAGCGAGATGTGGAGTTTGCGATTGACCTCATTCTAGGTGCAGCGCCAGTATCAAAATCTTATTATCCGATGGCACCGGTGGAATTGGAAGAAGTTAAGAAACAAGTTGGCGAACTACTCGAGAAGGGATGGATTCGAAGCAGCAACTCACCTTGGGGAGCTCCAGTTCTTTTAGTAAAGAAGAAGGATGGCACGAGAAGGATGTGCATTGATTACCGAGAATTAAACCGGGTGACTATTAAGAACAAGTACCCGATCCCTCACATTGGAGAACTTTTTGAGCAGCTTAGTGGCGCGAGGGTATTCTCGAAACTGGACTTGCGATCAGGATATCATCAGGTCCGAGTGAAGGCAGAAGACATTTGCAAGACGGCGTTTCGGACTCGGTATGGGCATTTCGAGTATTTAGTGATGCCCTTCGGAGTGACTAATGCGCCGGCAATATTTATGGACTTGATGAACAGGATCTTTTCACCGTTCTTGGACCAGTTTATTGTGGTATTCATTGACGATATTCTGGTGTACTCGAAGAGTCCGGAGGAGCATGCTGAGCACTTAAGGATCGCACTGCAAACGCTGAGACAGGAGAAATTATTCGCGAAGATGAGTAAGTGCGAATTCTGGTTGGAAGAAGTGAAGTTTCTGGGGCATGTCGTGTCGGGCGATGGAATCGCCGTTGATCCCGAGAAGATTGCAGCAGTTCGAGATTGGCCCGTTCCGAAGAATGTTGCAGAGATAAGAAGTTTTCTTGGACTTGCCAGTTACTACAGAAGATTTGTGGAGAACTTCGCTCGTCTAGCTGAGCCGTTAACCAAGCTTACGCGTAAGGAGGTACCGTTTGTTTGGACAGATGGATGTGCATTGGCCTTCGAGACGTTGAAGCAAAAGTTGATAACCGCCCCGATCCTGACCGTACCGGATAATTCAGGAGGACTGGTGATTCACAGCGACGCATCTGGAAAGGGATTGGGATGTGTTTTGATGCAGAATGGGAAAGTCGTCGCTTACGCATCGAGACAGCTGAAGACTCATGAGCAGAACTATCCGACTCACGACTTGGAGCTTGCAGCCGTGATCTTCGCCCTGAAGATTTGGAGACACTACCTTCTGGGCGAGAGAGTTGAAGTCTTTACGGATCATAAGAGTTTGAAATATGTGTTCACTCAGAAGGAGTTGAACATGAGGCAACGCAGATGGTTGGAGCTGATGGCCGACTACGACCTTGATCTTAAGTACCATCCGGGAAAGGTTAACGTCGTGCCAGATGCGCTAAGTCGGTTACCAGCAATTCAGTTATTGACTGCGCAGAGAGAGATCATTGAGGAGTTTCGGAGATTTGACTTGGAGGTTGTGCTACCACGTGCTACAGGACAGTTGATGCAATTGCAAGTACAATCGTCCTTAGTTGAAAAGATTAAAGTGGCGCAATCGCAGGATCCTAGACTGCAAAAGTTTCGAGAGCAGGTTGGAGCCGGACTACGAACCGATTTACTGATCCATGAAGACGGTTCGTTGAGATATGGTAGCCGTGTGTGTGTGCCAAAAGGAGATGTGCGTGAGGAGCTTATGAAGGAGGCACACAGTTCAGCTTACTCTGTACATCCAGGAGGGACAAAGATGTACCGAGATATTCGACAGCATTTCTGGTGGGAAGGTATGAAACGGGAAATCGCTCGCTTCGTGGCTAAGTGCTTAGTGTGTCAGCAAGTCAAGGCTGAACACCAAAGGATTGCTGGTTTGTTGCAACCACTTCCGATTCCTCAATGGAAGTGGGAACATATAACCATGGATTTCGTGACGGCTTTACCGCGGAGTCCAAAGGGCAACAATGCTGTATGGGTGATTATCGATCGGTTGACCAAGGCAGCTCACTTTATTCCTTTTCGGGTTGGTCAATCGACAGAGACCTTGGCAGAGCGATACATGCAGGAGATTGTCAGATTGCATGGAGTACCGGTAAGCATCGTGTCCGACCGGGACACTCGGTTCTTGTCACACTTTTGGAGGAGTTTACAAGAAAGTTTGGGGACTCGATTGAAGTTCAGCACAGCTTATCATCCCCAGACTGATGGACAATCAGAGAGAACGATCCAGACCCTTGAAGATATGTTGAGAGCTTGCATGTTAGACTTCAAAGGTTCTTGGGAAGATCATCTACACCTGGTGGAGTTTTCGTACAACAACAGCTTCCAAGCAACTATTCAAATGGCCCCGTTCGAAGCGTTGTATGGTCGTAAGTGCCGTTCACCTGTATGTTGGGATGATGTGGGTGAACGAAGGTTACTAGGGCCAGATTTGGTGGTACAGACAGTTGATAAAGTGAATACGATCAGAAAGCACATGAAGGCAGCTCAAGACAGACAGAAGAGTTGGGCCGACACGTCAAGAAGACCTCTAGAGTTCGCCGTGGGCGATTTGGTATTCCTGAAGATATCACCGACTAGAGGGGTGATTCGCTTTGGAAGTCGGGGAAAGCTTAGTCCCCGATTCGTTGGACCCTTCGAGATATTGGAGCGTGTTGGAGAGGTATCGTACCGGTTGGCGTTACCACCGTCCTTAGCAGGAGTTCACGATGTGTTTCATGTGTCTCAACTACGGAAGTATGTTCGCGATGAGACTCATGTTTTGGATCATTCGGAGTTGACTGTACGAGAGGACCTGACTTTTGAGGAACGACCAGTCGAGATCAAGGATCGAAGAGAAAAGGTTCTTAAGAACAAGGTTATCCCTCTTGTGCTAGTTTCTTGGGGTAACCGATCGCATGGAGAATCTACTTGGGAACGAGAAGACGAGATCCGGCAGAAATTCCCTCATCTTTTCCAGTAGTTAGTTATCTTGTATTCTTGGAATTTCGAGGACGAAATTCTTTTGTAGTTGGGTATGATGTAACACCCGAGCCCAATTATACTATGTATATTATTAGTTAATGGTTATTTATTGCTCTTTCCAATTTTTCTGATTTTCTAGTGTTTATTGCTAAATTTTACCCGGTTAAGTCATTTTTAGCACATAACAATTTTTAACTCCGAAAATGAAATTTGAGATGTCCATGTTGGCCTACTCGTCGCCACTAGTCGCGTGTTAGCGTCCGCATGTCGAGATTCCGTTCCGTTTGGCCGAACGGGCAAGTTTGGGCGACTACGCGCGCGTGCAAGTGTCCGACTTGGGGGCATGCATTTTAATCATTAAACACCTATTTTCAAAATTTGGAACCCGCTTAAAATCTTATAATTTGAATTTGGAATTTTTGGGCGCAACCCGGGCGCGATTTGGAAATGTTTCATTTCGCGCCAAAAAGGGCCCGTTTCAATTTAATTTATATAACTAAATATATCTACGAATATTTTCCCAACTGTTGATTACTAAAATCCTCATCCTAATATTTTTCCCCACCTCGTGATCAGCCAATCACGAGGGCTGATTTGTGCGTGGGCCCCACCTATCCCATTTCCCTATCTCTCTCTCTCTCTTCCCTCAATCTATCTCAAATCTCTCTCTCTTTCCCTCAGTCTCTCTCTCTCATCCTCACGAATCTCTTTCTCTCTCTCTCTATCTCAACAACTCCCTCTCTCTCTTACTCTCTATATATTATCGCATGCACAGCCGCCTTCACCCCACGCGACCACGAGAAACCCCACGTTAACCCAAACCCTAGCATCGAGACCTCACCGACGACTCCCCGCGACTTCGCCGTCGCCGCCACCATCCCGTCGATCTCACAGCACCCTCCTCCTCTCACTCTCCCGCTCTTCCCCGCACCTGCGCGCAGCCCGGCCTCGTCTCCATCCCCTCGCAACCTCACCGCCGACGTCGCCCATCGTCGTCGACGACCCCACGACCCCCTCTCACCCTACTCGACCCGACCTCGTCGTCATTCCCTCCTCCCCTCGCCGGAAAAGCAAACCCGACCCTTCACCCAACGCCTGCACCTTCCCTGTTCGCCGTAAAAACGCGCCGGCGACCTCGTCGACGCCACCTCCGACCACCTCCCTTCCCTCTCGACCACCAGAGGCGACCACCACCCTCGCACTCGCTGCAGCACCCCTTTCCAGCGAACTCAAGATTGTTCCAGCCACCGTCTTCGCCGTCGCTGCCTCGCCGGCGATCCAGTGCCGTCGAGCCATCGTGTTTGCACCTTGTTTCTTCCCTGTAAGTTTCCTTCTCCTTCATTTTTTGGTGCAACACCCCCGCTGATCTTGCATGTTTATCGTATTGCTAACTTCGCTCTTTTGTCGTTGCCGGAATTCCGACCGTGCCGTCTGACGAACCCGACGCTCCAGCGAAGTCCCCTGGTCCGTGTGATCCCGCTGATCTCTGTTGGGACTCGATCCGTGGCCCGTGCTTCCGTATCACAGTTTCTGCCGACATCGCATCCGTGTTTCGGTTTGCGGAACCGCCGAGGCAAGTATCTGAATACTTGCTTAACATGCTACAACTTAACCATCATATTATAACCACACAACTAATATAATATCGATACCTGTTATAACTTAGAATTGCTAGCCACGATTATTCGTAACTTTAAATCAATGGAAATATTGCTCGCTTTAACCGGTCTGCTATTAATTCATACTTAACTAATCAAACCAAGTAGATCATCCCCACTTCATTGGTTAAAATCACTCCTGAGACAATTATTATGCTTAGTTCAAATTCATATAACTCCATTGTGTATACTATCGATATAGTTTCATCTTATGGCTCTTGCACCTCAAAGGTGCGTGAACCGGATTATTATGAAAATACAAACATCACTGTGTTCTCATAGAATAATATTTGCTATTTACTGTTTCCTGCTACTGTTCATTATTTGTTACTATACCTGTCATCATCATATACCGGATTGCATTCCATATTGACCGATCTTGATACACCTGACTCATGTACTGATACAATGGACACAACACCCTGTACATATCGACTCTACCTGTTGAAAGTAACCTGATCTGTTACCTGATCTCATGCCTAATGCCGACAAACCTAACCATTCCTGCTGTCGATCCAGACAGACCTACCTTTACTTGACTTGTGTTGGCATTAGTCCTTGACTACTGAATACCTGACCTGACATACATAGCTTGGGGGTATGGGGAAATCAAAGGTGAAACCGACTTGTAACTCAACAGTTCGACACATTGTTCTGATCAGTCTTACGGGCTTGGCCAGCTCCGGAGTGTTGATGCTGACATCACTCATCTATCCTACTACCTTTTACTGCTTAGCGGCACGTCTCGGATTCAGCCCCGAGAATCATGACCGTGGTCCCGGGCACGCACGGGATACTATTGAGTTACATCGACGATTCATCAATTGGTTTCAAAGACTGTAGAGTAGAAAACCTGATAGGGCAGTTTAGTCACCTTTGCACTTTACCCTGCTTGTTACTTCTTATTACTGCTTATTTCATGTTCATGCTTGCATTGTTTATTACCATGTTTTTACTGTATACTTGATATCATGACGCGCTGACGTCTGGGTTTTGCATGGCCCAGATTCCGTGCCCTTGACGTCGACCGAGCAGGAGTACTTCAGCCAGCAGGCTGAACTGTGAGTTCTTGAGAGTTTAGTTTATTTATGTCATTTCATTTCCAGATGTGAGCCCGCATTATGGGACGTACTGTTTATTCATTGTATTGGATCATTAGCTTCCGCACTTATTGTTTATTGATTCTTGTTATATTGGATTTGGACATGTATTAGTTTAGTTTATTTTACTGTTCTTGATATCTTTACAACCGTAATGTGACTGTGGATGGATACTTCCTACCCACAGGTAGCATGGTTGGCTATGTCACGTGCCCAAATCTTGCGTACTCTGGGAAGCGGGGCGTGACATTCATAGTGCTCTCTGCACTCCTTAACATATTAAGGAGTTTAGGTAGCTCCTTCTCCATGCCATGCATGTTGAAGTTAACTATGAATTGAGCAAAGGTGGAGGGGAGGGACTGCAGAATAATATCTATATATTGTTCCTTGTCCATAATCCACCCAAGGTCCTCAAGCTCTTCTATAAGAGCTATCATCTTCAGAACATGGTCTCCTACTGATGTGCCAGGGGCCATTCGCATCTGAAACAATTTCTTTGATGCTTCGTATCGTAATACGCGGGATTGCTCTCCATACAATTCCTTTGTATGGAGGAATATGTCATGAATGTCCATATTCTCGTGCTGCTTTTGATGTGTATTGTCCATCGATGCAAGCGCGAGGCATTTGGCCGTGGCACAGTCAGCGTCCCATGTCTTGCGGACTTCAATGTCCGCAACTGAGGATTTTGGACCTGGGGTGGGCGGGGCTGAAGCCGTGAGGACATATGATACTTTATCATAAGTCAAGGCTATTTTCAGATTCCTCAGCCAGTCTTTATAATTGGTCCCATTCAGTTTGTTTTTATCTAGTAAAAGCTTGAGTCCGGTCATTGGTATCTGCCATTAAGAGAGAGAAAAGAATACACTCAGCGAAAGCTCTTGCATAGATCAGATTGGTTATTATCTTGTCTAATCGATGTCTCCCACTGTTTTAATCAAGTTTTTCTTTCAAACCTTAAAAAGAAAACTAGCCAGGATTAATTACAGTCTACAACTTCGCTAACCGTTCAGCCAGGCCAGTGTCGGTACTTGAGGGAGGTTCCCCGTGCTTTCGCACGGACCTAATTAAAGTAAACCTCGTTTTCCCAGAGGCGGAGCCCCGTTAACACCTTTCTAGACACCTAATGAGTTAGCTAATTGTAAACTGTAAAACTCTCCTAGGAGCAACTATTGCCCACAGTGGGATCGGGATCCAACCATCATATGGAAGGTATGCAGTCTCATTGCAAATCGCAACACTTGAAATTCCCGATATGATTTTTACCCCTAGTACTTATGACCTTAACTATGGTCAACAAATCATAAGTACCAGTCAAGTTCTACCCGTCATTTCTTGATCAATTAGACCCACCCATATGACCCTTAACTATGGTCAACAAAGTCGTATGAATGTCCTAATTAATCTGCATCATATGCAATGTAGGAAGACATCACTTAGCTACTGTACACTACTCCTTAACTAAAGTCAACAAACGTAGCACGAATACTAAGTACTCTACTTCCTAAAATGACGGAGGGTTGCGGATGATTTTTAAGAAAATCTTTAACGCTTTGAACTTGATATCGTCGTAGAATCAAAATGGTTTTCAAAAGGAGTGGCTTAAGCTCCGCAGTTTTGAAATGTAGCTTTTTCATAAATAGCCGAGTGGTTTTTTAAATCCGATTCTACAACATCTTTTTAGGTTTATTTTCTTTACATTAATCATATTAATGTAATCCCATCATTTATGTCCTTAAGCCAATCACAGAAAAGAAACGAAAATAACACGTACGCTTATGCCATCCGCATTCGCCACAATGTTCCGTTATGCACCGTTAGGTTACTTAACTAACGGCATACCGGGACGGGACTAGCGCGGGTGCAAAACATAAGCAACGTCTACTATATATCTCATATATAATATATCATACGTCTCAGATATCACAGAACACAGGCAGCAGAAACATGTATATAATGTGGGATATACTAGGACGTCCGTATTTAGTATTTAGCCAACAATAGAAAATACGGATTCCATAGTCACGATGAATAGCCAAGCCCACACCCCTAGACCCCTACGAAAGCGGCAAGCAACCCTACCAATCCTGGAGTTTAGGAGACCTGGTCTCGACTCCTCGAGATGGCCTCCCACTGAACCCCAGAACCCGGTCACTTGTGCTCCCCTCCTTGGGTCAATCCTAATGCGGAAAAGTAAATAATATACAACACTGGTGGCAGCAACCTCAACCCGGAAGTGCCCTAAATAAAAGAATATTACATTACATTTGAATTTACATGAATGAAAATATAAAACTCTCATCTCACATAAAAAAAAAACCCGGCTATTCAATCGTGACAATCCTGCACATCATATCACAGCAACACATAATATCTCATATCATCAACGTAAGTAAGTATGCATACCCCAATTGTCGTTGATGTATAGCAACGAAACCGGCGATATCGTACATACTACGCTTACGGTCACAGAAAAGAAAGTATAAAACTACAATATTTGGAATCCACATTCTCTTTAGACATCATAAATGCGAAATATCACATATTTCGTATTTCATGCCTAAACTATATGAATTCCACATATTGTATCACAATCCAGATAAACAGACAGTATTAGAGTTTTCGAACGAACGATCAAGTACCTAAGATTCACTAAAGCTCAACACTTGAGCAGGATTCAAAAATCCGGAGTGTGACACAGTAGTAGCGGTCCAGCCGTAGAAGGGTCAAGCCAACGCCTCACATGTAGCATGCCGTACTGCCCCAAACCCTAAGGTTCAAAGGGCAGTTCAAGGCGGTCACATAATCGAGTTAAGGTTTGTTGTCTTCTAGAGGGTCCACCACAAAAAGACTTGCACGTACCTCCAAAATATTTAAACCCCGTGAATAGTGAGCAAATGATACTCGTTCAAACACTTCAATACTTTCTAATTTACCCGGAAAAGCAACGAAATAAAAATTCCGATCGAATCGATGAGTCCAAAACCATCTCCAGAATTTACAGTACTAAATTCAGATTAAATATACCCAAAACAATATACAAGCAGTTCTATGAATTACTATGCAAAAATGAAGCATTGAACTCTCTGTACAGCCGTGGAATCGCGGCCTAAGCAAGTAATTGCCGCGGTTCCGCGGCTATTTGTACGGATCATTGGTTCATTTTTCACAGTATTTCATATATTTTCCTGCTCTATTTTTTAAGTATTTTTAATTCTGAAAAATGTCAGATTTTGAAATTTGTCCAGAGAGGGTCTCGAAAGATCGTATTTTGATCCGATCGGGATTTTTACTTCGTAAAAGTGTCGCCTAAAGTTCTAGGTCGGCTCTGATACCAATGTTGGTCAGGCAGCCACCCCATCCAATGGGGTCACCGTGGCACCAACAGGTCCCTCAGCAGCTACTTTTTACGCATGCCCCCTCGCGAGGACTACAACCCGCCGGAACACCTTCCGGTCTCGGGACACCCTGGGGGTAAGAGCCTATGCTTCGCCACACTATCACACAATGAGAACCCCCCATAGGTCGACATCTAATGCCTAGTAGCTCTGATACCAATGTTAGGTTTACCTAACACCCTATGTAGAGTTTGGAAGCATCACATGTCACAAAGTTCAAGTTTTTATGGTGCTAAGCAAGCATACAAAGGATCTTATCCTAGAAAATTAGGGTTTCCAAATGTTAAAGGCAAAAAAGACTAGGGTTTCAAGACTACAACCTTTGTAGCTCCCTTCGCTAGACTGTTTGGCCTCTTGGGTGTTGGAGGAAGGTCCTCTTGAAGTCTTCTTGTGTCCACGACGATCCACCCGAAGTTCCTTCGCCCAAGCTATCAACTTGACTTTTCAAGAGAAGAAAAGAAGATAACACTCTAAACAAGTTGGCTAAACTTGTGTAGAATGATGTTGTGGTGGCTTTTCTCACTTCAAAAACTAATCTTTATGAGTATATTGCTCACTGCAAAAGGCTAGAGAGCAAATGGTGAAGGAGGAAGAAGATGATGGCTTTCTTTTTAACAAGAGTAAAAAGATAACCCCTTGAAAAGAAATGAGAATATATCCTTATATATTTATTTCTTCTCATCTCAAACCATGGTCAAATGTTTGAGTTATTATTTAATTAGAGTTTAAAACAAAGAAGGAAAGACTAATCCATGGTTAAGAGTAGGTGAGGATGGTTAGGTTAAAGAAGAGTGTAGAAACAAGTCAAGAATTATCCTTTCCTTTATATCTTTTGTTTTAACAATAAATCAAATAATAATCCATATATTCAACCATGGTGTGAGTCTTATATTGCCATCATATTCCATGTATAAGCAACCATGAAGGATGATGCATGTATGTATGTGTGTATGCACATCCATATGTGCATGAAACTAAAAGAAAGATAGCATACATGCATGCATACATCCATCATGAACAAGAAAAGGTTTCAAGTGAGAAAACTAATGGTTAAATGATAAATCAACACTTGATTTATCAATTCGGCCATATCACATATGACCCCACCAAAAGCAAGCCGCCCGATCAATATACGGTATCCTATACGCGCATTTTAATCGGGTCCATACGCATATCGCATACGCGCACCACAACGTTTCGCCTGGACTAGGTAACTCCTTTGTGGGACTCTAAGACTCGTCAATACGCCGGCAGTGGGTGATGATCATATCAAGCACCCCCAAGCCACAAGCGGTCAGCTAAACGTAACGGCCACCCGGGTATTGATTGATCAGAAGAAAACAAGCGAACCTGCTACAACTCCCGTCGAGCCAACCGGCAACACTACCGTATAGTCTGGTCTCTTCGTCAGATATGCTGCATATCGAGCCTAGGGATGGTCACGTCGACCCCAATAACTCAATAAGTCGTGCCGGTGAATGGTCTATAACAGATCGAGAAACTACTGATAACACTTATCAGCAAATCTCAGCAGCCCTGGCCAGGGACTTACTGATATAACCAGTCGGGCAAAGCACAGCATCAACTCCCAATACCGGGAGAGACGAAACCCCTCCTATCGCTCATTGCCTTCGTGTGTCTCGGGACTGTACCCAACGGCCACCTGTTTGCACGACTCAGTAGAGCCGTGGTAGGGTGGCAATCAAAGTACAGTGGGAGAACACACAAGACTCTATAACGATCTCGGGTCTACAGACTAACCTGTACCAGTGTCACCTGAGAACTGCTGTAAATCCCCGTTTCCATTCTAATAAAAATTTCCTATTCTCTGATT
Source organism: Agapanthus africanus (assembly GCA_030015575.1). Classification (NCBI taxonomy): domain Eukaryota; kingdom Viridiplantae; phylum Streptophyta; class Magnoliopsida; order Asparagales; family Amaryllidaceae; genus Agapanthus; species Agapanthus africanus. Next base: position 455,288,485 of record JASDDO010000001.1, on the reverse strand, counting down.
TCCAGTGGTTTCCTTTCTTTTCCTCCATATTCTGAATTGGTTGTTTAAGCCCAATATTTATAAATTTTTCCAAATCCTAAAAGTTAAAACCCAAGATTTAAAACTAAAGCAAATAAAACCAATTTAATTTAACCCAAATTTTCTTTTAACCACTAATTTCCCTCAAACCCTTTTATCAATAACCCTCAGCCCACTTTCTTTTAAATTCCTTACTGTATTTTACCCCGGCCCACCCCCTTAAACTGAATTCAGCCACTTCTGTTTTTATTTTAAAAAGGGAATTCCTTTTTTGGCCGGCCCGTCTCTACCCTACAGCCCACAAAGTTTTTAGGAAATTGTTTTTTTTTTCCTCGGCCCGTGACCACTTACCTCCTTATACCCGACCCGACCCCACTCTACACTGTTCATCTCTTTCAAAACTTCCCCAACGGTAACCTCCCAAAATCTCGCGCGCGACCCGCCTCCTCCGCCGTCGCTCACGCCCACGCCCTCGCCCTGCCGTTGCCCCACGTTTTCAACCTCGTCGCCCTCATCTCTCTCTTACTCACCAACTCCATCACAGAAAAACTCCTCACCTCTCTCGCTACACCCACCGAGCCCCAACCTCGAACAGCCCATTGCAATCTCCACCTCCGACGACGACGACGACAATCCCTCGGCAACCTTCGATCACTCCTCTTCCACCAGCCTCCTCCCTCCACGACTTTACCCTTTCTCCAACCCGAGCCCCTGTCAAATATCCCCTGCACACCCAACCCAGATTGCAGCGAGCTCGGCCACCCTACCCCTCGACGCCGGCGAACTCCCCACCACATCGCCGGCCTCCCATCGACCTTCCACCTCCCCTGCATCTTCACCAACACAACAGTACCCGAGACACCACTCTTCTTCTCTCTCTCTTCAAAAAAAAAAAATCCCATAACCCAAGTCTTAAACACCACTGCGGCCCATCGCCGGAGCGACGCCATCGACCATCGGCAACCCCAACACTTCTCTGGCAAACCACAGAGCACCCTTAAGCTTCCAGCGCATGCAAGACGACTCCGGGAAAACTCCGACGTGAAATTCGTGTTTCGAACTAGGCTCGCGGGAATCCGGTACGTGGCGTATATCGCGCGTTCGTGATGACACTGTTGCCGTACGACCCCGAGGCATTCTCCAGGCAAGTATTTACTTGCTTCATGCTATAATAATAGTGTTACCCACCTAGATCATGTAGTTTACAAACTTACCGATTTCCTATACGTGTCAAGACCTAAGTGCTCAATGTTAGTTACCAATAGAAATAATTGTCTAATTTGACGGCAACCGATACGTTCTGTTGGCCCTTTTTATGATGTATAACGTGTGTGAAATTCGCTGGAAAATACGATTGTTAGTAACAAAAATCGATACCCCCAAACATGTTGTTAAAACTAGCATTCTCTCGTAGCTGAAAACGAATAAATACACCATAAATCATACACATATTGGAAAGATGCGTTCGAGGGCTTAAATCGAAGCCGACTTGACGAACTTTAATCTTACATAGATTTCTGATCATTTCTGTTATGTAACCATGAAGATAATTGGGTCGGAACACGACTCTGGACTGCAGTCCAGAGCGTTTCTGATTAGTGTGTTCTGTCTAAAGTCCTGCGTCCCCGTGTTCCCTGAAATCGCATGATGCAGAACTTTACAGTAGTTATAAGATATTTCTGTTAGTGAAAGGAAACAAGTGGTTTCATTCCGATTCATCGCCGTTTGTTATTTTAACTATATTTAAAAAGGCAGAACGTAAAGCTGTTCAGAACAATTTCTGAAATGACATTTGAGATTGAACTGTGTATAACTTTCAACGTACAGATGAGATTGAGGATCCGTCTGTTGCGTTGAATACTTTATCGAAAACCCTAAATTTCATTTAACTGCGACATCGCTAAATTTTGAGCCCAACTGGGTGCAATTCGTGTCGCGAAACAGGCGTTAAGTTCTGAAATTTGAAATTCCAGCCGCGAGCACTTAAACTGAAACAGTTATATCTTGAAAACCGAAACTCCGATTGAACTGAAACAAATTTTGATGAATTACTGACTGATTGTTCTATATATCCTACTTACATCATTTTTGCTGAATTCGTAACATATTAATTTGTGCAATTTATTTTAGTTCATGACATGCATGTTAATTCATAACATACAGAGCTTATTGGTAGCATACAATACATATATCATACCCTTGTCATACACAGTGTTAGTGCGTGTGGACATTGCATTATCGTGCGTGATAGATGTTGGTTTAGGAGTGACAAGTACACCAATGGAAAGTGAATATTCGTGACAGTGATTGATACAGTGGACAGTGATGAAACCGTGCCATTGGTATACTTGTACACAACTAGATCAATATCATAAATAGTGTAACCTGGGGAAAAAGGGGAAATCAAAGTGGAAAGAGTATTGTATTTAGCGGGACCGTGTTTAGAGGATGATCATTCGAACCGTGATACTTATACGTGTAGGACAGGATCTAGCGATCCGGCTGACAGGGTTATGTCCCGGGCATGTGGGCCGTGGTCTCGGGTATGTACGAGACTCCTGTTAAACATGATCCTCCTTCCACTATGTGATTTCAAACATGACCTAGAGACCGATAGGGACACATAACATATTCTGCATCATATTGTGACATAGTGACTACTTGCATTATTCTCATACCAGTATTACCTCATTTACCTGTTTCATCTGATTATAATAATATTATTATTTGTGTCGCTCTGACGACCTGAGTATGCATGCTCAGATTCCGCGGGAGGACCAGCACAGGAGATGGATCTATCCTTTGAGTTCACGGAGATATAGTTTGGTGTACCTTCTTCATTTACTGCTTTCCATAAAAGAGATTGTGAGATTGAACTTGGTTAGTTAACGTTCTTATTATCTGTAATCTGTGAACAATGAAATTTTAATGTAATAAATTAGTGATGTGATTCCTTTAATACTGTGCTTTATTACTGATTACCATGTAGTGCTAGAAGCCGAAGTGTGACTACGGCGGGATGATCCCTTGACCGTAGGAGCATGGCTGGCTTAGTCATCCCTCGTTTTCCGTATTTTGGGAAGCGGGGCATGACAACTGCTATCCGACGATAAATATAATTCCATATAGGAGTTCTCGGCGAGTCCGTCCAGTGTACCCAGTCACCACTGAGCACCCGTATATGATCTTGATGTCAAACATCGATGAATGTGGGAACATTCATCGCCCATCGTATGGGTCTAGTATCATATACGCTAGTCTACTCTGGTATATCAATGCCCCGTCTCGATATACCTACGACTAGGGACATTCCAGGATATGCTTATGGACTACAGATGTCCCACTAGTATGATCTCCATTATAATCAGAATAATCAAGCCGATATCCTCAGGGCTTTATCAGCATGTATGAATGAATAAAAGCATGATCAAATCAACATGTCAGATAAAGAAGAACCAGATAGCATACTATCATGTCGAGCAAGAATGCATACTGAATATATATACATGTATAGATACATCCACTATCATATAATGGCCTCTAGGGCATACATATATCCAACATAAGGATTGAACCATTCAAGACCCAGAGGACCGTCTATAAAGGTTGTTCACTAACCTAGTAACTAAAACTCTAGTTAGTGTTATTTAGTTTTGTGTTTGGGCTTGTATTCTAGAGTTTCAAGCGTGTAGTGCTCAAGATTTTTAAAGTTTTTGATTCCGTAAATCCGTAGTAGTCACAAGAAGGAGCACCATGCACTTACAATTAATTGATAAAGTTAGATTTTTATTTTTAGTTGTTAGTTGAGAGTTTGAAATCTTAGATTTGCTCGAGAAGTAGCAAAAGATAAGTGTGGGGTATTTGATTGATGCAATTTATTGCATATTTATATAGCTTAACCTGTCTTTATATTTCATATTTTATGTTGTTCCGGGTGTTTCTATGAATTATTACAGATTATAGGGTTCAAACGCAAAAAGACGGAAAAGTATGCAAGAGACAGATCACTTGCGTGGAATGGTGATCAAATAAAAGCTAATCAAATATCAGAAATCAATTATCAAATTTGGAACAAACATTAAAGATCTAGCAATAAAATCACAAATGAGAAAAAAGCCAATTCTGCACCTATCCAAATATTTCGGCCGAAACCATCAGAAGACCAGATTTGGCCGAAATTTTGCAATATCTGGAGTCTAGATTTTTTGAGAATTTTGAGATTATCTGTATATTTTATAATGTATGATTCAATTTTCCATAAGTCCTATAAATACTCTGTATAGTTCATTAGTGTTTCATATCTCTCATATTTGGATTAGAGTTTTCTTTTGGAGAGAGATCAAATAAATTGTGAGTTTCTATTTCCTTAATGAAGACTTTTATTTTCTTTTATATTGTCTATTCAATTATGAATAGCTAACTTTTTATTCTAGGATTTGAGTTGCTTGAAAATGTGGTTGGATGTTTTTAATTTTACTTTCTTTCCTTACTTTTAATGTGAATTTCCTTTGAGAAAAAGATCGTCTATTTTTGTTTTTCATCTTAAAAAACTAATTTTTATAATGAAAGTTGACACCTTGAATAAGATTAGGGATAGATGATAACAACTAGAAACTAATTAGGCTCATGATAGATTGACAACCTAGAAATCTAATTAGAGAAGGTGAGAGATGATTAAAAATTAAAGATATTCAATTTAAGTGGTTAAGGTGATCTAGGTTAACCTATAATATGGTAGTTGTAGAATGGTCACCTACAAATATTAATCGAAGGTTAAACTTAAGTTATTTTTAATGAACTAGAACTAAGGTTTTAATTAATTCTAAATGCTTTTATATAATTGATAGGATAATATTAATTACATTAATTTACCCTATTCTTTTATATGATTAATAGATCATTAATTATAATTAAGAAGAATAATAAAAGTATAATCATATAAACCAACCACATTAGAAAAGCAATTCAAAACCCTACGATTCCCTTTCTATTATTCAAACCAACTTTTAAATTCATTACTTTTAATTTTTATTTTAAACAACACAACTTTGTTAGTTAGAATTGATTAAAAGCACATCTCTACGTGGATCGATCCGCAAGTACTACTACGATATAACGGTGCATGTCACGATCCGAAAATGGCAAAGTTGCCGGTACTTGAATTACATGAAATCTATAGGACCCCACTGTAATCCAAGTAAGCCAAAAATTAGGAATCTAAACCTTTTTAGTAAATAATAGAGGTGAAGTGTTGAAAAAAGGTTATTTATGAAATCAAGTTTTGCTTTTTAAAATATAAATAAAGTTCATTGAAAATACAAGTGGATTGTATACTAAAATTTGAAAATATTTTCGTCATTTGAAATTTTGGCAGCACCTCCTTTGTAAATTTTGATCAAAACCAGTACATAAACAATAATAATATCAGCATCCTCAATCGGGAGCTTCCTCATCGCCAATCGGCGGAATCACAACCACGCAGTATATATGTTGCCCAAGACGAAGATCAATACAAGAAAAAGTAAGGAAATACCAAAAACATTATCAATTCAACTATACCCAACCCATATATAAAGAATAACATACAAGTCTCGCCACTAAGTCTAAAAGAATATACAAATCTGGTCTCTAAGTCCACAAATATACAAGTCTGGTTGAAAGAGTTTTTAACTAGATTACAAATAAATAAAAATATACAAGCGGCGGTTATGATCTGTAATGTAACCCACCTACCAAGCAATCACCCAAAAGAAGAAGTGTGTCAGCAAACTACTACTGATCCGAGCGGTCGGTCCTGTAAGAAAACTATGTCACAACGGGGGTGAATTGCTAACTCGTGAGTAGAAGATATCATCAAGTAGAAATCGAATGCATAATGATCTACCTAGATCATACTGTATAATAATATCAAATTATGTGGTAACGAATGTGTACGTTTGCGTGTATAATATCGTGCCTGTATCATTGTAACATGTCATCCATAACATGTTTATATATATACCATCCAATGAGTGTCTATCAACAATACTCAAAATCATCATAAAACACCGAGTGTCCAGCATTGACATTCGAAATCCTCATAAATCCCGTGTCCAATATCGACACGTAAATACCCATATCTCAAGCGCCGTCTCTCGGATCGGCCCTCTCTCAGGCGACGTCTCATCAGATCGGCCCTCATATCCATCTGTACCATATCACTCCAGTCGGTATCCTCCGGATATCCGCCGAGTCCCATACTTTCACCGGTAGGTAGTGTTCCCAGCCAGGCTCAACGCATTTCTATACGATCTTCTTACCCCTAGGTAACGTACCGGGTCCACTATGTATCCGAAATCAGTTCCTCCCCTTCTCTCGATTCAGATAATACTTATAGCTCGGAACCGAGAAAACTCATGGTGGATGCTGAAATATCATATCAAGAGAAAACTGCGTTTTTAAAACAGTCACAAGTTTTATAAAATCATATCTGCGGTTTCTCAAATCTCAGAAATCCCATGAAAACATAATCTCATAAGAACATGACAATAATGGAATAGAACAGTAATATAATCCATGGCAAGTGTGTTCATATAATCGTGTTCATATAAGCAATGTAAAGAAAGTACGATATCCGGAACAGTACGTAGTGCTGGGTACTAAACAGTAATCTATAATATTAACAGGGTATAGTGCGATACGGGTGACATAACAAGTTCTATATGTGTACGTGGCATGGCAATTACCGATGAGGAGTAGGTGTAACATGCGAGTATGTGTAAGTGAAACATGAAATCATTGGTAATGGTACGCGTGTCCTAGCACATGAAGTTAAGTAGAATTGAAGTTATAAACGTAGTATATATATCGTAAATAATCGAAGCGCGAGCGTATGCAAAAATAAGGAAATCGAAATGCGAGCGTATACAGAATAATGAAATTGTAATGTGAACAAGTAATAAAATATCCAACTTCATATGAGTCATACAGTTATAGTTTAAAATAGCACGAAACGTAGTTTTGAAAATAAGGGACTACGATATTTTTGAAATAAATATCATATGAAAAGTCATAACACACTCTTGATTATCATTTAAAAGTACGTAACGATTCGTTAGTTTTTAAAGTACGTATGGCTCTAAACATCTCATAAATTTCCATCTTTGAAATATTAACAAGACTCATCGAGTCGAAATAAATATCGGCCGTAATCGGCAATCACACGTACGGAATATCTCTCGTATGATATCATCCAATCAATATGGTACAGATCTATAGCCGCGTACATCAACTCATCTCATATCAACTCATCTCATCTTATATCATATTACATCTACTCATATCGTAGGTATATTAATGTCATACATATACTTTTATATATGTATATATATATATATATATATCAATGGCTAAAAAATAAAAACTAGGAATATATCTTTTTACTAAGTATATGAATATCCGCATATAGTGTTCTAATAACCCTATAGGCTAGGTCTACATTTCTACTATAGATAATATCCTATTTCTACGGTTGCGGGGGTGCTATACGCTATCCACCCGACTTTCCTCATAGATATACATCTACTCACCTAAACGCCCTGTCCTAATCAAAGCCGGCGGATGCCTCATCCTTCTTCGTCATCTCGAAAGTTCCCCCGTTCATACCTACAATCGAAACCATACAAAATTGCATAAAAATCCATAAAAAAAACCGATACGACGAGCAAAGCGCATATAGGTTAGAACTTATGGTCAACGCGTGCTAAATCCGATAAATTACTCCCGGCGTCGATGTACAAATGTCGAATGACCAAGTCACAACATAGAATTCGAAAACCAAATTTCAAAACTCGCAAAATATCGTTAAAAGCCAAGTAAAACAACTCAAAATTTTAACTAAGGGAATCTGGGGTAATTTAGCATATAAAACAGGCTTATATATAATGTACTGACCAAACCCCGACACCTAATTGCTACAGTAAACCACCAAAATATTTATTTTTAACCACAAATTGCGGTCCAAGTCTGGAGTTAGGGACTTGTCTTCATGGTGGTGTCTCCTGGTGGTCTAACTAGGTCTAATCTATATGCTAAATATTTTCCAGAGATCTCGAACTACTCCAGATTCAAATCCAACATCAAAAACTCAATAAAAACCAACTTTTAAAACTTCAAAACTCATTAAACTAAGGATACATGCACTAAAACACCCTCATTTATCACTACATTAGTTGTAATTAGCTAATTAACCCTCTACTACACCACCACTACAAGTTGTATCCATAAAAGCTCACTTTTGAAATCTAAAAACTAATAAAACATGCACATGAGCTCGAAACTAGTGTGTGAAGGCAAGTATATAGCAAAAGGCCTGAAGTAAAGACTTGATCATATCATGATATTTAGGATGAGCATATGAACATTTCTTGTGAAGGCTTCATGATGTTTTGAGGGGTTTGTGTTGATATTTTGGAGTTGGAGTTTGAGGCGGAGAAGGAGAAAGAGAAGAGGAAGAAGAAGAAGAGATGAAGAAAAGATAGGGTTCTAAGCTTAACTCCCTCACCCTCTCCCTCTCTCATGCCCATACCTCCATATAATATATTAACAACCATGCTTTCATGTCTCATTCATTTTCTTTTCTTTTCTTTTTATAAAAAATTTAAACCATTATAAAAGCACAAATGAAATATCAACCCTCTCATATAAATATGTCATGGCACTAAGCATGGTTTAGCAAAAATTGCACTTGGTTAAGTGTTGTACATAGTAAAATACTAATTGATTTTAACCTTAAACTTGTATGGAAATAATTATATACTAATTTATGAAAAGTCCAATTAAATAAACGCTTTCATAAATAATAATTCATTTTAATTTCTAATTATTTTCTAAAATAGAGGTATATAATTATACCGATTTATGAAAACTTAAATCCATACTCAGATATAATATTCATAAAAAAATTTATTTTATTATTTAAATTCTAAAATAATATTTTCCATTTTATGAAATATTACAGTGCACTTGCGGTTAAAGTTGATAGACTAATAAAATCTCAATCAAGATACTAGGAGATATATAATATAGCTTGAATGGAAATCATGAATATGTGAGTAAGGATGGCATGATAATGTACATGGCAATTAAATGATACATGAGCATGGCATTAAGGTATAGCATGTATTGGTCAACATAAGTATGTAATAAGTGTGTGCTGGTGAACATGAAGTGAATGTACATATGTCTTAAGAGGTCTCTATAAATTAAGCTACTCTAGCGTGAGTTCAAGTATGAATATCAACCAATCTCAAGAGTATTCTCGAACCCAAAGTTATCGTCTAGGAGCAAGGAATCACCGGCCCGAATCAAGAGTGTTAATAACGGGACTTCAACCGCCGTCGAAGCATTCGCAAACCCAAGGCTATTGTCTAGGGGTAAGGAATCACGGGCCCTCATGATTGTATATTGTATTAGTATTCATAGATTCATGTTCTAGGGGACTCCTGAGATTTCGTTGAATTCACACTCAAACTACCCCAACACCCCACGTATATTAGATTATAGTTAATTTCACAGGCCTTGCTCAAATCCATGAATACATAAGAGGGTACAAGTTTAAGTCGAGTTCATATCAAGTTCAAGTATTCATGTCAAGTCATTACGTATTTATGGTTCGAGTCAATCATACAATATGTTTTATCACACAAGTCATGTAGAATAAATGAGTGGTCGCATAATATGAGATAAGTCAAGTATAGAATTTAAGTAACGACCATAAACAATGCCGTAAAGAAGTGTTACATACGACTAACTACTCAAGTCAATAGAATTCAGAATATAAACGAAAAGCATAGATATAATTGTTATGCAAACGTGAGTTCAAGTCTCGCCTAAATACTACTACTAGTTTGGGAGAAATACGCATTTCCGTATCATGACGCAGAATAGATCAGAATCTATCTTGCACCGACACACGTTTTTAAAACACGGTTTGAGTTAATTTCCGTCGGGTTTTAGGTTTCGAAAATTATTAGAAACTTGTGGGTATTTCGGTGTACTTATCTAAACAACTAAGTTCCACACGATTTGGATTCCTTAAGCTCTATTATGGTCATTTTAATATCAGGGTTTAAAACAGAAATTATAATTTCTGAACAGCAACTATGTGTTGTATTACAAAGCATATATCGGATTGTTATATTCATTTTTGGGTCACCAACTATATACGAAAATTATAGGTCTGTCAATTATACATCTAAAGTTTGTCATGAACGAATATCGTGAGTTCGTGTTATGTCCTATTTAAAAACGGTGGGTGAATCATGGCAGTTTCTGTCCAGATTCGTCGCTTAATTTTGTAACTCAGTTTTCTATAATTTACATCGATTTTCAGGAAATCTATATAACCACGAAATTCTAGATCTTTCAATCTAATTGTCAAAAACACTTGATTTTGCTCAAAATGGATATCGCTAGAATGAGTTATGTGTCCTCGAAGATGACTGACAAAAGCAGTTATCTGAGTTTTAAAACGGTGCATAAAAAGACGACGTAATTCCTAAATCGTTATGCGGTTCGATCTGAAATTTTTACAGTGCTCCTAGAAATGTGTTTAAGGTCTTAATAAATTTTCTAAGGATTTACAGATGTCATAATTAAATTCTAAAAATTAATTTGAAGATAAAGAAGTTGTTATGGTCGTATTTTGAGAAATGACGAACACCATGGTATTTATTTGTAACTTTGTTTTCTTTTATGCAAAAAATAAATATAAATGATTATAATTTCAGCGGAAAATAATATGAGTTAAAGCATGTGAAGCAAGCATATGAGTTTATCATGAAATCTACGTGGAGACAACTACTAGCATATTATTTTATGGGTATTATTTAAATGAAGGGTTAACCGAGCATAACAAGTATCGACATGATGGAGACATGGAAATGAGGAGGTAATATATAGTAAGAGGGAAAAGGAGAGGAGGAGGAGGAGGAGGGTACTTATGGGTTAACGCTTGTATAAGGGATGAAGGAGAGGAAGAAGAAGCCTCGGTTTGAAGAACCGAGACCGACGATGCACGGAGGAAGGCGAGCTTAAGGGAACTTGAGAGAAAACTTGAGTTCTTGAGAGAACTTGGGTTTTACGACTTGAGAGAATGATTTTTAGAGTAATTTTTCAGGGTAAATTCAGAGTGGGAGGAAGCTAGTGTTGGCTATAATGCCCTCAAGTCAATTATTGGATCGCATGCATGTGATTGCAATGATTGAGGGAGGACCTATACTGGTAAAACAGTCTTACTCGAGATGATAGTATGCTATCTGGTTTATCTTTATCATCGTGTACATGTTGATAGAGCCCATAGGATTCTTGCTTGACTACCAGCAGTATGATGGCGATCATATACGTGAGAGCTGGGTGGTCTATAAGCACATCCTTAAAAAGTCCCTAGTCGTGGGAATTTCGAGACTAGGCATCGATACTCCAAGAGTAGACTAGTGTATACTGATCAAGACCCCGACGAGGGGCGGTGGCCGGTCTCATAAGCCATTGATGTTAGTTGGTTCACCTAAGATGTATACATGTGCTCATTGGGTTATGAGTATACCGGACGGACTCGCCGGAAACGTGCTAGTTGGTATTATACCTATTGTCAGATAGCAGTCCCTGGTGACATGTATACAGGTTAGTCTATCGACCTGAGATCGTCATTTGTCTCGTGTGAGTTCCCACTGTGTTTTGATTTCTACCCAATCACGGCTCAAAGGAGTCGTGCAAACAGATTTTAGTTGGGTACAGTCCCGAGCCATATGGAGGCAATGAGTGGATCGTCAAAGGATTCTTCTCTCCCGGTATTGGGGGTTGATGTCGTGGTGTGCACAGGTGGCCATCACCAGAAATCCTTGGCCAAGCTAGTCGAGAATTACTGATTCGGATCAGTAGTTTCTCAGGTGGTGATAGGCTTCATACCGACACTAAATATCGCGTTATTAGGGGTCTGACTTTACCTACCCCCTAGACTCGATATGCGATACTCATAAACGAATGGACCGGACTGTACGGATATTGTCACTGTCAGGCTCAGTAGGGTTTCAGGATGAGTTTGCTCGTCGGCCTCCCTTTCGCTCAATACCTGGGTAGCCGTTACGTACAGCTAGTACCACTGACGTGCTTGTGGTTAAACCTACTGCCAGCGTATTGACGAGTCTTTAGAGTCCCACACAGAGGGTTTCGCTTCTTCGGGCGAAACGTTGTAGAGGCCGTATAGTTTTATGGCAGGGTTCGATCATATACGTGCACTTGTGCACGAATTATGATCGGACGGATAATACTGGTGGGCTTTGGTTTAAGCCGGATCCTAGTATTATATTGTTGGATTATTTTTGTCTCATAATATTCGTATTCAGTCGGAATACGGATGCGGGTATGTATATACGGATGAGGGGTATTCTTGTAATTCGTTACAAGATTACTTTAAAAGTTGCCATTTCATTTTGTTATTAAACATTTTGGTTTAAATGTTTATGGAGAGGGAAGGCGCGACTCATTGTTTCTAGCATGCTCACTTGGTGATTCATGGATGTCACATGGGTGTGACTCATGGTGGGTCATGGGCAACATGCTAGGGTTTTGGTTTGTAGTGTAAGATATTTGTTGTGAGCTTAGGATATTTTTTCATGAGTTGATTTTCTTTAGTTGCTCACAAACAAATACTCACACAACACTCACTTGGAAAAAGGCAGACACTCTTTTTCTTGCCTTGCTCTTTTTCTTTTCTTTGAGCTTCACACTTTCTTCTCCCATGGCATCTTTTTCAACCTCCACCCAAACCCTCTCATGAGTTGAGAATCCTTGGGTGTATTGAGACAAAGTAATCACACACACTCTCTATTTCATCTTGGCTATCTAGGTTAGCAAACTAGATATCCGAGTTGCTTCGGTTTTGAGGTCGGAGCCCGTATTACTAACCCTCGACGTGGATCTTCTTCGATGTGGGGAGACCAGAGATCAAACATGATCAAGGAAGCCGCGAGGAGCTTGGGACAGAGATTGAAGATCGAAGGACATGGATCGTTCGGTATAACCATTCTAACTTGTAATACCCAGCTTCTTATTATACCAATATCTGTATTTTGTATTCTTGAATTTTATTTAAGTTATTTCTTCCCATTTATACAAACCCATTTTTTCCCAGCCCCTTTTTATATCAAAATCGGTATTTTATGCTCTAGAATTCTAATTATTATTATTTACGATTTTATTCATTTTACTTATAACTTACTTATTTTATTTACAAACTTATTTCATTCTAAACCGTATTTTATTCATCAATAAAACCCCATTGAACCCAAACCCTAATTCTAATTGTTTATCTTAAACCAAACCCAAGCACCTTCTTGTAGATCCCTTTTCTTTTCCGGCCCGTTCCCATTTTCCCTTTTATTCTTTGATTTCAGTTCGAGCCCAGAACCTTAATTCCATTTTATTATTAATCCTTAGTCCCGGCCCATTCTATTTTCCACTAATTAAATTCTTATTTTTTCCCAACCCAACAGGCCCGGCCCACTCCTTCACTCGCCCGTCACTGTGCATCTTCCAACGTCTCTATTTTTCGCGCGCGTTACTGTGCCCTCGTCTTCCGCCGCCTCCTCCGCCTGCGCCCACGTCGCCTGGCCGTTACTCCCCACGTCGCGCGACCCCGTCTCCATAACCCTCACTTCCCCGTCTCCCTCTCTTCCTTTCTCCTCTCCCGACGACTCCCCTCTCTACAACTCACATCCCGACCTCGCGAGCACATCGCCGCCGTCACCTCCGACCACCCCCTCCCATCACCAACGCCCTCGCCTCCTCTCTAACTCCCCTCTCCACAAAACTCCCGAGTAAACCCATCACCATCGCCTCCCCTGCTCCTTTCCTCACCAACGCCGACGACGTCGACGACAACCGCAACCGCCCCAACCCTCCTCGTCGCCTCGCCGTCGTCCCACGTCGCCGTCCCTCTCACCATATCTCCCCTCTGCCACTCTCTCTGCTCCCCTCTCTGTGATCTCTCTCTCTCTTTTTCTCAGATCTCACTTCTCTCTCTCTCTATCCGACCTCTCTCTCTTTCCCTCACTGTCTCTCTCTCTCTTTCCGTCTCTACACTCAGCTTTCTCTCTCTCACTCTCTCTCTCTCTCTCCACCTCACAGTTCACCCTCTCTCATTCTCTCTCTTTCTCACTGAACACACACTCTCTTTCTCTGTGAACTCTCTCTCTCTCTCTCTCTTTCTGACTGAACTCTCTCTCTCTCTCTTTTCCCCCTTAACTCTACAGCCCCTCTCCGTCGCACCCGCAAACTACCAACAGCACGAGCCCCAGCTTCACAGCAGAACCCCGACCACCAAGCTGCGAGCCGCCGCTGCCGAGACACGAGTCCGAGCCAAGTCAAGTTGCCGTGCCGCGCGTGTGTCGTGCGTTCGTGACGACACAGCCACCGTACATCCCCGGGACATCTCCAGGCAAGTTTTTACTTGCTTACATGCTATTTACTTATGATACAAATGTTAATTACATAAATATTAAAGTTGCAAGATTAGTTAAAATTATGTGTCGAAACTGTTCGACGCTTGTTCCCTTAGGAAAATATTATCAGATTTCACGGAACTCGATGGTGTAGGTTGGCCCGTAGGGCTGTGAGCATAGTGTGTGATTTTTGTTGGATAATGTAATCGATAATGACTAAAACAACTACCCCCAAGTTTGATCGTAAAACCGTAATCCTGTTGTATCTGAAAATCGTTAAATTCACCATAAATCATATACACACTGAATTGATGCGCTCGAGGGCTCAAATCGAAGCCGACTCGATGAACTTTAACCCTATACCAGTTTTCAGACATTTCTGTATTTAAACTGTGATGATTTTCGGATCGGAGTGCGACTCTGGACTGCAGTCCAGAGTGACTCCAGTTTTTGGTTGCTGTCCCGTAATGGGTACCACAAGATTTACCTAACTCTTAGGTTGCGGAACTCCGCTGTTTATTGTAGATAAACCTGTTAGCTAGACAACATAATAGATTTCACACTGTTTCGTTACCATTTGTTATTTATTCTGTAATTTAAAAGATCGGGACGCATAACAGTCCCAACAGAATCAGAACCGACATATTAGTGTTAAACATGGTATATCTTCCGACGTGCAGATGCGATTGAAGATCCGTCTGTTGCGTTGAAAACCTTACTGAAAACCCTAGAATTCATTAAACTGTAGCGTCGCTAAAATCTGATCCCAACTGGGGTTAAAATGCGTTGCGAAACAGACATCTGATTCTGAAACCGGATTTCCAGCCGCGAGCGCTTAAAATGAAATGGTTATAACTATTGATCCTGGAACCCGATTGGCTCGAAACTAAATTAGATGGATAGCTAATTGAACATATTAATTACTACCTGTTTATCATTTCGCTAAATTATGTACATATGTTTCATGATAAATCGTGCAAGTGAAAGAATGCGGTTTCATAATATCCTCACCATGTTTATATACTTGTTCACGCATCATATCATACCCATGTCATTGTATTGATAACCTAGTGACATCGTGCATTTACCCAGTGTTAGATTTTAGTGTTGATTGTGGCAAGTACGTCAGTGTTCGTGTATTCGTGATTAAGTGAAAGTGATACGTACGTGTGCACAATCAGTGTCCCTTTTATTCTATTGCATTGTCGACGTCTGTGGGATGCGTGTACGTGTGACTATAAGTGGTATGGGACACTTATGGAAGCGCTTGCACGGATGTCACAGATAAGGCATCCGACACTGCCATTTATCTTAGGTATTAGTCGGGACGTGCTTGATGGAGGTCCTGCCTCCAGTTCTCGCGCAGACTTGTCACGGATCGATTAGTATTTAAGGTTATGGTTAGCGTTTGATGTAGACCACGGGGTGTGGGGTAGTTCAAGTGTGAATTCAACAGAATCTCGGGAGTCCCATGCCGGCTTATATATTTAGGGAGTTATATGGAGATTTACAGGGTATGTGCTATATACACCGTGATACATTCGTTACATGTTGGGCCCGTGGTCCCTTGCCCTTGGGTTCTACCCTTGGGTGGAGGACACTCGCGAGTGGTTGACTCTCACACTTGGACTGACGATAGGCTTATTGACCTGTGTAGTGAGACTTAGAGACTGATAGGGTTACTTTCGTTTACATTCCTTATATACTGTGTTGACATACATGACATATCGTTATACTGCTTTACTGCTCCGCTGCATTTATCTCTGCTCATTTATATTCATGCTGTTATTGATTTACTGTTATTCATGTCCATTACCACTGTTAGAACTGTTACTTGATTATATGCATTATATTGCTATTGTGTCGCTCTGACGACCTGAGTATGCATGCTCAGTGTGAGGAGAAGATTTAGCTTGGATCAGAACTAGACGAGCATCACCGACTTCTTGACTTGCTACTCCGAGTTACTTTCGTTTGTCCACTTCAGGTCAGTTTATATTATTGTACCTTTCAGTTACTGTATTTCTCATTACCTGCGCATCGTTCACTGTTTACCATGATAAACTAGAAGCCGAAGTGTGACTACGGCAGGACATTTCCTTGACCGTAGGAGCATGGCTGGCCTTGTCTACCCCTCGTATTCCGTATTTTGGGAAGCGGGGCGTGACATGGTTTAGTTGGTATCAGAGCCAGGTTTTGCATCGATTGGGATTGCAGTTTTCCGTGTATAGTCTGGCAATCTATGACATCCCTCAGTCTAGATTGTAAACTTGATATCCTTGATCCATATTCACATCGTGTGTTCAGCTATCCATTCGCTATGGTTTCGGGTGACTTGACAAGGTTACGTGGTTGCAATTGCACTACCGTACTCTATTCAAGTGACTTAAAGTCATGCAGTTGATTTCCCCACTTGTAATAAATTCATCACCTCTGATATTCTTGAATCTTTGTCCTATCCATATTCCATTTTGATTCGTTCAGCTTGTGGCTTATACCATTCTCAAAACTACTGTTTCAGGATCATGTCTTCTAACGACTCTCCATCTTTATCCGTTCCCCAGAATCAGAATGTTGAGATCCTTAGTGTACTACAAGGTTTAAAGGAAGCCCAGGAGCGAACGAACGACCTATTAACTGAAGGGCTGAGAAGACAGGTGAGTCAGACCCCAGCGGGAGCCTCCTATCATAAAGGGATTCCTATTGGACGAGGAAGGGAGAAGAAGATGAAGCGTCAACAGAAGCATCAGAAGAACCCTTGCTGTGGATATTGTAAGAGGCCAGGACACCTTCAGAGGGATTGTCGCCGTGCTCAAGGGAAATGTCTGATATGCGGTCCAACCAACACCTCATCAACGGCTGCCCAGAAAGGAAAGAACTGCAAGGAAGAAACTCGTCCACACTCCCCACTTCTGCCGAGTGAGAATTGCCGCGTAGTTCGGACTTCGACGATAAGGCGGATCAAACGCAGGATTCAACTCACGCGACGAGAATGCAATGTTATAGTAGCCGAAGAATGATTTTCATGTTATCTACTTTCAGTAATAATATTGTCGTTTTATGAATGTTTCCTTCTGTTTGAATCTTTGTATCCGTCGAACTTTAGTTGGATGAAATAAAATTTGAATCATAATATATGTATCATTCTCATGCTTTCTCTATATCAAATTCTATTCATTATCACAGTGTTTTAAATTCTGAGCTTTCAATTCCTTTCACCGCATATCTTTCCATACTTTGTACACTTGGCCATTTTCCTTATTCATTCCATTGTTTAATCATGACTTTTCTTTTCGGACCATGGTCCATCCTGGAGCAGCGCCGCATCTAGACGAGGATGTACAGTCATGTGTTTTCCTAGACCGCACGCTGATGAGTTCTGAGGATGAGGTCAACGGTCCCCAAGCCAATCTCGGAAACCACGTTCCAGAGGGCGAAGGAGCAGCCGCCCCAGAGTTCGACATGATAGCTGATTCTGATGAAGAGGAAGAAGATCCCGATGAGGACCCGGTAGAAGAAAATCCAGTTGAGGAAAACCCCGTGGAAGAAAATCCAGAAGAAGAAAATCACATGGAATCAGATCTTGATGAAGAAGCTTTATACGAGGAAGGAGGACCAGAAGATCTGGACCCTGCTGTGGACGAACTACCAGTGGCGATGCCTGCGAGGCGATATGGGAACGGACGTCCCTATCTGAGTGCGCGAGCCTACTGCAACCTACTGAATCTCCACAACCGCGACCGACGGAATTTCTTTTAGATATTGTCTTCTGGCCAAATAAAATATGTATAGTCTAGGGCCACCTTTCGCCTTTGACAATGCCTTGTTTCAGATTTTCTTGAATGAAATACATCTTCTGAATTCGTAAACCTTTTGATTATTGCTTCGCCTGATACTTGTTTATTACCCACATCCAATTATTTTTCTGCTGAGATCCCTGACTGCCCATATCTACTCATTGTGTAGTTTTCACCCTCGAAAGTACCGCATCATGATCCTTGGAATGAGCCACCATTCATCCTTCGACTGCGTCCCGTTGAGATCCTTCTGGAAGGGGAACGGTTCTTGTGAAACCTCCGAATTCACTAACTCTTCAAATTTTGATTCGTGTGGTGTACCGACGTTGATTTCTCCCATACTTTTCTCTGGTATTCTTTAGTTGCTCATCCTTACCTCCTGTGTGACCCGATTCCAATCCCTTTTACCTTCAGTCTAAAACCGCCACACTCCGATCTTCTGATTGAGTCACACCTTCTTGTAATCACTACCCTAGCTAGCCCTATTCATATTGGTGATTTCTCTATTACCCCAAAATATATATTTAGATACATTATTATTCAAAATTTAGTTTTCATTATTTTAAATTTATCAAAGAGTGTGTGTTATTGATTACTCTGTTTTATGTAATTTAAGTACACTATTAGTATTCTTATTTTCAGTAGCGCACCCTTACACCGCGCAAATTTTGTTCCATGTTTCTTAGATTCACTATACAAGTTTTCTAAATTATATTAAACCTATTTTCGATACATTTTCCTAAAATGTTTTAACCTACTGACTAGTTTTCACTACATTATTGTCGTTACTTTATTTACGGATTTGTGCTTATGTTTACTATATAAATAGTTGAGCCTTATGCTTTTCTGCTTGTTTTAATAAACTTAGATATGCACATATGTGGGATTCGACTTTTATCGAACACTCTTTGATTATTGTTGTTCGCTATTGATACCTATATTCTCGTATACATGTATTTACCCTTATAGTTGTTTCTGCCCTATATCTATTAGACCTACCCTTCCGTATGTTGTCCTTACTTATATATATTTTCAAGTTTCTTCGTCCGCGGATTTTTTAGTAAATCCTTATATATTAGTTTGCAGCTATGATGGTTTTCGCTTATGTTCTATACCTTATAGTTTATTTTAAATTTCGAGGACGAAATTTTTGTAAGGGTGGTATGATGTAATACCCAGCTTCTTATTATACCAATATCTGTATTTTGTATTCTTGAATTTTATTTAAGTTATTTCTTCCCATTTATACAAACCCATTTTTTCCCAGCCCCTTTTTATATCAAAATCGGTATTTTATGCTCTAGAATTCTAATTATTATTATTTACGATTTTATTCATTTTACTTATAACTTACTTATTTTATTTACAAACTTATTTCATTCTAAACCGTATTTTATTCATCAATAAAACCCCATTGAACCCAAACCCTAATTCTAATTGTTTATCTTAAACCAAACCCAAGCACCTTCTTGTAGATCCCTTTTCTTTTCCGGCCCGTTCCCATTTTCCCTTTTATTCTTTGATTTCAGTTCGAGCCCAGAACCTTAATTCCATTTTATTATTAATCCTTAGTCCCGGCCCATTCTATTTTCCACTAATTAAATTCTTATTTTTTCCCAACCCAACAGGCCCGGCCCACTCCTTCACTCGCCCGTCACTGTGCATCTTCCAACGTCTCTATTTTTCGCGCGCGTTACTGTGCCCTCGTCTTCCGCCGCCTCCTCCGCCTGCGCCCACGTCGCCTGGCCGTTACTCCCCACGTCGCGCGACCCCGTCTCCATAACCCTCACTTCCCCGTCTCCCTCTCTTCCTTTCTCCTCTCCCGACGACTCCCCTCTCTACAACTCACATCCCGACCTCGCGAGCACATCGCCGCCGTCACCTCCGACCACCCCCTCCCATCACCAACGCCCTCGCCTCCTCTCTAACTCCCCTCTCCACAAAACTCCCGAGTAAACCCATCACCATCGCCTCCCCTGCTCCTTTCCTCACCAACGCCGACGACGTCGACGACAACCGCAACCGCCCCAACCCTCCTCGTCGCCTCGCCGTCGTCCCACGTCGCCGTCCCTCTCACCATATCTCCCCTCTGCCACTCTCTCTGCTCCCCTCTCTGTGATCTCTCTCTCTCTTTTTCTCAGATCTCACTTCTCTCTCTCTCTATCCGACCTCTCTCTCTTTCCCTCACTGTCTCTCTCTCTCTTTCCGTCTCTACACTCAGCTTTCTCTCTCTCACTCTCTCTCTCTCTCTCCACCTCACAGTTCACCCTCTCTCATTCTCTCTCTTTCTCACTGAACACACACTCTCTTTCTCTGTGAACTCTCTCTCTCTCTCTCTCTTTCTGACTGAACTCTCTCTCTCTCTCTTTTCCCCCTTAACTCTACAGCCCCTCTCCGTCGCACCCGCAAACTACCAACAGCACGAGCCCCAGCTTCACAGCAGAACCCCGACCACCAAGCTGCGAGCCGCCGCTGCCGAGACACGAGTCCGAGCCAAGTCAAGTTGCCGTGCCGCGCGTGTGTCGCGCGTTCGTGACGACACAGCCACCGTACATCCCCGGGACATCTCCAGGCAAGTTTTTACTTGCTTACATGCTATTTACTTATGATACAAATGTTAATTACATAAATATTAAAGTTGCAAGATTAGTTAAAATTATGTGTCGAAACTGTTCGACGCTTGTTCCCTTAGGAAAATATTATCAGATTTCACGGAACTCGATGGTGTAGGTTGGCCCGTAGGGCTGTGAGCATAGTGTGTGATTTTTGTTGGATAATGTAATCGATAATGACTAAAACAACTACCCCCAAGTTTGATCGTAAAACCGTAATCCTGTTGTATCTGAAAATCGTTAAATTCACCATAAATCATATACACACTGAATTGATGCGCTCGAGGGCTCAAATCGAAGCCGACTCGATGAACTTTAACCCTATACCAGTTTTCAGACATTTCTGTATTTAAACTGTGATGATTTTCGGATCGGAGTGCGACTCTGGACTGCAGTCCAGAGTGACTCCAGTTTTTGGTTGCTGTCCCGTAATGGGTACCACAAGATTTACCTAACTCTTAGGTTGCGGAACTCCGCTGTTTATTGTAGATAAACCTGTTAGCTAGACAACATAATAGATTTCACACTGTTTCGTTACCATTTGTTATTTATTCTGTAATTTAAAAGATCGGGACGCATAACAGTCCCAACAGAATCAGAACCGACATATTAGTGTTAAACATGGTATATCTTCCGACGTGCAGATGCGATTGAAGATCCGTCTGTTGCGTTGAAAACCTTACTGAAAACCCTAGAATTCATTAAACTGTAGCGTCGCTAAAATCTGATCCCAACTGGGGTTAAAATGCGTTGCGAAACAGACATCTGATTCTGAAACCGGATTTCCAGCCGCGAGCGCTTAAAATGAAATGGTTATAACTATTGATCCTGGAACCCGATTGGCTCGAAACTAAATTAGATGGATAGCTAATTGAACATATTAATTACTACCTGTTTATCATTTCGCTAAATTATGTACATATGTTTCATGATAAATCGTGCAAGTGAAAGAATGCGGTTTCATAATATCCTCACCATGTTTATATACTTGTTCACGCATCATATCATACCCATGTCATTGTATTGATAACCTAGTGACATCGTGCATTTACCCAGTGTTAGATTTTAGTGTTGATTGTGGCAAGTACGTCAGTGTTCGTGTATTCGTGATTAAGTGAAAGTGATACGTACGTGTGCACAATCAGTGTCCCTTTTATTCTATTGCATTGTCGACGTCTGTGGGATGCGTGTACGTGTGACTATAAGTGGTATGGGACACTTATGGAAGCGCTTGCACGGATGTCACAGATAAGGCATCCGACACTGCCATTTATCTTAGGTATTAGTCGGGACGTGCTTGATGGAGGTCCTGCCTCCAGTTCTCGCGCAGACTTGTCACGGATCGATTAGTATTTAAGGTTATGGTTAGCGTTTGATGTAGACCACGGGGTGTGGGGTAGTTCAAGTGTGAATTCAACAGAATCTCGGGAGTCCCATGCCGGCTTATATATTTAGGGAGTTATATGGAGATTTACAGGGTATGTGCTATATACACCGTGATACATTCGTTACATGTTGGGCCCGTGGTCCCTTGCCCTTGGGTTCTACCCTTGGGTGGAGGACACTCGCGAGTGGTTGACTCTCACACTTGGACTGACGATAGGCTTATTGACCTGTGTAGTGAGACTTAGAGACTGATAGGGTTACTGTCGTTTACATTCCTTATATACTGTGTTGACATACATGACATATCGTTATACTGCTTTACTGCTCCGCTGCATTTATCTCTGCTCATTTATATTCATGCTGTTATTGATTTACTGTTATTCATGTCCATTACCACTGTTAGAACTGTTACTTGATTATATGCATTATATTGCTATTGTGTCGCTCTGACGACCTGAGTATGCATGCTCAGTGTGAGGAGAAGATTTAGCTTGGATCAGAACTAGACGAGCATCACCGACTTCTTGACTTGCTACTCCGAGTTACTTTCGTTTGTCCACTTCAGGTCAGTTTATATTATTGTACCTTTCAGTTACTGTATTTCTCATTACCTGCGCATCGTTCACTGTTTACCATGATAAACTAGAAGCCGAAGTGTGACTACGGCAGGACATTTCCTTGACCGTAGGAGCATGGCTGGCCTTGTCTACCCCTCGTATTCCGTATTTTGGGAAGCGGGGCGTGACATAACTCCTTTGCATGTTTTGTTATCTAGGGCTTATGGGTAAATCCGGATAATTGGTTGTGGTAGCGCCACGTTTTATAAATTTTTGTTCCGCATTTGGTCACGGATTGATGGCCGGGGTGCTGCCGTAACCAAACATGGTATCAGAGCCACTCCATAAGCTTTAGTTAACTCATTGCGACATTAGAAATCCGCTGTTTTTGTCGTGCAAAAACTGTCGACAAAAACCGTTCCGAAAACTGAAAGTTTGAGATATTTGCACACCCCACGGGCTCACGGTTTGAACTGAGAAGCCGCGGGGTGGTGCATGGGCACCCCGGGGAACCCCGGAGGGACCGAACGGCTGGGCCCACTCCCCAAGACCACCACAAGGTGGTCTTGGCGGTGGGGACCCAAAACTGCCCCACCTTGGGCATTTTCGGGTCTGCCTCACCCCCTGGCCATCTTGTGGTGGCCTCGAGGGTAGGGTTCCCCCTAGGCCCTCCGAATCGAAGTTAATTTCGTGCTCTAACTCTCCGCGAAGGTTTGTATGCGTTTCGTTTTGATTCGGACTTCCGAATTGGCTTTAAACGGTCGGATTTTGGAACTTTAGCTCACTGTTTTTTTTTCCATGGTTTTGGAAATTGGTTTAGTTTGCTAATTGCGTGTGGAATTCTAATGTCATAGTTTTAAGTACATACAATACTATCTGCACCGTGAATTTCATTAGAGCGGTACAACTTGTCTAATTGCTATATGTCTTTTAGACGGGTTTGCGAACTTGACATTCACGTTAATATTTTGTGTTGTGCTGTGTATGTGGCTGGATCGTCGTGGTGGATAGCTTGGATGCAATGTTAGTACAGTTTAGTTTCATTTGTACATTTGATATCGTGGGGAGAGCGTCCGACATGTGGACTGCCGTCACTGCCTGCTTGTATATTATTTATTTAGGGCACGACCGGGTTGAGGTCAATGTCACCGTTGTACATATTTTCTTTTCTGTACTAGGATTACCCCGCGATGGAGTGCACGGATAACCGGGTTCTACAGGGCAACGGGTCCGCATCTCATGGCGTTGAGATGGAGGGGTCCTCACTCTAGAATTGGTGGGCAATCCGCCGCACTCGTAGGGGGTACAGGTTTACCCAAGGAAGGGTGCTCAAGTTACCGGATTTCGTAAAGTGTCGGGTGGCCCATTCACTTTGATGAAGGGGCTGCCTCACTTCTGGTTTTGGAGGGTAACTTGCCGCGCTCATAGGGGTCTAGGTTTTCATTGTACAGGCTATCCACACGATCAGGGGAACGTCGGGTTTCACTTGCGGCTCAAACGAAACCCGGGACTCCCAGATTATCAATATTGTTCTGTGATGCTTATCGCTTATCTGCGATATTACATTTATCATGCCTGGAATAATTATTATATATTGTTATATATATACTAGTAGATGTTGTATATATTTTGCACCCGCGCTAATCCAGCCCCCGCTCTGTCGTTAGTTAAGTAACCTAACGGGTAATGACGGGCCCAGTGGCGAATACGCATGGCATATACGTACATCATATTTTCGTTTTTTTCTGGTGTGATTAATTGATGGGGCTGCGTTGATTCTGATCAATACAAGGAAAACAGACCTATTTGATGTTGCTAGAACAAATTTTCAAAAGTTGTTATTACAAGGACGTTTTCTTTTGTTTTGCACAGCGGTATTCGGTTATGAATATCCAGCACCTTATTCGACGAGGCAAGAGACGAGATCCCTTCACCGGGAGTGACCTCTTGGGCAGAAGTTTGCGTCAGGGTAATAACTTCACTATAGTCGATTACTTTTTGCTTTGCATCGTGGTATTCAGTTTGAAATATCCTGCACCTCATTCATCGAGGAAAGAGCCGAGATCCCTTCACCGGGAGTGACCTCTTTAGCAAACGTTTTCGCCACTATATATTTGTAAAAAGCTATCCGGTTCCTTCAACGATATCAAGTTCGTTACGTTAAAGGTTTTTCACCAAAAACCATTCGTAGCCCTCCGTCATTTCAGACTGGTAGCACTTAGTATTCATGCTATGTTTGTTGGCCTTCGTCATGGCATAGTGTATGGTAGATATTTGTTACTTTTCTGTTGCATAGATAGATGCGTTGGTTTGGGACAGTCGTACTACTATGTTGGCCTTCATCAAGAGTATGTACGGGTGGGTTCAAATTAATCTGGATAATGACGGGTAGAACTTGACATGTGACTTATGATATGTTGGCCTTCGTCAAGGTCATAAGAACATGGGGTAAAAATCACATCGGGAGTTTCAAACATACAGGAAACTTGCCAGACATGCGCATACCTTCTGGAGTGTGATAACTTGAGTAGATTCCATCAGGTTATCATGCGATGATAGTTGGATCCCGATTCCCACTGATGAGTTGGTTTACTCCTCGGGTGATTTTAGATGATCCCGACTAATTCTTCTTTTAGGGTTTGGAGGAGAATTTGAGAATACAGTGGGAGACTTCCTGATTAGATAAAATGATTAACCATTCTGATCTAGGTTAGAGTGCACGCTGAATGTTTCTTTTCTCTCTCTCTTTGGCAGCGACCATGTCTCGACCCTAGACTACAACTCATAAACCAAGTTAACCGAACCTTCTTAAAACACACCGGCTTTTAGATTGTCAGAGTTGCATGCTTCATTGACACTTCTACTTTTACCCTTTGCTTTTCTCTGGAACATTACGTATCACTATGAAGATCTACATTTATTGGATATGACCATCGTATAGTTACATACGAACTCGAAGAAACTTGTTTCAGATTCGAGAATGTTTTCCGGTTCAGGAGAAATTGAATAGGACTATTCAGTTGTCTTTTCTTTTTACCTTCTCTCAGGTTGTGAGGGCTCCTAGGATAAGGAGAGGATACACCTATTACGCTTGTTGGATAGTCTTCTTCCAAACCATAGGCAGGTACCGAAAGGTGGGAAAGGAAGAAAACCAATTAGCTTAATTGTGGTGTACATAATGTAATAAGTAAAGACAAATAAAAGGATTAGAAAGGGGGCAAAGTAAATTGCAACTGCTATCATTCATGACCAAACCGCGTATATCATAGCCACTCCTACTTCACCTTTGAATTTCTCCAGAACACTCCGTATCACTATGAAGATCCATATTTATTGGATAATCCATCGTATAGTTACATACGAACTCGAAGGAACTTGTTCCAGTTCAAGGATGGATTCTGGTTCAGGAGAAATAGAATAAGGATTATTCAGTTGTCTTTTATCTTTACCTTCTCTCAGGTTGCGAGTGCTCCTAGGATTAGGAGATTACACCTATTACGCTTATTGGATGGTCTTCTTCCAAACCATAGGCTGGTGCCGAACGGTAAGGAAGGAAGAAAACCATTTAGCCTAAGGGTGGTGTACAGAAGGTAACTGGTAAAGACAAATAAAGGGATTTGGAAAGATGGCAAGGAAATATATGGTCACAGTCATGAATCTGGATAATGGAAGAGGCATTACTAGGAATACCCGGCTACCCCTTCGAAACATTTTCCTGTTTCAGTTTCACTGTGCGTTGTTAATTGAAAACTGATTTCCCAATTAGATCCTTAGTCCAGGATATGTATTTACCAGATTTGATTCTCACATCTTATGGGTTTACAGATGATGAGTGGGAGTAAGTTATTGGGAATTAGGTGATTATATCCTCTTTTTATCGGAATTCGTTGTAATTGGTGATATTTGAGGAAATCGCCTGAGGTTTTGCCTGACGGAAAATATTTGGTTTTGAATATCCGTTGTTATGCACCAATTTCAAACTGATATATCTGTACGTTTATTTTATAAAGTGGGATATAACTTTTTGAAATTATGTCCATGACATTTACCTATATCAGTTGATGATTGGGTAAGGAGTATTAAACAGCGGTGTAATTCTTCTTAACCATAGTACAGTTTTTAACCTACGACGCACAGGGTTTGAGTTAATCAACTCAGGGGACTTATACAAAGTATTGTATGTTGTTCAGTGTCCATTAGGACAAAGGGGTTGGTGCTCATACTGTATTCTATTTACTTGTGACTTCTCCAGTTTTAGACAAGTATTTCGTAGAAATACAAGGTCCAAGTTTTGAAAAGTTATAGGTACAAGAATAAAGTAGAGAACCAAGTGTTGCAAGTATCAAGATTCTTCAAGACTATCGAATATGTAGATACTTGTGTTTGGTATTCATTTGATAGTAATGGTTTTTAGAACTTGCTTCTCTTTCAGGTTACTCATATCTAGATACACTCCTAAGTTGAGTAATGCTAATCGGGCTCTCTCCATTTAGTTGACATGCACTGGAGACAGCTGCATGATTTGAATCTGGTTCCAATTAAATCAATGCCTCTGTTTCTATATTGTATATAGAATGGTTCATATCTTAACAATGTTAAGATATATGGAGTTGTCCGGCTTATGCTTAAAACCAGACTCTGGATAACTCAAGGCACGTTTCTGTAATGGCAGTTTGTGAGTTATCCCGGGCTATGACGAGGGTTAACTTTCTACCATCTGGAAGATCAATAGTGATATTGTGCTTGACTCGCCACAGTTTTAGTAAAATGGACCTTTTCAGAAAACAGTAGTGGAAGTATGGTAGAACTGGAGTAATTCCAGAACCACAAACGATTACTGAAAATTTAATAGAACCTAAAGATTCAATCGGGTTTGACATTCCATTAGCCACTCCGCAGATATGGTGGGTAACCTCAGGCACCCAAGAGGTACTTCAGTATCCTCAAAGAAGGTGACAGGGAGGTTCTTGTTTACCCAGACTTGCCATTACTGCTGTTCTAGACTATGAGACCCGGCAGGAGGATGAATATAGCATCGTTCTAAACCAGCTTTAGAAGTGCACGTATATATGACTCTGCCAGAGGGTTGTTATAGTCAGTGGGAGCAGCGGAAGCATAGTGGACAAGTAACTTATGTCTATTTATAGACTAAAGCAGGTATAGCGGAGATAGATCATCTATTTTTGATGTGACAGTCATAGGTTTTGACTTCATCAGAATAGGAGATGGATCTGTTAAGAAGGTAGTGGGGTATGATATCCTGGCATTTGGATGACATACACTTTATAGGAAGTGAAATTCCTACACTACAATCGGTTATATTGTGGTTGTCACACAGTTGTTTCTTCACATAGGATATGGATATTATATCAGGCATTCTGGTTACTAGATCTATGGTTTTAGATCTAGATTTGGGTAGTTTACCAATCTGGGTACTTTGACACTATTCTAAAGGTGTTTTAGAATGGACGACTCCTGGCATGTTAGTGTATCTGCAGGTGATGGAGTCACCCTCTCTAAAGGTATCTTACAGAATAAAGGGGAGAGGGATGTACATGATTGACATATCACTTACTTAGGCAATTGAGTCAATCATGAGATGTCAAGTACCACACCAGATGTTTTTTTTTGCACTAGCTGCAATAAGTTTATATGTTGATCCAATCCTGGAGAAACGTTCGGAAGCAGTTTATGAACATAAGTGAATGTTCTAGTGATTTGGTAACGGCAGCCTCCTTCGGGAGACGGTTATCATTCCAGGCTTCCAAGGTGGCCTTGATGACAGAGTGACTGTCAGAGTTATAGTTTTTCCCTCTTGACGAGAGGCAGTAGTTTGGACAGGTGGTCCAAGCGGATTTTGAGGGAGGCATGACGCAGGATACTGATTAAATTCAGTAGACGATACAGTCTAAGAAGTTTGCTGGATTTGGAGTTCATTTGTGAACTGGGTCCCATCAGATATTCAGACATATTCTAAGACAGGTATTGCTCATTTCGGGAGATGGTTTTCTCCGCGAACTTGAGATAAAGAGAGACATAGAAAGAAACATTGGAGCGGATCCACTCACTGAGGCTATTTCTCTAACGCAATAGTTTTACAAACGAGCTTTGTGAAACTGATTAGTAGAGAAGTTGGGTGTTCGGTATCACACGGGCTGTGAGTATGCGACACCGCGATAATTAGCCTTAAGTGCAAGTGGGAGATTGTTAGCTATAGTGCCTTCAAGTCAATTATTGGATCGCAGGTACGTGATTGCAATGATTGAGGGAGGACATATACCGGTAGAACAGTCTTACTCGAGATGATAGTATGCTATCTGATTTATTTTTATCATCGTGTACATGTTTTAGGTGACATTACAGATCACTATTACATGTTGATAGAGCCCATAGTATTCTTGCTTGACTACCAGCAGTATGATGGCGATCAGATACGTGAGAGCTGGGTGTCTATAAGCACATCCTTAAAATGTCCCTAGTCGTGGGAGTTTCGAGACTGGGCATCGATACTCCAAGAGTAGATTAGTGTATACTAATCGAGACCCCGACGAGTGGCGGTGGCCGGTCTCACAAGACATTGGTGTTAGTTGGTTCACCTAAGATATATACAGGTACTCATTGGGTTATGAGTACGCCGAACGGACTCGCCGGGAACATGCTAGTTGGTATTATACCTATTGTCAGATAGCAGTTCCCTGGTGACATGTGTACAGGTTAGTCTATCAACCTGAGATCGTCATTTATCTCGTGTGAGTTCCCACTGTACTTTGATTACTACCCTATCACGGCTCAAAGGAGTCATGCAAATAGGTTTTATTGGGTACAGTCTCGAGCCACATGGTGGCAGTGAGTAGATCGTTAGGGGATTCGTCTCTTCCGGTATTGGGGGTTGATGTCACGGTGTGCACGGATGGCCATCACCAAAAATCCTTGGCCAAGGTAATCGAGAATTACTGATTCAGATTGGTAGTTTCTCAGGTGGTGATTGGCTTCATACCGACAATAAATGTCGCGTTATTAGAGGTCTGACTTTATCCACCTCCTAGACTCGATATGCGATATTCATAGATGAACGGACTGAACTGTACGGATATTGTCACTATCAGGCTCAGTAGGGTTTCAGAATGAGTTTGCTCGTCGGCCTCCCTTTCGCTCAATACCTGGGTAGCCGTTACATACAGCTAGTGGCACTGATGTGCTTATGGTTAAACCCACTGCCAGCCTATTGACGAGTCTTTAGAGTCCCACACAGAGGGTTTCACTGCTTCAGGCGAAACATTGTAGAGGCCGTATGGTTTTATGGCAGTGTTCGATCATATACATGCACTTGTGCACAGATCATGATTGGACGAATAATACTGCTGGGTTTTGGTTTAAGCCGGATCCTAGTATTATATTGTTGGATTATTTTCGTCTCGTAGTATTTATATTCAGTCGGAATACGGATGCGGGTGTAGGGTGTTTTTCGTCACCCCATTGAGATGGGAATACGCGCGCGCTTGTCAGGCGCATTACAGATTCCCCCTGCCTAGGGTAGGCAGGGGTTTATTGATTATAGAGATCCGAATCTCCGGCAGCCGCGGACTAAACTGCCGTTAATTACCCCTCGCCTTTGGGGCGAGAGAACCTCCAATTGACGGGTTAAACTGGTCATACGAACTCAATGTGCAGTGCTGTGTTTTGGAGGGTTTTTGGATGTATCGGGGGTCCCGCTACCCGGATAGCGGGCTGGGGTCAAGGAGGCTAGCAGCCCCCTTGCGGGGTGCGGGGCAGCGCCCTGGCCCAAATTTTTTTAGAGGGACGGTGTTGTGGAGTGTGTGAGTATATATACATACATATAAAACAAAAAAGGGAAAGGGCATCCAAAGGATGCGTAGGAAAAAGCGCCAGCGCTTTGAGCGCAAGAGCGCTATGGCTTTGAGTGCTAGCGCGCCGCGTATCAGCACGTGGGCGCTCGGGCGCTAGCGCCCTGAGCGCAAGAGCGCTAGCATGCCAAGTGTCAGCACGTGGGCGCTCGGGTGCTAGCGCTTTGGGTGCTAGCGCCCCACGTGTCAGCGCGTGGGCGCTCTGAACGCAAGAGCGCTAGCGCTTTGAGTGCTAGCGCACCACGTGTCAGCGCATGGGTACTCGGGCGCAAGAGCGCTAGCGCATCACGTGTAAGCACGTGGGCGTTCGAGCGGCAAAAGGGACTTGGTCCCTGCAATAGGAGTTGTACTCCCAGAAAGGAGCACTTATTATTTTGTGTGTGTGTGTGTGTGTGTGTGTGTGTGTGTATGAGGAGTTAAACTCCTAGGATGTTTTGAAGCTGATGAAGGGGCTTCTCCCCTTGAGCCCTAGTTCCTCCCCAAAGTGGGGTTTCTGGAGATGGGTATCCTTCTTCTTCCTGTCGTTTGGCCGGATCTTGAAGATCAAGAGATGTGAGATTTTAAAAATCTCTTCTTTTCGAGATCATATGGTAGATCCAAGTTCCCCTTTGTGGGTTTTGTGGTGAAAAACTATTTAGTTTTGAAAAAGGAAGAGTAAAACTCTTGATTTAATTCAAAAGAAAGAAGAAGGTTTTAGAATCTTGAGGAAGGAGAAAGAGGCACAGGCCCTAATTTTTTTTTGGGGAATGAAAAGTGTCTCTTTATTCATCATCATGTTGCTTTATATAGGCTTGCATATTTACACATAGCCCCTTGGGCTTTACAAAATGGCATTTTGCCCATCCCATGGCTCATGTGCCATTTCTTTTTGCACATAAGCCATGGGCTTAAAAAAATTTGGCTTTATGCCCATAAAAATTACATCAAAATTATTTTTTACATGATTTGCATGGGGAGGCCGGCCGCTTTATGTTCCGGCTGGACTCGGGCATGGGCCCACTTGATCTGGGCTTGGGCCCAGCTGGCTTGGGTTGACCTTGACTTTGACTTGGTCAACCGGGGTGCAATTTTCGACCCCAACAAAGTGCCCCCATCAATAAATGCACACCATATATTTGGGTCGTGTGCATGAAATTGATGGATCTTCTTTCGCGTGGAGGCGACTTGCTTTGGTTCCCCCTTTTTGGGATGCACTACCATTTTTACGACGTAGACGGTCGACGCTTGACGCGTCTCCG
Organism: Agapanthus africanus; assembly: GCA_030015575.1. NCBI lineage: Eukaryota > Viridiplantae > Streptophyta > Magnoliopsida > Asparagales > Amaryllidaceae > Agapanthus > Agapanthus africanus. The sequence goes on along the minus strand of JASDDO010000001.1, from coordinate 455,256,532 downwards.
AGATGGAGTGTCCGTGGTAGACGTTTCCTTGGCCCGGAGTGATTTGGTAGACGTGCCCCCGGCACGGAGTGTCGCTAATCAACGTTTCCCCGAGGCGGAGTGCCTGTTGGTTGACGCGTCCTCGGCATGGAGTGTCTGCTTGTCGTTTCCCCGAGGCGGAGTATCGGCTGGTCGACGTATCCCCAAGACGGAGTGTCTGTTGTCGATGTGCCCCCGGCACGGAGTGTCTGCTTGACGTTTCCCCGAGGCGGAGTATCGGCTGGTTGACGTATCCCCGAGACGGAGTGTCTGTGGTCGATGTGCCCCCGGCACGCAGTGTCTGCTTGACGTTTCCCCGAGGAGGAGTATCGGCTGGTTGACGTATCCTCGAGACGGAGTGTCTGTGGTCGATGTGCCCCCGGCACGGAGTGTCTGCTTGACGTTTCCCCGAGGCGGAGTATCGGCTGGTTGACGTATCCCTGAGACGAAGTGTCTGTGGTCGATGTGCCCCCGGCACGGAGTGTCTGCTTGACGTTTCCCCGAGGCGGAGTATCGGCTGGTTGATGTATCTCCGAGACGGAGTGTCTGTGATCGATGTGCCCCGGCACAGTGTGTCTGTTTGACGTTTCCTCGAGGCGGAGTATCGGTTAGTTGACGTATCCCCGAGACAGAGTGTCTGTGGTCGATGTGCCCCCGGCACGGAGTGTCTGCTTGACGTTTCCCCAAGGCGGAGTATCGGTTGGTTGACGTATCCCCAAGACGGAGTGTCTGTGGTCGATGTGCCCCGAGCACGGAGTGTCTGCTTGACGTTTCCCCGAGGCGGAGTATCGGCTGGTCGACGTATCCCCGAGACGGAGTGTCTGTTGTCGATGTGCCCCCGGCACGGAGTGTCTGCTTGACGTTTTCCCGAGGCGGAGTATCAGCTGGTTGACGTATCCCCGAGACGGAGTGCCTGTGGTCGATGTGCCCCCGGCACGGAGTGTCTGCTTGACGTTTCCCCGAGGCGGAGTATCGGCTGGTTGACGTATCCCCGAGACGGAGTGTCTGCTTGATGCTTCCCCGTTACGGAGTGTCTGCTGTCGATGTGCCCCAGGCACGGAGTGTCTGCTTGACGTTTCCCCGAGGCGGAGTATCGGCTGGTTGACGTATCCCCGAGACGGAGTGTCTGCTAGACGTTTCCCCATTACGGAATGTCTGTTGTCGATGTGCCCCCGGCACGAAGTGTCTGCTTGACGTTTCCCCGAGGCGGAGTATTGGCTGGTTGACATGTGTCCAGCACGGAGTGTCTGCTGGCTGACGTGTCCCCGGCATGGAGTGTTTGTGTTGGACATTTCCCCGAGATGGAGTGTCGCTGGTTGACGTGTCCCCGGCACGGAGTGTCTGCTTGACGTTTCCCCATTATGGAGTGTCACTGTTGGACGTTTCCCCGGTACGGAGTGTCGCTGGTCGACGTTTCCCCGGCATGGAGTGTCTGTGTTGGACGTTTCCCCGAGACGGAGTGTCTGTTGTTTGACGCAGAGGTCGATGTTGGAATTGGTTGGTTTGATTTGTTTTGGGTTGACATCAGCATCACTACACTGGAATATGGTACCGAGAGCGAATCATCATCTGTCATGAGAGGATTTGGGAATTGGTTTTCTGTCGGCATCTGCATTGCTGCACTGGAATAATGCCAGGAGCAACTCATCATTTGCCCCGGGAGGATTTGGGAATTAGATTTTGTTTGGCATCTGCATTGCTGCACTGGAATAATGCCAGGAGCAACTCATCATTTGCCTCGGGAGAATTTGGGAATTGGTTTTTGTTTGGCATCTGCATTGCTGCACTGGAATAATGCCAGGAGCAACTCATCATTTTCCCCGGAAGGATTTGGGAATTGGTGGCTTAGGAGACAGGTTTAGATCCCTATCACCTAAGGCTTTTCAATTTTATGGGCCGTAAGGGTCCCATAAAAGCATTTTCTCCCTACGAGTCGAAAGGATCTCGTAGGTGTTTTTTCTCCTTAGGAGTCGTGGGGATTCCTAAGTGTGTTGCTCCTTTGTGAGTCGTAAGGATCTCACGCGGGAATTTTCTCCTCACAAAGTCGAGAGGACTTTGCGAGTGCATTTCATCTCTTTTTTTTACGAGTTTGCGCCCTTTCGAGTTTTCACAAACTCGCCGGCAGTCCTGCTGTTTTTACTCACGGAGCCCTTTCGGGTTTTCATCCGTGCCCATTTTGCTTGTGGACATACCTTTTTTTTTGGCAGGTGGGACTTTGAATGTGGTCTCACTGGTAGGACTTGGGAGAGATTGAGATTGTTTTACGCCCGTGGATTGTATACGGTTCTGCAGGATGTATGATCCAGACCGTAGGGCCAGAAAAATTTCGGGATTTTGTTGGCGTCTGCATCGCTGCACTGGAATATGGTACCAGGAGCGACTCATCACTCGCCGTTGGGGTATGGGATTTGGAATTTGGTTGGCGTCTGCATCGCTGCACTGGAATATGGTACCAGGAGCGACTCATCATTCGCCGTTGGGGTATGGGATTTGGAATTTGGTTGACGTCTGCATCGCTGCACTAGAATATGGTACCAGGAGCGACTCATCATTCGCCATTTGGGATTAGGGAGCGATGGCTTAGAAGACAGGTTTAGATCCCTATCACCTAAGGCTTTTCAATTTTATGGGCCGTGAGGGTCCCATAAAAGCATTTTCTCCCTACGAGTCGTAAGGATCCCGTAAGTGCATTTTCTCATTAGGAGTCGTGAGGACTTCCAAGTGTGTTTTTCCTTTGTGAGTCGTAAGGATCCCACAAAGGTTTGTTCTCCTCATGTATCGTGAGGATACATGAATGGGTCTTCCCAATGGAGCATAATATCAAGGGCGGAGACCGGCCGTTGGACTGGTGACTGCGGTGGGGTATGGGTATGATGAGAATTATTTGAGCCCGTGGATTGTATACGGTAGTCAATTTGGGAGCCCGCCCGTAGGGCTGGAAGAATTTTTGGGAAATTGGATTTTGGTTGGCGTCTGCATCGCTGCACTGGAATATGGTACCAGGAGCGACTCATCATTCGCCGTTTTTTTGTATTTTGTTGGGGGGTTTTTTTGCATTTTTTTTTTGTTTTTCCGCGATTGCTCTATCATTTTAGCTTTTCTTATCGCGAAGGTCGCGATTGCCCTATCATTTCGGCTTTTATTCGCGGTTGCCCTATCATTTCGGCTTTATTTTTCATCTTTATTTTACTCGCTGATTTTTATTGCGAGTTGCCCCATCATTTCGGCTTTTTATTATTTTTTTGTTTTATTTACACATTTTTACATTCCCAGTTTAACGACTTAGAGGTCGATTGTTCCCAGTTTAATGACGTGGTGGTCATTTATTCCCAGTTTAAAGACTTGGTGGTCTGTCATTCCCAGTTTAACGATGTGGTGGTCAGTTGTTCCCAGTTTAACGACGTGGTGTTCGACTGTTTCCAGTTTAATGACGTAGAGCTCATCTGTTTCCAGTTTAACGACATAGAGGTCATCTGTTTCCAGTTTAACGACTTAGAGGTCATCTGTTTCCAGTTTAACGACTTAGAGGTCATCTGTTTCCAGTTTAACGACTTAGAGGTCATCTATTTCCAGTTTAACGACGTAGAGGTCATCTGTTTCCAGTTTAACGATGTAGAAGTCATCTGTTTCCAGTTTAACGACTTAGAGGTCATCTGTTTCCATTTTAACGACGTAGAGGTCATCTGTTTCCAGTTTAACGACTTAAAGGTCATCTGACGGGGAGCTTAGAGAAGATACCTGATTGAGCAGTTGTCAGGGGCACCGCTGGAGCTTGCCCGAGATGCCTTATTACTTTGTCGGTATTGATGGCTTTGCCCCCAGCTGGGGCCGAGGAAAGTCGTTCAAATATAATCATTCGGGAATCAATCCAGACATTCAAAAGACTTGCGTTTGAAGATAGCAACTGAAAATTGTTAACCCCTACAAATAGAAACATGATTTCAGTATAGACAATCGATATGTATATTGATTGAGCTCGCATGAACATTTAACCCGAAATATGGGAGGAGATATTGGTCCCACCGGGCGTGCCAGAACCTGTAGGGTGTTTTTTGTCCCCCCATTGAGATGGGAATACGCGCGCGCTTGTCAGGCGCATTACAGATTCCTCCTGCCTAGGGTAGGCAGGGGTTTATTGATTGTGGGGATCCGAATCTCCAGCAGCCGCGGACTAAGCTGTCGTTAATTACCTCCCGCCTTTGGGGTGAGGGAACCTCCGATTGACGGGTTAAACTGGTCATGCGAACTCAATGTGCAGTGTTGTGTTTTGGAGGGTTTTTGGATGTATCGGGGGCCCCGCAGAGTTTTTACGGGGGTCCCGCTACCCGGATAGCAAGCTGGGGGTCAATGGGGCTAGCAGCCCCCTTGCGGGGTGCGGGGCAGCGCCCCGGCCCAAATTTTTTTAGAGGGACTGTGTTGTGGAGTGTGTGAGTATATATACATACATATAAAAAAAAGGGAAAGGGCATCCAAAAAATGCGTGGGAAAAAACGCCAGCGCTTTGAGCACAAGAGCGCTAGCGTTTTGAGTGCTAGCGCGCCGCGTGTCAGCACGTGGACGCTCGGGCGCTAGCGCCCTGAGCGCAAGAGCGCTAGCGCGCCACGTGTCAGCACGTGGGCGCTCGGGCGGCAAAAGGGACTTGGTCCCTGCAATGGGAGTTGTACTCCCAGAAAGGAGCACTTATTATTTTGTGTGTGTGTGTGTGTGTGTGTGAGGAGTTAAACTCCTAGGATGTTTTGAAGCTGATGAAGGGGCTTCTCCCCTTGAGCCCTAGTTCCTCCCCAAAGTGGGGTTTCTGGAGACGGGTCTCCTTCTTCTTCTTGTCGTTTGGTCGGATCTTGAAGATCAAGAGATGTGAGATTTTAAAAATCTCTTCTTTTTGAGATCTGATGGTAGATCCAAGTTCCCCTTTGTGGGTTTTGTGGTGAAAAACTATTTAGTTTTGAAAAAGGAAGAGTAAAACTCTTGATTTAATTCAAAAGAAAGAAAAATGTTTTAGAACCTTGAGGAAGGAGAAAGAGGCACGTGCCCTAATTTTTTTTGGGGAATGAAAAGTGTCTCTTTATTCATCATCATGTTGCCTTATATAGGCTTACATATTTACACATAGCCCCTTGGGCTTTACAAAATGGTATTTTGCCCATCCCATGGCTCATGTGCCATTTTTTTTTGCACATAAGCCATGGGCTTACAAAAATTTGGCTTTATGCCCATAAAAATTACATCAAAATTATTTTTTACATGATTTGCATGGGGAGGCCAGCCGTTTCATGTTCCAGATCGACTCGAGCATGGGCCCACTTGATCTGGGCTTGGGCCCAGCTGGCTTGGGGTTGACCTTGACTTTGACTTGGTCAACTGGGGTGCAATTTTCGACCCCAACAGCGGGTATGTATATACGGATGAGGGGTATTCTTGTAATTCGTTACAAGATTACTTTAAAAGTTGCCATTTTATTTTGTTATTAAACATTTTGATTTAAATGTTTATGGAGAGGGAAGGTGTGACTCATTGTTTTTAGCATGCTCACTTGGTGATTCATGGATGTCACATGGGTGTGACTCATGGTGGGTCATGGGCAACATGCTGGGGTTTTGGTTTGTAGTGTAAGATATTTGTTGTGAACTTGGGATATTTTTTTCATGAGTTGATATTTTTAGTTGCTCACAAACAAATACTCACACAACATTCACTTAGAAAAAGGCAGCCACTCTTTTTCTTGCCTTGCTCCTTTTCTTTTCTTTGAGCTTCACACTTTCTTCTCCCATGGCATTTTTTTCAACCTCCACCCAAACACTCTCATGAGTTGAGAATCCTTGGGTGTATTGAGACAAAATAATCACACACACTCTCTACTTCATCTTGGCTATCTAGGTTAGCAAACTAGATACCCGAGTTGCTTCGGTTTTGAGATCAGAACCCGTATTACTAACCCTCGACGTGGATCTTCTTCGATGTGGGGAGACCGGAGATCAAACATGATCAAGTAAACCGCGAGGAGCTTGGGACAGAGGTTGAAGACCGAAGGACACGGATCGTTCGGTATAACCATTCTAAATCCTTTGCATATTTTGTTATCTAGGGCTTATGGGTAGATCCGGCTAATTGGTTGTGGGAGCGTCACATTTTATAAATTTTTGTTCTCCATTTGGTCACGGATTGATGGCCGGGGCGCTGCCAAAACCCAACAGCTAAGACAGCCTAGTATTTATAGGAAAGAAAAATGGGGTATGGTGAATTTAAAATGTATTAAAATGGTGGTAATTGGATAGATGAAAGGTTGCAGACTCTCTATATTGAATAGGTTGCTTTGGGGTATTGAAATGAACAGGCGGGAGGCCAAGAGTCGCACACCCACAGGCAGGGCACGGGCACCCACTACCTGGCTACCTAAATTAAGGGTTAAGCCGTCCGGGGCAGGTCCATCGCATGAGTTAGGTTTGAGTTTTGGGTCTCCATATCGGGTCAGTACAACTAGTCCAATAACATATGTCGTTTCTCGAATAAGTTTTCGAAACTCCATGCAATGCTCATGAACTCTCCGAGGCTCCAAAACGACAAAAAGAAAAATAATTATGTTGTAGAGATTCGAACATGCAAACTATGTGACAACAATGCAAAGACTTAACCAATGGACTACAAGTTGTTTCCTGCATATATTTAACAAGAATTAAATATATACCGTTGCTTGAAAAGGAAGTGGGCTTAGGAAAAAGAAAAGAAAGAAATCAAATGAAACCGTTTTGGTGAGAGGCTTGGGGTTTGGGGTTTGCATAATTATAGAATAGGCAAAAATAGATGGAGGGATAAGATAATATATTTAATAGAAAATAAAATATACGGAAATACCTAAAAATAAATATAATATTTAATTAATGGTATTATGAATGTATAGAAATTTTGGGACCGTTACAACCTTATTGCGCACTTGTTTAAGGCTCGTTTTTCTTGGATTAATGTAATAAACACTTCTTATTATGTGCCTGGGATGTAATAATGTTTTAATTAATGGATTAAATGTTGTTAGTTTATTTGTTGTTTTGGTACATTTTCTACATGCTTATATACGTTTAACGTAATTGTATCGAGTAAGACCACCCCCGATATAGTTAGGTTGCGGGCCGAACTACGTCACCGCTTTAGTAATTTGGAAAGCATGGCGCGACAATGGTGGAGCTCCCTTTGGGGATCCCCGCCAACGAGCGGAGGCTACGCCAGTCACGAAAGCCTTGGGCTTTCATCAAATTCCCAATTCGAAAAATATGTTTGCTTGGGGTGAAAGCATATGGTTTTCACCCTAAGAACCCTAATGATCTCTTGTTCTTCGAGCTTGATGAAGAAAGCCTGCTTCTTTTCTTGGTCTTGATATTGGACTCTTGAGCTGAGCTTTCTTCTTCAAATGATGGGTTATTTGGGGAAGGAGATGAAGAAAGGAGATGAGTGAGACCCAAAAGGAACTCTCCTCCTTTTAGGTCTCTCTCTCGGGAAGAAGATGATGAAAAGCAACTTGCATATTTTTTTTGGAGGCTCAAGATCCTTGAAAGATATGAGAGAATGAAAGTTGTTATTGATTTCTTTATATATTTGCTTTGTATAGGCTTACAACTTTGCACATAACCCCTTGGACTTTACACAATTGGCATTTTGCCTTTTACATGCCCATGCGCTCATTTCTTTTTGCACATAAACTATAGATTTTACATAAATTTTTCTTTTTTCCCATTTGTGTTATATTTTCATCATTATTTGCATACAAAATTTATTTATTAAAAATTTCTTTATCTTTCTTCTTTGATGGCCTGCCGGTTTCGCTTGAGCGGTTTGGACGTGGGCTCACTTGCTTGGGCTTGGGCTTAGGCCTAAGACGGGTTGGTTGGACTTAGGTCCACTTGTTTGGGTGTTGACTTCTACATTTTGACTTTGACTTTTGATTTTTGATTTCGGCGATGGGGTATAAATTTCGACTCCAACAATGAATTTACTGAGAAGCTATATGGGAGACAACAAGAAAAGTTGGGAGACGGTATTGCCTCAAGCTGAGTTCACCGACAACCGATCGACTTCATGGTCAACCAGGAAAAATCCTTTTGAGATGGTGTATGAGAGGAATCCAAATAGTACTCTTGATCTTGTACCGATTCCCATCAGTACGAAATTTAGTCGAGATGTCGATGACTGTTCAGACTATAATATTGCATTATTCATTCCCCTATTCTTATTCTCTTTATAAATAAACAGGTACTCTTGACACACTTTTGATACATGTTACAGGATACAGGGCTTGGATGCAAATACAGTGAAAAAGACGAAAGCTGATGCAGAAAAGGAACTTTTGACCAACAAGTAGACGGATCCTAGTCAAGCCTAGTCGAAGAACAGTGCAAGGTCCAAAAAGTCAAGTGAACGGTTAAAAGATCGCTACAAGTATTCACTGAAATATCTGGAGGAGAATAAGAAGCCCAAAAGAGAAAATACATATGGAAATAGGAAGCCCAAGAAGTTAATAAGGAGTCCCAGAAGTTTGGTGAGCTAAGGCCACCAAAGGGCCGCGGAACCGCGGCCCAAGCGCCTTATTGTCGCGGTTCCGCGGCCGTTTGTTGCACGTGTCGGCACCGACTTCTTGTGTCGGTGCGACGGTTCGGGTGTTGGGATTTTTAGAGGTCAAATCTGTAATTGCGCATGTGCGAGAGTCTGTAACCCTAGGTTTTCTGTTTTCCTATAAATTGTATTTCCAGATCTGTAAAAACTCATGTCTCTTTTCAATCAATAAAATTCAGAAGTTCTGGGAATTATATTCAGATCTGTTCTTCTTGCTTGGAGGGAGCCATCGAATTAGTAAGTAATTTTATTTTTGTTCCTTTAATTAAATGTTTTCTCATCCCCTAATGAGCGAGTAATCTCCTCGCTTGTTAGGGTTAGCCTTAGGGAAAGGGTTGAGAGATGAGATCTCTCACCTCTTTCAATGCCACATTCACCTAAGAGTTAGAACTCCATGCATGCACGCACAACCGCTCCCTACGGCATCCTACCCCTCGAGGTAACGATGAACCTAGTATAAAGGGCCGGTTGCGCGTGTTTTCCATGGGGGTTAGGGTAATTATCAACAAAGGAAGGATGCGAATCTAGAGGAAGAAACATCTTCCCAACAGATTCGGATCCACTTTATTGACAATTACCGTAACACCTAATAGATCCAAAAAAGAAGGCATTGAAAGCGGTGAAGAAAACGTTAATCTCCAAAACTTCCCCTAAAGCTAACCCTAGCAAGACTTTTAAATTAGATTAATTAAGATCCAGTTTTTTATAGATTTTAGAAATCAACCAAAACGACACTTTGAATCAACTCGTTAAAACATATTAAAGAAATTTACCCATCTCTGTGGATCGACCCGTACTCACCGGCTAGCTGCAAAGCGACGCCGTTTCTGATTACGGTAAACTCATATTTTTGACACTAATCAATGACATGGCCGAATACATTAAGAAACTTAATCAACAAATCCGTGTCAAGTTAGAGAAGCCCAACGAGAAGTACAAAGCAGCTGCCGATAACCATCAAAGATCGTCTGAATTTGAAGTAGAAGATTTGGTATGGATCAATATTCGACCCAACCAATTTTCTCGAGATGTAAAACGTTGCGCCGAAGAACAAGAAGAGCCGAACTCATGGTCAAGTTCTTTCCAATCCGGAAAATCCGATGCAGGAGCATATGGCCAAGACCAAGACCAAGCGGATGACCGAGATCAAGTGGGAGTCGATCAAGCGGGAGTGGATTTTGATGAAGATTTGATTAAATATTTAGATGATTCCACAAAACATTGTTGCAATTGAAATTGAGATTCAATTAAACATTTGTTGCAATTTAACTTGTTATTTATTTAGATCTAATTAGTTTAGATTAAGTTTAGTTTATTATCTTTCCTTTTTAGTTAAGACTTCTTTCTTTTCCGTTAAGAATTTTATTCTTCTATTTAAATGGATGAATATTATTGTATTATGAGAGTTGAATTGATTATTGAAAAAAGTTTGCTTGTTAGCAAATACAAGCTGCGGGTTTGTGTTTGAAGGAGAGGTAATCATACCCCGTCCTTGGTTATTTTAGGGTTTTGATTGTGTGATTTCTCCTGAGAGTTTGAGATCGTACTGAGTATCATGTCTTTATAGACCGATCTTCATCACTAGTGGGTCATTTTTTGTGGAGTTTTTAGAGATCTATTTTTAGTTAATTATTTTAGAATTGTAATAAATTGATGCAACAAGTAGATTATTTTAGAGTTAAGAATTTTTTTAATGAGATTGCATGAGAAGGCATTGGAATCTTTATTGATAAATTTTTATTTAGAGATTATTTTTATTAGAAAAATTGAATGATTTTATAGACTTTGCAGTTTCTAATGGAGAAATTGCGGCAATTGCGGTCGTGTCACGCATCTTATATAAAAGAAATTAATTATTCTTGAGATCCCCTTCAGTCATTTCCCTATCTAACCCTGTCCAGATATCGGCATGTCATCAATTTCAAACGACTCAGAACACACAACAACAAAAGTCCACCCTAGCGGATTTGTGTGGCACCGGCAATGCCTCTTCAAATCCCGGTAAAATAAAATTAAGAGTAAATTGTCAAAACCCTCAAGCAGGTTCTCCCACTGACAAAAAAACCGTGGCCCCAAAGCATTCGTGAAAACCCCCCGAAAGGTTTTCTGTTGTCAAAATACTTAAACATGCGGTATTTGTATAGTTACCTATTATATCTAGTTATTATGCGATATTTATGTAGTTGTTTGTGATATGTATGAACTATTTAGATATAGTAGGCAACTACACGAATATTATATAAAAATTTCGCAGGAAGTTCTTGACAATTATGTTGAGGTTAGGGGTTTTTCGTCAGCGAAAAACCTGTTTGGGGTCTTTTTTATTTTTTTTTGACAATTTACCCAAATTGAAATGAGTTTATGCCGAAGTTGTTCATGATATTTTAGTGAAACGTAAATCCTCCTAGAACTTTAAGCAGCTAATGTGCAATTAACCAAGGTTCAACCAATGGCCAATGGGGACTACGTCATACCCTCGCACGCGAGGTTCAGATTCTCTCCAGCCCATTCCTCTATCCAATCCCATCCGAATCTCGCTACGTCAGCAATTCTAAGCAACGCAGAACACCAAACAGCGGAAATCCACTGCAGTGGATCTGGGCACAACCGCCCCCGCCTCCCCGAATCCCAAACCGGTAAAAATAATTTCCACTCCCCCAAGACGAAGAAAGCATTCGCCAGTCAAAAGTCGACGCACGTGACCCGCTATCGCCGGTCACACGGTCACCCCAGAGAGCGAGCGGGCACGCACAAGTTGGCAACTTCCTCCAGCGAGTCGGTGAATCTTCCCCCCTTACCCCTGCATTAATTTATCTTTTTTCAATCTTTCCCCTATTAATTTAATCCTATATAAAAAAAACCAATCAAGAAAAGGCCTCGACAACGAGAGAGAGAGAGAGAGAGAGAGGGCGAGGGTTTCGATCTTCGATCTGATGCTCGATGTCGAAGATGAAGCATCTCCTTCGAAAGCTCCACATCGGCGGCGGAGGCGGCGCGGATCACCAGCAGGATCGGTTGGTGGCGGCGCCGGCGGATCCGAAGCCCAATCTCTTGCCTAGCGTCGTGAACACGTCGCCGGCGTCGTCGTCTCCTTCTCCTTCGTCCTCGGTGTCGTCCAGGGGAGGGGGGTCTGAATCGGGGAGTGGATCGAGGAGTATTCCGCAGGCGGCGGCGGTGGCGGCGGCTGGGGGAGGGAGCGATTTCAGCTTGTTTGAGGAGGAGTACCAGGTGCAGCTGGCGCTGGCGCTGAGCGCGTCGGATCCGGATGGGGTTGAGGATTTGGATTCGGTGCAGATGAAGGCGGCGAAGAGGATGAGCTTGGTGAGCTCAGCGACGGCGGAGGCTGGTGTTGGGGGCGGAGGAGGGGAGGATAATGCCATGGAGTTTCTTTCGCTTCGTTATTGGGTTAGTTTCTTGATTGATTTGTTGATTGAAGTCCTTTTGTGAATTTTAGGGTTTTGGTAGTTAGGGGTGCTTTCATTCTAGTAGTACAATAGCAATCCCTTGTCCGGGTCTAGCAGAACTTGGATACCCAGTGCATATGGCTTGGTTGTAATCTTTTTGATTTGGAGAACTGCTTAGGGACACTCTAAACCCCCAACCATTGCCATGCTTATAGAACCCTATGTTATGCACAGATGATTATTTGGATTCTAAAAGTATTAGTGTGTGTGGTATTACGCTCGGCTTAAACCTCAAATAACATGCATTGAGAACAACCCCCCTCTCCCCCCCAAAGAGAAATACGAAAAGAAACAATTTTTTTAAAAATAAAATAAAAACAGGTATGGCTTTATGCTTTCTTTTCTTATTTCTTTTACAAAATGTTATTCTATAAGTGGAGAACCGTGAACAAGATCGAAATTAGGTTTAGTATTGTTATAAAGCATGAAAGAAGTCTACATGTATGAGTGGTTGAAACCTTAAACATGCTTGATCATGGTAACTAGTTAGCTAGGGCGAAAGTTTGCTAAGGAAGTTGATTAATTCTGGGATTTAATGAGATTAAATCAAATGGATACCATAGCACGAACTACTGCTGTTGCATGCTCATTACAGTCCGACAACAATATAAAACTACAGGAGTTCTGCAGCACCTGGCATCAAGGATTCTTGTATTAGAATCAAATGAATAGTTGTTATATGACTAAATTGTGGTTGTAAGTTCATTTAAGTGAATTTTTTGTTATTATATGTTCTTCATCTTTTATTCTGCATCTATTAGAAGAGAATGTCGTTGCAGCTGATATGTTTTGTGCTTGTGTTAGGTCTCTGTGTTAATCAGTATATTATCTGTTGCAGAGTTACAATGCTGTAAACTATGATGAGAAGCTGATGGATGGATTTTATGATGTATATGGTGTTGTATCAAATCCGAACTCACAAGGAAAGATGCCTTCATTAGTGGATCTTCAAGCAATACCAGTTTCAGACAATATCGACTATGAAGTAGTCTTGATAAATCGCACCATCGATCATGCACTTCAACAACTTGAGGGAAGAGCCACATCCATTGCTTTAGAATGCAAAGCAGTGGAGCTTGGACCAATTTCTAGCGGTCTAGTTCAGAAGATAGCAGATCTCGTTGTTGACAGTATGGGTGGTCCTGTTACTGATGCTGAGGATATGCTAAGAAGATGGACATTTAAGAGCTTTGAATTACGGACATCGTTGAACACTATTGTTCTTCCACTTGGTTTGCTTGAAGTAGGGTTGTCTCGCCACAGGGCCTTGCTCTTCAAGGTATCAACTTTCTTCATGTTTAATTTAACTACTATTAGTTCACTGTTGATGAACAACGTAAATGTTAAATATAATTATGCAATAAAAATTTGACACATGATGTTTGCATTTTTCCTGTTGGGTGTTCCACATAATACAATGCTATAATTAACTCCTTGCTGCACTACACACCACTTCTGTTTGTTTTAGGTGCATGCAGGCTTCAAGGTGCTATTTGACAACCCTGTTTCGGTCACCTAAACCATGGTTTCATGGAATTTAGAGGGTCACCTAAACCATGGTTTCATGGAATTTAGAGGGGACAAAATTTGGGATTAGGCATGTTTTAGAAACTAATTGGGGATCTAGACATGTTTTAGAACTATTTAGATATTTAGCACAATCGGATCACATCACTGTCACATAGGACTGGTTGTTGTTGGTGAGTGCGGGTCGAATTTCGCATTTTGCAAGTGCGGAATAGGTATTGGAGCCAAGTGTGAAGACTTGGCTGTTTGGGGGAGTCCAATTCCGCACTTTGCAAGTGCGTAATTGGACTTGGCCTCTCCTGAGAGCCAAGTCTTTCACACTTTGCTCTCTTGGGGAGGCCAAGTCTTATTCTGCACTTGCAAGTCTTCGGTCTCTGGTTGGGGGCCAAGCCTATTCCCACCAAGCAAACCTGAAAGCCACCTTCTCCTTCAATTAAGCCTCCTCCTTCAATTAAGACTCTTTCAAATACTAAACCTCCTAAGTTCTTTACTAAATTTAGTCCATGTCATATCGGTTTCTTCACTAAATTTAGTCTCCTCCTTCATACCAAACCTCCTAAGTTCCAATATCTAATTTTTATCCTACAACATCAATTGATCATACCAAAATCCTCGAATTTTTGCAACTCCAAAAACTGACTGCCCAAAAGTTCAAACAAAAAATGGACAGCACCCATTCTGTAAATGTTGACTAAATTAATGTACAACACTAACAAAATTAACGCAACCCCACACGGGAGCTAACTCGGCGCCAAACATGGTGGAGACATAATCTACGCAAAATATACGTCTAAAGGCGAAGAACAACAAGCGGAACGCAATGAACAGTATATATAAATAAAGCGAAGCCGACTCCACACGAGTTTGACATCTTAATATATACATCTCATGAATTCGATAAAAACAAGTATAAAAGAGACCGTCACATCAAGCACGACAAAGCCTGTGAAATCCTAGATCAACCGCGACGGCGCTGCGATGGACCAGGTATATCTTCTGGTTGTGTGGCTGGATGTGAGAGTCCAGATTGGACCGTAGTTCTAGAAGGACTAGCTGCGTCTCTATGTCGGCGACATTGAAGTTGATAAGTCAAGTTCACCGGTGCTCGAGGGGGAGGAGGAGGAGGATCCGGACGTCTTATTGGACACCGTTGAAAAAACGACTGACCGATTTTCATATAGCCTCGATCCCACTAGCTGATGTCATATGTCCACCTATTACGCTGTCCGCGACATCATGGACCTAAAATAAGACGTCGGACTGTAATATAGATAAGTAAATATCTTAAATATATAATTTAAAGAAATTACATAATAAAAAATAGACAGCAACAACAATGTGTTTACCATCTCACGCTCAACGGGTTCTTGCAGCTCATATGTCACCCGTGGAGGACACGCCGTCTGAATGTACCGCCGTGTTATCCTCGAGTACCAGCGCTGGTAATCTTCTATCGGTAAAGACAAATCTATCTGGTGTTCGACAAGCAAAGCTCATGCATCCTATCTAAGGATGCAGACATGTCGAAAAGCTCTCCAATCTACAGCTCTACCTCTTCGTTTGACCCTATTAATCTGCTCTACCGGATCTGGGATGTGTTGTACAAGCCCAAATTGTCGTAATACACGGTCGTGACATGATATGCAACGATGCCGAAACAGATAATAGGTGTCCAGGCACGCTAGATATCTGGAAACTATAAACACATCCGGTAAAGCCCGATAGATATCCAGTGTATATAGCATCCAGAGTACAACTCAGTTCGGAAGCATATTTAACTCATTTCGGTAAAACTCGAGAGACCTAGCGGGTGTCTTATCTCTTGTTTGACCAACGTTAAATCTGTAACACAACAAAAAAGCAATGTAATTCAGGAGTTACACTTGCGATTCACAAAAATTGTAAAAGTTGATTTTAATTAGATAACTTATAGTTTTACCTGCACCATAATGGCTGATCTTCATCTAGCTGCATCTCCTGAATAAATGTAGGACAACTGGTGGATAGTCGGGTCCAGCACCACATCTGCAGATATCATACTTTATTAGATACCGATATATTCGAAATGATAACAAAATCTATTAAGTATTTTAAATTTTTACCTGAAGAAAAAGACAACCATCTATAATATTGTGCTCATGCAGAGCGACATAGGTCAACTCCTCGTAAAGGTAAGCCAGTACGACACTCCTCCACGACAACGTGCCACATATGTCTAGACCGGTTAATTTTGGTAGCCACATGAGATATACCATGTTCTTCGATGTGTCAGGAAATAAGAACGTCCCTAGCTGAAGAAGAATATAAGCCCGTACGTACTGCTCGATCTCCGCTTGATCTGCATCGTCTTTTGGGGGGAGCGAATGCTTCATGAAGCTATGGAAGCTTGAGAGCACCTCTTTTCATTTGTGTGGGTGCCCGACCAAGATACTCAATGCAAAGCTCTCACCAGTCGTAACCGGAACTCCTGTCACCGGTGGACCGTGGATACGTAGGTCAAGTAGTACAACAACATCCTGAAGGGTGATCGTCATCTCCCCCACAGGCAAATGAAATGTGGAGGTCTCTGTCCTCCATCGCTCGGCCAACGCTGTAATGTGAAGATGGTCGAGACCAATGTAGTCAATTTTCGAGTAGTCAAGAAATCCTGCACGTGCTAACCCAGCCTGCACACGTGCATCTCCAATCGCCCATGACCTACTCTGCTGTAAGTGAGCAGTACATGTCAAAACGACGTTTTCCTGCACATTAAACAAACATAGAAATATACAATTAGAAGTAAGTACATGTACTATACTGAATTGAATTAATTTCTTACCGTCATGCATGTCGTCGTCCGATGTCGATCCGACAGGTATAAAACAGACGGATCTACAGATTCTGGGTCTATCGATACAATATCTGCCAAAAGTAATGATTCAAAGATAAGTACCAATTATATATCAACCAATACAATATGTAACTGTAGATAAAATACAATATATCAAACGAACACAATACATAACCGGCGATAAATGATACAATATATCAAGCGACACAATACAATACTATCAATAGGATACAATGCATCACCGAACACGATACATCAAGCGACACAATACATACCAGTTCTAACGGATATAAGGCATCAATGAACATAATACATAACTGAATAAAAGCTACTCCTTCCGTCCCACTTTCATAATCATTTTAGAGACTTATTATTGTCCCATAATTCTAGTCGTTTTTGACAATTGAGCTAATTTTACCAGCCGATTACCAAATTTACCCTTCATTATAATCTCATACACCTCATATGCGTTGCTTGGTTTCTGAGTGAAAAAATGCAGCATAACTTTGAGAATTGAAACAAATTAACTCTTCACATTCTATACTCACGTTCTCCAAACTGGAAAATTATTACTCCTATTGTATGTCCTTTCTCATTGGATATCTCCTTCACTAAATGGTACACTTTCTCATCTCTTTAAATGTTCATCTTCTCGTTTTATAAAACCATGAAGAAGCCAAGCTTAAAATGACTACATTGGTAATGTAAAGAATTTTTTTTGCACGAGGTCACTTGAGAAGCCCATTGCCATACCTAGGGCACTGTGTTTTATGTAGGGAGACTTGGTGAATTATGGATATTGCGGTAAATTGAAATACTCATAATTTAACATCTTCATAAGCGTGAAAAATGCTAAAACGACTATTAAAGTGGGACGGAGGGAGTACAATACATCATTACGGTTGATTATGAAGTTGATGGGGAAGGTTAGGACATCGTGATTTTTTATAACCATAGGTTTTGCGATTGTTGCAGCTGTTCCGCCCTTTCATTCTTTCGCACCCTTCATCATAGCATCCTTAATATGATAGCTTGGAGGCCTAACTTTCTTTCTCGTATTGCCGGATGAGAATATACATGGCCTATGATATTCCTCCCAGTGTCGATCTGGAACATGTCTAAACAAAGGGGCATATGGCTCGATAGTATTGTGTGTAATACTCTCCACGGTATAACATCTCGTATGGTATGTTTGCTTCCCTGAAGCTCGTGAACAAGCTGCCATCACATGTTTGCATTGAAGCTTTTGTAGTAAAGGTATATTACAACTACAACGATATTCATTATTGTCTATACCGACGTCATACGTAATTCCATTTTTATCTACCACTTCCCAACAATGCTTAGAAAATCGACGAAATTGGCAATGTCTCGCATCCGTATTTCTTTTTGCCAATTTACTCTTATTTTTATAAGTGAACAGTATGTCTCATTTAGCCGCTGCTTCATGACGAGTGACGAAATACGTGTTGAGACGGTAGAAGGTTCGAGCAATCAATGCATGTATAGGTAATGCACGAGTTCCTTTAAGAACACCATTAATGCTCTCGGAGCAATTCGTGGTCAGAATACAATACCTTATACCGCCGTCCATACAAAATGCCCAACGTTTTTCGTACCCCTAAACTTTTGTTAATCCAAGTATTTGCCTCCGGATTTAATTCTTTAATACGAGCTTTTTTAAGCATAAATTAGAGAATCCGAAGCACGGCCGACTTCATACAACAAAAGCTGTAATACTTCGTCTTTGATTTTTTTCGAGAAATTAGCTCTGATATATCTCAAACAATAGCGATGACAATGGAGCGTCCACCAGTCTTGAGCTAGTGCCCTTGGAAGTCCCTTCATCCGATCAAACTACCATGTAATTTCACGACGGCTTACACTGGGAATATACATACGAATACATGTGAAAAACCATTCCCAATTTGCTTCAGTTTCACCACCGACAGCCGCAAACGCCAAAGGATACAACCCTCCATTTGCATCCATCCCGATAGCAACAAGCAAATGCCCCTTATGTTTACCATATAAGTGTGCTATCAATGCTCAGAACTAAACGACAGTATTCAAATCCCTTAATTGATGGTCCAAATGCCCAGAACACGTTGGTAAACTGGACCGCTGTTGGAGTCAGGTTTTCGTAGATGATCTTGTAGACTGTGTCGGCATTGCTTTTTGTGATTGCCTCCAAGTACCGTGGCAGAGTTTGATATGATTTCTCCCAATCCCCAAATACCATGTATAAAACCTTTCTTCTCGCCTCCCACGCTTTAAAATAAGAAATATTAATTTGATATGCCCATTCTATTTGATCTTGAATGGCAGCTGGTATTATATCAAGCCGCCTCTTCAGTAAAGGCAAGATGCACTTGCATATAAATGTTGATGTGGCCTGTTTGTGCCCCACATCCCCTACAGCATCTCAGCACCGATACTCCAGATTATATTCTTTTATAGTGAAGTATGCCGAATGCGCCCACCGTTTTGAAATTATTGCATGAAGTTTCCAAGGGTTGTCTAGGGCCCGTACTTAGATTGTTAGCACACACTACAATATATTTTGTTTTAGTACTCCTGGTTGTTTTGAATCACACACACATCTTAATGGCCATGCACTGATTTCTTCAATCAATTTTCCTTTCGTCGCAAACATCTGTTCGGCTTGAAATATGACATTATCGTCTGTTTGCGTCGCCCAATGAGTGTCATCAATGATCATATCCTCAATAGCATATGCTTTTACCATGGCATCATCAATCACTTCATTAGGATGTGCCTCTTCGAACTCAACATATTCGTTAGCATATGCTCCATGCACTCACTGATCGTCCATTTTATTTGGTCTGCGTACTGCATACTATTTTCTTGCATACCACCACCTCATTCACGATCGGTATCTATATCATTACCATCTCCCTCGTTTTCGGGGTCATCTCTTTCTTCAACATGATGTGAGGAAGATGGTCTCGCATAAGGTGTTCCAACTCCTAAAGATGCACCGGCACCAAACTCTCCTTGCATTGAACTTTGTGTTCGCATATGCTCGGTACAAAAAATGAAGACTTACGCGACATATAAATTCAAATATCAATTAACCATGATTCGATATAGATGAGTATCGTCAGTTTTATTTAATATAGTATGTTACATATTCGCTCCAGCCATCCCCATTGTGCAATCCGTATTGTACGGATTTGACATTGTCTGACCATACAAATTACAATCACAGTTACACATATTCGTGTTAACCTGCGTGCCATAGAATGGAACTTGCATAGAATTGAATCCGTCATCATACATGTTCGGCTTTCCGGGACTGCACAGTCATATTGAGCATGCGTGTAAATTCCCTTGTGGTTCATAAGCTTGATGTGATCGCACTGCTTTTTGAGACGATTGTACTGCTTCTTGATGTGATTGTACAGCTTCTTTCACCACCAACACATGCATTGATGGATTTTCAGACACAAGCTAAGTATCATGCTTGTATCACCGTTATCGGCTACATCAACGTTTGTGTAGTCCCGACTTGTGATTGAAACCTTGCATACCAAATCGATCTTATAATCTTTCGAATTTATCCGCGTGATTGTATAAATCTTTCGTACCAACTCATTATATTTGCACGATTTATTAGCTCTCAGCATTTTCTTTTTACCACCATCATAGTTCGACCTTCCATTCGCTTCATTGTTTAAGGTGCCGTTATGACAAATCAACACATCATACTCATTTGCTATCGCGCCTAATATTAATAATAATTGTGAAATTATCAAAAACTCAAAAAACAAGCATACACTCTACAACATTCAATTCCATAACACTAACACCCTAACCCCAAAAATACCATAACTCTAATCTCTAAAATACCCGAACACTAAAATACACTAACCCCAAAAATATCCTAACCCAACCCTTAAAATACACTAACCGTAACCCTCCAAAATTCTCTAAATTAACCTAACCTTAACCTCCAAAATACCCTAGCCTCAACACTAATATACCCTAAATTACCCCAGCCCCAACCCCAAAATACTCCAACCCTATCACTAAAATAACCTAACCCTAAAAATTCACTATCCCTAACCCCCAAAATACCCAACCCTAATACTAAAATACCCTAAATTACCCTAACAATAAAATACCCTAACCCAAAGCAAACCAATTTAAAAACCAAAATTACAATAATTTCAAACAAAAAATTTTAAATTAAAACTCACTGTTTAGGAAGAGGAGGGCTCAGCCTCGATGAGGAGAGGATCGAAAACAGTAGAGATGGTTTCGAAAGAGGATGGGCTGGAGATCGACCCTGGAGGGGCTTCGAAGGAGGAGGGACATAGAGATATCTCGAGAGGAGAGGGAGGTACGAAGGGAGAGATAGAAAGAGATGCGAGAGGAGAGGGAGAATCCGATATATTAAAAGGGGGAAAGGGATGGTCACTGCTTTAATTTGCGCAAGTCTTATTCCGCATTTTGCAAGTGCGTAATAGACTTGGCCTAGGCCAAGCCCAATTCTGCACTTGCAAAGTGCGGAATATGACTTGGCTCACCTAAAGAGCCAAGTCTTGGTACTTGGCTTTCGGGCCAAGACTAATTCCGCACTTGCAAAGTGAGGAATGGGACTCGCCCACAATTCCAACCGTCAGTCCTATATGGCGCTTAAGTGGTATTGATGTGACCCGAATCAGCTATTTTCTTAAATAGTTTTAAAACGAGTCTAAATCTCTAATTAGTTTTGAAAAGATGATAAATCCCAAATTTTGTCCAATTTAGATGCCAAACCTCGGCAACTGCAAGTATATGGAACCAAAATATAATTTTCAAACCGAGTTTTGTGATGTCCAAAGCGGTTAACAACTGTGGTTTTGAAAAATCAAACATTATTGGATATGCCTACAATTCCAATAACCCATCCTTAAACCGCGTCTTTGTTATAAAATGTGTTTTATGTGGCTCATACGCACCCGCATATGCGTTATGCATCCTTTGACATCTCAAATTAAGCCGCATGACCCATTATACGGGCAAAAGCTTATTTCGAAATTAAAAATACGCACGTAGTCATTGTTTTTTATCAATGTGGTTGAAATGCTGTGTGAGCTAGTCAAGTATCGCATTTGATCTACTAGAATTATATTTAAATGAAACTCATTTTTATAAGCTCTCTTTTCTTTTTCTTTTTTTCTATTTTCCTCTAAGTTTTATTTCTTTCCTCGCGAAAGTACGTTTTTTCAATGTATCTCATTTTTTTATTTGAGAAGACTACAAAATCCTAACTTTTAGGTAATTTTTCCTTGATTTTTTTAGTAACTTCTTTCTATATTCCTTTTACTTTCTTTTTTCCCTCCCTTCTTTGAAAAGCCATACCGCATATGCAAGCGCATATGCCACGCATATGTAATATTTGCAGTATGCACACACTTTATTCCATAACCGCGTACTACATTCCATAAAACCTTGAACAATGTAAATAAGGTTTACCCTAGTTTGAAAAACATTGTATGAATCCTTGTTTCATTTGAACCAGTTGCCAAGCTAGGTTCAAGTGTTTAATGGACAGCTAACTAGCCAACCTACTCGATATTTGCAAAATTGAGGGTTTTTATGTAGTGCAGACTTTTAGCTTCAACCCTAAATCACAAGATTTTTGTATATTTAGGTTTTGGCTATGGAGATCAACATGGATAGTGTAGATCATCTGATAAATCATTGAAAATGGACTGTTTTATGTATCCTCTTATTCAGACATAGAGAAACAAACGCGCACACATGCACGCTTACATACAAGTGTGCCTAACTCATGAATCATAAAAGCTTTTAGTAAATGCGTTGATATAACTTTCCAGCTTATTTTCTTTGACCGGCATTGTCCATCTTGGTCTACATAGCCTAAAATTGAGTAGAACAATTCTCATCTGATTTATGCTTTTTACATATGCATTTAGTGAATGCAAAATGAAAGCTTTCCCGGTGGAAGAACACTAAGTTCATTGGATGCATGACTTAGATCCCTCAAATCTTTTGATTCGTTTTCATATCTGAAGTTCTTTTTTGATATACATGAAGAGCAATGTGAATGGTGTGGACCATTCAAATTTCATGTTATTCGGAAGTTCTTGTTTTTCTTACACTGCAAACTGGTTTGCAACCAAACATGTCCTTATACATGTATGTCTGATAATTGGAGTATGCCTACAACTACTTTATAGTCGCCATCAATAGGTAATGGACTGATTGGTTTGAGAATTGACAAAAATAATTGAAGGTAAGAAGACAATAGTTAGATTTCCATCATGAGAAAGGCGCAGAAGCAACTAGGTAGTGGGACATATTCAAAAATTC
This sequence comes from Agapanthus africanus, assembly GCA_030015575.1. Classification (NCBI taxonomy): domain Eukaryota; kingdom Viridiplantae; phylum Streptophyta; class Magnoliopsida; order Asparagales; family Amaryllidaceae; genus Agapanthus; species Agapanthus africanus. The sequence continues at coordinate 455,233,750 of JASDDO010000001.1, read as the reverse complement.
CTTAGCATGTATTGACATGCTCATTGCAAACGAGAATGTTTCCTTGAACCTTTTTTTGAAGCGTGTTTTAGTCATAGGCTAATGATGAGCTAATGATGACAAACCCTTTATTTTCCGATTTTAAACCAAGGTTGGCATGAGTCCATGCCATAGAAAAACTCTACATTTGCATCTCTCGAGGATTCTGCCATTATAACTGGTACATGGTATAGAATGTCCTTTAGCCGTTGGAATAATCATATTATTGGATGTTTTTTAGCGTATTATTGTGAGTATCCCTGCAGTGGTTTCATAGGATCATGGATTAAGTGTTCACGTTTGCAACATACCTACAATCGAAATACAATTAATGGACTATCTTCTTATTGTTGCACATCTTATCGTCATGTGCGGTTGTTGAGATGCCCATCAAGTATGGTACTGCTATAAACTTTTAATTAGCTAATGCTATGTATGGTAGCACATTTCAGCAATTTTCAAAGATGACGAATTGTGGATTTGAAATTATATGTTGCCTTGAGATCTCCCTGGTATCATTGCATTGTTGAATCTTGTTTCATCATGAAGGTTAGGGGCCTAAGATTAGACACGATTTATATGTCAAAGGTGTCTTACTTACACTATTGACATCTCGTTATGAGTTTAATTCTTCGATAAGTTCTAGTCGAAATCTGGTGAATATGTACACAACTTATGATAATATGATTGTGTGGTTTGCATGATTTCATTCACTATTAAAACTTTTTAGGCTAAGTTGAGAGGGAAGTTTAGTGGGAAAATATTTAGATGCATTATGAAGACCGAGTTCTCAATAGTACAACATGATTAGAGCTAAACAATTGTAATCTTTAGAATTGGGTGTTTTGTAGAATAACCATATATTGAACAAGGCTTAGAACTTTGGTATCGGGAGTCGGGACCAGTATCGGCCGGTCACTTTTAGGATCAGAATTGGCAATCTTGACCTTATCAACAATCCTGGATCAAAAATATTGGATTTTTGTTTTGTAAGAAATTGAATTTTTAAAAAATAGGATTTTTTTTAACAAAACAACTAAAGTAATCATAATAATTTGTCAATTAATGATTTTTGAAGTTGTACCAATGGTGCCAAAAATTAACCATAATAACATAATGACCTGTAATAAACCCATTAACAAACCATTATCTCATCGATAAACCCACAAACCATTAATAACCTTAATACTAAAACCCCACTACAAATGATTTACTCGGTATCAGACGACGTAATACTAAAAACCCATTACAAATGATTAACCTAATATTATTTGGTATAAGATGGCTCGGTAGCAAGATTTAGATACAGATATGGGACACAATATGAGTCGGATTTGTAATTTTCCATAAATAAAGGATATGATTTGTTAGGATATGTTGCTTTTCTTTTGTTTTTAATACATATACATGATAACAAAAAATCACCATTTTAGTAAATCTAAACTAAGATTACAAATAATTTGTAAGTATTTATGCTTAGATTGTCAATATCTTAACCATTGATACATGTTCAACGCATATAGAATAAAATGTAAATTTTTGGATGTGCTAAAAAGAGTTTCACAAGTATTCTCTGGGAATCTAAAAGAATCTGACCTGGATATGTATCCGATATGAATCTAATATGGATATGTCATGTTGTTGATGAATCCATGCAATGTAATAGGATCGTATCGGTCTCTGAACTCGACCTGTCATTTTTGGGATTGGAAACCGACCATCTAAGATCGAAATCGACCATCTCAGATCGGAATCGGCTTTCAAATCATAGTCCCAAATACAATTTTTGTTCTTGAAGTTAAGTCTGCACTGCGGTCAACCCTAACCATGGTCATAAAAGCTTCTTTCTGTATTTTTGGCCTTTGTTTTTTTAAACATGTTTGTGGGACATTTGTATTGGTCAAATGACGATTATGGGAAATTCTAAGTATTATGAAAAGTATATTAAGCAACAAATCAATAAATTCAACTCACATTTTGTATTTTTGAAAATTTGGTGATTTTGAGAATTTGTGAATCAATGAATACAACTTGTTTCATATTTTGTGTATGTATTATAATATGTGCTACTTATGCCGTAATAAACATGCACTTGATATTCCCTTTATTTACAGTGCTTTGCTAGGTCTAATTATATCATCACTTAGTTTGGACTTTGGAGCAGTGTTTTAAAAAACGGCTGCTTAAGCGGCCGAGGGGCTTTCACCGTTCCACTTTATCCCGCTGAAGCGGGTGATATTGCATAACTTATTTTTATTGATGTATACATCTTGTAAGTGTTATAAAGGGTATATAAGTATTATTATTGGAGTAAGAATAACACAAATACCAATTAATATAACATTCCATTTTTTCATTTTCTTTTTTCACGTTTCTATCCGTCGTGCTATAGTCGATAAAAGCTAGGGTTGTCGAGCTGCTCAATTTTGAGACACTTAAAGATTTAGGTTTCAAAATTTCAGGTTTATAGTGATATAGAAATCAAGGTTTGAATCGACTTCGAGCAATTCTAAAGTTTTTTATTTCGATTTCGAGTAGTTTATGATTTTTGATCTTGAAATTCCAATTCGATTTCGACTCCATCTGGTTTCGAGCTACAATCTTTTAGGTACTTTTTAAAAATAATTTGTTTAGTTTTTTTTACTGATTTGAGCTATGATGCTTGATGCTGGACATTGAAAAGCTTATAAGAACTATAAGCTAATAAATTTTAAGAAAATTTCAATTTTGCCTTAAATTATTTGAGCATATTCTAGCAAATAATATATTGACCGAGTAAATTTGTTACATTTTGAGTTAAATTTAGGCATTTGCTAGTACAAAAGGAGCATAGAAATAGTTAAAACCTAATGAGAATCATTATTTATTGACAAGAAAAAGAAAATTGATGAAACGCTGCTGTTCTGATTTCTGAGTGGCCGCTTAAACGTTTTGGTTTCTCGGCCGCTCCGCTTTTCTTTTCTGCTTTTAAAACATTGCTTTGGAGGAACTGAATAATTTATTCTCTCTCAAGTGTTACTGTTGTGTGATCTATTAAATTAAACTGGTAAGTATGCTTTTGGATTTTATGTTATTTTCAATGACACTACTGGTGACAGATTTGGAATGGTTGACATTTTTGTGCCAGGTATTAGCAGATCATGTAGACTTGCCATGTAAGCTAGTGAAGGGTAGTTATTACACTGGCACTGATGAAGGAGCTGTAAACTTGATTAAAGTCGATTGTGACAGGTAAGCTCTATTTATCATTTCTTGTGCATGTACTATATAGAATAGTATTGAGGCTCACGAAAAGTTGTTGGGCTTGTATACCTTTGTTGTAGTGCATTCAGGTACGGAACTAGCTTTTAGACATTGGGGGTAACTCACAAAATTAACTGGAACTTATCTAGAACCCTGGCCAACCCTAGAAATTATATTAATGTTGAAAATATGAGAGGGACTTTAAAGCCTTACCCCTCTACAAAATAAAGATGCAGGAAAAACAGCCCCTCTACAAAATAAAGATGCAGGGAAACAGAGAGAAAGAGAGAGACGCTTTTAAAATACAAGTTGCATATGAATCAAAAGAGAGGGAGTGCTAAATCAAAAAAAGAGGGAGTACTACTCCTTCAAAATACAATCAAAATAGATGCTATATTTATTTAAAAGCAACTTTCTAAACTAGTAAATTCATCAATTATTGAGTCTGAATCAGCAATTTCTTTCTCTATATAAATTATCAGATAATTCTGCAAGAAATCATCCTCCATTTTGTTTCGTAGATGCATTTTGACAATCTTCATTGCTGAGAATGCTCGTTTAGTAGTTGCCGTAGAAACTAGAAGCATTAAAAACTAAATCGAAATAATCGATTAAAGCAGGAAAAAATTTGACCATTTGTTTTTAATGCTTGACAAAGCTTCACAGTAGTTAAACTTTGTAGATTTTCATCTTGTGACACATCTATTTTGTAATGTTGGAATTGAAATTCCAATTGGATCTTTTCTTGCTCTGTGAAGTCTTTAGCATAGAATTTTTTTCATCTCATTACATATATCAACATTAAAAGATTTAAAACCTTCTTTAGGATCCAAACCATAGCTAAGTTTCAAGAGCTCCACCATATTCTCGTTGAATCTGCTTTCCAACTCATGCAACTGTGAATCAATTACAGCGAAAAACATATTGACTCGATGGCGATGTCACGTCTCGTGCTCGGCTTTGACCAATGGTATATAATGCATCCATTTGTGGAGTCTGTATATTGTGACTTTCACAAAACGCTTTGACTATCTTAAAACACAAAGTCCAACCGATTCTTTAAACTTCTGAATCAACAATTATGTTGTCGATACTAAATTCAGTGCATTCAAAATATCTTGAAATTGATATTGCGATGCTTGGCATAAATCATTAGCAACTTCCATGAGTTCTTTCATTAGTGCAAGGTGAAAATGGACTCAAGAGAAGTTATCCAATTATCTGCCGAGTCTGCATCTCCTTGTTGAGCATATGTTGTTCCATCTCTTGCTATAATCTGCAAACTTGCCAAGTTGCATCAAACATATTTATCATACAAACAACAGAACTAAAATGAGAGCCCCATCGAGTTTCCCCAGCTCACTGTAAAGTACGAATTTGATTTAAACCTCTTCCCATCTGAAGTTCATTGATCTTTAACATGCTAGCAATATCTGTAGCGTGAGCAGCTCAGCAATATCTCTAGCTTGAGCAGCTCTTAACTCGTCGATCCTCTTACAAGATGCATTGATAATGTTTACGGTAAAAGTCAAATGTGAAAAGAACTGATGTACAAGAACCACTTCTCTTGATGTAGCTGCTAATGCCAGTTGTAGTCGATGAGCCATGCAATGGATATTATATGTATACGAGCATTCTTATAAGAATAGTGCTTTTAAACACTTCCATTCTCCACTCATGTTGTTGGCTCCATCATATCCTTGCCCACAAAGATTTTCAACATGAAGATTGTACTTAGAGAGAACAAAACATAGTTCTTTCTTCAAAGTTAAAGCAGAAGTATCGGAAACATGAATCAAATCAAAAAAATCTTTCACGAACAAAATCCTCCTTATCAACAAATCTTAATACAAACTATTTGCTCTCTTTTGGCTTCATCTCGAATTTTGCCAATTTCTCACGAATTGTTTTTTGCACTCTCCTTGCGAAAATTTTGCAGAATTTCTTTGTGAATGAGAGATGTATATTGTGCATTTTTTGGAGCATTTTCATAACAACAGCATCAACACTTTCAATATAGGATGCTAAAAGCTTGATTAGCTTAAAAAAATTCCTCTATTTTTCGAATCCCCCTTCATCATTCCCGCTAAAGGCACACATTTGAAATGTTAACTAACTCATCCTATCCATAGAGGTCTGAAGTCTAAATCTATTATCAACAATATCGGAAGAAGGTTTCTTGATAAAAATGATTGGATTGTTGATTTTGTTTCATAAGATCTATGCATGCTTGTTCAGCCATTCCGTGAGGTGAATTTGGATCTTTCCTACATGGCCCAGAAAATCATAAGGTTTTCCGTCATCTATTTTTTTTTCCAGTTATTGAATCCATCGATGGTAAAATAATTCGAACCCTGCCGTACAATTAAATGATTGCTAAATATTTGGCAAACAAAATGTTGCATATTTTGCTGGAGAATATCGAACCATGATGGAAATGATTTAAACCAAGAAGTAACAAATCGACGGGGATTGTTCGTTATGCTTTTATGATTTTCTTTTAGGATTGGTTGATAAGGACTCAGTTTGACATATGCATGCCAAATTTCATCGCTTTGGTTAGAAGGATAACTCATGGTTGGAAAACGAAGTACCGTATCACATTCTAAAAAGAACATATCACTACCGTGGTATTCATATTTTTGGATGCATCAAAATCAAAAGATAATGCAACACATCTGTTACCCGATGTATGAACATAATTTGAATCGGCTCTTGGAGATTTTGGAGGACAACATATTTCATTGGAAGAATTCCCAACATTAAAGATGATAAGTCTGCTTGAGATTTTCTTTTGAAGTATGCATCTATTTTTGTTGGTTTGCTCATGTCGGCCTAAAATTAAAAATACTAAAGTAGATAAATATCATGAGAAATTCATCAATAAATCAAAAAAAAGATTAAATTTTCTATATTTTATTTTCTTATTGTTTTTTCGCCTTCTAATTTTTGTTTTATTGATCATAAACCATATTTTTTTCTTAATGAAACGTTAAAATTTTGACTATAAACGACCAGTGCATGCAGGAAAATTACTTATCAATATATTACTATAATTATATTAATTTCTACAACTTATATAACATGCCAACATCACAATTAAATACCATTTTGGATTCTAAAATTCAATCTATGACTTTAAGTCTATAACTAAGGACAAATTAATCAGGACCAATTATGCATTAGATTAGTTCCGTTGGTAGCTTACATAATTCATAAACAATTAAACATGAAAGATAAACGATAGCATTCCTATATTAGTAATTTTCCTAATTTAGTATACACATGCATTTTTAATACTACTGCCAAATTTGATTGAATTTAAACAAATTGTTTTCTTACATATGATTGATGATGAAGTAACTACATACATATTATGTTATTTCAATTATACAATAACTAAACATGAATATAAAATATTGGTAATGTTAAGAGACTTACGATTGGTCCAAAGGTAAATAAGTTAAGGTCTAGCATCTTCTTCAACTTTCCTTTGATTCTATTTCAGTATTTCTGCACTACAATTTGGAAAAGAAATAGTATAAAAATAACATGCCATTAATAATATTGAGTATAATAATAATGATGATTTTATGAGAGATACTTACAATTTTCTCAACTATAATTGTCTGTGTTTGTAGGAAGGTTAATAAATTTCGTTTAGTTCAGAAATATGCTGAGAGATAATTTACCATAAAGAACTATAGATTTATTGATAAATAGATAGAGGTAAAGAAATCAGAATAGAGAAATAAGGGGGAATCAATTGAAATATAAGGAACTCTAAAAACCAATTAGGACGAAAATTAAAAGGCCGGATTTTAATAATTAATTTTCTCAAATACATTCTTCTTAAAGTGTTTATTATTCCTATAAATATGGTTTAGTTGGCAAGCATTAAATTCCGGTTTTATTCCAATCCTATTTTGGTTAGATATTATGATTTGCCAGAGATTTGCTAGGTAATCAATGATATCTACTAGAAAAGTGAGCCACTGGTTATGGTAGAAGATACTAAGTTAATTTTTTTTGGTTGGGTGGGGGGGTGTTCGGGAACCAGTAAAATTTTGAGTTTTGTGATTTTTTTTATAAAATTCTTGGGGGGCGGGGGCGCAGGGGCTATACCTGGCTGTGGTTATGTCCCTGAGCGTGTTTGTATTATACCAAGCTTTCATCATGTATTGATACTCACCATGTATTTCGAGAGAACTTTTCTTCTATATAAGAGTTTATGATGAGCAGTGGCTTTTTATATGGGTTACATTTCACCATTACAATCAATCAAGGCAAGAGTTCCCTCCCTTTTACGATAGGTGTTAGCAGAACTTCTAATCATAACTTGCTTGACATTTTTCACATGCTGACTAACTGATATGTGGTTGTCCTTGTCTCGTCAATTTTTTTGAATGGTTGATTATGTTATAATATTTGGGCGCTACAAATATGCAGTGGCGTCCTCCTTTCTAGATCAGATGCATATGAGGGGGGTGGACCCTAGGTAACATGGATTCAGATTCGGATACGGATACAGGACACAATTCGAGTCAGATATGCCGATTCACAATCTTCAAAACTCTAGAATACGATCGTTGTGATAGACTAACTTTTATTGTTAAAATATATGAATATAATAATAATATTTTGTAAGTTTTGGCAAATCTGAACTAAGAATATAATGAACTCAGAAGTCTAAGAATTCAAACAACAATATATTATTATTGTCTTAGTCATTGCTGTATGTTCAGTACATTTAGAGTACAATCCAATTTTAGAATGCGCCCAAAAGACTCCCTTCAATAACTCTTGATGAATCCGAATGAATCCGGTAGGGTTATGAATCCGTATCGTCAACCTAACAAGGAACCGATGCTACATAGGATGGGCCTATGATATTTGTGGTTGAGCCAATTATGCCTAGCGAATATTATTGTACCTCCTTCAGTTAATATTTTTCTTGACTAAACATATGAAAACCTTATACAAGCTTAATGAACTGCTCAAAATTATGTGCTTGTATTGTTCTCTACTCTTCAACTGGCAAGTAATAGCCCCTTTGTGTGGTTTGCCGCCAATTAGCTGCTGATTTATTGGCAGTTCATAGTGCATACGACTTTGAATTAGTGTATTCATGGAAAATTGAGTGTAAAGTCTCATCTAATTGAACAGTAAACTTGTCAAAACATAGTGATGCTGAAATCGTCCAATCGAACTTCTTTTAGTTCATGTATGGTGTATCTTGTGGAATCAAGCTTTAGCTTGAAAGATAACATGGTGCCCTTTAAAGCCGCACTTGGGATAGGCCATAGTGCAAAGGTTGATGCAAGTGTTGCTATTAACATAGGGCTGATGGGAGTTTAAGAAGGGTGTAGTACTGTAATCTAATTCTAAAGCTAGGATGGTACACCTTTTTCGTCGTTAACATCTTTTTGTAGGGTTTTCTGTGTGGGTGAGCGTGGGTTAGGTTAAGTAGGCCATCTTACTCTGGGGTAAGGGAGGTGATCCTGGGGATATACCTACATATCCATATAGCAGGCTACACAAAAAGGTTTATAAGTCTAGATGTTAGGCAGCTGCCCTTTTAAGTATGATTTATTTTATAGGCGAAGGGCACAAGGATTACAGTTTCCTAGTCTTTATTTCATAATTAACTCCCCCCCCCTAAACTGCATGTAAATACGTGTAATGTAAATGTTGGTATAACATATATTAATGCATATTTTGTTCACTCTATGTTCGTTTGTGACAGTGAATATATTGTTGATCTCATGGGAGCTCCAGGTGCACTAATTCCTGCTGAAAATCCAAGCACTCATCATCAGAATTCTGGATTTAACGTAAGTGTTGATTCCATGGACCAGTCAGTCAAAGACTTGTGCTTGGCCCTTGACAATGTTAACTCTCAGTTTGAGAAGAAAACGCAAGGCTCAGAAGGAAGCTCATCTGGTAATAATTCTGTATCAGGAATTTCTTGCTTGCGGTTGGAGGATAAATCAAGAGCAGTCCCTTCAGGTGTAACTGATAATCTGAGAAACAGTGAAAAAAATCAACCTGGAAATTTTGAAAATAAAATGCTTCTCCCTTCACCTGATAGACCAAGAGCTGAAACATCATGTATTCCAGAAGCTATATCACCTGCTCAACAGATGAAACTTCATGATGTTTCGAAATACGTTGTTACTGCGGCAAAAAACCCAGAATTTGCGCAGAAGCTGCATGCGGTTCTGTTGGAGAGTGGAGCATCACCACCCTTAGATTTGTTTTCAGATCTAAATGTATCACATGATCTGGGAGGACAAAGGAATTCTGGCAATATTTGCATGGAGGGAAGAGGAGAACCAAGGGATAACCAGCTGCCTTGTAGAAACGTAGATTTTTCATACTTCGCCGATAATACAAGGAAGCAACAAGGTTATCATGAGGGGATATCTGACAAGCAAGGAAGAAATTATGATAAATTGGAACATGGCGCTCAAGCTAAAGAAAGTTTATTGAATGATTCTCGTGCTAAGGGCAACGATCTGGTTCTTGGTACTGCGGTGGCATCTGGAGAACCACTCCAAAACCAAATCCATTTACCTTCTGCTCCATATCAAGCCAATTCTAGCCAAAATCAATTTGTAAGTATTTAAAAACAGTAGGAACACAATACTCATGCAAATATAGACAGGGTTGTGAGTAATGTAAGCTCACAAGGGAATCTTTTGGTGAGAGACTTTCAACAGAATGCAAAGGATTCACTGGAATTTATTGGGATAGGCGAACATGATCAGCACAAGTTGATTTCTGCTGACAATGAAAGAATAAACTCGGTGATGGGGAGTGTTGCTGAATGGGAGATACGTTGGGAAGACCTGCAGATTGGGGAGCGAATTGGTCTGGGTAAGCAGAAAGCTTGGACATTCGTCTATCCGTAATTATAAAGTTTGTCAAGTATCTTGTTCCTCTGTTATTAGTTCATTTTATTTCTCAGGAAAATCTTTTTGTTCCACATAAGTGATTTCTAACAGGTATTCCTCATCTTTGGTTAAAAGTTTTCTTTCTTCGTTCTTCGAACTCTTCACTTGTACTGTCAAAAAGCTGGACTTTACTTGTTCCCACTTTTCTAAAGAAAGATGCCACTTCTAATCGCTAAACTTTAGTTTTGCTTCTCGATCTTCGTTAGGCTTTATATCATTGTTTGACTTCGTTAATTTTTTGTAAACAAATTTCAACTGCTATTGTGCCCCTTTTTTAAACAATCGTATTTCTACCATAAATACACATGCTATTATTCAAGTTAAGAAGACTGTAAATTAGTCGATCACAGTTTCCTTGAGTTTGTTGACAAGTGTTGTATCAGGGTGTAGGTATGAAAACCACATGATTTGGTTATGCACTATAAGTGCATGCAGCAAAGTTGCTCCAGAATTTTTCTAGAGTTGAAATGGGTAGCGAAGAAGGGAGAGAATAAGATTTATTGTAGGGAATTGCATTAATCCCTATGGCATAATATGTTGATAAGTTCAGCTATGGCTAATGAGTCTTCAACTAGAATATTTCAAGTTCCAACTCGTAGTTTTGGTAGCCACACATGGATGTTATGTAAATCATTCTACCTAGAGGTCCTAGACACACGAATGACCACTGAATGAGAAGAAACCAAGTTTATCTCAATGAGAGAAACATAAATAACTTGAACCGGTTATCATATACCTTTTCTCCTCCGTTAAAATTTCTTGTGTTTGTCAAACCATTTTTCTCCCTTCTGCTTATATGCAGCCCCAACAATGTTTGTAAGTTGCTTCTATATCTTTTCATACATAAAGGGTTTTCAGATGCCGGCATGTAAGCTTTTGATCTACGTGGTCTTTAACATTAGTTTCACCATTTCTTTTGGCAGGTCATTGCATGTGAAATTGGAAATTTTTGTAGCAAAGAATTTAATTTAGTCAATACAAAATCTGATGTATTGCTCTTTGGCATCATTGATTGTGTAGGGTATTAGATGCAAAATAGGAAACTTACATTTCTGCAAAATTTGAAACTTGCTACTAAAACAATTCTAAGTAGTTGATTAACAGGCTATCCTAAAAACTGAAATTGAAATTGTGGTTAAGCCAGCATACTCCTAGTTATTTCATTATAAGGATAGCATTTGTAGTTTGTATACTTACATCATGACGATTCATAAAAAGTGCACTGCTTTTGTTGCAGGATCATATGGGGAGGTTTCTCGTGCAGATTGGAATGGCACGGTATATCATTTGCTTCTTGTGCTCTTTTGCCTTTGCATTCTTCCCTTTTTGTTTTCACTCAATGCACCACAACTGTTTGGAGTTGGGTTTTGAAGCCTGCCCTCTCATACAGAGCACTCAAATGTTAACCGACCGCATCTACCGTGCCAGGGAATCCTATCCAATAATCTCAGCCATACCATTCCAATATAAGAGCATACTAAATTAACTCTTTCTTCTCAATAACTGGGAATTGAGTGAATGAAACACAAGCTTACATCTTGTCAATAGTCAGAAAGCTGCTAACGTGCAGGTTTTAGTTTGATCAATATAATAGATGGATTCCAGCTTGCCAGCTAGATTTCTCTACATCTTTGTCCAACCTGGTTTACTTTTTTCATAGCTTGGTACTATAATCTCTCTTAAGCTTCAATTGTCACCTTGAGTCTCCAAAACTAGGGTTATGACCCTGCTTCCAGAACAAAGGGAAAATTTACCATTTTGATCTGCCAAAAAAATCTCGAACAGACAAGCGAGGCAGGTCTGAATTTCTTGTTACTTACCTTCCCAGCATACCATGCCAATGAGGTTATATAATCATTACCATACTTGAATTAACAGAGTGGAGGTCCCTGCCATTGAGGTGAGAGGAATATACCATGTTAAAGTTAAAAGAGACGAGAAAGATATTTTATTATGTGACCAAAGATCTCTTTATATAGGGATTACAATTACTTGATATCCAAATATTATGGTACGGTGTATCCTAATATATAGTCTAAACTATTTCAACACTCCCCTCAAACTGGAGCATAGATATCAGTGATGCATAGCTTAGATAATAGATGAATGAATGCGGGTCTAGAAAGAGATTTCATCAAAATATCTGCAATCTGTGCATGAGTAGAAACATGTTGGAGATGAATTTTCTTTTTAACAACTTTCTCTTGGATAAAGTGACAATCTACTTCAATGTGTTTTGTGCGTTCGTGAAACATTGGATTCTTTGAAATATAAATTGCAACTTTATTGTCACAGAACAAGGATGTTGGTGTTATAGAACTAACACCGAGAAGCAATGTGGTGAGCCACATCAATTCTGAAACGGTATGGGCCATAGCCCTATATTCAGTCTCGGCTGATGAGCGTGCAATATGTTGCTTTTTGCTGCGTCAAGGAACTAGGTTTCCCGTAAAGAAAACACAAAATCCACTCGTGGAGCGACGGTCATCCACAGATCCGACATAATCGGCATCGGCATATGCTATAAGAGACAAATTAGAACAGGGTTTATAGAGAAGACATTGCTTAGGTGCATGTTTCAAATAGCGGAGAATGCGCTCAACTGCCCGAAAATAGGAAACTAAGAGCACCTGTATAAACTGGCTCACTGTGCCGACTGCAAAGAATGTTTGGACAAGTAACCGTGAGATATATTAGCTTCCCAACTAACCGTCGGTACCGACCTGGATTGGAAAGTGGCATCAGGTGAGCTAATGCGAGAGAGCTTTACTGCTGTATCCATGGGAGTATCAGCAGAGCGACAACCAAGAAATCATATTTCTTTAAAAAGATCAAGAATATATTTCCGTTGTGAGAGAAATAATGATCTCTTATTTCGAGATACCTCTATGCCAAGAAAGTACCGTAGAGAACCAAGATCTTTGGTGTGAAAATGTGAGGCCAAATGAGTTATGACCTTAGATATACATTCGGAATCACCGCTAGTGATGATTATGTCATCAACATAAATAAAGAGAATAACCATTCCTTATTTCCGTCTATGTGTAAAAAGAGATGAATCTGCCGGGCATCTTGTGAAATTTATTTTTTTAGGACCATGATGAATTTATCGAACCATGCTCGAGGAGATGGTTTTAGCTCATAGATAGACTTTTTAAGATAACATACATGAGACTCCCCCTCACGCTCAAAACCAGAAGTATATAAACCGTTTCAGAAAGATTGCTATTAAGGCATTCTTGACGCCTAGCTGATGTATAGGCCAATCGTGGGTAACCGCAAGAGACATCAAAACACGCACAGTAGTGTGTTTGGCCACTAGAGAAAAAGTCTCAGTATAATCTACACCGTATTGCTTAGTAACAAGGCAAGCTTTCAAGTGAAATACACTGCCATCAGAATTATATTTGATAGTAAAGACCCACCGGCAACCAACCACCTTTTTCTGTGAAGGGGGTTGGCCAGATCCCAAGTGTGATTAGACCTCAGTGGCTGCAACTCTTCCATCATAGGCCTATACCAACCTGGATGAATCATAACTTTTTGAACAGAGTTAGGAAGGGAAACAACTGACAAGGAAGAGACAAACTGACATAGAGATGGAATAAAACGATATGAAATAAATGAAGTAAGTGGATGAGAAGTTGTGCATGTTTATTTACCTTTGCGAAGAACAATTGATAAGTCGTCGGACAAACCATCAAAAGAAGGGGGTGAAGACTCGTCAGCTTCCAACTGTATACATGGAGAATGAGTTTCAGTAGGTGATGTTAAATCTATCACTGCTTTTTTCGACGACTATAGACATGCGTAAGCGGAGGAGGATGAAGAATTTCAACAGTAGTAGATTCGGTTTAAATTAGTTGGTCATCTGAAGGTATAAGAAATGGCGGCGGCGGCGTTACATGAGGACTTTCTGGGGTAAAAGGGCTGATCCTTAAAAAAGGCGACGTCACGAGAGACTACGACAGTGGATGTAGAAGGAAACGGACAAACGTAACCTTTTTTGAGTTCTACAATAACCAACAAATATATGTTTGACAGCCTTAGGATCCAGTTTATCGCGAATTAATCGGTGATTATGAACATAGCAAATACACCCAAATACTTTAGGAGGAACGGGAAAAGAGGCTTGGTGGGAAAATAAAATAGAGAACGATATTTGGTTTTGAAGAATCGTGGAAGGCATGCGATGAATCAAAAAATATGCAGTAAGGCAAAATTTCAAAGGTGTTTTAAGACATGCATGTTAAGCATAATAGACCGAGCAACGTCAAGCAAGTGGCGGTATTTCTTTCAGTAATACTATTTTGTTGTGGTGTGTATGAGAATGAAGTTTGATGAATAATCCTACGGGATTGATAAAGAGTTTGAAAATACGACTCATGTATTTTTTTGTATTATCAGTTTTTAGAGTTTTAATAGTCGTATTTAACTGATTAACCACTTCATTAATAAATGTTTTAAATGCATGTGGTATTTCAGATCGATCTTGTAAAAGAAACAACCATGTCATTTTAGAGTGATCATCAATAAAGATGACAAAATATTTATAATCAAATATGCTAGTATACTTATAAGGACCCTAAATGTCAAAATGGACTAACTCAAATATCAAAGAACTACGGGTATTAACTGAAGGAAAAGAGAAATGAAAATGTTTCCCCAAGATACATGACTATCATGGAAAATCAGATAAAGAGAAATCAAGTAATATAGTATGTAGTATAAGATGTGGATGTCTAAGACGTTGATACCTGCACATAGTAGAAACAGAAGCAAATGCGGAAGGTGGCACATCTAAGCAGTACAACCTATTAACTTTTTTACCCCTACCAATCTGCTTCTTCGTCTGATTATCCTAGATTACAAAATACTTAGAAGAGAAAGTTATTGAACAGTTGAAATTGTTGGTAAGACTAACAAATAAAAGATTGGTATAAAGGGAAGGAACAACTAAAACATTTTTAAACGATAAGGAAGATACCACATCAATATTGGTAGAACCACTAACAGGAAGGACATCCCCATTGGCAATGGAAATGAATTTATGCGAAGTGGAAAACACAGAGTTAGAAGCGGTATGAGTCATGTGGTCTGAAGCCCTGGAGTCGAGAACCCAAGGGTTTGACTGAGATAATATAGATATACCTGATGTGGTTAAGTTGGTAGTAAAGATACGAGGGAAAATACGTTGCAGATGTTATAAGTTTTCAGGAGAGATCTGGAAGGATGATGCTGGCGGTTAGGTCGCTGTGAATAGAGGAACCGTATTCTATCGGGTAGCAAGAGTCTGATACGGACAACCATGCTTCTCCCAGTAGAATCAATTTATATGGTAGGTACGACCGCAATGAGAGCAAGAAAGGAAACCACGACCACATCCATGAGGATCAATCTTGTTGTCCATCGTATTAAACGCCGTACGCAAAGAGAGCAAGCAATAAAAAGTGTAGATCTAGCGCATAAAGAGCGAGAGAAAGATAATTTGGTTTACTCAAAGCCAATACCCTATCATTATAGATCGGAATTTTTTTTTTTTTTGTAAATCTGGAGGCGAAGGCTGCGATTTGGAGACCCGAAGGCGAGGGAGGCACTAGAAAGGAGGCGAGAGTTTGGATCTGGAGGATCTCGTTGGGAGGGCGCGGGAGTCTTGAGGCGATCTAGAGTCTCGAGGCGAGTTGGAGGAGTCTCGAGATGAGAGCGAGGGTGATCGATCTGAATAGTGATCGATCGAGGGAGGGCGATCGATATGGCAAGGCGAGCGGCTGGCGATGGAGGAGATCAAGGGCTCGAGGGAGGTTGGGTGCAGGCGATGGAGGAGGGCTGCATGCGAGGATAGCGGCGTAGGCGAGGGCTTGGGAGGAGCATGGAGGGGTCGAGCGAGGAAGATGAGGCGCAGGTGAAGTCGAGCGAGGAAGATGAGGCGCGGTTTTTTTTTGGATAAAAGAGAGGATTAGGGTCAGGGTTTGGAAGACCTGCACTGATACCATATTAAAGTTAAAAGAAGGAGAAAGAGAGAAATTTTATTATGTGACCAAAAGTCTCTTTATATAGTAATTACAATTACTTGATGCCTAAGTATTATGGTAAGGTGTACCCTAATAACAATATAGTCTAAACTATTCCAACATACTATAACCAATTCATACTTGTAATTAATATGTGACCACTACTAATCCAATACCAACCTTTCATACTTGATATTAATATTGAGCACTAGTGATCTGCTCATGTGCATGCACATTGCGCACACTCCATCTCTTGTGTTGAAATTAAAACTTTTCTTTCAACGCTTTCACCAGCTGATCATAATAAGTTTCAGTGAGTCTTAATATTTTGTTCTTGAACTCTCCTGCAGGAGGTGGCTGTGAAGAAATTCTTGGATCAGGGTCTATCAGGTGATGCATTGGAGCAATTCAGATGTGAAGTAAGCATTGGATTGGCTCATTATTGATTGTTATTCATCATCAGATACCTTGATTTATTCGTGCAAAGAAATGTTCAACTTTGATACTATATCAACATTGCTTCTGTAGGTGAAGATTATGTTAAGGTTAAGGCATCCAAATGTTGTTCTTTTCATGGGAGCTGTAACTCGCCCTCCAAATCTCTCAATATTAACAGAGTTTCTACCAAGGTTTGTTCACCATTATTCTCCTACTGATATGGATGGCATCTGGTACTACATGCATAATATAGAGACTCCTTTTAGGTTGTTAACTAGATTTATAAATTTCTTGTTCGTTTATCACTTATATTTATAAATACCTTCTGAATTTCAACTTAAACCAGAAATATTTATTGCTGAGTGATATCAACACCCTAAATGCATATGAAAAGCTGGGAGTAGAATTTATTAAACACTTGTAGGCTTGTTGTGTACGTGTTTCATAACGAGATCTATGTTTACTGAGAGCTGTTCCAATCTAGATATCGCAGTTAGTTCACTTGTGATTTTACTATCATGTTAAACAGATCGTTTGTTGATAATTTATATATCAGATGCGTATATCTAATTAAACAAGAAACTTGTTAAATAAATGTACAACTTTAGCATGCTTAGCAACAAATTCAACATTGTTATGTTCAGGAAGCTGTATTATCTATAGTTTACTCTTGTATTGTTTGTCGGGTGAATTCTATCATCATGAATTCATGATGAACTGTGGATTTCTTGCCAGGGGGAGTTTGTACAGGTTGCTGCATCGTCCCAATGTTAAACTTGATGAAAAACGACGATTAAAAATGTCGCTTGATGTGGTACAGTTTTTACCACTTTAAGCTTGTGTATCAGCCTCCCCTTTTTCAATCTGAATTTGGGTTTTTGTTTCACAGGCCAAAGGGATGAACTACTTACATACAAGCCATCCAACTATTGTGCATCGAGATTTGAAGTCCCCTAATCTTCTCGTTGATAAAAATTGGGTGGTCAAGGTACATTCTCAACCAAGCTAATAGTTTTTGACTATTTTCTTTTTCGATTTATAAGTGGACTGCATTCAATTCATTTATGTGATATTTATTTTTTTCAATTCTTATTAGAAATAATTGCTATCTATAATTCAGTTTATACAAGTGGTAATGATTGTTCCCAAATGATTACGGACTAGAGTATTGTCAATTAAATATTATATGCTACAACAATTTAAAAGTATCTAAGAGACATACGAGGAGAAAACACTGCAAGTATTGAAGAGCTATATGATGAGAAAACATTCTGAAAAGTTTCTAGATTGAACAGGCTAGTTTTTAGCCTTGCAAGTTACTGCTGCAAAGACATTCATATGGAGATTGCCACGACTGTTTGGTTGTAGCAAAAGGTTGTAGGGACTGAGGATGAGGAATGAAAGAGCCGAGTAACATATGTGGGCGAATGCAAAATGATCAAAACAAGCAATCCATCAGAATGCAAATTCTAATGGATAAAATCAAGATGATGTAGTACACACACATGATAAAATCAAGATGATCATCACAATTTAATAAGTAGCATAAAATTTACATGCTAAATATCCACAATTGATTTTAAATTTAAAGATTTGATTCATGCGATAAAAGTTAACCAACAACACTAAACCAACTCTTTGTAGAGATATGATCTTGCGATTTCAGAAAATGAATACAAATAACCTATTTTTAATATTCTTTAAAGAATCTGATACCAATTGACCTTAACCTATACTCCAGCACGAATTCTTAACCAATTATTTGAAAGAAACTTTCAAGCCGTTACCGTTAACGTGATGCTTGTTGCTAGCTATTTTAATATTCATGCCTTCACCACATGGAAACTCAAATATCAGTAAAAAATATTTTTTCCATTAGGAATCTAGGCGATCATGCTGTGGATCTTGATAATTAACTGTGATAGGTAACGACTATGGCGATGATGATGTGGCATGTAAGATCAAATGGTTGTGACAGTTCTAGATATCTCTTTGATCTAAAAGTCGACAGCTAGGGTTTTGAGCAAGGTTTAAAATCTTGGAATCGGGATTGGTCTTCAGTGGTTATTTTTTGGATTTGAATCGGCCATATTGTCCGTCTCGGATCGGAAATAGCCGAATTTATATCATTTAAGAATACAAAGTTCTAAAATTTAGAAAATAACTATAATATTTCTTTAACTATAATGCTTTTTATTAATTAATGATGTCAGATAAACCGTAATTCAATACCCTATAATTTAACCCCCTAACCCATTAATACACTTAAGACTAGGACCTAACTAATCAAATAGTATAGCCACTATAACTCGGTATCGGACGGTATCGGTAATTTTTTAGATCAGAATCAGCTATCTTGGATCAAGATCAACTGAGATTTCAAGACATGGTTTTGAGATAAAATGATGACAATGAAATCGATAACGACAATGAGCCTCATACTCAAGGAACCCACTCCCAAAGGAATCGCTCCACACCAAGGTTGTGAAATCCGGATTTGGTATCCGTTCGTTTTGCCGACGGATAAAGGATAACCCGATTATTCGATGGTTATTCGGTTTATCCAATTTATTCGGCCATCAATATTTTATTATACATATTTAATATATTCTATAATATATATAGTTTATAACTTTATGTATAATTATACACACCAGCTTTATGACACTAATAGATATCTAATATGTCCATGACCTAATGGTAAGACATGCGAGTTAATTCGGAAATTTGTGGGTTCGAAACTGAAATTAAACAACGAAGTTAAAACGATGACAACTTCCATTTTATAATTCACATTTTTAATGAAACAATTTCTCAAAACACTTGATGGATATTATAAATTATGAAACTTATATATAGCCATGATCCATATAGTATAAATAGATTAAAATAAGGCTAAAAGGCAGGAAATACCCCATAACAATTACCCTAATATTTTCTAAAACCAACATTTCCCCCTTCGACTTTAATTGATTCCCAAAATTCCCTTTATATAAATTTTTAATTAAAAAATATTTATTTCTCTATTTCTTATACACCATCATACTTTTTCGATATTACCAATATCTTTACCCACATCTTTTAAAATTCTTTAAATTTTTTAAAATACCCCAAACTTATTAAGTGACTGTTAAGTTTATTTTTTTCAATTTAATTTACTTTTTAAAATACCAACCTTACTCTCATATCATCGTCAACATAACCCAACAAAACCCCACCTTCATCTTCTTTCTTTTCATCTCTTAGCCCCATTCATTCTAATTCTTCTTTCTTTTTGTTCTCATAAGTTTTTCTTTTCTCCTCCTGTATTTACTTACAAATTAAGAAACTCTAATATAAAAAAACGAAATTTTAGAAAATTCTGACCCAAAAGAAATATAGAATTATGTAAATCCTAACATAAAAAACCAAATCAACAGCACTTACAAAATAGAACATCTAAATTAATCAAATCTTATAAGAAAACCTAACTCGATCAAGCAATTTTTATTTTGGGAATTTAAAAGCATGTAAAGAATATGAAGAAATTGTGAAGATAATTACATTTTTTTCTATCAATTTCTGTAAAAATCAACTATCATTTAATGATGTATTTAAAAAACACTTAAAGATTTTTGGAAGGTGTAGGCAATATCGAACAATAATGGGAGTACATCAAATTTCCATAGAATTTTAGGGGGTATTTCAAAAAAACCTTATATAAATATTTTAATTAAATATTTAAATGAAGGGTATTTTGGAAATCAATTAAAGTTGGGGCAAAGTACTGATTGTAGAAAGTCAGGAGTATTTTGTGCTATTGGGGTAAATGTTAGAGATATTTCTTGCCATTTAGCCTTAAAATATAGGATGAAAAATCATACAATTAAAAATTCACAAAAGCATAAACAATAAACATAAAGAATTAGGAGGATCGCATTTTTAAGAAAACCCTAATGTGAAAATTGAATTTTTTTCCAAATAGAACTAGAAGAAGAGAGGAAAGTGGTCAGAGAAAACACTAATCTATGAATTTATTAAGAGAAGATTTAAAAAAAGAAATATTTATATTATAGGTTTTGGTCTGGATTAAGAGTTAATTATTTGACCCAATACTGATTAGATATCCGTTATCCAATATTGATTAGATATCCGTTGTTCGACCAGATATCTGGTTTATTCGCCGGATAACCAGTTTGACCGGATCTAGGATCGGATTTTGTGTTTCTTGTTTGTTTGGGAGCGGATCCGGATTTTACAACATTACTCTACACCAAATCATATGGCTAACTCCATGGAGAACTCATAATACAAATAACACAATTTTTTCTATCAATAATCGTTCAAAAATCACCATAAAGTGTAACCTTTTTTAGGCTTAAATGCTGGAAACCCGTCTTTTTCAAAAACCTACACTTTGGCTTCCTAGTTAACTTTTGTTAATTTCTCCATCCAAAATTGATCGCGTGCCTTGCACATGCATTGTTTAGATAATGCCCTTAAAAAAATCCTTTTTTCTCCAACAATTTTTTGCGATGAGAACCCATCATCTCCGAGAACCAACAATCCCTCTTGGGTGACCTTTGATCCCAGTTCCGACAACCCCCGAACTCACTATGCTGGCGATTCCTGACCCACTCCGGCGATAGTAACACAGATATAAGAGTTGGAATCTTATCTTCCAAAAACCACTTTTCAGATAAACTCTCCAAATTCTAGACATGTAATTTCTATGAATATTTGGTAAACAGTTATCATACAATTGGATTCACTGTTGGTTGAATACTGCTTTAGATTAGCAGGAATCACCATTGATTTAGGCTTCTCTTTAGTTGAACAAATGAATAATCTCAATCCCGCATGGTATAGTACACAATAAACCTTTCATAAGTCGTAGGAACAAGAAGACTCTTAATTAATGTAAGTAATCCATACAACAAATAATGAGAATGAATGAGAAATGCAATATTAGAAATTGTGATAGAATATAGGTATGATTCATTCATTTGGGTGTCTTCTTGTAATGGGAAAGAGGATTTGATGAAGCTTTCCCAAGAAAAGAAAAAATAGATACGGTTTGAAATATCTGAGTTCTTCTTTAAGAAAGCTTTCCTCAGATTTTTTCTTTCTTCCAAAAAGAAATTTTGATGGAGCTTGAAGCAGTTGGGTTGTTCTTGTCGAAGAGAGCGGAGGTTGTCAGAGTGTGTCAGGGCCCGTCGTCATGGATCGGCGCAATGGATCGAGGTTCGCTGGAGGTGCTGAAAGATGGATGAAAGTTTTTCTTTTTTCTTCATATTATTTTAGGGATATTTTGGTCTAAAATTGTTGACGTGCAAGTTGCATGTTTTAGACGGAGAAGTTGACTGCAGGGGCAAAGTGCATGTTTTTAAAAGAGGGATTTCGTGAATTTAACCTCTGTTTCAATCGAGAAAACCTATTACAATTTGCAAAATAATCTATACAAAATTTTATAATTATGATGACAAATTCAAACTAGAAACTTAAATAATAACTAAAAATAAAAGATTGATGGTTATGTATCATGTAGGTATGAGTGCAAAGAGCATCTCCCATTTTATTTTACTTTCTAGATATTTTGATGCAGTGATGTTTCTAATCAAAAGTTCAAATCAAAATAGCTTTTTCAAATCCAAGTTAGATTACCATGGATCACATTCCTGTTGGAGATTGAGTGATTATTTTGTAAGGTAGAATTTAGTCATTTCATGAGGCAACGTTATATGGCGTTGTTTCATTTGTTATTCTTTCATATTAATCCAAGTCTCGATCATTGACACACCTAAACTATTCTACATGATAAAATGTCTAAGTTATATAATATAAAAGAAATAATTTGGTATGACATTATGTAGGTCTAGCGCAATGTTTAAAAAATGCGATTTGAGGCGAGAAAACGCACTTAATCGTGAGGCGCTGGACGTTTGCTACGAGGCGCCTCCACAAGGCGCAAATTCAGCCAGGCGCAAGATATTTTGCATTAAAATGTATGGCACATAAAGCGTAGGCGTATTTGTGGAAGTGCATGCTTTTTTAACTCGGTTTCTAAGGTAAAAAAACTATCTCTATTTTTCACACATTCTCTCTTCTAGGGCGAGCAACGCTTCGTCTTTGACTTCCTCCTCTTCAATTGCCTTCGTCTTCAACTTTCTCATCTTCGATTCCCCTCGACTTCGTTGATTCGAGTTGGCCTTTGACCCCCCCTCATTTCCAAGCCCTTTGATTTCCCTCGACTTCCTCGTCGTTGATTCCCTCGACTTCCCCTTCAATTCCCTTGACTTCCCTTTGATTGCCCTCATCTTCAACTTCGAGTTGCCTTTGATTTCCCCTTCCAATTTGTCGGCTTCTATCCCCTTTAACTTCTATCTTCTCGGCTTTGACTTCAAGCACAAGACTTCGACACAGGACTTCAGAATTCCTCTCTTCAATTTTGATTTTCGATCTTCTTGGCTTCAATTTCTCCTGCAGCTGTAGTTTTCCATAGGCATGTGCCCCATGAATTTTTTTATGTGGGTTGTAGATAAAATTAGCTCAACTTGTTGGAATTTTGGTTCTTGTTTACTTCTAATTACATCATGTTCTTGTTGCTAATACAAATATAATTACAATACAATACAATAAGATTTGTCATCAAATTTAGACATAGAATTTGATTTGTTGGAGATAATGACGCATGCCTAGTCTTCCTCGTTGGAAAATTTACAAGAATGTAAATAGAATTAAAATATTAACAATTCAGGCATATGTTTTATATTTTTAATTAAATTATTAATAATTTATGTAACCTACGCTATGTGTTCCGCTTTTTACGCATTTCGCTTTTGGGGGTAGAGCGTTTATTATTGTCAACATTGGTCTAGCATTGTGTTCATTATTTTTGGTCAAGTGTTTGTATAATATTTTCATGTAGAATTCGTTGTCCTCTTTTGCATGACTACATTTTAACTACATTTCTAAAGCTCAGAATAAGTTATATTATCAACAACAAAAAAAACTTGGCTCAAAGCCAAATTGGGCCGAATGCTAGTTTCAGTGTTTCCATCAACGAATCCTTAATATGTTTATTTGTGTTCTTTGACTAGGTTGTAACAGTTGAAACAACTTTTGGCACACTGCATGAATCATTACTTCTTTTTGAGTTGATATAAACGAGTTCATGTCATCTCATGTTCAAACCCTTTCAAGTTACATTTCATGTCATAAAAGTTTGAGCAGATTTTTCACCCTGAGTAACTTAACACGAGGTTGGAATAAGAGAAAGGTGAAGAATGTTCTTATATATTTGGATAAAGTAGGGTCCGGAACATGACCCCACCCGAAACCGACCACTACCCTCCCCCCCCCCAAAAAAAACTAAATTAATAGTATATGGATCAATATAGTTTTAGCTGAATCCGACACGCTGACTAGCTATCTACAACAAGTCTTTTATAATTTAATTGCATTTTGAATTAAAAGTTGAGTTAATTTATTTTTTTAATTAATCATGCCCATGGCAGGAATTAAACTTAATACATGCACAACTAAACCTATGGGCTAACGAGTTATCTGGGAAATACTCTGTGCTTATCAATGTACACCCCACAAACATACATAAACATGTAATATCGGGTCAATCAGGTCAATGGTTCAAACCTGTACCTCACTCATTTATTAAAAGGGGTCCTTGGCATTGACCTGTTTATTTGTTGCAGTGAATGTGACCCCTATTCACCAACTTCAGGCCGGATTCATGTCAAATTTGTTAATCAGGTATTACCACCTGTTAGGTATACCATATATAAGCAACCTTCTATATACCAACTCCTTCCTTAAACAAGCTTCATGTACCAACTCCTTGATATTTCTTATATATTATGCCTTTGTAAATTACACTTTGGATTATTTTAATTCCTATGCTACCATGCTGTGATTGGTAACACAACTCCTTCATAGATATTAGATATATAATTCTTTGCCTGTAACATGATACCCTTCTTCCATACTTGGCAGCTCTAGACTGTGAAACTGTTTTCTTTGTTCATTGATGGTTTGATATGGCATTCCAGTATGTCCAATTCATGTAAGAACTGCACCTCATGGAGAATCATTGATTTTTTTCCCCATCGATATTTACTAAACTACGATGTAGGTTTTTGACCTTACTATGTTGGCTTATTCCACCCAGATAGTTTTGATACCCATTTGAACATCATACCTTGGGAAATCTTAGATTTGTATTGAAGGACATTTGATCCTGTATAAAATTTGGACAAGTTCATTTTTACACGCATCATTTAGGATCCGACATTTATTGGTAATGATGGGAGTGCAGTGAATTAGTGTCGATACATGTTTAAAAGCTGAAGCCTTGATTCGGACTTAACTAGATTTTCTTGTGACCAATTTACATTTTCTATTAGCTGTCGTCTGTTTCCTGTGCTTTCACATTATTTACCTTATTCTTTGTGCTGGAGAATTTGTGTTTGGTCAGATTACTCAAATGGGTTTTGGTCCATTATGAGTACTATCTATCTCGATTAGGCAGGATCCAAACCCATAAAAATTAGTGGATGGTTTCCATATAAACTCTAATATGATTGTATATCTTCCGCAACTCTAGCCACAACTGAGTTTTGGTCCAAATAGGCAGGGGTTTTAAGATGTTACTGAGCCACCAAGATCTCAGGTTCAAATCCCATGCATTTGAAATGCGGATATAATATAGAAAACTCTACACAAAAGCCCATGTTTTGGTCCACAAAAGAGTGCTTAGCCTGCAGGGGAGTGTTAAAATATAAAATTATTTCCATAAACTCTCACCACATGTTTGGAGTTTTGATGCTATGGCAGGGTTATTAAAATTTTGCTCATTGCTTTGTACATTTAAACAGCAGTGCATGACAAACAGATTTCATGGTTGATGATACCAAATTTGATTATTAACTTCTCAACAGAATTGTACATAGACTAACTATTATTTACTTGTATCGTGATGCTTATAGAGTGTGTGCTTTAATCTTAGCAATAAAGCTAACAAGAATACATTTGAGCCTTCTGTAGGTTTGTGACTTTGGCTTGTCAAGGTTGAAGCATCACACCTTCTTGTCTTCAAAATCAACAGCAGGAACGGTGAGTCACTAAAGCTCTTGTATTTATCATGCACTCATTATAAGTTATCACCCTTTCTATTGTTTTTATTTGTGGTCCCTTTTCCTTCTAGGTTCCATTAACTTAAGTAAACTACAATTACAACCATGAGTTCACAAAAATATTCTGTTTGAAACTTAATGTTTTGAATGAAATCTATATTAAAAATAAATTGTAGGATTGCTGTTGTTTTCTCTGTAATTGCACAGCTCAAAAGTGTTTGTGGCCCACATTGATGTTTTCAAATTCAATGTACATCAAGTATGTATCTGAAGCACCTTAGATATTTGAAAGTTCCCTTGTTTGAAACCATCTTAATTTCCCTTGATGTAAAGATGTGTCCCTTGATGTAAAGATGTGTGTTGCATGCATTGTAGTTCATTTTCCTTCTTGTTCTTTTTATGATATTTGTAATCTTAGAGGCCATTTTATCATTGAACTTCAGTGAAGTTCCTACAACAATCTGTTTCGTAATTAGGATTACTTGGTTGCTTATAAAGTATATTGTAATTTTTCATCGTGCATCATACTTGCATGCTGTATGCATTAAAAATATCACCTTCTTCATTAGCAGGCTCTTCTAATTATTCCTGTTATATCAAAGCAATGATTTCATTATTTCCATTTTTGGGTTGCAGCCAGAGTGGATGGCACCAGAAGTGTTGCGGAATGAACCTTCAAATGAGAAGTTAGTTCGCTATTATGTCATTTAATATATAAGCACAATTGATTGCCATAGAAGTTGGTTGCCATATTAACTAGAGTGATCCCTCTCATCTTCAGATGTGATATTTATAGCTTTGGTGTTATACTATGGGAGCTAGCTACCATGCGCATGCCATGGAGTGGTATGAACCCAATGCAAGTCGTTGGAGCTGTTGGGTTCCAGAATAGACGCCTCGACATACCGAAAGAGGTTGATCCAATGGTTGCCCAAATAATAACTGATTGTTGGGATAGGTAAGCTTTTTTAGCTGCTAATCAATCTCAGTTTAGCATTTTTATTTGGCAATTTGGCTTGTTTCAAATGACTGTTTCAAGGAACATAATTTCAATTGAATATGAGAATAACAATTATGTTCGCTGAAATTATTTCAATCGTCCATCTCAACTCTATGGCCAAAATTTATTTCTCATTCAATGGTGCAGAGCCCGTAGATAGAGTGGTTTATTTTATATATGTTTGTGGGATATGCACAGCTTAATGGGAATTACATTTCAACCATGTGATGACAAATCTTTTTATCTATGAAGCCCACACATCTTAATGGAAATTGAAAATTAGCTATGTCAAGGAAAGGAATGATTAGGTTTTGTTTTAACGAATATAAGTTCCCAAACCAATCTGTGAAGACACCCAATATCTTTGTTTTAAGAAGTACCGCATCAACTGTGATTTCATGTTTAAAAGGTTGAAGAAGGAAGCCATCAGTACAAAATTCCTACATAAAACTAAACTATAAGCATTGATTTCTTTACATATGTCATAACTTAAAACAAATATCAATTTTTGAAAGCAGAAGAGCAAGCTAAAGGATTTTATTCAGCACCTATTTGACACGATTCACCTCGACCAATAAATGGCATATCATTTAACATGATGTCTTTGAACATCTAGCCATAATAAATGCAAGTGTAATGGTCTGACTTAGTTAACATTATTCAAATTATGTATGTGGGATTATGCATAATATTCTGACCCTTGTCAGGCTCATATACATCGTGCTGCAGGAAATTTTCTTTTTAGAAAATTTGCATAATTCTTTCTTGTTTTTATTCAAGATTTTATTATTTTTATTTCAGTAAATCAGAAAACCTATGGAAGCTATCTATATCTGAGAAGTTTTACCATTGTGAATCATCTTGTGATCCTCTTGCTGCAAGATGCACATCTCTTTAGTGTTGATCTCTAGCAGTGTTGTGTAGAGAGGGGGGGGGGGGGGATCAAAATCTATCAGGCCTTTTCCTGTAATATTTGACTCCGCTTAACCAATCCTATTTATAGGAGCATCCACAAAACATGCTCGTCTAAAATTAACTTATGTTCATGCCAAACAAATCCCCTCAGATACCTTGGCTTGTCTTCCCTCAATTGATGCAACTTGTATATTCTTTACAGGCATTCCTTTCTCTCTCGTAAATACAGCATGTATCTGGTATTGCTGTATTAAATGAATTAAGAGAATTCTTGTGTTTCACACAAAAAAAAGGAGAAAGAAAAAAGAATTGGTTCATTTTAAAGCTTCCCTTTAAGAGGTCATTACCCATCTCCACCTGCAAAGATGGAGGCAGCACCATTCCTTCTAAAAGTTATTGCCAGTATACTAACCTAACCCTAAATCCAATTTCATCTTCGTCCTCCTCCATGTCCAAATCCCCCCCCCCCCCCTTCAAATCTTCCTTCTCTCCCCCCGTCATCGATCCCCGCTGTCCAAGCCTCCTACCCCGCCCCTCCACCCTATCCTCGGCCTCAGCCTCCCCCAATATGCCACCTTGTTCTCGCCCCTCAACCCTGTCCTCGGCCTCAACTCCGCTTCGATCTCACCCCTCCCTCCATCGGCTCCGCCCCTCCATCGTCTTCATCGTCGTCGTCTTCATCATCAACCCATATCTTCTTCCTCCTCTCTCATCATTTCTTTTTCCGGTGCCCTCCTCTCGCCGCTGGCAACTTCCTCCACCTTCCGCGACCGCCGATCTCCACGATCACCATCATTCATTTTTCCAAATTAATATTTAATAATTATTTAAATTGTTTATAAAATAATTAATTAATTACGAAAAGGGCGCCGACCTCCATGACCATCATTAATTTTTCCAAATTAATATGTAATTTAAAATTGTTACTAAAATAATAATTAGATAATTAATTATGAAAAGGGCAAAATGGTCATTTGACATAAACAGTTCACCCTTTTAACATTGACCATTAAGTCAGGACAGTTTTCATAGTTTTCAAAGAAAATGGTAGGTTTATGTCACGTGCCCAAACTAGAGAGGAGTTTTCAATAAATAAGCCTTATTTTCTATAACTTCTGTAAAACTTAACTTATTGAAAACTTTTTACTGATATCAGTTACGTTTAATTAGCAAACCTTTTCCTTGACACGAGGAAAAAAAATATTTTTGCTTACATACTGATAAGAGTGGGTTAATTGTGCAGTGACCCAAGTAAGCGTCCATCCTTTGCGCAGCTTATGTCACCACTTAAGCAACTTCAGAAGCTGGTTGTCCCAACCAGTTAAAAGTCCCAAAAGCCGATGGTATGAATCATTAGTTAGCTCTATGAACATAGCAGCGGCACCAAACTTGTTGCAGAATCTATTTATCGGCACAAAATCTGGGTCTGCGAATTTGGACCCAACATTTGTTAACAGTACAGATTGGCTTCATACCTCCAAAAAAAAACAAAAAAAAAGGTTTGCAGATGTATTTTCTGAAGCTGTGCGAAGTGCAGTGGAAGAAGAAGAACAAATGGGAAACGGTGAAAGTATATAATTATGTTGTTTTTTGTATCAGATTCCAAAAATGGTGGAATCTTGGGAAATTTCAGGGGAATTTGTACATCGGATATAGTTGTGATTACTGTTGTTGAGAAACTGAAAGGCAAAGGAAAGGAAACAAAGAAAAAGTAAAAAGATGTTTCAGGGATGCATAAGTCGCATTCCCTTTATTTACGCCCTCAATAAGATTATTGTTGCTTGTGGAAAAAAATCATGCATTCTGTCACAAGGCACACTATATATCTTGAGAAATGATCTGCAAAAGAAGTGAGAAACTCAGGGCATTAATACATTTAAGGATTCAATGGGGCTGTAGTATACCATAGACTGGTCTTTATGGTATTTGGAGAAATCAACTAGGGGGTGAGCCTAACCAACCTGGACAGAAAGTTGATGCTTTACCCTGGTTCTCTCTTTGCATACCGTAGAGACTGGGCATATGGTATGCCGCAGGCCTAATAACCTTGAATATTAATGCTATCTTCTTGCTGGAATGGGGACTTTATGAAAAACATTTGTTGTCTGTACTCATGTTTCTCGTCATATTGTTTTTCTTTTATGATGATAATAGACAGCAAGTAAAAACGCTATTATCTGTGATCGATTTGGTAATTCATCTTATTTATGTTTTGTGGGCCAATGAGCAATGAATTAAGGCTTTTGTTAGTTGTTGGTAGTCCTTAATATTAGTCCTCTTTTGATGAGAAAAAGTGGGGTAGCTGTTACACCAGTCTCGTTTCTTTCACCGAGTTCTACAGGCTGTTTGGGTTGCTGTAAATGCTAATAATATAAGGATTTGTTCCCTGCAGCAATTCGTGTATATAATGAGGGGATTTTAAGTTACTTTATGCAATATTTGTTGCATGTTGATATCACATTAATAGACAGCGGTGTTGTTAAAGCCCACAAACAAAAATTGTTGCCGTTTGGAATGTGGGAGCTTAGAACCACAATAAGGGCATATTGGTTGCCGTTTTAGAAACCATATCAGTTGAAACATAATTGACTTGCCCAGCCTTCAAAAAGTTGGGAAAGCATGCAGCTGCACAGCTTAAGGTAATTTCAAGCCTCTTAGTTGACAAGGCACTGCAATCTCACTATTTCAAACTACGATGTGCAAAAAGGCAATTACATTAGCAATTACAAGAAACATAAATTTTAACTAATATATGCAGCATTCAACAACATAAATACATAATCTTCATGTTACAAAACCAGCAGGCCATCGAGTATTTTGAAAAGAAAAAAAAACAACTGGTCATCATTTGACAAATTCTCCCAAGGCACGGGCAATAGGAACAAAATGTGAGTTAAAATGGCTCTCCAACTTTGTCGAAAACTGCATCATGAAAGCATTGCCCTCAGAAATTTGTGTATCAGCTCCATGGTCGACCACCACCAAAGCCCCTTGCTCTATCACGTAAACCACCTTGGCCTGTCGAGATTTCAGTGGTCAGCAATAACATATGGTTATGAATAAGTAAGAAGGTTTACAATTAGTTTTGGGATCAGAATAGGTAATCTTGTCCGAATTAGGCCATCTCAGATTCGGGAATATTGGATTATAAATCTCTTGAGAAAATGAAATTTTGATGATAGGATTTATTTTATTACAAAAATAATAATAAGCAACTCAGTAACTATAACAATTTTAGCAAATTCTTCGGTGACTAATAGTGTCCAATGTCATATTAATGATGTCAGCCTAACCGTAATAAATACACCAGTTAAACCATTAATGAACCCATAGCACATTGATATACCCATTAACTCATAAAAAGCTTGATACTAAAACCCCACTAATCAAATGGTTTAACCCATATTACTTAGTATCGGACGGCATTAGTCTCATTTACTCGGGACGGTTATTTTGGGATCAGGATTGCCTGAGCTCTCAAATCAAGATCAGAAAATGCACACACAGTGAAACCAGAAGCAGGGATGAATCGATGAAATACCCATATGACCAACAACGAAAATTTTAGTGAAATGGATTCAACACTGGCAGTTTGTACATCAATTTTAAAAGGAAACCAACTGTAATATTAAGGGAAATTGCAAGACAGCCAATGTTGCTGTGAAACAAGATACCATCCTTGCCGAAAGCCGCTTTATCCTTTTAAGTTAAAAGCTCGGACATAAGTTATCCCCCCCCCCACCACCACCTTTTCATAACTTTATTCTTCCCAAAATACTGCATGGTAAAGTTTTAGGTATGCACCGAACGGAGAAGGCATAGGTTGAGAAAATATGTTGCAGAAACCCAAAAAAATGTCCGACGAAGTAAAGATTTGTATCAGACCGACGTGAAAAAACAGGATAAATCTAGCCGAGCGCATTGTGATGAAAGGGCCTGTTTGGGTTTAGAGTTGGGAAAACTGGAAGTTATATATGCGGTGGTAGAAGTTATGCAAACTCTAGTTTGCAAGGCTCTAAGCCCACTTAAAAATTTACTTTACTAGGCTGTTTAGCTTTGGAGTTATCTAAACTCCAAATGAGTTAACTTGGAGTGTTTTCTTCTCATTTTTTGTCCTTCAGAGAGAAGAGGTTGGACTGAAGTTTTCTAAAGTCTGGTTATCTAAAAATAAAGGCTAAATCAGATATGATTAGGATTTTGGATTTAAGTTTAGAAAACTTTATGGAACTCCGGTTAAGCAAACAAGCCCCTAATCAAGTAAAAAAGAGTTTAAGAGGTAATGAGACTAACCTCCTGAGGGAGGCGGGCCCCCCCGCCCCATGGCAGCCAGTTCAGGACCAACCTTCTGCCCAGCTTCTTCCAGAATATGGATGAGATCCTTCGCAAATCTGGCATTGGCTGCAGTGAAGAAAGTATACGCTGTTCCTTTGGCTCCAGCCCTTCCAGTTCGACCGATGCGGTGAACATAATCTTCTAAAGATCCAGGAAAGTCATAGTTGATCACGTATTTTACATCTTTCACATCTGCAAAATGAGAAACATAAGAAAAAATATAAAGGAGAGAATAAATTGCAGAAAGCCTCCCTCAATTCTGCTATACTTCCCGTATAGCCATGGTATTTTGAGATTTCAAGAACTGCACTGTACACCCTTTCAATTTTCAACAACTTGTTATTCCCAAAATTAGATTTTCTACCCATTTTCTGCTTTTCACTGAGATTGTATAAGCAACATTTCCATTGAGGAGTTCATATAACGGAATAAAAATTAGCAATTGCAAGTACGGGAAAATGCAGCTTTTGAAGCCTAAGTAGCACCAATAAGAATACAGGACACAATACATGTCGGATTCATGGATTCTCAATTTTCTAAAAGCTAAGGATATTAATTGAGATGCACAAAATTCTTGCTGTATAAATACATGCATAATTACAGAATTTCATCATATTAGCATATCTAAATTTAAAATAAAATAATTTGCTAGTGTTGTGCACATATAGTTAATGCTTTAGTCAATATGCTAAGTTTATCTAACATAAGTTTTAGGATGTGCAACAAAGAGTTTTGCATGTATCCTCAATAAATCCCTCCCCCCCCCCCCAAAAAAAAAATATGGTAAGAATCCACATCGGATTCGAATCCATATGGATACACCTCCTTGAGAACGAATCTGTGCAACATAGTTTGTAGCTCCAAGGATGAAATCAAAAGAGGTTCCCAACAACTTAAAATAAACAGAAGAGACTATACAAGATGTAATATGCTCATTCAAATACCTAAACCACGAGCAGCAACATCAGTTGCGGTCATTATGGGACTCTTCCCAGCTTTGAATTCCGAAAGAACCCAATCCCTTTCAGCTTGGCTTTTGTCACCATGAATCGACAAGGCAGGCCAACCATCGGTTCTTAGCTGCCTCGTGATTTGGTCGCATCCCTTCTTAGTGTCCATAAATATCAGTATCCTGCTTCCATCCATTATATCCTCCAGCAGCTTGACCAGTCTGAAGAAAATACGAGGCAGGTAAAGCTTTGCTGATATACAATCAAAATTTGTGTGATATAATATAGGGCAAATCCTACTTGTTGTATTTCTGACTCTCGGTCACAATCTCTACACGCTGATGAATTGCATGATTGGCTTTCAAGTCTATGGATCCAATAACCACCTGTATCAAAGCCAAGAGCCGATTTTTGAGATGAATAGAGATGATGGTACAGAAAGAGAACAAATTATCATCAACTTACCTTGTATGCATTGTAGAGGAATTGTCTAGCAAGCTGTTCGACTTCCTTTGGCCAAGTAGCACTCCATAAGAGAGTTTGACGATCCGGGCGAATCTATACAGAAACAAATAAAGTGGCTAAGAGGTGAAAAAAACAAAGCTCAAGTTATGTAATCACCACCATCTTTTCTATGATCTGACTATCCTTAATTATGTTTGCTGTCGAAGAACTGTGCCCCTGGTGTCACAACACTCCACAGAAAAAGGGCGGAAACATTGATTTTCCACAATGGTTTAATTATTTACACAAATAAAAAACCAAAAGTTGGAGCATCCGAGTATACGCTTCCAAGTTTATAAATCAAAAAACTAATTTGATCTGTAAAGAGCTATTGGTAATTTAAGTTGTTCCGGTTCTTCAGGACATATATAACACATGATATTTGAGAAGTGCCATCAGTGTAGCCTCAAGCTCACTCAATAACCATATTAATTGACTGTGTTCATTGCATTGACTCCTCTGTCGGCCCTCATGCACTTTATCAATAAAGGGAGTTGGACTCTTCATAAATCGATTGTGAGCCTGCATAATGCATAAGTTCTAATCCATTTGTCTCAGTGAACATGCACTTAAATCTTATATGCAAAACTTCTCTAGCTTGCAATTAGTATCTCTAGCTATATAATTTGAATGTGGCCTGCCTTCACTCCATTAGTACCATGAAGGGCAATAATCATTGTCACGACAAGCATTTCAACTCTTCATAACTCAACAACAGCAACACATTTATTGTGCATGAACCATCAGAGAACTTTAAGCACGGTTCCTTATAGAGATCTCATTAGATTTTCATTCAACAAAGGTTCACCAATTAATTGAGCCCATGGAAGCATATAAGAAATTCCTCAACATCTCGAACAAGTACACGATACGACAATCAAGTTTTCTAAATAAAACCTGTGATAGGCATAGAAAAATTTCAAGCCCCCTCAAACTTATACATAAGCAAGAGGAAAGAAAAGGGAAACATGCAAGAGAAACAAATATATAAACCTTATATTCAGCATAGATAAGCATTCCCTAAATGCTACCTCTAAATAGAACCAAAGTGCAGCAATAACAAGATGGTGACAATGCACAACATAACAAGTCCAAGGTTTAAAATCTCGGTATCGGTGGACGGTCACTTTTAGGATCGGAATAAGCCATCTCCACCACGTAGGCCGTCTTGCATTGCAAAATATCAGATTTTATATCATTTGACAAGAACAACTATTAAAAATTAGTTAATTCTTTAAATAAATAGTAAAAGCAGATTCTTTAGTAATTAATAATGTCTAAAATTGTTTTCAATACTTTTAAAAATAACCATTATCGTTTTGATATCCTACTATCAATAAGTGCCTCAACCATTAAATAAACTACAAAAATACTATAACCCCACTAATCAATTGGTAAACAAAATGTCGAATGGAATCGGCCTCGGAACTTGGACGCTTGTTATTTGAATCATAATCGGCCATCTCGGTTCAGATCGTCCGAGACTTCAATCCATGGTAAGAACTACAGTCGAACCTCAGTAAAGAGGTATAAATAACATTAGATAGAAATAGAATGTGTCATATAAACTATGTCAATGGATGGAGCTTATACCATGTAAAACCTTGCAAGTCTCTGTTATGATGTACTCAAGTTCAATGTAGGACCCAAAACAAGGAGGATAAACAAAAGGTAAGAATCCATACGCAATAATTTACTCCTGGATTAATAATCAATTGAGCAGAATATATTCATACGGTGATGCATCCACCAGCAACATACCCCAATATCTTCCATCATGATGAGGAGTGCATGCAAACTTAAAAGAACTAATGTCTAGCAGCCAAAACACACCCATTATAAAATGCTGACACGTTCAAGGAAGTGGTCATGGGTCTAGATTAAGCTGATCAGGTTTACTTCAAATTACCGAGAGATGGCACCATATAAGAATAGAAACAATAACGCAATATGTCAAGGAATAAAAGAAATCACCTCATATTAACCAAAAACCCAGTTTGTCTGATCAGCTACACCTAAATGGCCTAACAAGGACCTAACAAGATTATACACTCCCAAAACAGGTTTGAAACCATTCGAAGTGCTGATATGTGAGCTGTTGCGATCAAACTGAAAAATAGAACCCAAGAAAGTTGCAAATGTCGGTACAGATATTTGCCGTTTCATTACATTTTCTTTTCCTTTTGTTGATAGTCAACCATCAACTGTTATTTAACCAGTCTGTATTTGCTAATATCAAGTAAATCAAGGAATGGATGCAATACGACAAAAAAAAAACTAGAATAAGCGAAAGTCATTAATGCAAAAGGGGAGAAGGGTCTCCAAATTGAAATTGCCAATTTGATTCTCAATAAGATGTGAGGCAAGATAAATCCTCATAAAAAAATACAAAGTAAACCACTGCTAATTTTTCAAATCAACCCAAATATTTAAAAATATATAGTCGGCCTTTATTTTCTTAACTAAAATTCTTTATATAGCTTCTCAAACCTTCGTCCATGATGTTAACATGTAGACACATGCATCGTGCATGCAGAACGCTAGTATTCCGACAGGGAGAACAGACAGTTAGACACAGAAGTCTAATGAGTGCAATATGTGGGGGCTCTTCATAACACTATTAAGGTATACACTCTCTCAGAATCTTTGTAAGCTTGAAGAGTAGGTTGTGCAGCTGAATTTTCTGAACCAAGTTAAAAATAGGATGTAATAGCTAATATCAAAAGTTAACAAGAGATGGAAATTTAAAATCAACAAATCTGTATAGAGAATGCAGATTGTTACAAAGAAACATCAAAGGTGACGAATATAGCGATTAAATCATGTGATTCAAAATCCTTAATATCAGGAGGAGGGCCCCTGTGTTTCCAAATCTAATAAGAAGCATATTATGGAATCTTTTGTCCCACATACAAGCTTGTCTCACCTCACACAAACATATGGGTTCATCTAATCAAAATATTATCCCATCTGTATGTTCTTTTTTCATCAAATTGAACGTCAGGGTGGGTTCCACCTATTTTGCTTTGAAGCTACTGTGAAATCAGGCAAGCCTTCCAAGTTCCACAAGAAGTGGTTGGATCAGAATGTTAACATTCTTGAACAAGAACAAAAACGGACCAAGTTCCTAAAGCACCACCAAGATGCCAACAATAAACTTAATCTCATCAAAAATGTAGATCACTAAGATATACACAATCATGCCTTCATATCCCGATCCACTATTAAGCAATGTTAGCATCTGATTGCTCTAATAATTAACGATGTTCCAGTGCCCCTTTTATTTCTTTTGAACTTGGAAAATTCAAAAATTATCGCTTATGGCCCCATACATAGCACATCACTCTATCTACCGGCATGGAAGAAAAGAAGACATGGATAACCACCATGAGCTCCAGCAAACATACTTTGCAAAAGCCAAAGATCAGGAAACTTACCTGAGAAACAATTTTCCTAATCTGAGGTTCAAATCCCATATCAAGCATTCGATCTGCCTCGTCCAAAACAAGATATGTTACCCTCCTCAAGTTAGTATAATGCGACTCTAACATATCAATCAGCCGCCCCGGGGTTGCAATTACAATCTCAACACCTGATTAAGAAAAGTTTAAGAGGAAAAACGTGTTTCCATCACATATGTCAATTTTTCTGAACTTACATAATAATATGAGTACATACGTCGGACAGGTCTAATATGAACTGAACGTGTCAGCTCTAACTTATTCTTCATTCTCCCAATCAAAGACTTCATTCTCAAACGGAAAAAGAACCTTCCGGAGTCACTTACCGCAGTTTCCACTGATGTTTTCCCTAAGGAATTCTGTGTTTCTAACTCTTCCCGTACAGGTTCAACATTCCTCAAATAGACTTTTTAATGTCTTAGTTGCTCAGGACCAGAAGCATAATCAACTTGATCTTTGACGTTTTAGTAAAATAAGTGTCACTTGTTGCACATGAACAAACTATGAAACAGTCGACACCTACCTTTCTGGAGATCTCGAACTTGAGGTCCCTTTGGAACCCCACCATATATACAAGTGTTCTTTATCTTCGATGATGCACCAAATTTAGCGGCTTCTTGTTGTATCTGCACAGCAAGTTCACGGGTAGGTGCCAAAACTAAAACAATTGGGCCATCTCCAGGTGCTGCAAACAAAAATTAATCGGTTCAAATATATAGACTAATAATGAGCATGTTTTTAACAATATTTAAAAGAAACAGAATAACATCCCCACCTAAAATTGGCTGAGCATTTACATGAACTATAGCAGGTAACAAATAGGCAAGTGTTTTTCCTGATCCTGTTTCAGCGATACCAATAAGGTCACGGCCCTTCAAAGCCATAGGCCACCCCTGTGCTTGAATAGGAGTAGGCTCAACAAACCCAGCTCTGTTAACCTCCTGCATAACATAATCTGAAAAACAACAGTGTGAATTGTTGTCCTTTAAGAAGCTTGAAGAAGGTAGATGAAAGCTTTTTCAGTGGCAACTTAGCAGAAACAATCCCAAGGTAATCAAAATATCACACACTTTAGCATTATATAAATTAATAATTAAATTTTAAGACTTGATGCGAATATTCAGGAAACATGTTCCCTTCAGTATTATAAAGATTAGCTTTTAAGTTCGGAGATTTGATGCAATCCAATCCTCAATGAAAGCTGACTCTATGATGTAGTTCTAGAGTAGTTGCATCACCCTAAGTGGCTCATAAACATCGGTAACTGATAGCTATTAGTTTTCATGCTACTCTTCTTTCGAGAAATTAACTCCCCAATTACAATAAATGGAAGTGATGATATATAAAGACATGAAACTAGTAGCCAATAGATTTTTTATTTTCATGCTAAGGTACTCTTAAAAAATTATCCATTGGTTACCTCAAAAAAAATTATCCGTTGGAGTTACCGCTAAGGTGAAAATTGAAGCACTTAAGAGATTTAATGGAAGATGTATAAAGATACTACCAGTTAAGACCTAAGAGAATTTTTTTTCTAATAAAGAAGAATCTAGTGATGCAATAAAGAAAAGCCTTACTTTTATTAACTTGAAACCGTGGTTTAGAATCTCAGTATCGAACTATCTGGCCGTGTATGCCATGAATTTTATAGCGTTTGTCACAAGAATTTCTAAACTTAGTAAATTTCGAAATAAACAGTAAAAAGTAACTATAAACGATCTGGTGAATCTTTTAATAATTAGCAATGTCTAAACCTGGTTGTTTTAATATTTAATAATAATATAGATAAGCTTCTAATGTATCTCAGCGATTAGTAATGTGAAATGAACCGTAATAACCCATTAACCAATTGTAAACTCATTATCCCATTAATAAAACCACTAGAGTACCTCGCTAATCATGGTAAGCCCAGTATTTATTGGTAGTCCACCAGTCATCGTAAACCAAATATTACTCGGTACTGGTAACGGGATGTGGGTGTCATATTTGAGATTGGAATTGGCCTCTCTGATCGGGAATGGAAATTATGAACGAATAACTTGAAATGATACAGTATATTTATTTATTTTATAAAATAAAAGATGAGAAGAGTTTATATACCTGGGAATCCGACATCTTGGAATTCTCTAACAGGTTTCGGAACATCTCGGCCCTCGACAGTAATCTCTCTCTTTCGGCGATAATTCTCGACCTCAGCTTCGTTCATGGCGGCCACAGACGGCGACTCGACGTAAAAATTCTTCTCGAAAGGAGTCAATCCATCCAAATCAGCAGCAGCGCGCGCATTGGATTCTCTCTTGCCCGAGGACTCAAATCCCCTTCCGTAATCGCTGCAAGATTTAAATTCGAATCGAATCGAAGCATTGAAAACGATAAAGTTGTCGACTTTCTTGAATTAGGGTTTAGGGTTTTGGGGGGAAACCGTACCTTTTGCGATCGCGGTAGGATGCGGGGTCTCCTGCGCGGCCATCGTAGCGGCTCATGGCGTTTTGTTGTATTAGGGTTTAGGGGGTTTTTTTGCCCTAAATTTCTGTGATTGATCGAGGACGAAGAAGAGAGATGAAGGGGAGAAATTGAGAGAGGAGAGAGACGTGAACCGTTGATTTAAGGATGATTGGGCTGCAAACGGGTTGGGTTCGGGTCGGATACTGGCCAATGTTGATCCATTACAAAGATTGGTTTTGCTTGTAATTTTTCTGACGGCATGTAAATTACTAAATCTACCATGATTGTTTTGATGCAAATAATATTCACGAGAACTTGGGGCTTATCCCGGGCATTATCAAATTATCTCAAATAATGAAAATTGACATAGCATGAAATATCCATCTGGGTCCTAGGGCCCACGTCTTTGCATCTAGAGGCCTCTCGAAAGCCCACGAAGTGGGTCAAGACCTCAAACAGGGAAGAATACGGTTTCGAATACTTGGCACCCAGATGGGCCTAGGCAAGAAATCCAAGATAACGGTCAGGATCTTCCTCGATCGCATCACAATCGTATACGAAGCCTATACAAACTTCTCTAACTTGAGGACCAAGATATGCACTAATCTCTCAACTAAAAACCCTAATCTACATCTTCAAGGTAACTAACTTTTCCATCATAAGAGGGCCCCGGAGCCAATCTCCGGGAGTCCTTTTACCTTGCAGATCGATGATCTGACGATGTAGTCATTACTCCAAAGAACCACGAATACAAATCTATTGGTGGGCCAAAACTTCTGAACTTTTGTGCTGCATAAGAAATCATATTCCCGCTCAAATAAGTGCCTATCTTTATATTATCCTAAATATTTCCGCTTAACGCAACAAGCGTTATGACCACCAGCAGTGGGCCTACCCTGTTGTCGGGCTGGTACAGCGGTCCATAGATTTGAATCATGTCACCATGATGTTCTGTTTGTTGGGTTCCATGCACTCTGTGTTGTGAATTTTAGAAAAGAGAATGGTTTTTTAAATTACTAGAGAGTAAGAACTTCAACCTAAGATCAACACCATATCCTAAACAAGCAAAAACATGCAAGGTTAGACTCATAACTATCCTTGTAACATTTTCATTTACTCCAATGGGGTTGGACTCTTGCTAGACTCCCAGGTGGTGTGAATGAACTTGGTGAAGACCTACCTTGGCCTAAGATGACCACTTGAGGAAACTCCACTCTAGTTCCTTCTTCACTTGAAGCTCCAAGCATTGTGAAGAAACTAACCATCCAATTTTGCTAGGATTGGAGTGTTGGGGATGTAGCAAGCCACTCTCATTTTGTCTCACCATTTTTCTTTTCTTTTCTTTTCTCTTTTTCATCTGGAGGAGAAGAAGAGAGCTCAATTTGGAGAAGAGAGAGAATCTAACAAATGTAATGAACTCAAAACTAAAATGGTTGCCAAAAGTTTAACATAATTAAAATCTGATCTCAACCATTAGATTCCATCCATTCTCCAAGTGTCAACCTTCTTCTCTCCCTTCCACCTGTCCACTAAATGAGAGTGTACATACATGTGCTACTTTCATGGCACAAGATAACTAAAAGAGAACCAAAAGGAAAAAGGAAAATATATTATAAATTTAACATTGTAACACACACACACATATAATGAGACAAATATAAATAGTAACAATATACTAGTAAATACATATATCTAATACATGTATTGATATATTAAATCAGCAATTGATTTAATATCCGTCTTTCCAAAAGACCGGCTAGTATATCCAAATATCCGATTACCGTCAGTGTATCCAATACACTGGTTTTAATCGAACCTCGATACGTATCCAATACGCACATCCACATCATATCGCTAGTGTCGGAAAAATCTCGGTGTGGAACTCTAAAGACTCGACAATATGCTGGCAATGAGTTACTAGATCCAATTTATAACCACAAGCTCGTCAGTGGCACTAACTTTACGTAACGGCTACCCAGGTATTTGTCAAAAGGAAGATCGACAAGCAAGCCCGTCCGAACCCCTACAGAGCCTATAAGTGACAATCACCGTACAGTCCGGTCTTTTTGTCTGAGAGTATTGCATATCAAGTCTAGGGGGTGGTAAATGTCAGATCCCTGATAATCTAATAAGTCGTGCCGATATCAAGCCCATCACCAATCGAGAAACTACTGATCCTTAATCAGTAAATCTCATCCACTCTGGCCAGAGACTTATGGTGATGGCCAACCGAGCACAATGCGACATCAACTCCCAATACCGGATGAAACGAATCCTTTCAATCCACTCACTGCCTATATATAGCTTGAAACTACACCCAACTAAAACCTGTTTGCATGACTCGGTAGAGCCGTGGTAGGGTGGTAATCAAAGTACAATGAAAACTCACACAAGACAAATGACTATCTTTGGTCAACAGACTAACATGTACTCATGCCACCAGAGAACCGCTATCTGACGGTAGGTATAATACCAACTAGCATGTTCTTGGCGACTCCGTCCAGTATAACTCATACCCTAATGAGCACATGTATACAATCTTTGGTGTTGTACACCAATGGCT
The DNA here is from genome assembly GCA_030015575.1 of Agapanthus africanus. Classification (NCBI taxonomy): domain Eukaryota; kingdom Viridiplantae; phylum Streptophyta; class Magnoliopsida; order Asparagales; family Amaryllidaceae; genus Agapanthus; species Agapanthus africanus. The sequence continues at coordinate 455,191,786 of JASDDO010000001.1, read as the reverse complement.
ACGGGACCGGTCACCTCCCCTCTCGGGAATAAGAAACATGTACATTAGTCTACTCCGGAGTATCGATACCCTGTCTCGATAATCCAACGACTATGGACATTTAAGGATATGCTTATGGACTATCCAAGCCTTACTAGTATGATCGTCATCATAACCCGGGTAATCAAGAAAGAATTCTATGGGCTCTATCAATATGTAATCATGATGCATAATACCACATAAGACATGTACATGATGATAAAGACAAACCAGATAACATACCATCATCTTGAGTAAGACTGTTCTACCTGTATAGGCCATCCCTCAATTACAATAATCGTCTGCCTGCAATTACAATAATTGCCTTCAGAGCACTATATCCAACAATCTCCCAATTGCACTTAAGACTAATTATTGCGGCATCGCATACCCACAGCTCATGTGCTACCGAATACCTAATTTCTCTACTAATCAGTTCTGCAAACCGTGTTTGAGAAACAACCGTGTTCGAGAAATAGCTTTAGTGAATGGATCCGCTACAATGTTTCTATCTTTATTTCTCTATATCTAAACTCTGCGAAGATCAACTACCTCCCAAGCTGAGTGATACCTGCCTTAAAACTTGTCTAGATAGCTGATGGGACTAAGTTCATAAATGAACACCTATATCTAACAAACTTCTTAGGCTGCATCCTTTGCTGTCCGTAATCAGCATCCAGCGCCATGTCCATCTCAGTATTCTGCTTGGAACCCTTTCCAACACACTGCACCTCAGAAGATGATACACTTATAACTCTGACAGCCACTCTGTCATTCATATCACCTTGGAAGTTAGAACCGGTAACCGCCTCCTTCAGAAGGCTTCCATTACCATGTACCAAGAATATCCTTTTATGTTCATAATTGCTTCCCTTTGTTTCTCCAGGATTGGATTAATATCTACATACTGCAGTTAGTGTAAAAAGCAATATCTAGTCTGGTACTTGACATCGCATGATTGACTCAATTGCCTAAGCAATTGATATATCATTCATGCAAATCCCTCTCCTCACCAGTCTAAAAAACATCTCTTTAGAGAGGGTGACTCCATTACCCGTGCATACACCACCATGCTAGGAGTCATCCATTCTAAGACACTTTAGAATAATGTCAAAGTACCCATATTGGGACACTTCCTAAATTTAGATCTAAAACCATAGATCTAGTCACCAGAATTACTGATATTTTATCCATATCCTATATGGAGAAACACATGTGACAACCAAATTTTAACCGATTGTAGTATAGGAACTTCACTTCCTATCCTGAGCATGTCATCCAAACACCAGGACATTACCCTCTACATCCTTCTTATCAGGTTCATCTATTGTTTTGATGAAGCCAAATGCTATAACTTTCACATGAAAACAGATGATCCATCTGTCACGCCCCGCTTTCCAGTGTACGGGAAGGAGACGTGACGAGGCACGCGACGCATTTACTCAGAAGTAAACACGTTAAGCGTAAATAAGCATTATAAATATAAAGCATAAGAATGAAAAGAGATGTAATAAAACAACAACTTTTTATTGATAATCATTCTTTACATACAACTGAAAAGTAAAGTACGATGATAGAAAGCGATGCCTAAATAATGGCATATGAACTGAAAAGAAAAGTAGTACAAGTATAAGCCTAGAAGTCGTGCTGCTTTGTGATCTGCTCCAAATCGTCCTGGCTGGGCTCGGTCTCCTGAGAGTCGGGTCCTTATGACGAACATTCCAAAGAAAAAAGAGTCAGGAATGTCGTCAGCGAACTAGCGCTCGGTAAGTCCCAAAAGATAGAATGGAATAGACAAGTAAAGAGAATAAAACTGGTAAATTATCTGTTTGTTATGCTAACGTAGTTGTTTGTAGCTTGGTATAGAAGGTATCAGTGTATATGAGAGGAGTCCAACTTTTCCCGTGGACTATGGTAACCCGTAGTATAAGGCCCCGTCAAAACCCATGGGACAACGGCACAAGATGTTCATGTAGGTGTCTTTTAGTGACCATCATCGTGCCACTTTTAACACATTCCGTACCAGTCCACCCCGTTAAAACCCCATAGTGTATATTGTATTGATTGTATTAATTTGTAGTTATCAGACTTGCCGAGATCATGGTATAAGTTGTTCATGTAAACTGATTCAGGATGTAAACGGTAGTCATGTAGTCAAGTTCAAAATATAATCATGGTTCGATCAAGTCAAGTTATGTTGCATGTTTGATATTGTTCTGATATTCATGTTCAAGTATTTATGTTTAGATTCATGTTGACTTGGATTCATATTTGGATTTGATTCAGATTAGACTGAGACTCGGATTGAATCAGACACTTAAACAAATTTGGATTCTAAATTAGATTTTGGTGTTATCGGTAACTGCTGCACATTGACGACATGATTTATGTATTTTTCCAAGACAATTACCATTGATAACCCGTTTTAGTTTTCTATCTTAAATAGGCAAGCACCCACTTTCTCCGACTCCCTGAGGCTCAAGAGAATTGGTCCCGCTTAAACCTATATTTATTAGGGTCCTTATTGTAATTTAATATAATTTGAGGGGTTTTTATAAAAATATTTTTAGTATACTTTCAAAATAAAGCTCAAGTATTTATTTATGTTTTTTAGGGTTTTCATGGAGGTAAAATTTTAAATCATGAAGTATACTAGTGAAACTTTCAAGGTATTTTAGTGTAAAGTTTGACTTGTATTAATTCTTGATGGTTTTTTCATGAAACTTGTTATTATTTTATTTTGTTTAGAAAACATGGAATTTAATAATATCTTAAAAATATATGGTTTGATAATATTTATATAATTATTAAAAATAAATTTTATTTATTAAGTAGAAATCCTCGTTTTTCTTAAAAATTGTATTAAAATTCTATCGAGATCGTATGCTCCATGAGGAGGTCTGCATACTAGTCCTAAGGATGTGCGATAATTCGCACCATCCAAACCGGATTCTCTAAAATGGGTTGTAGAGGTATAATCGTAAAGAATTAAGTAACACAATTTAAGGAAATCCGAGTTTTTAATAGTTTAAGGTATTTTGATGAAAAAACGTATTTTGCCACAAAAATATTGTTCAAGAGAATCGTGCTATGTCAAGATATGTGTATGTGAGAGGTAGGTCATTACCTCGTGAAGTTTTCTAAAGGTAATATTAAGAAAAATAATTAAAAGATGTCGTATGTAAACTTCGTGGTATTTAAACGTAAAATCTTAATTAAAGTTATTTAACATTGAGTTTTAGAGTGAAATTGGTTTCTAAATATTAGTTAAATGATTACAAGTAAGGTATATACATGAGTACAAGTGATTCTTAAGATGAATTGTGGTTTTCAAAGGTTTTAGAAACAAATGTTGGTATAACTCCACTTACCGACATGTTTTGAAAAGAAGATTTTTTATGGCAGAAAGAGAAGAGGGGAGGTGAGACTTACAAGTTAAAAGGAGAGAGGGGAGGTATAGAATGATGGTAGTAGCCATCGTGGAGTCGCGGGGTCGCCGAATGCTCGCCGGAATTTGACCTAGAGCTAACTCCACTTGTACTCTTCTTAGACTTAGAATTTTGGCAATAGATTTCAGAATGAAAAGGGCTAGGGTATGAGGTTGTATTTATAGGAGGAAATTAGGGTTTTGGAATTGAAGAAAGAATTAAAAATGCATTAAAATTGGATTTAAAGCTTCATTTTAATTCTCTGTTAATTTTCAGGGAAATCAAACAGAACATGGGTAGTGGGGTAGTCCAAGGGTTGTAGTGTGCAAGACACGGAGACCATCCCCTATGGGGGGCTGGCGGTGTCGGCCTTATTACCGATCTTGCCGGCCACGTAGAGGAGATAGGGGTGGGATTGGTGCCACGTGTTCTCGGCTGTGTCCTCAATATTTTACACATGTTTATTTTTTCTGTCTTTTCTTTTTTACGTGTATTTCACGTGTAAACTTTTGGGCTTCTAAAAATTTTAAAAGAAAAATTCAGAAAAATAATATGTGGCTGATGGGATTCGAACACGGGGATTAGGTCACAGTTGTGCAAGGCTTTACCAGTGAGCTACAAGTTTTTTCTTTCTGTTCTTAAGCAAATTTAATTTATAATTTGTACTCAGGTTAGCAAACTCCATTCTGTAGTTTATGAAGAAAAATTTTGTACAGAAAATTCAGGGTCGTTACATTCTACCCTCCTTATAAAAATTTCGTCCTTGAAATTTATAGAAGAAAGTTGTAATAGATTCAAGAAAATTTGATGATAGTGGTGGTGAAAAGAAATACTGAAAGTGCATGAAAAAAATATGTTTGAAAGAACAAAAGGATGCAAAGGGTTTGGAAGAAGAAGAATTACCCGTGTTACCTTAACTTATAGTTTCAGTTTCTACGGCCGCTAAAGTGAAACCTTGATGCCGGGGTACATTCCTCCAAGCTGGAGGCACATTCCTCTGTCCTTGGAGCATGTTTCTTTGCCTTTGAGGCATGTTCTTCATTGCCTCATGGAACTGACGAGGATGCTGTGCAGGAGGTCCATGAGAAGGTGGAGCAGGTAGGGCAAGACGAGGTGCAGGAGCCTGAATGGCCGGCCGCTGCGGAAAAGTGATGAGTGCTGGAACTGGGTTGCGTCTATGAGGACATGTTCCAATGTCGTGAGTGGATGCGCCACAAAATAAGCACATGCCGTCTGCACGCCTGCAGTCCTTCCCTAGGTGTCCATTCCTCTTGCAGTAGAAGCAAAAATCTGGACTTGGCCGGTTAAATGTTACTTCCAGCATCCTGGGTGCAAAAGTTGGCATGGAAGAGGCTCCTCCTGCCATCTGGGTGGCAGGGCGCTTTACACCGGCAGTCTGAGGTCTGCCTTTCTTCTTTACTACTGCCTCATATCGTCGGGCAGCCTTCAGCACAAGATCATGGATTGAGAAATCCTCTGTAGCTAGTGCAGCTTGGATCTCCGGGTCCAACCCTTGCTGAAATTTTCGAGCTCTGATCTCAGCAGTTGGTATGAGATGTGCAACGAACCTGCTAAGCATGGTGAACTCAGCATTGTATTCATCCACTGATTTGTTCCATATTGAACCTTGTTGCAGGTGGATGAATTGCTGCTCCATGTCAAAATGGGCAGTCTCGGGAAAATATTTCGCGTCGAACATGTCGCGAAAAGTCTTCCATTCAATTGGCTGGGCAAGACGACTTTCTTCAGCCTTCCACCATACTCTGGCGTTGTCTGTGAGTTGCAGTTTCGCAACTCTCACCCAAGCGATCTCTGGCACTTGTGCTGCTGTCAGGTCATCTTCAATGGACTGAGCCCATTCCTCTGCCTCCAGGGGGCTCTCTTTCCCAGAAAAGTTCTTTAGATGCAGTGCCCGGAATTGCTTCACTCCGGGTGCCTCAGATTCTGGGCAGTGCAATAGGACAGCAGTCTGCTGCTGCCGTCCCTCCATAAAGCTCTTGATTGCCTCAAGCAATACCGTCTGCTCGTTGATAGGAGCTGTTACGGTAAGTGGTGGTGGTAGAGGAGGTGGAGTGTTTCCATTCATGTTGGTGCTCGTGTTGTTCGGGGAATCCATAACCTTGAAAGAAAAAGTAGGGTTAGAATAGATTCAAGGAATTGAAATGTAAAGAATGTATAGTTGCCGATTCTTATAATTCTTGTGATATATTGCTTAGGTTTCCATGCAGAACTGACCCTACATGGTAAGACTTCATGCAGAACCGACCCTGCATGGGCTGCCAACAAAACCTGTCACGCCCCGTTTCCCAGTGTACGGGGAAGGAGATGTGACGAGGTACGCGACATATTTACTCAGAAGTAAACACGTTAAGCGTAAATAAACAATAAAAATGTAAAGCACAAGAATGACAAGAGATATAATAAAACAACTTTTTATTGATAATCATTCTTTATATACAACTGAAAACTAAAGTACAATGATAGAAAACGATGCCTAAACAATGGCATATGAATTGAAAAGAAAAATATTACAAGTAAAAGCCTAGAAGTCGTGTTGCTCGGTGATCTGCTCCAAATCGTCCTGGCTGGACTCGGTCTCTTGAGAGTCGGGCCCTCCTGACGAACATTATAAAGAAAGAAGAGACAAGAATGTCGTCAGCGAACTAGCGCTCGGTAAGTCCCAAAAGATAGAATGGAATAGACAAGTAAAGAGAATTGAACTGGTAAATTATCTATTTTTTATGCTAACGAAGTAGTTTGTAGCTTGGTACAGAAGGTATCAGTGTATATGAGAGGAGTCCAACTTTTCCCGTGGACTATGGTAACCCGTAGTATAAGGCCCCATCAAAATCCACGGGACAATGGCACATGATGTTCATGTAGGTGTCTTTTAGTGACCATCATCGTGCCACTTTTAACACATTCCGTACCGGTCTAACCCGTTAAAACTCCGAGGTGTATATTGTATTGATTGTATTGATTTATAGTTATCAGACTTGCCGAGACTATGGTATAAGTTATTCATGTAAAATGATTCAGGATGTAAATGGTAATCATGTAGTCAAGTTTAAGATATAGCCATGGTTCGGTCAAGTCAAGTTATGTTGCATGTTTGATATTGTTCTGGTATTCATGATCAAGTATTCATGTTGACTTGGATTCATATTTGGATTGGATTCAGATTAGACTGAGACTCAAATTGAGTCAGACACTTAAACAGATTTGGATCCTGAAATAGATTTTGGTGTTATCGGTAACTGCTGCACATTGATGGCAGGATTTGTGTTTTTTTCCAAGACAATTACTATTGATAACCCCGTTTTAGTTTTCTACCTTAAATAGGCAAGCACCCACTTTCTCTGGCTCCCTGAGGCTCAAGAGAATTGGTCCCGCTTAAACCTATATTTATTAGGGTCCTTATTGTAATTTAATATAATTTGAGGGGTTTTTATAAAAATATTTTTAGTATACTTTCAAAATAAATCTCAAGTATTTATTTATATTATTTAGGGTTTTCATGGATGTAAATTTTTAAAGAATGAAGTATATTAGTGAAACTTGAATAGTTCAAGGTATTTTAGTGTAAAGTTTGACTTGTATTAATTCTTGATGGTATTTTCATGAAACTTGTAATTCTTTTATTTTTTTTAGAAAACATGGAATTTAATAATATCTTAAAAATATGTGGTTTGATAATATTTATATAATTATTAAAAATAAATTTTATTTATTAAGTAGAAATCATCGTTTTTCTTAAAAATTGTATTAAAATTCTATCGAGATCGTATGCTCCGTGAGGAGGTCTGCATCTCGCTCTACTAGTCCCGATGATGTGCGATAATCCGCACCATCCAAACCGGGTTCCTCAAAATGGGTTGTAGAGGTATAATCGTAAAGAATTAAATAACACAATTTAAAGAAATCCGGGTTTTTACTAGTTTAAGGTATGTTGATGAAAAGTCGTATTTTGCCACAAAAATATTGTTCAAGAGAATCATGTTATGTCAATATGTGTGTATGTGAGAGGTAGGTCATTACCTCGTGAGGCTTCTAAAGGTAATATTAAGCAAAACAATTAAAAGATGTCGTATGTAAACTTCATGGTATTTAAACGTAAAAGCTTAATTAAAATTATTTAACATGGAGTTTTAGAGTGAAATTGGTTTCTAAACATTAGTTAAATGATTACAAGTAAGGTATATACATGAGTACAAGTGATTCTTAAGAAGAAGTGTGGTTTTCAAAGGTTCTTGAAACAAATGTCGGTATAACTCCACTTACCGACATGTTTTGAAAAGAAAAATTTTTATGGTAGAAAGAGAAGAGGGGAGGTGGGACTTACAAGTTAAAAGGAGAGAGGGGAGGTAGAGGATGAGGGTATTAGCCTTCGTGGAGTCGCGGGTGTTCCCCTCCGAATGACGGCGCACAAGACCGCGATGTCCTGACGCTGAGATTCAGGGCAGATGCTATTTGGTTTTATCCGTCCACCTCTCCGAAGATGCCAAGTTGATTTATGGCACCGTGTATCGGAGGTTTAGACGGATGCGGCCGATGTAGCAGACTTCGTCAGATTCCCCCTCGCTTGAGGGGTTTTTGATTGTGGGGACGCTCTTCCCTGCAGGCGCAAGCCCCTACAGTTAATTACGCTACCGCATCGCGGTAACAACTTTCTCCTTCTCCAGAATTTCACTTCGTGTCGTGTGTGTTTGTTTTGTTTGTGGTTGCCCGTGGATTGTATACGGAGACTAAGTAATGCCATCGCCCGTAGGACGTGGATTAGTCCAAATCCGTATTTACTTAGATTTGGGTTTGGTGTTTTTAGTTTAAGGATGCATTAGTCGCGTTGCGGCTAAGATCAACTTAAACATTCGTTAAGGATACGTTAGTCCTGTTTTGAGACTAAGATCGACTTAACGTGATAATCCATTTAATATCTGGCCATCGGGACTCGTCACCTCTCTAACGTCGTTGAAGAATTACAACGGCAGATATCAGAGGAGTTCAGAGATGTACCGTTGAACCAAGGTTGATTTGGAGTTTTATAGTCCGTTTGAATGTTTAAGGATACGTTAGCCGTATTTGGGGGTTAAGATCAACTTAAACGGGATCGTTTAGATCCGGCAAAAGAGCATTTGGAGGCTCTATTGTTCCAGTTTAGGGACGTAGTGGTCCATAGGTAGTTTAGGGACGTTGCGGTCCATGCTCCAGTTTAGAGACGTGGTGGTCCATGTTCCAGTTTAGGGACGTGGTGGTCCGACATTAGTTTAAGGACGTTTCGGTCCAACATTAGTTTAAGGACGTTCCGGTCCACGAGTTTAAGGACCCCGCAGTCCGTATCGATGTGTGGTCGTCGGGACCCGTCACTTCTCTGACGTCGTTGAAGGATTACAACGATGGGTGTCAGAGGAGTTCAGAGATGCACCCTTGGACCGGAGGTAAATTGATTTGAGAGAGAGCATTTGTGCTCAGTTCAATTTAATTTAAGGACTTACGGCCAGAATTGGGCTAAGTCCAGTTGAAAATGTTCAACATTTTATTTGCTTTTGCGTTGCATTTCTTTTTATTTGGGCTTTGCCTAGAAAGGATGCAGAGCATCGATTTGTTTTGGGCTCTGCCCTTTATAAATGATGTAGAGCATCAATTTCATTTGGACTCTGCCCTTTTATTGCTTTGCAATTTATTTTGGCCTGCTTGGTCTTTTTTATTTGGGCCTGGCCCTTTTTGGAAATGCATTGCATTTATCAGGCGCTTTGCGCCAATCAGAGAGCGCAAGCGCTCGTGGTGATGACACGTGTCATGCAGCACAGTGCGCTGCGCTAGTGCGCTACGCTTGCGCTGCTGACACGTGGCGTGCTCTGGTGAGTTGCGCCAATTTCAGAGAGCAAAGCTCTATTCAAAAGCGCATAGCGCAAACGGTTCAGATGCTGACACGTGGCGCTCTGTGGTGGCTTGCGCCAGCCCAAGAGCGCAACAGTGCAGATTTATAAGTGCAAAGCACTATTAATTTGAGAATCTTTTAGATTCAAGAACCGATGGTTCATAAGAGAAGTACGAAGCACTATTTGATTTCTTGATCTAATTTAGATCAAAGAAAAATAAGTTTTTCTTTTTGTTTCAAGAACCAGAGGTTCATAAAAGTGCAAAGCACTATTTTTTATTTTTGTTGCTTTCTTGTTTTTAAAGAACCAGTGGTTCATAAGAAGTGCAAAGCATTGTTTATTATGTGAAGAACATTGATCTGGTTTTTAGATCAATGATTTATTAAAAGAGATTTCTTCTCTCTCGTGAAGGTTTTTACCTTTTTCTTTGAAATTTTCTCAGAATTCTCTCTCTGTTTTATGCTCTTGACTTTTTTCAAGAAAATGTTGATGATTTTGAATTGAGGTCTGGGGTCTCTTTTATAGTGCCCATAAATTAGTTAATTTTGTTGAAGAGATTTTTCTCTGAGTGATTTGGGGAATTTTCCCCATCGTTGGATTTTTGATCCAAGGGCTTCTGTTTTACAGAAGAAAATCTTTTTGTTTTAACAAGAACAGAAAGATTTCTTTAAAATCTTACATCCGTTTGGCGCAAATGCCCCAGCGCGTGACACGTGTCGCGCAGCGCACAGCGCAGCGCGACTGCGCTGGCACGTGTCGTGCGCTGGCACGTGTCGCGCAGCGCAAAGCGCAGCGCGACTGCGCGAGCGCATCTGCGCTGGCACGTGTCGCGCAGCGCACAGCGCAGCGCGACTGCGATGCGCTGACACGTGTCGCGCAGCGCAGTGCCTGCGCAACTGAAGCGTTGCTTCCTTTACTTTTTGTTTTGTTTTAAACAGAGCTTTGCTCTGATTGGTTGCGCTGCCTCGGGCGCTGCGCTGATGCGTCTGCGCCAGACACGTGGAGCCTTGCGCTCAGCGCAGAGGATCTGAAGCGTTGCTTCATTTATTGAAACTTAGATTTTGGGCAAATCGGAAGCGTCGCTTCTCTTGAGATATCTTTTCATCTCCTTTTTTCAAGTCAAACTCGTATTTCCAAAATTCTGATTTTCCGGGCCTTGGAAATGATTTCATTATGCACAGAATCTTCTGCGCCTGGGTCTATATATATAATTCGAGGCTGAGCCTTTTCTTCTCTCATTTTCAGAGAACTTCTTCGATCATGGCTTGCAACCGTCCTCACGCCCGCCGACAACCGTGGGAAGTGCCGATCTGGGACATCGTTCCTCATTTTGCTGCATGCTTGGTGGACTCCTCTTTTTCGGACGAGCAGTGCGATGCTGCAATGTACGAGCTTTCGACTTGTGTGGGGTCTCCTCTTCCCCCGGGTTCCATTTGGCTTCGGATGATCCTTGCCTCAGTGCTCGCCGACATTCCCCCTCCTCCGGCGGAGATGTCCTCGGCAATGCTTGATGTGGTCGAGGATAAGATCGAGAGCTTTTTCGAAGCGCTCTTGATCACCAAAGCCCTAAGGGACTTCTCCTTTTACTCGCTGAGCCAGATACGGGCTCGTCGGGTTGTCATCGCCACTTTTTCCCAGGAGTGCGGCGTCGACCGTTGGATGGCTACCCCTCGGGAAGATCGTCGCTTCGACGTGATGGAGAAGACGGAGAGGGAGCTGAATAATCTTCTTTTTCTTTTTGTGAACCCTTGTCTCTCTGATCCCGTATTCGGTGATCTTTTTTAAATGTAATAACAATAATAATGAATAAGTATTTTTTTTTTATCAAGTACTTCATTGCCTGTTAAGGGTTCTTTTATTTTAGTTCTCTGTTGCGCTTGTGCATTGTATGATTTTAATTTGTTATTATCAAGTGCATGTAATTTTGCATGGATAAATTGCCTTTGGCACTTAGCCCCTTCTTCTGCGCTAGCGCAACTGCGCTGCCACGTGTCGTGCAGCGCACAGCGCAGCGCAACTGCGCTGCCACGTGTCGCATAGCGCAGAGCGCAGCGCGGCGCTTCCTTTAACAGGGCTTTGCTCTAATTGGGCGCGCTTTCTTGGACGCTGCACTGATGCGTCTGCGCCAGACACGTGGCGCCTTGCGCTCAGTGCAGAGGATCTGAAGCGTTGCTTCATTTATTAAAATTTAAATTTTCAAAGCAAAGCTTTGTTCCTGATTGGGGGAAGATGAAGCGTTACTTCATCTCCCGCCTTGGAATTTGAACAGAGCTTCGCTCTGATTGGGGTAAACAAATGCCCCCCCACCGCTGCGCTTACGTGGCCTCCAAACGTAAGCGCAACGGTGGCAGAATCCCAACCGTCGCGGCACCTTTTAGAAGTTGAAGAGGCACTCGATACCTATAAATAGGACCTTTGGTCCCCCACAGATGCTTATCATCTCCAAAATTTTTATTTTCAGAACCTCAGAGCTCTGCTCTTGTTTTTAAGAACTCTTAGATTTTCTTTAAAAGGAACTATTTTGGTAAGAATTAGTCTTGAATTAAATCAATTTCGATTAATAGAGCTTTGCTCTTATAGATCTTTGATCTAAAGAAACCCTTCTGGTGTTTCACCAATAGAGCCTTGCTCTCAAAAATCTGTTCCAAGGTTTCTTGAGCCATGAACAGAACCTTGCATCTTTGTCAAAATATAGATCTCTTTGATCTAAAAATGATGAACTTTGAAGATTCTGAATATGAATAATGAAAATTAAAAATGGAGTTTTTTTTATTTTAATGGACTATATCATCTTTTAATAATAGTGATCTCAGAATCTTAGGGGACTTCTTTAAATTTCCCTTATTAGGATTTTGATAGTCACTCCTGTTCGTAGAGCATTGCTCTCGAGGAGTTTAACTGTCTGTGCTCGTTTTTTAACAAGAATTCGCTTAATCAGTCGGTCTGCTAATTCTGTTGATCTTCTTTCACAGGAACCATGAACGCCCACATGTATGCCCTTAACGAGATCATCTCGTATGGGGACATCCGCCGACTTGGCCGTTCTCAAAATCGGGAGTTCACAAACGAGGAGTGCGCTGAAATAATGAGTCGCTTCGACGCGTACAATGGTCCACTGCTCCCCCGACGTTCTTCCCTTCTTAAGCTTATCGTGGGAGCCATCTGGGAAGCGCTTCCCCTCTTCTGTTCCGGCGTGCCGCTTAGGGCGTTGGATGCTGCTGAGGACAAGGTGCACTCGGTGTACCTGTTGAACTTTATCTCGAAGAGACGGCGAGACAGTCTTATCGATCTCTTGCACGAGGTCTTTCAACAGTCCGCCATACTTGCTGCTTATCGGAGGGTGGAAGACATCATGGGGGACCCTGACACTTGTGCTCGCGAAAGAAAGCATACTAGGATGGTCCGCAAGGCCTGGAAAGTCATAGATAGGGTTGCTTTCGAGTTCCTCAATCCATGTCCTGGGTTCGAGGTTATTCCCTTGTAATAATGTTTTTCATTTATTGCTTTTATGAATGTAAGAACTATTGTCCATATTAATGGAAAATTTTTATCCCAGCTTGTCTTTATTTTTCGTTTTGAGTCTTTTGCTTGTGCATGAACAAGTGTGTCTCGAATGCTTGATCAAACATAAATCGGATGTTCCTTCTGTAGCTTTCTTCTTTCTCTTATTATCGGCATACTATCTTAATAAACATGGTCGACGGATAATAGAGCACGAATCTTGACTTCTTTAAGAAATAGCGATGGCTTAGGCCGCAGGTTCAGATCTGCTGCCTAAGACTTTTCAACTCCATGAGCCGTGAGGGTCTCATAGAGACTTTTCTCCCTACGGATCGAGAGGATCTCGTAGGTGGGTTTTTCTCCTTAGGAATCGTGAGGATTCCTAAGTGTGGTTTTCTCTTATAAGTCGTAAGGATCCTATAAGAGAATTTTCCCCTCTTACGAGTCGAGAGGACTCGTAAGCGGTTGTTTCCTTCCTTGTCGAAACTCGACCTTGGAGAGTGAGACCCGTGAATAGTATGCAAGAGACCATTTTGGATTGACTTGCAGGGTCCTATTGTTCAGGAAGCAAGTTTTTTTTTTTAGTCCCTGCTGCCTGAGGCTTCATTTGCAAGTTGAGACGAATCGGGCATTTTTCCGCGGAGACACTGGTTTCTCTACGAGCCGACGCGAATCAGGAGGCTCTCGTCAAGGAGTGTTTGTATCCGTGAGTCGAGGAATTTGCTAGGGATTATTTGTTTCCCGAGCGCCAAGGATTATTTGTTTCCTTGGGGTTTGAAATGAGTCGAGGATTTCCCACGGAGGCACTGGTGGCTCTGCGAGTCGACGCGGATCAGGAGGCTCTCGTCAAGGAGTGTTTGTATCCGTGAGTCGAGGAGTTGGCTGAAGATACTGGTTTCTTTGGAGTTGGAATGAACCGTCGAGGTTTGGCTTCATCTTCTGGAGGAGCCTGTTGGGAAAATATGGTTCCCTCTTTGTTTACGCCCTTGGATTGTATACAGGGATCGATGTGATCATAACTATAGGGCCAAAATTTTATCATCATTTTTTTTATCTCCGCGATGCTCTATCATTTCAGCTTTTATATCGCGAAGGTCGTGATTGCCCAATCATTTCGGCTATTTTTCGCGGTGCCCAATCATTTCGGCTATTTATTTTATTTTTACTCGCTGCTTTTTATTGCGGGTTGCCCAATCATTTCGGCTATTTTGCATGCATACATTTTTACTTGCTGCTTTTTATTACAAGTTGCCCTATCATTTCGGCTATTTCGTATGCATGTGCGGCCTATTGGATTTTCGCTGTAAACCGATTTCGGCATCAGCACCGCTACAACTGGGATATTACCAGGAGCGAATCATCATCTGCCTCTGTCGATGTCGAACAAAGGTGGCTTAGCGACCAGGGTTAGGGTCCTATCGGCTAAGGCTTTTGACTTCATGAGCCGTAAGGGTTTCACGAAGTTATTTCTCCCTACAAGTTGTGAGGATCTTGTAGGTGTATTTTCTCCTTAGGACTCGTGAGGATTCCTAAGTGCTTGTTTCCTCTGTAAATCGTAAGGATCCTACAAGAGGATTTTCTCCTTGTAAGTCGAGGGGACTTATAAGGGTTGTTCGTCATGCGAACATATCCCCAGTCACGGATGAGACTTGGTTAGGGAAATGTTTATTCGCGCCTGTGGATTGTATACAAGGGTCAGTATTGAGCCACTTGTAGGGCAATATAGAAAGTTGTGGGGGTTGCTTAAGCACAGGTTTAGGTCTCTGTAACTTAAGACTTTCAACTCTTATGAGCCGTGAGGGTCCCATAAGAGAGTTCTCCTTACGAGTCGTGAGGATCTCGCAAGTGTATTTTCTCCTTAGGAATCATGGGGATCCCTAAGTGTGCTGCTCCCTTGTGAGTCGTAAGGATCTCACGTGGGTGGTTTCTCCTTATAAGGTCGAGAGGACCCTATAAGCGTTCTTTAACGAGGTTGCGCCCTTTCGGGTTTTCACAAACACTCACCGGTAGCCCTGCTGTTTTTACTCACGGAGCCCTTTCGGGTTTTCATCTGTGCCCTTTTTGCTTATGGACATACCGTTTTTTTTATTATTCTTTTTATTTTTATATATTTTTTTACGAGGTCGTGCCCTTTCGGGTTTTCACGAACACTCGCCGGTAGCCCTGCTGTTTTTACTCACGGAGCCCTTTCGGGTTTTTATCCATGCCCTTTTTGCTTATGGACATACCGTTTTTTTTAATTTTATTTTTATATGTTTTTTTTATATCTCGTCGGCCTAAAGATGCTGCGGTAGTAGTTTAAAGACGTTTCGATCTGCTATTAGTTTAAGGACATTTCGGTCCGACGTTTGAGAAGGCTGGCTACTGCTTATAAAACTTGAGCTTAGGAAGATAGCGAGCGGGAATGGTCGTCGTCACCTATCATTGACCTAGGCTGTGGCTCATTAAGCGTAGTATTTCTTTAGGAAGCGACCGTTTATTGGCCTGAAAGGCCTTTCACTGTGCATGTCCATGAGTAGATAGGCCCCACCCTGGTAGACCTTATCTATAATGTATGGGCCTTCATAGTTTGGCTCGAATTTTCCCCTCTTGGCGCGATTGGGGATCATAGGCCTTTTGACCACTAGCACGAGTTTGCCTTGGCGAAATGTCCTCGGTCGGGTCAGTCTTTCATATGAGCGCGTCATCTTTGCTTTATAAGCTTCCAGATTTTGTTGCGCTATGAGCCGGGTTTCTTCAAGAGCATCAAGCTCCTCAAGCCGAAGGTGAGCGTTTTCTTCGTCCGTCAGCTCGTAGTGGACTGCCACTCGTAGAGAGGGTAACTCTATCTCGAGGGGGAGTACTGCTTCCGTTCCGAACACCAACGCATATGACGTTGTGTTCATGGCTGTCTTGAATGTAGTTCGATACGCCCAAAGGGCTTCTTGCAGTTTCTCGTGCCAGTCTTTCTTATTTCGTGACACCGTTTTCTTCATAATCTTTGTCAAGGTCTTGTTGAAGGCTTCAGCTAGACCGTTAGCTCGCGGATTATAAACTGAGGAATATCTCCGGTCTATATTATGCTGTTGCGCAAAGCGACTGATCTTGTGGCTTCTGTAAGCTGGCCCGTTATCGGAGATGATTCGTCTTGGCGTTCCAAACCGATATATGACATGCGTCTTGAAGAAATGGAGGATATTCTCCATCTTTACTTCCCTCAGCGGTACCGCTTCTGCCCACTTAGAGAAGTAGTCAGTCGTCGCTAGGATGAAACGATGTCCTCTAGACGATGCTGGTTCGATGGGGCCGACTATATCAGTCCCCCACATTTCGAATGGCCAGCTAGCCACCGTTGGATGTAGTGGATTCGGATGTTGATGGATGAAGTCCCCATGAATTTGGCATGAATGGCATTGCTTCGCATATTTGAGGCAGTCCTGGATCATCGTGGGCCAGTAGTAGCCCATCCGTTTTATCTTCAACTTCATCTTTGGGCCCGCTTGATGAGAACCGCAGAGTCCGTCGTGAACTTCCTGAACGACTCTTTCTGCTTCGTCTGGTCCTAAGCATCTCAGCCACAGAGAATCGAATGACCTCTTGTACAGAGTATCGTTGACGAAGGCGAAAGACAGAGCTCGTTTCATGAGCTGATGTCTTGTGGACGCATCTCCGGGCATTCGATCGGACTTAAAGTAGTCTATAAAGACTTCCCTCCAATCCTCAGCCTTTCTTCGTTCTTTTATTTGTAGGGTCGTCTGTTCAGTCGCCCCCTTCTCTTCGGATGATTCCGGAGATATTTCTGCTGGGGCAAGCACTTGACGGCTTTGTACTATGATTCTAACGTCATCGAGATTCTCGTCAGCCAGTTCTTTAGCAAGTTTAGCCAATGCGTCTGCTTTGCTGTTTTCCGCGCGCGGTATGTTTTCCAAAGTGTAGGAAGGAATTTGGGTCAACAGTTGTTGCACCTTTTCGCCGTACTTCACCAACTTCGGCTTGCACGTTTGGTAGTCGCCGTTTACTTGACTAACGACCAGTTGAGAATCCCCGTATATGAGGAGATTTTCAATTCCCATGTCGATGGCGATCTCGAGACCTACTATCAGAGCTTCGTATTCGGCTTCATTGTTTGTCCTTGGCTCTGTTAAGGAGAAAGCGAAGCGCATTATCCCTCTTTGTGGAGTCACAAAGATGAGGCCTACCCCCGATTTGATTATAGGGGTACTTTGTTTGCGCTTTTTCATGGAAGATGCTCCATCGAAATAAAGTTCCCATTGGGTATCACCACCGTCGATCGCGTCAAACGCATGTTCGTCTGGCAGATCGCAGCTCAGAGGAGAATCGACGGGTATCGGATGCTCAGCAAGGAAGTCGGCGATGGCTTGGCCTTTCACTGCCTTGAGAGGTTGATACGTTATCGAGAACTCCATCAAGAGCAGAGCCCATTTAGCGAGTCGACCTGTCAGTATAACCTTCGACATCAAGTATTTAAGGGGGTCCACCTTTGAAATGAGACGGACTTCGTGCGCCAACGCATAGTGCCTGAGCTTTGTTATCGCGAAGATCAACGCCAGGCAGTGTTTTTCAATGGGAGAGTAATTGCTTTCTGCTCCCAGCAGAACTCGACTTAAGTAATAGAGTGCTCTTTCCTTCCCTTGATCGTTCTCTTGTGCCCATAATGCGCCTAAGGAACCTTCGAGGGCGGTCGTGTAAAGAATGAGAGGCTTTCCCTTAACTGGAGCAGCCAATACTGGAGGGTTCTGCAGGTACTGCTTGATCTCGTCCAGTGCGCCTTGGCATTTATGATCCCAGACAAATGGGGTTCCCTTCTTCATCAGGTGGCTATAGGGACGGCACTTGCCTGAAAGGTTGGCTATAAATCGCCGTATGTATGCGAGCTTCCCTTGGAGAGATCGCCACTGTTTGAGAGTTCTCGGCGGAGGCATTTCCATGATCGCTTTGATCTTTGACGGATCTATTTCAATACCTCGGTGTCGAACAATGAATCCCAGGAATTTGCCTGAGGAAACTCCGAATGCACACTTGAGCGGGTTCATCTTCAAGTTGTATTGCCGAAGGCGTTGAAATACGGTCTTCAAATGCTCGAGATGTTCCTCGTATGATTTGCTTTTAACCACGAGATCATCGATATAGCATTCGACGATTTCATGTATAAGGTCATCGAAGATCTTTGTCATGGCCCTTTGATAAGTAGCACCGGCGTTCTTTAAACCGAAGGGCATCACTTTATAACAGAATATACCTAGAGGGGTCCTGAAGGCGGTGTGCTTCTGGTCTTCGGGATGCATCTTTATCTGATTATACCCTGACGAGCCGTCCATGAAGGAGAAAATCTCATGAGTGGATGTATTGTCTATCATCAGTTCGGTGACTGGTACTGGGAAATCATCCTTCGGGCAAGCTTTATTGAGATCCCGAAAGTCCACGCATATGCGCACCGTCCCATTTTTCTTCATCACCGGGACGATGTTAGCAATCCATTCAGGATATTGAACCTCCTGGATAAAGCCAGAGTCGATTAGCTTCTTGACCTTGGCGTTGATACTCATCTCGAGCTCGAGCCGCATTCTCCTTGGCGCCTGTTTGACTGGCTTGATATCCGGGGATATCGCCAATTTGTGTACAGCAATTTCTGGATCTAGTCCCGGCATTTCGGAATAGTTCCATGCGAAGCAATCTCTATGCCGCAGAAACACATCCTTTAACGCAGCTACCCTTTCTTCAGATAGTAACTCGCTGATGAATGTCGGTCATGGATCGTCTGCCGTCCCCAGCTCAATCTTCTTGAGGTTATCTGCAGTGGTATAGATTCCATCTTCCAGCTCTTTTGGCGCTGGTGGGAATTATGAGATTATCTCGTCGCTGCTGTTTTCGAAGCACCAAGGGAGCTCATCTATGTCCTCGGGCTCTTCTTTTAATATTGTAATCATGTGACAGGTGCGAATTCGCTTCCAATCCCAATGTGGAACCGGTTC
This sequence comes from Agapanthus africanus, assembly GCA_030015575.1. Taxonomy (NCBI): domain Eukaryota; kingdom Viridiplantae; phylum Streptophyta; class Magnoliopsida; order Asparagales; family Amaryllidaceae; genus Agapanthus; species Agapanthus africanus. The sequence continues at coordinate 455,172,988 of JASDDO010000001.1, read as the reverse complement.
TTCTTTCGTGGCCTTGGGCTCGTGCTTCTGTGGCGGCGCCACCCTCCAGTTGTCAGACAGAGTGAATTTGCCAAGCTAATACTGATCTTCGACCCAATTCTTGAAGGTGAAGCAATCTTCAAGAGGATGCCCTATTACTCGATGGTAAGAGCAATAGTCCGGGTGTGAGACTTCGTCCGCTTGTTCGGGATATTTAGACTCCGGCAGTGTAAGCATCTGATGTTTTAGAGCGAGGTCAAGTATCTTCTTCGTCTTGTCTCGCGGAAACGAGTATACTCGACCCGTTTTCTTCATAAGGGATAGATCAATAACGCTCGACTCCCGTTTGCGTGGCTTCTTAGCCATGCTTTGTTGTTGTTGAGCGTCTTTTTGGCCTTTCGACTTATTTCTGTTTTTGCGCCGAGCCTTTTTTATGACGGGTTGACAAGGAGCGGCATTTTCATCTTTCACGGCCTGTTGAAAGAGGCGTTGCGTTCTGGCTTTCTCGTAGATGGCCGTCTCGCGGTTGTGATCATCTCGGACTTTTTGACCAGCTTTCTTTATAAGTTTGTCCATTTGTTCCTCGAACGACGGACTGGGCTCCTTTGCATCTGGAACTTTCACTGGCTTAGGATTAGCGTCCTCCCATTGAGCATCCTCTTCTTCATCAAGGTCATACACGACGTAGCAGCCGGGTAGCAACTCTCGTTTCTTTGACCGGATGTATCCAAGCCCTTTTGTTTCCATTCTCCCGTTAGGCAGTTTGCGTTGAGTCCCGGGGATGTTTCAGACTCTGTCATAGAATTTGGCCTTTCTAACGGTCTGTTTGAAGGGTATCCCCTGGCGTTTCAGCAGCTTTTTCAAACCTTCCGTATAATATCTGGGGAGACGGATAGGCTGAAGCCTGTCGAGCGTAGAATCCGTGCCATGCCAGATTTCTTTTTCTACCTTGGTTTCTTCAGAGCGGTAAAACAGAATTGCTTTCTCGCTCTCTCGCCTGGGAGGGATATAGAATGTCCGCAACTCTTCTACACTGTAGATATTAAGTGCATCAAGTTCTTTATGGTGTTTAAGCAGCACTATGGCGACTTGTAGACTTTGCTCTTCGTCAGCGGACGCTTGTATTGAAGGTCGAGCAGAGAATACAGCATGGAATTCATCTTCCGAGTCGCTGCCAAAGATCAATGTAGGAGCCGATGGTCCCGGCTTGTTGTGTTGGGGCGGACCCAAATAAACTATCTCCTCTTCCTCCTCAGTATCACTGCCGAAGACAGGGATGGTAGCGTTAGTTTTATTCTCCGGCTTGTGACACCTCTCTGTGTCTTCGAAATCCGGTAAGAAGTATTTGGCGTCTTTATATTTGCGGACCTCGTTCACAGAGAACGGGTTCAGTTCTCCCGTCACGGTATACTCGAAACCATCCTTAAAATATTTCATACACTGATGCTGTGTAGAAGGGATGATGTTGTACTCGTGCAATCATGGTCGGCCGAGCAAAGCGTTGTAGCATGTCTTGGCGTCTATGACGTGGAACTTAATGTCCGTGACGAGTAGCCCGAAGCGTAGCGTCAGTATCACAGATCCAAGAGTCTTTGACGATTGGGAGTCAAACCCGGAGATGGTGATCTTGTCCCGAGCAAGGTGCTGGACGCTCATGCGGATTTCCTTCAACACCCGCACGTTGAGTAGGTTAACAGACGACCCGTTATCGATCAGGATTTTGCCTATCTTTATATCATGGCAGTATCTCGAGACATAGAGAGGGCGATTGTGTTCGCACGTCCCAAGCAGAAGGTCTTCATCGCCAAAAGTGACATCGGCCGTGTGCACTTCCTCCAATTCATCCTTCATCTTTTCCTCGGCCAGGCATGCTTGGAATTGTTCTGGGTCTTGGAGCGCCTTAATCAACGAATCTCTCGCCTCTTTTGATAGCAAATGGGCGTCAAGAATGCTGAGCTGTGAGGGCAGCTTCCTCAGATGTGCTAAGACATTGTAATCCACCTTATTCTTCTTTGGTGGGTCTTTGGCAGCTAGCTCTTCCACCACTTGGTCATCTAAGACAATATCTTCAGTGGCCTTTTCTTTCCCTTTATCTTTTTTGTTCGAGGGTCTGAGGTTCTTTTCGGGCAGCGTGCGATTACGTAGCCGGATATTTTCGCAAACCTTCGGTTCTTCTTCTTTTCTCGAAGCGGACTCTTTAAAGAGAGGGGCAAGTTCTAGCTCTTCATCAGAATCACTCTCGAATGTAGGCACTTGTGATCTACCGGTGTTAACCATGCAACAATCGCCAGCAGTTCTTTTAAGCCCTTCGGTCGTATTTCTTTGCTCTCGACGAGTTTTACGCTTTTCCCGCTTAAAGCGTTGTCGATGAGCAACATATCCTTGCCACCATCTATCGAAAGCTTTGCACTCTTGAGTGGGGTGCGAAATCTTTTGATGATATAAGCAATAGGAGGGGTGCGTTTCCATTTCACCAGTGATGTTTCCTTTAGAGGATGGTAGCTTCATGCCCATTGATATGGCCTTAGCAAACTTTTTCCTCATCTTGAATTGGCTTTTGTCGGTGGCGGAGGTGTTTAGCTCTAACGGGATCGTCTCAGCTCCTTCATTAAGTCGCTGGCGCTTGGCCCTTTCAAATATAGCCGCCTCGCGCTCTCGATTAGTTTTACTTTTCAATCGAGCTTCGTTGAGGAATGCGTCAATTTCCTCATCTGATGGCCCCAGAACTTTTGGTTCAGGATCTGCCCCCAGCTTTTCAGTGCAAGGAGTCTCCTCCTCGTTTGTGATCGAATGGGAAATCATATGACAGCTCACCACGCATTCTTCAGATTCATCTGACGAACTTTCTCCCTCAGCTTCCTGTTGAAAAACGTGATTGAGGAACTCTTGGAGCGTAATGGGAGTCCGTGCCTTTTGGTTGTATTCATCCAGCGCGTCAATTTTCTTTTGTAAGTCCGTGCGTTTGCCGCCAGGCTTCACGGGCTTCTTAGATTTCTTCTTCTTCTTTTTCGAAGATTTTGACGGCTGGCTGCAAGTGCTTGAACCGCTACCATCGGTCTTTGGAGTTGGACGTGGCTTCAACATCCCTTCAATGATCTGCGGTTCCAACGGGTTCTTCCATTTGATCGCTGGACATGTCTGAAGATCGTTTAGCATCCTCTTTGTCTTGGCTGATAATACAACCTCCCAAGGAGCTTCTTCAATGACGGAGCATGTTGCCCCCGGCGTATTCGTCCCCTTAGAGGTGTAGGGCTGCGGGGGATTCACCTTCCATTTGTCAGATAATGCGAACTTGCCCTGTCGATACTGGTTTTCAAGCCAATTCTTGAAAATGTAGCAATCTTCGATCGGATGGCCCAGTACTCGATGATAAGGACAGTAGTTGGGCTCGTTGACGTCACTTGGTTGCAACGGACGTTTTGGATCCGGCAGATTTATGAGTCTGTTGCGCAACGCCAGCTCGAATAACCTCCTCGTTTTATCGCGGGGAAAGGAATAAGGACGTCCCATCCTATCCTCAATGGGTACGTACGGGCACATATTATTCTGACGAGCAACCGGCTTCGAGTCGCTCGGTTGTTGTTGAGCATTAGCGACGACGATCGCCTTTCCCTTCCTTTTGTCATTTCGGGAGTCCGGCCTTGGGAGAGGGGGTTTATGGCCCATTTGATCCATTTGCGCTAGTTTGTCAATCAAGGCCTGGAAGGTAGTTGGCTTGAAAAACATCATAAATTGTGATATGGTTGCTTGCGGATCAAGAGTTCCCACAAACATACCCACCGCGGGAGCTTCTTCAATGCGCTGCTCGCACTTCGACCATAAGTTCCGCCATCGTATAGCGTACTGAACCCACGTCTCGCTTGGTTTTACCCTGGCGTTAATCAGTGCTGTCATCGGGGTATGTTCACTGGCGCTTGCAAAACGTTGAGTAAACAATAGCTCCATTTCCGCGAAGGTTTTGATAGAGTCGTTCGGGAGCTCAGAGTACCATTCGAATGCCGTATCTGATAAGCTTCCAATGAACTGGCGAAGCAAAAGCTTGTCATCACCGCCGGTATTGCCGCAGAGTGCCCTGAACTGGGCAACGTGCTGGTGAGGATTGCCTGTCCCCTTGTAAACATGGAACTTGGGAATTGTGTAACCCGGCGGGTACTTGATTTGATCGTACCAACTTGGATATGGCCACCCCGTTTTTACGACCTGACCCGCTGCTTCCGTCGCTTGATGGACCCGGATCTGCTGAGCTATGTATTCGTCCAGATCGGCTTTGGAGATTGTCTCTTCTTTGGCTGCTGACAGAGCTGGCGGAGGATTCGACGTCTCTCCCCTATCGTCTTCAAGGATGATCGGGGGATCTTCAGTAGGTGGATCTTGTTGTATCATCATCCCTATCATGTCTTGGAAGAGGAGGCCCATACGCTGTATGTTGGCTGCTTGTTCAGCAGCCTCTTTGTCCTTCTTCTCCAATATCCGACGAAGGAATTCGGCGTCGGTTTCTTCCTCTTGGCGTTCATCCAAGGACGTTTCAAGGTTTTCTTTTGGCCCTGTAAGTGCGGCCATAGCGTTCATCATTTCTTGGAGCTTCTGCTGCTGCTTCTGAGCCTTGGTCACTGACCTCGTGTGCGGTCTATGACCTGTTGATATGCGGCTATCCTCCTTTCCCGATGCCACATAAACCGTATGAACTATCATGCCCTCGGACTTAGGGCGTTTAGGCTCACCACCTTTGGCATTTGCCGCGGGCACGGGGGTTTTCTCCGGCCTTCTTCTTTTGTGGGCCGTTGAAGTGGAGGGGGCCGTTGCAGTGGGCATCTTGGTGATTGTTGTCCCCTGCTGTTTAATAGGACGGTCTTTTTCTTTTTGCACCTTCATCTTCTTTCGTTGACGGGAGTGATCCGTGTCGATCACGGAGTCTTGAACCCTACGCCAAACCTTGTATATTTTTGAGGACAGCCGTTGAGGGGGCTATTCTTGCTTCGTTTCCGGAACTCTCTCCGCAAGTGGAGGAGATCTTTTCAGTGTAGCGGTCGGAGAGTTCTTACGTACCCTCCTCAGCAGTTCAAAGCTGTTCCCAGTTAGAACAGCAGCGTTGACTTCCACCTCTGGAGTTAGTGGAGTTAGCCCTGAGGGGGAGTTGCCCCCTGCTTTCTTCACTCGTCGCCAATGGCGATGTCGAGCATGACGAGCCGTTGGGACTGGCTCGGAGATAGAGACAGCTTCTTTTTGCCCCCTGTCTGAATGAGGCGTCGCTGGTGTTAACCTCTCAAAGACTGAAGTTGTCCTTTGAGAGATGATATTTAACCTGTCGAAGACAGATCCTCGGGCAGGGGCAGGAGCAGGAATCGTCAGTCTTGAAAAGACTGACTCTTTGACAGGGGAAGCCGCCTTGACGACTTCTGGAGCAGCAGTTATTGCTTTCCTTGGGACAGCCAATTTAGAGTTCTGATTTAGCCTGGTGAAAACAGAGGCTGTCGGTTTGGTAGTGGGCGACCCGTTGACAGGGGTCGTCGTAGCTGTAGGGTTGCTAGGCACGCGCACAAGGGTCTACGAGGCATCAATCATGCCCAATTAAAAATTTAGCCGTGCCGAACAACCCGAATACGGAACTTTAAACTAGAGATTAGACGAAAACAAGCATGCTAAACACTTTAACACTAAGTGAGAGGGATTACAACCTTTGTAAATCCGGTCCTTCACTTCATATGCTCCGTGTTGTGGTCCCTTCGCTGCGATCATCGGGATCCGGACTCTCGAGAGGTTCCACGAAGAGAAAGACGCAACCTTTGCTTCCGATCTTCGATACTAAGATGATCTACCTTGAAGTTTCTTTAACACAAGCTAACACTCATGAAATGATGTGAACACCCTCATCTAAATGGCAAGGGAAGATGAGGATGACGAAGTAGGATTTTTGCTCTCTTTATTTATCTTTTTCTCATATTTATTCATCACCTTTTGAAAAACTAGTAAGCTTTTCATGAAAGAATGAAGGAGGAAGAAGATGAACAATATTAGAATCCTTTTGTGATGAATAGGAAAAGAATAATATGATAGAATTATGCAACCATGGTCAAGTGAACCTTTGTAGAGAATTAACTAGGGTTAGGGTTTGGGTTGGGTTAAAGCATGACTCACTTGAAAATATCTTTATCATGACAAAAAGAAAATCTTCTAGAAACATCTAGAAAGCTTAACCCTAATCCAAACCCTAATCATGTTTAAACTCCACTAAACAAGTTGCATTAGTTATCATATCATGTTACAATATTATATATCACATATATAATATTTATCGTAACAAAATAAAATAATACATTTAGCATATATCGCATATATATCAATGTATTACCCGAGTGAGAAAAAGAATCTTTTAGTGAGCAAATATTAGTTAATGCAATTTAATATATCATATATATTATTATACATTAAATTATCGAATCAACACTTGATCCGACAATCCGGCTATATCGCATATAACCGGCTAATATTTATCCGTACCGATTCATCGAATCAACACTTGATCCGATGACCCGGCTGATATCAAATATCGCGAGAATAGAATACGGTATCACATATCGCATTATCCTCGGTCCCGCACATATCACATATGTGCCCCTACTCCGTTTTGCCTGAGTCAAGAAACCTCTGTGTAGGACTCTAAAGAATCGTCAATACGCCGGCAGTAGGTGATGATCATATCAAACACCCACAAGCTGCAAGCGATCAGCTAAACGTAACAGCTACCCAGGTATTGAGCACTCAGAAGATCAACAAGCAAGCCTGTACATTCTCCTGCGAATCCAAACAGTAACACTCCCGTACAGTCCGGTCTCGTCGTCTGATATGTTGCATATCTCGCCTAGGGGTGGTAAACGTCAGACCCCAGTAGCTTGATAAGTCGTGTCGATTTGAGGTCTATAACAGTTCGAGAAACTACTGATAACACTTACCAGTAAATCTCAGCAACCCTGGTCAGGGATTTCCGGTTATAGCCAATCGAACACAGCACAACATCAACTCCCTATACCGGGAGAGACGAATCCCCTCCTATCGCTCATTGCCTCCATATGATTCGGGACTGTACCCAAAAGCCACCTTTTTGCACGCCCTCTTGGACGTGGTATGATGGAAATCAAAGCACAGTGGGAACCACACAAGACTCTATGACGATCTCGGGTCAACAGACTACTCTGTACCAGTGTCACCGGAGAACTGCCATCTGACGTATGGTATAATACCATTTGGGAGTTCTCGGCGAGTCCGTCCAGTGTACCCAGTCTCTACTGAGCACCCGTACACCATCCTTGATGTCAAACACCGATGGATATGGGATCATCCATCGCCCATCATATGGGTCAAGATGCGTATACGCTAGTCTACTCTGGTGCATCGATGCCCTGTCTCGATACACCCTCGACTACGAACAGTTATAGGATGTACTCGTCGACTACCGTGGCCCCACTAGTATGATCTCATCATAGTCCCAGTAGTCGAGTACATATCCTAAGGGCTTTATCAACATGTAACATAGAGACAATCAGAGTACATGTTAAGATAAAGTACAACCAGATAGCATACTATCATGTCGAGCAAGAAAGTCCTCCCTATATATGTCCTAGCATCCACTACAATATACATCGTATGTACAGTAATGGCCTATAGGGCATACATATAACTAACAATCTCCCACTTGCACTAGGGCCATCTGTTATGGTATCGCATACCCAACAATTAGCTGCGGTTGAAGTATCTCATACTCAACCATCCCGTAAAAGTCTCTACTGGGAAAAAGGCCTTTGTGAGTGGATCCGCGCTGTTGTCCTCTGTGTCTACTCTCCTAACCTCGATCTCTCTGGAGATCAACCATATCCATGATCATGTGATACTGCCTAAGAATTATATCTGGATTTCTGATGAAACGGTAGTTCCTTGGCATAAGCCACAACTCCATTGTCACACAATGGTAGGAACGAAGTTCATCTTATGAACTTATATATATATCCAGACTGTCTCTTTGGTAGCATCCTTGGTAACGATGTATCTTGCCTTTAATCGTCTAGTATGTCACGGTATCTAGCTTGGAACTCTTCCAACATACCGTCCCTCCACTGAGGGTAAAGACAATGCCCGCGACTGACATTCAGTCGTCCTTATCATCCTGGAACCTTTCCAGTGATTCTCCCTAGGATCGATTGATACCATCTCACTACAACTAGTGAGTATCCTAACATCCAATTAGATCTATCTCATAGATCCAAAACCCAGGATTTAGGAGGTATCACTTTTATCCTATATGAAGAATCCTTGTGATAAGCGGAGATTGACCGAGCGTAGCATAGGAAACTCCTTCCCTATCAAGAGTATGTCATCCACGTACTCTACGAGGATCACCACCATACTCTCTACTACCTTTTCGTATATACAAGGTTCATCTACCATTTTGATGAAGTCAAACTCTTTGACTACCACATCAAAACAGATGTTCCAACTCCGCGATACCTGTTTTATCATATAAAACATCTTGCACACGTTTCCGCTGCTCCCACTGTCTACGAAGCCCTCTGGCTGTGTACTTATAGACGCTCTTTTCTAAAACATCATTTAGAAAAGCAGTCATGACACCCAACCACCAGATATCGTAGTCATGATATGTAGCCGTGGCAAGTAGGATCTGGATGGACTTAAGCATAGCTTTGAAAGTCTCAACTTTTCCATGTACACCTAGTAATCTTCTCAAGATATACTTGCTCCTGATGGGGATTTAACCCTTCAGATAGAGCAACTAAAGTCCATACTTTGTTGGTGTATAAGGATTCCATCTCAGATCGATAAGCATCCAGCCATTCTTACAGAGTCTTACTCCTGATGGCCAGCTCGAAACTAGTTGGGTCATCATCTCATGATGCAATCCTCGCTCCCACTGTCATAGAGAAACAGAAGTATCTCTCAGGTGGGTGAGGAACCCTACTAGATCGGCGGAGAGGCTGAGGTTCGTTGGAATCTACTGAATCCTTTGGTTCTATCAAATCATCAGCTGCAGTCTGTATAGCTGGAACATTTCCAGTTCTACATAACAGACCTTGCCTCGAGCTTGTCCAGATTTTGCTTTTAGACATAGGCCGGACAACCCCAAATCTTAACCAACTTAAGATATGGGCTCTTCCCTTTCCATATCACATATGAAGTGGTAGGTAACTGATTTGATTCGAACCCTATTCAATAGGTATGCAGCTTCTCAAGTGCATAACTCCCAAAAGGAAATAGGAAACTCAGTAGTACTCATCATAGAGCACACTATATCACATAGGGTGCTATTGCTCCGCTCCGATACATCGACGTGCTGTGGTGTATACGGAGGAGTAATGCTGAGAATCTCATTCTCCTTTAGAATAGTGCAGGAATTCCGTGCTCAAGTATTCTCCTCCTTGATCTCATCAAAGGACATAATACTTATACCCGTATTTTGGTTCTCTACTTCTAACTTATATTCTGTGAATATCTCAAAAGCTTCGGACTTGTGTTTCAGCAGGAACATATGTCTGAATCTTGAGAGATTATCAGAGAATGTAATGAAGTACAAAGAACCGATCTTGGCATGTGTAGACAGGGGACCTTCATACATCAGCATGTATCAATCCCAAGAGTTCACCAACTCTTTCTCTGTTTCCAATAAACAGAGCTATGGTCATCTTATCTTTGTGACATGACCGGCAAGTTTCACAAGATGTAAATTCAAACTAGTTTAAATATGCATCTAAATGTAACTTCAGCCAGTCGGGTCGCATTGATATGACCTAGTCTACAATGCCTCAAGAAGGATTCATTCATATCTGAACTCTTCCTCTTGTGTGTGTTCTGTATACTAAGAACTGTAGTTTGATTTAGAACGTCTATGCTTTTAGATAACGTGCCTGAACCGATCAACTCTTGATATAGGAAATGTTCAAAACATTATCCAACAATACAAAATTATATCACTTCTTTACTAATAAAGAGACTGATATGATTTTGTATATCAGGTTCGGTATCTAATAACATTCGTTCAGAATCAATGTATTCAGGTAATACAGGGTGATAGTGACCAACAGACTTGGTTGCAACACTTGCACCGTTTTCTATCTTATGAAACTTATCACCCGTTCTCAGTTCTCTACCTATCTTTAGCCCATGTAACAGATTACATATACGGGATCCTGATCCGGTATCACATACCCAGGACGTAAAGGATACTGAGAAACAGTTCTGTGTAATGAACACACCCGAAGATGATGCATCAACATGCACTTTCTTCGTTTGGGCGGCACGGGAAATCTGGTATTCCCCAATTTCCTGCTCTTTCTTATAACAATTATAAGTTGGAGCGGGACCAACGTTTCCCAGCTCAGTATAACAAGCGGGTTCGGTCAATATATCCGTTTTATTATCTTGATTAAGGCGTGATATAGTCGCTACCTGGAGAGAGAGAGAAGAAAACACTCAGCGTATGCTCTTGCAAGATTAGATTGGTTATCTAATATATCTAATCAGGATGTCTCCCACTGTTTTAATCAAATCTTTCTTCAAACTCTAAAAGGAAAGACTAGCCGGGATTAATTACACGCTACAAGTTCGCCAATCTTTCAGCCAGGCCAGTGTCGGTACTTTGAGGGAGGTCCCCCGTGCTTTCGCACGAACCTAATTAAAGTAAACCTCATTTTCCCAGAGGCGTAACCCCGTCAACACCTTTCTAGACACCTACTTGATCGGCTAATTGTAATGTGTAAAACTCTCCCAGGAGTAACTCTTACTCGCAGCGGGTATCGGGATCCAACTATCTCATAGAAGGTATGCAATCTCATTGTAAATTTCAACACTTGAAATTCCCGATAATATTTTGCCCCTAGTGACTTATGACCTTAACCATGGTCAACAAATCATAAGCACTAGTCAAGTTCTACCCGTCATTTCTTGATTAATTAGACCCACCCACATGACCCTTAACTAAGGTCAACAAAGTCATATGACTGTCCTAACTAATCGCATCATATGCTATATAGGAAGACATCACTTAGCTACCGTATACTGTGCCTTAACTATGGTCAACAAACACAGCACGAATACTAAGTACTCTACTTCCTAAAATGACGGAGGGTTACGACAGGTTTTTAAGAAAACCTATTGCGTAATGAACTTGATATCGTTGTAGAATCGAGTGATTTTAAATGGAGTGTTTTTGAGGCTTTTCTAGTTTTGCTAAAGGGGTCACTCCCGGTGAAGGGATCGTCGGCCCTTTCCTCATCGAATAAGGTGCAGGATATTTCATAAATATCGCTGTGCAAAGCAAGAACTATAGAAGCAATCAAAAGACAAACCGAGTTTGTAGCATCTGCCAGTTATTGCTAAAGGAGTCACTCCCGGTGAAGGGATCTCGGTCCTTTCCTTATCGAATAAGGTGCTGGATGTTCTACAAGGAACACCGCTATGCAAAGCAAGAACTGTAGCTACCAGTTTTTATAAACAAGTTTCTATAACATCTTAGGTTTCTTTTAGTTTCATTAATCTCATTAATGAAGTCCCATTTTATTATGCTTCACAAGCATCACAGTTGAAACGAAATCTGCAATATAACATATATCTCATATGTATATAATATAAACATTCGTCTCAGGCAGTAATATGATCTCATCACAGAACATTGCAGCAGAAGAACATATATGAAATATTGGATATACTAGAACGTCCGTGTTTTCAATACGAGCCTGTATAAAACACGGATTCCACGGTCGCGATGAATAGCCAAACCCACATCCCTAGACCCCTACGAGAGCGGCAAGTAACACTGCCAATTCTAGGGTTAGGAGACCCGGTCTCGACTCCTCGAGATGGTCTCCCACTGGACCCTAGAACCCGGTTACTTGTGCTCCCCGTCTTGGGTCTACCTAATGCGGAAAAGTAAATAATATACAACGGTGACATCTTCCGCTACCTGGAAGTGCCCCAATAAAAGAATATTACATACAAATGAATTTTACATGAATGAAAAAGAAAAACTCTCATCTCACAAAAAAAAACCCGGCTATTCAAACGCGACGATCCAATATAACATATCACAGCAACACATAATATCTCATATCATCAACGTAAACAAGTATGCGTATCCCGATTTTCGTTGATGTATAGCAACGAAGTCGGCGATACACCATATACTACGCTTACGGTCACAGAAAAAAAAGTGTAAAACTACAACAGTTGGAATCCGCAACTTCCTTAGACATCGCATGCCTAACCAAATGAATTCCTTAGACATCACATGCCTAACAATTATAAACCCCGTATTTTAGTCTCATTTATCGAAAACTCTTTTCAATATCAAGTCGGGCAATTCAACAAGATTCCCGACATCCTGATCGAATGCTCGTCGCAAACTTTAGTAGACGGCCGCACCCCTGGATGCCGTCGACGAAGTGCACCAAGGCGGAACACCGCTACCGCGAGCACCCAAACAGATGCTTTCGGCGACGGGGTTCTCCTACAGTCACTTGGTCGGGGCTATGGGGCGTAGCTGTCTATTAAGTTTATCCGGCGAGTATCCGCGTACGCTACGTGATTGCAACGGACTTTTGATCACATCAAAATTCCGTGGCAACCGATCATCTGAGACTAAACTGCTATGTTTATAATATTCAAATCAGTTATCTCATAACTACCTGTGGATTCCAAATATTGTATCACATTCCAGATAAATAGAAAAAGTTAAACTTTCCGATCGAATCATCAAGCACCCAAGATTTCCCCAATATATCTCAACACTTGAAATCAGTTTAAAAACATCCAACACATGCCACAGTACCAATGGTCCAGCCGTAGAAGGGTCAAGCCAACGCCTCACATGTGGCACGCCGTACTGCCCCAAACCCTAAGGTTCAAAAGGCAGTTCAAGACGGTCACATAATCGAGTTAAGGTTTGTTGTCTTCTAGAGGGTCCACCGAGTTACTTGCATGACTTAGAACATTCTTAAACACGAGAAAACATCCAACTTTTGAATTTTCCGACAGGGGAAAAAGTGAGTTATTGATATCCGTTCGAACTTTTTAACAGTTTCTAAAAATTATCCGGAAAACACACATAGACAAAATCTGATAATCCGATCGAATCATCGAATCCCTAAACAACCCCAGAAAACTCAACAGGAGAATAAATATTAAAAATTCCCAGAAAATCCAGCATATTAAAATAGGAGTTACTGTGCAAACAGGAGATGCTGACGTCATCATTTTGCCGCGGAACCGCCGCAGAAGGCATGCTTTTGCCGCGGTTCCGCCGCGCTTTGCACTGTTCATCAAAAACTTTTTGCACCGTAATTCTTATAATTCCCTGCTGAATTTTTTAAGCATTTTTAATGTGGAAAAATCCCAGTTTTTAGAAAAAGTCCAGAGAGCGGGTTTTATCGGGGTTTCGGGTTTCAATCGGACTTTAAACTTCGTCTAGACTTCGCCTAAAGCTCTAGCTTGGCTCTGATACCACTGTAGGGTTGCTAGGCACGAGCACAAGGGTCTACGAGGCATCAATCATGCCCAATTAAAAATTTAGCCGTGCCGAACAACCCGAATACGGAACTTTAAACTAGAGATTAGGCGAAAACAAGCATGCTAAACACTTTAACACTAAGTGAGAGGGATTACAACCTTCGTAGATCCGGTCCTTCACTTCATATGCTCTGTGTTATGGTCCCTTCGCTGCGATCATCGGGATCCGGACTCTCGAGAGGTTCCACGAAGAGAAAGACGGAACCTTTGCTTCCGATCTTCGATACTAAGATGATCTACCTTGAAGTTTCTTTAACACAAGCTAACACTCATGAAATGATGTGAACACTCTCATCTAAATGGTAAGGGAAGATGAGAATGATGAAGTAGGATTTTTGCTCTCTTTATTTATCTTTTTCTCATATTTATTCATCACCTTTTGAAAAACTAGTAAGCTTTTCATGAAAGAATGAAGGAGGAAGAAGATGAACAATGTTAGAATCCTTTTGTGATGAATAGGAAAAGAATAATATGATAGAATTATGCAACCATGGTCAAGTGAACCTTTGTAGAGAATTAACTAGGGTTAGGGTTTGGGTTGGGTTAAAGCATGACTCACTTGAAAATATCTTTATCATGACAAAAAGAAAAGCTTCTAGAAACATCTAGAAAGCTTAACCCTAATCCAAACCCTAATCATGTTTAAACTCCACTAAACAAGTTGCATTAGTTATCATATCATGTTACAATATTATATATCACATATATAATATTTATCGTAACAAAATAAAATAATACATTTAGCATATATCGCATATATATCAATGTATTACCCGAGTGAGAAAAAGAATCTTTTAGTGAGCAAATATTAGTTAATGCAATTTAATATATCATATATATTATTATACATTAAATTATCGAATCAACACTTGATCCGACAATCCGGCTATATCGCATATAACCGGCTAATATTTATCCGTACCGATTCATCGAATCAACACTTGATCCGATGACCCGGCTGATATCAAATATCGCGAGAATAGAATACGGTATCACATATCGCATTATCCTCGGTCCCGCACATATCACATATGTGCCCCTACTCCGTTTTGCCTGAGTCAAGAAACCTCTGTGTATGACTCTAAAGAATCGTCAATACGCCGGCAGTAGGTGATGATCATATCAAACACCCACAAGCTGCAAGCGGTCAGCTAAACGTAACAGCTATCCAGGTATTGAGCGCTCAGAAGATCAACAAGCAAGCCTGTACATTCTCCTGCGAATCCAAACAGTAACACTCCCGTACAGTCCGGTCTCGTCGTCTGATATGTTGCATATCTCGCCTAGGGGTGGTAAACGTCAGACCCCAGTAGCTTGATAAGTCGTGTCGATTTGAGGTCTATAACAGTTCGAGAAACTACTAATAACACTTACCAGTAAATCTCAGCAACCCTGGCCAGGGATTTCCGGTTATAGCCAATCGAACACAGCACAACATCAACTCCCTATACCGGGAGAGACGAATCCCCTCCTATCGCTCATTGCCTCCATGTGATTCGGGACTGTACCCAAAAGCCACCTTTTTGCATGCCCTCTTGGACGTGGTATGATGGAAATCAAAGCACAGTGGGAACCACACAAGACTCTATGACGATCTCGGGTCAACAGACTACTCTGTACCAGTGTCACCGGAGAACTGCCATCTGACGTATGGTATAATACCATCTGGGAGTTCTCGGCGAGTCCGTCCAGTGTACCCAGTCTCTACTGAGCACCCGTATACCATCCTTGATGTCAAACACTGATGGATATGGGATCATCCATCGCCCATCATATGGGTCAAGATGCGTATACGCTAGTCTACTCTGGTGCATCGATGCCCTGTCTCGATACACCCTCGACTACGAACAGTTATAGGATGTACTCGTCGACTACCGTGGCCCCACTAGTATGATCTCATCATAGTCCCAGTAGTCGAGTACATATCCTAAGGGCTTTATCAACATGTAACATAGAGACAATCAGAGTACATGTTAAGATAAAGTACAACCAGATAGCATACTATCATGTCGAGCAAGAAAGTCCTCCCTATATATGTCCTAGCATCCACTACAATATACATCGTATGTACAGTAATGGCCTCTAGGGCATACATATAACTAACAGTAGCAGTGAGCCGGTCGAAGACCGACTTCTTGTTCACTTCCGGTGCAGGTATTGGCTCAGAGAAGCTTGTAGGTGGGATCATGGTCCCGAAGAACAGGCCAGTGGTGGCTTGGGTCACCTGGTCTACCGGCAGAGCGAGGAAGGAAGCCGCTTGGGGGCCATATGCTACACCTCCTGGTGAGGTGGAGCGTCTGTTGCATTGGCACTTCGAGCAGTTGGTGCAATTAGAGGCCATTGAATCTTGAGTTCTGCGCCAGGCAAAAGACCAAATCTTAGTAACTTGAAATCTGAAGGCAACCATTTAACAAACCGCGATTGGTTCGTGAAGAAGACACATGAAGTGTGGAGTGGAAAAAGGAAGAGGTCCCACCGGGCGTGCCAGAATCTGTTCCCCTCCGAATGACGGCGCACAAGACCGCGATGTCCTGACACTGAGATTCGGGGCAGATGCTATTTGGTTTTATCCGTCCACCTCTCCGAAGATGCCAAGTTGATTTATGGCACCGTGTATCGGAGGTTTAGATGGATGCGGCTGATGTAGCAGACTTCGTCAGATTCCCCCTCGCTTGAGGGGTTTTTGATTGTGGGGACGCTCTTCCCTGCAGGCGCAAGCCCCTGCAGTTAATTACGCTACCGCATCGCGGTAACAACTTTCTCCTTCTCCAGAATTTCACTTCGTGTCGTGTGTGTTTGTTTTGTTTGTGGTTGCCCATGAATTGTATACGGAGACTAAGTAATGCCGTCGCCCGTTAGGACGTGGATTAGTCCAAATCCGTATTTACTTAGATTTGGGTTTGGTGTTTTTAGTTTAAGGATGCATTAGTCGCGTTACGGCTAAGATCAACTTAAACATTCGTTAAGGATACGTTAGTCCTGTTTTGAGACTAAGATCGACTTAACGTGATAATCCATTTAATATCTGGCCATCGGGACTCGTCACCTCTCTAACGTCGTTGAAGGATTACAACGGCATATGTTAGAGGAGTTCAGAGATGTACCCTTGAACCTAGGTTGATTTGGAGTTTTATAGTCCGTTTGAATGTTTAAGGATACGTTAGCCGTATTTGGGGGCTAAGATCAACATAAACGGGATCGTTTAGATCCGGCAAAAGAGCATTTGGAGGCTCTATTGTTCCAGTTTAGGGACGTAGTGGTCCATAGGTAGTTTAGGGACGTTGCGGTCCATGCTCCAGTTTAGGGACGTTGCGGTCCATGTTCCAGTTTAGGGACGTGGTGGTCCATGTTCCAGTTTAGGGACGTGGTGGTCCGACATTAGTTTAAGGACGTTTCGGTCCAACATTAGTTTAAGGACGTTCCGGTCCACGAGTTTAAGGATCCCGCAGTCCGTATCGATGTGTGGTCGTCGGGACCCGTCACCTCTCTGACGTCGTTGAAGGATTACAACGATGGGTATCAGAGGAGTTCAGAGATGCACCCTTGGACCGGAGGTAAATTGATTTGAGAGAGAGCATTTGTGCTCAGTTCAATTTAATTTAAGGACTTACGGCCAGAATTGGGCTAAGTCCAGTTGAAAATGTTCAACATTTTATTTGCTTTTGCGTTGCATTTCTTTTTATTTGGGCTTTGCCCAGAAAGGATGCAGAGCATCGATTTGTTTTGGGCTCTGCCCTTTATAAATGATGCAGAGCATCGATTTCATTTGGGCTCTGCTCTTTTATTGCTTTGCAATTTATTTTGGCCTGCTTGGTCTTTTTGATTTGGGCCTGGCCCTTTTTGGAAATGTATTGCATTTATCAGGCGCTTTGCGCCAATCAGAGAGCGCAAGCGCTCATAGTGATGACACGTGTCATGCAGCGCAGTGCGCTACGCTAGTGCGCTACGCTTGCGCTGCTGACACGTGGCGTGCTCTGGTGAGTTGCGCCAATTTCAGAGAGCAAAGCTCTATTCAAAAGCGCATAGCGCAAACGGTTCAGATGCTGACACGTAGCGCTCTCTGGTGGCTTGCGCCAGCCCAAGAGTGCAACAGTGCAGATTTATAAGTGCAAAGCACTGTTAATTTGAGAATCTTTTAGATTCAAGAACCGATGGTTCATAAGAGAAGTACGAAGCACTATTTGATTTCTTGATCTAATTTAGATCAAAGAAAAATAAGTTTTTCTTTTTGTTTCAAGAACCAGAGGTTCATAAAAGTGCAAAGCACTATTTTTTATTTTTGTTGCTTTCTTGTTTTTAAAGAACCAGTGGTTCATAAGAAGTGCAAAGCACTGTTTATTATGTGAAGAACATTGATCTGGTTTTTAGATCAATGATTTATTAAAAGAGATTTCTTCTCTCTCGTGAAGGTTTTTACCTTTTTCTTTGAAATTTTCTCAGAATTCTCTCTCTGTTTTAAGCTCTTGACTTTTTTCAAGAAAATGTTGATGATTTTGAATTGAGGTCTGGGGTCTCTTTTATAGTGCCCATAAATTAGTTAATTTTGTTGAAGAGATCTTTCTCTGAGTGATTTGGGGAATTTTCCCCATCGTTGGATCTTTGATCCAAGAGCTTCTGTTTTACAGAAGAAAATCTTCTTGTTTTAACAAGAACAGAAAGATTTCTTTAAAATCTTACTTCCGTTTGGCGCAAATGCCCCAGCGCGTGACACGTGTCGCGCAGCGCATAGCGCAGCGCGACTGCGCTAGCGCAGCGCGACTGCGCTAGCGCATCTGCGCTGGCACGTGTCGCGCAGCGCAAAGCGCAGCGCGACTGCACTGACACGTGTCGCGCAGCGCAGTGCCTGCGCGACTGCGCGAGCGCATCTGCGCTGACACGTGTCGCGCAGCGCAGTGCCTGCGTAACTGAAGCGTTGCTTCCTTTACTTTTTGTTTTGTTTTAAACAGAGCTTTGCTCTGATTGGTTGCGCTGCCTCGGGCGCTGCGCTGATGCGTCTGCGCCAGACACGTGGCGCCTTGCGCTCAGCGCAGAGGATCTGAAGCGTTGCTTCTGTTAGTTATATGTATGCCCTAGAGGCCATTACTGTACATAGGATGTATATTGTAGTGGATGCTGGGACATATATAGGGAGGACTTTCTTGCTCGACATGATAGTATGCTATCTGGTTGAACTTTACCTTAACGCGTATACTGATTGTCTCTCTGTTACATGTTGGTAAAGCCCTTAGGATCTGTACTTGACTACCTGGACTATGATGCGGATCATACTAGTGGGGACATGGTAGTCCATAAGTACATCCTTCAAAGTCCCTAGTCGTGGGTGTATCGAGACGGGGCATCGATATACCAGAGTAGACTAGCGTGTACCTTCTCGACCCATACAGATGGGCGATGGATGATCCCATATCCATTGGTGTTTGACATCGGAGATGATATACGGGTGCTCAGTAGAGACTGGGTACACTGGACGGACTCGCCGAGAACTCCCAGATGGTATTATACCTCACGTCAGATGGCAGTTCTCTGGTGACACTGGTACAGAGTAGTCTGTTGACCCGAGATCGTCATAGAGTCTTGTGTGGTTCCCACTGTGCTTTGATTTCCATCTTACCACGTCCAAGAGGGCGTGCAAAACGGTGGTTTTTGGGTACAGTCCCGAGTCACATGGAGGCAATGAGCGATAGGAGGGGATTCGTCTCTCCCGGTATAGGGAGTTGATGTTGTGCTGTGTTCGATTGGCTATAACAGGAAATCCCTGGCCAGGGTTGCTGAGATTTACTGGTAAGTGTTACCTGTAGTTTCTCGAATAGTTATAGACCTCATATCGACACGACTTATTGAGCTATTGGGGTCTGACGTTTACCACCCCTAGGCGAGATATGCGACATATCAGACGATCAGACCGGACTGTACGGTAGTGTTACTGGTCGGATTCACTGGAGTGTGAGCGGGCTTGCTCGTCGATCTTCAGATCGCTCAATACCCAGGTGGCCGTTACGTTTAGCAGACCGCTTGCGGCTTGTGGGTGTTTGATATGATCATCGCCTGCTGCCGGCGTATTGACGAGTCTTTAGAGTCCTACACAGAGGTTTCCTGGCTCAAGCGAAACGAAATAGGAGCGCATATGAGATATGTGCGGGACCGAGAATAATACGTGTATGTGATACCGTATTACATTCTCGCGATGAATGTATCGGAAAGGTTGTATGCGATATAACCTAGTTACCGATTCAAGCGTTGATTCGATAAGCCGATACATTGAATACTAGTCGGTTGTGTGCGACATGACCGGATCATTGAATCAAGTGTTGATTTAATGATTTAATGCATAATTATATATTTGATATGTTACTTTGCACTAACTAGTATTGGTTCACTTTAAACGGATTTTATCACTTGGATTGTGCACATTGTATATGTGATATATTTTTGTGCACTTGTATGTATCATGTTTGTTGATGCATGCTAACTTGTGTTTTGTGTGAAGATTAAACCATGGTTGTGAGAGTGGTTAGGGTTTTATTTTCCATTACTTATTTATTCATTTATTTATTTGTTTATACATTTTGGAAAATAAATGGAAAAGAGAAAAGAATGGTGGCTTTATTTGTTCTTTAGTTGAAGCTTCATGAAGCTTTGATAAAGTCAACCATTCTTATCTCATCCTTAACCCTAACCATTCCCACTAACCCTAGTTTAGTCTCTACACTTGACCATGGTTAATTTTATGATAAGAATTCATTTTCTTTTCTTTTTCTATTAACTTATCATAACTATTTCCTTCTTCTTCTTCATTTCTTCAAGTGAAGAAAGCTTGCCTCCATCAATGGCAAGTGATGAAAAAGAGTGAGAAATCCAAAACTAAAGTTAACCCACTTCCTATTTCTTCATCCTCTACCTCTTGCCAAGTAGTAGAGTGTGTTTTCTTCACAAGTTTCTTGACTTGGTGAAGTCGGAGCTTGATTTAGCGATGCCTCGACGTAGATCATCTTCGGCATGGACATCGACGACCTAGCTTGCCCATTCTTCGACGAAGCCGACGCTAGAGCCCGGATTTGATTTGGACAGCGGAGAGGACTTCGTTGCGGAGCTATGGAGGTGGAGCACCGGATCTACAAAGGTTGTATTTCCGTATTCCCTTAGTTAAGTGTTAACTAGTTATCTTTTCGCCTAGTTTTCTAGCAAACGATCCGTAGTCGGGTTTCTCGGCACCTAGAATTTTTGAAATTGGCATGGATGATGCTTTGTGAGACCTCACTAGCGTGCCTAGGAACCCTACAGCTTCATATATTGAAACTTAGATTTTGGGCAAATCGGAAGCGTCGCTTCTCCTGAGATATCTTTTCATCTCCTTTTTTCAAGTCAAACTCGTATTTCCAAAATTCTGATTTCCCGGGCCTTGGAAATGATTTCATTATGCACAGAATCTTCTGCGCCTGGGTCTATATATATAATTCGAGGCTGAGCCTTTTCTTCTCTCATTTTCAGAGAACTTCTTCGATCATGGCTTGCAACCGTCCTCACGCCCGCCGACAACCGTGGGAAGTGCCGATCCGGGACATCGTTCCTCGTTTTGCTGCGCGCTTGGTGGACTCCTCTTTTTCGGACGAGCAGTGCGATGCTGCAATGTACGAGCTTTCGACTCGTGTGGGGTCTCCTCTTCCCCCGGGTTCCATTTGGCTACGGATGATCCTTGCCTCAGTGCTCGCCGACATTCCCCCTCCTCCGGCGGAGATGTCCTTGGCAATGCTTGATGTGGCCGAGGATAAGATCGAGAGCTTTTTCTGTTAGTGTATATGCCCTAGAGGCCATTACTGTATCATACTAGTTTGTATATTACTTAATGGAAGCTTGGGATATTCACCTTGTATATACAATCTTGCTCAAAATAGTAGTATGCTACTTGGTTTGTTTCTACTTCAATGTGTACATGTGTTTATTTTAGTATATCGCCTATACACATTAGTGGAGCCCTTAGGATCTTTGCTTGATTACCAGCGTTGTGATGGCAGTCACACTAGTGGGGCTGGGTAATCTATAAGCACATCCTTATGCAGGTCCCTGGTCGCAGGACTATCGAGACAGGGTATCGATACTCCGGAGTAGACTAGCGCATGCGCTTCTCATCCCAGTGTGGGAGACGGTCTGTCCCATAGCCGTCGGTACGTCGTACTTGAGAGAGTATGCGGGTGCTCGTTGGGTTACGAGTACACTGGACAGGACTCGTCGGGAACTGACTAGTTGGTATTATGCCTATCGTCAGTTATCAGTTTCCAGGTGACATGAGTACAGCTTAGTTCGCTGACTTGACACTGTCACTTTGCCTCGAGTGTGTTCCCACTGTACTTTGATTACTACCCTACCACGGCTCAAAGGAGTCGTGCAAACAGGTGGTAGTTGGGTGCAGTCCCGAAGCACTTGGAGGCAGTGACGGTTAGACAGGATTCGTCTCTCCCGGTATTGGGGGTTGACATCGCGCTGTGTCTAGGAGAGCCATTACACGAGTAGTCCCTGGCCAGGGCAAACGAGATATACTGGTAGGCTTCCAGTGTTATCTCAGGGTGTTTTGGGCTTCACTCCGACACGACTTGTACCGCTATTGGGGGACTGACGTTTACCGCCCCCTAGGCCCGCCATGCGATGTATCAGACGAACAGACCGGACTGTACAGAGAATGTCACATTCAGGCTCAGTAGGAGTTCAGATGGGTTTCGCCTCGTCAGTCTTCTTGTCGGCATCTACCTGGGGACCGTTACGCACAGCTAGTGCCGCTTGCGGTCTGTGGTTAAACCCACTGCCAGCGTAGTGTCGAGTCTTTAGATTCCCACACAGAAAGCTATTCGCCTTTAGGCAAAAGAGTAGAGGTCGCATGGTTTTGCGACAGGGTTCGGTCACATCCGTGCACTTGTGCACGTACATTGTCCGGACAGTTTACACTAGCGGGCTTTGGTTTAAGCCAGATCCTAGTGTACCTTTTGGGATTGGATTTATCCAGTATGCATTCGTGTTCCTCGGAACGCGGATGCGGGTGTGTATGCACAGTTGACGGAGAGACAGAGGCAGAGGATTCTCATTAGGCTTGTTGACCGTTGACAGTTGACTATTGACTTTTTGCTCAACCCTAATGAGAGTATGATATGTGATTAACAATTATATTAATTAAGTATTATGGTGACATGGTTGTTGAGGGGTTGACTTTGTTGACTTATTGACTTTGTTGACCGGTTGACTAGGTTGGACTAGTTAACCATCATGATGACAATGGCTATCATTTCATGGCAAAGACTTTTTACTTGCTTGTTTCTTTTGTGAGAAATGAGTGCATGAAATGATTTAGCCATTTTGACTTGAACCATTTTACACAATACTTGATTATTATTTTTGTGATGATGGTTTTGGATTATGAGAGCCAAGAGAGAAAAGTCTTCTCTCATTCTTTCATGCTCATTCTCTCTCTTGTTCTTGAGCTCTCATCTTCCTCCTCTTGCTCTCCCTCTCTTGATTCTATGGTTCACTTGTCTCATGAGTTGAGAACCAAGAACCATAGATAAAATCCCATACAAACTCTTCTCTACTCACTCTAGTTCACAGGGTTTGGCAAACCGAGTGAACTAGTTTCTTCAAAGTTCGAAGAAGGAGCCAAAGGTTGAAGCTTTCAGGTGGATCTATCTTCGGCGCAAGGAGACGACGGGGAGAAGCCGGTTCGGACGACCATCGAAGCTTGAAGACGAAGGAGTTCGAGAAAAAGAAAGGTATAACCCCCTAACCGAGTAGTTAGCAACTCGTAGTTAGGTTGTTAGTTAGATGTTTAACAAAGATCCGGTTTTGAGTCCATGTTACCACCTCTAAGAAAATTGTTTTTCACCAAATTCCGCATGCCCGAAAGTACCGGGAGAGGTAGCATGGACTTACAGTGGTATCAAAGACAGGTTAAAATCTATCTAACATGTTAGCAAAGTAGCTAGAAGATCGATCAAAGAAAAAGTCGCAAAACGAACCCCGTTTTTTAAACTTTCTGTCGATTTTAAAAGTGCTGGAATTTTTTTTTGAAATACACCAAAAATCGACTCAGGGTTTTCTGAAGAAACTGCAAAAATTTGACCCCCTAACTCGATCAAAGCGCCGCGGTTCCGCGGCGGGAGCTTACTCCCGCCGCGGAACCGCGGCCGAGTTGTCTCGGTCATGGGGTTTCTTCTTTGCAGTTTGCTCATAGGGGTATTTTGGGATTTTTGGAATATATATTTTCCGCCCAGATTTTCCAGAACGAAAATTTTATTTTTAGGGTCCTGAAAATCCGTATTTTTGATCGAACTTCTAAAAGACTTAAGCTGACGGGTTTTTCTGTGATGTGATATTTGTATTGAACGTCTGCTAATCGCTATATGTCGATTAATGAGGGTTATACAAATCTGTGATCTGTAATGTTATTGGAATGTGTATATGAATTCATTGGATTGTCGCGGGTGAATAGCCGGGGGTTGTGAGACGAGAGTTTTCTTTTCTTTCAATTCATGTAAATTTGTAAATTGATGTAATAATTATTTGTATGGCCGCACAACCGGGTCGGGGTTGTAGCCGTCATTGTATAATTTCTTTTTACTGTTTTTGCTCCTAGGATAGATCCATGGAGGGGGTGCACAAACTACCGGGTATGCCGAAGTGCCGAGTGGCCTACTCACGGAGTTGAGGGAGGTTGCTTCGCTTCGGGTACTTGGCGGGTAGTTTGCTGCACCCGTAGGGGTCTTGGGTGGGGTATTGGCTATTCACCGCGACCGTGCAATCTGCTTTTCGTTACAGGCTCGTACGAATTGCGGATTCCTAGTATATCCAATGTGTTCATTTGTGATCTGAAATGGCTATCATTGCAATATATCTATATATGATATTATTTAGGCGTTGCTTATGTTTTACAGCCGCGCTAGCCCAGCCCCCGCTCTGTCGTTAGTTAAGTAACCTAACGGGTAATGACGGGGCCCCGTGGCGAATGCGAATGGCATAAGCGTACGTCATATTTTGGTTGTTTTCTGCAATGGTAGGATTAAATGATGGGACGCATTAAAAGAACTAATGCAAGAATATCACGCATTAAAAGAACTAATGCAAGAAAATAAACCAAGTTAAAATCGTTGGAACACTTTCGGAAAACCACTCGGTTCTTTTCAAAACTAACTTTTAAATGCGGAGCTTGAGCCACTCCTTTTAAAAGCTATCTCATTCCATCGATTATATCAAGTTCACTACGTTCACGGTTTTGCCAAAACCATTCGTAGCCCTCCGTCGTTTCACATGAATAGTCAATAGTATTCAAGCTGTGTATGTTGGCCAAAGTCAAGGCATAGTGATTGGTAGCTATTGGGTATTCATGTGTAGTATAGATAGATGCGTTGGTTTGGGACAGCCGTACTGCCATTTTGGCCAAAGTCAAGGGTAGGTACGGATGGATCCAAATTAACCTGGAGAATGACGGGTAGAACTTGACATGTGACTTATGATATTTTGGCCAAAATCAAGGTCATAAGAGCATGGGGCAAAAATCCACATCGGGAGTTTCATAAGTACTGAAACTTGCTAGATTTGCATACCACTTGGAGTGTGATGATTCTGGTAGGATTCCTTCAGTTTCGTCACGCGATGATATTTGGATCCCGATCCTACTGTGAGTATATGCTACTCCTCGGGAAATTTCTCACTAAACAATCGATGCTATAAACCTAGTAGGTGCCTAGAAAGGTGTTAGCGGGGCTACGCCCCCAGGGAAAAGAGGTTATTTAATTAAGGAACTTCGCGAAAGCGTTGGAAAACCTCCCTCGAAGTACCGACACCAGCCTGGCCGAACGGTTAAGCAAGTATTGTACGGTGAGATTGATCCTGACTAATTCTTCCTTTTTGGTTTGAGGAGGGATTCGAGAAACAGTGGGAGCCATCCTGTTTAGACAAACTAAAAACCACTCTAAACTTGCAAGAGCATCATGCTGAGTGTTTCTTCTTCTCTCTCCTAATTGCAGCGACCAATCGACATGACTGGACTTAAGTTACTTCTAGATAAAAACATATTGACAGGGCCAAACTACAAAGATTGGCTCAGGAATGTCAAGATGGCAATCACTTACGACAAGCTGGGGTATCTTCTTACCACCAAAGCTCCCCCTGCCCCCGGTCCCACTTCCAGCATCGCGGATAAGGAAATCCGTAAGACTTGGGAGATTGATAGCGCGAAGGCCAAGTGCCTCGTACTTGCCTCTATGGACAATGAACATCAGAGGAGGCACGAGAATATGGACTTGGAATCCATATTTCTTCATACAAAAGAACTGTATGGAGAGCAATCTCGTATCGCAAGATACGAAGCATCGAAAAAGTTATTTTCGGCAAGGATGGCCGTCGGATCATCAGTAGCAGAACACGTGCTTAAAATGATCGGCTACATTGAGGAGCTCGCGGACCTGGGGACCACATTGGAGAGTGAGCTCTATACGGACTTAGTTCTCCAGTCCCTTCCTTCCACTTACGCCCAGTTTATACTGAACTTCAACTTACAAGAAAAAGAAGTTGAACTTTCAGAGCTCTTCAATATGCTGAGGAGCGCAGAGGGCACCCTACAGAAAGGTAGGGAAACATCCACTTTGTTTGTAGGAGGATCATCTTCTTCTAGGTCCAAGGCGAAAGCCAAGGGAAAGAAGAAGAAAGCCCCCGCCAAACCAAGAGGCGGTGTTAGTAAAGTGGATACGAAGGGAAAAGCTAAAGCAACAAAGAAAGTGGGGAAGCTTGTGGATAAGGAAGAATGCTTCTATTGTCATAAGAAAGGACACTGGAAGAATGATTGCAGGGCCTGGAAGGCCAGAACACAGGAATTGAAGCAGGTTGCAGCTTCAGCTTCAGGTGTGTATGTTATTGAAAACTGTCTTTCAATAAACTCTACTTCCTGGGTATTGGATACCGGATCAGGATCTCATATCTGTAATTCTTTGCAGGCGTTGAGAAACCGTAGTGTTTTGAAAGCAGGTGACATGACCCTCAGAGTTGCGAACGGAGCTAGCATGGATGCTAAAGCCGTGGGGGACTATCACCTGGGAATGTCAGATGGACATATTTTGGTTTTGCGTAATTGCTTTTTTTGTACCCAACGCAACTTGTAATATCATTTCTGTATCTTTAGTTTCTAAAGAAGGTTATGAATTTGCGTTTGTAAGCAATGTTGTAAACATTCACCTTAATCAAGTTCTGATTGGGTCAGGTACATTGAGCAATGGTATATACGTATTAAACCAACCACAGATTTTCAATGTCTAGAATACACACAAAAGAAAGTCTCCGGAAGTAAATCAGACTTTCTTGTGGCATTGTAGACTGGGTCACATCAATGAGAGAAGGTTGACGAAGTTACATACAGAAGGATATTTGAATGCGTTCGAATATCAATCGTATGCCACTTGTCAATCCTGTCTCAAAGGAAAGATGACAAAGACTCCGTTCACTGGACACGGAGTAAGAGCGAGCGAGCTCTTGGGACTCGTACACAGCGACGTGTGCGGTCCAATGTCTACACATGCGCGAAGCGGTTATTCTTACTTCATTACTTTTACGGATGACTTTTCAAGTTACGGTTATGTCTTCTTAATGAATATAAGTCCGAAGCCTTTGGAAAGTTCCAGGAATATAAGAATGAAGTAGAAAAACAGACCGGCAAAAGTATCAAGATCCTAAGATCGGATCGAGGTGGTGAATACTTGAGTGCCGAGTTCCTGGACTATTTAAAAGAGAACGGAATTCTCTCTCAGCTTACTCATCCATACACTCCGCAACATAACGGTGTATCGGAGAGACGGAACCGAACCCTATTGGATATGGTACGGTCCATGATGAGTAACGCTGAGTTACCGCGATCATTCTGGGGGTATGCGCTAGAATCAGCTGCGTACCTTTTGAACCGAGTTCCCACTAAGACTGTGCCTACCACACCATATGAGATGTGGTGTGGGAAGAGGCCCCATCTTAATCACATTAAGACATGGGGAAGTCCAGCTTTTGTCAAAAAGCAGCATGCGGACAAGCTCGAGGCACGCTCAGTACAGTGTAAGTTTGTGGGATATCCAAAGAATTCCAAGGGATATTTCTTCTACTACGAAGAGGAACAAAAAATTATTGTTTCTCGTCATGCCCACTTTCTAGAACATCAGTTCTTAGAAAAGGAAATTAGTGGGAGCGCAGTAGAACTGGAAGAAATTCCAGAACCACGAGCTATTACTGAAAGCTTAGTGGAACCAGAGGGTTCAAGAGAACATGACATTCCTACGCCGCTCCACAGGAGTAGTAGGCAGTCTCATCCGTCCGAGAGATACTACGGTTTTCTCATAGACGGGGATAGAGAGGATTGCATCATAGATTATGATGAGCCTACTAGCTTCCAGTAGGCCGTTCAGAGCGTTGACTCAGTAAAATGGCTGGATGCAATGCGGACCGAAATGGAGTCCATGTACACTAACAAAGTATGGACGTTGGACATTGCTCCAGACGGGGTAAAACACGTAGGATGAAAGTGGATCTTCAAAAGGAAGATTGGTGTAGATGGACAGGTTGAGACCTATAAAGCTAGAATTGTTGCAAAGGGTTTCCGTCAAAGACCTGGCTTGGACTATGACGAAACCTTTTCTCCAGTGGCTATGCTGAAATCCATTCGGATCCTTCTTGCCATTGCTGCCTTCCACGATTATGAGATCTGGCAGATGGACGTAAAGACCGCTTTTCTAAATGGAAATTTAGAGGAGTGTGTCTATATGGACCAACCAGAGGGCTTCATTCAGAGTGGGAGCAGCGGAAAGGTGTGCAAGTTGCTTAAGTCCATCTATGGACTAAAGCAGGTATCGCGGAGTTGGAACATCTGTTTTGATGAGACGGTCAAGGAATTTGGCTTTATCAAAAATCCAGATGAACCATGCATCTATAGTAGATTTGTAGCGAGAACTGTAGTATTCCTCGTTTTGTACATGGATGACATTCTCTTAATAGGAAATGACATTCCTATGCTACAATCTGTCAAGGGGTTCTTGTCACACAGGTTCTCCATGAAAGACCTGGGTGATGCCTCATACATCCTGGGGATCCGGATCCATCGTGATAGATCCAAGAGGATATTAGGACTTTCACAGTCGAGGTACATCGACACCATACTGAAGAGATTCAGTATGGAAGATTACAAGCGCGGTAACCTACCGGCTTGTCACGGGATCACCCTCTCTAAAGAGATGTCTCCCAAGACTGATTTGGAGAGGGATCGCATGTCTATTATACTCTACGCTTCTGCGGTGGGCTCTATAATGTATGCGATGTTGTGTACCAGACCGGATGTAGCTTATGCACTGAGTGTGGTAAGCCGGTATCAGTCAAACCCTGGGGAGAAACACTGGATAGCAGTAAAGAACATTCTCAAGTACCTAAGAAGGACTAAGGAGATGTTCTTGGTGTATGGCGGAAAAGACCTCCAGATCGAGGCCTTTGCTGACTCCAGCTTCCAAAGTGACAAGGATGATTCCAAGTCCATGTCGGGTTTTGTCTTTACCCTCAATGGAGGGGCGGTGTGTTGGAAGAGTTCCAAACAGGAAACCGTTGCAGACTCGACGATGGAAGCGGAATACATCGCTGCATCTGATGCCGCAAAAGAAGCTGTCTGGATGAGGAAGTTCTTGAAAGAGCTTCAGGTGGTTCCGTCCATTGTTGATCCAATACCTCTGTATTGCGACAACAACGGGGCTATAGCTTTAGCGAAGGAACCCAGGTCCCATCAGAGATCCAGACACATCTTGAGGCGGTATCACCTGATCAGGGAGATCGTGGATCACCAGGAGATCGAGGTTCGGAGAGTCGCTTCAGAAGATAACACTGCAGATCCATTCACCAAGGCCTTGCCCCAAACTCAGTTCGAGCGGCTGATCGAGATGATAGGTCTTCGATACGCCAGTACATGGCCTTAGTGCAAGTGGGAGATTGTTAGTGTATATGCCCTAGAGGCCATTACTGTATCATACTAGTTTGTATATTACTTAATGGAAGCTTGGGATATTCACCTTGTATATACAATCTTGCTCAAAATAGTAGTATGCTACTTGGTTTGTTTCTACTTCAATGTGTACATGTGTTTATTTTAGTATATCGCCTATACACATTAGTGGAGCCCTTAGGATCTTTGCTTGATTACCAGCGTTGTGATGGCAGTCACACTAGTGGGGCTGGGTAATCTATAAGCACATCCTTATGCAGGTCCCTGGTCGCAGGACTATCGAGACAGGGCATCGATACTCCGGAGTAGACTAGCGCATGCGCTTCTCATCCCAGTGTGGGAGACGGTCTGTCCCACAGCCGTCGGTACGTCGTACTTAAGAGAGTATGCGGGTGCTCGTTGGGTTACGAGTACACTGGACAGGACTCGTCGGGAACTGACTAGTTGGTATTATGCCTATCGTCAGTAATCAGTTCCCAGGTGACATGAGTACAGCTTAGTCCGCTGACTTGACACTGTCACTTCGCCTCGAGTGTGTTCCCACTGTACTTTGATTACTACCCTACCACGGCTCTAAGGAGTCGTGCAAACAGGTGGTAGTTGGGTGCAGTCCCGAAGTACTTGGAGGCAGTGACGGTTAGACAAGATTCGTCTCTGCCGGTATTGGGGGTTGACATCGCGCTGTGTCTAGGAGAGCCATTACACGAGTAGTCCCTGGCCAGGGCAAACGAGATATACTGGTAGGCTTCCAGTGTTATCTCAGGGTGTTTTGGGCTTCACTCCGACACGACTTGTACCGCTATTGGGGGACTGACGTTTACAGCCCCCTAGGCCCGCCATGCGATGTATCAGACGAACAGACCGGACTGTACGGAGAATGTCACATTCAGGCTCAGTAGGAGTTCAGATGGGTTTCACCTCGTCAGTCTTCTTGTCGGCATCTACCTGGGGACCGTTACGCACAGCTAGTGCCGCTTGCGGTCTGTGGTTAAACCCACTGCCAGCGTAGTGTCGAGTCTTTAGAGTCCCACACAGAAAGCTATTCGCCTTTAGGCAAAAGAGTAGAGGTCGCATGGTTTTGCGACAGGTCGCATGGTTTTGCGACAGGGTTCGGTCACATCCATGCACTTGTGCACGTACAGTGTCCGGACAGTTTACACTAGCGGGCTTTGGTTTAAGCCAGATCCTAGTGTACCTTTTGGGATTGGATTTATCCAGTATGCATTCGTGTTCCTCGGAACGCGGATGCGGGTGTGTATGCACAGTTGACGGAGAGACAGAGGCAGAGGATTCTCATTAGGCTTGTTGACCGTTGACAGTTGACTATTGACTTTTTGCTCAACCCTAATGAGAATATGATATGTGATTAACAATTATATTAATTAAGTATTATGGTGACATGGTTGTTGAGGGGTTGACTTTGTTGACTTGTTGACTTTGTTGACCGGTTGACTAGGTTGGACTAGTTGACCATCATGATGACAATGGCTATCATTTCATGGCAAAGAATTTTTACTTGCTTGTTTCTTTTGTGAGAAATGAGTGCATGAAATGATTTAGCCATTTTGACTTGAACCATTTTATACAATACTTGATTATTATTTTTGTGATGATGGTTTTGGATTATGAGAGCCAAGAGAGAAAAGTCTTCTCTCATTCTTTCATGCTCATTCTCTCTCTTGTTCTTGAGCTCTCATCTTCCTCCTCTTGCTCTCCCTCTCTTGATTCTATGGTTCACTTGTCTCATGAGTTGAGAACCAAGAACCATAGATAAAATCCCATACAAACTCTTCTCTACTCACTCTAGTTCACAAGGTTTGGCAAACCGAGTGAACTAGTTTCTTCAAAGTTCGAAGAAGGAGCCAAAGGTTGAAGCTTTCAGGTGGATCTATTTTCGGCGCAAGCAGACGACGGGGAGAAGCTGGTTCGGACGACCATCGAAGCTTGAAGACGAAGGAGTTCGAGAAAAAGAAAGGTATAACCCCCTAACCGAGTAGTTAGCAACTCGTAGTTAGGTTGTTAGTTAGATGTTTAACAAAGATCCGGTTTTGAGTCCATGTTACCACCTCTAAGAAAATTGTTTTTCACCAAATTCCGCATGCCCGAAAGTACCGGGAGAGGTAGCATGGACTTACATTTTCGAAGCGCTCTTGATCACCAAAGCCCTAAGGGACTTCTCCTTCTACTCGCTGAGCCAGATACGGGATCGTCGGGTTGTCATCGCCACTTTTTCCCAGGAGTGCGGCGTCGATCGTTGGATGGCTACCCCTCGGGAAGATCGTCGCTTCGACGTGATGGAGAAGACGGAGAGGGAGCTGAATAATCTTCTTTTTCTTTTTGTGAACCCTTGTCTCTCTGATCCCGTATTTAGTGATCTTTTTTAAATGTAATAACAATAATAATGAATAAGTATTTTTCTTTTTAATCAAGTACTTCATTTTCTGTTAAGGGTTCTTTTATTTTAGTTCTCTGTTGCGCTTGTGCATTGTATGATTTTAATTTGTTATTATCAAGTGCATGTAATTTGCATGGATAAATTGCCTTTGGCACTTAGCCCCTTCTTCTGGGCTAGCGCAACTGCGCTGCCACGTGTCGCGCAGTGCACAGCGCAGCGCAACTGCGTTAGCGCAACTGCGCTGCCACGTATCGCACAGCGCAGAGCGCAGCGCAACGCTTCCTTTAACAGGGCTTTGCTCTAATTGGGCGCGCTTTCTTGGACGCTGCGCTGATGCGTCTGCGCCAGACACGTGGCGCCTTGCGCTCAGCGCAGAGGATCTGAAGCGTTGCTTCATTTATTAAAGTTTAAATTTTCAAAGCAAAGCTTTGTTTTTGATTGGGGGAAGATGAAGCGTTGCTTCATCTCCCGCCTTGGAATTTGAACAGAGCTTCGCTCTGATTGGGGTAAACAGCGGGGTCACCGAATGCTCGCCGGAATTTGATCTAGGGTTAACTCCACTTGTACTCTTCTTAGACTTAGAAATTTTTTGAGAATTTTGGCAATATATTTCAGAATGGAGAGGGCTAGGGTATGGGGGTTGTATTTATAGGAGGAAATTAGGGTTTTGGAATTGAAGAAAGAATTAAAAATGCATTAAAATTGGATTTAAAGCTTCATTTTAATTCTCTGTTAATTTTCAGGGAAATCAAACAGAACAGGGGTAGTGGGGTTGTCCAAGGGTTATAGTGTGCAAGATACGGAGACCATCCCCTACGGGGGGCCTGGCGGTGCTGGCCTTATTGCCGATCTCGCCGGCCACGTAGAGGATATGGGGGGTGGGATTGGTGCCATGTGTCCTCGTCTGTGTCCTCAACATTTACACATGTTTATTTTTTTCCGTCTTTTCATTTTTACGTGTGTTGCACGTGTAAACTTTTGGGCTTCCAAAAAGTTTATAAGAAAAATTCAGAAAAATAATATGTGGCTGGTGGGATTCGAACACATGGGCTATGTCACAATAGTGCAAGACTTTACCAGTGAGCTACAAGTTGTTTTTTGCTGTTCTTAAATTTAATTTATAACTTGTATTTATGTTAGCAAACTTCATTCTGTACTTTAAGAAGAAAAATTTTGTACAAAAAATTCAGGGTCGTTACACCATCTCTACTATGCTTATTTTAGCCTATAAATAGACATAAGCATCTTGTCCACCATGCTTCCGCTGCTCCCACTGACTACAACAACTCTCTGGCAGGGTCATATACACGTTCATTTCTAAATCTAATTTACAATGACGTTATAGTCATCCACCTTCTAGATCCCATAGTCAAGGACAGCAGCAGTGGCAAGTTAGGGCCATCATTGTCATGATGCAAATCTCTTTGTCACCATATACGAAGAAACCGAAGTACCTCTCGGGTGGCTAAGGTTACCCACTAAATCTGCTGAGTGGCTAATGTATTGTCGAATCCAATCGAATTCTTAGGTTCTACTAAAATTTTTAGCAACCATTTGTGGTTCTGGAATTGCTTCCAGTTTTACCAAACTCCCACTGATGTCTTTTGAAAAAAATCCATTTTACAGAAAATGCGGCGAGTCAAGAACAAAAAACTTTTGATCTTGTAACCAGTAGAAAGTTAAACCCTTGCGAATGCTCAGGATAACCCACAAACTGCCATTACTGAAACGTGCCTTGAGTACATCCATATTCTGCTATAAACACAAACCGGATTACTCCATATTCCTTAATAGCATTAAGATATGATACCATTCTATATCCAATATAGAAACAAATGCACTAATTTAGATAGAACCATATTCAATTGGTTATGCAGCAATTTCCAGAGCATAAACAAAATGGAAAGTCCACATAGCATTATTCATCAAGGAGCGCACCTACGGATGAGTAATCTGAGAGATAATCTAATTCTTAATATTACTATTACAGAATACCTAGCAAAAGTATCTGCATTTTCGACCATCTCGAAGAATCCTGATACTTCCAACGTATGGTTCTCTATTTTATTCTTGTACCTATGAACTTCTCAAAATTTTGGACCTTGCATTTCATCAAAAAAAAAAACATGTCTAGGATTGGAGAAGTTATAAGTAAACAGAATATAATACGAGTACCAACCCTTTGTTCAAATGGACACTGGACAACATACATTATTTTGTATAAGTCCCCTGAGTTTACCAACTCAAACTCCGCGTGCCGTAAGTTGAAAACTGTGTTTTGGTTAAGAAGAATTACACCGTTATTCAACGCACCTTACCTAATCATCAACCGATAAAGGTAAATGTTCTAGACATAATTTCAAAAAATCATATCTCACTTTATGAAATAAAGGTACATATATTTCAATTTAAAATTGGTGAATAACGACGGATATTTAAAACTAAATATTTGCCGATATGCAAAAAACAGGTGATTTCCCCAATATCACCAATTACAACGAATTGCGACATTAAGGATTTAATCATCCAATTCCCAATACTCAACTTATTCTCAACATTTATAATACCCTACAGATGTGAGATCCTGATTGATTCGAAAAAGTGTGTTTATGAGTGTTCTAATTACCGTAATCAATAACGGTGTCGCAATAGCTAGCCGATAGTGAGTACGGGTCGTCCATAGGGAAATGGTAAACTACTTATCTTGTTATAGACGAGTTGATAAAGAAAGGTGGGATTTTGATCATTTTATACTAGAAAGATTTGAAAATTTTATAAGAAAAGGACTTGTAGGGTTTATTGGATTTAGTAGTTAATGGATAGAGTTTTAAAAATAATTCTTTTTATCTTTTAATTATTTAATACTAGAAAAATAGCGATGAATGTGGATTATAGTTCTTGGAGGGAATTAGGGTTTCTCTCTACTGACCCCTGTCCTTCCATTGATCCCTATTTGTCTCAAGTGCTTAACAAAACAAGTATCAATGAATCTCAAAACGTGGTCGTGACTATCATGAATTGATAGCACGCCCGTAAGAGGGTTAAGACTTATTTTGCTAAACTTCATCCATTATTCTACCATATCCTACAAACCCTAACAAGCGAAAATTTACTCGGTCATTAGGATAAACAAAGTAAATAAGGAAAGATAGAAAATTAATGAACCCATAAGAAAATACAGAAATTAAAATTACGGAAAGTAAATACAGAAATTAAAATGCGGAAAGTAAATGCGATAAAATTAAAAGAAAGAACTAGCTTTTATTGAATAAACTATTGCATTACAGAAGTTGCTTGCTGAAAAACCAAATTACAAAACCCTAATTTTCTCTAGTTTGCTTGATAGGTAGATCAGTCGATTGATTGTTCGATGGTTTCTTTCGATAGCTCTTGGTCCTTTTATAGGCTCTGGAACTTGAAACCCTATACGTCAGATTGAAGTGTGTGCAAAGACGATCAAGCCCCTGAAGTTTCATATCCTACGGCCACAGAACAACCACGCAACCGCCGCCCAATGCCCTTATTGGCCGCGGATCCGCCGCCCTCTAGTGGGTTTGAGTTTCCAAATTCTTCGTACCTTCTTCTCTCGATATTTGGAGATTTTTCTGATAAAAATATTCTGAAAATATATCTCTTTGTCTCTGCCATTGCAAGATTCTTCAATTTGCTCCTAACATTTGGCAGATTTGGTTTGGTGAATCGATTTGCTGTGGATCTCCTATTTATTTTTCAAACTTGAGCTGATTTATTATAATACTTGCACAATATCTCAAATCACATTGTTAATAGTATTTGTTTTATTTGAGATAATATTCCAACCAATTAATTAATATGATATCTTGATAATATTTGTTAGGATTATTTGATATGATATGCATATTTTAATAATAAATAATCTCATGAATATTTTATTTAAATATGATATGCATATATTCCCCAATTATATTAATTATAAATTAAGAAACATATGACAATAATCTTTTTACAAATAAACCCACATATGTTCTTAATTTACAGATAACACCATATAGTAATTAATAATAATAGGAAAAATGACCGTACAAATATGCAATAAATTTGACTGATCAAATACCCCCAAACTTATTTTTGACCGTCCCGGGCAAACTATTTTATTTTCAAGAGAAAAGGAAAAAACCTAGCACACTTTCGTAGGCAGCACGATTGCACTTAGCTCGTGCAACAAGCTGTTAAACCTCTATGTGTCCATAGTAGAAGCAGTGTTGTCTCTTGAGGGGTTTCAACGGATTACACCCACAAAATCACAAAATAAAATAAAGAAGACAAAAATTACATGCAAAGATAAGAACAAAGAAAAGAAAAAAACTTGAAAATAAGTGTTTCAAACTATACCAGCTTTTTAGTTGTCATGAGTCCTATCTTAATGATCTTGAAAAGATTTCGGAAATCACATCATCCCTCAATAAAATATCGTCTTTAGTCTTCTCCCTACCTATCCTCCAAACATCGATCATATACCCCTACATATATGTAAAAGACATCTCTACACTTGGAGAATTCAATTCAAGCGATCATACTCTTTGTCCTTATTCCTTAGTAATTTTTATTCGGTGAAGTTTTAGATGGATTTGCTCACACATTCTTCATGCGACCGTTAATACTTCTTGAGGTATTAACCAACCGATTACCGAATGTGTTCACTTATTAAGGCGTAATTAGTAATATCCTAGTCTTGCAAAACCTAAGACTTAACAGTGACTCTCAAACCAGTTGGTCTAAGGCACTAGGTGATAAGGCACCCTCACTATATATTTTTGTGCTGTCTTAAGTAATTACAAAATCAGTGTTCATTTTTCTTTTAAATTTTATTTTATGTGTCATTTATATTTTGTTGATTTTTTTCTTCATACTAAAGTTTTCAGGTAAGAGTATTTCAAGGTTTCATTTACTATCCTAAGTTTCAAGATGTATGTAAGTGCGTATAATAGGGTATCAACGTTCAGAACTTTAGACTCAAGAATATGAGCTATTTTTCAGACTTATTTCTATCCGCAGACTAGTAATTTCTTCATCTTACTAACCCTTGGGACAACAGCTCATGACCACATATTACTAGCTTCGTTTTAAAGTATCTAATTTTCTTGCATTTCTTAAATCCCTTCCTCTCTTTCATATGTATTTTTTACTTTCTAACTTTTATTTTCAATTTTCTTTTATTTATTCAATGCAAAATTTACATATGATGCGTGGATACATACAAACCATACATATAAACCTCCCCGCCAAACTTGTTTTCTGTAGTGTCCTCACTGATACTGTCATGTAAGCTTAAAATCTGAAGACTAGGAGGAACAATTCAATAAGATGGTATAAAGAAGGGGTCAAGAGTGAATGATAGTAAAATCCTCCCCCAAACTTGTTCTTGGCTCACAGTCGTGCAAAAATTTCCTTTCTTTCAAAAGCCATTCTAAAAATACTTTTCTTCTTTCTCCCAAACTTGAGTAAAACAGTGTTTTCATTGAAATTAAACATAAGAAGGGGGGAGGGGGAATATTATTGGTTTACACAAAACTTTACAAAGACCAAAAGTTAAAACCAACTATTCAAATATTTTTATCAAGGTGACACCATGGTTGGTGAAAGATAATGTAACGAATAGACGTGAAGAAGACCTGAGACTGTATAAGAATGGAGGTTGTATCATGTCTTGAATAGAAGAAACAGATGAGAGTAACGATAAGAGATGAAGTAAGAAGAAGATAGGAGGTGTAATCGAAAGGTTTTACATCTCGGTTGGTGGAGACGAAAAAGTGAGTGTGAATGAAAATGAGAATGTGAAAGATAAGGAATGGGTGGAATATTCATATTCTCGTATGTGACAAGAAGAAGGGGTGGAGATTCAACTTCTTCGGCCTCAAACAGAGGCGTGTGAATTTCAGGTGGAGGTTGATTCATCACAGCATCCAAGTCTTCAAGGAACGCAAGTTCTTCGGCGAAAATGCTTTCGAAACTTTCATCGATGGTCCAATTTATGATCTCATCAGAAAAAAAAAGAATAAGTGGAATAGGCAGATTCACTAGGAAGGTTGAAAGTTTCAAGATCAATGTGTTGCGCACCAGAATTAAAAACACACGATTTGTCAGAAATTATGGAGGTAGGAGACTCGAAAAGCTTGTCTACCTTATTCTCAAGGAGTCCAACTCTAGTGGTCTTTCAAGAATCATAAAACTCAAAATATCGGAGTGTGGTTCATCAAAGCTCGGTGGAAGTGAAAGAGGATAAGAAGAACCAAAGAAAATGTATAATGAAATGGGTAAACGAACTTGGGTGTCGAGCATTGTTGAACAAGATATGGGAGATGAAGGCTGAATATCGTTTTGCATATCGGATAGGTTGGTGGTAAGAATATGATCGGTTAATTACACAGGAAGATATTCACATTCAATGGAAAGGACATGATGAGTCGGGAAATCCAGTTCATCCAACATAACGAGTTTATCTTCAAAGATATTTTCATCACCGATCTCACTAGCACTGTCAGTCAAATCAAACGAATAGTTCTTTAAAAGTTCATCAATTATATTATCCTCAATCGATAGATCACTAGGTTCACTTGATAGAATTGGAAGGTTTGAAATGTCAAGTTTAGTCGGATAAGGATCGGTTTGATTTGAAATAGTGTTAGGCTCTCTTTCACACTCACGATTAGGCAAGTCAAACATGTTATTCTCGGACACCTCATCAATTAGATTATTAAGCAGTTGATCATCGAATACATTCGGTTGGAATTCAGGATGGAAAGTGTTGAGATTAAAAGAATTGGTTCTGGTTTGACTTGAAGAGATCCCTGGTTTTTTCTCACTACTCAATTCCAACTCTACTTCAAGACTGGACATGGTTTGTGAAGAAGTTTCAATGAAGAATTCTCTTTGAACCGTAGAACTTCCTAATTGATGTTCAGAAGCACCGTCTAGATAAGGTGCAAAAATTGAGTATGGTTGGAATGTGTTTAATTGTTGGCTACGGACGAGTTTAATGTGTTCCGCAATAGAAATGGGTTTACGAGCTACATTAGCCTCAAGAGAAGTATCAACATGAGAGAGTGAAAGTTTGGTACTGTTGATAAGAGTTAGAAGGGTGTATCCAATTTTTATAAATAGGATTAGGATCAACATTGTGATATGAAGAAGATTGAGATTGGTTGAATTGTTGGCGACCGTCTTTTGCAATTTGTTCAGCAATGGTCATGAGTATAAAACTTGCCATATTCGCCTCAAAAGGAGTATCAACATGTTCATATGGAAATGATTGTAATTGTTGTCCTAAGGTTTTTGGAGCAGTGAAAGGTAAGAAACTTTGGTTACGGGCCTTCGCAATATGCTCAACAATGGATATGGATTTAAAAGTTTCCTCACTAGTCTTAAAAGGATTATCAACATAAGAAGGTATTGAATTTTGATACGGTTGATAGGAATTTGAGTGAGGTGTCCAACTGTTATTTCTAGAGCTCTCTATCCTATCCCTTAAAAAATGATGGGGTCGGAAGTTCTACCAAAGCAATAACGATATAAAAAAATATCTGGCTGTGTATAGCAAACCTCACCAAGAGTTAGGTGGTTTGGGTTACCCATCATAAGAGAGTGAAAAGAATTGGAGGGTGAAATGGTAATTTTTAAAGCTTTTTTTTTATTTTTGAAATTGTTTTGCTTGGAAAGAGAGACTCGACTCAACCAATCACAAACATGCACAAACAATCCCTAGAGCTAAGTCACCTAGGTCAAATCACTAGACCGCTCCTAAACTTCCAAAGGATAAGACTGTAACGTTTTGAAAATCGTTTCGGTGAAATTTCGAAAAATCGGTAAAATAAGGGGGTTTTCTGTAAAAAGTCAAAATACAAATATCTTATTATAAAAATTAAATATACATATTCTAGCTATGTAATTGCTATTATTTGGTGTTTATTGAGCCGCTGGTGAAATTTCAAATTTTCTGAAAAAAATATTATTTTATTATTATTTTAAGCCGTCACTAATACATTTAATTAGGGAAAGTTACAAATCGGAATGAGTTGAAACAAATTTTGTGCATCATAAAACATTAAATAAAATTTTATCATGTGGTTTTTGGAACGAAATCATTTGCCAAAACGGTTTAGAAATTATTGAAGAAAAAAGGCTTTTTTTAGCGTTAATGGATATTTGGGGTATTGTATTTATCATTTTTCATCACCCCACACCCGTACCCACACCCACACACCCCCACTTACTCCTCCCCATGGCTGAATTCAGCACCCACCATAATTTTTCCCCACTTCATTTCAAAGGAAAAGAAATGAAAGAAAAGAAAAGAAAATGGGTGAATTAGGTGGACTTTTGACCTTACCTTGACCTTGACTTTCCTCCCTTGCATTTTCTCTACCTCCCTCTCTCTCCTCACTCCCATTTCTGGCCTCCCAACAGTAGCAGCCCTCCCCCTCAAATCCCACTCTTTCTTCATCAAAAAAAAATCCACAAATCACTTCAAAATCCATGCAAATTCAAATCTAAATCCAAATCCGACTCCTACCCATTTTAGCTTAGCCCGTATAGCATGTATCCTTGTGAAAAGAGAGCATTTTGGAGGGACATGGATGCTTGTGGATCTTCATATGTTTTTGGGTATAATTTTAAACTTTTTGTTGCTTAATTTGTTACTAATTTCTTAAGCTAATTTACTTAAGTGTTAATTTGGTTATGTGAGTTTAATTGCAAGTTTTGGAATTCAAGTTGTGAATTTGATTGCAAGTTAGGATTTTATAAAATTGGTGTATGGTTGTGTGTTATATTTAGGCTTTGTTGTCATGATAATACAAGGTTAGTAGCTAGTGTGAATGGTTAGTTTTAAAATTGTGTTAATTTGCTAAATTGCTTACTAGGTTTTTGAAATTTGTTAAATTCTTGGGATTAAAAATGTGTTTAGGGTTTTCATGACTTCATTAACTTTATTAAGTGTGGTTTAATTCCTTAGATCATGCAAATCTAAGCTAGATTGTAGTTTGTACATTTTTGCTTTGAAATTGTTAAAAAGGGTATTTTTGTAAACTAGAATATTAGGATTTTTGGAATTTAATGAGATTAAATTCTGGAAATTGTTTATACGACTTATTTAAGATATTTAATAAATATATTGGCCGCTACATTCATTTAAATATCGTGTTTTGTACAAAAACGACGAATTGTGCTTGCTAGATTTTCGGAAAAATGACTTTTTAAGTGAAATTGGCGTTTTTGTGAGTTTTAACCTAGTTTATATTAAAATTAGTGTTCGTGAATGTGCAAATGAGTGTGATTGGATTTTTCTCGATGGTTTGATGTTTATACATCGACATCGAGGGTTGGTTTGACTATTCTTGCATGCGTAGGCGATAGGTTTGGACCTATGCGTGATACGCGTGCCGATTTGATTTTCATATGCCGTTTCGATCTCGAATTTAGTTTTAATACGATATGGTGCGTTATGATATGTAGGTACCCCCATGTGGACTTCGAGACGACAAGCAGGCGCGTGGCGACGTCGGCACCGGCTAGCGAGGAGCAGGTGAGTAGATTTATATCTACGGGGAGAAGTTGGGTGGATGGCGTATAGCACCCCCACAGTCCGTGGTGGTGTATACGGATGCGTATACACACCAACAATTATTATATGTTATTTGGGATTAATAACGATGCTTAGGATGGATATTGGTGTGTTGGATTATTTTAGCGTTGCGAACCCTAGGGTAGTGTTGCACTACACATGCACACACACATACACACATACATACTTGCATACATTCCTATTGATATGTGCTCATGGGATTCTTTATAGTTATGTGTTCACATGGGTATGGGACTATGTGTTCACATACGGATTGAGGATGATACTTGGGATTGAGCTGAGTCGATGAGATTTGATTTGAGGCCGTGAGATCGGTGATATAGCAGGGTTCGTATTTGAGATACGACATGACGTTGTAGCGGGTCCTTGACGTAGTGTTTCACACACGTCCATGCATACGTATGCGGTATCAATATGGTACTAGACGTAGATCAGTACCCCGATCTTGATATTTGATAAAGAGGATACCAGGTGAATAGTATGATGAATGTGATATTGACCCGTACCCAGATTTGGGAGGCCGTACGACGGATTTACGTACGAGCTATATTGATGATTGATCCGCACTCTTGACTTGGGATGCCTGATTATAGATATGGTATCAGCTATGATATTATTGAGGCGGGATCACCGACTATACATATACAGGTAGGTATATGTATCGACTCAGATGTTAGGCGGTTTCCTTACCTGTAGTTCAGCTTGTTAGTTCAGCCGTATAGTTTAGTGTAGTTGTTAGATTAGATTAGACTTCTTACCTATTTCAAAAACTAACGAATCGTAGGTATTTTAAAAGACAGCCCAAGGGATCCTACGGATATTTCAAAAGACGTATCTTTTCATAAGAACACCGTAGCCCCTATTTTCAAAAACCCCATGATTCGTGTTATTTCAAAAGGCACCATTTGTAGGACTTATATTAGATTAATACTGATTAGTTATCGTTGTGTCTAGTATTCTGCTCCCGCACATTATTGCTGTTCGCTCTGCCCCGCATACTTATTTTGCTGCATACTCCATTATTGATATCATGCTGTTAGGACACCAGCACCATTACCGATGATGCGTATGTACCACATACACTTACTTGCCGGCTCACACACATCTTCATCGGTAATTGCCATGTCACGTACACTTAGAAAATACTATTGCTTGACTTAGGTTGTTAGTTAGTAGTTGATACGATATTAGTGTACCTGCCTTATATACCAGTTTAGACATTGTAGTTATTACTTGTCACTTCATGCATACTGTTATTCCATTGTTCATGCCTGGTTATTAATCACACATTGCAACTTGGTTATTGATACCATATACATTCATTATCATTGACATATGCACTTGTGATGATTTCTTGAGATTTATGATATTTCTGGATTTCGGGGGAAAGCCGCAAAATTTCTAAACTTATTATATTTTTAAAATATGTAAATTGCGGTTTTCTAGTGATGTAAGTGTCGTCCACCATGAGTTTGCTGTGGTTTTCGAGATCCGTGTCGAGGAGTGGAGGAACCGTCACGGGTACATGGTGGGCCCGGTATGGTACCCCGGGGCAAGAGGAATGTGGTGTTGACGTTGAGCCTGGCTGGGGAGCACTACCTACCGGTGATATTACCCGACGCGTCGGATATCCGGAGGATACCGTCGTGGTCTTGAGATGGATGGTAGGGGCCGGTCTGGACTGACGGCGCCCTAGATATTGAGATTGAGACATTGATATTTCGAGACAGTGAGATTTATGTTTTGTGTCGATGCTAGACACTGTTGATACTGATTTCATTATGATACCTCAGTTTAAAAACCAGAAGGAAATCTCACTAATTTATGAAAACGGTTTCTTCATTTACATGTATTCTGTTTTCATGCATTCATACCTCATTCATATGATATATTGCTACCTGAGGCACTGACACGGGCACATGAGATTACACTCGGTTAGATATTACCCTAGCCATTGTTATAGGCTGCATGTTATACATATTTTTGAGGATTTATTATGATCATTGACCTAGGATTGCG
This sequence comes from Agapanthus africanus, assembly GCA_030015575.1. Classification (NCBI taxonomy): domain Eukaryota; kingdom Viridiplantae; phylum Streptophyta; class Magnoliopsida; order Asparagales; family Amaryllidaceae; genus Agapanthus; species Agapanthus africanus. Next base: position 455,129,416 of record JASDDO010000001.1, on the reverse strand, counting down.
TTATTTATGCGATTTCTGTGCGTAGATGTTTTTCTATTCACGAGTTGGCAACTCACCCCCGTTGTGCCCCAGTTTCTTGCAGGTTTGCCGTACAGGTTTCATTACGGCTTTGCGGGCATAGTTTCATTTGGGTGATTTGCTAGTAGGTGGGTTTACTTGTATCATACCCCCATTATATATCTTGTATATCATTATTCTGTTGTATCTAGAATCTCCATCAACCAAACATGTATTTTTGAGATAGAGACCAGTGTTGTTTATTCTTTCGACCTTAGAGTCGCTCGTTATATTTCTGGTGGTTTTGAGTTTCCTTTTGAGTTTTGATCCTCGCCGTTGGCGTTGTATATTATATTGCTTGTGTGGTTGTGACCGTCGATTGACGAAGAGCTAGCTCCCGCTTGGGGATGCCTTTTTCTTAATTTCGTATACTATTCATGTTGTATCCCGTTTGGGGGCCAGTATTTACAAAGGAGACTCTGCCGAAATTTTCAGTAAATTTTTGATGTTTTTAAAAACCGCATAATTCGGCTTATGCTATTGAAACTACTTGCTTTAATTTGGTTTTTCCTGCACTCTACTTCTTTTCTTGGTTTGGATTTCTGGGTTTTCGGTTTACTTAGATTACGTACGCCTCGAGACGTTCGTAGTTTAAGTGCCGGTCATGTTCCGTACTTTCGGGTCGTGACAAAGTTGGTATCAGAGCGTTAGGTTTTACCTTCGGAGCGTAGGATGACCCTTGGTTGATGGAATAGGTGACTAAAGTAGAGTGACGTACCGTTGGTATGTTCCGCGGCATATTTACGACACGCCACTCCACTTAAGGAGCCTTAGGATGTACATTTCCTTGTTCAGTATTATATTCCTTCCTGATCTAGCCTCATCGGTACCAGTTTGGTTTTGCTACTACGGTTACGGGCAGGGAGAGCTACGGCTAGAGTTGCGGTCAGCACAAGCTCGTCACGAACGAGGACTGACCAGGGCGAAATTCCGGCGACACACGATTGCAGAGATGTATCTTTTTACTGTGTTTCCGTGCCACGAGTATTTGGCGGATTGCCTTTATGAGGTTACTCGGAGGCGCTGATCGACACTAGGGAATTGAGCCAATGATAGAGGCCAGCCAGATTTTGATGACCGTTGGTGTGTTGCTTACTCCTGATGATTGAGGCACTGTTCAGCATGCAGACGAGCAAGCCAGTGGTTGCTGCGAGCGACGAGATATCGCCCCATATATTGGAGCTATTGCGGGGCGAGTTGTACGAATAGATGATAGAAGGTCGCTAGTCACCCGATGATGAATGACTAGGACAGGTGGTTCGTTCGCCTACCCCGATGCGAGGTCATCAGATAGATTGATTCCAGCTAGAGACGACTTCACGCAGAGACGTGAGGGTCGACAGAGACGATCGAATGTCGGAAAACCTATTATTCCAAGTTTAAAGTATTCAGAAAGACATGCGGGCAATTCTATGGTCCCTCTAGAAGAATGAAATCCTAACTCGACATAATGACCGTGTGAAAGCCTTTGAACCTTCGGGTTTGCGGCAGTTCCACGGCGCCATTAGTGAGGCTTGGGTTTGCCCTTCTACGGCTGGACCACCGATGCTGTGGTATATATATTCGATACTATTAAACTGTGCCCAAGATGTTGAGCTCTTGGGGGATTATGAGGTTTCGACGAATCGATCGAATGGTTCGACTTCAATCGGATGCTAGGTGGTGAGATGCATTCTTGGGAGACTCCAGATACGAGGATAGCCGTTGGAGCTCAGTCCATGCAGCCACGACGAGACGAGTCCGAAGCGGTCGACATTAGAGAAAATGGAGTAAGAGGTTCGTATAAGATCCAGATATGATGACGTTCCCCTCCGCCGACATCAGAGATGCGATGCGCATGCCGAGGCAGAGTACTGGATATACCTTCCAGAAGGAGTCGCGATGAGTATGCAGTCGTTCCAGAGCAAGATGCAGATATAGGAAAGGACGATGACTTCCGGACAGTTGGCAGAGACGAGACATGGAATAGACCGTGAGCAGGATTCCTTTCAGGACACTGCTGCAATGATACTTGCACCCAGGATCAGATGTGTCACGTACATTCAGAGAGCCAGAGGCCGACGCCAGTGATATGCTGTCTTACGAGTGGTCGCGATGATTGACCAAGAGATGACCAGAGAAGTGCCAGAACGGAATCGTCCCCGTTAGCACACCTGACAGGGCCGATGAGCCGATCGACCGAAAGATTGGTAATTCACAGTGAAGACCTTGACCCAGGAGTGGTCATGGTTACGCACACCAGCAGGACAGAGTTCATGATCATCGACGAGACGTCCCACTAGTGACCGTGACAGTTGGCCGAGATTCTTAGAGGATGCACTTGAGCGGTACTATTCCGCCATTATTGATTACGATGTTTTGGGTGATTTATTCGTATGATTTGATTTTGATGATTGAGGATTTACGACCTTTGCACAGTGTTGCACTTGAGATCGTTTTCGTGCTTTAGTTTCACATGTTTGTGATATTACGGTTTTAAACAGTTGAGTTGGTTTTGTGCGTATGCATGCACACGATTTCGTTCCTGCACTCGGTATAGTTTATATATGCTTGCAGTGCAGTGATACGCCTTTTGTGCACTTAGATGCACTGGACTTCGATTTCGATTATGATACTCGATATTTGTTTTGTGCACCTTGTGCACCTGATTGATTTTGCGCACGTTCGGCGCTTGATATTGGATTTCATGATTTCGTACACGATGGATGCACCTGATTTGGATTTTCGCGCATGTTGGGCGCATGTTTTGAAGGGTGATTTTGGTGCACACCAGAGGCACTAAATCGAGATTTTTCGTGCATGTCAGATGCACCTGATTTTGCTGTCAGGCACACATGTTGCCTACGACAGATGTTTCGTGCACACCCGATGCACTTAGATGTTGTTTCTGTGCGCATGTATGGCACATTCATGGATTTTGATTTCCGTGCGCACCAGACGCACGTAGTATTCATGTGCATATTTTGGGATTGATTTCTTATAGAGTAGTACGTTTTTATGATATTGCTATGTGTTTTCGTACTGAGCAGGACTAGTCAGAGGACAGTACCTGAATATATTTTGCATGCATTGATAGTTATTGAAGGGATTTCCAAAAAGCGAGCTATAGCCTCAGTATTTACCTACGTGTCTGATATGACACGAAATGTTTAAAACAAGGAGACCCTTCTAAATTGTTTCCAAAGCGGCGGAACGTACATTTCAAACAAAGGTATATATGTATATAGTTATTTTCTTATGATAGACGTCCGCCACTGTGCAGTGTTATACGCGTTGCACAGCGACTTAAAGAGATTTGGCATGCATTTCCTTCAGATACTTACAGATAAAGATTCGATATTTACATGTATAGTTTCGAGTTATATCATATTGGTTTTGATTTGGATTTGGCATTGATGTCTTCTCCATGAATCCGATGATTGCGGGATGCTTGACGGAGTTTTGATTTGAGTTATATACTCATTTTTCAAGCGCATGCGCTGCGCTACGATTTGTCTTATGTATTTACAATTTCGGAGCCCCGACGACTTGATGGTTTTTCTTAAATGTTTTAGTATTTGGGGGAGTTTGAATTTAAATTCGGGGACCGAATTTCTTTAAGGGGGGAAGATTGTAACGTTTTGAAAATCGTTTCGGTGAAATTTCGAAAAATCGGTAAAATAAGGGGGTTTTCTGTAAAAAGTCAAAATACAAATATCTTATTATAAAAATTAAATATACATATTCTAGCTATGTAATTGCTATTATTTGGTGTTTATTGAGCCGCTGGTGAAATTTCAAATTTTCTGAAAAAAATATTATTTTATTATTATTTTAAGCCGTCACTAATACATTTAATTAGGGAAAATTACAAATCGGAATGAGTTGAAACAAATTTTTTGCATCATAAAACATTAAATAAAATTTTATCATGTGGTTTTTGGAACAAAATCATTTGCCAAAACGGTTTAGAAATTATTGAAGAAAAAAGGCTTTTTTTTAGCGTAAATGGATGTTTGGGGTATTGTATTTATCATTTTTCATCACCCCACACCCGTACCCACACCCACACACCCCCACTTACTCCTCCCCATGGCTGAATTCAGCACCCACCATAATTTTTCCCCACTTGATTTCAAAGGAAAAGAAATGAAAGAAAAGAAAAGAAAATGGGTGAATTAGGTGGACTTTTGACCTTACCTTGACCTTGACTTTCCTCCCTTGCATTTTCTCTACCTCCCTCTCTCTCCTCACTCCCATTTCTGGCCTCCCAATAGCAGCAGCCCTCCCCCTCAAATCCCACTCTTTCTTCATCAAAAAAAAATCCACAAATCACTTCAAAATCCATGCAAATTCAAATCTAAATCCAAATCCGACTCCTACCCATTTTAGCTTAGCCCGTATAGCATGTATCCTTGTGAAAAGAGAGCATTTTGGAGGGACATGGATGCTTGTGGATCTTCATATGTTTTTGGGTATAATTCTAAACTTTTTGTTGCTTAATTTGTTACTAATTTCTTAAGCTAATTTACTTAAGTGTTAATTTGGTTATGTGAGTTTAATTGCAAGTTTTGGAATTCAAGTTGTGAATTTGATTGCAAGTTAGGATTTTATAAAATTGGTGTATGGTTGTGTGTTATATTTAGGCTTTGTTGTCATGATAATACAAGGTTAGTAGCTAGTGTGAATGGTTAGTTTTAAAATTGTGTTAATTTGCTAAATTGCTTACTAGGTTTTTGAAATTTGTTAAATTCTTGGGATTAAAAATGTGTTTAGGGTTTTCATGACTTCATTAACTTTATTAAGTGTGGTTTAATTCCTTAGATCATGCAAATCTAAGCTAGATTGTAGTTTGTACATTTTTGCTTTGAAATTGTTAAAAAGGGTATTTTTGTAAACTAGAATATTAGGATTTTTGGAATTTAATGAGATTAAATTCTGGAAATTGTTTATACGACTTATTTAAGATATTTAATAAATATATTGGCCGCTACATTCATTTAAACATCGTGTTTTGTACAAAAACGGCGAATTGTGCTTGCTAGATTTTCGGAAAAATGACTTTTTAAGTGAAATTGGCGTTTTTGTGAGTTTTAACCTAGTTTATATTAAAATTAGTGTTCGTGAATGTGCAAATGAGTGTGATTGGATTTTTCTCGATGGTTTGACGTTTGTACATCGACATCGAGGGTTGGTTTGACTATTCTTGCATGCGTAGGCGATAGGTTTGGACCTATGCGTGATACGCGTGCCGATTTGATTTTCGTATGCCGTTTCGATCTCGAATTTAGTTTTAATACGATATGGTGCGTTATGATATGTAGGTACCCCCATGTGGACTTCGAGACGACAAGCAGGCGCGTGGCGACGTCGGCACCGGCTAGCGAGGACCAGGTGAGTAGATTTATATCTACGGGGAGAAGTCGGGTGGATGGCGTATAGCACCCCCGCAGTCCGTGGTGGTGTATACGGATGCGTATACACACCAACAATTATTATATGTTATTTGGGATTAATAACGATGCTTAGGATGGATATTGGTGTGTTGGATTATTTTAGCGTTGCGAACCCTAGGGTAGTGTTGCACTACACATGCACACACACATACACACATACAAACTTGCATACATTCCTATTGATATGTGCTCATGGGATTCTTTATAGTTATGTGTTCACATGGGTATGGGACTATGTGTTCACATACGGATTGAGGATGATACTTGGGATTGAGCTGAGTCGATGAGATTTGATTTGAGGCCGTGAGATCGGTGATATAGCAGGGTTCGTATTTGAGATACGACATGACGTTGTAGCGGGTCCTTGACGTAGTGTTTCACACACGTCCATGCATACGTAGGCGGTATCAATATGGTACTAGACGTAGATCAGTACCCCGATCTTGATATTTGATAAAGAGGATACCAGGTGAATAGTATGATGAATGTGATATTGACCCGTACCCAGATTTGGGAGGCCGTACGACGGATTTACGTACGAGCTATATTGATGATTGATCCACACTCTTGACTTGGGATGCCTGATTATAGATATGGTATCAGCTATGATATTATTGAGGCGGGATCACCGACTATACATATACAGGTAGGTATATGTATCGACTCAGATGTTAGGCGGTTTCCTTACCTGTAGTTCAGCTTGTTAGTTCAGCCGTATAGTTTAGTGTAGTTGTTAGATTAGATTAGACTTCTTACCTATTTCAAAAACTAACGAATCGTAGGTATTTTAAAAGACAGCCCAAGGGATCCTACGGATATTTCAAAAGACGTATCTTTTCATAAGAACACCGTAGCCCCTATTTTCAAAAACCCCATGATTCGTGTTATTTCAAAAGGCACCATTTGTAGGACTTATATTAGATTAATACTGATTAGTTATCGTTGTGTCTAGTATTCTGCTCCCGCACATTATTGCTGTTCGCTCTGCCCCGCATACTTATTTTGCTGCATACTCCATTATTGATATCATGCTGTTAGGACACCAGCACCATTACCGATGATGCGTATGTACCACATACACTTACTTGCCGGCTCACACACATCTTCATCGGTAATTGCCATGTCACGTACACTTAGAAAATACTATTGCTTGACTTAGGTTGTTAGTTAGTAGTTGATACGATATTAGTGTACCTGCCTTATATGCCAGTTTAGACATTGTAGTTATTACTTGTCACTTCATGCATACTGTTATTCCATTGTTCATGCCTGGTTATTAATCACACATTGCAACTTGGTTATTGATACCATATACATTCATTATCATTGACATATGCACTTGTGATGATTTCTTGAGATTTATGATATTTCTGGATTTCGGGGGAAAGCCGCAAAATTTCTAAATTTATTATATTTTTAAAATATGTAAATTGCGGTTTTCTAGTGATGTAAGTGTCGTCCACCATGAGTTTGCTGTGGTTTTCGAGATCCGTGTCGAGGAGTGGAGGAACAGTCACGGGTACATGGTGGGCCCGGTATGGTACCCCGGGGCAAGAGGAATGTGGTGTTGACGTTGAGCCTGGCTGGGGAGCACTACCTACCGGTGATATTACCCGACGCGTCGGATATCCGGAGGATACCGTCGTGGTCTTGAGATGGATGGTAGGGGCCGGTCTGGACTGACGGCGCCCTAGATATTGAGATTGAGACATTGATATTTCGAGACAGTGAGATTTATGTTTTGTGTCGATGCTAGACACTGTTGATACCGATTTCATTATGATACCTCAGTTTAAAAACCAGAAGGAAATCTCACTAATTTATGAAAACGGTTTCTTCATTTACATGTATTCTGTTTTCATGCATTCATACCTCATTCATATGATATATTGCTACCTGAGGCACTGACACGGGCACATGAGATTACACTCGGTTAGATATTACCCTAGCCATTGTTATAGGCTGCATGTTATACATATTTTTGAGGATTTATTATGATCATTGACCTAGGATTGCGTTATTTATGCGATTTCTGTGCGTAGATGTTTTTCTATTCACGAGTTGGCAACTCACCCCCGTTGTGCCTCAGTTTCTTGCAGGTTTGCCGTACAGGTTTCATTACGGCTTTGCGGGCATAGTTTCATTTGGGTGATTTGCTAGTAGGTGGGTTTACTTGTATCATACCCCCATTATATATCTTGTATATCATTATTCTGTTGTATCTAGAATCTCCATCAACCAAACATGTATTTTTGAGATAGAGACCAGTGTTGTTTATTCTTTCGACCTTAGAGTCGCTCGTTATATTTCTGGTGGTTTTGAGTTTCCTTTTGAGTTTTGATCCTCGCCGTTGGCGTTGTATATTATATTGCTTGTGTGGTTGTGACCGTCGATTGACGAAGAGCTAGCTCCCGCTTGGGGATGCCTTTTTCTTAATTTCGTATACTATTCATGTTGTATCCCGTTTGGGGGCCAGTATTTACAAAGGAGACTCTGCCGAAATTTTCAGTAAATTTTTGATGTTTTTAAAAACCGCATAATTCGGCTTATGCTATTGAAACTACTTGCTTTAATTTGGTTTTTCCTGCACTCTACTTCTTTTCTTGGTTTGGATTTCTGGGTTTTCGGTTTACTTAGATTACGTACGCCTCGAGACGTTCGTAGTTTAAGTGCCGGTCATGTTCCGTACTTTCGGGTCGTGACAAAGACGTAGCATAAATCTTCTATCACCTCTTTATCAATCTTGCAGCCAGGTAAGTGTCAGGTAAGTGCGAGGTATCCGCTATACGAATCACTGAAATAGCGGGCCTAATTAAGTAAACCACTTTTCTTAGTCACACTTGCCTTAGACACTACAAGAGAAATGCAGATAAACAATAGATTATCCACGACCCTCTTTTGTCCTAATTGAACGCGATTGTCCTTAGAGACTTGGTCTAGATATTTTTTTTATTAATATAGAGTGATGCGTATGCTTGTTTTTGATTTGTGGGACCTAGAAAGGGTGATGAAATTCCCACCTAATCTGAATTTGGGTTTCTTGCCCCTTAATGTCCATTTTAAATATGCAAAACAAACCAAAATTTAAAATACGCAAAAAGATTTTGTTTAGCGGCGCTGTTTGTAAAAAATCCTGCAGATAAAAACAGTTTATTGGAGTTTTAAAGGAGAGGGTAAGAGGATAGGATAATACCAGAAAGATTTGGGGGCTTAACTCCTCAAGGTGGCCGCGCTTCCGTCGCCAAAAGGTACTTTGGGCCGCGATTCCGCCGCCATATGATGAGATCTCCCCTTCAAATTTTAGCACTACACTCCAATACTCCTCTGCTCCTATTTGACAATCTCTGAATCTCTATTAGTTCGCTTCAAGTGTTCCAGATTTCTCGCAAAACTCGTAAAAAAATCATTAAAAATACAGAATACAGTTTTTTATTTCTATTTTTATTTTTTCTGGTTTTATATTAGAAATCAACCCAAATAACAAGAAAAATATTATGTCTGTTTCCCGTCAACGACGCCATTTGATTGATTCGAAAAAATATGTCTATGAGTATTCTAATTACCGCAATCAATAACAGTGTCGCAATAGCTAGCCGATAGTGAGTGCGGGTCGTCCATAGGGAAATGGTGAACTACTTATTTTGTTTTAGACGAGTTGACAAAGAAAGGTGGGATTTTGATCGTTTTATACTAAGAAGATTTGAAAATTTTATAAGAAAAGAGCTTGTAGGGTTTATAGGATTTTGTAGTTAATGGATGGAGTTTTAAAAATAATTCTTTTTATCTTTTAATTATTTAATACTATAGAAATAGTGATGAATGTGGATTAGGGTTCTTGAGGGAATTAGGGTTTCCCTCTACTGCCCTTGTCCTTCCATTGATCCCTATTTGTCTCAAGCGCTTAACAAAACAAGTATCAACGAATCTCAAATCGTGATCATGACTATCGTGAATTGATAGCACACCCGATAAGAGGGTTAAGACTTATTTTGCTAAAATTTAGAAAACTTAAAACTTTAAAAATAATTTAAGAGATATTGTTCATCTATTATTCTACCCTATCCCATAAACCCTAACAAGCGAAAATTTACTCGATCATTAGGATAAACGAAGTAAATAAGGAAAGATGGAAAATTAATGACCCATATGAAAGTACAGAAATTAAAATTACGAAAAGTAAATGTAGAAATTAAAATGCGGAAAGTAAATGCGGAAAATAAATGCGATAAAATTAAAAGAAAGAACTAGATTTTATTGAATAAACTATTGCATTACAGAAATTGCTCGCTGAAAAACCAAATTACAAAACCCTAATTTTCTCTATATTACCTGATATGTAGATCAGTCGATTGATTTTTCGATGGTTTCTTTCGATAGCTCTCGGTCCTTTTATAGGCTCTGGAATTTGAAACCCTAGACGTCAGATTGAAGTGTGTGCAAAGACCATCAAGCTCCTAAAGTTTCATATCCTACGGCCACAAAACAACAGCGCAACCACCACCCAATGTCCATATTGGCCGCGGATCCGCTGCCCTCTGGTGGGTTTGAGTTTCTAAATTCTTCGTGCTTTCTTCTCTCGATATTTGGAGATCTTTCTGATAAAAATATTCTGAAAATATATCTCTTAGTCTCTGCCGTTACGAGATTCTTCAATTTGCTCCCAACATTTGGCAGATTTGGTTTGGTGAATCGATTTGCTGTGGATATCCTACTTATTTTTCAAACTTGAGCTGATTTATTATAATACCTGCACAATATCTCAAATCACATCGTTAGTAGTATTTATTTTATTTAAGATAATATTCCAACCAATTAATTGATATGATATCTTGATAATATTGGTTAGGATTATTTGATATGATATGCATATTTTAATAATAAATAATCTCATGAATATTTTATTTAAATATGACATGCATATATTCCCCAATTATATTAATTATAAATTAAGAAACATATGACAATAATCTTTTTACAAATAAACCTACATATGTTCTTAATTTACAGATAACACCATTTAGTAATTAATAATAATAGGGAAATGACGGTACAAATATGCAATAAATTTGATTGATCAGATCCTAAACCAGTATATACATACCCTGGAGTTAGAATTAATGAGAAACAATTTTCAATTACAACCGCACAGGAAAACTGAAACATGGGAATGTTTCAAGGGGGTGGTTGGTTATTCCTAGTAATGTTTCTTCCAATACGAGACTCATGATAGTTGTCGCAATTTCCTTTGCCCTTATTTCAACCCTTTTATATGTCTCCACAACTTATCTTCTTTACATCATACTTAGGCTAGTTAGTTTACTTTCTTCCCTACTTTTCGGCACCTGCCTAAGGTTTGTAAGAAGATTATCCAACAAACGTAATTGGTATACTTCCTAATAAAAAGAGCTCACAACTTGAGAGAAGGTAAAAGAAGAGGACATCAGAATTATACAACTCAATTTCTTCAAAACCGGTGGCCATCCTCAAACTGAATCAACCTTATTCGAGTTCATATGTAACTATACGAGATGGTTTTATCCAAATAAAATCGATCTTCGTAGTGATACGGTATGTTCTGGAAAAATGCAAAGGGGAAGCGAAAGCGGTAGGGATATATGCAATTTTGTCGTGAATCGTGACAATCCAAAGCCGGACGTAAAAAGTTCGGTTAACTAGGTTATGAGTTTTAGTTTAAGATGGGTCATAGTCGCTGCTAGAGATATAGAAAAGAAACACTCAGCATGCACTCTAACCTAGATTAAATTGGTTTATTAATTTATCTAATCAGGATGGCTCCCACTATTTCCTTAAATTCTCTTCTAAACTCTAAATGGAGAACTAGTTCGGATAACCCGCGTAGTAATGTCTACTCATCAATAGGAATCGGGACCCAACTATCATCATGTGATAACCTGATAGAATCCATTCAAATCACTACATTCCAGAAGGTATACACGTGCCTGGCAAGTTTCCCTTATATTTGAAACTCCTGATGTGGTTTTTACCCCTAACGACTTATGACCTTGATGGAGGCCAACAAATCATATACCACTAGTTAAGTTCAACATGTCGTTATCTTGATTAATACGAACCCACCCGCACTAGCCCTTAACGGAAGCCAACAAAGCTGTGCGACTATTCCACTCAATCGTATATATCTCTGTGCAACAAAGAAGTATCACTCAGCTACCGTACACTATGCCTTGACGGAGGCCAACAAACATAGCATGAATACTAAGTGCCGCCTATTTGAAATGATGGAGGGCTACAGCTGTTTTTTTGCGAAAAAACCTTTAACTTGATGAACTTGATATCGTTGAAGGAACCGAGTAGTTTTGAAAAGGAGTGGTTTAGGCTCAGCTTTTTAAAACGAGTGGTTTTGAAGAAAACCGAGTAGTTTATAGTCACGTAAACTTTTTCTTAAGAGCGGAATCCCTGTGAAGGGATCAAGGCTCTTTCCTTGTCGAATGAGGTGCTGGGTATTCCTGACTGAATACCGCTATGCAAAGCAAAAGGAAATGCCTATAGTTTTTAAAATTTTGGTTCCCGCTACATCAATATAGGTTTATTTTCTTACATTAATCCAATTAACGTTGTCCCATCATATAAACTATCACACCAGAAGAAATGAAAATAGAATGTACGTATATGCCATTTGCATTCGCCACAGGGCCCCGGGTCTTCATCGTAAGATTACTTAACTTATGGAAGGATGAGAAAGGGCTAGCGCGGATGCAAAACATATAAAATTTATTATATATAATTTATATATACTCATTCATCTCAGGCATGATAGCATTAACATAGCAGTTGAAGCAAACATAATGAAATAGAGGGTATACTAGGAATTCCGTATTTCATTTTAGTCATGAATGAAACGCGGATTCCACGGTCATATGAATAGCCAAAACCCTAGCCTATAGACCACTACGAGCGCGGCAAGTAGTCCCGCCAATTCTAGAATTAGCTGACCCGATCTCGACGCCTTGAGATGGACACCCGTTGAATTTTAGAACCCCGCTACTTGAGCACTCCTCCTGGGTCTATCCTAGGTACTAGAGATGAAGTAAAATAATACATAGGTGATACAATCTCAGCCCGGAAGTGCCCCATAAAAGAATATTACAAACGCGGAAATGACGACCACAATTTGGACGCTCACCCTGAATATAAATATACATGAATGTAAATACAAAACTCTCATCTATTCATCACGACAACAACTATTCCAATCACAAATATTCATTATAGAACATTAATGCGTGTATCAATTTCATAACCCCGTCTAATTAATACCTATAGCAATTAGATAACGTTTTACCAAACACTATGATACTCACAGTCGCAGAAGAAACCAAAATAAAGACTACGATATTCGAATCCCACACACATTTAGTCAACACATCAATTTTCCAATCACCGAAAAATAAGCGCACTAAAATCCTAATAAATTCCAATCTTTAAGCCAAACCGGGAGTCCGAACAAACTCGAATCTCGCCTGGGAGCCCAAGTAGACATTTGGGACCATCCAAGAGACTCTCAAGGGGGCCAAGAAGGTGCACTGCCCCCGAGGCCACTTGAAGTGGCCTTGGGGCAGCACAGAACCCGAGACCACCCAATGGGGTGGTCTCGAGTTCACCATCCCCCAAGACCACCTCGAGGTGGTCTTGGGGCAATGGTCCCGTCCTTTGGTCCTTTAAGGGTCTTCTTGGGATACCCGCGATGCGCCCCGTGAATTCTTTGTTCAAACCGCGAGCCCGGGGCCATAAAAAACAACTAAAACAATAGAATTTGGGACTGTTTACACGGCAGATTTTGCGCATGAAAACCGACGGGATTCGGACATCGTATCTAGCTAGTTTAGGCTATGTCTTGGTTTTGATACCACTGTTGGGTTCCATGCACTCTATGTTATGAATTTTAGAAGAGGGAATGGGTTTTTTAAAATTACTAGAGATCATGAACTTCAACCTAGGATCAACACCGTACACTAAACGAGCAAAAACATGCAATGTTAGAATCATAACTACCATTGTAATATCTTCATTAGCTCTAATTGGATTGGACTCTTGCTGTACTCCTAGGTGATGTGAATGAGCTTGGTGAAGATCTCTCTTAGCCTAAGATGATCCACTTAAGGAAACACCACTCTAGCTCCTTCTTCAATTGAAGCTCCAAGCATTGTAAAAAAACTAACCATCCAATTTTGCTCGGATTGGGGTGTTAGGATGTAGCAGTCACTCTTATTTTGTCTCACCATTTTTCTTTTCTTTTCTTTTCTCTTTTTTATTTGGAGGAGAAGAAGAGAGCTCACTTTGGAGAAGAGAGAGAATCCAACAAATGTTATGAACTCAAAACTAAAATGGTTACTAAAAACTTAACATAATGAAAAACTAATCTCAACCATTAGATTCCATCCATTCTCCAAGTGTCAACCTTCTTCTCTCCCTTTCACTTGTCCACTAAATGAGAGTGTACATGCATGTGCTGCTCTCATGGCACAAGATAACTAAAAGAGAACCAAAAGGAAAAGGAAAATATATTATAAATGTAACATAACAAATATGTAACACACACACACACATAATGTAATACAAAAATACATAGTGACAATATATCAGTAAATACATATATCCAATACATATATTAATATAGTAAATCAGCACTTGATTTAATATCCGTCTTTTCAAAAGACCGACTAGTATATCCTAATATCTGATTACCATCAGTGTATTCAATACACTAGTTTTAATCGAATCTCGGTACGTATCCAATACACACATATACATTATATCGTTAGAGCCGGAAAAACATCTGTGTGGGACTCTAAAGGCTCGACAATATACTGGTAATGGGTTACTGGATCCAATCCATAACCACAAGCTCGTCAGTGACACTAGTTGTACGTAACGGCTATCAAGTATCTGTCAAAAAGAAGATTGACAAGCAAGCCCGTCCGAACCCCTACAAAGCCTATAAGTGACAGTCACTATACAATCCGGTCTTTTCATCTAAGAGTATCGCATATCAGGTCTAGGGGGTGATAAATGTCAGACCCCTAATAACCTGATAAATCGTGTCGATATCAAGCTCATTACCAACCAAGAAACTATTGATCCTCAATCAGTAAATCTCATCCGCTTTAGCCAGAGACTTATGGTGACGGCCAACCGGTCATAGCGCGACATTAACTCTCAATACCGGAAGAGACGAATCCCCTCATCCGCTCACTGTCTCCATGTGGCTCGGGACTACACCCAACTAAAATCCGTTTGCACGACTTAGTAGAGTCGTGGTTGGGTAGCAATTAAAGTACAGTGGGAACTCACGCAAGATAAATGACAATCTTGGGTCAACAAACTAACCTGTACTCATGCAAACAGAGAACTGCTATCTGATAGTAGGTATAATACCAATTAGCAGGTTCCCGACGATTCCATCCAGTGTAACTCATACCCTAATGAGCACCTGTATACAATCTTTAGTGCCGTACACCAATAGCCGCGAGACCGGCCACCTCCCCTTTCGGGAATAAGAAACGTATACACTGGTCTACTCCGAAGTATCAATGCCATGTCTCGATAATCCAACGACTAGGGACATTTAAGGATGTGCTTTTGGACTACCCATGTCTCGCTAGTATAATCGTCATCATAACCCTGGTAGTCAAGTAAGGATCCTATATGCTCTATCAATATGTAATCGTGATACGTAATACAATATAAGATATGTACATGATGATAAAAACAAACCAGATAGTGTATTATCATCTTGAGTAAGACCGTTCTACCTGTATAGGTCCTCCCTCATTATCATAATCGTCTGCCTACAATTACAATAATTGCCTTGAGGGCCCTATATCCAACACTGTTCAGTTGGTTAGTACAAATGAATATTAATTAACTATGAACTTCACTAAGTATGTCGTCCCCCACCCATCCTCGGCCATTGTCATCGCTCATCGACAAATGATGTCTGCCGACTTGCGGTGCCTGCCGCCAGTGCCATCATGTCATTGTTCGCCACCTCAATTCATCGACATCGTCTGCCCTCCTTCGTTGGCGCCATCGCCAGTCCCGTTCGTCGCGGCTACTCGAGGAGTGTTGTCGCCGCTTGTTGCCCGCCGCCATGCGCCCTTGCTGGGAACCACTGGGCATTGCCTCCATCACTGCCTGTCGCGTCGGGCCCCGCGTTGTCCTCCGTTGGCACCCACCACTGCCCGCTCATCGTCATCTGCTGTCGAGCGGCCGTCGCCATCCATTCTAGATGGCATATTTTTTGTCGTCCCCTCCAACCACAACTGTTACTGTCCATTGTTGTTGAACACACATATGTTATCGGAAATGAGGAAAATGTACCGAGGGATCACATTACTAGTAATGTGTGGATTTTCGGCAATCTTTTATTTTGTATATCATGCGACTTCTTATAGTAAAACTTTTCTTTCCAAAGTGAGTGGTTGCCGGTCCGATTACGTTACAATGACATCTCCAGAATATTTATAAACTACATGCAAATTTTAATTGGTCCATTGGAATGTAAATCGAATTCTATATATCCAGACTGGTTGGATAATTGTCCTACCTGGATTAAGAATAATATACTAGCCAGTAGTTTATTATAAATCCTACAACTATCTTTATAAATTCTACAACTATAATAATTACCATTATTTGCTCAAATAGAAAGTTGGCACAATGGTTGATTCATGGGCCTTAGATGAGGGAAGGAAAGAGAACCTGCGCAACCCCTTTCTGTACTACACCTAGCAAAGGATGCGCAGCCGCCCTTTTCTGCTCTTTTTAGTATTAAAAAACTAGATATCAAAAATATATTAAGATTAGTATTTACTAATTACAACTTCCACTAAAATTAGGATATTCATTTAAAGTCCGGAAAATCATGCTGCTTAAATTTGATATATCTATAAAATAAACACTTTCTTTGTTGCATGTACATTAATTAGATTGTAAACTAATTTTTCTATATTTGAAAACTACATAGATCTTTTCTCTAGTACATTAACTTATACGAATTATTTTAAAGCTGTACTTTATTCTATACCTACAAGAAAAATGTCCTACATAGATTTTTTCATTGGGTCTAGAATAAGTTTACCATCGGTGGTTTTTTTTTCTATATACAACCTTTAAAAAACAACATTGAAGCTCAATTTTTTTTAAAACAACCCTTAAAGATATTAAGTTAACTACAATGGACCCTGAGTTAACTTCTGTTGCTAACGGTATTAGAACTAGTTGATGGGTTTATAAAAAGACATTTTTATCCTTCCCCTGACATTTCAAGCTCCAATTATGTGTTGGTATTAGAGTAATTATTGCAAATCTATAGGATGTTATCTTTGACCTGCCCGTAATTACTCCCTTGTAATTAGCTCCTTGTAATTAGCCTCACATGGCAAATTACTCCCTGGTAATTAGTAATTAGCCTCACATGGCAAATGTTGTATACATGAATGCAATGAAGAAAAGTAAGCATCTACAGTTCTCTACAAATCTTTATACGGTCTTAAACAGGCGGCTCGTCAATGGTTTGCTGCTATTAGAATTTGGTTTCATTCAGTCACAGATTATTCCCTTTTTTCTTTCCATCATCGGGACGACTCCATTTTTATTTTGGTATATGTTGATAATATTGTGATCACCGGATCGAATTCTTCTCTCATTGACCAGCTGAAGACGTTTCTCTAGCAACGCTTCCATATAAAGAGATCTGGCCCTTTGAAATATTTTTTAGGGATTGAATTTGCCCGATCCAAGGCTGGAATTTATCTTTGCCAACACAAATACACTATTGACCTCTTGTGCGATTCAGGATACACGGACTCTCCGCTGGCTGACTTTCCTATGGATCAGAATTTGAAACCCACCAACTTTGATGGTGACCTTTTGGATGACCCTTCCACATATCATCGTCTCGTTGGCCGATTAATCTATTTCACCATCACTCGGCCGGATATTGTTTATATTGTTAACATCCTAAGTCAATTTATGCATCAATCTCGTCGGCCGCATTATGATGTTGCCTTACGGTTACTTAAGTATCTCAAAACCACTCCTGGGCAAGGCATCCTCCTTTTTGCCTCTTCTCCTCTTTCACTCCAAGCTTTTTGTGATTTTGATTGGGCCGGTTATCAAGATTCTCGTCGTTCCACTACCGGCCACTGTATATTTCTTGGCTCCAGTCCAATCTCCTGGAAAACTAAGAAACAATCTGTCGTCATACGCTCATCTGCTGAAGCTGAATATCGTGTTATGGCAATCACCACTTGTGAAATCACTTGGCTCTCCTATCTCCTGCGTGATCTTAGCATCCGTCCTCCTCTCTGTGCCTCTCTTCTGTGACAATCAAGCTGCTCTACATATTGCTGCGAATCCTGTTTTCCATGGACGCACTAAACATGTCGAAATTGAATGTCATTCCGTACGTGAAAAAAATGCAACAAAGATTGATTCGGCCATCCAAAATCTCCACAACACACCAACTAGCGGATATTTTCACTAAGGAATTTGGCGCACAACAATTTAATTATCTTAAGTTCAAGTTGGACGTTTGTAATCTTCATGCTCCAACTTGAGGGGGTGTATTAGAGTAATCATAGCGAATTTATAGGATGTAATTATAGGATGTTATCTTTGACCTCCCCGTAATTACTGTTGGATATAGCGTCCTCAAGGCAATTATTATGATTGCAAGTAGGCAATTATGATAATTGAGAGAGGATCTATACATGTATAACACTCTTACTCGAGATGATAGTATGCTATTTGTTTGTCTTCATCATTGATGAAGCCCGTAGAATTGTTGCTTGACAACCAGCATTATGATGACGATTATATATGTGGGAGCTGGGTTGTCCATAAGCACATCTTTAAATGTCCCTAGTCGTGGGAGTATCGAGACTGGGCATCGATATTCCGGAGTAGACCAGTGTATACGTTTCTAGACCCCGACGAGGGGCGGTGTCCGGTCTCACAAGCCATTGGTGTTGTGTTACCTAAGATAGTATACAGGTGTTCACTAGAAGTGAGTACACTGGATGGACTCGCCGAGAACTTCTAGATGGTATTATATCTATTGTTAGATGGAAGTTCTCAGATGGTATGAGTACAGCTTAGTCTTTTGACCTGAGATCGTCATTTGTCTCGTGTGAGTTCCCATTGTACTTTGATTACTACCCTACCACCGCTCAAAGGAGTCGTGCAAATAGGTTTTAGTTGGGTACAGTCCTGAGCTACATTTAGGCAGTGGTCGATTGTCAGGGGTTCGTCTCTCCTGATATTAGGAGTTGTAACGACTCTGTTTTAATGTACAATTTTTTTAAAGTTGATGTACAGAATAGAGTATTTGTAAGCATGAGCACAAGTTATAAATTTAATTTGATTTTGAACAGCAAGAAAGCACTTATAGCTCATTGGTAAAGTCTTGCACTGCTGTGACATAGCCCCTGTGTTCAAATCCCCCCAGCCACATATTATTTTTAATGATTTTTCTTTTAAAATTTTTGGAAGCCCAAAAGTTTACACGTGCAATACACGTAAAAATGTAAAGTCAGATTAAATAAACATGTGGAATATGTTATATGAACAGACCCCGACACGTGGCAAGAACCCCACACCCCACCTCAACCAAACGACCGGCGAGATGGGCATAAGGGCCGGCCCCGTCGGGCCCAACCGTCGGGAATGCTCCAATATTTTGAACCCTAGTCGTTTGGCCTACCCCCACCACTCCTCTTCTGTTTGTTTTTCCTGAAATTAAATAGAGAATTAAAATCACCCATTAATCCAATGTTTAAATGCATTTTAATTCTCTTTTTAATTCTTAAAACCCTAACTCTATTCTATAAATACAACCCCATACCGTAGCTCTCTTCATTCTGAAATCCATTATAAAAAATTCTAAAATTTTTCCAAGTCAAAGAAGTGTACAAGTGGAGTTAGCCCAAGGTCAAGTTCCGGCGACGATTCAAGAAGATTCCGGCGACCCCGTGACTCCACGAAGCTCTCAAATCCTTCCTATACCCCCTTCTCTCATTCTAACTTGTAAGGCCCCTCTACTCTCTTCTTTTCACCTCTCAAAACTTTTTCTTTTTAATGATGTCGATAAGTGGAGTTATACCGACATTCATTTCTAAAACTTCTTAAACTAACCATTTTTCTTAAGAACTATTTATCTAAATCATTGTACTTTACTTGTTAAACATTAAACAATAATTAGAAATAAGTTTCAATTCAAAACTCCATATAAAACCACTTTTATTGCACTTTTACGTTTAAATACCACAAATTTTATATACGACATCTTTTATCATATTTTCTTGTACTACCATTAGGAAAATCTCCCGAGATAATGACATACCTCTCACAACACGCATCTTGACATAGCACGATTTCCTTTTAACAATATTTTGGGACCAATACGACTTTTACATAAATACCATAAACTATTAAAAACCGTATTCTTTAAATTTATATTATTTACATTCCTTGCAATTAAACCTCTACAACCCATTTTGGGAAACCCGATCGGGATGGTGTAGATTATCGCACATTCTAGGGACTAGTAGAGCGAGATGCAGACCTCCTCACGGAGCATCTGATCTCGATAGAATTTTTAATGCAATTTTTAAGAATAATGTGATTTTCTATTTAATAAATAAATTTTATTTTTAATAAATATATATATAAATATTATCAAAACATTTATTTTAAATATATAATAAATTCCATGTTTTTCCGGACAAAAGAAAAGAATCACAAATTTCATGAAAATACCATCAAGAATTCATACAAGTCAAATTTACACAAAAATACCATATATTATTCAAACTAGGTATTTATTCACTAGAATACCTCATTATTTTGAAATTTTGAAATTTACATCCATGAAAACCATAAATACGATAAATAAATATGTCACGACCTGAAAAAGACACGTGACTGACACTTAAATCATGTACAGTCTATAGGACCCCACCTAATTCAAGTAACCCAAAAACCCAGAAAATCTAAATCTATTAGGGGAAAATAGTGGAGGTGGAGTTTTGAAATAAGGTTTTTACTGAAATCACGTTCTTTCTTTAAAATATAGATAATAGTGTGCGAAATCAAAATGTTTGTATCTAACTTGAAAACATTTTCGTCATTGAAAATTTGGGCAGCACCTCCTTTGTAATTTTTAACCCAAAAACGAATACAAGCAATAATATATATAAGGCATTCCCAAGCGGGAGCTAGCTCTTCGCCAAATGGCGGAACAATCAAGCAATAAAGTAAAATATACAACGCCGAAGGGTGAGGATCAAAACACAGAAAGAAAGCAAGAAAGCTAAAGTATCACCAAGAAAAATCCCAACAATAATGAATACAAGAGCGCGACTCTAAGGTCGAAAGAATATACAAGCGGTATTTCTAAGTCTATAAATATACATAGTCTGGTTGATCGAGCTTTTAACTAAATACAACTGGAATAAAATATAAAGTACAATGGTGGCCATGATGCAAGTGATCCCACCTACCAAAGCAATCACCCAAAAGAAAAAGTAGTGTGCCAGCAAAGCCGCTACGAAACCTGTACGGCAAAACCTGCAAGAAACTGTGGCACAACGGGGTGGGTTGCCAACTCGTGAGTAGAAGACATCACCGAGTAGAAATCGCATGTACGACGATCTCCTAGGTCATACCATACGCTAAATATATAAATAAACATCGAGTAGCAGTAAAGGTAGTACTATGAGCATATGTGAAATGTCAGAACTCGTGTCCGTGTCACAAAGTAACTATAAGTCATGTATAGTATGTATGAATGGATCATCAAATGGGTGTGTCCAGCATCGACACACAAAATCATCAGAAAATCTGAATGCCCAACATCGACACTTGAAACATCATGAAAACCGTGTCCATCAGCGACACATCATCCTCGTATCTCGGGCTCCGTCAGTCCGGATCGGCCCAAATCATCTGATCACACGACTACGGTCGGTATCCTCCGGATCTCCGCCGCGTCAAATATCACCGGTAGGTAGTGCTCCCCTGCCAGGCTCAACTTCTCGCTATAAGACCTTCTTGCCCCGGAGTACCTTACCGGGTCCACTATGTACCCGCAGACGGCGTCTCTCTCCTCGAATCGGGTATGTGTACACACATGGCTCAAGAACCGAGAAAACTCATGGTGGACGCCACACATATCATATCACGAGAAACCGCATTTCCTTTTAAAATTTAATATATATGTTTTCAAATTCACATGCGGTTTCCCCAAATCCAGAATCTCATAGAAAAACCAAAATCTCATAATCATGAGTATATAAGAAAACCATGAATATCGGCATAAAACCCCACCACAGTGCATAAGCAGAACACACACACACACACACACACACACATATATATGAATGCATACAGCATCTAAGTAAGGAATGCAGTATCTACACTAGCATATGAGAGCAAGCATACTAATAATATGTTTAAACTACCAGCTAGCAGGTTATACCAATGAAATAACGTTTTCTAAAGTGTACGTGACATGGCAATTACTAATGATGATGTGTGTGAACCGGCAAGCAAGTGTACGTGCAACATGCGCATCATCGGTAAGGGTGCAGGTGTCCTAGTAAACGAGATCAAAACAGAAGTAAACAGTAAATGTAACAATAAGGTATATAAAACTATATACGAGCCATACCGTCTATCGTGTTTAAATAGCACGAATCGTTGTTTTTAGAAAAGTAGGGATTACGGTGTTTTAAAGAAAAATGATGTCTTTTGAAAATCCGTAGCTTCCCTCATATTATACTTTGAAAAAGCCTACGATTTGTTGGTTTTGAAAATAGGTATGACTCGAGCCTAAGCTGATATATATCTATGCAACTAAAGACTAAACGAAGAACCTAGTCGAAGGTAAAAAGAAATCTATAATACCCCGAGCCGATATATCTAATAGTCGACGATCCAGCCTCGTATCATCACTGTTCCCGCCAAAATTTTGGCTAAAAACTTGCTCCCTTATAAAATAATAACAATAAAATAAAAATAAAAATAAAGGGAAAGCTCCACATGCAAAACATGTAGGTACTGTCTCGGATAGAATTAAATACTATGATGGCGCCTCACGTGCTCCTCACGCGGACGCCAATGTGCAAAGCACAAAAAGAAATCTATTAAATAAGAGTAAAACTCTGAGGCAGCGCCTCACGTGCCTTGCACGAGGGCGCCAGCGCCGAGAGTTAAAAACTCTAAGGCAGCGCCTCACGTGCCTTACACGAGGGCGCCAGCGCCAGAACCAAATCTCTCTGTTAAACAGAGCCGTTGGATCAAAGATCCAACGGAGATGATAAATCATCAAAATACAGAATTAAATTCTGTTGAGGAAATATTCCTCAAATCTTTCTAAATAAGAAAGGTTACGCTCTGTAAAACAGAGTACCGTTGGATTAAAGATCCAATGGTGATTAAAAATAACCAAGCTACAGAACAAGCTCTGTATGGGAAAATATTTCTCCAATCTTTCCAAACAAGAAAGATTATGTTCTGTAAAACAGAGCACCGTTGGATTAAAGATCTAATGGTGATTAAAAATCACGAAGCTACAGAATAAGCTCTGTATGGAAAATATTTTCCCAATCTTGTTAAAAACAAGAAAAATATCTTCTGTAAAACAGAAGTTCTTGGATCAAAGATCCAATGGTGGATAAAATCCCCAAATCAATTAAGAATCTCTCAGTGAGAGATTTTTTTAACTAAATCAACAAACTTGCCTCCACTATATAAAGGCCCCAAGACTTTAAGTCTTGTACAGAGGAACCCCCCAAAAAAACTTCAAGTTCAAAAAGAAGAGCGAGCAAAAAAGAAAGCTTTAAAAGAGAAGAAGAAAAAAGAAATTTCTTCAAGGTAAATAAAGATAATAGAGATCATAGTATCTCATCTGCATATCCAAGGGTTTAACCCTCATAAAGAACATAGTTCTTTCCACTGGATCCGAGACCCATGAGACAAGTCTCCCATAAATGAGAATTTAATTCTCGTGGGGACGAATTTGTTCTTGGGGATCGAAGATCCAAGGGATAACAGAGAATTGAACATCCTCAGAAAAATGCACAAAGAAAGAAAAAACACCAAGCGCCTCACGTGCCCCTCACGTGGGCACTGCTCAGATAAAGAGTCATTAGCATTCAATGGTTGGCGCTCAGCGCTAAGCGCCTCACGTATCCCTCACGTGGGCGCTGCTCAATAAAGAGTGCTTAGCACTCTATGGTTGGCGCTCAGCGCCAAGCGCCTCATGTGTCCCTCACGTGGGCACCGCTCAATAAGAAGTGCCTAGCACTCAGTGGTTGGCGCTCAGCGCCAAGCGCCTCACGTGTTCCGCACATGGGCGCCATAAAGAGTGTTTAACACTCCATAAAAAATAAAAAAGAGAGGATAAAGTAAAGGGTGAGCGTCAGAGCCCATATCAATGCTCAGCACTGTTTGCACAGAAAAGGGACCGAGCCCAAACAAGTGTTTAACACTTTATTCAAAGACTGAGTAGGCTGAGTCCAAGTTGACCAAAAGTCCCTAATTCAGATCAACCGAGCCCATGTGCTCACCATTTTTCCAAATTGGTCTTAGTCCCAAACACGACTATTGATCTTCCAACGGACATTGGTTCAAGGGTACATCTCCTCACACCTCTGATAAATGTCGTTGTAATTCTTCAGCGTCTTCAGAGAGGTGGTAGGTCCCGATAACCAACAACTCTTTAGTGTACTCTCAAATGGACGGACACATCCCAATACGGACCGCAACGTCCTTAAACTAGCTATGGACCGTAACGTCCTTAAACTACAATGTACCGCAATGTCCTTAAACTAGCTGTGGACCGCAACGTCCCGAAACCAAACCCTCGTACCAAAAATGGTGATCTATGGACCGTAACATCCTTAAACTAAAGCAATAGAGCCTAAATGCTCTTTTGTTGGGTTTGAATGATCCAAAACCCCTGCCGAGTAGATCTTAGTCTAAAATTAGACTAACGTATCCTCAACAAACATTTAAAATGATCTTAATCTTAAACGAGATTAACGATCCTTAAATCATACCAAACCCAAATCTAAGAAAATACGGATTTGGACTAATTGTTCATACCATAATATTGTATTATTATATTCCCCATTCTTATTTGTTTTATAAATAAACAGGTGCTTTTGACTCATGTCTGCTACATATTACAGGTTACAGGTTCTAGGAGCAAAAACAGTGAAAAAGATAAAAGACAATGCAAAAGTGGACTATAACCAACAAACAGAAGGATCTTGATCAAGCCTACATGAAGATCAGTTCACAAAGCAAGGTTCAAGACGTCGATCGGTTAAAGTTCACTACAACTACTCACTGTTAAGATCTGGAAGAAAACGAGAAAACAATCTGGGAAAGGACCTGTAGAAATAAGAAGTACAAGACACCAGAAGCCAGCCCAAGAAAATAAATGAGCCAACTCCATCTTTTGGCCGTGGAACTGCGGCCAAACCAGGCTTCGGGCCGCGGTTCCGCGGCCATGTTGCGCAATTAGGAGCTGAAATTTTTACTATAATTTGTGGCGGCGTTGAATGGTCTACCTAGGGGTATTTGTGTAAATGCAGACGTGCGAATCAATTTGTAACCTAGGGTTTCTTATCCTCTATAAATATGAACTCTAAAGCTTGTATTAGGTTATGCCTCCCTATGCCTCTTTCTATGAATAAAATTTAGATTTCTTATGGAGAGCATCGGTGCCTCTTTTCATTTCATGAATTCAGATCTGACAACCCTGTGTTGATATTTGGAGAGAGCCATCTGTAAAGTAGGTAATTTTAACTCCTTGCCCTAGTTTAGATTTAATTTCTTGCCCTAGATAATTGTTCTTAAATTCCCTAATGAGCGAGTAGTCTCTTCGCTTGTTAGGGTTAGCTTTGGAGAAGACTTTTGAGAGATGAGATCTCTCATCCCTTTCTTACCCATCATACTTTTTTATTGGACTCCATGCATACACGCACACACCGCGCCCTACGGCACCCTATCCCTCGAGGTAGCGGTGATATCGTAGTATAAAGGCCCGGTTGCGCGTGTTTTCCATGGAGGTTAGGGTAAGGATTGATAAAGGAAGGACAAGAACCTAGAGGAAGGAACACCTTCCCGAATGGATCTAATCCCCTTTGTTAATAATTACCATAACTCCTCATAGATCTTCATTTGAGTATAGAAAGCGTTGAGATTTATTTGCATTTCCAAACCATTCCTAAACCTAACCCTAGCAAGATTTAGATCTAGATAATCTTAGTATAGATAGATTTAGTTTTTAGATTTAATAAATCAATCCGGCTCCCATCGGAATTAACTCGTTTGAGCGATTAGGAAATTCACAACATCCCTGTGGACCGACCCGTACTCACCGGCTAGCTACCAAGTGACGCCGTTCTTGATTGCGGTTACTAGATAGTTTTTAAGATCAAATCAAATGGCGCCGTTGCCGGGGATGGCGTGTTATTTTCTTTTTGCAATTTCGGGTTAATGTAAAAATTAAAAAATCATAAAAACTGAAAAAAAAAAAAATTTATCATTTTGTTATTTTTGGGAAGGGTATTTTTGTGTGAATTTTGCAGGATCTACGAACAAATTCGGATCTGGAAATCTACAGAGATCAAAACAGCAAATATCAAATCCGAACAAACAGAGTAATATCACAATAGACAACAGAAGAAATTTGGAGGACCGAGTCAACAAGAAGAATCGCGGTGATCTGGTCCCCAAAAAAAAAGTGCCAATATGCGGCGGAACCGTCGCGCGACCCCCATTTCGGCCGCGGAACCGCCAGGCCCTGGTGACATCACCAGAAAAAAAAAAACAATTCCGCTACTGCAAATCTCTGTGAGTTTTCTCTCTCCTCCTCTGCAAATCTCCGATATATCTTCTGAAAAATCTCCTGCAGGATTCTTTGCGCTTAAAAAATCTTTCCCCTTCCAATAGCAAATCTTTTGCAGGATTCTTTGCGCTGCGCTAAAAAGAGTTGATTGCAAGTGATTTACTGTTTTGCATATCTTTAAAACTGACTTTAAGGGGCTTTTGACCAATTCAGATTGGGTGGGGATTTCATCACCCTTCCTAGGACCCCAGAAATCACATAAGGCATTTGCATTGACCATATCTTAATTAAAAAATACTAGACTCAGCCCTAAGGACTTCGAGCTCAATAGGACAGAGGACTAGTTATAGGCATCGGCCGTTAATCCTAACCTGATTTTGCAGTGTCTAGGCAAGTGTGTCTAAGGCAAGTGGTTACTTAATTAGGACCGCTACTTGTAGCAGGGAGCCTCCCACTTACCTGACACTTACCTGGCCGCAATTGGCGGTGAAGAGACGGTTTGAGGTCCTATTTCTAGCCCTTTGGAACAGTTAGGAGCTGTCTAGCTGACCCTAGATCTAGGCCTGATTGTGCATTTGTGGTTGATCGAAAGTGTGTCTAAGCCCTTTATCGGAAATCTTTTTGCAAACTGTTCCAAATAAAAGAAAAAAAGGGATTTTTTTTTTTATAAAAACTTGCAAGATTTTGTCACTAAGAAATCCATTGCACCCCACTTCTTCTCCCTTCCACCCACATTCTTCTTACATCATGGGTACCCACATCATAAATCACTTGCCGAACTTTGGTATCCCGAACCTAACTTTGCCTCGTACGTCAATTGTTTCGGTCGATTTAAAGAAGATCCCTCCGTGCCTAAAATTTCTTTGAAGATCAAATAGAAGCGTCTAGGAGAAACAGTTCGACTTTACAACCCACGTTGTGTCAACCTTCACCACCTTCGTATGTTGACACCACTTTTCCAAGTCCTGCTGTAACTCCTAGACCGATGTCCATTGCTGAGCATATTGCTCAATCTCGTAGCCGATCTTTCACTCCTCTCCATACATCCAGTTATAGGGATCAACAAGTCCATTCACCTTTTTATCCACATATTGATCCTACTCCTGTCCAACCATCCACTTCCTACCAGTCCTATCCGACTTTCCCACCTTCACTACACATTGTTTCTACACAGCCATTCGGGAGTTTCACATATCCAAACAATTTCGAATCTTTTACCGAAACCCCTTCACAACCCATGTCTAGTCTGGAACAGTCGTTGGAGGCGTACATTGCAGCAACAAACAAAATGATTAGGAATGTGGATGCGTCCATTACCGCCCTCATGCAACCTAGTGAACCGGCGGCTAGTTTCCAACTAGCTCCAAATTTTCCAATGTATGAGGAGGCGGTTGGACAGAGTGCGAATTTGAGAGGATTTCCAAATCAAATCTACCCATACCCAATTGAAGCCCACAACTCCGATTTTCCATCGATTGTCCCAAATGATTCACCAGTTGAAAATACAAACGAGTTATGTGATTTTGTAGTACTTGATTTGCCAAATTGTGAAGAACCCCTTTCGAGTGAAACCACACTTAATCCTTTCGATCTTTACACCTCCAATCTAGAACCTGAATTGATAAATATCCATGCTTTTGATGAGGTGTCAGAAAAAAATGATTTTCACTTGATTGAGGATATAGACGCCGGGAATATTTCGGATGATGAACTTGTCGATTTGATTGAAATTTTATGTCCAATTCATCATCCCGAGTCATTAGATGTTTCTCCCGAACTTCATATGCGTCTTGATTTTGATGATAATGGCATGGATGAGTTAAATATTGAGGAGAATTATGAGGATAGTATTGAGGAGAGTATTGAGGATAATATTGAGGTTGAACCATTTTTGTTTGATGTGTCGGATTTTCCAATTCATCCTCTTGAACCTTTAACTAAATCACCCTCCCTCCTTTCTATCGTTCCGTCCACGTCTAATATCACGCTTGAAGACTATGAGCTTGAAAATTTTTCCTTTGAATCTGACACAGTTCTAACAGCCGATAACACTTACGAGTGTTTCACTTTTTCGGACGATGTTGATGACTCACCGTCCGAGTTTGAGTCCTTTGAATTTTCAGATGAGTTAGTTGAACCATCAGACTCGGTTGCTTACAGTCGTTTCGAACCATTGATGGAATCTTTCAAGTTCGAAACAGTTTACTACGGTGAGAATGAGACTATCCCTAATTCACTCCCTTTCGTCCTTCCTATCCTTCCGACCGTACAAGAGACCGTTACGCTTTCATCTCCAATACCAAGTTCGGCGTACCCATGCTTTCTTGCGGATCTTGAGGGATTTGACCCCATTTCTCGACGGGTTGATAGGTTAGCACAATCGCTTTTAACACATCGGTCATTACAAATTGCGCTAATTTATTCACTCGATTTACACCCTCAAGATCGTACTCCACTTCTTTCTCTTTTCCGCCATTCTCCTCCTCTACCGAGACCGTATACCATTTCTATCTCCACACGGTCTCGTGTGTTTCTCATTTCTCTTCTTTCCACTCTCTCCTTTCACCAACTCTGCCATTACCACGATAAGATTTTTGAATGGTTGGTGCTAACCTTTGGCTTGTGTAAGGCCTTGTTTAGTTTGGGGAGGACCTTGTTGTATATATGTATATATATTTTTTGTTTTCTTTTTCTATAAAAAAAAATTTCAAAACATTAAAAAAAATTAAAAAATTTATAAATAAATAAATAGGGGAGTGCCGGCATTTTGACCCTCTTGGTGTAGCATGACAGTGAGGACACTGTCAAGTTTAAGTTTGGGGGTATGCTCGGTAAGTCTTCTTCCTTCGCATTCATGTGTATATTTTTGCATTTGCATACTTATTTTAAAATCCATAAAAATTGAAAAATTTAAAAAATTATAAAAATTAATGTATTCAATTTTGGCCTTATTTGACTTAAGTTTGACAAATAGGTTAACTGGCTAGGAACAACTAGATCTTAGACTTAGTAAATTAAAAACCCTAAAAATAACCTTCTTTAAAATTTAACGGTAGAAAGTATATGTCTTTGTAGTTTATTTAGAAATAAGCAAATTTTGGGTTCACTTCTTGGGCTAAGTTAAAACAAAGGAAAAGTATTGATATTTTTATTAGAGTATAAGTTTGAAAAATAATTCCTAGCTTAAGTCTAGATTCTGAAAATGTATACCCTACAAATTGCACAATCACGCGCCTTGAAACTTGGAATAGTAGAAGTGACCTTGAAATGCTCTTGTCTAAAGTCCTTAGTACGAAGAAAATGAAATAAAAAATATAAGTGTGAATAAAGGAAAAAAAAATGAACACTGGTTTTTGCGATTACTTAAGGCTAAAAAATAGAAAAATATTTAGCGAGGGTGCTTCATCACCTAGTGTCTTAGACCAACTGGTTTGGGAGTCACTGCTAAAGCCTTGGGTGTTGCAAGACTAGGAATTACGCTTTAAAGTGCAAACGCATTTTGTAATCGGTCGTTGGTACCTCAAGAAGTATTAACGGTCGTATGAAGGATGTGTAAGCAAAATTCAATTAAAAATTCACCAATTAAGAAGTACTTTGGACAACGGACAAGGGTATGATTGCTTGAATTGAATTTCCAAGTGTAGGGGTGACTTAAACACACACGTAGGGGTATGTGATTGGAGTTTAGATGAGAGATAGGAATGAAGAATAGAACTTGTATCTTTAATAGAGATGATAAAAATTCCTAAGTTGAGATAGAACCCTAGAAGGAAAACTTAAGAGATGCCGAAAGCTAAGTAGGTCTGCAGAACATATATAATCTTAAGTTAGATGATGAGGAAGTGTGAAGAATATGGGTGGATAATTTACGAGTCGACAATAATAGAATTCCTTGTTAGAAAACCTAATTGGAGAATTAAAGTCAATGGGCCGAATTGATAGAATTTTGTGGGTAGTATCCGCTGAAAACCCTCAGGAGACAACACTCCTCCTACTAGGGACACCTAGAGGTTTAACGGCTTGTTGCACGAGCTCAGTGCAATCGCCTTTCTCTGCGAAAGTGCGGTTAGGTTTTTGTCGAGAATAAAAAAATAAGTTTGCTCAAGGACGAGCAAAAGATAAGTTTGGGGGTATTTGTGCATACCATAATATTGTATTATTATATTCCCCATTCTTATTTGTTTTATAAATAAACATGTGTTTTTGACGCATGTCTGCTACATATTACAGGTTACAGGTTCTAGGAGCAAAAACAGTGAAAAGGATAAAAGACAATGCAAAAGTGGACTATAACCAACAAACAGAAGGATCTTGATCAAGCCTACATGAAGATCAGTTCACAAAGCAAGGTTCAAGACGTCGACACAAAGCGAACGGTTAAAGTTCACTACAACTACTCACTGTTAAGATCTGGAAGAAAACGAGAAAACAATCTGAGAAAGGACCTGTAGAAATAAGAAGTACAAGACACCAGAAGCCAGCCCAAGAAAATAAATGAGCCAACTCCCTCTTTTGGACGCGTGTTCATACCATAATATTGCATTATTATATTCCCCATTCTTATTCGTTTTATAAATAAACAGGTGCTTTTAACGCATGTCTGCTACATATTACAGGATACAGGTTCTTGGAGCGAAGACAGTGAAAAAGACAAAAGATGACACAAAAAGAGGGACTTTTGACCAACAAGTAGAAGGATCCTAGTCAAGCCCAGATAAAGAACAATTCACAATTATACAAGGCAACGCATGGTCCGAAATGTCAAAGGAAACAGTTAAAAGACCACTATAAGTTTCACTGAAAGATCTGGAGAAAACACAGAAGCCAAATGAAGAAAAGAACTATAGAAATAGAAAGCCCAAAGCATCAAGATCAAGCCCACAAAAATTGAGAAAATGATCTCACTAAAGTGCCGCGGAACCGCGACCCTACCCCCACATTTGCCGCGGTTCCGCGGCCATATGACGCACGTGTCGGTGCAAATTTCTTCTGACGGTGCGTCGGTGCGTAGGTTAGGATTTTTCGTGGGTATATCTGTAATAGCACATGCGCGAGAATTTGTAACCCTAGTTTTCCTATTTCCTTATAAATATGTAATCAAAATACTGTAAAATGGATGCCTCCTTTCAATGAAATAAAATTCAGATTTAATTTAGTGGGAAGAGTATCGTTTCTGTAAGTTCTTATTTTAATTTCTGCCTTAGTTGATAATTTAATTATTGCCCTAGATCTAATTAATCTTTTGCCCTAGTTTAATCTAGTGTAATCTTTCTTAAACTGCCGTAGGTAAGTTATTTGAAAATGTTATTTTTAGAAGATCCTCTAATGAGCGAGTAATTTCCTCGCTTGTTAGGGTTAGGAATAAGGGAGGGATTGAGAGATGAATATCTCTCATCTCTTTCATGCCCAATTATTTTTCATAACTAGAACTTCATGCATGCATGCATGATCCGCTCCCTACGGCACCCTACCCACGAGGTAACGGTGAAACCGTAGTATAAAGGACCGGACATGCATGTCTTCCATGAAGGTTAGAGCAAATATTAGGAAAGGACGGACAAGGATCTAGAGGAAGAAACTTCGTTTCTTCCCAATCATCCTAATCCCTTTTTCTAATAGTTGCTATAACTTCTAAAAGATTTCATTTAGGGCAATGAAAGAGATTTGACATTCAATCTTATCAAACCCCACCTTTGACCTAACCCTAGCAAGTTTCTTTATCATCATATAATTTAGTTTTAGATTCAATTAAAACAAAACCAAACAACCATTGGAATCAACTCGTAAGAAAACTTAGGAAAATTACACATCCCTGTGGACCGACCCGTATTCACCGGCTAGCTTCATGCGACGCCGTTTCTGATTACGGTAAAATATTTTTGGTGATCGTAAAACCTACACTAATCAAATGGCGCCGTTGCCGGGGATGGCGTAAAAATTTCCTATTTGTAATTTCGGATTGATATAAATTTTAAAATCATAAAAATCTGAAAATAGAAAAAGTACAAAAACATTTTATCAATTTTTATCTGTTTGAAGGGTTTTATTGTTTGAATCTTGCAGGAACAGCGAAGAATCTCGGATCTGGAAATTTACAGAGGGTGAAACAAAAATTGGTACATCAGAACAGAGGAGTATTCGAACAAAGGAGCGGCAGAATTTTTCTCAGAGAGTGATCCCTCTTCCGGATAGCGTTTCCGCGGCATAAGTGGGCCCCAAACCGCGGTTCCGCCGCAAGTTGGCTACGTCAGCTCCTAAAAATTTGTCGGTTTGTTCCTCATTCTCCCCTCTGCCAACCTCCATATATCTTTTGTGAAATTTTCTGCAGGATTTCTTTGCGCTAAAAATCTTCTTCTCTCTTCTCAATAACAGATTTTCTGCATGTTTTTTTGCGCCGCGCTAAAAATAATTGATTGCAAGTGAATTTAATATTTTGCATAATTTAATCGGACTTTAAAGGGCTATTGACCAAACTCAGAAAGGGTGGGGATTTCATCACCCTTCCCAGGACCCCAGAAAGCACTTAAAGCATTTGCATCGACCACTTTTAATTAAAAAATACTAGACTCAGCCCTAAGAACTTCGAGCTCAATAGGACAAAGGACTAGACATAGGCATCGACCGTTTATCCTAACTGACTTTGCGGTGTCTAGGCAAGTGTGTCAAGGCAAGTGGTTACTTAATTAGGACCGCTACTTGTAGCGGGGAGCCTCCCACTTACCTGGCACTTACCTGGCCGCAATTGGCGGTGAAGAGGCGGTTTGAGGTCCTATTTCTAGCCTTAGTTAGGAGCTGTCTAGCTGAACTAGGTGACCCTAGATCTAGGCCTGATTGTGCATGCGTGGTTGATCGCATTTGCGTCACAAGTCTCTTTTCAAAAATCTCTTTGCAAAACTCTCACAAACATAAATAAAAAAAAAAGAAAAATCTTTTCAAAACTTGCAACTTGTCGCTAAAGAAAACTTTCACCTCACTTACACCACTTCCTTTCATTGACGTTATCTTACCTCCAAATTCTGTCTTTCATTTTTTTCTGACTACACCAACCCTTTAGTGTATGTCACTTTGGACTAGGGACACTAACGCCCGATTAGTCCGTGTTTCGTTGGTACCGACCGACGAACCCTTCGACACCGAAGTCGACATTCCGTCCACTTTCTTACTTCCACCTTCAAATTCTTTCTCTGAAGGCATGTCGGGATTCAACCCCAACAATACCTTACCGACGGGAATGATTCCACCTCCGTTAGGTGCGAATAACCCGAATCAACCGCCTGTTGAAGCGCCCGCACGAGTCGCGCTCCAGGATCTCTTCTACTCTATCCGCACCTCTTTACCCACCTGTCTTTCACCCCCACCGGCAAATGGGGACAATTTTGAAATAAAACCACATTTCATCAATATGCTGCCAAAATTTCATGGTTTGGAATCTGAAGATGCTTATATCTTTATCAATAAATTCCAAAATGTTTGCACTATGATGAAAACTACCAAATTAAGTGATGACGCTATAAGGCTAAGGGTCATTCCTTTCACCTTATGTGACCTAGCCGATAAGTGGCTATACAGCACAGTATCACATTCCATTAGAAATTGGGACGAGTTTGTGAAAGCTTTTCTTAAAAAGTTCTATCCTCACCACAAAACTGCCAGAATCTGTAATGAGATTATACAATTCTCACAGCTTCCTTCCGAACCATTTTGGAAGTGTTTTGAAAGATTCAAAGACCTACTCGTTCAATGCCTTCATCATGGGATCGAAAGTTGGCAACTTTGCCAAACATTATACGAGGGATTGAACTCGGCAACGAAGCAGTTGCTAGAAACTATCTGTCAAGGTCACTTTCTCTCCAAATCTAGTGAGGAAGCGTAGCAGTTTCTTGAGGATCTTAGTGAACAAACAATTCAGTGGGAGAGTACCAAGACCACATCATCTTCTTCTAGTCGTCAATCTAGGGCAGGCATCCATCAAGTAGAGATGTTAATTGCTATGAAGGCCGAGATGGCCGTTCTTACGAAAAACCTAGAAGCGATTGAGACCAAAATCTCATCATCTTCTCCTGCCCCTGTTGTGCCTCCACGAACTGTTTGTGCTTGTTGTTCGGCTCCATCACATCTCACCGAAGAGTGTCCTTACAATGCATCTACTCAAGGACAGGATCAAGTCAATGCTGCCTTTCAGCAACGACAGAGAAAAAATCCATACTCTTCAACATACAATCCGGGGTGGAGGAGTCACCCAAATTTCGCTTGGAACCAAAATCAACAATTCCAAGAAATAACAATTATCAAGGGCCTCCTCCACAACAACAACAAGCACCCCCACAAACTCAATTTCAACAACCTTTCCAACAGCAACCTTACCCTAATCAAGTGAACAATTTTGTGCCTAATAATTCTTACGCGCCAAACAATTTTGTTCAACCTAACAATGACAAGGTTAGCTCGCTCGAAAGAAGTCTAGATGCGTTCCTAAAGCAATCTACATAGTCTACAGCAAGACTAGAGACTTCTATTCAATCTTTGGTGCAAAACAGTGCCTCACACGATCAAAGCATCAAATCTATTGAGGCACAAATTGCACAACTCAATGCAGCATTGAGCGAGCGAGAGAAAGGAAAGCTCCCATCTCAACCACTGCCCAATCCCGGTCACGCACATGCTGCACATCAACAGCAAACTCATAACGTAAACGCTGTGACCACGTTGAGATCGGGGAAAATGTTGCAAAACAATGTGGGTATTCACAATGACACCCCTGCCGGTGGTTCTTCTTCACCTTCTTCTTCTTCGTTAGAGCCTGTTCTCCATCATTCACAAGGCTCTACTCCTTCTAGCTCGAACGGACCCACTTCTTACAACACGAACACATCTACACGGGGTTCTGTTCCAACTCAACAATCTGATCCGTAAAAATTGGACTCAACAATATTTCAAAATGCTCCTTTTCCAAACCGGTTGAGATCCAATAAACCAACTCCACAAATGGAGAAGATTGTAGAGTTGTTCAAACAGGTGAGCATAAATATCCCTTTTTTGGATGCAATTCAACAAGTTCCTTCATATGCAAAAATCTTAAAGGACTTATGCACCAAAAAGAGGAAGTCACAAGTACCAAAGAAAGTTTTCGTGGCCAGTGCTGTTAGCGATGCTCTTGCCCAATCTTTACCCCAAAAGCAAAAGGACCCCGGTTGTCCTACTATTTCGATAACAATTGGGGACAAGAACATCAATAGAGCACTACTAGATCTTGGTGCTAGTGTCAATTTGCTACCTTATTCTGTGTACGAGCAATCAGGCATTGGAGAGCTTAAGCCCACTCACTGTACTCTCCAAATGGCTGATCGATCAATCGCCCATCCAAGGGGTGAGCTAGTGGATGTGTTGATCAAAGTTGGGGAGTTCATATTCCCCGTTGATTTTATTGTTATGGACACACAACCTGTTGCTAACTCACGGAACCAAATTCCGGTGATTCTCGGTCGACCATTTCTGGCCACTTCCAATGCCGTGATAAACTGTCGCAATGGCTCCATGACTCTATCCTTCGGGAAGACGTCTAGTGAGTTCAATATTTACAAGTTAGGAAGTCTGCCCCCCGTGCCTAATACTAGTACACGAGAAGTTTGCTCTATTCATGAAATCACGCAGGAGGACTGCGAGTTTGAAAGTTTCTTGTTTGATGAGAACAGTTTTGACGCCACTAGTGCGTCCCTCCTTGAGCCTACCACAGTTGACACAACCGATATTGATTATGAATGTTTCACTTTTTCGGATGATGACGACTCACAGCCCGAATATGAGTCGTTTGAATTTTTGGATGAGTTAGTTGAACCATCCAAATCGGTTGTTTGCGGTGATTTCGAACCTGTGTTGGAGTCCTTTGAGTTTGAGGTAGATTCCCCAACGATTCTTTCGCCTCCGAAACTCGAACTCATGTCCTTGCCGTCTCACCTTAAATATGCTTACATAGGTGAGAATGAGACCTTTCCCATTATAATATCAGCCTCTCTAGCCTTCGAGCAAGAGAACGCTATTTTAAAGGTCTTACAAGATAGGCGGCAAGTTTTCGGTTGGACTATGGCGGACATCGAGGAGATTAGTTCCCTCACAATTGAATATCATATGCAATTGATGGATGATGCCAAGTCAATAAAGGACCCACAGAAACATTTTGGGGGTATTGTGGTGAGTCAACCTCCTCCTTTAGAAGTTGAACCACCCCCATTTCTTTTAATAAGCTATGAGAATGCCAATATTCCACTCACTGCTGATCATTCTCATTCTCGTTTTGATTCATCACCACATCATATCTATTCACTTCCATACTTTCCCTACCATCACTCCTATCTTCCCCAATTCTTTTTGGATCGGTACAACATGTTCTTCCACCAACCGACACTCTTTACAGATAAATTTTTCGACTGGTTGGTGTTGATGTTTGGTCTGTGCAAAGTCTGGCAGTAATTTCTAACATTGTTTCACTGAAGTTTGGGGGGCCTTTTTGTATATATATTTTTTCTTTTAACAATAAAATAAAATAAAAAACAAATTATAAATAAATAAACAGGGGAGTGCCGACATTTTGACCCTCTTAGTGCAGCATGACAGTGAGGACACTGTAAGTACACGGCGGCGCCCCGGCCGTCAATCCGACGCCGGAATGCGGAAGCGGTGATTTACTTTAACTTTTCAAACCGGCACCACCGCGCACTATCAACCCGGATCGTGCCATTAAACTAGTCCTAGCTATCTAGAGATGGGTAGAGAGATGTATACCGAGTGATCCGTGTCCTCCGGTCTTCTCGTTGTCGTCCCGATCTCCCGCGGAGTGTCCGGTCTCCACCTCCTCGCCGGAAGGGCACCACGTCGCCGGCTTCTTTTACGGGCTCCCACCTCTATACCGAGGCAACTCGGGCACGAAGCTGGCGAGTTGACGTGCCCAAGAGTTGCTGTAGAACAAGTGTGGATTACTATGTCTCTTTGGGGTTGTGGAGGTTGCCATTTGGTGGAGCAATTGATATATACTTTTGGAGGAGGAGCAATATGGTTTTTCAAAGCCAATGAGATACCAAAAACCTCACTCTAAAAATTGGGACAGCCCCTATACATGGCCGGCCATGGCTTGGGGATGGAATGAAAAAAAAATGAGAGAGTGAGTGAGAGAGAGAAGTCCAAGGGGATGTGTATCAATCATGATGCAAGAAAAGAATGATGATCAAAAGCAATGATCACAACCACATCCACACTTAACCACAACCATCATCAAAACCATGTCATCCAAAAGTCAAGCCATGATGGATAAATCAAGTCAATGGATGGTGCACCCATCATGATACAACAATATGCAAAAGACCCCCTTCCAAATTGCTTATTTGCACAAATGCAAATAAGCCCTCCTCCACCAAACTTCGGCCAATGAAAGATACAAAGAAATATGGCCGAAATGGAAAGCAAAACTGGCAACTCCAAAAACTGGTCCCGTAATAAATTACAGGAAAACCCCGCAACTGTGTATACACACCCGCATTTGTATTCCGACCGAATACAAATGCAATGAGACAAAATCTACACTGTACAATACTAGGATCCGGCTTAAACCAAAGCTGGCTAGTATTATCTGTCCGATCCTAATCCGTGCAATACCGCACGTATCTGATCGAACCCTGCCATATCTCCATACGACCTCTACAACGTTTCACCCGAAAACTTGAGCAACTGAATGCGGGGGACTCTAAAGACTCGTTAATACTATGGCTGTGGATTTAACCACTAGCACGTCAGAGGTATTAGCCATACGTGACGGGCCATCAGCTATTGACCAAAAGGGACGTCGATGAGCGAACTCATCCTGACACCCTACTGAGCCTGTTAGTGACAATATCCGTACACTCCGGTCCGTTCGTCTATGAGCATCGCATGGCGGGCCTAGGGGGTTGGTAAAAGTCAGACCCCCAAAAGCGGTACAAGTCGTGTCAGAGATCAGCCCAGAACACCCTGAGATACTACTGGAATACCTACCAGTAAATCTCCTGTCTTGGCCAAGGACTTTTCATGTTCTGGCTCTCCTAGACACAGCGCGACCTCACCCCCAATACCGGGAGAGACGAACCCCCGAAGATCCGCTCACTGCCTCCATGTGGCTCGGGACTGTACCCAACTAAAACCTGTTTGCACGTCTCCTTTGAGCGTGGTAGGGTAGTAATCAAAGTACAGTGGGAAGTCACACGAGACAAATGACGATCCTCAGGTCGATGAACTAACCTGTACACATGTCACCAGGGAACTGCTATCTGACGTCAGGTATAAGACCAACTAGCATGTTCCCGGCGAGTCCTGTCCGGTGTACTCATAACCCAATGAGCACCTGTATACATCTTAGGTGATCCAACTGACATCAGTGGCTTGTGAGACCGGCCACCGCCCCTTGTCGGGGTCTCGAATGTATACACTAGTCTACTCTGGAGAATCGATGCCCTGTCTCGAAACTCCCACGACTAGGGACCCTTTAAGGATGTGCTTATAGACTACCAGCTCTCACGTATATGATCGCCCTCATACTGCTGGCAGTCAAGCAAGAATCCTAGGGGCTCTATCAACGTGCAATAGTGACCTGTCAGGTCACCTAAAGCAGTACACGATGATAAAGATAAACCAGATAGCATACTATCATCTTGAGTAAGACTGTCCTACCGGGATAGGTCCTCCCTCAATCATTGCAATCACGTGCCTGTGATCCAATAATTGACTCTGAGGGCACTATCTCCAACAATCTCCCACTTTCACTCAAGGCTAATTATTGCGATGTCGCATACTCACAGCCCGTGTGATACCGAACACCCAACTCCTCTACTTGTCAGTCTCACAAAACTCATTTGCGAAACTATTGCGTTCGAGGAATAGCCTCAGTGAGTGGATCCGCCTTGATGTTTCTTTCTATGTCTCTCTATATCTCAAGTTCGCGGAAAAAGCCCATCTCCCGAAATGAGCAATACCTGTCTTAGAATGTGTCTGGATGTCTGATGGGACCTAGCTCATAAATGAACTCCAAATCCAAACTTCTTAGACTGTATCGTCAACTGAACTTAATCAGTATCCTGCGCCATGCCTCCCTCAGTATTTCCTTGGACCACCTGTCTAAAATACTGCTCCTCGTCAGAAGGAAAACTATAACTCTGACAACCTCATTGTCGTCCAGGTCACATTGGAAGCCTGGAATGATAACTGTCTCCCGAAAGAGGCTGTCGTTATCATATCCCTAGAACATCCACTTATGTTCTAAAACTGCTTCCGACTGTCTTTCTAGGATACGATCAATGTCAACTTATTGCATCTAGTGCAAGAACAACATCTGGTGTGGTACTTGACATCTCATGATTGACTCAATTGCCTGAGCAAGTGATCTGCTAATCATGCACATCCCTCTCCCCTTTAGTATGTAAGACACCTTTAGAGAGGGTGACTCCATCAACTGCAGGTACACTACCGTGCCAGGAGTCGTCCATTCTAAATACTCTTAGAATGCTGTCTAAGTACCCTTAATTGGGAAACCATCCAAATCTAGATCTAAAACCATAGATCTAGTAACCAGTATGTCTGATATAATGTCCAAGTCCCAGGTCGAGAAACCACTGTGTGGCGACCAAAGTATAACCGATCGTAGTATAGGAATATCACTTCCTACTCTGTGTATGTCATCCAAATACCATGACATCACACCCTACTACCTTCTTAACAGATCCATCCCCTATTCTGATGAAGTCAAACCTATGACTGTCACGTCAGAAATAGATGATCTATCTCCGCTATATCTGCTTTAGTCTATAAATAGACATAAGCCACTTGTCCACCAATGCTTCCGCTGCTCCCACTGACTACGACAACCCTCTGGCAGAGTCATATAGACGTACACTTCCAAAGCTAGTTTAGAACGACGCTATACTCATCCTCCTGCCGGGTCTCACAGTCTGGAACAACAGCAATGGCAAGTCTGGGTAAACAAGAACTTCCCTGTCACCGTCCTTGAGGCTACCGGAGTATCTCTCGGGTGCCTGAAGTTACCTACCTTATCTGTGGAGTGGCCAATGGAATGTCAAACCAGATCGAATCTTTAGGTTCCTATTAAATCTTCAGTAATCGTTTGTGGTTCTGTAATTACTTCCAGTTCTACCATACTCCCACTACTGTTTTCTGAAAAAATCCATTTTTATTAAAACTGTGGCGAGTCAAGAACAATATCACTATTGATCTTCCAGATGGTAGAAAATCAACCCTCGTCATAGCCTGGGTCAACCCACAAACAGCCATTACAGAAACATGCCTTGAGTTATCCAGAGTCTGGTTTTAAGCATAAGCCGGACAACTCCCCGTACCTTAACATCGTTAAGATACGAACTGTTCTATATCCAATATAGAAACATAGGCACTGATTTAATTGAACCAGATTCAAATCATGCAACTGTCTCCAGTGCATGTCAACTAAATGGAGAGAGGCCGATCAGCGTTACTCAACTTAGGAATGCTTCCAATTATGAGTAACCTGAAAGAGAAGCAAGATCTCTTAATCATTACTATCAACTGAATACCATACACAAGTATCTATATCTTCGATCACCTTGAAGAATCCTGATACTTGCAACACCTGGTTCTCTACTCTATTCATATACCTATAACTTCTCAAAATTCGGACCCTGTGTTTCTACGAAACACCTGTCTAAAAACTAGAGAAGTCATAAGTAAACCGAATATAGTACGAAAACCAACCCCTCTGTCCTGATGGACCCTGGACAACATACAATACTCTGTATAAGTCCCTTGAGTCTTATAACTCATTCACTGTGTGTCGTAGGTTGAAAACTGTACTTATGG
Source organism: Agapanthus africanus (assembly GCA_030015575.1). Taxonomy (NCBI): domain Eukaryota; kingdom Viridiplantae; phylum Streptophyta; class Magnoliopsida; order Asparagales; family Amaryllidaceae; genus Agapanthus; species Agapanthus africanus. The sequence continues at coordinate 455,088,154 of JASDDO010000001.1, read as the reverse complement.
TTAAGAAGAATTACACCGCTGTTTAATGCTCCTTACCTAATCATCCACTGATATAGGTAAATGTCGTAGACATAATTTCAAAAAGGTATATCTCACTCTATGAAAATAGACGTACAGATATATCAATTTGAAATTGGTGCATGACAGAAGATATTCAAAACCAAATATTTGCCGACCGGCAAACAACCCAGGCGATTTCCTCAAATATCACCAATTACAACGAATTCCGATATAATGAGAAAGATCACCTAATTCCCAATAATTTACTCCCACTCATCATCTGTAAAACCATACAGATGTGAGAATCATATCTGGTAAATACATACCCTGGAGTAAGTATCTAATCGGGAAATCAGTTTTCCTTTAACAGTACACAGTGAAGCTGAAACATTGAAATGTTTCGTAGGGGTATCCTGGTATTCCTAGTAATGCCTCTTCCATATTCATAACTGTAACCGTATAAATCTCTGCCACCTCTCCAAATCCCTTCATATGTCTTTAGTCATTACCTTCTGTACACCCCTTTAGGCCAAATGGTTTTCTTCCTTCCCTACCGTTCGGCACCAGCCTATGGTTTGGAAGAAGACTGTCCAATAAGCATAATGGGTGTACTGTCCCAATCTTAGGAACACTCGCAATGCGAGAGAAGGTGAAAATAAAAGACAACCGAATAAACCTTATTCCTATTTCTCCTGAACCAGAATCCATCCCCGAACTGGAACAAGTTCCTTTCGAGTTCGTATATAACCATACGATGGAATATCCAATAAACTGTGGATCTTCGTAGTGATACGGAGTGTTCTGGAGAAATACAAAGGTGATTTTAGGATTGGCGAAGAAATACTTGGTTTGGTCATGAATATCAGTCGCAATTTACTTTGCCCTTTTACTAACCCCTTTCTTTGTCTTAACTCAATACCTTCTGTATACCATCGTTAGGCTAATTGGTTTTCTTCATTCCCTACCGGTCGGCACCTGCCTATGGTTTGGAAGAAGACTATCCAATTTGCGTAATAGGTGTACTATCTCCTAAACCAAGGAGTACTCGCAACCTGAGAGAAGGTAAAAGGAAAAGACAACTGAATAGTCCTATTCGTTTTCTCCAGAACCGGAAACCATCCTCGAATAAATTCCTTTCGAGTTCGTATATAACCATACGATGGTTTTGTCCAATGGAAGTGGACGTTCGTAGTAATACGGGGTGTCCTGGAGAAAAGGGTAAAAGTAGGAGTGGCAATGAGGTTTGCAACTCTGACAATCCAAAAGCCAGTGTTGAGAAGGTTCGGTTAATTTTGGTCTCTGAGTCATAGTCTAGGGTCGGGTCAATGGTCGCTGCTAAAGAGAGAGAGAAAAGAAACACTCAGCGTGCACTCTAACCTAGACCAGAATGGTTACTAATTTATCTAATCTGGAAACCTCCCACTGTACCGTCAAATTCTCCTCCAAACCTAAAAGAAGAATTAGTCGGGATGTCCCGAGGAGTAAACCAACTCATCAGTGGGAATCGGGATCCAACTATCATCGCATGATAACGTGACGGAATCTGCTCACATCATCACACTCCAGAAGGTATGCGCATATCTGGCAAGTTTCAGTTTCTTTAGAAACTCCCGATGTGGATTTTTGCCCCATGCTCTTATGACCTTGACTTTGGCCAACAAATCATAAGTCACATGTCAAGTTCTACCCATCATTGTCCAGGTTGATTTGAATCCACCCGTACCTACCCTTGACTTTGGCCAACAAGGCAGTACGACTGTTCCAAACCAACGCATCTATCTATGCTGCATATGAATAACCAACAGCTACCAAACACTGTGCCTTGACTTTGGCCAACAAACACAGCTTGAATACTATTGACTATCCATATGAAACGACAGAGGGCTACGAATGGTTTCTGGCGAAAACCTTTAACGTAATGAACTTGATATCGTTGAAGGAACTGGATAGCTTTATAAAAATATAGTGACGAAAACCTTTGCTAAAGAGGTCACTCCCGGTGAAGGGATCTCGGCTCTTTCCCCGTAGAATGAGGTGCAGGATATTCCAACTGAATACCACGGTGCAAAACAAAAGTAATCGGCTATAGTGAAGTTATTGCCCTGACGCAAACTTTTGTCCAAGGGGTCACTCCCGGTGAAGGGATCTCGGCCCTTGCCTCGTCGACTGAGGAGCAGGATATTCCAACTGAATACCACTATGCAAAACAAAAGTGAACGTCCTTACAATAACAGTTTTTTGAAAAGTGTTCCAACAACATCAGAATAGGTTTGTTTAACTTGCATTGATCCGAATCAATGCAGTCCCATCAATTGATCACACCAAAAAGAACGAAAATACACTGATGTACGTATATGCCATCCGCATTCGCCACTGGGTCCCGTCATTACCCGTTAGGTTAGCTAACTAACGACAGAGCGGGGACTGGACTAGCGCGGATGCAAAACATATACAACATCTACTAGTATATATATATCAATATATAATATTTCGCTCAAGGCGTGATAAAATGCAACATCACAGAAATGCACAGCATCACAGAACAATACAGATATCTGGGATCCCCGGGTTTCACAGAGCCGCTACTGAAACCCGACGTTCCCCTGGTCGTGTGGATAACCTGTGCAATGAAATCCTAGACCCCTACGGGCGCGGCAAGTCACCCGCCAAAACCTGAAACGAGGCAGCCCCTTCAGCAACGTGAATGGACCACCCAGCACTTCACGGAATCCGGTAACTTGGGCACCCCTCCTGGGTCAACCTGTACCCCCTACGAGTGCGGCGAATAGCCCGCCAATCCTAGAGTGAAGCCCCCTCCGTCTCAATGCCATGAGATGTGGGCTTGTTGCCCTCTAGAACCCGGCTATCCGTGCACCCCTCCGCGGGGTAATCCTAGTATAGAAAGTAAAATATACATACAACGGGTATATCGACCGCAACCTGGTCGTGCCCCAAAAGAATAATACAAACAGGCAGTGACGGCAGTCCACATGTCGGACGCTCGCCCCGCAATATCAAATGTATATAATACAACAAAAACTGTACTAACATTGCATCCAGGCTATCCCCCACGACCAATCCGCAACATCACATCACAATCACAGAACATCAACGTGAAGGTCACGTTCGCAAATCCGTCTAACCGGGCTATAGCAGTTAGACAGGATTTACCGATCAAGTGACATTCACGGTCGCAGATATAATGTAAATACTGTGAACTAATGTGTTTAAAATATCCGATCGATCAAATATTACCAAGTGGGCCCCAAGCACTACTGTAGCACATGAAGAAATCTGGGCCCAAAAATTAACATTCCAAAAACCCTATTTTTAACCCAGAAAGCAACTGCAGAAATTTGATACATCAAGGAGATCATAGTGCGGCGGAACCGCGGCCCAAAGAGGGGTTTGGCCGCGGTTCCGCGCCCCCATAATCGAATCACTGTATGAAATTTCTCCAGAATGCTTAGAACTTCCAGTACATCACTTTTCAACAACCTGAAAAATTTTTCGAGCCAGAAAAAAAATCGACAGAAACTGATGATAGGAAAAATACGGGTTTTGGAATTTTGTTCGATTGGAAACGTAAAACACATTAGACAAAGGTAGACTATGTTAATGGCGAGGCTCTGATACCACTGTAAGTGCACGGCGGCGCCCCGGCCGTCAATCCGACGCCGGAATGCGGAAGCGGTGATTTACTTTAACTTTTCAAACCGGCACTACCGCGCACTATCAACCTGGATCGTGCCATTAAACTAGTCCTAGCTATCTAGAGATGGGTAGAGAGATGTATACCGAGTGATCCGTGTCCTCCGGTCTTCTCGTTGTCGTCCCGATCTCCCGCGGAGTGTCCGGTCTCCACCTCCTCGCCGGAAGGGCACCACGTCGCCGGCTTCTTTTACGGGCTCCCACCTCTATACCGAGGCAACTCGGGCACGAAGCTGGCGAGTCGACGTGCCCAAGAGTTGCTGTAGAACAAGTGTGGATTACTATGTCTCGTTGGGGTTGTGGAGGTTGCCATTTGGTGGAGCAATTGATATATACTTTTGGAGGAGGAGCAATATGGTTTTTCAAAGCCAATGAGATACCAAAAACCTCACTCTAAAAATTGGGACAGCCCCTATACATGGCCGGCCATGGCTTGGGGATGGAATGAAAAAAAAATGAGAGAGTGAGTGAGAGAGAGAAGTCCAAGGGGATGTGTATCAATCATGATGCAAGAAAAGAATGATGATCAAAAGCAATGATCACAACCACATCCACACTCAACCATAACCATCATCAAAACCATGTCACACAAAAGTCAAGCCATGATGGATAAATCAAGTCGATGGATGGTGCACCCATCATGATACAACAATATGCAAAAGACCCCCTTCCAAATTGCTTATTTGCACAAATGCAAATAAGCCCTCCTCCACCAAACTTCGGCCAATGAAAGATACAAAGAAATATGGCCGAAACGGAAAGCCAAACAGGCAACTCCAAAAACTGGTCCCGTAATAAATTACAGGAAAACCCTGTAACTGTGTATACACACCCGCATTTGTATTCCGACCGAATACAAATGCAATGAGACAAAATCTACACTGTACAATACTAGGATCCGGCTTAAACCAAAGCTGGCTAGTATTATCTGTCCGATCCTGATCCGTGCAATACCGCACGTATCTGATCGAACCCTGCCATATCTCCATACGGCCTCTACAACGTTTCGCCCGAAAACTTGAGCAACTGAATGTGGGGGACTCTAAAGACTCGTCAATACTATGGCTGTGGATTTAACCACTAGCACGTCAGAGGTATTAGCCATACATGACGGGCCACCAGCTATTGACCAAAAGGGACGTCGATGAGCGAACTCATCCTGACACCCTACTGAGCCTGTTAGTGACAATATCCGTACAGTCCGGTCCGTTCGTTTATGAGCATCGCATGGCGGGCCTAGGGGGTTGGTAAAAGTCAGACCCCCAAAAGCGGTACAAGTCATGTCAGAGATCAGCCCAGAACACCCTGAGATACTACTGGAATACCTACCAGTAAATCTCCTGCCTTGGCCAAGGACTTTTCATGTTCTGGCTCTCCTAGACACAGCACGACCTCACCCCCAATACCGGGAGAGACGAACCCCCGAAGATCCGCTCACTGCCTCCATGTGGCTCGGGACTGTACCCAACTAAAACCTGTTTGCACGTCTCCTTTGAGCGTGGTAGGGTAGTAATCAAAGTACAGTGGGAAGTCACACGAGACAAATGACGATCCTCAGGTCGATGAACTAACCTGTACACATGTCACCAGGGAACTGCTATCTGACGTCAGGTATAAGACCAACTAGCATGTTCCCGGCGAGTCCTGTCCGGTGTACTCATAACCCAATGAGCACCTGTATACATCTTAGGTGATCCAACTGACATCAGTGGCTTGTGAGACCGGCCACCGCCCCTCGTCGGGGTCTCGAATGTATACACTAGTCTACTCTGGAGAATCGATGCCCTGTCTCGAAACTCCCACGACTAGGGACCCTTTAAGGATGTGCTTATAGACTACCAGCTCTCACGTATATGATCGCCCTCATACTGCTGGCAGTCAAGCAAGAATCCTAGGGGCTCTATCAACGTGCAATAGTGACCTGTCAGGTCACCTAAAGCAGTACACGATGATAAAGATAAACCAGATAGCATACTATCATCTTGAGTAAGACTGTCCTACCGGGATAGGTCCTCCCTCAATCATTGCAATCACGTGCCTGTGATCCAATAATTGACTCTGAGGGCACTATCTCCAACAGACACTGTCCAGTTTAAGTTTGGGGGTATGCTCGGTACGTCTTCTTTCTTCGCATTTATTTGTACATATTTTTGCATTTGCATTATTATTTTAAAACCCATAAAAATTGAAAAATTTTAAAAAAATTATAAAAATTATTGTATTCAATTTTTGCCATATTTAACTTGAGTTTGACAAATAGGTTAACTGGCTAAGAACAACTAGATCTGAGACTTAGTAAATTAAAACCCTGAAAATAACCTTCTTTAAAGATTAACGGTAGAAAGTATATGTCTGTGTAGTTTATTTAGAAATAGGTAAATTTTGAGTTCACTTTTTGGGCTAAGTTGAAATAAAGGAAGAATATTGATATTCTTATTAAAGTATAAGTTTGAAAAATAATTCCTAGCTTAAGTCTAGATTCTGAAAATGTATACCCTACAAATTGCACAATCACGCACTTTGAAACTTGGAATAGTAGAAGAGACCTTGAAATGCTCTTGTCTAAAAGTCCTTAGTACGAAGAAAAAAAATGTGTGAATAAAGAAAAAAAATGAACACTGGTCTTTGTGATTACTTAAGGCTACAAAAATAGAAAAAATATTTAGCGAGGGTGCTTCATCACCTAGTGCCTTAGACCAACTGGTTTGGGAGCCACTGCTAAAAGCCTTGGGTGTTGCAAGACTAGGAATTACGCTTTAAAGTGCAAACATATCTTGTAATCAGTTGTTGGTACCTCAAGAAGTATTAACAGTCGCATGAATGATGTGTAAGAAAAGATTCATTAACAATTCACCAGTTAATACTTTGGACAATGGACAAGAGTATGATTGCTTGATTTGAATTTCCAAGTGTAGGGGTGATTTATACACACACGTGGGGATATATGATTAGAGTTGAGATAAGAGAAAGGAATGAAGAATAGAACTTGTATCTTTAGTAGAGTTGATAGAAAAATTCCTAAATGGAGATAAAACCTTAGAAGGAAAACTTGGGAAATGCTGAAAGATAAGTAAGTCTATAGGAAATATATATTCTTAAGTTAAATAATGAGGAAGTGTGAAGAATATGGGTGGATAGTTTACAAGTTGATGGTAATAGAATTCCTTGTTAGAAAACCTAATTGGAGAATTAAAGTTAATGAGCCAAATTGATAGGATTTTGTGGGTAGTATTCGCTGAAAACCCTCAGGAGACAACACTCCTCCTACTAGGGACACCTAGAGGTTTAACGGCTTGTTGCACGTGCTCAGTGCAATCGCGTTTCCCTGCGAAAGTGCGGTTAGGTTTTATCGAAAATAAAATAATAAGTTTGCTCGAGGACGAGCAAAAGATAAGTTTGGGGGTATTTGTTCATACTATAATATTGCATTATTATATTCCCCATTCTTATTCGTTTTATAAATAAACAGGTGCTTTTGACGCATGTCTGCTACATATTACAGGATACATGATCTTGGAGCGAAGACAGTGAAAAAGACAAAAGATGACACAAAAAGATGGACTTTTGACCAACAAGTAGAAGGATCCTAGTCAAGCCTAGACAAAGAACAATTCACAATTGTACAAGGCAACGCATGGTCCGAAATGTCAAAGGAAACAGTTAAAAGACCACTACAAGTTTCACTGAAAGATCTGGAGAAAACACAGAAGCCAAATGAAGAAAAGAACTATAGAAATAGAAAGCCCAAAGCATCAAGATCAAGCCCACAAAAATTGAGAAAATGATCTCACTAAAGGGCCGCGGAACCGCGGCCCTACCCCCACATTTGCCGCGGTTCCGCGGCCATATGACGCACGTGTCGGTGCAAATTTCTTCTGACGGTGCGTCGGTTTGGATTTTTTCGTGGGTATATCTATAATAGCACATGCGCGAGAATTTGTAACCCTAGTTTTCCTATTTCCTTATAAATATGTAATCAAAATACTGTAAAATGGATGCCTCCTTTCAATGAAATAAAATTCAGATTTAATTCAGTGGGAAGAGCATCGTTTCTGTAAGTTCTTATTTTAATTTCTGCCTTAGTTGATAATTTAATTATTGCCCTAGATCTAATTAATCTTTTACCCTAGTTTAATCTAGTGTAATTTTTCTTAAACTGCCGTAGGTAAGTTATTTGAAAATGTTATTTTTAGAAGATCCCCTAATGAGCGAGTAATTTCCTCGCTTGTTAGGGTTAGGAATAAGGGAGGGATTGAGAGATGAATATCTCTCATCTCTTTCATGCCCAATTATTTTTCATAACTAGAACTTCATGCATGCATGCATGATCCGCTCCCTACGGCACCCTACCCACGAGGTAACGGTGAAACCGTAGTATAAAGGACCGGACATGCATGTCTTCCATGAAGGTTAGAGCAAATATTAGGAAAGGACGGATAAGGATCTAGAGGAAGAAACTTCGTTTCTTCCCAATCATCCTAATCCCTTTTTCTAATAGTTGCTATAACTTCTAAAAGATTTCATTTAGGGCAATGAAAGAGATGTGACATTCAATCTTATCAAACCCCACCTTTGACCTAACCCTAGCAAGTTTCTTTATCATCATATAATTTAGTTTTAGATTCAATTAAAACAAAACCAAACAACCATTGGAATCAACTCGTAAGAACACTTAGGAAAATTACACATCCCTGTGGACCGACCCGTTTTCACCGGCTAGCTTCATGCGACGCCGTTTCTGATTACGGTAAAATATTTTTGGTGATCGTAAAACCTACACTAATCACCGCGGAACTGCGGCCAAACCAGGCCTCGGGCCGCGGTTCCGCGGCCATGTTGCGCAATTAGGAGCTGAAATTTTTACTATAATTTGTGGCGGCGTTGAATGGTCTACCTAGGGGTATTTTTGTAAATGCAGATGTGCGAATCAATTTGTAACCTAGGGTTTCCTATCCTCTATAAATATGAACTCTAAAGCTTGTATTAGGTTATGCCTCCCTATGCCTCTTTCTATGAATAAAATTTAGATTTCTTATGGAGAGCATCGGTGCCTCTTTTCATTTCATGAATTCAGATCTGACAACCCTGTGTTGATGTTTGGAGAGAGCCATCTGTAAAGTAGGTAATTTTAACTCCTTGCCCTAGTTTAGATTTAATTTCTTGCCCTAGATAATTGTTCTTAAATTCCCTAATGAGCGAGTAGTCTCCTCGCTTGTTAGGGTTAGCTTTGGGGAAGGCTTTTGAGAGATGAGATCTCTCATCCCTTTCTTGCCTATCATACTTTTTTATAGGACTCCATGCATACACGCACACACCGCGCCCTACGGCACCCTATCCCTCGAGGTAGCGGTGATATCGTAGTATAAAGGCCCGGTTGCGCGTGTTTTCCATGGAGGTTAGGGTAAGGATTGATAAAGGAAGGACAAGAACCTAGAGGAAGGAACACCTTCCCGAATGGATCTTATCCCTTTTGTTAATAATTACCATAACTCCTCATAGATCTTCATTTGGGTATAGAAAGCTGTTTCCTGATTTAAAATCAGGAAAGCTTCTGGGAAAAGCTTCAAAAAGGGGTCACGTGTTGGCACGTGACACCTAAAAGGCATCATTAAGTCAAGTTCAGTTTCCTGACTACGCTGAAGAAAATGGGCTTCAGAAAGAGTCACGTGCTCCCACGTGACCAGGGTCACGTGGCGACACGTGACATTTAAATGCAAGCGTCAAAGGCACACAAGTTCTCTGATCAAGTCAAGAAAAGGCTTCAGAAGAGGTCACGTGTTCCCACGTGACCAGGGTCACGTGTTGGCACGTGACGTTCAGGACAGCAGACTCGTTCTCCAGACGAACCAAGGAAAAAGAGTTCAAACAAGGGTCACGTGCTCACACGTGACCAGGAGTCACGTGGTGGCACGTGACGCTTAAGCAACGATCAGAAGACAGAGCGCAAAAGAAAGGAAAAGGATCATGCCAAAGGGGGTCACGTGCTCACACGTGACCATGGGTCACGTGGTCACACGTGACCGGCTTTCAAAGCCCATTGTGTTAACAGAATTAAATTCTGAAGGAAATTCAAATCTTTCCAAAAGAAAGCAACTATCTTGAACCAATCAAATTAAAGATTCAGAGGTGATGAAATATCATCTATCTATGGGAAAATCTCGGGCTTGGAAAGATTTCCCCTTTAAATCTAATCAAAATAACAAGGGAGAATCTCTGGATTTAAAATCCAATGGTGAATAAAATTCACCTAATAATCCAAAGGCCCAAAATGGATGCTGAATGCAAATCAAATCTCAATGGAGATTCGTCAAAAACTGATTGATTCGGCTGCTTCTCCTATAAATAGGAGCCAAGAGACACAGAGAAAACATACATGCGCAGAGAAGAAAAAAGAAAAAAGGAGGAGAGCTTTGATACTTTGGAAAGACTCGGATCCTCTGCAAAAAAAACCTAGGTAAGAAAGGGAAGGCCTTTTGAAAGAAAGAGAATTTAATTCTCAATAGAGTTTAACTCTGATAATGTAAAAACAGAAGAACATATTTCTTCTCTCTTTGATGGAGGACCTGCAAAGTGCACATCTCCCCTTAAGGTTGAGAATTTAATTCTCAATGGGTTGAGATCCTGCCATGCAGATCCAAAACATGGAGAAGGAATACAAGCACGAGAATTTAATTCTCACAGAACTATAGGAATTTAATTCCTTTAAAATAAAAGTTAGGGCTTGACCCTATATCATGGGAATTTAATTCCTTCAGAACAAAAAAGAAAAAGGGTTTAACCCTAATTAAGAACCTAGTTCTGTCGAAACAGCGGGAATTTAATTCCCTTAATCATAATTTAACAGAGGATGGAAGTTTAAACTCCTTAAAAACTTTTATTAGGGTTTAACCCTATTCGGCCCTTCACGTATATGAGGAATTTAATTCCTACAGAAAATTCAGAGTTAAACTCTATTCCAGAAAACAAAGTCTTCGAAAGGAAGTAGGAATTTAATTCCTCTGAAATTTACAGTTCGAGGAATTTAATTCCTGAAAGAAGATTAACAAAGCCTCTAAACAAAATACATGGAGGCAGGGTCACGTGTCATCACGTGACCCCCCAAGAGATCTATAGAAAGCCCCTTTGAGGCAGCACCCCACGTGACCCACGTGACCTCGGCAGAAGCTCTAATACATAGGCATTTGAATGCCCATCACGTGATGGCACATGACGCTCTGAAAGACACGATAATCTCGGAATAAATGAAGGGAGGGCGCTCTCACGTGCTGCCACGTGACCTCTCTTGTCTTAGTGTTTAACACTAAATTAAAACTCTCGAACCCAGTGTTAAAACACTGTTGGGCCTTAGTGTTCAACACTAAATAAAAAGCTTCATCTGCAGTGTTCAACACTGATCTGTTTTAGTGTTTAACACTAATTTGAAAAGCCTTGTTGCTGGTGTTTAACACCAATTATCTCTTAGTGTTAAACACTAACTTGTCAACCCCATTCCCAGTGTTCAACACTGACTGCTCTGTAGTGTTTAACACTATGCTTTGGCCCAATTGGCCTAAACGGATAGAGGTAAAGCCTCTCCTGATTGGACTTAGCCCAAGATGGCCATAAGTCCTCAATTGGTGATTAACTGGTCCAATGGACTCATAACATAATTAATTCGTCTTGACCCCAAATTGGGCCAAGGACTATTTAATCCACTCCGGTTCTAGGGTACATCTCTTCACTCCTTTGATACTTGGCATTGTAATCCCTCAATGTCTTCAAAGAGGTGACGGGTCCCGACGACCACACATTGATATGGACTGTGGGGTCCTTAAACCCATGGACTACGACGTCCTTAACCTTGACCGAGACGTCTTAAAACTAACAACGGACCGCAATGTCCTTAAACTACCCATGGACCACAATGTCCTTAAACTACCCGTGGACCGCAACGTCCTTAAACTAGAACAATAGAGCCCCGTATGCTCTTTTGTCGGATCTAAACGGTCCCGTTTAAGTTGATCTTAGCCTCAAAGATGGTTAACGTATCCTTAAACCTTCAAACAGAGTGGACTATAAATCCCCCCAATTAACTCTGGCTCGAGGGTACATCCCTGAACTCCTCTGACATCCGTCGTTGTAATCCTTCAACGTCGTCAGAGAGGTGACGGGTCCCGACGGCCACACATTCATGGACCACTATGTCCCTAAACTGGAACATTAGAGTCCAAACGCTCTTTTGTCGGATCTAAACGATCCCGTTAAGTTGATCTTAGTCACAAAGTTAGACTAACGTATCCTTAACAAACGTTTGAGTTGATCTTAGCCTCAAGTATGGCTGACGTATCCTCAAACCAAACCCCCCCAAACCCAAATCTAAGATAATACGGATTTGGACTAGTCCACGCCTTACGGGCGACGACATAACTCAGTCTCCGTAAACAATCCACGGGCAACAAAATACAAAACAGACACCCACGACACGAAGTGACCATCTGGAGAAGGAGAAAGTTGTTACCGCAATGCGGTAGCGTAATTAACTGCAGGGGCTTGCGCCTGCAGGGAAGAGCGTCCCCACAATCAAAAACCCCTCAAACGAGGGGGAATCTGACGAAGTCTGCTACATCGGACGCATCCGTCTAAACCTTCGATACGTGATGCCATAAATCAACTTGGCATCTTCGAAGAGGTGGACGGATAGCACCAATTAGCATCTGCCCCGAATCTCAGGCAAGACGCGGTGTCGCGCCGTCTTTCGGAGGGGAACAAAAGCGTTGAGATTTATTTGCATTTGCAAACCATTCCTAAACCTAACCCTAGCAAGATTTAGATCTAGATAATCTTAGTATAGATAGATTTAGTTTTTAGATTTAATAAATCAATTCGGCTCCTATCGGAATTAACTCGTTTGAGCGATTAGGAAATTCACAACATCCCTATGGACCGACCCGTACACACCGGCTAGCTACCAAGCGACACCGTTCTTGATTGCGGTTACTAATCCACGCCCTACGGGCGACGACACAAATTAGTCTCCGTATACAATCCACGGGCAACCAAAAATAAAACAAACACACACGACACGAAGTGAACATCTAGAGAAGGAGAAAGTGATTATCGCTATGCGGTAACATAGTTAACTGCAGGGGCTTGCGCATGCAGGGAAGAGCGTCCACACAATCAAAAACCCCTCACAACGAGGGGGAATCTTACGAAATCTGCTACAACGGCCACATCCGTCCAGACCTCCGATACACGGTGCCATAAATCAACTTGGCATCTTTGGAGAGGTGGACAGATAAAACCAAATAGCATCTTCCCCCAAATGCAGGCAAGATGTTTGTCTTTCCCGGCTTTCGGCGGTAAACAGATTCTGGCACGCCCGGTGGGACCTTTTTCTCTTTCCACATCCACACTTCGTGTGTCGTGTTTTTCCGTGATCAAATAATTACGGTATATATGTTTGTGGTTGCCCTTGGGTGATGGGATACTGAAGCCGGTGTATCGTATCTATGAAAAATGGCATTTGCTTCTACCCTAGCAAGTATGGACTACTTGCGGCCTTAAAATCTCTGCAATCCGGCTCTTCAAGAAATCTTATGGCTTCTCTTTGGGTCGATACTCCCACCTCCCACCCTCGGTGCCTCAACGTTGAAGGAGGAGGCCTAGAAGAAGTCTGTCTTCTACAGGCTGGATCCCCAAGCAGCAGCTTTGCCGACGGAATCAGTTCTCAAACGACTGGCACATGCCAAGGACCAAGGTCGATGCAGGGGGCAGAATATTCAAGCTCTCAAAGGAAACATGGGGCAGGCTTGGCAAAATCCTGAAGCTAATCAAATCCCGGCCGTAAGAAACGGTCGATATCGATATCGGCATCATACAAAATGAGCTGGGGGCAGTTCTCCGTATGGTCCTGTTTCAACCCCAGTGCTGAATGTTATTGTTCCAACTGGGAACGGCTTCAAATTGTTGCGAAGGATTAGACAAAATTCTCCTACCGCAATACTGAAGAAGTCGCCGCAGCCCATGGAGATCCCACAAGAGCAGAAACCAGTTCGCTCCCTAAGACAACTTTCCTCATCTATATATAAGGTGTGGAAGCAGGTGAGGGGGACTCATCCCAAGACGGATCCTGATACAACGGTTCCTCCTAAAACCAAAGCGGCCTTTTCAAACCAAAGCGGCTTTTTCACAAAAAAGAGAGGCCTGATAAAGCTCAAGTGCCCGAAGCAAACTCCAAAGGCCAAAACTCCAAACACCCCAAGCCTGGGGGCATAGTACTTCACATAGTCTATGTGGTGATTCCAAAGATGAAGTTCGAGTTTCTACTAGTCACCGACCTCAAACTCGGTCCCTGACAAAAGTTTAACTGCAACGTGAAAAGCTGCAGGAGATGCTTGCTCAGGTGGTAGCAAACGCTAATTCATCGCCTAAGAAAAATCCCGAGGACGCACCCGAAGAAAGAGTAGAGAAGGAGTCGGATATTGATTTCCTAAATCACGCTCTAAAAAAGAGAGATGAAGAAGCGGCAGAAATGTTCGGAACGTTGGTTCAATCGGAACCACAAGCAAATGAACTGCCGGTAGTCACTCTTAAAAACAAGGATGACATTTCAAATCCTCTATGAGTCTCATCAATGGCCGAAGAGGAAATGATTCCAAAAGCAAAGCAGAACGAATATGTCGCTCAGCAAATCAAAGCTCACTACGCCATTGAAGCCGCGAATAGATCGATCAAGACTGGTCGACTGTATCCGACGTGGTACGATCAAATACAGTACTCACCAGAGTACACACTTCCAACATTCCACATGTACAAAGGAACCGGGAATCCCCGCCAGCACATTGCGCGATTTAAATTCATGTGCGGAAATTCTGGAGAGAATGATATACTCCTCCTCCGACAGTTCGTCGGCTGTCTGGCAGGCATTGCCTTCAAATGGTATGCGGAACTCCCAAATGATTTCGTGAAGAGCTTCGACGAAATGGATATGCTCTTCTGTCAAGGATTCTCTAATGAGAACAAACATACTACCGTGACGGTGCTGGTCAACGAAAGGGTTAGACCGAATGAGATTTGGGTTCAATATGTTACCCGATGGCGAAATCTTTGGTCAAATATGAGCAACGCATCGATGAAGTAGCAGCCATGGGAATGCTCATAGCCACCCTTGACCCAAATTCAAAGTCGTCCTCGTATATGACCCTCTTCAAGTCGACGACCTTCCAAGAACTCATGGATAAAATGGCTCGATTGGATCAAATGGGTCAAGACTCTTTCTCATCCGATGATGACGAGTGAAAAGCGGAGGCAAGATGGCGTTTGTCGCCTACGCTCAACAAAAATAAGCGGCTTTGAAGCAACCTGTCGCCAAAATAGCGACGGCGTGGGTACTCGTTCCTCCCGAGATATACACAGGGGGCATATTCCTCACTGGCGGAAGAATCTCTATGTAGAATGGTCCTTTCTTCTCAAAAGGTAGGAAGGATATTAAGGGGCTTACAAACAGGTCCTACAATCTAGTGGAATGCCCCACTTAAAAAAAAGGTATATCCACAAGCGAAATGGGCACGGATGAAAACCCGAAAGGGCGCCTTGGGTAAAAACAGCAGGATTGCCGACGAGTTTGTGAAAACCCGAAAGGATGCAATCTCGTTAAAAAAAAACAAAAACAAAAAAAAAACGGTATGTTCACAAGCAAAATGGGCACAGATGAAAACCCGAAAGGGCGCCGTGAGTAAAAACAGCAGGACTGCCGTCGAGTTTGTGAAAACCCGGAAGGGCGCAACCTCGTTAAATACACTTACGAGATCCTCACGACTCGTGAGGAGAATCCCCCTGTGAGACCCTCACGGCTCATAGGATTCAAAAGCCTTAGGTTACAGGGACCTGGACCTATTCTTAAGCCGTCATATCCCCTAAATTGCCCTACAGACGGTCCATATTGACCTTTATATACAATCCAGGGGCACGAATAAATATTTCTTTGCCAAGTTCTACAAATGACAAGAAATATCCCTATATGGTGAATAACACTTGTAGGTCTTCTCGACTTATAAGGAGAAAACACTCTTGGAAGATCCTTACGACTTACAAGAGAAGATATCACTTAGGAATCCCCATGATTCTTAAGGAGAAAATACTCCTACGAGATCCTCATGATTCGTAGGGAGAAAACCCTTTATGAGTCCCTTACGGCTCATAAAGTCAAAAGTCTTAATCGACAGGATCCTAACCCTGTCTACTAAGCCACCTTTGTCCAAATTGACAGGGGAAAATGATGATTCGCTCCTGGCACTATCCCAGTTGTAGCGATACTGATGCCTAAACAGGTATCAAACTCTAAGTCAACCTCTTCGGCAAGTGCCGTCCCTACAACCATCTAATGAAGAAGGGGATCCCGTTCATTTGGGATCGTAAATGCCAAAATTCACTGGGCGAAATCAAGCAATATCTGCAGAACCCGCCGGTACTGACCGCTCCGGTCAAGGGAAAGCCCCTCATCTTGTACACAACAGCCCTTGAAGGTTCGTTAGGCGCGCTATGGGCATAGGAGAACGATCAGGGAAAGGAGAGAGTTCTCTACTATTTGAGTTGAGTTCTCCTGGGGGCAGAAAACAACTACTCCCCAATCGAAAAGCATTGCCTGGCATTGATCTTCGCGGTAACGAAGCTTCGACATTACGCCTTGGCACATGAGGTTTATCTCATATCAATGGTGGATCCTCTAAAATATTTGATGTCGAGAGCCATATTAACAGGAAGGCTTGCTAAATGGGCCCTACTCTTGATGGAGTTCTCGATAGTATATCGACCCCTTAAGGTAATAAAAGGCCAGGCCGTCGCTGACTTTCTCGCTGAGCATCCGATACCAGCTAATTCTCTCTTAAACTATGAGTTGCCGGACGAACACGCGTTTGACGCAATCGATGGGGAGAAAGAATGTAGTGATACCCGATGGGAACTCTATTTCGATAAAGCATCGTCTATGAAGAAGCGAAAGCAAAATACCCCCATAATCAAAGCCGGCGTGGGCCTTATCCTCATAACTCCGCAAGGAGGGATAATGCGTTTCGCCCTTTACTTAACGGAGCCAAGACCAAACAACGAAGCGGAATATGAAGCTTTGATAGCAGGTCTCAAGATCGCCTTTGACATGGGAATCGAAAACCTCCTCATATATGGAGACTCCCGACTGGTCGTCAGCCAAGTAAATGGCGACTATCAGACGTGTAAACCCGAGTTGGTAAAATATGGCGAGAGAGTGTAGCAATTGCTGACGCAAATCCCCTCCTACACCCTGGAAATCATACCGCGTGCGGAAAATAGCAAGGCGGATGCGTTAGCCAAGCTCGCTAAAGAACTGGCCGACGAAAACTTCGATGACGTAAGGATCATTGTGCAAAGTAGCCGGATTCTCGCACCAGCAGAAATATCTCCGAAGATGTCTAAAGGAGAGGAAACAACCGAACAAGAGGCCTTCCAATTGGAGGATAAAGAAAAGGCGAAAGATTGGAGAGAAGTCTTCATAGAGTACTTCAAATCCTATCGAACACCCGAAGACGCGTCGTCAAGATATCAGCTCATGAAGCGAGCCCTGTCTTTCGCCTTTGTCAATAGTACTCTTTATAAGAGATCGTTCGATTGTCTGTGGCTGAGATGCCTGGGACCAAAAAAAGCAAGAAGGGTCGTTCAAGAAACTCATGACGGACTTTGCGGTTCCCATCAAGTTGGGCCAAAGATGAAGCTGAAGATCAAAAGAATGGGTCACTATTGGCCCACGATGATTCAGGACTGCCTCGAATATGCGAAGCAGTGTCACTCGTGCCAAATTCACGGGGAATTCATCCACCAGCATCCAAATTCGCTACACCCAACATTGGCTAGCTGGCCATTCGAAATGTGGGGAACCGATATAATCGGGCCCATCGAGCCAACGTCATCCAATGGACATCGGTTCATACTAGTAATAACCGATTACTTCTCTAAATGGGCAGAAGCAATACCGCTAAGAGAGGTGAAGACGAAGAACATCCTCCATTTCTTCAGGACACATGTCATCTACCGATTCGGAACTCCGCGACGGATCATCTCGGATAATGGGCCGGCCTACAGAAGCCATAAGATTAGTCACTTCGCACAACATCATAATATAGATTGGAGATATTCTTCAGTTTATAATCCCCGAGCTAACGGTCTAGCTGAGGCTTTCAACAAGACCTTGATAAAGATCATAAAGAAAACAGTGTCCAGAAATAAGAAGAACTGGCATGAAAGATTGCATGAAGCTCTCTGGGCCTATCGGACCACGTTCAAGATGGCCACAAACACAACGCCATTTGCGTTAGTATTCGGCATGGAAGCGGTAATTCCCTTGGAGATAGAGCTACCCTCTCTACGAGTGGCGGTTCGGTACGGACTTATAGATGAAGAAAATGCCCATCTTCAGCTTGAGGAGCTCGATGCCCTCAATGAAACTTATCTCATGGCGCAGCAAAACTTAGAAGCTTACAAAGCAAGGATGACGCGCTCATACGAAAGATTGACTAGGCCGAGAACATTCCGCCAAGGCAAACTCGTGCTAGTCGTAAAAAGACCTATGATCCCCAATCGTGCTAAACGGGGGAAATTCGAGCCGAATTATGAGGGCCCGTACATCATAGACAAGGTCTACCAAGGTGGGGCATACTTGCTTATGGATATGCATGGCGAAAGACCCTTCCGGCCAATAAATGGTCGGTTCCTTAAGAAATACTACGCTTGACATGTCACGGCTTAAGTTAATGATGGATGACGACGCTCGTGTCCGCTCGCTGTCTTCCTGAATCCAAACTCTATAAGTAGTATCCAGCGAAACCTCGCTTCAAAATCCCTTTTGGACCGAGATGTTCTTAAACTAACATTGGACCGAGATGTCCTTAAACTAACAATGGACCGAGATGTCCTTAAACTAAAAATGGACCGAGATGTACTTAAACTAACAACAGACCGAGATGTCCCTAAATTAACAACGCCGCCTCAAACACGGCGATAGTGGAATGCAAGTCCACAAGTCCCAGTGGTGAGGACTGCAACTCAAATCCCACCGGCAAACAGATGGGTCACATGCGCCGAAACTATTCTCGAGAGTTTCATTGTAAAAAAAAACCGGTACGTTCACAAGCAAAATGGGTGCAGATGAAATCCCGAAAGGGTTCCATAAGTAAAAACAGCAGGACTGCCGGCGAGTTCGTGAAAACCCGAAAGGGCGCAGACTCGTAAAAAAAAAATTCATGCACACTTGCAAGGTCCTCTCGACCTGTAAGGAGAAAATACCTACGTGAGATCCTTACGACTCATAAAGTAGCAACACACTTAGGGATCCCCACGATTCCTAAGGAGAAATTACACTTACGGGATCCTCAAGACTCGTAAGGAGAATCCCCCTTATGAGACCCTCACGGCTCATAGGATTCGAGAGACTTAAATTACAGGGATCTGAACCTGTTCTTAAGCCATCACATCTCCCAGTTTGCCCTACAAACGATTCAATATTGACCCTTGTATACAATCCACGGGCGCAAATAAACGTTTTCCCCACCAAGTCCCACCAACGACGAGGAATGTCCTCATGTGGTGAACGACACTTGTAAGTCCTCTCGACTTATAAGGAGAAAACACTCTTGTAAGATCCTTACGACTTATAAGAGAATACACACTTAAGAATCCCCACGATTCCTAAGGAGAAAACGCACCTACGAGATCCTCGCGACTCGTAGGGAGAAACACCTTTATGAGACCCTTACGGCTCATGAAGTCAAAAGCCTTAGTCGACAGGATCCTAACCTTTTTTGCTAAGCCACCTTTGTTCAAATCGACATAGACAAATAATGATTCGCTCATGGCAATATCCCAGTTGTAGCGATGCTGATGCCTAAATCGGTATCAAATTCCAAGTCTTTTCACGGCAAATGATGATTCACTCCTGGCAATATTCCAGTCGCAGCGATGCTGATGCTAAGGTTGGTATCAGACCTCGGGTTCCATACTCACAATAAAAATCAGCGAGCAAAAATGCATATGAAATAGCCGAAATGTTTGGGCAACTCGCAATAAAAATTAGCGAGCAAAATATATGCATATAAAAATAGCCGAAATGTTTGGGCAACTCACAATAAAAAGCAGCGAGTAAAAAGAAAAAACAACCAAAATGATTGGGCTCCGCGAAAAAATAGCCGAAATGATTGGGCAATCGCGACTATTCGCGATATAAAAAGCAGAAATGATAGAGCATCGTGAAAAAAAATGAAACTTTTGCCCTGCAGGTGAGATCACATCGACCCCTGTATACAATCCATGGGCACAAACGAAAAGGGAACCATATTGTGCTACCAGGCTCCGTCAAAGGGAAGCCAGATCTTAATGGTTATATCTATAGCCTAGAAATCAATAACGGCGTTCTTTCTCGTTCAAATCAGAAGCAGATACGACGTCAGCAAAACGGAGCCACGACAAATTCCCCTAGTTCCAGATCTCGACGGTTCACAGACAGCCTAGAGACTACCTCGGAGCCACGACAAAGTTGTAAGTCCATATTGCAACCCCCGGTGCTTACGGGGAGGCGGAAACGGTATAAAAAACGAATTTTTATCGCAAGAGGCAACATGGACTAAACAAGGTCGGGATCGTTGTCTAAACTAAAACTAGTATACTTGCTAAAGAGAGTTAGCTACTATGGAAGATGGTTATACCTAAACTTGAACTCCTTCTTCTTCAAACCTTGTAGAGGTTGATGGTTCTCTTTTCGTCGCCTTCTTCCGTCGAAGATGGATCCACCTCGAAGGTTCGACCTTTGGGCTCTTCCTCGATCTTTGAGTGAACTAGGGTTTCCGGCTTGCTAAACCTTCATCCTAGAATGAGTAGAGAGTGATTAGGGTTTGCTTTTCCTTTTAAAGAGAAGGATTCTCAACACATGAGAGGGTTTCTCTTTGCTAGAGGAAGAAGAAGATGAAATGAGGAGAGAGAGAGGTTATGATAGAATGAGCTCAATTATTTCTTTCTTGCAACCATATTGCAAAAGAAAAGAATTATCTAAATGATAATAATTGAAATAAGAATAGTTGATGGTAATTTTGGAATGACCACTATCATGCTTCTTTAAATGAAGTGTAAGCATGAATCAAGGAGGATCTTTCAAAGCATGATGGTGGTCAATGGTCAACAAGTCAACCAAGGTCAACAAGTCAACAAAAAATCAACCATAACATAATTCTCATTTAATTACTATTATTAATAGATAATATATAAATCCATTAGGGTTTGGAAAAAGATAACTGTCAACTGTGCATACGCACCCGATCCGAAACCCTAATGAAAAACCTCATTCTCCGCCTCAAGCAACTGTGCATACACACCTGCATTCTCGTTCCGAGGAACAAGAATACCAAGATATAAAAGCAACCCCCAAAACATATACCAGTATCTGGCTCAAACCAGAGCCTGCCAGCATAATCCGTCCGGACTCCAAACGTGCACAAGTGCGCGGATGAGAACGAACCCTGTCGCAAAACCATGCGACCTCTACTCTGTTTTGCCCAGAGGCGAATACCCTCTGTGTGGGACTCTAAAGACTCGACACTACGCTGGCAGTGGGTTTAACCACAGACCGCAAGCGGCACTAGCTGTGCGTAACGGTCCCCAGGTAGATGTCGACAAGAAGGCTGACGAGGTGAAACCCCATCTGAACTCCTACTGAGTCTGAATGTGACATTCTCCGTACAGTCCGGTCTGTTCGTCTGATACATCGCATGGCGGGCCTAGGGGGCGGTAAAATGTCAGTCCCCCAATAGCGGTACAAGTCGTGTCGGAGTGAAGCCCAAAACACCCTGAGATAACACTGGAAACCTACCAGTATATCTCGCTTGCCCTGGCCAGGGACTACTCGTGTAATGGCTCTTCTAGACACAGCGCGATGTCAACCCCCAATACCGGGAGAGACGAATCCTGTCTAACCGTCACTGCCTCCAAGTGCTTCGGGACTGCACCCAACCACCACCTGTTTGCACGACTCCTTTGAGCCGTGGTAGGGTAGTGATCAAAGTGCAGTGGGAACACACTCGAGGCGAAGTGTCAGTGTCAAGTCAGCGGACTAAGCTGTACTCATGTCACCTGGGAACTGATAACTGACGATAGGTATAATACCAACCTGTCAGTTCCCGACGAGTCCTGTCCAGTGTACTCGTAACCCAACGAGCACCCGTATACTATCTCCAGTACGACGTACTGATGGCTGTGGGACAGACCATCTCCCACACTGGGATGAGAAGCGCATACGCTAGTCTACTCCGGAGTATCGATGCCCTGTCTCGATAGTCCTACGACTAGGGACCTGTATAAGGATGTGCCTATAGATTACCCAGCCCCCACTAGTGTGACTGCCATCACAACGCTGGTAATCAAGCAAAAGATCCTAAGGGCTCCACTAATGCGTATAAGTGATATACTGAAATAAACACAAGTACACATTGAAGTAGAAACAAACCAAGTAGCATACTACTATATTGAGCAAGATTGTTTATACAAGGTGAATATCCCAAGCTTCCATCAAGTAATATACAAACTAGTATGATACAGTAATGGCCTCTAGGGCATATACACTAACAATCTCCCACTTGCACTAAGGCCATGTACTGGCGTATCGAAGACCTATCATCTCGATCAGCCGCTCGAACTGAGTCTGGGGTAGGGCCTTGGTGAATGGATCTGCAGTGTTCTCTTCTGAAGCAACCCTCCGAACCTCGATCTCCTTGCGATCCACGATCTCCCTGATCAGGTGATACCGCCTCAAGATGTGCCTGGATCTCTGATGGGACCTGGGTTCCTTTGCTAAAGCTATAGCCCCGTTGTTGTCGCAATACAGAGGTACTGAGTCAACAATGGACGGAACCACCTGAAGTTCTTTTAAGAACTTCCTTATCCAGACAGCTTCTTTTGCGGCATCAGATGCAGCGATGTATTCCGCTTCCATAGTCGAGTCTGCAACGGTTTCCTGTTTGGAACTCTTCCAACACACCGCCCCTCCATTGAGGGTAAAGACAAAACCCGACATGGACTTGGAATCATCCTTGTCACTCTGGAAGCTGGAGTCAGCAAAGGCCTCAATCTGGAGGTCTTTTCCGCCATACACCAAGAACATCTCCTTAGTCCTCCTCAGGTACTTGAGAATGTTCTTTACCGCTATCCAATGTTTCTCCCCAGGGTTTGACTGATACCGGCTTACTACACTCAGTGCATAAGCTACATCTGGTCTGGTACACAACATCGCATACATTATAGAGCCTACCGCAGAAGCGTAGGGTATAATAGACATGCGATCCCTCTCCAAATCAGTCTTGGGAGACATCTCTTTAGAGAGGGTGATCCCGTGACAAGCCGGTAGGTTACCGCGCTTGGAATCTTCCATACTGAATCTTTTCAGTACGGTGTCGATGTACCTGGACTGTGAAAGTCCTAATATCCTCTTGGATCTATCACGATGGATCCGGATCCCCAGGATGTAAGAGGCATCACCCAGGTCTTTCATGGAGAACCTGTGTGACAAGAAACCCTTGACAGATTGTAGCATAGGAATGTCATTTCCTATTAAGAGAATGTCATCCACGTATAAAACAAGGAATACTACAGTTCTCGCTACAAATCTACTATAGATGCATGGTTCATCTGGATTTTTGATAAAGTCAAATTCCTTGACCGTCTCATCAAAACAGATGTTCCAACTCCGCGACGCCTGCTTCAGTCCATAGATGGACTTAAGCAACTTGCACACCTTTCCGCTGCTCCCACTCTGAATGAAACCCTCTGGCTGATCCATATAGACACACTCCTCTAAACTTCCATTTAGAAAAGCGGTTTTTACGTCCATCTGCCAAATCTCATAATCGTGGAAGGCAGCAATGGCAAGAAGGATCCGAATGGATTTCAGCATAGCCACTGGAGAAAAGGTTTCGTCATAGTCCAAGCCAGGTCTTTGACGGAAACCCTTTGCTACAAGTCTAGCTTTATAGGTCTCAACCTGTCCATCTACACCAATCTTCCTTTTGAAGATCCACTTGCATCCTACGGGTTTTACCCCGTCTGGAGCAATGTCCAACGTCCATACTTTGTTGGTGTACATGGACTCCATTTCGGTCCGCATTGCATCCAGCCATTTTACCGAGTCAATGCTCTGAACGGCCTGCTGGAAGCTTGTAGGCTCATCATAGTCTATGATGCAATCCTCTCTATCCCCGTCTATGAGAAAACCGTAGTATCTCTCGGGCGGATGAGACTGCCTACTACTTCTGCGGAGCGGCATAGGAATGTCCTGTTCATTTGAACCCTCTGGTTCCATTAAGCTTTCAGTAATAGTCTGTGGTTCTGGAATTTCTTCCAGTTCTATTGCGCTCCCACTTACTTCTTTTTCTAAGAACTGATGTTCTAGAAAATGGGCATTACGAGAAACAAGGACTTTTTGCTCCACTGCGTAATAGAAAAGATACCCCCTGGAGTTCTTTGGGTATCCCACAAACTTGCACAGTACTGAGCGCGCCTCGAGCTTGTCCGTATGCTGCTTTTTGACATAAGCTGGACATCCCCAAATCTTCAGGTACTGAAGATAGGGTTTCTTCCCACTCCATAACTCATATGGTGTGGTAGGCACAGTCTTAGTAGGAACTCGGTTCAATAGGTATGCAGCTGTTTCTAGCGCATACCCCCAGAATGATCGCGGTAACTCAGCGTTACTCATCATGGACCGTACCATATCCAATAGGGTCCGATTCCGTCTCTCCGATACACCGTTATGTTGCGGGGTGTATGGAGGAGTAAGCTGAGAGAGAATCCCATTCTCTTTTAAGTAATTCAGGAACTCGGCACTTAAGTATTCTCCACCTCGATCCGATCTTAGAATCTTGATACTTTTGCCGGTTTGTTTCTCTACTTCATTCTTAAATTCCTGGAATTTTTCAAAAGATTCTGACTTATGTTTCATTAAGAAGACATAACCGTATCTTGAAAAATCATCCGTAAAAGTAATGAAGTAAGAATAACCGCTTCGCGCATGTGTAGACATTGGACCGCACACGTCGCTGTGTACAAGTCCCAAGAGCTCGCTCGCTCTTACTCCATGTCCAGTGAACGGAGTCTTTGTCATCTTTCCTTTGAGACAGGATTGACAAGTGGCATACGATTGATATTCGAACGGATCCAAATATCCTTCTGTATGTAACTTAGTCAACCTTCTCTCATTGATGTGACCCAGTCTACAATGCCATAAGAAAGTCTGATTGATATCTGGAGACTTTCTTTTGTGTGTATTCTGGACATTGAAAATCTGTGGTTGGTTTAATACGTATATACCATTGCTCAATGTACCTGACCCAATCAGAACTTGATTAAGGTGAATGTTAACAACATTACTTACACACGCAAATTCATAACCTTCTTTAGAAACCAAAGATACAGAAATGATATTACAAGTTGCGTTGGGTACAAAAAAGCAATTACGCAAAACCAAAACATGCCCATCTGACATTCCCAGGTGATAGTCCCCCACGGCTTTAGCATCCATGCTAGCTCCGTTCGCAACTCTGAGGGTCATGTCACCTGCCTTCAAAACCCTACGGTTTCTCAACGCCTGCAAAGAATTACAGATATGAGATCCTGATCCGGTATCCAATACCCAGGAAGTAGAGTTTATAGAAAGACAGTTTTCAATAACATACACACCTGAAGCTGAAGCCGCAACCTGCTTCAGTTCCTGTGTCCTGGCTTTCCAAGCCCTGCAATCTTTCTTCCAGTGTCCACTCTTGTGACAATAGAAGCATTCCTCTTTACCAACAAGCTTCCCCGCTATCTTTGTTGCCTTTTCCTTTCCCTTCGTACCCACTTTACTAACACCGCCCCTTGGTTTGGCGGGGGCTTTCCTCTTCTTTCCCTTGGCTTTCGCCTTGGACCTAGAAGAAGAAGATCCTCCTACAAACAAAGTGGATGTATCCCTACCCTTCTGTAGGGTGCCCTCTGCGCTCCTCAGCAGGTTGAGGAGTTCTGAAAGTTCAACTTCCTTTTCTTGCAAGTTGAAATTCAGTATGAACTGGGCGTAAGTGGATGGAAGGGACTGGAGAATTATATCCGTATAAAGTTCACTGTCCAACGTGGTCCCAAGTTCCGCGAGCTCCTCAGTGTAGCCAATCATCTTAAGCACGTGGTCCGCTACCGATGATCCGACGGCCAACTTAGTCGAAAATAACTTCTTCGACACTTCGTATCTTGCGATACGAGACTGCTCTCCATACAGTTCTTTTGTATGAAGAAATATGGATTCCAAATCCATATTCTCGTGCCTCCTCTGATGGTCGTTGTCCATCGAGGCAAGTACGAGGCATCTGGCCTTCGCGCTGTCAATCTCCCAAGTCTTACGGATTTCCTTATCCGCGACGCTGGAGGTGGGACCTGGGACGGGGGGAGCTTTGGTGGTAAGAAGATACCCCAGCTTGTCGTAAGAGATTGCCAATTTGACATTCCTGAGCCAATCTTTGTAGTTTGGCCCTGTCAATATGTTTTTATCTAGAAGTAACTTAAGTCCAGTCATTTCGATTTGGTCGCTGCAGGGGGAGAGAAGAAACACTTAGCACGATGCTCTTGCAAATTTAGAATGGTTTTTAATTTGTCTAAACAGGATGGCTCCCACTGTCTCTCGAATCCCTCCTCAAACCACAAAGGAAGAATTAGCCGGGATCAATCCCACCGTACAATACTTGCTTAACCGTTCAGCCAGGCCAGTGTCGGTACTTCGAGGGAGGTTTTCCAACGCTTTCGCGAAGTTCCTTAATTTAAGAACCTCTTTTCCCTGGGGGCGTAGCCCCGCTAACACCTTTCTAGGCACCTACTAGGTTTATAGCATTGATCGTTTAGTGAGAAATTTCCCGAGGAGTAGCATATACTCACAGTAGGATCGGGATCCAAATATCATCGCGTGACGAAAATGAAGGAATCCTACCATAATCATCACACTCCAAATGGTATGCAAATCTAGCAAGTTTCAGTACTTATGAAACTCCCGATGTGGATTTTTGCCCCATGCTCTTATGACCTTGGCGTGAGGTCAAAATGTCATAAGTCACATGTCAAGTTCTTCCCATCATTATCCCGGTTGATTTGAATCCACCCGTACCTACCCTTGACGTAGGCCAAAATGGTGGTACGACTGTCTCAAAACAACGCATTCTATCTATGCAACAGATAAATATCCGGTAGCTACCAATCACTATGCCTTGGCGTGAGGTCAAAATACATAGCTTGAATACTACCGTATATTTAACTGAAATGATGGAGGGCTACGAATGGTTTTGGCGAAACCGTGAACGTAGTGAACTTGATATAATCGATGGAACGAGATAGCTTTTAGAAGGAGTGGCTCAAGCTCCGCATTTAAAAGTTAGTTTTTGAAAAGAACCGAGTGGTTTTTCGAAAGTGTTCCATCGACTTAAACTTGGTTTATTATCTTGCATTAGTTCTTTTAATGCGTGATATTCTTGCATTAGTTCTTTTAATGCGTCCCATCATTTAATTCCTACCATTGCAGAAAACAACCAAAATATGACGTACGCTTATGCCATTCGCATTCGCCACGGGGTCCCGTCATCACTCGTTAGGTTACTTAACTAACGACAGAGCGGGGGCTGGGCTAGCGCGGCTGTAAAACATAAGCAACGCCTAAATAGAAAGCAATGATAGACATTACAGTTCACAGATGAATACATTGGATATACTAGCAATCCGCAATCCTTTCGAGCCTGAAACGAAAAGCGGATAACACGGTCGCGGTGAATAGCCAAATACCCCACCCAAGACCCCTACGGGTGCGGCAAACTCCCGCCAAGTACTCGGCAGTTTGTGCACCCCTCCATGGGTCTATCCTAGGAGCATAAACAGTAAAAAGAATTATACAATGACGGCTACAACCCCGACCCGGTTGTGCGGCCAAACAAATAATATTATTACATCAATTTACATTTACAATGAATGAAAGAAAAACAAAAGCTCATCTCACATCCACCCCGGCTATTCACCCGCGACAGTCCAACACATTCATATACACATTCCAGCACATTACAGATCATGTATAACCCCGACTAATCGACTTATAGCGATTAGCCGACGTTCAATACATGCAAACATCACAGATATAACCAACATAGCCAAAGTGCAGTGAAGTTCGGAAAAAAAATACGGAATTATAGGACCCCAAAAGTGAATTTCTGTTCTGGAAAATCTGGGTACATATAATATATCTTAAAAATCCCAAAACCAACACAGAAGAACACTGCACGAAAAACGATGCAGAGAAGATAATAAAGCGCGGCACTTCCGCGGCACATGCCTACCTCGTGCCGCGGAAGCGCGGCGGTTTAAGTGAATTAGTGCATCGTGTTTCTTGGCTGTTCAAACAAAACCCTGAGACGATTTTACAAGTATAAAGTTTTTCATTTTGAGCAGAAAAAAAATTCAACAGAAACTTAGGGTTTTGGTTTTTCCGGTTTTGTGATTTTTCGGTTTCGAACTTCCATACACTTCGCTACCAAGCTAGTTTAAGTTTAGTTAGGCTCTGATACCACTGTAAGTCCATATTGCGACCCCCGGTGCTTACGGGGAGGCGGAAACGGTATAAAAAACGAATTTTTATCACAAGAGGCAACATGGACTAAACAAGGTCGGGATCGTTGTCTAAACTAAAACTAGTATACTTGCTAAAGAGAGTTAGCTACTATGGAAGATGGTTATACCTAAACTTGAACTCCTTCTTCTTCAAACCTTGTAGAGGTTGATGGTTCTCTTTTCGTCGCCTTCTTCCGTCGAAGATGGATCCACCTCGAAGGTTCGACCTTTGGGCTCTTCCTCGATCTTTGAGTGAACTAGGGTTTCCGGCTTGCTAAACCTTCATCCTAGAATGAGTAGAGAGTGATTAGGGTTTGCTTTTCCTTTTAAAGAGAAGGATTCTCAACACATGAGAGGGTTTCTCTTTGCTAGAGGAAGAAGAAGATGAAATGAGGAGAGAGAGAGGTTATGATAGAATGAGCTCAATTATTTCTTTCTTGCAACCATATTGCAAAAGAAAAGAATTATCTAAATGATAATAATTGAAATAAGAATAGTTGATGGTAATTTTGGAATGACCACTATCATGCTTCTTTAAATGAAGTGTAAGCATGAATCAAGGAGGATCTTTCAAAGCATGATGGTGGTCAATGGTCAACAAGTCAACCAAGGTCAACAAGTCAACAAAAAATCAACCATAACATAATTCTCATTTAATTACTATTATTAATAGATAATATATAAATCCATTAGGGTTTGGAAAAAGATAACTGTCAACTGTGCATACGCACCCGATCCGAAACCCTAATGAAAAACCTCATTCTCCGCCTCAAGCAACTGTGCATACACACCTGCATTCTCGTTCCGAGGAACAAGAATACCAAGATATAAAAGCAACCCCCAAAACATATACCAGTATCTGGCTCAAACCAGAGCCTGCCAGCATAATCCGTCCGGACTCCAAACGTGCACAAGTGCGCGGATGAGAACGAACCCTGTCGCAAAACCATGCGACCTCTACTCTGTTTTGCCCAGAGGCGAATACCCTCTGTGTGGGACTCTAAAGACTCGACACTACGCTGGCAGTGGGTTTAACCACAGACCGCAAGCGGCACTAGCTGTGCGTAACGGTCCCCAGGTAGATGTCGACAAGAAGGCTGACGAGGTGAAACCCCATCTGAACTCCTACTGAGTCTGAATGTGACATTCTCCGTACAGTCCGGTCTGTTCGTCTGATACATCGCATGGCGGGCCTAGGGGGCGGTAAAACGTCAGTCCCCCAATAGCGGTACAAGTCGTGTCGGAGTGAAGCCCAAAACACCCTGAGATAACACTGGAAACCTACCAGTATATCTCGCTTGCCCTGGCCAGGGACTACTCGTGTAATGGCTCTCCTAGACACAGCGCGATGTCAACCCCCAATACCGGGAGAGACGAATCCTGTCTAACCGTCACTGCCTCCAAGTGCTTCGGGACTGCACCCAACCACCACCTGTTTGCACGACTCCTTTGAGCCGTGGTAGGGTAGTGATCAAAGTGCAGTGGGAACACACTCGAGGCGAAGTGTCAGTGTCAAGTCAGCGGACTAAGCTGTACTCATGTCACCTGGGAACTGATAACTGACGATAGGTATAATACCAACCTGTCAGTTCCCGACGAGTCCTGTCCAGTGTACTCGTAACCCAACGAGCACCCGTATACTATCTCCAGTACGACGTACTGATGGCTGTGGGACAGACCATCTCCCACACTGGGATGAGAAGCGCATACGCTAGTCTACTCCGGAGTATCGATGCCCTGTCTCGATAGTCCTACGACTAGGGACCTGTATAAGGATGTGCCTATAGATTACCCAGCCCCCACTAGTGTGACTGCCATCACAACGCTGGTAATCAAGCAAAAGATCCTAAGGGCTCCACTAATGCGTATAAGTGATATACTGAAATAAACACAAGTACACATTGAAGTAGAAACAAACCAAGTAGCATACTACTATATTGAGCAAGATTGTTTATACAAGGTGAATATCCCAAGCTTCCATCAAGTAATATACAAACTAGTATGATACAGTAATGGCCTCTAGGGCATATACACTAACAAAAGTCCCCTAGTTCCAAATCTCGACGGTTCACAGGCAGCCTTGAGACTACCTCGGAGCCACGACAAAGTCCCCTAGTTCCAAATCTCGACGGTTCAAAGACAACCTAGAGACCACCTCGGAGCCACGACAAAGTCCCCTAGTTCCAAATCTCGATGGCAGCATCCACAGCCTAGAAATCAACAACAACGTTCTTCTTCCCTCCAGCAGGATACAGGCGCGACATCAACAAACGGAGCTATGGCAAAGTCCCCTAGTTCAAAATCTCGATGGTTCACAGACAACCCAGAGACAACCACGACAGTCGTCGCAATATTGCAGACACAATGTCAACAAACGAAGCAAAGGAAGATCCCTAGCTTCAGGGTCTTGACGGCAGCTCAAATGAGACCTGAAAGACCATTGGAGATCATCCCTCTCCAGCGCGGAGTGGTCATGACTCATCGGGGCTCCCAAACTGAGCCTAATCTCAAGTAAAAAGCGACATGAAATATCCCTAACGCTTGCTCTTTCGACGGTAATATTACCTGAAAGATTACTTGAAGATGTCTTGTCCAGCCCTCGAAGGAATCAGAGACACGACAGTCGCGGGGCTACCCGAACAACAAGATTGCATATCGGGGAATACATCGGCCAACGCGACGGTGCGATGGGTAAAAACCCTAGTACCACAGACCCTAACGGACTTCTATTAGCAGGAATTAACTGTGACGTTAGGACACCCTTACGAGAACTTCTCGATCCGTCTCGACTCGTGAGGAAATTAGTGTCCTTGCGAGAACTTCTCGATTCATCTCGACTCGTGGGGAAATGCCTTAGGCAATGGGATAAGGACCTGTTTCTTAAGCACTGGGGCTCTGCATGTCTGTCCAAGATGGACTATTGCATACTATTCAAGGGTCACACTCTCCGAAATCGAATATCAACGAGGAGGAAAAAAACCACTTACGAGTCCTTTCGACTTGTAAGGGGGAAAATTCTCTTATGAGATCCTTACGACTCTCAAGAGAAAACGCACTTAGGAGTCCTCACGACTCCTAAGGAGAAAATACACCTACGAGATCCTCTCGACTCGTAGGGAGAAAAGCCTTTATGAGACTCTCACGGCTCATAATGTTGAAAAGTCTTAGGCGGCAGATCCAAACCTGTTTCCTAAGCCATCGCTGCCCTACAAGGAGGTCAAGATGGACTATTTATGGGCCGCATTTTCCAAATCCATATTCGCCAATGAAATAAAGAAACTACTTACGTGCAGTGTTTTGAAAATCGTTTCGGTGAAATTTCGGAAAAATCGGTAAAATAAGGGGTTTTTCTGTAAAAAGTCAAAATACAAATATCTCATTATAAAAATTAAATATACATATTCTAGCTATGTAATTGCTAGTATTTGGTATTTATTGATCCACTGGTGAAATTTCAAATTTTCTGAAAAAAATTATTTTATTATTATTTTAAGCCGTCACTAATACATTTAATTAGGGAAAATTACAAACTGGAATGGGTTGAAACAAATTTTGTGTATCATCACACATTAAACAAAATTTTATCATGTGGTTTTTGAAACGAAATCGTTTGCCAAAACGGTTTAGAAATTTTTGAAGAAAAAAGGCTTTTTTTTAGTGTAAATGGATGTTTGGGGTATAGTATTTATCATTTTCCATCACCCCACACCCATACCCACACTCACACACCCCCATTTAGTTCTTCCCTTGGCTGAATGCAGCAGCCCCCATCAATTTCCCCACTTGAATTTCAAGTTAAGAAAAGAAAGGAAAAGAAAAGAAAAGAATAGAAAATGATAGAATTTGAGTGGACTTTGACTTGATCTAACTTTCTCCACCTCACTCTCTCTCCTCCCTCACCCAATCCCCCACACTTCTGGCCGAAACCTGCAACCCCCCAATAGCCCCTTTCCCCTCTTCTCCTCTCTTTGTTTCCATCAAAGAAAATCCAAAGAAAAACACACAAAATCAAACCAAAATCAAAATCCACCTCCTACCCATTTTTCCTTGGCTACTTTAGCATGGATCTAGGGATTTAGATTTCAATTTGGGAGGCTAAGTGTGCTTGTGGGAGCTTCAAATTATTTGGGTATAAATTCTAACCTTTTGCTTAATGTGTTGTAATTTTTTCATGTTAGCTTAATTAGGTGTTTAATTAGGTTTAAATAGGTTTTCAATTGGTTTTAAGTGCATGATTTAAAATTTATGAGTTAGGGTTTGAATTCAAATATGGTCATTGTCACTTGTTTAAGTTTACAAAGTGTATTTTGGCATGTGTGGGCATGGAAAAATCTAATCTAGTTGCTATTATGTAAATTGTTGCATTTAATTTGTCCAAATCAAGTTTTCAAGCAAACTAGGTTTTTGGAATTTGATTAAATAATGGAGATAAAAATCTAATTAGGGTATTCATGGCATTATTAACATTTTAAAGTGTAGTTTAATACTTTAGTTCATGAAAATCCAAGCTAGATTGTAGTTTGTGCATTTTTGCTATAAAATTGTTAAAATTTAGGTATTTTGTAAACTAGAATTTTAGGGTTTTTGGAATTTAATGAGATTAAATTATGGGAATTATTTTTATGACTTATTTAAGATATTTAGTGATTATTGTGGCCGCTAGATTCGTTTATATATCGAGTTTTGTACTAAAACAGTGATTTGTGCTTGCTAGATTTTCGGAAAAATGACTTTTTAAGTGAAATTGGGGTTTTTGTGAATTTTAAGCTATTTTATATTATAATTAGTGCTTGTAATTGTACAAATAAGTGTGTTGGGAGCTTTCTCGATGGTTTGGCGTTTGTACGCCGACGTCGAGGGTTTTTGGGTCGATTTGTGAAAGCAACCATAGGTTTTGACCTATGTGGGATTCGTGCGTCGTTTTGGTCATGAGTCGGATTTTAATGCGATATGGTGCGTTATGATATGTAGGTACCCCATGTGGACTTCGAGACGACAAGCAAGCGCGTGGCGACGTCGGCACCGGCGAACGAGGACCAGGTGAGTAGATTTATATCTACGGGGAGAAGTCGGGTGGATAGCGTATAGCACCCCCGCAGTTCGTGGTGATGTATATGAACACGTATACACACATATATATATTGTTTATATATTGTTTGAGTTATTGATGATAAATATAGATATTTGGTGTTCTTGGATGATTGAGTGTCGCGAAACCCTAGAGTAGCGGTCGCACCACACTTGCACACACCCATCCATACTTGCATACTTTCTTCTTTCTTTTGTGCTCATGCAGGAATATATAGTTATGTGTTCACATAGATATGGGACTATGTGTTCACATACGGATTTGAGAATGATACTTGGGATTGAGATGAGTCGATGAGATTTGTGTTGAGATTGTGATATCGGTGATATGGCAGGATTCGTACGTGAGGTACGTCCTGGTGTTATAGCGGATCTTGGGGCGACGATACGGGTGAATAGTGTTATAAATAAAGTGGTCGACATGTGATCGTAATATGAGATATGATATGCTAGGATATTGATCCTAGGTTGTATTGGGCGATGTATACCCCTTGATGATGATATGTGCTGATGATATCAGTTTGTACGAGACTGTCGATCAGTAGCCAGATCATGACTATATTGATGATATCAGTATTGTACTAGACCTAGGCCAGTACCTTAGACTATGATCTTTGATAAAGAGGATACCGGATGAATAGTGTGATGAATATGATATTGACCCGTACCCAGATTTGGGGATGCCGTACGACGGATTTACGTACGAGCTATATTTTGATGATTGATCCGCACTCTTGACTTGGGATGTCTGATTTTAGATATGGTATCGGATATGATATTATTGAGGCGGGATCACCGACTAATATATATACAGGTATGTATATGTATCGACTCAGATGTTAGGCGGTTTCCTTACCTGTAGTCCAGCTTGTTAGCTTAGCCCTTTAGTTTAGTTTAGTTGTTAGATTAGATTCGATTCTTACCTATTTCAAAAAACTAACGAATCGTGGGCATTTTAAAAGACAGCCCAAGGGATCCTACGGATATTTCAAAAGACGTATCTTTTCATAAAAACACCGTAGCCCCTATTTTCAAAACCCCACAATTCGTGTTATTTTCAAAAGGCACCATTGTAGGACTTATATTAGGTTAATACAGATTAGTTATCGTTGCGTCTAGTGTTCAGCTCCCGCTCATTATTGTGGTTCGCTCCGCATCGCATGCTTATATTATGCTTCATATTCTACTGTTGATATCTTGTGGTTAGGACACCAGCACCATTACCGATGATGCGTATGTACCACATACACTTACTTGCCGGCTCACACACATCTTCATCGGTAATTGCCATGTCACGTACACCTTAGAAAATATTATTGCTTGACATAGCCTGTTAGCTAATAGTTTAGACATGATATTAGTGTACTTGCCTTATATGTTAGTTTAGACATTGTAGTTATTACCTGCTACTTCATGCATACTGTTATTCATTGTTATGCCGCATTCATGGATTCTCATGCATATATTCACTTTTTACGTGCTATTGAGGTTTTGGATTCGGATTTCCATGAGATTTTTCTGGATTTGGGGAAAACCGCAAAACATATACAAACTTATTCTTTCTCTTTTTAAATGAAAAGCGCGGTTTTTCCCATGATGTATGAGTCGTCCACCATGAGTTTGCTGATGGATTTCGAGACCCGATTCGAGGAGTTGGATGAACCGTTTCGGGTACATGGTGGGCCCGGTACGGTACCCCGGGGCGAGAAGGCCGTATTGTTGACGTTGAGCCTGGCAGGGGAGCACTACTGACCGGTGATATTACCCGACGCGTCGGATATCCGGAGGATACCGTCGTGGTCTTGAGATGGATGGTAGGGGCCGGTCTGGACTGATGGCGCCCTAGATATTGAGATTGAGACATTGAGATTTCGAGATATTGAGGTACTGAGATTTGATGATACAGGCCAGTCCGGATAGCCGGAGCCTGAGGTTTTGAGACATTGAGATTTATGTTTTGTGTCGATGCTAGACACTGTTGATGCTGATTTCATTTATGATACCTCATTTTAAAAATACAAAGGAAATCTCACTAATTTATGAAAACAGTTTCTTCATTTACATGTATTCTGTTTTCATGCATTCATACCTCATTCATATGATATAGTGCTACCTGAGGCACTGACACGGGCACATGAGATCACACTCGGGTTAGATATTACCCCAACCATTGTTATAGGCTGCATGTTATACATATATTTGAGGATATATTATGATCATTGACCTAGGTTGCGTTATTTATGCGATTTCTGTGCGTAGATGTTTTTCTATTCACGAGTTGGCAACTCACCCCCGTTGTGCCGCAGTTTCTTGCAGGTTTGCCGTACAGGTTTCATTACGGCTTTGTGGGCGTAGTTTCGTTCGGATGATTTGCTAGTAGGTGGGTTTACTTGTATCGTACCCCCATTATATATCTTGTATATCATTATTCTGTTGTATCTAGAAGTTCCATCAACCAAACATGTATTTATTTTTGAGATAGAGACCAGTGATGTTATTCTTTCGACCTTAGAGTCGCGCGTTTTTTTTCTTGTGGTTTTGAGTTTCCTTTTGAGTTTTTGATTCTCGCCGTTGGCGTTGTATATTATTGCTTGTGTGGTTGTGACCGTCGATTGACGAAGAGCTAGCTCCCGCTTGGGGATGCCTTTTTTTGATTTCGTATACTATTCATGTTGTATCCCGTTTGGGGGCCAGTATTTTCAAAGGAGACTCTGCCGAAATTTTCAGTAAATTTTTGATGTTTTTAAAAAACCGCATAATTCGGCTTATGCTATTTAAACTACTTGCTTTAAGTTGGTTTTTCCTGCACTCTACTACTTTTCTTGGTTTGGATTTCTGGGTTTTCGGTTTACTTAGATTACGTACGCCTCGAGACGTTCGTAGTTTACGTGCCGGTCATGTTCCGTACTTTCGGGTCGTGACATTACGGGTTCTCACGATTCGTAAGGAAAAATACCCGAGTGAGATCCTTACGACTCATGGAGGCAACGAACACTTAGAAATCCTCACGATTTCTAGGGAGAATTTGCACTTACGAGATCCTCTTGACTTGTAAGGAGAAAAAACCTTCTTGAGACCCTTATGGCTCATGACGATGGAAAAAGTTTTAGGCTACAAGGACCCTAAACTTGTCTCCTAAGCCATCAATTCTCTCGTCAGGCATAACATTGCACTACTTCACCCACGTACATACTTACATGGGCAAAGTAGTGGGGGCATTTGTTCCCGCCAAAATTTTGGCTTAAAACTTGCTCCCTTGTAAAATAATAACAATAAAATAAAAATAAAAATAAAGGGAAAGCTCCACATGCAAAGCATATAGGTACTGTCTGTTAGTTATATGTATTCCCTAGAGGCTATTACTGTACATAAGATGTATATTGTAGTGGATGCTTGGACATATATATGGAGGACTTTCTTGCTCGACATGATAGTATGCTATCTGGTTGCTCTTTATCTTAACATGTATGCTGATTGTTTCTATGTTACATGTTGATAAAGCCCATAGGATAAGTACTTGACTACCAGGACTATGATGCAGATCATACTAGTGGGGACAGAGTAGTTGCTAAGTACATCCTTCAAATGTTCCTAGTCGTAGGTGTATCAAGACAGGGCATCGATATACCAGAGTAGACTAGCGTATAGCTTCTCGACCCATGTAGATGGGCGATGGATGATCCCATATCCATTGGTGTTTGACATCAGAGACAGTATACGGGTGCTCAGTGGAGACTGGATACACTGGACGGACTCGTCGAGAACTCCCAGATGGTATTATACCTCACGTCAGATGGCAGTTCTCTGGTGACACTGGTACAGGTTAGTCTGTAGACCCGAGATCGTCATAGAGTCTTGTATGATTCTACAGTTCTTTGATTTCCACCTTACCATGTTCAAGAAAACATGCAAAACGGTGGCTTTTGGGTACAGTCCCGAGTCACATGGAGGCAATGAGTGATAGGAGGGGTTTCGTCTTTCCCGGTATCGGGAGTTGATGTTGCACTGTGCTCGATTGGCTATAACAGGAAGTCCTTGGCCAAGGCTGCTTCAGAGATATACTGGCAAGTGTTATCAGTAGTTTCTCGACCCGTTATGAGCCTCATATCTATACGACTTATCGAGTTACTGGGGTCTGACGTTTACCACCCCTAGACGAGATATGCGACATATCAGACAAAGAGACCGGACTGTACAGTAGTGTTACTGATTGGATTCACATGAGTGTGAGCAGGCTTGCTTGTTGATCTTCTGATCGCTCAATACCCGGGTGGCCGTTACGTTTAGCAGACCGCTTGCGGCTTGTGGGTGTTTGATATGATCATCACCTACTGCTGGCGTATTGACGAGTCTTTAGAGTCCTACACAGGGGTTTCCCGGCTCAAGCGAAACGGAGTAGGAGCACATATATGATATGTGCGGGACCGAGATTAATGCGATATGTGATACCGTATTCTATTCTCGTGATGTGTGAAATGGATGGTTATATGTGATATAGCTGGGTTATCGGATCAAGTGTTGATTCGATAAGATATTATATTATGATATTAGTCGGTTATATGTGATATAGCCGGATTATTAAATCAAGTGTTGATTTAATAATTTAATGTATAATTATATATATTTGATATATTACATTACATTAACTAATATTAGCTAACTTAAGATTTCTTTTCTCACTTTGGATACATTGATGTATATGTGATATATGTTAAATGTATCATGCAAGGTTACAAATGCAACTAGGGTTAATGAGGGTTAAACCATGTTAGGGTTAAGA
Source organism: Agapanthus africanus (assembly GCA_030015575.1). Taxonomy (NCBI): domain Eukaryota; kingdom Viridiplantae; phylum Streptophyta; class Magnoliopsida; order Asparagales; family Amaryllidaceae; genus Agapanthus; species Agapanthus africanus. The sequence goes on along the minus strand of JASDDO010000001.1, from coordinate 455,049,924 downwards.
TTAGGGTTTAAATTTATCATTAAGTAATTCAAATATTATGGATAATAGTCATGGTTGATATTTGTTGAAAGCTTGTAGAAGCTTGTAAGCATCTTTGACTTTGTCCATTTTCTTTGTCTTGCTTAAGATATTTTTGACCTAACCTTTAACCATAGCACATGGTTAACTCTCTACAAGGGTTAAGCATGACTTGCTTAACCCTTGGTTGCATTATTAACCTTACCAATAATTCATTTGATGAGTTAGTTCTTCTTCTTCTTCTTCTTCCTCAAAAAGCTTTCTAGCTTCAATGGAGGTATGAGAAAAAGTGTGAGAAAATGAAATCTAAAGTGAGCCTACTTCCTACTTCATCATTCTCTACTACTTGCCATTTAGTATAGGGTGTTCTCTTCACAAAGTTCTTGACCTAGTGAAGAAATAGCTTGGGTTAGTTTCTCCTCGACGTAGATCATCTTCGGCCTCGAAGAAATCGAAGCAAGCTTGTTCGTTTCTTCATGGGAGCCTCTCTGGAGTCCGGGACTTCTTGATCGCAGCGAAGGGACTACTACATGGAGCTATTGAAGTGAAGGACCGGTCTACAAAGGTTGTATTCCTTGCTCACTTCTTATTGCAAAGTGTTTGCATATGTTTTCCGTCGATTTCTAGTTAACGATTCTTAGTTAGGGTTAGCTAAAACGGCAAATTTTTGAATTTGGCATGGACGATGCCCCCCGAAACTTTGCTGCCGTCTTAGGTAACCCTGCAGTGGTATCAGAGTTATGCTAGAAATTTATACGTATTTTGTTAAGATTACGAAACCGAAATACTCCGTAACTTGAAACACGAAACCCCACTTTCGGTCGATTTTTAAAAGCTTTCAAAAAATTATTTAAACAAGTGCAGAATGTTGTATAAGATGTAACATGAACACACAAGAAATTTCACCCCCTCTCGCCGGAATTAGGCCGAGCACATGGTTAGGGTTTTATGTGAGATAAAAGTTTTTCATTTTCATTCATGTAAAATTCATTGTATGTAATATTCTTTTATTGGGGCACTTCCGGGTTGAGGATGATGTCACCATTGTATATTATTTACTTTTCCGCATTAGGATAGACCCAAGGCGGGAAGCATAAGTAACCGGGTTCTAGAGTCCAGTGGGAGACCATCTCGAGGAGTCGAGACTGGGTCTCCTAACTCTAGATTGGTAGGGTTGCTTGACGCTCTCGTAGGGGTCTAGGGGTGTGGGATTGGCTATTTATCACGACCGTGGAATCCGTATTTTATACAAGCTTAATTTAAAACACGGAAATCCTAGTATATCCAATATTTCATATGTTCTCTTCTGCTGCGATATCTGTGATGTGATCATTTGATATATTGATGAGATGAATACAGGATATAGTATATGTGATATATTATATAGACGTTGCTTATGTTTTACACCCGCGCTAGCACTGCCCCGCTTTGCCGTTAGTTACCTAACCTAACGGTGCACGAGGGGACATCGAGGCGAATGCGGATGGCATAAGCGTACGTTGTATTTATCTGTGATGTTTGGGTAACTTAAAATGACGGGACTTCATTAATGAGATTAATGAAATAAAAGAAACCTAAAAATGTTGTGGAATCGAATTTTCAAAACCAGGTAGCTCTAGTTGTTGCTTTGCATAGCGGTATTCCTTGCAGAATATCCAGCACCTTAAGGAAAGAGTCGAGATCCCTTCACCGGGAGTGACCTCTTTAGCGAAACTAGCACATGTTACAAACTCGGTTTGTCTTTTGATTGCCTTTATAGTTTTTGCTTTGCATAGTGGTATTTGTGAAATATCCTGCAGCTTATTCGATAAGGAAAGAGCCGAGATCCCTTCACCGGGAGTGACCTCTTTAACAAAACTAATAAAAGCCTAAAAAACACTCCTTTTTAAAATCACTCGATTCTACAATGATATCAAGTTTATTATGCAAAAGGTTTTCTTAAAAACCCGTCGTAGCCCTCCGTCATTTCAGATAAGTAATAGTTAGTATTCGTGCTGCGTTTGTTGGCCTTTGTCAAGGCGTAGTGTGCGGTAGCTGATTATTTCTTATCTGCATAAGCATATGATGCGATTGAGTTAGGGTAGTCGTGCGATCTTGTTGGCCTTTGTCAAGAGTCGTGCGGGTGGGTTTAATTCAATCAGGAAATGACGGGTTGAACTTGATTAGCATCCTATGGTTTGTTGTCCTTTGTCAAGGTCATAGGAGGTTAGGGGTAAAATATTATCGGGAATTTCAAGTGTTGAAATTTGCAATGAGATTGCATACCTCCTATGAGATAGTTGGATCCCGATACCCACTGCGAGTAAGAGTTACTCCTTGGAGAGTTTTACACATCACAATTAGCCGATCAAGTAGGTGTCTAGAAAGATGTCAACAGGGTTACGCCCCTGGGAAAACGAGGTTTATTTTAATTAGGTCCGTGCGAAAGCACGGGGAACCTCCCTCAAAGTACCGACACTGGCCTGGCCGAAAGATTGGCGAAATTGTAGGGTGTAATTAATCCCGGCTAGTCTTTCCTTTTAGGGTTTGAAGGAAGATTTGACTAAAACAGTGGGAGCCATCCTGATTAGATAAATTAATAACCAATCTAATCTTGCAAGAGAATACGCTGAGTGTTTTCTTCTCTCTCTCTCCAGGTGGCGACCATGTCACGCCTTAATCAAGATAATAATACGGATGTATTGACCGAACCCGCTTGTTATACTGAGCTAAGGAACGTTGGTCCCGCTCCAACTTATAATTGTTATAAGACCGAGCAGGAAATAGGAGATTACCAGGATTCCCGTGCCGCCCAAATGAAGAAAGTGCATGCTGATGCATCATCTTCGGGTGTGTTCATCACAGAGAACTGTTTCTCAGTATCCTTTACATCCTGGGTATGTGATACCGGATCAGGATCCCGTACATGTAATCAGTTACATGGGCTACAGATAGGTAGAGAACGGAGAATATGTGATAAGTTTCAAGAGTTGGAAATGGTGCAAGTGTTGCAGCCAACTATGTTGGCAGTTATCACCCTGTATTACCAAATACATTGATTCTGAACGAATGTTATTAGATACTGAACCTGATATACAACTTCATATCAGTCTCTTTATTGAGATAAAGAAGGATATAATTTTTTATTGTTGGATAATGTTTTGAACATTTCCTATATCAAGAGTTGATCGGTTCAGGAACGTTATCTAAAAGCATATACGTTCTAAATCAAACCATAGTTCTTAACGTACAAAACACACATAAGAGGAAGAGTTCAGAAATGAACGAATCCTTCTTGAGGTATTGTAGACTAGGTCATATCAATGCGATTCGACTAGCTAAGTTACATAAAGATGCATATTTAAATTAGTTTGAATTTACATCTTGTGAAACTTGCCAGTCATGTCTCAAAGATAAGATGACTATAGCTCCGTTTATTGGAAACAGAGAAAGAGTTAGTGAACTCTTGGGATTGATACATGTCACGACCCAAAGTTCGGCCCATGACCGGCACTTGACCATGTAACGTCTACAGGCGTAACGCGATTAAGTAAGACGAAACCCAGAAATCAAAGCCATTAAAAGAAGTGAGTGTTGAAAACATTGGTTTAAAATATTTAGAAAGCTCGAGTAAAAATCCTTAAAGTTTGAGTTATTTTCTTAAAAATTTCGGCAGCACCTCCTTTGTAAAAACTAGCGCTAAAATCGGGTACAAGACATGATATAAGTAAAATGACATACAAAAGGAATAAAGCATCCCCAAACGGGAGCAATCACGCCCAACGGCGGAAACAACCACCACAAGAAAAATATACGACGCCGTAGCGAAGGAATGAGCAATATAAGTGAAAAACATCATAAAAGATAAAACTGCATAAGTAAAGTCGGCTCACACGAGCTCGACATCCAGAATACAAAATAATATACAATATCGTCCTCACAACTGGTCTCTAAGTCAATACATGAAATAGTAGATGGAGAGTACCAGATACAATAGAGAATATAATGAAAATAAACGGATACCGCAAAACCCACCTAAAGGCAAAACGGTTCACTCGCCAACTGCAGTGGTATCCGTAGCAAAAGATACAATGAGGTAGCCCTGCCGCAACTACTCTGAGGGTCGACCTGCAAACACTGTGGCACAATGGGGATGAGTTGCCAACTCGTTAATAGTAAATAACATATACAAGTAATCGCGAGCATGCACGTACTGCGATACTCTAACATGTGCAATCTGATAACATCAATATGACAATCTGGGTATGCAATAATCATGTAAAGTGCTCTATCAGGTACTACAACTACATGATGCAACGCATATCTATGAATGCTGAGCATAGGGTAAAAATATCATCTGCACAAATCATCATCGTGGAAAAATAATACGCGGTGTCCATCAAATACACCCAAATCCCAGTAAAACTCAGGCGTTGTCAATCTAGTCGGCCCTCATATCCTGTAAATCTCATAGAAAACATGAGTGCCCAACATCAGCACTCGAGAATATTATGAAATACTCGTGTCCAGTATCGACACGCAAATTCTCATATATCGGGCTCCGTCAGTCCGGATCGGCCCACGGGCTCCGTCTGCGGAATCGGCCCTCGGCCCCGGCAGTATGGGTCGGCCCATATCCATCTCTTGACTCTGGTCAGTATCCTCCGGATAACCGCCAGGTCCAACCGATCACCGGTAGGTATGTGGTCCCTCTGCCAGGCTCACCGTCTACTGCACAGCAAATCTGTTCTCGCCCCGGGGTACCATACCGGGTCCACCATGTACTCGCAATCGGCCTCATCGAGCTCCTCGAATCAGGTTCACATGTCACACGTCTCAGAACCGAGAAAACGCATGGTGGACACAATGAAATATCATATCAAGAGAAACCGGATTTTCAAAACAGTGCATACTTTCTTAAAATAATACCACGGTTCTCAAATCCAGAAATCACATGAATCCGAAACTCAATGCGTAAATCCATGCAATATGTCGTATGTCGCATAAAATCGTACTACGAGTAAAAAAGGGGAAAACCGCTCTTTTAAATGGATCCAATTGAAAATATTTCATGCGGTCCCCAATTTTCCAAAATCAAAGTCAGCATCATCTATGTATGTGCAATAAGTATGTATGCAGGTATGGATGCACAAGTGGTATATACGCATGTATGAGTGTACAATCCTATAGTGTGAGTGTCATGGCAATTACTAACGGTGTGTGTGTAACATACAGTTAGTGCTCGTGCAGCATAAACCGTTAGTAATGGTGCGGTGTTTCATAAATATTAAGTCTATATGCAACAAAAGATGGGTATACTATAGTAGTACATATGCACAACCAATATATATATATATGTGAATATAACACGCTACTACAATATCCTATCAAGCCTTGATGCTTAACGCCATACAGGCGATTTCCCCGTAGATGTTAAATCTACTCACCGTGATCTCGTGCTAGGTGTAGCCGACTACCTGCTTCCCCTTCTTTGCGGTGTTCGAAGTACCCGTCTGCTAACCTAGAAATTACACAAAGTAATACACATAAGCTAAAATCCTGCAAAAACGCAATATTAAGATTATACGAGAAACTAGCGTCGCAAGCTAAACGCGTGTGTATACGTAATACCAATACGTGTGTGCACACGTCAAAAATCTCCCCGATACGCTGTGACACAGTAACACACCGTGACACACAGCAACACCAGACCCACCTCATAACGTACGAGTCGCGTAAGTCACAAAACACTAATTTAGATAGTTGGTCCCAAATTTCTCCTGACGCAAAAACTAACTAAACTAGCAACACCAAACTCCAAGAAATACCCTCAGGCACCCTCATGCAAGGAACCAAGCCCAAACTCCTACAGGGGGCCGGCGAGATCGAAAATCTAGGGGGAGTCGCCGGATTTAGGGTAGGGAAACGGGCTCTAAATCCTACACAATACTTTAAAATTCCTGCACATCATTCTGTATATGTTTGCAAAACAAGAATAACATCATAGATATAGCAGATTTGCCGCATCCCATAATTTTGTTTAGAAACGTTTTAAAAACACTAATTTGGTACATTAGGGTACATTTGAGTAATCAGGTGAAAATGCTTTGATTGAGTGACACCAACAACACATAATATAGTTAATCTAACCATAAAAAACCTAGTTTAACCTAATCTCCATCCAAACCACCAATTCATAATCTAACTCACAACACACTAAACTAGCTATACTATCCCAGATTTTTCTCACAGTCATTACTACAAAATCTAACAGTACCAAAACCCTTAAACCATAGCAGATAGCTACCCTAAAAAGTTCAAGTCCCCAGCCCCTCCCCAGGCCGAGGTCGCCGGATTTCTCCCAAAACCCGCCGGCCAAAACCGCCCAGGTAAGTCCCAAACTTTAGGTGCACACTCAGGGTAGCTAGGTCTACACTTCTATACTGTTTGGGTTAAGCAAAAGGTCTCGGGGTTACATCAGACTACAAGCACCCAAAACATGACACAAAATACGATATTTGAGCAAAACTGAAACTTTAAGGTTCTAACAGGAATTATAAGACACAACAACATGTTAACTAACTAATTAATAGTAAGAAGAAGACTACTTTCCCAAACTTGCTCAAAACTCCTACTTTCCTAACTCCAAGTGGTCTCCATAGGCTTTGGCTTAAGTTTTGAGAAGGGTGTAGTGTGATTTTTGAAGAGGGTTAGTGGGGATCTTGAAAATTTGGGGTGGGGTTGAAGAATGGGGGCTGAAGTGTTCAGCCAAGGGAGAGAGAGAGATGAGCAAAATAATGAGGGAAAGAAATGGATTTGAAAACAGAATAGAGAGAGAGTGAGAGGGGGTTAGGGGACAAAGCATGGCACATTCTCTCTCCTCATTTAATGCTAAGCATGCTTTGTCTCCTCTCTCTCTCTTCCTCCTTCTCAAATTCAACCCCAAAAGGAAAATTCATTTCTTTTTGAAATTACAACACTTAATTTAATTACATATTTATCTAATGAAATGGTTAAAGCACCATGGTTACTAAGCATGGTTTAACCCCACATTAGCCCTAGGTTAACATGCACATGTGTGTGCAAGCCCAAATAAATTCTAATAAAATATTCATTAATTTTTATAAAATATTTGAAAACCGTTTTGGTGAACTTTTTACTAAAAACCATATTTTCGCTTAATTAACCACTAAACGTATTCTAAGGTGTGACAATCTTCCCCCTTAAAGAAATTCGTCCCCGAATTTAAAAATATAGCTACGCGTACCTTCAAAGAGATAAGGGAATTTCTTCTGCATCTCGCCCTCGCACTCCCACGTGATCTCTTCATCATTCGGTCTGCGCCAAAGCACCTTCACCGATGGCAAGACCTTTGATCGAAGTTTCTTCACTTGCCGGTCCAATATCACTACTGGCTGCTCGGTGAACGAAAGATCGCGCTCAAGCTGAACGGTCTGGTGCTGGATCATGTGAGAAGGGTCATAAAGGTACCTGTGAAGTATCGACACATGGAATACGGGGTGAACATCCGGAAATTCGGGTGGAAGAGCCAAACGATACGCAACTGCACCTATACGCTTGAGGATTTCGAAGGGACCTATAAATCTGGGACTAAGCTTCCCTTTTCGCCCAAATCTCATCATGCCCTTCATCGGAGAGACCCTCAGAAAAACATGATCGCCAACTGCGAACTCGAGTCTACGGCGGCGTCTGTCAGCATACGACTTCTGCTTGCTCTGAGCTGTCCTCATCCTGTCTCGAATTAACTGTATCTTCTTAGTCGTCTCCTGTACGATCTGCGGCCCCAAAATACTGCTCTCGCTGAGCTCTGTCCAACAGACGGGCGATCGACATCTCCTCCCATATAAATCCTTGAAAGGTGCCATTTGAATCATATCTTGGAAGCTATTATTGTAGGAGAACTCCACCAAGGGCAAATGACGGTCCCAGCTGCCACCGAAATCTAGAATGCAAGCTCGAAGCATGTCCTCAAGAGTCTGAATAGTCCGCTCTGACTGGCCGTCGGTCTGCGGATGAAATGCTGTGCTGAAACTCAAGTGGGTGCCCAAAGCCTCCTGAAGTCTCTGCCATAGTCGGCTGGTGAACTAGGTGCCTCGGTCGGACACGATACAAGTCGGGACGCCATGCAATCGTACAATCTCGTCGATGTAAATTTGGGCATACTGAGCAAATCCAAAAGTGGTCTTCATCACAGAAAGTGACCCGCTTTCGTCAATCGATCCACGATAACCCAAATGGAGTCATACCCTCGACCGGTCCTGGGTAGACCCACAATGAAGTCCATAGAAATCTGCTCCTATTTCCACTCCGGAATGGGCAACGACTGTAGCTCTCCCGCGGGCCTCTGGTGCTCGGCCTTGACTTGTTGACAAGTCAGGTACCTCGACACGAAGTCTGTGACATCCCCCTTCATCCCTTCACACTAGTAAACATCTCTCAGATCACGGTACATCTTGGTGGAACCTGGATGAACGCTGTACACCGATCGATGCGCCTCCTCGAGAATCTCATGCCTCAGTCCCTCAGAATCTGGTACGCATAGTCGAGTCCCAAATTGCAGTATCCCCTGATCATCTATCACGAAGTCGGAGTCTCTGCCCTGTCCGATATGCTCCCTGATCTCTGAAAAACGGTCATCACTGGGCTGCGCCTCACGGATACGGTCAAGCAACTATGGACATGCACGGATATGCGCAAGCTGTCCCCCGGTCGGAGTAAACTCGAACTGCATTCCGCTGTCGCGTAAAGTCTGCCAATCTGCCGATGACTACCTCCGCACTGTGCTCAAACAAGATAGAATACCTCCGGGCCTCCGACTTAAAGCATCCGCCACTACATTCGCCTTGCCCGGATGATAAAGGATCTCGCAATCGTAGTCCTTCACTAGCTCCATCCAATGGCGCTGTCTCATATTCAGGTTTCGCTGCTGAAATATATACTTCAAGCTCTTGTGGTCCATGAATATCTGGCATGCCTTGCCGTATAGGTAATGTTTCCAGATCTTGAGTGCAAACACCACTGCGGCCATCTCCAAATCGTGAGTGGGGTAGTTCTGTTCATATTTCTTCAGCTGTTGAGAAGCGTAAGCGATAACCCGGTCGTGCTGCATCAATACGCACCCTAGCCCCACTCGAGAAGCGTCACAATAGACTACAAATCCGCCCAATCCCGAAGGCAAAGATAACACCGGTGCCGTAGTCAAACGGGTCTGCAACTACTGAAAGGTATGCTCGCACACCTCCGTCCAATCGAAAGGAACTCCCTTCCGGGTCAACCCGGTCAACGGTGCAGCGATACGGGAGAAGTCCTGAACAAATCGTCGGTAGTAGTCGGCCAGTCCTAGAAAGATGCGGACCTCCGTAACTGATGCTGGTCTGGGCCAATGCTGAACGACCTCGATCTTCTTCGGGTCCACACATATGCCATCTTTCGTCACCACATGACCCAAGAAGTCTACACTGTCAAGCCAGAATGCGCACTTGGAGAATTTAGCGAACAGCTGATGCTTCCACAAGGTCTGCAACTAATACACAAGTGCTGTTCGTGCTCCTCTCGGCTCCGGGAGTACACTAAGATATCGTCGATGAATATGATGATGAACTGATCAAGATACGGCTTGAAGACATGGTTCATCAAGTCCATAAACGCTGCTGGGGCGTTAGTGAGTCCGAACGACATTACCAAAAACTCATAGTGGGCGTAACGCGTGCGAAAAGCCGTCCTCGGAATATCTTCCTCCCGGACTCGCAACTGATGGTAGCCTGATCGCAAGTCAATCCTCGAAAAGTATCCCGCACCCAGAAGCTGGTCGAACAAGTCATCGATACGTGGTAAGGGATATCTGTTCCATACAGTAACCCTGTTCAGCTGGCGGTAATCAATACACAAGCGCAAACTGCCGTCCTTCTTCTTGACGAACAGGACAGGAGCACCCCAAGGAGACACACTAGGTCGAATAAGCCCTTTATCCAGCAAATCTTGCAACTGACCTTTCAACTCTCTAAGCTCCGCTGGGGCCATCCGATAAGGCGGTATGGAAATAGGCCCCGTGCCGGGAACCAAGTCAATGCAGAAAACAATATCGCGCTCAGGCGGTAGCCCAGGCAGCTCGTTAGGAAAAACATTAGGGAACTCACTAACAATCGGGATCTGGTCCAAAGGAACCTCTGTAGCTCTAGTATCACAAACGTAGGCTAGAAATCCCTGACATCCCTTCCTCAAAAGCTGTCCAGCGCGAAGAGACGAAATCAAACGGTGAGGGGTGACACCACGGTCCCCCTGCACAACAAAAACCGACTCGCCGGGAAAACAAAATCTAACTGTCTTCTCGCGGCAGTCCATAGACGTATAGCACGTGGCACACAAGTCCATGCCCGGGAGAACGTCGAAGTCTAACATCTCAAGAAGGATCAAGTCGACGGACAACTCTCTCTCACAATTACGGACAACACATGACCGGAACACGTGCCTCGCAACAAACGACTCGCCAACGGGAGTGGTCACAACAAGCGGCTGGTCAAGCAAACCCGACTCTCTGCCCAAACACGACACGAAGTGTGTGGAGACATATGAGTGTGTAGACCCCGGATCAAACAACACGTGTGCATCAACAGAACATACTGAAAGAGTACCTGAGACCACTGTATTGGACGCCTGCGCGTCCTGGTGCGTCAAAGCAAAAACCCGTGCCTGCCCTCCACCTGCGACTGGTGGTCCTCTACTGGAAACTGGCTGTCCTCTATCGGCAACTGATCAGTCGAAAATATTGCATTTTTAACACATCAATTTCCCTACTATTTGCAATCATCTAAAGGTGTTCGGTGTGAGTATAGCACATATTGGCAAAACATCTGTAAAATACCAAATAACATGTGTTATACTTTATAACCGACACTTTGAGGGAAATTGAGTGTTTATAATTGCACGCATAATCTTTGTATAGCGCAACACTTGTCTCGAGAATCTGTGCAGGAAATTCCAGGAAAAGAGCCGAAACTGTCAAAAGTGCTGATAAAAATACGCCAAGTCCAAGACTTGTGATCTGGCAGTGATATAGAAAGAAATATGAGATTCCACACATCAGAAAAGAGCCACAAGGACATCACAAGATCAACCAGGAAATTCCAGACACCAAGGCCATCAATAGGCCGCGGATCCGCGGCCGTAGGGCCCTATTGGCGGCGGATCCGCAGCCAAGTTGGCCTATCCGCCGCGGATCCGCGGCGTAATTGACACGTCAGCGTTTCACCATTTTTTACGTGGCTTCTTGTAACAACCCTTGCTTCTAGAAGACTCTCAAAGACCATGTGGTTTCTTCCAAAAGGCTCTACATAACAAACTCACTCTAGAATATTCCTTACAACAACCTTCTTCTAGAAGGCTCTCTCCAACAACCTTCTTCTAGAAGCCTCCTTATAACAACCTTCTTCTAGGAGCCTCCTTGTAACAACCTCATTCTAGAATATTCCCTCCAACAAACTTCTTTTAGAAGATTCTTTCTACAACCTCATTTTAGAGGGAAAATTCAAATGAGGTGGTTCATTTTGGAGGGAAAAGTGGTTCATTTTGGAGGGAAATTTGAATTTGAATTGAAAAGGAGAGGGGGTTATAAAAAGAGATCTAGATCTAGGGTTTTGAGGTTGTTCGTTTAGTTATGAGTTAGTTAGTTGAGTGGTTCATTTTGGAGGGAAAAATTATAGATCCAAATCAAAATTCAAATCAATTGGGTGACATAATTTGATTGAAATCAAGATCTATCGAGTGCCGATTCAAGCAAGAAACCATCAACCTTTTAGAAGCGACGCCGATCTTCAACCGAGCAAGTGATCCACGACGATCCGCGACTCACGGAGACGGTGCGGTGCTAATTCGACGATTGAGTTCTTTCCTCAAAATCTTGTAGTTTTTGAGCAAATTGTAACGGAGTTGTTGAATAATAAAAGGTGAAATTTCTTTATCTTGCTTATCTTTATATTTGAGCATTATGATAAGTTTTCAATTCTTGATTGATTTCTTTGTTATGATATTTGAGTAAAAATTCCGCTCGTGGAGGAATCGAGAGAATAGATAGATGATGATGATTACAATCTTGAAACGATTCTTAAGTCCTATGAGTTTTGTAAACTCTAGAAAATTGAATCATCGATAACCTAGTTTTGAGCGAGATACTTTATTGAATGTTTTCGCTCTTAATTAGTGATCAACGATCGGTGATTGAATTTCCTAGATGCTAGCTTGTGAACGATAATCAACGAAAGGAAAAGGGATGATGATAGAGAAACCCTAGTTTCTTCAAGAGATCCCTAATCCTCGTTGATCATCATCGATCTAGCAACAAATCATCAATGGATAGGAATACGTAATCACAAGTCTTCATCCTCACTATAGATTCGATCGATTCCTATGAGTCTCATTACAAATCTTGATAGTTCATTAGATTTGGACATCTTCTAGAATTTTATTGATTCTTGATCTTTAGATCTAGTTCTTACTATTCTTGAAATTAAATTTCTAAATTCTTGAATCAATTTTCTTGCAATTTTTCTTTTATCTTTTCATTTCGACTCATCTAAAACGAAAGCGAGCAAAACACACATCTCAGTAGACGATCCGTATTCATTAACGCGCTACATCGACACCGTTAATTGATTGCGGTATAAATTTCTTTGGTTGTGATCTCTACACATTTTCAACACACGACATACAAAGAATCATTCAATCAAATGGCGCCGTTGCCGGGGATGTGTGCTATTTTGTTCGTTTTTGTTATTTGAGTTGAAAAATTATTATTCCATCAATTTTTAGATCAAAATTCGTAACAAGCGCTTAACGATTTGTTTTGATTTGTTGCGAGGAAATCTGGAATCTGTGGAGCGAGAGAAATTTTTTCCAGAGAATTCCAGAGAGTTCAGTAAGTGATCTGGAGAATCTGCAAGATATTTCGTGCCGAGATCTCAATATTCAACCGCGCTTCCGCGGCCGTTAGGTACATATCGTGGCGGATCCGCGGCGCTTTTAGGGCATCACTGTTCCAAACTCCTCTGGTATATTTTGAACTTTCTTATCTCCTCCCTGCTCTGCTCCAATAACCATTTTCTGCAGGTTTCTTTGCAAAAATTCACAGCGCCGCAAAAAGAAAAATTGTTGCGTGTTTGATCTTGGTTGTTTGCATATTTTAATATGGAAATTAAGGGGCACGACCAAATTCAGATTAGGTGGGGAGTTCATTACCCTTTCTAAGCCCCAAAAATCACAAACTTGCATCCGCATTACCCTTCATTAATTAAAAGAAATCTAGACAAGACACTAAGGACCGTCGCGCTCACTTAGGATAGAAGGAGGTCGTGGGTAATCTATTGCTTATCCGCGTTTCTTTTGTGGTGTCTAAGGCAAGTATGTTTAAGGCAAGTGGTTACTTAATTAGGCCCACTACTTACGTAGTGGAGAACCTTCCACTTACCTGGCTACAGGAGAGACAAAGAGGCAGTAGAGGATCTATCTTGCGACTTGTCTTCTGGAAGTCTAGGAGCGGTCTAGTGACTTGACCTAGGTGACCACTAGATTTAGGGTTGCTTGTGCATTTTTTGTGATTTGATTTTTCAAAAATCCGTATTTTCTTTTTCAAAACAAACACCAACCATCTTTCCCCTAATTATTACCAACGCTGCCACTTGTGCTACAACCATTTAGCACATGTTAGGCTGGACACGGGATTCTATTTACCGTCTTGTCCGCATTTCTTTTTTCGACCCCAGAGTCGGTAATTCTTCATCTTCTTCCCCACCTCCCACCATGACCGCGATGGACGGATTTCCATCAAACTTTAACACCACTCTGCCACCGCCCGCAGGTGCGCAGAATCCTCCATGCATTTCTCTCCAAGAGAGATGCTATCCTACACGTGTTCCCCTTCCCACCTGTCTTTCTATACCACCAGCCAATGGGGAAAATTTCGAAATTAAACCCCAATTCATCAAACTTTTACCCAAATTTCACGGGCTCGAGTCTGAAGACGCATACGTGTTTATCACCATATTCGAAAATGTATGTGCTTTGATAGGTAATTCACAACTGTCTTTGGATGCTCTGCGTTTACGTCTTCTCCCATTTACTTTGTGCGATTTAGCCGAGAAGTGGATTTACAACACACCCGCACATTCTATTTCAACATGGGACGAATTCGTTGCAGCATTCCTTAAGAAATTTTATCCCAATCATAAGACCGCCTGTGTTCGGAGCGAAATCTTCAAATTTACCCAACTTCCCAATGAACCATTTGGAAATGCTTTGAACGGTTCAAGAATCTTCTTTTACAATGCCCTCATCACGGAATCCCCAGATAGGATTTGTGTCGAGTTATCTATGAGTGTATTGATCTCACGACAAAACAGATGCTTGAAACCATGTGTCATTGCCAATTCCTATCTAAAGATGATGGTGAAGCTTGGAAATATTTAGAAGATTTAGCTCAAAACACTTTACAATAGGAAAGTGTTAGACCACCATCACCTAGGGATGATATCAGTCAGCTCGATGTTTCCGTCACAATGAGAGCCAAAATGGCCGCAATGCAAAGGAAGCTCGATGCTCTAGAAAACAAGTTCTCCTCAGCCTCCCTAAACCAATACACACTTCCCAAAACCATGTGTGGCTGCTGTTCAAACCCATCACATTTGACGGAAGAATGTCTTTTAAATGTACCGTTTCAAGGTCATACTAATACTGCATTTCAGCAAAGACCTGGAAACGATCCTTCTTCTTCCTCATATAATCAAGATTGGAGAAATCACCCTGATCTCTCTTGGATCCAACACCAAACTCAATACACGGATCCAAATCATAATAACTTTCAACGGGTCCCTCCACAGCAACAGCAACCACCACAAATGAGTCAGCACCCCTTTCAACCATAAAATTTTTAAAACCCGGCCAACAACTTCGTTCCTTCTTCTGCCGGTATTTCTACACCCTCTGCACTCAACATGTTCATTACACAGTTCATGCAAACGAATGACATTTTAAAATCTTCTATCCAGACGTTAGTGCAAAACATTGTCTCCAACGGTGAGCGTATCAAATCGATAGAAGCACAAATTGCACAACTGACTGCCAGAATGAGTGCTGGAGAAAAAGGGAATCTTCCATCTCAACCCCTACCTGATCCTGGACCTTCACATTACACTAATGTGGATGCATTTACAACGTTGAGATCTGGAAGAGTGCTAGACAATAATGTGGGTGAACAAATTGATAATGATGAATTGATCATTAACACCCCGGCTTCCACTTCCACTTCCACTTCCATTCCCACTTCTACCTCTTGTCCTATTTCGTCTAATGTACCTTCTTCTTTCGAGCCTATTCTCTGTTTTCCCAAAGGCTCGAACCCTCCACCCACTTCACCTTTTCCATCCCCACAAACTTCTCCACAAATGTTGGACCCAACACTTATTGATAGAGCTTCATTTCCTGAAAGGTTGAGGCCCAACAAACATGATGCACAAAAGGAGAAGCTTGTGGACATGTTTAAGGAAGTTAACATCAACATCCCTCTCCTAGATTCTATCCCACAAGTTCCGTCCTATGCGAAAATTCTTAAGAACTTGTGCACTAGGAAGAGGAATACTCAAGTACCGAAAAAAGTGTTCATGTCAAGCACTGTAGACATGGCTTTTCCCCAACAATTACCAAGGAAACGTAAGGACCCTCGCTGTCCTACTATTTCTATTTCTATTGGGGATAAACACATTAACCGTGCTTTACTTGACCTTGGCGTTAGTGTTAACTTGCTTCCTTACTCGGTCTACGAGCAACTAGGTATCGGAGTGTTAAAGCCCCTGAACATAACTCTCCAGATGGCCGACCGATCTATCACCAAACCTAGGGGTGAACTTGAAGATGTGTTGATAAAAATCGGGGAATTTGTATTCCCTGTGGATTTTATTGTTCTTGATATACAGCCTGTAGCCTGTAAGTGCACGGCGGCGCCCCGGCCGTCAATCCGACGCCGGAATGCGGAAGCGGTGATTTACAATAACTTTTTGAACCGGCACCACCGCGCACTAAAATCCCGGATCGTGCCATTAATCTAGTCCTAGCTATCAAGAGAAGGGGTAGAGAGATATGCCGAGTGATCCGTGTCCTCCGGTCTTCTCGTCGTCGTCCCGATCTCCCGCGGAATCTCTGGTCTTCAACTCCTCGTCGGAAGGGCACCACGTCGCCGGCTTCTTTTACGGGCTCCCACCTCTGGACCGAGGCAACTCGGGCACGAAGTTGGCGAGCCGACGTGCCCAAGGTTTGCTGTAGAATAGTGTAGTGCTCTTTGTGTCTCTAGGGGTTTATGGAGTTGCCTTATTGGTGGAGGAAATGATATAAGCTTTTGGAGATGGATCTTGTGGGATTTTACAAAGCCAAAAGAGCAAAAATCCCACACCAAAAATATGGGACAGCCCCCTCCCTTCTTTGGCCGGCCATATCATGGAGAGAATGGAGTGAGCCAAGTGAGGGAAAATAATGCAAGAGAATAATGATAATCATGAAGTGAAAATGATCACAACCATAATCCAACACTCCAACACTTAATCATATCCAACAAAGGTCAAGCCATCATGAAAACTATCATGAAGCAAAAAGTCAAGTGATCATAACACAACAAAATGCAAAGACCACCCTCACAAATGCTTATTTGCACAAATGCAAATAAGCCCTCCTCCACCAATCTTCGGCCAATGAAAGCTACAAAGAAATATGGCCGAAACGGAAAACAAACTGGCAACTCCAAAAAACTGATCCCGTAATAAATTACAGGAAAACCCCGCTACTGTATATACATACCCGCATTTGTATTCCGACCGAAATACAAATGCAATGAGACAAAATCTACACTGTACAATACTAGGATCCGGCTTAAACCAAAGCCTGCTAGTATTAACCGTCCGATCCTGATCCGTGCAATGCCGCACGTATCTGATCGAACCCTGCCATATCTCCATACGGTCTCTACAGCGTTTCGCCCGAAACTTGAGAAACTGGTCTGTGGGGGACTCTAAAGACTCGTCAACACCTTGGTTATGGATTTAACCACTAGCACGTCAGAGGTATTAGTCTATACGTAACGGGCTATCAGGTATTGACCAAAAGGGACGTCGATGAGCGAACTCATGCTGACACCCTACTGAGCCTGTCAGTGACAATATCCGTACAGTCCGGTCCGTTCGTCTATGAGCATCGCATGGCGGGCCTAGGGGGTTGGTAAAAGTCAGACCCCCAAAAGCGGTACAAGTCATGTCGGAGTGCAGCCCAGAACACCCTGAGATACTACTGGAATACCTACCAGTAAATCTCCTGCCTTCGCCAAGGACTTTTCATGTACTGGCTCTCCTAGACACAGCGCGACCTCACCCCCAATACCGGGAGAGACGAACCCCTGCAGATCCGCTCACTGCCTCCATGTGGCTCGGGACTGTACCCAACTAAAACCTGTTTGCACGACTCCTTTGATCCGTGGTAGGGTAGTAATCAAAGCACAGTGGGAACTCACACGAGACAAATGACGATCTCAGGTCGATGAACTAACCTGTACACATGTCACCAGGGAACTGCTATCTGACGTCAGGTATAAGACCAACTAGCATGTTCCCGGCGAGTCCTGTCCGGTGTACTAATAACCCAATGAGCACCTGTATACATCTTAGGTGAACCAACTTTCACCAGTGGCTTGCGAGACCAGCCACCGCCCGTCGTCGGGGTCTCGACTGTATACACTAGTCTACTCTGGAGTATCGATGCCCTGTCTCGAAACTCCCACGACTAGGGACCTTTTAAAGATGTGCTTATAGACCCCAGCTCCCACGTATATGATCGCCCTCATACTGCTGGTAGTCAAGCAAGAATCCTAGGGGCTCTATCAACGTGCAATAGTAATCAGTAAAGTCACCTGAAGCAGTACACGATGATAAAGGTGAACCAGATAGCATACTATCATCTTGAGTAAGACTGTCCTACCGGGATAGGTCCTCCCTCAATCATTGCAATCACGTGCCTGTGATCCAATAATTGACTCTGAGGGCACTATCTCCAACAATCTCCCACTTGCACTCAAGGCTAATTATTGCGATGTCGCATACTCACAGCCCGTGTGATACCGAACACCCAACTCCTCTACTAGTCAGTCTCACAAAGCTCGTTTGCGAAACTATTGCGTTCGAGGAATAGCCTCAGTGAGTGGATCCGCCTGGATGTATCTTTCTATATCTCTCTATATCTCAAGTTCGCGGAGAAAGCCATCTCCCAAAATGAGCAATACCTGTCTTAGAATGTGTCTGGATGTCTGATGGGACCTAGCTCATAAATGAACTTCAAATCCAAATTTCTTAGACTGTATCGTCAACTGAACTTAATCAGTATCCCGCGCCATGCCTCCCTCAGTATCCCCTTGGACCACCTGTCCACAATACTGCCCCTCGTCAGAGGGAAGACTATAACTCTGACAACCTCTCTGTCATCCAGGTCACCTTGGAAGCCTGGAATAATAACTGTCTCCCGAATGAGGCTGTTGTTATCATATCCCTAGAACATCCACTTATATTCTAGAGCTGCTTCCTACTGTTTCTCGAGGATTGGATCAATATCAACTTATTGCACCTATCGCAAAAACAACATCTGGTGTGGTACTTGACATCTCATGATTGACTCAATTGCCTAAGCAAGTGATCTGCCAATCATGCACATCCCTCTCCCCTTTAATCTGTAAGACACCTTTAGAGAGGGTGACTCCATCACCTGCAGGTACACTACCGTGCCAGGAGTCGTCCATTCTAAATACTCTTAGAATGCTGTCTAAGTACCCTTAATTGGGAAACCACCCAAATCTAGATCTAAAACCATAGATCTAGTAACCAGTATGTCTGATATAATGTCCAAGTCCTATGCGGAGAAACCACTGTGTGACGACCAAAGTATAACCGATCGTAGTATAGGAATATCACTTCCTAGTCTGTGTATGTCATCCAAATACCAGGACATCACATCCTACTACCTTCTTAACAGATCCATCCCCTATTCTGATGAAGTCAAACCTATGACTGTCACATCAGAAATAGATGATCTATCTCCGCTATCTTCTTTCGTCTATAAATAGACATAAGCCACCTGTCCACCAATGCTTCCGCTGCTCCCACTGACTACGACAACCCTCTAGCAGAGTCATATAGACGTACACCTCCAAAGCTAGTTTAGAACAACGCTATACACATTCTCCTGCCGGGTCTCACGGTCTGGAACAACAGCAATGGCAAGTCTGGGTAAATAAGAACTTCCCTGTCACCGTCCTTGAGGCTACCGGAGTGCCTCTCGGGTGCCTGAAGTTACCCACCTTATCTGCGGAGTGGCCAATGGAATGTCAAACCAGATTGAATCTTTAGGTTCCTATCATAATCTTCAGTAATCGTTTGTGGTTCTGGAATCACTTCCAGTTCTACCATACTCCCACTACTGTTTTCTGAAAAAAACCATTTTTATTAAAACTGTGGAGAGTCTAGAACAATATCACTATTGATCTTCCAGATGGTAGAAAGTCAACCCTCGTCATAGCCTGGGTCAACCCATAAACAGCCATTACAGAAACATGCCTTGGGTTATCCAGAGTCTGGTTTTAAGCATAAGCCGGACAACTCCCCGTACCTTAACATTGTTAAGATACGAACTGTTCTATATCCAATATAGGACCAGAGGCACTGATTTAATTGAACCAGATTCAAATCATGCAGCTGTCTCCAGTGTATGTCTACTAAATGGAAGGAGGCCGATCAGCGTTACTCAACTTAGGAATGCTTCCAATTATGAGTAACCTGAAAGAGAAGCAAGTTCTCTTAATCATCACTATCACCTGAATACCGTACATAAGTATCTACATCTTCGATCTCCTTGAAGAAATCCCGGATACTTGCAACACCTGGTTCTCTACTTTATTCATATACCTATAACTTCTCAAAACTCAGACCCTGTGTTTCAACGAAACACTTATCTAAGAACTAAAGAAGTCATAAGTAAGCCGAATATAGTACGAGGACCAAACCCCTCTGTCCTAATGGATACTTGACATCATACAATACTCTGTATAAGTCCCCTTGAGTCTAATAACTCAATCTCTGCGTGTCGTAGGTTGAAAAACTGTACTATGGTTATGAAGAATTACACCGCTGTTTAATGCTCCTTACCTAACCATCAACTGATATAGGTAAATGTCATGGACATAATTTCAAAAAGGTATATCTCACTCTATAAAAATCGACGTACAGATATATCAATTTGAAATTGGTGCATAACAACGGATATTCAAAAACCAAATATTTTCCGTCGGGCAAACAACCCAGGTGACTTCCTCAAATATCACCGATTACAACGAATCCCGATATAATGAGGATGATCACCCAATTCCCAATAACTTACTCCCACTCATCATCTGTAAAAACCATACAGATGTAAGAATCAAACCTGGTAAATAAATACCCTGGAGCAAGTGTCTAATTGGGAATCAGTTTTCTTTTAACAGTACACAGTGAAACTGAAATATTGAAATGTTTTCGTAGGGGTATCCGGGTATTCCTAGTAATGCCTCTTCCATTATCCATATTCACAACTGTAACCGTATAATTCTTTGCCATTTCTCCCAAATCCCTTCATTTGTCTTTAGTCATTACCTTCTGTACACCCCTTTAGGGCCAAATGGTTTTCTTCCTTCCCTACCGTTTGGCACCAGCCTATGGTTTTGGAAGAAGACTATCCAATAAGCATAATGGGTGTACTGTCCTAATCCTAGGAGCAACTCGCAATGCGAGAGAAGGTGAAGATAAAAGACAACCGAATAAACCTTATTCCTATTTCTCCTGAAACCAGAATCCATCCCCGAACTGGAACAAGTTCCTTTCGAGTTCGTATATAACCATACGATGGAATATCCAATAAACTGTGGATCTTCGTAGTGATACGGAGTGTTTTGGAGAAATACAAAGGTGAAGTGGGAGTGGTAATGAAATACTTGGTTTGGTCGTGAATAGCAGTCGCAATTTACTTTGCCCTCCTTCTAATCCCTTTCTTTGTCTTTACATAATACCTTCTGTACACCGTTTAGGCTAATTGGTTTTCTTCATTCCCTACCGTTCGGCACCTGTCTATGGTTTGGAAGAAGACTATCCAATTTGCGTAATAGGTGTACTATCTCCTAAACCAAGGAGTACTCGCAACCTGAGAGAAGGTAAAAAGGAAAAGACAACTGAATAGTCCTATTCGTTTTCTCCAGAACCGGAAACCATCCTCGAATAAATTCCTTCGAGTTCGTATATAACCATACGATGGTTTTTGTCCAATGGAAGTGGACGTTCGTAGTAATACGGGGTGTCCTGGAGAAAAGGGTAAAAGTAGGAGTGGCAATGAGGTTTTGCAACTCTGACAATCCAAAAGCCAGTCTTATAAGAAGGTTCGGTCAACTTGGTCACTGAGTCATAGTCTAGGGTTGGGTCAATGGTCGCTGCCAGAGAGAGAGAGAAAAGAAAACACTCAGCGTGCACTCTAACCTAGATCAGAATGGTTACCAATTTATCTAATCTGGAAACCTCCCACTGTACCGTCAAAATTCTTCTCCAAACCTGAAAGAAGAATTAGTCGGGATCACCCGAGAGTAAAACCAACTCATCAGTGGGAATCGGGATCCAACTATCATCGCATGATAACGTGACGGAATCCGCTCACGTCATCACACTCCAGAAGGTATGCGCATATCTGGCAAGTTTCAGTTTCTTTAGAAAACCCCCGATGTGATTTTTTGCCCCATGCTCTTATGACCTTGACTTTGGCCAACATATCATAAGTCACATGTCAAGTTCTACCCGTCATTCTCCAGGTTAATTTGAGCCCACCCATACATACCCTTGACTTTGGCCAAAAATAGTAGTACGACTGCCCCAAATCAATGAATCTATCTATGCTGCATATGAATACCCAATAGCTACCAATCACTGTGCCTTGACTTTGGCCAACATACACAGCTTGAATACTATTGACCACCCATATGAAACGACGGAGGGCTACGAATGGTTTTCTGGCGAAAACCTTTAACGTAATGAACTTGATATCGTTGAAGGAACTGGATAGCTTTGTAAAAATATAGTGACGAAAACCTTTGCTAAAGAGGTCACTCCCGGTGAAAGGATCTCGGCTCTTTCCCCATAGAATGAGGTGCAGGATATTCCAACTGAATACCACGATGCAAAGCAAAAAGTAATCGGCTATAGTGAAGTTATTGCCCTGACGCAAACTTCTGTCCAAGGGGTCACTCCCGGTGAAGGGATCTCGGCCCTTGCCTCGTCGACCGAGGAGCAGGATATTCCAACTGAATACCACTATGCAAAACAAAAGTGAAACGTCCTTGCAATAACAGCTTTTTGAAAAATGTTCCAACAACATCAGATTAGGTTTGTTTTTAACTTGCATTGATACGAATCAACGCAGGTCCCATCAATTGATCACACCAATAAAGAACGAAAATAATGACGTACGTATATGCCATCCGCATTCGCCACTGGGTCCCGTCATTACCCGTTAGGTTAGCTAACTAACGACAGAGCGGGGGACTGGGACTAGCGCGGATGCAAAACATATACAACATCTACTAGTATATATATCAATATATAATATTTTCGCTCAAGGCGTGATAAAATGCAACATCACAGAAATGTACAGCATCACAGAACAATACAGATATCTGGGATCCCCGGGTTTCACAGAGCCGCTACTGAAACCCGACGTTCCCCTGTTCGTGTGGATAGCCTGTGCAATGATAATCCTAGACCCCTACGGGCGCGGCAAGTTACCCGCCAAAACCTGAAGCGAGGCAGCCCCCTTCAGCAATGTGAATGGACCACCCAGCACTTCACGGAATCCGGTAACTTGGGCACCCCTCCTGGGTCAACCTGTACCCCCTACGGGTGCGGCGAATAGCCTGCTAATTCTAGAGTGAAGCCCCCTCCGTCTCAATGCCATGAGATGCGGGCTCGTTGCCCTCTAAAAACCCGGCCATCCGTGCACCCCTCCGCGGGGTAATCCTAGTACAAAAAGTAAAAATATACATACAGCGGGTACATCGACTTCGACCCGGTCGTGCCCCAAAAGAATAATATACAGACAGGCAGTGACGGCAGTCCACATGTCGGACGCTCGCCCCGTAATATCAAATGTACATAATACAACCAAAACTGTACTAGCATTGCATCCAGGCTATCCCCCACGACCAATACGCAATCATCACAGCACAAACCCAGAAGATCAACGTGAATGTCACGTTCGCAAATCCGTCTAACCGGGCTATAACAGTTAGACAGGATTTACCGATCAAGTGACATTCACGGTCGCAGATATAATGTAAATACTGTGAACTAATGTGTTTAAAATTTTCGATCGATCAAATTTTACCAAGTGGGCCCCAAGCACTACTGTAGCACTCAAAGAAATCTGGACCCAAAAAATAACATTCCAAAAACCCTATTTTCAGCCCAAAAGCCCTCTGTGAAAAATTGGACCAATGAACAGTCAATACTGCGGCGGAAACCGCGCCCAATGCGTGGGTTTGGCCGCCGTTCTGCGGTGATATGGTGACGTCACGCGACCAATTTTGCTCAGACTGCTTAGAATTCACTGTACATCATTCTGCAACATACTGAAAAAAATTTCGAGCCAGAAAAAAATCGACAGAAAACTGATGCAAAGAAAACGCGGGTTTTTTGGAATTTTTGTTCGATCGAAAGTGTAAACACATTAGACAAAGCTAGACTAGGTTAATGGCGAGGCTCTGATACCACTGTAAGTGCACGACGGCGCCCCGACCGTCAATCCGACGCCGGAATGCGGAAGCGGTGATTTACAATAACTTTTTGAACCGGCACCCACCGCGCACTAAAATCCCGGATCGTGCCATTAATCTAGTCCTAGCTATTAAGAGACGGGGTAGAGAGATATACCGAGTGATCCGTGTCCTCCGTCTTCTCGTCGTCGTCCCGATCTCCCGCGGAATCTCCGGTCTTCAACTCCTCGTCGGAAGGGCACCACGCCGCCGGCTTCTTTTACGGGCTCCTACCTCAGACGAGGCAACTCGGGCACGAAGTTGGCAAGCCGACATGCCCAAGGTTTGCTGTAGAATAGTGTAGTTGCTCTTTGTCTCTCTTGGGGTTTTATGGAGTTGCCTTATTGGTGGAGAAAATGATATAAGCTTTTGGAGATGGATCTTGTGGGATTTTACAAAGCCAAAAGAGCAAAAATCCCACACCAAAAATATGGGACAGCCCCCTTCCCTTCTTTGGCCGGCCATATCATGGAGAGAATGGAGTGAGCCAAGTGAAGGAAAATAATGCAAGAGGAATAATGATAATCATGAAGTGAAAATGATCACAACCATAATCCAACACTCCAACACTTAATCATATCCAACAAAGGTCAAGCCATTATGAAAACTATCATGAAGCAAAAAGTCAAGTGATCATCACACAACAAAATGCAAAGACCACCCTCACAAAATGCTTATTTGCACAAATGCAAATAAGCCCTTCTCCACCAATCTTCGGCCAATGAAAGATACAAAGAAATATGGCCGAAACGGAAAACAAACTGGCAAACTCCAAAAAAACTGATCCCGTAATAAATTACAGGAAAACCCCGCTACTGTATATACATACCCCGCATTTATATTCCGACCGAAATACAAATGCAATGAGAAAAAATCTATACTGTAACAATACTAGGATCCGGCTTAAACCAAAGCCTGCTAGTATTAACCGTCCGATCCTGATCCGTGCAATGCCGCACGTATCTGATCGAACCCTGCCATATCTCCATACGGCCTCTACAGCGTTTCGCCCGAAACTTGAGAAACTGGTCTGTGGGGGGACTCTAAAGACTCGTCAACACCTTGGTTGTGGATTTAACCACTAGCACGTCAGAGGTATTAGCCTATACGTAACGGGCCTACCAGGTATTGACCAAAAGGGACGTCGATGAGCGAACTCATCCTGACACCCTACTGAGCCTGTCAGTGATAATATCCGTACAGTCCCGGTCCGTTCGTCTATGAGCATCGCATGGCGGGCCTAGGGGGTTGGTAAAAGTCAAACCCCCAAAAGCGGTACAAGTCTTGTCGGAGTGCAGCCCAGAAACACCCTGAGATACTACTGGAATACCTACCAGTAAATCTCCTGCCTTGGCCAAGGGACTTTTCATGTACTGGCTCTCCTAGACACAGCGCGACCTCACCCCCAATACCGGGAGAGACGAACCCCTGCAGATCCGCTCACTGCCTCTATGTGGCTCGGGACTGTACCCAACTAAAACCTGTTTGCACGACTTCTTTGAGCCGTGGTAGGGTAGTAATCAAAGCACAGTGGGAACTCACATGAGACAAATGACGATCTCAGGTCGATGAACTAACCTGTACACATGTCACCAGGGAACTGCTATCTGACGTCAGGTATAAGACCAACTAGCATGTTCCCGGCGAGGTCCTGTCCGGTGTACTCATAACCCAATGAGCACCTGTATACATCTTAGGTGAACCAACTGACACCAGTGGCTTGTGAGACCGGCCACCGCCCGTCGTCGGGGTCTCGACTGTATACACTAGTCTACTCTGGAGTATCGATGCCCTGTCTCGAAACTCCCACGACTAGGGACCTTTTAAGGATGTGCTTATAGACCCCAGCTCCCACGTATATGATCGCCCTCATACTGCTGGTAGTCAAGCAAGAATCCTAGGGGCTCTATCAACGTGCAATAGTGATCAGTAAAGTCACCTGAAGCAGTACACGATGATAAAGGTAAACCAGATAGCATACTATCATCTTGAGTAAGACTGTCCTACCGGGATAGGTCCTCCCTCAATCATTGCAATCACGTGCCTGTGATCCAAATAATTGACTCTGAGGGCACTATCTCCAACATAGCGAACCCACGGAACCAAATTCTGGTGATTCTAGGTCGTCCCTTTTTGGCTACTTCCAACGCTGTAATCAATTGTAGAAACGGCTCTATGAACCTATCTTTTCGGAATAGGTCAATTGAGCTCAACATTTACAAGTTGGGAAGTCAACCCTCCGATCCTCATGC
Source organism: Agapanthus africanus (assembly GCA_030015575.1). NCBI lineage: Eukaryota > Viridiplantae > Streptophyta > Magnoliopsida > Asparagales > Amaryllidaceae > Agapanthus > Agapanthus africanus. Next base: position 455,023,761 of record JASDDO010000001.1, on the reverse strand, counting down.
TCGAGTCAGTTCTGTCGAATTAATGGATGTCGACAGCAGCGAATTTGATCAGCTTCACGATACAGATCCAGACTTCCTTTATACGTTATTGTTTGACCCAGATATGTATCATATACATACGGACCCTTCTTTTGAGTTGTCCGGGTCAACATCTAACGTCGATGATGAACCTTTTCTGGAGTCTGAGTATCAACCCGCAGTCTTTGATGACATTATTCTTCGGGATATCGATGAAAGCTTCGCTGATAGACTCGCACTCTTAGCAAATACGGGTGTTGAGATGAATCATCTCCAAAACAAAGAAATTGAACCTCCACCCCTTCTTCTTGACAGTCATGAGAATGCGAGTAATCCATCACAATCACTGTGTTGTCTCTCCAGAACGAGACGCAATCACATTCTTTCACACCACTTACCTTTTCCCCACTTCTTCTTGTTCTTCCACCAACCGGTGCACTACATTGATAAAATCTTTGAATGGTTGGTGTTGACCTTCGGTCTTTGCAAAGCTTGGCATCGACCAATAATTTTGACCACCTCTTGTGATTTTCAAAACTTAACGTTGTTTAACTCAAGTTTAGGGGGGGTTCTGGCTCTTGAAAAGAAAATTTTTACACAAAATGTGGAGCCAAAAATAAGTTTGGGGGAGGATTTTCACGATCATATTTGTTGCCGCCCATCAATAAATTTCCTCCCAGGCTTACAGGTTTTTTGTGATCTAGCGGATGGCAACAGTGAGGACACTGTTGAAAATAAGTTTGGGGGAGGTTTGTGCTTATTTTCGCATCTTTTGCATCATACTTTGCATAAGCACAAAACATTTAAAACCTATAAAATTTAAAAATTTACAAAAAAAAAATATATAAAATTTTTTTTGTACATAAATAAGATAATAAAAGATTAGATAGTGAAAAATTACATCCAAAAGATTGGAAAAAATTAAGAAAACCAAGAAAATTAGAAGTTTTTTTAAACGAACTAGCAATAAGTAGTTATGAGCCGTTGTCCCAAGGGTTAGTAAGATGAAGGAAGTCACTAATCTGAGGATAAAAATAAGTCTGAAAAATAGTTCATATTCTGGAAGCCAAACATTGAACGTTGATACCCTACTATTCGCACTTACACACATCTTGAAACTCGGGATAGTAGTGGATACCTTGAAATGCTCTTGTCTAAAAGCCAAAGTATGAAAGAAATAAAAAATGAATAAAAAAAATATAAAAAGGTGAAGAAAATGAACACTGGTTTTGTTATCGCCAAGGCACACAAAAAAATATAGCGAGGGTGCTTCATCATCTAGTGCCTTAGACCAACTGGTCTGGGAGTCACTGCTATGCTTAGGTGGTGCAAGACGAGGAAAATACTAAATACACCTAATAAGCAAGCACATGAGTAATCGGTCGGTTAGTACCTCAAGAAAGTATTAACGGTCGCATGTAAATGTGTAAGAAAATCTAAATATTCATCAAATTAAAAAGTACTGAGGCAGATGGACAAAAGTATGATAGCTTGAATTGAATTCTCCGGGTGTAGGGATGTTCTTTACACACACGTAGGGTTATATGATCGATGTTTGGGAGAGAGATAGGAATGAAGAATAAAGACGATGTTTTATTGAGGGATGATGTGATTTCTAACATCTTTTCATGACTATTAAGATAGGGCTCATGACAACCGAAAAGCTAGTATAGTTGGAAACTCTAATTTTCAAAGTCTTCTTTTATAATTCTTATCTTTATATGTAACTTTCACGGTCTTTCCTTTTATTATTGGATTTTGTGGGTGCAATCCGCTGTAAACCCTCAGGAGACAACACTCCTCCTACTAGGGACACCTAGAGGTTTAAAGGCTTGTTGCACGTGCTCAGTGCAATCGTGTTGCCTACGAAAGTGTGCTAGTTAGTTTTTCTTTTCTTTATTTTCTCCTTCTCTTTCTAATAAAACAGTTTGCTCGAGACGACCAAAAATAAGTTTGGGGGAATTTGATTAGTCGAAAATATTGCATTTTTAACACATTAATTTCCCTACTATTTGCAATCATATAAAGGTGTTCGGTGTGAGTATACCACATATTAGCAAAACATCTGTAAAATACCAAATAACATGTGTTATACTTTATAACCGACACTTTGAGGGAAATTGAGTGTTTATAATTGCATGCGTAATCTTTGTATAGCGCAACACTTGTCTCGAGAATCTGTGCAGGAAATTCCAGGAAAAGAGCCGAAACTGTCAAAAGTGCTGATAAAAATACGCCAAGTCCAAGACTTGTGATCTGGCAGTGATATAGAAAGAAATATGAGATTCCACACATCAGAAAAGAGCCACAAGGACAGCACAAGATCAACCAGGAAATTCCAGACACCAAGGCCATCAATAGGCCACGGATCTGCGGCCGTAGGGCCCTATTGGCGGCGGATCCGCGGCCAAGTTGGCCTATCCGCCGCGGCTCCGCGGCGTAATTGACACGTCAGCGCTTCACCATTCTTTACGTGGCTTCTTGTAACAACCCTTGCTTCTAGAAGACTCTCAAAGACCACGTGGTTTCTTCCAGAAGGCTCTGCATAACAAACTCACTCTAGAATATTCCATGCAACAACCTTCTTCTAGAAGGCTCTCTCCAACAACCATCTTCTAGAAGCCTCCTTATAACAACCTTCTTCTAGAAGCCTCCTTATAACAACCTTCTTCTAGAAGCCTCCTTGTAACAACCTCATTCTAGAATATTCCCTCCAACAAACTTCTTCTAGAAGATTCTTTCTAACAACCTCATTTTGGAGGAAAAATTCAAATGAGGTGGTTCATTTTGGAGGGAAAATTCAAATGAGGTGGTTCATTTTGGAGGGAAAAGTGGTTCATTTTGGAGGGAAATTTGAATTTGAATTGAAAAGGAGAGGGGGTTATAAAAAGAGATCTAGATCTAGGGTTTTGAGGTTGTTCATTTAGTGGTGAGTTAGTTAGTTGAGTGGTTCATTTTGGAGGGAAAAATTGTAGATCCAAATCAAAATTCAAATCAAATTGAGTGACACAATTTGATTGAAATCAAGATCTATCGAGTGCCGATTCAAGCAAGAAGCCATCAACCTTTTAGAAGCGACGCCGATCTTCAACCGAGCAAGTGATCCACGGCGATCCGCGACTCACGGAGACGGTGCGGAGCTAATTCGACGATCGAGTTCTTTCCTCAAATTCTTGTAGTTTTTGAGCAAATTGTAATGGAGTTGTTGAATAATAAAAGGTGAAATTTCTTTATCTTGCTTATCTTTATATTTGAGCATTATGATGAGTTTTTAATTCTTGATTGATTTCTTTGTTATGATGTTTGAGTAAAAACTCCGCTCGTGGAGGAATCGAGAGAATAGATAGATGATGATGATTACAATCTTGAAACGATTCTTAAGTCCTATGAGTTTTGTAAATTCTAGAAAATTGAATCATCGACAACCTAGTTTTGAGCGAGATGCTTTATTGAATGTTTTCGCTCTTAATTAGTGATCAACGATCGGTGATTGAATTTCCTAGAGGCTAGCTTGTGAATGATAATCAACGAAAGGATAAGGGATGATGATGGAGAAACCCTAGTTTCTTCAAGAGATCCCTAATCCTCGTTGATCATCATCGATCTAGCAACAAATCATCAATGGATAGGAGTACGTAATCACAAGTCTTCATCCTCACTATAGATTCGATCGATTCCTACGAGCCTCATTACAAATCTTGATAGTTCATTAGATTTGGACATCTTCTAGAATTTTATTGATTCTTGATCTTTAGATCTAGTTCTTACTATTCTTGAAATTAAATTTCTAAATTCTTGAATCAATTTTCTTGCAATTTTTCTTTTATCTTTCATTTCGACTCATCTAAAACGAAAGCGAGCAAAACACACATCTCAGTGGACGATCCGTATTCATTAACGCGCTACATCGACACCGTTAATTGATTGCGGTATAAACTTCTTTGGTTGTGATCTCTACACATTTTCAACACACGACATACAAAGAATCATTCAATCAGCAACTGTCTGTCCTCTGCCTCGGCCACCTCGTCCTCTCTGAGCAAACCCTCCGCGGTCACGTCCTCTCTGTGCATAAGTCTGACGCGGAGCAATAGCAGGTGAAAGAGGCAACGCTCTCTGAGGTGGTGAAGGTAGTAAAGTGATATGTGGTACGGCTGTCTCGTCCTCACGTGGCTCAGGACAATCTCGCACACGATGATAAGTACTCCCGCATCGGAAACATCCCGACAATGACCGCTGACCCTCCCGGGGATAAGAGCTGACCGGCCTTTCCCCAAGTCCCTACCACCTGCAAGACGTCTGTCACGGTGTCTAAACGGCTGTCTCTGTGCTGATGTATCAGTACGAACTCTCTTCGGCTCTGGAGCTATCGAAGTCTCAGCAAGGTGCTCCTCGACTAATAGGGCTGCATCTACAGCTGCTGCATAAGTCCCGCAATGCTGTGCGCTGATCGCAAGAAACGGCGGGGTAAGCAGGCTTTGAACAAACCTCTTGACCCGCATCTCCTCAGTAGCTACTAAATACGGGGCATACACAGATAGCTCGGTAAATTGTATGTCGTACTCTGCCACCGTCATCTCTGGAGTCTGGCATAGCGACTCGAACCTGCGCGCTCGAGCATCTCGGACACTCTGTGGAAGGAAGCGGGCAAGAAATACCGTCACAAACTCGGTCCAGGTCATGGGAGGAAGACCTGCTGCTCTGCCCTTTTCTACCGACTCGCACCACTTCTGCGCAAGACCTTCCAAGCGAAAGCTCGCGAACTCAACCCATCTCACGTCGGAGCACCTCAGCGAATGGCATATCCTGGCCATCCTATCGATAAAAGATTGTGGATCCTCGGCTGCATCGGTGCCTGTGAAGACCGGAGGCTTCAGCCTCATAAACCCTGATAACGATACAGTGATCACCTCTGTAGCTGCAGGAGCAACTTCCTGAACTGTAGGTACCATTACGGTCCCCGTAACGGGTGGAACTGCTTCTGGTCGCTGCGCTCGAAGTGCCTCAACTAACGACCCTATCATCTGGCGCATCTTCTGCATACCGGCCCCTAGCATAGCGATCTGGTCTGCCGAAGGGGGAACTGTCTGCTCCGGTACAACGGGTGTACTGCCCGGGTCAGTCCTCGTCTCGGACGAATCAACTCTAATCTCGGCTCTCGCGGTCGCTCTCTGCGCCTTCGTAGTCTTCGGCGGCATAATGGCTGGAAATGAAACAAGATTCGATAAGAATACGGAAATCGAATCACAAGAGTGTATATAATCACGAAGGAATTTCAACCAATAAGTTCTAAGGTCACTTAGGCGAAGTACCGTGTCGTGAGTATTCCGCGGAACATACACACGGTACGCCACTCTGCTTCAGCTACCTACTCCATCATACCGAGGTCATCCTATACTCCGAAAGGTAAAACCTACGCTCTGATACCAACTTTGTCACGACCCAAAGTTCAGCCCGTGACCGGCACTTGACCACGTAACGTCTACAGGCGTAACGCGATTAAGTAAGTCTAAACCCAGAAATCAAAGCCAATAAAAGAAGTGAGTGTTGAAAACATTGGTTTAAAACATTTAGAAAGCTCGAGTAAAAATCCTTAAAGTTTGAGTTATTTTCTTAGAAATTTCGGCATCACCTCCTTTGTAAAAACCAGCCCCGAAATCGGGTACAAGACATGATATAAGTAAAATGACATAAAAAAGGAATAAAGCATCCCCAAATGGGAGCAATCACGCCCAACGGTGGAAACAACCACCACAAGAAAAATATACGACGCCGTAGCGAAGGAATGAGCAATATAAGTGAAAAATATCATAAAAGATAAAACTGCATAAGTAAAGTCGGCTCACACGAGATCGACATCCAGAGTACAAAATAATATACAATATCGTCCTCACAACTGGTCTCTAAGTCAATACATGAAATGGTAGATGGAGAGTACTAGATACAATAGAGAATATAATGAAAATAAACGGATACCGCAAAACCCACCTAAAGGCAAAACGGCTCACTCTCCAACTGTAGTGGTATCCGTACCAAAAGATACAATGAGGTAGCCTTGCCGCAACTACTCTGAGGGTCGACCTGCATATACTGTAGCACAACGGGGGTGAGTTGCCAACTCGTGAATAGTAAATAACATATAAAGGTAATCGCGAGCATGCACGCACTGCGATACTCTAATATGTGCAATCTGATAACATCAATATGGCAATCTGGGTATGCAATAATCATGCAAGGTACTCTATTAGGTACTACAACTACATGATGCAACACATATCTATGAATGCTGAGCATGGGGTAAAAATATCATCTGCACGAATCATCATCGTGGAAAAATAATACGCGGTGTCCATCAAATACACCCAAATCCCAGTAAAACTCAGGCGCCGTCAATCTAGTCGGTCCTCATATTCTGTAAATCTCATAGAAAACATGAGTGCCCAGTATCGGCACTCGAGAATATCATGAAATACTCGTGTCCAGCATCGACACGCAAATCCTCATATATCGGGGCTCCGTCAGTCCGGATTGGCCCATGGGCTCCGTCTGCGGAATCGGCCTTCGGCCCCGGCAGTACGGGTCGGCCCATATCCATCTCTCGACTTTGGTTAGTATCCTCCGGATAACCGCCAGGTCCAACCAATCACCGGTAGGTATGTGGTCCCTCTGCCAGGCTCACCGTCTACTGCACAGCAAATCCGTTCTTGCCCCGGGGGTACCTACCGGGTCTACCATGTACCCACAATCGGTCTCATCTAGCTCCTCAAATCGGGTTCACACGTCACACGTCTCAAAACCGAGAAAGCGCATGGTGGACACACTGAAATATCATATCAAGAGAAACCGGGTTTTCAAAACAGTGCATACTTTCTTAAAATAATACCACGGTTCTTAAATCCAGAAATCACATGAATCCGAAACTCAATGCGTAAATCCATGCAATATGCTGTATGTCGCATAAAATCGTACTACGAGTAAAAATGGGGAAAACCGCTCTTTTAAATGGATCCAATTGAAAATATTTCATGCGGTCCCCAATTTTCCAAAATCAAAGTCAGCATCATCTATGTATGTGCAATAAGTATGTATGTAGGTATGGATGCACAAGTGGTATATACGCATGTATGAGTGTACAATCCTATAGTGCGAGTGTCATGGCAGTTAATAACGGTGTGTGTGTAACATGCAGTTAGTGCTCGTGCAGCATAAACCGTTAGTAATGGTGTGGTGTTTCATAAATACTATGTCTATATGAAACAAAAGAGGGGTACACTAAAATAGTACATATGTACAACCAATATATATATGTGAATATAACACGGTACTACAATATCCTATCAAGCCCTGACGCTTAACGCCATACGGGCGATTTCCCCGTAGATGTTAAATCTACTCACCGTGATCTCGTGCTAGGTGTAGCCGATTGCCTGCTTCCCCTTCTTTGCAGTGTCCGAAGTACCCGCCTGCGAACCTAGAAATTACACAAAGTAATACACATAAGCTAAAATCCTGCAAAAACGCAATATTAAGATTATACGAGAAACCAGCGTCGCAAGCTAAACGCGTGTGTATATGTAATACCAATACGTGTGTGCACACGTCAAAAATCTCCCCGATACACTGTGACACACAGCAACACCAGACCCACTTCATAACGTACGAGTCGCATAAGTCACAAAACACTAATTTAGAAAGTTGGTCCCAAATTTCTCCTGACGCAAAAACTAACTAAACTAGCAACACCAAACACCATGAAACACCCTCAGGCACCCTCATGTAAGGAACTAAGCCAAAACTCCTATAGGAGGCCGGCGAGATCGGAAATCTAGGGGGAGTCGCCGGATTTGGGGTAGGGAAACAGGCTCTAAATCCTACACAATACTCTAAAATTCCTGCACATCATTCTGTATATGTTTGCAAAACAAGAATAAAATCATAGATATAGCAGATTTACCGTATCCCATAATTTTGTTTTGGAACGTTTTAAAAACACTAATTTGGTACATTAATGTACATTTGAGTAATCAGGTGAAAATGCTTTGATTGAGTGACACCAACAACACATAATATAGTTAATCTAACCATAAAAACCCTAGTTTAACCTAATCTCCATCCAAACCACCAATTCATCATCTAACTCACAACACACTAAACTAGCTATACTATCCCAGATTTTTCTCACAGTCATTACTACAAAATCTAACAGTACCAAAACCCCCTAAACTATAGCAGATAGCTACCCTAAAAAGTTCAAGTCCCCAGCCCCTCCCCAGGCTGAGGTCGCTGGATTTCTCCCAAAAGCCGCCGGCCAAAACCGCCCAGGTAGGTCCCAAACTCTAGGTGCACACTCAGGGTAGCTAGGTCTACACTTCTACGCTGTTTGGGTTAAGCAAAAGGTCTCGGGGTCACATCAGACTACAAGCACCCAAAACATGACACAAAAATACGATATTTGAGCAAAACTGAAACTTTAAGGTTCTAACAGGAATTATAAGACACAACAACATGTTAACTAACTAATTAATAGTAAGAAGAAGACTACCTTCCCAAACTTGCTCAAAACTCCTACTTTCCTAGCTCTAAGTGGTCTCCATGGGCTTTGGGTTAAGTTTTGAGAAGGGTGTAGTGTGATTTTTGAAGAGGGTTAGTGGGGATCTTGAAAATTTGGGGTGAGGTTGAAGAATGGGGGCTGAAGTGTTCAGCCAAGGGAGAGAGAGAGATGAGCAAAATAACGAGGGAAAGAAATGGATTTGAAAAAAGAATACAGAGAGAGTGAGAGGGGGTTAGGGGATAAAGCATGGCACATTCTATCTCCTCATTTAATGCTAAGCATGCTTTGTCTCCTCTCTCTCTCTTCCTCCTTCTCAAAGTCAACCCCAAAAGGAAAATTCATTTCTTTTTTTTGAAATTACAACACTTAATTTAATTACATATTTATCTAATGAAATAGTTAAAGCACCATGGCTACTTAGCATGGTTTTACCCCACATTAGCCCTAGGTTAACTTGCACATGTGTGTGCAAACCCAAATAAATTCTAATAAAATATTCATTAATTTTTATAAAATATTTGAAAACCGTTTTGGTAAACATTTTACTAAAAACCATATTTTCGCTTAATTAACCACTAAACGCATTCTAAGGTGTTACAATACGTGATGATGTATGAAAGTCCCCTGTCTACACATGCCAAGACCGGTTCTTTGTACTTCATTACATTCACTGATGATCTCTCAAGATTCGGACAAATGTTCCTGTTGAAACACAAGTCTGAACCTTTTGAGATATTCAAAGAATATAAATTAGAAGTAGAGAACCACAACGGGTATAAGTATTATGTCCTTTGATGTGATCAGGGAGGAGAATACTTGAGCACGGAATTCCTGGACTATTCTAAAGGAGAATGAGATTCTCTCTCAGCATTACTCCTCCGAATACACCACAGCACGTTGGTATATCGAAGTGGAGCAATCGCACCCTATGTGATAAGGTGTGCTTTATGATGAGTACTACTGAGTTGCCTATTTCCTTTTGGGGGTTATGCACTTGAGAAGCAGCATACCTATTGAATAGGGTTCCAATCAAATCAGGTGCCCACCACTCCATATGTGATATGAAATGGAAAGAGCCCATATCTTAAGTATATTAAGATTTGGATTGTCCGGTCTATGTCTAAAAGCAAAATCCGGATAAGCTCAAGGCAAGGTCAGTTCTGTGGAAGTTTGTTGGATATCCCAAGCATTCGCAAGGGAATATCTTCTACTACACCGAGGAACAAAAAGTGTTTTATTTCTCAGCATACCACCTTTTAGAAAGGGAATTTCTTGTGAAGAAATTAATGGTCATTGTAGGGTTGCTAGGCACACGCACTAGGGTCTACGAGGTATCATCCATGCCCGATTTAAAAATTAGCCGTGCCGAACAACCCAAAGCCGGATCTTTAAATTAGAGATTAGGCGAAAACAAGTATGTTAAACACTTTAACACTAAGTGAGAGGGATTACAACCTTTGTAGATCCGGTCCTTCACTTCTTAAGCTCCGTGTTGAGGTCCCTTCGCTGCGATCATCGTGTTCCGGACTCTCGAGAGGCTCCACGAAGAGAAAGATGCAAGCTTGCTTCCGTTCTTCGATAACAAAGATGATTTACTTTGAAGTTTCATTAACACAAGCTCTCACTCACTAAATGAAGTGAACACTCTCATCTAAAGGGCAAGGATAGATGAGAACGATGAAGTAGGATTTTTGCTCTCATTTATAATCTTTTTCTCACACATAATCATAACACAAGAAAAACCTAGAAAGCTTTTTCCAAAGCTCAAAGATGAAGAAGAAGAATAGTGTGTTCTTTTGTGATGAATAATGATAAGATAATAATGATGAATAATGTAACCATAGTCAACTAAATCCTTGTAGAGATTTAACTAGGGCTAGGGTTTGGGTTGGGTTAAAGGTGAGTCACTTGAAAATATCAAGCATAATATCTTTTCCATGACAAAAGAAAACCTTCTAGAAGGTTCCGGAAATGATTAACCCAAATCAAACCCTAACCATGTTTAATCTCCACTAAACATGTTGCATTAATAATCATATCATGTTATAATATTATATATCACATATATAATATTTATTGTAACATAATAAAATAATACAATTAACATATATCGCATATATATCAATGTATTACCCGAGTGAGAAAAAGAATCTTTTAGTGAGCTTATATTAGTTAATGTAATTTAATATATCATATATATTATTATACATTAAATCATCGAATCAACACTTGATCCGACAATCCGGCTATATCTCATATAACCGACTAATATATCATTTACCGATTCATCGAATCAACACTTGATCCGATGACCCGGCTGATATCAAATATCACGAGAATAGAATACGGTAACTCATATCGCATTATTCTCGGTCCTGCACATATTACATATGTGCCCCTACTCCGTTTTGCCTGAGTCAAGAAACCTCTGTGCATGACTCTAAAGAATCGTCAATACGCCGGCAGTAGGTGATGATCATATCAAACACCCACAAGCTGCAAGCGGTCAGCTAAACGTAACAGCCACCCAGGTATTGAGCACTCAGAAGATCAACAAGCAAGCCTGTACATTCTCCTATGAATCCAATCAGTAACACTCCCGTACAGTCCGGTCTCGTCGTCTGATATGTCGCATATCTCGCCTAGGGGTGGTAAACATCAGACCCCAGTAGCTTGATAAGTCGTGTCGATATGAGGTCTATAACAGTTCGAGAAACTACTGATAACACTTACCAGTAAATCTCAGCAACCCTGGCCAGGGATTTCCAGTTATAGCCAATCGAACACAGCACAACATCAACTCCCTGTACCGGAAGAGACGAATCCCCTCCTATCGCTCATTGCCTCCATGTGATTCGGGACTGTACCCAAAAGCCACCTTTTTTCATGCCCTCTTGGATGTGGTATGATGGAAATCAAAGCACAGTGGGAATCATATAAGACTCTATGACGATCTCGGGTCAACAAACTACTCTGTACCAGTGTCACCGGAGAACTGCCATCTGACGTGAGGTATAATACCATCTGGGATTTCTCGGCGAGTCCGTCCAGTATACCCAGTCTCTACTGAGCACCTGTACACCATCCTTGATGTCAAACACCGATGGATATGGGATCATCCATCGCCCATCATATGGGTCAAGATGCGTATACGCTAGTCTACTCTGGTGTATCGATGCCCTGTCTCGATACACCCTCGACTAGGAACAGTTATAGGATGTACTCGTCGACTACCGTGGCCCCAGTAGTATGATCTCATCATAGTCCCAGTAGTCGAGTACATATCCTAAGGGCTTTATCAACATGTAACATAGAGACAATCATAGTACATGTTAAGATAAAGTACAACCAGATAGCATACTATCATATCGAGCAAGAAAGTCCTCCTTATATATGTCCAAGCATCCATTACAATATACATCGTATGTACAGTAATGGCCTCTAGGGCATACATATAACTAACAATCTCCCACTTGCACTAGGGCCATCTGTTGTGGTATCACATACCCAACAATTAGCTGTGGTTGAAGTATCTCATACTCAACCATCCCATAAAAGTCTCTACCGGGAAAAAGGCCTTTGTGAGTGGATCCGCGCTGTTGTCCTCTGTGTCTACTCTTCTAACCTGGATCTCCCTGGAGATCAACCATCTCCATGATCAGGTGATACTGCCTAAGAATTATATCTGGATTTCTTATGGGACGGGCGTTCCTAGGCTAAAGCCATAACTCCATTGTCACACAATGGTAGGAACGAAGTTCATCTTATGAACTTATATATCCAGACTGCCTCTTTGGTAGCATCCTTGGTAACGATGTATCTTGCTTTTAATCGTCTAGTAAGTCACGGTATCTAGCTTGGAACTCTTCCAACATACCGTCCCTCCACTCAGGGTAAAGACAATGCCTGCGACTGACATTCAGTCGTTCTTATCACTCTGGAACCTTTCCAGTGATTCTCCCCAGGATCGATTGATACCATCTCACTACAACTAGTGAGTATCCTAACATCCAATTAGATCTATCACATAGATCCAAAACCCTGGATTTAGGAGGTATCATCTTGATCCTATATGGAGAATCCTTGTAATAAGCGGAGATTGACCGAGTGTAGCATAGGAAACTCCTTCCTTGTCAAGAGTATGTTATCCACGTACTCTACGAGGATCACTACCATACTCCCTACTATCTTTTGTATATACAAGGTTCATCTACCATTTTGATGAAGTCAAACTCTTTGACTACCATATCAAAACAGATGTTCCAACTCCGTGATGCCTACTTTATCCTATAAAGTATCTTGCATACATTTCCGCTGCTCCCTCTGTCTACGAAGCCATCTGGCTGTGTACTTATAGACGCTCTCTTCCAAATCATTATTTAGAAAAGCAGTCATGACACCCAACCGCCAGATATCGTAGTCATGGTATGTAGCCGTGGCAAGTAGGATCTGGATGGACTTAAGCATAGCTTTGAAAGTCTCAACTTTTCCATGTACACCAAGTAATCTTCTTAAGATATACTTGCTCCTGATAGGGATTTAACCCTTCAGATAAAGCAACCAAAGTCCATACTTTGTTGGTGTATAAGGATTCCATCTCAGATCGCTAAGCATCCAGCTATTCTTACGGAGTCCCACTCTTGATGGCCAGCTCGAAACTAGTTGGGTCATCATCTCATGATGTAATTCTCGCTCCCACTGTCATAGAGAAACCGAAGTATCTCTCAGGTGGGTGAGGAACCCTGCTAGATCGGCGGAGAGGCTGAGGTTCGTTGGAAACTATTGAATCCTTCAGGTTTACCAAATCATCAGCTGTAGTTTGTATAGCTGGAACCATTCTAGTTCTACATAACTGAACTTGCCTCGAGCTTGTCCGGATTTTGCTTTTAGATATAGGCCGGACAACCCCAAATCTTAACAAACTTAAGATATAGGCTCTTCCCTTTCCATATCACATATGAAGTGGTAGGCAACTGATTTGATTTGAACCCTATTCAATAGGTATGCAGCTTCTCAAGTGCATAACTCCCAAAAGGAAATAGGCAACTCAGTAGTACTCATCATAGAGCACACCATATCACGTAGGGTGTGATTGCTCCGCCCCGATACACCGACGTACTGTGGTGGACACGGAGGAGTAATGCTGAGAGAGAAACTTATTCTCCTTTTGAATGGTTCAGGAATCCCGTGCTCAAGTAATCTCCTCCTTGATCACATCAAAGGACATAATACTTATACCCATTTTTAGTTCTCTACTTCTAATTTATATTCATTGAATTTCTCAAAAGTTCCAGACTTGTGTTTCAACAGGAACATATGTCCGGATCTTGAAAGATAATCAGTGAATCTAATGAAGTTCAAAGAACCGGTCTTGGCATGTGAAGACAGGGGACCTTCATACATCAGCATGTATCAATCCCAAGAGTTCACTAACTCTTTCTCTGTTTCCAATAAACAGAGCTGTAGTCATCTTATCTTTGTGACATGACCGGCAAGTTTCACAAGATGTAAATTCAAACAAATTTAAATATGCATCTTAATGTAACTTTAGCTAGTCGGGTCGCATTGATATGACCTAGTCTACAATGCCTCAAGAAGGATTCGTTCATTTCTGAACTATTCCTCTTGTGTGTGTTCTGTACACTAAGAACTGTGGTTTGATTTAGAATGTCTATGCTTTTAGATAACGTACCTGTAAGTGCACGGCGGCGCCCCGGCCGTCAATCGAGGCCAAAATGCGGAAGCGATGATTTACTTTAACTTTTTGAACCGGCACCACCGCGAACTAAAATCCTGGATCGGGCCATTAATCTAGTCCTAGCTATCAAGGGAAGGGGTAGAGAGATATACCGAGCGATCCGTGTCCTTCGGTCTTCCCGTCGTCGTCCCGATCTCCCCGCGGAGTCTCCGGTCTCCACCTCCTCGCCGGAAGGGCACCACGTCGCCGGGTTCTTTTACGGGCTCCCACCTCTGGACCGAGGCAACTCGGGCACGAAGTTGGCGAGCCGACGTGCCCAAGGATTGCTGTAGAATACGTGTAGTGTTCTATGTCTCATTTGGGGTATTGGAAGTTGCCTTTGGTGGAGGAAATGAACTAAGACTTTTTGGAGATGAAACTTTAGGATTTTTGTGAAGTCAAAAGACCAAAAATCCCACCACAAAAATATGGGCAGCCCCCTCCCTTTATGTGGCCGGCCATGCATGAGGAGAGCAATGAGAATGGGGGTGTGTATGTGTGAGAGAGTGAGCAACAATCATGCAAGAGAGAGATCAAATATTATCATGAAAAGAAATGATCACAAAAACAAACTCACACTCCACCAACCATCATCATTACTCCAAAGTCAAGCAATCATGAAGAAGACAAGAAGTCAAGGGATGGTGTAACCATCATGAAGCAAGGATATGCAAATAACACCCTCCACAAATGCTTATTTGCACAAATGCAAATAAGCCCTCCTCTACCAATCTTCAGCCAATGAAAGATACAAAGAAATATGGCCGAAACGGAAAACAAACTGGCAACTCCAAAAAACTGATCCCGTAATAAATTACAGGAAAACCCCGCTACTGTATATACATACCCGAATTTGTATTCCGACCGAAATACAAATGCAATGAGACAAAATCTACACTGTACAATACTAGGATCCGGCTTAAACCAAAGCCCGCTAGTATTAACCGTCCGATCCTGATCCGTGCAATGCCGCACGTATCTGATCGAACCCTGCCATATCTCCATACGGCCTCTACAGCGTTTCGCCCGAAAACTTGAGCAACTGAATGTGGGGGACTCTAAAGACTCGTCAATATTATGGCTGTGGATTTAACCACTAGCACGTCAGAGGTATAAGCCATACATGACGGGCTACCAGCTATTGACCAAAAGGGACGTCGATGAGCAAACTCATCCTGACACCCTACTGAGCCTGTCAGTGACAATATCCGTACAGTCCGGTCCGTTCGTCTATGAGCATCGCATGGCGGGCCTAGGGGGTTGGTAAAAGTCAGACCCCTAAAAGCGGTACAAGTCGTGTCGGAGTGTAGCCCAGAACACCCTGAGATACTACTGGAATACCTACAAGTAAATCTCCTGCCTTGGCCAAGGACTTCGTGTAATGGCTCTCCTAGACACAGCGCGACCTCACCCCCAATACCGGGAGAGACGAACCCCTGCAGATCCGCTCACTGCCTCCATGTGGCTCGGGACTGTACCCAACTAAAATCTGTTTGCACGTCTCCTTTGAGCGTGGTAGGGTAGTAATCAAAGTACAGTGGGAACTCATAGGAGACAAATGACGATCCTCAGGTCGATGAACTAACCTGTACACATGTCACCAGGGAACTGCTATCTGACGTCAGGTATAAAACTAACTAGCATGTTCCCGGCGAGTCCTGTCCGGTGTACTCATAACCCAATGAGCACCTGTATACATCTTAGGTGAACCAACTGACACCAGTGGCTTGTGAGACCGGCCACCGCCCGTCGTCGGGGTCTCGACTGTATACACTAGTCTACTATGGAGTATCGATGCCCTGTCTCGAAACTCCCACGACTAGGGACCTTTTAAGGATGTGCTTATAGACTACCAGCTCTCACGTATATGATCGCCCTCATACTGCTGGCAGTCAAGCAAGAATCCTAGGGGCTCTACCAACGTGTAATAGTGACCTGTAAGGTCATCTAAAGCAGTACACGATGATAAAGATAAACCAGATAGCATACTATCATCTTGAGTAAGACTGTCCTACGGGGATAGGTCCTCCCTCAATCATTGCAATCACGTGCCTGTGATCCAATAATTGACTCTGAGGGCACTATCTCCAACAATCTCCCACTTGCACTCAAGGCTAATTATTGCGATGTCGCATACTCACAGCCCGTGTGATACCGAACACCCAACTCCTCTTCTAGTCAGTCTCACAAAGCTCGTTTGCGAAACTATTGCGTTCGAGGAATAGCCTCAGTGAGTGGATCCGCTTTGATGTTTCTTTCCATGTCTCTCTATATCTCAAGTTCGCGGAGAAAGCCATCTCCCGAAATGAGCAATACCTGTCTTAGAATGTGTCTGGATGTCTGATGGGACCTAGCTTATAAATGAACTCCAAATCCAAACTTCTTAGACTGTATCGTCAACTGAACTTAATCAGTATCCTGCGCCATGCCTCCCTCAGTATTGCCTTGGACCACCTGTCCAAAATACTGCCCCTCGTCAGAAGGAAAACTATAACTCTGACAACCTCCTTGTCGTCCAGGTCACCTTGGAAGCCTGGAATGATAACTGTCTCCCGAATGAGGCTGTTGTTATCATATCCCTAGAACATCCACTTATGTTCTAAAACTGCTTCCGACTGTTTCTCCAGGATTGGATCAATGTCAACTTACTACATCTAGTGCAAAAACAACATCTGGTGTGGTACTTGACATCTCATGATTGACTCAATTGCCTGAGCAAGTGATCTGCCAATCATGCACATCCCTCTCCCCTTTAGTCTCTATGACACCTTTAGAGAGGGTGACTCCATCACCTGCAGGTACACCACCATGCCAGGAGTCGTCCATTCTAAAGCACCTCTAGAATGCTGTCTAACTACCCTGATTGGGAAACTATCCAAATCTAGATCTAAAACCATAGATCTAGTAACCAATATGTCTGATATAATGTCCAAGTCCCATGTGGAGAAACCACTGTGTGACGACCAAAGTATAACCGATCGTAGTATAGGAATATCACTTCCTACTCTGTGTATGTCATCCAAATACCAGGACATCACACCCTACTACCTTCTTAACAGATCCATCCCCTATTCTGATGAAGTCAAACCTATGACTGTCACATCAGAAATAGATGATCTATCTCCGCTATATCTGCTTTAGTCTATAAATAGACATAAGCCACCTGTCCACCAATGCTTCCGCTGGTCCCACTGACTACGACAACCCTCTGGAAGAGTCATATACACGTACACTTCTAAAGCTAGTTTAGAACGACGCTATACTCATCCTCCTGCCGGGTCTCGCAGCCTGGAACAACAGCAATGGCAAGTCTGGGTAAACAAGAACCTCCCTGTCACCGTCCTTGAGGCTACCGGAGTACCTCTCGGGTGCCTGAGGTTACCCACCGTATCTGCGGAGTGGCCAATGGAATGTCAAACCAGATTGAATCTTTAAGTTCTTATCAAATCTTCAGTAATCGTTTGCGGTTCTGGAATCACTTCTAGTTCTACCATACTCCCACTACTGTTTTCTGAAAAAATCCATTTTTATTAAAACTGTGGCGAGTCTAGAATAATATCACTATTGATCTTCCAGATGGTAGAAAGTCAACCCTCGTCATAGCCTGGGTCAACCCACAAACAGCCATTACAGAAACGTGCCTTGAGTTATCCAGAGTCTGGTTTTAAGCATAAGCCAGACAACTCCCCGTACCTTAATATCGTTAAGATATGAACTGTTCTATATCCAATACAGAAACAGAGGCACTGATTTAATTGAACCAGATTCAAATCATGCAGCTGTCTCCAGTGCATGTCAACTAAATGGAAGGAGGCCGATCAGCGTTACTCAACTTAGGAGTGCTTCCAATTATGAGTAACCTGAAAGAGAAGCAAGTTCTCTTAATCATTACTATCAACTGAATACCCTACACAAGTATCTACATCTTCGATCACCTTGAAGAATCACGATACTTGCAACATCTGGTTCTCTATTTTACTCTTATACCTATAACTTCTCAAAACTTGGACCCTGTGTTTCTACGAAACACCTGTCTAAGAACTAGAGAAGTCATAAGTAAACCGAATATAGTACGAGGACCATCCTTTCTGTCCTAATGGACACTGGACAATATACAATACTCTGTACAAGTCCCTTGAGTCTAAAAACTCACTCCCTGTGTGTTGTACGTTGAAAACTGTACTTATGGTTAAGAAAAATTACACCGCTGTTTAATACTCCTTACCTAACCATCAACTGATATAGGTAAATGTCATCGACATAATTTCAAAAAGGTATATCTCACTCTATAAAAATAGACGTACAGATATATCAATTTGAAATTGGTGTATTATAACGGATATTCAAAACCAAATATTCGTCGTCCGGCAAACAACCCAGGTGACTTCCTCAAATATCACCAATTACAACGAATTCCGATATAATGAGGATGATCACCTAATTCCTAATAACTTACTCCCACTCATCATCTGTAAAACCATACAGATGTGAGAATCATACCTGGTAAATACATACCCTGGAGTAAGTATCTAATCGGGAAATCAGTTTTTCTTTAACAGTACACAGTGAAGCTGAAACATTGAAATGTTTCGTAGGGGTATCCTGGTATTCCTAGTAATGCCTCTTCCATTATCCAGATTCACAACTGTAACCGTATAAATCTCTGCCACTTCTCCAAATCCCTTCATATGTCTTTAGTCATTACCTTCTGTACACCCCTTTAGGCCAAATGGTTTTCTTCCTTCCCTACCGTTCGGCACCAGCCTATGGTTTGGAAGAAGACTGTCCAATAAGCATAATGGGTGTACTGTCCTAATCCTAGAAGCACTCGCAATGCGAGAGAAGGTGAAGATAAAAGACAACCGAATAAACCTTATTCCTAGTTCTCCTGAACCAGAATCCATCCCCGAACTGGAACAAGTTCCTTTCGAGTTCGTATATAACCATACGATGGAGTATCCAATAAACTGTGGATTTTCGTAGTGATACGGAGTGTCCTGGAGAAATACAAAGGTGAAGTGGGAGTGGTAATGAAATACTTGGTTTGGTCGTGAATATCAGTCGCAATTTACTTTGCCCTCTTACTAATCCCTTTCTTTGTCTTTACATAATACCTTCTGTACACCATCGCTAGGCTAATTGGTTTTCTTCATTCCCTACCGGTCGGCACCTGCCTATGGTTTGGAAGAAGACTATCCAATTTGCGTAATAGGTGTACTATCTCCTAAACCAAGGAGTACTCACAACTTGAGAGAAGGAAAAAGGAAAAGACAACTGAATAGTCCTATTCGTTTTCTCCAGAACCGGAAACCATCCTCGAATAAATTCCTTCGAGTTCGTATATAACCATACGATGGTTTTGTCCAATGGAAGTGGACGTTCGTAGTAATACGGGGTGTCCTGGAGAAAAGGGTAAAAGTAGGAGTGGCAATGAGGTGTGCAACTCTGACAATCCAAAAGCCAGTCTTATAAGAAGGTTCGGTCAACTTGGTCTCTGAGTCATAGTCTAGGGTCGGGTCAATGGTCGCTGCCAAAGAGAGAGAGAAAAGAAACACTCAGCGTGCACTCTAACCTAGATCAGAATGGTTACCAATTTATCTAATCTGGAAACCTCCCACTGTACCGTCAAATTCTTCTCCAAACCTGAAAGAAGAATTAGTCGGGATCACCCGAGGAGTAAACCAACTAATCAGTGGGAATCGGGATCCAACTATCATCGCATGATAACGTGACGGAATCCGCTCACGTTATCACACTCCAGAAGGTATGCGTATATCTGGCAAGTTTCAGTTTTTTAGAAACTCCCGATGTGATTTTTACCCCATGCTCTTATGACCTTGACTTTGGCCAACATATCATAAGTCACATATCAAGTTCTACCCGTCATTCTCCAGGTTAATTTGAGCCCACCCATACATACCCTTGACTTTGGCCAAAATAGTAGTACGACTGCCCCAAACCAACGCATCTATCTATGCTGCATATGAATACCCAATAGCTACCAATCACTGTGCCTTGACTTTGGCCAACATACACGGCTTGAATACTATTGACTACCCATATGAAACGACGGAGGGCAACGAATGGTTTCTGGCGAAAACCTTTAATGTAATGAACTTGATATCGTTGAAGGAACAGGATAGCTTTATAAAAATATAGTGACGAAAACCTTTGCTAAAGAGGTCACTCCCGGTGAAGGGATCTCGGCTCTTTCCCCGTAGAATGAGGTGCAGGATATTCCAACCGAATACCATGATGCAAAGCAAAAATAATCGGCTATAGTGAAGTTATTGCCCTGACGCAAACTTCTGTCCAAGGGGTCACTCCCGGTGAAGGGATCTCGACCCTTGCCTCGTCGACTGAGGAGCAGGATATTCCAACTGAATACCACGATGCAAAACAAAAGTGAACGTCCTTGCAATAACAGCTTTTTGAAAAAGTGTTCCAACAACATCAGATTAGGTTTGTTTAACTTGCATTGATCCAAATCAATGCAGTCCCATCAATTGATCACACCATAAAGAGCGAAAATAATGACGTACGTATATGCCATCCGCATTCGCCACTGGGTCCCGTCATTACCCGTTAGGTTAGTTAACTAACGACAGAGCAGGGACTGGACTAGCGCGGATGCAAAACATATACAACATCTACTAGTATATATATCAATATATAATATTTCGCTCAAGGCGTGATAAAATGCAACATCACAGAAATGTACAACATCACAGAACAATACAGATATCTGGGATCCCCGGGTTTCACAGAGCCGCTACTGAAACCCGACGTTCCCCTGGTCGTGTGCATAGCCTGTGCAATGAAATCCTAGACCCCTACGGGCGCGGCAAGTTACCCGCTAAAACCTGAAGTGAGGCAGCCCCCTTCAGCAACGTGAATGGACCACCCAGCACTTCACGGAATCCGGTAACTTGGGCACCCCTCCTGGGTCAACCTGTACTCCCTACGAGTGCCGCGAATAGCCCGCCAATTCTAGAGTGAAGCCCCCTCCGTCTCAATGCCATGAGATGCGGGCCCATTGCCCTCTAGAACCCGGCTATCCGTGCACCCCTCCGTGGGGTAATCCTAGTACAGAAAGTAAAATATACATACAACGGGTACATCGACCTCGACCCGGTCGTGCCCCAAAAGAATAATATACAAACAGGCAGTGACGGCAGTCTACATGTCGGACGCTCGCCCCGCAATATCAAATGTACATAATACAACCAAAACTGTACTAGCATTGCATCCAGGCTATCCTCCACGACCAATCCGCAATATCACAGCACAATCACAGAACATCAACATGAATGTCACGTTCGAAAATCCGTCTAACCGGGCTATAGCAGTTAGACAGGATTTACCGATCAAGTAACATTCACGGTCGCAGATATAATGTAAATACTATGAACTAATGTGTTTAAAATTTTCGATCGATCAAATTTTACCAAGTGGGCCCCAAGCATTACTGTAGCACTTAAAGAAATTCTGGGCCCAAAAATAATATTCCAAAACCCATATTTTCAACCCAGAAGCCCACTGAAAAGATTTTATGCATTGATCACTCTTTACTGCCGCGGAACCGCGGCCCTAACTGGGGTTTGGCCGCGGTTCCGCGCTCTCCTTAAGGATTCAATGCATCGAATTTCTCCAGAAGGCTTATAATTTCCTGCACAGTATTCTGAAACAACCTGAAAAATTTTTGGAGCTAAAAAAATTTCGACAGAAACCTGATGCATTGAAAATGCGGATTTTGGAATTTTTTTGTTCGATCGGAAATGTAAACACGTTAGACAAAGCTAGACTAG
This sequence comes from Agapanthus africanus, assembly GCA_030015575.1. Lineage (NCBI taxonomy): Eukaryota > Viridiplantae > Streptophyta > Magnoliopsida > Asparagales > Amaryllidaceae > Agapanthus > Agapanthus africanus. The sequence continues at coordinate 455,001,647 of JASDDO010000001.1, read as the reverse complement.
GTTAATGGCCTGGCTCTGATACCACTGTAAGTGCACGGCGGCGCCCCGGCCGTCAATCCGAGGCCAAAATGCGGAAGCGATAATTTACTTTAACTTTTTGAACCGGCACCACCGCGCACTAAAATCCTGGATCGGGCCATTAATCTAGTCCTAGCTATCAAGAGAAGGGGTAGAGAGATATACCGAGCGATCCGTGTCCTTCGGTCTTCCCGTCGTCGACCCGATCTCCCCGCGGAGTCTCTGGTCTCCACCTCCTCGCCGGAAGGGCACCACGTCGCCGGGTTCTTTTACGGGCTCCCACCTCTGGACCGAGGCAACTCGGGCACGAAGTTGGCGAGCCGACGTGCCCAAGGATTGCTGTAGAATACGTGTAGTGTTCTATATCTCATTTGGGGTATTGGAAGTTGCCTTTGGTGGAGGAAATGAACTAAGACTTTTTGGAGATGAAACTTTGGGATTTTTGTGAAGCCAAAAGACCAAAAATCCCACCACAAAAATATGGGCAGCCCCCTCCCTTTATGTGGCCGGCCATGCATGAGGAGAGCAATGAGAATGGGGGTGTGTATGTGTGAGAGAGTGAGCAACAATCATGCAAGAGAGAGATCAAATGTTATCATGAAAAGAAATGATCACAAAAACAAACTCACACTTCACCAACCATCATCATTACTCCAAAGTCAAGCAATCATGAAGAAGACAAGAAGTCAAGGGATGGTGTAACCATCATGAAGCAAGGATATGCAAATAACACCCTCCACAAATGCTTATTTGCATAAATGCAAATAAGCCCTCCTCCACCAATCTTCAGCCAATGAAAGATACAAAGAAATATGGCCGAAACAGAAAACAAACTGGCAACTCCAAAAAACTGATCCCGTAATAAATTACAGGAAACCCCGCTACTGTATATACATACCCGCATTTGTATTCCGACCGAAATACAAATGCAATGAGACAAAATCTACACTGTATAATACTAGGATCCGGTTTAAACCAAAGCCCGCTAGTATTAACCGTCCGATCCTGATCCGTGCAATGCCGCACGTATCTGACACCAACTGACACCAGTGGCTTGTGAGACCGGCCACCGCCCCTCGTCGGGGTCTCGACTGTAGACACTAGTCTACTCTGGAGTATCGATACTTTGTCTCGAAACTCCCACGACTAGGGACCTTTTAAGGATGTGCTTATAGACTACCAGCTCCCACGTATATGATCGCCCTGGCAGTCAAGAAAGAATCCTAGGGGCTCTACCAACGTGTAATAGTGACCTGTAAGGTCACCTAAACCTGTACACGATGATAAAGATAAACCAGATAGCATACTATCATCTTGAGTAAGACTGTCCTACTGGGATAGGTTCTCCTCAATCATTGCAATCACGTGCCTGTGATCCAATAATTGACTCTGAGGGCACTATCTCTAACAGTACCTGAACTGATCAACTCTTGATATAGGAAATGTTCAAAACATTATCCAACAATACAAAATTATATCCTTTCTTTACTAATGAAGAGACTGATATGATGTTGTACATCAGGTTCGGTATCTAATAACATTCGTTCAGAATCAATGTATTCTGGTAATACAGGGTGATAGTGACCAACAGACTTGGCTGCAACACTTGCACCGTTTTTATCTCATGAAACTTATCACCCGTTCTCAGTTCTCTACCTATCTGTAGCCCATGTAACAAATTACATATGTGGGATCCTGATCCGGTATCAAATACCCAAGACGTAAAGGACACTGAGAAACAGTTCTCGGTAATGAACACACCCGAAGAAGATGCATCAACATGCACTTTCTTCGTTTGGGCGGCACGGGAATTCTGGTATTCCCCAATTTCCTGCTCTGTCTTATAACAATTATAAGTTGGAGCGGGACCAACGTTCCCCAGCTCAGTATAACAAGAGGGTTCGGTCAAATACATCCGTATTATTATCTTGATTAAGGCGTGATATGGTCGCTACCTGAAGAGAGAGATAAAAAAACACTCAGCGTATGCTCTTGCAAGATTAGATTGGTTATCTAATATATCTAATCAAGATGTCTCCCACTGTTTTAGTCAAATCTTCCTTCAAACCCTAAAAGGAAAGACTAGCCGGGATTAATTACACGCTACAAGTTCGCCAATCTTTCAGCCAGGCCAGTATCGGTACTTTGAGGGAGGTGCCCCGTGCTTTCGCACGGACCTAATTAAAGTAAACCTCGTTTTCCCAGGAGCATAACCCCGTTGACACCTTTCTAGACACCTACTTGATCGGCTAATTGTAATGTGTAAAACTCACCCAGGAGTAACTCTTACTCGCAGCGGGTATCGGGATCCAACTATCTCATAGAAGGTATGTAATCTCATTGCAAATTTCAACACTTGAAATTCCCAATAATATTTTACCCCTAGCGTCCTATGATCTTGACGAATGCCAACAAACCATAGGCTACTAGTTAAGTTCAACCCGTCATTTCCAGATTGAATTAAACTCACCCGCACGACCCTTGACGAAAGCCAACAAAGCCGCACGACTACCCTAACTCAATCGCATCATATGCTTATGCAGATAAGCATAAATAGCTACCGCACACTACGCCTTGACGAAAGCCAACAAACGCAGCACGAATACTATGAAGTACTTATCTGAAATGACGGAGGGCTACGATAGGTTTTTAAGAAAAACCCTTTGTGTAATGAACTTGATATCGTTGTAGAATCGAGTGATTTTAAATGGAATGTTTTTGAGGCTTTTCTAGTTTCGCTAAAGAGGTCACTCCCGGTGAAGGGATCGTCGGCTCTTTCCTCATCGAATAAGGTGCAGGATATTTCACAAATATCGCTGTGCAAAGCAAGAACTATAAAAGCAATCAAAAGACAAACCGAGTTTGTAGCATCTGCTAGTTTCACTAAAGAGGTCACTCCCGATGAAGGGATCTCGGCTCTTTCCTTATCGAATAAGGTGCTGGATGTTCTACAAGGAACACCGCTATGCAAAGTAAGAACTAGAGCTACCTGTTTTTGAGACAAGTTTCTACAACATCTTTAGGTTTCTTTTATTTCATTAATCTCATTAATGAAGTCCCAATTTATTATGCTTCACAAGCATCACATTTGAAACGAAATCTGCAATATAACATATATCTCATATATATAATATAAACATTCGTCTCAGACAGTAATATGATCTCATCACAGAACATTGCAGCAGAAGAACATATATGAAATATTGGATATACTAGGACGTCCGTGTTTTAATACGAGCCTGTATAAAACACGGATTCCACGGTCGCGATGAATGGCCAAACCCACATCCCTAGACCCCTACGAGAGCGGCAAGCAACACTGCCAATTCTAGGTTAGGAGATCTGGTCTCGACTCCTCGAGATGGTCTTCCACTGGACCCTAGAACCCGGTTACTTGTGCTCCCCGCCTTGGGTCTACCTAATGCGGAAAAGTAAATAATATACAATGGTGACATCATCCTCAGCCCGGAAGTGCCCCAATAAAAGAATATTACATACAAATGAATTTTACATGAATGAAAAAGAAAAACTCTCATCTCACATAAAACCCCCGGCTATTCAAACGCGACGATCCAATACAACATATCACAGCAACACATAATATCTCATATCATCAATGTAAGTAAGTATGCGTATCCCGATTGTCGTTGAGGTATAGCAACGAAGCCGGCGATACACCACATACTACGCTTACGGTCACAGAAAAGAAAGTGTAAAACTACAACAGTTGGAATCCGCAACCTCTTTAGACATCGCATGCCTAACCAAATGAATTCCTTAGACATCGCATGCCTAACAATTATAAACTCCTCATTTTAGTCTCATTATCGAAAACTCTTTTCAATATCTAGTCGGGCAATTCAACAAGATTCCCGACATCCTGATCGAATGCTCGTCGCAAACTTTAGTAGAGGGCCGCACCCCCGGATGCCGTCGACGAAGTGCACTAAGGCGGAACACCGCTGCCGCGAGCAACCGAACGGATGCTTTTGGCGATGGAGTTCTCCTACAGTCACTTGGTCGGGGCTATGGGGCGTGGCTGTCTATTAAGTTTACCCGGCGAGTATCCGCGTACGCTACGTGATTGCGACGGACTTTTGATCACATCAAAATTCCGTGGCAACCGATCAATTGAGACTAAACTGCTATGTTTATAATATTCAAATTAGTTATCTCATAACTACCTGTGGATTCCGAATATCGTATCACATTCCAGATAAAAAGACAGTGTTAAACTTTCCGATCGAATAATCAAACACCCAAGATTTCCCAAATAGCTCAATACTTGAGCGGAGTTCAAAAATATCCATCACATGCCACAGTACCGATGGTCCAGCCATAGAAGGGTCAAGCCAACGCCTCACATGTGGCACGCCGTACTGCCCCAAACCCTAAGGTTTAGAGGCAGTTCAAGACGGTCACATAATCGAGTTAAGGTTTGTTGTCTTCTAGAGGGTCCACCGCGTTACTTGCATGACTTAGAACGTTCTTAAACTCGAGAAAAAATCCAACTTTTGAAAAATTTTCCGACAGGGGAAAAAGTGAGTTATTGATATCCGTTCGAACTTTTTAACAGTTTCTAAAATTATCCGGAAAAATTAAACGAAGTTGAATTATCTGATCGAATCAACGAGTCCCCAGTACAACCCAGAAAACTCAACACTTGAGTAAAAATAAAAATTCCCAAAAATATCAGAAAATAAATATTGATATTACTGTGCAAACAGTAAACAATGGGTCTACTGTTTGGCCGCGGAACCGCGGCCAAAGCAATGGTACGGCCGCGGATCCACGGCGGTTTAGAGGTATTTTGGGCACGTGTTTCACAGTAACTCTTGTATTTCCCTGCTGATTTTTTGTGTATTTTTAATCCAGAAAAAATCACCTTTTTAGAAAAAATCCAGAGAGGGGTCTAAACTAGGGTTTCGGGGTTCGATCGGACTTTAAACTTTGTCTAGACTTCGCCTAAAGCTCTAGCTTGTCTCTGATACCACTGTATGGTTGCTAGGCACATGCACAAGGGTCTACGAGGCATCATCCATGCCCGATTTAAGAATTAGCCGTGCCGAACAACCCAAAGCCGGATCTTTAAACTAGAGATTAGGCGAAAACAAGTATGTTAAACACTTTAACACTAAGTGAGAGCGATTACAACCTTTGTAGATCCGGTCCTTCACTTCTTAAACTCTGTGTTGAGGTCTCTTCGCTGCGATCATCGTGTTCCGGACTCTCGAGAGGCTCCACGAAGAGAAAGATGCAAGCTTGCTTCCGTTCTTCGATAACAAAGATGATCTGGCTTGAAGTTTTATTAACACAAGCTCTCACTCACTAAATGAAGTGAACACTCTCATCTAAAGGGTAAGGATAGATGAGAATGATGAAGTAGGATTTTTGCTCTCATTTATAATCTTTTTCTCACACATAATCATCACACAAGAAAAACCTAGAAAGCTTTTTCCAAAGCTCAAAGATGAAGAAGAAGAATAGTGTGTTCGTTTGTGATGAATAATGATAAGATAATAATGATGAATAATGCAACCATGGTCAACTAAACCCTTGTAGAGATTTAACTAGGGCTATGGTTTGGGTTGGGTTAAAGGTGAGTCACTTGAAAATATCAAGCATAATAACTTTTCCATGACAAAAGAAAACCTTCTAGAAGGTTCCAGAAATGATTAACCCAAATCAAACCCTAACCATGTTTAATCTCCACTAAACATGTTGCATTAATAATCATATCATGTTACAATATTATATATCACATATATAATATTTATTGTAACATAATAAAATAATACAATTAACATATATCGCATATATATCAATGTATTACCCGAGTGAGAAAAAGAATCTTTTAGTGAGCTTATATTAGTTAATGTAATTTAATATATCATATATATTATTATACATTAAATCATCGAATCAACACTTAATCCGACAATCCGGCTATATCGCATATAACCGACTAATATATCATTTACCGATTCATCGAATCAACACTTGATTCGATGACCCGGCTGATATCAAATATCGTGAGAATAGAATACGGTAACTCATATCGCATTATCCTCAGTCCTGCACATATCACATATGTGCCCCTACTCCATTTTTCCTGAGTCAAGAAACCTCTGTGTAGGACTCTAAAGAATCGTCAATACGCTGGCAGTAGGTGATGATCATATCAAATACCCACAAGCTGCAAGCGGTCAGCTAAACGTAACAGCCACCCAGGTATTGAGCGCTCAGAAGATCAACAAGCAAGCCTGTATATTCTCCTGTGAATCCAATCAGTAACACTCCCGTACAGTCCGATCTCGTCGTCTGATATGTCGCATATCTCGCCTAGGGGTGGTAAACGTCAGACCCCAGTAGCTTGATAAGTCGTGTCGATATGAGGTCTATAACAGTTTGAGAAACTACTGATAACACTTACCAGTAAATCTCAGCAACCCTGGCCAGGGATTTCCAGTTATAGCCAATCGAACACAGCACAACATCAACTCCCTATACCGGGAGAGACGAATCCCCTCCTATCGCTCATTGCCTCCATGTGATTCGGGACTGTACCCAAAAGCCACCTTTTTGCATGCCCTCTTGGATGTGGTATGATGGAAATCAAAGCACAGTGGGAATCACACAAGACTCTATGACGATCTCGGGTCAACAGACTACTCTGTTCCAGTGTCACCGGAGAACTGCCATCTAACGTGAGGTATAATACCATCTGGGAGTTCTCGGTGAGTCCGTCCAGTGTACCCAGTCTCTACTGAGCTCCCGTACACCATCCTTGATGTCAAACACTGATGGATATGGGATCATCCATCGCCCATCATATGGGTCAAGAAGCGTATACGCTAGTCTACTCTTGTGTATCGATGCCCTGTCTCGATACACCCTCGACTAGGAACAGTTATAGGATGTATTCGTCGACTACCGTGGCCCCACTAGTATGATCTCATCATAGTTCCAGTAGTCGAGTACATATCCTAAGGGCTTTATCAACAAGTAACATAGAGACAATAAGAGTTCATGTTAAGATAAAGTATAACCAGATAGCATACTATCATGTCGAGCAAGAAAGTCCTCCCTATATATGTCCAAGCATCCATTACAATATACATCGTATGTACAGTAATGGCCTCTAGGGCATACATATAACTAACAGTCATGAGGTAGAACTGGAAGGAGTTCCAGCTATACAAACTACAGCTGATGATTTGGTAGAACCGGAGGATTCAATAGCTCCCAACGAACCTCAGCATCTCCGTCGATCTGGTAGGGTTTCTCACCCACCTGAGAGATACTTCGGTTTTCTCTATGACAGTGGGAGCGAGGATTGCATCATGAGATGATGACCCAACTAGTTTCGAGCAGGCCATCAAGAGTGGGGACTTTGTGAGAATGGCTGGATGCTAAGCGATCTGAGATGGAATCCATATACACCAACAAAGTATGGACTTTGGTTGCTATATCTGAAGGGTTAAATCCCCATCAGGAGCAAGTATATCTTGAGAAGATTACTTGGTGTATATGGAGAAGTTGAGACTTTCAAAGCTAAGGCTTGTTGTAAAAGGTTCTCGTCATCGACCAGATGTGGATAATGATGAAACCTTTTCTAGTGCCTACGCTTAAGTCCATCCGGATCCTACTTGCCATTGCTACATACCATGACTATGATATCTGGCGGTTGGGTGTCATGACTGCTTTTCTAAATGATGATTTAGAAGAGAGCGTCTATAAGTACACAGCCAGAGGGCTTCGTAGACAGTGGAAGCAGTGGAAACGTGCGCAAGTTGCTTTATGGGTTAAAGCAGGCATCGTGGAGTTGGAACATCTATTTTGATATGGTAGTCAAAGCGTTTGACTTCATCAAAATTGTAGATGAACCTTGTATATACAAAAAAGGTAGTAGGGAGTATGGTGGTGATCCTCGTATTGTACGTGGATGACATACTCTTGATAGGAAAGGAGTTTCCTATGCTACGCTCGGTCAATCTCCTCTTATCACAAGGATTCTCCATATAGGATCAAGGTGATACCTCCTAAATCCTGAGTTTTGGATCTATGCGATAGATCTAAATGGATGTTAGGATTCTCACTAGGTGTAGTGAGATGGTATCAATCGATAATGGGGAGAATCACTGGATACCTTCCAGGGTGGTAAGGTCGACTGAATGTCAGTCACAGGCATTGTCTTTACCCTCAGTGGAGGGACGGTATGTTGGAAGAGTTCCAAGCTAGATACCGTGGCATACTAGACGATAAAGGCTAGAAACATTGCTACCAAGGATGCTACCAAAGAAGCAGTTTGGATGTATATAGAAGTTCATGAGATGAACTTCGTTTCTACCATTGTATGATAATGGAGTTGTGGCTTATGCCTAGGAACCCCGTCCCATCAGTGATCCAGACATATTCTTAGTGTAAGTCTACGGTAGCGCCCTGGCCGCTTGTCCGAGGCCAAAATGCGGAAACGAAAACTTTTTTCTAAACTTGAAACCGGCGCTATCGCAGACTTTAATCCCGGATCGAACCATTAATCTATAACTAGCTAACTAGAGAAGGGTTGGAAAGGCTATACCGATCAATCCGTGTCCTTTGGTCTTTGGCCACCATCCTAAGCTCCTCGCGGCATCTCCGATCTCGATCTTCTCGTCGGAAAGGGCACCACATCAATGAGTCTTTTTACGGGCTCCCGCTTCATCCGAAGCAACTCGGGCACGAAGTTCGCTAGCCGACGTGTCCAAGGTGAAGTAGAGAATGTGTGCGATCACTTTGTCTCAAGCATCCATTGATTCTCAGTGCATGAGAGTGTATGGATGGAGGTTGAAGATGATGCCATTAATGGAGATAGTGAGCTCAAGAGAAGAAAAGAGAAGAAGAAGAAGAAGCCTTTTCTTTTCTTTTGTGTTGAGATGATAATGAGAGTGAGAGAGTGAGATGAAATAATACAAGAGCAAAACTCTCATATGGCTGCCCTTCCTCTCTCCTCTTATCATATCAACCATAAATCAATCAAATAATGTGACACATGCACAAAGAAAGAGACCATGAGTCACCACTTGTGCATGTGTCACAATTAATGCTCCTAATCATGATTTCTGGCTCATAATTTCCATTTGTAAACATTAACCCAAATGTTTACAACAATAAAAAGATATGGCAACATCTAAAGTAAACTCGTGACAGATCACAAGGATACCCCTCACCTGTATATACATACCTGCATCAGCATTCTGACTGAATGCGAATGCGATGAGACTAAAGTAATCCAACAAATCTAATACTAGGATCCGGTTTAAACCAAAGCCCACTAGTATGATCCGCCCGATCATGATCCGTACACTACTGCACGTATATGATCAAACCCTGCCATATATCATACGGCCTCTACAGCGTTTCCCCCGAAACTTGAGAAACTGTCTGTGGGGGACTCTAAACACTCGTCAATATTTTGGCTGTGGATTTAACCACTAGCACGTCAGTGGTACTAGTTGTACGTAACGGGCTACCAGTTATTGACCAAAAGGGAGGTCGATGAGCGAACTCATCCTGACACCCTACTGAGCCTGTCAGTGACAATATCCGTGCAGTCCGGTCCGTTCGTCTATGAGCATCGCATGTCGGGCCTAGGGGGTTGGTAAAAGTCAGACCCCCAAAAGTGGTACAAGTCGTGTTGGAGTGTAGCCCAGAACACCCTGAGATACTACTGGAATACCTACCAGTAAATCTCCTGCCTTGGCCAAGGACTTCGTGTAATGGTTCTCCTAGACACAGCGCGATCTCACCCCCAATACCGGGAGAGACGAAACCCCTACCGATCCGCTCACTGTCTCTATCTGGCTCGGGAATGTACCCAACTAAAACCTGTTTGCACGACTCCTTTGAGCAGTTGTAGAGTAGTAATCAAAGCACAGTAGGAACTCACATGAGACAAATGACGATCTCAGGTCGATGAACTAACCTGTACACATGTCACCAGGGAACTGCTATCTGACGTCAGGTATAATACCAACTAGCATGTTCCCGGCGAGTCCTGTCCGGTGTACTCATAACCCAATGACCACCTGTATACATCTTAGGTGATCCAACTGACACCAATGGCTTGTGAGACCAGCCACCGCCCCTCGTCGGGGTCTCGACTGTATACACTAGTCTACTAATGGAGTATCGATGCCCAGTCTCGAAACTCCCACGACTAGGGACCACTTTAAGGATGTGCTTATAGACTACCCAACTCTCACGTATATGATCGCCATCATACTGCTGGTAGTCAAGCAAGAATCCTAAGGGCTCTGTCAATGTGTAATAGCGACTTGTAAGGTCACCTAAAGCAGTACACGATGATAAAGATAAACTAAATAGCATACTATCATCTTGAGTAAGACTGTCCTATCGGTATAGGCCCTCCCTCAATCATTGCAATCACGTGCCTGTGATCCAATAATTGACTCTGAGGGCACTATATCCAACACTTAAGCAGTATCACCTGATCATGGAGATGGATGATCTTCAGGGAGATCGAAGTTAAGAGAGTAGACACAGAGGAAAACAGGGCGGATCCACTCACAAAGGCCTATTCCCAGTAGAGACTTTTATGGGATGGTTGAGTATGAGATACTTCAACCACTGCTGATTGTTGGGTATGAGATACTACAACAGATGGCCCTAGTGCAAGTGGGAGATTGTTAGTTATATGTATGCCCTAGAGGCCATTACTGTACATACGATGTATATTGTAGTGGATGCTTGGACATATATATGGAGGACTTTCTTGCTCGACATGATAGTATGCTATCTGGTTGCTCTTTATCTTAACATGTACGCTGATTATCTCTATGTTACTTGTTGATAAAGCCCATAGGATGAGTACTTGACCACCAGAACTATGATGCAGATCATACTAGTGGGGACAGAGTAGTCTCTAAGTACATCCTTCAAATGTTCCTAGTCGTAGGTGTATCAAGACAGGGCATCGATATACCAGAGTAGACTAGCGTATAGCTTCTCGACCCATGTAGACGGGCGTTGGATGATCCCATATCCATTGGTGTTTGACATCAGAGACAGTATACAGGTGCTCAATGAAGACTGGGTACACTGGACGGACTCGCCGAGAACTCGCAGATGGTATTATACCTCACGTCAGATGGCAGTTCTCTGGTGACACTGGTACAGGTTAGTCTGTAGACCCAAGATCGTCATAGAGTCTTGTGTGATTCCACTGTGCTTTGATTTCCACCTTACCACGTTCAAGAGAACGTGCAAAACGATGGCTTTTGGGTACAGTTCTGAGCCACATGGAGGCAATGAATGATAGGAGGGGTTTCGTCTCTCCCGGTATAGGGAGTTGATGTTGCGCTATACTCGATTGGCTATAACAGGAAGTCCTTGGCCAAGGCTGCTTCAGAGATATACTGGTAAGTGTTATCAGTAGTTTCTCGACCCGTTATGAGCCTCATATCGACACGACTTATCGAGTTACTGGGGTCTGACGTTTACCACCCCTAGACGAGATATGCGACATATCAGACGAAGAGACCGGACTGTACGGTAGTGTTACTGATTGGATTCGCAGGAGTGTGAGCAGGCTTGCTTGCTGATCTTTTGATCGTTCAATACCCGGGTGGCCATTACGTTTAGCAGACCGCTTGCGGCTTGTGGGTGTTTGATATGATCATCACCTATTACCGGCGTATTGACGAGTCTTTAGAGTCCTACATAGGGGTTTCCTGGCTCAAGCGAAACGAAGTAGGAGCACATATGTGATATGTGCAGGACCGAGATTAATGCGATATGTGATATCGCATTCATTCTCGCGATGTGTGACATGGATGGTTATATGTGATATAGCCGGGTTATCGGATCAAGTGTTGATTCGATAAGATATTACATTATGATATTAGTCGGTTATATGTGATATAGCCGGATTACTAAATCAAGTGTTGATTTAATAATTTAGTGTATAATTATATATATTTGATATATTATATTACATTAACTAATATTAGCTAACTTAAGATTTCTTTTCTCACTTTGGATACATTGATGAATATGTGATATATGTTAAATGTATGTTACAAATGCAACTAGGGTTAATGAGGGTTAAACCATGCTAGGGTTAAGAATATGGTTTAAATTTATCATTAAGTTATTCAAATATTATGGATAATAGTCATGGTTGATATTTGTTGAAAGCTTGTAAGCATCTTTGACTTTTTCCATTTTCTTTGTCATGCCTAAGATATTTTTGACCTAACCTTTAACCATAGCACATGGTTTGTTAGTTATATGTATGCCTTAGAGGCCATTACTGTACATATTATGTATATTGTAGTGGATGCTTGGACATATTTAGGGAGGACTTTCTTGCTCGACATGATAGTACGTTATCTGGTTGCTCTTTATCTTAACATGTACTCTGATTGTCTCTATGTCACATGTTGATAAAGCCCTTAGGATGAGTACTTGACTACCAAGACTATGATGCAGATCATACTAGTGGGGACAGTGTAATCGCCAAGTACATCCTTCAAATGTTCCTGGTCATGGGAGTACCGAGACAGGGCATCGATACTCCAGAGTAGACTAGCGTATGCGCTTCTTGACCCATATGATGGGCGATGGATGATCTCATATCCATTGGTGTTTGACATCAAAGAAGGTATACAGGTGCTCAGTGGAGACTGGGTACACTGGACGGACTCGCCGAGAACTCCCAGATAGTATTATACCTCACGTCAGATGGAAGTTCTCTGGTGACACTGGTACAGAGTAGTCTGTAGACCCGAGATCGTCATAGAGTCTTGTGTGATTCCCACTGTGCTTTGATTTCCATCATACCACGTCTAAGAGGGCGTGAAAAAAGGTGGCTTTTGGGTACAGTCCCGAATCACATGGAGGCAATGAGCGATAGGAGGGGATTCGTCTCTCCCGGTATAGGGAGATGATGTTGTGTTGTGTTCGATTGGCTATAACTGGAAATCCCTGGCCAGGGTTGTTGCGATTTACTGGTAAGTGTTATCAGTAGTTTCTCGAACTGTTCTAGACCTCATATCGACACGACTTATCAAGCTACTGGGGTCTGACGTTTACCACCCCTAGGCGAGATATGCGACATATCAGACGAAGAGACCGGACTGTACTGGAGTGTTACTGATTGGATTCGCAGGAGAATATACAGGCTTGCTTTTTGATCTTCTGATCGCTCAATACCTGGGTGGCTGTTACGTTTAGCTGACCGCTTGCAGCTTGTGGGTGTTTGATATGATCATCACCTACTGCCGGCGTATTGACGATTCTTTAGAGTCCTACACAGAGGTTTCTTGGCTCAGGCAAAATGGAGTAGGAGCATATATATGATATGTGCGGGACCGAGAACAATACGTGTATGTGATACCGTATTAGATTCTCACGATATGCGATATCGGCCGGGTATATATGATATAGCCGGGTCATCGGATCAAGTGTTGATTCGATGAACTGATACAGATTATATTAGTCGGTTATTTGAGAAATAGCCGGATTATCGGATCAAGTGTTGATTCGATAATTTAATGTATAATTATATATTTGATATATTAAATTACATTAACTAATATAAGCTCACTAAAAGATTCTTTTTCTCACTCGGGTAATACATTGATATATATGCGATATATGTTAATTGTATTATTTTATTTTGTTACAATAAATATTGTATATGTGATATATAATATTGTAATATGTTAGGGTTATTAATGCAACATGTTTAGTGGAGATTAAACATGGTTAGGGTTTGATTTGGGTTAATTCTTTCTGGTTGCTTCTAGAAGCTTTGCTTTTGTTTTAAGCAAAGATATTTGTTATGATATTTTTGTAGATATTTAGTTAACCCAATTTAACCCTTTAACCATGGTTCATTCTCTACATGGGTTAAGTTATCATACTTAACCCATGGTTGCATTTCTAACCTCACACACTTTCATTATTCATCACAAAAGAAATGGTTCTTCTTCTTCCTTCTCTTTTTCAATGGAAAAGCTTTCTAGCTTTTTCATGAGTGATGATTTTGAGTGAGATTAAGAAAACAAATGAGAGCTAAATTCCTACTTCATCATCCTAATCTATCCTAGCCATTTAGATTAGGGTGTTCACTTCAATTGTTAGTGAGAGCTTGTGTTAAAGAAACTTCAAGGTAGATCATCTTAGTTATCGAAGATCGGAAGCAAGTTTGCATCATTCTCTTCATGGAGCCTCTCTAGAGTCCGGGTACTCGATGATCGCAGCTAAGGGACTTCAACACGGAGCTTTAGAAGTGAAGGACCGGACTACAAAGGTTGTAATCCCAAACTCTTAGTGTTAAAGTGTTTAACATGCTTTGTTTCGCCTAATCTCTAGTTTAAAGATCTTGGTTAGGGTTGTTCGGCACGTCTAAATTCTAAATCGGGCATGGTTGTTGCCTTGTAGACCCTTGTGAGAGTGCTTAGTAACCCTACAGTGGTATCAGAGCCAAGCTAGAGCTTTAGGCGAAGTCTAGGCGAAGTTTAAAGTCCGATCGAACCCCGAAACCCCGGTTTATACCCTTCTCTGGAAATTTTGTAAAAATGTGATTTTTTCTGCATTAAAAATACTCAAAAAAATAGCAGGGAATTCTAAGGATAACCTTGAAAGATGAGCCCCCAACTCTCTCAAAGTGTTGCGGAACCGCGGCAAGAACATGCTTGTCGCGGCGGTTCCGCGGCCAGAACAGTGAATTAGGGACACGTGTTTACACAGTAATGTCCGTAGGTGTTTCCTCATATTTCTGGGTATTTTTAATTATACTCAAGTGTTGAGTTTTCTAGGATGTATTGGAGACTCGTTGATTCGATCGGATAATTTAACTTCGTTTAAGTTTTTCTGGATAATTTTAGAACGTGTTAAAAAGTTCGAACAGATATCAATAACTCACTTTTTCCCCTGCCGGAAAATTTCCAAGTGTTGGATTTTTCCGTAGTTTAAGAACGTTCTAAGTCGTGCAAGTAACGCGGTGGACCCTCTAGAAGAACACAAACCTTAACTCGATTATGTGACCGTCTTGAACTGCCTCTAAACCTTAGGGTTTAGGGCAGTACGGCGTTGCTACATGTGAGGCGTTGGCTTGACCCTTCTACGGCTGGACCATTGGTACTATGGCATGTGATGGATGTTTTTAAGCTAATTTCAAGTGTTGAAAATTATTTGGGAAATCTTGGGTGTTTGTTTATTATATCGGAAAGTTTAACATTGTCTATTTATCTGGAATGTGATACAATATTTGGAATCCACAAGTAGTTATGAGATAACTAATTTGAATGTTATAAATCTAGCACTTTAGTCTCAGATGATCGGTTGCCACGGGATTTTGATGCGATCAAAAGTCCGTTGCAATCACGTAGTGTACGCGGATACTCGCCGGGTAAACTTAATAGACAGAAACGCCCCAAAGCCCCGACAAAGTGACTGTAGGAGAACCCCGTCGCCAAAAGCATCCGTTCGGGTGTTCGCGGTAGCGGTGTTCCGCCTTAGTGCACTTCGTCGACGGCATCTGGGGGTGCGGCCATCTACTAAAGTTTGCGACGAGCATTCGATCAGAATGTTGGGAATCTTGTTGAATTGCCCGACTTGATATTGAAAAGAGTTTTCGATAATGAGACTAAAATGCGGGGTTTATAATTGTTAGGCATGCGATGTCTAAGGAATTCATTTGGTTAGGCATGCGATGTCTAAGGAGGTTACGGATTCCAACTGTTGTAGTTTTACACTTTCTTTTCTGCGACCGTAAGTGAAATATGTGGTGTATCGCCGGTTTCGTTGCTATACATCAACGACAATTGGGATACGCATATTTACTTACGTTGATAATATGTGATATTATGTGTTGCTGTGATATGTTATATTGGATCGTCGCGTTTTGAATAGCCGGGGGTTTTATGTGAGATGAGAGCTTTTCTTTTTCATTCATGTAAAATTCATTTGTTTGTAATATTCTTTTATTGGGGCACTTCCGGGCTGAGGATGATATCACCATTGTATATTATTTACTTTTCCACATTAGGTAGACCCAAGGCGGAAGCACAAGTAACCGGGTTCTCGGGTCCAGTGGGAGACCACCTCGAGGAGTCGAGACCGGGTCTCCTGACCCTAGAATTGGCAGTGTTGCTTGCCGCTCTCGTAGGGGTCTAGGGATATGGGTTTGGCTATTCATCGCGACCGTGGAATCCGTGTTTTATACAGGCTCGTATTGAAAACACGGACCTTCTAGTAGATCTAATATTTCATATATGTTCTGCTGCTGCAATGTTCTGTGATGAGATCATATTACTGCCTGAGATGAATGTTTATATTATATATATGAGATATATGTTATATTGCTGATTTCGTTTCATATCTGATGCTTGTGAAGCATAATAAAATGGGACTTCATTAATGAGATTAATGAAATAAAAGAAACCTAAAGATGTTGTAGAAACTTGTTTAAAACTGGTAGCTCTAGTTCTTGCTTTGCATAGCGGTGTTCCTTGTAGAACATCCAGCACCTTATTCGATAAGGAAAGAGCCGAGATCCCTTCACCGGGAGTGACCTCTTTAGCGAAACTGGCAGATGCTACAAACTCGGTTTGTCTTTTGATTGTTTTTATAGTTATTGCTTTGCATAGTGGTATTTATGAAATATCCTGCACCTTATTCGATGAGGAAAGAGCCGACGATCCCTTCACCGGGAGTGACCTCTTTAGCAAAACTAGAAAAGGCCTAAAAAACTTTCCATTTAAAATTACTCGATTCTACAACGGTATCAAGTTCATTACGCAAAGGGTTTTCTTAAAAACCTGTCGTAGCCCTCCGTCATTTCAGATAAGTACTTCATAGTATTCGTGCTACGTTTGTTGGCCCGCGTCAAGGCGTAGTGTGCGGTAGCTATTTATGCTTATCTGTATAAGCATATGATGCGATTGAGTTAGGGTAGTCGTGCGACTTTGTTGGCCTGCGTCAAGGGTCGTGCGGGTGGGTTTAATTCAATCGGGAAATGATGGGTTGAACTTGACTAGCGGACTATGGTTTGTTGGCCTGCGTCAAGGTCATAGGACGCCAGGGGTAAAATATTATTGGGAATTTCAAATGTTGAAATTTGCAATGAGATTGCATACCTTCTATGAGATAGTTGGATCCCGATACCCGCTGCGAGTAAGAGTTACTCCTGGGAGAGTTTTACACATTACAATTAGCCGATCAAGTAGGTGTCTAGAAAGGTGTTAATGGGGTTACGCCCCTGGGAAAACGAGGTTTATTTTAATTAGGTCCGTACGAAAGCACGGGGAACCTCCCTCAAAGTACCGGCACTGGCCTGGCTAAAAGATTAGCGAACTTGTAGAGTGTAATTAATCCCGGCTAGTCTTTCCTTTTAGGGTTTGAAGGAAGATTTGACTAAAACAGTGAGAGACATCCTGATTAGATAAATTGATAACCAATCCAATCTTGTAAAAGCGCACGCTGAGTGTTTTCTTCTCTCTCTCCTGGTTGCGACTATGTCATGCCTTAATCAAGATAATAATACGGATGTATTGACCGAACCCGCTTGTTATACTGTGCTAAGGAACGTTGGTCCCGCTCCAACTTATAATTGTTATAAGACAGAGCAGGAAATAGGGGATTACCAGAATTCTCGTGCCGCCCAAACGAAGAAAGTGCATGTTGATGCATCTTCTTCGGGTGTGTTCATTACAAAGAACTGTTTCTCAATATCCTTTACGTCCTGGGTATTTTATACCGGATCAGGATCCCACATATGTAATTTGTTACATGGGCTACAGAGAGGTAGATAACTGAGAACGGGTGATAAGTTTCATGAGATAGAAACGGTGCAAGTGTTGCAGCCAAGTCTGTTGGTAGTTATCACCCTGTATTACCAGAATACATTAATTCGGAACGAATGTTATTAGATACCGAACCTGATATACAACATCATATCAGTCTCTTTATTAGTAAAGAAGGATATAATTTTGTATTGTTGGATAATGTTTTGAACATTTCCTATATCAAGAGTTGATCGGTTCAGGCACGTTACCTAAAAGCATAGACGTTCTAAATCAAACCACAGTTCTTAACGTACAGAACACACACAAGAGGAAGAGTTCAGAAATGAACGAATCCTTTTTGAGGCATTGTAGACTAGGTCATATCAATGCGACCCGACTAGCTAAAGTCACATAAAGATGCATATTTAAATTAGTTTGAATTTACATCTTGTGAAACTTGCCGGTCATGTCACAAAGATAAGATGACCACAGCTCTGTTTATTGGAAACAGAGAAAGAGTTAGTGAACTCTTGGAATTGATACATGCTGATGTATGAAAGTCCCCTGTCTACATATGCCAGGACAGGTTCTTTGTACTTCATTACATTCACTGATGATCTCTTAAGATTCAGACATATGTTCCTGTAGAAACACAAGTCCGAAACTTTTGAGAAAATCACAGAATATAAGATAGAAGTAGAGAACCAAAAACGGGTATAAGTATTATGTCCTTTGATGAGATCAAGGAGGAGAATACTTGAGCATGGGATTCCTGGACTATTCTAAAGGAGAATGAGATTCTCTCTCTGCATTACTCCTCCGTATACACCACAACACGTTGGTGTATCGGGGCGGAGCAATCGCACCCTATTTGATATGGTGCGCTCAATGATTAGTACTACTGAGTTTCCTATTTCCTTTTGGAAGTTATGCACTTGTGAAGCTGCATACCTATTGAATAGGGTTCCAATCAAATCAGTTGCCTACCACTTCATATGTGATATGGAATGGGAAGAGCCCATATCTTAAGTAAGTTAAGATTTGGGGTTGTCCAGCCTATGTCTAAAAGCAAAATCCGGACAAGCTCAAGGCAAAGTCAGTTCTGTAGAAGTTTGTTGGATATCCCAAGCATTCGCAAGGGAATATCTTCTACCAAACCGAGGAACAAAAGATGTTTTGTTTCTCAGCATGCCACCTTTGTGAAAGGGAATTTCTTGTGAAGAAATTATTGGTCTTGAGGTAGAACTAGAAAGAGTTCCAGCTATACAAACTGCAGCTGATGATTTGGTAGAACCAAAGGATTCAATAGTTTCCAATGAACCTCAGCCTCTCCGCCGATCTAGTAGGGTTCCTCACCCACCTGAGAGATACTTGGTTTTCTCTATGACAGTGGGAGCGAGAATTGCATCATGTGATGATGACCCAACTAGTCGCGAGCAGGCCATCAGGAGTGGGACTCTGTAAGAATGGCTGGATGCTTAGCGATCTGAGATGGAATCCTTATACACCAACAAAGTATGGACTTTGGTTGCTTTATCTGAAGGGTTATATCCCCATCAGGAGCAAGTATATCTTGAGAAGATTACTTGGTGTACATGGAAAAGTTGAGACTTTCAAAGCTATGCTTAAGTCTATCCAGATCCTACTTGCCACGGCTATATACCATGACTACGATATCTGGCGGTTGGGTGTCATGACTGCTTTTCTAAATGATGATTTGGAAGAGAGCGTCTATAAGTACACAGCCAGAGGGCTTCGTAGACAGTGGGAGCAGCGGAAATGTGAGCAAGATATTTAATGTGATAAATCAGGCATCGCAGAGTTAGAACGTCTGTTTTGATGTGGTAGTCAAAGAGTTTGACTTCATCAAAATGGTAGATGAACCTTGTATATACAAAAAGGTAGTAGAGAGTATGGCGGTGATCCTCGTAGAGTACGTGGATGACATACTCTTGATAGGGAAGGAGTTTCCTATGCTACGCTCGGTCAATCTCCTCTTATCGCAAAGATTCTCCATATAGGATCAAAGTGATACCTCCTAAATCCTAGGTTTTATATCTATGAGATAGATCTAATTGGATGTTAGGAATATCACTAGTTGTAGTGAGATGGTATCAAACGATCCTGGGGAGAATCACTGGAAAGGTTCCAGGGTGATAAGGACGACTGAATGCCAGTCGCAGGCTTTGTCTTTACCCTCAGTGGAGGGACGGTATGTTGGAAGAGTTCCAAGCTAGATACCATGACTTACTAGACAATTAAAGGCAAGATACATAGTTACCAAGGATGCTACCAAAGAGGCTGTCTGGATATATATAAGTTCATGAGATGAACTTCGTTTCTACCATTGTGTGACAATAGAGTTGTGGCTTATGCCAAGGAAGCCCCGTCCTATCAGAAATCCAGATATAATTCTTAGGCAGTATCACCTGATCATGGAGATGGTTGATCTCCAGGGAGATCGAGGTTAGGAGAGTAGACACAGAGGACAACAGTGCGGATCCACTCACAAAAGCCTATTTCCCAGTAGAGACTTTTATGGGATGGTTGAGTATGAGATACTTCAACCACAGCTGATTGTTGGGTATGCGATACCACAACAGATGGTCCTAGTGCAAGTGGGAGATTGTTAGTTATATGTATGCCCTAGAGGCCATTACTGTACATACGATGTATATTGTAGTGGATGCTTGGACATATATAGGGAGGACTTTCTTGCTCGACATGATAGTACGCTATCTGGTTGCTCTTTATCTTAACATGTACTCTGACTGTCTCTACGTCACATGTTGATAAAGCCCTTAGGATGAGTACTTGACTACCAGGACTATGATGCAGATCATTCTAGTGGGGACAGTGTAGTCGCCAAGTACATCCTTCAAATGTTCCTAGTCGTGGGAGTACCGAGACAGGGCATCGATACTCAAGAGTAGACTAGCGTATGCGCTTCTTGACCCATATGATGGGCGATGGATGATCTCATATTCATTGGTGTTTGATATCAGAGAAGGTATACGGGTGCTCAGTGGAGACTGGGTACACTGGACGGACTCGCCGAGAACTCCCAGATAGTATTATACCTCACGTCAGATGACAGTTCTCTGGTGACACTGGTACAGAGTAGTCTGTAGACCCGAGATCGTCATAGAGTCTTGTGTGATTCCTACCGTGCTTTGATTTCCATCATACCATGTCCAAGAGGACGTGCAAAAAGGTGGCTTTTGGGTACAGTCCCGAATCACATGGAGGCAATGAGCGATTGGAGGGGATTCGTCTTTCCCGGTATAGGGAGTTGATGTTGTGCTGTGTTCGATTGGCTATAACTGGAAATCCCTAGCCAGGGTTGCTGAGATTTACTGGTAAGTGTTATCAGTAGTTTCTCGAACTGTTATAGACCTCATATCGACATGACTTATCAAGCTACCGGGGTCTGACGTTTACCACCCCTAGGCGAGATATGCGACATATCAGACGAAGAGACCGGACTGTACGGGAGTGTTACTGATTGGATTCGCAGGAGAATATACAGGCTTACTTGTTGATCTTCTGATCGCTCAATACCTGGGTGGCTGTTACGTTTAGCTGACCGCTTGCAGCTTGTGGGTGTTTGATATGATCATCACCTACTGCCGGCGTATTGACGATTCTTTAGAGTCCTACACAGAGGTTTCTCGGCTCAGGCAAAACGGAGTAGGAGCACATATATGATATGTGCGGGACCGAGAATAATACGTGTATGTGATACCGTATTAGATTCTCACGATATGAGATATCGGCTGGGTATATGTGATATAGCCGGGTCATCGGATCAAGTGTTGATTCGATGAACTGATACAGATTATATTAGTCGGTTATTTGAGAAATAGCCGGATTATCGGATCAAGTGTTGATTTGATAATTTAATGTATAATTATATATTTGATATATTAAATTACATTAACTAATATAAGCTCACTAAAAGATTCTTTTTCTCACTCGGGTAATACATTGATATATATGCGATATATGTTAATTGTATTATTTTATTTTGTTACAATAAATATTGTATATGTGATATATAATATTGTAACATGTTAGGGTTATTAATGCAATATGTTTAGTGGAGATTAAACATGGTTAGGGTTTGATTTGGGGTAATTCTTTCTAGTTGCTTCTAGAAGCTTTG
Source organism: Agapanthus africanus (assembly GCA_030015575.1). NCBI lineage: Eukaryota > Viridiplantae > Streptophyta > Magnoliopsida > Asparagales > Amaryllidaceae > Agapanthus > Agapanthus africanus. The sequence continues at coordinate 454,979,669 of JASDDO010000001.1, read as the reverse complement.
CTTTTGTTTTAAGCAAAGATATTTGTTATGATATTTTTGTAGATATTTAGTTAACCCAACCCAACCTTTTAACCATGGTTCATTCTCTACATGGGTTAAGTTATCATACTTAACCCATGGTTGCATTTCTAACCTCACACACTTTCATTATTCATCACAAAAGAAATGGTTCTTCTTCTTCCTTCTCTTTTTCAATGGAAAAGCTTTCTAGCTTTTTCATGAGTGATGATTTTGAGTGAGATTAAGAAAACTAATGAGAGCTAAATTCCTACTTCATCATCCTAATCTATCCTACCCATTTAGATTAGGGTGTTCACTTCAATTGTTAGTGAGAGCTTGTGTTAAAGAAACTTCAAGGTAGATCATCTTAGTTATCGAAGATTAGAAGCAAGTTTGCATCATTCTCTTCGTGGAGCCTCTCTAGAGTCTGGGTACTCGATGATCGCAGCGAAGGGACCTCAACATGGAGCTTTAGAAGTGAAGGACCGGACTACAAAGGTTGTAATCCCAAACTCATAGTGTTAAAGTGTTTAACATGCTTTGTTTCGCCTAATCTCTAGTTTAAAGATCTTGGTTAGGGTTGTTTGGCACGTCTAAATTCTAAATCGGGCATGGTTGATACCTTGTAGACCCTTGTGAGAGTGCCTAGTATCCCTACATGGTTAACTCTCTACAAGGGTTAAGCATAACATGCTTCACCCTTGGTAGCATTATTAACCTTACCAATAATTCATTTGATGAGTTAGTTCTTCTTCTTCTTCTTCTTCTTCTTCGTCAAAAAGCTTTCTAGCTTCAATGGAGGTATGAGAAAAAGTGTGAGAAAATGAAATCTAAGGTGAGCCCACTTCCTACTTTATCATCCTCTACTACTTGCCATTTAGTATAGAGTGTTCTCTTCATAAAGTTCTTGACCTAGTGAAGAAATAGCTTGGGTTAGTGTCTCCTCGACGTAGTTCACCTTCGGCCTCGAAGACATCGAAGCAAGCTTGTTCGTTTCTTCATGGGAGCCTCTCTAGAGTCCGGGACTTCTTGATCGCAGCGAAGAGACAACTACACGGAGCTATTGAAGTGAAGGACCGGTCTACAAAGGTTGTATTCCTTGCTCACTTCTTATTACAAAGTGTTTGTATATGTTTTCCGTCGATTTCTTGTTAACGATTCTTAGTTAGGGTTAGCTAAAATGGCAAATTTTTGAATTTGGCATGGACGTTGCCTCCCGAAACCTTGCTGCCGTCTTAGGTAACCCTGCACTGCCTCAGATAGAATTAAATCCTATGATGGCGCCTCACGTGCTCCTCATGCGGACGCCAATTGTTCTCTGCCGAAAAGACGCGACCGGGACGTTGGGACGTCTGGCCTGAATTTCGAGGGCAGATGCTATTTGGTGCTATCCGTCCACCTCTCCGAAGATGCCAAGTTGATTTATGACACCATGTATCGAAGGTTTAAACGGATGCGGCCAATGCAGCAGACTTCATCAGATTCTCCCTCGTTTGAGGGGTTTTTGATTGTGGGGATGCTCTTCCCTGCAGGCACAAGCCCCTGCAGTTAATTACGCTACCGCATTGCGGTAACCACTTTCTCCTTCTTCAGATGGTCACTTCGTGTCGTGTGTGTTTGTTTTTTTTTTGGTTGCCCGTGGATTGTATACGGAGACTAATTTATGTGGTCGCCCGTAGGGCGTGGATTAGTCCAAATCCGTATCTTCTTAGATTTGTATTTAGGGTTGGGTTTAAGAACGCGTTAGTCTCATTTGAGACTAAGATCAACTTAAACGTTTGTTAAGGATACGTTAGTCTAATTTTAGACTAAGATCAACTTAACGGGATGATTTAGATACAACAAGAGACCATTTGGGCTCTATTGTTTAGTTTAGGGACATTGCGGTCCAATAGTTTAAGGACATTACGGTCCAAGGTTAAGGACATCATAGTCCATGGGCTTAAGGACCCCACAGTCCAAGGTTAGGGATATCATAGTCCATGGGTTTAAGGACCCCACAGTCCGAGGTTAGGGACATTATAGTCCATGAGTTAGAGGACCCCACAGTCCGAGGTTAAGGACATCATAGTCCATGAGTTTAAGGATCCCACAGTCCGTGGAATGTCTGGTTGTCTGGACCCGTCACCTCTTTGACGACGTTGAAGGATTACAACGACAAATATAAGAGGAGTGATGAGATGTACCCTTGAACTGATTTGGTTGGGAGATCTGTAGTCCAATTTGGGACTAAGATCTGTTAAAAGATTTATGAGCATATGAGCTCAATTTATCTGAATGAGGGGTTTATGGCCAACTTGGGCTCGGCCCACTCAGTTAAAATGTTAAACATTCGACAATGTTGAGCGTTGATTTGAGTTCTGACAATATTTTTGTCTTTTACTTAATGCTGAGCATTCATCATAGCTCTAGGGATTTATTTATAGAACAATTTATGTTCTTTTAGCGCACACGTGAGGAGCACGTGGCGCGCTAGTCAAAGAGCGCAGAGCGCTTCTGCTGGGTAGCACACACGTGAGGAGCATATGGCGCGCTTGGCACTGAGCGCCAGTCCATGAGCGCAAAGCGCTAGTTTATGAGCGCAAAACGCTATTTGTTCAGTGGAGCACACGTGAGGAGCACGTGGTGCGCTTAGCGCTGAGCGCCAGTCCATAAGCGCAAAGCGCTATTTGTTAAGTGGCGCACACATGAGGAGCACGTGGTGCGCTTGGCGCTGAGCGCCAGTCCAAGAGCGCATATCGCTATTTGATCAGTTTTATGATCTGAGAAATAAATTCTCGTTTATAAGAGACTTTGTCTCAAGGTTCTAAGAACAAAATTCTTATTTTATAGGAGATGTTTCAATCTCTTAATTTGGTGAAAGGCTTTAACTTTATGGATCTGTGATCCTAAGAGAATTGAATTATTCTCCCCCCTTCTTTGTAATGAGATGTTCATGATCTCTTTTCATAAAAGACCTTAGTCTTATAGATCTATGATTTGTGAGAAGAATTATGTTCTTCTTCTTATTTTTTTATGATGAGATCCTTTGATCTCTTTGTGAAAGACTTTGGTCTTATAGATCTATGATCTTAAAGAAAGAAGTGAATTCTTCTTTTTATATGAGACGATTTCGTCTTTCTGTTCTTTTTTACCTTGAAGAAAATCTTCTTCTTCTGAGAGCTTGCTCTTCTTTCTGAGATTTCTCAAAGTTTATAGGGGGTCCTCTATTTTTTCTCTGTCTTCGAGACTTGAAGTCTTGAGGCCTTTATATAGTGAAGGCTGATCTGTTCAATCGGTTAAGAATATCTTTTCTCTAATTGATTTGGGGATTTCCCATCGTTGGATCTTTGATCCAAGAGCTTCTGATTTACAGAAGGCAATTTTCTTATTTTTAACAAGATTGGGAAATCTTTCCCCATACAGAATTTTTTCTGTAATTTTGGTGATTTTTAATCACCATTGGATCATTGATCCAACGGTGCTCTGATTTTCAGAGCACAATCTTTCCTATTTGGAAAAATTCTGAGGAATGTTTCCTCAACAGAATTTTGTTCCGGTCAATTGATGATTTTTAATCAGGTTCATTGGATCTTTGATCCAAGGGTGGAGAACATTTAGCTCTAGCGCAGCGCTCTTAGCACGTGGTGTGCTGCTTAGAGCGCAGCGCTCTTAGCGCCGGCGCACACGTGCTTTGCACGTGGTGCGCTGCTTAGTGCGCAGCGCTCTTAGCGCCGGCGCACACGTGCTTTGCACTTAGCGTTGAGGTGCATTGCACTTGGCGTTGCTATGAAGCGCTGCTTCATTTCAAAATTTGAAATTTGAGCATAGCTTTGCTCTGATTGGGGGAAACACCAATGTGCAATGCACAAAAAAAAATCTATTAAATAAGAGTAAAACTCTGAGGCAACGCCTCACGTGCCTTGCACGAGGGCGCCAGCGCCGAGAGTTAAAAACTCTAAGGCAGCGCCTCACGTGCCTTACATGAGGGCGCCAGCGCCGAGAGTTAAAAACTCTAAGGCAGCGCCTCAGGTGCCTTGCACGAGGGCGCCAGCACCAAAACCAAGTCTCTCTGTTAAACAGAGCCGTTGGATCAAAGATCCAACGGAGATGATAAATCATCAAAATACAGAATTAAATTCTGTTGAGGAAATATTCCTCAAATCTTCCTAAACAAGAAAGATTACGCTCTGTAAAATAGAGCACCATTGGATTAAAGATCCAATGGTGATTAAAAATCACCAAGCTACAGAATAAGCTCTGTATGGGAAAATATTTCCCCAATCTTTCTAAACAAGAAAGATTACGTTCAGTAAAACAGAGCACCGTTGGATTAAAGATCTAATGGTGATTAAAAATCATGAAGCTATAGAATAAGCTCTGTATGAAAAATATTTTCCCAATCTTATTAAAAACAAGAAAAATATCTTCTGTAAAACAGAAGCTCTTGGATCAAAGATCCAACGGTGGATAAAATTCCCAAATCAATTAAGAATCTCTCAATGAGAGATTTCTTTAACTAAATCAACAAACTTGCCTCCACTATATAAAGGCCCCAAGAATTCAAGTCTTATACAGAGGAACCCCCTCAAAAAAACTTCAAGTTCAAAAAGAAGAGCGAGAAAAAAAGAAAGCTTTAAGAGAGAAGAAGGAAGAAGAACTTTCTTCAAGGTAAATAAAGATAATAGAGATCATAGTATCTCATCTGCATATCCAAGGGTTTAACCCTCATAAAAAACATAGTTTTTTCCCCTGGATCTGAGACCTATGAGACAAGTCTCCCACAAATGAGAATTTAATTCTCGTGGGGACGAATTTGTTCTTGGGGATCGAAGATCCAGGGGAGAACAGAGAATTGAACATCCTCAGAAAAATGCACAAAAAAAGAAAAAGCGCCAAGCGCCTCACATGCCCCTCACGTGGGCGCTGCTCAAATAAAGAGTGCTTAATGGTTGGAGCTCAGCGCTAAGCGCCTCACGTGTCCCTCCCGTGGGCGCTGCTCAATAAAGAGTGCTTAGCACTCAATGGTTGGCGCTCAGCGCCAACCGCCTCATGTGTCCCTTACGTGGGTGTCGCTCAATAAGGAGTGCCTAGCACTCAGTGGTTGGCGCTCAGCGCCAAGCGCCTCACGTGTTCCGCACATGGGCGCCATAAAGAGTGTTTAACACTCCATAAAAAACAAAAAAAAAGAGAGGCTAAAGTAAAAGGGTGAGCGTCAGAGCCCATATCAATGCTCAGCACTGTTTGCACAGAAAAGGGACTGAGCCCAAACAAGTGTTTAACACTTTATTCAAAGACTGAGTAGGCTGAGTCCAAGTTGACCAAAAGTCCCTAATTCAGATCAACCGAGCCCATGTGCTCACCATTTTTCCAAATTGGTCTTAGTCCCAAACAATACTATTGATCTTCCAACGGACATTAGTTCAAGGGTACATCTCTTCACACCTCTAATAAATGTCGTTGTAATTTTTCAGCGTCTTCAGAGAGGTGGTAGGTCCCAATAACCAACAAATCTTTAGTATACTCTCAAATGGATGGACACATCCTAATACGGATCGCAACGTCCTTAAACTAGCTATGGACCGTAACGTCCTTAAACTACAATGGACCGCAGTGTTCTTAAACTAGCTATGGACCGTAATGTCCTTAAACTAGCTGTGGACCAAAACATCCCTAAACTAAACCCTCATACCAAAAATGGTGATCTATGGACCGTAACGTCCTTAAACTAAAGCAATAGATCCCAAATGCTCTTTTGTTTGGTCTGAATGATCCAAAACCCCTGCTGAGTAGATCTTAGTCTAAAATTAAACTAACGTATCCTCAACAAACATTTAAGTCGATCTTAATCTTAAACGAGATTAACGATCCTTAAATCAAACCAAACCCAAATCTAAGAAAATACGGATTTGGACTAATCCACGCCATATGTTAGTGTATATGCCCTAGAGGCCATTACTGTATCATACTAGTTTGTATATTACTTGATGGATGCTCAGGATATTCACCTTGTATTGACAATCTTGCTCAAAATAGTAGTATGCTACTTAGTTTGTTTCTGCTTTAATGTGTGCATGTGTTTCTTATAGCATATCGCCTTTACACATTAGTGGAGCCCTTAGGATCTATGCTTGATTACCAGCGTTGTGATGGCAGTCACACTCGTGGGGGCTGGGTAATCCACAAGCACATCCTTATGCAGGTCCCTAGTCATAGGATTATCGAGACAGGGCATCGATACTCCGGAGTAGACTAGCGTATGCGCTTCTCATCCCAGCTTGGGAGACGGCCTGTCCCACAGCCGTCAGTACGTCGTACTTGAGATAGTATGCGGGTGCTCGTTAGGTTACGAGTACACTGGACAGGACTCGTCGGGAACTGTTGGTTGGTATTATACCTATCGTCAGTTATCAGTTCCCAGGTGATATGAGTACAGCTTAGTCCGTTGACTTGACACTGTCACTTCGCCTCGAGTGTGTTCCCACTGTATTTTGATTACTAACCTACCACGGCTCAAAGGAGTCGTGCAAACAGGTAGTTTTTGGGTGCAGTCCCGAAGCACTTGGAGGCAGTGGCGGTTAGACAGGATTCATCTCTCCCGGTATTGGGGGTTGATATCGCGCTGTGTCTAGGAGAGCCATTACACAAAGTCCCTGGCCAGGGCAAGCGAGATAGACTGGTAGGTTTCTAGTGTTATCTCAGGGTGTTCTGGGCTACACTCCGACACGACTTGTACCGCTATTAGGGGACTGACGTTTACCGCCCCCTAGGCCCGCCATGCGATGTTCTTAGACGAACAGACCGGACTGTATGGAGACAGTCACATTCAGGCTCAGTAGGAGTTCAGATGGGTTTACCTCGTCAGTCTTCTTATCGGCATCTACCTAGGGACCGTTACGTACATCTAGTGCCGCTTGCGGTCTGTGGTTAAACCCACTACCAGCATAGTGTCGAGTCTTTAGAGTCCCACACAGAGGGTTATTCGCCTTTAGGCAAAACAGAGTAGAGGTCGCATGGTTTTGCGACGGGGTTCGTTCACATCCGCGCACTTGTGCACGTTTGGTGTCCGGACAATCATTACTAGCGGGCTCTGGTTTGAGCCGGATCCTAGTATATGTTTTGGGGTTAGTTTTATCTCATTGTATTCATGTTCCTCGGAACACGGATACGGGTGTGTATGCACAGTTGATTGAGGCGGAGGAAGAGGATTTTCATTAGGGTTTCGGAACGGGTGTGTATGCACAGTTGGCAGTTGTCTTTTTCCAAACCCTAACGGACATGTGAAATATCAATTAATAATATTAATTAAATGAAATTGTGTCATGGTTAGGGTTGTTGACCTTGGTTGACTTGTTGACCATGGTTGAAACATTGACCATCATCATTACACTCCAAAGATGCTCTTTGATCTTTGCAAAAAACATTTAATGTGATATGATAATGGTCTCATCAAACCAACCATCACCTTTTTCATTTTGGATTAATATTATTAATTAGATAATTCACATATATTGTTATGGTTGTAAAAACTATTCTCATTCTCTCATAACCATTCTCTCTCATCCTCTTCCTCTCTCTCTAGCTCTCCCCTCTCATGAGTTGAGAACCATTTGAGCTTGAGATAAAACCTTCAAAATTACTCTATACTCTTTCTAAGGTCCTAGGTTTAGCACACCAAGCACCTTAGTTACTTCTAGTTTGAGGTTGGAGCCAAAGGTAGAGGCCCTCGGGTGGATCTTTCTTCGGCAAGAGAAGGCGACAAGGAGAACCCGTTCTTTCCACTCCAAGGAGCAAGAAGAGAAGGACTTGAAGACCTAGGTATAACCCCTTTTCCTAGTAGCTAACTCTTTTAGCTTGTTAGTTAGTTTTGTTTAGCAAAGATCCCTCCTTTTGCATAGTCCATGTTGCCTAGTGTTGTAAAAATCCGATTTTTCATAACGTTTCCGCCTCCCCGCAAGCACCGGAGTGGGCAACGTAGACTTACAGTGGTATCAGAGCCTAGCTAAACACAAACTAACTAGTTAGCAAAGTATATAGAACTCCGATCGCTAAAAATCGCGAAACACTTTTTCAAAACCCTAACTTTATGCCGATTTTTAAACCTGCTTTAAAAAATAATAAATCATGTCTTAAAAGCTTTTTTAAGTACAGGCAAGAAAGACGACCCACTGAACCGACCAACTCACCGCGGTTCCGCGGCCGAGTTGACTCGGCCGTAGATCGTTTCTCCTGCAGTTTACTTCTGGGGGTGTTTTGTGATTTTTGAGATGGTTTGTTTCTGTCCAGATTTTCCAGAGAACAAATTAGTTTTTGGGGTGGTCACAAATCCGTATTTTTGATCGAACTTCTTTACACGTTGGTTAATGGGTTGTATCTGTAATGTTTTATATGTATTGAACGTTTGCTAATCGCTATACGTCGATTAGTGGGGGTTATACATATCTGTGATCTGTAATGTTGATGGTTTGTGTATATGAATTCGTTGGATTGTCGCGGATGAATAGCCGGGGGGTTGTGAGATGAGAGTTTTCTTATTCTTTCAATTCATGTAATATGTAAATTGATGTAATATTATTTGTATGGCCACGCAGCCGGGTCGGGATTGTAGCCGTCATTGTATAATTTCTTTTTACTGTTTTTGCTCCTAGGATAGACCCAAGGTGGGGTGCACAAACTACTGGGTATCTCGAAGTGCCGAGTGGCCTACTCACGGCGTTGAGGGAGGTTGCTTCGCTTCGGGTACTTGGCGGGTAGTTTGCCGCACCCGTAGGGGTCTAGGGTGGGGTTTGGCAATTCATCGCGACCGTGTAATCCGCTCTTCGTTACAGGCTCGTACGAAATGCGGATTCCTAGTATATCCAATGTGTTCATCTGTGATCTGGAATGTGTAAGTCCGTGGCGGCGCCTCGGCCGTCGATCCGATGCCGGAAACGCGGAAACAAAAACTTTCAAAAACTATTGAACCGACACCACCGCGCACTTTTCACCCGGATCGGGCCATTAACCTAGCTACTAGCAAACTAGAAAAGAGTAGAGAAGCTATACCAAGCGATCCGTGTCCTTCGGTCTTCGTCTCCACTCCGATCTCCCGCGGAATCTCCGTCCGTCAACTCCTCGTCGGAAAGGGCACCACGTAGCCGGAATCTTTTACGGGCTCCCACCTCTTGACCGAGGCAACTCAGGCGCGAAGTTGGCTAGCCGACGCGTCCAAGGGATACTATAGATATAGTGTAGTAGCCATGTCTCATTTGGGGTTTAGTTGCCTTTGATGTGTAGGAGGAGAAAAAGACTTTGGAGAAAGAAGAATGGCGCTCTCAATTTTTTAAGGAAATGAGATGACAAAAATCACCCACTAAATGAACCTCTCTCTCTCACTCACCATGGTGGCCGGCCCCCTCTCCTCAAGAAGAAGATTGGAGAGAGAAAAAGACCTCTCCAAGTATATAGAAAAAGGAATGGAAACACAATATAGAAAATGGTCACTCTCATTTCTCATCTCAACAAATCAAACAACCATCAAAAGAAAAGCCATGAAAAAGACTAGAATAGAATCCCATCATGATGCTAGTCTCATCAAAAAGCCACAAATGCAAGAAAGCCCCTCACAAGTAAGTTAATTGCAAACTTGCAATTAACTCCCTCCAACGAAAAGTCCGGCCGTGAAGGAACAATGAAAAACCGGCCGGAACGGAATGCAAACTGGCAACTTCAGAAAACTGATCCCGTAATAAATTACAGGAAAACCCCGCTACTGCAAATACATGCCCGCATTTGTATTCCCACTGAACACAAATACAAAGAGACAAAACTACACTATCTAATACTAGGATCCGGCTTAAGCCAAAGCCGGCTAGTAAAAACCGTCCGATCACGATCCGTGCAATACCGCACGTATCTGATCGAACCTGCCATATCTCCATACGGCCTCTACAGCGTTTCGCCCGAAACCTGAGTAACTGAGTGTGGTGGACTCTAAAGACTCGTCAATACTATGGCTGTGGATTTAACCACTAGCACGTCAGAGGTATAAGCCAATACGTAACGGGCTACCAGGTACTGACCAAAAGGGACGTCGATGAGCGAACTTATCCTGACACCCTACTGAGTCTGTCAGTGACAATATCCGTACAGTCCGGTCCGTTCGTCTATGAGCATCGCATGGCGGGCCTAGGGGGTTGGTAAAAGTCAGACCCCCAATAGCGGTACAAGTCGTGTCGGAGTATAGCCCAGAACACCCTGAGATACTACTGGAATACCTACTAGCAAATCTCCTGCCTTGGCCAAGGACTTTTCATGTTCTGGCTCTCCTAGACACAGCGCGACCTCACCCCCAATACCGGGAGAGACGAACCCCTGCAGATCTGCTCACTGCCTCCATGTGGCTCGGGACTGTACCCAACTAAAACCTGTTTGCACGACTCCTTTGAGCCGTGGTAGGGTAGTAATCAAAGCACAGTGGGAACTCACACGAGACAAATGACGATCTCAGGTCGCTGAACTAACCTGTACACATGTCACCAGGGAACTGCTATCTGACGTCAGGTATAATACCAACTAGCAGGTTCCCGGCGAGTCCTGTCCGGTGTACTCATAACCCAATGAGCACCTGTATACATCTTAGGTGAACCAACTGACACCAGTGGCTTGTGAGACCGGCCACCGCCCCTCGTCGGGGTCTCGACTGTATACACTAGTCTACTCTGGAGAATCGATGCCCGGTCTCGAAACTCCCATGACTAGGGACCTTTTAAGGATGTGCTTATAGACTCCAGCTCTCACGTATATGATCGCCCTCATACTGCTGGTAGTCAAGCAAGAATCCTAGGGGCTTTATCAACGTGCAATAGCGACTCATAAGGTCACCTAAAGCAGTACACGATGATAAAGATAAACCAGATAGCATACTATCATCTCGAGTAAGACTGTCCTACTGGGACAGGTCCTCCCTCAATCATCGCAATCACGTGCCTGTGATCCAATAATTGACTCTGATGGCACTATCTTCAACAGAATGGCTATCATTGCATGTGATGAATGTTTATATATATATCTATATGATATCTATTTAGGCGTTGCTTATGTTTTGCATCCGCGCTAGTCCAGCCCCCGCTCTGTCGTTAGTTAAGTAACCTAACGGGTGATGACGGGACCCCGTGGCGAATGCGGATGGCATAAGCGTACGTCATATTTTCGTTGTTTTCTGCAATGGTAGGATTAATTGATGGGACACATTAAAATTAATGCAAGAAAAATAAACCAAGTAAAAGTCGTTGGAACACTTTCAAAACCACTCGGTTCTTTTCAAAACCAAATTTTAAATGCGGAGCTTGAACCACTCCTTTTGAAAGCTATCTCGTTCCTTCGATTATATCAAGTTCACTACGTTCACGGTTTCGCCAAAACCATTCGTAGCCCTCCGTCGTTTCATATGAATGGTCAATAAGTATTCAAGCTATGTTTGTTGGCTAAAGTCAAGGCATAGTGATTGGTAGCTATTAGGTATTCATGTGCAGCATAGATAGATGTGTTGGTTTGGGGCAGTCGTTCTACCTTGTTGGCCAAAGTCAAGGGTATGTGCGGGTGGGCTCAAATTAACCTAGAGAATGACGGGTAGAACTTGACATGTGACTTATGATTTGTTGGCCAAAGTCAAGGTCATAAGAGCATGGGGCAAAAATACACATCGGGAGTTTCAAAAGAACTGAAACTTGCTAGCGTTGTATACCATTTAGAGTGTGATGATTTTGGTAGGATTCCTTCAGTTTTTGTCACGCGATGATATTTGGATCCTGATCCTACTGTGAGTATATGCTGCTCCTCCGGAACTTTCTCACTTAACGATCAATGCTATAAACCAAGTAGGTGTCTAGAAAGGTGTTAGCGGGGCTACGCCCACAGGGAAAAGAGGTTATTTAATTAAGGAACTTCGCGAAAGCGTTGGAAAACCTCCCTCGAAGTACCGACACTGGCCTGGCTAAACGGTTAAGCAAGAATTGTACGGTGAGATTGATCCCGACTAATTCTTCCTTTATGGTTTGAGGAGGGATTCGAGAGACAGTGGGAGCCATCCTGTTTAGACAAATTAAAAACCACTCTAAACTTGCAAGAGCATCATGCTAAAGTGTTTCTTTTCTCTCTCCTAATTGCAGCAACCAAACATCATGACTGGACTTAAGTTACTGTTAGATAAAAATATACTGACAGGGCCAAACTACAAAGATTGGCTCAGGAATGTCAAAATGGCAATCACTTATGACAAGTTGGGGTATCTCCTTACCACCAAAGCTCCCCCTGTCCCAGGTCCCAAAACCAGCGTCGCGGATAGGGAAATCCGTAAGACCTGGGAAATCGACTGCGCGAAGGCCAAGTGCCTCATACTTGCCTCTATGGACAATGAACATCAGAGGAGGCACGAGAATATGGACCTCGAATCCATATTTCTTCATACAAAAGAACTGTATGGAGAGCAATATCGTATCGCCAGATACGAAGTGTCGAAGAAGCTGTTTTTGGCAAGATTGGCCGTCGGATCATCGGTAGCGGAACACGTGCTTAAGATGATTGGCTACATAGAGGAGCTCGTGGACCTTGGGACCACGTTGGAGAATGAGCTCTATACGGACTTAATTCTCCAGTTCCTTCCTTCCACTTACGCCCAGTTTATCCTGAACTTCAACTTGCAAGAAAAGGAGGTTGAACTTTCAGTGCTCCTCAACATGCTGAGGAGTGCAGAGGGCACCATACAGAAAGGTAGGGAAACATCCACTTTGTTTGTAGGAGGATCTTCCTCTTCTAGGTCCAAGGCGAAAGCCAAGGGAAAGAAGAAGAAAATCCCCGCCAAACCAAGGGGCGGTGTTAGTAAAGTGGATACGAAGGGAAAGGCAAAAGCAACAAAGGTTGCGGGGAAGCTTGTGGGGAAGGAAGAGTGCTTTTACTGTCACAAGAGTGGACACTGGAAGAAAGATTGCAGGGCTTGGAAGGCCAGAACACAGGATCTGAAGCAAGTTGCGGCTTCAGCTTCAGGTGTGTATGTTATTGAAAACTGTCTATCAATAAATTCTACTTCTTGGGTATTGGATACCGGATCAGGATCTCATATTTGTAATTCTTTGCAGGCGTTGAGAAAGCATAGGTTTTTGAAGGCAGGTGACATGACCCTCAAAGTTGCAAACGGAGCTAGCATGGATGCTGAGGCCGTGGGAGACTATCACCTGGGAATGTCAGATGGACATGTTTTGGTTTTACGTAATTGCTTTTTTGTACCCAATGCAACTTGTAATATCATTTCTGTATCTTTAATATCTAAAGAAAGTTATGAATTTGCGTTTGTAAGTAATATTGTAAACATTCACCTTAATCAAGTTCTGATTGGGTCAGGTACACTAAGCAATGGTATATACGTACTAAACCAACCACAGATTTTCAATGTCCAGAATACACACAAAAGAAAGTCTCCAGAAATAAATCAGGCTTTCTTATGGCATTGTAGACTGGGTCACATCAATGAGAGAAGGTTGACGAAGTTACATAAAGAAGGATACTTGGACTCGTTCGAATATCAATCATATGCAACTTGTCAATCCTGTCTCAAAGGAAAGATGACAAAGACTCTGTTCACTGGACACGGTGTAAGAGCGAGCGAGCTCTTAGGACTCGTACACAGCTACGTGTGCGGTCCAATGTCTACGCATGCACGAAGCGGTTATTCTTACTTCATTACTTTTACGGATGACTTTTCAAGGTACAGATATGTCTTCTTAATGAAACATAAATCCGAAGCCTTTGGAAAATTCCAGGAATATAAGAATGAAGTAGAAAAACAAACAGGCAAAAGTATCAAGACACTGAGATTTGATCGAGGTGGTGAATACTTGAGTGTCGAGTTCCTGGATTACTTAAAAAAGAATGGAATTCTCTCTCAGCTTACTCCTCCATACACTCCACAACATAACGGTGTATCGGAGAGACGGAACCGCACCCTATTGGATATGGTACGTTCCATAATGAGTAATGTTGAGTTACCGCGATCATTCTGGGGATATGCACTAGAATCAGCTGCATACCTTTTGAACCGAGTTCCAACTAAGACCGTGCCTACTACACCATATCAGATGTGGTGTGGGAAGAGACCCTATCTTAATCATATTAAGACACGGGGATGTCCAGCTTTTGTCAAAAAGCAGCATGCGGACAAACTCGAGGCACGCTCAGTACAGTGCAAGTTTGTGGGATATCCAAAGAACTCTAAGAGATATTTCTTCTATTGCGAAGAGGAATAAAAGGTTTTTGTTTCTCGCCATGCCCACTTCTTGGAAACTGAGTTTTTGGAAAATCAGATAAGTGGGAGCGCAATAGAACTGGAAGAAATTCGAGAACCATGAGCTATTACTGAAAGCTTAGTGGAACCAGAGGGTTCGAAAGATCAGGACATTCCTGCGTCGCTCCGCAGAAGTAGTAGGCAGTCTCATCCGCCCGAGAGATACTACGGTTTTCTCATGGATGGGGATAGAGAGGATTGCATCATTGATAGTGATGAGCCAACTAGCTTCCAGCAGGCCATTCAGAGCGTTGACTCGGTAAAATGGCTGGATGCAATGCGGACCGAAATGGAGTCCATGTACACCAACAAAGTATGGATGTTGGATGTTGCTCCAGATGGGGTAAAACCCGTAGGATGCAAGTGGATCTTCAAAAGGAAGATTGGTGTAGATGGACAGGTTGAGACCTATAAAGCTAGACTTGTTGCAAAAGGTTTCCGTCAAAGACCTGGTTTGGACCATGACGAAACCTTTTCTTCAGTGGCTATGCTGAAATCCATTCGGATCCTTCTTGCCATTGCTGCTTTCCACGATTAAGAGATTTGGCAAATGGACGTAAAGACCGCTTTTCTAAATGGAAATTTAGAGGAGTGTGTCTATATGGACCAGCCAGAGGGTTTCATTCAGAGTGGGAGCAGCGGAAAGGTGTGCAAGTTGCTTAAGTCCATCTATGGACTAAAGCAGGCATCGTAGAGTTGGAACATCTATTTTGATGAGACGGTCAAAGAATTTGGCTTTATCAAAAATCCAGATGAACCATGCATCTATAGTAGATTTGTAGCAAAAACTGTAGTTTTCCTCGTTTTATACGTGGATGACATTCTCTTGATAGGAAATGACATTCCTATGCTACAATCTGTCAAAGGGTTCTTGTCACACAGGTTCTCCATGAAAGACCTGGGTGATGCCTCTTACATTCTGGGAATCCGGATCTATCGTGACAGATCCAAGAGGATATTAGGACTTTCACAGTCCAGGTACATCGACACCTTACTGAAAAGATTCAGTATGGAAGATTCTAAGCGCAGTAATCTACCGGCTTGTCACGGGATCACCCTCTCCAAAGAGATGTCTCCCAAGACTGATTTGGAAAGGGATCGCATGTCTGTTATACCCTACGCTTCTGCGGTAGGCTCTATAATGTATGCGATGTTGTGTACCAGACCAGATGTAGCTTATGCACTGAGTGTGGTAAGCCGGTATCAGTCAAACCCTGGGGAGAAACACTGGATAGCGGTAAAGAACATTCTCAAGTACCTGAGAAGGACTAAGGAGATGTTCTTGGTGTATGGCGGAAAAGACCTTCAGATCGAGGCCTTTGCTGACTCCAGCTTCTAGAGTGACAAGGATGATTCCAAGTCTATGTCGGGTTATGTCTTTACCCTCTATGGAGGGGCGGTGTGTTGGAAGAGTTCCAAACAGGAAACCTTTGCTGACTCGACGATGGAAGCGAAATATATCGCTGCTGCAGATGCCGCAAAAGAAGCTGTCTGGATAAGGAAGTTCTTGACAGAACTTCAGGTGGTTCCATCCATTGTTGATCCAGTACCTCTGTATTGCGACAACAACGGGGCTATAGCTTTACCAAAGGAACCCAGGTCCCATCAGAAGTCCAGACACATCTTGAGGCGGTATCACCTGATCAGGGAGATCGTGGGTCGCCAGGAGATCGGGGTTCGGAGAGTTGCTACGGAAGATAACACTGCTGATCCATTCACGAAGGCCCTACCCCAGACTCAGTTCGAGCGGCTGATCGAGATGATAGGTCTTTGATACGCCAGTACATGGCCTTAGTGCAAGTGGGAGATTGTTAGTGTATATGCCCTAGAGGCCATTACTGTATCATACTAGTTTATATATTACTTGATGGAAGCTTGGGATATTCACCTTGTATTGACAATCTTGCTCAAAATAGTAGTATGCTACTTGGTTTGTTTCTGCTTTAATGTGTGCATGTGTTTCTTATAGCATATCGCCTTTACACATTAGTGGAGCCCTTAGGATCTTTGCTTGATTACCAGCGTTGTGATGGCAGTCACACTCATGGGGGCTGGGTAGTCCACAAGCATATCCTTATGCAGGTCCCTAGTCGTAGGACTATCAAGATAGGGCATCGAAACTCCGGAGTAGACTAGCATATGCGCTTCTCATCCCAGCTTAGGAGAGGCCTGTCCCACAGCCGTCAGTACGTCGTACTTGAGATAGTATACGGGTGCTCGTTAGGTTACGAGTACACTGGACAGGACTCGTCGGGAACTGTTGGTTGGTATTATACCTATCGTCAGTTATCAGTTCCCAGGTGACATGAGTACAGCTTAGTCCGTTGACTTGACACTGTCACTTCGCCTCGAGTGTGTTCCCACCGTACTTTGATTACTATCCTACCACGGCTCAAAGGAGTCGTGCAAACAGGTAGTTTTTGGGTGCAGTCCCGAAGCACTTGGAGGCAGTGACGGTTAGACAGGATTCGTCTCTCCCGGTATTGGGGGTTGATATCGCGCTGTGTCTAGGAGAGCCATTACACAAAGTCCCTGGCCAGGGCAAGCGAGATAGACTGGTAGGTTTCCAGTGTTATCTCAGGGTGTTCTGGGCTACACTCCGACACGACTTGTACCGCTATTAGGGGACTGACGTTTACCGCCCCCTAGGCCCGCCATGCGATGTTCTTAGATGAACAGACCGGACTGTACGGAGACTGTCACATTCAGGCTCAGTAGGAGTTCCGATGGGTTTACTTCGTCTGTCTTCTTATCAGCATCTACCTGGGGACCGTTACGTACAGCTAGTGCCGCTTGCGGTCTGTGGTTAAACCCACTGCCAGCGTAGTGTCGAGTCTTTAGAGTCCCACACAGAGGGTTATTCGCCTTTAGGCAAAACAGAGTAGAGGTCGCATGGTTTTGCGACGGGGTTCGTTCACATCCGCGCACTTGTGCACGTTTGGTGTCCGGACAGTCATTACTAGCGGGCTCTGGTTTGAGCCGGATCCTAGTATATGTTTTCGGGTTAGTTTTATCTCATTGTATTCATGTTCCTCGGAACACGGATACGGGTGTGTATGCACAGTTGATTGAGGCGGAGGAAGAGGATTTTCATTAGGGTTTCGGAACGGGTGTGTATGCACAGTTGACAGTTGTCTTTTTCCAAACCCTAATGGACATGTGAAATATCAATTAATAATATTAATTAAATGAAATTGTGTCATGGTTAGGGTTGTTGACTTGTTGACCTTGGTTGACTTGTTGACCATGGTTGAAACATTGACCATCATCATTACACTCCAAAGATGCTCTTTGATCTTTGCAAAAAACATTTAATGTGATATGATAATGGTCTCATCAAACCAACCATCACCTTTTTCATTTTGGATTAATATTAGTAATTAGATAATTCACATATATTGTTATGGTTGTAAAAACTATTCTCATTCTCTCATAACCATTCTCTCTCATCCTCTTCCTCTCTCTCTAGCTCTTCCCTCTCATGAGTTGAGAACCATTTGAGCTTGAGATAAAACCTTTAAAATTACTCTCTACTCTTTCTAAGGTCCTAGGTTTAGCACACCAAGCACCTTAGTTACTTCTAGTTTGAGGTTGGAGCCAAAGGTAGAGGCCCTCGGGTGGATCTTTCTTCGGCAAGAGAAGGCGACAAGGAGAACCCGTTCTTTCCACTCCAAGGAGCAAGAAGAGAAGGACTTGAAGACCTAGGTATAACCCCTTTCCGAGTAGCTAACTCTTTTAGCTTGTTAGTTAGTTTTGTTTAGCAAAGATCCCTCCTTTTGCATAGTCCATGTTGCCTAGTGTTGTAAAAATCCGATTTTTCATAACGTTTCTGCCTCCCCGCAAGCACCGGGGTGGGCAACGTGGACTTACACCTTATGGGCGACAACACAAATTAGTTTTCGTATACAATCCATGGGCAACCAAAAATAAAACAAACACACACGACACGAAGTGAACATCTAGAGAAGGAGAAAGTGGTTATCGCTACGCGGTAACGTAATTAACTGCAGGGGATTGCGCCTGCAGGGAAGAGCGTCCCCACAATAAAGAACCCCTCACAACGAGGGGGAATCAGATGAAGTCTGCTACAACGGCCGCATCCGTCCAGACCTCAGATACACGGTGCCATAAATCAACTTGGTATTTTCGGAGAGGTGGACGGATAAAACCAAATAGCATCTTCCCCCAAATGCAGGCAAGACGTTTGTCTTTCCCGGCTTTCAGCGGTAAACAATCACGTACGTTAATAATACATCGTACGATATCCTCGAGTCAAGAGAGCGGATCAATCATCATATACGTCTCGTACGGTAAAATCCATCGTACGACATCCTCAAAGTCGAGGGTACGGGTCACATATCATATATATCATCATTCGTACGATATCAATCGTCGTACAATATCAATATCATAAATTAGTGGTACGGATCTAAGGTCTCGTACATTCTAATATCATTAAATCACATGTTATCGCATGTTTGAAAACATATCGTCCAACGATCCTTTATTATATCATATCATAAACGGTGTCTCGACTCAATCACATATCAAAATCTCATGCCATCATGCCCGATCATATCGACTCACATCCATATAACATATACTATCCTCATCTCATGTGTATGTGTGTGTGTGTGTGTGTGTGTGTGTGTGAACAAACACACACACACACACGCATATACACACATCAATATATACCAAGTGTATGCGCGTGTGTGTGCAACAACATATAACCTAGGGTTCACGACAAATGTAAAAAGGCCAAGGGTATAGCTTCCTACAACTACACATAAACTATCCTATAGTCTCCTAGGATTCTACTTGCTAAGTATCCGAAAAACTCACGTCAACACGAATATATATAATTATATAACCCTAAGCTATGGTTGCGAGGGTGTTATACGCCATCCGCCCGACTTCCCCCATAGATATACATTTACTCACCTTGATCCTCGCCTGCCAAACTCGATGACGCCATGCTCTTCGTTGTCGTATCAAGTCCATACGGGGTACCTACAGTTTTCAATAGTTATATCGTAAACACGAATCAAACACGAAAACTAAAACGGCACACGAAACGCACATAGGTTAGAACCTATGGTCTACGCATGCAAAAATAACCAACAACTCTCGACATCGACGTACAAACGCCAATCGATCGAGATAAAACACAATATCAAAACTCAATTTTTTAAAATCCACAAAACTTAAAACAGCAACTTAGAAAACTAGCTCCAGATCTTGCCTCAGGTAATTTGAGTCTAAACAAACAATATATGGGATATTTTAATAAGTATGTGAGCTACAAACCAAACCCTAACATAAGTGCCTACCACAAAACCGGCGAAAACGCAAAGATATCCGGTGCCGCCGGCCAAACTAAGGGATTTGGGTCTCGTCTTCTGGTTATGGTCTTCTATTGGTCTAACTAGGTCTCTGGGGTTGTTTGATTTTCCTATGAGCACCCTGGTTTTCTCCAGATTCCCTATACGTATCACAAATCCAAGAAAATCGACATCGGAACAATTTCATTTCAGGGTATTGGGGTTTTACCTCGAGTATGATCTAATAAACCAACACCACTGGGGTCTAAAATCTCAACTAAAGCTCAATAACACCTTCACCCATCAAGAAATCACCTAACCCTCAACTAGGAATTTTCAAAGATCACCAAACCTCACAAGTTTAACTCTAAACTACACTAAAACATTTGAACACTAAAATCTTAACCAAAAGTGAAAGGTTATACCTCATTTGGCAACTCAAGAATTTTCTTGAGTTGCCCAATGTCTTTAAAATTCCTACTTGATTCCCTCATAGGTTTTGTAGTGAGATTGGGCTCATATTTTGTGAAGGAAGTATGGATTTTTGGGGTGGTTTAGGATGTGTTGCAAGGTGGTAGTGAAGATGGAGGGAGATGAAGAAGAGGAAATGGGGAAGTAGAGAATGAGCCATGGTCAAAAAGACCCCATCTCTCTCTCCCCCCCCACATGCCACGATACAAGTCCTATAATTCTCTCTCATCAAAATATCTTCTCCTTTTCTTTTCAAATCAAAAAAAAAATATAAATACAAATGAAGCATGGTTCAAGAATATGTAACAAGTGTTTTGAAACATGACATGATGCATGTCATATGCATAATCAAGCCTAATGCATAATTAGTAAATATTAATCAAGTTTAGCAATAAAGTTGTATATAATTAAGTGTATAAACATTTATAAAATGTCTAAATCACATAAATTCTTTCAAAATCAATATTTGATATAAATTTCCAAATATTTTCTAAACTATCGGTATATCATTATACCCTTTCATTAAAACTAATTCTCATACTTATTAATATTCATGAAAGTTATTATTTTAATTATTTAAATTCCCAAAAATAATATTTTATTTTTTGAAATGTTTCGAAATACTTGAGATTTATTTTAAAATTATACTAAAATTATTTTTCATAAACCCCCCTAAAGTTATATTAATTTACATTAAGGACCCTTGTAAATATAGGTTTAAGCGGGACCAATTCTCATGAGCCTCAGGGAGCCGGAGAAAGTGGGTGCTTGCCTATTTAAGGTAGAAAACTAAAACGGGGTTATCAATGGTAATTGGCTTGGAAAAAGTCACAAATCCTGCCGTCCATCTGCAGCAGTTACCGATAACTCCAAAATTTAATTCAAGAAACCAATTCTGTTTAACTGCCTGACTCAGATAGAGTCTCGGTCTAATCTAATACAATTCTAACCTACATACAACTCAAATATAACTCCAATACAACATGAATACATATATACTGGAACTTGAACATGAATACCAGAATAATATCAAATATCAACATGACTCGACTGGACCGAACTATGGATATATATTGACTTGACTACATGACTATCCGTTTATATCCTTATCCGTTTACATGAAAAATTTATACCATGGTTTCGGCAAGTCTCATACAACAAATCAATACAATCAATACAATATGCATTACGGGGTTTTAAGGGGTAGAATGGTATAGAATGTGTTAAAAGTGGCACGATGATGGTCACTATAATACACCTAACCTGAACATCCGTTGCCGTTGTCCCGTGAATTTTGACGGGGCCTTGTACTCCATATTGTAAGGTTACGCCAGCGCCCCGGCCATTATACCGTGGCCAAACGCGGGACAAAAACTTTTTTAAAACCCGGCGCTAACGGAACCCGATTCCCGGATCGAACCATTAACCCTATACTAGTTAACTGTAAAAGGAGTTTAGAGAGGTTATACTGATCGATCCGTGTCCTTCGGTCTTCAACCTCTGTGCCAAGCTCCTCACGACTTCTTCGATCAAGTTCGCTCTCCAGTCTCCCTCGTTGAAGAAGATCCACGTCGAGGATTAGTAATACGGGTTCCCGCCTCAAAACCGAAGCAACTCGGGCATCCAGTTTGCTAGCCTAGATACCCAAGATGGAGTAGAGATCGTGTGTGATTACTTTGTCTCAAAACACCCATTGATTCTCAACACATGAGGTGGAATGGGTGGAGGTGAAGAAGTTGCCATTGATGAGAAAGTGTAAGCTCAAGAATTTTGCAAGTGAAGAATGATGAAGTGGCTGCTGAAGATAATGAAGTGGCTGTTGTTTTTGTGAAGTGAGGTATATGTGTTGTTTTAGCAACACAAGAAATTGGCTTGCCCCAAAAAAATCAGCCACTCAAAAAAAAATCCCTGCACACCAAAAACAGAAGGCCACGAATTTTCCTCTGCCCCCAAAAAGAACAGCCATACATGTTTTTATCTTTTGAAGTTGTGTGTGTAACTCAATAAAAATCCCTGCTCAAAATCAGCCACCCCATCCCTCACCATATCTCACCATATCCACATGCTACAAGTTAATGCTCAAGGACAAAACTTTCACTCATATTTTCCACAATAAACATTAATCTAAATGTTTAAAGAAAGAAAAGGAAATGGCAACTTTAAAGTAAACTTGTAACGAATTACAAGAATACCCCTCATCCGTATATACATACCTGCATCCGTATTTCGACTGAATACGAATACAACGAGACGAAAATAATCCAACAATATAATATTAGGATCCGGCTTAAACCAAAGCCCACTAGTATTATCCGTCCGATCATGATCCGTGCACAAGTGCACGTATATGATCGAACCCTGCCATAAAACCATACGGTCTCTACAACGTTTCGCCCGAACCAGTGAAACTCTCTGTGTGGGACTCTAAAGACTCGTCAATACGCTGGCAGTGGATTTAACCACAAGCATGTCAGTGGCACTAGCTGTACGTAATGGCTACCCAGGTATTGAGCGAAAGGGAGGCCGACGAGCGAACTCATCCTGAAACCCTACTGAGCCTGACAGTGACAATATCCGTACAGTCCGGTCTGTTCGTCTATGAGTATCGCATGTCGAGCCTAGGGGGTAGATAAAGTCAGACCCCTAATAACTTGAAATTTTGTGTTGGTATGAAGGCTATCACCAACTGAGAAACTACTGATCCGAATCAGTAATTCCCGTCTACCCCGGCCGAGGATTTCTGGTGATGGCCACCCGTGCACTCCGCGACATCAACCCCCAGTATACCGGGAGAGACGAATTCCCTGACGATCCACTCACTGCCTCTATGTGGCTCGGGACTGTACCCAACTAAAACCTGTTTGCACGACTCTTTTGAGCCGTGGTAGGGTAGTAATCAAAGCACAGTGGGAACTCACACGAAACAAATGACGATCTCAGGTCGATAGACTAACCTGTACACATGTCATCTGGGAACTGCTATCTGACAATAGGTATAATACCAACTAACATGTTCCCGACGAGTCCGTCCTGTGTACTCATAACCCAATGAGCACCTGTATACATCTTAGGTGAACCAACTGACACCAATGGCTTGTGAGACCGGCCATCGTCCCTCGTCGGGGTCTCGATCCGTATACACTAGTCTACTTTTGGAGTATCGATGCCCAGTCTCGAAACTCCTACGACTAGGGACACTTTAAGGATGTGCTTATAGACCACCCAACTCTCATGTAGATGATCGCCATCATACTGCTGGTAGTCAAGCAAGAATCCTATGGGCTCTATCAACATGTAATAGTGATCTATAATGTTACCTGAAGCATGTACATGATGATAAAGACAAACCAGATAACATATTATCATCTCGAGTAAGACTGTTCTACTGGTATAGGTCCTCCCTCAATCATTGCAATCACGTGCCTGCGATCCAATAATTGACTTGAGGGCACTATAGCCAACTATATCCCACTTGCACTTAAGGCTAATTATTGCGGTATCGCATAATCACAGCCCGTGTGATACCGAACACCCAACTTCTCTACTAATCAGTTTCACAAAACCTGTTTGTGAACTATTGCGTTCGAGAAATAGCCTCAGTGAGTGGATCCGCTCTAATGTTTCTTTCTATGTCTCTCTTTATCTCAAGTTCATGGAGAAAGCCATCTCCCGAAATGAGCAATACCTGTCTTAGAATATGTCTGGATATCTGATGGGACCCAGTTCACAAATGAACTCCAAATCCAGTAAACTTCTTAGACTGTATCGTCAACTGAATTTAATTAGTATCCTGCACTATGCCTCCCTCAGTATCTGCTTGGATCAACTGTCCAAACTACCGCCCCTCGTCAAGAGGGAAAAATATAACTCTGACAGTCACTCTGTCATCCAGGTCACTTTGGAAGCCTGGAATGATAACCGTCCCCCGAAAGAGACTGCTGTTACCAAATCCCTAGAACATCAACTTATGTTCATAGACTACTTCCGAACGTTTCTCCAGGATTGGATTAATATATCAACTTATTGCATCTAGTGCAAAAACAATATCTGGTGTGGTACTTGACATCTCATGATTGACTCAATTGCCTAAGCAAGTGATATGTCAATCATGCACATCCTTCTCCTCTTTAGTCTGTAAGACACCTTCAGAGAGGGTGACTCTATCACCTGCAGGTACACTACAATGCCAGGAGTCGTCTATTTTAAAACACCTTTAGAATACTGTCTAAGTACCCAGATTGGGAAACTACCCAAATCTAGATCTAAAACCATAGATCTAGTAACCAGAATGCCTGATATAATATCCATATTCTATGTAGAGAAACCACTGTGCGACAACCGCAGTATAACCGATTGTAGTATAGGAATTTTACTTCCTACAAAGTGTATGTCATCCAAATACCTGGACATCACACCCTACTACCTTCTTAACAGATCCATCTCATAATCCAATGAAGTCAAAGCCTATGACTGTCATATTAAAAATAGATGATCTAGCTTCGCTATATCCGCTTTAGTCTATAAATACACATAAGCTTCTTGTCCACTATGCTTCCGCTGCTCTCACTGACAACAACAACCCTCTGGCAGAGTCATATACTCGTGCACTTCTAAAGCTAGTTTAGAACGACGCTATACTCATCCTCCTACCGGATCTCATAGTCTGGAACAACAGTAGTGTCAAGTCTGGGTAAATAAGAACCTCCCTGCCACCGTCTTTGAGGATACCGAAGTACCTCTCGGGCACCTGAGGTTACTCACCATATCTGCGGAGTGGCTAATGGAATGTCAAACCCGATTGAATCTTTAGGTTCTATTTAAATTTTCAATAATCGTCTGTGGTTCTAGAATTATTTCCAGTTCTACCGTACTCCCACTGCTGTTTTCTGAAAAAGTCCATTTTACTAAAACTATGGCGAGTCAAGAACAATATCACTATTGATCTTCTAAATGGTAGAAAGTTACCCCTCGTCATAGCCCGGGATAACCCATAAATTGCTATTACAGAAACGTGCCTTGAGTTATCCAGAGTCTGGTTTTATGCATAAGCCGAACAACTCCATATACCTTAACATCATTAAAGATATGAACCATTCTATATACAATATAGAAACAGAGGCACTGATTTAATTGGAACCAGATTCAAATCATGTAGCAGTCTCCAGTGCATGTCAACTAAATGGAGAGAGGCCGATCAGCATTACTCAACTTAGGAGTGCATCCAGATATGAGTAACCTGAAAAAGAAGCAAGTTCTCAAATCCATTACTATTGACTGAATACTAAACACAAGTATCTACATTTTCGATCACCTTGAAGAATCCTGATACTTGCAACACCTGGTTCTCTACTTTATTCTTGTACCTATAACTTCTCAAAACTTGGACCTTGTATTTCTACGAAACACTTGTCTAAAACTGGAGAAGTCATAAGTAAACAGAATATAGTACGAAGACCAACCACTTTGTCCTAATGGACACTGGACAACATACAATACTTTGTATAAATCCCCTGAATTCAATAACTCAAACCCTGTACGTCGTAGGTTGAAAAATGTACTATGGTTATGAAGAATTACACCGCTGTTTAATGCTCCTTACCTAATTATCAACTAATATAGGTAAATGTCATTGACATAATTTCAAAAAGTTATATCTCACTTTATAAAATAAACGTACAGATATATCAGTTTGAAATTGGTGCATAACAACGGATATTCAAAACCAAATATCTGCCTTCAGGCAAAACCCCAGGTGATTTCCTCAAATATCACCAGTTACAACGAATTCCGATATAATGAGGATATAATCACCTAATTCCAAATAATTTACTCCCACTCATCATCTGTAAAACCATACAGATGTGAGAATCATACCTGGTAAATACATACCCTGGAGTAAGGATCTAATTGGGAAATCAGTTTTCAATTAACAACGCACAGTGAAACTGAAACATTAAAATGTTTCGAAGGGGCATCCGGGTATTCCTAGTAATGCCTCTTCCATTATCCATATTCACGACTGTAACCGTATATTTCTTTGACATCTCTCCAAATCCTTTATTTGTCTTTACTCATTACCTTCTGTACACCATCCTTAGGCTAAATGGTTTTCTTCCTTCCCTACCATTCGGCACCAGCCTATGGTTTGGAAGAAGACTATCCAATAAGCGTAATAGGTGTACCCTTCCAAATTCAAGGAGCACTCGCAACCTGAGAGAATGTAAAGATAAAAGGCAACCTGAATAATCCTATTCAATTTCTCTTGAACCAGAGAAATGCAAAGGTGAAGTAGGAGTGGCTATGATATACGCGGTTTGGTCGCGAATGATAGCAGTCGCATTTTACTTTGCCCTCTTTCTAATCCCTTTATTTGTCTTTATTTATTACATTCTGTACACCACACTTAGGCTAATTGGTTTTCTTCTTTTCCCACCTTTCGACAGCTGCTTATGGTTTGGAAGAAGACTATCCAATAAGTGCAATAGGTGTACCCTCTCCTAATCCTAGGAGCCCTCACAACCTGAGAGAAGGCAAAAGGAAAAGACAACTGAATAATCCTATTCAATTTCTCCTGAACTGGAAACCATACTCGAATCTGAAACGAGTTTCTTCGAGTTCCTATGTAACTATACGATGGTCATATCCAATAAATGTGGATCTTCGTAGTGATACGGAATGTTCCAGAGAAAAACAAAGGGTAAAAGTAGGAGTGGCAATGAAGTATGCAACTCCGACAATCCAAAAGTCAATGTGTTTTAAGAAGGTCCGGTTAACTTGGTTACTGAGTTATAGTCTAGGGTCGGGTCATGGTCGCTGCCAAAGAGAGAGAGAGTAAAGAAACACTCAGCGTGCACTCTAACCTAGATCAAAATGGTCAATCACTTTATCTAATCAGGATGTCTTCCACTGTATCCTCAAATTCTCCTCCAAATCTGAGAGAAGAATTAGTCGGGATCATCTAAAATCACTCGAGGAGTAAACCAACTTATCAGTGGGTATCGGGATCCAAATATCATCGCATGATAAACTGATGGAATCCACTCAAGTTATCACACTCCAGATAGTATGCGCATACCTGGCAAGTTTCCTGTATGTTTGAAACTCCCGATGTGATTTTTATCCCATGCTCTTATGACCTTGACTAAGGCCAATATATCATAAGTCACATGTCAAGTTCTACACGTCATTATCCAGGTTAATTTGAACCTACCCGTACATACCCTTGACGAAGGCCAAAATAGTAGTAGACTGCCCCAAACCAACACATCTATCTATGCAATAGAAAAGTAACAAATAACTACCATACACTATACCTTGACGAAGGCCAACATACATAGCATGAATACTAAGTGCTACCCATCTGAAATGACGGAGGGTTACGAATGGTTCGCCACTATATATTTATAAAAAGCTATCCGGTTCCTTCAACGATATCAAGTTCATTACGTTAAAGGTTTTTGGCGAAAAACCTTTAACGTAATGAACTTGATATCGTTGAAGGAACCGGATAGCTTTTTATAAATATATAGTGGCGAAAACCTTTGCTAAAGAGGTCACTCTCGGTGAAGGGATCTCGGCTCTTTTCTCGTCGAATGAGGTGCAGGATATTCCAAACTGAATACCACGACGCAAAGCAAAAAGTAATCGACTATAGTGAAGTTATTACCCTGACGGAAACTTCTGCCTAAGGGGTCACTCCCGGTGAAGGGATCTCGGCCCTCGCCTCGTCGAATGAGGTGCTGGATATTTATAACCGAATACTACCGTGCAAAACAAAAGAAAACGTCCTTGTAATAATAGCTTTTGAAAAGTGTTCCAACAACATCGAATAGATTTGTTTTCCTTGCATTGATCTGAATCAACGCAGTCCCATCAATTAATCACACCACAAAATAACGAAAATATGATGTACGTCTATGCCATCCGCATTCACCACCGGGTCCCGTCATTACTCGTTTGGTTACTTAACTAACGATAGAGCGGGGACTGGACTAGCGTGGGTGTAAAACATATACAACATCTACTACTATATATATCAATATATAATAATCGCTCCAGGCATGATAAATGCAACATCACAGAAAAGCAATAAGCATCACAGAACAATACAGATAATCTGAGAGCCCCGGATTTCCTTTAAGCCGCAAGTGAAACCCGACGTTCCCCTAGTCGTGTGGATAACCTATGCAATGAAAACCTAGACCCCTACGAGTGCGGCAAGTTACCCGCCAAAACCAGAAGCGAGGTAGCCCCCTTCATCAAAGTGAATAGGCCACCCAGCACTTCATGGAATCTGGTAACTTGAGCACCCCTCCTTGGTCAACCTGTACCCTCTACGAGTGCGGCGAATAGCCCGCCAATTCTAGAATGAGGCCCCCTCTTTCTCAACGCCATGAGATGCGGACCCGTTTCCCTTCAGAACCCGGCTATCCGTGCACTCCACCACAGGGTAATCCTAGTACAGAAAAGAAAATATGTACAACGGTGACATCGACCTCAACCCGGTCGTGCCCCAAACAAATAATATACAAACAGGCAGTGACGACAGTCCACATGTCGGACGCTCGCCCCGTGATATCAAATATACAAATAAAACTAAACTGCACTATCATTGCAACCAAGCTATCCACCACGACGAATTCGCAACAACATAGCACAACATAAAACATCAACGTGAATGTCACGTTCGCAAACCCGTCTAAAAGAACTATAGCAATTAGACAAGTTGTACCGATCAAATGACATTCACGGTTGTAGATAGAAATGTAAGTACTGTAAATTTTAAACTATGTTAGAAATATCGACTTCGAAATAACCCCGAATAGCCCAAAACAACTAGATAAAACCATATCCAAACTGGGCTAAACTAGCAATACCACTGAACCAACATTCCAGAGACAAAACCACACCCAAAATACGAAACCTAGAAGCCTTCCCTAGGCCGGCCGGCTCGGATTTTTTTTTTGCAATGTGCTTGGCCAAAAATAGGTGGAAATGGTTCATGTTTGGGGTGCAGTCTAGAGGTCATGTTAGTAGTCTTCTGCAGTTGCAAAAATAATTTTTGAAGACCAAATAAAATTCGACAGAAACTGGAATGTGCAGGGTATTGAATTGGAGTTATTTCGGTTTCGATAATTTAACATTGTCTATACCAACTAGTATGCGGTTAATGGGTTGGCTCTGATACCATGTAAGGTTACGCCAGCGCCCCGGCCATTATACCATGGCCAAACGCGAAACAAAAACTTTTTAAAAACCCGGCGTTAACGGAACCCGATTCTTGGATCGAACCATTAACCCTATACTAGTTAACTGTAAAAGGAGTTTAGAGAGGTTATACCGATCGATCCGTGTCCTTCGGTCTTCAACCTCTGTGCCAAGCTCCTCGCGACTTCCTCGATCAAGTTCGCTCTCCAGTCTCCCTCGTCGAAGACGATCCACGTCGAGAATTAGTAATACGGGCTCCCGTCTCAAAACCGAAGCAACTCGGGCATCCAGTTTGCTAGCCTAGATACCCAAGATGGAGTAGAGATCGTGTGTGATTACTTTGTCTCAAAACACCCAATGATTCTCAACACATGAGGTGGAATGGGTGGAGGTGAAGAAGTTGCCATTGATGAGAAAGTGTAAGCTCAAGAATTTTGCAAGTGAAGAATGATGAAGTGGCTGCTGAAGATAATGAAGTGGCTGTTGTTTTTGTGAAGTGAGGTATATGTGTTGTTTTAGCAACACAAGAAATTGTTTTGCCCAAAAAAATTAGCCCACTCAAAAAAAATCCCTGCACACCAAAAACAGAAGGCCACGAATTTGCCTCTGCCCCCAAAAAGAACAGCCACACATGTTTTTATCTTTTGAAGTTTTGTGTGCAACTCAATAAAAAGCCCTGCTCAAAATCAGCCACCCCATCCCTCACCATATCTCACCATATCTACATGCTACAAGTTAATGCTCAAGGACAAAACTTTCACTCACATTTTCCACAATAAACATTAATCCAAATGTTTAAAGAAAGAAAAGGAAATGGCAACTTTAAAGTAATCTTGTAAGGAATTATAAGAATACCTCTCATCCGTATATACATACCTGCATCCGTATTCTGACTGAATACGAATACAACGAGACGAAAATAATCCAACAATATAATACTAGGACCCGGCTTAAATCAAAGCCTATTAGTATTATCCGTCCGATCATGATCCGTTCATAAGTGCACGTATTTGATCGAACCCTGCCATAAAACCATACGGTCTCTACAATGTTTTGCCCAAACCAGTGAAACCCTCTGTGTGGGACTCCAAAGACTCGTTAATACGCTGGAAGTGGGTTTAACCACAAGCATGTCAGTGGCACTAGCTGTACGTAACGGCTACCCATGTATTGAGCGAAAGGGGGGCCGACGAGCGAACTCATCCTGAAATCCTACTGAGCCTGACAGTGACAGTATCCGTACAGTCCGGTCCGTTCGTCTATGAGTATCGCATGTCGAGCCTAGGGGGTGGATAAAGTCAGACCCCTAATAACTTGAAATTTAGTGTTGGTATGAAGGCTATCGCCAACTGAGAAACTACTGATCCGAATTAGTAATTCCCGTCTAGCCCGGCCGAGGATTTCTGGTGATGGACACCCGTGCACTCCGCGACATCAACCCCCAATATACCGGGAGAGACGAATCCCCTGACGATCCGCTCACTGCCTCCATATGGCTCGGGACTGTACCCAACTAAAACCTATTTGCACGACTCGTTTGAGCCGTGGTAGGGTAGTAATCAAAGCACATTGGGAACTCACAGAAGACAAATGACAATCTCAGGTCGATAGACTAACCTGTACACATGTCACCTGGGAACTGCTATCTGACAATAGGTATAATACCAACTAGCATGTTCCCGGCGAGTCCGTCCGGTGTACTCATAACCCAATGAGCACCTGTATACATCTTAGGTGAACCAACTGACACCAATGGCTTGTGAGACCGGCCATCGCCCCACGTCGGGGTCTCGATCCGTATACACTAGTCTACTTTTGGAGTATCGATGCCCAGTCTCAAAACTCCTAAGACTAGGGACACTTTAAGGATGTGCTTATAGACCACCCAACTCTCATGTAGATGATCGCCATCATACTGCTGGTAGTCAAGCAAGAATCCTATGGGCTCTATCAACATGTAATAGTGATCTGTAATGTCACCTGAAGCATGTACACGATGATAAAGGCAAACCAGATAGCATACTATCATATCGAGTAAGACTGTTCTACTGGTATAGGCCCTCCCCCAATCATTGCAATCATATGCCTGCGATCCAATAATTGACTTGAGGGCACTATAGCCAACAATCTCCCACTTGCACGTAAGTCTAATTATTGCTATATCGCATACTCACAGCCTGTGTGATACCGAACACCCAACTTCTCTACTAATCAGTTTCACAAAGCCCGTTTGTGAAACTATTGTGTTTGAGAAATAGCCTCAGTGAGTGGATCCGCTCCAATGTTTCTTTCTATGTCTCTCTTTATCTCAAGATTGTTATACTAATGAACCGCCCAGAAGCTGAGGCACCTGGAGTGAAACAATTCCGGGCATTGCACCTTAAACAATTTTCTGGGAAAGAGAGCCCTTCAGAAGCAGAGGAATGGGCTCAGTCCATCGAAGACGACCTGACAGCAACACAAGTGCTAGAGATCGCTTGGGTAAGGGTTGCAAAGCTGCAACTAACGGATAATGCCTGGGTATGGTGGAAGGCGGAAGAAAGCCATCTTGCCCAGTCGATCGAATGGAGGATTTTTCGCGAGATGTTCGACGCGAAATATTTTCCCAAGACTGCCTGCTTTGATATGGAGCAACAATTCATCCACTTGTAACAAGGTTCGATGTGGACTAAATCTGTGGATGAGTATGATACTGAGTTCACGATGTTGAGTAGGTAAGATATGTCTTAAATATTCGAATTTCTAATATCACATACTACACAGCTAACACAAGACCGTAATAGGTTTGCGGCCCATCTCATACCGACTGCTGAGATCAGGGCTAGAAGATTTCAGCAAGGGTTGAACCCGGAAATCCAAGCTGCATTAGCTACAGGGATTTTCCAACCCATGATTTAGCTCTGAAGGCTGCCCGTCGATACGAGGCAGTAGTAAAGAAGAAGGGCAGACCTCAATCTGTCGGTGTGAAGCTCCCTGTTACTCAAATAGCAGGAGGAGCCTCTTCCAGGCCACCGTTTGTACCCAGGAGACCGGGAGTACCTTTTAACCGGCCCAGTCCAGATTTTGTTGGATATAGTGCCCTTAAAATCAATTATTGGATCGTAGGCACGTGATTCCAATGATTGAGGGAGGACCTATACCGGTAGGACAGTCTTACTTGAGATGATAGTATGCTATCTAGTTTGTCTTTATCATCGTGTACATGCTTTAGGTGACATTACAGATCACTATTACACGTTGATAGAGCCCTTAGGATTCTTTCTTGACCACCAGCAGTATGATGGCAATCATATACGTGAGAGTTGGGTAGTCTATAAGCACATCCTTAAAAGTGTCCCTAGTCGTGAGAGTTTCGAGACTTGGCATCGATACTCCATGAGTAGACTAGTGTATACGGATCCAGACCCCGATGAGGGGCGATGGCCGGTCTCACAAGCCATTGGTGTCAGTTGGTTCACCTAATATGTATACAGGTGCTCATTGGGTTATGAGTACACCGGATAGGACTCGCCGGGAACATGCTAGTTGGTATTATACCTGACATCAGATAGCAGTTCCCTGGTGACATGTGTACAGGTTAGTCTATCGACCTGAGATCGTCATTTGTCTCGTGTGAGTTCCCATTGTACTTTGATTACTACCCTACCACGGCTCAAAGGAGTAGTGCAAACAGGTTTTAGTTGGGTACAGTCCTAAGCCACATAGAGGCAGTGAGCGGATCGGCAGGGGATTCATCTCTCCCGGTATTGGGGGTGAGATCGCGTTATGTCTAAGAGAGCCATTACATGAAGTCCTTAGCCAAGGCAAGTGAGATTTACTGGTAGGTATTCCAGTAGTATCTCAGGGTGTTCTGGGCTACACTCCGACACGACTTATATCACTTTTGGGGTCTGACGTTTACCAACCTCTTAGGCCCGATATGCGATACTCACAGATGAACGGACCGGATTGTACGGATATTGTCACTGACAGGCTCAGTAGGGTTTTAGGATGAGTTCGCTCATCGGCTTCCCTTTTAGTCAATACCTGGGCAGCCGTTACGTACAAATAGTACCACTGACGTGCTTGTGGTTAAACCCACTGCCAGCGTATTGATGAGTCTTTAGAGTCCCCCACAGAAAGTTTCCCAAGTTCGGAAGAAACGTTGTAGAGGCCATATGGTTTTATTAAAGGGTTCGATCATATATGTGCACTCATGCACGGATCATGATCGGACGGATCATACTAGTGGGCTTTGGTTTAAGCCGGATCCTAGTATTAGATTTATTGGATTACTTTCGTCTCATTGTATTCGTATTCAATAAGAATGCGGATGCAGGTATATATATACAGTTGAGGTGTATTCTTATGATCCGTCACGAGTTTACTTTAGAAGTTGCCATTCTCTTTTTGGATTAAACATTTTGGTTTAAATGTTTAGTTGTGAGGAAAATGTGAGTGCAAGTTTTGTCCATTTGCATCATTTCATGTCATATGCTCTTGGTGACTCATGGTCTTGGTTTATGTGACCATTATTGTGACATGGATTGATTTTGGGGCTAATTATGATTAGTGGGGGATATTTTGGAGAGAGAGGGCATCCAAGTAAGGGCTTAGGGTTTGGTTTTTTATATATATCTCTCTCTCAAAATATCTCATATAACATTAGCCATTTCACTTCTTCTTCTCTTGAGCTCACAATTTCCTCCAATGGCTTCTTCTTCAACCTCCACCCATCCCTCTCATGAGTTGAGAATCCATAGGTGTCTTGAGATAAAGTGATCACATACATTCTCTACTTCACCTTGGACATGTCGTCTAGCAAACTTCATGTCCGAGTTTCTTCGGTTTTGAAGCGGGAGCCCGTAAAAAGATTCCTTGACATGGTGCCACTTTGACGAGGAGATCGGAGATCGAGCAAGATCGGAGATGCCGTGAGGAGTTAAGGATGGTGGTTAAAGACCGAAGGACACGGATCGATCGGTATAGCCATTCTATCATCTTTGCAGTTAGCTAGTTTAGAGTTAATGGAACGATCCGGGTAAAAGTCTGCGTTAGCGCCAGTTTATAAAAGTTTTTGTTCTGCGTTTAACCTCGGATAGATGGCCGGGGCGCTACCGTAGACTTACATGGTATCAGAGCCATGCCATTAACCCTTTACTAGCTTGTTCTTACATGTTTAAAACATCGATCGAACAAAATTTCCAAAACCGCAATTCCATTATCAAAGTTTCTGTCGAAATTTAAAAGTGGTCGAAAAATTATTTTCAGTATGTCAGAAAATCGTGCAGGCTTTTTTAAGACCCTCGAAGAAATCTGAAAGCAAGTTATCACCATCGGACCGCGGAACCGCGGCGAAACCAGCATGTTTGCCGCGGTTGCACGGCGGTATGGTGGCAACAGTACACCATTTTTCTTCTAGGGGTCTTTCATATGGAATTATGGTTTCTGGAATGTTTTGTTTTTGGGCCCAGATTTGTTTGAGTTCTGGATTAGAACTTGGGGCCGACTTTGGGAAGTTTTGTCGATCGAAATTTTAAATACGTTAGTTCACAGTACTTACATTACTATCTGTGACCGTGAATGTCATTCGAGTGGTACAACTTGTCTAATTTCTATATGTTCTTTTAGACAAGTTTGCGAACGTGACATTCACGTTGATGTTCTGTGTTGTGCTGTGATGTTGCGGATTTGTCATGGTGGATAGCTTGCGTGCAATGGTAGTGCAGTTTAGTTTTATTTGTACATTTGATATCACGGGGCGAGCGTCCGACATGTGGACTGCCGTCACTGCTTGTTTGTATATTATTCTTTTGGGGCACGACCGGGTTGAGGTCGATGTAACCGTTGTACATATTTTCTTTTCTGTACTAGGATTACCCCATGGTGGAGTGCACGGATAGCCGGGTTCTAGAGGGCAACGGGCCCGCATCTTATGGCTTTGAGACGGAGGGGGCTTCACTCTAGAATTGGCGGGCTATTAGCCGCACTCGTAGGGGGTACAGGTTGACCTAAGGAGGGGTGCTCAAGTTACTAGATTCTGTGAAGTGCTGGGTGGTCCATTCACTTTGTTGAAGGGGGCTGCTTCGCTACAGGTTTTGGCGGGTAACTTGCCGCACTCGTAGGGGTCTAGGTTTTCATTGCACAGGCTATCCACACGACTAGGGGAACATCGGGTTTCGCTTGCGGCTCAAAGGAAACCCGGGGCTCCTAGATTATCTGTATTGTTCTGTGATGCTTATTACTTTTCTGTGATATTGCATTTATCATGCCTGGAGCGATTATTGTATATTGATATATATACTAGTAGATGTTGTATATGTTTTACACCCGCGCTAGTTCAGTTCCCGCTCTGTCGTTAGTTAAGTAACCTAACGGGTGATGACGGGACCCAGTGGCGAATGCGGATGGTATATACGTAAATTTTATTTTCGTTCTTTTCTGGTGTGATTAATTGATATGACTCTTTGATTCGGATCAATGCAAGGAAAACAAACCTATTCGATATTGTTGGAACAATTTTCAAAAAGCTGTTATTACAAGGACATTTTCATTTGCTTTGCACAGCGGTATTCAGTTTGGAATATCCAGCACCTCATTCGATGACGCAAGGGCCGAGATCTCTTCATCGGGAGTGACCCCTTGGGTATAAGTTTGCGTCAGGGTAATAACTTCACTATAGTCGATTACTTTTTGCTTTGCATTGCGGTATTCAGTTGGAATATCCTGCACTTCATTCTACGGCGAAAGAGCCGAGATCCCTTCACCGGGAGTGACCTCTTTAGGAAAGGTTTTCGCCACTATATATTTGTAAAAAACTATCCGGTTCCTTCAACGATATCAAGTTCATTATGTTAAAGGTTTTTCGCCAAAAACCATTCGTAGCCCTCTGTCATTTCAGACGGGTAGCACTTAGTATTCATACTATGTTTGTAGGCCTTAGTTAAGGCATGGTGTATGGTAGCTATTTGTTACTTTTCTGTTGCATAGATAGATGCGTTGGTTTCGGACAGTCATAC
Organism: Agapanthus africanus; assembly: GCA_030015575.1. Taxonomy (NCBI): domain Eukaryota; kingdom Viridiplantae; phylum Streptophyta; class Magnoliopsida; order Asparagales; family Amaryllidaceae; genus Agapanthus; species Agapanthus africanus. The sequence goes on along the minus strand of JASDDO010000001.1, from coordinate 454,943,373 downwards.
AACCTTGTTGGCCTTAGTCAAAGGCATGTACGGGTGGTGTTCTCCACCGAAAAGATGCGACCGGGACGTTGGGACGTCGGGCTTGAATTTTGGGGGCAGATGCTATTTGCTTTTATCCGTCCACCTCTCTGAAGATGCTAAGTTGATTTATGGCACCGTGTATCGAAGGTTTAGACGGATGCGGCCATTGTAGCAGACTTCATTAGATTCCCCCTCATTGTGAGGGGTTTTTGATTGTGGGGACGCTCTTCCTTGCAGGCGCAAGCCCCTGCAGTTAATTACGCTACCGCATCGCAGTAACCACTTTCTCCTTCTCCAGATGTTCACTTCGTGTCGTGCGTGTTTGTTTTATTTTTTGGTTGCCCTTACATTGTATACGGAGACTAATTTATGTTGTCGCCCGTAGGGCGTGGATTAGTCCAAATCCGTATTTTCTTAGATTTGGGTTTGGCTTGGGGTTAAGGATCGTTAATCTTATTGAGATTAAGATCGACTTAAACGGCTGTCGAGGATACGTTAGTCTAATTTTAGACTAAGATCTACTCAACGGGGGTTCAGGATCATTTAGATCCAACGAAAGAGCATTTGGGCTCTATCGTCTTAGTTTAGGGACGTTGCAGTCCATTGGGTTTAAGGACATCATAGTCCATAGAGTTTAAGGACATCATAGTCCATCAAGTTTAAGGACATCATAGTCCATGATTTTAAGGACCTCATAGTCCTTATAATTTAAAGACATCATAATTTATAGGGTTTAGTTTAGGGACGTTGCGGTCCATAGTTAGTTTAAGGATATTACGGTCCATAGAATGTCTGGTTGTCGGTACCCGTCACCTCTCTGAAGACGTTGAAGAATTACAACGACACATATCAGAGGAATGAAGAGATGTACCCTTAAACCAATGTTGGTTGGGAGATCTGTAGTTCAGTTTGGGATTAAGACCAATTAAAAGATTTGTGAGCACATGGGCTTAATTGATCTGAATTAGGGATCTGTGGCCAACTTGAGCTCGGCCCACTTAGTTAAAATGTTGAACATTTAATTAGGCCCAGTCCTTTTTATCAATGCTGAGCATTGGTTTGGTTTCTGACGTCCCTTTTGTCTTTAATCGAGTGTTGAGCACTCATCATGGATCTGAGGCTTTATTTAAAGAACAGTTTATGTTCCCTCAACATCCATGTGAGGAGCACGTGGCGCGCTTCGCGCTGAGCGTCAGCCAATGAGTGCAGAGCGCTCTTTATTAGGTAGCACACACATGAGGAGCACGTGGTGCGGTTGGCGTTGAGCGCCAGCTAATGAGTGCAGAGCGCTCTTTATTAGGTAGCACACATGTGAGGAGCACGTGACGCGCTTGACGCTGAGCGCCAGCCAATGAGTGCAGAGCGTTTCTTATGAAGTAGCGCACACGTGAGGAGCACGTGGCGCGCTTGGCGCTGAGCGTCAGCCAATGAGTGCAGAGCGCTCTTTATTAAATTCTGCTCAAATCTGTGCTCTGAGGATTAAGTTCTCGTTTACAAGAGACTTTGTCTCGTGGCTCTAAGAACAAAGTTCTTATTTTTATAGGAGATGTTACAATCTCTTATGTTTTTGTGAAAGTTTTTGTCTTTATGGATCTATGATCTGAAGAGAACTAAGTTCTTCTCTCCCCCTTTTATGATAAGATGCTATCATCTCTTTTGTGAAAGACTTATGTCTTATAGATCTATGATCTAAAAAAAGAACTAAGTTCTCCTTCTTTTTATGAGATGCTTTGATCTCTTTTTACCTTGAAGAAATTCTTCTTTTCAGAGCTTGCTCTTCTTTTTGAAATTTCTCAAAGTTTGTGGAGGGGTTCCTCTGTGTAACACTTGAAGTCTTGGGGCCCTTATATAGGGGAGGCTGATTTGTTGAATCAGTTAAGGAGGTCTTTCTCTGATTGATTTGGGGATGTTTCCCCACTATTGGATCTTTGATCCTAGGGCTTCTGTTTTACAGAAGACAATCTTCTTGTTTTAAACAAGATTGGGAAATTATTTTCCCATACAGAGATTGTTCTGTATCTTGGCGATTTTTAATCACCATTGGATCATTGATCCAACGGTGCTCTGATTTACAGAACACAATCTTTCTTTTTTGGAAAGATTCTTAGAAGTATTTCCTTAACAGAATTTTATTATGGTAATTTGATGATTTATTATCTTCGTTGGATCTTTGATCTAACGGTGGGGAACATTTAGTTCTAGCACTTGGCGCTCTCGTGTCTTGCACGTGAGCGCTGCTTCAGAGTCTTTGACTCTTAGCGTTGACGCACTTGGCGCTAGCGCTCTCGTTCTTTGCACGTGAGCGCTGCCTCAGAGCTTTTGACTCTTAGCGCTGGCACTCTTGGTGCGAGCGCTCTCGTGCTTTGCACGTGAGCGCTGCCTCAGAGTCTTTGACTCTTAGCGCTGGCGCACTTGGCGCTAGCACTCTTATGAAATGCTGCTTCATTTTAAATTTCAAAATTTGAACAGAGCTTTGCTCTGATTGGGGGAAACAAATGCCCCCTACCGTTGCGCTCACGTTGCTCACACGTGCGTGCAGCGGTGGCAGTTTTTCCACCGTTGGATTGTTTTGGAAGTCGGATCGACTTCCCCTGCCTATAAATAGGACCTTTGGCCCTTTGAGATGACTGCTTGTTTATCTTCTTGTTTTGTTTTTCTTGAGAATTTAATTCTCTTTCAGAGCCAAGCTCTCTGCCTCAGAAAACTTCTTTAGAGTTAAGACTCTGTCAAATTTTTTGGTAAGATTTGAACCCATTAAAAGAGCTTTGCTCTACTTAGATCACAGATCTTTAAGATTTTTAGGGTTTCTCAACCCGTTAATTAAAAACCAGTGCTTTGCTCTTTCTAGATCATGGATCGGAAAAAGAAATCCTTTTTAGGGTTCTTTTAACCCATTAGCGACGAACTCTTAGAGTTCGCTTTATAGGTCTTAAAGATCTTGAAGTTTTTACTTCTGTAAAAAGATTTGCTTTTAGGGTTTTTGATGGATTGTTCTATCTTCTTCACAGAGCATAACTCTTAAAATTTTGAAGGAATTTTATTCCTCTCATGATTAGAGTCGACAGATGTCACTCTTTTGCAGAGCGCTGCTCTCAAAGGAGTTTTCCCCCTTGGCCCGAGGGGCCCTCATTAAATGAGAATCCTTTTAGGATTTCCTCATTAATGAGTGACTGTCTCATACGTGATGAGCAGTCATATAGATTGTGTGGGTCCCCTTTGGTCCTTTTGCATTGCATTACAGTGCGGTACGAATTTAAAGTACCAAGTGCCAGAACTTAAACTGTTAGGTCCACGTTACCTCTCCCGGTACTTTCGGGGTTGCGGAAACGGTAAAACAAATTTTTTTCTAGACTTGGTAACATGGACCGTAAAAGCCGGATCTTTGCTAAACAACACACTAGCATCCTAACTAGAGATTTATCTACTCGGTTAGGGGTTATACCTCAACTTGAACTCCTTCTCTTCTTGTTGTTCTTCTCCTTGCTTGCTCCGAGGGTTGATCCGGACTTTGGTCACCTCCGCGGCCTCCTTGAGTCGAAGACGATCCACCCGAGAGATGTACACCGAGCTCCACCTCGAGCCGAGGTAACTAGGGCAAAGAGATTGCTAGTCTAGAAGCCCTAGGTTGTGTAGAAGTGGTAGAGTGATGGTTTTGTCTTTGTGGGATCTTTATCTCTCAACACATGAGATCAAAAGATGAAACAAGAGGAGGAAGAAGGAGGAGCTAGCAACCATGGTGCATTTCTTTTCTTCTCACTAGAAAAAAAGCAAGAGAGAGAGTGAGAAAGAAATTGTGAGCATAAGAAAATGAACCATGGTTCAATAATGCAAAAACAATATCATTACTAATCCCATCAAGATAAAGTTTGATGGCTACATTGAAATGACCATTATCATAATCAAAATAGAAAAAGAAAAAGAAAAGAAGAGTGTAGATCTCTCTTGAAAGTCAATGGTCAACACGGTCAACCGGTCAACAAAGTCAAGAGAGGTCAATGGGGTCAAATGGTCAATGCAATTAGCCATCATAAAATTATCACTAAAAGGATTAGTAAATGATGTCCGCGGCTTATAATGGTTTTGACCAAACGAACTGCCAAAACCCTAATGAGTCCGAATCAACTGTCAAAACCCTAATGAGCCTGCCACATAACGGTTTTGGCCGAACCAACTGCCAAAACCCTGATGAGGCACCTCCTCCTTCATCGCTCCGGAAAACTGTGCATACACACCTGCATCCGCATTCCGTAGAATGCGGATGCGCAGAAGACAAAACAAATCCATCCGTGCAATACTAGGATCCGGCTTAAACCAAAGCCCACTAGTATTGCCTGCCCGAACACCGCACGCACACAAGTGTACGTAAGTGATCGCAGCCCTGCCGTAAAACCATACGGCCTCTACATGTTTCGCTCAGTGCAGGGAAACTCTCTGTGTGGGACTCTAAAGACTCGACACTACGCTGGCAGTGGGTTTAACCACAGACCGCAAGCGGCACTAGCTGTACGTAACGGTCCCTAGGTAGATGTCGATAAGAAGGCCGATGAGGTGAACCCATCCGAACTCCTACTGAGCCTGTATGTGATAATCTCTGTACAGTCCGGTCTGTTCGTCTGATACATCGCATGGCGGGCCTATGGGGGCGGTAAACGTCAGTCCCCTAATAGCGGTACAAGTCGTGTCGGAGTGAAGCCCAGAACACCCTGAGATAACACTGGAAACCTACCAGTATATCTCGCTTGCCCTGGCCAGGGACTACTCGTGTAATGGCTCTCCTAGACACAGCGCGATGTCAACCCCCAATACCGGGAGAGACGAATCCTGTCTAACCGTCACTGCCTCCAAGTGCTTCGGGACTGCACCCAACTACTACCTGTTTCCACGACTCAGTAGAGCCGTGGTAGGGTAGTAATCAAAGAACAGTGGGAACACACTCGAGGCGAAGTGACAGTGTCAAGTCAGCGGATTAAGCTATACTCATGTCACCTGGGAACTGATAACTGACGATAGGTATAATACCAACCATCAGTTCCCGACGAGTCCTGTCCAGTGTACTCGTAACCTAACGAGCACCCGCATACTATCTCAAGTACGACGTACTGACGGCTGTGGGACAGACCGTCTCCCGTGCTAGGATGAGAAGCGCATACGCTAGTCTACTCCGGAGTATCGATGCCCTGTCTCGATAATCCCACGACTAAGGACGTGTATAAGGATGTGCTTGTGGATTACCCAGCCCCCACGAGTGTGATCGCCATCACAACGCCGGTAATCAAGCAAAGATTCTAAGGGCTCTACTAATGCGTATAGGTGATATAATAAAGAAACACATGTACACATTAAAGCAGAGACAAACCAAGTAGCATACTACTATTTCGAGCAAGATTGTCTTTACAACTGTGGATATCCCAAACTTCCATCAAGTAATATACATACTAGTATGATACAGTAATGGCCTCTAGGGCATATACACTAACAATCTCCCACTTGCACTAAGGCCATGTACTGGCGTATCGAAGACCTATCATCTCGATCAGCCACTCGAACTGAGTCTGGAGCAAGGCCTTTATGAATGGATCCGCTGTGTTGTCCTTTGTGTCCACTCTCCGCACCTCGATCTCCTGGCGATCAATGATCTCCCTGATCAGGTGATACCGCCTTAAGATGTGCCTGGATTTCTGATGGGACCTTGGTTCCTTCGCTAAAGCTATAGCCCCATTGTTATCGCAATACAAAGGTATTGGGTCAACAATAGACGGAACCACCTGAAGTTCACTAAGGAACTTCTTCATCTAGACCGCCTCTTTTGCAGCATCGCTTGCAGCAATGTATTCAGCCTCCATCGTCGAGTCTGTGACGGTATCCTGTTTGGAACTCCTCCAACATACCGCCCCTCCGTTGAGGGTAAACACAAAACCCGAGACAGACTTGCTGTCATCTTTGTCACTCTGGAAGCTTGAATCGGTAAAGGACTCGACCCTGAGGTCTCCATTACCGTAAGCCAGGAACATCTCCTTAGTCCTTCTCAAGTACTTGAGAATGTTCTTCACTGCTGTCCAGTGGTCCTCACCTGGGTCTGACTGATACCGGCTTACCATGCCCAGCGCGTAAGCTACATCTGGTCTTGTACATAGCATCGCATACATTATAGATCCTACCGCCGAAGCGTAGGGTATAGTGTTCATGCGAACCCTCTCCTCGTCAGTCTTAGGAGACATCTTCTTGGAGAGGGTAATTCCGTGCAATGCGGGTATGTTACCGTGCTTGGAATCCTCCATACTAAATCTCTTTAGTACGGTCTCTATGTACCTGGACTGCGAAAGTCCCAGTAGTCTCTTGGATCTATCTCTATAGATCTTGATCCCCAGAATGTACGAGGCATCACCCAGGTCCTTCATGGAGAACCGTTGTGACAAAAATAGCTTGACCGATTGTTGTAGGGATCCTAGGCACCCTAATGAGGTCTCACAAGGCATCAACCATGCCAATTTCAAATTTAAACGGTGCCGAGAAACCCGACTACGGATCGTCGGCTAGATGTCTAGGCGAAAAAGCAAACTAGTTAACACTTAACTAAGAGATACGGAAATACAACCTTTGTAGATCCGGTTCTCCACCTCCATAGCTCCACAATGAAGTCTCCTCGCTGTCCATAACAAGTCCCGGGCTCTAGCGTCGGCTTCATCGGAGAATGGACGGGCTAGGTCATCGATGTCCATGCCGAAGATGATCTACGTCGAGGCATCGCTAAATCAAGCTCCGACTTCACCAAGTCAAGAAACTTGTGAAGAAAACACACTCTACTACTTGGCAAGAGGTAGAGGATGAAGAAATAGGAAGTGGGTAGACTTTAGATTTGGATTTCACACTCTTTTTCATCACTTGCCATTGATGGAGGCAAGCTTTCTTCACTTGAAGAAATGAAGAAGAAGAACATAAGTGTTATGATAAGTTATTAGAAAATATAAAATAAAAGAATACTTATCATAATCTTTAACCATGGTAATGTGTAGAGAATCAATCATGGTTAAAGGAATGGTTAGGGTCAAGCTAGAGACAAAATGGTCACTTAGTCAAAGTGTTCATGAAGCTTCATGAAAACAACAAATGAAAGCCACCATTTCATTTCATTTTCTTTTATTCATTTATCATAAATAAATGGATAATTAAATAAGATAAATGAATAACAAATAATAAACCCTAACCATTTCATTAACCAAGGTTTAATACTTTACACTTAACCAAAAAGCATGTATCATCAAACATGATACAAGCAAGTTCACAAAATCATATCACATATATAATGCGCACATTCGAGCGAGAAAATCCATTTAAAGTGAACCGATACTAGTTAATGCAAAGTAATATATCAAATATATAATTATACATTAAATCATTAAATCAACACTTGATTTAACGATCCGGTCATATCGCATATAACTGACTAGTATCCTATGTATCGGCTTATCGAATCAACCTTTGATTCGATAACTAGGGTATATCGCATATAACCTAATCGATACATTCATCGCGAGAATGGAATATGGTATCATATACACGCATTATTCTCGGTCCCTCACATATCTCATATGCGCTCCTATTTCGTTTCGCTTGAGCCAGGAAACCTCTGTGTAGGACTCTAAAGACTCGTCAATACGCCGGCAGCAGGTGATGATCATATCAAACACCCACAAGCCGCAAGCAGTCTGCTAAACGTAACGGCCACCCGGGTATTGAGCGATCAGAAGATCGACGAGCAAGCCCGCTCACACTCCAGTGAATCCAACCAGTAACACTACCGTACAGTCCGGTCTGATCGTCTGATATGTCGCATATCTCGCCTAGGGGTGGTAAACGTCAGACCCCAATAGCTCGATAAGTCGTGTCGATATGAGGTCTATAACAATTCGAGAAACTACTGGTAACACTTACCAGTAAATCTCAGCAATCCTGGCCAGGGATTTCCTGTTATAGCCAATCGAACACAGCACAACATCAACTCCCTATACCGGGAGAGACGAATCCCCTCCTATCGCTCATTGCCTCCATGTGACTCGGGACTGTACCCAAAAACCACCGTTTTGCACGCCCTCTTGGACGTGGTAAGATGGAAATCAAAGCACAGTGGGAACCACACAAGACTCTATGACGATCTCGGGTCAACAGACTACTCTGTACCAGTGTCACCAGAGAACTGCCATCTGACGTGAGGTATAATACCATCTGGGAGTTCTCGGCGAGTCCGTCCAGTGTACCCAGTCTCTACTGAGCACCTGTATATCATCTCTGATGTCAAACACCGATGGATATGGGATCATCCATCGCCCATCTGTATGGGTCGAGAAGGTATACGCTAGTCTACACTGGTATATCGATGCCCCGTCTCGATACACCCACGACTAAGGACTTTGAAGGATCTACTTATGGACTACCATGTCCCCACTAGTATGATCCGCATCATAGTCCAGGTAGTCAAGTACACATCCTAAGGGCTTTACCAACATGTAATAGAGAGACAATCTGTGTACACGTTAAGGTAAAGAGCAACCAGATAGCATACTATCATGTCGAGCAAGAAAGTCCTCCCTATATATGTCCCAGCATCCACTACAATATACATCCTATGTATAGTAATGGCCTCTAGGGCATACATATAACTAACAATTGTAGCATAGGAATGTCATTTCCTATCAAAAGAATGTCGTCCACGTACAAGACTAGGAATATGACAGTTCGTCCTACAATCTTCTTATAGACACAAGGTTCATCTTCGTTCTTGATGAAATCAAATTCCTTGATTACCTCATCAAAACAGATGTTCCAGCTCCGCGATGCCTGCTTTAATCCATAAATGGATTTAAGCAACTTGCACACCTTCCCTCTGCTCCCACTGTCTACGAAGCCTTCTGGCTGATCCATGTAAACGCACTCTTCCAAACAACCGTTTAGGAAAGCCGTTTTAACATCCATCTGCCAGATTTCATAGTCATGGAAGGCAGCAATGGCAAGTAGGATCCGAATGGATTTGAGCATAGCTACCGGAGAAAAAGTTTCGTCATAGTCCAAACCAGGTCTTTGACGAAAACCTTTTGCATCGAGTCTAGCCTTATAGGTTTCCACCTGCCCATCTACACCAAGTTTCCTTTTATAGATCCATTTGCATCCAACGGGTTTTACCCCAGGTGGAGCAATATCCAAGGTCCACACTTTATTGGCGTACATGGACTCCATTTCGGATTGCATTGCTTCCTGCCACTTATCAGAGTCCCTACTGATAATGGCCTGCCTGAAACTGGTAGGGTCATCTTCTTCCAAGATGCAATCCTCTCGATCCCCGTCTATGAGAAAACCGTAGTATCTCTCGGGTGGATAAGAAATCCTACCAGATCTGCGGAGTGGCTGAGGTTCGTCTGGGGTTATTGAATTCTGAGGTTCTGTCAAATCTTCAGTTTCATTTTATGGTCGCTGAATTTCTTCCAGTTCTACCGAACTCCCACATGTTTCTTTTGCAAGAAATTGCCACTCTAAAAAGGTGGCGTGGCGAGATACAAACACCTTCTGTTCCTCGGTGTGGTAGAACAGATATCCTGTGGAGTTCTTAGGATATCCCACAAATTTACATAGAACTGAACGTGCCTGAAGTTTGTCCGGATTTTGTACTTTTACATAGGCCGGACAACCCCATATCTTAATACGTTTAAGATACGGCTTTTTACCATTCCATATCTCGAACGGTGTCTTAGGCACAGATTTAGACGGAACATCGTTCAATAGATATGCTGATATCAACAGCGCATGTCCCCAAAATGAAAGAGGTAACTCGGCATTACTCATCATGGAGCGAACCATATCCAGTAGGGTACGATTCCTCCGCTCCGATACACCGTTGTGCTGTGGTGTATAAGGAGGAGTAAGCTGAGAGAGAATACCATTCTCTTTTAAGTAATCTAGGAATTCCATGCTTAAGTACTCCCCTCCTCTATCAGACCGGAGGATCTTGATACTTTTGCCAGTCTGGTTCTCTACTTCGTTTCTGAATTCCTTGAATTTCTCAAAAGCTTCAGATTTGTGTTTCATCAGATACACATATCCGAACCTAGAGAGATCGTCAGTGAATGTGATGAAGTACGAGAACCCACCTCTTGCATGTATAGACATCGGACCACATACATCACTATGTACGAGTCCCAAGAGCTCTGCTGCTCTTTCTCCATGTCCGGTGAATGGAGATTTGGTCATCTTCCCTTTGAGACAAGACCGACAAGTTTCATACGATGAAAACTCGAACGCATCCAAGAGTCCATCTTTATGCAACTTACTCAGTCTTTTCTCTCCGATATGACCAAGTGTACAATGCCACAAGTAGGATTCATTCGTATCTGAATTCTTCCTCTTGCATGTGTTTTGCACATTGAGAACTGTATTCTGATTTAGAACGTAGATACCATTACACAGTGTACCTTCTGCAACCAGTACCTTATGAAGGTAAATGTTCATGATATTTCTATCAAGAACAAAGTTATATCCATCTTTATCGAGTAAAGAAACTGATATGATGTTGCAAACCATGGAAGGTACATAGTAGCAATCGTTCAAAATCATAGTCATGCCATTTGGCAATACTAGGTGATATTCACCGACGGTTGCCGCATTAACTTGTGCTCCGTTCGCTACTCTGAGCGACATATCACCCGGTGCAACTTTCCTACTTTTTCTCAGTCCCTGCAATAAATTACAGATATGAGATCCTGATCCGGTATCAAGTACCCAGGAGGTAGGGCTGACCGTAAAACAGTTCTCAATTACAAGAACACCTGAAGTAGATGCAAAACCATGCTTCTTCTTCAACTGGGTATCCTGGGAATCCATACAATCCTCTTTCCCTTGCTCATACTTATGACTGTTGTCATAAGTTAGAGCCGAACCAACGTCCCCCAGCCCCGAATAAGAATTCGGATCGGTCAAGCGATACGTTTTATTATCTTGATTAGGGCGTGAAATGGTTGCTACCTGGAGAGAGAGAGAGAAAAGAAACACTTCGCGTGCGATCTTGCAAGTTTAAATTGGTTTTTAATTTATCTAAACAGGATGGCTCCCACTGTCTCTCGAATCCCTCCTCAAACCATAAAGGAAGAATTAGTCGGGATCACTCTCACCGTACAATACTTGCTTAACCGTTCAGCCAGGCCAGTGTCGGTACTTCGAGGGAGGTTTTCCAACGCTTTCGCGAAGTTCCTTAATTAAGTAACCTCTTTTCCCTATGGGCATAGCCCCACTAACACCTTTCTAGATACCTACTTGGTTTATAGCATTGATCGTTAAGCGAGAAAATTCCCGAGGAGTAGCATATACTCACAGTAGGATCGGGATCCAAATATCATCGCGTGACAAAACTGAAGGAATCCTACCAGAATCATCACACTCCAAATGGTATGCAATACTAGCAAGTTTCAGTACTTTTGAAACTCCCGATGTGGTTTTTGCCCCTAAGACCCAAGTGACCTTGACTGAGCCAACATATCAAAGGATCCTAGTCAAGTTCAACCCGTCATTATCTTGACTGCATTAGACCCACCCGTACGAGTCCTTGACTGAGCCAAAATGACCGCACGACTGTCCTAACCAATCACTTTGTATCCTACGGAAAAATATTACATAGCTACCGTACACTACGCCTCGGCTGAGCACGAAATACGTAGCACGAATACTAAGCAATATCAATCCGAAACGACGGAGGGCTACGACTGGGTTTTGGCGAAAACCCGTTAACGTAATGAACTTGATATCGTTAAAGGAACGTGATACACTTTTTTGAAAATATAGTGACGAAAACTTTTGCTAAAGAGGTCACTCCCTGTGAAGGGATCTCGGCTCTTTCCTCGTCGAGTGAGGTGCTGGGCATTCATAAGATGAATACCTCGATGCAAAGCAAGAATAATCGACTATAGTGAAGTTATCACCCTGACGCAAACTTTTGTCCAAGGGGTCACTCCCGATGAGGGGATCTCGGCCCTTGCCTCGTCGAATGAGGTGCTGGGCATTCATAACCGAATACCTCGATGCAAAACAAAAGTGAATGTCCTTGCAATAACAGCTTTTTGAAAATTGTTCCAACAACGTCTTTTAGGTTTATTTTCTTGCATTAGTTCTTTTAATGCGTCCCATCATTTAAATCCTACCATTGCAGAAAACAACCAAAATATGACGTACGCTTATGCCATTCGCATTCGCCACGGGGCCCCGTCATCACCCGTTAGGTTACTTAACTAACGACAGAGCGGGGGCTGGACTAGCGCGGCTGAAAAACATAAGCAACGCCTAAATAGTTATTATATATAGATATATAGCAATGATAGCCAATCCAGATTACAGATGAAGACTTTGGATATACTAGGAACCCACGATTCGTTCGAGCCTGCAACGAAAAGCGGATTACACGGTCGCAATGAATAGCCAAAACCCCACCCAAGACCCCTACGGGTGCGGCAAACTACCCGCCAAGTACCCGAAGCGAAGCAACCTCCCTCAACACCGTGAGTAGGCCACTCGGCACTTCGAGATACCCGGTAGTTTGTGCACCCCCTCCATGGGTCTATCCTAGGAGCAAAAACAGTAAAATGAATTATACAATGACGGCTACAACCCCAACCCGGTTGTGCGGCCATACAAATAATATTACATCAATTTACAAATTTATTACATGAATGAAAGAAAAAGAAACTCTCATCTTATATCCACCCCGGCTATTCATCCGCGACAATCCAACGAGTTCATATACACAAACCATCAACAACACACATCACAGATATGTATAACCCCCACTAATCGACATATAGCGATTAGCAGACGTTCAATACATATATAACATTACAGATATAACCATTAGCCAAAGTCTACAGAACATCGACCAAAAATACGGATTTTTAAGCTCCAAAAACAAATTTTACTTTCTGGAAAATCTGGGCAGAAAAGTCATATTTTAAAAATCCCAAAATACCCATCTAAGAAAACTGCAGGAAACAGATCCCACAACTGAGCTAACTCGGCTGCGGTTCCGCGGCATAAGAAAGCTTATGCCGCGGTTCCGCGGCGCTTTAGCCAAGTTAGGGGATCGTTTTTCTCCAGTGTTCTAATAAAAGCCTGAGCCAATTTTTAAGACATGATTTATTATTTTTTGAGCAGAAAAAAAATCGGCAGAAACTTAGGGTTTCCGGGGTGTTTTGCGGTTTTTTCGTTCGGTCGATATTCAAAATACTTTGCTAACATGCTAGGGTGTGTTTAGTTAGGCTCTGATACCACTGTTAGGTCCACGTTACCTCTCCCGGTACTTTCGGGGTTGCGGAAATGGTAAAACAAAATTTTTTCTAGACTTGGAAACATGAACCGTAAAAGCCGGATCTTTGCTAAACAACACACTAGCATCCTAACTAGAGATTTATCTACTCGGTTAGGGGTTATACCTCAACTTGAACTCCTTCTCTTCTTGTTGTTCTTCTCCTTACTTGCTCCGAGGGTTGATCCGTACTTTGGTCACCTCCGCGGCCTCCTTGAGTCGAAGACGATCCACCCGAGAGATGTACATCGAGCTCCACCTCGAGCCGAGGTAACTAGGGCAAAGAGATTGCTAGTCTAGAAGCCCTAGGTTGTGTAAAAGTGGTAGAGGGATGGTTTTGTCTTTGTGGGATCTTTATCTCTCAACACATGAGATCAAAAGATGAAACAAGAGGAGGAAGAAGGAGGAGCTAGCAACCATGGTGCATTTCTTTTCTTCTCACTAGAAAAAAGGCAAGAGAGAGAGTGAGAAAGAAATTGTGAGCATAAGAAAATGAACCATGGTTCAATAATGCAAAAACAATATCATTACTAATCCCATCAAGATAAAGTTTGATGGCTACATTGAAATGACCATTATCATAATCAAAATAGAAAAAGAAAAAGAAAAGAAGAGTGTAGATCTCTCTTAAAAGTTAATGGTCAACATGGTCAACCGGTCAACAAAGTCAAGAGAGGTCAATGGGGTCAAATGGTCAATGCAATTAGCCATCATAAAATTATCACTAAAAGGATTAGTAAATGATGTCCGCGGCTCATAATGGTTTTGACCAAACGAACTGCCAAAACCCTAATGAGTCCGAATCAACTGTCAAAACCCTAATGAGCCTGCCACATAACGGTTTTGGCCGAACCAACTGCCAAAACCCTGATGAGGCACCTCCTCCTTCATCGCTCCGGAAAACTGTGCATACACACCTGCATCCGCATTCCGTAGAATGCGGATGCGCAGAAGACAAAACAAATCCATCCGTGCAATACTAGGATCCGGCTTAAACCAAAGCCCACTAGTATTGCCTGCCCGAACACCGCACGCACACAAGTGTACGTAAGTGATCACAGCCCTGCCGTAAAACCATACGGCCTCTACATGTTTCGCTCAGTGCAGGGAAACTCTCTGTGTGGGACTCTAAAGACTCGACACTACGCTTCCAGTGGGTTTAACCACAGACTGCAAGCGGCACTAGCTGTATGTAACGGTCCCCAGGTAGATGTCGATAAGAAGGCCGATGAGGTGAACCCATCCGAACTCCTACTGAGCCTGTATGTGACAATCTCCGTACAGTCCGGTCTGTTTGTCTGATACATCGCATGGCGGGCCTAGGGGGCGGTAAACGTCAGTCCCCTAATAGCGGTACAATTCGTGTCGGAGTGAAGCCCAGAACACCCTGAGATAACACTGGAAACCTACCAGTATATCTCGCTTGCCCTGGCCAGGGACTACTCGTGTAATGGCTCTCCTAGACACAGCGCGATGTCAACCCCCAATACCGGGAGAGACGAATCCTGTCTAACCGTCACTGCCTCCAAGTGCTTCGGGACTGCAGCCAACTACTACCTGTTTGCACGACTCAGTAGAGCCGTGGTAGGGTAGTAATCAAAGAACAGTGGGAACACACTCGAGGCGAAGTGACAGTGTCAAGTCAGCGGACTACGCTGTACTCATGTCACCTGGGAACTGATAACTAACGATAGGTATAATACCAACCATTAGTTCCCGACGAGTCTTGTCCAGTGTACTCATAACCTAACGGGCACCCACATACTATCTCAAGTACGACGTACTGACGGCTGTGGGACAGACCGTCTCCCGTGCTGGGATGAAAAGCGCATACGCTAGTCTACTCCGGAGTATCGATGCCCTGTCTTGATAATCCCACGACTAGGGACGTGTATAAGGATGTGCTTGTGGATTACCCAGCCCCCACGAGTGTGATCGCCATCACAACGCCGGTAATCAAGCAAAGATCCTAAGGGCTCTACTAATGCGTATAGATGATATAATAAAGAAACACATGTACACATTAGAGCAGAGACAAACCAAGTAGCATACTACTATTTCGAGCAAGATTGTCTATACAACTGTGGATATCCCAAGCTTCCATCAAGTAATATACATACTAGTATGATACAGTAATGGCCTCTAGGGCATATACACTAACATAAACTGCAGCATTGACGGCTAACTTTTTTTCTTTTTCGTGCAGGTACCATGTCTTTCGACACTTCCTTCCCGTTTGTTCGTTTGGAAAGCGGATTCCCTGAAGCGCCCGTGGATAAAGAAGTCTTCACGTTAATCAAAGATCATGACCCGAAGCAAAAGAACCTTCATTTATGGGGGACGTGGTACAATCAGATCATTAGGGGTCGGCATAGCTTTTCTTGCGCTGCATCTTCGGAGCCCATTTCGGCGATCCATTATGCTGACGCACCTCTGGTGAACTATGCCGTGGAGGAGGTCAACTGGATCTCAGAGGGTTTCCTTCAACCCTCTATGGCCGCGATATCCATACAGCCGCCGACGGCTTTGGATACTCTGGGGCGACGTATATGTTAGGGCGAGTTGCGCCCTTGGGGACAGCCGTACATGATATGTTAGTGTATATGCCCTAGAGGCCATTACTGTATCATACTAGTTTGTATATTACTTAATGGAAGCTTGGGATATTCACAGTTGTATAGACAATCTTGCTCAAAATGGTAGTATGCTACTTGGTTTGTTTCTACTTTAATATATGCATGTGTTTCTTTTAGCATATCGCCTATACATATTAGTGGAGCCCTTTGGATCTTTACTTGATTACCAGCGTTGTGATGGCATTCACACTAGTAGGGGCTGGGTGATCTATAAGCACATCCTTATACAGGTCCCTAGTCGTAGGATTATCGAGACGGGGCATCGATACTCCGGAGTAGACTAGCGTATGCGCTTCTCATCCCAGCAGGGGAGATGGTCTGTCCTACAGCCATTAGTACGTCGTACTGGAGATAGTATGCGGGTGCTCGTTAGGTTACGAGTACACTGGACAGGACTCGCTGGGAACTGTTGGTTGGTACTATACCTATCGTCAGATAACAGTTCCCAGGTGACAGGAGTACAGCTTAGTCCGTCGACTTGACACTGCTACTTCGCCTTGAGTGTGTTCCCACTGTACTTTGATTACTACCCTACCACGGCCCAAAGGAGTCGTGTAAACTGGTAGTAGTTGGGTGCAGTCCTAAAGCACTTGGAGGCAGTAGCGGTTAGATATGATTCGTCTCTCCCGGTATTGGGGGTTGATATCGCCCTGTGTCTAGGAGAGCCATTACATAAAGTCCCTGGCCAGGGCAAGCGAGAATTACTGGTAGTGTTTCCAGTAGTTTCTCAGGGTGTTTTGGGCTACACTCCGGCACGACTTGTACAGCTATTAGGGGTCTGACGTTTACCGCCCCCTTAGGCCCGACATGTGATACTCTCATACGAACAGACCGGACTGTACGGAGATTGTCACATTCAGGCTCAGTAGGAGTTCGGATGGGTTCACCTCATCGGTCTTCTTGTCGGCATTTACCTGGGGTCCGTTACGTACAGCTAGTGCCGCTTGCGGCCTGTGGTTAAACCCACTGCCAGCATAGTGTCGAGTCTTTAGAGTCCCACACAGAGGGTTGTTCGCCTTTGGGCAAAACAGAGTAGAGGTCGCATGGTTTTGCGACAGGGTTCGTTCACATACGCGCACTTGTGCACGTTTGGTGTCCGGGTAGTTATTACTAGCATGCTTTGGTTTAAGCCAGATCCTAGTATTTGTTTTGGGATTGGTTTTGTCTCATTGTACTCGTGTTTCTCGGAACTCGGATGCGGGTGTGTATGCATAGTTGACAGAGGCAGAGGAACCTCATTAGGGTTGTTGATCGTTGACTTTTTCTAAACCCTAATGAGAATGAGAAATATGATTAATAATATTAATTAAGGATAATTGTGCCATGGTTAGGTTGACCATTTGACTTTGGTTGACCATTTAACTTTTGTTGACCTTTTGACCATGATCATTTCTTTTGCAAGATACTTCTTGATTCTTGCAAATTGCCTTAAATGTGAAATGATAATGGTCACTTCAAACTAACCATCACAATTTTCTTAATTATTATTATTATTTTTCGTATTCTCTCAAATGAGAGAGAGGTTGATTATTATCCTCTCATTCTCTCTTGCTCTTTCTCTCTCATGCTAAGCTCTCCCTCTTCCTCTCTCAAAGCTCTCATCTTTCATGTGTTGAAAAACATGAGCTTTGTGAGATAAAACCATCAAGACAACTCTCTACTCATTCTAGGGTTCTTAGTCTAGCAAGCCAAGCACTCTAGTTACCTCTTGGTTGAGATAGGAGCTCAAGGTAGAGGCCTTCGGGTGGATCTTTCTTCGGCAAAGAGAAGACGAAGAGGAGGAGCCGTCTACACAACTCCAAGGAGCAAGCAAGAAGGAGGACCACAACAAGAAGAGAAGGAGTTCAAGAACTAGGTATAACGATCTTACCTAGTAGCTAAAACTTTTAGTTAGTTGGTTAGTCTTTGTTTAGCAAAGATCCTCTCATTTTTAGTCCATGTTACCTTGTGTTAAAAATCCGTTTTTACCTATTCCGCCTCCCCGTAAGAACCGGGATGGCTAACGTGGACTTACAGTGGTATCAGAGCCTAGCTAAACAACAACTAATATGTTAGTAAAGTGTTTAGAACTTCGATCCGAAAAAAATCACAAAATACGTCAAATTTTAGTGTTTTCTGCCGATTTTAAAAACAGGTCTAAAAATATTTCCACACACCTGAAAAATACGTGCAGGGTTTTTTAGGAACAACCAAGAAAAACGAGCCCATGATTCGATCAGACCTCCGCGGAAGCGCGGCGAAACCAAGCGTTTCGCCGTGGATCTGTGGCCGAGTCGACTCGGTCGTGACTCGTTTTTCCTGCAGTGTGTTCAATTTGATGTTTTGTGATTTTTAAGATACTTTGTTTCTACCCAGATTCTTCAGAGAACAGAGTTGTGTTTGGGGTAGTTACAAATTGGTATATTGATCGAAATTCTATAAACTTTTAGCTAATTGGTTATATCTGTAATGTGATATATGTACTGAACGTCGACTAATCGCTATACGTCGATTAGTGGGAGTTGTGCATATCTGTGATGTTGGATTGTGTATATGAACTTATTGGATTGCCGCGGATGAATAGCCGGGGTTGTGAGATGAGAGTTTCTTTATCTTTCATTTGATGTAAATTGTAAATTGATGTAATATTATTCTTATGGCCGCACATCCGAGTTGAGATTGTAGCCGCCATTATATATTATTTCTTTTACTGTTTTTACTCCTAGGATAGACCCAAAGTGGGGTGCACAAACTACCGGGTACTTTGAAGTGCCGAGTGGCCTACTCACGTTGTTGAGGGAGGTTGCTTCACTTCGGGTACTTGGCGGGTAGTTTGCCGCACCCGTAGTGGTCTAGGGTGGGGTTTGGCTATTCATCGCGACCGTGTAATCCGTCTTTCGTTGCATGCTCGAACGAAACGCGGATTCCTAGCATATCCAATGTGTTCATCTGTGATCTGGAATGGATATCATTGCATCTGACGAATGTATATATCTATATATGATATTTAGTAAGCGTTGCTTATGTTTTGCATCCGCGCTAGTCCATCCCCCGCTCTGTCGTTAGTTAAGTAACCTAACGGGTGATGACGGGGCCACATGGAGAATGCGGATGGCATAAGCGTACGTCATGTTTTCGTTGTTTTCTGCAATGGTAGGATTAACTGATGGGACGCATTAAATTAATGCAAAGAAAACAAACCAAAGTTAAATCGTTGGAACAATTTCAAAACCACTCGGTTTTTTCCAAAACAGAAAACTTTTAAAAACGCGGAGCTTAAACCACTCCTTTTAAAAGCTATCAGGTTCCTTCGATTATATCAAGTTCACTACGTTCGCGGTTTCGCCAAAACCATTCGTAGCCCTCCGTCATTTCATATGAATAGTCAATAGTATTCAAGCTGTGTTTGTTGGCCAAAGTCAAGGCATAGTGATTGGTAGCTATTGGATATTCATATGTAGCATAGATAGATGCGTTGGTTTGGGACAGTCGTACTGCCTTGTTGGCCAAAGTCAAGGGTAGGTATGGGTGGGTTCAAATTAACCTGGAAAATGACTGGTAGAACTTGACATGTGACTTATGTTTTGTTGGCCAAAGTCAAGATCATAAGAGCATGGGGCAAAAATCCACATCGGGAGTTTCTAAAGAAACTGAAACTTTCTAGTGTTGCATACCATTTGGAGTGTGATGATTTTGGTAGGATTCCTTCAGCTTTATCACACAATGATATTTAGATCCCGATCCTACTGTGAGTATATGCTACTCCTCGGGAAACTTTCTCACTTAACGATCAATACTATAAACCAAGTAGGTGTCTAGAAAGGTGTTAGCGGGGCTACGCCCACAGGGAAAAAAGGTTATTTAATTAAGGAACTTCGCGAAAGCGTCGTAAAACCTCCCTCGAAGTACCGACACTGGCTTGGCTGAACGGTTAAGAAAGTATTGTACGGTGAGATTAATCCCGACTAATTCTTCTTTTATGGTTTGAGGAAGGATTCGAGAAACAATGGGAGCCATCCTGTTTAGACAAACTAAAAACCACTCTAAACTTGCAAGAGCATCATGCTAAAGTGTTTCTTCTCTCTCTCCTAATTGCAGCGACCAAACATTATGACCGGCCTTAAGTTACTACTAGATAAAAATATACTGACAGGGACAAACTACAAAGATTGGCTCAGGAATGTTAAAATGGCAATCACTTATGACAAGTTGGGGTATCTCCTTACCACCAAAGCCCCCGCTGTCCCCGGTCCTCAATCCAGCGTCGCGGATAAGGAAATCCGTAAGTCCTAGGAGATTGATTGCGCGAAGGCCAAGTGCCTCGTGCTTGCCTCTATGGACAACGAACATCAGAGGAGGCACGAGAATATGGACCTTGAATCCATATTTCTCCATACTAAAGAACTATATGGAGAGAAATCTCGTATCGCCAGATACGAAGTCTCGAAAAAGTTGTTTTCAGCGAGATTGGCCGTCGGATCATATGTAGCGGAACACGTACTTAAGATGATTGGCTACATTGAAGAGCTCGCGGATCTCGGGACCACATTAGAGAACGAGCTCTACACTGACTTGATTCTCCAGTCCCTTCCTTCCACTTACGCCCAGTTTATCCTGAACTTCAACTTGCAAGGAAAAGAAGTTGAACTTCCGGAACTCCTCAACATGTTGAGGAGTGCAGAGGGCACCCTACAGAAAGTCAGGGAAACACCCGCTTTGTCTGTTGGAGGAGCTTCCTCTTCTAGGTCCAAGGTGAAAGCCAAAGGAAAGAAGAAGAAGTCCCCCACCAAACCAAAGGGCGGTGTTAGTAAAGTGGAAGCCAAGGGAAAGGCAAAGGTAGCAAAGGTAGCGAGACAGCTTGTGGGAATAGAAGAGTGCTTTTATTGTCACAAGAAATGACACTGGAAGAAAGATTGCAGGGCTTGGAAGGCCAAGAACCAGGACCCGAAGCAAGTTGTGGTTTCGGCTTCTGGTGTGTATGTTATTGAAAACTGTCTATCAATCAACTCTACTTCCTGGGTATTGGATACCGGATCGGGATCTCATATCTGTAATTCTTTGCAGGCACTGAGAAGGCGTAGAGTTTTGAAGGCAGGTGATATGACCTTTAGAGTTGCAAACGGAGCAGGCATGGATGCTGAGTCCGTGGGGGACTATCACTTGGGATTGACAGATGGACTTGTTTTAGTTTTACGCGACTGTTATTTTGTACCCAGTGCGACTTATAATATCATATTTATATTTTTAATGTCTAAAGAAGGTTATGATTTTGCATTTGTAAGCAATGTTGTAAACATTCACCTTAATCATGTTTTGATTGGGTCGGGTACATTAAGCAACGGTATATACGTATTGAACCAACCACAGATTTTCAATATCCAGAATACACACAAAAGAAAGTCTCCAGAAATAAATCATGCTTTCTTATGGCATTGTAGACTGGGTCACATCAATGAGACAAGGTTAACTAAGTTTCATAAAGAAGGATATTTGGACCCATTCGAATATCAATCATATGCAACTTGTCAATCATGTCTCAAAGGAAAGATGACAAAGACTCCGTTCACTGGATGCGGAGTAAGAGCGAGCGAGCTCTTGGGACTCGTACACAGCGATGTATGTGGTCCAATGTCTACACATGCACGAAGTGGTTATTCTTACTTCATTACTTTTACGGATGATTTTTCAAGGTATGGACATGTCTTCTTAATGAAGCATAAATCTGAAGCCTTTGAAAAATTCCAGGAATACAAGAATGAAGTAGAAAAACAAACAGGCAAAAGTATCAAGACACTGAGATCTGATTGAGGTAGTGAGTACTTGAGTGCCGAGTTCCTGGATTACTTAAAAGAGAATGGAATTCTCTCTCAGCTTACTCCTCCATACACTCCACAACATAACGGTGTATCGGAGAGACGAAACCGAACCCTATTAGATATAGTATGTTCCATGATGAGTAACGCTGAGTTACCGCGATCTTTCTGGGGATATGCACTAGAATCAGCTGCATATCTTTTGAACCGAGTTCCAACTAAGTCAGTGCCTACCACACCATATCAGATGTGGAGTGGGAAGAAACCCCATCTTAAACACATTAAGACATGGGGATGTCCAGCTTTTGTCAAAAAGCAGCATACAGACAAACTCGAGGCACGCTCAGTACAGTGCAAGTTTGTGGGATATCCAAAGAACTCTAAGGGATATTTCTTCTATTACGCAGAGGAACAAAAAGTATTTGTTTCTCGTCATGCCTGCTTCTTGGAGACTGAATTTTTAGAAAATCAGATAAGTGGGAGCGCAATAGAACTGGAAGAAATTCCAGAACCATAAGCTATTACTGAAAGCTTAGTAGAACCAGAAGGTTCGAAAGAACAGGACATTCCTGCGCCGCTCCGCAGGAGTAGTAGGCAGTCTCATCCGCCCGAGAGATACTACGGTTTTCTCATAGACGGAGATAGAGAGGATTGCATCATTGATAATGATGAGCCGACTAGCTTCCTGCAGGCCATTCAGAGCACTGACTCGGTAAAATGGCTGGATGTAATACGGACCGAGATGGAGTCCATGTACACCAACAAAGTGTGGACTTTAGACGTTGCTCCAGAAGGGGTAAAACCCGTAGGCTGCAAATGGATCTTCAAAAGGAAGATTGGTGTAGATGGACAGGTTGAGACCTATAAGGCTAGACTTGTTGCAAAGGGTTTTCGTCAAAGACCTGGTTTGGACTATGACGAAACCTTTTCTCCAGTGGCTATGCTCAAATCCATTCGGATCCTTCTTGCCATTGCTGCCTTCCACGATTATGAGATTTGGCAAATGGAAGTAAAGACCGTTTTTCTAAATGGAAATTTAGAAGAGTGTGTCTATATGGACCAACCAGAGGGTTTCATTCAGAGTGGGAGCAGCGGGAAGGTGTGCAAGTTGCTTAAGTCCATTTATGGACTGAAGTAGGCATCGCAGAGTTGGAACATCTGTTTTGATAAGACGGTCAAGGAATTTGGCTTTATCAAAAATCCAGATGAACCATGCATTTATAGTAAAATTGTAGCACGAACTGTCGTATTCCTCGTTTTATACGTGGATGACATTCTCTTGATAGGAAATGACATTCCTATGCTACAATCTGTCAAAGGGTTCTTGTCACACAGGTTCTCCATGAAAGACCTGGGTGATGCCTCTTACATTCTGGGGATCCGGATCTATCGTGATGGGTCCAAGAGGATATTAGGACTATCACAGTCCAGGTACATCGACACCATACTAAAAAGATTCGGTATGGAAGATTCCAAGCACGGTAATTTACCGGCTTGTCACGGGATCACCCTCTCTAAAGAGATGTCTCCCAAGACTGATTTGGAAAGGGATCGCATGTCTGTTATACCCTACGCCTCTGCGATAGGCTCTATAATGTATGCAATGTTATGTACCAGACCAGATGTAGCTTATGCACTGAGTGTAGTAAGCCAGTATCAGTCAAACCCTGGGGAGAAGTACTGGATAGCGGTAAAGAACATTCTGAAGTACCTGAGAATGACTAAGGATATGTTTTTGGTTTACGGCGGAAAAGACCTCCAGATCAAGGCCTTTGCTGACTCCAGCTTCCAGAGTGACAAGGATGACTCCAAATCCATGTCGGGTTATGTCTTTACACTCAATGGAGGGGCAGTGTGTTGAAAGAGTTCCAAACAGGAAACCGTTGCTGACTCGACGATGGAAGCGGAATATCGCAGCATTTGATGCCGCAAAAGAAGCCGTATGAATGAAGAAGTTCTTGGCAGAACTTCAGGTGGTTCCGTCCATTCTTGATCCAATACCTCTGTATTGTGACAACAACGGGGCTATAGCTTTAGCAAAGGAACCCAGGTCCCATCAGAAGTCCAGACACATCTTGAGGCGGTATCACCTGATCAGGGAGATCGTGGATCGCCGGGAGATCGAGGTTCGGAGGGTTGCTACAGAAGATAACACTGCAGATCCATTCACAAAGGCCATACCCCAGACTCAGTTCGAGCGGCTGATCGAGATGATAGGTCTTCGATACGCCAGTACATGGCCCTAGTGCAAGTGGGAGATTGTTAGTGTATATGCCCTAGAGGCCATTACTGTATCATACTAGTTTGTATATTACTTAATGGAAGCTTGGGATATTCACAGTTGTATAGAAAATCTTGCTCAAAATGGTAGTATGCTACTTGGTTTATTTCTACTTTAATATGTGCATGTGTTTCTTTTAGCATATCGCCTATAGATATTAGTGGAGCCCTTAGGATCTTTGCTTGATTACCAGCGTTGTGATGGTAGTCACACTAGTAGGGGCTGGGTGATCTACAAGCACATCCTTATAGTCCCTAGTCGTAGGATTATCGAGACGGGGTATCGATACTCCGGAGTAGACTAGCGTATGCGCTTCTCATCCCAGCAGGGGAGATGGTCTGTCCCACAGCCATTAGTACGTCGTACTGGAGATAGTATGCGGGTGCTCGTTAGGTTACGAGTACACTGGACAGGACTCGCTGGGAACTGTTGGTTGGTACTATACCTATCGTCAGATAACAGTTCCCAGGTGACAGGAGTACAGCTTAGTCCGTCGACTTGACACTGCTACTTCGCCTTGAGTGTGTTCCCACTGTACTTTGATTACTACCCTACCACGGCCCAAAGGAGTCATGCAAACAGGTAGTAGTTGGGTGCTGTCCCGAAGCACTTGGAGGCAGTAGCGGTTAGATAGAATTCGTCTCTCCCGGTATTGGGGGTTGATATCGCGCTGTGTCTAGGAGAGTGATTGAATTGAATTCTCGTTGTGTAGTTGGAAAATTGTATATAGAAATCACAACCAAAAATTTATTTGATCGCAATCAATAACGGTGTCGATTGTAGCGCGTTAGCGAGTGCGGATCGTCTACAGGGAAAGTGTAATCGTTCATATTTCGAATTAGACGAGTTGAAACTTTAAAGAAAAGAAAACAAACAATTCATGATTTGTAAATTGCAGTTCAAGAATTAGGAAAATCTAGTCTAAATCAAGAAACGATAAAATCAAGAATTGAGAATTTGTGATGATTTCCAAATCAAATATCAAGAATCGAAGTGAGGCTCGTAGGAATCGATCGGATCTATAGATGTGATGAAATCTATTGATTACGTATTCTTATCCATCGATGAATTGATACTAGATCGATGATGATCGACGAGAATTAGTGATTTCTTGTGAAACTAGGGTTTCATCTTCTATCCCTTGTTCCTTCGTCGATATCATTCACATTCTAGCCACTAGTAAATTCAAGAATCGATCGTGGATCCCTAATTTCGAGCGAACACAATCAAGAAAGCATCACATCGAAACTAGGTCGTCGATTCTTCAATTTACAAGAGTTTACAAAACTCATAGGACTTAAGAATCGTTTCAAGATTTGTTACATCATTATTCTATTGATCGTCTCGACTCCTTTACGAGCGGATTTTTACTCAAACATCACAACAAGAACCACAATCACAAATTGAGATCGAATCATGATGCAAGAATTTAAAGAAAGCAAGATTAAAGAATTTCACCTTTTATTTATCAACAATTCCGTTATAATTAGCTCAAGAACTACAATGAGGAATGAACTCGATCGTCGATTTGGCTTCGCTCGTCTCCTTGAGTCGTGGATCGACTTGGATCACTTGCTCGATTGAAGATCGGCTCCGCTCCTAAAAGGTTGAAGGCTTCTCGCTTGATTTGGTACTCGGGATCTTGAATTTGGCTTGGATTTTGAATTAGGGTTTACAAGTTGTGTCACTCAACTTGTAGGGAGAGATGATGGAATGAAAAACTAATGAACAACCATTAACCTTCAACCTAGGTTCCTTTTTATAGACCTCCTAACCCTAGATCTAGGATTCAAAATTTGAATTTCCCTCCAAAAGTTTGTTAGAGAGAGAGGCTTCTAGAAGTAGTTTGTTGGAGGGATGCTTCTAGAACTAGGTTGTTAGTTGGCTTGCTTTGGAAGCTTGGAGGTTAATTAGCTTAATCAAGATTAGCTTGATTAATGATCTTTACTGATCTGGCAGAAGCTTCGAGAGTTATCTGGAATTTAACATAGCTTGCTGAGATGTATGCACGGAGAGAAGTATAATGGAGCAAAGAAATGCTGACATCATCACATTACGGCCGCGGATCCGCCGCGCCAATGGGGTTCGGGCCGCGGATCCGCGGCCCAATAGTAGCTTCAGTGCATGAATTTCTGTGCTCTTCTTTCCCTTGACTTCAGGAATATTCTCTGATATGTTGAATTATGTAATTCCCTCTGTATTAATGCCAGATCAAACATCTTAGACTTGGCGTAATTTTGATCAGCACTTTTGACAATTTGGCTCGGTTTCTGGAATTTCCTGCACAGACTTCAAAACAAGTGTTGCGCTACACAAGAATGATGTGATGCCATGATAAACAGTCAATTTCCCTAAAAATGCCGGTTTTAGAGTATAACATATGTAATCTGGTATTTTAGGGATGTTTTGCTAATATGTGTAATATGCAAACCGAACACCTCTAGATGAATGCAAAAGATAGGGAAATTGACATGTTAAAAATACATTATTTTCGACTGATCAGAGAGCCATTACACAAAGTCCCTGGCCAGGGCAAGCGAGAATTAATGGTAGTGTTTCCAGTAGTTTCTCAGGGTGTTCTGAGCTACACTCCGGCACGACTTGTACCACTAATAGGGGTCTGACGTTTACCGCCCCGTAGGCCCGACATGCGATACTCTCAGACGAAAAACCGGACTGTACGGAGATTGTCACATTCAGGCTCAGTAGGAGTTCGGATGGGTTCACCTCATCGGTCTTCTTGTCGGCATCTACCTAGGGACCGTTACGTACAGCTAGTACCGCTTGCGGCCTATGGTTAAACCCACTGCCAGCGTAGTGTCGAGTCTTTAGAGTCCCACACAGAGGGTTGTTCGCCTTTGGGCAAAACAGAGTAGAGGTCACATGGTTTTGCGACAGGGTTCGTTCACATACGCGCACTTGTGCACGTTTGGTGTCCGGGCAGTTATTACTAGCGGGCTTTGGTTTAAGCCAGATCCTAGTATTTGTTTTAGGATTTGTTTTGTCTCATTGTACTCGTGTTCCTCGGAACACGGATGTGGGTGTGTATGCACAGTTGACAGAGACAGAGGAACCTTATTAGGGTTGTTGATCATTGACTTTTTCTAAACCCTAATGAGAGTGAGAAATATGATTAATAATATTAATTAAGGATAATTGTGCCATGGTTAGGTTGACCATTTGACTTTGGTTGACCATTTGACTTTGGTTGACCATTTGACTTTTATTGACCTTTTGAACATGATCATTTCTTTTGCAAGATACTTCTTGATTCTTGCAAATTGCATTAAATGTGAAATGATAATGGTCACTTCAAATTAACCATCACAATTTTCTTAATTATTATTATTATTTTTCATATTCTCTCAAATGAGAGAGAAGTTGATTATTATCCTCTCATTCTCTCTTGCTCTTTCTCTCTCATGCTAAGCTCTCCCTCTTTCTCTCTCAAAGCTCTCATCTTTCATGTGTTGAAAAACATGAGCTTTGTGAGATAAAACCATCAAGACAACTCTCTACTCATTCTAGGGTTCTTAGTCTAGCAAGCTGTTCATATCAGATTTTTGCATTTTTATACCGCCCAATTTTTATCACATTGCTTATCGGTAGGTACTCTTGAGCCGTGTTTGCTAGTCAATTGCAGGATACAGGTTCTCAGCTCTAAACAGTGAAATTCATGGAAAAGCATGACAAAATCCGGATTACTGCCAACCACAGATAAAACACGGGTCTCCGCTCTCTATCCGTATTTTGTCGCACATCAGTTTAAGGGACAAAATAGCAAATCGATGTCATTTTCATGCACAAAGCTCAATGTCAACACAAGATCCAACATATCTACGCGGAGCTCAAGGAAATCATGGCAAAAGATCCACATTACATCACCTTTTGTTCTGCTGAAATTCTGGAAAAATTGTGAAGAGTTTCTGAGAAAAAACATATACCACACTGCAGACAACAATAAACAGGGGAAAACCACCAAGTTTCAAGACCTAACTCCACTAAAGGGCCGCGGTTCCGCGGCATAAGCATGCTTAGGCCGCGGAACCGCGGCCATATGGTCTCGGCAGGAAGTCAACTTTTGGGGGTATTTTGGTAATTTTGTCTTATGGCAGATTGTTGCCCTAGGTTTCCAGTTTCCTGCCTATAAATAGCCCAGAACAATTGCAAGTGAAGGGTGCTTATTATTGTATTTAGGTTTTAGAATACATGTTGTTGTTCTTCTTCCTCTTCTCATCTCTTCTCCATTAAAACCTTGTAGTGAGCTTTTGTGAGTGAAGGATGAATAAAGAGTTCTTTTTGTTACCATGCTTGTCTTATTATTAATTATAATTGCTTGTATTTTTTATTTGCTAATCTAGTTGTTGTTATTTGTTGTTTGTTTCTTTCTTGTTCCCTTTTTCTTTATCCTTAAACAACAATGATGCTTATGCTTGATCCTTGCCGAGGTGAGGTCGCAAATAGCTAGTTGTAATCTTCT
Source organism: Agapanthus africanus (assembly GCA_030015575.1). Lineage (NCBI taxonomy): Eukaryota > Viridiplantae > Streptophyta > Magnoliopsida > Asparagales > Amaryllidaceae > Agapanthus > Agapanthus africanus. The sequence goes on along the minus strand of JASDDO010000001.1, from coordinate 454,914,830 downwards.
AACCTCTTTCTTTCTATCTTTCTCCTTTGTTTTATTTTCCTTTTTCTTGTAATGGGTGAGTAGTTTTCTTAACTTGTTAGGGTAGGATAAGGAAAGTTTGAGAGAAGGAAATCTCTCTCACTCTTTCCTTGCCCAACATCTTAATTCGGACTCCCGTTAATTGAACCACAATCCGCTCCCTATGGCACCCTATCCTACATGATAGCGGTGATTCCTTAGTGAGACCGGTTGTGGTTGAATTAACCGAAGGTTAAGGCTAAGAGCCAAGAACGGACGAACAAGCACCAAAAGGAAGAACTTAAGTGTTGGAAAGCCTAGCTTATACTCGCAAGTTCCTTCCTAGTCGTGCTAATCCCCGTTGTTGACGATTACCGTAACACCGATATTAAGAATGGCAACGAAAGAAGTGAGCGATTCCTAACTCAATCTAACCTAATCCTAACCCTAACAAGCTCTTTTTACATATCATTTTAGCACATAGTTAATCTCAAAACAAATCTGGAAATTTGGACTTAACTCGTTAAAGCACATAGAAAAAGATTCACATCTTCCTGCGGACGACCCGTACTCAACCGGCTAGCTACAAGCGAAACCGTCTTGATTGCGGTAATTAACTAAGCACGCAAAAACTCTAACAATCAAATGGCGCCGTTGCCGGGGAGACGTTAGTTTATTTCTTTGTGTAATTTCGGGTTAATTTGTGAATATAAATCTAACCGAAAAAGAAAAAAATATACATTGTAAAAAAAAAACCATCTTGTTATTTTTGATTAATTTTTGTGCAAGTGTGCAGGATAAAAAGACGGTCGAGTTCAGTGCCAAAGACGTGGGAAGTTAGACCCATATCTTGCGGCTACACCGCGACGGATCAAGGCGGAGCCAACGGTCTACTGTAAAAATCTGGAGCAGATACAGTGAGCAAATCAAGATTCAGGAAATCCAGACTAGCAGAGGACACCCAAAACAGCATAGACCAGAAATTGGAAGCTCCAACCCCTCAACATAGCCGCGGAACCGCGGCTTGAGCACGTGTTTGGCCGAGGAACCGCGGCCATTTGTTGGCTTCAGGGTTTCTTTTTTGTTTGGTGAGTCTCTTTCTCCTTTCCCACTCCTCTGAACTCCACTGAACTGTGTTTTCTGCAGCATTCTTTGTGCAAATTCTCTTCCCTCTTCCAATAAATTGTTTTTGTGCAGGATTCTTTGCGCCGCGCTTAAAAAAATAAAAATTGATTGCAGTTGATTGTTACTGCTTTGCATATATTAATACGGACTTTAAGGGGCTTGAAACCAATCCAGATTGGGTGGGGATTTCATCACCCTTCCCAGGACCCCAGAAATCACAAAAAGCATATGCATTGACCATTGTTTAATTAAAAAATACTAGACTCAGCCCTAAGGACTTTGCGCTCAATAGGACAGAGGACTAGTTACAGGCATCGGCCGTTTATCCTATCCTGACTTTGCGGTGTCTAGGCAAGTGCGTCCAAGGCAAGTGGTTACTTAATTAGGACCACTACTTACGTAGTGGGGAGCCTCCCACTTACCTGGCACTTACCTGGCCGCAATTGGCGGAGAAGAGGCGGTTTGAGGTCCTATTTCTAGCCCTTTGGAACAGTTAGGAGCTGTCTAGCTGACCTAAGTGACCCTAGATCTAGGTGTGATTGTGCATATCTTGTTTGTGATTGCTTGAAGCCGTAAGTTCGTACATATTTCTGTAAAGCTCTTTCTAAAAAGGAAAAAAAAAACACAAAACAAAAACTTTTATAAAAACTTGCCCTTTGTCGCCAAAAATCCCATTTTTTTCATCCACCACCCATCGTATTTCTCCATTGACGTTTTCTTACCCTCACCTTCTCCGCTTTGACTATACTAAACTCGTTTAGTGTATGTCCGCTTGGACTCGGGACACTAGCGCCCGCCTAGTCCGCGTTACGTTAGTCGCTACCGACTACGCGATCGACTCAGACGTCGAAACTCCTTCCACGCCTCTTTCACCCTTACCTTTGCCGGCCAACTCCGACGTTGACCCAAATTCTGTTCATACATCTTCACCATCACCAACCTCTTCTTCCGCGATGTCAGGATTTAAGCCAAACATCCCTACAACTCCCCCGGGATTGATTCGACCTCCTATGGATGCAAATAACCCACCACCACCGCCTGTCGTAGCGCCACAGCGAATCGCGCTCCAGGATCGCTTCTATCCCACCCTCTCTGCACTCCCCACCTGTCTTTCTCTTCCACCGGCCAATGGGGATAGTTTTGAAATTAAGCCCCATTTCATTAACATGCTTCCGAAATTTCATGGGCTTGAATCTGAAGATGCCTATATCTTCATCAACAAATTTCAAAACGTGTGTGCCATGATGAAAACGACCCAGCTGTCGGACGATGCTATATGGCTACGGGTCATTCCGTTCACTTTGTGCGATCTTGCTGAAAAATGGCTGTATAGCACCGCTTCCCACTCCATAACCAGTTGGGACGAGTTTGTGAAAGCGTTTCTCAAGAAATTCTATCCGAATCATAAAACCGCAAGGATCCGTAACGAAATCAACCAATTCTCCTAGCTTTCTACTGAACCCTTCTGGAAGTGCTTTGACCGGTATAAAGACCTTGTTCAGTGCCCTCACCATGGTATCGAGAAATGGCAACTTTGCCAAACTTTATACGAGGGCCTGAACCCAGTAACCAAGCAGTTGTTGGAAACCATTTGTCAGGGCCACTTCCTATCGAAATCTGACGAGGAAGCGTGGCAATTTTTCGACGACCTTGCGGAACAAACGCTTCAATGGAAGAGCACCAGACCAACTTCTTCTTCTTCCTCCACTTCTACTGGTCAGTCTAGGGTAGGAATTCACCAACTCGATGTCTCTATTGCGATGAAAGCTGAAATGGCTGCAATAACAAGAAAACTCGAAGCGATAGAGAGCAAATTTTCATCTCCTGCTCCTGCCCCTGTTCTTCCCCTTCGTACCATTTGTGCTTGTTGTTCCGATCCTTCTCACTTAACCGAAGAGTGTCCTTACAATCCACCATCTCAAGGACAGGATTAGGTTAATGCTGCATTTTAGCAAAGACCGAGAAATGATCCATACTCTTCCACCTACAATCCCGGTTGGAGGAACCACCCCAATTTCGCCTGGAATCAGAATCAGCATCAATTCTAAGGCAACAATTTCCAGAGGCCCCCTCCTCCGCAACAACAAACTCAACATCAGTTTCAGCAGCCCTTCCAACCCCAACCTTTTCAAAATCAGACGAACAACTTTGCACCCAACAATTTTTTTCTGCAAAACAACTTTGTTCCGTCAAACAACGATAAGGTTTCCTCGCTAGAACGAAGTCTGGAGGCGTTCGTTAAACAATCGACACAATCCACCGCAAACATCCAGTCTTCCATTCAGTCATTGGTGCAACACACTGCTGCACACGGGCAAAGCATCAAGACCATCGAAGCCCAGATAGCACAACTGAATGCGGCCTTAAGCGAGCAAGAGAAGGGGAAGCTTCCATCTCAACCACTCCCAAATCGCGGTCACCCACATAATGTACATGTTGCTCTTGAACAACAGAATCATAATGTGAGTGCCGTGACAATATTGAGATCGGGAAGGATACTGCACAACAACATCGGCACAACAATTGAGGATAATGACACCCCGGCCGCCGCTTCTTCTTCTTCTTCTTCTTCTTCTTCTCCTTCCTCATCTTCTGAGCCTATTCTTCATTCTTCAAAAGGCTCTTCTTCTTCTTCTTCTTCTGCTCTGAACGGACCCACTTCTCACTCCACGAAAACACCAGCTCTGGGATCCGTTCCAACTCCACAATCTCCTCCACAAGCATTGGACTCAACCAATTTTAAAAACATTCCATTTCCAAACCGGTTGAGGTCCAATAAACAAAATACACAAATGGAGAAGATTCTGGAGTTGTTTAAGCAGGTTAACATCAACATTTCCCTTTTAGATGCTGTCCAACAAGTCCCGTCCTACGCGAAAATCTTAAAGGACTTGTGCACGAAAAAGAGGAAATCTCAGGTACCCAAGAAAGTTTTCTTGGCTAGTGCTGTGAGTGATGCTCTTACCCAATCTTTACCTCAAAAACGGAAGGACCCTGGCTGTCCTACGATTTCTATTACCATTGGGGATAAGAACATCAACCGCGCACTATTAGATCTTGGTGCCAGTGTTAACCTGCTTCCGTACTCAGTATATGAGCAATTAGGTGTAGGAGAGCTGAAACCCACACACTGCACTCTCCAAATGGCCGACCGATCGATCACCCATCCTAGGGGTGAGCTAGAGGATGTGTTAATCAAGGTTGGGGACTTCATATTCCCCGTTGACTTCAATGTTTTGGACACACAGCCTGTATCTAACCCTCGGAATCAAATTCCGGTGATACTCGGTCGCCCATTCCTTGCAACCTCAAATGCTGTGATCAATTGTCGAAATGGTTCGATGAACCTATCTTTTGGAAACATGACAATTGAACTCAACATTTTTAGGTTGGGGAATCAGCCCTCTGAACCTAATGCTCATATACTAGATGTTTGCTCAATCCAGGAGATCACCCCGGAAGAGTGTGAATTCGAGGAGTTTTTGTTCGATCACGACAACCTTAACGCCACTAGTGCGTTCCTCTTCGAACCTGCTGCTATTTCTGCGCCCGACAATGACTACGAGTGTTTCACTTTCTCGAACGATCTTAGCCACTCACCACCCGAGTTTGAGTCCTTCGAATTTCCGGATGAGTTACCTGAACCATCTAACTTGGTCGCTTACACTCGTTTTGAAGCTTTGCTGGAATCTTTTGAGTTCGAGACCTTTTCACCAATCTTGCCTTTAATCGTTTCACCTCCAACGCTCGAACTCAAGCCTTTGCCGTCTCACCTTAAGTACGCTTACTTGGGTGAGAACGAGACCCTCCCTGTTATCATCTCGGCTTCTCTAGCTCCAGAGCAAGAGAAAGCCCTTCTTGCGGTCTTGCACAGCAATAGGCAAGCTTTTGGCTGGTCCATGGCGGACATCAAGGGGATTAATTCCCTGATCGTTGAACATCACATTCATCTGATGAATGGTGCCAAACCAGCCAGGGATCCACAAAGGCGACTCAACCCAGTCATGAAGGAGGCTGTGAAAAAGGAAATCGTAAAGTGTCTGGATAGTGGTATCATTTACCCTATCTCTGATAGCCAGTGGGTTAGCCCCATTCACGTTGTCCCCAAGAAATCAGGCATAACGGTCATCACTAACGAGGCGAACGAGTTAATCCCTACTCGCACCCAAACTGGGTGGCGAGTATGCATCGATTACAGAAAACTCAACGCCGCAACGCGGAAGGACCACTTTCCGCTACCTTTCATTGACCAAATGCTTGAACGATTGGCCGGACACGAGTACTACTGCTTTCTTGATGGCTACTCCGGCTATAATCAGATTCACATCACCGAAAAAGACCAGGACAAGACCACATTCACTTGTCCTTTCGGCACGTTCGCATATCGTCGCATGCCCTTTGGGTTATGCAATGCGCCCGCTACCTTCCAGCGGTGTATGATGGGAATCTTCTCAGACATAGTGGAAAAATTCCTGGAGATCTTCATGGACGATTTCTCCATCTTCGGCGATTCCTTTAATGAGTGTTTGCTGCATCTCGACGCTGTCCTTACTCGATGTAAGGACAAGAACCTCACTTTGAATTGGGAGAAGTGCCACTTCATGGTGCGCGAAGGTATTGTCTTAGGACATATCATTTCGTAAAATGGCATAGAGGTTGACAAAGCGAAGATTGAGGTCATTTCCAATCTCCCTCCTCCCAGATGCGTCAGAGACATCTGAGCCTTCCTTGGCCATACCGGTTTCTATAGACGGTTCATCAAGGACTTTAGCAAGATTGCTAGGCCCTTGACTCTTCTACTGGCCAAGGACACGCCATTCGACTTCAACTCGAGCTGTGTGACTGCGTTCGAGTCATTAAAAAGCTCACTCACTTCTGCTCCCGTTCTTTCTTCACCTGAATGGACGCATCCATTTGAGATTATGTGCGATGCATCCGACTTTGCCATTGGTGCTGTCCTTGGACAACACATCAACAAGATGCCGCACGTAATATATTATGCTAGCCGAACCCTGAACGACGCCCAACTTAATTATACAACAACTGAGAAGGAATTCTTAGCTGTTGTATTTGCTTTAGAAAAGTTCAGGCCCTACCTCATCGGCTCTCCAGTCATTGTCTACACAGACCATTCTGCTCTGCGCCATCTTTTTGCGAAGAAAGATGCAAAATCTCGGCTAATACGTTGGATCCTCTTGCTTCAAGAGTTTGACCTTGTCATCAAGGACAAAAGAGGATGTGAGAACGTAGTCGCCGACCATCTCTCACGACTTCCTTCTTCGTCGTCGCTTCAAATTCCGATCAACGACGTTTTTCCGGATGAACAGCTCTTGACCGTATCTTGCGAACCCTGGTTCGCAGATATTGTGAACTATTTGGCCACAGGATTATTACCGACTGAATGGTCAAGTCAGGATAGACTTCGCTTCTTATCCCAAGTAAAACACTTTTACTGGGACGAACCCTATCTGTTCAAGTACTGTCCCGACCAGATTATTCGTCGGTGTGTCCCTGACGATGAATTCAAGAGTGTGATGTCATTTTGCCACGATCAAGTATGTGGCGGGCATTTTGGCCCCAGAAAGACAGCTGAGAAGATCTTGCAATGTGGTTTCTACTGGCCACAACTCTTCAAAGACGCTCATGACTATTGCAAGACTTGCTCCCGGTGCCAACACTTGGGCCGGATATCCCGGAGGAACGAGATGCCGCTCCAACCAATCTTGGTTGTGGAGATTTACGAAGTTTGGGGGATAGATTTCATGGGGCCGTTTCCCAGCTCTTTCGGGAACTTGTACATCCTTCTCGCTGTTGATTACGTCTCTAAGTGGGTCGAGGCTGTGCCCAGCCGGACTAACGACAACAAGGTTTCTTAAAGAAAACATTTTCTCCCGTTTTGGGCACCCCCGAGCGATCATTAGCGACAATGGAACTCATTTCTGCAATAAGACTTTCGAGGCCTTGATGCGGAAATATTCCATTAATCATAAGCTATCTACGCCCTACCACCCCCAAACCTGTGGGCAAGCCGAAGTTTCAAATCGGCAAATCAAACAGATACTGGAGAAGACGGTTTCCAAGAACCGTAAGGATTGGTCGTTGAAACTCACTGATGCCCTTTAGGCATTTCGAACGGCTTATAAGACCGATCTTGGCATGTCTCCCTATCGGCTTGTGTACGGAAAGGCTTGCCACCTCCCTGTCGAAATAGAGCATCGCGTATTTTGGACGATAAAGGAGCTGAATCTGTCTCTCGAAGATGCGGGCATCCATCGGAAGCTGAAGTTGAACGAATTGAGCGAGCTTAGGGATGGGGCTTACGATAACGCGGTTGTCGTTAAGAACCGAACGAAGGTGTTTCACGATAAACACCTTTTGCGCAAAACATTCACACCTGGTCAACAGGTGCTGCTTTACGACACCCGGCTACACTTCCATCCAGGTAAGCTCAGATCTCGCTGGAAGGGGCCGTATTTTGTGCGGAATGTGTATCCGCATGGCGCTGTGGATTTGGAGAATCCAAAGGTCGGTTCATTTTTCAAAGTCAACGGACACAGACTAAAACCGTACCTTAGTGCCGAACCAACAGAGAAGCTCCTGGTCTTACAAGAGCCGGTTTACCCCGCATAATCTTCCTCTGCCTACCACCAAACTTCGGTTATCCAGCCAAGAACAGTGGACACTGTTCCAAATAAGTTTGGGGGTATGTATATACCATTTTGTATATATTTATGGATATTCTTTTCCATTTTTGCTATTTTTCTTTTCTTTAAAAACAAAAAAAAAAAAAATTGTGTATATCTAACCGACAATTTTGACCCTTCAAATGATCTCTTCATGCAATGACAGTGAGGACACTGTCCAGTTTAAGTTTGGGGGTACGCTCGGTACGCATTTCTAACCTTCGCATTCATATGTATATTTTGCATCTGCATACTAAAATCCATAAAATCCATACAAATCAGAAAATTTTCTAAAAACATAAAAACTTTTCTGTCAAGTTAGCTAGTGGGAGAACTCTGATTCAACATTTTCGATGGTTTTGTTTGATAAGATAAGAATAACTAAATCTTATTTTTAGATTTTGAAAACCTGAAAGATAACTCTCCTTTGAAGTTAACTATAGCTGATATACGTCTTTACATCACACTACACGTGTCGTGAGTTTTGGAAATTAGATGACAAGTCTATTATGTCTAAAAACTTTTAAATGGATAAATGATTTTCTGAGGATCAAATAGGTTTGTTCTGAAATAAGTAATATCAAGAATAGTTTATGAAGTGAAGTGAATATGAAGGAATGTTATTGATGCCTTAATTGGAACTAAGTCTGAAAAATAACCCATCTGAAACTTGATTGGAATGATTACACACCTAACCCACTAAACACGTCTTTTATCCAAAAAAATAATTGAACTGCCGGTTATATCTCCGTTCGCATTGAATCATCATGATTTTCACGCTATATTGTCTGTTGTTTTTGGGCCTAGGTAACTTGAGTAATTAAGTCCGCTGGGGTGTCTCTAGACCTAATGCCCTAAAACCAACTGGTTTGGGTGCATTGGCCCAAAGCTCGTTAAGAAGTCTAGAAAGTCCAGATTAAAACAAAGTCAAGCAAGTGTTCTCTCCGAGTTAAAATTCCTAACGGTTCTTTGTGTGAGAATAATCTTGACAAAAGACAGGTTTTTATAAAAAAAAATATATTTCTAGCGGAGATATGAAGGTTTTATTCTATGATAAAGACTATTGCACGTTCATAGAGGTGTGTATGAAATGAAAACAAGAAAAAGGTGGAGTGAAAGATAAGACCTAGTTTCCTGTTAAGGAAGATAGAAATTCTGAAATTGAAACCTTACTGGAAAACGAAACTTGAAAAATGCTTAACTCTTTATAAAACTTATGTGATCCTTTTAAAAATTTTATATGGGCTTTACTGTGTGACATGATGACTTTAATCGATCCTTCTGAAACTTAACGACACTATTTGCACTACACGTAAAGACATATAAAATCTTAAGTTAAATAAGAAGCGAGGTGTGAAAAATAAAGGTTCGATAGTCTAGACTTAGGATAATAGAATTGTTATTTTCTGAAACAAAACTTTAGGGTTTGAATCATAGTTATTTTGCAAAACTAGCTTGACCGGATTTTGTGGGTAGTATCCGCTGAAAACCCTCAGGAGACAACACTCCTCCTATTAGGGACACCTAAAGGTTTAACGGCTTGTTGCACATGCTCAGTGCAATCGCGTTCCCTGTGAAAGTGAGGGTAGGAATTTTTGTGAATAAATTGGCTTTGCTCGGGACGAGCAAATGATAAGTTTGGGGGTATTTGTTCATATCATATTTTTGCATTTTTATACCGCCCAATTTTTATCACATTGCTTATCGGTAGGTACTCTTGAGCCGTGTTTGCTAGTCAATTGCAGGATACAGGTTCTCAGCTCTAACAGTGAAATTCATGGAAAAGCACGACAAAATCCGGATTACTGCCAACCACAGATAAAACACGGGTCTCCGCTCTCTATCCGTATGTTGCCGCACACCAGTTTAAGGGACAAAATGGCAAATCGATGTCATTTTCATGCACAAAGCTCAATGTCAACACAAGATCCAACATATCTACTCGGAGCTCAAGGAAATCATGGCAAAAGATCCACATCACATCACATTTTGTTCTGCTGAAATTCTGGAAAAATTGTGAAGAGTTTCTGAGAAAAAACATATACCACACTGCAGATAACAATAAACAGGGGAAAACCACCAAGTTTCAAGACCTAACTCCACTAAAGGGCCGCGGTTCCGTGGCATAAGCATGCTTAGGCCGCAGAACCGCGGCCATATGGTCTCGGCAGGAAGTCAACTTTTGGGGGTATTTTGGTAATTTTGTCTTATGGCAGATTGTTGCCCTAGGTTTCCAGTTTCCTGCCTATAAATAGCCCAGAACAATGCCAAGTGAAGGGTGCTTATTCTTGTATTTAGGTTTTAAAATACATGTTGTTGTTCTTCTTCCTCTTCTCATCTCTTCTCCATTAAAACCTTGTAGTGAGCTTTTGTGAGTGAAGGATAAATAAAGAGTTCTTTTTGTTACCATGCTTGTCTTATTATTAATTATAATTGCTTGTATTTTTTATTTGCTAATCTAGTTGTTGTTATTTGTTGTTTGTTTCTTTCTTGTTCTCTTTTTCTTTATCCTTAAACAACAATGATGCTTACGCTTGATCCTTGCCGAGGTGAGGTCGCAAATAGCTAGTTGTAATCTTCTAACCTCTTTCTTTCTATCTTTCTCCTTTGTTTTATTTTCCTTCTTCTTGTAATGGGTGAGTAGTTTTCTTAACTTGTTAGGGTAGGATAAGGAAAGTTTGAGAGAAGGAAATCTCTGTCACTCTTTCCTTACCCAACATCTTAATTCGGACTCCCGTTAATTGAACCACAATCCGCTCCCTATGGCACCCTATCCTACATGATAGCGGTGATTCCTTAGTGAGACCGGTTGTGGTTGAATTAACCGGAGGTTAAGGCTAAGAGCCAAGAACGGACGCACAAGCACCAAAAGGAAGAACTTAAGCGTTGGAAAGCCTAGCTTATACTCGCAAGTTCCTTCCTAGTCGTGCTAATCCCCGTTGTTGCCGATTACCGTAACACCGATATTAAGAATGGCAACGAAAGAAGTGAGCGACTCCTAACTCAAACTAACCTAATCCTAACCCTAACAAGCTCTCTTTACATATCATTTTAGCACATAGTTAATCTCAAAACAAATCTGGACATTTGGACTTAACTCGTTAAAGCACATAGAAAAAGATTCCCATCTCCCTGCAGACGACCCGTACTCAACCGGCTAGCTACAAGCGAAACCGTTTTGATTGCGGTAATTAACTAAGCACGCAAAAACTCTAACAATCACAAGCCAAGCACTCTAGTTACCTTTTGGTTGAGGTAGGAGCTCAAGATAGAGGCCTTCGGGTGGATCTTTCTTCGGCAAAGCGAAGATGAAGAGGAGGAGCCGTCTACACAACTCCAAGAAGCAAGCAAGAAGGAGGACCACAACAAGAAGAGAAGGAGTTCAAGAACTAGGTATAACGATCTTACCTAGTAGCTAAAACTTTTAGTTAGTCGGTTAGTTTTTGTTTAGCAAAGATCCTCTCATTTTTAGTCATGTTACCTTGTGTTAAAAATCAGTTTTTTACCTATTCTGCCTCCCCGTAAGAACCGGAGTGGGTAACATGGTCTTACATGATAGGCCTAACTCCTCGCCATCCAGCAGGGTATTTGCAGTGGCTCGCTACATTTTTTCGGCCAAGAGATCGTTGCTGCTGAGGCTTGGGTTGTACCCTACCGTTTACGTGTCTCTCTTCTAATATTCCACGCCTCCTGTATGGTGGGTCAAGACTTTTTTAGAGCAGTTGAATATTTCGATCCACACCTTCCTTCTGTCGGATCGAGAAGTCTTAATCTCTTTAGAGGAGTTTGCAGAGATCTCTGGCTTACCCGTTAGGGGAGAACACTACGAGGAGTTGCTTCCTCTGGACGAGTACATCTTTGCCACCAAATCAGTGGTAATGGGTCTTACCCCGAAGAACGCCATTCAACACCAATTCCCGAGTTTGATCAAGGTGTTGAATATCTATGAAAGTCTATCTTTGGAGTCTGGAGGGCATGGAATCAGCTACGCAAACTTCATCGCTCGCTTTCTTTGTCCGGAACCTTATCGAAGCAAGCTGCGCTGTTCGCCAAGCTTGACGATCCATTTGGTTTTGGTTTGGATAACCAACCGACGACGGAGGCGGATTTAAAAAGTTTCTTTATTCCGGCTGCTCCTGTCGTTCCCTTCGCGGAGCTTGCTGCTCCGGACGTTGAGGAAGATACGTTCGTGCTGGGGTTCATTGGCTTATGGCTAAACTGGTTCATGCTTCCAATGCATCCTTGTTATATGAGGCCATTATCCTTTTACCCAGCCCATCGGTCTTTTACCCAGCCCATCGTATGGTTGTGGGAATGCAAGTGGCTATCGGGATTGCTGGGTTGGCACACCTGTACCATGGTCTCAGCTTAGCGGCGGACACCACTCAGCCGGGGGTATAGCCCGTCACTTTCTCACTGCATTATTTTATGTCATGGATCGAGATGCACGTACTTGGCGCTTTTGGTGCCCATAAACAACCTCATTTCTACAGCAGTTACAACATCCCTCGGATTTGTTAGTTATATGTATGCCCTAGAGGCCATTACTGTACATAGGATGTATATTGTAGTGGATGCTGGGACATATATAGGGAGGACTTTCTTGCTCGACATGATAGTATTCTATCTGGTTACTCTTTACCTTAACGTGTATACTGATTGTCTCTCTGATTACATGTTGGTAAAGCCCTTAGGATGTGTACTTGACTACCTGGACTATGATGCGGATCATACTAGTGGGGACATGGTAGTCCATAAGTACATCCTTCGAAGTCCCTAGTCGTGGGTGTATCGAGACGGGGCATCGATATACCAGAGTAGACTAGCGTATACCTTCTTGACCCATACAGATGGGCGATGGATGATCCCATATCCATTGGTGTTTGACATCAGAGATGATATACGGGTGCTCAGTGGAGACTGGGTACACTGGACGGACTCGCCGAGAACTCCCAGATGGTATTATATCTTACGTCAGATGGCAGTTCTCTGGTGACACTGGTACAGGTTAGTCTGTAGACCCAAGATCGTCATAGAGTCTTGTGTGATTCCCACTGTGCTTTGATTTCCACCTTACCACGTCCAAGAGGGCATGCAAAACTGTGGGTTTTGGGTACAGTCCCGAATCACATGGAGGCAATGAGCGATAGGAGGGGATTCGTCTCTCCCGGTATAGGGAGTTGATGTTGCGCTGTGTTCGATTAGCTATAACCGGAAATTCCTGGCCAGGGTTGCTGAGATTTACTGGTAAGTGTTACCAGTAGTTTCTCGAACTGTTATAGACCTCATATCGACACGACTTATCGAGCTACTGGAATCTGACGTTTACCACCCCTAGGCGAGATATGCGACATATCAGACGAACAGACCGGACTGTATGGTAAGTGTTACTGGTTGGATTCACAGGAGTGTGAACGGGCTTGCTCGTCGATCTTCTGATCGCTCAATACCCGGGTGGCCGTTACGTTTAGCAGACCGCTTGCGGCTTGTGGGTGTTTGATATGATCATCACCCGCTGCCGGCGTATTGACGAGTCTTTAGAGTCCTACACAGAGGTTTCCTGGCTCAAGCAAAACGAAATAGGAGCGCATATGAGATATGTGCGGGACCGAGAATAATGCGTGTATGTGATACCATATTCTATTCTCGCGATTTGTATCATCGGCAGGTTATATGTGATATAGCCGGGTTACCGAATCAAGTGTTGATTCGATACATTGATACACTTGATACTAGTCGGTTATATGCGATATGACCGGATCATTAAATCAAGTGTTGATTTAATGATTTAATGTATAATTATATATTTGATATATTACTTAGCATTAACTAGTATTGGTTCACATTAAATGGATTTTCTCACTTGAAGTGCACATTGTATATGTGATATATTTTTGTACACTTGTTTGTATCATGTTTGATGATACATGCAACCTTGGGTGTGTGTATGCTATACACTATGTTTAGTGAATGGTTAGGGTTTCATTTCTTTTATTTATCTATTCATTTTTGATTAAAAGAAAAGGAAAACAAAATGGTTGCTTTTAGAACTTTCTTGATGCTTCATGCATCTTTGACTAAAAATGACCATTTTGTCTTCATCTCCTAAACCTAACCATTCAACTAACCTTAGTTCATTCTCTACACTTAACTAAGGTTGCAATATGATAAGAATGAAGGGTTTTTTCTTTTTAACTTAATCTTTTTATTCTTATCATATTCTTTTCTTCTTCTTCTTCTTGAACAAAGAAGAAAGCTTGCTACCATTAATGGCATCTTGAGAAAAAGAGTGAGAAATCCAATTCTAAAGTGAACCCACTTCCTATTTCTTCATCCTCTACCACTTGCCATGTAGTATAGGGTGTTTTCTTCACAAGTTTCACGACTTGGTGAAGTGGGAGCTTGATCTTGTGTTGCCTCGGCGTAGATCATCTTCGGCATCGAAGTCGACGACCTAGCCCGATCATTTCTTCGATGAAACCACCGCGAGAGTCCGGGATCCGATGGGTACAGCGGAGGGACTTCATCATGGAGCAATGGAGGTGGAGAACCGGATCTACAAAGGTTGTATTTCCGTTCACTTATTAGTAAAGCAGTTTACTAGTTGTAGTTATCGCCTAAAACTCTAGTCAACGATCGCATTAGGGTTTCTCGGCACCTAGAATTTTTGAATTTGGCATGGTTGATACTTTGTGAGACCTCTTGAGCATGCCTAGGAACCCTACAGTGGTATCAGAGCCTAGCTAGAGGCTTAGGCGATGCGTAGACGGTGTTAGAAACCCGATCGAACCCCGAAACCCTAAATTTCAACCCTCTCTGGACATTTTTTCAAAACTGGGTTTTTTTCCAGATTAAAAATTCTTAAAAAATTCAGCAGGAAATTCTAAGAATTACGGTGCAAAAATGATCAAAAGTTACGGCTAAAGCGCTGCGGAACCGCGGCAGAAGCTTGGCTTCTGCGGCAGTTCCGTGGCCATATAATGAGATCATCCCTCTATTTTTGCACAGTAATTTGTTTCTTCAGGTGCTGAGTTTTCCGGGAATTTTTAATTTGCACTCAAGAGTTGAGTTTTCTGGAGTGTTTTGGAGGTTCGATGATTCAATCGGAAATTTTAACTTTGTCTATGTGTTTTTCCGGATAATTTTAGAAAAATTTGAAAAGTTCGACCGGATATAAATACCCACTTTTTCCCCTGTCGGGAAATTTCCAAGTGTTGGATTTTTCCCTGGTTTAAAGACATTCTAAGTAGTGCAAGTAACGCGATGGTCCCTCTAGAAGACAACAAACCTTAACTCGATTATGTGACCGTCTTGAACTGCCCTTTGAACCTTAGGGTTTGGGGCAATACAGCGTGCCACATGTGAGGCGTTGGCTTGACCCTTCTACGGCTGGACCGTTGGTACTGAGGCATGAACTGGATGTTTTTAAACTTATTTCATGTGTTGAGCTGTTTCGGGAAAACTTGGGTGTTTGACTGTTCGATCGGAAAGTTTAACATTTTCTATTTATCCGGAATGTGATACAATAATTGGAATTCACAAGTAGTTATGAGATAACTGAATGAATGTTTTAAATCTAGTGGTTTAGTCTCACTTGATCGGTTGCCACGGAATTTTGATGTGATCAAAAGTCCGTCGCAATCACGTAGCGTACGCGGATACTCGCTGGGTAAACTTAATAGACAGCCTCGCCCCATAGCCCCGACCAAGTGACTGTAGGAGAACCCCGTCGCCGAAAGCATCCGTTCGGGTGCTCGCGGCAGCGGTGTTCCGCCTTGGTGCACTTCGTCGACGGCGTCAGGGGTGTGGCTGCCTACTAAAGTTTGCGACGAGCATTCGATCAGGATGTCGGGAATCTTGTTGAATTGCCCGACTTGATATTGAAAAGAGTTTTCGATAATGAGACTAAAATGCGGGGTTTATAATTGTTAGGCATGCGATGTCTAAGGAATTTATTTTTTTAGGCATGCGATGTCTAAAGAGGTTGCGGATTCCAACTGTTGTAGTTTTACACTTTCTTTTATGTGACCGTAAGTGTAATATGTGATATCGCCGGTTTCGTTGCTATATGTCAACGACAATTGGGATGCACATATTTACTTACGTTGATGATATGTGTTGCTGGATATGTTATATTGGATCGTCGTGTTTGAATAGCCGGGTTTTTTTTATGTGAGATGAGTGTTTTTCATTTTCATTCATGTAAAAACTTGTATGTAATATTGTTTTATTGGGGCACTTCCAAGTTGCGGAAGATGTCACCCTTTGTATATTATTTACTTTTCCTCACTAGGATAGACCCAAGGAGGAGAGCACAAGTAACCGGGTTCTGGAGTCCAGTGGGAGACCAACTCGAGGAGTCGAGTCCGGGTATCCTAACTCTAGAATTGGTAGGGTTGCTTGCCGCTCTCGTAGGGGTCTAGGGGTGTGGGTTTGGCTATTCATCGCGACCGTGGAATCCGTGTTTTATACTGGCTCGTATTGAAAACACGGACGTCCTAGTATATCCAATATTTCATATGTTTCTTCTGCTGCGATATCTGTGATGTGATCATGTGATGTTCTATGATAGATACTGTATATAGTATATATGATATATTATATAGATGTTACTTATGTTTTACACCCGCGCTAGCCCTTCCCTGCTCTGCCGTTAGTTACCTAACCTAACGGTGCACGAGGGGACATCGAGGCGAATGCGGATGGCATAAGTGTACGTCGTATTTATCTGTGATGTTTAGGTACTTAAATGATGGGACTTCATTAATGTGATTAATGAAAGAAAAGAAACCTAAAGATGTTGTAGAATTGAATTTCAAAAATAAAACAGGTAGCTACAGTTCTTGCTTTGCACAACGGTATATATGATATATCCTGCACCTTATTCGATGAGGAAAGGGCCGACGATCCCTTCACCGGGAGTGACCCCTTTAGCGATAACTGGCTAATGCTACACACTCGGTTTGTCTTTTGATAGCTTCTATAGTTTCTGCTTTGCACAGTGATATATATGATATATCCCGCACCTTATTCGACGAGGAAAGGACCGACGATCCCTTCACCGGGAGTGACTCCTTTAGCAAAACTAGAAAAGCCTCAAAAACACTCTATTTTAAAATTATTTGATTCTACAACGATATCAAGTTCATTACGCAATAGGTTTTCAGAAAAACCTGTCATAGCCCTCCGTCATTTCAGATAAGTTGTATATAGTATTCGTGCTGCATATGTTGGCTTTCGTCAAGGTGCAGTGTGCGGTAGCTATATGCTGCTTATCTGCTGCATACAATGCGATTGGATTAGGGTAGTCGTGCGGCTTTGTTGGCTTTCGTCAAGGGTCGTGCGGGTGGGTTTAATTCAATCAAGAAATGACGGGTTGAATTTGACTAGCGGGCTATGGTTTGTTGGCTTTCGTCAAGGTCATAGCACGTTAGGGGCAAAATATTATCGGGAATTTCAAGTGTTGAAATTTGTAATGAGATTGCATACCTTCTATAAAATAGTTGGATCCCGATACCCGCTGCGAGTAAGAGTTACTCCTGGGAGAGTTTTACACATTACAATTAGCCAATCAAGTAGGTGTCTAGAAAGGTGTCAACGGGGTTACGCCTCTGGGAAAACGAGGTTTACATTAATTAGGTTCGTGCGAAAGTACGGGGGACCTCCCTCAAAGTACCGACACTGGCTTGGCTGAAAGATTGGCGAACTTGTAGCGTGTAATTAATCCCGGCTAGTCTTTCATTTTAGGGTTTGAAGGAAGATTTGATAAAACCAGTGGGAGCCATCCTGATTAGATAAAATGAATAACCATTCTGATCTTGCAAGAGCGCACGCTGAGTGTTTTCTTCTCTCTCTCCAGGTAGCGACCATATCATGCCTTAATCAAGATAATAATACGGATTATTGACCGAACCCGCTTGTTATACTGAGGTGGGGAACGTTGGTCCCGCTCCAACTTATAATTGTTATAAGACAGAGCAGGAAATAGGGGATTACCAGAATTCCCATGCCGCCCAAACGAAGAAAGTGCATGCTGATGCATCATCTTCGGGTGTGTTCGTTACAAAGAACTGTTTCTCTGTATCCTCTACGTCCTGGGTATTTGATACCGGATCAGGATCCCAGATATGTAATCTGTTACATAGGGCTACAGATAGGCAGAGAACTGAGAACGGGTGATAAGTTTCATGAGACAGAAAACGGGGCAAGTGTTGCAACCAAGTCTGTTGGTCACTGTCACCCTGTATTATCAGTACATTGATTCTGAAAAAATGCTATTAGATACCGAACCTGATATACAAAATCATATTAGTCTCTTTATTAGTAAAGAAACGATAAAATTTTGTATTGTTGGATAATGTTTTGAACATTTCCTATATCAAAAATTGATCGGTTCAGGCACATTATCTAAAAGCATTGATGTTCTAAATTAAACTACATTTCCTTAGTATACGGAACACACACAAGAGGAAGAGTTCAGAAATGAACGGATCCTTCTTGAGGTATTGTAGACTAGGTCATATCAATGCGACCCGACTAGCTAAGTTGCACAAAGATGCATATTTAAATCTGTTTGAATTTACATCTTGTGAAAACTTGCCGGTCATGTCACAAAGATAAGATGACCACAGCTCTGTTTATTTGTAACAGAGAAAGAGTTGGCAAACTCTAGGGATTGATACATGTTGATGTATGTAAGGTCCCCCGTCTACACATGCCAGGACCGGTTCTTTATACTTCGTTACATTCTCTGATGATCTCTCAAGATTCAGTCATATGTTCCTGTTGAAACACAAGTCCGAACCTTTTGAAATATTCACAGATTATAAGTTAGAAGTAGAGAACCAAAAACGGGTATAAGTATTATATCCTTTGATATGATCAAGGAGGAGAATACTTGAGCACGGGATTCTTGGACTATTTTGAGAATGAGATTCTCTCTCAGCATTACTCCTCCGTATACACCATAGCACGATGGTATATCGTGGCGGAGCAGTTGCACCCTATTCGATATGGTGCGCTCTATGATGAGTACTACTGAGTTACCTGTTTCCTTTTTAGGGTTATGCACTTGAGAAGCTACATACCTATTGAATAGGGTTCGAATCAGATCACAGCCTACCACTCCATATGAGATATGGTATGGGAAGAGCCCATGTCTTAAGCTAGTTAAGATTTGGGGTTGTCCGGTATATGTCTAGAAGCAAAATCCGGACAAGCTCGAGCCAAGGTCTGTAACGTAGAACTGGAAAGGTTCCAGCTATGCAAACTACAGCAGATGATTTGGTAGAACCAAAGGATTCAGTAGATACCAATGAACCTCAGCCTCTCCGCCGATCTAGTAGGGTTCCTCACCCACCCGAGAGATACTTCAGTTTCTCTATGACAGTAGGAGCGAGGATTGCATCATGAGATGATGACCTAACTAGTTTCGAGCTGGCCATCAGGAGTGGGACTCTGTAAGACTGGCTGGATGCTTAGCGATCTGAGATGGAATCCTTATACACCAACAAAGTATGGACTTTGGTTGCTATATCTGAAGGGTTAAATCCCCATCAGGAGCAAGTATATCTTGAGAAGATTACTTGGTGTAGATGGAAAGGTTGAGACTTTCAAAGCTATACTTGTTAAAGGTTTTCATCATCGACCAGGCGTGGACAATGATGATACCTTTTTCCAGTGGCTATGCTTAAGTCCATCCAGATCCTACTTGCCACGGCTACATACCATGACTACGATATCTAGCGGTTGGGTGCCATGACTGCTTTTCTAGATGGTGTTTTAGAAGAAAGCGTCTATAAGTACACAGCCAGAGGGCCTCGTAGACAGTGGGAGCAGCGGAAACGTGTGCAAGATATTTTATAGGATAAAGCAGGCATCGCGGAGTTGGAACGTCTGTTTTGATGTGGTAGTCAAAGAGTTTGACTTCATCAAAATGGTAGATGAACCTTGTATATACAAAAAGGTAGTAGGGAGTATGGTGGTGATCCTCGTAGAGTACGTGGATGACATGCTCTTGATAGGGAAAGAGTTTCCTATGCTACGCTCGGTCAATCTCCGCTTATCACAAGGATTCTCCATATAGGATCAAAGTGATACCTCCTAAATCCTGAGTTTTCATCTATGAGATAGATGTAATTGGATGTTAGGATACTCACTAGAAATAGTGAGATGGTATCAATCGATCCTGGGGAGAATCACTGGAAGGGTTCTAGGGTGATAAAGACGACTGAATGTCAGTCACAGGCATTGTCTTTACCCTCAGTAAAGGGACGGTATGTTGGAAGAGTTCCAAGCTAGATACCGTGGCATACTAGCCGATAAAGGCTGGATACATCGCTACTTAAGATGCTACCAAAGAGGCTGTCTGGGTGTATATCAGTTCATGAGATGAACTTAGTTCCTCCCATTGTGTGACAATGGAGTTGTGGCTTATGCCAAGGAACGTCCGTCCCATCAGTGATCCAGACATATTCTAAGGCAGTATCACCTGATCATGAAGATGGTTGATCTCCAAGGAGATCGAGGTTAGGAGAGCAGACTCAGACGATAACACGGCGGATCCACTCACGAAGGCGTATTCCCAGAGAGAGACTTTTATGGGATGGTTGAGTATGAGATACTACAACCACTGCTACAGATGGCCCTAGTGCAAGTGGGAGATTGTTAGTTATATGTATGACCTAGAGGCCATTACTGTACATAGGATGTATATTGTAGTGGATGCTGGGACATATATAGGGAGGACTTTCTTGCTCGACATAATAATATGCTATCTGGTTACTCTTTACCTTAACGTGTATACTGATTGTCTCTCTGATTACATGTTGGTAAAGCCCTTAGGATGTGTACTTGACTACCTGGACTATGATGCGGATCATACTAGTGGGGACATGGTAGTCCATAAGTACATCCTTCGAAGTCCCTAGTCGTGGGTGTATCGAGACGGGGCATCGATATACCAGAGTAGACTAGCGTATACCTTCTTGACCCATACAGATGGGCGATGGATGATCCCATATCCATTGGTGTTTGACATCAGAGATGATATACGGGTGCTCAGTGGAGACTGGGTACACTGGACGGACTCGCCGAGAACTCCCAGATGGTATTATACCTTAAGTCAGATGGCAGTTCTTTGGTGACACTGGTACAGATTAGTCTGTAGACCCGAGATCGTCATAGAGTCTTGTGTGATTCCCACTGTGCTTTGATTTCCACCTTACCACGTCCAAGAGGGCGTGCAAAACGGTGGTTTTTGGGTACAGTCCCGAATCACATGGAGGCAATGAGCGATAGGAGGGGATTCGTCTCTCCCGGTATAGGGAGTTGATGTTGCGCTGTGTTCGATTGGCTATAACCGGAAATCCCTGGCCAGGATTGCTGAGATTTACTGGTAAGTGTTACCAGTAGTTTCTCGAACTGTTATAGACCTCATATCGACACGACTTATCGAGCTACTGGGGTCTGACGTTTACCACCCCTAGGCGAGATATGCGACATATCAGACGAACAGACCGGACTGTATGGTAAGTGTTACTGGTTGGATTCACAGGAGTGTGAGCGGGCTTGCTCGTCGATCTTCTGATCGCTCAATACCCGGGTGGCCGTTACGTTTAGCAGACCGCTTGCGGCTTGTGGGTGTTTGATATGATCATCACCTGCTGCCGGCGTATTGACGAGTCTTTAGAGTCCTACACAGAGGTTTCCTGGCTCAAGAAAAACGAGATAGGAGCGCATATGAGATATGTGCGGGACCGAGAATAATGCGTGTATGTGATACCGTATTCTATTCTCGCGATTTGTATCATCGGCAGGTTATATGTGATATAGCCGGGTTACCGAATCAAGTGTTGATTCGATACATTGATACACTTGATACTAGTCGGTTATATGCGATATGACCGGATCATTAAATCAAGTGTTGATTTAATGATTTAATGTATAATTATATATTTGATATATTACTTAGCATTAACTAGTATTGGTTCACATTAAATGGATTTTCTCACTTGAAGTGCACATTGTATATGTGATATATTTTTGTACACTTGTTTGTATCATGTTTGATGATACATGCAACCTTGGGTGTGTGTATGCTATACACTATGTTTAGTGAATGGTTAGGGTTTCATTTCTTTTATTTATCTATTCATTTTTGATTAAAAGAAAAGGAAAAAAAATGGTTGCTTTTAGAACTTTCTTGATGCTTCATGCATCTTTGACTAAAAATGACCATTTTGTCTTCATCTCCTAAACCTAACCATTCAACTAACCTTAGTTCATTCTCTGCACTTAACTAAGGTTGCAATATGATAAGAATGAAGGGTTTTTTCTTTTTAACTTAATCTTTTTATTCTTATCATATTCTTTTCTTCTTCTTCTTCTTCTTGAACAAAGAAGAAAGCTTGCTACCATTAATGGCATCTTGAGAAAAAGAGTGAGAAATCCAATTCTAAAGTGAACCCACTTCCTATTTCTTCATCCTCTACCACTTGCCATGTAGTATAGGGTGTTTTCTTCACAAGTTTCACGACTTGGTGAAGTGAGAGCTTGATCTTGTGTTGCCTCGGCGTAGATCATCTTCGGCATCGAAGTCGACGACCTAGCCCGATCATTTCTTCGATGAAACCACCGCGAGAGTCCGGGATCCGATGGGTACAGCAGAGGGACTTCATCACGAAGCAATGGAGGTGGAGAACCGGATCTACAAAGGTTGTATTTCCGTTCACTTATTAGTAAAGCAGTTTACTAGTTGTAGTTATCGCCTAAAACTCTAGTCAACGATCGCATTAGGGTTTCTCGGCACCTAGAATTTTTGAATTTGGCATGGTTGATGCCTTGTGAGACCTCTTGAGCATGCCTAGGAACCCTACAGGATTATGCGCCTAGTTGACGCGTCCGTTTTAAATCCGTCACAGCGGGAGGCTAAGGTTTTGATCCATCGTTCGCGTACAGTTGGAGATGGCATGACCTTTATCGATAAGGTTTTAACCATCGGCAAAGAATCCGCAAAAATGGTGCAGCCTCTGCGCGACACTTTTAAAGATGGGGCATCTACCTTGAAAGCTCGCGAGATTCTTCATTTATATTCAATCAGGCCAGGCTTTCTAGTGTTTAGGCAGAACGATTCGGCGTTGTTCATGAGGTACAACCCACACCGTTTCGCCCAACAATCAAGCTATAATCAGGGCATCCCACTCGAGGCCTTCCTAGCTGAGCCAGTTGCCATAGAAGAAGGAACTCGCAACGCATTACACCATTTTATGCGGTTGAACTCTGGCTCTAATTTCTTTATCAGTGAGCCGAGTTGCGTTCCGCGAATCTTGAACGCATATGTGGCGTGGTATCATCATTCGATGGGCGCCGTTATTAGGGAAGAAAAGCGATTATTACTTGATCGCAAGGGCACCGCCCCTACTGGTAATCCAGCCGTTCCCTTGAAGCGATGGACCATCGTCCGTCCTCCCTTGAGGGAAGCTGCTGCGGCTGTGGTACCACATGTTATGCCTGAGTTGCCACTACCCCGTGCTCCTGTAGAAGTGGTAGCTGTAGCGTCTCCTGAGTCTGGCTTGAGTATTGAGATCAGGACTCATCGCCCCAAATTGCTCGCCAAGCGCAGGCTCGTGTTATCGGCTGCCGGCGTTAAGTCGCAGAAAAAGAAGAAGTCGCTATTTTCTGCGGACATTGCATTTGGCCAGGAACCTTATGCCCCTTACAGCGAGGGCCTAAGCGAGTACGGGACCAATGAGGGTTTATTTATGGCACCGGATGATACCGATCTAGAGGCTGCCATCGCAGTTTCCGAGCAACTAGCTCGCAACGAAGCAGGATTGATCACACTCGCACAGTCAGGTAGACTTCAGTCGTATCTTTCCGCGGTTGTATATATATATATATATATATATATATATATTTAATTATTATACTTTGACTGACGCTTTCTTCTTCAACAGGTATCTCCGCCGAAGAGGCTCTCGCGGCTTCCCTTAAGACTTTTGAAGAGGAAGAGAGGCTTCGCGCTTCCTTGGACCTTGGTATACTTCGGGTTGTTATGTCTTCATCCCCTTTTTCTTTATTTGTGGTTTGACCCTTCCTTTTCGTCTTATTGCAGGGACTACCTCGACTCAGGTTATCCCAGGCGTAGTACCGATCCCGAGCGGTGATGCGGCGACGCTTCCAAAGTCGGCTATTGTGGCCCCAGCTCTCCCGTCAGTATCGCATGAGGCTTTACTTAAGCAGCTGATGACGGACGCCGTAACGGCTCCAGAGGTAGTTCCTAATTTGGACGATGACGTCTCTTTGACGGAGGTTTTGAGGAGATCACTTCTCACTATCAAGGCCGACAAGAAGCATAGAAAGCATACGGCGAAGAGCGTGACGTCAGCTTGGCTGCGGGTGCAGGCTCAAGCACCGCTCCATCTGTCGCTATTCCTCCAGAGGATGCTTCAGCTGCCCTGTCTACCACTCATAGACAGGTCATGTGCGCGGCTCGGGAGGCAACCGAAAATCCATTGCCAGGTAATGCAATGCCCGGTCTTTTCACTTTTACTCGATCCGCAAATTCTGATATATCATATCTTGCAGGGCCAAGTATTGGTGATGAGGTGGCAGGTGAGAAGACAGCGACCACAGAGCCCGAAGCGGCTACTCTCTCTCGAGATTCTGGGACTGCCTAAACCGCCACTCTTTCTTCTCGTGGTTCCCTGCTATCAGCGGACATAGCGAGTGTTACGACAGCCCTTGTCGAATCAGGGGACGAGGCTACGGGAGCAGAAACTATTCCAATGGAGGAGATCGAAGAAGCCGCTGTGCCTAGTGATGCTCTCGTCGCGGTTTCGGTTGGCGACCTGCCAGGTAGATCTTGGGTCACTTCTTTTTTTCATCTTTCGATCATGTTCATTTCCATCTGATGACATTTTGTTCGTTGAGTATAGGTGCAGTAAATGCGGAGATTGCGCCATCTGAAGCGCCTCTTGCCGCCGCCGTGACGGCTGTTGTTCCGCCGCCTTCTCCCATGTTGTCTGGAGTGCTGGAAGGTATATGTTTGCAGCTTATCAGTTTCATTGGGGGTAATATACTCTTTGTACTGATATCGTATTGTTACAACCTTGCAGGAGTCCTCTTTGACCATCTGTATCAGGTGCTGAATCCACATTTCTCCTTCCGGTCAGAAGTCGTCCTGCCCGCCGGTGTCGGTGAGTATAGTTTTTAACTGACTTCCTTTCCTTTCTTCTATGGGCAACCATGTCGTTGTTAATTATTCTTTGAATTGATTGCAGCGTTACAGATTGGAGGAGGGGACGAGAGAACAGTCGTGCCTCCGGTACTCCCAACTCTGCCACCTGTCGCAGCCGGTATAGTATACTCCATTGCTCGTGCATTTTTTTATCTCTTGAGCCGACGTCTGACTATGATTTGTTTTGCAGCAATCGCGCCGACTCCAGCTCCCTTCGAGTCTCGCATCTTAATGCCGATAGGGCCCTTTTCCAGACGTCCATCTTCCAAGGGCGTTGTGACCAGTCTACGCATGTTGAGTGAATCCATCGAGGAGCTTGACGCGGAGGCCCCTGCACTCGCTGCTGAGGTTAATCTGATGTTGGCGACGCTTGTGCACTTCCATAGCGAAAGCGTCGTCGAATCTTGGGTTAATTACTGCAGACAGATCGAGGCCTGTCTGCATGAGATTGAGCTCAAGCGTCCTTCTTCAGAAGTGTTGGCTTTGAACTCTCAATGGGCTGCATGGGTTGAACAGAGCGTTCCCTTACTCCGTCATTTAGAGCAAGAGGCGACCCTAAAGCGGAAGGAACGCGAGGAGGCTTCAGGCGAATCTGCCCGGCTGCGCGCCCTGGTTGAAGCAAATGCTGCACAGCTGAAAGCTATCTTCGAGGGCCTCCTACGATGTATTTCTGACGGGCTAACGCTGAGGCAGAAGCTCGACCTAACCGAGCGGGATGCACAGATTCGTGAGGCAGCTCAGCGGGAAATCGATGAGAAACTTTCATCTTGTTTGCAGCAACGGGCTCAAATCGAAGTGGAGCTGGCTGCAGCGGCTGATCATGAGAAGGAGCTGAGAGGAGTGCGCGAGCGGCTTGCTGATTTATTAAAATCGCTTCCTTCTCAATAGTCGTCTTTGTATCGATTGTAATTTATGAATAACATGTATTCATTTCATTTTTTACATGATGTATCTCGTATTCAATTAAATTCATGAATAAATGACACATTTTTTTTATTTCCGACCATCACTTTCTTTTCTTTGCTGTGTTGTTGAGCATGTTACTTCAGCAAACGTAGCCTGTAGATTATTAATAACAGTTCATCTTGAACTCTTTGTAGGGTAGTGATTGCTTAGGAAACAGGGTTAAGATCTGTTGCTTATGACTTTCCAATTTTATGAGCCGTGAGGGTCTCATAAAGACTTTTCTCCCTACGAGTCGTGAGGATCTCATAGGTGTATTTTCTCCTTAGGAATCGTGAGGATTCCTAAGTGCGGAAGATTGGTGTAGATGGACAGGTTGAAACCTATAAGGCTAGAATTGTTGCAAAGGGTTTTCGTCAAAGACCTGGTTTGGACAATGACGAAACCTTTTCTCCAGTGGGTATGCTCAAATCCATTCGGATCCTTCTTGCCATTGCTGCCTTCCACGATTATGAAATCTGGCAGATGGACGTAAAGACGGCTTTTCTAAATGGTAATTTGGAAGAGTGCGTCTATATGGATCAGCCAGAGGGTTTCATTCAGAGTGGGAGCGGTGGTAAAGTGTGCAAGTTGCTTAAGTCCATTTATGGACTAAAGAAGGCATCGCGGAATTGGAACATCTGTTTTGATGATACTGTTAAAGAATTCAACTTTGTCAAAAATCTAGATGAACCATGCATTTACAGTAAGATTGTAGGGAGAATTGTAGTATTTCTCGTCTTGTACGTGGATGACATTCTCTTAATAGGAAATGATATTCGTATGCTACAGTCAGTCAAAGGATTCTTCTCACAGAAGTTCTCCATGAAGGACCTGAGTGATGCCTCCTACATTCTGGGGATCCAGATCTATCGTGATAGATCTAAACGGATAGTTGGACTCTTACAGTCAAGGTACATAGACACCATACTGAAAAGATCCAGTATGGAAGATTCTAAGCGCGGTAATCTGCCGGCTTGTCACGGAATCACCCTCTCCAAAGAGATGTCTCCAAAGACTAATTTGGAAAGGGCTCGCATGTCATCTATACCCTACGCGTTAGCGGCAGGCTCTATAATGTATGCGATGTTATGTCCCAGACCAGATGTAGCCTACGCATTAAGCGTTGTAAGCCGGTATCAGTCGAACCCAGGGGAGAAGCACTGGATAGCAGTAAAGAACATTCTCAAGTACCTGAGAAGGACTAAGGAGATGTTCTTGGTGTATGGCGGAAAAGACCTCCAGATCGAGGCTTTTGCTGACTCCAGCTTCCAGAGTGACAAGGATGACTCCAAGTCCATGTCGGGTTATGTCTTTACCCTCAATGGAGGGGCGGTCTGTTGGAAGAGCTCCAAGAAGGACACCGTTGCTGACTCAACGATGGAAGTGGAGTACATAGCTGCTTGCAATGCCGCAAAAGAAGCTGTCTGGGTGAAGAAGTTCTTAACTGAACTTCAGGTGGTTCCTACCATTGTTGATCCAATACCATTGTATTGCGACAACAACGGCGCTATAGCTTTAGCGAAGAAACCCAGGTCCCACCAGAAGTCTAGACACATCTTAAGGCGGTATCACCTGATCAGGGAGATCGTAGATCGCCAGGAGATCGAGGTAAGGAGAGTAGATACAGAAGATAACACTGTTGATCCACTCACGAAGGCCATCCCTCAGACACAGTTCGAGCGACTGATCAAGATGATAGGTCTGCGATACGCCAGTACATGGCCCTAGTGCAAGTGGGAGATTGTTAGTGTATATGCCCTAGAGGCCATTATTGTATCATACTGGCTTGTATATTACTAATGGAAGCTTGGGATATTCACAGTTGTATTAACAGTCTTGCTAAAAATGGTAGTATGCTACTTGGTTTATTTCTACTCAGATATGTGCGTATGTTTCTTTTAGCATATCGCTTATACATATTAGTAGAACACTTAGGATCTTTGCTTGATTACCAGCGTTATGATGGCAGTCACACTAGTAGGGGCTGGGTAGTCTATAAGCACATTCTATACAGGTCCCTGGTCGTAGGATTATCGAGACGGGGCATCGATACTCCGGAGTAGACTGGTGTGTACGCTTCTCATCCCAGGTTGGGAGATGGTCAGTCCCACAGCCATCAGTACGTTGTACTGGAGATAGTATACAGGTGCTCGTTAGGTTATGGGTACACTGGATAGGACTCGCCGGGAACTGCTGATGGT
Organism: Agapanthus africanus; assembly: GCA_030015575.1. Taxonomy (NCBI): domain Eukaryota; kingdom Viridiplantae; phylum Streptophyta; class Magnoliopsida; order Asparagales; family Amaryllidaceae; genus Agapanthus; species Agapanthus africanus. The sequence continues at coordinate 454,886,640 of JASDDO010000001.1, read as the reverse complement.
TATTATACATGTCGTCAGGTAGCAGTTCCCAGGTGACATGAGTACAGCTTAGTCCGTCGACTTGATACTGCTACTTCGCCTCGAGTGTGTTCCCACTGTACTTTGATCACTACCCTACCACGGCTCAAAGGAGTCGTGCAAACAGGTAGTAGTTGGGTGCAGTCCCGAAGCACTTGGAGCCAGTGGCGGATAGACAGGATTCGTCTTTCCTGGTATTGGGGGTTGATATCGCGCAGTGTTGGAGAGCCATTACACAAAGGTCCGTGGCCACGACAAGTGAGATTTACTGGTAGGTGTTCCAGTAGTTTCTCAGGGTGTTCTGGGCTATACTCCAACATGACTTATACCGCTATTAGAGGTCTGACGTTCACCATCCCCTTAGGCCCGATATACGATACTCTTAAATGAATAGACCGGACTGTACGGAGATTGTCACATACAGGCTCAGTAGGAGTTCGGATGAGTTACCTCATCGGCCTTCTTATCGACGTCTACCTGAGGACCGTTATGTACAGCTAGTACCGCTTGCGGCCTGTGGTTAATGTTAGTTATATGTATGCCCTAGAGGCCATTACTGTACATAGGATGTATATTGTAGTGGATGCTGGGACATATATAGGGAGGACTTTCTTGCTCGACATGATAGTATGCTATCTGGTTGAACTTTACCTTAACGTGTATACTGATTGTCTCTCTATTACATGTTGGTAAAGCCCTTAGGATCTGTACTTGACTACCTGGACTATGATGCGGATCATACTAGTGGGGACATGGTAGTCCATAAGTACATCCTTCACAGTCCCTAGTCGTGGGTGTATCGAGACGGGGCATCGATATACCAGAGTAGACTAGCGTGTACCTTCTCGACCCATACAGATGGGCGATGGATGATCCCATATCCATCGGTGTTTGACATCAGAGGAGATATACGGGTGCTCAGTAGAGACTGGGTACACTGGACGGACTCGCCGAGAACTCCCAGATGGTATTATACCTCACGTCAGATGGCAGTTCTCTGGTGACACTGGTACAGAGTAGTCTGTTGACCCGAGATCGTCATAGAGTCTTGTGTGGTTCCCACTGTGCTTTGATTTCCATCTTACCACGTCCAAGAGGGCGTGCAAAACGGTGGTTTTTCGGTACAGTCCCGAGTCACATGGAGGCAATGAGCGATAGGAGGGGATTCGTCTCTCCCGGTATATGGGGGTTGATGTTGCGCTGTGTTCGATTGGCTATAACAGGAAATCCCTGGCCAGGGTTGCTGAGATTTACTGGTAAGTGTTACCAGTGGTTTCTCGAACAGTTATAGACCTCATATCGACACGACTTATTGAGCTATTGGGGTCTGACGTTTACCACCCCTAGGCGAGATATGCGACATATCAGACGATCAGACCGGACTGTACGGTAGTGTTACTGGTCGGATTCACTGGAGTGTGAGCGGGCTTGCTCGTCGATCTTCAGATCGCTCAATACCCGGGTGGCCGTTACGTTTAGCAGACCGCTTGCGGCTTGTGGATGTTTGATATGATCATCATCCGCTGCCGGCGTATTGACGAGTCTTTAGAGTCCTACACAGAGGTTTCCTGGCTCAAGCGAAACGAAATAGGAGCGCATATGAGATATGTGCGGGACCGAGAATAATACGAGTATGTGATACTGTATTCGATTCTCGCGATGTGACATTGATCGGTTATATCCGATATAGCCGGGTTATCGGATCAAGTATTGATTCGATAAGATGTTACTATTGATACCAGTCGGTTATGTGCGCATGACCGGATCATTGAATCAAGTGTTGATTTAATGATTTAATGTATAATTATATATTTGATATATTACTTTACATTAACTAGTATCGGTTCACTTTAGACGGATTTTCTCACTCGAGTGTGCGCATTACATATGCGATTTGTTTTTGTGCACTAGCTTGTATCATGTTTGATGATGCATGCCTAACTTGGTTAAGTGTAAAGAATGAACCATGGTTATGAATGGGTTAGGGTTTTGATTTTTATTTATTCATTTATCTTTCTTATTTATTCTTTTTTGGAATAAGGAAAAGAAAGATAAATGGTGGCTTATTTTGGATTTAGTTGAAGTTTCTTGAAACTTTGACTAAGTCTTCATTCTTATCATATTCTTAACCCTAACCAATTCAACTAACCTAAGTTAATTCTCTACACTTAACTAGAGTTAAAAGTATGATAAGTATTGTTATTGATTTATTTTTAATTTAAGACTTATCATAACATTCTTCTTCTTCCTCCATTTTCTTCAAGTGAAGAAAGCTTGCCCCATCAATGGCAAGTGATGGAAATGAGTGAGAAATCCAATTCTAAAGTCTACCCACTTCCTATTTCTTCATCCTCTACCTCTTGCCAAGTAGTAGAGTGTGTTTCCTTCACAACTTTTCACGGTTTGGTGAAGGTGGAGCTTGATTCATCGATGCTTCGACGTAGATCATCTTCGGCATGGACATCGACGACCTAGCTTGCCCATTCTCCGACGAAGCCGACTCTAGAGCCCGGATTTGATTTGGACAACGGAGACGACCTCGTTGCGGAGCCGTGGAGGTGGAGGACCGGATCTACAAAGGTTGTATTTCCGTATTCTCCTTAGTTAACTGTTAACTAGTTCTTGTTCGCCTAGACTTCTAGTATACGATCCGTTGTTTAGGGTTCGTAGGCACCATAATTTTTGAAATTGCCATGGTTGATGGCTTTGGAGACCTCTCTAGTGTGCCTAGGAACCCTGCAGTGGTATCAGAGCCTAGCTAGAGCCTTAGGCGATGTCCAGACGGAAATTGAAGTCCGATCGAACCGAAACCATACCCGGAAAATTACTCTCTGTCCATTTTTTAAAATCTGGTATTTTTCCACATTAAAAATGTTCAGAAAAATCAGCAGGTGAATATATGAAATACTGTGAAATTCGTGCACATAATTCCTTCATATTGCCGCGCTTCCGCGGCACGAGCTAGCCTCGTGCGGCGGTTGCGCGGCGGTACGGCCATTTTGTTCAGTACTATTTGCACAGTATCTCATAATTATTAGTGCTGGTATTCCTGGGTATTTTTAATATTTATTCCAGAGTTGAATTTTTCTGAGTTGTTTTGGGAATTCGGTGTTTCGATCGGGATATCAAATTTTGTCTGTGTGGCTTTCCGGATAAATTTTAGGATATGTTAAAAAGTTCGACCGGATATAAATACCCAACTTTTCCCCTGTCGGGAAATTTCCAAGTGTTGGATTTTTCCGCAGTTTGACGACGTTCTAAGTAGTGCAAGTAATGCGATGGTCCCTCTAGAAGACACAAACCTTAACTCGATTATGTGACCGTCTTGAACTGCCCTTTGAACCTTCGGGTTTGAGGCAGTACGGCGTGCCACATGTGAGGCGTTGGCTTGACCCTTCTACGGCTGGATCGTTGGTACTGAGGCACGAACGGAATGTTGTTAGACTTGTTTCATGTGTTGATCTGTTTCGGGAAAACTTGGGTGTTCGATTGTTCGATCGAAAAGTTTAACATTTTCTGTTTATCTGGAATGGGATACAATAATTGGAATTCACAAAAAGTTATATGATAACTAAATGAATGTTATAAACATAGCAATTTAGTCTCACTTGATCGGTTGCCACGGAATTTTGATGTGATCAAAAGTCCGTCGCAATCACGTAGTGTACGCGGATACTCGCCGGATAAACTTAATAGACAGCTTCACTCCATAACCCCGACCAAGTGACTGTAGGAGAACCCCGTCGCCGAAAGCATCCATCCGGGTGCTCGCGGTAGCGGTGTTCCGCCTTGGTGCACTTCGTCGCCGGTATCGGGGGTGCGGCTGTCTACTGAAGTTTGCGACGAGCATTCGATCAGGATGTCGGGAATCTTGTTGAATTGCCCGACTTGATATTGAAAAGTGTTTTCGATAATGAGACTAAAATGCGGGGTTTATAATTGTTAGGCATGCGATGTCTAAGTAATTCATTTGGTCAGGCATGCGATGTCTGAGGTGGTTGCGGATTCCAACTGTTGTAGTTTTACACTTTCTTTTCTGTGACCGTAAGTGTAATATGTGATATCGCCGGTTTCGTTGCTATATGTAAACGACAATTGGGATGGACATATTTACTTACGTTGATGACATGTGATGTTATGTGTTGCTGGATATGTTATATTGGATCGTCGTGTTTGAATAGCCGGGGGTTTTTATGTGAGATGAGTGTTTTTCATTTTCATTCATGTAAAAACTTGTATGTAATAATCTTTTATTGGGGCGCTTCCAGGTTGCGGAAGTTGTCACCTTTTGTATATTATTTACTTTTCCGCACTAGGATAGACCCAAGGAGGAGGGCACAAGTAACCGGGTTCTGGAGTCCAGTGGGAGACCAACTCGAGGAGTCGGGTCCGGGTCTCCTAACTCCAGAATTGGTAGGGTTGCTTGCCGCTCTCGTAGGGGTCTAGGGGTGTGGGTTTGGCTATTCATCACGACCGTGGAATCCGTGTTTTATACTGGCTCGTATTGAAAACACGGACGTCCTAGTATATCCAATATTTCATATGATTCTTCTGCTGCGATATCTGTGATGTGATCATGTGATGTTCTGTGATAGATACAGTATATAGTATATATGATATATTATATAGGCGTTACTTATGTTTTACACCCGCGCTAGCCCTGCCCCGCTCTGCCGTTAGTTACCTAACCTAACGGTGCACGAGGGGACATCGAGGCGAATGCGGATGGCATAAGTGTACGTCGTATTTATCTGTGATGATTAGGTACTTAAATGATGGGACTTCATTAATGTGATTAATGAAATAAAAGAAACCTAAGATGTTGTAGAATCGAATTTCAAAATTAAAACAGGTAGCTACAGTTCTTGCTTTGCACAGAGGTATATGTGATATATCCTGCACCTTATTCGATGAGGAAAGGACCGAGATCCCTTCACCGGGAGTGACTCCTTTAGCAATAACTGGCAGATGCTACACACTCGGTTTGTCTTTTGATTGCTTTTAAGTGTTTTTGCTTTGCACAGTGATATATATGATATATCCCGCACCTCATTCGACGAGGAAAGGACCGACGATCCCTTCACCGGGAGTGACTCCTTTAGCAAAACTGGAAAAGCCTCAAAAACACTCCATTTCAAAATTTATTCGATCCTACAACGATATCAAGTTCATTACGCAATAGGTTTTCAGAAAAACCTGTCGTAGCCCTCCGTCATTTCAGAAATGTACTAGTTAGTATTCGTGCTGCGGTTGTTTGGCCTCCGTCAAGGCGTAGTGTACGGTAGCTAACTAGTGCTTATCTGCTAGCATATGATGCGATTGGATTAGGGTATTCGTACGGCGTTGTTAGGCCTCCGTCAAGGGTCGTGCGGGTGGGTTTAATTCAATCAGGAAATGACGGGTTGAACTTGACTAGCGGACTATGGGTTGTTTGGCCTCCGTCAAGGTCATAGCGAGCTAGGGGCAAAATATTATCGGGAATTTCAAGTGTTGAGATTTGCAATGAGATTGCATACCTTCTATGAGATAGTTGGATCCCGATACCCGCTGCGAGTAAGAGTTACTCCTGGGAGAGTTTTATACATTACAATTAGCCGATCAAGTAGGTGTCTAGAAAGGTGTCAACGGGGTTACGCCTCTGGGAAAACGAGGTTTACATTAATTAGGTTCGTGCGAAAGCACGGGGGACCTCCCTCAAAGTACCGACACTGGCCTGGCTGAAAGATTGGCGAACTTGTAGTGTGTAATTAATCCCGGCTAGTCTTTCCTTTTAGGGTTTGAAGGAAGATTTGATAAAAAGCAGTGGGAGCCATCCTGATTAGATAAAATAATAACCAATCTATTCTTGACAGAGCGCACGCTGAGTGTTTTCTTCTCTCTCTCTCCAGGTAGCGACCATATCACGCCTTAATCAAGATAATAATACGGATTATTGACCGAACCCGCTTGTTATACTGAGCTGGGGAACGTTGGTCCCGCTCCAACTTATAATTGTTATTAGACAGAGCAGGAAATTGGGGATTACCAGAATTCCCGTGCCGCCCAAACGAAGAGAGTGCATGCTGATGCATCATCTTCGGGTGTGTTCATTACAGAGAACTGTTTCTCAGTATCCTTTACGTCCTGGGTATGTGATACCAGATCAGGATCCCAGATATGTAATCTGTTACATAGGGCTACAGAAAGGTAGAGAACTGAGAACGGGTGATAAGTTTCATGAGGCAGAAAACGGGGCAAGTGTTGCAGCCAAGTCTGTCGGTCACTGTCACCCTGTATTACAATACATTGATTCTGAACGAATGTTGTTAGATACCGAACCTGATATACAAAATAATATCTATCTCTTTATTAGTAAAGAAATGATAAAATTTTGTATTGTTGGATAATGTTTTGAACATTTCCTATATCAAAAGTTGATCGGTTCAGGCACGTTATCTAAAAGCATTGATGTTCTAAATCAAAATACAGCTCTTAGTATACGGAACACACACAAGAGGAAGAGTTCAGAAATGAACGAATCCTTCTTGAGGTATTGTAGACTAGGTCAGATCAATGTGACCCGACTGGCTAGAGTTACATATAGATGTATATTTAAATCAGTTTGAATTTACATCTTGTGAAACTCGCCAGTCATGTCACAAAGATAAGATGACCATAGCTCCGTTTACTGGAAACAGAGAAAGAGTTAGTGAACTCTTGGGATGATACATGTTGATGTATGTAAGGTCCCCTGTCTACACATGCCAGGACTGGTTCTTTATACTTCATTACGTTCTCTGATGATCTCTTTAGATTCAGACATATGTTCTTGTTGAAACACAAGTCCGAATCTTTTGAGATATTCACAGAATATAAGTTAGAAGTAGAGAACCAAAATACGGGTATAAGTATTATGTCCTATGATGAGATCAGGGAGGAGAATACTTGTACATGGAATTCCTGGAATATTCTAAAGGAGAATGAGATTCTCTCTCAGCATTACTCCTCCGAATACACCATAGCACGATGGTATATCGGGGCGGAGCAATCACACCCTATGTGATAAGGTGTGCTCTATGATGAGTACTACTGAGTTACCTATTTCCTTTTTGGGAAATATGCGCTTGAGAAGCTGCATACCTATTGAATAGGGTTCGAATCAAATCAGTTGCCTACCACTTCATATATGATATGGAAAGGGAAGAGCCCATATCTTAAGTTAGTTAAGATTTGGGGTTGTCCGGCCTATGTCTGAAAGCAAAATCCGGACAAGCTCGAGGCAATGTCAGTTATGTAGAACTGGAAATGTTCCAGCTATACAAACTACAGCACATGATTTGATAGAACCAAAGAATTCAGTAAATTCCAACGAACCTCAGCCTCTCCGCCGATCTAGTAGGGTTCCTCACCCACCTGAGAGATACTTCGGTTTCTCTATGACAGTGGGAGCGAGGATTGCATCATGAGATGATGACCCAACTAGTTTCGAACTGGCCATCGAGAGTAAGACTCCGTAAGAATGGCTGGATGTTTAGTGATCTGAGATGGAATCCTTATACACCGACAAAGTATGGACTTTGATTGCTATATCTGAAGGGTTAAATCCCCATCAGGAGCAAGTATATCTTGAGAAGATTACTTGGTGTAAATGGAAAAGTTGAGACTTTCAAAGCTAGACTTGTTAAAGCTTTTCGTCATTGACCAGGTGTGGATCATGATGAAACCTTTTCAAGTAACTATGCTTAAGTCCATCCAGATCCTACTTGTCACGGCTACATACCATAACTACGATATCTGGCGGTTGGGTGTCTTGACTGCTTTTCTAAATGATGATTTAGAAGAGTGTGTCTATAAGTACACAGCCAGAGGGCTTCGTAGACAGTGGGAGCAGCGGAAACGTGTGCAAGATGCTTTATAGGATAAAGCAGGCATCGCGGAGTTGGAACGTCTGTTTTGATGGATTAGTCAAAGAGTTTGACATCATCAAAATGGTAGATGAACCTTGTATATACAAAAAGGTAGTAGGGAGTATGGTGACGATCCTCGTAGAGTACGTGGATGACATACTCTTGATAAGAAAAGAGTTTCTTATGCTACGCTCGGTCAATCTCCGGTTATCACTAGGATTCTCCATATAGGAACAATGAGATACCTACTAAATTTTGGATCTATGAGATAGATTTAATTGGATGTTAGGATTCTCACTAGTTGTAGTGAGATGGTATCAATCGATCCTGGGGAGAATCACTGGAAGGGTTCCAGGGTGATAAAGACGACTGAATGTCAGTCACAGGCATTGTCTTTACCCTCAGTAAAGGGACGGTATGTTGGAAGAGTTCCAAGCTAGATACCGTGACATACTAGACGATAAAGGCAGGATACATCGCTACTTAAGATGCTACCAAAGAGGTTGTTTGGATGTATAATGGTTCATGAGATGAACTATGTTCCTCCCATTGTGTGACAATGGAGTTGTGGCTTATCCCGAGGAACGCTGGTCCCATCAGTGATCCAGACTTATTCTAAGGCAGCATCGCCTGATCATGGAGATGGTTGATCTCCAGGGTGATCGAGGTTTGGAGAGTAGACTCAGAGGACAACACAGCGGATCCACTCACAAAGGCCTGTTCCCAGAGAGAGACTTTTATGGGATGGTTGAGTATGAGATACTTCAAACCACTGCTACAGATGGCCCTAGTGCAAGTGGGAGATTGTTAGTTATATGTATGCCCTAGAGGCCATTACTGTACATAGGATGTATATTGTAGTGGATGCTGGGACATATATAGGGAGGACTTTCTTGCTCGACATGATAGTATGCTATCTGGTTGAACTTTACCTTAACGTGTATACTGATTGTCTCTCTATTACATGTTGGTAAAGCCCTTAGGATCTGTACTTGACTACCTGGACTATGATGCGGATCATACTAGTGGGGACATGGTAGTCCATAAGTACATCCTTCACAGTCCCTAGTCGTGGGTGTATCGAGACGGGGCATCGATATACCAGAGTAGACTAGCGTGTACCTTCTCGACCCATACAGATGGGCGATGGATGATCCTATATCCATCGGTGTTTGACATCAGAGGAGATATACGGGTGCTCAGTAGAGACTGGGTACACTGGACGGACTCGCCGAGAACTCCCAGATGGTATTATACCTCACGTCAGATGGCAGTTCTCTGGTGACACTGGTACAGAGTAGTCTGTTGACCCGAGATCGTCATAGAGTCTTGTGTGGTTCCCACTGTGCTTTGATTTCCATCTTACCACGTCCAAGAGGGCGTGCAAAACGGTGGTTTTTGGGTACAGTCCCGAGTCACATGGAGGCAATGAGCGATAGGAGGGGATTCGTCTCTCCCGGTATATGGGGGTTGATGTTGCGCTGTGTTCGATTGGCTATAACAGGAAATCCCTGGCCAGGGTTGCTGAGATTTACTGGTAAGTGTTACCAGTGGTTTCTCGAACAGTTATAGACCTCATATCGACACGACTTATTGAGCTATTGGGGTCTGACGTTTACCACCCCTAGGCGAGATATGCGACATATCAGACGATCAGACCGGACTGTACGGTAGTGTTACTGGTCGGATTCACTGGAGTGTGAGCGGGCTTGCTCGTCGATCTTCAGATCGCTCAATACCCGGGTGGCCGTTACGTTTAGCAGACCGCTTGCGGCTTGTGGATGTTTGATATGATCATCATCCGCTGCCGGCGTATTGACGAGTCTTTAGAGTCCTACACAGAGGTTTCCTGGCTCAAGCGAAACGAAATAGGAGCGCATATGAGATATGTGCGGGACCGAGAATAATACGAGTATGTGATACTGTATTCGATTCTCGCGATGTGACATTGATCGGTTATATCTGATATAGCCGGGTTATCGGATCAAGTATTGATTCGATAAGATGTTACTATTGATACCAGTCGGTTATGTGCGCATGACCGGATCATTGAATCAAGTGTTGATTTAATGATTTAATGTATAATTATATATTTGATATATTACTTTACATTAACTAGTATCGGTTCACTTTAGACGGATTTTCTCACTCGAGTGTGCGCATTACATATGCGATATGTTTTTGTGCACTAGCTTGTATCATGTTTGATGATGCATGCCTAACTTGGTTAAGTGTAAAGAATGAACCATGGTTATGAATGGGTTAGGGTTTTGATTTTTATTTATTCATTTATCTTTCTTATTTATTCTTTTTTGGAATAAGGAAAAGAAAGATAAATGGTGGCTTATTTTGGATTTAGTTGAAGTTTCTTGAAACTTTGACTAAGTCTTCATTCTTATCATATTCTTAACCCTAACCAATTCAACTAACCTAAGTTAATTCTCTACACTTAACTAGAGTTAAAAGTATGATAAGTATTGTTATTGATTTATTTTTAATTTAAGACTTATCATAACATTCTTCTTCTTCCTCCATTTTCTTCAAGTGAAGAAAGCTTGCCCCATCAATGGCAAGTGATGGAAATGAGTGAGAAATCCAATTCTAAAGTCTACCCACTTCCTATTTCTTCATCCTCTACCTCTTGCCAAGTAGTAGAGTGTGTTTCCTTCACAACTTTTCACGGTTTGGTGAAGGTGGAGCTTGATTCATCGATGCTTCGACGTAGATCATCTTCGGCATGGACATCGACGACCTAGCTTGCCCATTCTCCGACGAAGCCGACTCTAGAGCCCGGATTTGATTTGGACAGCGGAGACGACCTCGTTGCGGAGCCGTGGAGGTGGAGGACCGGATCTACAAAGGTTGTATTTCCGTATTCTCCTTAGTTAACTGTTAACTAGTTCTTGTTCGCCTAGACTTCTAGTATACGATCCGTTGTTTAGGGTTCGTAGGCACCATAATTTTTGAAATTGCCATGGTTGATGGCTTTGGAGACCTCTCTAGTGTGCCTAGGAACCCTGCAGTTAAACCCACTAACAGCATAGTGTCGAGTCTTTAGAGTCCCACACAGAGAGTTTCCATGCACTGGGCAAAAGGTGTAGAAGCCGTATGGTTTTACGGCAGGGCCGCGATCACTTACGTACACTTGTGCACATACTGTGATCGAGCAGTTAATACTAGTGGGCTTTGGTTTAAGCCGGATTCTAGTATTATACTGATGGATTTATTTAGTCTCAGTTTATCCGTGTTTTCTTAAATACGGATGGGAGGGGTAGTCTCGTAATTTGTCGGGAAGCTTCTAGAAGGAAATGAGGTGGAGGAGATGAGGTGTAGGTTTTCATTAAATGAACCATGACTCATGAGGTGATTCACCTTTTGAATTAAATGAATCTTACAAGATATTTCTAGATATTTATCAAGAGATATTTGTATGCTTCATTATTATTCAAGCATGAGAATAATTCATTATCATTATCACAAACACCTTCTCTCTCCTCAAGTCTTCATCTTCTTCCTCAAACCCTAAAAGCTCTCAAGTGTTAAGAATCATAAGGTTTAGAGAGACAAAGTAATCCATCTAAATACTCTACACCATCTAGGACTTCTAGATTAGCAAACTAGAAGCCGTAGTTATCTCAGATTCGATATAGGAGCTCGGACTATAGACTCTCGGGTGGATCGTCTTTGACTCGAGGAGGCCGTCGAGGTAGCCGCGATCCGTTACGATTTTTGGAGCCTACGATGACGATGAGGACAGCGATGAAGACCCGAAGGACTTGTAACGTGAGGTATAACTTCGAGACCGAGTAGTTAAACCTCATACTATTTGCTAGTAATGGTTTAGACACGATCCGTGTGCTCAAGTCCATGTTACGAAGCTTTGATAATTGTTTTTCATATATTTCACCTCCGCGCGAACCCGTGGGGTGCGTGATATGGACTTACAAAAAGGAGTCATTTTTAATATTCATCCATTAACTACCAAGTCCTATGAACCCTACAAGCCTTTTTATTATAAATTTTACATCCGTATTAAAATAGAACGATAATAATCGCCCATCTCTTTCATCAACTCGTCTATAGCAAGAAAAGAGTTCACGTTTTCCTGCGGACGGCCCGTACTCATCGCGGCAAGCTACTTGCGACACCATCTTGATTGTGGTTATTTACAAAACACCTTTTCACGAACAATCAATACTACAGCGATGGAGATTATACCCAGGATCGTTTGTATGGCACGTACTCATAAGGCCGGAGGCCGCCGTTGTTAATGTGCTACATTACGAATGGCCAGGTTACCTGACCAAGATGTGTTTAAAGAGGCGTCATAGCAGGATTGTTTCCGTCGCTACTCCTTACCAAGCCGTCGAGCCGAGAAGCCATAGATTTGGTGATTCTTAGAGAACAAGGACCTAGAGACAGAGGACATTAGACCATGGGCAGGATGAAAGTGGAAATTCTTGCTTTGCCAGCTCCGGGTGCACAGGCACCTTTCAACATTGAAGGAAGTGTATCTCAATATCATTTATTTGTGATTTGTGTTTTGGTGATTCGAGTATCACGTTTTTGTCATTTTGGACTCTTATGTTTTGATAATTGAGTCCCATGATTGATATTTTGTGCACAACAGTTGCACTTGATTTATGTTTTTATACATCCATTACATGTGATTTGTGTTTTGGGCATATCCATTGCACTCGATATTGTTTTGTGCACCCCGTTGTACATATTTATGATTTCAAGCATTCTGATACACTTGATTTTGATTTCGTGCATGTTGTATGCACCTGATTTTTACTTGTGCGCTTGATGTTGTTTACATGCACTTTTGATGCATTAATATGATTTTCGTGCATGCCAGTTGCACTAGATTTATGTTTTCGTGCACCTAGTTGCACTTGATATTGATTTTTGTGCACCCTATTGCACTAGATGCTTTTGTGCATACTTGATGTACTTGATTTAGATTTTTGCGCACACCCGACGCACTTAATGTGGTTTTGTGCACATTTGATGCACTTGGGATTTTCGTGCACTCTAGATGCACTTGATATTGTTGTCGTGCACACCCGATGTACTTGACAGATGCTTTCGTGCACACCCGCTGCACTCGATTTTCGTTTTCATGCACATTCGTGGCACTTAGTTTTGACTTCGATTTTCGTGCACGCCAGACGCACGTGGGTTGTGTTGGATATGTATGCCCTAGAGGCCATTATTGTATATGAATACATGTGGATGCTAGGGATATGTATGTACAGGACATTCTTGCTCAGTTATATAGTATATTATTTGAGAGGTCTTTATCAGGATATGTGTATTAATTTCTATTGATATTTTATCCATCTTGCACATATTGATAAAGACTCAAGACAGTAGTATATTATTATGGTTTGTCTTTATCTTAACATGGCATATGTTATACATGTTATTACACATTGCAGTTACATGCTGATAAAGCCCGTAGGATCTTGCTTGACTACCTGCGTTGTGGTGGCGATCATACTTGTGGTAGCATGGTAGTCCATAAGCACATTCTTAAATGGTCCCTAGTCGCGTGAGTATCGAGACTGGGCATTGATACTCCAGAGTAGATTAGTGTATATGCTTCTAGCCCCAACAAGGGGCAATGGTTGGTCCCGTAACTATTGGTCGGATGCACCTAAGATCGTATGCAGGTGCTCACTGGGTGTGAATACACTGGACGAACTCGCCGAGAACTTCCAGATGGTACTATACCTATCGTCAGATGGAAGTTCTCAGGTGACATGTGTACAGGTTAGTCTTCGGACCTGAGATCGGCATTTGTTTCGTGTGAGTTCCCACTGAGCTTTGATCACTACCCTACCACGGCTCTACTGAGTCATGCAAACAGGTTTTGGTTGGGCACAGTCCCGAGCCACATGGAGACAGTGAGCGATTGTTGGGGCTTCGTCTCTCGCGGTATTAGGAGTTGATATCGCACTGTGATCGATTGGTCAGGACCATAAGACCTTGGCCAAGACAGTTGGGATTTACTGATAGGCTGATCAGTAGTTACCCGGATTGGTCCTGAGCCACATCAACACGACTTATCGGGTTATTAGGGTATGACGTTTACCACCCCCTAGACCCGGTATGCGATACTCTTTGATGAAGAGACCAGACTGTACTGATATTGTCACGGATAGGCTCAGTAGGAGTTCGGACGAATTTGTTCGTCGGCCTTCCTTTTCAACAGGTACCTGGGTAGCCGTTAAGTACAGCTAGTGCCGCTGACGTGCTTGTGGTTAAACCCACTGCCAGCGTACTGTTGAGTCTTTAAAGTCCCACACAGAGGGTTTCCCTGCTTCGAGCGAAACGATGTAGAGGCTGTATAGTTTTACGGCAGGATTCGATCACATACGTACACTTATGCACGTATGATATTCGGGCGGATAATACTAGCGAGCTTTGGTTTAAGCCAGATCCTAGTATTAGATTCTCGGATTATTTAGTGTCTGGGTATTCGTATTTTTCGGAATACGGATACGGGTATGTATATACGGACGAGGGGTATTCTTGTAATTTTGGCAAGAGTTCTTCTAGAAGATGACACCTCATTTCTTATTTATTCTTTTTGATTAAATGAAGAAATGAGGTGGAGGATGAGTTGTTCATTTACATTAAATGAAGCATGGCCGCTACATGACTCACTTAGTGACTCATATGATAACTATTGAAGCATGCTTGATTTTATATTATTCCATGCTTCATAATTATCTAGGGTTGCCATTTTTCATTTCATTATTATCTCACACATTCTCTCTCCTTCAAGCTCTCATCTTCTTCCTCTTACCCTAAAGTGTCTCATGAGTTGAGAATCCAAGGGTCTAAGAGACTAACTAAACTATAATCATTCTCTACACACTCTAGTCTATTTAGATTAGCAAGCTAAGTATCCTAGTTACCTCAATTAGGAGATAGGAGCTCATGGTAGGCACTCTCGGGTGGATCATCATTGACGCGAGGAGGTCGAAGTTCAAGCACGATCCATACTTCCATCAAGAAGCTTAAGGAGAGGATCAAAGACCCGAAGGACTTGGTTTCTTTAGGTTTACTTTCTATCATAGTAGTTAGAACCATTATATGCTAGTTAGGTTTATGGTTAAGATCCGGGTTTAGTGTTATTCTAGCGCCAAGTTTCGTATTGTTATAAAAAATTTGTTCCGCATTTGGCCACGGGAGATGGCCGGGGCGCTAGCGTAACCCTTCAGGTTGATTTTCATGTACACCTATTAGGATTGATTTCTTTTTTTTTTCGAGCAACGCATTTTATGATATGTTATGTTATATAGTAGCAGAGCAGGACTAGTCTAAGGGACGGTACCTGAAGGTTTTTGCATACATCGATGTTTACTAAAGATTCAAAGGAGCTGTTGTCTCATTATTTTCCTACGTGTCAGTAAGCGACACAAGATTTTTCAAAAAGAAAACCCTTCAAAGATATTTTCAAAAAGGTGGGATGCATATATTAAGCAAACGTGTGTGTATTTCTTCACAAATGAACGTCCGCTACTTATGCCGTGATATACACATCATACAGCGATTTAGAAAGGATTTTTCATACATACATTTACAGTTACTTAAATGATTTTACTTGATACGTATTATATATGTATTGTAGCCTTGACTATATTGAGCTTGATTTAAACACTAGATTTCGTAACTTGCATTTTCATCGTGACTTGTTTGATTTGAATGACACTTGTCTGAGTTTCGATTATTGAGTTTTGCACTCGTTTTTATACGCACGCGTTACGCTATGATATTTCTAGTTTATTCGTGACTTCGAAGCCCCGTTGATTTGATTTGATTTACTGAAATATTTTAATACTTGGAGGGTTTAAATATAAATTCGGGGACCGAATTTATTTAAGGGGGAAGATTGCTACACTTTAGAAGATAGAAAATATTATTTTAGAATTTATATAATAAAATAATGAATTTTACAGATTTTTTACGTGTATAGATTTGAGTTTTTGTAAATTGGTATAATTATATACCTCTATTTTTGGAAAATAATTGGAAATTAAAATGAATTATTGTTTATGAAAGCATTTATTTAATTTGGGCTTTTCATAAATTAGTATATAAATATATTCATGCAAGATTAGCATGTTAAAGTTAATTTGTGTTATCTCATTTTATGCATTAAACCAAGTTTATTGTGTTAGCCATGTTTTAAAGTGCCATGGCACCTTTTTTTGAAAGGGTTAACATTTCATTTGTGATATTTGGTTTCATATTTTTTCAATAAGAAAAGAGAAAAAGGAAAATAAAAGGAAATAAATGAGAGCATTGTTGTGAATAAAATAAATTTGTATAGGCATGAGAGAGTGTGAGGGGGGTCATGGTAGCCTCAACCATGAGTATTTCTTCATTTCATTTCCTTATCTCCTCGTCTTCTTCTTCCTATTCTCCCCATCTTTCTCCACCTTCTCCACCTCATCTACCACCATAAATCACCCCTATAAACCTCATCAAAACACTATGAACCCTTCACTAAAATTGTTCCTAATCTCATCCTAAATATCATGGTGTGATCAAGTCTCCTTTTTGAGGATCTTTTCCATCTTGGAACTTTCTCTAGTTGCTTTTATGAGGTAATAATCTCACTTTTAATCAAGTGTTAAATATTCTTGCCGTCACAAGTTAGTTTTAGAGCTTAAAGTTTAAGTTTTCTAGACTTGAGTTTTAGAAAGTAAGTTGTGGTGGATAGAACTTGTAGTGGTGGTGTAGTAGAGGGTTAGAGAGTGACTACAAGCCCATTAGTAATAGGTGAGAGTGATTTAGTGGGAGAATCTTTGGATTAGATGAGTTTAGACATTTCAAATATCAGTTTTTCATTGAGTTTTGATGTTTAAATGAAATTTAGGATAATTAGGATACTCCGAAAAAAATTTAGAGGATACAGAGAGATGTGTAAACCAGTAGAAGACCACCGTAGAAGCCCGAGCCCCTATTCTTAATCCTGGCCGCAAATTTCAGGTCAATTTTAGAGTTAGGGTGTGGATTTTGTTCTGTAACTCACTCACTAGATAACTAAACCTACTCTATATGCTAAAGAGTCCCAGATCACCTGAAGAAAAATCTGGAGTTGTTTTACTTGGTTTTGACGATATTTTATAATATTTGAAAACTTGGTTTTTGGATTTTCATGATGTGACTTGGCCGTTCGACGTTTGTACGTCGACATCGAGGGTTATTTTGTCATTTTAGCACGCGTTGACTATAGGTTCTAACCTATGTACGTTTCGCTCGTGATTTCAATTTTGATTCGGGTTTTTATGCGATTTTGGTTATAGATTCGATTGTAGGTACAATCGTGTGGACTTCCGGGATGACAAAGAAGGGCAAGGCATCCGTCGAAATCTACTAGGGCGAGACATGTTGAGGTAGGTAGATGTATATCTACGGGGGAAGTTGGGTGAATGGCGTATAGCACCCCCGCAACCATAGAACGATATATCTATATATTAGAATGGTATACTTAGCATATAGGTTTGCTAGAATATTACAGTCGTATATTCCTATATTTAATAGAAGTTATACCCCTAGTCTCTATTTCTTGTCATCAGGCTATACATATATATACATGTATATATATATAAGGATATTTATGATATGATGATATGAGATGATATGATACGATATAATGATATGAGGCGATATAATATGTTATGATATAAGATGAGATGATGTACGTGACTATAGATCCGTACCGTATTGATGGATGATATCGTACGATGAATATTCCGTACGTGATATGATGAAGATGGATCGCCGACATTTATTTTGCCTCGAGAAGTCTTGTTTAAAATCATTAAAGTGGATATTATGAGATATTTAGAGCCATACCTAGTTTCAAAACTAATGTATCATTACGTACTTTTAAAATGATGCTTCAAGGGTACGCTACGAATTTTCAAATGGTATCTTTTTCAGAAACATCATAGCCCCTATTTCTAAAACAATTGTTCCGCGCCGAAACACGGAGACGCGACTGCGCGGGTCCGTCTTGCTTGAATTTCGGGGCAGATGCTAATTGGTGCTATCCGTCCACCTCTCCGAAGATGCCAAGTTGATTTATGACACCATGTATCGAAGGTTTAAATGGATGCGGCCGATGTAGCAGACTTCGTCAGATTCCTCCTCACTTGAGGGGTTTTTGGTTGTGGGGACGCTCTTCCCTGCAGGTGCAAGCCCCTGCAGTTAATTACGCTACCTTATCGCGGTAACCACTTTCTCCTTCTCCAGATGGTCACTTCATGTTGTAGGTGTTTGTTTTGTTTTTGGTTGCCCGTGGATTGTATACGAAGACTAATTTATATTGTCGCCCGTAGGCCGTGGATTAGTCCAAATCCGTATTTTCTTAGATTTGGGTTTGGGGGTTGGGTTTAAGGATACGTTGGCCTCATTTGAGACTAAGATCGACTTAAACGTTTGTTAAGGATACGTTAGCCTAATTTTAGACTAAGATCAACTTAACGGGATCGTTTGGATCCAACAAGAGAGCATTTGGGCTCTATTGTTTAGTTAAGGGACATTGCGGTCGATTACCAGTTTAAGGACGTGGTGGTCCATTGTTAGTTTAAGGACATCTCGGTCCAAGGTTAAGGACATCATAGTCCGTGAGTGTAAAGACATCACAGCCAAGGTTAAGGACATCATAGTCCGTGAGTTTAAAGACCTCACAGTCAAGGTTAAGGACATCATAGTCCGTGAGTTTAAAGACCTCACATTCAAGGTTAAGGACATCATAGTCCAGGGGTTTTAAAGGACCCCACAGTCCGTGGAATGTTTAGTTGTCGGGACCCGTCACCTCTCTGAAGACGTCGAAGGATTACAACGACAAATATCAGAGGAGTAAAGAGATGTACCCTCGAACCGATATGAGTTGGTTGAAAGATCTGTAGTCCAATTTGGGGCTAAGATCTGTTAACATATTTATGAGCAGATGAGCTCAATTAATATGAGTTGAGGACTTATGGCCAGTCTTGGGCTAAGTCCAATCGGGTTAAAATGTTTAACATTTTATTTTAGGCTGTTGAGCCTTTATTTGGGCTTGGCCCTTTTAACAATGCTGAGCATTGATTTATATCTTGATAATGTTTTTTTCTTGTCTTTTATTGAATGCTAAGCATTCATCAGAGCTCCGGGCTTATTAAAGAACAATTTATTTTCTGTCAGCGCAATACGTGGTGCGCAAGGCGCTTTGCACCAGTCAAAGAGCGCAGTGCGCTTCTGCCACGTGGCGTACATGTAAGGGACACGTGTCGTGCTTGGCGCTAGGCGCCAGATGATGAGCGCATGATGCCAGTTTATGAGCGCTAAGCGCTAATCCATGAGCGCATTGCGCTTTCAGTTTAGTGGCGCACACGTGAGTGACACATGGTGCGCTTGGCGCTGAGCGCCAGCCCATGAGCGTAGTGCGCTATTTCAAGAGCGCAAAGCGCTAGTGGTTAATTGTCGCATACGCGATTGACACGTGGCGCATTTGGGGCTGAGCGCCAGTCCAGAGAGCGCAGAAGCGCAATTCAAGAGCGCAAAGCGCATTTGATCAATTTTATTATCTGAGCTTTTTAAAAGAGACTTTGTCTCAAGATCTAAGAACAACCGTTCTTATTTTGTTTCAATCTCTTATATTGATGAAAGGCTTTGCCTTTATGGATCTATGATCCTTAAGAGAATTGAATTATTCTCCTTTTTATAATGAGATGTTCATGATCTCTTTAAGAAAGACTTTAGTCTTATAGATCTATGATCTGTGAGAAGTAAGTTCTTCTTTTATTTTATGATGAGATCTTTTGATCTCTTTGTGAAAAACTTTTTGTCTTTGTAGATCTATGATCATTTTAAAGAAATGAATTCTTCTTTTTATGAGATGATTTCATCTCTATGTTCATCATCATCATTTTTTACCTTGAAGAAAGATCTTCTTATAAGAGCTTGCTCTTTGAATTTTCTCAAAGTTTTTGGGCAGGTTTCTCTCTCTTTTCTGTATATGTATCTGTATTTGTGTATCTGAGACTTGAAGTCTAGGGGCCTTTTTATAGGGTAAGCTGATTTGTTGAATCAGTTAAAGAGATCTTTCTCTAATTGATTTGGGGATGTTTCCCCACCATTGGATCTTTAATCCTAGGGCTTCTGTTATACAGAAGGCAATCTTCTTGTTTTTAACAAGATTGGAAAATGTTTCCATACATAATTTATTCTGTTTTTTGGTAATTTTTATTTACCATTGGATCATTGATCCAACAGTGCTCTGATTTACATAGCACAATCTTGTTATTTGGAAAGATTTTGAGGAATCTTTCCTTAATAGAATTTAACTATGATTAATTAATGATTTATCATTATTATTAGATCTTTGATCTAACGGTAGGGAGCTTTTAGTTCCAGCGCTAGCGCACCCGTGCTCTGCACGTGGTGCGCCGCTTGAAGGGCAGTGCACATTGCGCTAGCGCACCTGTGTTTGACACGTAGTGCGCTGCTTGGAGTGCAGCGCACCTAGCGCTATGTTAAGAGCGCAGCGCTTCTAGCGCTAGCGCCCATGTGCTTTGCACGTGGTGCACTGCTTAGGGCGCAGCGCACTTGGCGCTGCAACTGAAGCGTTGCTTCATTTCAAAAATTTGAATTTTAAATAGAGCTTTGCTCTGATTGGGGGAAACAAATGCCCCCCCCCCACCGTTGTGCTCACGTAACTCACATGTGAGTGCGGCGGTGGCAGCATCTGCGCACTCGGATCAACTGAGAAGTTGAAACGGCACTCAGTGCTTATAAATAGGACCTTTGGTCCTTAGGATGATTTCTATTCATCTTCTTCTTATTTTCTGAGAATTTTATTCTCCCACAGAGCATAGCTCTTCATTTTAAGAAATTTCAAGAGTCAAAACTCTGCCAAAATTTAGGTAAAGATTAAATTTTTTAACGATCTAGGTTTTTACCCATTAACAGAGCCTTGCTCTTCATAGATCTTTGATCTAAAGAAAACCCTTTTAGGGTTCCATTAACAGAGCTTTGCTCTCTCGAAACCATAGATCTAAAGAGATCTTTTTTCAGGGTTTCTTAACCCATGAACAGAGCTTTGCCCATAAAGAACTCTTAGAGTTTATTCATAGATCTTGAAGATCTCGGAATTTTTTAATTCGTATAAAAAAAAATTTAATTTTCTTGATGGATTATTGCATCATTTTCTTCCAGAGCAAGGCTCTCGAGGAATTTTTATTCCTTCATGATTAGAGTTTGACAAGTGTCACTCTGTCACATAGCACTGCTCTCAAAGGGAGATTTACTCCTCTGCACGAGGGATTTCTCATTTAATAAGAATTTCTTGAGAATTTCCTCATTTAATGACAGCCTCATCAAATGATGATATTGTTTTATTAATGATGAACCGTCATCTAGATTTTGTGGGCCCCTTTTGGTCCCTCTCTACTGCATTGCAGTGCGGTACAAATTTTAAAGTACCAAGTGTCAGAATTTAAATTAAATTATAGCATTGACAGTTGACTTTTGTCCCTTTTTACGCAGGCGACACGTCTTTCGATCCCTTTTTCCCGTTTGTTCGTTCAGAGGGAGGATTCCCTGGAGCGCCTGTGGACCGGGAAGTCTTAGCATTGATCAAAGATCATGACCCAGAACATAAGAATCTTCACCTCTGGGGGACATGGTACAATCAGATTATTAGGGGTCGGCAGAGCTTTTCGTGCGCGGTACCTTCAGAGCCCATCATGGCGATCCATTACGCCGACCCACCCCTGGTGAACTATACCGTGGAAGAAGTCAATTGGACTTCGGGAGGTCTTCTTCAGCCTGCTATGGCTTCTGTTCCCCGCCGGAAACCGGGAAGATGGACTGTCTTGCCTGAATCTGGGGGCAGATGCTATTTGGTGCTATCCGTCCACCTCTCCGAAGATGCCAAGTTGATTTATGGCACCATGTATCGAAGGTTTAAACGGATGCGTCCAATGTACCAGACTTCGTCAGATTCCCCCTCGTTTGAGGGGATTTTGATTATGGGGACGCTCTTCCCTATAGGCGCAAGCCTCTGCAGTTAATTACGCTACCGCATCGCGGTAACAACTTTCTCCTTCTCCAGATGGTCACTTCGTGTCGTGGGTGTTTATTTTGTTTGTGGTTGCCCGTGGATTGTATATGGAAACTAATGTATGTTGTCGCCCGTAGGGCGTGGATTAGTCCAAATCCGTATCTTCTTAGATTTGGGTTTGGGTTTGTGTTTAAGGATACGTTAGTCTCATTTAAGACTAAGATCAACTTAAGCGTTTGTTAAGGATACATCAGTCTAATTTTGAGACGAAGATCAACTCAACGTTTATTAAGGACACGTCAGTCTAATTTTAGACTGAGATAAACTTAACGGGATCGTTTAGATCCAACAAAAGAGCATTTGGACTCTATTGTTTAGTTTAGGGACATTGCGGTCGATTTCCAGTTTAAGGACATGGTGGTCCAATGTTAGTTTAAAGACATCCCGGTCAATGTTAAGGACATCATAGTCCGTGAGTTTAAAGACCTCACAGTCAAGATTAAGGACATCATAGTCCGTGGATTTAAGGACTCCACAGTCCAATGTTAGTTTTAAGACATCACGGTCGAGGTTAAGGACATCATAGTCCATGAGTTTAAAGTGTTAGTTATATGTATGCCCTAGAGGCCATTACTGTACATAGGATGTATATTGTAGTGGATGCTGGGACATATATAGGGATGACTTTCTTGCTCGACATGATATTATACTATCTGGTTACTCTTTACCTTAACGTGTATACTGATTGTCTCTCTGTTACATGTTGGTAAAGCCCTTAGGATGTGTACTTGACTACCTGGACTATGATGCAGATCATACTAGTGGGGACATGGTAGTCCATAAGTACATCCTTCAAGGTCCCTAGTCATGGGTGTATCGAGACGGGGCATCGATATACCAGAGTAGACTAGCGTATACCTTCTCGACCCATACAGATGGGCGATGGATGATCCCATATCCATTGGTGTTTGACATCAGAGATGATATATGGGTGCTCAGTGGAGACTGGGTACACTGGACGGATTCGCCGAGAACTCCCAGATGGTATTATACCTTACGTCAGATGGCAGTTCTCTGGTGACACTGGTACAGGTTAGTCTGTAGACCCGAGATCGTCATAGAGTCTTGTGTGATTCCCACTGTGCTTTGATTTCCACCTTACCACGTCCAAGAGGGCGTGCAAAACGGTGGTTTTTGGGTACAGTCCCGAATCACATGGAGGCAATGAGCGATAGGAGGGGATTCGTCTCTCCCGGTATAGGGAGTTGATGTTGCGCTGTGTTCGATTGGCTATAACCGGAAATCCCTGGCCAGGGTTGCTGAGATTTACTGATAAGTGTTATCAGTAGTATCTCGAACTGTTATAGACCTCATATCGACACGACTTATCGAGCTACTGGGGTCTGACGTTTACCACCCCTAGGCAAGATATGCGACATATCAGACGAACAGACCGGACTGTACGGTAAGTATTACTGGTTGGATTCACAGGAATGTGAGCGGTCTTGCTCGTCGATCTTCTGATCGCTCAATACCCGGGTGGCCGTTACGTTTAGCAGACCGCTTGCGGCTTGTGGGTGCTTGATATGATCATCATCTGCTGCCGGCGTATTGACGAGTCTTTAGAGTCCTACACAGAGATTTCCTGGCTCAAGCGAAAAGAAATAGGAGCGCATATAAGATATGTGCGGGACCGAGAATAATACCAGTATATGATACTGTATTCGATTCTCGCGATCTGTGACATTGATCGGTTATATGCGATATAGCCGGGTTATCGGATCAAGTGTTGATTCGATAAATTTTTACTATTGATATTAGTCGGTCATATGCGATATGACCGGATCGTTAAATCAATTGTTGATTTAATGATTTAATGTATAATTATATATTTGATATATTACTTTACATTAACTAGTATTTGTTCACTTAAGATTAACTTTCTCACTTGATGTGCACAAGTTATATATGTGATATATTTTTGTGCACTTGATTGTATCATGTTTGATGATATATGCAAACTTTGGTGTGTATGATTAAACCATGATTAAGTTACTGGTTAGGGTTTGATTTACTTATTTATTTATTTCTTTTCATTTATATTTGGACAAGAAATGAAATGGTTGCTACTTTTGTTTTTTCTTGAAGCTTCATGAAGCTTTGAAAGCTTGACCATTTTGTTTCTTTCCTTAACCCTAACCATTCACCTAACCCTAGTTTATTCTCTACACTTAACCATGGTTGCATTATCATAACCATCACTTGTTTTTTTCTATTATTAACAATTCCTTTTCTTTCTTCTTCTTCATCTTCTTTATGAAGAGAAGAAACCATGGCTAGAAAATGTCAAGTGATGATTCCAAGTGAGAAATCCAAATCCAAAGTGAACCCACTTCCTATTTCTTCATCCTCTACCACTTGCCAAGTAGTATAGGGTGTTTTCTTCACAAGTTTCATGACTTGGTGAAGTTGGAGCTTGATCTTGAGTTGTCTCGACGTAGATCATCTTCGGCATCGAAGTCGACGACCTAGCCCGCCCATTTCTCCTATGAAGCCGACGCTAGAGTCCAGGATCCGATGATCACAGCGAGGGGACATCTTCACGGAGCTAAGGAAGTGGAGGACCGGATCTACAAAGGTTGTAGTCACTTCCCTTTTAGCAGTAAAGTTGTTTACTACTTGTAGTTTCGCTTATTCTCTAGTTAACGATCTAGTTTAGGGTTTCTCGGCACCGTAAAATTTTAATTTGGCATGGTTGATGCCTTGTGGAACCTCCTTAGTGTGCCAAGGAATCCTACAATGGTATCAGAGGCTAGCTAGAGTTTTAGGCGATGTGTAGACGAAGCTAGAAGTCCGATCGAACCCGATATTCCCCGATTTCAACCCTCTCTGTACTTTTTTTCAAACTGTGGATTTTTGTCAATTAAAAATGCTCAGAAAATAGAGCAGGAAATTCTAAGAGTTACTGCAGAAAACAAAACCATAATTCCACTATAGCGCCGCGGAACCGCGGCAATAGCCTCCTTTTGCGGCGGTTCCGCGGACGTATGTACTGATTAGGGATTCGTTTTAATACAGTAATGCCCGTATCTGTTTCCTCTGTTCTCTTGGAAGTTTTAATCTGCACTCAAGAGTTGGGTTTTATGGGTTGTATTGGGGACTCGGTGTATCGATCGGGATGTCTAATTTTTTCTATGTGTTTTCCGGATAATTTTTGAATATGTTAAAAAGTTCGACCGGATATAAATACCCAATTTTTCCCCTGTTGGGAAATTTCCAAGTGTTGGATTTTTTCGTAGTTTAAGAATGTTCTAAGTAGTGCAAGTAACGTGATGGACCCTCTAGAAGAAAACAAACCTTAACTCGATTATGTGACCGTCTTGAACTGCCCTTTGAGCCTTCGGGTTTGGGGCAGTACGGCGTGCCACATGTGAGGCGTTGGCTTGACCCTTCTACGGCTGGACCGTTGGTACTGAGGCATGAACTGGATGTTTTTAAACTTATTTCATGTGTTGAGCTGTTTTGGGAAAACTTGGGTGTTTGAATGTTCGATCGGAAAGTTTAACATTTTCTATTTATCTGGAATGGGATACAATATTTGGAATCCACAAGTAGTTATGAGATAACCGAATTGAATGTTATAAACATAGCAGTTTAGTCTCACTTGATTGGTTGCCACGGAATTTTGATGTGATCAAAAGTCCGTCGCAATCACGTAGCGTACGCGGATACTCGCCGGGTAAACTTAATAGACAGCCACACCCCAAAGCCCCGACCAAGTGACTGTAGGAGAACCCCGTCGCCGAAAGCATCCGTTAGGATGCTCGCGGTAGCGGTGTTCCGCCTTGGTGCACTTCGTCGACGGTATCAGGGGGTGCGGCCGCCTACTAAAGTTTGCGACGAGCATTCGATCAGAATGTCGGGAATCCTGTTAAATTGCCCGACTTGATATTGAAAAGAGTTTTCGATAATGAGACTAAAATGCGGGGTTTATAATTGTTAGGCATGCGATGTCTAAGGAATTCATTTGGTCAGGCATGCGATGTCTGAGGAGGTTGCGGATTCCAACTGTTGTAGTTTTACACTTTCTTTTCTGCGACCGTAAGTGTAATATGCGATATCGCCGGTTTCGTTGCTATATGCCAACGACAATTGGGATACGCATGTTTACTTACGTTGATGACATGTGATGTTATGTGTTGCTGGATATGTTATATTGGATCGTCGTGTTTGAATAGCCGGGGGTTTTTATGTGAGATGAGTGTTTTTTCATTTTCATTCATGTAAAAACTTGGATGTAATATTCTTTTATTGGGGCACTTCCAGGTTGCGGAAGATGTCACCCTTTGTATATTATTTACTTTTCCGCACAAGGATAGACCCAAGGAGGGGAGCACAAGTAACCGGGTTCTGGAGTCCAGTGGGAGACCAACTCGAGGAGTCGAGTCCGGGTCTCCTAACTCTAGAATTGGTAGGGTTGCTTGCCGCTCTCGTAGGGGTCTAGGGGTGTGGGTTTGGGTATTCATCGCGACCGTGGAATCCGTGTTTTATACTGGCTCGTATTGAAAACACGGACGTCCTAGTATATCCAATATTTCATATGTATCTTCTGCTGCGATATCTGTGATGCGATCATTTGATATGTTGTGATAGATACTGTATATAGTATATATGAAATATTATATAGACGTTACTTATGTTTTACACCCGCGCTAGCCCTGCCCCGCTCTGCCGTTAGTTACCTAACCTAACGGTGCACGAGGGGACATCGAGGCGAATGCGGATGGCATATGTGTACGTCCTATTTATCTGTGATGTTTAGGTACTTTAATGATGGGACTTCATTAATATGATTAATGAAAGTAAAAGAAACCTAAAGATGTTGTGGAATCGAATTTCAAAAATAAAACAGGTAGCTACAGTTCTTGCTTTGCACAGCGGTATATATGATATATCCTGCACCTTATTCGATGAGGAAAGGGCCGACGATCCCTTCACCGGGAGTGACCCCTTTAGCAATAACTGGCAGATGCTACACACTCGGTTTGTCTTTTGATAGCTTCTATAGTTTCTGCTTTGCACAGTGATATATATGATATATCCCGCACCTCATTCGACGAGGAAAGGGCCGACGATCCCTTCACCGGGAGTGACCCCTTTAGCAAAACTAGAAAAGCCTCAAAAACACTCCATTTTAAAATCATTTGATTCTACAACGATATAAAGTTCATTACGCAAAAGGTTTTCTTAAAAACCTGTCGTAGCCCTCCATCATTTCAGATAAGTAATAGTTAGTATTCGTGCTGCGTTTGTTGACTCAGTCAAGGCGTAGTGTGCGGTAGCTGATTGGTGCTTATCTGTAAAGCATATGATGCGACTGGATTAGGGTAGTCGTGCGGCCTTGTTGACTCAGTCAAGGGTCGTGTAGGTAGGTTTAATTCAATCGAGAAATGACGGGTTGAACATTACTTGCGGTCTATGGTTTGTTGATGACTCAGTCAAGGTCATAGATCGCTTGGGGCAAAATATTATCGGGAATTTCAAGTGTTGAAATTTGCAATGAGATTGCATACCTTCTATGAGATAGTTGGATCCCGATACCCGCTGCGAGTAAGAGTTACTCCTGGGAGAGTTTTACACATTACAATTAGCCGATCAAGTAGGTGTCTAGAAAGGTGTTAACGAGGTTAAGCCTCTGGGAAAACGAGGTTTACATTAATTAGGTTCGTACGAAAGCATAGGGGACCTCCCTCAAAGTACCGACACTGGCCTGGCTGAAAGATTGGCGAACTTGTAGTGTGTAATTAATCCCGGTTAATCTTTCCTTTTAGGGTTTGAAGGAAGATTTGATAAAAACAGTGGGAGCCATCCTGATTAGATAAAATAAATAACCAATCTGATCTTGCAAGAGCATACGCTGAGTGTTTTCTTCTCTCTCTCTCTCCAGGTAGCGACCATATCACGCCTTAATCAAGATAATAATACGGATATTTGACCGAACCCGCTTGTTATACTGAGCTGGGGAACGTTGGTCCCGCTCCAACTCATAATTGTTATAAGACAGAGCAGGAAATTGGGGATTACCAGAATTCCCGTACCGCCCAAACAAAGAAAGTGCATACTGATGCATCATCTTCGGGTGTGTTCATTATACAGAACTGTTTCTCAGTATTCTTTACGTCCTGGATATGAGAAACCGGATCAGGATCCCGCATATGTAATTCGTTACATGGGCTACAGATTGGTAAAGAACTGAGAACGGGTGATAAGTTTCATGAGACAGAAAACGGGGCAAGTGTTGCAGCCAAGTCTGTTGGTCACTGTCACCCTGTTATTACCAATACATTGATTCAGAATGAATGTTATTAGATACCGAACCTGATGTACAAAATCATATCAGTCTCTTTATTAGTAAAGAAAGGATATAGTTTTGTATTGTTGGATAATGTTTTGAACATTTCCTATATCAAAAGTTGATCCGTTCAGGCAGGTTATCTAAAAGCATTGAGGTTCTAAATCAAACTATAGTTCTTAGTATACGGAACACACACAAGAGGAAGAGTTCAAAAATGAACGGATCCTTCTTGAGGTATTGTAGACTAGGTCATATCAATACGACCCGACTAGCTAAGTTGCACAAAGATGCATATTTAAATCTGTTTGAATTTACATCTTGTGAAACTTGCCAGTAATGTCACAGAGATAAGATGACCATAGCTCTATTTATTGGAAACAGAGAAAGAGTTAGTGAACTCTTGGGATGATACATGTTGATGTATATAGGTCCCCCGTCTATACATGCCAGGACCGGTTCTTTGTACTTCATTACATTCTCTGATGATCTCTCAAGATTCAGTCATATGTTCCTGTTGAAACACAAGTCCGATCCTTTTGAGATATTCACAGAATATAAGTTAGAAGTAGAGAACCAATACGGGTATAAGTATTATGTCCTTTGATGAGATCAAGGAGGAGAATACTTGAGCACGGAATTCTTGGACTTTTCTAAAGGAGAATGAGATTCTCTCTCAGCATTACTCCTCCGTATACACCATAGCACGATGGTATATCGGGGTGGAGCAATAGCACCCTATGTGATAAGGTGTGCTCTATGATGAGTACTACTGAGTAACCTATTTCCTTTTGGGAGTTATGCACTTGAGAAGCTGCATACCTATTGAATAGGGTTCCAATCAAATCAAATGCCTACCACTTCATATGTGATATGGAAAGGGAAGAGCCCATATCTTAAGTTAGTTAAGATTTGGGGTTGTCCGGCCTATGTCTAAAAGCAAAATCCGGACAAGCTCGAGGCAAGATCTGTTATGTAGAACTGTAAAAAGTTCCAGCTATACAAACTGCAGTTGATGATTTGGTACAACCAAAGGATTCAATGGCAACCAACGAACCTCAGCCTCTCCGTCGATCTAGTAGGGTTCCTCACCCACCTGAGAGATACTTCGGTTTCTCTATGACAGTGGGAGCAAGGATTGCATCATGAGATGATGACCCAACTTGTTTCGAGCTGGCCATCAGGAGTGGGACTCTGTAAGAATGGCTGGATGCTTAGAGATCTGGGATGGAATCCATGTACACCAACAAAGTATGTACTTTGGTTGCTATATCTAAAGGGTTAAATCCCCATCAGGAGCAAGTATATCTTGAGAAGATTACTTGGTGTAGATGGAAAAGTTGAGACTTTCAAAGCTAGACTTGTTAAAAGTTTGCATCTTTGACCAGGCGTGGATTATGATGAAACCTTTTTCGGTGGCTATGCTTAAGTCCATCCAGATCCTACTTGCCACGGCTACATACCATGACTACGATATCTGGTGGTTGGGTATCATGACTGCTTTTCTAAAAACTGATTTAGAAGAGAACGTCTATAAGTACACAGCCAGAGGGCTTCGTAAACAGTGGGAGCAGCGGAAACGTATGCAAGTTGCTTTACAGATTAAAGCAGGCATCGCGGAGTTGGAATGTCTACTTTGATGTGTTAGTCAAAGAGTTTGACATCATCAAAATGGTAGATGAACCTTGTATAAACGAAAAGGTAGTAGGGAGTATGGTGGTGATCCTCGTAGAGTACATGGATGACATACTCTTGATAGGGAAGGAGTTTCCTATGCTACGCTCGGTCAATCTCCGCTTATCACAATGATTCTCCATATAGGATCAAAGTGATACCTCCTAAATCCTGAGTTTTCATCTATGAGATAGATGTAATTGGATATTAGGATACTCACTAGTTGTAGTGAGATGGTATCAATTGATCCTGGGGAGAATCACTGGAAAGGTTTCAGAGTGATAAGGACGACTGAATGTCAGTCACAGGCATTGTCTTTACCCTCAGAGAAGGGACGGTATGTTGGAAGAGTTCCAAGCTAGATACCGTGGCACACTAGACGATAAAGGCTGGATACATCGCTACTTAAGATACTACCAAAGAGGCAGTCTGGGTGTATATTTGTTCATGAGATGAACTTCGTTCCTCCCATTGTATGACAATGGAGTTGTGGCTTATGCCAGGGAACGCCTGTCCCATCAGTGATCCAGACATATTCTAAGGCAGTGTCACCTGATCATGGAGATAGTTGATCTCCAGGGTGATCGAGGTTAGGAGAGCAGACTCAGAGGATAACACGGCGGATCCACTCACGAAGGCCTATTCCCAGAGAGAGACTTTTATGGGATGGTTGAGTATGAGATACTGCAACCACTGCTACAGATGGCCCTAGTGCAAGTGGGAGATTGTTAGTTATATGTATGCCCTAGAGGCCATTACTGTACATAGGATGTATATTGTAGTGGATGCTGGGACATATATAGGGATGACTTTCTTGCTCGACATGATAGTATGCTATCTGGTTACTCTTTACCTTAACGTGTATACTGATTGTCTCTCTGTTACATGTTGGTAAAACCCTTAGGATGTGTACTTGACTACCTGGACTATGATGCAGATCATACTAGTGGGGACATGGTAGTCCATAAGTACATCCTTCAAGATCCCTAGTCATGGGTGTATCGAGACGGGGCATCGATATACCAGAGTAGACTAGCGTATACCTTCTCGACCCATACAGATGGGCGATGGATGATCCCATATCCATTGGTGTTTGACATCAGAGATGATATATGGGTGCTCAGTGGAGACTGGGTACACTGGACGGACTCGCCGAGAACTCCCAGATGGTATTATACCTTATGTCAGATGGCAGTTCTCTGGTGACACTGGTACAGGTTAGTCTGTAGACCCGAGATCGTCATAGAGTCTTGTGTGATTCCCACTGTGCTTTGATTTGCACCTTACCACATCCAAGAGGGCGTGCAAAACGGTGGTTTTTGGGTACATTCCCGAATCACATGGAGGCAATGAGCGATAGGAGGGGATTCGTCTCTCCCGGTATAGGGAGTTGATGTTGCGCTGTGTTCGATTGGCTATAACCGGAAATCCCTGGCCAGGGTTGCTAAGATTTACTGATAAGTGTTATCAGTAAAATCTTGAACTGTTATAGACCTCATATCGACACGACTTATCGAGCTACTGGGGTCTGACGTTTACCACCCCTAGGCAAGATATGCGACATATCAGACGAACAGACCGGACTGTACGGTAAGTGTTACTGGTTGGATTCACAGGAGTGTGAGCGGGCTTGCTCGTCGATCTTCTGATCGCTCAATACCCGGGTGGCCGTTACATTTAGCATACCGCTTCCGGCTTGTGGGTGCTTGATATGATCATCATGTGCTGCCGGCGTATTGACGAGTCTTTAGAGTCCTACACAGAAGTTTCCTGGCTCAAGCGAAACGAAATAGGAGCGCATATGAGATATGTGCGGGACCGAGAATAATACCAGTATATGATACTGTATTCGATTCTCACGATCTGTGACATTGATCGGTTATATGCGATATAGCCGGGTTATCGGATCAAGTGTTGATTCGATAAGTTGTTACTATTGATATTAGTCGGTCATATGCGATATGACCGGATCGTTAAATCAAGTGTTGATTTAATGATTTAATGTATAATTATATATTTGATATATTACTTTACATTAACTAGTATTTGTTCACTTAAGATTAACTTTCTCACTTGATGTGCACAAGTTATATATGTGATATATTTTTGTGCACTTGATTGTATCATGTTTGATGATACATGCAAACTTGGGTGTGTATGATTAAACCATGATTAAGTTAATGGTTAGGGTTTGATTTACTTATTTATTTTTTTCTTTTCATTTATATTTGGACAAGAAATGAAATAGTTGCTACTTTTGTTTTTTCTTGAAGCCTCATGAAGCTTTGAAAGCTTGACCATTTTGTTTCTTTCCTTAACCCTAACCATTCACCTAACCCTAGTTTATTCTCTACACTTAACCATGGTTGCATTATGATAACCATCACTTGTTTTTTTCTATTATTAACAATTCTTTTTCTGTCTTCTTCTTCATCTTCTTCATGAAGAGAAGAAACCATGGCTAGAAAATGTCAAGTGATGATTCCAAGTGAGAAATCCAAATCCAAAGTGAACCCACTTCCTATTTCTTCATCCTCTACCACTTTCCAAGTAGTATAGGGTGTTTTCTTCACAAGTTTCATGACTTGGTGAAGTTGGAGCTTGATCTTGAGTTGCCTCGACGTAGATCATCTTCGGCATCGAAGTCGACGACCTAGCCCGTCCATTTCTCCGATGAAGCCGACGCTAGAGTCCGGAATCCGATGATCGCAGAGTGGGGACATCTTCACGGAGCTAAGGAAGTGGAGGACCGGATATACAAAGGTTGTAGTCACTTCCCTTTTAGCAGTAAAGTTGTTTACTACTTGTAGTTTCGCCTATTCTCTAGTTAACGATCTAGTTTAGGGTTTCTCGGCACCGTAAAATTTTAATTTGGCATGGTTGATGCTTTATGGAACCTTCTTAGTGTGCCAAGGAACCCTACATAAAGACCCCACAGTCCAGTTTAAAGAGGTCATAGTCTGTGAAATGTATGGTTGTCGGGACCCGTCACCTCTCTGAAGACGTTGAAGGATTGCAACGACAAATATCAGAGGAGTTCAGAGATGTACCCTTGAACCAAAGTTGGTTGGGAAATCTATAGTCCAATTTGGGACTGAAGTCTGTTTAAAGGTTTATGAGCATATGGGCTCAATTGATATGAGTTAAACCTTTTATTGTTCTGGCTATTGAGCCTTTATTTGGGCTCGGCCCTTTTAATAATGCATAGCATTTATCAGAACAAAGTATGTTCTGACAGTGCGCCACGTGGCGCGTCAGGCGTTTTGCGCCAAGGAAAGAGCGCATTGCGCTTCTGTTGGATTGCACACACGAGGAGGACACGTGTCGCACTTAGCGCTAAGCGCTAGTTTATTGGCGCATTTCGCTTTTAGTGTATGAGCGCGTTGCGCTAGTCTGTTGGCGCGTCAGCGAGTGACACGTGGCGCGCTTGGCGCTGAGCGCCAGCCCATGAGCGCAGTGCGCTGTTTCAAAAGCGCAAAGCGCAGATTGTGTCTTCGGTTGACACGTGGCAGCTTTTGGCGCTGAGCGCCGGTCCAATGAGCGCAAGAGCGCAATTCAGGAGTGCAAGGCACTTTTCAATAGCGCAAAGCGCATCTGATCAATTTTAAGATTAAAGAACAACTTTTATGTTCTTCTTAAAGGAGGCTTTGCCTCAAGATTCAAGAACAAAAGTTCTTGTTTAATAAAAATGGCTCTTCCTTTATAGATCAAAAGATCTGTTAATGAAGTAAAATACTTCTTTTATTATTTTATGATTAGATCTTTTGATCTTTTGCTTTTAAAACAAAGACCTTGGTCTTTTTATAGATCTAAGATCTTTTTAGAAGATGGTTCTTCTTTTTACGAGATGGTTTCATCTCTGTTATTTCAAGAACATAGTTCTTTACCTTGAAGATGAAGAAAAAATTTCATTTTTCTAAGAGCTTGCTATTTTTTTTCCAAAGTTTGCAGAGGGGTTTTTTCTCTCTCTTTTTCTCTATGTGTGTTTTAGACTTGAAGTCTAGGGTCCTTTATATAGGGCCAAATGATTTTCTAAATCAGTTTTAAGAGATTTTTCTCTGATTGATTTGGGAATATTTCCCACCGTTGGATCTTTGATCCTAAGGCTTCTGTTTTACAGAAGATAATCTTCTTGTTTTTAACAAGATTGGAAAGATCTTTCCATAACAGAATTTTAGTTATGCTTAATTAATAATTTATTATTAATAGATCTTTTGATCTGACGGTGGGGAATTTTAATTCCAACGCTGGCGCACCTTGCGCTTGACACGTGGCGCGCAGCGCAGATCGCAGGCAACTGCACTAGCGTACTCATGTTTGACACATGGCACGCAGCGCAGACCGCAGCGCAACTGCGCTAGCGCACCTGTGTTTGACACGTGGCGCACAGCGCAGAGCGCTGGATCTGAAGCGTTGCTTCAATTTTGAATTTTGGAGCAGAGCTTTGGTCTGATTTAGGGTGCGCTGTCTAGGGCACAGCGCTCCTGGCGCTGGCGTGTCTGCTTTTGACGCGTGGCGCGCAGCGCGCAGGATCTGAAGCGTTGCTTCAATTTTTACTTTAGATTTTTAATACAGAGCTTTGCTCTTTATTGGGAAAAGGAAGCGTCGCTTCATTTCAGATCTTGGAATTTGAACAGAGCTTTTCTCTGATTGGGGAAACAAATGCCCCCCCACCGTTGCGCTTATGTGGCCCACACGTGAGTGCAACGGTGGCAGCATCTCCGCCGTTGGATCAACTTTTTGGAAGTTGAAACGGCTGTCAATGCCTATAAATAGGACCTTTGGTCCTTTAGATGATTTTCATCTTCTTCTTTGAGAACTTTTATTCAGAGCATTGCTCTCTCTTTTAAGAAAGTTAAGAGTTAAAACTCTGTCAGATTTTTCTAGGTAAAGATTTAATCTTTAAAGAGATTAATAATCTGGAGTTTTACTCATTATCAGAGCCTTTTGCTCTACTTAGATCATAGATCTTCACGAAAACCTTTTTAGGGTTTCTTAATAGGGCTTTGCCCTTGTGAGATCTTAGATCCTACGAGATCTTTTAAGCATTTTGATGGGTTATTCCATTATCTTTACAGAGCATGGCTCTTCTTTAAATTTCCCTCATAATTGACTTTGACAGGTGTCACTCCTGTCTGCAGAGCATTGCTCTCGAGAAGTTTAACTCCCTATGCCTGTTTTTAATAAGAATTCGCTTAATCAGTCTGTCTGCTAATTTTTGTTGATTTTCTTTTCCAGGAGTAATGGACGCTCATATGTATGACCTTGACGAGATTATCTCTTATGGGGACATCCGCTCACTTGGCCGTTCTCAGAATCGAGAATTCACAAACACCGAGTGTGCCGAAATCATGAGTCGCTTTGACGCATACAATGGTCGGCTGCTTCCCCGACGTTCCTCTCTCCTGAAGCTTATTGTGGGAGCGATCTGGGAAGCGCTTCCTTTATTCTGTACCGGCGTGCCGCTTAGGGCATTGGATGTCGCCGAGGATAAGGTGCACTCGGTGTATCTGATGAGCCTAATCTCAAAGAGAAGGCGAGACAATCTTATCGATCTCCTACATCAGGCTTTTCAACACTCGGCCATACTTGCTACTTATCGGAGGGTGGAGGACATCCGTGGGGATCCCGACGCTTGTGATCGCGAAAGAAAGCATACTAGGATGGTTCGAAAGGCTTGGAAGATTCTGGACAAGGTCACTTTTGAGTTCCTCAACCCATGCCCTGGGTTTGAGGTTTTGCTATTGTAATCATCTTGATGATGTTTTCGTTCATTGCTTTCATAATTGTAGGAGCCCCCCCTTTTTTTAAGTATGAATGGCAAATTTCTCGTTTCAGCGTGTCTTATTTTGTGTACTGAATCTTCTGCACATGCATGAATGGGTATTCTTCGAACGCTTAATTAAATTCAAATAAGATGTTCTTTCTGTCGCTTCCTTCTCTTTGTTGTGTTGTTGCTGCGTGATTTTAGCAAGTGCGGCCTGTAGATAGTATATAGCCGTCAATCTTGGATTCTTTGTAGAATGATGATGGCTTAGGAAACAGGGTTAGGATCTGTCACCTAAGACTTTTCAATTTTATGAGCCGTGAGGGTCTCATAAAGACTTTCTCCCTACGAGTCGAGAGGATCCCGTAGGTGTATTTTCTCCTTAGGGGTCATGAGGACTCCTAAGTGCGTTTTCTCTTGAGAGTCGTAAGGATCTCACAAGAGAATTTTCTCCTTTACAAGTCGAGAGGACTCGTAAGTGATTGTTTCCCTCTTTGTCGATGTTTGAGTTCAGAGAGTGTGGTCTGTGAATAGTATGCAAGAGTCCACTTTGGACCGACTTGCAGGGCCCCAGTGCTTAGGAAACAGGTTTTTTAATCCCCGCTGCCTAAGGCTTTTCCTCACGAGTCGAGACGAATCGAGTATTTCTCGCAAGAATATCTTAACGTCACAGTTAACCTCTGCTCTTTACGACAGAGGTCCGTTAGGGTCTATGGTACTAGGGTTTTGTTCGTCGTACCGTCGTGTTGGCTGATGTATTCCTCGATAGGCAACCTTGTTGTTCGAGTAACCTTGCGACTGTCGTGTCTCTGATCTCTTCGGGGGCTGGACAAGACGTCTTCAAGCAATCCTCCTAGGCAGTTTGACCGTCGGAAGAGCAAGCGTTAGGAATTTTGCCATGCCGCTTTTTACTTGAGGTTAGGCCCATTTTGGAGAGCCCCGATGAGTCATAACCACTCCGCGCTGGTGTGGGATGATCTCCGATAGTCTTTCAGGTTTTATATGAGTTGCCGTCAAGACCCTGAAGCTAGGGATTTGTCCTTTGCTTCGTTTGCTGGCATTGCGTCCACTGTATCGGGACGAATGCTGAGGTGGAGTTAGGATTTTGCCATCACTCCACTTTGTTTCGACCATGGGGTCTTTTGTTGACGTTGCATCTGCATCCTATCGGAGTAAGGAGAAACGCCGTTGGTGATCTCTAGGCTGTCTGTGAACCGTCGAGATTTAGAACTAGGGGACTTTGCCATGGTTCCATTATTTTGACCCTAGGGTCGTTTGTTGACGTCGCATCTGCATCCTGCTGGACTTGCGAAGGAACGCCGTTGTTGACATTGCGCCTGCTGTAACGAGATGAATGCTGAGGTGGAGCTGGAATTTTGCCGTCACTCCGCTTGGTGATGTTGCGTCCGAGTCCTGTTGGAATGAGAAGGATCACCGTTGCTGATTTTTAGGCTGCAGATATTGCCGTTAAGATTTGGAACTGGGGACTATGCCGTGGTTCCGTTGTTTTCACCATGGGGTCGTTTGTTGACGTAGCATCTGCATCCTACTGGACTTGCGAAGGAACGCCGTTGTTGACATTGCGCCTGCTGTAACGAGACGAATGTTGAGGTGGAGCTGGAATTTTACCGTCACTCCGCTTGGTGATGTTGCGTCCGAGTCCTGTTGGAATGAGGAGGATCACCGTTGCTGATTTTTTAAGCTGCAGATATTGCCGTTAAGATTTAGAACTGGGGACTATGTCGTGGCTCCGTTTCGTTGTGTCGCTTCCGTGCCTTGCTGGCATGAGGAGGAACGCTGTTGTTGGTCTTCTGGGATGCAGATGTGACCGTCGAGACTTGGCTCTCTTTTTGATGGTGCCTGGGGAGGGAAGGTGTGCTTCCTTCTTTTTTGTGCCCCTGGATTGTATACAGAGATTGATGTGATATTGCCTGCAGGGCATAAATTTCATTTTCATTTTTTTATTTCATTCCGCGATGCTCTATCATTTCAGCTTTTATATCGCGAAGATCACGATTGCCCAATCATTTCGGCTATTTTTCGTGGTGCCCTATCATTTCGGCTATTTATTTCATTTTTACTCGCTGCTTTTTATTGCGAGTTTCCCAATCATTTCGGCTATTTTGCATGCATACATTTTTACTTGTTGATTTTGTTGCAAGTTGCCCTATCATTTCGGCTATTTCGTATGCATGTGTGACTCACTAGCTTTTTGCTGCAAAGCTGGGATTAGATATCGATTTCGGCATCAGCACCGCTACAACTGGAATATTGCCAAGAGCAAATCATCATTTGCCTTTATCGATGTCGAACAAAGGTGGCTTAGCGAACAGGGTTAGGATCCTATCGACTAAGGCTTTTGACTTCATGAGCCGTAAGGGTCTCATAAAAGTATTTCTCCCTACAAGTCGTGAGGATCTCGTAGGTGTGTTTTCTCCTTAGGGATCATGTGGATCCCTAAGTGTATGGTCTCTTATAAGTCGTAAGGATCTTACAAGAGTGCTTTCTCCTTATAAGTCGTGAGGACTTATAAGGGCTGTTCACCGTGTAGACATATCCCTAGTCACGGATGAGACTTTGTTAGGGAAATGTTTATTCGCGCCCATGGATTGTATATAAGGGTCAGCATTGAGCCGCTTGTAGGGCAGTATTGGAAGTTGTGGGGGCTGCTTAAGAACAGGTTCAGATCCCTGTAGCTTAAGACTTTTGAATCTTATGAGCCGTGAGGGTCCCATAAGAGGATTCTCCTTACGAGTCGTGAGGATCTCGCAAGTGTAATTTCTCCTTAGGAATCGTGGGGATCCCTAAGTGTGTTGCTCCCTTGTGAGTTGTAAGGATCTCATGCAGGTGGTTTCTCCTTACAAAGTCGAGAGGACCTTGCAAGTGTCTTTTAACGAGATTGCGCCCTTTCGGGTTTTCACAAAATTCGCCGGTAGCCCTGCTGTTTTTACTCACGGAGCCTTTTCGGGTTTTCATCCGTGCCCATTTCGCCAATGGACATACCGTTTTTTTTTTTTTTTTTTAACGAGATTGCACCCTTTCGGGTTTTCACAAAACTCGCCGGTAGTCCTGCTGTTTTTACTCACGGAGCCCTTTCGGGTTTTCATCCGCGCCCATTTTGCTTATGGACATACCGTTTTTTTTTATTTTATTTTAACGAGGTTGCGCCCTTTCGGGTTTTCACAAAACTCGCCGGTAGCCCTACTGTTTTTACTCACGGAGCCCTTTCGGGTTTTCATCCGTGCCCATTTTGCTTATGGACATACCCTTTTTTTTTTACCGGGTCAGCCTGAGGATGCCGCGGGTTGGTAGTAGTTTAACGACGTTTCGGTCATTTGCAAGTTTTAGGACATTGCGGTCCGTTGTTAGTTTAAGGCCATTTGGGTCCGCGGCCAGTTTTAGGACATAGTGGTCCATCGTTAGTTTAGGAACGTTTCGGTCCGACGCCAGTTTTAGGACATAGTGGTCCATCGTTAGTTTAGGGACATTTCAGTCCGACGCCAGTTTTAGAACATAGTGGTCCATCGTTGGTTTAGGGACGTTTCGGTCCGACGCCAGTTTTAGGACATAGTGGTCTATGGGGCTTACTCTATGAATGAGCATGATGCCCCCGGCATATCCATCTTTTTCGGAGCATGTGGCTGCGGCGAGTTCGTCTTCCAGTTTTCGGACAGCGCGAACTTACCCTGTTGGTATTGGTCTTCAACCCAGTTTTTGAAGACGTAACAGTTTTCGATCGGATGGCCCAATACTCGGTGGTAAGGGCAGTAATTAGGATTGTTGACATTGTTCAGTTGTAGTGGGTGTTTCGGCTCCGGTAGAGTGATAAGTCTGTTGCGCACTGCTAGTTCGAACAGTCTCCTTGTTTCATCCCGGGGAAATGAGTAAGGACGTTTCAACTTCTCATAGAGGGGTTGCCGCTTGTTGCTTTGGCCAACAACCGGTCTAAGGCCACTCGATTGTTGTTGAGCGTTGGCGACGAAGGCCGTTTTTTCCTTCCCCTTATCATTTTTGTTCGATCCCTTGTTCGCGGGTCCAAGATTCTTTCCGGGTAGCGTGCGATTGCACGGCTGAATGTTATCGCAACTCCTCGGTTCTTTCGTTTCAGAGATGGATTCCTTGAAGAGAGGGCCGAGGGCTACTTCTTCGTCGGAGATGGATTCCCGAAGGTAAGAACTCACGATCCCCCGGGATCAACCCTATGACAATTGCCGGCAATTCTTTTATGCTCATCTGTCGCATTCTTCCGCTGTCTATGAGCTTCACGCTTTGTCCTCTTGAAGTGTTGCATGTGAGCGACATACCCTTGCCACCAACACCTAAAGGAGTTACAGTCTTCAGTAGGATGTGCGATCTTCTGATGATATAAGCAGAAGTTAGGATGTACGTCCGCTTCATCAAGATGTATACTGCCAGGAGAATTTTCTCTGAAAGAGGGCAGCTTCATCCCCATCGATATGGCTTTGGCGAATCGTTTCCTTGTCTTGATCTTGCTTTTATTTGCGGCGGATGTACTTTGATCTGGTGGGAGTGTTTCGACCCTTTTGTCCAGTCGCCGGCGTTTGGCCTTTTCAAATATGGTCATCTCGCGCTCCCGATCAGCTTTGCTTTTTAGACGGGCTTCGTTCAGGAATGCGTCAATTGTTTCGTCTGATGGCCCTAGAAGTTCCGGCTCGGGATCTGCCCCCGAATTCTCTGCGTCAGTAGCTTCTTCACTGTCTATCGACGAGTGAAAGATCATATGGCAGCTTGCCACATAATCCTCAGGTTCATCCGACGAGTCTTTGTCATCATCTCCGTCCTCAAGGACGTGGCTGAGGAATTCTCGGAGTGTGACTGGGGTCCGCGCCTTCTGATTATATTCTTCCAGTGCATCAATATTTTTTTGCAGGTCCGTACGCTTGTCATCAAACTGCGCGAGCTTTTTGGTCTTCTTCTTTTTCTCTGAAGACTTTGACGGCTGTACCTGGGTGTTTTGCCCACTGCTATCAATTCTCGGTGTTGGGCATGTTTTCAGCATCCCATCAATGACCTCGGGCTCCAATGGATTTTTCCACCTGATTGCCGGGCACATTTGGAGATCCTTCAGCATTCTTTTAGTTTTGGCTGAAAGGGAGACCTCCCACGGAGCTTCCCTTATGAATGAGCACAATGCCCCCGGCACATCCACTTTTTTAGGGGCGTGAGGTTGTGGCGGGCTCACCTTCCAGTTTTCCGATAACGCGAACTTGCCTTGTTGGTATTGGTCTTCAACCCAGTTTTTGAAGACGTAGCAGTCCTCGATCGGATGGCCCAATACTCGGTGGTAGGGGCAATAATTAGGATCATTGACGTTGTTTGGTTACAACGGACGTTTTGGATCCAGCAAATTTATGAGCCTGTTGCGCACTGCCAGCTCGAACAGTCTCCTCGTTTTATCTTGAGGAAATGAGTAAGGACGTCCTAGTCTCTTCTCGAGGGACGGGCGTGGACGCATATTGTTTTGGCGAACAACCGGCTTTAAGTTGCTTAGCTATTGTTGAGTATTGGCGACGAAAGTTGCTTTTCCTTTCCCCTTTTCATTCCGAGGATCCGTCTTTGAAAGAGATGGTCTATGACCTATCTGATCCATTTGGGCCAACTTGTCAATCAAGGCCTGGAAATTAGTTGGCTTGAAGAACATCATGAACTGGGAGATGGCCGCTTGAGGGTCAAGAGTGCCCACGAACATGCCCACCGCCGGCGCTTCTTCGATCCGCTGTTCGCATTTCGACCACAGATTCCGCCATCGTATTGCGTATTGAACCCATGTTTCGCCTGGCCTTACCCTGGCGTTGATCAATGCGGTGATCGGGGTGCGCTCACTGGCGCTTGCAAATCTTTGTGTAAACAGCAGCTCCACCTCCGCAAATGCTTTGACAGAGTCGTTAGGCAGCTCCGAATACCATTCGAAGGCCGTTTCTGCTAGGCTGCCGACGAATTGGCGAAGCAACAGTTTGTCGTCGCCTCCAGTATTACCGCATAGAGCCCTGAACTGAGCGACATGTTGATGGGGATTGCCTGTCCCCTTGTCCACATGGAATTCGGGGATCGTGTATCCCGGCGGGTACTTTATTTGGTCATACCAGCCTAGATATGGTCGCCCGATTTTAAAAATTTGGCCAGCCGCTTCATTTGCCTGGTGAGCTCGTATTTGTTGAGCAATATAATGATCGAGCGCAGCTTTTGAGATGGTCTCCTCTTTAGCTGCTGAACAAGCCGGAAGGGGATTTGACGTCTCCGCTCGATCATCTTCAATAATGATCGGAGGGTCTTCAGCTGGAAGATCCGGCTATAACATCATCCCGACCATGTCTTGGAAGAGAAGCGCCATTCGTTTTATGTTGGCAGCTTGTTCTGCTGTTTCTCTGTCCTTCTTTTCGAGGACTCTGCGGAGGAAGTCAGCATCGATTTCTTGTTCATGACGCTGCTCTGATGACGCCTCCGGGCTTTCTTTTGGCCCGGTGAGTGTGGCCATTTGCGTCAGCATTTCTTGAAGCTTCTGTTGCTGCTCCTAGGCTTTTGTTACAGATCGGGTGAGCGGTCGGTGACCCGTCGAAGCGTGGCTTTCCTCTTTTCCGGAAGCCATGTAAACAGTATGCACCATTATGCCCCCAGACTTGGGGCGTTTGGGCTCAGCGTCTTTATGGCCTGCTGTAGTCATAGGGGCTTTCTCTGGCCTCCTTTTCTTTTGAGCAGTTGATGTTGAGGGGGCCATTGCAGCAGGCACCCAGGCAGTTATCGCCTTCTGTGGCTTAACAGGACGGTTTTTTTCCTGTCGGACCCTCAGCTTCTTCTGCCGGCGGGGATAGTCTTGATCAACCACCGACTCTCGGACTTGTCGCCAGATTTTGTAAACTTTAGAAGACAGTCGTTGAGGGGACTGTTCCGGCTTTATTTCTGTGACAGTCTCCACCGGCGGCGGAGATCTTTTTAGTACGGCGGTAGGCGAATTCCTGCGCACCTTGTTCAATAGCTCAAAGATATTGTTCAATAGCTCAAAGCTATTCCCAGTTGGAACAGCAGCATTGACTTCCACCGTTAGAGCTGGTGGAGTTAGCCCAGAGGGGAAGCTGCCCCCAGCCTTCCTTACTCGGCGCCAGTGGCGACGTCGAGCGTGTCGAGCTGTTGGGGTTGGTTCGGCGATGGGGATGGCTTTGTCTTGCCTCCTGTCCAGATGAGGCGCCATTGGTGCCAGCCTCTTGAAGACTGACGTCTTTTGAGTAGCGGTATCCAATCTGTCAAAGACAGACCTTCGAGCAGGAACAGGAGCCAGAATAGTCAGTCTTGTAGAGACCGACTCTTTAATAGGAGAAGCCGCCTTGACGACTTCGAGAGCAGGGATGGCTATCTTCTTCGGGGTAACCTTTTCTGGGATTGCAGGCTTCATCACGGGCCCACAGGAATTTTGGCCCAGTCTGGCGAAGACCGAGGAGCTGGTGCTGGACGACCCGTTGAGAGGGGCCGCAGTAGCTGTAAGCCAATCAAAGACCGACTTCTTGGGAGCTT
The DNA here is from genome assembly GCA_030015575.1 of Agapanthus africanus. Taxonomy (NCBI): domain Eukaryota; kingdom Viridiplantae; phylum Streptophyta; class Magnoliopsida; order Asparagales; family Amaryllidaceae; genus Agapanthus; species Agapanthus africanus. Next base: position 454,843,345 of record JASDDO010000001.1, on the reverse strand, counting down.
CCGGTGTTGGCACAGGAGCGGTGAAGTTCGTTGGCGGGAGCATGGTCCCGAAAAACAATCCTGTGGTAGCTTGAGTGACCTGTTCCACCGGCATTGTGAACAGGGAGGCTGCTTGAGGCCCGTAGGCTACGCCTCCAGACGAGGCGGAGCGCGAGTTGCAGCTGCAGTTGGTGCAGTTTGAAGCCATTGATCTTCTGTCTTCTGTAGGGTTCCTAGGCACTCTCAAGAGGTCTCACAAGGCATCAACCATGCCAATTTTAAATTTTACAAGTGCCGAGAAACTCTAATACGGATCGTTAACTAGAATTTTAGGCGAATAGTAAAGCTAGTTAACATCTTAACTAAAAGTGAGAAGCTACAACCTTTGTAGATCCGGTTCTCCATTTCCTTAGCTCCACGTAGACGTTCTCTCGCTGTCCAAGTCGGATCTCGGACTCTAGCATCGGCTTCATCGGAGAAATGAGGGGACAAGTCGTCGGCTACGATGCCGAAGATGATCTACGTCGAGGTTGCACTAGATCAAGCTCCAACTTCACCAAGTTGTGAAACTTGTGAAGAAAACACCCTATAATACTAGGCAAGAGGTAGAGGGTGAAGAAATAGGAGGTGGGTTCACTTTAGAATTGGATTTCTCACACTTTTGCTCAAGTTGCCATTGATGGTGGCAAGCTTTTTCTTGAACTCAAGAAGAAGAAGATGATGAAGATGATTATGATAAGTTGATTAAAATGCAAAAGAAATGAATACTTATCATAATATGAACCATGGTTAGGTGTAGAGAATTGACTAAGGTTAGATGAATGGTTAGGGTTAAGCATGAAGACAAAATGGTCACTTTGGTCAAAGTTTCATGAAGCTTCAACAAGCTTCAAGAATGAAAGCAACCATTTTGTTTTCTTTTGCAATTTCTTTTTAATCCAAATTAAAAGATAAATGAATGAATAAATAAAAACCCTAACCATTTACTTAACCAAGGTTTAATTCTTTACACTTAACCAAATGAGCAAGTATCATCATACATGATACAAACATGTGCACAAAAGTATATCGCATATACATCTTGCACATCAAGTGAGAAAATCCATTTAAAGTGTACCAATACTAGTTAATGCAAAGTAATATATCAAATATATAATTATACATTAAATTATTAAATCAACACTTGATTTAACGATCCGGTCATATCGCATATAACTGACTAGTATCCTATGTATCGATTTATCGAATCAACGATTCGATAACTAGGTTATATTGCATACAACCAATCGAAACATTCATCGCGAGAATGAAATACGGTATCACATACTCGCATTATTCTCGGTCCCGCACATATCTCATATGCGCTCCTATTTCGTTTCGCTTGAGCCAGGAAACCTCTGTGTAGGACTCTAAAGACTCGTCAATACGCCGGTAGCAGATGATGATCATATCAAGCACCCACAAGCCGCAAGCGGTCTGCTAAACGTAATGGCCACCCGGGTATTTAGCGATCAGAAGATCGACGAGCTAGCCCGCTCACACTCCTGTGAATCCAACCAGTAACACTTACCGTACAGTCCGGTCTGTTCGTCTGATATGTCGCATATCAAGTCTAGGGGTGGTAAACGTCAGACCCCAATAACCGATAAGTCGTGCCGATGTGAGGCTCATAACGGGTCGAGAAACTACTGGTAACACTTACCAGCAAATCTCAGATCAGCCCTGGCCAGGGACTTCCCTGTTATGGCCAATCGAGCAAAGCGCAACATCAACCCCCAATACCGGGAGAGACGAAACCCCTCCTATCGCTCATTGCCTCCATGCGACTCGGGACTGTACCCAAAGACCACCGTTTTGCACGCCCTCATGGACGTGGTAAGGTGGAGATCAAAGTACAGTGGAAATCACACAAGACTCTATGACGATCTCGGGTCTACAGACTAACCTGTACAAGTGTCACCTGAGAACTGCCATCTGACGTGAAGTATAATACCATCTGGGAGTTCTCGGCGAGTCCGTCCAGTGTACCCAGTCTCCACTGAGCACCCGTATACCATCTCTGATGTCAAACACCAATGGATATGGGATCATCCATCGCCCATCTCATGGGTCGAGAAGCGTATAAGCTAGTCTACACTGGTATATCGATGCCCCGTCTCGATACACCCACGACCAGGGACTTTGAAGGATGTACCTATAGACTACCATGTCCCCACTAGTATGATCCACATCATAGTCCAGGTAGTCAAGTACATATCCTAAGGGCTTTACCAACATGTAACTAAAAACAGTTTAAAGAGACTAGTGTACATGTTAAGATAAAGGGCAACCAGATAGCATACTATCATATCGAGCAAGAAAGTCATCTCTATATATGTCCAAGCATCCAATATAATATACATCATCTGTACAATACTGCCCTCTAAGGCATACATACAACTAACAATCTCCCACTTGCACTAGGGCCAGCTGCTGTAGTATTGCATACCGAGCATCCCGAAGAGTCTCTCAAACTGTATCTGGGGAATGGCCTTCGTGAGTGGATCCGCCGTGTTGTTCTTCGTGTCAACCCTCCTGACCTCGATCTCCCGGCGATCAACTATCTCCCGGATCAGGTGATACCGCCTCAGAATATGCCTGGATCGCTGATGTGACCTAGGTTCCTTGGCCAAAGCCACTGCTCCATTGTTATCGCAATACAAAGGTATTGGATGCTCAATGGATGGAACCACTCCAAGTTCAGTAATGAACTTCTTGATCCAGACAGCCTCTTTGGCAGCATCGTTGGCAGCGATGTATTCAGCCTCCATCGTTGAGTCTGCCACGGTTTCCTGCTTGGAACTCTTCCAGCTAACCGCCCCTCCATAAAGGGTAAAGACAAATCCCGACTGCGACTTAGAGTCGTCCTTATCACTCTGGAAGCTCGAATCGGTAAAGGACTCCACTTGGAGTTCTCCGTTACCATACACCAAGAGCATCTCTTTAGTCCTTCGCAAGTACTTGAGAATGCTCTTCACAGCTGTCCAGTGACTCTCTCCAGGATCAGCTTGATACCTGCTCACTACACTTAGTGAGTATGCTACATCAGGTCTGGTACATAGCATCGCGTACATGATAGAGCCTACAGCCGAAGCATAGGGTATCCCTTGCATGCGAGCTCTCTCCAAATCAGTCTTGGGAGACATCTCTTTGGAGAGAGTGACTCCAGAGATCGTGGGAAAGTTCCCACGCTTGGATTCTTCCATACTAAACTTCTTTAGTATGGTGTCAATGTACCTGGATTGGGACAATCCCAATATCCGTTTGGATCTATCTCTATAGATCCTTATTCCCAATATGCAGGAGGCATCACCAAGATCTTTCATTGAGAATCTTTGTGATAAGAAGAGCTTGACCGATTGCAGTATAGGAATATCATTTCCTATCAAGAGTATGTCGTCCACGTACAATACGAGGAAGACAACCTTACTCTCTGCTACCTTCTTGTAGATACAAGGTACATCTGGGTTTTTGACGAAATCAAACTCTTTGATAACGACGTCAAAGCAGATGTTCCAACTCCGCGATGCTTGCTTTAATCCATAAATGGATTTAAGCAGCTTGCACACCTTCCCGCTGCTCCCACTGTCTACGAAGCCCTCTGGCTGAGTCATGTACACGCACTCTTCTAAATCACCATTTAGAAAGGCGGTCTTAACATCCATTTGCCAGATTTCGTAATCATGATATGCAGCGATGGCAAGTATGATCCGGATGGATTTAAGCATAGCCACTGGAGAAAAGGTTTCGTCATAGTCCACACCTGGTCTTTGACGAAAACCCTTTGCTACAAGTCTAGCTTTGAAAGTCTCCACTTTCCCATCTACACCAAGTTTTTTCTTGAAGATCCACTTGCTCCCGATGGGTTTTACCCCTTCAGGAGCAACATCCAAAGTTCATACTTTGTTGGTGTACATGGATTCCATCTCGGACCGCATAGCATCCAGCCATTTCACTGAGTCCCTACTCGTGATGGCCTGCTCGAAACTAGTTGGGTCATCATCCTCCATGATGCAATCCTCGCTCCCACCATCCATGAGAAAACCGTAGTATCTCTCAGGTTGGCGAGGAACCCTACTAGATCGGTGGAGTGGCTGGGGTTCATTGGGAACTATTGAATTCTCTGGTTCCACCAGATCTTCTGTTGTAGCTTCTGTAGCTGGAACCTCTTCCAGTTCTACCTCATGACCACTAATCTCTTTTTCAAGAAATTCCTTTTCTAAAAAGGTAGCATGCCGAGAAACAAACACTCTTTGTTCCTCAGGGTGGTAGAAGATATACCCTTGTGAATTTTTGGGATATCCTATAAATTTGCATAAAACAGACCGTGCCTCGAGTTTGTCCGGATTTTGTTGTTTGACATAGGCTGGACAACCCCATATCTTAACATAGTTAAGACATGGTCTCTTCCCTTTCCATATCTCATATGGAGTGGTAGGCACTGATTTGGTGGGAACCATATTCAATAGATGTATGGCTATCTCAAGCGCATACCCCCAGAAGGAAATAGGTAACTCAGCTATGCTCATCATAGAGCGCACCATATCTAATAGGGTGCGGTTCCTCCGTTCTGATACACCGTTGTGCTGTGGTGTATATAGAGGAGTCAGCTGAGAGAGAATCCCATTCTCTTTTAGGAAGTCCAGGAATTCATTGCTTAAGTATTCACCTCCTCGATCAGATCGAAGGATTTTAATACTTTTTCCGGTTTGGTTCTCGACTTCTTGTTTATATTCTCTAAATTTCTCAAAAGCTTCCGACTTGTGTCTTATCAAGTACACATGTCCGTATCTTGAGAGATCGTCAGTGAATGTAATGAAGTACGAAGAACCATCCCTGGCATGTGTAGACATGGGACCGCATACATCACTATGTATCAGTCCCAAGAGTTCGGTAACTCTTTCTCCGTGTCCCGTAAACGGAGTTTTGGTCATCTTGCCTTTGAGACATGACTGGCAAGTGTCATAAGATGAAAATTCGAATGGTTTCAAATATCCATCCTTATACAACTTAGCCAGTCGTGTCACATTGATGTGACCCAGTCTACAATGCCATAAGAAGGATTCGTTCAGTTCTGAACTCTTCCTCTTGTGTGTGTTTGTTATGCTCAGAACTGTTGATTGATTTAGAACATAAATGCCATTGCACAACGTGCCTGATCCAACCAACTTTTGGTTACGGAAAATGTTCATAACATTATCCTGTAATACAAAATTATATCCCTCTTTACTCAATAAAGAAACCGATATAATGTTGCATATCAGGTTCGGCATGTAATAGCATTCGTTCAGAACCAATGTATTACCAGTTGGTAATACAAGGTGATATTCCCCGACAGTTTTAGCTGCAACAATTGCACCATTTCCAACTCTAATGTCTTTTCACCTTCTCCAAGTTCTCTACCTTTTCTAAGCCCATGTAACTGATTACATATATGGGATCCTGATCCGGTATCTAATACCCAGGACGTAGGGCAAATGGAGAAACAGTTCTCTGTAATGAACACACCCGAAGAAAATGCATCATCATGTACTTTCTTCAATCGGGTGGCATGGGAATCCTGGTATTCCCCTATATCCTGTTCAGTCCTATAACTCTTATAGGAAAGAACGGAACCAACGTTCCCCAGCATAGTATAACATGCAGGTTCGGTCAATACATCCATATTATTATCTTTATTAGGGCATGACATGGTCGCTACCTGGAGAGAGAGAGAAGAAAACACTTTAGCGTATGCTCTTGCAAGATCAGATTAGTTATTATCTTATCTAATCAGGATGGCTCCCACTGGTTTTTATCAAATCTTCCTTCAAACCCTAAAAGGAAAGACTAGCCGGGATTAATTACACCCTACAACTTCGCCAATCTTTCAGCCAGGCCAGTGTCGGTACTTTGAGGGAGGTTCCCCGTGCTTTCTCACGGACCTAATTAAAGTAAACCTCGTTTTCCCAGAGGCGTAACCCCGTTGACACCTTTCTAGACACCTACTTGATCGGCTAATTGTAATGTGTAAAACTCTCCCAGGAGTAACTCTTACTCGCAGTGGGTATCGGGATCCAACTATCTCATAGAAGGTATGCAATCTCATTGCAAATTTCAACACTTGAAATTCCCGATAATGCTTTTGCCCCTAGCGTGCTATGACCTTGACGAAAGCCAACAAACCACAGCCCGCTAGTCAAGTTCAACCCGTACATTTCTTGACTGAATTAAACCCACCCGCACGACCCTTGACGAAAGCCAACAAAGCCGTACGACTACCCTAATCCAGTCGCATCATATGCAGCAGATAAGCAGTATATAGCTACCGCACACTACACCTTGACGAAAGCCAACAAATGTAGCACGAATACTATATGCAACTTATCTGAAATGACGGAGGGCTACGACAGGTTTTTCTGAAAACCTATTGCGTAATGAACTTGATATCGTTGTAGAATCAAATGAAGTTTTGAAATGGAGTGATTTTGAGGCTTTTCTAGTTTTGCTAAAGGGGTCACTCCCGGTGAAGGGATCGTCGGCCCTTTCCTCGTCGAATGAGGTGCGGGATATATCCTATATATCACTGTGCAAAGCAGAAACTATAGAAGCAATCAAAAGTCAAACCGAGTGTGTAGCATCTGCCAGTTATTGCTAAAGGAGTCACTCCCGGTGAAGGGATCTCGGTCCTTTCCTCATCGAATAAGGTGCAGGGTATATCATATATACCGCTATGCAAAGCAAGAACTGTAGCTACCCTTTTTGTTTAAAATTTGATTCTACAACATCTTAGGTTTCTTTTCTTTCATTAATCACATTAATGAAGTCCCATCATTTAAATACCTAAACATCACAGATAAATACGACGTACACTTATGCCATCCGCATTCGCCTCGATGTCCCCTCGTGCACCGTTAGGTTAGGTAACTAACGGCAGAGCGGGGCAGGGCTAGCGCGGGTGTAAAACATAAGTAACGCCTATATAATATATTATATATACTATATACAGTATCTATCACAGAACATCACATGATCACATCACAGATATCGCAGCAGAAGAATCATATGAAATATTGGATATACTAGGACGTCCGTGTTTTCAATACGAGCCAGTATAAAACACGGATTCCACGGTCGCGATGAATAGCCAATCCCACACCCCTAGACCCCTACGAGAGCGGCAAGCAACCCTACCAATTCTAGGGTTAGGAGACCCGGACTCGACTCCTCGAGATGGTTTCCCACTGGACCCTAGAACCCGGTTACTTGTGCTCCCCTCCTTGGGTCTATCCTAATGCAGAAATGTAAATAATATACAACGGGTGACATCTTCCGCAACCTGGAAGTGCCCCAATAAAAGAATATTACATACAAGTTTTTACATGAATGAAAATGAAAAACACTCATCTCACATAAAAAAACCCGGCTATTCAAACACGACAATCCAATATAACATATCCAGCAACACATAACATCACAAGTCATCAACGTAAGTAAATATGCGCATCCCAATTGTCGTTGACATATAGCAACGAAACCGGCGATATCACATATTACACTTACGGTCACAGAAAAGAAAGTGTAAAACTACAACAGTTGGAATCCGCAACCTCTTTAGACATCGCATGCCTAATAAAATGAAATACTTAGACATCACATGCCTAACAATTATAAACACCGCATTTTAGTCCCATTATCGAAAACTCTTTTCAATATCAAGTGAGACTAAACAGCTAGATTTATAACATTCATTCAGCTATCTCATAACTGTTTGTGAATTCCAATTATTGTATCCCATTCCGGATAAATAGAAAATATTAAACTTTCCGATCGAACATCCGAACACCCAAGTTTTCCCGAAACCGTTCAACACATGAAATAAGTTCAAAGACATTCACTTCATGCCTCAGTACCAACGGTCCAGCCGTAGAAGGGTCAAGCCAACGCCTCACATGTGGCACGCCGTACTGCCCCAAACCCGAAGGTTCAAAGGGCAGTTCAAGACGGTCACATAATCGAGTTAAGGTTTGTTGTCTTCTAGAGGGACCATCACGTTACTTGCACTACTTAGAACGTCTTTAAATCTTAGAAAAATCCAACACTTGGAAATTTTTCGGCAGGGGAAAAGTTGGGTATTTATATCCGGTCGAACTTTTTAACATATTCTAAAGTTATCCGGAAAAACACATAGACGAAGTTTAATAACCCGATAGAATAATCGAAGCTCCAAAACACCCCAGAAAACTCAGCTCTTGAGTGCAAATTAAAAATTCCCATAAAACTCAGCACCTGAAAACATGAATTACTGTGCAAAGTTTGGAGGCAAATCCCATCAAATGGCCGCGGAACCGCCGCAGAAGCCAGGCTTCTGTCGCGGTTCCACCGCGCTTTCGAGGCATCATGAGATAATTTTTGCACCGTAATTCTTAGAATTCCCTGCTGAATTTTTTAAGCATTTTTAATCTGGAAAAAACCCAGTTTTTGAAAAAAGTCCAGAGAGCAATTTGTTTTAGGGTTTCGATGTTCATTCGGGTTTTAAACGTCGTCTAGACTTCGCCTAAGGCTCTAGCTAGGCTCTGATACCACTGTAGGGTTCCTAGGCACTCTCAAGAGGTCTCACAAGGCATCAACCATGCCAATTTTAAATTTTACAAGTGCCGAGAAACTCTAATACGGATCGTTAACTAGAATTTTAGGCGAATAGTAAAGCTAGTTAACATCTTAACTAAAAGTGAGAAGCTACAACCTTTGTAGATCCGGTTCTCCATTTCCTTAGCTCCATGTAGACGTCCTCTCGCTGTCCAAGTCGGATCTCGGACTCTAGCATCGGCTTCATCGGAGAAATGAGGGGACAAGTCGTCGGCTACGATGCCGAAGATGATCTACGTCGAGGTTGCACTAGATCAAGCTCCAACTTCACCAAGTTGTGAAACTTGTGAAGAAAACACCCTATAATACTAGGCAAGAGGTAGAGGGTGAAGAAATAGGAGGTGGGTTCACTTTAGAATTGGATTTCTCACACTTTTGCTCAAGTTGCCATTGATGGTGGCAAGCTTTTTCTTGAACTCAAGAAGAAGAAGATGATGAAGATGATTATGATAAGTTGATTAAAATGCAAAAGAAATGAATACTTATCATAATATGAACCATGGTTAGGTGTAGAGAATTGACTAAGGTTAGATGAATGGTTAGGGTTAAGCATGAAGACAAAATGGTCACTTTGGTCAAAGCTTCATGAAGCTTCAACAAGCTTCAAGAATGAAAGCAACCATTTTGTTTTCTTTTGCAATTTCTTTTTAATCCAAATTAAAAGATAAATGAATGAATAAATAAAAACCCTAACCATTTACTTAACCAAGGTTTAATTCTTTACACTTAACCAAATGAGCAAGTATCATCATACATGATACAAACATGTGCACAAAAGTATATCGCATATACATCTTGCACATCAAGTGAGAAAATCCATTTAAAGTGTACCAATACTAGTTAATGCAAAGTAATATATCAAATATATAATTATACATTAAATCATTAAATCAACACTTGATTTAACGATCCGGTCATATCGCATATAACTGACTAGTATCCTATGTATCGATTTATCGAATCAACGATTCGATAACTAAGTTATATCGCATACAACCAATCGAAACATTCATCGCGAGAATGAAATACGGTATCACATACTCGCATTATTCTCGGTCCCGCACATATCTCATATGCGCTCCTATTTCGTTTCGCTTGAGCCAGGAAACCTCTGTGTAGGACTCTAAAGACTCGTCAATACACCGGTAGCAGATGATGATCATATCAAGCACCCACAAGCCGCAAGCGGTCTGCTAAACGTAACGGCCACCTGGGTATTGAGCGATCAGAAGATCGACGAGCTAGCCCGCTCACACTCCTGTGAATCCAACCAGTAACACTTACCGTACAGTCCGGTCTGTTCGTCTGATATGTCGCAAATCAAGTCTAGGGGTGGTAAACGTCAGACCCCAATAACCGATAAGTCATGCCGATGTGAGGCTCATAATGGGCCGAGAAACTACTGGTAACACTTACCAGCAAATCTCAGATCAGCCCTGGCCAGGGACTTCCCTGTTATGGCCAATCGAGCACAGCGCAACATCAACCCCCAATACCGGGAGAGACGAAACCCCTCCTATCGCTCATTGCCTCCATGCGACTCGGGACTGTACCCAAAGACCACCGTTTTGCACGCCCTCATGGACGTGGTAAGGTGGAGATCAAAGTACAGTGGAAATCACACAAGACTCTATGACGATATCGGGTCTACAGACTAACCTGTACAAGTGTCACCTGAGAACTGCCATCTGACGTGAGGTATAATACCATCTGGGAGTTCTCGGCGAGTCCGTCCAGTGTACCCAGTCTCTACTGAGCACCCGTATACCATCTCTGATGTCAAACACCAATGGATATGGGATCATCCATCGCCCATCTCATGGGTCGAGAAGCGTATACGCTAGTCTACACTGGTATATTGATGACCCGTCTCGATACACCCACGACCAGGGACTTTGAAGGATGTACCTATAGACTACCATGTCCTCACTAGTATGATCCACATCATAGTCCAGGTAGTCAAGTACACATCCTAAGGGCTTTACCAACATGTAACTAAAAAACAGTTTAAAGAGACTAGTGTACATGTTAAGATAAAGGGCAACCAGATAGCATACTATCATATCGAGCAAGAAAGTCATCTCTATATATGTCCAAGCATCCAATATAATATACATCATCTGTACAATACCGGCCTCTAGGGCATACATACAACTAACATCTTCTGCACGGAGCAAGGCACCAAATCTAAGTATCTCTAATCCACATGCAACCATATCAAACCGCGATTTTTTCGTGAACATGACACACGAAGTGTGGAGTGGAAAGAGGAAAAGGTCCCACCGGGCGTGCGAGAATCTGTTCCCCGCCGGAAACTGGGAAGACGAACTGGCTTGCCTGAATCTGGGGGCAGATGCTATTTGGTGCTATCCGTCCACCTCTCCGAAGATGCCAAGTTGATTTATGGCACCATGTATCGAAGGTTTAAACGTATGCGTCTGATGTAGCAGACTTCGTCAGATTCCCCCTTGTTTGAGGGGTTTTTGATTGTGGGGACGCTCTTCCCTACAGGCGCAAGCCCCTGCAGTTAATTACGCTATCGCATCGCGGTAACAACATTCTCCTTCTCCAGATGGTCACTTCGTGTCGTGGGTGTTTATTTTGTTTGTGGTTGCCCGTGGATTGTATACGGAGACTAATGTATGTTGTCGTCCGTAGGGCGTGGATTAGTCCAAATCCATATCTTCTTAGATTTGGGTTTCGGGTTGTGTTTAAGGATACGTTAGTCTCATTTGAGACTAAGATCAACTTAAACGTTTGTTAAGGATACGTTAGTCTAATTTTGAGACTAAGATCAACTCAACGTTTGTTAAGGACACGTCAGTCTAATTTTAGACTGAGATCAACTTAACGGGATCGTTTAGATCCAACAAAAGAGCATTTGGACTCTATTGTTTAGTTTAGGGACATTGCGGTCGATTTCCAGTTTAAGGACATGGTGGTCCAATGTTAGTTTAAAGACATCCCGGTCAAGGTTAAGGACATCATAGTCCGTGAGTTTAAAGACCTCATAGTCAAGGTTAAGGACATCATAGTCCGTGGGTTTAAGGACTCCACAGTCCAATGTTAGTTTTAAGACATCACGGTCGAGGTTAAGGACATCATAGTCCATGAGTTTAAGGCCCCCACAGTCCAGTTTAAAGACGTCATAGTCTGTGAAATGTATAGTTGTCGGGACCCGTCACCTCTCTGAAGACGTTGAAGGATTACAACGACAAATATCAGAGTAGTTCAGAGATGTACCCTTGAACCAAAGTTGGTTGGGAAATCTATAGTCCAATTTGGGACTGAAGTCTGTTTAAAGGTTTATGAGCATATGGGCTCAGTTGATATGAGTTGAACATTTTATTGTTCTGGCTATTGAGCCTTTATTTGGGCTCGGCCCTTTTAATAATGCATAGCATTTATCAGAGCAAAGTAAGTTCTGACAGTGCGCCACGTGGCGCGTCAGGCGTTTTGCGCCAAGGAAAGAGCACATTGCGCTTCTGTTGGATAGCGCACACGAGGAGGACACGTGTCGCACTTAGCGCTAAGCGCTAGTTTATTGGCGCATTGCACTTTTAGTGTATGAGCGCGTTGCACTAGTCTGTTGACGCGTCAGTGAGTGACACGTGGCGCGCTTGGCGCTGAGCGCCAGCCCATGAGCGCAGTGCGCTGTTTCAGAAGCGCAAAGCGCAGATTGTGTCTTCGGTTGACACGTGGCAGCTTTTGGCGCTGAGCGCCGGTCCAATGAGCGCAAGAGCGCAATTCAGGAGTGCAAGGCACTTTCAAATAGCGCAAAGCGCATCTGATCAATTTTAAGATTAAAGAACAACTTTTATGTTCTTCTTAAAGGAGGTTTTGCCTCAAGATTCAAGAACAAAAGTTCTTGTTTAATAAAAAGGGCTCTGCCTTTATAAATCAAAAGATCTGTTAATGAAGTAAAATACTTCTTTTATTATTTTATGATTAGATCTTTTGATCTTTTGCTTTTAAAACAAAGACCTTGGTCTTTTTATAGATCTAAGATCTGTAGGGTTGCTAGGCACGCGCACAAGGTTCTACGAGGCATCAACCATGCCCGATTGAAAATTTAGCCGTGCCGAACAACCCGAATACGGAACTTTAAACTAGAGATTAGGCGAAAAACAAACATGCTAAACATTTTAACACTAAGTGAGAAGGATTATAACCTTTGTAGATCCGGTCCTTCACTTCATATGCTCCGTGTTGTGGTCCCTTCGCTGCGATCATCGGGATCCGGACTCTCGAGAGGTTCCACGAAGAGAAATATGCAACCTTTGCTTCCGATCTTCGATACTAAGATGATCTACCTTGAAGTTCCGTTAACACAAGCTAACACTCATGAAATGATGTGAACACCCTCATCTAAATGGCAAGGGAAGATGAGGATGATGAAGTAGGATTTTTGCTCTCTTTATTTATCTTTTTCTCATATTTATTCATCACATTGAAAAAATCTAGCAAGCTTTTTCATGAAAGAATGAAGGAAGAAGAAGAATAGTGATCCATTTCCATTTGTGATGAATAATGACAGGATTAATATGAAGAATAATGCAACCATGGTTGACTTAACCATTGTAGAGAATTGACTAGGGTTAGGGTTTGGGTTGAGTTAAGAATGAGTCACTTGTAAATATCTTTTCCAAAACAAAATAGAAAACCTTCTAGAAACATCTAGAAAGCTTAACCCTAATCCAAACCCTAATCAGGTTTAAACCATACTCACATAATTCGCGAATTATTCGCCGAATTCGTGAATAATTCACGAATTTTTGATCAAACGAATTATTCACCGAATTATTTGCCATTGCCGAACTGGCCGAACAATTTGCGAATTATTCGCGAATAATTCGCGAATTATTCCCGAATTATGTGAAAAAACAGCGAATAATTCAAAAAACTGCAAATAATTTACAAAATCAAAACCTAGCGTCTCATATATTAATTTATTGCTCGAAATCCTTCCCGAACATTTCCCGAACACTTACCGAATCTTTCCCGAATACCAGCCGATTTTTTCCGAATAGTTCTCTGAATCCGAATTTTTGACCTCGCCGAATTATTCCCGAACGGCGAATTTGTGACTATGGTTTAAACTCCACTAAACAAGTTGCATTAGTTATCATATCATGTTACAATATTATATATCACATATATAATATTTATCGTAACAAAATAAAATAATACATTTAACATATATCGCATATATATCAATGTATTACCCGAGTGAGAAAAAGAATCTTTTAGTGAGCAAATATTAGTTAATATAATTTAATATCATATATATATATTATTATACATTAAATCATCGAATCAACACTTGATCCGACAATCCGGCTATATCGCATATAACCGGCTAATATTTATCCGTACCGATTCATCGAATCAACACTTGATCCGATGACCCGGCTGATATCAAATATCGCGAGAATATAATACGGTATCACATATCGTATTATCCTCGGTCCCGCACATATCACATATGTGCTCCTACTCCGTTTTGCCTGAGTCAAGAAACCTCTGTGTAGGACTCTAAAGAATCGTCAATACGCCGGCAGTAGGTGATGATCATATCAAACACCCACAAGCTGCAAGCGGTCAGCTAAACGTAACAGCTACCCAGGTATTGAGCGCTCAGAAGATCAACAAGCAAGCCTGTACATTCTCCTGTGAATCCAAACAGTAACACTCCCGTACAGTCCGGTCTCGTCGTCTGATATGTCGCATATCTCGCCTAGGGGTGGTAAACGTCAGACCCCAGTAGCTTGATAAGTCGTGTCGATATGAGGTCTATAACAGTTCGAGAAACTACTGATAACACTTACCAGTAAATCTCAGCAACCCTGGCCAGGGATTTCCGGTTATAGCCAATCGAACACAGCACAACATCAACTCCCTATACCGGGAGAGACGAATCCCCTCCTATCGCTCATTGCCTCCATGTGATTCGGGACTGTACCCAAAAGCCACCTTTTTGCATGCCCTCTTGGACGTGGTATGGTAGAAATCAAAGCACAGTGGGAATCACATAAGACTCTATGATGATCTCGGGTCGACAGACTACTCTGTACCAGTGTCACCGGAGAACTGCCATCTGACGTATGGTATAATACCATCTGGGAGTTCTCGGCGAGTCCGTCCAGTGTACCCAGTCTCCACTGAGCACCCGTACACCATCCTTGATGTCAAACACCGATGGATATGGGATCATCCATCGCCCATCATATGGGTCAAGATGCGTATACGCTAGTCTACTCTGGTGTATCGATGCCCTGTCTCGATACACCCTCGACTAGGAACAGTTATAGGATGTACTCGTCGACTACCGTGGCCCCACTAGTATGATCTCATCATAGTCCCAGCAGTCGAGTACATATCCTAAGGGCTTTATCAACATGTAATATAGAGACAATCAGAGTACATGTTAAGATAAAGTACAACCAGATAGCATACTATCATGTCGAGCAAGAAAGTCCTCCCTATATATGTCCTAGCATCCACTACAATATACATCGTATGTACAGCAATGGCCTCTAGGGCATACATATAACTAACAATCTCCCACTTGCACTAGGGCTATCTGTTATGGTATCGCATACCCAACAATTAGCTGCGGTTGAAGTATCTCATACTCAACCATCCCATAAAAGTCTCTACTGGGAAAAAGGCCTTTGTGAGTGGATCCGCGCTGTCGTCCTCTGTGTCTACTCTCCTAACCTCGATATCCCTGGAGATCAACCATCTCCATGATCAGGTGATACTGCCTAAGAATTATATCTGGATTTCTGATGGGACGGTAGTTCCTTGGCTAAAGCCACAACTCCATTGTCACACAATGGTAGGAACGAAGTTCATCTCATGAACTTATATATATCCAGACTGCCTCTTTGGTAGCATCCTTGGTAACGATGTATCTTGCCTTTAATCGTCTAGTATGTCACGGTATCTAGCTTGGAACTCTTCCAACATACCGTCCCTCTACTGAGGGTAAAGACAATGCCTGCGACTGACATTCAGTCGTCCTTATTAGCCTGGAACCTTTCCAGTGATTCTCCCCAGGATCGATTGATACCATCTCACTACAACTAGTGAGTGTCCTAACATCCAATTAGATCTATCCCATAGATCCAAAACCCAGGATTTAGGAGGTATCACTTTGATCCTATATGGAGAATCCTTGTGATAAGCGGAGATTGACCGAGCGTAGCATAGGAAACTCCTTCCCTATCAAGAGTATGTCATCCACGTACTCTACGAAGATCTCCACCATACTCTCTACTACCTTTTTGTATATACAAGGTTCATCTACCATTTTGATGAAGTCAAACTCTTTGACTACCATATCAAAACAGATGTTTCAACTCCGCGATGCCTGTTTTATCATATAAAACATCTTGCACACGTTTCCGCTGCTCGCACTGTCTACGAAGCCCTCTGGCTGTATACTTATAGACGCTCTTTTCTAAAACATCATTTAGAAAAGCAGTCATGACACCCAACCACCAGATATCGTAGTCATGGTATGTAGCCGTGGCAAGTAGGATCTGGATGGACTTAAGCATAGATCCTTAGAAAAGGTTTCAACATAATCCTTACCTGGTCTATGATGCAAACCTTTAACAAGTCTAGCTTTGAAAGTCTCAACTTTTCCATGTACACCAAGTAATCTTCTCAAGATATACTTGCTCCTGATGGGGATTTAACCCTTCAGATAAGGCAACCAAAGTCCATACTTTGTTGGTGTATAAGGATTCCATCTCAGATCGATAAGCACCCAGCCATTCTTACAGAGTCCCACTCCTGATGGCCAGCTCGAAACTAGTTGGGTCATCATCTCATGATGCAATCCTCGCTCCCACTGTCATAGAGAAACCGAAGTATCTCTCAGGTGGGTGAGGAACCCTACTAGATCGGCGGAGAGGCTGTGGTTCTTTGGATACTATTGAATCCTTTGGTTCTACCAAATCATCAGCTGCAGTTTGTATAGCTGGAACCTTTCCAGTTCTACATAACAGATCTTGCCTCGAGCTTGTCCGGATTTTGCTTTCAGACATAGGCCGGACAACCCCAAATCTTAACAAGCTTAAGATACAGGCTCTTCCCTTTCCATATCACATATGAAGTGGTAGGCAACTGATTTGATTTGAACCCTTATTCAATAGGTATGCAGCTTCTCAAGTGCATAACTCTCTAAAGGAAATAGGAAACTCAGTAGTACTCATCATAGAGCACACCATATCACATAGGGTGCTATGGCTCCACCCCGATACACCGACGTGCTGTGGTGTATACGGAGGAGTAATGCTGAGAGAGAATCTCATTCTCCTTTAGAATAGTCCAGGAATTCCGTGCTCAAGTATTCTCCTCCTTGATTTCATCAAAGGACATAATACTTATACCTGTATTTTGGTTCTCTACTTCTAACTTATATTCTGTGAATATCTCAAAAGGTTCGGACTTGTGTTTCAACAGGAACACATGTCTGAATCTTGAGAGATTATTAGAGAATGTATTGAAGTACAAAGAACCAGTCTTGGCATGTGTGGACAGGAGACTTTCATACATCAGCATGTATCAATCCCAAGAGTTCACTAACTCTTTCTCTGTTTCTAATAAACAGAGCAATAGTCATTTTATCTTTGTGACATGACCGGCAAGTTTCACAAGATGTAAATTCAAACAGATTTAAATATGCATCTAAATATAACTTAGCTAGCCGGGTCGCATTGATATGACCTAGTCTACAATGCTTCAAGAAGGATTCGTTCATATCTGAACTCTTCCTCTTGTGTGTGTTCTGTATACTAAGAACTGTGGTTTGATTTAAAACGTCAATGCTTTTAGATAACGTGCCTGAACCGATCAACTCTTGATATAGGAAATGTTCAAAACATTATCCAACAATACAAAATTATATCCTTTCTTTACTAATAAAGAGACTGATATGATTTTGTATATCAGGTTCGGTATCTAATAACATTTGTTCAGAATCAATGTATTCTGGTAATACAGGGTGATAGTGACCAACAGACTTGGCTGCAACACTTGCACCGTTTTCTGTCTCATGAAACTTATCACCCGTTCTCAGTTCTCTACCTTTCTGTAGCCCATGTAACAGATTACATATGCGGGATCCTGATCCGGTATCACATACCCAGGACGTAAAGGATACTGAGAAACAGTTCTCTGTAATGAACACACCCGAAGATGATGCATCAGCATGCACTTTCTTCGTTTGGGCGGCACGGGAAATCTGGTATTCCCCAATTTCCTGCTCTGTCTTATAACAATTATAAGTTGGAGCGGGACCAACGTTCCCCAGCTCAGTATAACAAGCGGGTTCGGTCAATATATCCGTTTTATTATCTTGATTAAGGCGTGATATAGTCGCTACCTGGAGAGAGAGAGAGAAGAAAACACTCAGCGTATGCTCTTGCAAGATTAGATTGGTTATCTAATATATCTAATCAGGATGTCTCCCACTGTTTTAATCAAATCTTCCTTCAAACCCTAAAAGGAAAGACTAGCCGGGATTAATTGCACGCTACAAGTTCGCCAATCTTTCAGCCAGGCCAGTGTCGGTACTTTGAGGGAGGTCCCCCGTGCTTTCGCACGAACCTAATTAAAGTAAACCTCGTTTTCCCAGAGGCGTAACCCCGTTAACACCTTTCTAGACACCTACTTGATCGGCTAATTGTAATGTGTAAAACTCTCCCAGGAGTAACTCTTACTCGCAGCGGGTATCGGGATCCAACTATCTAATAGAAGGTATGCAATCTCATTGCAAATTTCAACTCTTGAAATTCCCAATAATATTTTTCCCCAAGCCTCCTATGACCTTGACAAAGGCCAACAAACCATAGGCTGCTAGTCAAGTTCAACCCGTCATTTCTTGATTGAAGTAAACCCACCCGCACGGCCCTTGACAAAGGCCAACAAGGTCGCACGACTACCCTAATCCAATCTGCATCATATGCATAAGCAGATAAGTACTATTCAGCTACCGCACACTACGTCTTGACAAAGGCCAACAAACGCAGCACGAATACTAAATAGTCCTTATCTGAAATGACGGAGGGCTATGACAGGTTTTTAAGAAAACCCTTTGCGTAATGAACTTGATATCGTTGTAGAATCGAGTGATTTTAAATGGAGAGTTTTTGAGGCTTTTCTAGTTTTGCTAAAGGGGTCACTCCCGGTGAAGGGATCGTCGGCCCTTTCCTCATCGAATAAGGTGCAGGATATTTCACAAATATCACTATGCAAAGCAAAAACTATAGAAGCAATCAAAAGACAAACCGAGTTTGTAGCATCTGCCAGTTATTGCTAAAGGAGTCACTCCCGGTGAAGGGATCTCGGTCATTTCCTTATCGAATAAGGTGCTGAATGTTCTACAAGGAACACCGCTATGCAAAGCAAGAACTAGAGCTACCAGTTTTTATAAACAAGTTTCTACAACATCTTAGGTTTCTTTTATTTCATTAATCTCATTAATGAAGTCTCATTTTATTATGCTTCACAAGCATCTCTTTTGAAACTAAATCTGCAATATAACATATATCTCATATATATAATATAAACATTCGTCTCAGGCAGTAATATAATCTCATCACAGAACATTGCAGCAGAAGAACATATATGAAATATTGGATATACTAGGATGTCCGTGTTTTCAATACGAGCCTGTATAAAACACGGATTCCAAGGTCGCGATGAATAGCCAAACCCCTATCCCTAGACCCCTACGAGAGCGGCAAGTAACACTGCCAATTCTAGGGTTAGGAGACCCGGTCTCGACTCCTCGAGATGGTTTCCCACTGGACCCTAGAACCCGGTTACTTGTGCTCCCCTCCTTGGGTCTACCTAATGCGGAAAAGTAAATAATATACAACGGTGACAGCTTCCGCTACCTGGAAGTGCCCCAATAAAAGAATATTACATACAAATGAATTTTACATGAATGAAAAAGAAAAAACTCTCATCTCACATAAAACCCCTGGCTATTCAAACACGACGATCCAATACAACATATCACAGCAACACATAATATCTCATATCATCAACGTAAGCAAGTATGCGTATCCCGATTGTCGTTGATGTATAGCAACGAAGCCGGCGATACACCATATACTACGCTTACGGTCACAGGAAAAAAAGTGTAAAACTACAACAGTTGGAATCTGCAACCTCTTTAGACATCGCATGCCTAACCAAATGAATTCCTTAGACATCGCATGCCTAACAATTATAAACCCCGTATTTTAGTCTCATTTATCGAAAACTCTTTTCAATATCAAGTCGGGAAATTCAACAAGATTCCCGACGTCCTGATCGAATGCTCGTCGCAAACTTTAGTAGACGGCCGCACCCCTGATACCGTCGACGAAGTGCACCAAGGCGGAATACCGCTACCGCGAGCACCCGAAGGGATGCTTTCGGCGACGAGGTTCTCCTACAGTCACTTGGTCGGGGCTATGGGGCGTAGCTGTCTATTAAGTTTACCCGGCGAGTATCCGCGTACGCTACGTGATTGCGACGGACTTTTGATCGCATCAAAATTCCGTGGCAACCGATCATCTAAGACTAAACTGCTATGTTTATAATATTCAAATTAGTTATCTCATAACCACCTGTGGATTCCAAATATTGTATCAGATTCCAGATAAATAGAGAAAGTTAAACTTTCCGATTGAATCTTCAAACACCCAAGATTTCCCCAATGTATCTCAACACTTGAAATCAGTTTAAAAACATTCATCACATGCCACAGTACCAATGGTCCACCCGTAGAAGGGTCAAGCCAACGCCTCACATGTGGCACGCCATACTGCCCCAAACCCTAAGGTTCAAAGGGCAGTTCAAGACGGTCACATAATCGAGTTAAGGTTTGTTGTCTTCTAGAGGGTCCACCGAGTTACTTGCATGACTTAGAACATTCTTAAACACGAGAAAAAATCCATCTTTTGAAAAAATTTCCGACAGGGGAAAAAGTGAGTTATTGATATCCGTTCGAACTTTTTAACAGTTTCTTAAATTTATCCGGAAAGCCACATAGACAAAATCTAATACTCCGATCGAAACATCGAATCCCCAAAACAACCCCAGAAAACTCAACTGTAGAATAAAAATTAAAAATTCCCAGAGAACTCAGCACTGTGTAATAGGAATTACTGTGCAAAATAGGAGGGGTGACGTCATCAAATGGCCGCGGAACCGCCGCAGAAGCCAGGCTTCTGCCGCGGTTCCGCCGCACTTTTGATGAATTAGCCCCTCGAATTTCACAGTAATTCTAATAAGACCCTGCTGAATTTTTTAGAAATTTTCAATTGACAAAAATCCAAATTTTCAGAAAATTTCCAGAGAGCATTTTGGAGTCGGGGTTTCGGGTTCGATCGGACTTTAAACTTCGTCTAGACTTCGCCTAAAGCTCTAGCTCGGCTCTGATACCACTGTAGGGTTGCTAGGCACGAGCACAAGGTTCTACGAGGCATCAACCATGCCCGATTGAAAATTTAGCCGTGCCGAACAACCCGAATACGGAACTTTAAACTAGAGATTAGGCGAAAAACAAACATGCTAAACATTTTAACACTAAGTGAGAGGGATTACAACCTTTGTAGATCCGGTCCTTCACTTCATATGCTCCGTGTTGTGGTCCCTTCACTGCGATCATCGGGATCCGGACTCTCGAGAGGTTCCATGAAGAGAAAGATGCAACCTTTGCTTCCGATCTTCGATACTAAGATGATCTACCTTGAAGTTCCGTTAACACAAGCTAACACTCATGAAATGATGTGAACACCCTCATCTAAATGGCAAGGGAAGATGAGGATGATGAAGTAGGATTTTTGCTCTCTTTATTTATCTTTTTCTCATATTTATTCATCACATTGAAAAAATCTAGCAAGCTTTTTCATGAAAGAATGAAGGAAGAAGAAGAATAGTGATCCATTTCCATTTGTGATGAATAATGAAAGGATTAATATGAAGAATAATGCAACCATGGTTGACTTAACCATTGTAGAGAATTGACTAGGGTTAGGGTTTGGGTTGAGTTAAGAATGAGTCACTTGTAAATATCTTTTCCAAAACAAAATAGAAAACCTTCTAGAAACATCTAGAAAGCTTAACCCTAATCCAAACCCTAATCAGGTTTAAACTCCACTAAACAAGTTGCATTAGTTATCATATCATGTTACAATATTATATATCACATATATAATATTTATCGTAACAAAATAAAATAATACATTTAGCATATATCGCATATATATCAATGTATTACCCGAGTGAGAAAAAGAATCTTTTAGTGAGCAAATATTAGTTAATGTAATTTAATATCATATATATATATATATTATTATACATTAAATCATCGAATCAACACTTGATCCGACAATCCGGCTATATCGCATATAACCGGCTAATATTTATCAGTACCGATTCATCGAATCAGCACTTGATCCGATGACCCGGCTGATATCAAATATCGCGAGAATATAATACGGTATCACATATCGCATTATCCTCGGTCCCGCACATATCACATATGTGCTCCTACTCCGTTTTGCCTGAGTCAAGAAACCTCTGTGTAGGACTCTAAAGAATCGTCAATACGCCGGCAGTAGGTGATGATCATATCAAACACCCACAAGCTGCAAGCGGTCAGCTAAACGTAACAGCTACCCATGTATTGAGCGCTCAGAAGATCAACAAGCAAGCCTGTACATTCTCCTGTGAATCCAAACAGTAACACTCCCGTACAGTCCGGTCTCGTCGTCTGATATGTCGCATTTCTCGCCTAGGGGTGGTAAACGTCAGACCCCAGTAGCTTGATAAGTCGTGTCGATATGAGGTCTATAACAGTTCGAGAAACTACTGATAACACTTACCAGTAAATCTCAGCAACCCTGGCCAGGGATTTCCGGTTATAGCCAATCGAACACAGCACAATATCAACTCCCTATACCGGGAGAGACGAATCCCCTCCTATCGCTCATTGCCTCCATGTGATTCGGGACTGTACCCAAAAGCCACCTTTTTGCACGCCCTCTTGGACGTGGTATGATGGAAATCAAAGCACAGTGGGAATCACACAAGACTCTATGACGATCTCGGGTCGACAGACTACTCTGTACCAGTGTCACCGGAGAACTGCCATCTGACGTATGGTATAATACCATCTGGGACTTCTCGGCGAGTCCGTCCAGTGTACCCAGTCTCCACTGAGCACTCGTACACCATCCTTGATGTCAAACACCGATGGATATGGGATCATCCATCGCCCATCATATGGGTCAAGATGCGTATACGCTAGTCTACTCTGGTGTATCGATGCCCTGTCTCGATACACCCTCGACTAGGAACAGTTATAGGATGTACTCGTCGACTACCGTGGCCCCACTAGTATGATCTCATCATAGTCCCAGCAGTCGAGTACATATCCTAAGGGCTTTATCAACATGTAATATAGAGACAATCAGAGTACATGTTAAGATAAAGTACAACCAGATAGCATACTATCATGTCGAGCAAGAAAGTCCTCCCTATATATGTCCTAGCATCCACTACAATATACATCGTATGTACAGCAATGGCCTCTAAGGCATACATATAACTAACAAGATCTTTTTAGAAAATGGTTCTTCTTTTTACGAGATGGTTTCATCTCTGTTATTTCAAGAACATAGTTCTTTACCTTGAAGATGAAGAAAAATCTTCTTTTTTCTAAGAGCTTGCTCTTTTTTTTTCCAAAGTTTGCAGAGGGTTTTTCTCTCTCTCTTTTTCTCTATGTGTATTTTAGACTTAAAGTCTAGGGTCCTTTATATAGGGCCAAATGATTTGCTAAATCAGTTTTAAGAGATCTTTCTCTGATTGATTTGGGAATATTTCCCACCGTTGGATCTTTATCCTAAGGCTTCTGTTTTACAGAAGATAATCTTCTTGTTTTTAACAAGATTGGAAGATCTTTCCATAACAGAATTTTAGTTCTGATTAATTTATAATTTATTATTAATAGATCTTTTAATCTGACTGTGGGGAATTTTAATTCCAGCGCTGGCGCACCTTGCGCTAGCGCTCCTGCGCTTGACACGTGGCACGCAGCGCAGAGCGCAGCGTAACTGCGCTAGCGCGTCCGTGTTTGACACGTGACACGCAGCACAGAGCGCAGCGCAACTGCACTAGCGCACCCGTGTGTGTTTGACACGTGACACGCAGCGCAACTGCGCTAGCGCACCTATGTTTAACACGTGGCGCAGAGCGCAGCGCAACTGCGCTAGCGCACCTGTGTTTGACACGTGGCGCACAGCGCAGAGCGCTGGATCTGAAGCGTTGCTTCAGTTTTGAATTTTGGAGCAGAGCTTTGCTCTTATTTGGGGTGCGCTGCCTAAGGTGCAGCGCTTCTGGCGCTGGCGTGTCTGCTTTTGACACGTGGCGCGCAGCGCGCAGTATCTGAAGCGTTGCTTCAATTTTTACTTTAGATTTTTAATACAGAGCTTTGCTCTTTATTGGGAAAAGGAAGCGTCGCTTCATTTCAGATCTTGGAATTTGAACAGAGCTTTGCTCTGATTGGGGAAACAGCTTCGATACCTGTTCAGCCTCCAATGGCTTTAGATACCCTGGGACGACGTATTTGTCAAGGCGAGGCGCGACCGTGGGGACAACCATATATGATTGGGCTAATTCCTCGTCATCCAGCTGGCTATCTGCAATGGGCCCGCTACATTCTGTCAGCGAAGAAGTCACAGTTGTTGAGGCTTGGGTTGTATCCCGCCATTTATGCTTCTCTCTTCCAGTATTCTACGCTTCCCGCCTGGTGGGTTAAGGCCTTTTTGGAGCAGTGGAACATTCCTACTCATACCTTCCTTTCACTGGACCGGGAAGTATCAATTTACTTAGAGGAATTTCCAGAAGTTTCTGGCTTACCGGTTATGGGGGAGCATTATGAAAAACTGCTTCCTACAAATGAATACGTTTTTGGTGCCAAGACAGTGATGACAGGCCTTACCCCGGAGAACGCCATCCAACTCTAGTTCCCTAGCTTAATCAAAGTGTTGAATATTTATGAAGGCTTTTTTCTCAAATCTGGGAGCCGCGGGGTTAATTTTGAGGATTTCATTGCTAGTTTTCTCCATCCGGAAGTCCTCTCGAAGGAGGTTGCTAAATTTGCCAAACTTGACGACCCTTTCAGCTTAGGGTTAAACAACTTCCTAACGGCGGAGGCAGATCAAAAGAGTTTCTTCCTTCCCAACACTCTAATTGTTTCTTTCGCGGAGGTTGTAGTCCCTGGGATGGATGAGGAAACATTCTTTTTGGGGTTTCTTGGGCTATGGCTGAGCTGGTTTGCGCTCCCGATGCACCCTCACCGTATGAGGCCGTCTGTCTTCTACCCAGCTCACCGAATGGTCAATGGGGTGAAAGTGGCTGTCGGGGTTGCCGGGTTAGCTCATCTGTATTATGGCCTCAGCCAAGCGGCGGATACTACTGAACCCGAGGTGCAGCATGTGAACTTCTCGATGCATTACTTCATGTCATGGCTCGAGCTACATGCACTTGGCATTTTCGGTATCCATAAAAGGTCGTCCTTCTACGACAGGTGCGGCTTCCCCCGGATCATGCGATTAGTTGACGCATCTATTGTAAATCCGTCACCGCGAGAAGCCAGAGGTTTGCTCCTTCGTCCTCGCACGGTTGGAGATGGCATGACTTTCACCGACAAGATCCTGACTATCGGCAAAGAGTCCGCGACAGCGGTGCAGCCATTGCGGGACATTTTTAAAGATGGAGCCTCTGTTTTGAAAGCTCGGGAAGTCCTTCATTTATATTCCATCAGACCGGGCTTTCTAGTGTTAAGGCAAAATGATGCGGCGTTATTCATGAGATGCAACCCGCACCGTTTTGCCCAGCAGCTGAGCTACAATCAAGGAGTCCCGCTTGAGGCTTTCTTGTTAGAACCTGCTGTCACTAAAGAGGGAATGCGAAACGCGTTGCATCATTTCATGCGCATCAACACGGGGTCCAACTTCTTTATCAGCGAACCGAGCTGTGTCCCGAAGGCCCTTAGTGTGTACGTGGCGTGGTACCAGCATTCAATGGGCGCCGTCATCAGGGAGGAGAAGCGACTGCTGCTCGATCGCAAAGGTGCACCCCCTGCTGGTGATCAAAACGTCCCTCTGAAGCGACGGACCATTGTCCCACCTCCTTTAAGAGAAGCTGTCATGATCAAAGTCCCGCATGACAGGCCCGAGCTACCGATACCCTGGGCTCTTGTAGAAACGGTGACTGTAGCTTCCCCCGATTCTGGCATGGGTTTAGATATCGGGACTCGTCGCCCCAAGGTGCCCACTAAACATAAACTTGTGCTTGCGGCGATCGGAGCTCGTTCGCAGAAGAGGAAGAAGAAGTTAATCCTCTCTGTAGACGTTGTACTCAGCTGGGAGCCTCATGCTCCTTATAGTGAGGGCTTGGGCGAATATGGGACCAACGAGGGCCTATTCGTAGTGCCGGATGATACGGATTTGGATGCTGCTATTGCAGCTTCCGTACGATCAGCAAGCCACAAAGCAGGGATCATCATCCTTGCTGAATCAGGTAATCTTTAGTTACATCTCTTTTTTTTTTGTTACATATTTTTCTATTATCATGCCTTGACTAACACCTCATCTTTAACAGGTATTTCCACTGAAGAGGCTCTAGCGGCTTCCCTCAAGACTTTCAAGGAGGAGGAGAGGATTCGCGCTTCGCTGGGCGTTGGTATATTTCGGCTCACCGCATCTCTGCTCCCGTTTCTTATGGGTAATCTGACCCCTCCTTTTTATCTTATTACAGGAACTACCTCCACTCAGGTTATTCCAGGCGTGGCACCGACTTCACAGGGCGGTACGGAGACGCTTCCCGGATCGGCTATCGAAGTCTCAGTTCCGCCGGTATTGCCGAAAGAAGCTTCATTTAAGCAACCGATGACGGATGCCATAACGTCTCCAGAGGTAACTATTGGCGCGGACGATGACGTCCCGTTGAAGGAAGTCTTTAGAAGATCTGCCCTCACGGCCCGGGCGGAAAGGAAGCGTAGGATGAGTGCGGCAAGGGAGCGTACCGCCGCCTTGGATGCGGGTACGGGTTCAAGCGCTGTTACCCTTGCCCCTACTCCTTCAGAGGATATTTCGGCTGCCTTGTCTACCGCCCACAGACAGGCAGCACGTGCGGCTTAGGAGGCAATCGAAAAATTGACCTAAGGTAACGTGACATTGGGTTCTTTTGTCAAAGCTTTAATTTTCAGGTTCTCATATATCATATCCTGTAGGGCCAAGTCTTGCCGAGGAAGTGATAGGTGACGTGGCGGCAACCATCGAGCCTGAAGTAGCGGCAGGTGAGACAGCCATAATCGCCGAGCCCGAGGTAGCAGTAGGTGAGATGGCTACAATCGCCGAGCCCGAGGTAGGCACTCTTTCTCAAGAGTCGGGTACTGCTCCAATTGTCGCTCTTTCCCCTTGCGGCTCCTTGCCGTTGCCGGACGCTGCGAGTCTCACAACGATTCTCGTGGAATCGGGAGATGAGGCTATGGGTGGCGAGACCGTTCCGATGGAGGAGGGTGAAGCATTCGCTGCATCTAGTGGCGCCCTTGTCGCGGTCTCGACCGGCGACTCACCAGGTAGATTTTGGGTCATTACTTTCCCCTTTATTCTGCGATCCCTTTCAATTTCTTTTGATAGCATTTCTCTTATTTCTAATGCAGGTGTGATGAGCGTTGGGGTTATGCTATCCGAGGAAGCGTCTCCAGTTGCTGCTTTGACGGTGACCGCTCCTTTACCTTCTCTCGTACCCTCTCAAATGCTGGAAGGTGCGGATTTGTGACCCATCATTTTCATTATAGGCAGTATACTTTATGTACTGATATTGCATTATTATATACTTTCAGGAGTTCTTTTTGATCACCTATATCAGGTGTTGCACCCACATTTCTCCTTCCAGTCAGAGATTGCCTCTTCTAGCGGAGCTGGTGAGTACAGCCTTTAGCTAATGTCTTTCTTTTCCTTTATGGGCAGTCAAATTGTTTCTAATTCTTCTTTGCTTTAATTGCAGCTCTACAGATCGAAGGAGGAGACGAAAGAACAGTTGCACCACCGGTACTCCCGGTCTTGCCACCTGCTGCAGCCGGTATAGTAAACTCCGTTGTTCATGAACCTCTTTTATTACTTGAACCGTTATTTGACTGTGATTTGCTTTGCAGCTGTGACACCGACTTCAGCTCCGTTTGAGTCTCAAGTCGTAATGCCAGCAGGCCCCTTCTCTCGACGCCCCTCTTCCAAAGGTGCTGTGAATAGCCTGCGCACGTTGATCGATCATCTCGAGGAGCTTGATGCGGAGACTCCTTCCCTTGCTGCAGATTTCGCTACTGAGGTTAATCCCATGCTGGCGACGCTTGTACACTTTCATAATGAAGGTGTCGTGGAGTCCTGGGTTAATCATTGCAGGAAAATCGAGGCCTGTCTGCATGAGCTTGAGTTTAGACGTCCTGCCCCCGAGGTCTTGGTTGTGAACTCCCAGCAGGCTGCATGGGTCGAGGAGAGCACCCCTTACTTCCGCCATCTTGAACAAAAAGCGGCTTTGAGGCGTAAGGAGCGCGAGGAGACTTTAAGTGAATCTGCTCGTTTGCATGCCCAAGTTGATGAAAACACTGCACAGCTGAAAGTCATCTTTGAAAGCCTTCTACGATGTATTTCTGACGGGCTAACGCTGAGGCAGAAACTCGACCTCATTGAACGAGATGCACATGGTCGTGAGGTGGCTCAACGGGTCGTCGACGAGCAACTTTCATCTTATCTACAGCAACGAGCTCAGGTTGAAGCAGAGTTAGCCGTGGCGGCTGACCAAGAAAAGAGGCTGAGGGAAGTGCGCGAGCGGCTGATTGGTCTATTGAAAACGCTTCCCTCTCAATAATTGTTTTTGTACCATTTGTAATTTTGAATAAAATGTATCCATTTTTTTTATTCTTTCATAAGATGTATTTTGTACCCAATTGAATTTATGAATAAAAGATACATTTCTTCTGTAATGTCTTGTGTCATCTTTTTGCTTTCTTCTTTTCTTTGTTATCAGCATATCACTTTAGTAAGCATAGCCTGCAGATGATAGAGAGAGCATTCCGTTTTGAATTCTTCGAGAGGTAGTGATGGCTTAGAAAGCAGGTTCAGATCTGCTGCCTAAGACTTTTCAATTTCATGAGCTGTGAGGGTCTCATGAAGACTTTTCTCCCTACGAGTCGAGAGGATCTCGTAGGTGTATTTTCTACTTAGGAATCGTGAGGATTCCTAAGCGCGTTTTCTCTTATAAGTCGTAAGGATCTTATAAGAGAGTTTTCTTCCTTACGGGTTGAGAGGACCTGTAAGTGATTGATGGTGTTGCCATTATCCGCACTTCGCGGAGTCAGGAGTTGCTCTGGGCATTTCTCACGGGGTCAAAATTGACTTTAACCGTGTTCCACGGGACTAGGATTTGCTCTGGACGCTTCTCATGGGGTCAGATTGACATAGCCGTATTCTGCAAGAACCAGGATCCGCTCTGGACGTTTCCCACGGGGTCAGGATTGACATAAGCCGCATTCCACGTGACCAGGAATTTGCTCTGGATGCTTCCCACGGGGTCTGATTGACATAGCCGTGTTCTGCGAGGACCAGGCTCCGCTCTGGATGTTTCCCATGGGGTCAGGATTGACATAGGCCACGTTCCACATAACCAGGAATTTGCTCTGGATGCTTCCCATGGGGTCTGATTGACATAGCCGTGTTCTGCGAGTACCAGGCTCCACTCTGGATGTTTCCCATGGGGTCAGGATTGACATAGGCCGCATTCCATGTAACCAGGAATTTGCT
The DNA here is from genome assembly GCA_030015575.1 of Agapanthus africanus. NCBI lineage: Eukaryota > Viridiplantae > Streptophyta > Magnoliopsida > Asparagales > Amaryllidaceae > Agapanthus > Agapanthus africanus. Next base: position 454,813,823 of record JASDDO010000001.1, on the reverse strand, counting down.
CTGGATGCTTCCCACGGGGTCTGATTGACATAGCCGTGTTCTGCGAGGACCAGGCTCCGCTCTGGATGCTTCCCACGGGGTCGGATTGACATAGCCGTGTTCTGTGAGGACCAGGATCCTCTCTGGACGTTTCCCACTGGGTCAGGATTGACATAGGCCGCGTTCCACGTAACCAGGAATTTGCTCTGGATGCTTCCCACGGGGTCATAGCCGTGTTCTGCGAGGACCAGGCTCCGCTCTGGACGTTTCCCACGGGGTCAGGATTGATATAGGCCGTGTTCTATATGACCAGGAATTTGCTCTGGATGCTTCCCATGGGGTCATAGCCGTGTTCTGCGAGGACCAGGCTCCGCTCTGAACGTTTCCCACGGGGTCAGGATTGACATAGGCCGTGTTCCACGTGACTAGGAATTTTCTCTGGATGCTTCCCACGAGGTCATAGCCGTGTTCTGCGAGGACCAGGCTCCGCTCTGGGCATTTCCTACGGGGTCAGGATTGACATAAGCCGCGTTCCACGTGACCAGGAATTTGCTCTGGATGCTTCCCACGGGGTCATAGCCGTGTTCTGCGAGGACCAGGCTCCACTCTGGACGTTTCCCACGAGGTCAGGATTGACATAAGCCGCGTTCCACGTGACCAGGAATTTGCTCTGGATGCTTCCCACGGGGTCATAGCCGTGTTCTGCGAAGACCAGGATCCGCTGTGGACGTTTCCCACGGGGTTAGAATTGACATAGGCCGTGTTCCATGTGACCAGGAAGGGTTGACTATATCCGCGTTTCACGGAGTCGGGGTTTGACTCTCGGTCATCTGTGCGCTGCCGAGTCATGGAACTGGGAATTTCTGCGGTTCTACTTTGCTTGATGTTGCGTCTGCTGTAATGAGACGAATGTTGAGATGATCTCCAGGCTGTCTGTGAACCGTTGAGATCTGGCTTCTTCTTCTGATAGAGCCTGGGGAGGGGAGGTGTGATTCCTTCTTCGTTTGCACCCTTGGATTGTATACAGGGATCGATATGATCTCACCTGTAGGGCAAAAGTTTCATTTTATATATTTTTCTTTCCGCGATGCTCTATCACTTCAACTTTTTGTATCGCGAAAATCGCGATTGCCCAATCATTTCGGCTATTTTTCGCGGTGCCCAATCATTTCGGCTATTTATTTTATTTTTACTCCCTACTTTTTATTGCGAGTTGCCCAATCATTTCGGCTATCATGCATACACTTTTACTTGCTGATTTTGTTTGCAAGTTGCCCCATCATTTCGGCTATTTCGTATGCATGTGTGGCTCGCTGGCTTTTTGCTACAAGCTTGGAATTAGACACCGATTTTGGCCTCAGCACCGCTACAACTGGGATATTGCCAGGAGCGAATCATCATTTGCCTTCGTCGATATCGAACAAAGGTGGCTTAGTAAACATGGCTAGGATCCTGTCGACTAAGGCTTTTAACTTTACGATCCGTAAGGGTCTCATAAAGGTGTTTCTCCCTACGAGTCGTGAGGATCACGTAGGTGCGTTTTCTCCTTAGGAATCGTGAGGATTCCTAAGTGTGTGTTTTCTTATAAGTCGTAAGGATCTTACAAGAGTGTTTTCTCCTTATAAGTCGAGAGGACTTACAAGGGTTGTTCACCATATAGACATATCCCTAGTCGCGGGTAGGACTTTGTTAGGGAAGTGTTTATTCGCGCCCGTGGATTGTATACAAGGGTCAGCATTGAGCCGCTTGTAGGGCAGCATTGGAGGTTGTGGTGGCCGCTTAAGAACAGGTTCAGATCCCTGTAGCTTAAAACTTTTGAATCTTATGAGCCGTGAGGGTCCCATAAGAGGGTTCTCCTTACGAGTCGTGAGGATCTCGTAAGTGTAATTTCTCCTTGAGAATCGTGGGGATCCTTAAGTGTGTTGCTCCCTTGTGAGTCGTAAGGATCTCACGCAAGTGGTTTCTCCTTACAAGGTCGAGAGGACCTTGCAAGTGTCTTTTAACGAGATCGTGCCCTTTCGGGTTTTCACAAAAACTCACCGGTAGCCCTGCTGTTTTTACTCACGGAGCTCTTTCGGGTTTTCATCCGTGCCCATTTTGCTTATGGACATACCGTTTTTTTTTTCTTTTTTTTTATATTTTATATTTTTTATTATGTCAGCTTTGGGATGCTGCGGTCCACAGTAGTTTATCGACGTCTTGGTCAACAGCCAGTTTTAGGACATAGTGGTCCATTGTTAGTTTAAGGATGTTTCGGTCCGTCGACAGTTTTAGGACATAGTGGTCCATTGTTAGTTTAAGGACGTTTCGGTCCATTGTTAGTTTTAAGACGTTTCGGTCTGTCGCCAGTTTCAGGACATAGTGGTCCATTGTTAGTTTAAGGACGTTTCGGTCCAAAAACCGGCTACTACTTATAGAGTTTGGGCTTAGGAAGATAGCGAGCGGACATAGGCGTCGTCATCTATCGTTGACCTAGGCCGTGACTCGTCAGGCATAGTATTTCTTTAGGAAGCGACCGTTTATTGGCCTGAAAGGTCTTTCACCATGCATGTCCTTGAGTAGGTAGGCTCTACCCTGGTAAACTTTGTCTATGATATACAGACCTTCGTAGTTCGGCTCGAATTTCCCCCGTTTAGAACGATTAGGGATCATAGGTCTTTTGACCACTAGCACGAGTTCGCCTTGGCAGAATGTTCTCAGCCTAGTCAATTTCTCATATGAGCGCATCACTTTTGCTTTATAAGCCTCCAGATTTTGTTGCGCTATGAACCGGGTTTCATCAAGGGCATCGAGCTCCTCAAGCCGAAGGTGAGCATTTTCTTCGTCTGTTAGCTCGTAGTGAACGGCCACTCATAGAGAGGGTAACTCTATCTTGAGAGGGAGTACCACTTCTGTGCCGAATACCAAAGCATACAGCATTGTGTTTGTGGCCATTTTGAACGTAGTTCGATACGCCCAGAGAGCTTCATGCCGTCTCTCATGCCAGTCCTTCTTATTTCGAGACACCATATTTTTCACGATCTTCGTCAAGATCTTGTTGAAAGCCTCAGCTAGACCGTTAGCTCGAGGATTATAAGCTAAAGAGTATCTCCAGTCTATGTTATGATGTTGTGCGAAGTGGCTGATCTTGTGGCTTCTATAGGCTGGCCCGTTATCGGAGATAATCCGTCGCGGAGTGCCGAACCGATAAATGACGTGTGTCCTGAAGAAATGGAGGATATTCTCCGTCTTCACTTCCCTCGGCGGTACTGCTTCTGCCCACTTAGAGAAGTAATTAGTTGTCGCCAAAATGAACCGATGTCCTCTGGACGATGCTGGTTCGATGGGGCCAATTATGTCAGTTCCCCACATTTCAAACGGCCAGCTAGCCACCGTTGGATGTAGTGGATTTAGATGCTGATGGATAAAGTCTCCGTGAATCTGGCACGAGTGGTACTGCTTTGCGTATTCTAAGCAGTCTTGGATCATCGTAGGCCAATAATAACCCATCTGTTTGATCTTCAGCTTCAGCTTCGGGCCGGCTTGGTGAGAACCGCAAAGTCCGTCGTGAGTTTCTTGGACGACTCTTTTTGCTTCTTCAGGTCCCAGGCATCTTAACCACAGAGAATCAAATGACCTCTTGTACAGAGTATCATTGACGAAGGCAAAAGAAAGAGCTCGTTTCGTGAGCTGATGTCTCGAGGATGCATGTTCGGGTGTTCGACGGGATTTGAAGTAGTCTATAAAGACTTCTCTCCAATCCTCAGCCTTTTCCTGGTCTTTTATTTGCAGAGTCGTTTGCTCGGCCGCTTCCTTCTCCTCGGACGACTCTGGAGATATTTCTGCCGATGCAAGAACCCGACGGCTTTGTACCACGATTCTTAAGTAATCGAGGTTCTCGTCGGCCAATTCTTTAGAGAGCTTGGCTAATGCATCCGCTTTGCTATTTTCCGCCCGCGGTATGCTTTCCAGTGTATAGGAAGGGATTTGAGTCAGTAGTTGCTGTACTCTTTTGCCGTACTTCACCAACTCTGGCTTGCACGTTTGATAGTCGCCGTTTACTTGACTAACGACCAGTTGGGAGTCTCCGTATATGAGGAGTTTTTCAATTCCCATATCGATAGCGATCTCGAGACCTGCTATCAAAGCTTCGTATTCAGCTTCATTATTCGTCCTTGGCTCTGTTAACGAGAAGGCAAAGCGCATTATCCCTCCTTGCTGAGTCACGAAAATGAGGCCTGCCCCTGATTTGATTATGGGGATGCTTTGTTTGCGCCTTTTTATGGAAGATGCCCCATCAAAATAGAGTTCCCATCGGGTATCATTTTCTTTTCTCTCCCCGGCAATCGTGTCAAACGCGTGTTCATCTGGCAATTCGCAGTTCAAGAGAGAGTCGGCAGGGATCGGATGCTCAGCGAGGAAGTCGGCGATGGCCTGGCCTTTCACTGTCTTGAGGGGTCGATAAGTTATCGAGAACTCCATCAAGAGTAGGGCCCATTTAGCGAGTCGTCCTGTTAATATGGCCTTTGACATCAAATATTTGAAGGGATCCACCTTTGATATGAGATGGACCTCATGTGCCAACGCATAGTATCTGAGCTTCGTTATTGCGAAGATCAACGCCAGGCGGTGTTTTTCAATGGGAGAGTAATTGCTTTCTGCCCCCAGTAGAACTCGACTCAAGTAGTAGAGGGCTCTCTCTTTCCCTTGATCGTTCTCTTGTGCCCACAGCGCCCCTAAAGAACCTTCGAGGGTTGTCGTATACAGGACGAGAGGTTTTCCTTTAACGGGAGCGACCAGCACTGGCGAATTGTGCAGTTATTGCTTGATTTCGTCCAGTGCGCTTTAGCATTTATGATCCCAGACGAACAGGGTTCCTTTCTTTATCAAGTGACTGTAGGGGCAGCACTTGCCAGAGAGATTGGCTATAAATCGCCGGATATACGCGAGCTTCCCTTGGAGAGACCGCGGTTTCTTGAGAGTCCTTGGCGGAGGCATTTCCATAATCGCCTTGATCTTTAATGGATCTATCTCGATGCCTCGGTGTCGGATGATGAATCCTACGAATTTGCCCGAGGAAACTCCGAACGCGTATTTGAGAGGGTTCATCTTCAAGTTGTATTTCCGAAGGCGTTGAAACACGATCTTCAGATGCTCTAGATGTTCCTCATATGATTTGCTTTTCACCACAAGATCATCAATATAGCATTCGACGATTTCATGTATGAGGTCGTCGAAAATCTTCGTCATGACCCTCTGATAGGTGGCACCGGCGTTCTTTAGACCGAAAGGCATCACCTTGTAGCAGAATATACCCAAAGGGGTCCGAAAGGCGGTATGCTTTTGGTCCTCGGGATGCATCTTTATCTGATTGTATCCTGATGAGCCATCCATGAAGGAGAAAAGTTCGTGAGTGGACGTGTTATCTATCATCAGCTCAGTGACCAGTACTGGAAAGTCGTCCTTCGGACAAGCTTTGTTGAGATCCCGAAAGTCCACACATATGCGCACCGTTCCATTTTTCTTCATCACTAGTACGATGTTGGCAATCCAATCAGGATACTGAACCTCTTGGATAAAGCCGGAGTCGATTAGCTTCTTGACCTCGGCGTTGTCACGTCCCGAAAGTACGGAACAAGACCGGCACTTAAACTACGAACGTCTCGAGGCGTACGTAATCTAAGTAAACTGAAAACCCAGAAATCCAAACCAAGAAAAGTAGTAAAGTGAAGGAAAACCAATTTAAAATCAAGTAGTTTTAATAGCATAAGCCGAATTATGCGGTTTTAAAAACATCAAATATTTCCTGAAAATTTCGGCAGAGTCTCCTTTGTAAATACTGGCTCCCAAACGGGATACAACATGAATAGTATACGAAATCAATAAAAGGCATCCCAAGCGGGAGCTAGCTCTTCGTCAATCGACGGTCACAACCACACAAGCAATATAATATACAACGCCAATGGCGAGGATCAAAAACTCAAAAGGAAACTCAAAACCACAAGAAATCCATAGAAATATAACGCGCGACTCTAAGGTCGAAAGAATAACATCACTGGTCTCTATCTCAAAATAAATACATATTTGGTTGATGGAATTTACTAGATACAACTGAATAATATTATACAAGTAATATGATGGGTACGATACCAATAAACCTACCTACTAGCAAGTCACCCGAAAGAAGCAGTGCCAGCAAAGCCGTAATGAAACCTGTACGGCAAAATCTGCAAGGAACTGTGGCACAACGGGGGTGAGTTGCCAACTCGTGAGTAGAAAAACATCTACGAACAGAAACCGCATGAGCAACGCAAACCTAGGTCAACGATCATAATATATCCTCAAATATATATAACATGCAGCCTATAACAATGACTAGGGTAAATATCTAACCCGAGTGTAATCCCATGTGCCCGTGTCAGTGCCTCAGGTAGCAATATATCATATGAATGAGGTATGAATGCACGAAAACAGAATACATGTAAATGAAGAAACTGTTTTCATAATTTAGTGAGATTTCCTTTGTACTTTTAAAATGAGGTATCATAAATGAAATCAGCATCAACAGTGTCTAGTATCGACACAAAACATAAATCTCAATGTCTCAAAACCTCAGGCTCCGGCTATCCGGACTGGCCTGTATCATCAAATCTCAGTACCTCAATATCTCGAAATCTCAATGTCTCAATCTCAATATCTAGGGCGCCGTCAGTCCAGACCGGCCCCTACCATCCATCTCAAGACCACGACGGTATCCTCCGGATATCCGACGTGTCGGGTAAAATCACCGGTAGGTAGTCTCCCCCTGCCAGGCTCGTCGTCATCACCACGAGCTTCTTGCCCCGGGATACCTTACCGGGTCCACCATGTACCCGAAACGGTTCATCCAACTCCTCGAATCGGGTCTCGAAATCCATCAGCAAACTCATGGTGGACGACTCATACATCATGGGAAAAACTGCGCTTTTCATTTAAAAAGAGAAAGAAGAAGTTTGTATATGTTTTGCGGTTTTCCCCAAATCCAGAAAATCTCATGGAAATCCGAATCCAAAACCTCAATAGCACGTAAAAAGTGAATATATGCATGAGAATCCATGAATGCAGCATAACAATGAATAACAGTATGCATGAAGTAGCAGGTAATAACTACAATGTCTAAACTAACATATAAGGCAAGTACACTAATATCATGTCAAAACTACTAGCTAACAAGCTAAATGAAGCAATAATATTCTCTAAGTGTACGTGACATGGAAATTACCGATGAAGATGTGTGTGAGCCGGCAAGTAAGTGTACGTGGTACATACGCATCATCGGTAATGGTGCTGGTGTCCTAACCACAAGATATCAACAGTAGAATATGAAGCATAATATAAGCATGTGATGCGGAGCGAACAACAATAATGAGCGGGAGCTGAATACTAGACGCAACGATAACTAATCTGCATTAACCTAATATAAGTCCTACAATGGTGCCTTTTGAAATAACACGAATTGTGGGGTTTTGAAAATAGGGGCTACGGTGTTTTTAAGAAAAGATACGTTTTTTGAAATATCCGTAGAATCCCTTGACTTGTCTTTTAAAATACGCACGATTCGTAAGCTTTGAAATAGGTAGGAACCGAATCTAATCTAACAACTAACTAAACTAAAGGGCTAAGCTACAAGCTAGACTACAGGTAAGGAAACCGCCTAACATCTGAGTCGATACATATACATACCTGTATATATATTAGTCGGTGATCCCGCCTCAATAATATCATATCCGATACCATATCTATAATCAGACATCCCAAGTCAAAAGTGCGGATCAATCATCAAGATATAGCTCGTACGTAAATCCGTCGTACGGCATCCCCAAATCTGGGTACGGGTCAATATCATATTCCTCACACTATTCCTCTGGTATCCTTTTTATCCAAGATCATAGTCTAGGGTACTGACCTATGTCTAGTACAATACTAATATCCTCAATATACTCATGATCTGAGTACTGATCGACAATCTCGTACAAACCGATATCGTCAGCACATATCATCATCAAGGGGTATACATCGCCCGATACGGCCTAATATCAATATCCTAGCATATCATGCCTCATATCACGATCACATGTCGACCATTTTATTTATAACACTATTCACCCGTATCGCCGCCCCAAGATCCGCTATAACACCAGGACGTACCTCAAGTACGAATCCTGCCATATCACCGATATCACAACCTCAACACAAATCTCATCGACTCATCTCAATCCCAAGTATCATCCTCAAATCCGTACGTGAACACATAGTCCCATACCCATGTGAACACATAACTATATATATTCCCGTAAACACAAATAGAAGAAGAATGTATGCAAGTATGGGTGGGTGTGTGCATGTATGGTGCGACCACTACTCTAGGGTTTCGCGATACTAAACCATCCATATGTATCATCAATAAACTCAAACAAAATATAATCAATAAATGTGTGTATACGTATTCGTATATATCACCACGAACTGCGGGGGTGCTATACGCCATCCACCTGACTTCTCCCCGTAGATATAAATCTACTCACCTGGTCCTCGCTCGCCAGTGCCGACGTCGCCACGCGCTTGCTTGTCGTCTCGAAGTCCACATGGGATACCTACATATCATAACGTACCATATCGCATTAAAATCCGACTCATGACCAAAACGACGCACGAATCCCACATAGGTCAAAACCTATGGTTGCTTTCACAAATCGACCCCAAAACCCTCGACGTCGGCGTACAAACGCCAAACCATCGAGAAAACTCCCAACACACTCATTTGTACAATTACAAGCACTAATTATAATATAAAATAGCTTAAAATTCACAAAAACCCCAATTTCACTTAAAAAGTCATTTTTCCGAAAATCTAGCAAGCACAAATCACCGTTTTAGTACAAAACTCGATGTATAAACGAATCTAGCGGCCACAATATTCACTAAATATCTTAAATAAGTCATAAAAATAATTCTCATAATTTAATCTCGTTAAATTCCAAAAACCCTAAAATTCTAGTTTACAAAATACCTAAATTTTAACAATTTTATAGCAAAAATGCACAAACTACAATCTAGCTTGGATTTTCATGAACTAAAGTATTAAACTACACTTTAAAATGTTAATAATGCCATGAATACCCTAATTAGATTTTTGTCTCCATTATTTAATCAAATTCCAAAAACCTAGTTTGCTTAAAAACTTGATTTGGACAAATTAAATGCAACAATTTACATAATAGCAACAAGATTAGGTTTTCCAAACCTTAAGAGGTTCAACTACACAATTAAAGCATGAACAATTTATCAAAACCCTTAACTTGATCCAAACCCAATTCCTTACAATTTCAACTTGAAGGGTAAACCAAGTTAACACCTAATTAAACACTTAATTAAGCTAACATAAGCAATAATCAACAATTTAACTATAAGGTTAAAATTATGCCTCCATAATTTTATTGATCTCACATGAAATCTAGCCTCCCAAAATGCTCTCTTTTCACCAAAGTCCATGCATGTTAGGGTAAGGAAAAATGGGTAAGAGTTGGATTTGGATTTAGCTTTGAATTTACATGGATTTTGAGGCATTTTGATGAATTTTTTTGAAGAGAAAAGAGAGGTGAACATGGAGAGGCTGCTGCTGATTTTGGGAAAGGGGGGCTCGGCCACTTTGAGGGGGGGAATGAGGAGAGAGAGGGGTGTTGAAAGTCAACAAAGTGGTCCAAGTCAACAAAGCCCATACACTTTTATCTATTCTCTTTCTAAATTTTCTTTTCTTTTCATGGAAATAGAGTGGGGAAATGGGGTAGGGGCTGCTGAAATTCAGCCAAGGGAAGAAATAAATGGGGGTGTGTGAGTGTGGGTATGGGTGTGGGGTGATGGAAAATGATAAATACAATACCCCAAACATCCATTTACACTAAAATAAAGCCTTTTTTCTTCAATAATTTTTAAACCGTTTTGGCAAACGATTTTGTTTCAAAAACCACATGATAAAATTTTATTTAATGTTTTATGATGCACAAAATTTGTTTCAACTCATTCCAATTTGTAATTTTCCCTAATTAAATGTATTAGTGACGGCTTAAAATAATAATAAAATAATTTTTTTTCAGAAAATTTGAAATTTCACCAGTGGCTCAATAAACACCAAATACTAGCAATTACATAGTTAGAATATGTATATTTAATTTTTATAATAAGATATTTGTATTTTGACTTTTTACAGAAAACCCCCTTATTTTACCGATTTTTTGAAATTTCACCGAAACGATTTTCAAAACGTTACAGGCGTTGATGCTCATCTCAAGCTCGAGCCGCATTCTTCTCGGTGCTTATTTGATCGGCTTGACGTCCGAGGATATTGTCAATTTGTGTACAGCAATCTCTGGATCTAGACGTGGCATCTCGGAATAGTTCCATGCGAAGCAATCTTTATGCTGCATGAGCACGTCTTTTAGCGTAGACACCCTTTCTTCAGACAACAGCTCACTGACGAACGTCGGCCGGGGATCGTTTGTCGTTCCCAAGTCAATTTTTGTGAGGTTATCTTCGGTAGTATGTATCCTATCTTCCAGCTCTTTTGGCGCCGGTGGAAATTCTGAGATCACCTCACCATCATCGTTTTCGAAGCACCAGGGGAGGTCACCCATATTCTCGGGCTCTTCTTCCGACAGCCTTATCATGTGGCAGGTACGAGATCGCTTCCAAGACCGATGTTGATCTGGTTCTACTCTCACTGCGGACGCGGCTTTTGGTTCATGCTTCTGTGGCGGAGTTACCCTCCAGCTGCTGGATAGAGCGAACCTGCCTTGCTGATACTGGTCTTCTATACAGTCTTTGAATATGAAGCAGTCTTCGAGAGGATGTCCTATTGCTCGGTGATAGGAGAAATAGTCTGGGTGATTAACTTCACCTGCTTGCTCGGGGTGCTTGGACTCCAGGAGGGTAATCATTTGATGTTTTATGACAAGATCAAGAATCTTCTATGTTTTGTCCTGGGGAAAAGAGTATGTTCGACCCGTCTTCTTTATAAGAGACGAATCCGGATTGCTCGATTCCCGATCGCGTGGCTTCTTGGTCCCGCTTTGTCGCTGTCGAACGCCTTTCCCACTTTTGATTTATTTTTGCCTCTGCGTCGGGCCTTTTGTATGACGGGTTGACAAGGAAGAGCATTTTCATTTTTCGCAACCTGCTGAAGGAGGCGCTGCGTTCTGGCTTTCTCATAGATGGCCATTTCGCGATTATGATCGTCTCGAACCTTTTGACTTGATTCCCTTATAATCTTGTCCATCTATTCTTCGAACGACGGGCTCGGTATTTTCACGATGGGAGCTCGTTTTGGTTCAGGGTTAGCAGCTTCCCACAGAGCATCTCCTTCATCGAAGTCATGTATGACGCAGCAGTCACGGAATAGCTCCCGTTTCTTAGATTGAACATATCCAAGCCCGATCGTTTCCATTCTCCTGTTGGGCAACTTTCGTTGAGTTCAGGGGACGCTCCAGATCCTGTTGTAGAACCGAGCTTGTCGAGCAGTCTGTTTGAAGGGTATGCCATGACGCCTCAACAGCCTTTTTAATCCTTCTGTGTAGTATCTGGGCAAACGGATGGGCTGAAGCCTGTCAAGTATAGAGTCCGCATCATGCCAAATTTCTTTCTCCACTTTGGTTTCCCCGGATCGGTAGAATAGGATCGCCTTTTCACCTTTTCGCCTGGGAGGGACGTAGAATGTCTGCAGTTCTTCCACACTGTAGGTATCAAGCGCGTCTAGCTCTTTATGATGCTTTGGCGAAACCATGGCAACTTGCAAACTTTGATCTTCATCAGCGAAGGCTTGTATTGATGGCCGAGCAGAGAATACGGCATTGACCTCATCTTCCGAGTCGCTGCCGAAGATCAACATAGGAGTGGACGGTCCCGGCTTATTGCACTGGGGCGACCTGAATAAACTATTTATTCTTCCTCCTCAGTATCACTCCCGAAGACTAGAATAGTGGTGATAGCTTTGTTCTTGTCCTCCGATTTGCGACATCTTTCTGTGTCTTCGAAATCAGGCAGGAAGTATTTTGCATCTTCTTACTTTCGGACTTCATTCACGGAGAATGGGTTCAGCTCTTCTGTTACGGTATACTCGAGACCATCCTTGAAATACTTCATACACTGATGTTGTGTAGAAGGGATGATGTTGTACTCGTGTAACCAAGGCCGGCCGAGCAAAGCGTTATAGCAGGTCTTAGCGTCAATGACGTGGAACTTGATATCTGTGACGAGCAGCCCAAAGCGTAGTGTCAATATTACATACCCAAGCGTTCGTGATGACTGGGAGTCAAACCCGAAAATAGTGATTTTATCACGAGCGAGGTGCTGAACGCTCATGCAGATTTCTTTCAACACTCTTACATTAAGGAGATTGACGGAGGACCCATTGTCAACCAGGATTTTGCCTATCTTGATGTCATGACAGTATCCGGAGACATATAGGTGTTGGGGTAAAAATTTACACCCCGGTTGACCAAGTCAAAATCAAAGTCAACCCCAAACCAGGTGGGCCCAAGCCCAAGTGAAGTGGGCCAATGCCCGGAGCGAGCCCGAACATGAAACGGCCGGCCTCCCCCATGCCAAAATAAAAATCTTGTAATAAATAATTTTGTTGTATTTCTTGTATTTTTATTTTATGAATAAATGTAAGAAAATGGGCATAAAGCCAAATTTTGTAAAGCCCATAGCTTATGTGCAAAAAGAAATGGCACATGAGCCATGGGATGGGCAAAATGCCATTTTTGTAGAGCCCAAGGGGCTACATGTAAAGTGTACAGCCTATAAAGGCAAGGATAATGAAAATATCCACACAACTTTTTTTCTCTCTCCAAAAAAATTGAGATCTGAGATCTTTTCTCCTTCCTCAAGGTTCCAAAACCTTCTTCTTTCTTTTGAATTAAATCAAGAGTTTTACTCTTCATTTTACAAAACTAAATAGTTTTTCACCACAAAACCTATAAAGGGAAACTCAGATCTTCCACTAGATCTCAAAAAGAAGAGATTTTTAAAATCTCATATCTCTTGATCTTCAAGATCCAGCAACTAGAGGAAAAAGAAGAAGAACCCCTTTCATCAACCCCAAAACATCTTAGGAGTTTAACTCCACTCTGATTTCTCTTTCGAGAATTTCTGGGGCTAAAAGCCTCTTTTTCTCGCCGGCACCCAAGCGCCCACGTGCCGACACGTGGCGCGCTAGCTCTCGAGCGCTTCGCGCTCCAGCGCCCAGCGCTCAAGCGCAAAGCGCCCACATGCCGACACGTGGCACACCTGCGCTCCAGCGTCCTACGCTCAAGCGCAAAGCGCCCACGTGCCGACACGTGGCACGCCTGCGCTCAAGCGCCCTGCGCTCAAGCGCAAAGCGCCCACGTGCCGACACGTGGCGCCCTGCGCTCAAGCGCAAAGCGCCCACGTGTCGACACGTGGCGCGCTTGCGCTCAAGCGCCCAGCGCTCCAGCGCAAACCGCCTACATACCGACACGTGGCGCGCTAGGGCCTAAGCACACAGCACCTAAGCGCACAGCGCTCAAGGCGCTAACCCCACGCGTCCTTTGGGCGCTTTTTTCCTTTTTTTATGTATGTATACATATATATATATATATGTACAGATACACACACACTCCATAACATTGTCCCCCTCAAAAAAAAATTGGGCCGGGGCGCTGCCCCGCACCCTGCAAGGGGGCTGCTAGCCCCCTTGACCCCCAGCCCGCTATCCGAGTAGCGGGACCCCCGTAAAAACTCTGCGTGGCTCCCGATAAATCCAAGCCCTCTCCAAAACAAAACACACGTACACTGCACATTGAGTTCGCATGACCAGTTTAACCCGTCAATCGGAGGTTCCCTCGCTCCAAAGGCGAGGGGTAATTAATGGCAGCTTAGTCCGTGGCTGCTGGAGATTCGGATCCCACAATCAATAAACCCCGGCCTACCCTAGGCAGGGGGAATCCATAGTACGCCTGACAAGTGCGCACGTATTCCCATCTCAATAGGGTGACGAAAAACACCCTACAGATTCTGGCACGCCCGGTGGGACCTTTCTCTCCTCCCATATTTCGGGTTAAATGTTCATGCGAACTCAATCAATATACATATCGATTGTCTATACTGAAATGATGTTTTGTTTCCGTGCAGCAATCAACTTTCGACGACAATGTCTCCTAAGACGAATTCAGCTTCCAACGTGACCCCGATCCCGTGCGTGGTCAAGGTCAATGCTCGTGTGGTTCTCCCCACTAGCCTCAGTCGACAGTAGGAGGAACTGCCCCGCCAGTTTGGCTCCGTCATCATCTACCCTGCCGGAAGCGCTCATCTGGCAGAAATCCCGGCAAAACAGGTGGCCAAGCCGGTCTCAAGGGGCAGGAGGCCGAATGTTGTGATCGCTAAGGCGCCACAACCGAAACTTAAGACAGTGCCTGAACGACTCTCTGGTGCTCCAGCTGGGGGCAAGACTTCCGATACAAAAGGCAACATCAAATGTTGCGGACAAGCTCAGGTGATGACTCTAACAAATGCACGATCGAGCGTCTCCTCTGGCCTCTCTATCAATCGATCTACAGTGTCTTCTCGAAGAGCCGAAGTCTGCCAGGTGCTTAGAACAGAAAAGTTAAGGCAGAAGCGGCTCAGGTATCGAGCCAACAAGAGGGCTAGGGCTTCGGCCAAATGGAATCTTGTGAAGTTCCAAGAGCAGGGTTACTCTGTGACGACGGCTGAGACTGCCGTAAAAATCAGCAATTCCTTCGAACCTCTGAAGTGGGTTCAGAAAAATGCCATGACCGCCAGAATCAAGAAGACAGCGGTCCGAACGTCGCTACAAAGAGACGTTTCCCGGCCCCAACAGAAAAAGTATGACACTGTCTCTTCAAGAGTCTATCAGGCGCTCTGTGCCGCACGAAAGCAGCACGGCAAACCCAGAAAAGAAGCGCCAGCACCATTCAAGAACCTGGTTAGGCCACCCGCCTTCAATCGACTGCCAGCTACCGAAACAAGGGGGTCAAGACAGCGATCTGTGAAATCAGCCGCCGATGATAAAAAGATGGCCGGATATATTATCCATACGGTCTATATGGCGGGTGGGTGCCCCAGCGACAACCTTCGTAGCAAAAGCAAAGATGGGGCCACCACATCCCAAGTCCAATCTGGCTTGAATGTGGTTGCCGTTTCCCAAGAACATCTGCCTCCACCTGATCATGAAAACTCTCTCGAGGAGGAAGATAGGCAGAAAGACCTCTCGGTCCATGCAGATTCAAGCTCGGACAGCGAGGAAGAGCCGACTTTCCGCCCCAGGACCGCGGAGCAAGAGCTGCTTCAAGAGCTTCGAAAACAGCTCAGGAGCAAAGATAAAGAGATGGCCAAGCTCTATTCGAAAATTGACGACCTAACGAACGTTGTGATGCAGCTTACGGCTCAAATTGCTCGAGCGCCTCCCAATCAAGCACAAGTCGCTACTCATCAACCGGGTGATGACAATCCGAAGCAGCCAATGCCTATTCCTTTGGGTCCAAGACTGGTCGAGCCGCACGAAAGCCGGCCACATTCCGCTTCTGGGGACGCCTTGGCCCCAGATAGCACTATCCCGCTAACACAAGATCGGATAATGGATTTGGTCACCGGCAAAGTTAAAACATTGGTGGCTGAAGCTGAAGCGCGGAAAGAAATTGGCAGTAGTGGGCGGCCATATCCTGCACAGTACGATCTGATCGAGTTCCTGAGCGGCTACGTCATTCCTAAGTTCGGAAGATTTGACGAAACGAGTAATGCAAATCAGCACGTCGCCCACTTCAAAGCATCTTACGGAAATACAGAGGGCAATGACACGCTCCTTCTTCGTCAGTTTGTCAACAGCCTGACCGGTGTCGCCTTCGACTGGTACGCGAGTATACCAGACGGGTCCGTCATTACCTTTGCCTAAATGGAGTCTCTGTTTCGGCAAAGGTTCATGAGCGTCGGTGATAAAATCTCCATTGCCGACCTTGTGAGGACCAAGCCGGGGAAGAATGAAAGCAACACCGACTTTATCGCTCGATGGCGTAATCTCACAGTCAAGTGCGAACCGCCGCTGGAGCAGGACCAGTCCGTCAGCCTTCTCATTGGGAACCTCAGCAATTGGATAGTCCCATTCTTGTATACAGCGGGCCTCAAGACATTTCAGGAGCTAACCAAGAAAGTCCAAATGCTGGAACGCTCGAAGCAAGAGTCCCCGCCGGACTCTCAGAGAGACAAAACTTGGAAAAGCAAGCGGGACGACAACCGTAGAAGCGAGAGTTCCAGCAGTACCAATGTCTTCAATGCATCCGACAATGAAGAAAAGCGAAGGGCGGGCAAATCTAAAACCAACCGGTCTCGAAAGCCATTGTTGGGAGGAGATGGGCCTTCCCTAGAGGAGAAAAAGAACAAAGTTTACTCTTTCAGAAGGGACAAGGTCCGCAAGATATTTAAAGATGCCTTGAACAACGGCCTACAATTGCCGGAGTCGAAAAGACCCCAAGAAGCAAAAATGACCGACAATCCCCTGTATTGCCCGTACACCGAGTAATGAGCCATGCGATCGAGGATTGCTATATCTTCAAGGACTGGGTCGAGAAGCAGTACAAGGCTGGAGAGATCGAGCTGTCCAAAAGTGTGTTGGTGAACAATCAAGTTGCAACCACCAATTTTATACAGACAGAAGCTAACGCCTTCTGGGAGCAGACAGCCGAACCCGCTGCTCTGAGAAATGAAACGGACTCATCGTAGCCTCCGTGGAGTACGCACATATCTAATAAGACGAAGAAGATGATAAAGCTACTTCAGAAAGAGCCCAGAACGCAATGGGAAGGGCAGAAGAAGCCTACCATACCAGTTGCCGATTCGGCTCCATCAGGCTCAAAATCCAAAAAGCTTAAGAAGAAGAAAAGTGCAGCTCGGTGCGAAAAGGAGTCTGTAGGGAGATTGACCATTCAAAAATATATCGATTCCCTCGAAGAATATGAACAGAAAGAAAGAACTCTGATTTAATTGAAAGAGTTCCTCCCTGTACGAGCGGCTGAAATTCTGAAGGAGTTAGAAGAAGACTCCAATGAAAAGATCCCTATAGTGACCTGCTACGCCATCCATCTGGGCAGCGACTCTGAGGGGGAGCTCTGTTTTCCCGAAGAGGACGAGGAGCTTGCCACAAAGGCCAATCAAATCCAGCTCAGAAGCGGTAGGGCTCTACCGCCAAATCAGAGCAACGCCCCAAAAGGGAAGGAAAAACAAGTCGCTAATGAAGAAGATGGCAGAGAACCGGCTGATGAAAACATAAGTTCTTCCCCGGTAGACTATAATGTCTTGGCTCACCACGGAAAGCTTCCGTCTCTCCTTAGCATCTACGATACCTTGGTTCTATCTCAAGAGCTTAGAGATGTTCTCATTCATGCTCTACAAAACCCTGAGCGGTATCAGGCTCGCTTTGCGGAAATTAATATGAAAGAAGCTCAGTACACTTTGCAAGCCGCCGCAGTCACGTTTAAGGATGAAGACTTGCTACTGGGAACGGCTGAGCATAATCGGCCGCTTTACGTGACCGGGTACAGCGACGGGGATCGGATTAATCGCATATTGATTGATCCGGGGTCCTCAGTGAACATCATGAACTTGCGAACACTGAAGAGTTTGTCAATGGACGTCCGACACCTGTCAAGGGAAAGGATTGTCATTCAAGGCTTCAATCAAAACTGCCAGCAAGTTCTGGGGTCTATAGCTTTGCCAATCAAATTCGGGGATCTTCAAACTGAAGCTAAGATATACGTGATCGACGCCGACACGTCTTATAAGATTCTCTTGGGATGGCCGTGGCTCCACGATTACGGCATCGTCCCATCAACTCTCCATCAATGCATGAAGTATACTAAAAATGGCGAAGAAAGACGCATTGACGGAGACATCCAGCCGTTCAGTGTGCATGAAGTCCGATATGAAGATTCTTGGTACTTTATGAACCACCAAAATGCTAAGCCACAACTGACTGAGGATAGAGCGGCCCCAAGACTCAAAAGAAAATCTGAGCCGGCTGTCACTTTCAAAAGCAAAAACGCCCAAGTGCGCCCGCGTTTTGGTAGCGACACTGATGAGTCCGACGCTGGAAGTCCGTCCTTCCGTAAAACTTGCCCTCATTTCGGTAGCGATACGGATGAATCTGTTACTGAAGCCCCATCTGGCAGCGAAGCCCGCCCTCATCTTGGCAGCGACACTGAAGAGTCGGAGGAAGAGGACCTGCCGTGCAACAGCGGTGCAGATTGGACCCCCATGCAACAAGCGAAACTACGAGAGACCTTCGAAATTGCAGAAGGGTCCCTAACTGTCACAAGGGTACCGGAGCAGATGTGCAAAGAGCTCGATGCGTTGTCAGTCTCCACCGTGGACCAGCTGAAAACTTTCTACGTCCCCGGAAGGAAAAGTGGGCAGAAAGGCATCCTGTTTTATGGGTCAAACCCCGTTGTGCACCCGGACGATTTGTCTGTCGCGTGCTTTCCATATGAGAGAGGCATAAGAGCCGTCCTCAATCCCAGATACTATGCGCCCGAGATGCGGGAATATTTTAAAAAGTGCGGATGCCGGTTATATCAAACGGAGTCCGAAGCAAAGTTTTATGAAGGGCTATAGCATCCACCTCAGGTCCGAGCACTCATCGATGGACGAATTCCAGATAGGCGGGGCATAGGTTTCATCCAGCCTGATTCTAAGGCATGCTATATGACCCATATTGGGGAAGCCAGCGAAGAGTCAAATGATGAAGACAAGCTAACCGAGCCAGAAGAAGCTCCACAAGAGCTCGAAGATGGCGGACAAGCAACCTTTGATGAGCTAACCGAGATTGACTTAGGAACGCCCGATGATCCAAGTCCGACCTACATCAGCTCACTCTTGTCGGAGAAATGAAAGAGCAGATAATTGCCCTGCTGCATGAGTTCGTCGACTGCTTCGCATGGACATACAAAGAAATGCCTGGCCTTTCTCCTGAAGTGGCCGTGCATAAGCTGGCTATATCACCTGATGCTAAGCCAGTCAAACGAGCTCCTCGACGAATGAGAAGGGAATTAGAAGAAAAGGTCATCGAGGAAACCAAGAAGCTCATCGACACCGGCTTCATTAGGGAAGAGAAATATGCGGACTGGATCGCATGCATAGTCCCAGTGAAGAAGAAAAATGGGCAGATCCGAGTTTGTGTCGATTTCAGGGACCTCAACAAGGCATGTCCTAAAGACAACTTTCCGCTACCGGTCATGGAAATGATGGTCGATGACACCTCAAATTATGAGTTGTTCACCTTTATGGATGGCTCATCTGGATATAATCAGATCAAGATGCCGCCTGAGGATGAGAAGCACACAGCATTCCGAACCCCGATCGGAATATACTGCTACAAGGTGATGCCGTTCGGACTGAAGAACACAGGTGCTACGTACCAAAGGGCAATGACCAATATCTTTGATGACCTAATTCATAAAGTCGTCGAATGTTATGTTGATGATCTGGTCATCAAGACTAAAACCAAGGCCGATCATATCCAAGATCTTAGGACCGTTCTCACCAGACTGAGGGAATACGATCTGAAGATGAATCCTCTGAAATGCGCATTTGGCGTGTCATCGGGAAAATTCCTGGGCTTCATAGTCCGACATCGAGGGATCGAAGTTAACCCATCAAAGATAAAGGCCATCATGGAGATGCCCCCTCCGAAGAGTCTGACGCAGCTAAGATCTTTTCAAGGAAAGCTTGCTTATATACGGAGGTTTATCTCAAATTTATCGAGAAGGTGTAGGCCCTTCTCAAAGCTCATGAAGAAAGGAGCTCCTTTTATCTGGGAAGCCGAATGTCAAGCAGCGTTCGAAAGCATCAAACAATACTTGTTGCACCCTCCAGTGCTGGCCGCTCCCATTCCAAATAAACCGCTGATTCTCTACACTGCCGCGCTAGATGAGTCACTCGGTGCGCTCCTTGCCCAGAATAACGAGGAGGGAAAAGAAAATGCCCTCTACTACCTCAGTCGAACTCTAGTCGGGGCGGAACACAACTATTCCCCAATCGAAAAGCAATGCCTGGCTCTAATATTTGCTGTGAAGAAGCTGAGGCACTATCTTCTCGCTCATCGGGTTATGCTGATCTCCAAGGTCGACCCGCTCAAACACTTGATGACCAGAGCAAGCCTAGCCGGCAGAATGGCAAGATGGGCTGTCATGCTACTTGAGTTTGACATAGTTTATACTCCTCAGAAAGCAGTGAAAGGGCAAGCTCTTGCAGACTTCCTTGCCGCTCATCCTATACCAGAAGGGTCGCCGCTAAATTGTGAGTTACCCAACGAACAAGTGCTGCACCTTAAGGAAGATGGACCATGTTGGGAGCTCTACTTCGATGGAGCCTCATCAATAAGGACCTCCAGTAAATCAAGCGTCCCGGAGATAAAAGCAGGGATAGGATTGGTGTTCATCACACCATCAATAGGAACCCTACGGCGTTCTTTCGCTCTCACCGAGCCTCGAACGAACAACGAAGCTGAGTATGAAGCCCTGATAGCTGGTTTGGAACTCGCCATAGAAATGGAAATCCTTCGGCTACGGGTTTACGGTGACTCCCAGCTTGTCGTCAACCAAGTAAGCGGCGACTATAAGATATACAAACCTGAGTTAGCTCGGTACAGAGGCCGAGTGGTGGAACTCATGAAACGGTTCACTCACATTGAACTAATGAGAGTCCCTAGAGCGTTGAATGGAAAGGCTAACGTACTCGCTCGCTTAGCCAAGGAGCTGGCTGATCCTGACATGGACGAAATTCTGATCACAGTCAGGAGCCGACAAATTCTACCCCCGGTCACTCTACGAGAAGAGGAAAGCGCGGAACAGAAGAGCCCTGCCGAAGAAGCTTCGATCATCCAAGATGAGCCCGATTGGAGAGAACCCTTCATAGAGTACCTCCGATACGACAAGCTGCCCGAAGAAAAATCTACGAGGATTCAGCTGAAGAAAAGAGCTCTCCGATACATGTTTGTAAATGACACGTTATACCGTAGGTCATATGACCAACTCTGACTCAGGTGTCTATCATTGGCTGAAGCCCAAAAGGTCATGAAAGATATTCACTCGGGCGTTTGCGGTGCTCACCAATCTGGCCCCAAGATGCGACTTCAAATCAAACGGCTTGGGTATTACTGGCCCACCATGATACGGGATTGCGGAGAGCATGCAAAGAAATGTCAGATCTGCCAAATCCATGGTGATTTCATTCACAAGCATCCCAATCCGTTGCATCCTACAGTGGCGTCGTGGCCCTTCGAAGTCTGGGGCACCGACATTGTTAGCCAAATTGATCCTCCGTCATCCAAAGGACACTGGTTCATACTGGCCGCGACAGACTACTTCTCCAGATGGGCTGAAGCTGTCCCGCTAAAAGAAGTCAAGACAAAAGATATTCTGACATTCTTCCAGCATAATATTCTATACCGTTTCGGTACACCAAGAAGAATCATTTCTGACAACGGGCCTTCTTTCAAGAGTTTCAATGTTTCAAGGTTCGCTACTCAGCACAAGATAAACTGGAGATATTCCTCCATCTATAATCCAAGAGCCAATGGGCTAGCCGAAGCCTTTAATAAGAATCTATGCAAGCTCCTGAGGAAAAATGCTTCAGCCAACAAGAAAGACTGGAATCTCAAACTTCACGAGGCGTTGTGGTCATATCGTACCACGCACCGTACTCCAACTCAGTCCACTCTATACTCATTGCTCTTCGGAGTGGAGGCGGTCCTCCCCCTCGAAGTCAAAGTTCCAAGCTTAAGAATGGCCGTTCAGTACGAGTTGACGAAGGAGGAAAACGTGCTCCTTCGACTTGAAGAGCTCGATACCCTCGAAGAAAAGAGGCTCGTGGTGCAGCAAAATCTGGAGCTATACCAAGCCCAAATGTCACGGGCCTATGACAAGATAACCCGTCTCCGCGCTTTCAAGAAAGGTGAATTGGTGTTGGTCCTCAAAAGACCGATCATCCCCAATCGACATGCCAAGGGAAAATTCGAGCCAAACTGGGAAGGACCATACGTCATCGAGAAAGTGTTCGACGGAGGATCCTACCAACTAATAAGTGCTGAGGGAGAAAGGCCCATACCACCCATCAATGGCCGATATCTCAAGAAATACTACACGTGAATGCTCCAAGTCGCAGGCGAATTGAGCACATCAGCCCTACAGTCTGGATCATACATCCTGCAAAACCGTATACAATCCACGGGCGTAAATGACCCCTATCTATCCCAAATCCTGTCGGTGAGACTACTTTTAAAGTCCCACCAGCGGCAAAAAAAAAGAAAAAAAAAAGAAAAAAAAAGAAAAAAGAAAAAAAAGGTATGTCCACAAGCAAAACGGGCACGGATGAAAACCCGAAATGGCTCCGTGAGTAAAAACAGCAGGACTACCGGCGAGTTTGTGAAAATCCGAAAGGGCGCAAACTCGTGAAAAGAGATGAATACACTCGCAAAGTCCTCTCGACCTTGTGAGGAGAAAACCCATGTGTGAGATCCTTACAACTCACAAAGGAGCAACACACTTAGGAATCCTCACGATTCCTAAGGAGAACATACACCTGCGAGATCCTCTCGACTCGTAGGGAGAAAATGCTTTTATGAGACCCTCACGGCTCATAATATTAAAAAGCCTTAGGTGATAGGGACCCAAACCTGTCTCCTGAGCCATCGTTCCCCAACGGGCAATGGCAAATGATGAGTCGCTCCTGGCATTTCGCTTCAGTGTTAGCGGTGCTGATGCCGACCAAAAACCCAAATCCCAAGTCCTCCCAAGGTAAATGATGAGTTGCTCTTGGCATTATTCCAGTGCAGCAATGCCGATGCCAAACAAGATCCAAATTCCAAGTCCCCAAACGGCGAATGATGAGTCGCTCCTAGTACCATATTCCAGTGTAGCGATGCAGACGCCAACCAAAATCCAATTTCTCAAAATTCTCCAGCCCTACGGCCAGTCCCCAAATTGACTGCCGTATACAATCCACGGGCTCAAATAATTCTCGTCATACCCATGCCCCACCATAATCACCAGTTACGCGGCTGGTCTCC
This sequence comes from Agapanthus africanus, assembly GCA_030015575.1. Lineage (NCBI taxonomy): Eukaryota > Viridiplantae > Streptophyta > Magnoliopsida > Asparagales > Amaryllidaceae > Agapanthus > Agapanthus africanus. The sequence continues at coordinate 454,790,737 of JASDDO010000001.1, read as the reverse complement.
GCCTTTGGAATTATGCTCCATTGAGAAGACCCACTCATGTGTCCTCACAATACATGAGCGGGATCCTTACGACTCATAAAGGAAAAACACACTTAGGAGTCCTCACGACTCCTAAGGAGAAAATACACATGCGAGATCCTTACGACTCGTAGGGAGAAAATGCTTTTATGGGACTCTCACGGCCCATAAAATTGAAAAGCCTTAGGTGATAGGGACCTAAACCTGTCTCCTAAGACATCTTTCCCCTAACAGGAATAGGCAAATGATGAATTGCTCTTGGCACGTGTGCTTCAGTGTTAGCAACGCTGATGCCTACCCTAACCCCAAAATCCCAAACTCCAATCCAATAGACCCCTAAGTCTTTAAACTAGGAACAGATGACCCCTAAGTCGTTAAACTGGGAACGAGGGAAATCTCCTCATGGCAGATGATGATTCGCTCCTGGTACCATATTCCAGTGCAGCGATGCTGATGCCAAACCAAAACCAAAATCCCCAAATCCTGACAAATGATGATTCGCTCCTGGTACCATATTCCAGCGTAGCGATGCTGATGTCAACCTAAATCACATCAAGTCAGCAAAACAACCAATGAACTCCCTGGAAGAATCAAATTCCACCTCGGAAACAAGTCAACTTCATCCCTGACGCCGTAAGAAGCGGGGTAAGTCAAATCCAGAATCGACCGTCCACGTCGCTAAAATGGCAGCACCGACCGTCCACGTCGCTAAAATGGCAGCACCGACCGTCCAAGTCGCAAAAAGGGCAGCATCGACCGTCCACGTCGCTAAAATGGCAGCACCGACCGTCCACGTCGCTAAAAGGGCAGCAACGACCGTCCAAGTCGCAAAAAGGGCAGAACCGACCATCCAAGTCGTAAAAATGGCAGCACCGACCATCCACGTCGCTAAAATCGCAGCACCGACCGTCCACATCGCTAAAATGGCAGCACCGACCGTCCACGTCGCTAAAAGGGCAGCAACGATCGTCCAAGTCGCCAAAAGGGCAGAACCGACCGTCCAAGTCGCAAAAATGGCAGCACCGACCGTCCATGTCGCTAAAATGGCAGCACCGACCGTCCACGTCGCTAAAATGGCAGCATCGACCGTCCACGTCGCTAAAATGGCAGCATCGACCGTCCACGTCGCTAAAAGGGCAGCAACGACCGTCCAAGTCGCAAAAAGGGCAAAATCGACCGTCCACGTCGCTAAAATGGAAGCATCAACCATCCACGTCGCTAAAATGGCAGCACCGACCGTCCAAGTCGCAAAAAGGGCAGCATCGACCGTCCACGTCGCAAAAAGGGCTGTACCGACCGTCCAAGTCGCAAAAAGGGCAGCATCGACCGTCCACGTCGCTAAAAGGGCAGCACCGACCGTCCAAGTCGCAAAAAGGGCAGCATCGACCGTCCAAGTCGCTAAAAGGGCAGCATCATTGACCGTCCATGTCGTAAAAGGGGCAGCGCAGGATTCCTACAAAGAGGGAACCAAATCACTCCGGGCCAGGGAAACGTCTATCACGGACACTCCGTCTCGGAGACATGTCAAGCAACGACCGTCCATGACGTAAAAAGGGCAGTGCCAGCTTCCCAAAAGCGGGAACCAAATCAAGTCGCCTCCACATGAAAGAAGATCCATCAATTTCATGCACACGACCCACATGTATGGTGTGCAATTATTGATGGCGGCCAATTTGTTGGGGTAAAAATTTACACCCCGGTTGACCAAGTCAAAATCAAAGTCAACCCAAAACCAGGTGGGCCCAAGCCCAAGTCAAGTGGGCCAATGCCCGGAGCGAGCCCGAACATGAAGCGGCCGGCCTCCCCCATGCCAAAATAAAAATCTTGTAATAAATAATTTTGTTGTATTTCTTGTATTTTTATTTTATGAATAAATGTAAGAAAATGGGCATAAAGCCAAATTATGTAAAGCCCATGGCTTATGTGCAAAAAGAAATGGCACATGAGCCATGGGATGGGCAAAATGCCATTTTTGTAGAGCCCAAGGGACTACATGTAAAGTGTACAGCCTATAAAGGCAAGGATAATGAAAATATCCACACAACTTTTTTTTCTCTCTCCAAAAAAATTGAGATCTGAGATCTTTTCTCCTTCCTCAAGGTTCCAAAACCTTCTTCTTTCTTTTGAATTAAATCAAGAGTTTTACTTTTCATTTTACAAAACTAAATAGTTTTTCACCACAAAACCCATAAAGGGGAACTCAGATCTTCCACTAGATCTCAAAAAGAAGAGATTTTTAAAATCTCATATCTCTTGATCTTCAAGATCCAGCAACTAGAGGAGAAAGAAGAAGAACCCCTTTCATCAACCCCAAAACATCTTAGGAGTTTAACTCCAATCTGATTTCTCTTTCGAGAATTTCTGGGGCTAAAAGCCTCTTTTTCTCGCCGGCGCCCAAGCGCTCAAGCGCTCAAGCGCCCAGCGCTCAAGCGCCAAGCGCCCATGTGCCGACACGTGGCACGCTAGCGCTCCAGCGCAAAGCGCCCACGTGCCGACACGTGGCGCACTTCGCGCTCAAGCGCCCAGCGCTTGTTCAGACATAATATTGCATTTTCCATTCCCCTATTCTTATCCTTTTTATAAATAAATAGGTACTCTTGACGCACGTTTGTTGCATATTACTGGATACAGGTTTCTGGAGCAAATACAGTGAAAAAGACACAAAACAACAGAAAAAGGGACTTTTGACCAACAATTAGACGGATCCTAGTCAAGCCTAGACGAAGAACAATGCAAGGTCCAAAAAATGTCAAGTGAACGGTCAAAAGATACGAACAAGTTTTCACTGAAGATCTGGAGAAGACCCAAAAGCCCAACAGAGAAAAGAAGTGAAGAAACAGAAACCCAAAGAGCCAAGGAAAGAGCACAAAAAAAGTACAGAGCCTGACTCCTCAGTTTGGCCGCGGAACCGCGGCCAAACCCATGCTGGCGCCGCGGTTCCGCGGCCGTCTAATGCCCGTGTCGGCGCAAAGTTGCTGAGTCGGTGCGTCGGTGCGGGGGTTTGGATTTTTAGTGGGCAAATCTGTAATTGCGCATGTGCGAGAGTCTGTAACCCTAGGTTTTCTGTTTTCCTATATATTGTATTCCCAGATCTGTAAAAACCCATGCCTCTTTTCAATCAATAAAATTCAGACTTTCTGAGAGATAAATTCAGATCTGTTCTTCTTGTTTGGAGGGAGCCGTCAACTTAGGAAGGTAAATTATGTCTCTCTTTCTTTTAATTAGTATGCCTTATCATACCCTAATGAGCGAGTAATCTCCTCGCTTGTTAGGGTTAGCCTTAGGGAAAGGGTTGAGAGATGAGATCTCTCACCCCTTTCAATGCCACTTTCACCTAATGAATTAGAACTCCACGCATACGAGCACAACCGCTCCCTGCGGCATCCTACCCATCGAGGTAACGATGAACCGTAGTATAAAGGGCCGGTTGCGCGCGTTTTCCGTGGGGGTTAGGGTAATTATCAACAAAGGAAGGATACAAATCTAGAGGAAGAAACATCTTCCCAAAAGATTTGGATCCACTTTATTAATAATTACCTTAACATCTAATAGATCTATAAAAAAAAAAGCATTGAAAGCGGTGAAGAAAAACGTTAATCTCCAAAACTTCCCCTAAGCCTAACCCCAGCAAGACTTTTAATTAGATTAATTAGATCCAGTTTTCATAGATTTTTATAAACCAACCAAAACGACATTTTGAATCAACTCGTTAAAACACATAAAAGAAATTTACCCGTCTCTGTGGATCGACCCGTACTCACCGGCTAGCTGCGAAGCGACGCCGTTTCTGATTGCGGTAAACTTATATTTTTGACAATAATCAAATGGCGCCGTTGCCGAGGATGGCGTAATATTTCTTTTTGTGAATTTTCGGGTTGATATAAATTTTAAAAATTATAAAAATCTGATAATATAAAAAAAAATACAAAAATTATCAACTTTGATCTGTTTGAAGGGTGTATTGTTTGAATCTTGCAGAACAGCGAAGAATCGCGGATCTGAAGATTTACAGAGGGTAAATCAGAAAAGTGCATATCAGTACAGAGGGGAAAATTGGTAACAGAGCAGTGCAATTTTTTTCAGAGAGAGATCAGCCCAGACGACCGCGCTTCCGCCGCACAACAAGGGCTCCCGCCGCGGTTCCGCGCTCCCTCTGCCTCTTCAGTGCACCAAATTTGCATGGTTTGCTCTCTTTTCCTCCCCTCTGCAACTTCCATATCTCCACTGTAAAAAAATTTCTGCAAGAATTCTTTGCGTAAAGAGTCTTTCTACCCCCTTCTAAATAACAGATTTTCTGCAGGTTTCTTTGCGCCGCGCTAAAAATTGATTGCAAGTGAAATTGTATTGTTTTGCATAATTTAACCGGACTCTAAGGGGCTAATTGACCAAACTCAGATTGGGTGGGGATTTCATCACCCTTCCCAGGACCCCAGAAAACACCTAAAGCATTTTGCATCGACCACAATTAATTAAAAAAAAACTAGACTCAGACCTAAGGATATCGAGCTCAATAGGAAAAGGACTAGTATAGGCATCGGCCGTTTATCCTAACCGACATTGCGGTGTCTAGGCTAGTGGTTATTAATTAGGCCCACTGTAGTGGTGGTTCCTTCCCACTTACCTGGCCGTATTTGTCCGTGAAGAGGCGGTTCGAGGTCCTATTTCTAGCCCTAGTTGGGAGCCCTAGCAGACCTAGGTGACCCTAGATCTAGGCCTGATTGTGCATGTGTGGTTGATACATTTGTGTCACGAGTCTCTTTTCAAAAACTTCTTTGCAAAACTCACACAAAAAAAATATAAATCTTTTCAAAAACTTGCAACTTGCCGCTAAGAAAACTTGCAACTCACTTTCACTCACTTCTTCTCATTGACGTTATCTTACCCCCACATTCTGTTTTTCTATTTTTTCTGACTACACTACTCCTTTAGTGTATGTCACTTTGGACTAGGGATACTAACGCCCGATTAGTCCGTGTTTCGTTGGTACCGACCAACGAACCTTTCGACGAACCCTTCGTCGACATTCCGTCCATTTCCTTACCTCCACCTTCAAATTCTTCTTTCGAAGGTATGTCGGGATTCAACCCCAACGATACCTTACCGACGGGAATGATTCCACCTCCGTCAGGTGCGAATAACCCGAATCTTCCGCCTGTTGTAGCGCCCGCACGAGTTGCGCTCCAGGATCTCTTCTACCCCGTCCGCACTTCTTTACCCACATGTCTTTCACCCCCACCGGCAAATGGGGATAATTTTAAAATAAAACCACATTTCATCAATATGCTGCCAAAATTTCATGGTTTGGAATCTGAAGATGCATATATTTTTATTAATAAATTCCAAAACGTTTGTGCCATGATGAAAACTATCCAATTAAGTGATGACGCAATAAGGCTAAGGGTCATTCCTTTTACCTTATGTGACCTAGCCGAGAAGTGGCTATACAGCACCGCATCACATTCCATTAGAAATTGGGACGAGTTTGTGAGAGCTTTTCTGAAAAAGTTCTATCCTCATCACAAAACTGCTAGAATCCGTAACGAGATTATACAATTTTCATAGCTTCCTTCCGAACCATTTTGGAAGTGCTTCGAGAGATTTAAAGACCAACTTGTTCAATGCCCTCATCATGGGATAGAAAGTTGGCAACTTTGCCAAACATTATACGAGGGATTGAACGCAGCAACGAAGCAGTTGCTAGAAACAATATGTCAATGTCATTTTCTCTCCAAGTCTAGCGACGAAGCTTGGCAGTTTCTTGAGGATCTTAGTGAGCAAACAATTCAGTGGGAGAGTACCAAGACTACATCATCTTCTAGTGGTCAATCTAGGGCAGGCATACATCAAATAGATATGTCGATTGCTATGAAGGCCGAGATGGCCTCACTTATGAAAAAGCTAGAAGCCATTGAGACCAAAATCTCATCGTCTTCTCCTGCCCCTACTCTACCCACACGAACTGTTTGTGCTTGTTGTTCGAACCCGTCGCACCTAACCGAAGAGTGTCCTTATAATGCACCCATTCTAAGGACAGGATCAAGTCAATGCTGCATTTCAGCAACGACAAAGAAATGATCCGTACTCTTCGACATACAATCAGGGGTGGAGGAGTCACCCAAATCAACAGTTCCAAAGGAATAATAATTTTCAAAGACCTCCTCCACAACAACAACAAGCACCCTCACAAACTCAAAACCAACAACCTTTCCAACAACAACCTTATACAAATCAAACGAACAACTTAGTTCAACCAAATGATGATAAGGTTAGCTCGCTCGAGAAAAGTCTAGATGCATTTCTCAAGCAATCTACAGAATCCGCAGCAAGATTTGAAAGTTATGTTCAATCTTTAATGAATAACAATGCCTCACACGATCAAAGTATCAAATCTTTTGAGGCACAAATTGCACAATTAACTGCTGCGTTGAGCGAGAGAGAAAAGGGAAGCTTCCATCTCAACCATTGCCCAATCCCGGTCACACACAAAACGCATATCACAATCACAATGTAAATGCGGTGACCACGTTGAGATCCGGAAGAGAGTTGCAAAATAATGTGGGAACTAGTGATGACATCCCCGCCGGTGGTTCTTCTTCCCCTTCTTCATTTTCTTCACTTCCTTCTTCACCTTTTTCTTTAGAGCCTATTCTCCACCCTTCACACGGCTCTACCTCTTCTGACTCGAACGGACCCATTTCTCACAACACGAACACATCTACACAGGGATCCGTTCCTAATCTACAGTCTGCTCCACAGACATGTAACTCAACTAATTTTCAAATGCAACCATTTCCAAACAGGTTGAGTCCTAATAAACTAAGTGCACAAGTGGAAAAGATTGTGGAGATATTAAGCAGGTTAGTATAAATATACCTCTCTTGGATGCTATCCAACAAGTCCCTTCATACGCGAAAATCTTAAAGGGCTTATGCACCTCGAAGAGAAAGGCATCTCAAGTACCCAAGAAAGTGCTAGTGGCTAGTGCAGTGAGCAATGCTATTAACCACCATCAAATCTTACCCCAAAAACGAAAGGACCCCGGCT